>JAEOAD010000001.1:104285000-106895000 GCA_036365145.1 Orientallactaga sibirica | reverse complement strand
AGAGGCTGCTGGCGCGCCCATCTCTGTCTTCCTCTCCCTCTCTCTCTGTCTCTCTGTCTCTCTCAAAAAATATAGAGATTAATAGATTCCCTTATTATTAAACATATTAGCTCAGTGGTATAAGGTACTTCATAAGCTAGTTTGGTGATTTTTCTAGTAAGGTGTTTACAAAGGTTGAAACTATGACAAATAGAAAGGCTGATGTTCAGGCTGAGACTGCTATTTACACCATTTACTGACTACTTTTCATGGTAACCTTTCTGGCTCGAATCTTTTTATTATTAGTAGTAGTAGTAATTTTTTAATGAGAGAGAGAGAGGGAGGAAGGGAAAGAAAATTGGTGTTCCAGGGAACTCCAAATGTGTTTGCCACTTAATGCACATGTGTATCCTTATGCACTTGTGTCACCTTGTGCATCTGGCTTACATGGGACCTAGAGAGTCAAACATGAGTCCTTAGGCTTCACAGGCAAACATCTTAACCACTAAGCAATCTTTCCACCCCTTGAATCTTCTTTTTTAAACTTTTTATTTTTTATTTTCTATTATTTTTTTTGGAGAGAGAGTCAGAGAGAGACAGAGAGAGGGGGAGAAGAAGATAGAGATGGGCGCTCCAGCAGTGTCTCAGCTGCTACAAACGAAATCCGGATGTGTGCGCCCCCTTGTGGTCAAGTGAGGCATTGCGCCCTTGTGTCACTTTGCGTCTGGCTAAACGTGGGACCTGGAGATTGGAACCGCTGGAGATTGGAACCAGTGTTCTTAGGCTTAGGAGGCAGGCACCTTAACCCCTAAGCCATCTCTCCAGCCCCCCCCCCTTGAATCTTTTTTTAAAAATATATTTTTATCTATTCATTTGCAAGCAGAGAGAGAGAGCAAGAGAGAAGAGATACAGAGAAAATGGGCACACCAGGGCCTACAAATGAACTCCAGATGCATGTGCCACTTTGTGCATCTGGCTTTACATGGGTACTGGGGATTCAAACCTGGGGCGTTAGGCTTTGCAGGCAAGCACCTTAACCACTGAGCCATCTTTCTACCCACCCACCCCCCAGCTTGCATCTTTTTTAGCTGTCTGGGTTCTTCTCTACTTCCCTACATCAGAAAACAAATTGTTGACATAGGACTTACTTATCAGCCTTACCCATAGTCACATAAATGACATATATTACATATCAGGTCATACAAAATCTCATGGCAGGCATTACTGTCTTAGGATAAGAACTTTTGGACAAAAACATTTGACAAAAACATCTGATATGCTGCTACTACGTACTTCACAGTTGGAAAAAAGAGCCTTTTGAAGAAGGAATAGTAAATAACACCTAAATTATCACTTAAGTAGTTTTAAAGTGAAGTTTAAGTTAATTAAAAAGGTGGAGTGCTGGAGAGATGGCTTAGTGGTTAAGATACTTGCCTGCAAAGCCTAAGGACCCATATTCTACTCTCAGATCCCACATAAGCCAGATGCACAAAGGTGAGGCAAGCACAAGGCCTCACATGACCACTAGGTGGCACAAACATCTAGAGTTTGATTGCAGTGGCTGAGGCCCTGGCACACCAATTCTCTCTCTCTTTCCCTCTCTCTCACTCTCTCTAAATAAAAAAATTTAAATTTTTTTAAAAAGATGAAGGGTTTCTAAAACAAATTTAACCTTTCCACCAGTTGTTTTGATTTTCCATTTCAGTGTAGAGGACTGTAGAAATGGTGTCACTGAAAGACCCTGTAAGTCTTGTGTCTGGACATAGGCTATCTGATTTGACTTTATTTCTCTCAATTAAATTGCTTGGCTATTTTAATGTTATATAAACATGCACTTTAATCCTGAAATCAAATGCAGCATGTAGAAAGTACTCAGACATTACATTTAAAAGATAATGATATGATTTTAAAATAAAATTTAAAAATGACCCTGTCAAAAGCTGAATCCCTCTTGCATGAGAGCACGCTCAGGCTAGCTAGTGCCCGCTGTGGGGCAGAATGATGCTGCTTATCGAGCGAGGTCAGGCTAGACCGGGGAACTCACTGAGAGAGTGGAGTCGTAAGTCATTTGGGCATGAGCTCAGACCCCCTCTCTGCTGCGTACAGAGGATTGAGCCTCTTTGGAAATTCTGTTAAATTTTCCATTTTCTTTACTCCTGGTGGGGTGTTGTGTCTCTCCAGGTTCCACCGTGTGGCATCCCGACTGTAAGCAGTCCACCAAGACAGAAGAAAAGCTGCGGGTAAGAAACAAACCAGAGGCACAAGGCCATATGTGCTTGGAGGCCACGTGTGTCGTGGTTTCTTGTTACTTGTTTGGGTACAATTACTTTTCACTGGTTTTTTTTTTTTTTGTCCTTATAGAAAACCAAGTTCAAAGGCTATTTGGCCAGCTAAGAGGTTCCCTCCCACTTCAAATTTATTGTGATTCTGTTCCTAATACTTGTGCTGGACAAAGTAAGCTTGGTCTTACTAGTCAGCTTCTTGGGAAAAGTCAATACAGATGGAGAAAGATGATCCATCCAACAACAAACAGTGGCCTTTTGGCAGATCGTTTCTATGCTTCATAATGCACTATCTCACCCCAAACTCTGTGTCCATTGTTCAGCTCTGAGTGCATTTTACTGACTTAAATCCAAGTTCACAAGAGCAGCCTCTAGCTCCAAAAGGTGGTGGTTAGAAAGAAAAAGCTCAGGGGAGGATAACGATGACCTGTCAGGTATGTCAATTGGTCAATGCTCAGAAACCTCCGAGGTAGCGGTGTTGTGCCATCACAGTTGTGACACAGTCCCTACACAGATGCCACCAGTTTTTCACCTGGGTATGACTTTTTCAGATCCATAATCAGATTGAATCCCAGTCCTCCATTTTGTTAATTTAGGGGGGCTTGAATCCTCTTGCTGTCTGGAGGAGTTATTTTGGAGGACAAACTCTCGGGCATGGGATGATTTCTCCTTGGCCTGTGCTTGGCAAGAATGCAGTACGTGGTGTCACCATCCAGGAGCCACAGAGCAGGCTCATCCAGACACCTGGTCACTGGTGTGTGACTGGGCTTCAGAGAAATTATTATCAGCTTCTTGGGTCCCTCAGCTGGTCACCTCTGAAATTACAGCTCTTATTTTCTGTCTTTCCTTGATTTTTCATCAAAGCATGTGTATACATAGAAGCCGCTTCTCTTGTTTATTTTTTATTATGCTTTTAAAACTTGAAATAGAACAAAGGAAAAACCCCATTTTCTTACAGTAATTAAAGAAAGACAAGAGCAATGGCAGAGAGATCTGCTGTCCACCAATACCTGGACGGCTTTTCTGTGTTTCTGACATCCAACCAGTCAGGCTAGATCTGGGAATTTGGAGAGACCATGGATGATTGGGCAGTGGGTTATCTCTATAAAATATAAGAATGTTTACAAGAGTACTTACTGTGACTTTGGCCATAAAGATGTAAATCTTGCAGTCTAGCCTGGGGCTGCTGCCCACAAACCACCCAAGTAGCTATCTCTCTACAGTGCTGTTTTTGTTTTTGTAAATAATCAATTTTACTTCATCCCTGATGAAATCTTCTGGGGGATGAAGAGAGGAACGCTGATGAGGCCAGACTGAACGGAATGTACAGCTTTTCTCGGTGAGGATAGCTGGAGTTTGCAGACGATGTTCCTAAAATGATTTTTTTTTTCAACCACCTCACTTGGTCATATCTTGATGGAACTCCCTGGAGAAGCTTATGAAAACAATCAGTCAAATATTGCACTCATTTTAGCCAAGAGGAGTTTTGTTCCTTTAATTAGCTTTCCAGAAAATTCCAGAGCTGTTCTCCAACATGTCCTACTTAAGCGGTAGGTCAGCTCCCTGGTCTGTCTTCAGGAAACCCTCTAGTGAGGAGCAGTCTATACCTCAGAGGGAAAAGGTTCCAACATGTCTAGAGTCAGCATGCAAGCTGATATTGGTGGGGTTTAGATGGGAGCAGCTTTTGAACAGAGCAATACATGTGTGCTCTCTTAAGGGTGTGTCTACACAGCACACATCTTGAGCCAAGATTTTTGGGCTTTTCACCACATGTCGCATTAGAGTGGTTTCCATAGCAAAAGGAAAATGTTTTAAGACTCATTCAGCAGCCCCAGAGTGAGGCACATTCCTGATGTTTAAGAACTCACGGGGCGTTTGTATTAACAGTCTTAAAAACGCCCCTCCCTCCAGGCTGCCTCTTCCCGTACTATAATCGCGATGGAGCCAAAAGCAATGGGAAAGATTTAAGGGGGCAGGGTGGAATGTAGATAAATATAATGTAGTTTGAAATGCTTTTAACCTGGCCCTAAATTGACCCCCAAAGTATTTACCATTTATTTTCTTTTCAGGCCTTTATTTACTTTTCACAGTGTTTCTGAATGAGGCTGTTTTGTTGTTTATTCTTCCCTTTTCTAATATTTCATGGCAGCCACCAAACGTTCAGCGTTCGTCTGATTTCCTTTATCCTAAAAGTCTGATTCGTCGCACAGGACGGTCCCCATCTCTGCAGGTTGGCACTGTGTCCGGGCCAAGGTGTAGAGCTGCTGTCCTGGGCCCAGGCTTCTGTGGCTTCCTTTCCATCTCCCCCACATCCTTCCGCACCCTCCTCACCCCTCCCCACCTTAGGCTGCTTTTCTCACCCCGTGAGTGCACCTCACCCTCCAACTCAGGCTGTCTTCTTCTCGCGTTGATATTTTCCTTCCCAGCAGTGGCTACACAGCATGGTTGTGATTAAAGCAAGCTCGTGGAATCTGCCATTTGGTCCTGTGTTGACATGCCCCCAGGTATAGGGCTTCATAAGGATAGAAAAACCAGATGAGTAATGTGAAAATGGGACCAAAACATGTCATTAGACATGGGTCGCATCGATCACATTCTTTGGAGTGTCAGATGAGGGAAAGGTCTTAAGGGCACCTCTTTGACTAGGGAGGCTACCTGTGAGTTGAGTCCAGAGATGGGCAAGATTAGAACACGTGGAGATGGTGAGGAAGGGGCAACCTGAGGCACACACAGAAGCTGGGAGCCTGCAGCACTGACTACAGGAGCAGTTTGCTGTGAGAAAGCTGTGAAAGGACAAAGGAAAGAGAAGAAGGCAGGAAGGCTGGCAGCCACCCCGAGGAAGCCAGATCTAGCTGCACTTTCATTGGCTCTCCTAAAAATATCCATAAGGGAGCCAGTCTTCCTCCCATTTTACAGATGGGGAGACCGAGGCCCATCATCCCTTGGTAACTTCCCCAAAGCAAAAACCCAGACTGGAACCCAGGTTCGTGTGAGCTGTAAGACATCTTCTTTTCGGCTTGGATATTGAGAGGGAAACCGCAACCACCAGACAGAGGAGATCCTCACCGGGCTGGCTAAGGCCTTTGTCAGGAGCCTGTCCTGGAGGGGAGGAAGCATACAGCACACCTGCCCAGGAACCCTTCAGGAGCAGGGAGGGGACTCAGTGGCATTATGGTTCATGCCCGACTTCACTTTCTTTGGTGTTCAGCAAGTTTCTAGAAATGGTTCCCATGTTGGCCCAGACAAAACCCCTTTCCTAAGCTCTACTACAGCCCAGCACCTTCGTGTGAGCTCTGAGCCTCCACCATCTTCCCTGGCCTTCCAGAACCTAACTAAAGATAAGAGGAGCAGGGGCTTCTATTTATAGTAAAGCTTCATATTCTTTGCCAAAAATGAGTCAAAAACATATAGAACATGACAACAGAGGGAACCCTTTAGAGATCAGCCCCCTATAGAAAGTTTCCCCTTCTATACAGTGAAGTTCAGGTGCCCAAGATCGCAAATAGCACCCTCTGCATATTCGGGATCTTGGGATCCAGGTCTTCATGCCCCCGCCAGCCCGTAGGACTGGCCTGCACTCCAGCTTGGTTTGTGGAGGATCTAGATTCTATTGTGGAGTTCAGCCCCAGTGGCCAAGCTCCTGGACATGGCTGGACGAAAATCTCATGGAAGCACTGAAAACGACCTCCCGCCCTCCCCACCTTCCCGCCAGGCTACAAATGGGCCTACTCAAAATGAAAGCCTCGACTTGGCCACAAGTTGCATGTTCAACCACTTTGTATTTCTAATAGTGTATTAACTTACTCAGTATTGGATTTTTTTTTAATACCCAAGGCTATATAACCAAGTGATGCATCTTCACAACTGGAAGAAAAATGCCATCATCGAATGTGAATTTTTATTTTTTTTTTAATTTTACTTTCTTTTTGCTTTGCTCCAGACCCTTAGAGAGAAATTGGGGGTGTGGGGGATGGGCAGTCTGTGTTTAGTAACATCTGTCTTCCTAGCCTCTTGTTCAAAAGGGACATCTGATTCCTATTATCTAGCTGTAAATATCGGTGAAATCACCTTTAGCTCCTCAAAGAAAGTTGTAAACAGCTCTGGACCTGGCACAGAAAAGGCCCCATTTGTCAAGGTCTCCCATTCCCACTGATGCAAAAGGTGGTGGGGGAGGGGTCTCACCAGGACGGTTAAGAAGCCTGAAAACTCCAAGGCGATGTAGTTGTTCTGGTCTTTTAAGTCCTTTGACCTCCACAGCAGCTCGTTTTCACCATGGGTAATTAAGCCCCCTTAGGTATTAAGTGAACTTACTCCACTTCTTACAGGGACAGTCAGTACACTGTGCCCCAGAAATAAGTCCTGATTTGGTTGCAGGGGCAGGAATTAAATTTACAAGAGAAAAGTCATTTTAATATTTACATGCAGAAGTTACTCCTTCCATTCTTCCAAATTACAGGTCAAAGAAAGAGATTAAAATACAGTTACGTAAGGAAAACACGTTCTGGTTGCATTTCCTTGGAGGAATTCCACGGAGACAGCAAAGATTAGTTTATGTAGGTAAATAAAGCTCAGTCCTGACCATTGCTGATTCATTATAGGCCAAGCACACGCTATTCCCAGGACCAAGTTTGTAATAACCCGGAGTGGGTCACTTGCTTCCATTCTAAAAAGGAGTTTCTTGCTATATGTTGAAGGCTAATGCATGAATTGACTGACCTACAAAATGAGCATGAGAGTTTTGAAACTAACATTCACCTGTTACAACATTTGCTCTTTTCTTTTTCTCTCCATGTTTTTGAGACAGAGTCTCACCGTAACCCAGGCTGACCTTCTGTAGCTCAGGTTGGCCTCAAGCTCACGGTGATCCTCCTACCTCAGCTTCTCTAGTACTGGGATTATAGATGTGAGCCTCCACATCTGGCCCAACCTATGTACTTAGGAATATTAGAACATAAAAGCAAATGCAATGTGTCTGTTTTTCAAAGGAGCTGATACAAGATGTAATGTCTATCTAGAACAAGGTAGTAATACTGTGGATTGTTAATGCATTGTTAATGTCTCTATACTAAATACTGTCTTATCCCACCACACCACCCCAGTCTGTTCAGGACTTTGACCTTTTTGTTTTTTTATAATTATTTATTTATTTATTTATTTATTTATTTATTTATTTATTTATTTGACAGAGAGAGAGAGAAAATGGGCACACCAGGGCCTCCAGCCACAGCAAACGAACTCCAGATGCATGTGCCCCTTGTGCATCTGGCTAACGTGGGTCCTGGGGAAGTCCAACCGAGGTCCTTTGGCTTTGCAGGCAAATGCCTTAACTGTTAAACCATCTCTCCAGCTCACTCAGACCTTTTTGATGTGACTTTCCAATTCAGCAGGCAGGCAGTCACGTGGAGAGGTGGTAAGATGGAGACCCTAGAAGACATCCAGCCCTTTGACCTTAGCGAAGGCTGGTGGCATTGGTGAAGCCAGCTCCAGTTGGGAGGTGTGTCCAGAGACGCCTCCTGCTTCCTTTCCAAACACAAATGCTTTTCTCCAAAGGAGTTGATCTCACCTTTAAACTTAGCGTGTGTGTGGATTCTAAAAGGAGTGGATGAAGCTGTTTACTGACGTCTAACATGTGTGGATTCTAAAAGCATTCCTTCTTCTGCAGCTCTTATCCCCACCTTGTCTGGTGAATTTCCACAAAAACCCAAGGCAGGTACTGTCAACACCAGCAGTGCTTACTATAAGGTGTCACACACCTTATAGCCATAGCGGTCCCCTAGGTGCTCCTAAGATCTTTCGGATCTGGTCGCCCGTTGCCTGTAGTTTCTCTCACCTTCTTAGAGCACGGCTTAGGTCGAATGCAAAGTAGGTGGAGGTAGCTTTTGCATCCCGTTCTTGCTGAATTGAGTGGGGAAATGGTGCAGGGAGCCTTCAAGCTCTCTCCTCAGGGGGCCTTGTGCACTGTGGCCCACGTGGAAAGTAAATGGAAAAATCATTTCTCTACTTTCTCAATCCAGAGCTCTGGTAAGTGTCTTGAATGGTCCATATCCAAAGTGTGATGGGGGTTGGAGTGGAAACATGCAAAGATGCCTGCAGGGAATCTTATAGTCTGTGACTGTGTCGCCTTAATGGTAGGACAGATATACGAAGTCGGGGCTTTGGGAAAAAAGCAACTGAAAGGTGGTTGGAGAAGTTTTAAAATATTTATTAAGAACAAAAGATGTGCAACCCTGAGCTGCAGAGACAGTTTAGATTAAATAACTGCACGTAAAGATCCTACATGGAGATGTTTTGTTGCAGACCAATGAGGTGGCTCTGTGGTTATGTTACTGATCAAGAAGAAATGGTCAGTGATGTTTGAAAGAGACAGACAATATGTCTGGAAATGGGCTTCGAGGCTGAGATATGTTTGAGTGTGGGTGGCTTTGTGCCGCTGGAAGGGTCTCACTGTAGCTCAGGCTGACCTGGAATTCACTATGTTGTCTCAGGGTGGCCTCGAACTCTCAGCAATCCTCCTACCTCTGCCTCTCCAGTGCTGGGATTAAAGGCGTGCACCACCACGCCCGGCTTGGAAGAGATTTTAAAACACAACATAGTCATAGGTCCACTAGGAAAAAAACAATCACAACTGAAACTAGAAGAGGTTCTTTGAATAATAAGTAAGATGTTGATTCAAAACTCAATATAACTAGAATCCTAGGTGTTTCAAGTGGAATGTAAAATTCTAGAGCTGAAGTCACATTTCTGTACCGAGTCCGGCTGAGGTAGGAGGACAGGAGGATCACAAGCTCAAGGCCTGCTTGGGACTGTAGGATGAATTCAAAGGTAGTTTGGGCAACTTGGCTCTTTCTCAAAACAAAAAAGGACTGAGGATGTACCTCAGAGAGAGAGAGTACTTGCCTAGCATGGACAAGATCCTAGGTTCAATTCCCAGGACTAAAGAATAACATACTAACATAATGAATTCTAAACACTTACAATTAGAACCCCCCCAAAGATTGTGGTGGGGGAGATAGTTCAGTCAGTACAACGCTTGCCTTGCAAGAATGAATTCGATCCCAGAGCCCACACAAATGTCAGGGCATGGACCTGTGAGTCAGCCCTGGGGAGGCAAAGACAGGCAGATCCTTGAGGCTGGCTGGCCAGTCTAGCCTATGAGGCTGTTATATCCTGAGGAATAATAGCTGAGGTTATGCACACATTAAAAATAAAAACACCAAGGATAACTGTTCAGTTTTAGAAAATAACTTTATCATCTTCCTAACGGATAATCATCTACTCTCCACTGGTTGCCCAAATACACTGGGAAAGTCATGAGTGACAAAAAGCAGGTGGTCCTTGGGTGTTGTTTAAGCCATGAGCACACACAGTTCACGAGGCAGGACACCCAGAAACATCCTGGCAGACAAAACAGGCCTGTGCAAGCTCATTGCCATCAGGGAGAGGAAAAGTTGAGCTGCTTCTATGTTTAAGACTGAAAGAGGCCAGTGCAACCAGGAGACCATCATCATCATCATCATCATCATCATCATTATTAAAAATTTCTGGGTATATGTACGAAGGGCTATAGGTTTTTTAAAATTTTTTTATTATTATTTTATTTATTTTTGGAGAGAGACACAAAGAGAAACAGAGAGGGAGACAGATGGAGAATGGGCGCGCCAGCAGTATCTCAGCTGCTGAGAACGAAATCCAGATGCGTGCGCCCCTTTTTGGGCAAGCACAGCATTGCGCCCTTGCGTCACTTTGCATCTGGCTAAACGTGGGACCTGGAGATTGGAACCGCTGGAGATTGGAACCAGCATTCTTAGGCCTAGCAGGCAGGCACCTTAACCGCTAAGCCATCTCTCCAGCCCGGCTATGGGTTTTTCAGGCAAGTGCCTAATGACCGAGCTATATCCCTAGCTTTTTTGTGTGTTTTTTAATTTTTGAAACAGGGTCTCACTGATTTAACCAGGCCAACCTTGAACTCACTCCGTAGCTCATGCTGACCTTCAGCTGTGATCCTCCTGCCTCGGCCTCCAGAGCAGCAGGGTTCATGGGCCCGTCTCACCAGGCCTGGGTCAGGAGATCTGCCTTTCTATAGTCTTCATCTCCGGAAGAGAGCTGAGGGCCTTGCTTACAAATGCTTGGCTTGGTCTTCAGCTCCATTCCTGCCAACATGGGCAGTGCAAGAGGCAGCTGCGTACTCAGAGGCAGCCCCAGGGGTGTCATTACTGGAAAGGCAGAGAGTGTCATGGACCCCACCCTTGGCTAAAACAGGGATGAGCAATGTCCAAGAGACCCCAGAGCTCTAGTGTGCTCCACGTCCCAGAAGCTTGTTAATGAGCACAGCTCCTTGTGTCACAGCAACCCCAACAATTGAAGGCATGTCGCCGTGTGTATGGCTGAGCACCTCTCCTGCCATGCCCAGCCCAAGGAGCTAAGGCAGCGTGTCCTTATGCAGCTGTCACAGTAAGAATCTTTCTGGTGGGGGGTGGTTTATGCCTGTCATCTCAGCACTCTAGAGGCTGAGACCAAAGAGTCACCAGTTTGGAGGCTAGCCTGGGCTACGTAGTAAGATACTGTTTCCAAAGCAAAGAGGAACATTGTCAGGTTGCACGCATTTTTTCTGCTATTGATCTCAGGATGTTTCTAGTTCACCCTCTTCATTCGATAGCTATGTTGATGGGAAATAAATGAACAGACATTATGATATAGACATAGGACCTCAGTGACTGACTTCAAATCCTGGCTCCTTCTTCTTAGCTGTGCAGTTTGGCACATTCATGCTAATTCATCTATAAAATGGAGACAATAATCGAGTCTATTTCATAGAATTCTTCAGTAGATAGACCAGGGCGCGTTTAGCACAGCTCTGTGATGTAGTAAGTGGACAATAAATACTAGCCGTTGTTGCTTAAGAGACTTCATTTTGAAGCTGGGGGCAGTGGTTCAAGTCTGTAATCCCAGCGCTAAGGAGGCTGAGTGTGGTGGGAAGATCACTGTGAATTAGAAGCCAGTCTGGCCACTTGAAGCTGCAGGACGACTAGTATTTAGTAATTCTCCCACAGAGATGGATATTGGTTCCACTTTTGTAAGCAGGGACATGTCTTTCTGAAGGGGAACTACATTTTGGTTGTGTCACTTCGGGATTTTGATTGGGAAGTGGATCTAAAAACTGGACTTTTTTTTGAGTAGTGATGAGTGACAAGGTAGGAGAAGAAGATGGGGACATGATCCCTGAGGCCCTAGGAGTTGTAAATTTACTCCCAGTTGGCACGAAAGACAAAAGTAGGATATAGACAAGGGAATGAAATTATTCATTTTAATTCTTCATTTGAATGAATGCCAAGTGCACTGAAGGAGGGCAGGGACAAGAGCCGGAAGCCCATGGGGAGGTCATCACTGAATGGTGAGAAACAGCTGGTGACTGGGGTTGGGGCTGTGGCCAGCGGTGGAGCAGGGGAGCAATGGTGGCTTTCAGATATGCTCTGAGGTTGGTTTGGAAGTTCAGCTTGGAGCAAGGATGAGCAGGAGACAATAAAGCCACCGATGTATCTTCAGGGGCAGGGGGTGATGACACCAGTTTTTATGGCCTCTCCTTCAAGGTTGCATTTTCCCTTTTACACTCAGCTCACAGGTCCATCCTTTCTCTAACTAAGTAAAACTTTTAGTTTTTAGTTTAACTTTTAGTAAAACTTAGGTGTCCACACCAGGCTTGTTCCTAAAGCCACCATCTCAAAGTTAACAAGTTGCTATTTGTGTTGCAGCCCACCAGGACCTCCTCGGAAAGTATTTATTCTAGACCAGGCACCAGCATTCCTGGCTCACCGGGTCACACCATCTATGTACGTATCTACTTCTGGAAGGGGCACTTCTGGGACAAGCAAATTCAAGGATTGGAACAGTGGGCTTGATAATCCAAAACAGAAGCTAAGTCAAGATAACTCCTGATCTCAGTCAGTTTTCTCAATCACGTGCCCTTCAAGCAATTCAGTCCATATACGATCATCACATCACATCACACGGGAGGGGCCGGGAAGACGGCTCAGTCAGCAAAGTGCCTTACAAGCCCAAGGACCCCAATTTGATCCTTTGGTCTTCATCACCTGCACATTTGCATATATTCATTCTCTCTGTCTTCTTAATGACCTGAAAATGCAATAATATGCTATAGCACCTAACTTGCATATAGATATTTAGAGATTAATTATTGTATTTTATAATGGCTGCTGTTGTGTTCTTAAATCTTGACACAAAGGTATTTAAATACTTAGTTTGCTAAATATGCAGCTCTTGTTGCTCTTGTTTTTAGCCATCTGGGAGGATTTATTGACCATCTGTTTGAGATTTTTCTCTGTGTAATAAATTGAGGAAGCTATCCTTAAGGTTGACACATTTCTGTGTGCTCTGAATTCAACCCAGACTTTCTTCCTAAAAAAAATAAATAAATAATAGACGCCACGATAGGCAGCTTGTTAGAGTGTTTTGCTTTGTTTATTGTAAAGACCATAACATTTTTTAAGACATGCACTGCCCTTGACAATGGTTTCCTGAATAAATGAGGTGGAGGAGTAATTTTTTTCCCCTCTTTAACTTTCCCAGGCAAAAGTAGACAATGAAATCCTAGATTACAAGGATTTAGCGGCCATCCCCAAGGTCAAGGCGATTTACGATATCGAACGTCCAGATCTTATTACCTATGAACCCTTCTACACTTCCGGCTACGATGACAAGCAGGAGAGACAGAGCCTTGGAGAGGTAATGAATTCCTAGTGGCTGCAAGCTGCACATCACTTCCCTCTCTTTATATCCATCTGCCTGGAGTTGACATTAATCAGTCTTTCCATGGCCTACCATCTGAAGGTGCCCATCCCAGGTGCTTTGAGGTATTGTTCTAGAATCTACTACTGATCCATGGATTAAATAATGGTGCTGTATGAGTCAGGTGTGGGATAATGGAGTCACATGCTGAGATCAGACCTGAAATTGTCAGGGAAGATTAAGGGGAAAGGGTCTTATGGGGTCTTGGTCTTAAGCTGTAAGTTTATTCCTAGGGATCATGAGAAGTGAGTGATCCACCCTAAATCTTAGGAAAGATCAGAGAGGGGGTGAAGACTGGATTCTGAAATCAGAGTACTTGGGCTCAACCCAGGCATTACCACATGCTGGTATTTGAGCTTGCAATGCGACAACTATTCTGATCTTTCGGTTTCCTCATCTGGATAACAGGGTAAGGAGAATGCTTGTAGGAGCTTTAGTAAGGACTGAAGAACTGACCAGTGGAAAGCAGTTAGCGGAGGGCTAGACTTGTAAGTAGCAGCGACTACATTTGGGACCTGTCCTCTGAGACTTCTCAGAATCTCTCTAGTCATGGGCTCTCCCCCCACCCGTATGTGAGCCTAGGGTTGGAGGTTCCATGCTGCCACTGCCTCCCATGTCTCACAGGCTCTGTTCCTTTTCCTTTGTCCTCTTCAATACATTGTAATGTTGCCCTTCTTATTAATTATTTTACTATTATTATTGAACATCCTAACAAGCATATGCTTTACCGCTGGGCCACACTCCAACCCCTCCTCCTCTTTTCATTTTTTTTTTTAAATTGGAATCATCAGTAGACAGAGTAGGGTCTGTTCAGAGAGGTATTACTCAAGGAATGGGCTCACATCAGCCATTTGGCCAAGGCCACACTGGAAACAGCCACCCACCATCACACAGTGCTTCCAGGTTTACCTGAGATGGAGCAAGGGTGTGAGGCTGAGGGTAACAGCACATGCCTGTAATCCTAGCACTTGGGAGGCCGAGGCAGGAGGATCATGAGTTGGAAGCCAGCCTGTGTTACATGAAGACTCTCTCAACTCCACTTCTCCCCCAAGAGGCATGGAAATGGGGTGAATCTGTTTTAAATTGTCCTAATTTACACATATTTATTTTTGTAATGATTTTGTATTTATTTGCCATCATATAAGAGTCCTGGTATTTGCTTTCTAATCTGGCTAACAGGAAGTGATATCTATTTTCATGTGGTGCCATCTAGTGGTTGATTTGCTTTCTTGCATTTGTGACAGTTCTAAAGTACAGGTTGGTGGCATGAACTCTTTAGGTGCCACTGGATACCAGAGTTTCATAGAGGATCAAGGGTAAAGGAAGATTCCAGAAAAAATAAAAAAAAAAACACAGAGGCTGATTTTAGAGTAGACATGGAGTTGATGATGTTCAAAACATACCATCAAAGGGAAGTTGCTTTTTTATGATGTTAGGGTGTGTGTGTGTGTGTGTGTGTTTATTTCCCAGTGGCTTCAGGAGTTCTGCTTGTTTGGCAACACACACACAATGAATGAATGAATGAATGAATGAACAAATGAATATAAAAGCCATGGTTCTTAGGCAGTAATGTACACCAGAGTTTCCATGGAACTTTGTGGGAATTTCCCATCAGCCTGCTGTCTACTTATTAAACTAGCAATAATGCTGACTGGCATATAACACTTCCAGCTTATTCTGAAGAGCACCTCTAATTAAACTGGAAAAGAGGGGCTGAAGAGATGGCTTAGTGATTAAGGCACTTGCCTGCAAAGCCAAAGGACCCAGGTTTGATTACCCAGGACCCACATGAGCCAGATGCACAGGGTAGCACATATGTCTGGAGTTTGTTTGCAGTGGCTAGAGGCCCTGGCATGCCCATTCTCTCCCCCTCTCTCTCTCTCTCTCTCTCTCTCTCTCTCTCTCTCTCTCTCTCCCCCTCCCTGCCTCTGTCTCTCAAATAATAAATGAAATAAAATATTTTTTAAAGCTAGTACAGAGGCCTGGAGAGGTTTAGCAGTTAAGTACTTGTCTGTGAAGCTTAAGAACCCCGGTTCAAGGCTTGATTCCCCAGGACCCTCGTAAGCCAGATGCACAAGTTGGCACCTGCATCTGGAGTTCGTTTGCAGTGGCTGGAGGCCCTGGTGTGCCCATTATCTTTCTTTGCCTCTTTCTTTCTCTCTCTATTGCTTTCAAATAAATAAAAATAAACAAAAAATATTTTTTTAAAAACTAGTAAAGAGCCAACATTATGACTTTAAATTCTCAACTTTTCTTCTAGTCTCCGAGGACTTTATCTCCAACGCCATCAGCAGAAGTAAGTGCTGTTTTATCATATTAACAGATGGAATTCGGGGGCTGCCTTTGACTTTGGAGGTTTTGTAAAAGGATATAACATTCAGGGGAGCAGAAAAGCTATGAGACTGTGGTGCATGTAGGGCTTCCTTATATGTGAGACCAAATCGTATGGCAATAGTATCCTTCTTTTAAAATGGACACGAGAAGCCAGATATGGTGGCTCATGCCTTTAATCCTAGCATCCAGAAAGCCGAGGTAAGAGAGGATCTGATCTCCATGAGTTCAAGGCTGCCCTCAGCTACAAGTGACTTCCATGTTAGCCTGCACTAGAATGATACCCTGCCTCAGGAAAGGGAGGGAACACTCGAGAGTCATTGTGGCCCTCTGCTGATCTGAGCCTGCTCCTCTGAGTGGTAGGACCATGTCTGCAGGGATTGAAGCCACTGGGTTCTGTCATGTGGTCCATAAACAGAAATGTCTTCTTTGAAAGTACTTCTTACGGGCCACAATCCATGGGCTGATCCAAAAGCCAAGCAGCTTGCTGGGAACATTTTATAAACTGGACTGACCTTAGAGGATCACGGTAATTTGCGAGAGGGAGAAGTCGTGCTAAGACTGAAGGCTGTCAGTAACTAATTCCCTGCAGTGCTCTGAAATTTACAAGTGAAGTTATGCAGAATTCACTTCTGTTACTGAGCAGCTGCAAAGTTGAAACACATCATCCCAGGGACTTTTGGTTCTGTTGTTATGGTATTGTGAAGGCCAACTAGGATCAAGCCAAAATTTCCTTGCTGAGTACGCTGGGATGAGAACTTAGTCATTAGTCACGTGTTTTATAAACTTTTCTGGTATTGTTCCATTAGAAACATTACAGGACAACAAATTCCTAAAGTGTAAAATGCTATTTGAACTCTTCTGACTTTTTTGACTTTTTGTTGTCTTTGTGCAAATGCTATCACATCCTTTTCTAGGTTTGCACTCGGGTGACTTACCAGTGGCACCATTATACTACGTTGGCTAAATATGTCATAATTTCTTAATTGTTTTCCAATTTGAGTGTTGTAATACAAATTTTTGCCTTTTATGAATGATATTATTAATCTTTGAATGACTTATTTCTCTTAAAGATCATTTAAAATTACTTTCTTGAAATATTTTCCAAGATGAGAAGTAGGGGTCTTGTCAACCACCAACTTGTTCTCTGGGAACATTGACTTAAAATGTCACCAGATCAGTATTAGAGACAGCAAACATTACTGTCATGGTGCTGCTTCTGAAGGGGGCCTGGCATGTACTAGCTGCACACTGGCACACAAATCCCTGAGCTGCTGGGAACCTTGTTTACCATTGTTGGGAAGGAAAATAATACCGTGGGATTCACCAGTCCTCATTGTTTTCAGTTCTGACATGGGTAGACATACTTTGCAAAATGAAAATCACAATATAAACATGGTCATTGCAATTGTTCTTTTCCGGGGCTGGAAGGATGGCTCAGCAGTGAAAGGCACTTTCTTCCAAAGCCTGCTGGTCTGGGTTCAATTCCTCAACACCCATGTAAAGTGGATGCAAAAACTAGTGGCTCAAGCTGGGTGTGGTGGCACTCGCCATTAATCTCAGCACTTGGGAGGCATTGGTAGGTGGGAGGATCACCATGAATTTGAGGCCACTCTGAGAATACATAATGAATTCCAAGTCAGCCTGGGCTAGAGTGAGACCCTACCTCAAAAAAAAAAAAAAAATGGTGGCTCAAACATCTGGCATTTGTTTGCAATGGCAAGAGGCTCCAGCATGCCCTAACCCCAACACACATGCAAATAAATAATTAAAAAAAAAAAAACTGTTCCTTTTCTAGAGCTCTATCATTATTGGAAATTATAGCTTTATATCTTAAATTTTAATAATTATAAGGATTGTTGGTTGTGAACAAAACACATTAGCCATGGGATATCCGTGTGAATATTTATCGAATATGGCCATAAAAAAATAACCACAAATGGATTGGATGATAATTCCTCAGCAGCATTTGTGGGCTAGGTTTGGCTTAGAAATGCGAAACGACCATCTGAATGAGTTTTGGGTTCACGCTTTCCCAAACTTTCTTCCAGGGTTACCAGGATGTTCGGGATCGGGTGATCCACCGGTCCACTAGCCAGGGCTCCATCAACTCCCCTGTGTACAGCCGCCACAGTTACACTCCAACCACATCACGCTCACCCCAGCATTTCCACAGACCTGGTAAGGACCACTCCTCCCAGGATCCGCTCTATATAATGTGTGTTTCTGTGTGGTTATTTTAATAACATCATTGGTAACATCTTGAAAATTATGACGACTAAGTATTTCTTACCCTCTCCCAGAACAAAATCATAAATGGTGTCTATATATAATACATATATATGATGTCTTTTTGAAATGTTAGTCATTTTATGGTTATATTCACGATAAGTTATGAAATTAAATTTTGATATTGAACTTCTAAAAACAAAAGGATTTCTTTAAAGAATTAAAAATCTCATCACTCTGAGATTTAAGGTGCAACTCTTCAAAAGAAAATATTTGGTGAGCTTTTTTAGCATCGTTTACTATCCAATCTTAGTTGTTTGTTGATAAATTTATAGCCCTTACCTAAGTATCCTTAATTAATTACCTTCTAGAGGGAAGCCTTAGTAGTCACTAGGTAAAATTTAAAGTTCCTTCTATTCCCAAAATTTAAAATCAGACTCATAAAAACTTCAGGGATGCACTGTGATTGCGAATATCACGAAGTAGCAGACATTGGCTGGCCTTGATCTCCAAAGGTGCAGCTCTATGGCTGTAGGTGGAGGTCTTATGTGTTGAGCACGAGAAGAATGGAAACCCCAACACAGACCTCAGGACCCTGAGAAATAGTCATGGGGAAGATTCTGACCTCTAATCAAACTTGGTGTTGATTATATGCCTCTATGAAGATTCCATTTAAGTTTCTAACTCTGGCCATGCTGATGAGGATAAACCCTTCCAAATGTTGCCCTTTAAATGTATAAGAAATAAAAGCCAACGAAATGAACAGAAGCTAATAAAGCTGTAATCTTTTCGTCAAAGTCATAGTTTTCATACATGTAGAGGACTAATAACTAGTGAATATTTCATTAATTTGTCATTTTCCTTAGATGAAGCTGGAGGTGTGGCTTAGTAGTAGAGTGCTTGCCTATCATATGTGAAGCCCTGGGTTCAGTTCCCAGTACTACAAAAACTAGACTTATAGATATTTACTTAGCATCTCTTGAGTTATGTTAAATGAAAGTTGTTAGGAAATTCTTTTTTAATGTACAACTATATTAATATTATTTGTGGCTGGCCATGGGTTTTGATTTAATCCCTTACCCATCTGGGTGTTAAGAAATATTCCATATTGCCACCCTGCATATGACATGCAAAGACCACCGAGAACCAGCCCCAGCTTTTTAACAATGGCACGTGACCACAGAAATTGTCCTCCCAGAGTCTCTGGAATAGTGAAGGAATGGCCAACCAGCCCCAGTTCTTCCTCTGAACACTTGTCTTTATTGAGCATGAGAACGTTTCATCTCTTCCAGTCATGGTCCAATCATGCTGCAGCCTTCAGAACATTCTCTTTCTTCCTTCTACAATATAGTACACATATGCTTAACACATCTTTTATGCCTGAAAGTGAATCTGACAGCATATTTGTGATCTGTGTGGAAGACCCAAGTGTCCACCTCATAAGTTCTGGATACAATGTGATTCTCTGGGTCTGGTTTTTTGAGGTAGGGTCTCATTCTAGCCCAGGATGACCTGGAATTCACTCTGTATTCTCAGAGTAGCCTTGAACTCCTACCTCTGCCTCCCGAGTGCTGGGATTAAAGGTGTGTGCTCCACCACACCCGGCTTGGGTTCAGTTTTGATGGATCATTCTCCCTCTGAGATACTGTGCCTCTACCCCTCCAGTGTTGCCCCATTCCTGGAAGCATATGTAACTCTGCCCTCAGACAGCACAGTTGAGTTTTCCTTAAGCATAGGCAAAATAAAAAGGAACTTACATTAGAATAAGGCTGAAGCTTCGATGGTAAACATGACCCTTATAAATAAGTATTTCTCTTCAGGCTTCTCGAAATGATTGTCATTTGTTTGCACATGTTTCGAAGACTTCTGTTTTGTCGGGTGTTTTAAAAGCAGCTTTTGTTGAGTCTGCATGGTGTGACCACTTCTGCCTCTATGTTGGCGTCCTCCTGCCGGACAGTATCCCGAGGACTAAAGCCATTTATTCTCAGCGAGTGATGCTGGGTCCACCTGAGCCCATTTGCAGAGTGTCCCTTTGCCTAACCGTCTGCAGTGCTTTCATAACTCTCCTTCCTTCCTCCCTTTTCAGATTCTTGATGAATGAATGCTCTTTTCCCACCCCCTTGGAACAGTGGCTCGTTCCCTGCTCCTGTGTTAATTTCTTTCTTCTTTTCTGTTTCCACCTCGCCCTGTCCTGATGGGTTGACTCCCTGCTGCACAGAGCTTTTGGCTCCCGGTGTTCGCAGGTGGTCCCACCTGCGCACCAGCAGCTTCAGCTCCACCCACAGAGACTCCCGCCCCAACCCCCCCTTCCGACACCACTTCCTCCCCCAGGTCAAAGGTAAGGAGGCAGGCCTCTGCAGGCGGCATCTGCATAATGGAGATTTATTAGCACCCTAGCAAGGCTAATAAGGTGTATCTCCAAGAGTCAGAGCCACCAAGCTTCCGACCCATCAGCATGCCTGCGTGTGTCATGACTGCCCCAGACGGTGGCCTTAGAACTGGCATGGCATCTCACATTCCGGGAGATGTTGTCATTTCCAAGGGCTCTACACCAGGAAACCGGAAGTTTGTTTATGACTGAAGATTTATCGTCCACCACTTAGAACAATTATATATTATTATTTTGCTTTTGTATGTGTCGAAAGCAAAATATAATATAGGGGTGTATTTTGCTGGGTTATATTCGTGATAGGTCTTTGCAAATCACAGCAGGGTTTCGTAGCAACTATCCAAAAGTTGTCTTCATGGTGACAAGCCAGGAAACTATTGAACACGTTTGGGCAGCATAACGCTGTGTCTCTCTCTGAGCTGGACTGACTCCAGTCCTTTGCTTTTGTTTTGTCCTAATTTCCACATGATGGGCAAGAGAGGCTCTGCCTGCTGTGTTCCATTCCCGCCTGCCATTTCTCCCCCAATCCCCTTTGAGGCTCTCGTTTGCTTCATTGTCACATATGCTTCTGTCTCATCCTCAGTCTGGGCTCTCTACTAGTTGGTGGAGTCAGGAGCCCAGGATAGGCTAGGAAGGGACCTTCATTTAAATGAAGAATGAGGGCTGGAGAGATGGCTTAGCAGTTAAGGCATTTGCCTGCAAAGCCAAAGGATCCTGGTTCGATTCTCCAGGACCAGCGTAAGCCAGATGCACAAGGAGGTGCCTGCATCTGGAGTTCGTTTGCAGTGGCTGGAAGCCCTGGCGTGCCCACTCTCTCCCTCTCTCTCTCTCTCTCTCTCTCTTTGTACCTGTTTCTGTCTCTCAAATAAATAAATAAGTAAAATATTTTTTAAAAGAGGATAATCTTTTTTAAAAAAAATGAAGAATGAGGTCCAAGAGGGAGGCTGACTTGTGCTGAAGCCCTGATTTGAACCAAATTTACCAACAGAAAATAGCAGGAGACGGCAAGTGCAGATGTTACCACGGTTCTGAGAATGGAAAGGATGCTCACGAGAGGTGCCAGTGTTCACATCACCAGTGCATCTACGAGTAGCTGAAATACCGTTCTAGTTTCCTGGGCACACTGTCGGTCTACCTAAGCTATTTTCTTTTCACTTGCTTGTATTCCTAAGAAGCTGGCTCCTGAAATAGAGACGTGCCACTCTCATTGGTGTGTAGTTATATCGTAATTTGCTATTTCAGCATTTTCCATGCTTTGAAAATAATATTGCTGACATGCTTATTGAAGATATGAAGCATTTGTCATTAGCAAAAATTGGAGTGGGCACAGCTCTTTCTAAAGTTCTTGATGGATTATTTAAGACTATTACTGCTAATTAGCTTTGGGGAGGAAATTTTTTTTAAATGTTAAGATGATACTTTTGAGAATGTCTATAGAGCCATAAATCGAGAAAAAGTACTTCAGCTATGTACTTTAAAGAGCAGATTAAGATGGTGGGCCTAATAGTCAAGAGAAAATACATTTTAAACTCTTTAAAATGTAAAGTTCCTTATCTGCTTGTGATGTGTTTTATCTTTCAGAGTGACACTTTTTATGGAAAGAAAAATGTCATGAGCCTTGTAAAATTAGACAAATTGTGTACAGATGACAATTGGGGAGTGTCAGTGACAAACTATAGGTCCGTGTGTAGCCACGTAGAGAGACACACATCTTAGATTTAAATATTGTCACTTGTTGGCTATGTGACCTTGAGTTATTCACTCATCTCATCCATGAATCCTGAAGGACTAGGCCTCACTCCAAGGCCATTAGGGTGTGAGATGAAGTGTCCTGGTGTCAGCATGGACAGTGAACATGTGCTCTGATAGTGCCCTGATTGATCATTGATTGATTGATTGATTGAGACAGAGTCTGCACATTAGCCTCCAACTCATTACCCAGCTGAGGATGATATTAAACTTCTGAGCCTCCTTCCTTCACCTCCCAAGTGCTAGGAATACAGATATGTACCACCACTCCTAGTTTATACTGTACTGGGGAGCAAACTCAGGACCGCGCGCATGCTAGACTGGTACACCACCAACCGAGCTCCATCCCGAGCCTTTAGGGTACTTTGGATTGCATTGTTGGGCTCATTCTTCACAGCATCCCTGGGATGCAGCATGACGAGGACAGCCAAGAGCGGAGGTTTCTTCCTGATGAAGAAACTAGCCAAGGGCTGGAGAGATGGCTTAGCGGTTAAAGCATTTGCCTGTGAAGCCAAAGGATCCTGGTTCAATTCTCCAGGACCCGCGTAAGCCAGATGCACGAGGGGCACATGCATCTGGAACTTGCTTGCAGTGGCTAGAGGCCCTGGCATGCCCATTCGCTCTCTGTCTGCCTCTCTTCTATCTCTCTCTCTCTCTCTCTCTACTTGCAAATAAATAAATAAAAATTGAAAAGAAAGAAAGAAAGAAAGAAAGAAAGAAAGAAAGAGAAAGAGAGAAAGAAAGAAAGAAACCAGCCAAGAACTCACACCTAGCTTCGAAAGAGGCAGAACCTGCACTACACCCTGGACTCCTTTCTAGCCATGCGTCCTCACATTGGTTTCTCCTGTTTCATTATAGAAATATGCATGACATACAAGTTTTAAAGGAAAATTTTATTTGCCACCCCTGTTTAACCAGAAAATTGCATTCTTATTGAGGCTAACATGAAGACCTGTTTTCAATTGTTTAAGTTGATTAACCATTGATAAATGTTTGCTTTTCAGTAGAAATAGCAAAAGATTACTATGTTTGTGTACTTATATTGTACAGGGTTAAAAAGGCAGGAAAAGGAGTCAAGGAGATGGCTCTGTGGGTAAAGTTCTTTCCATACAAGCATGAGGACTTAAGTTGCGATCACCAGCAGCCATGTAAAATGACAGACATGGTGGCATCTGGAATCCCAGCATTGGGGAGGGAGAGACATGGAATCCCCGGGACTCACTGAATTGCTAGTCTAGCAAATCCGTGAGCTCCAGGTTCAACAAGAGACCCTGTCTCAAAGAAGAAAGTGGAGAACAGCTAGGGAAGACCCCAGATATTGACCTCTGGAGGAGCTGTCTGAATTTCCCAGTGGGTAAATTTCTGGCTAATTGCTACCACCAGTCAGGTGTATAAACATATACATACACACACACACATGCATGCTCCCACATATGTACGTGTATGCACACAAACATCCACACACATATACACATTCAAAAGTACAAAAATATGTTCTATTCTGTTTTCAGTTTGAATTTGAAATTTTTGGTATAAATATTATAGGTTTAAATTATAAAAACACTGGCCAAGAGAAATTACAATGACCCTGAACTTAAACTTGAAAAAGTATGTAATGATCTCTTCTTTTTACTGGACATATGCCCAAATTTTATTCATATGAAATAATCTCTATATTTCATATACAAAATAATATAGTTTTAAAATCAAATGAGCCTATTATTAAACTATCAAATAAATTATGGAGAATTTGTTCAAAAAGCTTACTTCAAGACAATGACTTACCTCTGTACCTTCAGCCTTCAAGGGGCCTGCGCTCCATTAGGGGGGCAGACAGTCCTTGAGTGACTGGCATGACTAAAAAGAGTTGAGCAAGAATCTGACCCAAAGTAAAGGGGTCAGTCACTCCCTGAAGACAGAGGTGCCAGGCTTCATCCTGTTTTTAGTTCCCTACGGACCCACATTCGGAGTCAATGCTTTTAACAAAAGCAGCTACCGAGTCCCTGCCACAGTTGCTCAGAACCAGAGGTGAGGTGAGCGTTGCTGAATTGCTCTTCACCTGGTGTTTATATTTTATTTTATTTTATTTTTGGAGACAGACACAGAGATAGAGAGAGGAGAAGGAGACAGATAGAGAATGGGCACGCCAGCAGCCTCACAGCCACTGTGAACAAACTCCAGATGTGTGTGCCCCCTTGTGGGCAAGTGCGGCATTGCACCCTTGCCTCGCTGCATCTGGCTAAAGGTGGGACCTGGAGATTGGAACCAGCATTCTTAGGCTTAGCAGGTAGGCGCCTTAACTGCTAAGCCATCTCTCCAGCCCTTACCTGGTGTTTTAAATGATCATGGAGTGTAATCTACCTCCAAAGTCTTGCATATACTACTAGGGGGCTCATTATTGTTCCTTAAACAACCAGAGAGATCATTGGTTGCTGAAGTAACACAACCAGAGAGCAACACCTGACTGGTGGTAGCAATTAGCCAGAAATTTACCCACTGGGAAATTCAGACAGCCCCTCCAAGAGCCTTCCAGAGCCTTCCGCCACATCGTCAGGTGTGTGTCTTCTGCTACCTGCCAGCAGAGCATCCTGTTGATTGAGTTTCATCTTTGGACCCATTCCTAATTCCAACACATCCAAGCTCTGTGTCCTGCATATGCAGGTACTTTTATGAGCACATGGCACTAGCTAATTGCAACCCAAACAGGTTTTCTGGATTTTTCATCCCTTTGGTACTATAACCAAACCTGTGAGAACACTTCCCTGAACTTGTTGGTATGCTGCAAATATGTTAGGATTGTAGGTGAAGGATCAAGAGTAGAGAACGGTGTTGTTCTAAAACAATAGCAGCCTGAGCTCAGAATACCTGGTTTTTAAAAAAGAGACCCATTAAAATTAACACAGTGGAGCTCCTCTCTTTTTCTTTTAAGGAAACCTCCAAGAATTATTCTGTTTTCAATCATGGGCTATTCCTTTAATAGTTTTATAACACTTAGAAGATTAAGTGATTTTTCTGAAGTGAAATGAAATGGGGGAGCCTGATGGTGTGAGGCTGTCATGACCCCACTGCTGGGTATTAACATCTGGTCTCCTTTAATCAAGAGAGTAGAGAGAACTGATGGGCGGTTACTCCTACAGTGAGGCTTGCTAGGTTAGGCAGGTGAGTAACTGTGGAATTAATGAGTTGGCCTACATCAATTATTTATTTATTTATTTATTTTTGAGGAAGAGAGAGAATGGGTGCACAAGGACCTCCAGCCACTGCAAACCAACTCCAGATGCATGCGCATCTGGCTTACATGAGTACCGGGGAATCTAACCTGGGTCCTTAGGCTTCGCAAGCAAGCACCTTAATGGCTAAGCCATCTCTCTTAAGCATTTATCCTGGCCTGGCAGTGGGCTGAGCCCTGGTGAGGGTGAATGAGAACCAATGCTCAGTTCTCATAGGTTTAGTACAAGATATCACTTCAAATGCAAGCCATAGTCTTCCCTCTCCCGCACCCTCTACCTGTGTTTTTTATACATGTCATGTCAGATATGAGCTAGTTAACCTCTGTGGAAGGGGGAAATTAAATGAGATCACATTTGTATAAATAAGCTTTTTATTCATTTGCAAGCAGAGATAGAGGGGGGATGGAGAATGGGTGCGCCAGTGTGTCTAGCCACTATAAACAAACTCCAGATGCATGTGCCACTTTGTGCATCTGGCTTATGTGGGTCCTGGGGATTTGAACTTGGGTACTTTGGCTTTGCAGGCAAGTGCCTTAACCACTCAACCACTAAGGCTTACATGGGTACTGGGGAATCAAACCCAGGGTCTAGGCTTTGCAGGCAAGCACCTTAACCACTGACCCATCTCTCCAGCCCCTAAATAAACTTTTTGATCGAAGAGGTGAAGCTTTCTAATTTCGTAGAAGTTAATACTTGGCAGTGATCAAATGAACATTGTATAGAGCTAGATGTTAAGCTGAGTCTTGAGGAGAAAAGAGAGATGTTTCAGACCAACCAGTCACCAGAAGCCCGGAATGTAAATCTGGGGCCATTGCCAATCCAGACCTCCCATTTCTGACTCCTTACTCCAGCATCAATACTTTAACTAGTATTAATAATTTTACGTCTTCTGACAGCCCCTTCCCCCTTCTGGTGTACTCACAGGGCAAGTTGCATGCCCAGTTGGAGGGTGGGAAGACAGATGAGGTCAGTAGCAATTGTTTCCCCGAACTTGCTCAAGCTTCTGTTCTTCCTTGCAGTTCCTGGTAAGAGAGGATAGTGGTGGCCCAGCCAAGCCTCAGCCCTTCATTGGGGCCCTATCAGCCCTTCATTCGGGCCCTATCCCCACTGTTCCCCCGAGAGCCCATTCTGTGCATTCTGATTATTCCTATGTGCTATGGCCCTGCCACACCCTTGCTCATGACTTGCCAGTCTTGTATAATATGGCATTCCTATGCACCTGGAATCTCTCTCTCTCTCCCTCCCTCTCTCTCTCTCTCTCTCTCTCTCTCTCTCTCTCAGCTCAAGAGAGCTCTCATGTCCAAGCTTTTATGTTACATCTCTGAGGAAGCAGTTACATGGTGCAACAGTACCAGCATGGGGCCTCAGACAGGGAGACAGAGGTAGTGAGACATCTCATTCCCCTATTGGTCTTTAGCAGTGGCCCAGTGCCTAGCCAGAGTGGTTATCAGCTGGGTAGAGCTTGGTCTTGGAAGAGAACTCAGGGAGAGCGGTCTGAGTGGGCCCTGAAGCACCTGACGGGAAGGGGGTCTGATGCCATGTGTGTTTTTCAGAGTGAGGCAAACAGGAACATATGCTGCAATGAAGTGAAGCCACGTTTTCTCATGAGGGGAAGGGCTGGGTGGCAACTGGGGCTCTGGGCTTTGGCCCTCAGTTCAGAGACACACATTCTAGGGGGCAGCCTCTGCATCCTGCGTGGAAGCTGTTGTACCTGGGGGTGGGACGGACTGCATACCTCCGCCCTCCCTCGACATGCTTGGGATTTAAGCATCTGACAACTGATCCTGGATCAGTAGCCAGTAACTTTCCATTACGCCATCTAATCAGTCTGGCCATGCGCATGCCATTGGAATGAAGCATCTGTGACTGCTGGCTGCTTTGAACCCCTTTCCACCCCCAAACTCAAACCTCCCCTCTGGGAAAACTAAACCCAATGTTGCCTTTGCGAACCAAGTTGACAAATGCAGTGTGTTTCCTGTTTCTCCTTCCGATGTCCCTCCTTCCGGTTTGCTGTGTTGAATTTGATTACGCTTGCTTGGTTTTCTTCCTTGTTCTCTCTTCTCTCATTTTGTTTTCTCCTTCTCATTGGAGGCAATGAGCCATCCAGCGGCCGGAACTCCCCTCTCCCCTACCGGCCCGACAGCCGCCCTCTAACTCCAACTTACGCTCAGGCCCCTAAACATTTCCATGTGCCAGGTAGGAGCTGACACGGTGTGTCTTGGTGTCCTGTCGCCGTGTAGAATGTAGCCTCGTAACCTCGTCTGGTCTCTCCATTTTTCATGCTCGTTCACTGGGATGCACACAGTTGAGAAACCCTAAATTGCAGGATCTGGCATAAAGGGCCTTCCGAAAGCTCGCTGTGTGAAGCTGGCAGGATCAGTTTGTAGGGTTAAATTTCTTAGAAAAGAAAGATAAATAGATAAAAAAATCAGGCCAGCCCACCTTACCTTTGCCAAAGGAAAAAAAAAAAATTTTTTTAAGTGCTGGGGATTGAAGCCAGAGCCTTGTGTATGTCAGACAAGTGTTCTACCACTGAGCTACACCCATGGCCCTCAAATTTTCTTGAAAAGGGTGGGAAAAAGAAGGTTAAAAAGGAGGTGTTGAGGTTTTTGTTGTTGTTGTTTCATTTTTGTGGAAAATTTTATATTTATATCAGTGTCTCTAAGATGTCACCCTGTGGTCCATTGTCATTAGCCAATGGTCATAATGGCCAAGTCCATAATCTTCTAAAGACTGAACCACAGTGTCACTCAAGAATCCTTTTCAAATGACCTGTGTGTCCCCAATGTGGATTTTTTTTTCTCATGGACTTTTCAGAACAATGTAGCCTTGGATCAGCTAACAAGTCACCTCCACATGCAAATATCTTGCAATTTAGGCTTGGTGCTGCAAGCTTTGCTCCAGTAGTCACATCATTAGCTGCCACTGCTCAAATAATAATTTGCCATCAGAAACCGGGAAATTCACAACACTTACAATCAGCCATCTTAAGTCACAAGATTATCTTTCCACCCAAAGTATATTGGTTTACTTCTTTTTGCTATCAAAAGCCCACGTTGCTCATTAGGTCAATGTATGTACACCTATTTAGACTCTGTATTAATTTTTTTCTTGCACATTCTAAACTTGCCTAGTAAACCACAGGGAAGTTCGGTAAGAGTGAAGCTACTAAGCTAGGACTGCCCTTGTCAAGAAGTTTCATTGAACCTTGAAAAGTCATTGTGCTACTGTATTGGGACTTTTACATATGAATTCTCCATTAAAATATAGCAGTCAAGATTCAGGGGAAGTCAACCTTCTGAAATGTCTTGAGTATTTTCAGTTAGTATGGAATGTAGTAGGCATAGTCAGATAGAGTCCTGTATAATTAATAAATATGTGAGCAGTATTTTATTGTCTCCGTTCTGATTCTTGGCGTTTTGTTTGTTTGTTTGTTTGTTTGTTTGTTTGTTTGTTTGTTTGTTTGAAGAACATTGCCCTGTGCAATTTAGGACTTTGATGGTCATCCCATGAGCACCCCAGGCTAGCCTGATACATGAAAAGTGTTTCTGTGTTTAAAGTGTTTCCCTTAATTTTCCTACATTGCTTTCCACTGGTCTGCTCATTAGTTGAAACAGTAAATTGAGCAACTGGCATCTCCTGGGCGCTCAATTTCTAGACAGTAGCAATTTGGGGAATTTTTTTTTCCCCAAACTGGTTATGTCTTCCTCACCATCAAACTATTCCCACTGCCTGCATCTCTTCCTGTTTTTATCACATTCAGCGACGTATGTGTTCGAAATAAATGGCCCATGAATAAGTATTGCTATGTTGTGTGACAGAGGTCTCCATGTCACTTGTGGGTAGTAGTTACTCATTCCTGTAATCTTCTATTCAGTGTATTCAGTCTTTGTACTACGGAGGCTCCCCCGCCTTCTGGGTTGTTTCTGTCTAAGCATTCAGTGTTGATTTGCCTCTCAGTTGGTCTGGTGTTTTGTTTTGTTTTGTTTTGTTTTCTTCCATCGCTGAAGGTTCCCATAATCACACATCTTTGCTTTTCATTTCCACAGATCAAGGGATCAACATTTACCGAAAACCACCCATCTACAAACAGCATGGTAAAACTCACTTTCCTCCGAGTATCTTTTAAGTAGCTGAGTCAGCTGGACTCCTCTCTGCTGTCTTCCGAAAGGATTATCTGCAGCTGCTTTTGAGAAGGACCGTAACTGGGGCACCTAGCATTTTATGTCCTTATGGTCCAATGAGATACAAGCATTATGAAATTGCTTGCCTAGACAGAGATCACTTAACTCAATTAAGAAGCTCTTAACTTATTTGTGAGCCCATCAAATCAAGTATCATTCCATCTACAGAGAAGAGGAAAGAAGTTCAGGTCACACAAAAACCCACAAATATCCTAACAAGCCTTTTGTTGTTGTTCTCAAATAATTTAACCAACTTTTTTTTTTAAAATGTACATGTAATTTATTGTGTGCATTTAATTAGTATAATTGTTATTTAAATTTATAATGTATTAATAATATGCATGACATGTACACTCAGTTACAGTGTATATTAGCTGTTAGAATGAAAATCAATTACTTAGCCCTCTCCAAAAATGAGCAAGTCATAGTTAGTTACTGATAACTTTTACACATTTTCAATTTGACACTTTAAAAAAAGTATAGGAATTATTTATGTAATTAATTTACAGACTACTGGCAAGTATTTTCATTGGGAATGATAGCATATGAAATTAAACATTTTGAATAACAGTCTAGCTAATTAGTGGCTTGAATTTTCAGCTTAATATTATTTAATGATCCTATATTATTTTTTTTAATATATATATATTTTTTATTTATATTATTTTGATTTTACATTCATGGTAAAGGATCCATTGTCCTCCTCCCTGTCCTCCCTCTTTCAAAGGGACCCTTGTCAATGGGGAATGTGGGTCAAGCATTGTGAGTAATTTAACCAACTTTTAATATTCTTGAGCTGGCAAATGAGTTTGACTAATCAAAGCTAATGAAAACAAGCCACCTGGAAAAATTCTTAAGAAGTATGCAGAGGAGGTTTACACTTGAGTAATGGATAGTACACAAGCTAGACAGGTCCCAGTCCTGGTCCCACTTCCTACTTACATGGGCATAGCTTCCGTTTTCTCATTTGCAAGAACCAGTGAGTTAGATCCTTCTGTCTCGGACAGTCCTATAGACCAAGAGTCACAGGCCAAAATTTTAGGGAGAAAAAGAGAAAGTCTATGTGCTGTAATGGTTCTTTCTGTACCTATTATTTTTCCCTCATTATTTAAGGTTTTACATCACATGCTTGCATTTTAAGTTTGTTAACATTGTTTTTGTTTTGTTTTGTTTTTTATGGTTTAATGTCTTCCCACACATTCATTAACATGTGAATGTTTAACTACTGATTTCACCAATCTTAACGCGTAAGTACTGTTCGAAGTCATGCTTGTTCATATTCCTTTAGCGCTAGGACACTCAGAATTAGATTTAGCCATGCAGAGATTTCTTCCAAGGCTACAATCTCTGAACAAGGAAACAATCAAACATGATTTAAAGAAAACTGGATAATGTTAGGCTTTATTTGGAAGGAATTAATTGGCTTCTTCCCATGATATTCATTTTAACAGAAGTCTTTACTTTCCTCCAGTGGTAATTAGTTAATAGTAGCTTAGCCAGAATAGCATTTTCCAAGACATGTCCTGCAGGACCATATACCAAGCCAAGGAAATAGATGCCCTGTCTTGAACTGGTGCCTGTGCCCTGATTGATACATTTAAGGCAAAAAAAAAAAAAAAAAAGTAGGTTTTTTTTTTTTTGTTTGTTTGTTTTTGTTTTTGTTTTTGTTTTTGTTTTTGTTTTTGCAAAGCAAAATTATATTCTTTCCCATGTGAACATGTTAACCCTCTCTGGGAAGGCAGACTTAGTATTGTGTTTCCCAAAGTGAGATCTTGTTTTGTTTTTCTTTTTTCCTCATGAGGTTAATGATTTTGAGAAATACCGCCTCCTTCTCAGCCAAGATTTTGGCCCTGATTTTTACGTAAGATTAATCAAGTCACTTGAAAAAAAATTGAAATCCAGAAGGCTGCTAAAAGCATGGGAAGATTCAAAAGGTTACTTCAGATTTTTTAAGTATGTGAGAGAAAATAATTAATTAAAGGCATTATAAATATATTTTTGAAATGTTTAGTAACCTCCCAGGCTGATTTGCAAAGTCAGCCAGAATCAGGGTCTGACCATCTAACCCGGCCTGGTCGGCCCCCACTCTATGATTAGATTTGGGGCTGTAGGCCAACAAGTCCTCCCTTGAGCATAGCCCTTAAGGGCAGTGTAAACTAATGTTGCTGCCAGTGTGGTGTTTGCTGTTTTCAAGTTGGCTGACTCCCTCATATGAACAACCCTTGAACAGAACAGCAAGTCAGGATGGAAACCATAAATCGCAATGAATTCCTACAAGCCAGAAGTGGATTTCTTCATTTCCATTTCTCCCAAGACACAAAGACCCGTATAAAGCATGTGGGGATGAACATGAGCTGGGCCAACTATGAATTCTGGCCCTCAGTCACAGAGCCAACCTTCCCACCAAAGATTAATAACTACAGCCAGCTGATATTGTCATGGTTGTAACTTGGCTCCTTCATTTCAGATTTATAAACCCAATTTCTTTTGTTGTTGTTGTTTTGTTTTGTTTTTTCAAGGTGGGATCTCACTCTAGCCCAGGCTGACCTGAAAGTCACTATGGAATCCCAGGCTGGCTTTAAATTCAAAGTGATCCACCTACTCTGCCTCCCAAGTGATGAGGATAAAAGGCCACCATGCCTGGCCCCCATTTAATTTTTTTTTTTTTTTTTTTTTTTTTTTTTGTTTATTGAGGTAGGGTCTCACTCTAGCCCAGGCTGACCTGGAATTCACTCTGTAGTCTCAGGGTGGCCTTGAACTCATGGTGATCCTCCTACCTCTGCCTCCCGAGTGCTGGGATTAAAGACGTGCACCACAATGCCCAGCTCCCAAATTTTTAATTATTCAAGTTTTTTTTTTTTTAATTCCAAGAGCATTTACACTGGAGGGTAATTAGGACTTGCATGTTGTATGGCGGTAGAAACACTCTTCATTTGCTTTGTGTAATAATGGGCCTGCTGCACCCTTGACATGGCTAGTGCAAGTGAGGAGGTGAATTTTTAGTTTGTTAACATGTTTATTAAATGCATTTATTTGGGCTTAAATAAAATAAATAGCATTAGAGCCGGGCTTTCAGATGTGACATAGGCACAGAATGAAGCCATGCTCCTCAGATGTTAAGTCAGGAAAAAAGAGTTGTCACTGAGTCCCTGGGCACTTGTTCACGCTGAGACCCAGAACTTTCTTAGCCTTGAAACTTTCAACAGAGAATGGAAAGCCGTGTCTGTGGGGTGGTACCACCACCGCCTTACAGACCGGTAGCTAAGCAACCCTGGTTCCCACCTAGATGCAGCTGCCTTGGCAGCCCAGAGCAAGTCTTCAGAAGACATCATCAAGTTTTCCAAGTTCCCAGCAGCCCAGGCGCCAGACCCCAGCGAGGTACCAAAGATTGAGACGGACCACTGGCCTGGTCCCCCCTCACTTGCCGCCGTAGGTATGCAATCGCTGCAGCTAAGTCAAGTGGACACGTTGCTAGGGGAGCGCTCAGTGAATTGCTTAGGAACATGCGAAGAACTGTCAGAAAGACTTCTGAGAACACTGTAGGCAAGGGGTAGAGTAGTGAAAGGAGCTAATGTGATATTAGTTTGTGTGAAAAATGCTTAAGTTACAAAACAGCACCATCACAGCCTGGCTCTAAGCCAAACCCACCTGTATCCAGAACTGGTTTAGGACCAATGTTTTGGATAGACCCTAAGTTACCACGGAGAACTCAGCAACCCGACTAAACCCCAGGCAGGTGCTTTAGTCTCTATTACGACAGGCCAGTGGGTAACAAGATGGGGGGTGTAGTAAAGCGTGACTTCTTTCAGTTAAACTTGTAGATGACACCTGGGTTTTCTTTACAGTTCTCTTAACAAGCAATGTTAACCCCAAAGTACTGTCCCTGCTCCTGCAAGGTTACCTTCTCCACTATGAAGGAGGGCTGCTCCAGAGCATTGGGCACTCTGAGACTACTCGTGTGAAGTTAGGCCATGTCACATCTCATTTCCATGAATCGTGTGCTAAGTGTCACATTGGGGCTGCTTCATTCTTTGCTTTATGCTTTCCAGTTGTGTCTGTGTCCTAACTGTTTTGTCAGTAGCGTGCCTGAAGACAGGGATTAACAAACCCCAAAGCTAATACTGAAAACCGAGCCAGCCGCCCAGAGATATGACTGTTTTACCATATTCCTATTGATAGCCTAAAAGACCTTTGATTTTCTAAAAGTCCTTAAACTTTCATCAGCACTTTTTTTTCACCAACATAGCTCTTGGAATAACTTTTACAGGCAATAAAAGTCCATTTTAAAGCAATAGCCAACTATAGAAATAGTTAATTGCTTCTTGGCCTTTTGACTAAGATCAAGTGTAGAAAAACTCCTCAGTTCATTATGCATCAGTATTCTAGAATTATGTCAACAAGATTTATCTAATTTTTGAAAAATGTAGGTCTATTAATTTTATTAGTAGAACAAAAGAGAAAATTCACATTGGCTTTTATAATTCTAAGAATAAAGAATCTATCAATCTATGCCCTTTAGGGAGTTTCTGGGACCCTTGAGTTTGCTGCTTAGTAAGTAAGTATGTAACTGGAGAAGAGAGAGAGCTAAATGTTGATCATTGAAATAGTTCTGTGTTGCTTTCGGTTCCAAAATGAGGAAAATATCTGATCCTTTAATCAAAATGATGAAACCAAGACTATTAGTTAATGCTTGTTTGTATTAGATTAGCAAACTTTCCTGTTTCCTCCTACAGCCACATTAATCCAAACAATTTAGGAAAAACAGTATCTTAATCTTTCAATCATTCAGACATATTCTTCCTTTCTATTCCCTGTCTCCCCCTTTTCCAGGAAGCCTAGAAATTATGCAGTTTGTTATATTATTCCAGAGTCACTTTTAGCTGGTTTATGAGGAAAGGGAAATTAGAGACACATTAGAATGCGTTTTTTTAAATGAGTTTACTAAAGTTTACTAAAGTTTACTAAAGGTAGAAAAACCAAGTGATAGTGTTGTGAAAAGTCTAAATCGTCAGAAAAAACAAAAGCATAAGATGTCAAAACTTGCCTCAAGAGTGTCTTAACTGTTTATAGATACCTAGGCGAATTTGAATTCCTTTCGAGTTACAAATTGACCTGAGAAAAATCGTATAACAGCTGGAGCTGCTCACCCCCATTTGTTACTTGGGAGCTCTGGCACCCCCAGTTCTAATTGAGCAGACAGGTGTTGGGAGGACCAGATTCACACTTAGTTACATTACACACTGAACTAGCAGGTCAGAGGGGCCCGTTTTCCTTGAGACACCCACCCGTGTGCCAAAGTTGGTGGTGGGCATTTTCCCCTTCCTGTTGTTCCCTTAAACACGTGAAAAGCCCTCAGCCTACCTTGCCAGCCTGGCACACAACCCAGGTGGACTAGTCTGGTAAGAGCCCCCGGGTCTTGGGGCTGATGTGAGAAGCTGTCTTTGCTGTGGCATTAGGAACTGACATGAGACGCAGATCTAGTGGCAGAGAAGAAGATGAGGAGGAAATGCTGAGACGCCGGCAGCTTCAAGAAGAGCAGCTGATGAAGGTTTGTCCTTGAACTCCCTTGCCATCGTCAATACCAATCCCACATGACCCATGTGCTTGGCCTGTTTTTTTTTTTTTTTTAAATAATTGTGTTACTAAAGAGAGAAGCAAGTAGTCCCAGGTCTTGGGGGCTTACAGTCCAGCAGGATAGGCCTGGCACGTGTATAGTAACTAAAGGAAAAACCAGTGTGTACTGGTTTTAGAGGAGGTATTTATTTATTTATTTATTTATTTATTTATTTATTTTTATTTGAGACAGAAAGGGAGAGAGAGAATGGGCATGCCAGGGCCTCTAGCCCCTGTAAATGAACTCCAGATGCATGCACCACTATGTGCATCTGGCTTACATAGGTCCTGGGGAATCGAGCCTCGAACCCGGGGTCCTTAGGCTTCACAGGCAAGCGCTTAACCGCTAAGCCATCTCTCCAGCCTGAAACTGGAGGTTTTGAGGAATGTGGAATGTTTGGACATTTGCAAGGAGTATGTGAGTGGGTGCAGGTCAAGAGGCATGCGGGCTGTGCTGCAGGAATTTCCTTGGGATGGAGTGTTTCTCCAAGCCTTTCATCAGGACTCCGAGGACCTTGTATGTGTATCCGGACAGGGAGAAAAGGGTTCAAGAGCACTGCTGTGAAGGGCCCCCGTATGCACCCTGACTTTTTCAAGGACCTGAAGCATCTTAGAGGGATAGCAATTCTACACGGTCTGGCCAATAAGGGGCTGACGGCTCCCTTGAAATCACATTCTCGAAAGATGTAAGATGTGCATATGGTGTTCAAGGGTGCAAAGCACAATCCCAGTTTCGTATAAAATCAGAACACTAAGTGGGTATAAATCAAAATGTAAATGGTGGTGTCTATGAGTGGGGAGTTGATTAGGCATTCATCCCTTCTGGGTTTTCTAATACGGACTGTAAGCATATGTTTTCTTTTTGCAGCTTTGTTTTCAAACAAATCAATACATTTTCTTGTCTAAAGATGCCACCCTCAATTCCTCCTCCCACATCCATACACATGCACACATCCTAAGGCTTTGGGGGGGGAGGACAAAGGGGTGGACACATCCTTCTGACACAGAGGCTGGCTCAGGGGAAAGGAGCTTCAACAGAAAGCTGCCAGGCGGCGGGGGGCACTGGAACCTGTCCTCCCTCTTGTGGAACTACCTACCAGGCACCAGGCCGGGAAAGGAAATACCGTTCCATGAAGGCAACTGCTTTCATCTTTTCAATTCTTTTTTTTTTTCTTTGTGACTAGCTCAATTCAGGCCTGGGACAGCTGATACTGAAGGAAGAGATGGAGAAGGAAAGCCGAGAAAGAGCAGCCCTGTTGGCCAGTCGCTATGACTCTCCCATCCACTCAGGTGAGCAGGAGACCCTGGGTTCTGTGCGCTGAGAACAGGCCACCGGCCCATAAGCAGTCGCCATGGGCTGCCGCCTGTAGGGACACTTGTGACGGTTTCCTAGCCTATAGGGTTCCTTGTCGTTTTGAGATTCTGCTTGGTAAGATCATGCAATGCTGTAACTACATAGTTCATTAAACAGCATGTCTACAGATGCAGCTGCCAAGTTTCTGAACCAGAACGTAAGCACGGGTCTGCTCGGTCCATAGCCCAGCAGCCTGTTGGACTCTTGTGCCCTCGGCAGGTGGGATTCCTTAGCAGAGGCCCCTCAGGATGCCAGCTGTGACTGGGCAGCACTTCTTGACAACTTACTCACTCGGCTTCTGGGCCATAAGCATTCTTTCACATACCTCTGAACTCAAGTCCTTGATCAGCTGTTTATGAACTGAGTGACCTTTGGCACGGCACTTATTTCCTTAGTTCCTAGTTTTCTTCTGCAAAACAGAAATAATAATGGCATGATTAGGATTGCATTGAGGGTTCAAAGAGAGAAAGTGTGCTGAGTGTGTAGCTGTGCGGGAGGGACGGGGGTTATGAAAAGCACACTAGCTTCAGCCACGTTGGGGCTGTAGGTCCTGCTTCCCCTGCCTCTCCTTGGTAATATTCCCTCCCAAAGGGAGTGACATTTGTGAACAGTGGAACCCACTGCCCTAAACGTTCAGTTGGGCAAAGGAAGATCCATTGCCAATTTCAGCTTCCCTGACAGCTTCTCTTCTGCCCTTTTTCCCCTTCAGCCTCACATGCCCCATCATCTAAAACCTCCTCTCTCCCTGGCTATGGAAGAAATGGGCTTCACAGGGTAAGAGTGCCCTTCAGTTGGTTGTTTCTGTATGTATTTCCCCTTGGTTTTGGTTGGAATACTCATATGTTTATTGTCTGAATAACCCTTGATCTTAGTGTCAGAACGGGATGAAAACTGCAGTCAGTGGAGACCTACCTGGTCAATCACTTTGAGTTACAGGGCAAATAAAATGTTTCTTTCTGAGAAGAAACTGTGTGTGTGTGTGTGTGTGTGTGTGTGTGTGTGTGTGTGTTCTATATAGCTAAGCCTGGCCTCCTTGAACTCCTTCCTGATCCTCCTGCCTCCACCTTCCCAGTATTAGGATTGCAGACCTGTACAATAACACTTTGTTTATGTGATGCTGAAAAGCAAGTCCAGAGCTTCCTGCCTGCTAGACAAGAGCTCTACCACTGAGTGATAAGCCCAGGCTGAAATTGAATGAATGGCCTCTGTGAGGCTGGAAGACTAGATTAAGCAATAGGCAGGCAAATCTTTTTACAATGATCCATGATCTCTGCTATTAAAAAAAGAAAGTTTGTGGGTCTGGAAAGATGGCTTAGTGTTAAAGCACTTGCCTGCAAAGCTAAAGGACCCAGGTTCTATTCCCCAGTACCCGTGCAAAGCCAAGGTGGTACATGCATCTAGAGTTTGTTTGCAGTGGCTAGATGCCCTGGCATGCCCTGCCCCCACGCCTCTGTTTTTTGTTTTTTTCGAGGTAGGGTTTTACTCTAGCCCAGATTGACCTGCAATTCACTATGTAGTCTCAGGGTGGCCTCAAACTCACAGTGATCCTCCTTACCTATGCCTCCCAAGTACTGGGATCAAAGGCATGTGCCACCATACCTGGCTCTCTCTCTCTCTCTTTAATGAATAAATAAAATAAAATAAAATTACTTTTGAATAAACAAAATTTGGGCTGGAGAGATGGCTTAGCAGTTAAAGTGCTTGCCTGCAAAGCCAAAGGAACCAGGTTCGATTCCTCAGGACCCAGGTAAGCCAGATGCACAAGGGGGTGCATGCATCTGGAGTTCATTTGCAGTGGCTGGAGGCCTTGGCGTGCCCATTCTCTCTCTCTCTCTCTCTCTGTCTACCTGCCTATTTCTCTCCTCTCTCTCTCTCAAATAAATAATTAAAATTAATTTAAAAAATAAAGTTTGCTATAGCTGCCTTCCCCACCAAGCATGAACACATGTAACTAAGTAACAATGTGGAGAAATGCATTTTTATTTATGGGCAGGAGATAGTTGCTCTCCAAGAGCTTGCTGGACAGTGTAAGAGATAGACCACAGATATAGGAATGGATAAATAGGAATGAAACCGGGCGTGGTGGTGCACGCTTTTAATCCCAGTACTCTGGAGGCAGAGGTAGGAGAATCACTGTGAATTCAAGGTCAGCCTGAGTCTACATAGTGAATTCCAGGTCAACCTGGGCTAAAGAGAAACCCTACTTTGGAAAACCAAACATACATACATACATACATACATACATACATACATACATACATACATACATAGAAATGAAAACTATTATACATCCAGGATTTTAGCCTGGGAAAGATTCTTAGGATTTTGTAAGTCCTGTCTTGACCTAAAAAACTTTAAAATGACCACTGTGACAACTTTCTGATAATGGGATTTTTCCTTGTGGCAGCCTGTTTCCACGGACTTTGCTCAGTACAACAGCTATGGGGACGTCAGCGGCGGAGTGCGAGGTGAGGCTTCCATAGCAGGCTGACTGCTTTCCTTGGGGCCCAGGCTCATGAGAGGCAGTGCAGTAGCAAGGGCCCCGCCTGTGCTGCATCTCACAGTAGGATCACAGCTGTCTTTCTGTGAGCCAATAGAGCAATTGCTAAAACCTCCGAGGACCTCCAAAGACATAAAACCAAGAGAAGCAAGTTTGTGAACATTTCATTCATTTGCTTCTGTGCATGACGATAAGCAAGCTATGGCCTGCCGTCAGAATGCATATGGTGAGAAGAGACAGAAACAGGAGGTTTTAACTGATCCCTAAAGCTGGGCAGGCATTGCCTGGCTTCGGGGAGCTTGACGGTAGTGTGCGCACATACTGGGAGTAGAGAAAGGATCACTGGGCTCTGTTTTAGAATTGTAGTATAACATAGATGCTGTGTTAATGGTTCCATGTTGTTCCATGGTCTTCTCCTAATGATACTTCTTTTTCTTTCCCTTTCAGACTACCAGGTATGGACTCCTTTGTCTTTCTTGAGTTGTCCACACAACACGACCATCTTCCAACCCATGGTGCTTCTCCCAGGAAACGGTTTCAGTTGAGAAGAACTGAGCATGGTGGGGTTGGTCTGTCTAATCTTGCTGCATAGTTGTGAGGAGCAGGCGCACTGGGAGCCCAGGGCAAGCTGTCATTATGAGCCTTAGAGATAGGGCATGAGCCACACCATGAATGGGAAAGACTCTCTCTCTTGCTCTGGCTTTGGAGAGTTTACACCAAGGGGAGAAGTGGCCAGAGTCGAGGGTCTGCCCATGTGCAGCTGTCTTCCCTTTCCGTGACATCTTCCTGTTACTTCTTCCATCCCTCTCATTCTTGCCAGTCCTCAAATGAAAAGCAGCTCACATACTCCTCCTGGTCTTGTGAACCTTGTAAGATGGTGAGAGTGAGTAAGAAAAGAGAACAAATGAAAACTGATGTGAAGAATAAGAAGATAGCCAGGTGTGGTGGTACACACCTGCAGTTCTCACACTGAGGAGGCTAAGGCAGGAGGATCTGGAATTCAAAGCCAGCCTGGGCAAGCAAGAGGGAGAGAGGGAGGGAGGGAAGAATAGAAACATACACACACACACACACACACACGTATGTGTGTGTGTGTAGAGAAAGAATATAAGAAAATAGTTGTAATAGACCTAGTAGCTTTTTTGTTTTGTTTTGTTTTGTTTTGTTTTGTTTTGTTTTGTTTGGTTTGGTTTGGTTTGGTTTGGTTTGGTTTTGGTTTTTGAGGTAGGGTCCTGCTCTATCCCAGGCTGATCTGGACTTCACTGTAGTCTCAGGCTGGCCTAGAACTCACAGCAATCCTCTTATCTCACCCTCTCAAGTGCTGGGATTAAAGGCATGAGCCACTGCACCCAGCCTGGTAAATTTTGTTTACCATGTATTTACTGCCATTCACATAATCAGAAATTAGTACATAGTTATTAATCTTGATCTTTCTTCATCTTGAATTCAAAGAGCAGTATCCTCATTCTTGCTCTGTAAGGCTCTCACTTTGAAAAGCACATGGTAATGAACATGACATGATGAGGATTTGGATTTGAGACCCAGTAGTGAAGTCTTGGCATTCACAAAGTCCTCCGCTGGATTCCCCTGCTATTTTGCTCTCACCCTTGACCCAGCATTTTGATTGCAGACTCTTCCAGATGGCCACATGCCAGCAATGCGAATGGACCGAGGTGTGTCCATGCCCAACATGTTGGAACCCAAGGCAAGCAGCTGTTTCTTTTCTCTCACACAGGGATTGCATGCCTTAAGATCTGATTTTCTATCTGTTCCCTCTGCCTAGCACAAAGGGCACTTTGCTCAAAGCTGGTGCATCCAGGCAAACATGTCACAAAGCACCTTGCCATTCCCTTGTGTTTGCCACTCTTACTGCCATGTCACTCTGTTCACAGTAAGGTACTGGCATACTGGGACCTCTGCCCCTTGACCTAAGTGTGATCCTGACCCCTACCACATACATCAAAGGCATGTCCAGCACTGGGTGGAGTGCCAGAAGACTGCTTCAATTTGTGTAACCAACATGTCCCAGTTTTCCAGGACTTTCTCAGTTTTAGCACCCGATCTTGTATACCGGGAATCTGCTTAGCTCTGGACAAACTGGCATGGCTGGTCACCCTAGCTCCAGAACATTCTGTACCTCCAGAGGTGTCCAGGGGCTTGTTCTTCATGATGGCCACAGTTGGAGCTTCTTCTACATGTCACTTTCGAGAACAGTGTCACCGGGTATTCCTAGCTGCATGAGCGCCTGAATTAGTCATGGCAAAGGCCTTGTGTGAAGGTATCCTGTCACGTAGCAGTATCATACAAAAAGACACCATGTGTGCCTGCAATTTCAATCTCCTCTTATTTTGCCTTTCATCCCCGATCTATAATGAGTCAATACTCTTGCATTCAGAAAAGCACTCCTGAGGCACAGTGCTACATGAGACACTGGTGGGGAGCTGGGGATGTAGAAGAATCTGTCCCTGTCCCCTAAAACTCAAGGTTTTCTAGTCTTGGGGAAGGGACTCTGGTTACTTTCTCTTGGAAGCCATATTCCTAGAATTACCAGGTTTTGTATAAATGATGCTTATTGCTTAAATGGACAGTAGTGTTTCTAGAAGTGTTTTCTTTCTTTCTCAGATCTTTCCGTACGAAATGCTCATGGTGACCAACAGAGGGCGCAACAAAATCTTAAGAGAAGTGGACAGAACGCGACTAGAGGTAAAATGAAGCCAAACAAAAACTCCAGACCAAACTGCAGGCCACTATTGTCTTCCCCTCAGCTTTGCCCCAAAATACATTGTATTTCTCCGGTGGAAAAGAAAAATAATAGTGAGAAGAAATCAGCCTCACATTGTTGGTAGAACAAAGAGGGAACTAAAATCTCGAAGGATCTTGACTGAATGAATGTAAGTCGTGAGGTGCGAGTTTTCAGGCATCACTGATTGTTCTTCCGTGGGCTGTGCACTTTGTTCTACACCTGAAGACATAGCAAGTAACACATCACAGCACCTGTTGCCAAAGTGCTTATGGCAAGAGGTGCTGGGGTAATGGCTCAGTTGGTTAAAGTGCTTGTCACATACATGAGGACCTAAGTTTGGATCCCAGCATCCATGGAAATGATGGGTGAGCAGGTGCAAGCAAAGACCTGGTATCCCTAGGGCTTGCTGGCTAGCTAGACTAGCCAAATTGGAGCGCTCTGGGGTTAAGTTAGAGACCTTCTTTCAATAACTAAGGTGGAGAACCATTGATAAAAATACCCACTGCCAATCTGTGGCTCCCTCACACATGCCACATACATACACACATGTGAACACACATACATACACATTGTGACAATGCACATTGCAAAAAATGCATATGGTAAGGCAGAAAGTAAAAGGATGCTTTGCTATTTTTTAATTCATTATTATTTATTTACTTACTTTTGTTTTTTTTTTTGTTTGTTTTGTTTTTTTTTTTTTTTTTTTCAAGGTGGGGGTCTCACTCTAGCTCAAGGCTGACCTGGAATTCACTATGGAGTCTCAGGGTGGCCTCAAACTCACAGTGATCCTCCTACCTCTGCCTCCCAAGTGCTGGGATTAAAGGCGTGTGCCACCATGCCCAGCTAATTCATTATTTTTTTAAATATTTCATTTATTTATTTGAGAGAGGAAGAGGCAGATAGAGAAGAGAATGGGCATGCCAGGGCCTCCAGCTACTGCAAATGAACTGTAGATGCATATACCACCTTGTGCATCTGGCTTACATAGGTACTGGGGAATCAAACCCGGGTCCTTAGGCTTTGCAGGCAAGTACCTTAACTGCTAAGCTATCTCTCCAGCCCTGCTTTGACATTTTAGATAGCATTAGAGTAGCCATTCCTTGGCTTGAGAAAGACCCATGCATGTGCTTAGATCTAAATGTACTTCCAATTAGGTCATTATTTAAAAATGCCTGGTGATATTTAGAATGACCCCAGAGACCCAATATGACTTCCTCATTTTCTTTGGAAATTGGATGCTGGCATAATTAGGGTTAGCAATGAAGCATGGGAGTCTCTATCCCTGCGCAGATACTTCCAGATCCCTATCTCCCCTGGGCTCCTGCTGAGTCCACTGGGAGTGGGAGAAGGAGCTCTCTAGAAGGTCTGTACTGGGGAGGTTTCTCTCTTGGCTGCTTCCTCATTCCTTGGTGAAGGGTTATCTGGGTACACATACCCAGGGGCTCCTCAGACATGGAAGACTGGTCTTTGTACTTTTCCATCTGAATGCTTTTCATTAAGAAAAATTCTGGCTGCCAGTCTTGAGAAGAATCATTGCTGTTCCCCAGCAACAGGGAGGCCTTTGTACAAGAGGTCAGGCTGGCTTAGACAATGCTAGACCCAGTGTCTCCAGGGCACTTTTCTAGGAGCTGTCACAGATGAGAGGTCTCCCCAGTAGACTGAGCCCCCGTTTCTGCTGATGCTGAGCCAGGAAAAAGCCTGGGGGCTCCCCAAGAACCATCCTGGAAGTCTTTCTCATCACCTTTCTAGTGCCATAGTCCATTTCCTTTGCATCTTCTCAATCCCAAGGACCTGAAGTGGGGTCATTACGAGCATCATAAATCAAGTCCCTAGACTGCACCGTAGTGTACCACTGGCTGTAGCAGTATCATCATTGTTCTAGTAGGTCATTGATCTAGTGGAGAAGCGGCCTCAGCTGCCCATGCCTGGTGACAAGCATCAGGCGTAACCTCCTTTCTCATCCATCTGACTGGCTCTTCAAGATGGGGGCAGTATCTGCACGGAATTGCTTCTAAGACCTCTCCAGCGATACCCAACTCTGAAATGTTCAAATCCCTTGTGGAAAATGATGTTAGGGGCTGGAGAGATGGCCCAGGAGGTCAGAGTTCTTGCCTTCAAGCACAAGAACCTGAGAAGGCCTGAGTTTGATCCTCAGCACCCATGTGGGGAAGAAAAAAACACCAGGTGTTGCCATGCACCCCTGTTACCCCAGTCTCTTGGGGAGCCGAGATGAGAGGGTGACTCTCTGGCCAGCAAGTCTGACTGAAAAGACAGCAGCAGCTCCAGGTTCAGTGAGAGACTCTGTCTCAAGAGAACAATGTGGGAGAGCAGTCTTGGAGGCACCTGGCATTCTCCTCTGGCCTCTGCACACATGTGCACGGGTCACACACATGTGCATACATTATACATCTGTTACACATGATGCCATGCATACTACACACATAGCCAAAAACTAAAAGAAAATGATGTGGTATTTGCATGTTACTCTCACACATCTCCTGCACACTTTAAATCATCTCTAGATGACTTGTGAGGCCTAAGGCAACCTAATTCTTTGTTCGTGGGTATATGATATTGTTTGGGGTAAAATGAGAAGAAAGAGTCTGTGCCTGATCAGGCCACATGCATTTGGTGGGGAATATTTTTCTTTAATATATTTTATTATTTATTCATTTATTTAAGAGAGAGAGAAAGAGAATGGGCATGTCAGGGCCTCCAGCCACTGCAAACGAACTCCAGATGCATGTGCCCCCTTGTGCATCTGGCTTACGTGGGTCCTAAAGAGTTGAACTGGGATCCTTTGGCTTTGCAGGCAAACGCCTTAACCACTAAGCCATCCCTCCAGCTCGGGGAATATTTTTAATGTGTAGTTGGTTAAATCTGAGGATGCAGAACCCATGGATCTAGAAGGCCAGGTATACTCATAAGCTACAGAACAATCCTCAAGATTACCCGTGTGGTCATCAGGGCTGACTGCTGTCCTGGTCTCTCTCCCCAGCGCCACTTGGCCCCAGAAACGTTCCAGGAGCTCTTTGGGATGTCCATCCAGGAATTTGACAAGTTACCTCTTTGGAGACGCAACGACTTGAAGAAAAAGGCCAAACTCTTCTGAAAAGTCCCGCACGTGAATGACAATTAGAATAAGGACTGGCAGTGACGGCAAATGCCTGGAATATTGTATTAAGGCCCAGATTTGACTGTAGAATTGACAAATAGCCATCTCATCTCTCAGCAGCAGCACCAAGGGAGAGGCTGCTCACAGTACCCATGAGCCAAATATTGGGCCAGCCAACAGTAACACTTGCCACACAGCAGTGGGGTAGAAATTCCTGTGCTCCCGATCTCAGCGGTAATGTCCACATGTGACCTTGTGTCCAACAACAGGAGTTCGTTTCTCCTTTTGTTTTCCTTTTCACTGTTGTCCAACCTAGTGCTGCCTGTACCGATAAGAGCCAGCAAGTGCCCTTAGGGTGCCACATGGGAAGAAACTGTCGTGCAAATTCCCAAGTATGAGTCCATTTATTATGTAGCACTGTGGCTAAGGAGGAGAAGTCTGGGGGTGCAGCCATGTGGTGGCAGCCACTGTGCACACACCTTTGCCTTGCCAGCCTGGCGTGACTGCCTGCATTCTGACAGGAATGAAATAAGTCAGAAAACCTGGCCGCTCTGATCCTGCCGCCTGAATGACTCTTAGCAGGTTCCGTGTGCTGTCCTGTGTGCTGGGATAGGCTTGGTAAATTGCTAGAATTTTGTAACGAGAAAGGAAAAAGGAATGAAGCAACCGAGCTCCACCCCACTGCAAACTCTTTGGATAGTGTGCTCAGTCCCTCCCCTCAATGAGGACAGGAGCTGGCCCGGCTCCGCCTTTGCAGAGAAAGAAAAGACAAAGCTTGTATCCAGATAGGCCTCTTTGCATGCTGCTTTGCCTGTGGGCTATGCCCCTCTTAGGAAAAAAAAAAAAAAAGTTCCGTGTCCTGTCACCATTGCAAGTTCATCCACTCCACGTCCCCTGCTTTGTCTGTCTGGCATCTGATGGTTCGCATCAAACCTATGCTGACTTTGGTTTTTAAGGTCCTGTCGGTCATAGGCCAAGGAAAAGCACGTTTTCCTCTTTTAAATCTCTTCGACTCCAAAGTACACTGCTTCAAACAGATTTGATTTGGCTTGACTTCAGCTTTCCTTCTTGCCCAGCACCATTACTGCTCACATGCATAGGTTTTTGTGTGTGTGTGTTTTGGGGGGTGGGGGTTCACGTGCACGTACGACTCACTGGGGCAGTTTTGTGAGTTCACATGTGCCATTTAATTTCTGCTTGGATGTTTGTACGGAGGCTTCTAAGGGACATTGCACAACCGCATGCAACCCAAAGATCAAGAGTGAGCATTGCCTCCTTGACGGGAGGATGTCAGGGCTTAGAAAGCAGCTACAGAAGTCGATGTCAGGTCAGAGTCACACTGAAGACCCGCAGAGGTGAACCCAGGCTGGTTTGGGGGCTCAGAGCACCTCACCAAAGCCCTTGTACTCTACAACCCTTCATTCAAATGGAAGCCTAGCTGTTATTAAAAGGTGTGAATTGAGACCACAGCACACTGTGAGGCCTGCTGAGTTGAGGGAGGGTTTCTCTCCCACTCCTCAGAAAAGGAGGTGAAGTCCCATTTACTCTCCTGGAGAGTTGAAGCTCTATGTTAAAGTCAAAGGGAAAGCGTGTGCGTTCCCTTGCAAGTGCCACTGAGCATCAGAGATCAGAAATTCCTCCTGCTGCTGCGTGGGTGGGTATAACTAGCTGCCCACCTGACCGCAGTGGGAAAGAGCAAGTGGCATGGTGGCTGAGCCCAGGCTGCAGACCAGCGACCTGTGACATGTCTGTTGGGTGCTGTGGGGCACAGTGTCATTACTTTATAGCATCCTGATGTGCTCTTACAAAGGAATCCAAGTTTGAAAACGCCTCTTGTAAACCCCTTGTTCATGTAGCAGACCAGCTCACACACTTGGCAGATGACTCTCCCGGTGGCCTGATCAGATGAGTTCGGCTCCTCTTGGCTTCACAGGCTGACTGCGGCTGGCAGGCTTCCCCGTCACGTCTCCCTTGCCTCTTGTCTCGTCCATGTTTCACTAACCCATCCTCCCTCCCTGCCTGTACTGCTTCAGCAGCCGCAACCCCATGCATGTGTGGCCTAGGTCTTGCTTGGCCTTGGTGGTGTGGAAGGTGAGGAGGATGACACTTCCCTTACCACAGTCAGTGACAGTCGTGGCCAAATGGGTTCCAAAACTCAGCCGGTGAGAGATTTTTTTTTTTTTTTATTGTGAAGATAATAAAAGCCACCATATTTTTTCACTGGTTAATGAGTTGTGACCCACAAGCATGCAGATCAAATGGCAAGATGAGAAAAATCAAGCAATTCAGGAAACGAAACGTGGGCACAGTCAGGTGATTCCGCTGAGATTCCGTCCTTGGTTTCCATGAAGAGCACATGGCTCTTTTGTGGACTAGGCAAAGTCGTCTGGCAGAATTCTCTTTATCTTACAGAAATGTAGAGTGAAAGAGCCTGCCTAAAATTGCAGTAATTGAAGAACTATACCCTAAATTCTCCCAGTAATACAACCCTGCTTTTCTTATCCATTTTTTGAATTCAGTTTCTCATCCTATTTGTAAAAAGGTTTGTTTGTTTTTCTTCCTTCCATATCCAGCCTAGTAGTTCATTTAACTTACACTGTGCAACCATGCATTGGTGGAAAGCATCAACAAGGCTGCTCTGGGGGAGAGGCCCCTGGGAACCATCATACATAGGGAGCTCCCCTTCACCATCCCCCTGTCTGCAGAAGATTCCAGCTGGGAGAATGGCTCAGAGCAGCCTGGTTCTAACTGCCAGTTCCAATGACCTGCCTAGGTTGTGGGGCTCAGCATGCTTGACCTTGAAATGTCCAGGCCAGGGCAAGGAGATGGGTGTTTTATTCCCACCCTGTTCAACACAGGATAATGCCAGTTGTCAACAGTCAAATTAAAGCAGCTTATTCTGTCTTGGGAAAGAACCGCATACATGGCAGGCTTGGTGCATATATTAAGGGCTACCTTTTCTAGTATTGACTTACTTGTGACTTGAAGCGCATACTGATCGCATGGCGTAGAAGAGGCTTCTGTGACCATATGAGGGTCAGCGCTCCAAGCAAACCCAGCTCCCATGTAGTCTTCCTGTGCAGTTCCTTAGGCAATAACAGGGAACCTTTGGAAATGCGTATAGCTTACTCTGCATCTCCATCCGCGTGTGGGGTTTGTTATGAAATGTTTTTTAATATGACTCCTTCAATAACAAAACAAACTGCCTATTTCTCTGAAACCTCAAAGAGAAAAAAACTAGAGCTCATGAGTACTAAGGTGCAGAAAAAAAAAAAAAGATAGTTTTCTATCTGTCCTGTCATCTGTTTTCCTCTAACCCTGATCCCATTGCCCTCAAGCTGACTCTCCTCCTTTGAGGCACAGTCCCACCTTGTCCCCATCACAGCCTGGTGTCAGTCACCTCAAACTTGGGGCGGTCCAGCTAGCGATATTGCTAAAACTGGTTTCTTTTACACTTTGAGGCAGACATCTTTTTTTCTAAGAACTGCTTCTCAGATGATGCTATGAAATACATCTGCTTTTGCAAGTTTCAAAGAATCAGATTAATTACTTTTGAGTCTTTATAAATAAACTATTTCAAGCAAACTTGGTGGCATTCTGGGGTTTGTCACAGGGGCAGGCATTGGTCCAGACTGTGGACTCCAAGAACCTGTTTTGTCATGACAAATGGTGGAAGGGACATAAATTCTGTTTTCTGAAACAAGTTCAGAAAATCGCTTTGTATTTCTAGTAGCTATTTAATCTGTACTTCCTGTGCCAGCCTTGATTTTGATTTTAACAATTATTTTCTTTGGACAAATCAAGGGTTTGTGTGCCCTAAAGCTTACTCCTGAACGCTCCCTTTTGAAGAACTTTCCAGAAAAAGAGATGACCTACGGCTTCAGAGTTGTGATGATACGGTCTTCCAGTGATGATGTACAGAAAAGGAGCTGTCCACATCCACCATGATGGGAGAAAGAGAAAGCTTTCGCGTTTAAAGAGAAATCATGATTTTTTCCCATTTTCTGCCCAGGAAGCCGAGGGAGATGATGACAATGTATTATCATATTTTCACTTAGACGGGATAAATGTATGACAAAATGAGAAAGAAAGGGGCAGGGGTCAATTTAACTTGAAGCTTCCTAAGCAGCAAATGTATTCACAATAAAAATCCAACAAAGCCAACCTTTTCTGAAGCTTAGTGTATAACTGAGTGGTAGTTATCATCATCAAATAAAATTCTTCCCTGAATCTCTTCCAAGACTGATGTTCCCATGAGTCACTTCCTGAACCCATGCCTGAAAGGTGGAAGGAGACAGCCTTGTAAGTTGACATTCTGGAGGGTTGTCATTATATATGCATATATTTTACTTTATGGGCGAGAAGACAGTTGCCCACAAACTGTTTTTTTTTTTCCCCTCTGAGGGCTGGGGGGAGGAGGTTGTGTGCAGATTTGTCTTGTAATAAATGTGTGAGTGGTTTTGACGAGTCGTTCACGGCCCTCCACTGAAGTTCTTGGGGTTCTTTTAAATTGGGTTTATTTTCACCTGGTGGACGGCCTTCAACTCTCCCTGCACTCCCTCCCCTTTCTGAAATATGAAAGCGAATGTTTCAAAGAACTTTTGAAAAGCTGTGTCGTGTTCCCTGTGAAATTGAGTGGGTGTGTGTCTGTGCCCGAGTGCCTCATGCTTGGGTGCATAGTCTGGGGTGGCCTGCTGGTCCCTTTGTCACTGAGCTGCAGGGATCTTGACCTGCTCCGCCAGCCTGTCGCGGCAGCCCTCACCACGCTCCTTTGCCACTGTCACTGCTGTACTCAGAACTCCATGAATAAAGCTGTGTGCTTCATTCGTCAGTGCCAACATGCCTCGTTCATTTCTTATTCCCATGGTCTATTTGAAGGTCTGCCCCATTTTGAAAAGGATCAACAAGCCAGGTGTGGTGGCACACACCTTTAATCCCAGCACTTGGGAGACAAAGGTAGGAGGATTGCTGTGAGTTCAAGGCCACTCTGAGACTCCATAGTGAATTCCAGACCAGCCTTGGCTAGAGTGAGACCCTATCTCAAAAAAGGGGGTGGGGACAGAGAGATGGCATAGCAGTTAAGGTGCTTACCTGCAAAGCCTAAGGACCCACGTTCTACTCTCCAGATCTTACATAAGCCAGAGGCATACAGTGACACAAAGGCTCAAGGTGGCGCATGTGTCTGGAGTTTGATTGCAGTGGCTGGAGGCCCTGGCGTGCCAATTCTCTCTCTCTCTTTCTCTTTCTCACATAAAAAAAAAAATACAAAAAAAGTATCAGCAAAGCAATGACTATGCAAGCATGAGGACCAGAGTTCATCCCCCAACAGCCATAGGCATGCCAGCATGGTGGCATATGCCTGTAGTCCCAGCACTGGGGAACCAGAGACAGGTAGATCCCTAGGGAAAAGTGGCTGCTTCGACTAGCTGAATCAGTGAGCTCTGGGTTCAGTGAGCGACCCTGTCTCAATAAGTAAGGGGGAGAAGTAATAGAGGAAAACATCCAAGGTCAGCCTCTGGCCTCTATATACATGTGCACACAGACTCACACATGCAAGCACACGTACACACGCACGTGCATCAATGCTGGGTGTCTCAGCGCTTGGGAGATGGAAACCAGCAGAAACCTGAGGCTCACTGGCGGGCTGGTCTAGCTGAGTCGATGTGCCAAAGACCAGAGGACCCATCTCAAAGGAGGAAGACAGCATTCCTGAAGAATGCCACCAACACCAGAGGTTGACCTCTGGTCTCCATCCCCCCACACACACAGCACTAACCCACTTTCCAAGAATCACAACAAAGCCATAGCGATGCATTTTATCATATTAATTGGTGATGAAAAAAAATACAACAGCCAGGCGTGGTGGCGTACACCTTTAATCCCAGCACATGAGAGGCAGAGGTAGGAGGATCACTGTGAGTTCAAGGCTACCCTGCAATTAAATAGTGAATTCCAGGTCAGCCTGAGCTAGAGTGAGACCCTACCTTGGAAAAAAAAAATACAACAAATAAGGCTTAGTTCCATTACACTGTCCAATCATCCAATAATACTGACCAAGTTGATTACAGGTAAATTATTGGCTGGGGCAATGATAACTCAATGGTACAATGTATGTTGAGCATGTGCAAGGCCCTGAGTTCAAGCCCCAACACCACACTCTACACCCCCCACAAAAAAAACTCTTAGCAACAGTGTGACATTGCTGGTGCAACAGATATTTGATTCTGTTTGTGCCACAGTAGTGACAGTCTCGTCACTTAGACAAAACTGGGGACTTGAGGCTTGAGGATAAGAGCTTTTGGGCCACTGGGAGCGTAGACCACTGCAGTATGCTAGAATGCGATGTGTATGTGGGGGTGGGGACGCTATCTTCAAATCTTCAGTGTTTGCATGAAGACAAGCTGCATTTTAATTTACTTGTCTTCATTGCCAGGAAATCCACAGGTCTGCTTTCAATGCCTGACCCAACCACAGCCTTCATCTCACAGTGTCTATCCCTCCTCTCCAGAAGCCAGTCAAGCTGGCACCCATGTAGACCATGGCCTTGCAGCTGGAGGGAAGTATTTCCAACACAATTCACTGCAGAGATCAAGTCAGGAGGAGGCCTGGCTCCCAGTCTGCCCTTTTCTGTGTCCAGTATCACCATAGCTTCCCGACGAGGGCTCACCTGCTGGTCCTTGCATTTGGCTCTGGTAGCCGCCTTTTTGTTGAGAGTGACACCTGCCTTGTTTGCATGGCTAGCTAACCTTCACAGTACAGTTCACTTCTCTCTCTGTTGGGAGTCTCAGAACCTCCATGGACAGCCCTTGCCTTACCCACTGCTCATCTGCCCCTCCCTCCATGCCCTGCTCCTTCCTCTTCCAAAAGCAATATGCTTCTCTGCTCACCTGCGCTTTGCCGATGAGCTTTTGTCTATACCATGTCCAATTCTTCCAGATGTGCTGGGGAATCTGGCACCAGAACATGGCCAGTGTTGACTCTTTCATGTTCAAATGGAATTATTTTATTTTATTTTATTTTTAGAGAGAGAGAGAGAGAGGGAGGGAGAGAGAGAGAATTGGCATGCCAGGGCCTCAGCCACTGCAATCAAACTCCAGATGCTTGCACCACCTAGTGGGCATGTATGACCTTGACCTTGCCTCACCTTTGTGGGTCTAGCTAACATAGGATCTGGGAGTTGAACATGGGTCCTTAGGCCACAAACAAGCACCTTAACTGCTAAGCCATCTCTCCAGCCCTTAAATGGATTTTTAAAATTGTTTTTGAAACGTTCATGTGTTATATAATGGATTGATCATAGTCACCTGCATTGCTCTCTTATCTCCCTCCCACTCCCACTAAACCCCTTCTTCTTCCCAACTAATCTTCCTGTTTCCATGCCAGAGAGAGAGAGAGAGAGAGATCCACTGAGTTAATCTAGTTTCTTGCATGAGCATGGGTGAGGGGTTATTCATGGAGTATGTGCACCTTACGAGTGGCTGCACCACTAAAGCACATGACTCCCCTTCCCCCAGCAACTTTGTTTTAAATAAACATTTTGTTTATTTATTGCATAAGGAGAGAAAGAGGGAGGGAGATAGAGAATGGGCGCACCAGGGCCCTTAGCCACTGCAAATAAACTCCAGATGCATGCGCCACTTTGCGCATCTGGCTTACGTGGGTCCTGGGGTATTGAACCTGCATCACAGGCAAAGCTTTAACTGCTAATCCATCTCTCCAGCCCTTCCCCCAGCAACTTTTAAAAAAATATTTATTTGTTTATTTATTTATTTATTTATTTATTTAAGAGAGAGAGATACAGAAATAGACAGGTAGAGAGAGAGAGAGGGAGAATGGGTGCACAAGAGCCTCCAGCCACTGCAAACGAACTCCAGATGCGTGCACCCCCTTGTGCATCTGGCTGACGTGGGTGCTGGAGAATTGAGCCTCAAACCAGGGTCCTTAGGCTCCACAGGCAAATGTTTAACCACTAAGCCATCTCTCCAGCCACCCTCCAGCAACTTTTAATGGCCTGTGGCTCCCCTGGGAGGTGTGAGGTCTTGTGAGTCCCTCTTCCATCCATGATGGAGTGTTAGCCTGCTCAGTCCTGTGCAGGAAACCACAGCTGCTATGAGGTCATGGGTATAACAGCCACGTCACATCTAGAAGACAGCATTGTACAGCACTGTGTCCATCTTCCACCTCTTACACTCTTTCCACCCTCTCTTCCATCAGAAGCTGAGGGCAATAGTCATTTATCCTTGGGCACATTCACCAGCTATGTGCCTCTGCATTAACCTCTGCCTACTCCAAAAATAAACTTCTGTGCTGAGAAGGCTGAAAGCAGCACTGGTTGTGAGCATAAACATACATATTTAGAAAGCAGTTTGACAAGCTGTCTGCTTAGCATAACAGCAGTAGTAAGTCCGCCCCTCCCAGGGCCCATGACTTCCCAACTAAGGCATGAATTCCTTCCTGTGGGTGGGCTTAATATCACATCAGAGAGTGGTTGGTTACCCCCCCATAACAGTCATGCCACTGTTGCACCACCAATGTTAACACTTAAAAAAATTCCCATCATCTCTTGCTTTACCCATGCAAATTTCCCATAGGTTCCATTTGTCCTAATCAAAGACAAGGCCATGTTCACACCCTTAGCATGAGTGCTTTGATGGCCCCACCCAACCAGACTTTTGGCACACTTCTGGTTGGACCTCATTAGCAGGTGTTGCCTCATCCTGTCAGCTCTGCATGGTGGTGCTTTTCAGTTGAACTCAAGTTCTATGTTGATTATCAATCAACCTAGCTTTGCATTAGCAAATCCCTCATAATATCCGTTCAAGGCAGATCATTGTAGCTCCACGTTACAAGTGAAGAAATCAAAGTTCAAAGGCTAGGCCAACATCCCTGACCACTCAGCCAGCGAGCAGAAGAACTAGGAGCATCCAGGAGTCACCTCAAGTCCCATACTGCTTTCCTCCAAGTCCCACTGTCTGCGTCCTAAGGGCAAGGAATGTATTTCATACTAAACCTCTAGGGTCTGCTCCATTCCATCTGGCCATGAGCTCATCACCACCATCACCACCACAGAACAGTTTGAATGACATTTTGGGAGGTTCTAAATCAGTTATTTAGTCTCTCTAAGCCTCATTAGCTCATCTGCAGAAAGGGCAAAACAAGCATAATCACCACTATACGTTGAACACTTAGTGTACTACCCTGCACGCCACTGCTCAGGAAGCATCAGTGAGCTTTGCCAAGAGTGATTAACCACGTAGGCTTGAAGAACAGACCCTTATGCACAGCTTATGCGTTGTGAGCTTCAGTGTCTTCGTGGGTAGTTTTCTTTTAAGATATTATTTTATTTATTTATTTATTTATTTATTTATTTATTTATTAGAGAAAGAGAGGGAAAGAGAGAGAGGGAGAGTGAGAATGGGCACGCCAGGGCCTCTAGCCACTGCAAACAAACTCTAGGCTCATGCGCCACCATGTGCATCTGGCTTACGTGGGACCTGGAGATTTGAACCAGGGTCCTTAGGCTTTGCAGGCATGTACCTGAACCACTAAGCCATCTCTCCAGCCCTTCGTGGGTAGTTTTATAATGAACATCTGCTCTCGCTGTGTTCCAGAATGGTGAGTGATGGCAGTGAAGTAAGAGAGAGTACTCAGGTGCAGGAAAGCACATGAGGACATGGATGGTATTGGGTGGTGTGTGAGTGACATCAAATACTATTAAATATAATCATTGCAGGACTGGCTGAGGACATAGCTGGTAAAGAGTTTGCCTACCAAGCATGAAGCCCTGAGTTGAATCCCCGGAGCCCACGCTGGGCATGCTGTCACACACTTGTAATTGCAGTGTTAGAGAGGTGGAGACAAGTGGATCCTGGGACTTGCTGGCCAGCCAGTCTAGCCCAATAAGTGAGCTCCAGGCCAACAAGAGACCCTGTCTCAAGGGAGAAAATGCCCACAGCCATCCTCTGGCCTCCACATGCATGCACACACATGTGTACACACATGTACAAAAAGTAGTAATCAGGGCTGGAGAGATGGCTTAGTAGTTAATTCACTTGCCTACGAAGCCCAGGGACCCAGCTTTGATTCCCCAGTACACACATAAGCCAGCTGCAGAAGGGGGCGCATGTGTCTGGAGTTTGTTTGCAGTGGCTAGAGGCCCTGGCACACTTGTATTTCACTCTCTCTGTCTCCCTCTCTCTTTCTCTCTCAAATAAATAAATAAATAAAATATTATGAATAATAATAATCCTTTGATAATTGTAGTTTTTGTTCTGAGCTTTTCCCTCCCTATAGTCTTTGTATGAATAATAGATCATTAAAGCAGGCCCAGAACCTCTTTTATATGTTACTAGAACAACATTCTCTTCATTCCCAAACAATCTAAGGTTGAAGTCCTTGAAAATGTGCTCATTAGCTGTAATAGACACCAAAAGTGTTACCTAGCTAAGAACAGGGTAGAAAAAGACGCCACCAGGGTTTGAGTTCAGTTCCACCAAGACCCCGCTAGGTCAGTGATGACGGACGGTTTCCTGCACTCCTTAAGCCTCAATTTCCATTTCTGTAAAAGAATAGTAATAATGCCTACCCGAGAGGGTTGTGATGAGAGCTCTTGTACCAGACCCAGCATGATACAAAATAAGCCCTCAGACCTTAGCTTTTATTAATAAAGTGGCTTCTAAGTAATAAAAACTTACTATTTGCCCAGCCCTGAGCTGTGAATATTATGTGGTTTCTCCCATATCATTCCTTACCTTCCTTCTGATTTAGAGTTATGGAAACAGACCCAGAAAGGTTAAATTTAGTATCACCTGCCAGCTGGGAGGGGGCTGTGATTCAAGCCTTATTTCTCCAGTCCCAAGTTTTACCTCTGGATGACACAATGACCAGCCAGGACATCAGACTACTTCTTAAACCAGAAGTGTCTAAAAGCACCAGCTTCCTGGGTGAGGAAGGTTTCCTATACTACTCCAGGATACTTAGAAGCCCTACCAGGAGAAGGGCTGAGAGACTGTTCCACGGGAGATGGTGCTGGTTCCCGAAAGGTCTTTCTAATTGTATGACTCCCTTGCAAGCAGGTAAAGACTGCCCAGTCCAAGGAGAGCGTGAGACATTTCCTCAGCTCAGAAAGCTACTGGGCCTGCTCAGCTCCCCTCCCCTGCCCACTGCTCAAGGATCCTCTCCCTGACAGAGCTGGACAACCTTGCCTGGGTGTGTCTGCCATCCTGCTGGATGTGGCTCATTGTGGCCTGGGAAACAAGGAGGAAGGGTGGGGATGTGGGACCTGGCAGCTTTGGGGAAACTCCAGCGTGGTGGGGGGAGCAGTGACCAGAGCTTCAGCGAGCCTTGTCCCCCGACCCTGGGAACACCTTCCACACCCTGAATCTCCCTCTTCCTTACCTGAGGCCCAGACATTAAAGAAGCATGTTCCTCCTCTTCTGCAGAGCTCAGGGTCGGTCCTCGAGCTAGGCTAGTCGGGCAGGGCGTAGCATGAGCACATTTATTTTCAGGTCCAGTCCAACCGGATAAAAATCTTCTGCAGGGCCTACCATTGTCCTAATCACAATGGCAAGTCTTGGAGAGGCTTTTCTGCATTTATTCGTGGGGTCCCCTGCTGCTGCCTCTAAACTCAGCCTTCCTATCCATAAAAAAGCAAAGCCGGTTTGGGAACTCCTCCCCTCCCAAGCAGGGGCGGCTTGCTCTGGCCCAGCAGGGTGTAGGGTTGTTCTCAGAACATTCTTAAGAGGCTGGAAGCAACACTGAGCCTCCACAGCTTCCAGACCCAGGGCTGCTGGGAGTCAAGCAAGGGATGGCTACTATGTGAGTTCGGTGACACAAAGCCTGGCATGACCTCAGCAGCTCACATTTTTTGAGGGTCTCTAGAGTGCCAGATGCTAGGCTAGATCCTTCATATGCGAAATAAACCAGTTAATCTGGGCTGGAGAGATGGCTTAGACGCTAAAGTGCTTGCCTATGAAGCCTAAGGACCCAGGTTCCGTTCCTCAGTATCCACATAAGCCAGATGTACAAGATGGCGCATGCATCTGGAGTTCCTTTGCAGTGGCTAGATAGAGGCCCTGGCACACCCGTTCTCCCTCTCTCTCAAATAAATAAATATAAAAAAATAGTTAATTTTTTTTTTTAATCTGGAAAGGACAAACCCAGAACTGAGGCATGCCCACTGGCACAGAGGTGGGATTCTAGCATCCTTGCATCCAGTGCCAAGGCTGGGTTTCTCCTAAAGTGGTCACAGCTCTTTGGGACCTCCACCTTGTTAGCATGTGGACTCCTAAGGGTTGTCAAAAGGAGCATGTTTTCAAAGACAAATGTCAGCCTCACTCAGCAAGGTGGAGCCTGGCCATGAATAACATTTTGTTCTACACTGGGCGGATGCTGGCACAGAAAAAAAATAGGTTCTTTCATTCCTGTTATTGTCATGAAATGCATGCTCCTTCATGAAAAGTTAGAAAATGTTCGTGGCAGTTTAGTCCCATCAGATAGAAACAAGAGTCAGCCGGTTCCTCATAGTAAAAATAAATTGACTCCCCTCCCCTACATAAAAGCAAGACACTTTGGGTCACCTAAATTGCTGATATTTATTCGTCATTATTTTAATCCAGTGGGTTCTATTGCATGCACCCTTGCATGTCCATGGCCTCTAATCCTTGCAATATGCCTGAGTGGGGTGCTGTTTCCCCTCAGTTTACAGATGAGTTACTTGGCAACAGGCCACGAGGCCTTGATGGAGGAGCCAAGATTTTGGACATCATCTAGCTGCAAACCTCATGCCATAGTCTAGGAGGAAGTATGGGAGGTGGGTGGCTTCATCTTGCAGCAAAATGTAAAAGCTTCCAGGTGATTCCAGTGATTAGCCACACCCCAGCAACTCAGGTCAGGAGCGGAGCTGACCAAGTGGCCTCTTCCAGGCATTGCCGGTCTGCGTCACCCTAAGTCACGGGACCAGGTATCACACAAGAGCCAAAGAAGTCTTCCCTTGCTGAGACAGTTGGATCCCTAGAGGCTCATATTACCCACATCTGCCTTCAGCACGGCCAGGCTCTATCTCTCTGGATACCCCTGAAATTTCATCGTCATCATTGTGGTTTGAATGTAAAATGCCCCATAGGCTCTTGTGTTCGAACACTTGGTCCTGAGATGGTGGCGCCATTTGAGAAGATTGTGGAACCCTGAGAAGGCAGACCCTTGCTTGAGGAAGTGGGTCTCTGAGGCAGGCATGGAGGTTTGATAGCCTGACCCCACTTGCTGTCTATCCTCTGCTTCCTGCCTGTCAATGTGACACCAGCTTTCTGTTCCTGCCACCAGGACCTCCCTTCCATGACGGCTAACCAAAATAAACCCTTTCCTTCCTTAAATTGCTTCTGGACAGACGTTTTTCACTGCAATAAAGAGTAACTGATCCAAGCAGCACCTTCTTAGCACCTTCTTGGGGGTCAAGTCACCCGCAAGGCAAGTATCTCCATTTATTTATTTATTTTTAATTTTTTAGAGAGAGAAAGAGAGATAATTGGAGGCCCAGGGCCTCAGTCACTGCAATCAAACTCCAGATGCTTGCGCCACCTAGTGGGCATGTGCGACCTTGTGCTTGCCTCACCTTTGTGTGCCTGGCTTACATGGGATCTGGAGAGTTGAATATGCATCTTTAGGCTTCCCAGACAAGCTCCTTAACTGCCAAGCCATCTCTCCAGCCCAGTATCTCCATTTAAAAGGGAACCAGTTAAGTTCCCAGTTGCTTGAAGGAAAAGCAATCCAGCATGATCACATCATTCCCTCTCCCAGCATGGAGAAAATGAATGCTACAAACCCAGCCTAGACATCGTCATCTGGGGCCACCTTCTTTCTTTTCTTACTTTGCACTTTTGTTTGCTGGAGGGCAAGGACACAAAACCCTGTTTCAAGATACAAGTCCCTCCAGGGAAATGTGGTAACTGTCTCTAGGGCTGAGCTGGCTGGGAGTAAGAACCAGTGTAGTGACAGACCCTTCCTTCACATGAAAGCGGTGGCTTGTACTGTTCAGCTCTTCCCTAGCAAAGCTTCTGCAGCAGATTGAAATTGTGTCTCCCACAAGACACATCCATGTGGCGTCTAGGAGGTGAAATTATGTGGCATCTGGGTCTACATTTGGTTGTTTCTTAGAAGCATGAAATTTATTTTAATTATTAATCACTAGGAAGAAAATGTTTGCTCTAAAATTGAAATCCTGCCTTCTCATTTTCATCATCTATAGATTGTTATGTTTTTCTTTTTTAAAAAAATATTTTTATTACTCATTTATTAGAGACACACAGAGGGAGAGAAAGAGAGAGAGAACGGGCATGCCAGGGCATCTAGCCACTACAAAAGAACGAACTGTGCATCCGGTTTATGCGGGACCTGGAGAATCAACCCTGGATCCTTAGGCTTTGCAGGCAAGTGCCTTAACCACTAAACCATCTCTCCAGCCCTAGATTTAATTTTTTAAATGTTTTTTATTTATTTGCAAGCAGAGAAAGAGAGAAGGGAGACAGACAAAGCTACAGTGGGAAAAGCAACACAGGTGAGTACCTGGCAGCTTACGTGAGAGGTCTGAAGTAGATGGAACCGTTCACAAGATAAAGCCATACCATGAACTACAGGCAAGTGTCTTGACCACCAAGCCATCTCTCCAGCCCAAATTGGTTGTTTTTTAACAACACAAAATGCAAGGCCATGAACTCTATTCTTTTCTTTTTTCTTTTTATTTTTTGTTTATTTATTTATTTGAGAGCAACAGAGGAAGAGGCAGATAGATAGAGAATGGGCGTGCGGGGGCGTCCAGCCACCTCAAACGAACTCCAGATGCATGTGCCCCTTCATTCATCTGGCTTACATGGGCCCTGGGAATCAAGCCTTGAACTGGGGTCCTTAGGCTTCACAAGCAAGTGTGTAACCACTAAGCCATCTCCTCAGTCCCTATTCTTTTTTAAAAAATTATTTATTTACTTATTTATTTATTTATTTATTTATTTATTTGAGAGAGAGAGAGAATGGGCATGCCAGGACCTCCAGCCATTGCAAACAAACTCCAGATGCATGTGCCACCTTGTGCATCTGTCCTACGTGGGTCCTGGGGAATTGAACTGAGGTCCTTTGGCTTTGCAGGCTGTTGGGCCCTAAGAGGCCCAGGTGTGAGGCCTAGTGGAACTTTCTGAGCCTGACTAGAGTTTAGCAACCTGTCTTTGGCCTACTTCCACTTGAGAGTGACTCAGCAAGGCCTAAGCCAAAACTGCCTCCGCCCAGCTACTACTGACGTGGTGAAATAATATTGGCCCTTACACCTTTATCCCATCCTGAGACCCAGCCTCTTTTTCAAAACTATATATACACCCTCTCATTACAATAAGACGAGCTCTTGCCTCGACAAGACTCCCGGCTCAGTGTGTTTTTCTCTCCGGTGTTTTGGGGGAGGGTCTGAGCCGCCGACGCCTGTCATCCCGCTCAGCCTCAAGAAAAGCCGCTGGATCGGCTCTTTCTTCAGCCCGACCTGCCGGGGAGGGAAACCGGCAGCAGGCAAGCACCTTAACCATTAAGCCATCTCTCCAGTCCAACCATGAACTCTATTATAAGTGCTAAGCTCAAATCATTAGCCTGCGTACTGTCCACTTCTCACTCTAATTTTTGTAAATTAAAATCCACAATATTTGATGGATGCTTTTGGGACTGAGATAAGATTTTCTATTAAAGCTTTGGAGTTGCTCAGCTCTCCTCAGTTAAGAAATAAACGTGTCCCTCTTTAGCCACCGTTTCTTCTTCACTCAGTGACATCACACCAGCAGATGCATAAGGAATGCTGGGTACACCTGCGACACCTTTTCCCAGAGTGTGCCCAGACTGAGCTGGTCCCCCATGGCTCCTCTTTTCATTGCTGGCGCAGGAATCCCACACAGGGTTCTGAAAACAGGACAGGAAGTTAGCTTCCAGAAGGAATTAAGTTTCTCTTTGAAACTTTCAAGCCCTTCAGTGGAGAATCTCCTTCCCCCTCTCCAGGCAGCCAGAAAGTGGATGTGACATGAAAACTCATTCATGTTGGGTAGAAAAAAATATAACTAGAAGGAAAAAAATAGTTCTGACAGTCTGACTTGTCTTTTTTTATCCAGCCCTATTCTGGCCCAGAGAGAGTATTCTAACTTTTCTTTCCTGGGACTCACAAATTATTTCTCTTTGTATTGCTACTTCCTTGCCCAAATGTGGTTCCGGGTTTTTAAAAACATATCATGAAAGCACTTTAGTGTTTGAAAACATGCCACAAAAGCACATCAGTCAGCTGTTCAAATCCACAGTCATTGGTTTCTTAGCTGTAAGAATGTAACACAGAATAAAGTAATTTCCTAGACACTGGACCAATGTTAAGCGTCCTGAAGGTTGGACCAATGGGAGGTGTCCTAGAAGCTGGATCAATGTAAGCGTCCTTAGAGGCTGGACCAATTGGAGGTGCTCTAGAGTCTGGACCAATGGGGGGGGTGCTCTAAAGTCTTTACCAATGGGTGTCCTAGAAGCTGGACCAATGGGAGGTGCTCAAGGGTCTAGGCCAGGACAAGGGTATCTGGTAGGCTCAGTAAGTATCTTTTGAATGACAAAAAATGATTTTTCCAGCTTGTGCTAATTTTCTTATATTCTCAATGAGTTAATAAACATCCCTGCAGCTATTCCAATGTCTCAGTTTTTAAATTTGGTAATGATAACAGTAGTTAGTATCTAAAGTGAGGGTTAGGTATGATATTAATTCTTGTAGAAAATATGAACATGAAGTCAGATGTGGTGGCATGTGCCTGCAAGCCCAGCTACTCAGGACCCAGGAGGCAAGAGGACTGCAAGTTCAGGGCCAGCCTGGGCTACATAGCAAGACCTTGTTGAAAGTAAAGAAAAATAAAACACAAACATGGATGACACACAGCATAGACTAAGTAGAGAAATCCAGGTACTGAGGGATCACTTTTGGAGTCATGGCAAACCAGCCCACAAAACACAACCCCTGCCCTCCAAGAGTTGCCCTCTGAAAAGCAACACAGGTGAGCACCTTGCAGCTTACATGGGAGGTGTGAAGTAGATGCAACAGTTGACAAGATGAAGCCGTACAATGAACCACAGGCCTAAGAATAAAACCCAAATCTATGACATTTCTAGAACAATTTCATGACCTCAGGTTAGGTAAAGAGTTTCTTAGAAATGATACCAAAAGTATGATTCATAAAAGAAAAAAAAAGAAAGAAAGAAAGAAAGAAAGAAAAGAAAGAAAGAAAGAAAGAAAGAAAGAAAGAAAGAAAGAAAGAAAGCCTGGAGAGGTGGCTTCAGTAGATAAAGGCCTTGCTTCCAAGGCCTGACAGCCCAGATTCAATTACCCAGTACCCACACAAAGCCAGATGCACAGAAATGGTGCATGCATTTGGAGCGCTGTTGCAGAGGCAAAAGTCCCTGGCATGCCCATATATCTCTCTCTATTTCTCTTTTTTTCTCTCTCTACTCCTCTCCCTTTCTCCTTCAAGTCAATAAGAAATATTTTTTAACTTTTTAAAAAGAAAATTGATAAATTGGTCTTTATCAACACTGGAAAGTGCTTTTTGGAAATGAAAAAAAAAAAGCTTTAGATTAGAAGGAGCAACTATTTGTAAGTCATATGTAGTCAAGAACTTGAACCCAGGACAAGTGCTGGCCAGGGAGCAAAGTGACGGGAACACAGGCCCTGCTAGGGAAACTGCAAAATGGCGCCACCACTTTGCAAAACAGCTTGACTGTTTCTTATGAAGTCAAACATGCACTTATCATATGACCCAGAAATCCCAACTCCTAGGTTTCTGTTAGATAAGACTAAGACCTTACTTCACACAAAACCTATGAGTGAATGTTTACATTATCTGTATTTATATCCACAGAAAACTGGAAGTACCTAAGATCTTTATAAAATGGGGAATGGATGCATCACTCTAGCCCATCCTCATAATGCTCAGCAATGAGGAGTGGGTTAGTGCAATGACATGGTTGATCTCAAATGCATTATGCTCAGGGAAGGAAAGAACCTAAATAAAAGGCTGCATAGCACGATCCTACTAGATGACATTTTGGGAAAGAAAAGCTACAGAGATAGAAGCCTTCCTCTGAGTGGTTTTTAGGCAGTACGGTTCAGGGGAGAAGTTAACCACAAAAGGGCATGGGGGAATGTTAGGGGTGACGAACTGTTCTGTGTGTCAATTATAGTGCGGATACATTGGCTAAAACTCACAGAACTGTACGCAGCAAAGGGTGAATTGTGTTGTATGTAAATGAGGCTTTAAGCACTTGGTAAATAGAAAAGCAGTTGAAGGGCTGGAGAGATGGCTTAGTGGTTAAGCGCTTGCCTGTGAAGCCTAAGGACCCCGTTTTGAGGCTCAATTCCCCAATACCCACATAAGCCAGATGCATGAGGTGGCGCATGCATCTGGAGTTCGTTTGCAGTGGCTGGAGGTCCTGGTGTGCCCATTCTCTCTCTCTCTCTCTCTCTCTCTCTCTCTCTTTCTCTCTCTGTTTGTTGCTCACAAATAAATAAACAAAAAATAAAAGCAGTTGAAGTCAACAAATTTGTATTGTCAATCTTCGTGCATAGGCAGCTGGAAGGGGTTAGAAAGGAAGCGTGCTGCTTATCTAACTCTTCAGATCTTCCAGAAACATTGTTTGTATTGTACTGAAGATTCTACTCCACTGACAGAACAGGATACCCAAGGGTTTCTCTGTGAATGATTGCCATTTATATTCTCTTGTTGTTTTGGGGTTTGTTTGTTTGTTTGTTTGTTTTTGTTTTTCAAAGTAGACTCTCACTCTAGCTCAGGCTGACCTGGAATTTACTATGTAGTTTCAGGCTGGCCTCAAACTCATGGTGATCCTCCTACCTGTGTCTCCCACATGCTGGGATTAAAAGCATACACTACAATGCCCTCTTTGTTGTTTTTGCCATTTCCAATGGGAAGTTAGAAAGCCACAGGAAGCCACATTGCAGTGGCTCTTCGTGCGATTTCTCCTTGCTCTCCCTTTCCTCCTTCCTCTCCTTCCCCATAAGGATTTTGATTATGAAAGAAAAACAAGTATAATGGAACCAAGCTCCTGATAATGCAGTGCTATAAACACTCACAGACTTGTTTTGACTGTAGCTTGCAGCCCTTGAAGATTTTGCTCTAGAATTTTCCAGTGTGAAATTATAGACATTTTATTTTTTACCCATCAGCCAAGAAAGGAAAGCATTTCCTCCATTTGGCTAACTGGGGGAAAGGGCAGTCTTTTTTTGTTGATGTTGTTTTGAATACTTTGCTCCTTAAATAGTGGACCAGTGGGATCTGCATTCCTTGGGACTCTGTCAGAAATGCATAAGCTCGGTCCAGTCACTGACCTCCTGAATCAGAGAGTCCAATTTTATTTTACTGGGTTTTTTTTTTTGTTTGTATATATGCATGTGGGCACACATGTATAGGGGTGGGTGCATGTGAGTGTATGCTAGCACTTGGTTTCAGGTATCTCCTATTGTTCTCAGCTGCTGTGAACAAACTCCAGATGCATGGGCCCCCTTGTGGGCAAGAGTGGCATTGCATGCTTGCATCACCTTTTGCGTCTGGCTAAAAGTGGGACCTGGAGAATTGAATGGGCGTTCTTAGGCTTGGCAGGCAAGTGCCTTAACCGCTAAGCCATCTCTCCAGCCCTCTCCACCTTATTCTTCGAGACAGGGTCTCCTGCTGATCCTAGAACTCACAGGTTCAGTTAGACTAGCCAGCCTGTGTATCTCAAGAATTCCGTCTCCAACTCACAGGCGCTGGGATTACAGGTGCATATCACCATGTTTGCCATTTCACATGGCTACTGGGGATCCACATGTGGGTCCTCATGTTTGTGTGGCGAGCACTTTCCCCACTGAACCATCTCCCCAGACCCAAGTCTGAATTTTAGTGTGATACCGTGGGATTCCTATATGTGATAAGTTTTGAGGAGCACTGCCTTAGTTAGTGGATTGTGGGTTTTCTGTTTCCCCTGTGGGGCCATTAGTCTCTGTAAGGGTTCTGAGCAGCTTATTTCCAACAAAGAAAGAACTGGCACTGTGCTTCTCAGGTGGATAGTGGGTAGCTGAGTGGGTGGATGGGAAACTGGGTTACTAAACAAGGTGCCCACTGATTTCTAGTACATGGCACCTAGTAGGGCTCTTGCCAGCGGGATGATTGTCGGTGAAACAACAGGGAGCCTGGGTTTCCCTCACTGTGGAAGTGCTCTCAGTTCTCATCATGTCATCCATCATGTAGGTGAGGCAGAGGACTACTTTCAGCACCCTTGGTCATCGTGTCATCTAACATCTGTTGTGATCTGTGTCCCAACATTGAGATGAATCCTTTGTAACCCTCACAGCCAATGAGAAGCTATTGAATTTATTACCATTTGATGAGGAAGAAGCAGATCTGGAAAGACTGAGCTGCCCAAGGTTATCCAGCTGGAAAGAGGCAGGAGAAAATGTCTCACCTAGACTCTGAAGCCGTGCTGTGGGGTTTCTCAACCTTTCTTTGTGGTAGCCTCCTCTCAGGAGTCTTCTTACTCATTTTGTTCCAATTACCACCCCCACGCCCGGAGTTTCAATGTCATCAGTATATTATCTGTTCACATATTCTGTCTGTGTTTATATACATGTATACATATATGTTTAAATAAAGTAGGGTTTTTTTCACCTCCCCTGAAACAAGATCCATTTATTTATTTATGAAAGAGAGAGAGAGAGAGAAAATGGGCACACCAGGGCTTCTAGCCACTGCAAAGGAACTCCAGATGCATGTGCCACCTTATGCATCTGGCTTTTTGTGGGTACTGGGAAATCAAAACTGGGTTCTGGGCTGAAGAGATAGTTTAGCGGTTAAGGCGCCTGTCTCCTAACCCTAAGAACACTGGTTCCAATCTCCAGCGGTTCCAATCTCCAGGTCCCACGTTTAGCCAGATGCAAAGTGATACAAGGGCACAATGCTGCACTTGACCACAAGGGGGCGCATGCATCTGGATTTCATTCACAGCAGCTGAGAGGCAGCTGGAGCGTCCATCTCTGTCTTCCTCTCCCTCTCTCTCTCTCTCTCTCTCTCTCTCTGTGTCTGTCTCTCAAAAAAAAAAAAAAAAAAACTGGGTTGTTAGGCAAGCACTGTAACCCCTGAATCATCTCTCCAAGATCCATTTTTTAAATCATATATATATATATATATATATATATATATATATATATATATATATATATATTGTTGTTTTATTAGACTAAGATCCTTTTTATTTTTATTTTTATTTTTTTTGGTTTTGCGAGGTAGGGTCTCACTGTGGTCCAGGCTGACCTGGAATTAACTATGTAGTCTCAGGGTGGCTTCAAATTCTCAGTGATCCTCCTACCTCTGCCTCCCGAGTGCTGGGATTAAAGGCATGTGCTACCATGCCCGGCCAAGATCCTTTTTAAAAAAATATTTTTTTTTCATTTTTCTTTACCGCTGAATAGAATTCCATTGTGTAAATGTACCACATCTTTATTATCCATTCATCTGTGGAGGGACATCTAGGCTGTTATGAAATTTGCAGGGAAATGTATGGATCTGGAAAGAATTATACTGAGGTAACCCAGGCTCAGAAAGCCAAACATCACATGTTCTCTCTCATATGTGGATCCTAACTACAAATGTATGAACTTGTGTATGAACTGGAACCAAAAATAGGTACCAGAAACCAGTAAGCTGGTAAAAGGCTATAAGGGAGGGAGGAAAGGGAAGGACTTAAGTGTATGGTATTGCACATATGTAAGTAGAAGAATAGATTACAGGGAGGGGAATGGCCTAAGCGAGGCCATGGGAAGAGAATGTGTAAAAGAAGGGCAGGGGGAGGGTCAATCAAAATTCAAGATAGTCTGAATAAGACTTATATAAACCTACTTTTTTGAATAATGGCACATCTAGAAGCTGTAGACTGTTACTAGAAAATCTTCAGTGCATGGGATGGGATAGCTTCCAGTGAGTTGTTGGCCAAGGAGGTACCGGTAGCCTCCAAAACATTAAAGGCTATTGCCAAAGCCCTTGGTTTCCCTTGAGAAACAGGTAGTAAGACCCTATTGCTGAAGACATCTCTTGCCTGAGAGGCAAGGCCACTGAGAAAGCAAGCTGGTACGGAGCAGAAAACCTTCTCCCTATGGTCTAGCCAACTGAAAGCTGGAAAAAGCTGCACTGCATGCAGCCGTATGGGAGACAGAAGTCATCAGCAGTGAAAACAGTGGACACTGAATATTCAAGTTTGGCCATACAGGCCCAATGACTGAACGGGTGCAATAGTGGCATGTCTACTCTTGGGGTAACCAACTGCTCCATAATTGGACTGAAGGCCCTCTCTACGGGAGGGAATACATGCCTGGTACTGAAAAACCTAAGCAAAAGTCTATGGCAGGTGAGGTCATGAGCCTGAGGGGTATAAAGCCTGCTCTTGTCTGACTAAATGTATATATTATTCCCACCAAGCTGCCCTGGGGGCACTACACTTAATGTTCATGTTCACAAATTAACACTACTCTCACTTCTGGTTAGAGAAGCTTCTCTTTTCAGATGGCGATGACCACTGGGATCACCAAAAGGCAACATAGTGCTGAGAAGAAGGGATAAAGGAGTGCCCAACACTGAAACACCTCTGTCACACCCTCCAAGGCTCAGGGACTATTGCGGAAGAGGGGGCGGATAGAATGGAAGAGCCAAAGGGAGGGCATGACTTCTTACAATGCAACTGCCCAGACAGAAATTGGCCTCGATATCCATGGCCTTGTAGTGCCTAGCAATACCATTGCAAGACCCTCAAAATAGAAGAAAAAGATGATGACATCAAATTAAAAGAAAGACTAATGGAGAGAGGGAGGGGATATGTTGGAGATTGGTGTTCTAATGTGGAATGGGGGAGGGAAGGAGAGGGAAATATATGTTTTTTGTATGTAAGTATAGAAGGTGTCAATAAAAAATAATAATTAAAAAGTTATTTATTTATTTGAGAGCAACAGACAGAGAGAGAAAGAGAGACAGAGAGAGAGAATAGGTGCACCAGGGCCTCTAGGCACTGTGAACAAACTCCAGATACATGTGCCACCTTGTGCATTTGGCTTATGTGGGTCCTGGGGAATCAAGCCTTGAACTGGGATCCTTAGGTTTCACAGGCAAGAGCTTAACCGCTAAGCCATCTCTCCAGCCTGGGATCCATTTTTTTTAAGAAAGGCTATTATCAATATGTGTCCCAGGTTGGCCTTAAACTGGAGAGCTTCCTGCATGCCTGGATTATAGGCATGCACCACCATGCCCTGCTCAAGATTCAAACTGTGTTCCCTTGGAGACACAATCCCGCCCATGGTGAGGGTCTCTTGTTTACTCCCTCATTCCATGAATGGCGTGTGGGAACTCCCTACGTGTGTGAGAAGCAGAGCCAGGCCCAGGCTTCAGACCAAGAGGATGGTGTTCTGAAACCCAGCAGTGAGACCGTCAGAAGTTCAGCCATGCTAAATCAAAAAGGACTGAGGTGCTGAGCTGTTCTGGCCTGGCTTGGCACCCATGCAGCCCTGAGAGCCCTGCGTGAGCCAGACTTGCAGGCAGCAGACAAGGGGGGAAGTCCCTCTTATGGAGAAGTGGTTGAGTCAGTGTGAGGGCTATAGGTTTATGGCAGGTCTATGGGCCAACAAAACACCTATAAACCCAAGTACCAAAACTTTGCCAGCCTGACTGGCTACCCACGGGCCTCTAATGGAGTTTCTGCTCCCAGGATCCTCCAGTCTGTTTGGAGGGATAAGACCTAAAATGATGGCCTTTATTTTCTGCTATTAAATGACAAATGAACCTTGACTAAGAATGTTACAGGGTATCAAAGGCTTTTCCATTCTTTAATCACTTTAGAAGTGCTTGAGGGGGAGGAAGGTCTGGGTGACTCTGAAAGGACCAGGCTTCTGGGGCTCTCTGCCACTTGGGGAAAAGTATTGCAGACAGGGGGCGTATGCTCTGCTCTGCCACTTTGTCTGCAAGAAAGTGCCTGCAGCTTCCAGGTATGAAAGGAAGACGCTGGTCCATTGTCTGGGGACTCTGAGGAACCTGTGGGGCTGCCAGGTTCAGTCTGGCTGCTTTTCTTCCAGAAACTCATCTGGAAAATGATCATCTTAACCATCAGAGACACACACACACACACACACACACACACACACACACACACAGAGAGAGAGAGAGAGAGAGAGAGAGAGAGAGAGAGAGAGAGAGAGAGAGAGAAGAAAGGACTACCTTCCAGATCAAGCTCAGGGAAGGCCCTGAGGCAGCTTCCAATGGGGAGGTAGTACTTGTTCAGGTTTACATGGAGTTAGCACTCCCTGGGGAACAGGCGTGCTGCTCCTGTGAGGCCTAGGGAAGAGATGTCCTTGTAGGACTATATCTAGAGTCCTGTGCACTGTCACCCATTAATGCTGAGACTGTGCTGTAGGCTGGTAGTGGAGGCAGCACAAGAGAGAGGCTGTGTGCCTCAGGCAGCAGAACAACAGGGGTGGAGCCATTCAAGCCCTGGGTGACCAAAAGGTTTCATCACTGGTCCCAGATACCCAACATCAAGCTGCAGGATTTGGGGTTTGCTTGGCTTTCTATGTTCCTCTCCCCCACCTTTGGTATGGGAATGTTTGCTCTGTGTAATTGCATGTTGGAAGTATTTTTAAAATTTATTTATTTATTTATTTATTTATTTATTTATTTGAGAGAGAAAGAGGCAGAGAGTTGGAGACAGAGAGAGAGAATGGGTGCACCAGGGCATCCAGCCACTGCCAACGAACTCCAGATGCATGAGCCACCTTGTGCATCTGGCTTACATGGGTCCTGGGAAATCAAACCAGGGTCCTTTGACTTTGTAGGCAAATGCCTCAACCACTAAGCAATCTCTGTAGTTCTTTAAAATTTTTTTTTTTATTTATTTATTTATTTATTTATTTATTTTTGGTTTTTCAAGGTAGGGTCTCGCTCTAGCCCAGGCTGACCTGGGATTCACTATGTAGTCTGAGGATGGCCTCAAACTCATGGCGATCCTCCTAACTCTGCCTCCCAAGTGCTGGGATTAAAGGTGTGCACCACCATGCCTGGCAACGTTTTATTATCTTTTTTAGGAAGTATTTAATAGCATTTTTTAAAAAATTTTAACAGCAAGTTATCGTTAAGAGATCGTCTTAAGTCTTGGAAGAGACCCTGGACTTTTGAACAGTGTTGACTATGGGGACTTCTGAAGTTGGGCTAAATGTGTTTTGCATCATGAGAAGTCCATGAGCCAATGGGGTTCACGAGCAGAGTCTTGTGGTTTGAATGTGCAATGTCCCCTGTAGGCCCAGGAACACTTGGTCCTTAGCTAGTGGCACTGTTTGGGAAGGGTATGGAATCTTAAGGAGGTAGGCTTTGCAGGAGAAAGTGGGTCTGTAAGGACAAGCCTTGAGATTTTATAACCTGGTCCCACTTTCCTATTGTAGTCTGCTTCTTGGTTGTGGCTATAATGTGAGCAGTCAGCCACCTGTTTCTGCCACCATGTCTTCTCTGCCATGTAACTTTATACAAGAATAAGCCCTTTCCTTCCTTACACTGCTTATTGTCTGGTGTTTTGCTACAGCAATGACAGAGAAACTGACACAGGATGTTTTCCTAAAATGAACTTGTCTAGAGGTACAGGCAGAAGCGATCACATTGGCCCCAGTTTCTCGATCTGTGACACCCCTCCACCTGTCAGTCCCATCTGGGAAGATGTGAAAGTGATGTCACCAGGAGTTCCAGAAGTTGGCACTGATGTGCCTTTCTTCTCATTATTAAGTCGCCTACCATAGTGTCTATCAGACTAAAAGTCACAGAATGCCCAGGAGCACCCCCTGTCTCTCTTCTGTCTCTTCCTTTCTCCCTACTCCTTGGCCTCTGAACTCTGGAGTGTTTCAGACATACTAGGTATGACTTCATCAGCTCAGTATTTATAGCACAAGTCTCAGTTTCCTCAAATATAAAACTCTGAGACAGCTAGGTCTTAGCCACTGGTCCTCATGACATAAAATAAAAATAAACAAATAAAAAAATAAAATAAAAATGGCTGGAGATATGGCCTAGTGGTTAAGGACATGCCTGTGAAGGCTAAGGACCCCTATTCAATTCTCCAGGTCCCATGTAAGCCAGATGCACATGGTGGCAAATGTGTCTAGAGTTTGTTTGCAGTGGCTAGAGGCTCTGGCATGCCCATTTTCACTCTCTCTGTCTCTAATAAATAATTAATAAAAATAAAATCTTTTTTAAAAAACTTGTGTATCAACCAATCAGATTTTTAAAATTTTATTTATTTACTTTTTTTGGTTTTTGGGATAGGTTCTTGTCTAGCCCAGGGTGACCTGGAATTTACCATGTAGTCTTAGACTAGCCTTGAACACTTGGTGATCCATCTACCTCTGCCTCCTGAGTGCTGAGATTAAAGGCATGCACCACCACTCCCAATCAGATTTTTAAGTTGTTAATTTTATAGGCTAGAAAGATGATTCAGTCAGTAAAGTGTTTGTCTCACAAGCATGAGGACCTGAGTTTGATGCCCAGTACCCATGTAAAACTGCCAGGCATGGCAGTGCTTAGAATCTAGTGCTGCCGAGGAAGAGACTCTAGCATTCAGCCAGCCAGTCTCACTTGTCGATCTCTGACACACCATGAGACCCTGTTTCATAAAAACAAGTGAACAGCACTTGAGGTTGTCCTCTGGCCTCATGTATCTCCTTTCCCACTGATATGCAAGATACACATATACATACACACATGTATAAGAATTTTAAATGTATGTCTTAACCAAGGAACAATATCACTACAATAAATGAAATTGTTAAAAAGGGAAAATAAGAAATGTTGGTGGAGATGTGGAGCACTTGGAATTCTTGTATATTGCTGGTGGGAGGATTAAATGGTGCAGCCATCTATTTCATGAAAAATGGCACATTGCTTCCTTAAAAGTCAAACATGGGCTGGAGAGATGGCTTAGCAGTTAAGGCACATGCCTGAGAAGCCTAGGGATCCTGGTTCAATTCTCCAGGTCCCATGTAAGCCAGATGCACAAGGGGACCCACATGTCTGGAGTTAGTTTGCAGTGGCTAGAGGGCCTGGTGCACCCATTCTCACTCTCCCTTTCTCTCTTTCCCTCTCTCTGTCTCTAATAAATAAATTTTTAAAAAAGTCAAACATGAGACTGGAGATGGCCTCTGTGGCTAAGTGAGCTTCCTGCACAGGCATGAGGGCCTGATGAGACCACCAGAGTTCAAATTTCCAGAACTCACAAAAATAGCTGCATGTGGCCATGCACATGGGTAACCCCAGTCTTGTGGGAATCAGAGAGCAGAGAGTGGATGGGGCTCACTCTAACCCCAGTAAGAGACTCTTGTCATAAGGAAAAACTGGGGGTGCGTAATGGAGGGGCACATCCAATGTTCTTCTCTAGCTGCCACGGACAAGCTCATGGGTTACTGCATCAGCACATCCACATGCACACACCCCACCACACCACATACTGCGAATGCACACAAAACAGTCAAACATAGAAAGTACCATGGGACCCAACAAATCCATTCCTGGATGTGTATCCAGAAGTATTGAAGGCACGCTGTCAGACAGAAATCTGCACACCAATGCTCACAAAAGCATTATTCCTAATTGCCAAATGACAGAGCTCCACTGTGCACTGCCAGGTGACTAGACACACAAAAACATCAGCCATAAAAGGAACAAAATTTCTGATCCATGCCATGACATGAATGAACCTTGAAGACACGGTGCTAAGTGAGACAGACCAGACACAGTATCTTATGCTGCCATTTGTATGTGGTACCTAAAATAGTAAAATTCATAGAGACAGAAAATACAAAAGTGGTTCCCAAGGGCTGGCAGGAGAGAGACATGGGGAGTTATTGTTTAATGGCACCGAGTTTCAGTTCCACTTGGGAAAACATGAAAAGTTTCTGGAGTTGGATGGTGGTAGTGTACGGCTGTGAATGGACTTAAGGCCACTGGGCTCTGCACTGAGAAATCACTAAAGTAGTAAATCGTGTGCTGTGTGTATTGGATGAAAAGAAAATCATAGAAACAAATTAATCCATCTCACCAAGGTGTGGTTCAAAAATGTCACCCCTTCTATGAAGCCTTCATAACCTGACCCTGTGCCCAACCAAACCTGATGCTGTCCTCTGTCTTTATCTGTCTCAATGCAACCAACAGATACATTTGTAGGCTTTATTTTTTCTTTCTTTCTCTCCCTTCCTTCCTTCCTTCCTTCCTTCCTTCCTTCCTTCCTTCCTTTCTTTCTTTTTTTTTTTTTTTTTTTTTCTCCAGGTAGGGTCTCACTCTAGCTCAGGCTGACCTGGAATTCCTTATGTAGTCTCAGGATGGCCTCGAACTCAGAGCACTCCTCCTACCTCTGCTTCCGGAGTGCTGGGATTAAAGGCATGAGCCACCATGCCTGGCTTTGTTTTCCTTTTCACAGGAACCCCTTCAAAAAAACAGTTCTAGTCATTCATTTATTCATTGTTAGGGTTTGTATACGAAGTCACCCAACCCAAACACCACTCGGGTGTGGAGGCTGTGCCCCCAGCTTGTGGATCCGGTCACTGAGAGAGCTTTGACATGATGGCATTGTTGGGGGTGGAGCCACGTCGGAGGACGTGGTCCGGGTACTTGAGAAGCATGTCCCCATTCCCTTGCTTGTTTCTGTTTCTTCTTCCTGGCTGTCTTGGGATAAGCTGCTCTGCTCCAGCACACCCTTCCACGGAGATGATCTCTGTCTCACCACAGGCCCAGAAACAACGGAGCCAGCTGACCCTGCACTGGGAACTCTGAGACCATGAGCCCAAAGAATCATTCCTTTGACTTGTGTGCTTTGAATTGTTCTCTCTTGGATATTGTATCAGACAGCTTCACGTTCGCTGAGATGAACTTCCAGACCAGGCACAGTTATGGAGGAAGGGATCTTTATTGGAGTTTACAGATCCAGGAGAAGTTCCATAATGACCAGCAAGAAGAAGCCTGAAGCACCCCTCAGGAACTCCAGCTCACAGGACCAGACAGAGAGAGAAAGCAAAACAACGTGCAATGGGCAAAAGCCTCAGCCAGCACCCCTGCATGAACTTGTGCCAGCTAGGCACACTTTTAGGCTTATCTTTAACCGATTTCTCCAGCCCAATTTGCCTTTAAACCCCCACCACCACACCTTAAGATCTGCCCAGTAACTCAGCTGGAGAAGCCCCCTCCGGTTTGAATGAACATCTTTGTCTGAGTGTGGTGATGCAGTCCTGTAATCTAGCACGTGGGAAGCGGGGACAGAAAAATAAGAAATTCAAAGCCACCCTGGGCTACATATCAAGCTTGAGACCAGCCTGGGCTACATGTGACCCTGTCTCCAAAAGGCAAAAATTAAAACCCAAAAACAACAACAACAAAAATCCTTGCTGTTGATAATTGGTTTGGGGAATTACAGTAGTATCTCTTGGTTTGTAGTTTCATTTTCATAGCTTTGCTTTTCCACTGTTAACCAGGATCTGAACATATTAGATGGCAAATCCCAGAAATACACAATTCATAAGTTTTAAATTTCATGCCATTCCGAGTAGCTCGATGAGATCTTACGCTGTCTTGCTGTGACCCCCCCCCCTCACTGTAGCATCATCCCTCTTCCAGTATATCCATGCAGTCCATGCTACCATCCATAGCTGGCTTGGGGAGCAGATCAAGTATCAGTGGTACTACAGTGTACAGTATACAGGCGTCTGTACTGTTTCTGGTTTCAGGCAGCCATTGTGGGTCTTGGAACAAACCCTCCACAGATCAGGAAGGATTACTGTTCCAAACACTGCGTCTCTGTGGTGTTCTCTTCCCAGCACACCGACAGCCACAAACATCCCTGTACTCAGCTGGACAAGAAACCTTTACCTGGATTCTGGGGTGGGCATTACTCAGTTTGGCTTCAGGACTATTTGCATCAAAATAGCTCATTTCTGGGCTGGAGAGATGGCTTAGTGGTTAAGTACCTTAGCCAGCCTGCAAAGCCTAAGAACTCATGTTCAAATCTCCAGGTCCCATATAGCCAGACCCACAGTGATGCAAGCACACAATGTTGCACATGCACCACAAGGGGGAGCACTTGAGTTCATTCACAGTGTGACCACCCTGGCACACCCATTCTCTCTCTCCTCCTCCCCCCCAAAAGCTCATTTCTGATCCAGACGGTCTGGGGGGCTTAGTTGTACTACACAGAGAATTGACAGTGAATTGAAAATCAGATTCCCTGATCCTAGAAGCTGGAAACTCAATGAATTAAAATTTGAATGTGAGTGCCTTTTTGTGGAAGTTCCAAAGTCACCAAGAGCAGTGGTTAAACTGCACTCAGATGAGGAGGAGGAAGGAGGGAAGCGGTGAAAGCTTCCAGAGGCCCGAAATTCCTACTGAGGGTTCTAAATTCTGTCAGTTCAGCTTGGTTCTGGGAAATTCCAGTTTGGAGCTCACTTGACATGCACTTCTGATTGGTGTTTGTGTGTCTTCAGAGTAGTAACCAGGCTAAAACAAGTAGGAGCCGGGTGTGGTGGCACACGCCTCTAATCCCAGCACTAGGGAGGTAGAGGTAGGAGGATCACTGTGAGTTCAAGGCCACCCTGAGACTACATAGGGAATTCCAGGTCAGCCTGAGCTAGAGGGAGACCCTACCTCGGAAAACCATTAAAAAAAGAAAAAAAGAAAAAAAAAACAAGTAGGAGCCAGGGAGGGGGAACAGACAGAGCTTACACGTTGCTGCCCCGGCCTGCAGGAGGGAGGACTGTGCTTCTGGAAGGCCTTATAGGAGACCCTAGGGGATTTGCTAGGGGACAGCCCAGTTAGAGTCACGGGAAAGCCTGAATTAAGGGGTGTGGCAAAGACAGGACTTGAAGTCAGGAAACCAGATTTAAGGATCTTTATTTGTCCTAGGTAAAAAGAGAGATGACTTAACTTTGAGATTCTGGGCGAGCCCCCTCACTTCTTTGTGTCCTGTTTCTGAAATAGAGACACCTGCCTTTTAATTTTAGTGCTAGCAGTCAGTACCAGCCCTCTTGCAGAAGGGTTAGTTCAAATAGGCCCCACTGAGTGTGGACAGGACCTGGTCATCAAGCCTTACCAGCCCCAACTGACTGCCAGAGTTGGAGTCTGGCCAATAGTGACCAGTGACCAGAGACTCAAAGCTTCTTTCGAAATGATGAGCTGCAGAGAGATTCTTCAGGGTTCTTCAAAGGAAAACCCAAGCTCCACTGGTCTCTGGACACCATAGATCAGAGGGTGTGTGCCATGCTGGGCCATTGCAAGAGAAGGAAATGGAGGGAGTGAGTAAGAGCGGAAAACACAAAAGGGCTAGCATACCCTCATCCCTAATTTTATTCTAGATCCAGTATGCAAGAGGCAGCATTCTTATAACAGGCTCCATTTCTTTCTATTGTTTTTAAAGTTTGCTTTTGTTTTATTTTATTATTTGCAAGCAGAAAGAGAAAAGAGAGACAGACATCCCCCCCCCACAGAAAGAGAGAGAGGGGAGAGAGAGAGAGAATGGGCGTGCCAGGGCCTCTAGCCGCAGCACACCAATTCCTGATGCATGTACCACTTTGTACATCTAGCTTTACGTGGGTACTGGGGTCATGAGGGTTTGCAGGCCAGCGCCTTAACCACTGACCCATCTCTCCAGCCTTCTATTTTTTGAGAGAGTATGGGTGTACTAGGGACTCTTGCCATTACAAACAAACTCCAGATGCATACATTACTTTGTGCATCTGGCTTTATGTGGGTACTGGGAAATTGAACCTGGGTCTGCAGGCTTCACAAGCAAGGTCCCACGTAAGCCAGACACACAGTGACACAAGTGTGCAATGTCACACACGTGCACAAGGGGGCACATATGTATGGAGTTTGTTTGCAGTGGCTAAAAGCCCTGGCATGCCCATTTTTTTCTCTCTCTCTTTCTCTCTCACTCTCTGCCTTTCTCTAATAAATAAATAAATAAATAAATAAATAAATAAATAAATAAATATCTTCAGTAAAACTGCAATTTTGCTTCATACTGGCTAGTTGTGAAATTCTTTTCTATATCAAAGCCACAAGTCCTGAGTGTGCCTGAACTGTGGTCCCTGAAAGCTGAAGAGAACTATTGTGTGAAGCTGTGCCTCTCCCCCACACTGCTGACACTGCCCACCTGCCTGATCTCCCAGCTCAGCAGCTCTTGTCCACCTGTTCCTGTGGTGGGCGTCAGCAATACAACTGTTTGACCTTGAACTGGCTCATTTCCCTGTCTCTGTACTCACCAGGTCTTTTCTGACTAGAAAGCTGAACTCCCCCATTTCTACTGTTACCTTGCTAGCTCTTCAAAAAGTAATTTTTTGGCTGGAGAGATGGCTTAGCAGTTAAGTGCTTGCTTGTGAAGCCTAAGGACCCTGTTTTTTTCTCTCTCTCTTTCTCTCTCACTCTCTGCCTTTCTCTAATAAATTGATTTTCCCAGGACTTTGCACATAAGCCAGATGCACAAGGTGGCGCATGCATCTGGAGTTTGTTTGCAGTGGCTGGAGGCCCTGGTGCACCCATTCTCTCTCTCTCTCTCTCTCTCTCTCTGCCTTTTTCTCTCTTTGCCTGTCGCTCTAAAATAAAATAAAATAAAATAATACTTTTTTCTATTTTAGAGCGAGAGAGACAGAGAGAATTGGCATGCCAGAGTCTCAGCCACTGAAATTGAACTCCAGACACTCAGGCCACCTGTGGGCATGTGCAACTTTGCCTCACCTTTGTGCGTCTGGCTTACATGGGATCTGGAGAGTCCAAAACAGGTCCTTAGGTTTCACAGGCAAGCGCCTTAACCACTAAGCAATCTCTCCAGTTCCCCAAAATAATTTTTATTGAGAACATTAATATATGAACATATGGCAAATTGGTCATGTTCCCGTTAGGTTATCTTCTTTTGTTCCCTTTCCCCCGACCCCCATTCCAATGAGGGTCCTCCTCACTGTGGGATTGGTCATCACTGTGGGGTCATGAGTGTACCATTTGGTTCATTTAGGGAGGACAGTGCCTCACAGTATGCCTTCCCCCACTGTGGGTGTTACATTCTTTCCATTCCCTCTTCCACAATGTTCCCTGAGCCTTGGAGGGCATGTTATAAGCCTCCTTACTGTTGAGCAGCTTCTTATTTTCTGCTTTGATTTTTTTTTTTTTGAAGCAAGCTCAACAGACTGGCCATTTTTTTAATGAAAGAGCGAGAGAGAATGAGTGAGCGCACAAGAGAATTGGCGCACAAGGGCCTCCAGCCACTGTAATCAAATTCCAGACACATGCACCACCCTGTGCACATGTGCGACCTTGCACACTTGCATCATTTTGTCCGTCTGGCTTACAGGGATCTGGAGAGTTGAACATGGTCCTTGGGGTTTGCAGGCAAGTGTCTTACTTGCTACTCCATCTCTCCAGCCCTTTGGTGAGTTTAGAGTCTCCCCAGTGACTGCCAGCATGTCCACAGAGTAGGTCTCTGGTGAGCAGTGGAGCAGTGAGAGCAGCACTCATGTTCAATCCATTTCTTCCTCTGCATTGATTTCTGGGCCCTGGAGGGTATGATGGAGATACCTCATCCAGTGTCTTTCTCTTCTTGTCATTTTGATGGGTCTTGGGCCTCCCCAGTATTTGCCACCACCCCTAAAAAGCAGATTCTCTAAACAATATTAAGAACAGACAGCATTGATCAAACAGAATATAGACATTTAGAAGGATTTGCCCTAACTCTAACCTCTCCATTTAGGCAAAGAACAGTGAAGCTTTCCTGTAGGGTCTATGATTTCCCAAGTCATAGACTTTTTAATTTAATTTAATTTAATTTAATTTATTTATTTGCAAGCAGAGAGATAGAGAGAAGAGAGACACAGAGAGAATGAGCATGCCAGGGCCTCTAGCCACTGCAATTGAACTCCAGAGGCATGTGCCCTTGTGTATCTTGCTTATTTGGGTCTTGGGGAATAGAACCTGGGTCCTCTGGCTTTTCAGGCAAGCACCTTAACTATTTTTTTTTTTTTTTTTTTTTTTTTTTTTTTGGTTTTTCGAGGTAGGGTCTCACTCTAGTTCAGGCTGACCTGGAGTTCACTCTGTATTCTCACATGGCCTTGAACTCTCGGCAATCCTCCTACCTCTGCCTCCCAAGTGCTGGGATTAAAGGCTTGCGCCACCACGCCCGGCTCACCTTAACTATTAAACAATCTCCCAGGCCCCAAGTCATAGACTTTTTGGACTCAGTTCTCAGTGCCAGGCATGAATTCCCTCCCACTGAGAGGGCCTCCTAGCCAAGCTGAGAGCAGTTGATTGCCCCAATAGCTTATGTGCCACTATTACACCTGTGGGTACATCTTGCCTGCCCAGTTGATTTTGTTGATTGCAGGCTCCACTGTTTGTTTACGAGGCTGATGACTTTTTCCCCCAGGCAGCTAGCAAGCAGGGGAGCTGGCTTCAGTCTCAGCTTTCACTTCACTGACTTTATCTCACCTCTGCCATCCCAGGCTTGCCAGACTCCTTGAGGCTGGTTTCCTGAAACCTTCAATACTTCCCTCTTCTCAGAGAACTCACCTGGCTGGGACATCATTGTTCTTCTATTTTCTGAATATTTACCTCCAACCCACAGGATAACAAAGAGCCCAACACTTCCCATAAGCACCAAAAAACGTGTAGGAATAACGTGACTGGGTGTTATGCATGCACTGCTCTTTTCAAGCTGTGTGATGGGGGGGGGGGACAGTTGTTTCCCTCTTATAACTTGTTTCTTCAACCACAAGGTAGGATGATCATACTCACAGGGTCAGTGAGTAAACTTAGTGGGAACCTGCATAGCCTGAGCACGGTGCCTGGCTGGCAAGGAAACCTTCATGCATGTTAGCTGCTGCCTCTAACTAGGAAAACTATTTCTACAGCCCACTGGGGCAAAAGGTCTCCAAACATCAGAGCTGAATCAGCTGCTGCAAGGAAGCAGTAAGAAGTCTTTTAGACAACAACAACAAATCTTCCTTAAGTGTTTCTTCCAGGAAGTTGGGAATTTGTCAAGAAACTAGGCATCCAGTACAAAGCAAGTTTTTAAAAGTTAAAAACCGGGGCTGGAGAGATGGCTTAGGGGCTGGAGAGACTGCGTAGCAGTTAAGGCACTTTGCCTGTGAAGCTTAAGGACCTGGGTTTGATTCCCCAGATCCCACGTAAAGCTAGATGCTCAGGGAGACACATGTGTCTGGAGTTTGTTTGCAGTGACTAGAGGCCCTGGGTTCGATTCCCCAGATCCCACGTAAAGCCAGATGCTCAGGGAGACACATGTATCTGGAGTTTGTTTGCAGTGACTAGAGGCCCTGGGTTCGATTCCCCAGATCCCACGTAAAGCCAGATGCTCAGGGAGACACATGCGTATGGAGTTTGTTGCAGTGACTAGAGGCTTTGGCGCGCCTGTTCTTTCTCTCTCTTTCTCTCTCTGTCTTTCAAATAAAGAAACATTTAAAACAGTGAAAACTCAAGTTTAAAGGAAAGTCTTTTTGGAGGATTTAAGACCGGGCAAGTATGGACGTGTGTCTCTAGGTGGAGGCTGCGCAGGATGGAGAGCCCCATCGAGGGCAAGCGCCATCTCTCTAGGATGCCCAACTGGACGAGGCCCTAGACATTGTGGTCCTTCTCTGGAAGGGGTTGGTGAGCACAGGCACCCGAAGAAAGTTTGGAGCAGAGAGTAGATGTTTTCTTGGGTTCTAAACTGTGTGCACGATACTCAGGTGCCCTGCAGGCTTGCTGAAGGCGGGCGATTCCCGAAAGAACCAGCGTCAGGTGGGGGCTTGCCTCCTGCCTGGAGTCACGCCTCCCCGAGCGCCCGGGGCTCGGCGGTCCTCTCCACCTCCAGGCTGGGCCCTCAGTCTCCTCCTCCTGGCATTGGGTTTGCAGCCTGTGCGTTTGGGGAAAACAGATCTCGCTCTTCCCAGAGCCTCCCTCAGGCTTTGGAGACGATCCGGCCGGCCTGGTTCCCTCCAGCCACCGCTCTCCACCGCCACCCCCCCCCCCCACGCCAGGCCGACTAGAAGGAAGTGCTGGGCCGCCCGGCCGGGGCGGGGAGCGCGCACAGTCCGGGTGCGCACGGGCTGGAGCGCGGACGGCCTCGGGCGAGCTTCGGAGTTCCCCGGCGGGGGCGAGGGCGAGGGCGGCGCGGCGGGGCCGGGACGCGGTCCCAGGGCCGAGGGCGCGGCGGCCGCTCAGGGAGGTCACGGGGAGGGGCCGGCGGCAGCCGCGGCTCGGAGTCCAGCCCAGCGCGGCGCGGCGCAGAGCGGAGCGGCCGGAGCGCAAGCCGCGGTCCCCATGGAGCGCTACAAAGGTAAGGCGCAGGGTGCATCCGCTTTGGGTAAGGAGGGCTGGGGCAAGCGCTCCCGGACTGGAGAGCTCCCTGACCCAGCCCAGGGGACCTGAGCCTAAGTGGAGGCGTCAGAGGCGTCGCGGGCAGAACAGTGAGCTCCTAGGTGGTGGCCACGGCAGGGACACTTTGATCCTCCCAGGGCGTCCCTGATGGATACGCTTTCGGGTCATGGTGAGGTGTGTCACCTATAGGACTGAGGGTGCGTCTGCTGTCCTTCGACCCTCTGTTTGCCGCGGAAGGGAAAAGATGTCTAGAGTCTAGGGGGACCCAAGTAAGGTCCAAAGGGTGGAGGAGTGCTGGGAGCAAAGGGGCGAGTTGTTGGGGACTCTTGATCAGATGTCACTGGCTTGGGGTGTGTGGGGGTGCTGCTTGTAGACACTCTGGAAAGAATCTGCCCCTGGGATAGAGGACTCCTAGGGTGGGGTGGCGCGCTGTTCAGTTCCTTGGTAGAAGCCCCATAGGTTGGGTAACAGCTTCTCCCCAGCCCTTCTCTGACCCCGGCACCCCCTAAACTACGTGGGGTGTGGGGCTTGGGGGCCGGTTGGGGTGCCCAGCAGGTGGAGCGCCTGTAGGCGTCCTGGCAGCTGAGAGAGCTTTGGATTTGGCTCTGGCCCCACAGGATCTGGGCCAAACTGTGGTGGGCGGGCCGGGCTCGATATGCCCCGGTGCCCAGCAAGCACCAATTTTCGGAGCGGATGGGGGGGGTGGAGTGTGTTGGAGTCCAGAAGTCTCAGATGGCAGGTCTTTTGACAAATAGGGTTCAGGAGTTGTCCCTGAAATGAGACCTTCCATGCGCCCCCACTCGCCTTCCCCTGGGAAAAGCCTCTTTGCATTTTTATTATTATTTATTTATTTATTTATCTATTTTTTACTGGACTTGTGTAGGCCAAACCTGCCAGAGGAAATTTGACTTCTGTATTTGTTTTCCTTTGCGAGGATAATAAAGGAATGTTCAGATTCCCAAGGACTCTTACCCTCCATGGTTTCTTATTTCTGGAACTGATTTAAAGAGGACCTTTAGGGCACTGGCTTTACTTTAGTTCCCCAAACCAGTAGAGTCCTTTGACTTTTGTGTTTTCTCATCCGGGTCACTGATTACAGGTGAGAGCCAGGCATCAAAGGCTGACCAACACACACCTGTAAAGAGAGGGTCTCTGTTGACAGCCAGGCCAGAGGGGTGGGGCACTAAATTCGTTGGCAATTTGCCATTGGTCTTTCTAGTACCTTTCCCTAGAAGACCCTCTTAATTCTAATCAGGAGGTCTTGTCTTGAGTTCTGACGCAAACACTGGAGGAAGCCAGAGCCCCACCCCTGCTTGTTTAAAATATCCAGGTGCCACTCCATTCTCCATCCATGCCCTCCACCCTCTGGGAAGGAACCCACTTGAAACTGAAGGTTCCTGTGCCTCCTCACCCCCAAGTAGTGACTTCTAAGGTCCCTTCAGAAACCCGAATTGGGAACAAGTTGTTGGACCCAAATTGAGAGTCCAGGTTGCAATTAGCAAATTCATCCCAGTTTGGGTAAATGATAACAGGTGGGCAGAAAGCTGTCCGGATCCATGTGTTTCATCTGCTGGTTTCTGTGTTAAGTATCGAATTCTGCCCTTGACCTGATAAGGTCCTCTTTGTTTATCCTTCCTTCCTGGGAGCTGAAACTCCACCCACACTCCACTAGGATCTGTTAGGGGCTTCTTGCCAACCCAAGGAAACTTACTTTTCAGCTTGAAAATGTACCACTGGAACGTGCCCATCCAGGTGGCTGTGGTGTGAGCAGATAAGCAGGCCATAATAAGAGGCTGAGAAAGAAAAGAAAGAGAATGGGCACACCAACCCCCTCACCTGCAAACTGGTGTTCTATTAAGTAGAACCCATTTCTTATTTTTGCTGCCCCACAATCCACCTTGTTTTTTTAATTGCATTATTTAGTTATTTGAGAGAGAGAATGGGTGTGCCAGGGCCTCCAGCCACTGCAAATGAACTCTACATGCATGTGCCCCCTTGTGCATCTGGCTTATATGGGACCCGGAGAATCGAGACTCAAACCGGGGTCCTTAAGCTTCACAGGCAAGCGTTTAACCACTAAGCCATCTCTCCAGCCCCCTTTTTTGTCTTTTTTACATTTTTTTGAGGACTTCATCATTTTGATGTAAATCACACACACAGTGATTAGTAGATAAACTTGAGAATTATCTGGAATCCAACTCATCTTCAATGGCTTGACTCACGGGTGTCCTACTACTAATATTTTTCACCAAGGTGTTTAGGATCCCCTCCCCCAGGGATGTAGAAATTTCTGTTCTCCCGAGATGATCAGAGCTTTGAATGTTTAGTGCATGAAAACTTTGGTCTCTGTAACATGAAGAATGCAGGTTCTATATCCTATAAATCAGAGCACTTGACCCGAACCAGGTACATTTTGATTGTCACTCTGGAGGCTTAAAAATATTTCAAGTTATACAATAACTAAATAGAGTTGTTTAAATGATAAGTGGGAAAAAGGCTTATTTGGGCTCTCAGAACATGTACAATTCATAAAGAAATTTTTATGATCTATGACACTTTTTAAAATTTAAATATTCTCTACATTTTAAAATTCCCAATTTTTAAAAAGATTATTTATTTATTTATTAGAGAGAGGGAGGGAGAGAGAGAGAGTGTGAGAATGGGCATGCCAGGGCCTCTTGCCACTGCAAATGAACTCCAGACGCATGCACCACCATATGCATCTGGCTTATATGGGACCTGGAGAATTGAACTGGGGTCCTTAGGCTTTGCAGTCATGCATCTTAACTGCTAAGCCATCTCTCTAGCCCAAAATTCCCAATTAAAAAAAATATTTTATTTAAAGAGAGGGAGAATGGTCATGCCAGGACCTCTAACCACTGCAAATGAACTCCAGATGCATGTACCACCTTGTGCATCTGGCTCATATAGGTACTGGGGAATGGAACCTGGATCCTTAGGCTTCATAAGCAAGCACCTTACCTACTAAGCCATCTCTCCAGCCCAAAATTCCCAAATTTGAATTTATTATTTATTTGAAAATAGAGAATGGGTGCTCCAGGGCCTCTAGCCACTGCAAATGAACTCCAGATGCTTGTGCCCCCTTGTGCATCTGGCTTACATGAGTCCTGGGGAATTGAACCTGAGTCCTTTGGCTTTGCAGGCAAATGCATTAACTGCTAAGCCATCTCTCCAGCCCCCAAAATTCCCAATTTTGAATTCACCCTTTCCTACACAGGCAGGAGGCCTTGTTACTCTTTGCTGATTGTCAAAATGTTTTCTCTTATTTGTGGACTTCAGGAAGCAATCCTGTTTCTATGTCTACAGTCTGCTTGTTTGTAATCTACTGGACAAAATAAAGGTAGATTGTATTTTTAGTCTCTGGCTAGTTTTCCATTGTCTTGTGAGAGCTCTGGGATACATAAAACATCACCCTGTGTTTACTACAGAAAATCTTCCAGGGTTTTCTCCCAGTCCTTTGCCAGCCCTTCTGCTAGATAACCATGGTTTTCCTCAAGCATGAACAGAGGGGTGTGGGAGTATGAGAGGGCCCCTTTCCCAAGGGGTGGAGCATTGAGTTGCCGTAGGTGATGGTAAAGTGGCTGTTATGAATCTGTATCTCTTCAGTGGTGTGTAAGCAGTAAGACCTTTATAAGTGTCCAGGGTGTGGTGCCAAGTCCTCCAGGGTGCCTTGAAAAGGTCCCCATCCTTGGGAGTTTTCATATTTATGACTCTTCTCAGAGCCTCCTGTATCACTGTGCGTAAGCCCATTGGCTGAACTCGCCCCATGCAGTCAAGGATCCTGGTTCCTATTGCTCTCCCCAGCTGGTGTGTGGGTCCAGGGCCAAATGTGACTGACCTACTATCTGAGGATTGCACTTGGAAGATCATGCTGACACTTCCTGAAGTTGCGTCATCCTTGGATCCACACAGGCCTGGTTGACATATTCAGACCTCATTTTTGGATCAGAGTGGTTGGTCAGGAGGCTAATGTCTCTTTGCTTGCATCTTTGGCTTTTTTACTCTAATGGGCTGCTTCCGACTGGAGGTGGCGAGAAGCTGGGAACTGTTGAGCCAGGCAAAAATTTAAGAGCTTGCCTGGGAGTCCTGAGAACCATAGTCTGGGAAGGTCCAAAAAGGAAAAATTAAGGGAAATGAGCAGATTGATCACATGACATCCATTTTAGGAATCGTCTTCTCTCCATGCCCAAGAGTTCAAGTGTTTTCTCTACTGAAGTTCTACGCAAAGCAGTGGCTTTACAAAAATAGGCTTTAGAAAGAATGGGCACCCTAGGGCCTCTAGCCACTGCAAATGAACTCAGACACATGCACCACTGCGTGCATTTGGCTTACACAGTTACTGGGGAATCCAACCTGAGTCCTTAGGTTTCACAGGCAATACCTTAACCACTAAGCCATCTCTCCAGCCCAAAAAGCAGTGATTTTTAACTTAGCTGTACATGGAACCATGCAGGGAGCCTTAACACGTGTGTGTGTGTGTGTGTGTGTGTGAGAGAGAGAGAGAGAGAGAGGGGGGGGTATGCTGGGAGGTAGGGATATACAGACCCCATCTGCCATTCTGATTTAAATGTCTAGAGTCTGACTTCTGCTTTGGAGTTTTCAAAGATCTCCAGGTGAATCTAATGTATATCCAAAGTTAAGAATCATTTGCTTTAAAAAAAAGAAAAGAAAAGAAAAGAAAAGAAAAGAAAAGAAAAGAAAAGAAAAGAAAAGAGGGCTGGAGAGATGGCTTAGCAGTTAAGGCGCCTGCCTCCTAAGCCTAAGAACGCTGGTTCCAATCTCCAGTGGTTCCAATCTCCAGGTCCCACGTTTAGCCAGATGTAGTGATGCAAGGGCGCAATACCACATTTGACCACAAGGGGGCACATGCATCTGGATTTTGTTCTCAGCAGCTGAGACGCTGCTGGCGTGCCCATCTCTATCTGTCTTCCTCACCCTTTCTCTGTCTCTCTCTCTCTGTCTCTCTCCAAAAAAAAAAAAAAAAAAGAAAAGAAAGAAAAGAAAAGAAAAAAAGAAAAGAAAAGAAAAGAAAAGAAAAGAAAAGAAAAGAAAATGTTAAAATGGCGGGGGGGTACATTTGTCCCTGGAGGAACTGGTTCTATAACACTTGAGGGTACCAAACTCTGAGGATGTGTTGCTCAGGGCCCTGATTAGAGTGGTGTAGTATTTGTGTCTAACCTACTCATAGCCTCCCACCTAACTTGCAGCATCTAATACGATGTAAGCAGTTGTCGTATCATTTAGAAAGTAATGAGAAGAAAACAGTCTGTGCATGTTCAGTGCAGGTGCTCCATCATAATTCTGACTGTACAGTCGTGTCTGCAATAACAACACATTTTTTTAACCCCATACTTTGGATCTGTGGTTAGGTTAGTTTGAGGGTGCCCAGCCTATGGCTATGCAGAGCCAGCTGGAATTAAATACACATTGTCTTCATCTACAAACATGGTGTGAAGTGGAGGCTTACCACACTCCCATAGCATCGTCACTCAATGCCATGGTACCTGCAGAACTCTGACATCATTTCCCTTCAGCTATTACGGGTTTTAAAGGGCCACAGGAATGCAGTTTAGAAAGTCTCTGGTGGCGTGCTTTAGGATCTTCAGCTCTGGGTTTGTTCATCTCACTTGACCTCGTGCCTCCTGACCTTGAAGCCTTTTGAGTGGGAGCCTCGGATGCCTGGAAGTGAAGGTTCTTGAGGTCACTCTGGCGCCGAGGGGCCAGGGAGTGGGGAGTGCTGCTTTGGGTCCTTCCCCATCCCCAATTCTGGAGGGGAGGGAGCACTGGGAACTGGGCTGCTTCCAGTACAATTCAAGGGCTGGGAGGGGCTGTGGAGCTTCAAAGCTGAGTGCTATGCCAGTTTCCCTCCAAATCTCTCGGCAGGAATTGTTCCTTTGAAGGCTTCTGTCCTTCACGGGTGGGAGACATGTTCCCTGTAGCACTGTGGCTGCCATTAGAAGGGGACACGTGATGGCAGCACACACACCAGTCACCAAGCTTGCCAGGCTCAGTGTCCCCGCGTGTCTCCTGTGTGAGTTTCCACCCAAGCTGGTGTGTCTGTGCTCCCGAGGGACTCTGAAGAGGGAGAATGTATCTGATGGGAGAGAGAAGGGGGATGGGTTGATGAGCAAGGGCCAGCTTAGGATTGTGATTTTTATAAATAAAACTGATTTCCTGTTGAGAGATGGGAAGTCGCAGACTTGGTGGGAGAGAGAATGTCATCAAGTATGTGAGGAATTCATTTCTCAAGGACTTGTATGTCACGGTGTCTCCAAAGACTGTTCAGCCCAGAGCCATGGTCTGAAAAGAGGAGACTGAGTCAGTCCCCTTAAAGAGATGGGTCAACTGAGTCTGAAATACGGTTAAGTAATCATTCAGAGAGTCAGCAGTGGGATATGGCATCCTGAAGAAATGAAGTTTTTTTTAAAGATTTTTAATTTAATTAAACTTATTTATTTATTAGAGACAGAAAGTGGGAGAGAGTGAGAATGGGCGCACCAGGACCTCTAGCCACTGCAAATGAACTCCAGACGCATGCGCCAACATATGCATCTGGCTTACGTGGGACCTGGAGAATCGAACCAAGGTCCTTAGGTGTCACAGGCATGCACCTTAACCACTAAGCCATCTCTCCAGCCAAGACATGAGTTTTTAAAAATATTTTATTTATTTGAGGGAAGGGAGGAGAGGCATGCCAGGGAGCCACTGCAAACAAACTCTAGATGCATATGCCACCTTGTACATCTGGCTTACATGGGGTATTGAGGAATCAAATCTGGGTCCTTAGGCTTCTCAGGCCAGCACCTTAACAGCTAAGTCATCTCCCCAGCCCAAGCAAAATTAGTTTTTTTAAAAGTTTTATTTATTGATTGATTTATGAAAGGGAGAAAGAGAGAGAGAATGGACACACCAGGGCTTCTAGCCACTGCAAAAGAACTCCAGACGCATGCGCCACCATGTGCATCTGCCTTACGTGGGCCCTGGGGAAATCGAGCCTCGAACCAGGGTCCTTAGGTTTCACAGGCAAGCGCATAACCCCTAAGCCATCTCTCCAGCCCAAGAAATTAGTTTTTAATGCAAGAAATCCTGTTGAAGAATTTGTCTACAAAGAAGAACTCAAAGATATCCTATCCTTACCACTGTCCCTTCTACCAGGAAGGGACTAGCTCTTCTCAATCTTTAGCACCCAGTCCCCTGTCATCCTCCACAAAGCCACCCCTGCCTCCTCACTGCTTTTGCAATAGGCTCATCAATGGCTGGCACATTGTAGACACTTCACAAATGTGCTCCACTAAGATGACTTGGTTTGATAATTGTGTGCATGTCTGATTTCCCTGCCAGCCTGAGGTCCGCCAAGATAGCGGCTTTGTTTTCCCTTTTCATGTGACCGTCACCCAACCCCTGGCACATTGCTAGGCACATAGTAAGGATCTGGGACATGACTGACGAATGCCTAAATGGATGCGTTCCAGTCCCAGTGCATATACTGACCCACGGCCTGACTCTCAAGAGCACACGGGGCCCACAGAGGGGGAGATGAAGCACAATGTCCATGCCGAATGCTGGACATGGAAATGGAAGTCCCCCGAGACTGCCCTCAGCTTCCGTGACTTGAGCCCTGTTTCTGTCTGTTCCAGCACAGGGGTGTTGCTGTTTGGTGGTACAGAGAAGGATCCTGCAGGTCTCTGCTTGTGAGTATGAGCCTGTCTTCTGAGCAGCTCACCTGGCCTCCAGGTTCCCCCAGGGCACAGACCTGGCTCGGCCCATGCTCTGGGTGGAGGGCTGGGGGGTGGGCCACCATGGAGCTCCAGCCTCTAATCTGGCTTTCGCCACTAACTTGCTCTGCGACCTTGGACAAGTTGATTAATCTTGCTGCCACTGGTTTTCTCCTCTGTGTGAGGGAGGACGCTGTTAACTAATCTGCTTCCAAGCCGCTTGGTGGCATAACTGGTAAACCCTCTGAGAAGCGGAATATTGGACTTAACCCCGGGGAAGCTATGTTTGGGGTTCTGCCCTCCTCACAGTGAATTTGGGTGCCAGCGAAGCTCATCATAGGCTTTTCAAGGTTATAGGGGAGCTTAGAGTTGGGACTGTCAGGCAGAGCGTCCTTGTTTCCCGAAGACATCATGCATTTATTTCTTCTGTGTCAGCTGGAAGAGAGGAATTGCTCACGCTGGTGGAACCATGTCTTGATCCTGCCTGACTTTTCTCTGATGCTTCTGTGAGTTGTTTAGGAGAGACCTTTACATTCTAACGGTAGCTTTTAAATTCTTATTTTATTTTTTTATTTTTAAAAAATATTTTATTTTTATTTATTGATTGATTTGTGAGAGTGGGGGAGATAGGAGGGGAGAATGGGCACACCAGGGCCTCCAGCCACTGCAAATGAACTCCAGATGCGTGCGTCCCCTTGTGCATCTGGCTTACATGGGATCTGGGAATCAAACCGGGGTCCTTTGGCTTTGCAGGCAAACGCCTTAACTGCTAAGCCATCCCTCCAGCCCTTAAATTCTTTTTTTTTTATTAGAGAGAGAGAGAGAGAGAGAATATGAATAGGTGTGCCAGGACTTCTAGCCACTGCAAATGAACTCCAGATACATGCACCACCTTGTGTATCTGGCTTACGTGGGTACTGGGGAATCGAACTTGGGTCCTTAGGCTTTGCAGGCAAGTGCCTTAACTGCTAAGCCATATCTCCAGCCAAGCTTTTAAATTCTTTACTAGTTTTCTGTAATTTGTCTCTTGTTTTCTCCCTACTTCATCCCCAAATCCTCTAAGCCCAAACTCTACTGAGTGGAGGGTATGGAGAATGTGTAACCTCACCCTGCTTATGGTGCGCTGGATTGTTGCAAGCACACGGAAGTGGGGCATGTAGGTGGCAGAGCTCTTTTTGAGACCTAAGTGGGGATGGGAGCCATAGAAGTTCTGCACTGTTGCTTTGTAAACAGACCCCTGAGTTCTCATTTCACTTCCTTTAGGTCTCCCAGGGACTTCCAGGGCAGCTATAGGCCTGGTGGAGGGACCCTGGCAGTTTGCAAGGCAGTCTTCTGCTCGGGGATGAATCAGATCAGCTGGTAGCTGGAAAGAGTGCCCTGATGTCCACTGAAACCCTTGCCTCCAGGGAAACCCCTTATCCTGGGCAAATTAAGGCAAGGTGTTGGATCACCCTATTCCCAAACTACAGCTTGGTTAAACACTCCTAAATATAGAATGTAATTTCCTCATAGCACAGGTTAGCCAGAGCCCACTGGTTAGTCTCTTTGACAGGAAAGGGAAAGTCCAAGGCTAAAATCCAAGGGGATGTAACAATGGCTGGTGATTCACACCAGGGTGCTAAGTGAAAGGAGTCAGGCTGGAACCTACACTGTATGTTGACATTTATTAGAAAAGGCCAAGCTACCTACATAGGACCTTAGGTGCTGGGGCTGGTCTGGGTGACAGAGTAGACCACAAAATGGCAAGAGGCATCTTTGGGAGTGACAGAAATGTCCAGCGTTATTGTGACACAAGTATTTGTCAAAACTCGGAACTGTGCAATTAAAGGACAGTTGTAAATTATATCTCAGTAGAGCTGCCTTTAAAACACACTCTTGGGCTGAAGAGATGGCTCAGAGGTTAATGTACTTGCCTACAAAGCCTAAAGACATGGGTTCAATTTCCAGGTTCCACGTAAAGTCAGATGCATAAGGTGGCACATGTGTCTGGAGTTAGTTTGCAGTGGCTAGAAGCCCTGGGACACCCATTCTCTCTGTACCTTTCTCTGCCTCTCTAAATAAATAAATAAATAAATAAATAAATAATTTTTTTTTCTTGGTTTTTCGAGGTAGGGTCTCACTCTAGCCCAGGTTGACCTGGAATTAACCATGTAGTCTCAGGGTAGCCTTGAACACACGGCAATCCTCCTACCTCTGCCTCCTGAGGGCTGGGATTAAAGATGTGCATCACCATGCCCAGCTAACAAATATATTTGTAAGACACCCTTGCAGACTGTGGCTCTGGCATGAACTGAAGGATGTGTTCAGTGCATGGCTGGTCATCGCAGATTGTAAGTGGAAGCAGAGTCTTTGATGGTTCTGGTGGTTGGTGCTGGAGGTTGAGCAGAAGAGGGTGAAGAATTTGGCACAAAGCAGAAGGACCCAGGGCTCATGCTTGACAGCACCCTAAGAGTTAGGCACGGTACCAAGAGCACACTTGTGATGACTGAAGCCATCCCTCATTATAAAAACAGCTGAAAGGCTAGAGAGATGTCTTAGCGGTTAAGACATTTGCCTGCAAAGCCAAAGGACCCAGGTTCGATTCCCTAGGACCCACATAAGCCAGATGCACAAGGGGCACATGGGTCTGGAGTTTATTTGCAGTAGCTGTAGGCCCTGACACACCCATTCTCTTTCTCGTCTCCCCCCCCCACTTGCAAATAAATTTTTTAAAAAGTGTATTCTTAAAAGAAAAACAGACAGCAAGCAAGCAAGCAAACAAGTGAGTGAGTGAGTGAGCCAAAGCTCCCTTTCAGGCCAGGTAACTGATGGGCCCACAAGGCCCCAGGATATGGGAACCTTACCTTTGGTTCCTATCTTGGGAGCTCAGCTCCACCCTTGACTTTGTCAGTCTTTCTGGAAGTCTTTTCTCTGATAAGCCTGCTGAATTGGAATTGACTATCCAAGTCTGCACCATAAGCCTTTCCTTACTGACTTTGTGTTTTTGGCAATCCCACTCGCCAGAACAGATTTGGAGGGAGAAGAAACCATGATGTTGCCAGATAACGCTCTTAGTCCCAGCGGAAGTAGAATGTCAGTCCTCTTATCTCCAGGCAGGGCAGAGCCTCACAATACAGGGGCAGAATCACCCGCCATCACCATACCCCATCATCCCACAGTACAGCAAAGCACACCATGATGTAGACTTGGAATGGGGAATTGATTCTGGCTGTCCTCATGGAATCTTAAGATCTTGGTAGTTTTCGTTTTATTTTTGTTTTTTAAAATCAAGCCCATGTTGAATCAGTCTGCTCTTCAGGTGACTTGCATCTGACTCTGTACAGGGCCAGGTCTTTGCATTGCCATTAAGTACGACATGCTGGACAGCTGTGGGTCATCCCTCTGTGATGACATGAAGAGGAAGATCATGTTCAGTTATGAACTAAACAGGTGCTGGATAGCTGTGGGTCATCCCTCTGATGACATGAGGAGCAAGGTCAAGTTCAGCCTAAACAGGACGCACCATCCATGCCAGTAGTCCATGCTCACTCCTAATGGCAGTTCTGTTCCACAGGTCCTGCGGTATTCTGGAAGAATTGTAGGGCAATAGCTGGGAGAGTTCTGTTTTAATTATCCTGACTTTGTTGGCAGGAGTTGTAGAGAAGGAAAGTAATCTTAGTACCTATTTGTAGTGAAATTTCTTTGAAACAGGGTCAGATCTAGCTATAACCAGTCCACCTGAGAAAGACCAAGTTTGGAGAAGCTCCAGGGAACCACTTTTAATTTGATTGTCAAGATGGGAGGGCTGGGGCTAGGGTTTGTCTTAGCAATTAAGAGCCTTACTGCTTACGCATGAGGGCCTCTCAGGGCTGGACACTGCCAATTTTGACTCCCAGAACCCATGGAAAAGGCTGAGTATGGTGGCACATGCCTTTAATCCCAGCACTTGGGAGGCAGAGGTAGGAGGATGGCTGTAAATTCAAGGCCACCCTGAGACTACATAGTGAAGTCCAGGTCTGCTCGGGCTAAAGTGAGACCCTTAAAAACCTTAAAAAACAAACAACAATAATAAAAACCCAAGCCAAACCAAAAAAAAAAAAAAAATGCTGCGCATTGCCATGCACATCTGTAACCCCAGTCCATGGGCAGTGACTATAGAATCACTGGGGCTCACTGATGGACAGATGTTCTAGGTTGAGGGAAAGACCGTGTCTCAAAGAAAAAAAAAATACCTGCATGGGGCGTGGTGGCACTCCACTTTAATCCCAACTCGGGAGGCTGAGGTAGGAGGATCACTGTGAGTTTGAGGCCAGCCTGAGACTACAGAGTGAATTCCAGGTCAGCCTGGACTACAGAGAGACCCTACCTCAAAAAGCACCCCCAAGAATGCTTGGATGAACTATAGCAGAACACTTGATATTCTCTGGCTTTTGCACACATGTGCATGAATCTGCACATACATTAGCCCCCACACACACACATGGGCTGGTTTATGCAACTGAACTTCTGGGGGTGCATGGGTGAGAGGATTCCAGATAATCCAGATACTGCCTCACCTGGCCTTCAAACTATGACCCTCCTCTCTCAGGGCTACAAGCACACTGACATCCTATTGGGTTTGGGGGGCTGTCAGCCTTCCTGTTGGACCAGCAAGTGGGATTCTTGCCATTTCCTTCCATCTACCACCCTCTCTTTCCCCCCCCCCAAGTTTTACACAACAGGATTTATTCATGTCAACTGGATTCAAGTCCCAGATGGGGGCAGAAAGAAAAAAAAAAAAGTGTTGAATGAGCTTATTGTTCGGAGAGCTCACTGACTTCTTGTATTTAATACCCACGGTCCTAGAACATATTGAGATGATTTACTGAATTTCAAATGTGGCCCTTTTATAAGGGACGCTGCTGGAGCACTTGGTGTCCCTGGTTGCAGAGCTGGGACCTGTTGGGTGGTAAATTTGCTTGGGGCATCTAAACTTTGTTATGGTCTTGGTTCTCCCTGGGCTAAATATTCTCCGTTAAACCCCCAATTCCCCATGTGGCAGAGGTCACTACCTTCTGTTCTTTGCACTGTCAAGACTTTTGTGGCATCTCCTTCTGGCACATTTAAACATTTTTATCATTTATTTATTCATTTATGATGACAGAGGAAGGAAGGAAGGTAGGTTGGAAGGAAGGGAGGAAGAAGAAAGAAAGGGTATACCAGGGCCACTAGCCACTGCAAATGAACTCCAGGTGCATGAGCTCACGTGGGCTCTGGGGAATGGAACCTGGGTCCTTAGGTTTCAGAGGCAAACTCCTTAACTGCCAAGTCATCTCTATAGCCCCCTAGCACATTTTTAATTAATTAACTTGACAGAGGGAGGGAGAGAAAGAGAGAGAATGGATGTGCCAGGGCCTCCAGCTGCTGCAAACGAACTCCAGATGCATGTGCCGCCTTGTGCATCTGGCTAATGTGGGTCCTGGGGAATCAAACGTAGGTCCTTTGGCTTTGCAGGCAAATGCTTTAACCACTAAGCCATTCCTCCACACACCCCACCCCCAGCACATTTTAATGAAAGAAATCAAAGAGGTTTCTCACTAGGAACTGGAGTGGCTTCCACGTGGCTGTTTTCTGCATAAGCAGGAGGAATTGAAGGATGGTGAAGTGAAAGGTGTTGGGCAGAAGTTCTAAGAATCAGACAACCTCTGACCTTCTGCTCAAATGCCTGATGTGCAGCTGACCCTTGACAGACATGACAGGCTGGCCATTCCTGACTTCACTTTGCACTCTAGCCAAACTGGGTTACTTGTAGCTACCTGGCTTGGGTTTTGCAAGTTCTGGTCCACTGACCTGAAATGCCCTCCCCTTTGGACTGCTTGGCAAGCTTACCTGACACCTTGACTTTGACATGTTTTAGAGACAGGGTCCCCACCACAGCTGTTATTGGATCTTGGCCTGTGAGGCAATCTAGTACAGTTGTCTATATGGCTGCAGCACCATGGCCCATGACAGTTCCAGGTTTCTGGAACCCTCGATGACTTCCCCAAAGAGCCATCACAGGGACTTGAGCTGCATGATGCCCATATCTAACTGGAGTCTGTGGAGCACTAGTCTGGGGCAAACTGGAAGGGCTCATCGCATGCATATCCTCTTTTCTCTTCTCTTCTTTTTGTTTTCTTTCTCTCTTTCTCTCTTTTTCTTCCTTCCTTCCCCTCCCTCCCTCCCTCTCTCCCTCCCTCCTCTCTCTTTCTCTCTCTCTCTCTCTCTGTCTCTCCTCTGTGGGTCTTTAATGGGGGAGGGTGGGTCACAGTCCTAGCCTGCACTCAGCTCCTCCCACCACCGTCCCATGTTAGAGGAGGGGTGGGCACCCCAGAGGGAGCATGAGAACATTGCATTGTTTGGATAAACGTTCCAAACATGAAGGCCCAACACAGACTAAAATAATTTTTCCCATTGACCTCCTGGCTTCCCAGTGGGCAAGCGCCCGTCTCCGGCATGTGATGTTGGTTTGGTGTGTGTGACTGTAAACACTTCTGACTGGGAGCAGATCTCAGAGAGTTATGGGATCCAGGTGTTGCCTGGCTGCCACGCCGCTTCCCTTGAGAGCGGGAAGGCTGCTGTGTTCTCAGAGGGAGACTCTAGGCTGCTGCTTTTGAGAGGAAATCTTCCAGAAGCATGCCCCTTCCCGTCCCTGCCTGCTGGTTTCACCCACAGCTGAAAGGGCCTCGGGTCTAGAAGCAAGTCTCTGAGCATGTGGGCTTTTTCTTCTCTGACCTCAGGTAAGGACTGGGATCCCCTGTGTTCCCAAGTGTGCAGAGAAACATAGGAGCAACCCAGTCACCTTCCTTCTGTGTGGAAGGCCCTGAAGTGGGCTCAGTCCATTTCAGCCCGACATGGACCATGGCAGTATATAAATGACGGCCTGTTGTCCCACACAGGAGCCACCCCCCCCCCACCTCCAGAGTACAGTGGCTTTGTATTGTTAATGACTTTCCTGTCCCTAGCAAATAGGGTTGGAAATCATCATAGAGTAAAATGGCCCAGGGATTGTGGTGGGAGGTTCCTTTGGTAAGATGGAGGAATATCAGGAGTTTCTGTCTTGAGGGTGGGGCTCCTTCCTCCTCTTTTAGTTCTGAGTATTTGCAGATATCAAGTATGATGTGGATACATGTTTGCATGCACGCACATGCCTCTGTGTGTGTGTGTGTGTGTGTATGTAGAAGAGATGGTGTCTGGTGACAGCCTGATTATCTTCTAGCTAATGCCCTGAAGGGATAAGCTGTTGTCTCAGAATGACAAGATCATTTTTCTGAAGCAGCTCAGAGAAGAGAGAATGCTGGGAGGCGTGCTTCTGTTGGGACAGAGGGGCTTCGGCTCCCTCCCTCACGCTCCACTTGGCTGCTGTGTGTCTGCGCATATGGATTTCTTCCCTTGTTGGGAAAAAAAATTAAGGGTGGTCACATAGCTTAGAGCAAAATAGTCTCTACAAATTCCTTTTTTTTTTTTTTAAAGTTACCATCATGGAGTGTGAAAATGGTTTAGGTTGAGGAGGAAACAGCTGGCTGGCAGGAATCCTGGTGGGGTCTTGGGTAAGATTCCAGTATGTCCCTAATGACTTTATTTGTACATTTCCGGCACAAGTATATTTGGCAGTTGGAGAATTTTGTGGTTGAAAACCAAAGCCAAGAAGGCAAACTCCTCATTTCTTGCAGGCCCATCCAGACCTGTTCGGTGAATGTCTCTTATCCTGATAGTCTAACCTGGATGCAATATCTAGTTATTTTGTATCTGTGGGTTTCTCAGAGACATTACCATAGCTAAGACAAGCCCAGAGTTCTTAAGGCCATAGAACAGGTCTTCCTCCCTGAGTGCTGGGGACGCCTCAGGTAGTTGGCCAGGGGATGTAAGGAAAGCAAGGAGGTATGTTGTCCCCCGTATGATACTGCAGAAAATTTGAGCCTTTTGGTACATGGCCCACTTCTTAAATAACCAGCTTTTAACTCTGTGCCACAGCCATCCTGGACTCCTTGTAGCTGCCCACCTTGAGCTTTTGCAAGTGCTGGTCCTTTGGCCTGAAATGCTGTCCCCTCAGGATTGCCCGGCAAGCTTATTTGTTGAGGCTCATTTTAGCCTTGACACTTGAGCATACCCCACCTAACACACATCCACAAGGATCTTAACCCGCAGTGCCCCTCGCACAGCCATATATGTATAGTGTCAATGTCATAGACAGTGATATTTATATAGGGTCTACATTTCTAGTCGTACCTTCTTAAGGGTTAAAGACATTATTCTTTGTAACCATAGCACCCAAGTCCACATGTGAGATATTTTGAGTGCTGTATGACTGAGAAATAATGTGGCCCTCAAGTTTCCTTAGAGTTCAATCAAAGTTAAGGTCTCCGTTTACCTGTGGCTATCTTGGGAGAGTTCATGGGCAACTGGCAGAAAGAAGGAGGTGTTTATCCCATGTAAAACCTCCAGTGGGTTCACAGTTAGGACATCCAAGGGATGTCTCTTCATAGAGAAGAGGATGAATACAGTGTGAGAACAGGAGATTACAGACGGGGAAGTCACTAGAAAGCTAACAAGCATCTGAAGAGACCCTTGAGTTCCTGTAGTCCTCAGAGATACCCAATTGAACCCACCACCCAAGACGTTGGTACAGATGGGAAGGCTGCCCAATGCCAAACATTGATAGAGGATGTTGCCCCTCAGCCTCTTTATCCTATTGATGGGGTGAAGACCAGGGTGTAGCCAGGCAGGAGAGCAGTCAGGCATGACTTGGTTGCACTGAATACATATTTACTATATGACCTAGAAATTGCCAAGGAAATGTCTGCATAGGCCCCTGGGGGCAGCATGGATGATGATATCTATAGTGTCATGTTAGAGAGGGAGGAGCAACCCATATGTCCCCTGGGAGAGAGACAGGTGAACTGGCAGCTGCACGTGAAGAATTATGCAGAAGTTATGTGCTAGCCATTCATCCAACAATCTGGATGGTTCTTAAAGACATAGTGCTGACTGAGGTGGGACATTTGACAGTAGCATTTGCAGCCATTAAAACTTCATAAAGCTGGGCTGGAGAGATGGCTCACTAGTTAAGGTGCTTACCTGCAAAGCCTCAGGACCCAGGTTCAATTCCCCAGGACCCACATAAGCCAGATGCACAGGGTGGCACATGCATCTGGAGTTCGTTTGCAATGGCTGAAGGTCCTGGCTTGCCCGTTCTCTCTCTGTCCTCCCTCAAATAAATAAATAAATAAATAAAATTAAATGAGTTTAAAAAAATCATAAAACTGGGGCTGGGGAGGTGGTTCAGCAGTCAAAGCTGCTCGCTTACAAAGACTTCTGGCCCAGGTTCAATTCCCCAGTACCCACATAAAGCATGACACAAAAGTGTTGACAAAGAGCCGGATGTGGTGGCGCTCGCCTCTAATCCCAGCACTTGGGAGGCTGAGGTAGGAGAATCGCCATGAGTTTGAGGCCATCCTGAGACTACAGAGTGAATTTCAAGTCAGCCTGAGCTAGAGTGAGACCGTACCACAAAAAACAAAACAAAAAAATGTTGACAAAAGTCAACACACAATTCTAACTTGAAGAGGAATTGGCCAGGTGAGGGCCACACAGATGCTCAGGCCACATGTTCCGGGATGACAATGGGGGAAGCTCTTCCACCTGCCCCCATGGAGGAGCCATTGGGCTCCATGAGTTGCTGCCTGCATGACTGCTGAAGGCCTCTCTCATGAGGGCGTGGTAATGGACCACTTTCACACTGCACCCTCAAATTGCCATGTGATTATCAGAACTGTTGGGAGAGGGCAGCCATCAGATGGCATCATGGAGGGGAGGAGTACCCTTGCCTAACCTCCCTCATGCCTGGCGGGCTCAGGATGGCTTTTCACAGGTGTGTTTTTCAGTTGCCATCAGCTCTTCGGAGTGCCTTGTCTCTGAGTCATCTTTGGGTCTCTGCTGCTAAGTGCAGGTCATGGCTGACAGCCAGCATCCAAATATTTGTCAGATTGAGTAGAAAGAAGCAGAATTGGGTTTTTCCAGTTCCTGACTGATGACTGGACCCAAGATCACTAGACTGTGACCTGGAAGGCTGTTGTCCAGCGTCTACCTGGGCGATTTGAAATAGTCACTAAAAATTAATGTCTCCAGAACTGAGGAGATGGCTCCATTTGTAAAGTACTCACCCTGCAGACATGAAGACCTGATTACAAATCCCCAGTTACCCAAGCTGGGGGTGTGGTACCCACCTATCACCTCAGCACTGGATAGGCGGAGATCTAGCCTCACTGGTGACCTCTGGATTGAATGGGAGAACCTGTCTCATTAAATCAGGTGGAGTGCAATTGAGGAAGATACCCGATGTTGATCTTTGGCCTCTACACATTGGTGCACACGTGCACCCATGCTCACATAAATCTGAGCATGGATTACACACATGCACGCACACACATGTACATGGAGAAAGAGTGTCTCCACACCTTTCCCACTCATCTTTCTGTCGATGGCCTTGATGTTTTCATTCCTCATCTCTATTCCTACTTGGATTAATAGTTAATTTCTTTTGGTAAAAAAAAAAAAGAGAGAGAGAGAGAAGCCTTTTTTGTGTGTGTGATTCAAAGTGTGTGGCAAGGGACCATTTGGACCACGATACATGGTGCCTCCATTTACCCTGTCCAATGTCTATGTTTTCCTTGGGCCCAGCAGGCAGGACCTAAAGCCACTGGGGTCTCCCAGTGTGGGCAGGAGAAGAACTAATCCTTTTGGGTGTGGGCCCATTGGGTGGGTAGCAAAATCTATCTGCATTTCAAGCCAAGAACTGAAGTCTAAAGTTTTCAAAAAATAGAAACAAGCAGTCCTTAAGTTGGCTCTAGTGACCATTATCTGTCCTCAGTACTGGATATTGTTTTACTGACTACACCACCAGGTAGACTATGTTGGAATCAAAATATTCTATTTAAAATTTTCCTTTCTTTCTTTCTTTCTTTCTTTCTTTCTTTCTTTCTTTCTTTCTTTCTTTCTTTCTTTTTTTGAGGTAGAGTCTGACTCTAGCCCAGGCTGAACTGCAACTCACTCTGTAGGCTCAGGATGTCCTGGAACTCATGGCGACTCTCCTACCTCTGCCTCCCGAGCACCGGGATTAAAGGCGTGTGCCACCTCAAATAAGTAAAATATAATTAATTTTTTTTTTTAAAGAGCCAGGTGTGGTGGCACACGCCTTTAATACCGGCACTTGGGAGGCAGAGGTAGGAGGATTGCTGTAAATTTGAGGCCATCCTGAGACTACATAGCCTGGGCTAGAGCAAGATTCTACCTTGAAAAACAAAAAGAGAGAGAGAGAGAAAATGGGCATGCCAGGGTCTTCTGCCACTGTAAAAAAACTCCAGACACATGTGCCATTTTGTGCATTTAGCTTTACATGGATGTTAGAGAATCAAACCCCTGCTGTCAGGCTTTGCAAACAAGTGCCTTTAACTGCTGAGGCATCTCTCCAGCCCAAAATATTGTTTTCTCCCTGGAAAGCCTGGCAACCCTTTAGGGCTGGGGAGATTGCTTAGTGGTTAAGACTTGCCTGCAAAGCTGAAGAACCCAAGTTCGATTCCCCAGGACCCATGTAAGCCAGATGCACAAGGTGGTGCATGTGTCTGGATTTTGTTTGCAGTGGCTGGAGGTCTTGGTGCACCCATTCTCTCTCTCTCTCCATATATATGTGCACACACACATACATACATACCTTTCTCTCTCTCTTGCAAATAAATAAAATATTAAAAGAAGACTATCTCCTGTTATACTCTACAAAGGAGTCAAGGTTCTACAAACTTACCAGGGTTGCCTGTTTTATCAAAGGAGGTGCAGGGTGCAAGAGGGCCTGGAGGAAGTGCTGTACCTCCCAGCTTATTTTCCACAGACTACAATTGCCTGGGATCCTTGTTCTCCATGTTTTTGCCTTGTCCATGTTCTTCCCACAAGGCAACACTAAGAAAATTAAACAATTTGTTTGACCTCTGAACCCTTCTAGCATCTTCCAGTTGCTTCTCTCTTTAAGACGCATTGTGTGTTTCATATCCTACCACTCGGATTGTTGAAGGTCCGTTGTTAGTTTGGGGAATATAATGACACTGGAAGACTGTAGAGTTTGGCTTCATGTACACCTGGTTCCTCTCAATGTTGGACCCTTGCAGCATTACGCAGTCTGTCCTTCTGAGCCTCAGTTTCTTCATTAGAAAGAGGTGGACAGCATAGTCCTAGAGTATTTTCAAGGGTTGGATGAAATTTTGTACATAGAAACCTTTAATCAGAGCTGGGTGTGGTGGCGCATGCCTTTAATCCCAGCACTTGGGAGGCAGAGGTAGGAGGATCACTGTGAGTTCAAGGCTACCCTGAGACTACATAGTGAATTCCAGGTCAGCCTGGACTAGAGTGAAACCCTATATCAAAAAACTAGAAAAACAAAAAGAAGAGAAAACTTTGATCAGAGTTCCGAAATGCTACTTTTTGTTTGCATGTGGTGGTGAAGCAAGGCATAGGGCTGAATTTTGTCCCAGTTCTGCCATGTTGATTTCTGGTGCCTACAACCTGCGTTCTCAGTATACTGCCATTGGGCTGTTGGTTGGGAGGGAGATGCAAGTTCATTAAGGAGAGAGAGCTCCAGTTTCTGAACCTATCAGTATGAAACTAGTCCTTTATTGCTTCACCCTCAGTCTCCTCATCTATAGCAATCACTGCTTAACACCTGCAATACCTTCACAGGCTTGTTGGAAAGACTGATGAAACATGATGCATTTTTTCCGGTTGGGTTTTGAAAACCAGTAAACACTGGACATGCAGGACTCTACTGATAGGGAATTGCGATTCCAGGCTAAGGGACATTGGAGTGCTACTCTTATTAGGCGAGGCTAGAAGTCTGGCAGGGGGAGCATTTACTGAGATTTCCAGGTTCTGGTGACACAAGATCAAGACTTTCAACAGGGACACATGGTAAGGTAATAGAAGTAGAGACAGTTTGTTAAGAAGTGGCTTAGCAGTTCAGGCGTTTGCCTGTGAAGCCTAAGGACCCTGGTTTGATTCCCCAGGACCCACATAAGCCAGATGCACAAGGGGACACATACATTGCAGTGGCTGGAGACCCTGGTGTGCCCATTCACTCTTTCTCTCTGCCTCTTCCTCTTCCTCCCTCTCTCTCTCAAATAAATAAATAAATAAAATATCTTTAAGATAGGATCTTTTAAAAAAGAAAGAAATAGAAGGGCCCTCTCAGGAATGAGACTAGGAAAATGAGCTAGGAAGGGCATATGCTCACAAGTGCTGGGTCATGAGTCTCAGGACCCTTTATAGGTCATTTGTATAGCACCTGCTTTCATCTATGTTTGTATGTTGAAGGCTTTTTTTCAAACATGCTCAGTTTTCTGCACGTAGCCCAGGTGAGGGAAGTCATCAGTTTTTCTCCCGCCAACTGTCTTATTTATATTAATACATTGATCTTTTAAACAGTATTTTATTTATTTATTTGAAAGAGATAGAAAGAGGCAGAATGATAGAATGGGATCACCAGGGCCACTAGCCACTGCAAAGGAACTCCAGATGTGCGTGCCACCTTGTGCATCTGGCTTAATGTGAGGACCGAGGAATTGAACCTTGGGCCCTTAGGCTTGGCAGACAAGCGACTTTACCCACTTTACATTAATCTTGATGCCTTTCCGTCCATGTGACCAATCTCTCCTGCCATGTCATGTTACCCAATGCTAATTTGCTCTGGATGTATTCTCCAGCCTTGGAGTAGCTGTGGCTGGAAGGCAGTCTGCCCTGGATGTGGAAAGATCTGCGCTAAGGGACTGTGTGGCTAGGAAGGAGATGCTCAGAGAATGCCTCAGTTGGGTGGAAAAGTCCATCACAGTCTTGTAGGCGGTGGACACTTGCATGCCAGCATGCTTGTCTGCAGTGACAGGGCCCTCACTGGGTCAAGGACAGAAGAGGAGAAGTTTTTTGAGTCACCATGATGCAGGGTCTTGGAATTCAGGGAGCGTTTATGAACCCCAACCTTCAGGCTCTTGTCTGTGTTAACAAAGAATTGCAAAAATAGATTGAGAATGATAAATGAATTATTGAATTTATCTGGGGAGGAATTATGAATTCTAGGTTTATTTCAGAAAAATTGGCATCTAGGGAAAAGCTAGAATAGTTACACACACACACACACACACACACACACACACGTGTGGAAGTCAGGTCTTAGAGGCCAAAAGACTTAGAAGAAACACTAACACTCACATGGGAGCAAAGCATAAATGTGCCAGACCAGTATCTCCACAGAGAGGAAAGCTTAGAGGGCTGGAGAGATGGCTCAGTGGTTAAGGTGCTTGTTTGGGAATCGTAAGGACCCAGGCTCGGTTCCCCAGGACCCACGTATGCCAGATGCACAAGGTGACGCATGTGTCTGGAATTCATTTGCAGTGGCTAGAGGCCATGGTGCACCCATTCTCTCTCTCTCTCAAATAAAAATTTAAAGATGGGGCTGGAGAGATGGCTTAGCAGTTAAGGTGCTTGCCTGCAAAGCCAAAGGACCCAGGTTCGATTCCCCAGGACCCATGTAAGTCAGCTGCACAAGGGTACACATGCATCTGGAGTTTGTTTGCAATTTCTGGAGGCCCTGTTGTGCCCATTCTCTCTCCCTTCTCTCTCTCTCTCCCTGCCTATTTCTGTATCTCTCTCTCAAGTAAATTTAAAATATATATATATAAAACAGTTGAGAGCTTAGGTAGTGAAGGACTCAGAGCTTAAGGAAGGATGAGAGAGAAAGGACCAGAGCAGGGACCGGGAAGTTCACATGCCTAGAAAAATGAGTAAGTGAATAGGAGGGAAGAAACTCCCCCCCCCCGTCATAAAGGAACACACGCACACCCATGTGGGAAGTGGAACACGAGGGTGTAAGCTAAGAGATCAGTTAGTGAAGGTGCCATAGCTTATAAGAGAGTAGCAAAACCAGAAAGCAGAAAGTTTCCCTCCCTCCTCCCATCCCAGCAGGCTTCCCAGAGCAGGGACCCCGCGGTTCAGGCATCAGGAGGGAATGCGAAGTCAAGTCCAATACCCCCTTGGGCACATGGCTGGCTTTTCTATAGCATATTGGGTGGGCTTTACAGTTGAGTAAGGAAGAGAGCTGATAGATGTTTTTAGACTCAAGGAGCTGGCCGAGGAGGGGCCAGCATACCTAGGTGTGTCAGGTTGGGGTAGAATTTAGGGGGCACTGTTCCTGAAGAATTGTTCACAGCCATCTTGGACGAGGCTGGGTCAGACTCTGGGTCCCAGCTTTGCCAGGACAAGTGAGATGGCATCTCCTCGTTCTCTCTCTTTGGGGTCTTTGCCCATGACTTCCTATTTAAAGAACTACCTTGCTCCTAGTTCTCCCTCAACAGGACCAGTGCCTGTGTAGCCTTGACCCTAGTTGCAGTCCAAGAAGAATCTCTGGGACATCCTGTGTGGGTGGGCTGTGCGTGACCACTCCCCAGCTTCTGCTTGCTTGGTGCAGCCGTGGGATAGCACTGGGTCTGAGGAACTGCTGAGCTCCCTGGCAGCTGCTGTAGGGCAGGCCCAACACAGACTGTTCTTGAAAACAATGGGCTGTTAGGAACACCTTGCTTAGCCACACAATCCCCACTTTTGATAAGCCTACCTGTGCCACAGGGAGAGCCCACCTTGGTCTGGTTTTCCACCTTCCTCCCCTGCCAGGTTGCAGCCTTCTGGATACTGAGTAGAGGTCAAGACCCAAAGCAACTAATTAAAAATAATAATTTGTGGGCTGGAGAGATGGTTTAGTGGTTAAGGCACATGCCTGTGAAGCCTAAGGACCCTGGTTCAAATCTCCAGGACCCACATTAGCCAGAAGCACATGGTGGTGCTTGTGTCTGGAGTTTGTTTGCAGTGGCTACGGGCCCTGGCGTACCAATTCTCACTTTCTCTCTCTCTCCTCCCTCCCTCTCTGTCTCTAATAAATAAAAATAAAATCTTAAAAAATTAAAAATAATAATAATTTGTGTCAGTGCCTTTTGCTGTTTCTTTCAAAATATGATCCAGGGCTGGAGAGATGGCTTAGGGGTTAAGGTGTTTGCCTGGAAAGCTTGACAGCCTGGGTTCAGTTCCCCAGTACCCGTAAAGCCAGATACACAGAGTGGTGCATGCATCTAGAATTTGTTTGCAGCAGCTAGAGGCCCTGGCACACCCATTCTCTCTATTTCTCTCCCCCCCTCTCTCTCTCTCTCTCTTGCTCTGCTTGCAAATAAATAAATAAATAATGCTTAAAAAAAAAAAAACAAAACTATCACTTCCCTTCACAAGTGTCCCAGGCATGTGTCCGAAGCCGTGTGAAGGACAGGAGGCTTTAACTTACTGCTTACACAGCTTTTCCTTAGGAAGCTGCTACTACCAGGAAGTGTATCTAAGCCTCGGTGCACACACGTGACCAAGACCATGCTCGCTCACTTGCCATCAGCCCCTTCCCCTGGGCATTCCTGCTCATCTCATTTAATCCCCGGAGATCCTGAGCACTGTGGGAAGATCCTAAACTCCCCAACCCCTGCCTTCTGCCAGGTTTCTGTACCTTCCAAGGCTGGCTGAATACCCAGCAGGGCTCCCACTGGAAAAGCATCCTTAGAACCTTTCATTGACATTCTTGGCATTGCTTTGCTCAGGGCGAAGTCCCCTGGAATGCAGGGGTTGGTTCTTCCGAGCTAAGAATGTTAATAAAAGGCTTCCCAAAGCTTTTCTATCAGCCTCTTTCATCTCACTCCAGGACTGCAGAATCAGAACTGGGCGTGGGGGGGAGGCCGGGATCCAGCCATAAATATCCTTCCTGTGAAGATGAGAGGATTGGAGGCTAGACAGGGAAGCCAGAAACAGCCTAAATAAAACCTCATAGCCAGCCCAGCAGAATCCTCCCTCTACAGCATTCTGCTGCCTGGTCTAGCCTAATCGAGCTGGGCATGATCTCCATCTCCAGATGGCTACCACCCCACCTGGCAGCCATGCTTGGATTCAGGGTTGTGTGGGGAAATAAGACACAGCCATCTTGGTGCAAACCCTTCTGGGTAGGGAACCTTGTGTTGCTTAGCTGAGCCCGGGATGCTGAAGAAAGTTTAGCCTGGTGGAGTAGCCCATCCCAGAAGACGCTTCCTGGTGTCCTGTTTCCCTGTCCTGTGCCTGCCTGATGGTCCAGCCAGGCCTTCACACATTGTTTCCTCGTGACAAGCAATGTGCTTCCAGTCATCCTTGCTCCAGCAAGCCTTCTTCAATGCCATCTGGTCGCAGCTGCTCGTACCCTGTGTGGGACCCCATCAATAATTTACTATGCCCATATACATATGCATAGAGCTCCTGTTGTCCTGTTGTCTTGTCCCCACTGGCAGTTGTAGAACCCATAAAATGTGCAGGCAGGCCCTCACTTTGCTCTGGAAGATTCCTGAGAGCTGCTGTTTGGTGTCCTTTGTGCTGTTTTCCAGCAGGCCTGGAGCTTTGGGTCCTTTCTGAGGGTGGAGGAGGCTCAGCCCCCCTGCTGTGGGCTCTTTGGGGAAGGAGTTAGACAAGGTGTGGTCCCTGGCCCCGTGGGCACTGGCTCACAGGTGGCTGTGGATTGGGTTGCTACCTGAGGCTCGCTCTCTGAGCCTAAAGGCAGGTGTGGAACCAGTGGGGACTGGGGGCATGGTATGGTGTCCTGTGGGGTCCCTGTGGGGCCTCCCATGCTACTTGATTAGTGGGCAACTGTGGGCTCTGGCTTAGCAGGGGAAGGCAAGCCTTCCCCCCCCCATTTCTTAAGCATTTGGAAGAAAAGAGAAGTGAGAGTCCTCTCACTTGGAAAATAAATCTGAGCAGAGGCGACGTGCTGCCACACGCCATTCAAACCCAACAGCTGTCTCTCGCTTGTTGGCAAATGTTCCAGCTGATGAATGGCCCCATCCAGGCTCCCAGCCGGGGCTTAAATGGAGGCTTTTGGACAAGTGTTGGGGGGGAGGGGAACAATGGCCTTCTCAGACAGCCCTCAGCAGACGCACCCAATGAAGTTGGTTCATCACTTGGAACAGGTTCAGGACCACAGACAAGGTGCCACTGATTCTGCAGAGAAGGCCCAGCAGCCGGCTAAAGGCAGGGGCTGAGGGAAGAGTATGATCTGGGACTGATAAGGACGGTCCTAAATAAAAGCAAAATGGCTTCACTTTCTCACACTTGACCTTCAGGGTGATGGCTCATCCTCAGGACGTGTTTGCAAAGCCCTCTGTGCTCCTCAGATCCTGGGTCTTGGAGGGTCTGACCTAGGTCTCTATTTCCTCTACAGCTCCTGGTCTCCAGGCCTCTGCTGCAGGCAGGAGTCTATTTCATTCTTCCTATAGCTGGCCACACTGGGAAAACAAGAGCTGGGGGTTTAGGTAGAGCCAGGAGGGCAGTGGGCTTGGACTCAGCTATAGCTAAGAGCAGGGGACTCAGCCTCTTCAGCCTCAGGGTAAGGTGCTTACTGCATCCACTTCAGCCAGTTTGGCTTCCATTCCCTTCTAGAAGTTGCGTCTTCCATCAGCCAGGGCAAAGGTAAAAGGTCAAATTTTCAAGTTTGTTGGACCCAACTCAGGGGAATTCCAGTTTTCATTCTCCTTGTCTTTCTGCTAGTTTTGTTTTTCCATCAGATGGAGTGAATTTCAACTAGTTTAAAATCTTGTAAACAATAACTTCTCATTTCAAATGTCTGTGTCATCCTGTAAGGAATTTGGTGCAACAATTTCACATCTCTATTTTAATGCAAATATATTTTTGCATTTATATGTTAAGCAAAAGTTATACATGTTTATTACAACTTATGTATGTGTAGCAGAAACTTGCAACCTGGCATGTAAAATCCCTACAGTTCTCCTCTCTGTGATTAATATGTGTCAAGGACATATTAGTGCACATATTTTCTCTCCGCTTCATAATAGCCCTACTTCTTCCCTCTTCTTTCTCCTTTCCTTCCTTCCTTTCTCTCTGTTTCATTCTCTCCTTTCCTCTATCCTATCCTTTCCTTCACTGTCTATTATTTTCCTTTTCTTTTTCAATCTTCAGCTACAAAGTTGTGGGGGATTTTTGTTTGTTTTTGAGATAAAGTCTCACTCTAGCTCAGGCTGACCTGGAATTCACTATGTAGTCTCAGGGTGGCCTTGAACTCATGGCAATCCTCCTACCTCTGCCTCCCTCCTGGGATTAAAGGCGTGTGCCACCATGCCTGGCTTTTGGAATGCTTCATAAATTTGAATGTCATCCTGTGCAGGGGGCCAAGCTAATCTTCCTCTGTATCATTCCAATTTTAGTATATGTGCTGCTAAAGTGAGCACCAAAGTTTTTTTTTTTTTAAAGAATTCAAGGACATTTTCTTTTATTATTATTATTTTTTATTTGTTTACTTATTCGAGACAGAGAAAGAGAGAATGGGCACACCAGGGCTTCCAGCCACTGCAAATGAATTACAGATGCATGTGCCCCCCTTGTGCATCTGGCTTACATGGGTCCTGGGGAATTGAGCCTTGAACCAGGGTCCTTAGGCTTCACAGGCAAGCGTTTAAGCACTAAGCCATCTCTCCAGCCCTTTAAAAAAATTCTATTTATTTGCATGTGTATGTATGTATGTGTATATGTGTGTGTGTGTGTGTGTGTGTGTGTGTGTGTGCGCACCAGGACCTCTTGCACCTGCAAATGAACACCAGATGCTTGTGTCATGTTTGGCTCCTGTCTTATGTGAGTGGCTTGGGAATTGAAGCCAGGCTTACAGGCTTTGCAAGTAAGCACCTTAAGCACCAGAAAGGTTTTTAAAAACAAAAGAAAGGGCTGGAGAGATGGCTTAGTGGATAAGGCGTCTGCCTGCTAAGCCTAAGAACCCAGTTCCAATCTCCAGGTCCCACGTTTAGCCAGATGCAAAGTGACGCAAGGGCACAATGCCACACTTGACCACAAGGGGGATCACGCATCTGAATTTCATTCACAGTAGCTGAGAGACTGCTGGCGCGCCCATTCTCTATCTGTCTCCCTCTCCCTCTGTCTCTCTCTCTCTGTGTCTCTCTCCAAAAATAATAAAAAAACAACAACAAAAAACAAAAGAGAGAATAGTAAAACGTAGGCCCCAGCAGAGCCCTGTTCATTCATTTTTCCTTGGCCCAGTCTTAACATATCCTTAAGAACATTGTCTACCTGTGCAGTCACCTGTATACAGACCTCTCATTCTGCATGGAGTCGCCATTACTGACCATATTTAAGGCAACGATGTGTCTTGGAGCTTATTCCCTGGAGAACTTCTGTGGTCCTTGCATTGCTGTTGGTATCTCCTTTATGTGCACCTCTCAACATTGATGTATTATATATCACTGGACACATATCCCCCCACACACTGTCCATGACAAACCATGCCATCTTGTATTTCCTTGAGTGTAGGTCATTGCACACATAGGGAGGATGTCAGTACCATAGTCCAGAATAGGGTTCAGATTAAAGGATGTGTGCATTTATAATTTGTATGGATTTGGCTAAAATGTTCTTCTGGGAAACTGTGGAGTTATGTCATCTTTTCTATATCTTTTAAAAATTTATTTTGGGGGGGGGTGAGAATGGGTACACCAGGGCCTTCAGCTGCTACGAATGAATTCCAGACACGTGCGCCCCCTTGTGCACATATGCAACATTGTGTGCCTGCTTGCTGTGTGTCTGGCTTACATGGGACCTGGAGATTTGAACATGAGTTCTTAGGCTTCGCAGGCAAGCGCCTTAACAGCTAAGCCATCTCTCCAGCCCTATTATCTTTTGTGTGTGCAGGGATGGATGTCTTTCTGTGTTGCCCAGGCCGGTCTTGAATTCCTGGGCGCAAGCAATCGCCCTCCTCTAAACTCTTAGGCATCTGGGACTACCAGTGTGTGCTAACATACCTAGCCTGGCTAATGTCCTTTTGCACTCTTGTCAGTGAGTGTCAGAGGATCTGTAGCCCCAAACCTTCCTCTGCACAGTATCATGACACATCGTCATCTTTGCCTCTCAGAATGGGCAAAGCTATCTGCATAGTGCCTTTTCCTGATTTAACTTGCTTTGTTCCCCCCTTTGTCCTGACTGATGTTGAACTTTGGTGTATGTGTTTACTCTGTTCATATGCATTATCTGGTTTTCTGTTGCGTTTTTGATCTTTTAAAATTTGGTAGAAATTTTTTATACAATAGGGAACTTAGCCCCTTGGACTTCCCCTACTTTCTTGTCTTTTGTCTTGTTTTATATTTACTCTTCTAAAATAGGAATGTTTTCTTTTTCAAATTTTTATATGGTCAAATTTATCTTTTGCTTTGAGTTTCACTTATACTTAGACTTCCCTTAAAATTAGACTTTAAAAACTCTCCGTGTTTTCTTTGTTTCGTTTTTAAAAATATTTTGTTTATTAGAGAGAGAAAAAAGAATATATATAGATAGAAAGAGAGAGAGAATAGGTGTACCAGGGCCTCCAGCCACTGCAAATGAAACCCAGACACATGCACCACCTTGTGCATCTGGTTTATGTGGGTCCTGGGGAATCAAACCTGAGTCCTTTGGCTTTGCAGGCAAATACCTTAACTGCTGAGCCATCTCCCCAGTCCTGTTTAGTTTTTTAAGAACAGTTTTATTGAGATATCACTAACAGGCTTCAAACTCACCCATCTAAAAGTATACACTTCATTGTTCTTATTTATTTGTATTTTTATTATTTTTTAAATGAATTTAAAACTTTATTTTTATTCATTCATTTATTTGAGAGAGAGATTGCGATAGACAGAGGCAGAGATAGAGAGAATGAGCTTGCCAGGGCCTCCAGCCACTGCAAATGAATTCCAAATGTATGTGCCAATATGTGCTTCTAGCTTATGTGGGTACTTTTGGTGGGGAGGTTTCAATGCAGGGGCTCACTCTAGCCCAGGCCTACCTAGAACTTACCCTATAGCCCCAGGCTGGCCATGAACTCACAGTGATCCTCCTACCTTAGCCTCTGAGTGCTGGAACTAAAGTCATGTGCCGCCATGCCAAACTCAATTCAGTTTTTTGTTTTGTTTTGTTTTGTTTTTTTAGGATATTTACAGATATGTAGGTAAGCACCTTTACCACTGAGCAATCTCTTCAGCTCCAAATAAATTGTTGTGTATGGTGGTAAATGCCTTTTCAGATTTTTTTATGGGGAGGGGGGTAGAGAACTGGTGCTCCAGGGCCTCTGGCCAGTGCAATTAAATTTCACACATGAGCACCACCTTATGTATATGTGTGACCTTGTGCACATGCATCACCTTGTGCGTCTTGCTTATGTGGGTCCTGGAGAGTTGAACATGGATCCTTAGGCTTCACAGGCAAGTGCCTTAATAGCTAAGCCATCTCTCCAGCCCACCTTTTCAGCTTAAAATAATAGCTTTTAAAATTTGTATTTATTTGAGAGAGATAAGGAGGGAATGGGCACACCAGGGCCTCTAGCCACTGCAAATGAATTCCATATGCATGTGTCGCCATGTTCATCTGGCTTACATGGATACTAGGGAATCAAATCTGAGTCCTTAGGCTTCGCAGGCGAGCACCTTAACCAATAAGCCATCTCTCCAACCTCAGTAATCACAGATATGCAAAACCATTACCCTAGACAAATTTGGAACATTTTTACCACCCCCAAAGAAGCCCTGTACGTTTCATTGATTACCACTTCATCAACCTAGTGTTCCCTCCTAAGCAACAACTAATCTACAGTCTGTTGGTATTTGTGTGTGTGGTATTTGTGGCGTGTGTGTGTGTGTGTGTGTGTGTGTGTGCGTGTGCATGTGCATGCAGATGCTGCACCCCATCTGCATGCATGCAGAGGCCAGAGGCGAACACTGAGTGTCCTCCTCTGTCACTCTTCTGCCTTATTTCCTCGAGACAGAGTCTCTCCCTGCACCTGAAGCTCACTGGTTTTCTCGTCAGACTGGCTGGTCAGTGAGCCTCAGTAATCCTATCGGTGACCCCTCAGCACTAGGGTTAAAAGGGTATGAGACCACGCCTGGCTTTTAAAATATATTTTATTTATTTATTTATTTATTTATTTATTTATTTATTTATTTATATGAGACAGAGAGATGGAGAGAGTGAGTGAGTGAGAATGGGAGCCCTAGGGCCTCTAGCCACTGCAAACAAACTCCAGACACACGTGCCACCATGTGCATCTGGCTTACGTGGGAACTGGAGAATCGAACTCAGGTCCTTAGGCTTCACAGGCATGTGCCTTAACAGCTAAGCTCTCTTTCCAGCCCACACCTGGCTTTTCTTTGCATGGGTATTGAGGAGTGAACTCACGTCCTCATATTTGCACTCTTACCTTCTGAGCCATCTGTCAAGCCCAACACTAATCTACTTTCTATCTCTATAGATTGTTCTATTCTAGATTTCATATGAATACAATTATAATATAAATTCTTATAACTCAAGTAATTTACTTTACTTGGCACAGTGTTTTCAAGGTTCCATTCAAGTTGAAGAGTATTCCATTTTTTGTTTATTTTTATTTATTGAGAGTGACAGAGAAAGAGGCAGAGAGAGAGAGAGAGAGAGAATAGGTGCACCAGGGCCTCCAGCCACTGCAAGTGAACTCCAGATGCATGTGCCACCTTGTCATCTGGCTTACATGGGTACTGGAGAATCGAGCCTTGAACTGAGGTCCTTAGGCTTCACATCAAGTGCTTAATGGCTAAGCCATCTCTCCAGCCCCCTATTTTATCCATTTTTGTGGTTAGGTAGCATCCTTCTAGGAGGATATGCATAGAGCTAACACAGCTTGTTCATCTTTTCATCTGTAAGTGGAAAGATGGGTTGTTCATACATTTTGGCTATACTGAACCATGCTGCTGCTATACCCATTTATGTACAAGTATTTTGTGGACATGCATTCATTTCTCTTGGACCTATCCGTCTATATATGTTTATATGAGTAGCTACATATGTACAGAGAGAGAGAGAGTGTGTGTGTGTGTGTGTGTGTGTGTGTGATTGCTGGGCCATGTGGCAAGATCATTTCAAATCCACACTAGCTATATTTTTCCACACTTTTGTGATTTTTTTTTTTGTTTTACATGTTTGAACATCTGAAATTCTTCATGAAGTATGACAGGGGGGCCCAAAGTAATCTTTTCCACATGCCTATTTCCATAGTGCCAACCATGGGTTGGTCTTTCTTCCTTCCCTCCCTCCCTCCCTCCCTCCCTCCCTCTCTCCCTCTATCCCTCCCTCCTTTCTTTCTTTCTTTCTTTCTTCTTTCTTTCTTTCTTTCTTCCCTTCCTCCCTCCCTCCTTCCCTCCCTCTTTCTTTCTTTCTTTCTTTCTTTCTTTCTTTCTTTCTTTCTTTCTCTTTTCTTCAAAATAGGGTCTCACTCTAACCCAGGCTTCCTGAAACTCATTCTGTAGTCCCAGGCTGGGCTCAAACTCACAGCGATCCTCCTACCTCTGCATCTGGAGTACTGGGATTAAAGGCGTGCATCGCTACGCCTGACCCATGTGTTTTGATTTTCCTTCCAGTGTCTTTGTTTTCAACTCAATTACTGTTTATAATATGGCCGGTTGGTATCTTACACTCACATCTTTCCCATTGATCTCCCTGGTCACCAGTGTGCCATTGTTGTACTGCTTCAATTACTTAGAATGGGTTTGTGACAAGTTCCCTCATTCTGACGTTTTAAAAACCCCACTCACCATGAGCATGTGTTTGACCTTAATTTGTAGTGAAGGGCTACACCCCAACAACTGCATGCTACAGAGTGTAAAAATCAGATCCAGGGAGTTCCTACCACCTCGAAGCCTGCAGTGTACACAGCTAGTTCTGTTTCTATCCCCTCGGACAAACGCATTACATAAATTAGCTTTTTTTTTTTTTTTTTTTTTTTTTTGAGAGAGAGAGAGAATGAACTCCAGACATGTGTGCCCCCTTGTGCACATGTGTGATGTTGTGCGCTTGCATCACTGTGCATCTGGCTTCCATGGGACCTAGAGGTTTGGACGTGAGTTCTTAGGTTCCGCAGGCAAGCGCCTTAACCACGAAGCCATCTCGCCACCCCTGAATTAGCGTATTTAATCTTTCTAAGTCTTTGTGGGTCAGCAGAGTTTTCAATTCTTAGGCTAGACACGAGGACAAGAAGTCTGGACACAGCACCTCCAGGACTGACTTTCAGAAAGCACTGTATCAGACAGCATTGGGGACCTTGTGTGTGGCAAGACTGTCTAGGGCAGAGTGGTGGGAAATGCTGACCATTGTCTTTCTTGGAGCTGGTGCCTGCTCCCTGGTGATGGAATGGCTGGGATGAGTGAGTCATGTGAGAAAAGCCCCACTCTTTGGAACTGAAGCCTTTGGGATGTAAATGCAATCATCACCCGGTACGAAATTACTATTGAGAACCTAGACAGTGGGGAATGACTTTGGCTACGTTGTCTTCCCAGATTGAGTTTTATTTTTAACCTTATTAACTCCCAACCTGTGACTTTGGCTATTCTCTACTCTCAGGGAGATACTAGGCAAGGGAACTCCTAGATTCATCAGAGACTTGTAAGGTTAGGAGAGTATCGTGTGACTTCCCTGGAAATATTGGCTTTTGGGAATGTGGGTAAACTCAGTCAGAGTAGGAACCCTCAGAAGGATTTTGCCTGGAAATAGCAATAAAAATGCAACCCACATTGGGGAATGAAGAATGTCTTTGAAAGTAAGAATAAGGGGCTGAAGAGATGGCTTAGTGGTGAAGGTGCTTGCCTGCAAAGCCTAAGGACCCAGGTTCAGTTCCCTAGTACCCATGTGAGCTAGATGCGCATGGTTGCACATGTGTATGGAGTTCTTTTGCTAGATGCCCTGGCATGCCCATTCTCTCTCTCTCTCTCTCTTTCTCACTCTCTCTCACTCTCCCTCCCCTTCTCTCTCTCAAATAAATAAAAACAAAATATTTAAACTAAGAGCAATACTTGTCTCTTCTTCCTTCTCCTTTGCATTTTCCAAGATTATCTGTGTCATGGGATGGGCTTTCTGAATTTTAACCATTTCACTGGATGGTGAGGTGACTCCTTTATTGTTTATTCATCATGGGGAAATAATTGGGGTCCCACTGGGTCAGTGTGGTATGGTTTTGAAGATCTTGGTTTTTCTGACATCATCTCAGTTTATCTTAGGAAACATGGATGCTGAGACTTGGTATAGGTAGTCCCCCTTCAGGTATGTGATCTGAGCCAGGGCCAGGTGCTTCTTCTTGGTTGACTGGTCTGGGGCTCCATAGCCCACACTCCCACAATAATGACCTATTGTGATCAGGGCATTCCTGCAAAGAATTGGGGCATTAGTCTTTTGGATGCCAGCTGATTTAACTTCAGACCCTATCAGATGTATACATTTTTGGCAATGTAGAAATAGTACATTTTCAGGAGAAACAGATGACCTCGCTCCCGGGAGAGATGTCTTTTCTCATGTAGAATTTGTACTCTGTTGTTTTAGAAGATACACAGGTGTGTGCTTAGTCTCCTGGTCTCTGGGGACATAATGACAGCAGTGGCAGCAGTATATTTGCTTGTTTCTAGAACTCTTATCATCTTGTCCTAGAAAAGGCTCTGATTTTAGCACAAGCCCCACCTCTTCTGTATCCCATCCAGGTGTATACATGGGGATCAACTGGACAAGGTTATCAGAGTCATAGGTAGACGCTTCAGTTGCACAATACAGAAGACCCCCAGTCAATTTCCTAGGTCAATACAAAGCTCTTGCTTATTTTAGAAACACCCTGAGCTTTGAAGCAGGAATGAGTTGTCAGCATCCATCTTGTGAGTTCCATGCACGATGGAAAGAGTGCATCTTTGTGAGCAGAGCGCTCCATTTGCAGGTGACGGTTTGTACCGACATTCTGCAAGCTCTTTTCCTTATCTTGGGCTCTGTCTTTTCTGTGGCAGCTCCTCCCTGGCAGATATGGACCCGCCCATTGCTGGTGTGGCATTTGTGGGGGCATCAAGCTTAGTGTGTTGGGAAGCACTGTTAAGGAGTGTAGAAAGAAGACATACTGAACCCTCAGACCCTGACCCAGAGGACTCCAGTGACCCACTGGCATCATGCTCTCTTAGGACAATCAGCCTTTCTTCCTTTTGCTTCCCCAGCCCTCAGATGACAACTGTCTTGCTGAACTGAAATGAGGGCACTGACAGTGGAAGCATATCTTGCTTAGTTCATATCTAGAAGCATATGGAGCCCAATAAATAATTGCTGAATAAACTTTTCACCACCCTAGGAAAAACCAGCCACCGTTCTATACCATCAGCTGTGGCTTTGCCAAGACCTTGGTTCTGTAAACCTCTGTTGTCCACTTAGGCATAAATTACAGTCTTGCGATAAAGTGCAGATGGCGTGGGGTGCAGTGTCTGCGATATAACAAACAGTAGCCAATGTTTGTGTCCTGACCTTCCATCACCCCCACACACCCAATGGGTACAGTTGGATAGAGTGATGTGTTTTATCCCCCTTGGAAAAGCACATCCTTGGTCGGACTCACCCAGAGTAATCCAGTGACATTTGATCCTTGCTTTGGGACTGACCTTTGTGAAGAGGAAGAATGTCTCTGCTGGGCTTTTCAGACAATCTAGTAAGATGTCCCTTCTGCGACAATATGTGGTTATTCTTCACATGCTACTTAGGAAGGAGGAAGTTGCTAGCATGTCACAGTTGGTTGACCAAGACTAAGAATGGCAGAGGTAAGTGTGAATTGGTACACTGTGGACCAAAGATGTTTTACATGTGTAGTACAGCGTGGGCTTAAGTACTAGCCCCCAGCGATGCCCGAAGTCACCACATTGAGAGCCCTCCTGCACTGCAGTGCATGGGGTGGGTAAGCAAAGTATCCGCCAAGTCCAGTCCACTGAGACCATCTCTCCTAGCCCGTAGCTCTGTGGGTGGTGACTTCTAGGGAGGCCTGAAAAGCTCCAGTGGTTTCTTGGTCTCTCGCTGGTTCTGCCTGGGTGGTCCATTATTCTTCCCATGTTTCTCTGTTCTTAAGGCTTAAGTCTTTCTATCACTTGGATAGTAGTAAGGCTATTGTGTGTGTGTGTGTTTTTAATTGAGCGTCGACAGTTCTGGATGTAACAGTTTGAGCAGTGTGAATTCACAGAGTCATCGTAGCCCCGTGATTTTTGCAAAATGCCCCGCTTGTGGTTTGTGAGGAGTTAGGTGAGCATTGACTGTAGACCCAGGAATGGAATACTCTCTCCCCCAGCTTAAAAGTTGTGTTCATAGAATCTAGTGAAGGCGGTCTGTGTGCTGGCCCAGAGCTATCCCAGGTCTATTAGCAGTACCAGAGTTCAGGTCTGTGATTTACCTGCCATCTGTTTGCTTTCTTTATCTTTATGTTTATTTATTTGAGAGTGACAGAGAGAGAGAGAGAGAGAGAATGGGCGCGCCAGGGCCTCCAGCCAATGCAAACAAACTCCAGATGCATGCTCCCCCTTGTGCATCTGGTTTATGTGGGTCCTGGGGAATCGAGCCTCGCACCAGGGTCCTTAGGCTTATAGGCAAGTGCTTAACTGCTAAGCCATCTCTCCAGGCCTGCTCTCTTCATCTTTGAATCCTTAAGTGCAAGTAAGATTTCACACCTCTTTGCACTCTACTTCCTACCTTTACCCACCTCCACTAACTCTAAGCACAAAGTTTGGTTCACAGTTGATGCCCCACATAGATGGATTTATTGCACAGATAGGCCAACACGAATGTAGCCATGAATAAACATGGTCCTTCTGCTGGAAGTGCTCAGGATCTCTTTTTTAAAATATTTTTTTATTTTTCATTTACTTATTTGAGAGAGAGAGGAGGAGAGAAAAAGAGGCAGATAAAGAATGGGCATGTCAGGGCCTCCAGCCACTGCAAATGAACTCCAGATGCATGTGCCCCCTTGTGCATCTGGCTTACGTGGGTCTGGGGAATTGAACTTGGGTCTTTTGGCTTTGCAGGCAAATGCCTTAACTGCTTAGCCATTTCTCTAACCCCAAAGGTCAGGATCTTTTGAATGAGGGTAAATGCATGGCTCCTTTTAAGGGATGATTTTGATATTTTGTTGACCCGCATTCAATTAAAAAATTGAAATATTTTTTTCCACTTAGATTCGTAGGGAACTGAAAAATGAAACTATAAATTCATTCACTTTCTTTTTGGTGTTAGAGCAAGAGTTGCTGACCCACACCCATTGGCTGATGACCTTCAAGCTAATAATGTTTTTATTAAGAGTGGACATTTGCAATTGACTTGATGATGGGGACACTTACTTTGAACCGGCAGTTTAGCATAATGTTCTCTACTAAAAAAGGATTTCTATTGTCTCCAGCACTTGGTAGGTGGAGGCAAGAAGATTGAACATTTGAGGACAGCCTTGGGCTCTATAGCAAGTTCCAGGATACCCTGGGCTATGTAGTGAGCGAATAAGACTTTGTTTCAGAAGACAAAAGGGAAAACAAAATATTTCTTTTCATGAGTAGGCCTACAATGCAAAGCATTATACTGAGCTATGGTTATTCGTTTTATCAACAAAATGTTTATAGGCATTCATGTTCTCTCTCGTTACAATAGTACCTTCATAATACCCTAGGATTTTGCCTGTTGGCCTGTTCTAGAATAAGGGCTTCCAGCCTTTTCTGTGAAGGACAGATGGTAACTGTGTTAGGATTTGTGGCCATATGGTGTGTGTAGCAGTGACTTAGCTCTCACATTGTAGTGTGTAAGCAGCAATAGATGCTATGTAAACAAATGTGCATGGTTGGATTCCAATAAAACTTTATTTTAGAGACATTGAACTTTGAATTCCATATAATTTTCAGGTGCTGGGAAATATTATTCTCTTGATTTTCCCCCCATCATTCAGAAATGAACAATTGGTAAGGCTAGAGGGCTGTTACAAAAAGGCATGATGGGTTTGGCTTGTTCCTGGACCTGTTTTTGCTGATCCCTGTGGAAGGAGGGCTAGGTGTGAAGAACCCCCACCATCCAGATATTCTGGTGGACTCGGAAGCATATATAGGTCATGTCTAAGCTATGGATGGACTTACCACAGCTGAACTCTTTGCTCCAAGTTATTTAAGCCCAGCACTCACTCGAACTGCACCCCTGCAGCACCTCCTACCCCACAGGCCTACTCCTCTAACATCTGTCTAGGAAGGAGTTTCTGCAGGATGCAACATCAGCCCTGGGTCTCTTCCAGCTCCTGGTCAGAAGCTCTTTCCAAGGATAGAGAAGCTGAAACAGCTGTGCTTAAAAGAAAAAAAAAATTATTTCTAGAATCATCCAGCTAGGGGGTGAGCTCAGGACTCGGGCAGCGTCTGTGTAAATGTGAAGCAGCTAAAGACAGAGAACACATCTGGAGCAAACACTGCTGCCCCTAACCAGGGAGGATGGCTTCCTCTCCCAGACCAGGCCTTGAAGCATCTGCCCTTATTCTAAGACACAGGCAGAGGGTCTTCGGAGGCACAGCAGGGTTTTCTTGTGCTGAGCTGGGTAACCGAGAAGGAGCGTCCAGGAAGGATGCCCATCTGCCACTCTTTACATGGCACCCTGTCCTCCTGGGCATGCTGCCCCTGCCACATTGGTTCTGTGCCAGAGGATTAGGCAGCTGAGCTGTTCATCTCCTAGAGACAGTTTCCAGAAATGCTTTTTCTCATTCTGTTTGGATGAGCAACTTTTGGAAACATCCAGTGATAATGCACAGGCATTTCACATCTGTAACCTGAACTGGGTTGTTTGGGGTCTCGTTGCCTGGGAGATTTATGGGGTGAACATGTCAAGGTCTGTGAAATGACCATTATAGCCCAGAATGCTGGACAACAGAGAGGAGCCCAAGCAGACCGGGCAGGTAGAGCTTGTATGAGATGGTTTGATTGGAAAGTGACTCTTGAGTACGCCATGAAGCCAGGCAAGGATCTTGCTTTCTGTGTCTAGGCAGGTGTGGTCTTGGGGACTTTACTTATGTCCCTGTCAGCATGTTCTGTACACTTTAGGCTGGGCCTTGCTATCTTACCTTCAGAGAGAGAGCAAGATTACTGTGCCACTTGAAGTTGATGGGGTTGGGGACAATTCTGGGGTGGGGGGCGATAGTCATGGTACCAGAGCCCTGGAGACTTCCAAGAAAGGGACAAGGGAGTAGAGACCGAATTCTGGGGACATGACCTTGATCTTCTCCCTGCTGATGGCCCAGTGAGGGTCCTAGTATCACCATTTGGAGGACTAAGTGAAGTGACAGAATTAAACATTTAAAAAAAAAAAAAAAAAAAGAAGAAGCCGGGTGTGATGGCTCACACCTTTAATCCCAGCACTCAGGAGGCAGAGGTAGGAGGATTGCTGTGAGTTCAAGGCCACCCTGAGACTACATAGTGAATTCCAGGTCAGCCTGGACTAGAGTGAGACTCTACCTCGAAAAACAAAAAAACAAACAACAACAAAAAAAAAAAAGAAAGAAAGAAACATGCAGTTTTTACAGTGCAAATTTTGCAAAATGGCAATCAATTGAAATTTTATAAGCAAAAAGATATATTCAGACTATGCATTGCAGCCATTCAACAGAATATCATGTAGTTATTAAAAGAATGAGACACATCTGTATGTTCCTGTCAAGGGCCATTTACAAGTAAAAATAGCAAGGTTCAGAGTGCTATTTATAGTGTGCTCTTATTTGTGGAAAGGCCCTATATAGAATATTTTTCTAAGAAATTCCCAGAAGGGTATATAATCTATTGATAGTAGCTTCTAGGATGGGGGCTAAGAGGTTGGGGGCTCTTAAGATGGAAGGGAAACTTTTCACTGTCTATGTTTATATTGCTGCTTGATATATATATATATATATATATATATATATATATATATATATGTATATTCACTGTGTGCATACCTTCCATTTAAAAAAATTAAATTAATAAACACAGAAGAAAACACACACAAAAGAAGTCATTGAGAAAGTATTTGGCATCAGGAAAGCTTCCGGAGCCAGTTACCCTAGGCCTCTCTTGAACATTGAGATATGGAGAATAAAGCAAAAAGAAAATACTGGGTTATTTCACTCAGGGCAACCCTTGCCCCTCCCACCCCACCCATCTCTGTGCCACTTCCCTTATGTAAGCCATAAATTCTGGTCTGAACAATGGCGAGACAGCTCAGGGCTGGGCTCATGTTGACTGAAGGAAAATCTGGGAACCCATTGGAATGCAGCATGAGTGACTCTCAGGACAGCCGGCCAGCACCATGGCTGTCCCAGGTGACTGTGTGGAGATGAAGGGACATGTCTGGTGGTCATTCTGGAGTTAAACTCTCTAGGCATCTTGAGATTCTCTATCAGCAAACCTCAAGACCAACGAGAAACTTCCGTTTGGAACAAGTTGACAGTTTTGCTGTTTCATCCACATTAAAGGAAAAGAGACCTTTTCGTTGCTGCTGTATATAGAATGTGACTTGCCCGGGAGAAGCTGATACAGTGGCTCCCCTGGGGGAGGCATTCTGTTGTATTTTCTTTGATAAAATATAATAGGATTCACCCATATTACCCACCCACTGGAGTCCTAATTTAATTCACTGGGCTTATGAGCTATAAAGAGGCCTTTTTTTCCCCTTCCACACAAAAGATAATCTTCCGTCTGTTCTTAGGCGATTAAAAAAATGAAGTAAATAGAGGATTTCCCGCAGTGTAGATTCTGATTTCGGTAGAACATCATCTTGTGGAGGGAGGCGGGCTGATGAGGGGCCGGCCCCTTCAGCCTGCTGCCTGCAGAATCGGCAGAAATACCAGAAGCCTTTATTCTGTGATTTGCCCATTCCCAACTCACTTGCATTTCTTCTTTCCAAGATGGCAGCCAAGTTCATCCCCATTCACTTCCTCAGTACAACCCACCGGCTTCTTGCCTTGGAGGCCTGAACAAGTCATAGCCAGACTGAGAAAGTTCTCAGCTGCCTTAGCAGCTCCATCCACCAGCCAGTGGGAAGGAGCAAGAGAGAAGATGTAATCCCAGTCTGGCACTGAGAGTTCCCTCCATGGGCCATGCCAGAGGCCCAGCAGACAGGCATCAGCGTGTTAACAAGCAGGCACACACAGTATCCCTACAGTTCCCAAATATGTTTTGTGGCCATGGGATAGGTCAAGCTTAGCTTCGTACGACCTAAGTCTCATGGCTGGAAAAGGTATTTGGAGAAAGCAGGATTTGAATTTGTCTTTTGCAGAGGATTTATGCAGCAAATTTTTTTTTTTTTTAAAGGAGGAATTCGGGCTGGAGAGATGGCTTAGTGGTTAAGGTGCATGCCTGTAAAGCCTAAGAACTCAGGTTTGATTCTCCAGGTCCCACGTAAGCCAGATGCACATGGTGGTGCATGCATCTGGAGTCTGCAGTGGCTGGAGGCCCTGAAGCACCCATTCTCACTCTCTCTCCCTCTGTCTGTAGTAAATAAATAAAAATAAATCTTATATAAAAAAAGGAGGAGGGCTGGAGAGATGGCTTAGCAGTTAAACACTTGCCTATGAAGTCTAAGGACCCCAGTTCGAGGCTCGATTCTCCAGGACCCACGTAAGCCAGATGCACAAGGGGGTGTGTTGCAGACAGCTTCAGGTTCGCTGAGATGAACTTCCAGACCAGGCACAGTTATGGAGGAAGGGATATTATTTATTGAAGCTTACAGATCCAGGGGAAGTTCCATAAAGGCAGGAGAAGCAGCCTGCTCTCCACAGGACCAAGCAGAGAGAGAGAAAGCCAACCAGCCACCACAGCACACAGAGCAAAACTACTGCCAAAAGGTCACACAGCACACTTCAGGAACTCCTGCTAGGCACATTTGCATATCTTTACAATGGAATCTCAAACCCACACCATTAACACCTTAAGACCGGCCCCCAGTGACCTTGCTTCTAGCAAGGTGATTGCAGATGCAAACTATAACTAGTAAAACACTGAATATATTGGGGGACATATATTCAAACTACCACATTCCGCCCCTGGCCCCCAATATATTTAGCTCCTAGCCCCCAATAGATTTATAACTATCACACATTGTAAATTGTACTCAGTCCAATTTCAAAGGTTCTCACAGTCTTGATCAACTTAAGATAGTGAGTCCTGTAAAATCAAACAAGTTAAATACTTTCAACATGTAAAGGCACAGAGTAAACATTTTTAACTGGTATAAGGCATAGCAAGGAGAAACTAAAACAATGCAAACTCAACCACCATCAACAGTTATCAAACTTCTGCAGTTCAAGTTCAATATAACCAGAGACTAACAGTCTCCAGGTTTTCCAATCCTGCCCCTCCAGCTGGGCAGAGTCACCAGGAAAAAACTTTCATCCCATGCCAACACTGCACTCCATGGTATCCCTTTTGTACAGCCCAGGTATATCCAAAACATCTTCAGGTCTCCATGAAAACCACGGTCCATCTTCCAAAGGTTCTTCCAGCCTATTCCTGAGGGTCTTCATGCCCTGCCTCATGCCGCATCTCAGCAGCAGCTCCTGGAACCGTGTGCAACTCATGACCATTCCATGCATTTTTCATATTTCCAAAACTAATACCAGGTGTGCAGGACACAGCCATATTCTAAATCCAGGGACAAAATAAACCATAGCCTTGAAAAGCAGGTTCCTTCTCCAGTCAACTCTTTCCAAAGAGTTTGCATTTCTAACAGTCTTTCCTCAGGCATCCTCTCCATTGTTTTAATGTAAATCAAGTCAGGCCACCTTCCTTCCACCTTCCTTAAGATTGCTAATGCGTTGACAATAGCAGCTCCAGTAACCTAAAACCAGTCTCAGTGCCTCTGCTTTTAACTTGCTTGAGTTTTTCCAACTTAAAATCTTAAAATCTCAGTCCGATATCTTTAGCCAGCACATCAGTCCATTACAAATTTAACCTTGATCAAACTTTCTTGGCCTGGATAGCGGAACGTAGCCATCCCTTATGCCAGTAGCCCAGTTCCAACAAAGTTCTCTGTAGTCTTTCCTTCCCCTTAGAAAGCTCATAAGCCAAGCCTCGAAGTTCAGTACTATCTGCATCAAACTTCTGCAGTTCAAGTTCAATATAACCAGAGACTAACAGTCTCCAGGTTTTCCAATCCTGCCCCTCCAGCTGGGCAGAGTCACCAGGAAAAAACTTTCATCCCATGCCAACACTGCACTCCATGGTATCCCTTTTGTACAGCCCAGGTATATCCAAAACATCTTCAGGTCTCCATGCAAACCACGGTCCATCTTCCAAAGGCTCTTCCAGCCTATTCCTGAGGGTCTTCATGCCCTGCCTCATGCCGATCTCAGCAGCAGCTCCTGGAACCGTGTGCAACTCATGACCATTCCATGCATTTTCATATTTCCAAAACTAATACCAGGTGTGCAGGACACAGCCATATTCTAAATCCAGGGACAAAATAAACCATAGCCTTGAAAAGCAGGTTCCTTCTCCAGTCAACTCTTTCCAAAGAGTTTGCATTTCTAACAGTCTTTCCTCAGGCATCCTCTCCATTGTTTTAATGTAAATCAAGTCGGGCCACCTTCCTTCCACCTTCCTTAAGATTGCTAATGCGTTGACAATAGCAGCTCCAGTAACCTAAAACCAGTCTCAGTGCCTCTGCTTTTAACTTGCTTGAGTTTTTCCAACTTAAAAATCTTAAAATCTCAGTCCGATATCTTTAGCCAGCACATCAGTCCATTACAAATTTAACCTTGATCAAACTTTCTTGGCCTGGATAGCGGAACATAGCCATCCCTTATGCCAGTAGCCCAGTTCCAACAAAGTCCTCTGCAGTCTTTCCTTCCCCTTAGAAAGCTCATAAGCCAAGCCTCGAAGTTCAGTACTATCTGCACTTAGCATTCTCAAACTCTTATCAGAATAGTCCATAAAACTTGGCTTACCACTCCAGAAGGCATCTTCAGTTGCAAGCACCAAGTCCATGCCCATTCCTCCAAAACAAAAGTTCCAAAAGACGAATATCCACACGGTCAGGTTCATCTCACCCCACACTCCTCGGTACCACTTTACTGTTGCAGACAGCTTCAGGTTCGCTGAGATGAACTTCCAGACCGGGCACAGTTATGGAGGAAGGGATATTATTTATTGAAGCTTACAGATCCAGGGGAAGTTCCATAATGGCAAGAGAAGCGGCCTGCTCTCCACAGGACCAGGCAAGAGAGCAAAAGCCAACCAGCCACCACAGCACACAGAGCAAAACTACTGCCAAAAGGTCACACAGCACACTTCAGGAACTCCTGCTAGGCACATTTGCATATCTTTACAATGGAATCTCAAACCCACACCATTAACACCTTAAGACCGGCCCCCAGTGACCTTGCCTCTAGCAAGGTGATTGCAGATGCAAACTATAACTAGTAAAACACTGAATATATTGGGGGACATATATTCAAACTACCACAGGGTGCATGCATCTGGAGTTCGTTTGCAGTGGCTGGAGGCCCTGGCGCACCCATTCTGTCTCTCTCTCTCTCTCTCTCTCTCTCTCTCTCTACCTGCCTATTTCTGTATCTCTCTCTCTCAAATAAATAAATAAATAAAATATTTTTTTTTTAAAAAGGAGGAATTCTAGATGGAGGGAAATAATGCAAAAAATGTTTTAAAATAAGTAAATAACCGCTTTGGAGTAAGCTTCTGGCAAGCCCAGGTGTCCTCCACTGGTAGGCTCCACAAGGGGTGGGTACAGTTCTCCTTCTCATAATCTCACTCCCAGTAGATGTTACAGTGAAAGCAAGCCTTGGACCACACTCAGTCTCTCCCTCCCTAAACATCTGCTAGCCAGCAGGCCCAAGAATAGTAATATTTTAAAAAAATATTGTTTATTTTCAAGCAGAAAGAGAGAGAGACAAGAGAGACAGAGAATGAGCACACCAGGGCCTCTAGCCACTGCAAATGAACTTCAGATACACATGCCACTTTGTGCAACTGGCTTTACTTGGGTACTGGGGAATCCAACCAGGGTCGTTAGGCTTTGCAGGCAAGCGCCTTCCCCTCAGAGCCATCACTCCAGCCCAAGAATAGTCATCTTACAGTTTAGTCTATAGGGAGGCCCATCTCTTGATCTTCTGGCTGTTTGACCCCACAAGCATTCCCCATAAGTTAGGTACAAGAAAATGCTAGGGGCAGCATTTAGTTTCCCAGGTGACTCAAGACAAGAGAATCTTCCAGTAGTGCGTAAACACTTCACTCCGTTTTACTCGGGGCCTAAGATGTAACTGGGAACAGTATAGTCGTTAAGTTTATCCAGATTTTTATATCCTGGCCATGTGAGGGTGGAACGTTAGAACAGTATTTCCAGCCAGCCCATCTATCCCAAATACCTCTCATTTCAGCCAAGAAACACTTTTAGTATCCACAAAAATAACCAAAGCCTTGTGATAACTGCTTCTGGGTGTAAACTTCTGGGAATATCTCAACTGCCCAGTAGTCTCTGGTATGTTCAATCCAATTCAGATTGAATTTTAAATATTAGCTACTCATCCCAGTATGCGTGTTTAAATGAACATATATGCATGCATGCATACATACATATATCACTCTTCAAAGAGCAGTATTAAAGTGTATTATAGGCAATATTTGAGCCCAAGTAGAACTTGAGAGATAAACCTCATTGGTTTTCTATTAGTGGTGTGGTGGTTTCAATTTTGAACTAGGTGTCCCCCATAAACTCATGTGTTCTGAATGCTTGATCCCCAGCTGATAATAGTTTGGGAGGTGGAGCCTTGCTGGAGGAGGTGTGTTAGGTTTAGGGGTGTTATAGCCAGCTCCCCCTTGCCAGAGCTGGGCTCACTCTCCTGCTGCTGTTTCCACCTTTTGTGAGAGATGCTCACCCCATCTTACCCTTGCTATCATGGAGCTTCCTGTCGAGATTGAAAGCCAAAATAAACTTTATCCCACCAGCTGTGTTTTTGGTCAGGTGCTCTGTGCCAGCAACAAGAAGGTAACTGCAAGTGGGGAGGAAACTGAGTGTCAGGGAGGTTGACCAATTGGTCTAGGGTCCCCTGCTTGGTGACTGCAAAAGAGTACTGGATATATCAGCTCCAGGGGAGGCTCTCTTCCCAGGGCTACCCTCAGAATCCTGTATTTGGGCAGGAGTTCCCAGAATACCTAAGAATAAGGTCAAGAAAATTCATTTTGTTGGGTATGACTATTGTTTGTGTACACACACACACACACACACACACACACACACATGCATATGAAGGGCAGAGGTCTCAAATGTCATTCCTCAGAAACACCACCCACCATCTATTGGTTTGGACCTCAACAATTAGGCTAGAATAGTGTGTCAGTAATCTTCAGACATCTGCCTGTCTCTGCCTTCCCAGCTGTGGGCTTACAGGTGTGTACCACCACCACATCCAGCATTTGATGTGGGTACTAGGGATCAACTAGGTCCTCAGGCTTGCAAGACAAGCATTTTACTCATGAATTATTTTGCCAACCTCCTGGCCATTAGTTGTGAATTAATGTAAATAGCTTTCATCTGTTAGAGATTCCTTGAAGTATTTGCATATATTGTAGTACGTATTATTGTTATTTAGTTTTGTGAGGGAGGGTCTCGCTCTAGTCCAGGCTGACCTGGAATTCACTGTGTATTCTCAGGGTGGCCTTGAACTCATGGTGATCCTCCTACCTCTGCCTCTGAGTGCTGGGATTAAAGGCATACACCACCACTCCCGGTGTATTCTATTTTAACTGAAATTGTTTTAAATGCCTCAGTCAAAAAAGAGTGGATGGGGCTGGAGAGATGGCTTAGCGGTTTAAGGCACTTGCCTTTAACTTCCAATCTCCAGTGGTTCCAATCTCCAGGTCCCACATTTAGCCAGATTCAAAGTGACACAAGGGCGCAATGCCGCACTTGACCACAAGGGGGTTCACACACCTGGATTTCGTTCGCAGCAGCTGAGAGGCTGCTGGCGCGCCCATCTCTATCTGTCTTCCTCTCCCTCTCTCTGTGTGTCTCTCTCCAAAATAAAAATAAATATAAATTTTTTTAAATTTAAAAAAAAAAGAGTGGATGAAACCAGAATGGCACAATGCTATAACTATGGAAGCTCAGTAGTTGGTTCATTTTACCATTCTCTACTCGGTGTGTATAAACATTCTCATAATACAGTGTTTTTTAAAAATCACAAGTATGTTTTTCATACTCAGACAGGAAAGCTGTTGGCATGAGGAACACCCGTACTGCTCCCCATCATCTCATAATCAGTTTTCATCAGAGATACTGTTTTTTTTTCATTCCTGCCCTGCAAGCAGCCCTTTCCTTTGAGTGTTGGTGCAGTCTTTTAGTCGCCTGAGCGTGACTGAGTTCTGAGTGTCAGCGGTTGTATATGTTTAGGTGCTTAATGTGATGGTTGGTATATGTATACATTACAAAGTGATTACCACAATCAAGCAAATTAGCACAGCCATCATTTCACCGGAGTACTGTTTCACGAGCGTGTGTGTGGAGAGCGCACTAGAGACCTATGGCTTAGCAGATTTCAAGCCTGCAGTATACGACCACCATACCATACATTAGCCCTGCAGAACTGACCCCTTATATAAGGGAAAGTTTGTACCTTTGACTAGGTTTTGGCACCCACCATTACACTCTACACTTCTGTGAGTTACGTGGAAAGAGATTCTTCACACACGTGTGGCTCTGCAGTGTCTTTCTGTGTCAGGCTTATTTCACTGACCATCATGTATTCCACATCCATCCATGGCATCTCAAACGTGATATCCCATGTGTATGTCATGCTTTCTTCATGCGTTCATAAAGTTCATCTTATTGCCTCTGCCAGGCAGGACAAAGTTGCACCATGCCACTCTTAGCTGGCATTTGTGGCATGACTCCCAGTCCGCTTGTCCCTGCTCGCCGTCTGTGCCGATATACGACGTTAACGTGCTGATGCTATCCACGATGTCCTGTGCCACTCTTCAGCCTGTGAGGCCTGGAAGGAGATGAACAGTTTGTGTTGTAGTTACTCGGTGTGCATTCCCATGGCCACCAGCTGCTGCTGTTAATGTTGTGCAAAAAAAAAAAAAAATTATCCCACAGTTAGAAAGGGGTGGAGACCCGTCTTTCTCCCACTCCCCCCTGCCTGCCTCTGTCTCTGCCTCTGCCAAGAAGCCTGGGAAGGCTTTGGGAGTAACCTGAAATAAACTTGCAAGTTCAAGCAGAGCCTTCCGTCCTCTCTCACTGGCAATTAACAGTGATTTGCTGGGGGCTGCGTTCTAACCTGGCCCCTGTCCTCCAGGATCAGTGGCCTCGGGGTCTGGGCTCCTTATTGGTCAGCTCGTTCAGCTCTGCAAACAATCCTTTTCATATTTAGCTCTCACCCACAACCACATCCTGTCCCTTCAGTGCTGCAGGGTGTCGAGCCTCTCCTTGTGGAAGTAGGGGAGGAGTGTGCCACGGAGGTGTCCCCCAGAGACACTGCATTTTTGAAATGGAATACACCCCCTCCCACCCATATTTGCTCTCTGCAACAAGTTCCCAGAGAACGTGAAGTTGGCCTGACGTGGCTCTACATGGCTGCATGTTCATTTGCACACAGCTAGTGGGGTTTTTGCCCTGTCACAGACTGGGTGTTCCCACAAGGCTCTTTGTCTTCTTGCCTTTTGTCAGGAAGGCTCCTGTTACATAGAGAGATGGGATGTCACCCAGAGCTCTGTTTTCCCTCTGGCTCAGCCAGTGAATGATGTGTGGGCTGTCACCTCCCACACATTTGGGGCCTTATTCATGGGTGTGGTGTGGCGTGGTGTGGCCTGACCATCTTGGCCGACCAGCTTGGCCCTCAGTTTAGTGTTAATATGGAAAAGCATTGGGGGATCCCTGTTCAGATCAAGGAGGGAAATTCCTCTTTCCAATACAGTATCTGGAAAAAGCCAGTCACTCCTGAGAAACTGCCAGGCTGCTTTCTATCAGGTAAGAATAATTCCCACTCCACCCACCTCCTTGACACGTGGAGCTCAAGTTCATGTCCTTTACCTGTGTTTGGGATTTGGCTTCCCATTCTCATTTTCAGAAATCCTTTAGGAAGGGTAGAGGGCACCTTTCAATGGCCTAATAAAGGCAGTGGGTGGTGCCACCACCTCCATGGATCTTCTCTACCCTTTTTTTTTTTTTTTTGGTTGTTCGTTTTTTCAAGGTAGGGGCCTCACTGTAGCCCAAGCTGACCTGGAATTCACTATGTAGTCTCAGGGTGGCCTCAAATTTATGACGATCCTCCTACCTGTGCTGCCTGAGGGCTGGGATTAAAGGTGCATACCTCCACACCTAACTAATTTATTTACTTATTTATTTAATTGAAGGAGAAAAAGAGGGAGCTAGACAGTGTGTGAGAATGAGCACTCCAGGGCTTCAGACAAGCTTCAGATGCATGCACCACTTTGTGAGTCTGGCTTTACTTGCGTACGGGAGAATAGAACTCAGGTCCTCACGCTTTGCAGGCAAGCGCCTTAACTACTGAGCCATCTCTCCAGCCCCTCCCTACCCTTTGGTTCTGAGGTCTATGACCAGCTACACCTCCCAGAGTCTGCCATGGGTGTCCCCTTGACAGATTCCCTGTTAGACTTACCTCTTTACAGTCCACGCCTCCTGCCTTGCTTGCCAAGAACCTTCCCCTTTTTGTTAAGAGGTAGCATCTTCTTACTGAGAATTAAGGCACATGGCACTTCCCTAGAATGAATGAATCTGCTCCTCAAATATTCTTCCTAGGGGGCTGGAGAGATGGCTCAGTTGTTAAAGGTGCTTTCTTGCAAAGCTGTCCTTCCAGGTCCAGTTCCCCAGCACCCATGTAAATTCAGGTGCCAGAGTGGTACATGCATCTGGAGTTTGTGTGCAGCAGCAACAGGACTTGTTGAACCCATTCTCTCCCTCTCTCTCAATTTTTTCCTTTTGTTTGTTTGAGGTAGGGTCTCACTGTAGCCCAGGCTGACCTGGAATTCATTATATAGTCTCAGGGTGGCCTTGAACTCATGACGATACTCTTACCTCTGCCTCCCGAGCGCTGGGATTAAAGGCGTGCATCACCACACCTGGCTCCAAATATGTTTTTAAATATTTTGTTTTTTATTTTTATATAAGTAGACAGAGAGAAGAAAGCCAGAGAGAATGGGCACATCACAGCTTCTAGCTGCTGCAAACAAACTCCAGATGCATGCTCCACTTTTTGCATCTGGCTTTACATGGGTACTAGGGAATCGAAGTCAGGTCATTGGGCTTTTCAGGCAAGTGCCTCAACTGCTGAAATATCTCTCCAGCCATATATGTGTGTGTGTGTGTGTGTGTGTGTGTGTGTGTGTGTGTGTGTGTGTATTTTTGGTTTTTTGAGGTAGGGTCTCACTGTAGTTCAAGCTGACCTGGAAATCACTATGTAGTCTCAGGGTGGCCTTGAACTCACAGCAATCCTCCTACCTCTGCCTCCTGAGCGCTGGGATTGAAGGTGTGCACCACCATGCCCGGCCTCAGCCCCAAGTATATATTTTAAATTCTAGGAATTTGTTTTTTTTTATTTTTTAAATTTATTTGTAAGCAAAGTGATGGGGGGGAGAAGGAGGAAGGAAGAGAGAAAGAGAGAATGGGTTTGCCAGGGCCTCTTGCTGCTGCAAATGAATTTCAGATGCATGTGCCACTTTGTGCTTCTGGCTTTATGTGTGCACTGAGGAATTGAACTTGGGCCATCAGGCTTTACAAGCAAGTACCTTTAACCTCTTAGCCATCTCTCCAGCCCCAGAACTCATATTTTATCTCATCCCCAAAGATACTGTTAGATATACATGAAGAACATCTAGAAAACCAAGGTTGGTTAAAGACAGGCTGTCCCTTGGGCTGAAGAGCTGGCTTAGCAGTTCAGGTGCTTGCCCGCAAAACCCAAGGACCCAGGTTTGACTCCCAGTGCCCATATAAGCCAGATACAGAGTGGTACATGCATTGGAAGTTCATTTGCAGTGGCTGGAGGCCCTGGTGTGCCCAACTCACTCACTCTCTCTCTCAAGCAAATAAAAATGTTAAAAAAAAAAACCACACACACACAGGCTGGTCCTTATGCTGATCATGGCAATGGGATTCGGGTGGACTTGATGTGGAAAGGTATCTGTGAGGATTATGTTGACGGTAGAGTCTACTCCACCGTAGATGGTTTCCCACACGGGATAAAGATTGCATTTCTCAAACTGAGCCCTGGACATTATTTGGTTTTATATGGGTTCTTTATGGAGACTTCATATTTGCATTTTAGTAATTATTTCTGCCTCCCCAGCACTGGAATTATAGACACATACCATGCCTGGCCTTTGTGTGTGCCCAAACTCAGGTCTTTCATGCTTGCAAAGAAAACATGTTACTGAATCAGCCATCTTCAGAGCCCCATAGTAGTGGTTTTAAAGTCATTTCTAGATCAACTGGATGGCCACTTGTGACTCATGGCTTGATACATGTGCATCACACTTGTCATTGGATTGGCATTTCAGGACCACCAAAAGGAATACTTACTAGAGTTCCTGGATGGGTCACCATGCTTGGGTCACGTGCTGGCTTTAGAAGGAAAGACGACAAGATTACCCCCCACACCCCCCGACAGTTTGGCATGTTCTGTTTGTCTAGCACTGTGTTGTTAAGTTACTGAGAGTCGAGCAGGACTTGGAGAACTTCACAGCTTTCTTTGCCAAAATGATCACAATGATTTAACAAGTCTGTATGCTGACTGTGGGAGAAGGGGATTCCTTCCTATTGAAAACCCCAAGTGTGGAAGCCCTGACTCAGACCACTAGCCTTGCAACGTATGTCTCACCAGGATTTCTGGAGAGCATTAAGGGCTCAGACAACTTCCGTGCATAGCCTTTGTCAGTGAGTCCTGAACTTGAGTTGTATATGAAACAAAGAGGCTTCAGAACACTGGTCTACTTCCCTCTGTTGTGAGTGGCTGTGCGTGCCCGCCTCTGGTTCTTAATTCTGCTTTGTCACTTAAGTCAACTGGGAACCTCCAGGTGCTTGGATTCCTCAAGAGAGTTTAACTTGCTTGGACTGAAGCATAATGGGTGGGCAGGCGGACGCAGTAAGGTTTCCATGTGGCTCCATTGTCGCTAGCCTTGTATGTCAGCTCAGCTCGTTGTACCAGAGGAAGGAAGGTCTTTGCTCCGATCTTGGAGGACAAGTGAGAGGACTCAAAAATTTGTTTGGGTTCTCATGTGCCTTATTATAGGTTAATTGTATTCCTGCCCCCAAAATAGGTTGGAGGTCTGGCCCTGTGAAATGTGACTTTATTTTGGAAGTAAAGTATTTGTGGATGCAATTGTTAAAATGATGCCAGAGAGGATGAGGGTGGACCTTTATCTAATGGTTGGTGTTAAAGAGGACAGGACAGATACTGAGACACACAGGGAGAACAGCATGGGACTGCAGGCAGAGTAGATTGATGGGACTGTAAGCCAAGGCATGCTAGGCATTAACAACTGCCAGCAAAAGCTAGGGAGAGGCAGAGAAGGGTCTCTCTCTCTCTCTCTCTCTCTCTCTCTCTCTCTCTCTCTCTCTCTCCAGAATCTTCTCAGGGAGCATGGCCCTGTTGGCATGTCATTTGGGACTTCCAGCCTGCAGAGTGGAGAGAGGATACTCTGCTGTTTGTTAAGCTGCCTGCCTGAGCTTTGCTACAGAGCCCCAGGACATATAAGCAGGCCCTGAGATCCTGGTCCATGTGAAGTGTGATTGCCGACCTGTCCCCTGACCTGGCCTGCAGCAGGAGCCCCGGGACAGACTCTCAGCAGCTGTCACAGCTGTGCCTTTTCTGAGTTTCCCGGAGAATGTCAGCCTGGGAAAATGGACTCAGAGCAAACGTGACAGCAAGGCCGTCCTCCCCATAGCCTTCACTGAGACTATAGCAGCAGCTGCTGTTCCGAGATGCCATCACGATGAGCCAGTAGCATTGCCAGAGCCCATGGGGACAGGGCATGAACCTTAATACCCCAGCTCAAAGCCTTCTTTATGTCATGTTAGCTCTGTGCCCTCAGGCAAGACCTTTTCTGTTGCAGACTCTCTGTTTCCTCATCTATAAGGTGAGTGTACTGTGGTCTTTCACATTAGCATTCTAAGAATGAAGAAAATATTATGTGTGGAGAATGCCTGAGCCCAGAGCAGGCGTCCCACAATGTCACAGTCCTTTTTGTGGTCTGAGCAGAGCAGGCTAAATGTTGAGGGGCAAAGGCAGATAGGCTTTTAGGGATGGCTTTTAGGATAGGGAGGGGATGAGCAGTATCTCCCAGCCAAAGGCTTGGGGTTTGATTTGAGTTGAATTTTTTGCCTCCATACCCTTAGGGAAGGCACTACACTAGGGTCTTTTGGGACTGGGCAATAAAATCTACTGTAAAAGGTTTAGAAGCCAAGCATGAAGGAACACAGATGGAGTTTTGGTTACTCAGGAAGTTGAGGAAGGACGTTCACTTGAGCCTAGGAGTTTGAAACCAGCTTAAGCAACCCCATCTTGAGAAACAACTTATAGGAATTTAAATGAAATTATACCAGTATCCAGTCTGGTGCCTTTGCATTCAGTGAGGGCTGGTTGGAGCTGTAATAAGACAGGGGGAGCAAGAGTCTTTGCCAGAGAGCAGCTTGGTGCTAACAGGCCCAGCAGACTGGCCCTGTGCTATAGGGGAATAGTGATGTGTGCCAATCACACAGGCAACAGTAGCATGGTGTGAGAGACTCGTGGGTTTACAGAGCTTAGATGGAACAATACTTGGACTGTGCTGTGCTCTGCTGGTCTGCTCTTCTGTCACTACCTCCTCCACACTCACACTGTGTTTTGAGACAGGGTCTCAGTGTAGTCCAAGTTGGCCTCTGCCTCATAATCCTCCTGCCTTAGACTCTTGAGTACTGGGATTATAGGTGTCCACCACCAGACCCAGCTCATACCTTGGAACTTCTAAGCCCATGTGTCTTCCAAGAGTTCTTCTTCCTGACTTCCATTTTCCCCCAAACCTCCTCCTACAAGATGACCTGAATGTGTAACAGACTAAGTCCCTGATGCTACCATATGAGGGCCAGAGCTTAGACAGGCTTGACCAGGGTGGGCTAGGTCCTCTCTGTGGAGCTCTGGGTAGCTGTCCTGCAGCACCCATCAGGCTCCCCTAAGGAAGCTTCCAACTTTCCATGGACATGGTTCACCGTTATGGCAAACATGGATGGCTGAAGTTTCTATCATGACTGCTTCTAAACCTAACCAGATTCTTATAATCTGGTAGAAAGCACATCTTTTCCAGCTAGGTCAGTCTTTCGGAAGTCTGTTCCTTCCAGGAAGCCTTTGCTTTCTTCCTAACACGATGTGCTAGCATTCTATCCTAGTACCATGAGGTGGTGTGTAGCAGACAGCTTCAGGCTGCCGAGATGAGCTTCCAGACCAGACACAGTTTATGGAGGAAGGGATATTTATTGAAGCTTAGATTCAGGAGCAGTTCCATGATGGCAGAAGAAGCTGGCCCTGCTTTCACAGGTCCAAACAGAGAGGGAGGGGGGTGGGGGGGGCATAAGCCAAATCCCCAAAGCCACACCACAAACAAGCATACTTCAGGAGCTTCAGGCACTTTGCATATCTTTAGACTGGAATTGCAAATCCACCACCACTCCTTAGGGCTGGACCCTAAATTCTGCCCAGTGACACCTCCTCCAGCCAGATGGCTGCAGGTCCAAACTACAAACTAATAAAACACTGAATATATTGGTGGGAATCTATTCAAACTACCATATGGTGTGTGTATGTGTATGGGGGGGGGAGGTAGGATGCAGGGGCTGCATTACTCATTATGGCCATGGTTTCAACCACCCTTGGAGGCCAGAGGTCCACAGTCAAGGTGATGGCATGGCCTCATTCTCTGCTGATGCTGAAGGAGCACCCTTCCTGCCTCTTCATCCTTCGGGCCTCCACTCTGGCAGCATCACTGGGCTCTCTGTGTCCCTCTCCTTTCTCTCTAAGGACCCAAGTCCTTTGGGTTTAAGGCACTGCCAATTTCCATTCATCTCATCTCGAGATTCTTTTTATTTATTTGTGTGTGTGTGCGTGTGTGTGTATGGGTTCATCAGGACCTCTTGCCATTCACTGCAAATGAGCACCAGGCACTTAGCACCAATTTTTGCATCTGGGGAATGGAAGTCAGACTGGCAGGTTTTGCAAGCAAGTGTTGTTAACTGCTGAGCCATCTCCCCAGCCCTTGAGATTCTTAATCTAAGCACATCTGCAAAAACTTAACTCCAGATAGGGTCACCCTCAAAGGTACCAACTAGGACTTGATGGACCTGCCTGAGCAGTGCAGCCGACCCTCTGTCATAGGCTGAGTATGAAAATGCTTACTGAATAATTCTCTGTGCGATGTTTTTTCATTTCATCCACACAGAAACCACAGGAAACAGATAGAAGGCTGGAGAGATGGCTTAGCGGTTAAGGCGCCTGCCTGCTAAGCCTAAGAACCCGGTTCCAATCTCCAGGTCCTATGTTTAGCCAGATGCAGTGATGCAAGGGTGCAATGCCGCACTTGACCACAAGGGGGCACACGCATCTGGATTTCATTCACAGCAGCTGAGAGACTGCTGGCACGCCCATCTCTATCTGTCTCCTTCTCCCTCTCTGTCTGTCTCTCTCTGTGTCTCTCTCCAAAAATAAATAAAATAATTTAAAAATTAAAAATAAAATAAAAATAAAAAAAGAAGCAGATAGAACTTTTCCCCCTTCTTTCTTTTTGGTGGAAAAACTAAGGTTCAAGGAAGTTGTACAATCTGCAGAGGTTCATGAAGCTTGTTAGTGCAGCCATGGCATTCCAGGCACCACTTCCCTACAATACTGAATCATCCTTTGTCATTGGAAAGAAAAAATAAGTTACCATAGTCAAGTAGCCCTAGGGATAAACCTAGCTTTTAAGGCCACACATTCAGGCACGGAGAATCATAAGACGCTGGGATGTTAAGAATAGTATGGGCCCGAGGCAATAGTTCAGTCTGTAAACCGCTTGTCCTATAAGTGTGAGGACCCCCCACCCCTACCCCATGCACCCATGTAAATGCTGGAAGCAATGGCAGCATACCTGTAGTCAAAGCACTCAGGAGGCAAAAATGGGAGATACCTAAGGCAAGCTTGCTAGCTAAACTAGCAGAATCAGTGGTCTCTGGGTTCAGGTGAGGGTCCCTATCTCAATAAATAAGGTGGAGAGTGATTGAGGAAGACACCAACATTGACCTTTGGCCTCCACATGCACATGCATACACACATATAAACACATGCGCACACACACAAAGAATATAGGTATTTTGTATTCATGTTCATTCTGGGTATAGAAAAGCCAGTGTAGCTATAGTAAGAGAATTACAAGCCATATAAGAGTGAACTTCAAGAGAACCACATCCATTTTATTTGGTGGCTGAAAATGTGTGTCTAATGCAGTTTAAGTGAGTCATAAATTCTTGGTAAATAAATGCTGTGAGGAGCGCAGTGGCACAGTTGGCTGAGATGACACTGTTCGTTGTAGGACGGCAGTTAAGGTGGTCCCATCTCTTCAAAAATTCAGTCCCAGAGGTGTCCCAGCCTCTCTGTCCCAGTTTCAGGACAGAAGGAAGTACTGTCTTGAGGGCATATTGTCTCCATGGTTGGTAGACTCCTTTGGAGGGCTGGAGAGATGGCTGAGCGGTTAAGGCACTTACCTGGAAAACCTAATGACCCGGGGTTTGATTCCCCAGTACCCACATAAAGCCAGATCCACAAAGTGGTGCATTCATCTGGAGTTTGTTTGCAGTGGTTAGAGGCCCTGATGTGCCCCTTCATATTTTTTCTCCCTCCCTCCCTCTCCCTTGCAAATAAATAAATAAATAAAAACAAGAGTCAGGTGGAGCTGGTGGGGAGATGTCTCAATGGTTAAAAGCACTTTCTGTACAAGCCTAACAGCTGGAGTTCAAATCCTCAGAATACATGTAAAGTGGGACATAGTAGGGCACGTGCCTGAAATCTCTCTGCACTTATGGCCAAGATACTTGGTGGAACCAGGAGAATCCCAGAAGCTAGTGGGCCAGCTAGCCTGGTGGACAGTGTGATTAGGAGAGACATTGTTGCACCTATGTGAAAGGCAAGGATGGACACCTTGAAGTTGTTCTCTAACACCTATGTGCATGGCACGCATGCGTACATAGGCATGCAAGCGCACACACACACACACACACACACAAACAAATCAAATGTTAAGAGTTTGAGAACAATTTCTGTATTGATGAGCTGGATTAATATTTCTGGACCAAGATTGTTGCTACATCCCAGTACATGCAGAACTCTGTACCTTCCAGGACAGACTCTTGCCAGTCATTCCCATCTATGCTTGGTCCTATGATTTCACCAGAAATAGAATACATGTAACTACGGGAAATTATTTTGCTGAAGTAAGAATTTTACTAGGGAAAGAAACAACATGCTTGAAGATCTGAGAACTTCTTAGTCAACACTGGAGACTCTCCAGACTTGTGGAGTTTTGAATGGTGTTTGCTGGAACACATTTAGGACAGAAAAGTATCTAGGTTTCAGGACAGTAGTGATATATGTTTTGGTACCTAAACATGCAGAATTTTTCTTGCATTTCTCTAAGTTTTTTCAACTTGAGTACATCCTCGTCATTTGTAAAGGCTGTCAGGATTAGTCAGGATTCTTCAGGATATCTGTCTAGATCTCTCTCTCTCTCTCTCTCTCTCTCTCTCTTTCTCTCCCTCTCTTTCTATTTAGGAATAGATGTGTGATAAAAAATTGTCTCACATGATTATGGAAGCTGAGAAGTGCCAAAGTCTGCAGTTAGCCAGCTAGAGACTCGAGAGAGCCAACGGTGTGGGTCCACATGGAGTCTAAAGACTTCTGAATCAAGAGAGCTACTGGTCTAGCTCCCGATAAATGAACCTGGTAATTCAAGGCCCAAGAAGAGCCCATATTTCACTTCATGTCTTAAGATGGGAAAAGAATGATGTCTCAGCCCAAGTAGCAGGCAAGAGGATGACCCTCTTAACCTTTTGTTATGTTCAGGTCTTTAGCTGCCAGTCACCCCATGGAGGGCAATCTCCTTACTCAGTCTATTGATTCAAATGTTAATATCCAGAAACTTCCCTGACACATCCAGAATGTTTGGCCAAATGTAGGGCACCCTACAACCCAGTCAAGTTGACATATAAAATGAACCACCACGTGCTCTCTGTGCCAATTGTTTATTCTTAGCTCTGAGCTGGTAAGGTTACAGTGTCATGTATAAGACCCTGTTGAGTGTCTTTGGTGAAGTGATACCCAGTTAAGGCAGGATTACAGAGGCCAAGTCAGGAATCCAAAAGAGACCTTTGTGTAATGTTTTCTTCTGAAATTCCATCAGCTCTGACTACATTGTTGTCCTTTTTTTTTTTTCCTTCAGTGGGTGAAAAGTGATAGATAAGATGTAATTACAGTGGAGGGAGAACTGCCTCTGGTTCTTTGAGCAGGTCTACACTAAGTCAATATAGTATACATTTGACACTCATTCCTAATAGCCAGAGGAAGGATTTCATTAACATATAGTGTGCCAGCCAGTCTTTTCCATTCCATGAACAGTCATAACTTGTCATAAATGTATTGTGCTGAGTAGACCTGCTGGGCATGGCACAGGGAGAAAGGGCGCATTTCCAGAGGACTTGGTGGGCACCACCAGTGGTCCTAATCTGTGGAGCCCATTCCTCCTCCCCACCACTGTTCCTCTCCGTTTGCTGTGTTTAGAAGCACAAGGTATGTTGACACATGGGACTCACAATATACATTCGAGTGATGGAATTTTTTTATTAGCTAATTTTTAAAATCCATTTAATCATTTTAATACCAAAAACTCATCTTCACTCCAATAAGAAAGTAGTTATGTTTTACAGTTTGACCATCCATGCTTAGCAGGTAATTACCATGCAAGACTTGTTAATCAGCTTCTCAAGGATTTGAACAACTCTGCCACATACCAGGAGACTTAATAACAATGGCCTCAACATCTGTTGTGCATCCTAAGTCTTTCCTTGTTTTCTTTTATTGTTTTACAGTTCTCAGAGGATCTGATTTGCTCACTGGAAACTTGTCTTGATGAGCTGGATTGAAATGGACTAGCAGAATCCTTCTGTGTTTATAAACAAACTTAGGCAAAAAAAAAAAAAAAAAAAAAAAAATCCCCTGTGGATGTGCCTGAATCCTCTAGGTTCTATTTCAAATGATTGTGAATTATTTTATTTTCTTTTGTACTATTTGCCCATAGAAGAAGAAATTCCAAAGGAGGACAGCTGAGGTTATGGTGGGAGGGGTCAGAGCAATTTGGCTTTAGATCTGGTTTTACTAGCTATGTGACTTAAGAAACTAAACTTTCTTTTCTTTCTTTTTTTTGCATGTGCAATATGGTATGTATATGTGTGGTATATGCATGGATATGTGCCCATGTGACACCCTGTGCTCTCACCTGCAACAGGGTGTGATTGCTGCAATGGCCAGAGGGAAACATTGGGTGTCCTGCTTCATCTCTCTTCCACCCATTCTTAAATGAGCTGGAACATGCAGGGGTTTTTGTTTGTTTGTTTGTTTGTTTGGGGGGGGGCAAAGGTAGGACATTGTTAGAGTAGATAAGGATGTGATGAGATGGGTGAACTTGTGCCGGGGAATGCTGGTGTCTAAAACATTGGCCACACCTCAGGGCACTGGTAAAGCCTGCTTTCAAGGTCAAGGGAATCATAGTTCAGAGAGGTGGGGGCACCTGCCAGTATTGGGTTAGAAAATATGGCTACACCAGAGAAGAAGTTGGCTAAAGAGCGTCCGGGGGCGGTGGAGGATGGAGGCTCCAGTGTGGGAGAACCTGGAGCAGAGAGAGGAGATCGGATGGCAGGGAGGTGAGGAGCCAAGGATTCCTCTGAGGTTAGCCAGGGAAATGAATGTGTCATCCCCCACCCACAGGAAAGTCTGAAGTTGTCCCTCAGCAGTTTCTTTTGAGAAATTTTGGCTGAAACATGAAACAAAAGCAATGATCCAACTCAGAACTCTAATACCTTTAAGTTGTTTGTCTAACAGGGCTGCGAGGGTTTCATGCTGAATGTTTCTGTGGCGAATAGCTACCTCTTGTTCCTGCACACAAAGCACAGCCTGCGCTGAGTAATCGAATATTCTTAGTCCAGGTCGCAGCTGTTTTTTCTTTTTTTTGAGAGAGAGAGAAAGAGAGAATGGGTGTGCCAGCAGCCTCTCAGCCGCTATGAATGAACTCCAGATGTGTGCACCCCCTTGTGCGCATGTGCAACATTGCACACTTGCATCACTTTTGCGTCTGGCTTCACGTGTGATCTGGAGAATCGAACAGGCATTCTTAGGCTTTGCAGGCAGGTGCCTTAACCACTAAGCCATCTCTCCAGCCTGCAGCTGTTTTTCCTGAGGAGGAAGTGTTCCTTTGAAAGCTCCTCACCTTTGTCTATACTGCTCGGTGGGTTGAAAAGGCCCCTCTGGGTCTCCTCACTGCTTCTGTGAAATTCTTACCCAAGAATGACCCCCTGGGGCCGGGGAGATGCCCAGCTGGCAAGAGCACTTGCTGCACAAGCATGAGGGCCTGAGCTTGACCCCCAGCACCCACGTAACAAAAAGGGCAGGTGTGGTCACGCACGCCTCTAATCCCACCACTGGTGAGCAGGTGGGGGATATAGAAGGATAACTGTGACTTAATGGTTTGCCAGTCTAATGGAAATGTGGGGTGTGTGTGTGTGTGTGTGTGTGTGTGTGTATGCGCATGCACGCATGTGTGTTTTGGTAAGGTGTAAACTAATTTGGAGAGAAAATCTGTCCTGAAATAATGAGGCAATTGATAACTTGTTTATCCTATTTGGTATAAATATTTGCATATTTTGCTGTAGAAATACTAACATTGAGGATCATTTTCGCTTGCCCTTTCTCTCACCTCTGCCCACCTTAACGAGCACATTCTGCCTGCTTCCATCTGCCTTTCAGTTCATGGGTTCTGGGCTATGACACCGGGGGCTTAGGCATGAAGTCTGGGACTGGGGTTTTCTTCACCACATTGGATTCCTGGAGCCAAGAGTTACAGCTTCACCCTTGTTTCCACTGGATGGTTGCCCCAGGGGCCTCTTTCGTAGTCAAAGCCTCCAGCACTCTGGAATACATGAAGGCCTTCCTTCATGTCCTTTCACTTCCTGAGATGTCATGCCCTGCTCCACTTCTCGCTGCTGGGCTATAAAGTTGCCTCTTGCTTTTGTTCCCTATTCCTAAGGCCCCTGGAGGTTGGTCTCCATTGTTTTTTACCCACTTGTGTTCTCTTTCCTCATCCCAGACCTTGGTGCCACTGTAGCCCAGGCTTCTCAAAGTGCTTTTTAAAATCTAGATCTTTCCTCATACTGCTTCCATTAGAATGTTTTTGAATTTCCCTCTCTGTATAATCTGTTTTTGTCCCCCAATTTTGGGGGCATGTAGGATTTAGTATATGTGCGCATGTGTGATGTATACAGTGAATGCAATGTTTTCAAGTTAAGCTGGTTGTCCCGACAGTCTCAGACAATTGTCTTGCTTCTTCCACTCCTCTCCCCTGCCTGAGCTATGGTTACAGGCTTGCACAGCTGTGCCCGACATGGATGCTGGGGACTGAACACTAGTCATCATCTTACACGAACAAGCAGTCTTACCTGAGCCATCTCCCCAGCCCCTTGTTTTGTTTGGCTCTGTTTTGTTTTGGTGGGATATGCTGGGAGTTGAACCTAGGGCCTCATGCATACTAAATATGTGCTGTACCATTAAGTTACACCCTCAACTCCTGCATGGTCTGTTTTAATAAGCAAATTCTTACCCGAGTAAGCTAGGCACCGATGAATAGAATGGGGCCAGAAAGACTTGTTGATCCTGAGCTCTGTGACCCAGGTAGAACCAAGTAGCTTCCTTGGGTTTCCGATCCGGGCATGACAATGCCTAGCTCACAGGATGAACTGGAATTTCATATGAAGATGACCTGGCCCAGAGTCAAAGGGCAGAAAATATGCTGCAGTAATTCACTATGAAAGGAAACCCAACCCAATCTGGCTGAAACAAAAGATAGGGTGTCTGGCCATGTAGCCTAGCTGAGTGGTGGTAGAGGGGACGTACTAGTTTGAGGCATAGCTGAAGTTCAAGCACTGAGAGATGTTGTGGTCGCTCCCGTGTGCTTTCCTTCCTGGGCTCTTCCTGGAGGTGATGGCAGTGCCCTCTGGTAGGCTCTCTATCACTTTAACACCTTGACAAAGGAGAGTCCCAAGGCCGATGCTCATTGGCTTGGCTCTAGTCACATGAGCATCTCTAAGCGAATCGCTGATGGGTGCAATGAAATGCCCTGAAAGTGATGTGGCTGCCTAGGGCATCAACAGTAAGGGTTCCAGTGTCATCCGAACCACAAGTACTGATGACAGTTCATCTTCATTGTCCACTTGACAGGACGCAACATCGCCATGCAAACACGCCTGTGGGTGTGTCTGCGAGGCTATTTCCAGAAAGGGTTCGTTGAGGTGAGGTAACCCACACTGAATGTGGACAGTCCTAGCCCATGGGCTCGGGTCCTGGACTGAATGAAAAGGAGAGAGAAAGCTGAACACCAGCCTTCATCTCTCTCTGCTTCCTGACTCTAGATGCCTCATGCTCCTGCTGCCATAGTTGCTGGGGGAGAATAAGCCCTTCCTTGCATAAGTTGCTTTGGTCATATATTTTGTTACAGCCACAAGAAAAGTAATGTAATAAGTGTGTGTGGGGGGGAGGGGGGTGGTTCCTAAAGGATGGTTTGTGTTGCTGTTGTGTTGTGTTGTGTTGCTGTGCTGAGAATCGAATCAAGTCATTATGCATACTTCTTTCCTTCTCTTCCCTCCCTTGCCTTCTCCTCCCCCTTCCCTTCCCTCCCTTTCTTCCCCCTCCCTGTTCCCTTCTCTCCCTTCCCCTCCCTTTCTCCTTCCCTCTCCCTCTCTCTTCTCTTCTCCTCCTCTCCCTTTCTCCTCCCCCTTTCTCTTCCCCTTCCCCTTCCCCTCCCTCTCCCCTCCCCTTCCCCTTCTCTCCTCCTGCCCTCCCCTTCCTCCCCCCTTCCTATCCCCTACCTTTCCCCTCCCCTTCCTCCCCCCTCCCCCTCCCCGCCCTTTCCCCTCCTCTTCTCTCCCCCTTCCTCTCCCCTTCCCCTTCTCTCCTCCTGCCCTCCCCTTCCCCTGCCTTGCCCTCCCTCCCTCTCTCTTCCTTTCCTTCTTGTGTTTCTTCTTTCTTCTCTCCCCCCTTCCTCTCTCCCTCCTCACCCTGTTTCTTCTTTTGTGTTTGTGGTGCTGGGATTCATGTTAGGAAAGCACCTCCAAATCCAGCCCCCAGAGGAAAATCAGCTTCTGCTGAGCATGGATGGATGCTAGAGAAGGGAGAGCTGCGTGCGTGCACTGCACATGCTCGTGGGTTGTCCCTTTTGAGGCCATGTTGCCCAGTGTGCTTGCATTTTGGGTGGCGCTGTCCAGGCAGATGGATGGTAGGGGCGAGGGCAGACAGGCAGAAGGGGGAAGATGCAGAAAGATCTGGTGGTAGGCCTCCTCTCTAGCCACAGCCTGGAGCTGACTTCTGCTCCTTATCTGTTTCTGGAGTTGGTTTTGATCTGTTGAAACCTTGTCTGAGCCAGGGAAGCTTTGAAAACATTCTCTTGTCTATTCTCAGCACTGTCTGTTTTGGGAAAGGGAAAGGAAGGACTTAACCCAAAGTTTTCTCCCACTGTCCCTGCTGACACAGTTTAATAATCCTGCGAAACCAAGTGAGGACATCTCCAGTCACCTTTTTGAAGCTGTCCTATTGAACTTATAATGCGCATGTGTGTGTTTTATATAGGGAGTCTTTCTATCCATCACAAGGAATTAATTTTTACTTAGCAGCTGACACGTACCTAATGCAAGCATTTTATGGGGGTTATTTTTCAGTCTTCGTTATTAGTCTCAGGAAGCAGCCTCCCTCATAGATGCCACATGAAGAAACTAGGGCACAGAGAGGTTAATTTAAGCTCTCCTTGGGGACCTAGAACCCAGAACGAGAAGAGCCAGATCCCCAGGGGACTCTGGCCATTTAGGAAGATCAGATGAGAAACACTCCAGGTTCCAGTGGCCACCAGGCTTCAGGCCAGACGAGTTTGGGGGCACAGGAAGCCTCTTTCTCTAGCTTGGCTTCCTTGGAGCTCTGAGGGACAGGCTCTTGCCTGTGGTCTTGCGGACACTGAATGAGAGAGCATGGGAACCCTCCCATCTCCCTTGGCTAGCTGAGTCCGAGGTCAGGGTGGTTGGATTGCTCGGGTTGATTTTTGACCTCCTTGGAGGCAAAGTCCCACCAGCAACGATGCCACATGACTTTGGTCAAATCCTAGAAAGAAACAGTAAATTTGGATAGCATGGGGATTGGTTTTTTTGTTTTGTTTTTTTTTTTTTTTTTTTTTTTACTGAATATACATCTCTAGTGTGTGTCCTTTTTTTTTTTGATGCAAGCATCAAGTGAACATGAACAAGCCTGAGTTTTTACAGCTCAGACTGAAAAATGCTGTGGCTACAGGGGCAGTTCTTTCGCTGCAGGTAGTAAATAGCCCAGAGCTCTTCGGTGTTGAGAACAGGGGAGTGTGCAAGGCGGACTGACAGTTTTCTCATAACTCTTCCATCAAGCGATCTCCACTGTGATCATTTTTCAACCTGCCTTTATTTTTTTCCCTGCCACAGTCCTTCCAAACTCCTACTAGGGTCCAGATCGATCCCAACAGCCTCTTGTTCTAAGAATGATGCAGTTTGTGTCCGTTGTGTTTTGCTGCATCAGAAGACACCCAGCTAAACCTTCCTGCCTCCTACCCACATAGCTGGCCCCTGCGGACTGTGAATGAAGCCACTCTTCTGGCAGATTGCATCTCAGGAATGTCCTAACTGGGCTGGGGAACAAAGGCCTCCTGGTCAAAATGCTTCTTTGTCTGGCCCAGACCCCAGGGACCACAGGGGTCTGGAGTGTCTCGAGCCTGCTCTCATATGCTCCTGGAGGAGTCCCAGGGATCAAGTTCTGTATATTCTGGGTTCCTTGGGGCCCTAATCCCTAGGGGATCAGCCACTTCCAGGCTCTTCCCTCTGTATCCTTGAGAAAGTTCTCCACCCCCCCCCCACCCCTACCTAGAGTGCCATGCAAGAGAAGTCTCATGTCTTTCTGGCCCCATCAGCTATCAGTGGGGAAGCCTGAGACTTCTCATTCCAGCTGGGGACTGGAATTATGGAATTATTCCTATGTCTAGGCTACTGCATTGACCTGTCCAGACTCTTTTAGGAGAAGGAGCTTCGTGTGTGTGTGTGTGTGTGTGTGTGTGTGTGTGTGTGTGTGTGTGTGTGTGTGTGTCTGCATCTGCATGTGTCTGGAGGCGTCATGTTCAGCAGATGTTTTCTGACTTTGCACGAAGCTCTGTTTGGGCACAGTGGGGGAAACCAAACCTGAACAGATGGTCCCTACCCACACAGTGCTTTCAGTTTCATTGGGAACAAAGGATGAGTGTTCACGGGGCACATAGAAAACAATGTGAGTCACCAGCTCATAGGCCTATGCTGCTGGGTCAAGTGGATGGGCATGCCAAGGGGGAACAGGGCACCATGGAGGTGGCCCTTGGCAGACCCACGGTCTTTTCTGCCTCACTGTGCTTGGTTTTGTATCTTCCGCCGCTAACACATGAATTTCTTAAGGGTTCAGTGTGCAGGGCTCCAGTTCCAGCTGGCTCCTTAGCCAGGGCTGGAGTTCTGCTCTTGGCATGGTCTGTTCCGTTTGAGAGGTCAGCAGTGAGCAACTCCATTTGTTCCTTCTGCAGCAGTGTGAGCCAGATCAGGCATCTGTCCTATGTCCTCCACCCCCTTGCTCGCGTGGATAATCTGAGAATGCAGAGGGTGGGCTGTTCTTGGGAAATGTGTTTTAAGTGATGAGACTCGAAGATAGGTGAGAAAAAGCAGATCTTACAAAAATGATGTCCAGATGACCCTGGAGGGTCAGGCCCAGTAGGGAACAGAGCATTCACAGTGCTGGTAAAACCCTTCTCCCCCTTGCCATTTCTTGGAGACAGAGATAAAGAACAACTCCAGGAGTATTTATACTGAGGAAAGTTATTTACATTTCTGGCCCAGGCCCCTGGGGTCCAAGTCTGCTGAGGGGGCGCTCTGCAATCTGCGGTGCTAAGAGCTTCTGCTTGCTCGTGCAGGACAGAGAACTAAGTTCAAGGATGAGTAAACACGGAGACATCTCACTTCTTGCCTTCTGCGCTTTTCCTGTCCAGAAGGGAAAGTTAAAAAAAAAAAAAAAGAAAGAAAGAAATCCAGGTGCATCAGATTTCATGAAACAGGTGTGAATCTAGAAAGTTCTGCATGCAAATCAGGAGTGAGTCGCAGCAGCCTGGTGGAAGCTTGAAGGACCTACATACATATTTTGATAAAGTAAAAAGACTTCATAAAGAAGATCATTGGTTTAATTACTCGCTCATTTATTTATTTTATCATTGAGCCCATAGTCCTTAATCTTGGCTTTACCTTAGAATCACCTGAGAAGCTTGTAAGCTCTTGAGGCCTCAAATCATTCCCCGCCACCAACCAATGAAGATGGGCTCTCCAGGAGCTGGATCTGTTGCAAGATCTCCAGGTGCACTCAAATAAATAAATAAAATATAATTTAAAAAAAAAGACTATGCCCTGCATCTGTACAATGGAATGTTACATAATAAGCTAAGGGAGTAAACTTCTTGTCACGCAGCAAAGATCTTAAGAATTTGAAGTTCTAGTACGGGAACACATCTATTCATGTATACCCTGCCAGAAGAATGCTGTGGTAATCAATGGGGTGACAGACCACATAGCTGGATCTTACTCACATCCTCCTCCATGCAGCGTGGATGGCTCCCTTTGTCTTAAATTCAAGGAGTCAGGTTCCAGAGGCTAAGCAGTTGCCATGCCCAGGGAGTGGGGAAAGGATTGCTTACCAATAAAAGGGTGTTTTTTTTGGGGGGGGTGGATATGTGCTATATCTTTGACAGTAGTGGCTTCCACAGCTAAGCATGTTTGTCAAACATCCTATAGTAAAATAAAATGGGATCATATTACATGTGACTTTTATCCCCATAAAAATACTTTTGTTAAAAATAACACCCCCACCCTCAACCAATAATGAATGGATGAGTAGAATGTCCTTTATCCGTGTGATGGACTTTTATTTGCATGAGAAGAATTGAGTGTTCATGCCTGCCACAGAGTGGAGGATCCTTGAGATTGCCATGCTAAGTGAAAGGGGGCAGAGAGGAGGGCACACAGGACCTGATTCCGATATCAACGAAGCATCCAGAATAGGCAAATCCACAGGGACAGCAAGCTGACTAGTTTTTGCCAGGAATGTGTGGAAGAGGAGGAGTGGGAAAGGACTTCAGAACGGGGTTCTGCTTGAAGAAATGAATGTGCTTCTTACCACAGGGAGGGGCTTAGATGGTATGCGTGTGTGTGTGTGTGTGTGTGTGTGTGTGCGTGTGCGTGTGTCTGTCCACTTCACTTCCTATTGGTAGGACCGTTACACAGTAGGCACTTGGTAGAAAATAACTCAGTTTTTGGCACAGTTTGTATGTGTTTGCATGTCCATATGTGTGTGTGGGTACATATGTGCATGTGTACATGTGTGTGGAAGCCAGAGTTGATATTGGGTGTCTTCCTCAGTCACTGTCCACCACTCTAATTTTTTTTAAGATTTTATTTTTATTTATTTATTAGAGACAGAGGGAAACAGAGAGGGAGAGTGAGAGTGGGTACGTCAGGACCACTAGCCACTGCAAACAAACTCCAGATGTGTGTGCCCCCTTGTGCATCTGGCTTACGTGGGACCTAGAGAATTGAACCTGGGTCCCTTAGGCTTTGCAGGCATGTGCCTTAACTGCGAAGCTATCTCTCCAGCCCATCACTCTAATTTTTAAAAATATTTATTTGAGAGAGAGAGAAAATGGGTGCACCAGGACTTCTAGACACTACAAACAAACTCCAGATGTATGCACCACCTTGTGCATCTGGCTGACATGGGTGATGGGGAATCAAACCTGGATTCTTAGGCTTTGCAGGCAAGCACCTTAACCACTAAGCCATCTCAGCCCCTAATTTTCTTTCTTTTTTTTTTTTGAGAGAGAGTCTCTCACTGAGCTTGGAGCTGTGTGGGGAGAGCAGGGAATCAATGTCAGTGTCTTCTTTATTGCTCTCCACCTTCCTTTTGGAGAGAAGGGCTTTCACTGATTGGGCTAGACTAATTTGCCAGCAGGCTTCTGTCCCTGCCTGGTACTTGGTACTTTTGAAGAAACAGGCATTTGAACGTGGGTGTCCTTTCTCAGGTAGAATGAAAGGCATGCTTTCTGAACACTCACCCTGTGAGCTTGAGTCCTCTTTGGTCAGAAGAAACCTGTGCTTTCATTATTATTATTGTTCTTTTTGCCTCTCCCCCACATCCATGGGATGGTGTTTGCTTCTCACGACAACTTGCATAACATTCCTGACATAGAATGGTCCCAGGCACTTGTGTTATTAAGTATACTTTGCCCAGTGGCTTGATCTTGGGAATTGTCTGGGAGAAGGGGCGGGGACGCCTGCCTTTATAGAACATGTTCTTTATAAAAAACAGGTCCCCTCGGTTTGATGTTTGGAAGGAAAAATCAGGCTGAATCATGGGTTGTCAGTAAATGCAGCTGAGTAAATAAAAATGTGTGTCTGAGACTGCAGGGGAACCGTGAAGTTCAGCTCTCTCTGGGTCTGGGAGACATTTCTGGTTGGGAACCTAGTGACCGAAGAACACGGCTGCCCAGGACGAGGAAAGCCGGGGAGGGAGGTGGGGTGGAGGAGGTCTCCGCCATGGCCCAGGGCGATGAATCGAGCCGTTGCGCCGTCCAGCTCTGCGTGGGCCTTGGAAGCACTAAACAAGAATCTTATTGATGATTTGTTAGACCCAGAGCAGACAACCCTGAACTTTAACAGAGCCAGGATGGAAAGCCCACACAAGGGCCTACAGTTTCCAGAATGAACAACTGTGCTTATGTTCCCCTTCTTCCCCTGGAGGACAAGGAAGAGACCCGAATGAAAAGCATGTGGGGGATGGTGGGGGGGCAGGGAAATGTGATAGCGGGGTCCCAAGCCTCAATGGTACAGCCACATTCTTCCGAAGGGTGGCCCGCCTCTGAGTCCTGAGGGTTGAAGAATGTCACAAGGGTTGGCTCAGATGGGGGCTTTGCTTCTGTTGATTGTTATAACCAAGAACCCATAGCTGGACCCTGGCAGGGTGTATCTGGAGAGGAGGTACTGTCAGCCTTTGGGGTACTTTGAAGATATCCAGGGTCATAAAGCCTGACTCTTGACCACAGTGGGCTTACATCTCCTCTCTGACATGACCAAGAGCATTCTCTTTGAGAATGACAGGCTTTGACAGGAACAAAGTAGAGAGGGAGGCAGAGCTGGTCACCTGTGGCCTCATGGAGAGGACACCAGAGCAAACGGCAGTGGTGCTGATCTCCAGAAGGGAAATTGCACATGCACTGCCCCCTCACCCCGCTTGTGTTTGTTTCTACGAATGCTTAAAACAACTGTTCTGGAAGCAAAGGGAGCCATCAGTGCTGTTATCAGCAGAAAGGGCGTTGGGCATCGCTGTTCTCCACCAATCTACAGGGCCCATTAGTTCCCCAACAGCAGGAGCCACAGCTGCCAGTCACAACGCCCCAAGGGGGGGGGCTGGACATCTTGTGGCATTTTGCATTTTCAGCCATCTTCCCTCATAGCCCCTCCATCTAACTGAATGATAGCTAGTGTTACCTTCTTGTTGCTGGGACAAAGCACCTGATCGAAAGCAGCTTCTGGGAGGAAAGGGTTTTGTTCTGGCTTCCAGTCTCAAGGGGGGAAGCTTCATAATGGCAGGGAAAGCGTGGCGTGAGCAGAGGCTGGGTGTCACCTGTGCCCCAGCAGGAGGAAACAGCGGCAAGAGAGTGAGCCAAACTCTGACAAGGGGGAGCTGGCTACAACACCCCTAAACATGCCCCCAGAAACACACCTCTTCCAGCAAGGCTTCACCTCCCAAATTGCCACCAGTTGGGGTCCTAGCATTCAGAACACATAAGTTTGTGGAGGACACCTGAATCAAACCACCATGTTCAAGAACCTTGGCTCCGCCTTGCCTTCTCCAACTCTTTTTAATTTTTTTTTTATTTTATTTTTATGACAGAGAAAATAAATTGGCATGCCAGAGCCTCTAGCCACTGCAATGAAACTCCAAACATGTGTGCCACCTTGTGCACATGCATGGCCTTGTGTGCATTTGTTACCTTGTGTGTCTGGCTTATGTGGGTTCTGGGGAGTTGAACCTGGGTCCTTAGGCTTCCCAGGCAAGTGCCTTAACCACTAAACCATGTCTCCAGCCCTCTTTTTTATGTCTCCTGGAACCCCTGACCTTGGGATATAGTGGACCAGGAAGCAGAGGCTATGACTTGGCACCAACCTAGCCAGGTCCCTGGGAATGTCTCCAGCCAATGGAATGCAGACAGCGAGCCCTTTGAACTTGGACATAGTTGGGTTTGAACCCAGCGCCACTCCTCACTGGGGATGAAGCTGAGCTGAGTCATGATGCAGCTTCACTAGCCCATTCCCAGAGCTCTGCCCTTGCAGGGTACTTGAGAAACTGGGGATGGTAGGGGTCCAGCCAATAGGGTGGTGTCCAGCTGTCCTAGTTAGGTCACTCCCTTATCATCTTCATCTGTACTCAAGCAGTCATCTGACTGGCCTCCCCTCCCATCTGTACCCACCATTTTCTGCCGCAAGGACAGCGTGGATGGTTCTGATTGCTGCATTGACCCGAGCCCTGCAGGAATGGCGTTCACTCCTATGCGAAGACGCGGAGGCCCTCAGCTCTGCCGCACCCCAGTGCATGACTCTAGCTTTAGAACTCACCTTCTTCCCTGGTGTTGCAGTCAGGTTCACATCGCTTGCAGAAATCACCTGACCAAGAGCAGCTTGTAGGGAAAAAAGGTTTATTTTGACTTTCCAGACTCAAGGGGAAGCTCCATGATGGCAGGGAAAACGATCACATGAGCAGAGGGTGGACATCACCCTCTGGCCAACATGAGGTAGACAATAGCAACAGGAGAGTGTGCCAAACACTGGCAAGGGGACACTGGCTACAATACCCATAAGCCCGCACCAAAATACACTGCCTCCAGGAGGCTTTAATTTCCAAATCTCCATCAGCTGGGAACCTAGCATTCAGAAGACCTAAAGTGCATGGGGGATGCCTGAATCAAATCACCACACTTGTGAAGCCCAGTCCCATGGGCCCCTGTGCTCTGTGTGCCCATGATACACAGACCTACATGTGCATGGCCTCAGTCTCTTCCTGATGTGCCCCTGGACATGTCTCAGGGACCCGCCTGTAGATTCTTCTCCCCACCAAGCGCCAGGCTTTGCCTCTCTTTCCTCAGTGCATTCCTGGTCCTTGGAGGCCTTCCCATATTCATCTTATTCTCAGCCTTGTGTGTTTACTGGGTTCCCCTGGGGACTGGCATTGAGACCACATCTGGGTCATCTTTGTCTCCCTGGAGCCAGGCACACACTTTTTACCCTTTGGCTTAGTCTGCGTTTGCTCATGTGAGGGATAAACAAAGGCTGTTTTCCAGGAATGAGGCAGCTTTTGGGAAAAGTGAAGGATGTGGAAGTAAGGAGGCATTTCCAGTGTCGTGCTTTCTCCTCTTCGGGGTGTTCTTACGGCCTTGACAAGTTCACTTTCCTCACAAGGCCCTTTCATTTTCTTTCTTTTCTTTTTTTCCACAGAAGTAGTCACTTTGTTTCCCCTGACTTCTCTGAGCTCACAGCAGGAAGCTCATGACCAGAACAGCCCCCAGCCCAAGGCCTTTCAGTTTGGGAACGTTTGAGTCAATCTTTTCAGTCTCACTCTGGGACCAGCAGATGTGGACCCTGAATACGTACTTGTTAACTTAACAGCGGTCAAGACTCGCTTGCGGATTGCCAGTGCTGTGGCTTAGGAACCCAGGCTACAGACCTTCCTCACTTTCTGTCAGGCAAACCTTGTCATTTGGCCATCCCGACCCTACTTGTTTAATTCCATCTCTGGCCATCTTCAGGACTGCTTCAGTTCTACCCATTTTCCCAGGCCAAGGGCAGGGGCAGTATGAGGCCTGACCCTGGTGTGCTGATCTGGTCACAGCGGGGGCTGAGGTAGGGCTCAGCACTGGTGGACACCCGACCCAAGGAGACTGCACGGAGGTTGGGCACATCCCCCGGCGCTGCCTATGTTAACTAATCTCACCTGATAATGCTGCTCAGAAAGCCCACGTCCCATCTTCTCAGGACAGACATTGAACTGCTTGGCAGGGTTTTCGCTGTGCTGTGTCCTGTGGTGTGCCCCATGGCTTCTGCCTCCCTCGCCTCTGGTTATTTATAAACCTGCTCAGTGTGGTTATGGGTCTGGCCAGCAATGCCAGGAAGACACGAGGGAGGGCAGGGAGCAAGTACAGGCTCTCTGCAACCTGCCTGTTCTCAGTTGCTCGCTGGCTCCCAGAATGTCACTGTTCAAGCCAGGCCTGGTGGCACAAGCTGATCTCAGCTGTTTGGGAGGCTGGGGTGGGAGGATTGCGAGTTTGAGCCAGCCTGGGCTACAAGGGTGAGCTCAGGACCAGCTTACAGGACAACTCACTGAGAACCTGTCTAAAATAAAAAGTAAAAATAGGGCTGGTGATATAGCTCAGTGGCAGAGTACATGTTTAGCATGCTTGAGGCCCTGGGCTCGATTTTCAGTACTGAAAATAATAATATTAATAATAATAGTAGTAAGCATTACGTGGTCCACATAGACAAGGAGCTCAGAGTGGTCTCAAGCAGATGGACCACAAAGAAAACATGATTTGCCAGAGGTTCTGGATGGTGGGCAGCTTGCTAGGGTCCAAGTTCTAGAACAGTAGACCTTATAGTGAACTTGAGAAGTTGGCTTTATTTAGACCAATTGAAGGAAGAATTATAAATTAGGAAGAAGGGCTTGCTTAGCATGTGTGAGGTCCTGGAGATGAATGAATGAATGAGCGAACAACACATGAATGAATGAATGAATGAATGAATGAACAACATGAATGAATCAATCAACAAACTGGAAAAGCAGGGCAAGATCCCTTGGAAAGGCCTGTCTGCTGGGTGTTTTAGCCAAGTACTGTTTGCCAGGTGCCTGGTTTTTCAGTGGACTTCCCTGAAGCACTGACCCAGGCCAAGAATGAATTTTTCGTACCCTGTGGCCATGGAGTTCATGTACACAGTAGGTAAATGGCTTTGTTTTGATTTCATTCGTTTAGTTGGCAAATACTTAATGGACACTATGTGAGACTCTGAAAATGTAAGCTAGACACAGAGTTGGAACGTAGTTAACTCGTGACACGAGCAGCACTGTGAGAGGAGGTGTGGGGTCTCCTGTTACTGCTGTAACAAGTCCCTAAGCTCAGTGACTTACAGCAGCACAAATTCATTCACTTACAGTTCAGGAGAAGTGAATCAAAGTAACCGCAGGGCTTGGTTCCAATGCCAGTCCCTCTCCTTGCCTTCCCAGTTTCTAGAAGTCACCTGCATCCCTCGCCTTACAGCCCTTTCCTCCCAGGTCAGAGCCATCATTGTAGCATCTGCACTTCCCTCTGGCTCTTGCCTCTGTTCTCCTTCTCCTCTTCTCCTTCCTCCTCTTCCACTCTGTCTCTGACTCTCATCCTCCTTCCTCTTACCAGGGCTCTGGTGATGACCTGGGGCTACCGAATAGTCCAGGGTCACCCTTCTTGTCACTTGTACCTGTGAAGTCCCTTTTGTTGCATAAAGCAGAAAATCCACAGATTTCGTGGATTGGGACATAGGCATCTATGAGGGCATCATTTAGCCTTCCATGGGGGCGAGGACTGGTAATGTGGGGTTTTCTTTCAAAGGAGCTCTTACTCTGGGATGCCCAGAGAGGGTACTGTAGAAGGAATGCTATATAGACAAATGCGTGGAGTTGGTCAGGCGAGGAGATACCAACCATGCCGTGAGAGCATCGTGCTGACTGTGTGAGTGGTGGTGGAGTCTGCGGAGAAGGGCTGTCAGTGGTGGAACCAGGAACAGCTTTTAATTGGGGGAGTCTGTGGACAGGCTTGCACTGTAGCCATGTATCTAGCCAAATAAAGATCAGGCTTAGGGACAGAGGGTTTCACAGACAGAAGGAACTTTAAAAAGTTATCTCCGTGAGCCGGGCGTGATGGTGCATGCCTTTAATCCCAGCACTCGGGAGGCAGAGGTAGGAGGATCGCCATGAGTTTGAGGCTGCCCTGAGACTACATAGTGAATTTCAGGTCAGCCTGGACTAGAGCGAGACCCTACTTCACACACACAAAAAAAAAAAAAAAAAAAAAAAAAGTTATCTCCATGAGCCAGTAGTGGCTGCACAAGTCTTTAATCCCAGCTCTTGGGAGGCAGAGGTGGGAAGATCTCCACAAGTTTGAGGCCACCCTGATCTACATAGTGAATTCCAGGTCAGCCTGGGCTAGAGGGAGACAGAAAGTTAGGTTGTAAGGCTAGTGTCCCTTGGAGTGACTAGAGATGAGAATGTCTAAGCGCTGTTTAAGAGCCAGAGCTCAGCTCAGCAGCAAAGCCCTTTGGAGACTCTTGCAAGGGCAGGCATTGGTGCTGGAGGGGCACCCTCAGTGTGCTAGGCCAACTCAGCCACCACCATTCCCTCAGCGAATGCAAGACCTGTCACTCCACTGAGATTGTCCATCTCCAAATCCAAGACCTGTTTTTCTCCTACTATGACCCTGAACTTGAGAATGCCACCTCCTACCTCTCCCCATGTGCCACCAGCTCTCACCCCATACTCATCCTCCTGGGTCCGGAGGGGCTGTGGGGGGTGGCTTTGGGGTGTGGAGAGAAGCAGTCATTGAAAGGTGTCTCCCGTTTTCCCTCTTCAGCCCTGGAGCAGTTGCTGACGGAGCTGGACGACTTCTTGAAGGTTCTGGACCAGGAGAACTTGAGCAGCACAGCTGTGGTGAGGAAGAGCGGCCTGGCCGAGCTGCTGCGGCTTTACACCAAGAGTAGCAGTAAGTGTGGGCCTGGGGCCTCGGCTCACCCCGGCGAAATGGGAAGATAGCGGTGCTTACCGTAACAGCAGACATTGATTTCTCGCTCTTCTCAAGGCCAAAAGTCTGGGATCAAGGAATAGACAGGGCTGGCATTTGAAGACCCTGTCCTTGGCTTTCCAATAGCCAAGGTCCTTACATGGTCTCTCTCTCTCTCTCTCTCTCTCTCTCTCTCTCTGTGTGTGTGTGTCTGTCCCACTCTCTTCTTCTAAGGAAACCAGGACCCACCTCTTTAATGTCTAGTTAGTGTCATTCTGAGGTCTTGGGGGCTGGGATTTAATATATGAATTGAGGCAGAGGTTGTACCGTTCAGCCCACAACAAACCATTGCAGGGTAACCTGACTCAAGTGAAAGCCCCAGAAATTTCTGAATATTCAACCCAGCAGTCTGTGAGGGAGCTTTTAAGCAAAGTATTTTCTTTTTTTTAAAAAAAAAAAACTTTTTCTTTTTTATTATTTTTTTTGGAGAGAGACACAGAGAGACAGAGAGAGAGAGAGAGAGGGAGAGGAAGACAGAGATGGGTGCACCAGCAGTGTCTCAGCTGATGTGAAAGAAATCCAGATGTGTGCGCCCCCTTGTGGTCAAGTGTGGCATTGTGCCCTTACGTCACTTTGCATCTGGCTAAACGTGGGACCTGGAGATTGGAACTGCTGGAGATTGGAACTGCTGGAGTGTTCTTAGGCTTAGGAGGCAGGCGCCTTAACCCCTAAGCCATCTCTCCAGCCCAAGTATTTTCTTTTTTAAAGCATATTTATTTGCAAGCAGAGAGAGAGAAAGAGAGAGAGAGAAAATGAATATGGACACACCAGGACCTCTAGCCACTACAAACGAACCTCAGGTGCATGTACTACTTTGTGCATATGGCTTTATGTGGGTACTAGGGAACAGAATCCTGGTCCTCAGGCTCTGCAGGCAAGTGCCTCAACCACTGAGCCTTCTCTCCAGCTCGAGTGAAGTATTTTCAAGGCATTCTCCTTTCCAATTGGAAGTAGAGAAGAGACAGTAGCCTGGTACAAAACTACCTGAGGCTTCCTTGGGCACTACCCATGTACACTGCCCACGTATAGATGCATTTCTTCCTCAGGACACCCCTACAGAATTTACAACACCCCTACAGGATTTACGACACCCCTACAGGATTTACGACATCCCTACAGGGTTGTAGCTGCTGCAGCGGAGGAAACCCAGACCTTGGGGGTTTGAATACCTTTCTTAGTATTATACAACCCAAGGGAAGAAGAGGGAAATGTACGTTTGAGATTGTAAATCATAGTACCTTTAATTTATGATGTTTCCAAAATTTAAAAAATTACTTTATGGCCGGGCGTCGTGGCACATGCCTTTAATCCCAGCACTCTGGAGGCAGGGGTAGGAGGATCGCAGTGAGTTTGAGGCCACCATGAGACTACAGAGTGAATTCCAGGTCAGCCTGAGCTAGAATGAGACCCTACCTCAAAAAAAAAAAAAAAAAAAAAAAAAAAAACCTTTATGGAAAGGGGTGCGCTGAGGTAGTTGAGGTGTCTGTGACTGGATTCTGAAGGTGTCACATGCATCTGCCTCTTAGCAGGAACAGCCACTACCCGTGCCAGAGAAGGGACATATCCACCTGCCCCAGCTACCACAGTCTGGAAATGCTCCCTGCATCGTCTGAATCAGCTGCATGGTCTCCAGGGCCCCTGCCCCCATCTGTTTTGTGTGTCGGTGGGGAGGGGGGAAGTTCATGGAGTCATGTGAGCATGTGGAAGCCAGAGGACAACCTCAGATGTTGTTCATCAGGTGCCATCTACCTTTCTTTTCTTTCTTCTTCTTTTTTTGTTTTAGAAATTTGCAACTGTTGTTTTTTAAATTTATTTATATTCAAATTTTATTTATTTGAGAGTGACAGAGAGAGAGAGAGAGAGAGAAAAATGCAGAAAGAGAATGGGCGCACCAGGGCCTCCAGCTATTGCAAATGAACTCCAGATACATGCACCACCTTGTGCATCTGGCTTATGTGGGTACTGGGGAATTGAGCCTCGAAATGGGGTCCTTAGGCTTCACAGGCAAGTGCTTAACCACTAAGCCATCGCTCCAGCCCCCCCATCTACCTTTCTTGACACGGGGTCTCTCACTTGCCTGTAGCTTACTAAGTAGGCTAGACTGGCTGGTTAGTGAGCATCAGTATTCCACTTGTCTCCACCTCCCTAGTGCTGAGGCTACAAGGACATACCACCATCTTTTTTAAAATTTAATTTAAATTGAATTTTTTTATTTATTTGAGAAAGAGTGAGTAAAAGAAGCAGATAGAGAATGGGCACACCAGGGCCTCTGTAGCCACTGAAAACTCCAGATGTATGCGCCACCTTGTGAATCTGGCTTACATGGGTGCTGGGGAATCGAACCTGGGTCCCCAGGCTTCGCAGGCAACCACTAAGCCATCTCACCAGCTCATCTTTCTTTAAAAAAAAATTATTTATTTATTTGAGAGAGAAAGAGGCAGATAGAGATGTGATGGGTATGCCAGGGCCTCCAGCCATTGCAAGCGAACTCCAGACATATGCATTTCTTTGTACATCTGGCTTACATGGGTTCTGGGGAATCAAACTTGGGTCCTTAGGCCTCACAGGCAAGTGCCTTAACCACTAAGCCATCTCTCCAGGCCTAAATTTATTTGCAAGCACAGAGAGAGAGAAGAGAGATAAACAGAGAGAGTGGATGCACCAGGGCCAGCAGCTGCTGCAAACAAACTCCAGGTACATGTGCCACTTTGTGTATCTGGCTTTACATAGGTGCTGGGTAATCAAACCCAGGTCATTAGCCTTTGCAGGCAAGTGCCTTAACCACTAAGCCATCTCTCCAGCCCCGCCACCACCTTTTTAAAAATGTAGGTTCTGGGGATTGAACTCAGTTCCTCATGCTTGACAGGCAACTACATTAATGCTTGTGCTAGCTCCTTAACTCCCCCTTCTCTGTTCTCAGCATTCTGTTTTCAGGGCAGAGATATGGTAGAGCTGATGTCTGTATAGCTGTCCACCAGCCTTCCCTTGTGGGAGGAGCCATCCTGGCCCCCCCATTCTCCATCTTCATCTCCATCCTCACCTTGGCTCCTGTGCAGGCCACCCCGCAGTTCCCAGGCTCCTCCTGTCTTTGTAGCCAGCACATCAAAGACGACCTGGTGGGAAAGAGCGGCAGAGGGGAAATCCACACAACAAAGCAGGAAGGTTAGATGGGGATGATTCACCACAAGGAGGGAGGATTCTTGAGTGGAATCCTTTAAACAGCACACTCCCCAGATCTTTAATAATGTGCTCCGGCTTGACTACACTCAATTATAAAGACTGCCTCTGTTAGGCAAACACCTCTTTGTGATCTGTCTGACCGATGGTTCTTGGTGTGAAAGCACAGGCAGCGCCTTCCATATTGGGTCCTATTGGCTTAGTGTGGTTAGGATCCTATGGGGCACCCTGTGTTCTGCCCTTGATCTGAACCTATAATATTAGGCTTTCCTGATTCTTGGCCTCTGCGGTTTGTTGGTGGATCATAGATCCCTCAGTGTAAACTACCTCCAAAAAGCCCCAAGACTGCTGGTAGATGTGTTCTGAGGTCTGTGGTCATGCTGTGTATTCCCCAGGGCATTGCCCAGGGGCTAATAGCCACTGTTTGACAGAGCACTTCCCCTCTGGATGGCTCCGCGCCACTTAGAATATTGAGGGGAGAAGAGCAGCTAATGTGAATTGACTTGCCACGTCTAAACGCAGTGCTCCACGTACTCAGTGCCATGGACTTGTCATTTTACCCTCATCCCGCATTTGTGAGGAAGCTGCCATTATTATGTTTACCAGTGAAGGAGCCAGAGATTGGCACGTCACTGCTTAGAGGCACCGGGTTATGAACGGTAGAATCAGAGCAGGTAGCACTAACCATTGTACACTCCTCCCGCCCTGGCTCCACTGCAGTGGATTGAATGTTGTGTTGCCCAAGACTAAGCCCTAAGCCCCTCTCACCCTGAAATCATGGCATTCATCTCCCTCCTGGCCTCCCAGCCTGTCTCACCGTGTATCTCCCAAAACCGAGCTCACCCTGGGGGTTCTGGTAGGGCTGACAGCCTGCTCATCTGAGGATAACCTGTGTTCCTCATGTGTGTGGATAAGAGTATGAGTGTACATGTGTGTGCATTTGCACTTTTCAAACGGAAGTGTTCATCTGGGTTCTCTGACCTTTTATGTTCTCAGCCTACCAGGAATATTCTGTCCTTTTTTTTTTTTTTTTTTTTTTTAAGAGTAACAGGGTACAGACTGAGGGCTGCTTTATCAGGGACTTGGCCCACGGCGGTATGTTCATGTCTGTTAGCAAGATACATGCCTCCCAACTCCCCTGCTTGAGGCTCCAGAGTGTTCCAATGGCTGCCCCTCTGATAAGCACTTCAGGGCTGGAGGGATGGCTTAGCAGTTAGTTACGTGCTTGCCTGTTAAGCCTAAGGACCCTGGTTCCAGGCTCAATTCCCCAGGACCCACATAAGGCAGATGCACAAGGTGGCACATGCATCTGGAGTTCGTTTGCAGTGGCTGGAGGTCCTGGTGCGTCCATTTTCTCTCTCTCTCTCTCTCTCTGCCTCTTTCTCTGTCTGTCGCTCTCAAATAAATAAATAAAAACAACAATAATTTTTTTTTTTTTTTTAAAAAGAAGCACTTCAAATGTTCTGCCCATTCAACTATGGTGAAGAAGTTCAGGCTCCTCCTCCCCACCCTGTCCCTCTGCAAGTAAGAGCAGGAATGACACACTTTACCCCAGAGCTATAAGCCTGTCTTTTCTGTAACACCAGACCTTGTCATTTCTTACCTGCATGTCTTGTGACTGCCCAGTCAGGGTCTGTCTCCCCCACCAGAGTGATCTTGAAGGTTCTGGAAGGGAGAGATGGCTCTGTGGTTCTCTGCCGAGCCCGCTGCACCTAGCATGCTAGTGATGCTAACAGTGAGTGGGTGAGTGACAGAAAGGCCTCTAGGCCAAGGCTGCTGATGCCCTGACAGAGAACTGTACAGCAGCCTTGCCTTCCAGGGTCCAGTTCAGTGCACTCTCCTTGTTATTGCAGAGAGACTTGGGAGTCTTTAATACCAAACTACATGACCTTATACTGATCTTGATTTTCAGCACTATGGTGGTTTGAGTCAGGTGTCCCCCATAAACTGAATGCTAGGTTTTGAATGCTAGGTTCCCAGCTGATGGAGATTTGGGAATTAACACCTCCTGGAAACAGTGTATGTTGGGGGCAGACTTATGGGTATTATAGCCAGTGTCCCCTTGCCAGTGTTTGGCACACTCTCCTGTTGCTGTTGTCTACCATATGTTAACCAGAGGGTGATGTCCACCCTCTGCTCATGCCATCATTTCCTCTGCCATCATAGAACTTTTCCCCCAAGTTTGTAAGCCAAAGTAAACCTTTCTTTCCACAAGCTGCTCTTGGTCGGGTGATTTCTGCCAGCAATGTGAGACTGACTGCAACAAGCACTGTGGGTTGAATGTAGGGCCTCTTGTGTTCTAGGCAAGCACTTTATCACTGATCTGTACCTATGGCCCTTCCATAGGGCTGGTGAATCAAAACTACATCCACCACAGGCCAGCAAAGCACCAGGCAAGTCTGTGCAGCAAGCATAGGTAGTCAGTGTGAGTTTTCTCTATAATTAAAAATTGTTAGGCTGGGGAGATGGCTTAGTAGTTAAGGTGTTTGCCTGTGAAGCCTAAGGACCAGAGTTTGATTTCCCCAGAACCCACATAAGAAAGATGTATAAGGTGGCACATGCATCTGGAGTTTGCTTGCACTGGCTAGAGGCCCTGGCATGCCTATTCTCTCTTGCTCGCTCTCTCTATGTGTGTGTCTGCCTCTTTCTCTCTCTGAACTAAATAAAAATATCTTTAAAAACATTTAGGAAAAAAGAGTCAAAAATTGTCATTTTGGAGATAAAGCACCTACTTAAAATCTAACAGGAGAGTAATAACAACAACTTGCCTTTATTTAGTACAGGAGTGTGAAGATAGTCAATAACGTGAAAAAGAAAGGGACATGAAATGGATCCCAGTTCCATTTCTCATCCTTACCAGTGTCTTCGAGGTGTTTTTGTTCAGTTGTGATTGCCTCTGTGTTTCTAGATGCATATTATTTTACATTTAGAATTATGACACTGTACATTTTAACGTTGGAAGTTTGCATGTTTTCCCCCTGTTCGAAATTTGATCTTTTTAAAAAATGTATCTTTTTATTTACTTATTTATTTATTTGAGAGAAAGAGAGAGAGAGAGAAAATGGGCATGCCAGGACTTCTAACCACTGCAAATGAACTCCAAATGCAAGTGCCACCTTGTGCATCTGGCTTACATGGTGGGCCCTGGGGAATCAAACCTGGGTCCTTAGGCATCACAGGCCAGTGCCTTAACCACTAAGCTCAAAAAGTGGTCTTTTAATTTAACTCTGAGCCATGGATGTCTTTGCAAATAGCAGATGTAGAGCTTGTGATTTCTCACAGTTCATTAGTGCCATTGATAAATGAGCCCTAATGTCCACTTGTCCACTCTGCCGCCTCATTGTATTCATTTTTTTTGTTTGTTTGTTTCATTTTTCGGTTTTTTAAGGTAGGGTTTCACTCTAGCCCAGGCTGACCTGGAATTCACTATGTAATCTCAGGGTGGCCTCGAACTCACAGGGAGAATGGGTGCACCAGGGCCTCCAGCCACTGCAAACAAACTCCAGATGCATGCACCCCCTTGTGCATCTGCCTTATGTGGGTCCTGGAGAGTTGAACTGGGATCCTTTGGCTTTGCAGGCAAATGCCTTAACCACTAAGCCATCTCTCCAGCAGCCCCCCCCCGCCAGCTGTATTCTTTTATAGCAAAACTTCATACAATATTGTATGAAATGACTTCAAATAAAGTTCTGTTGATAAGCTTCAGTTTTCCTATAGGATCAATTTCTGGGAGAGAAAATGCTGAGACAGGGTGAACATAAAAAAATTCTCCAAAATAACATTCAAAATGTCTGTGCCAATTTGCACACAGCGTGGTTGTCTGTTTTTGTGATGGTAAGGTCTGTTGAGGTTGAAGTCATTTACCTTACCATTTTCTTATTTTGAGCATTTTAGTTATCTGCTCCTGGAATTAATCCATTTATTTGCAAGAAGAGAGAAAGAGAGAAAGAGAATGGGTACATCAGGGCCTCCAGCCACTGCAAACAAACTCCAGATGCATGCACCCCCTTGTGCATCTGGCTTTATGTGGGTCCTGGGGAATCAAACCCAGGTTATTAGGCTTTGTAGCAAGTGCCTTAACTGTTGAGCCATCATTCCAGCCCCATCCCTTATCTTTGTTTAGATACAAGTCTGCCTTTTCACAGTACTTAATAATCAAATATATTGTCTTGAAAACATCAGGGTTTCCTAGGAGTGGGCGGTATTTCATCTTGGTGGTTTTCTGTGCTCTGCAGCAAAGACAACTGAGGCACAAGGATCAAGTGTTCTGCCCAGCATGGTGCTTGGTGGAGCCCCAACTTCCACCTCTTCCTCCTGCTTCCTCTTGTCCCTGTTTTGTGCCGCCCCTTGTGCAAGTCATTTGAGATCCTTGTTACCAGGTCAAGGTATTGACTGGTCCTTGTAGGGTGGGGCTCTGTGGTGGCGCTGCGACGGCTCACGGTTGAGGACCCAGCCCACCTCTTATGGACCCTCTGGGTCCTCGCACCTCTTTTCCAGGCCTCTGGCTGGGGTCTGGGAGGTGTGTGGCTGTGGACCAGATTAACACAGAACTGCCTCCTTTCCCGAGGTTTGCATTAAGTCTGCTGTCTAGGGGACACTGTCCAGCTCCGGAAATCTTATCAGCTACAGGTTGCTGCTAGGAAATGCAAATTTAAAAAAAATGATCAGGAGGTGTTCAGAAGGAGAGAAGCCACAGAAAACTTGCTCAGCAGCCCCTGAGGACCAGCTTGGGGTTAGGAAGCAGCCCTGTGACAGGAGACTATGTTTACTCTGCCTTCAGGCACACAAGTGTTTTGAAGGAGGGGAGGGGTTGTGCTACAGCAGCCAGCATGTAATCCAGAGGCTAGAACAGAGGCCCAGCGCCTCCTACTTCCCATGCCCGCCCTTCTCACCCTTGTAGAGCTCAAGTTTACCCACTTAGCTGCCCTTTCCTCTAGACTAAGTCAACTTCTCTACCCAGGGGTATCCTGGGAGGGAAGCTTCCAGGTCCTTAGTGTCACCTGTCTTAGTGAGACACCTCCAGTGAGTCCAAGTGATTCAGTCTGGATATATTTTCCACTGTCAGTGAAATCCAGAGGCACCACTACTTGGTGGGATGTCCCATGCGAGAAATGGATGACGTTACATTTATATTCCTTTTCCCGATGCTGTCCTTCTCCCTCTCTTCCTGCCCACTCCCGAATAGAAAACCAGCAGTGAGCAACTTGCCATTCCTTGATAGGAAGTCTGTCACTTCCCTTTACAATAGACTCTGACATCAGCTCGAGATACTGCGCGCTTTGACTGGGCCTGGAAAGCAGATGATGAAAGTGTCTTGAGGCCTAGGGATGCTGAGATCCTGTCCCTTGGGAAGTCACGTGAAGCCATGTCCCCTGTCTTCCCCTCTGCAGGTTCTGATGAGGAGTACATTTACATGAACAAAGTGTCGGTCAACAGGGAACAGAACTTGGAGACTCGAGACAAAGGTATGGGGACAGGAGGGCCACTGGACTGCTGGCTCCGGGAGAGGAAGGCAGAACGCTTGCCCAGCCTCCTACCCGTCCTGCCTGACTCCCTCCCCGCCAGCCCACAGACAGGCCTGGAGAATTATTTTTGGAATCCACATTTTTGGTCGATGGTATTTTGGGTTGCTGTATTTTCGGATGTTTCAATGAAGCCACCACCTCCCTGCCCATTGAATGAGGAATCTTGTCCCTAAAAATCTTCTGGCTTTTCCCAGCATCATCACAGGAACAGGAAGCCATAATTCAGGCATTCTAGGAGAGCAGCTGTGTGGCTCTGATCCCACGGTTGCGGCCCTGTGTCTTTGGGTGGGAGTCTGCTTGAGAGGAGAAACGGCGGTGTCAGCAACTGTGACAGTATTGAAAGATGGAGCTCACAGGGGCACACAGGCAGCTCAGGCTCCCTTCTCATGGCCGGCGTCTTCTCATGGTGCCTTACTCTTCTGCCCAGAGCTTTTCTCTGTGAACCTCTGGGGTGTATCTGGAAGGACCTTAGGAGGCCCCGAAATCTGCTGAGCTCTCAGTAGTGTAGGGGGCATAAGAAGCCCATCTTTTAAATCCGTGACTTAGCCAGAAGGGCTTAGAGAGAGGTGGGAAGACATTCACCCCCCCCCCCCCACTCCCAATCCAAGGATTCTGTTTTGGTCACTTTCTCTTTGCTGTGACCAAATAACCCACAGGAGTCAACGTAGGGAAGGAAGGGTTTATTTCAGCTCCCAGCTCCAGGTTTCAGTCAGGAGGAAGCAGCTGCTCACATACTGTCCACAGTCCAGCAGCACAGAGCGGTGACTCCTGTTGCTCAGCTTCCTTTCTCCTTTTTATCCAGCCCAGGCGCCCTCAGCCCATGGGATGGTGCCACCCATAGTTCAGTTGGGTCCTCCTAGCTCAACTAGCCTAGTCTAGAAAATCCCTCACAGACAAGCCCAGAAATTTGTTTCCATGGTGATTCCAAATTCTTTCAACCCACATCACCAGCCTCATGGGGCCCTATTAAACGCTTGCCTTGGGAATACCAGCCGAGTCTGAAGTTGGACCTGTTGGAGCTCTTTTTCCGAGTTATGTGGCCTGGTTGAAATGAAGAGGCTTGAAAACGCCTTGGGTACTTTTCCTTAGGAGGGTCCATGGCCTCACTTTCTCCATGACGAGTATGTACCTCTTGTCCCCACTTCCCCTGCCACCAAGCCCAAGACTGGAGAACTCATCACCGACCACTTTTTTCAGGGTCACTTGTCTTCTGGGTAAATCTGTGGGAGGAAAGATCCTTACTCACCAGACCAGTGCTGAGCATGATTCAGTACAGTGACCACCAGGCACTGCCTTGCTTTGCTGAAGCGCTGTGGCTGGGCCACTTTTGACATAGGGAGGAGGGGGAAGGGTGCTGAGCCTGCCAGAAACCCTAAGCTGGTTCCTTCCGTAGAATCAGCCCAGGGTTACACACTGCTGGGCCCTATTCTTGGAGAGGGGAAAACACAACAACAACTTTGGCTCCAGGATTCTCTTGACTGGGTAATTAACACCTGCTCAAATAGAACTCACTGGGCAAGGTAACCAGACATTCCTGGGTAATGAGACCCTGCTGTGAGCCAGCACCCCTCGCTGAAATCTTCTCCCCTTGCTGCCCACAGGGCCCGAAGAGCAAGGCCTACTGACCAATGGGGAGCCTAGCCAGCATTCCTCAGCCCCGCAGAAGAGCCTTCCTGACCTCCCTCCACCCAAGACGGTAAGTGGTGGGCAGGACCCTTGCCTCACCTCTCTGACTTAGGCTCCTGGAACTTATACTGGACCTTGTAGCATTTTCTAAGTACCTTCTGTGGGGAGGGGGCACAAAGCAAGGAAGGCAGAGCCCAGGAAGCCTGTGCAGGTGATGCCCCATGCAAAAGGAGATGGCAAGTCTTAGCCGGTGCCTTTCTTAAGTGTCACAGTGCCTGACACTGCAAAACCATATACACTTATGGTCACCAGCTCTTCCCCCTGTGACCTTTAAAAAATGTCCTTCTGGGCTAGAGAGATGGCTTAGCGGTTAAGGAGGACCCCCCCCAATTCGATTCCCCAGGACCCTCATAAGCCAGATGAACAAGAGGGCGCATATGTCTGGCGTTTTTTTGTAGTGACTGGAGGCCCTGGTGTACCCATTCTCTCTCTCTCCCTCTCTCTGCCTCTTTCTCTCAAATAAATAAAGAAAGAAAACTAAAAAATGTATAAATGTGTGCGTGCGCATGTATGTATATATATGTGTTATAATTATTATAATATATATATAATATATATAATTATATATATATATATATATATATATATATATATATATATATACACACACACATATACATACATGCGCACACACACACACACACACACACACACACACCTTAGCCAGATCTGGCGGCTCAGGTCTGTAATGTCAACTCAGGTGAATTGCCATGACCTTGAGGCTGGCTTGGGCTATGTAGTGAGCTTCAGGCCAGCCTGGACGAAGTGTGAGAGTCTGTCTCAAAATTCCAAAACAGAAAAAAAAATCATGAAAGAAAGGAAAGTGATTACCCCTCCCCCCCACACAATGACTGACTGCTGCTCTCACAACTCTTAACCCAGAACTCCATGGGGAACACCAGCAATGCCACTAAGGAGGGTCCTCAGTGGAGTGGGGGCAGGGAGGAGGGAAATGACGGTACCAACATGATGTATCCATACAAAATTTCAACTTAATTAAAAAAAAAAAAGAGGGCTGGAGAAGATGGCTTAGCAGTTAAGGCATTTGCCTGCAAAGCCAAGGGATACCGGTTCGATTCCCCAGAAACCATGTAAACCAGATGCACAAGGTGTTACATGTGTCTGGAGTTCATTTATAGTGGCTGGAGGCCCTGGTGTGCCCATTCTCTCTATACCGCTCTCTCTCAAATAAATAAAAATAAATATTTCTCAAAAGAATGTTCACTATAAATTTGGAGAAAACTGAATGCATGGCCTCAGAGAAATGCTTGGGTCCGTTATGATACAGTTACCACATGAATGATTATGACAATTAAGCAACATAACCCTAAAACCAGGTAGGATGGTACATGCCTGTAATCCCAGCACTGGGGAGGGAGAGACAGGAGGATCAGGAGTTCAGGGTCAGTCTCAGCTACAAAATAAGCTAAAGGCCAGTCTGGATTACAGGAGACCCTATCTCAGAAAAGAAAGAAGGAAAGAAAGAAAAGAAAAGAAAAGAAAAGAGAAAAGAAAAGAAAAGAAAAGAAAAAGAAAAAGAAAAAGAAAAAGAAAAGAAAAGAAAAATGTAATTCTTATTATATTTTCCTCCCTCCTTGAAACCCCCCAATGGTTCTTGATTAGCTTTGGAAGCAAACTCCCTGTTCCCGGATGTGGGCACAGTCACCTCTCATTGGTTTCTGATTGCCCCCATGCTGTATTTGCTCCCTGCTGCCTGGGTTGGTCCTGCCAAAGGGACCTTTTGTACTTCCTGGGCTACTGTACTTACCACTATTGACACAGTCTTTTTAACTGTCACCTTCACTGGTCATAAGCTCCACAGGATAAGGACTGGACCTTTCATCCATCACTTTGCCTACAGTATCTGGGTGGAGTCCACCATACACAAATAGTTGCTCGTTGGGATGGGTAGAGAGGTAGGTGGCTGGATGATGGGTAGGTGAATGGATGGACAGGTAGAGGTGTGGGTGGGTGGATGGATATGTAAGTGAGCGGGTGGATAGATGGGGGGTGGGTGGGTAGATAGATGAATAAATGTATAGGTAGGTGTGTGTGGATCAATCAATAAATGGATAGATGGATGGGTGGAGGGATCTCAGAAAGGTAGGTAGACAATTGTCTGTGTAGGTGTGTATGGAGGTGGATGGGTGTGTTGGTGGATGTATTAGTCAGGGTTCTCTAGAGGAACAGAATGGATAGAATGAATTGTATTAAAAAGGGAATTTAGGCTGGGCGTGGTGGTGCACACCTTTAATCCCAGCACTCAGGAGACAGAGATAGAAGAATTGTCTTGAGTTCAGGGCCACCCTGAGACTATAGAGTGAATTCCAGGTCAGCCTGGACTAGAGTGAAACCCTACCTCGGGAAACCAAAAATAAAATAATAAAATAAAAATTAAAAAGGGGGATTTTTTGGATTTGCTTACGGCATTCCAACAATAGCAGTTGCAGGCTTGAGAGTCAAAGAACCTGGTAGCTGCTCAGTCCACGTGGCTGGAGGCCTCAGCAGTCCCAGTCCAGCACTGAAGGCCTGGAGGCTTCCTGGAGAGCCACTGCTCTTCAGTCCACATAGGAAGGCTGAGGAAACTTGGTTCCAGCACCAATGAAGGATAGCCAAACAGGGAAAATGCACATGCACATGCAATTGAAACACTCAGCAGCAAGCAGTTCTGGCAGCCAGGGGGGAGAAAGGGGTTCTTTTCTCCTGGAGCTTCCATCCATAAAGCTCCCCTCCTGGAGGGTGGCCCACTCTGAGGGAAGGACTTCCTCCTTCAGTTAATCCTTCCTGGAAGCAATCTCAGGCACCCAACCAAGAGCAATGTCTGTGGATTCCTAAACAGAGCAAGTTGACAACAGAAGTTCACAGTCACAGCGGGTGAACAAATGCATAAGTAGGAGTGTGGGGATGGAAGGATAGGTAGGCAGATACTAGATGAATTGAGATTTAAACCCTTGGGTGAGTGGATGTAGATTTCAGATTTGCCAGTACTAGCTCTTGGACCCTGAGAAAATTATTTAAAGGTCTCTAGCTTTGCCCGGTGTGATGACACACGCCTATAATCCCAGCACTCAAAGGAGGTAGAGACAGGAGGGCCAGGAGTTCAAGGCCAACTTGGGCTACATGAGCAGTCGTGGTATGCCTGGAACTGTGTCCCACACATGAGGGCTCCTGGGCTGGTGATGGCTGGTGGTTGGTGAGCTGACTCTTTGTGGATTTTCCTGTGCTGCTGTGGCTGCTGAGCTCCCCACCTCCCCCCGGGCAAATCAGATCCCCAGTGCCCATCAAACCACAGATGGTTTTGTCACCATTTTATTTTCAAGCTCAGAGACTTGAGAGAAGGCAGGATTTGAACTCGAGGCTTCCTGTCACGCCTATAGCAGAATAAGAGGCCCGTGCTCCTTCCAACTGCCCCATCTCTTCACTCTTGGCCTACCTCTTTGGGGGGTGGTTTAAATGGTGCTCTTGGCTCTAAGCAAAGGAAAGAAACTGTGATCCTCTGAAGTTGCTCTGGTATGCACCAGGCATCGCTCACTTGGGCTTTACCACGTGGAAACGTTGTCTGCCATGCGTGGGCAGCTGCTCCTGGTCATCACTGGAGGGGAGGCATTTAAATCAAGCCATCTCTGGCTTTGAGAGCTGAGCGTTCTAGAAATCTGTGTTTGACAAGCACAATATGGACTGTGAGGCCCAAGGCCTGGGACTCCTGGGTCATAGTTCTCAAATGAATTGGGTCACAGTGAACCCTGAAGCACTGAGATTGTCATGATTTTTAACAACTCCTTTGCCAGTCCCCCGTGCACCTGAGAAAGGTGACGGGTGGGGACAGGATAGGGTAGCACACAGTTTCTTCCCTTTAGGGAGACTTCCTGCACCTGGCATGGGGCTGCTCTCTGGGGAGTGGCTCCTGGCCACATCTAAGAGAAAGCTGATGCTGGGGTTAGAGCAGACGTCACCACTCAGGGACAGCCCAGTCTCAGGGGCCTTTCTAAGATGTAGTAATCATTCAGTGGACAGAATCCAGGCCCCGGGAGCAGTCCAGCGGCACCAGCTGACTCTACAGTGAGAGCCGCCTTCCTCTCTGCATAGACTTTCTCTGCAAGTAGGAAGCGGAGTGTCTGGGGCCTCGCCTCTTCTGTCCTCGGCATCTGCGACCATCCCTAGTACTTCCAGACATGGTGTGAGGACATGGTGTCCACCAGGACCCTCTCCTCCCTGCCCACACATGTGTGAGCTCATTCAGGTCTTTCTGATCAAGTCCAGTGAAACTGGGCCACAATGCTTAGTCAAGGCCCCCAGAAGAGCTTGGTCAGGTGGTGTGGGTACGGAGAGGAGAGAGGGACGAAGGGGAGGAGGGAGACCCAGCGTGACAGTGGCGGCAACCTCAGAGACCAGAGTGTGTGGCAGTTCCACCTTAGAGCTTGAGCCTGGAATGATCCTGTGACGGTCTTTCCTCAGATAGAGAACCCCTTCTTCCCTCCCCTGACCCCAGAGGGGCAGTATCTTGGGGAGCCTTTTGGCCTGAGTGCTGGGTCCATGGTGCCCTGGCTGGTTTAGGCTGGTGGCCTCTGTCCCAGACTCAGTATGCTTATGAGCCTCTCTGGCTGACTCACTTCTGTGTAGCTGGGTCTTCACTCTGACCTCCCGCCCGCCCCCAGACTCAGGAGAGCCTGTCCAGCAGCAGAAGGGCAGCCAGAGTTCCGCAGCAGGCTCGTGGGTGTGGACAGTGACTCAGGCAGCTGAGGACGGTCTAGGCTGCTGTCTGCACAGCCAGGTGCTGCGGCCACTGCAGGAGGAACAGATGTTTGCTGGCCACTGTTTATCATCATGGCAAACTCGCTATATCCACCCCGTTTCCCCCTTGTGGCCTGACCACGGTGTTAACCCTGATCTTCAGTGTGCCGTCCTGTGGGGGAAGTAGCCAAAATGGGTATTGCTATGGTCAGTGTGGAAAGAGGCCTTCCCACTCATTCTAACCCCAGAACTTTCCACATGGCACACTCTCTGGGGAAGGTTGCTTAGTGCTGCAAGGATGCCTTGTAGTGGCTGGATCACTTGGCATTTGTGGCTTTTGTGTCTCCTGTCAGTCAGAGGTTGGCACACAAATAGCTCTTGGGCCTGCCCACCAGCCACTTATTTTGGTCAATACAGTATAGTTTTTTCCTTTTTTTTTTTTTTTTTCCAGGTAGGGTCTCGCTCTAGCCTAGGCTGACCTAGAATTCACTCTGTAGTCTCAGGATGGCCTCAAACTCATGGCGATCCTACCTCTGCCTCCCGAGTGTTGGGATGAAAGGCATGTACCACCATGCCTGGCCAATCCAAGTTTCTTACAATAGTCAGATTTCCTTAGCACAAATTGTCTGTGAGAAAAGAGACCCCCACGGATCCCTAAAATATCTGCTCTTTTTACTATTTGACCCTTTGCAGAACAGAACAGAACAGAAATCATGGATCTTGATAAATCCCACAGTCAGAAAGATTCTCCTGGTGTTGAAGGCAAAGCTCTTCTGCGTCTTCATTTAGTGTTTACAATCTTCACTTTTTTTTTCATGTGTATGTATGTGTGGTATGTGTCTATGTTTGTATGTGAGGGTGCATAAGTGTGTATGGGGTGCACATTCATGTGAGTGCATGTGTGTATGGAAACCGGAGGCTAACATCAGGGGTCTTCCTCAATCACTCTCCGCATTTAGTTAGTTAGTTAGTTAGTTACAGACAGTGTCTCACTCAACCTAGAGGTCACTAATTCATCTAGACAAGCTAGCCAACATGCCCCAGGGGGTCCTCCTTTCTCCACCTCCCTACCCAATGCTCGGAGTACAGGTGCATGCCAGCACACCTGGCATTTTACGTGGGTGCTTGGGCTCCAAATTCAGGTCCTTATGCTTGCATGGCAAGCACTTTACCCCCTGAGCCATCTCCCCAGCCCCAGTCTTCACATCCTTTTTAAAAAATTTAATTTAATTAAATAATTTATTTATTTTGGTTTTTTGAGGTAGGGTCTCACTCTGGTCCAGGCTGACTTGGAATTCACTATGTAGTCTCAGGGTCGCCTCGAACTCTCGGCAATCCTCTTACCTCTGCCTCCCGAATGCTGGGATTAAAGGCATGCGCCACCACGCCTGGCTCCAGTCTTCTCTTAATGATGACAGTTCTTACAACAATCACCCTTTCTCCTTAGCCCTCAGACATGAGGCTCTCTCTCTCCTCTGACCTCTGATGATGTCACTGTCTGTAACTGTGGGCCCTTTTGAATGGTTGTCTTGAACTTGATGTTGGTGCTTAGACTTCCCAGAGGCCTGGAGTGCTCGCACTTAAGACTCTTTAGCAAGGTGAAGCAGAGCTTGGTATAGACCTGGTGAGAACCAGGCTTCCTCTGTGGACAGCATGTAGGCCCAGGGATTCTAAATTTTTTCTAAAATTTTAGAAATAAATACATTTTTCTAAAATTTTAGAAATAAATACATTTTTCTAAAATACATTGGTTTGTGTTCCCCCAAATACAGAGGCATGCAGGGAACTTTTCTCTCTTTGATATTTTTGCATTTTATTTTCTAATAGAATAAGATTAAGAATGAACCTTTATTGAATGCTTAATATTGCTGAGCAGTTTAATTCTTGCAGGGATTCTATGTGACAGAGATTTCCAGGCTACAGAGACTGTTCCACAGTTGAGATTTTAGGAGGTGGGATTCCCCACATGGCCCTGCACTGTCTCTACTGACCCACCTGTGGTAGATTTTGCAGAGAGCGTCTTGGGAGACTTGGGAAAGCTTCCTGGTGCGCTAAACAGGACAGGATGTCTTACAGCAGGGACTACTTGTCCAGTGATAGCAGTGAGCAAAAGGCGAGCCATTAGCAGCTCCTGAGAGAGGGTCCACTCGGAGGGAGGCCTGATCCTTAGGAAGGAGCTGGCCTAAGGGGCCCTTCACACCTGACCCACGTAGCAGCCACTTCTTTTGGCTGGTTCAGGCTCCAGTCTGCTTAGGAAATGACCCGATGGCCCAGTTCCTTCTTGTGTGGCTATGTGGGGTAGGGGTGGGAGAGGGCACCCTCATAGAAGAGAATCCGTAAAGAGCTTACCTCATGTCTGCTTCCTCTCCATCAGTGTGAGGCCAAGCTCAGTGGAAAGGGAACAGGTCCCAGACCCAGTGTTATGTAGGTCTGCAGCATGACGGTCCAGGGCTTGGTTCCTACCATACGCACGGCCCTCCCCACAGGTGCTGTGGAGGCACCCTGACAATGACAGTCACCTTCTTATGTTTCACCAAGTCCAAACCCTGTGGAAACACTCATGTGTGACTCAATCAATGATTCCCTCCGAAATAAGTCTGAGATGATTCTTTCTTTCTTTCTTTCTTTCTTTTTTTTTTTTTTTTTTTTTTTTTTTTTTTGAGGTAGGGTCTCACTCTAGCTCAGGCTGACCTGGAATTCACTGTGTAATCTCAGGGTGGCCTCGAACTCACAGGGATCCTCCTACCTCTGCCTCCAGAGTGCTGGGATTAAAGGCGTGCGCCACCAAGCCCGACTTCTGATATGATTCTTATCGAGCTCTGGGAAGCAGGGCTAGGTGGCCATCCTGTCCTCCATGACCTCAACTGTGGAGAGTCTGTCTCGGCCTTTCCCTCCTCCTTCCTCGTCTAATTCCGCAGTTGTTCCCATCACGCTCTGTCTGAAGCCGTTTGCTTTGTCTGTTCACGCCACAGATTCCAGAGCGGAAACAGCTCCCAGCCTCGAAGACTGAGTCTCCCGAGGGTTACTATGAAGAGGCTGAGCCCTACGACACTTCCATCAACGGTATATCCTGGGGGTTCGGGGCCTGGAGGGGATCAATGCTGACTCATTGGGTGGGGACAGGCACACTCCTCCTGGGCTGGAAGGCAGAGGGCGCTCTGGCCGGGGTTACCGGAGAAAATGGCTGCAGTGAAGAACTGACCGTGTACAGTGGTTAGCCGTTGGTAGGCTGTGGTACCCAGACACCCCCAAGCAGACCAGTCAGCCTGTGAAGAGGGCTGGGGTTAGCTTCCTGTGTCTGTCTGCTGGATCCCTGGTTCCTGCTGGGCTGTTGCCATACTGAGCACATAGGAGTGATACGGGAGAGACAGGGCTGGCCAAAGGGCCCTTGGGTCTGAGCAGCAATGGACATGGGTGCCAGGCTGAGTCTGTGTTCTCTGGACTCATACGTAGTCACCATGCTCCCACGATATGTCAGAGCACTCACATTCAGTGGTAAGACGACAGACCACGGTGTGCCTAGACTGTGTTGGGTGGTGACGCCTGTTAAAGGAGAAAGTAGAGCTGGGCGTGGTGGTGCACGCCTTTAATCCCAGCACTCAGGAAGCAGCGGTAGGAAGATCGCTGTGAGTTCAAGGCCACCCAGAGACAATGTAGTGAGTTCTAGGTTGGCCTGGGCTAGAGTGAAATCCTACCTCGAAATGCCAAAATAAATAAATAAAGTAGAAAACAGAATGAGCCGGATTGCCGCAGGAGAGTTGTTCTCTGACGTCATCCCTATGACCTTGGGCGGATTCCTAAATGCTGTGAGGGAACAGATCATGCAGATAATGGCAAGAACCATCCAGACAGAGGGCACAGTATTTGCACAGACCCTAGGGCAGGAAAGTCCTTGGTGTGAGGAGCAAGGAGGCCATCGTGGCCAGAGCAGGTGAGCCGGAGAGAGTGAAATTGGTACAGAAGGGGCTACAAGCCATGGGGGAAGTCTTTGGCTTTTCTTTGAATGAAATGGCAAGCCTGTGCAGATCACTTAGTGACTGGCACACCTTCCTAGTTAGCGGACACTTGGTCAATGGGCTATGAAGGTTGGGCTGGGACCCTTTCTTTGTGGCTAGTGTTCTCAGCCTGTGGAAGGTGGATCAGGAGTTGGCTTTTAAAAATTATTATTATTGAGCCGGGCATGGTGGCGCACACCTTTAATCCCAGCACTCGGGAGGCAGAGGTAGGAGGATCACCGAGAGTTCGAGGCCACCCTGAGACTACATAGTGAATTCCAGGTCAGCCTGGACCAGAGTGAGACCCTACCTTGCAAAACCAAAAAAAAAAAAAAAACAAAAATTATTATTATTATTTGAGAGAGAGAGAGGCAGAGAGAGATAGAATGGGACCCTTTCTTTGTGGCTAGTGTTCTCAGCCTGTGGAAGATGGGTCAGGAATTGGCTTTTTAAAATTATTATTATTATTTGAGAGAGAAAGTGAGAGAGAGGCAGAGAGAGACAGAATGGGCGTGCCAGGGCCTTCAGCCACTGCAAACAAACTCCAGATGAGTGTGCCCCTTGTGCTTGTGTGTGACATTACACACTGTGTCACTGTGCATCTGGCTTACATGGGACCTGGAGATTTGAACATGAGTTCTTAGGCATCACAGGCAAGTGCCTTAACCACTCAGCCATCTCTCCAGCCCAGGAGTTGGCATTTTGTGACTATCGTGAGACAAGTAACTTATAAAGAGAAAAGGATTATTCCTTTGTATATGCCAAATGGCAACAGTGGGAGGTGGGTGGGTTACGTGTGGCATGGAAAACTGCTCGCTTCATAACTGAGAAGCAAAAGAGTAGGAAATGTGTGTCTGGGGATCTGTAATCCCCTTTGAGGACACTTCAAGACCCATGACTCTTTCAGAGTCCTTGCTACGAACAGTCCATAGCACCTTACAGAAGAGCTTCTTTGCGGTCATACAGCAGTTTGCAATTATCAAAGGTGAGGATGGATCCCTGGTGGTGGAATGAACTTGACCAAAGTAGAGCATTCATTATATGTTTCATAAACAAGGAGACCTGGGATGAGCTGGGACTAGGAACTTGGAGTTACGTCAGAGTCTTCTCTTCCTTCCCACTTACCTACGGCCTCTAGACCCAGGAACTGTGTGGGAGGCAAAGGCCTGTTGGGACTCAGGGTATTCTAAGTGGCTGGTATTGTGGGCAGACAGGCTTAGCTTCAACCCACTGGGAGTGTGAGGTGCTGGCGAGTCATGGCAGGGCTGTGATTTCAGACCCAAGCCAAGGGTGCGGTGCTGCTGTCTGGGTGCATTCTGAAGGTAGAAACAGTGACTCATTACAGTGAGCACCTTCATGCATCCTAAACCAGTATCTTCTCTTGGGTGTGGCCCTTGCCAGCCAGGGCCTGCCTCCCAGACACACCGAGGCCTGTGTGTGGGCAGACATTTCATCTCCACACAAACATGTGGTCAGAAAGGCCCTGGCTCTTGATGTTTATCTCCTGTCTATGTGTCCCTCTTGGTGACTGCCAGGCCTGCACCCTTTTCCAGTGACAGTTCGAGTCTACCATGTGGAGTGAGCCAGGGATAGAAGAAGTCCACAGCAGGTGGTAGAAGGATTATCTGCCTCTCCCGTCGCTATGACATCTTGAGATGAGTTGGGGAGGTGCCATACTTATGACAAGGGACCTTTATCTACATAGCTCACTTCCTGCCTGCTGCCCCACAGCTGCTTGAGCAGAGTTACTTGCAGGATGTAGCAGGAGGAAGGAGTGCTGGGCATAGCCCTTTGCTCAAGCTAGTTAGCCAAAAGTGATTGTGCTAAATTTCTGCAGAAGGCCAGATGCTCGGACTCCTGTACTGCTTTATTAGCAGTGTCTCCACAATGCTTTCCACTGGGCCGGGCCCCTCTCTCTGAGGAAATGTTTACCTAGTGCCATAATGGTCTATTCTCAAAGCATTGGGTGTCCCCTGCTTCCTGACGGGTGATACAGGGCAATAATGTCACACAGCTCTCCAGTGTCAAGTTATAGTGACACACAAGCCCGCTTCACCACAGAGTAGTTCACTGTGGGCATTTCTTGTCCTGTGTAGTTTGGCCACCCTTTTAGGGTCACAGAATCCTCTGCAAAAGGAGAGCAGAGAACTCCTCTCTGCCTTTTAAAAATACCTGCCAGGGGGCTAGGAAGATGGCCCAGCAGTTTCAAGGCATGTACTTACAAAACCTGCTGGCCTGACTTCAGTTCCCAAGCCACCCATGTAAGCCTGATGCTGAAAAGCGCTGTAAGAATCTGGAGTTCATTTGTTGTGGCAAGAGACCCTGGCACACATGTGTAAAGAAATAAAAATGTTAAAAAGAGTGCCAGCCAGAAGTGCCACACATTTCACTGGTGACAAGCAGTGGTCATCTCCAGATATGAACGGACGGGAAATAATGTCCTTGGCCTGGCTGTGGCCTTTCTTGGTAATTTCTACACCCTGGAGGGGTGAGCACAAACATCCGGTGGACAGCAGCCACATGCCGCACCTGGGTCTCTGCTCGGGGTTGGATCTTGTCTGTCTTTTCTTGCTTCTTGCCACTCTCTGCTTCTGGATGTCATGCAGGTCCTTCTGGCAGATTTCCCACCGCCGGAGTCCCCAGATGGGCACAGCTTCCTGAAGGAGTCATTTACGCCACCATTACCTTGGGTACTGCCTGTCTGTCCTTAGAGCTGGAAAGCCAGTGCCTGCTGCCTGCTGCCTGTTCTGAAATGGGTGCATGCCCTAAGGGAGTCCTCCTCCCTCTTCCCGTCCTCATGCGGGGGTCTCCTGCATGTGCCTGCCTACAAAATGACCTTGTATTAGTAACTTTTCTTGTTGCTATCACAAAATACCTGATAGGTAGTAACCTTAGGAAGGAAGGGTTCCTTGTGGCTCAGCATTGGCGGGGATATGGTACATTATGGCAGCGAAGGCGTGGCAGCGGGAGCATTTGATTGTATTCAGACCATAGTTGTGGGACCGGAAACGGTGAAGGTTGCTGCTCAGCTAGCTTTCTCCTTTCTGTGCAGTCTAGGACATGGCACATGAAACAGCACTGCCCACAGTTAGGGTAGGTCTTCCCACCTCAATTAACCCAACCTAGAAAATCCTTGGAAGACATGCCCAGAGATGTATTTCCATGGTGATTCTAAATCCTCTCGAATTGATCACTGAAATTCGTCACCACAGACCTATTCTGCCTTCCATAGAGCCCTGCCTGTGACCCCTGAAAATCTGGAGGAAAAACCCAGAGCATGCGTGGTTGTCAACTCTTGGCTTCCAAGGACCTAACACAGGATACCGGAGGGATGCATCCTGATCCGGTTTCATTCCCCTTCACTGCACACCCCTGCAAGCAGGAATCAGTTTTAAGAGAATTCTACACTGATGAGATGTTGTGATCTTTCTTAGGGGTGGAAAAAAAACATTTGCTCCCAAGTTGCCCCAAGCTACTTCAGATCCTTGGACTGGGACTCTGGGACCCTGTGGTGTCAGAAGCCTTTGTGAAGTGTGCAGAACCATTTCAGAAGCGCACGCTGAGCTCCGGTGATTCTCTTACCCCTTGCTCTGTGGCCTCCCTGTACTGATTTTTGTTCCTGAAAGAGGAACTCCAGAGATATCAGATCATCCTTGACTTGACTTTTTGTACAGGTGATACAATGCTGCAAGGAGGATAATTTTTTTTTTTTTTTGAAAGTTCCCTGATTTGGCCTTAACTCTTTTGAGCTCCGCATTACCTTCTGGTCTGAGTCTGTTTGCATGCGTACTTCTCCTCATCCTGGTCTCTTGGGAATTTCTTAGCGTTACAGGCTAGTTTTCTCGGTTTCAGTTGATTACGGCTGTGTGCGTGCCTCCAAGTGAATGATAGCCAACTTTACGTTCCCAGCCCCCTCTGCTGACGGCTAAATGACATTCAAATGAGTATATCAATTCATGGCATGTTCCTCCCTCCTGTTGTTAACTTTTTATTTATTTTGGTGCTTGGGATTAAACCTAGGGCCTTGTACATGTTAGGCATCTGCTCTGTCTCTGAGCCACGTGCCCTTCCCTTCCTCTTCTGGTCTAGAGAGCTATGTACTGAGGAGAAACTCCTGGGACTGTGATGATTGGGTCAGAAAGTATGGTGTTAGTCTGGCTTTTCAAACAATAGGCTGCCAGGCTACTGAGAGGCTTTGTATGAGTTGTGGTGCCACAGTGACATGAGAGTTCAGGATTCCCCAATGGGTGGTATCACAGTTTTCCATCTTGTTTAGTAGGTATAAATTGTGAGCTGTCAATCTCTTTTTATTAAGCCAAGGAGAGGCGTAATAGCACACTATGTTTAAAGAAAGCTGATAGTCAAATATTTAAGGTGTTATTTTTAGAAATACTAAAACAAAATACATGTTCATTGGCATCACAGCTAGAATAATTATTACAGTGGCTCCATTCTGTTTCCCTATATAATTCTGATTCAGATGTGGATCTGTTTTCCTATTGCTCAGGCACCTAGCTATGAAAGTAGGATGGGGCTTATGGATTCTTCTGGAAAGACTTGGGAGCTCCATGAGTTGCCCTTTCCTGAAGGGCTCATGGGACTGAAGAAGGAATGCCATTGAGTCCAACTTGGGGGCAGACAGGGGCTGCTATGTGGAGGGCACAGGGCCATGATCATTGGACCCACTTTCTGGCTGGCAAGGAGCATCTGTGATGGGGGTGGCAAGCTTCCTGTCCATGGGGAATCCAGACAGAGGGTCAAGAATGCATTAGGTAGGGCTTCTGTGCTGAGCAAGGGGTTCACATGGGGATCTTAGGGTTCCCCCTCCTTTGCTTCCCAAGGATGGATGGATGATGGAATGTTTTTCTTCACTTGTTTTTTTTTTGGCCTTGAATCCAACAACAGTGAAGCTGGAGAAGGGAATAACCCACACAGGACAGTCACTAGAATGGAGGCAGGTGGGGTGAGAGAATTGTGCAAGGTTTGTGCAGTGGTGAATTTGGGGATTCTCTCAAACAACAAGCATGTGAGGTGGGTTTGTGGCCCACAGCAGGAGTAGGCTTAAGATGCAGACCAGGTGAGACACTCAGGAATATTCTAGAAGTTTAGGAGAAGCGTGGGGCTAAGGGGCTGAATAGCTTTGTTAGGAAGGACTCCATGCCCAGGAACTGGAGACTTAGGGGTAGAAGTCAGTCACCTCACAGAAAGCCGCTTCCTGCTGTAAATTATATGGCCCTTTCTTTCTGAAGAGCCAGAGCTCATCCCAGTCTCAGGCAGTCAGGACCAGTCTGGAACCTGACCCATCCACCCTCACCCCACTGACCCAGCAACTGGAGGTCTAGGGGCGACATGACTTTCTAGGACTGCACAATTGGTCTTCAGGGCCATGTCTCTTCAGGGATGTCCACAGAGTTCAGAAAGACAGGACTTGAGGAGGGAAATGTGGTTTGGGGTCCGAGGCAACATCTGAGATGCTTCTCCAAAGGGGCTGCGGATGAAAAGCAGACCCTGGCTCCGGGTTGGTGGCTGTGGGTCAGAGAGGCGGCAGCCTGGGGCCTGGTGCTGCTCCTGCCTGTTGCCTGCTTCCTTCCCCAGCATCCCGTGTGTAGGGATAGTGCGTGGCTGGCTCTGCTCTCACTGAGTGCATTCTTACTTGCAGAGGACGGAGAGGCTGTGAGCAGCTCCTATGAGTCCTACGACGAGGAGGAGACCAGCAAGGGCAAGTCGGCCCCCTACCAGTGGCCCTCACCCGAGGCCAGCATCGAGCTGATGCGGGATGCCCGCATCTGTGCTTTCCTGTGGCGCAAGAAGTGGCTGGGCCAGTGGGCCAAGCAGCTCTGTGTGATCAGGGACACCAGACTCCTGGTGAGTCCCTATGTTCCCTTTTGGGGGCTGGGGGTGGTGGTGGTCTTTGTTGAGATACTGGACATTCAGAACCTTTTGATAGGAGAGGACTTATATGTCTCCCTAACCTTAAGTGTCATGCAGAATTTTACTTGTACAAATGCATTTCTGGACTAGAAAAATATAGTAGTTCTCGCTAGGCCCTCAAAGGAAGCTGTGATCATAGCTTCCCGTGTCATGTACCTTTTGAGGGGGCAGGATGAGACGGGCTCACTGTGTGACCCAGACTGGCCTTGAAATCTTCATCCTCCTGCCTCAGCCTCTCCAGTCCCGGGATGAAGTCATGGCCCATCACACTGTTTTCTGTGCACCTTTTTTGTTTGTTTTGTTTTGTTTTGGGTCTCATTCTAGCCCAGTTCTGACCTGGAACTCACTATGTAGCTTTAGGGTGGCCTTGAATTCACGGAGATCCTCCTACCTCTGCCTTCATGCACCTTTTGAGGGGCAAGGTGAGATAGGGTCTCACTATGTAACCCAGGCTGGCCTTGAAATAACCATCCTCTGCCCTCTCCAGTGCTGGGATTAAATCATGCACCATCACACTGTTCTCTATCCCCCCCCTTTTTTTTTTAAAGAGAGAGAGATACACATTTTTCTGTCCCTTGATCCTTTCTCACATCTTCATGTCTTGATGCATGAGCCCAGTGGCCCTCCCAGCCCATCCCCCAGTCCCAGTTCTGGGTACTGACTTGGTCTGAGCCACAAGGGAATTGCAGGAACCTTCTTGGGAGCTACAGATTGTAAGCCAAGGCCTACGGAGGAGCCAGAGCTTTAACTGACAATAGTCCTGCTTCCTGATATTTTAAATTACAATTCAGTTTTGAACTGGCTCTGGTTCCACATGAGCCTGTAGCTCCAGCTGTTCAAGAAGCTGAGGCGGGGGAATCCCTTGAGTCTAGGGGCTCAAGGCCAACTTGGGCAAAACAGCAAGATCTTGCCTCAAAAAGCAAGCAAACACTCACAGCTTTATGTCCCAACTTGAAGTTCCTTTAAATGATTAGAAATATTCTTTTTTCTCTCTGGTTAATGTGTGCCCAGCTCTGTGTAGATGTATTTCAGAGGATCTGCTAATCAGTCCTCTAGGGGCAGCCGTTTTATTTCATTGTTTTTTTTTCTTTGTGTGTACATGTATGTATGCATGTTTGCACATAGAGGGAGGGTAACCTCAGGTGTTATCGTCAGGAATGTTGATCACCTATTTTTTAAACAGAGTCTCTCATTGGCCTGGGCCTCACTGTTTAGATTCAGTTGGCTGATTAATGAGCTCCAGGCAGTTAGTTACCTATTCCACCTCCTCAGGGCTAGGATCACAGGCATGTGGCACCACATCCAGAACTTTACACGGGTACCAAGGATCTAGCTCAGGTCCTCATGCTTGAAGGAAGGCACTTCACCAACTGAGCTATCTCCCCAGCCCCTGTATTATTTTTCTTTATTTTCTGTGTGCATGTATACATGTATGCACTAGTGCACATGGAATGTGGAGGCCAGAACAATGTCAGGTGCCATTACCCACAAATGCCATCCACAGTTTTCTTTTTTTTAATTTTTTTTCAATTTTTGTTTATTTATTTGCAAGCAGAGAGAGACAGAGAGAGAATGGGCATGCCAAGGCCTCTAGCCACTGCAAACAAACTACAGATGCATGTGCCCCTCGTGCATCTGGCATACGTGGGTCCTGGAGAATTGAACTGGGATCCTTTGGCTTTGCAGGCAAATGCCTTAACTGCTAAGTCATCTCTCCAGCCCCCACAGTTTTCTTTTTGAGGCAGACTCTCTCATTGGGCCTGGGAGTCCCCAAGTACATTAGACAGGTGACTAGTGAACCCCAGCGATACTCCTATCTCTGCCTCTCCAGAGCTGGGATTACAAATACATGCTTTTTTTAACTTTATTTTTGTTCGAAGGAGGGGGTGGGAGGGAGGAAGAAAATGGGCATGCCAGGGCCTTCAGCCGCTGCAAACAAACTCCAGACACATGCGGCAACTATTTAAGGTTGCCAGGGTCTCCAATCACTGCAAACAAACTCCAGACACATGTGCCACCTTGTGCATCTGGTTTATGTGGGCCCTGGGGGATTGAACCTGGGTCCTTAGGCTTTGCAGGTAAGTGCCTTAACCACTAAGCCATCTCTCCAACCCCATATGCTTTTCTTTTCTCCCTTTCTTTCTTTCTTTCTTTCTTTCTTTCTTTCTTTTTTTTTTTTTTTTTTTTGTGGTAGCATCTTACTCTAGCCCAGGCTGGCCTGGAATTCACTATGTAGTCTCAGGGTAGCCTCCAACTCACAGAGATCCTCCTACCTCTACCTCCGGAGTGCAGGGATTAAAGGTGTTTGCCATCACTCCCAGCGGGGTTCTGGACATGGAATGCAGGTCCTCATGTTTGCAAGGCAATGACTTTGCTGACTAAGCCACCTCCCCAGCTTGGACCACCATGGGACATTGAGGGTCAAAAAACTTTGTGTAGTGAGGGAAGAACTTTCCTTTCTTTTAACCTAGCTAGGCAGATTATAAATTTAGTTTTTGTGCCTAATAGGGGAGCTAAGGGATGGAGGGAGGATAAAAGTTTATCACACTGTGGAGAAGTGAGTGCTGCCTCACCTCCCAGTGGAATTCATTCTGAGAACTGTGTCCTTAAGTGATTTCACCACCGTGTGGGCACTGCTCAGGAGGCAGCTACCTCATTCAGCAGTGTAATCTTAAGGGTTACTATCCCTTGCGGCAATCCGCTATTGATTAGAACATTGTTAAGCGATACGTGGCCGGATTTGAGGAGCTTCCCTCCCCCAGGCCAAAGCAAGGCAGAGCCATTTAGATGACCAGGGTCCTGGATCATCCCTGGCCAAGGCAAGAATTGGTTTGAAGGAGAGGAAGACGGTCTGATGTTGGGAACTCATATTTGAGGTTAAAGCCCTAGGGTGTCTAGTCCTCTGGTTTGGTGACAGAGTTGGGGGGAGAGGGTGTCTTTCAGTGTTCACTGGTTTCTCCTCTGCAGATGACACCTAGGCCTGCCTCTGCTCCCGGACACGATAGCATCTTTTCTCTTGCAGTGCTACAAATCCTCTAAGGACCACAGCCCTCAGCTGGATGTGAACTTGCTGGGCAGCAGCGTCGTTCACAAGGAGAAGCAAGTGCGGAAGAAGGAGCACAAGCTGAAGATCATGCCCATGAATGCCGACGTGATTGTGCTGGGCCTGCAGAGCAAGGACCAAGCTGAGCAGTGGCTTCGGGTGAGGGGCTGAGCTAGATCGCTGGGGCCCAGGCTACGGCCTCTTTGTTCACTGTGAGGGGCTCCTGGAGTTCTGGCTCCCTGCTTCTTATAAAGGGCTGGATGGTAGGGTGATGGGTAGAGGGTCTATGATCCTTCAGGTACTCAGGGCTTCTTGTGCTCTGGGTGGTATCAATCAATCATTGTCATGGAACAGGGTCAACACTCTGTTGCTTAGTCTGGATTCTTGGAAGTCACTATTTGGGCTATAATTGGCATATATTTGCTTTTTTTTTTTTTAAAAAAGATTGTTTTGAAAGATATATTTGTGTGTGTACACATGGTCGTGTGCGCACGTGTGTGCCAAGGTGCATGTGCGAAGATTGGGCCTTGCCTGTCCACCTCCTTTGAGACAGGGTTTCCCACTCTGAATCCTCACTCTGTGGCTCTTTGCTAGGCTCACCCTTCTGGGAAATCCTCCTGTCTCTGCCTCCCATCGCGCCATTAGCGCCAGTGTGCTGGAATTACCGAAGCCTGCCATGGCTTCTGGCTTTTTACATGGGGTCTGGCAATCGAACTCAGGAACTCCAGTTAGAGGGACAAAGCCCTTTATCTGCGGAGCCAACACACCCCCCTGCCCCAGCCCACTTGATTTGCCCTTTTGCTTCCTGTAGGGGCATTGTCAGCTTCTATGCTGAGGAAGAGGAGGCGTGGCTGCATCGGTGAAGAATTTACCACCGATGCTGAGCTGGTGCAGATCTTACCCTGTAGGCAGCTGGGAAGTCTTCACCCCCCTCATTTCATAGGAGTGGAGATGAAGACTTACAGGGCAGAGGGGTGGCTGGTCAAGGTCACCTTGCCAATGAGGGTCAGCACTGGATTGCAGAGCTAGGACTGTGTGACCATGGTGCTAGATTTTCTTCACCCCAAATGCACCTGGGCAGCAATGCCATCACTTACCTCAGTTGCATGATGACGACACACCCGGGGAAGGTCTTGCATGCCTGCATTAAAGAAGATGAACTTGGCGGTCCCAGAAGATATACAGTTTGTAGAAAGAAGTAGCTCACAGATACAGAAGGGTCTCAAAACCCACCAGGGCCCCTGATGAGGCCAGTGAGAGCCAGAGCTATACTCTCCCTTCCTCCTGTGAGCTGCTCCACCACCATGGTCACATTGGTCTGTTTCTGGCGTGGTGTGCACCCTCACACCCCTGGCTCAGCATAGCTGTCAGGGTGAGCCTGTCCATGAAACTGCCTTACGGCTGAAAACGGTACTGGTCACCCCAGGTGAGCTGTGCTGTAAAACCACTGTCTTGAGAGGTCTGGCCAAACCCAGGCTTATAGGCAGAGCTGGCAGGCACCTAAACCCTTCTGCAAAATTTTCAGGAGGTTGTAAACCATCACGTCCAAACAAGAAGGGCCAATGCACAGAAGGGTGTGTGGCTCGGGGGATTCCTGAGAGACTGTTGGCCCTGAAGGCCAAGCCGGCATGTGAGGACCCTGGCATCTCATCCCGTCTCACCGCCCCCAGTTCTAGCTGAGAGTCTTGGGTTGGTCCCCTACTGCATATAAAGTGTTCAGCACTGTGTCCAGTATGTGCTGAGTACCTGGCACCTGTTCAGCACAGGTGAGACCAGTGAGGCCCGGAGAGTGAGGAGTTGGGGGTGGGGATGCTCTGGAGCTGCAGAGCTACAAGAACCTTGGGTTCAGAGCTGCTAACGGGTGCTTAGCGCTCTTCTCTTACCCAGGTCTCCCACACACAATGCACACACATGTTTACATATGCTTGGACAGTGTACATGTTGCACACATGTGCACATCTCACACACACACACAGCTCTTACTCCCAGTGTCCAGAACTGTTTCCCTCTCTGCTCTGCATAGACCCACCTACCTTTCCTCTGACCCTCAAACTCCCTCCCCAAATTCGCACGCCTCTTCCTGAGACCCCTGGCCTCACAGCCCCTTACTGGTGGCTTCAAAGACAAGAGGGCTTTCAGTAGGCTGTGGCTTTGGTGTCAGCCTGTACAGAGAGACTCTTTTCCTCTCTGGTCAGATAAGTGTAGAGCTGGTCTTAACTGTAAGTGCCTGGCTTTGAGAAGCTGCCCACTCCTGAGTGTGGTCAGCCTGCCCAAGTGGTTCTGCAAGCTTGCCCTCCCTCCTGTGTGTTTGCACCCATGCCCAGGGGGAAACAGGCATATGAAAGTAAACAGGAGATTCTGTGAGGGACAAGGGTGCTGCAAAGCAAGGCTTTTCCAGGAAGCAGAAAAACCCTATGCCCTGGAGCCTGGATTCCTGGCGATCCCGCCTTCAGCAGGACATCCATATGTTTAGGCCCAAGCTCATAAGGACAGGAATGATAGCATCTGTTCCGGTTACACCACCCCAAGAAGCACTGTTCCACGTTACAGATGGGGTGACTAAGGCTAGACCCAAGGTCGTACAGCTAGGCTAGCGATGCCAGCACCTGCCCCTCTCCCTGTGATCCTATGGTGCGTACTCTTCGTGGAGCAAAATCCCTAATGTGGGCTGGGAGAGATGGCTTAGCAGTTAATGCACTTGCCTGTGATGTCTAAGGACCCAGGTTCAACTCCCCAGAACCCACGTAAGCCAGATGCACATGGTAGTGCATGCATCTAGAGTTCATTTGCAGTGGCTGAAAGTCCTGGCATGCCCATTCTCTCTCTAATAAATAAATACAATTTTTTAAAAAACAAAATCCCTAATAAGAAGGCAGGTTAAGAAGTGATAAGTGCCTTGCCTTCCTCTCCCCCCAACCCCGCCCACTTCCTGAGAGCTCCCCTTCTGGTTCTCCTTCAGCACTTCTGATTTCAGACCACTTATCGAGAATGCAACCATCTTTCTAACTCTTCCTCCAAAGGGTTTCTGGGAGGGCAGTGTGTATGTGGTTTTTGTGGGGGGTGTATCCTAGGTGGTCACTGGCTTAGAATTGGGGGTGAGTGCAGTTCTGCTTAGTGAGGTGAGAGCCATCTATGTCCCCAACCAGGCCCTGAATACCAGCTAGAGGAGGAGGGTGCAGATGGTGGCAGGCACATAGATTGAGGCAGTGTGCAAGCCTGTTTCCAGACAATATGGAGACTCCACAGTGAGCCCACACCCCCGCCAAAGCCAGGGGACCATGCAGCAGCCAGTGCAGCCATTCAGCACACCCACAACAAAATGGTACCCCTACCCGAATGGAGCTCAGGGTTGGCTGCTGTCATCTTTGGCCCTTGCTGCAAAAGGCACCTCACATACTCCGAGAACATGGGAGGTTTGCAGGAAAGGGCCTGGGCCCCAAGCCCTCTCCATCTCAGTCCATTAGCCGGTGGGCTGGGGCTGGGGTCAAGTGCTTTTCTGTTCTCTGGAAGTTGTGGACCTTCCCTGTCTCCTCTGCCTTCTCCCCCCTGGCCTCAAGGGACCCCGCTCTGGCTGGGCTGTGCATGCAGAGCGGCAGGGCCGCTAGGAGACCCTGGCCTCTGCTGACCATCGTCTCTTGATGCAGGTCATCCAGGAGGTGAGCGGCCTGCCTTCCGACGGAGGAGCCTCCGAGGGAAACCAGTACACCCCAGATAACCAGCGCCCCAACTGTCAGAAGGTGAGACTCTCCTTGCCTGGAAGGAGGGTCCGCTCCTTGTTTTCTCTAAACATTAAGAAACTCAGAAACTTTACCTTCCTATTTTATCCCATTGGTTGGAGGCATCAACTTGCTTTCTCATGCTCTGGAGTGATTTTTCTGCCTAAATCGTTCTAAGTGTTTTGTGTTTGACCAGTAGCAGCTGCTGCCCCTTTCCAGGGACTGTCCCTAGGCCCGACCATCCCTGTGAACACACACTAGGACATTATCCCGGTTTGATTTGTATGTAGAGTGAGGCTCAAAAAAGTTGCATTAGCCGGGCATGGTGGCTCACGCCTTTAATCCCAGCACTCGGGAGGCAGAGGTAGGAGGATCGCTGTGAGTTTGAGGCCACCCTGAGACTACATAGTGAATTCCAGGTCAGCCTAAGCTAAAAAAATTTAAAAATTTAAAAAAAAAAAAAGTTGCATTCACTCCTGCAGGGACCAGCCTGGCTGAGTCGCTTGGGCTATGCAGACAAGCCAGTGTGGCTGTGAAGCCCAATGGGTTGCTAGTACAGTTGGGTCTCAGAACACTTCATGACGCAGAGTGCGTAGCTCCCAGCTTCACAGTCTTCTGTGGGGATGTCACTTGGCAGCTGCCCCTAGGGCTGCTTGCCTGCCCTTCCCGCTAGCTGTGGGGGCCACTGTCGTGTCAAATTGAGCAGCCATTTGCAGCACTTGTGAACATGGACTGGGTGGAGGGGGGTGAAGACCTCAGGAAGTAGGGTGCTAGAGACCCAGAAGGAAACTAGGTCAATGTCCTTTCTCCCAGTGACTTCTGGCCTACATACAGAAGCCATCTAGTCCCTCCGAAAGTGTGGTTTCCAGGGTAACCATTCCCAGCCAGTGATCCTGGCTCATCTCTTTGTTATTCACAGCTAGATATAGCTGAGAAGTACCTGTCAGCTTCGGAATATGGGAGCTCCAGTGATGGCCACCTGGAGGTCCTAGAGACCAAAGATGGTAACAAGGCTGTGGATCTCCGCCTCGGGATTGGGAGGGTGACAGTACTCCAGGGCGTGAAATTCAGCTTGTCTGGCTCAACCCTAATCATTTCTGACAGCTGATTCTAACATAACCTCCAACTAGAAAGAGAGAAAGATGGTCCAAGTGAAGTTAAGTTTCGAGACAGGCCTGTCTCAAGTCTCTCTGAGGCCAGAGTCTGGAAAGATTCTCCAGTGCTTTCCTCCCTACTCTCTGAGATGTCTGTGGCTGTGTGACTTGGTTATACCCCACTCAGTATGGAAGGATGTCTGTGTACATGCGTGTGCAATGTCTGCACTTGTGTAGATTGGGAGGAATGGGTGGGGCTAGTGGGGGTGAACATGCATGTGGGTGGCTGTAAGAGTGATTGCTTTTTCTGTGGTGTTAACAGTGAAGAAGAAATGTTCTGCTGGGCTCAAACTGAGCAATCTAATGAACCTGGGCAGGAAGAAATCCACCTCGCTGGAGCCCCCCGAGAGGTCCCTTGAGACATCCAGTAAGACTCACTTCCTGGGTCCTCCAGCTACATTCCACTGGAGCCTCATCCCCTTCCTGCAGGCACATCCCTCCACAGCCTGGCCTCACCCCCACCCACCTGCCTTGTCCTTCCGCAGGCTACCTGAATGTGCTGGTGAACAGCCAGTGGAAGTCACGTTGGTGCTTAGTTAGAGACAGTCACCTGCACTTCTACCAGGACCGGAACCGGAGCAAAGCGGCCCAGCAGCCCCTCAGCCTGGTGGGCTGTGAGGTGGTCCCAGACCCCAGCCCTGAACACCTGTACTCTTTCGCATCCTGCACAATGGCGAGGAGCTGGCCAAGCTGGAGGTGCATAGCTGTGGGGGGCAGCAGGGATACCCCAGACTTTGAAGTTTATATTGTCAACTGTAAAAATCGAGGATCTTAATCCTACCAAGAGTCAGTATGACTGCATGTTATTTTTACCTCCTTTGTCTGCAACTGTTTGCGTTCTAAATAATGCCCATTCTTGTTCGGACCTCAGGGTGGTTATGTTACAGGAATGGGACTGAGTGACTTCTTGCATTTAGGGCACAGTATTTATAACACCATAGCCACCAGAGAAGCTTCTGGGATTCAAATGGGTGCTATTTAGTTAGCACTATGCTGCTATGAGAGTCTAGAGGTCCAGTACACATAAAAATGGGGACTGGCTGAATTTATCAAAGGGCGGGGCCTCAGGATTAGCTCTGTAATGCATTTCTCACACTCCTTAACCTCTGAAGTCCGGATACATATACATAGTGCTTTGTGATGCAGTAAACCCCGTGGGCAGAGTCCAAGTTCCTTGCTCACACATAAGCACTCATTTGCTGTACACTTGGTTCCTTATCCAGGGTCCTCATACCAATGTTGCTCCAATACTGCCCTCTTGTGTCTTCCCAGGGGCATGTGAGAGTGGTAGAACATGTGACATCATGTCGAAACGTTAGCTGATTTTCCCCAAGAAAATAAACTTGTGGCTTTGATTCAGTTCTTTTTTTTTCTTGTCATGAAGGCAAATATTAATGAAATTTAAAAATAATAGAGAGGAAGGGAATGGGCACACCAGAACCTCTAGCCTCTGCAAACAAACTCCAGATGCATGTGCCACCTTGTGCATCTGGCTTGCGTGGGTACCTGGATCATTAAGCTTCACAGGCAAGCGCCTTAGCCACTAAGCCATCTCCCCAGCCCTATTCATGACATTTGAGTAGAATACCTGATGTACGCATTCGATTAGAACGCATTAGACAGGAAACAAACACCCCATTCACGGGGTTGGGGGTTAGTTGGTAATTCAGCAGAGCTATTTACCTTATGTTTGATCTTTACGATACCTTGACTATTGCCATCATAAACAAAAACGAATTTGAATGCTTTTATTTCTCAGCAAGGATCCAGGCAATCTTTTATGTATGGGCTAAGGTAATAAACTGACAATTATCATTCGTTAAATAGAGGTGTCAACCTACAACGTGTGTAATTGCTCAACAGCCAACTCTTTTTAAAATAAATCTTAACAGCTTTTATAGTTGGCAGAACAGTAATTATCAACTGCTAGTGCTCATGTGTCCACATTTCATGTGACGCTCCAGAGCATCAGTGGGGTGGCAGGATGATGTCACTGCCAGGAAATGTTACTTGGACTCCCTGAGTGATAGAATATACTGCTCCAAAGGAAGGCGCACGGACCAGGCTGTCTCAGAGGCTACATGGTGGGCTGGGATTAGCTGTAGCACTGTTCTGGCCTGGTGGGAGGGGTTAGCCCTGGACAAGACTTTCTGGCCTTGTTCATGTCTCTCTCTGTGTCCTTCTAGGCCAAATCCTCTGAGGAGATGGGCCACTGGCTAGGCCTTCTGCTCTCCGAGTCTGGCTCCAAGACGGACCCAGAAGAGTTCACCTATGACTATGTGGATGCCGAGAGGGTTTCCTGTATTGTGAGTGCAGCCAAAACTTCTCTCTTGTGAGTATGAGTGGGCCCGGCAGTGTGGGCTCTCTCGTGCCAGCTGTGCTTCTAGCCCTGAGACTGGCAGGTAGCTTGAGCAAGGTAGCTGCAGACAACACAAGGTAGAGCCCTGCTCTGTCCACCAGCAAGAAGTTTTAAGACCCAGGAGAGGCCCAACTAAGCAGGGGTGTGCTATGGCTTTGATTAGACACCCTCAAGCTCCCTAATGTGGAGTGAGACCCTTTCCTTCCCCTGGGCCCCTCACCAGAAGCACATGTGTACATATCAGAGGTGACACTCCCGACTAATGCCCAGAGCACATACTGGAGTAGCAGGGTTGGATGACACTTCAGCCTTCTAGATATTTGGACTCCGAGAAGAGTGTCCTGGGACAGGGAGGCAGCCAGGACTGGCAGAAGACATCCAGACCACAGGGACAGAATTCATTCTTTTTTAAAAAATTTTTTTTTAATTTTTTGGAGACAGACACAGAGAGAAACAGAGAGAGAGGGAGAGGGAGACAGAGAATGGGCACACCAGCAGTCTCTCAGCTGCTGTGAACGAAATCCAGATGCGTGCGCCCCCTTGTGGGCAAGTGCGGCATTGCGCCCTTGTGTCACTTTGCATCTGGCTAAACATGGGACCTGGAGATTGGAACCGGGTTCTTAGGCTTAGGAGGCAGGTGCCTTAACCGCTAAGCCATCTCTCCAGCCTAGAATTCATTCTTTTATGGACATAATAGACAGAGCATCTGGTGGGAATTATACCAGGTTTCTCATGGGGATAGAGTAAGACCCTGTAGCTATTGTTGGGAGAAGACCCTGAAACGAAGGGGTCCAGAGATAGCCACGGGATACTAAGAGGAGAGGGACGGGGCAGGGAAGTTTGTTTTTCTAGAAAGGAAGTTTGGACTCAAGAACTCTGGAGCAAAAGGAACGAGAAGCTTCACCCGTCTAGAGGTGGGCTTCTGTCCTGTATTCTTTGAGGCCATTAGGCTGCCACAATATCTTTAGAGCATGCTCGTGTCTTCCAGACTAATGCAGAGAAAGTTCTCTGAGCCCAACACGTACATTGATGGCCTTCCCAGCAGGGACCACCAGGAGGAACTGTATGACGATGTGGAGACGTTGGAGCTTACCACAGGGGTGAGGGCTTGGTGGGCAAACAGCCTGGGCTGTCCTGTCCTCTTCTGGCCAAACTTTCATCAAGGAGGGTCTGTCTTCCCCCACCCCCACCGCGCCCCGGAGATGAGCAGGTTCCCAGTCACATATAGGGCCATGGGTGCACATTCCTAGGCACAACAAGCTCATCCTTTGTGCATAGGTGTGTGCAGTTGAAACACTTGGTTGATTGCTTTGGGCAGTGATAGGGGGGATGTGGAGGTTGGGAGAGTGATGCTATTAATCTTCAAAGTCCGTACTGGTGGCTGAGGTGAGCTGGCCATGTCAGTGACAGGGTCTTAGTCCAGGCATGGAGGGTTTGTTGCACTAAGGGCTCTGTATTCAATCTCAACCGTATCCCCTACAGAAAGCTCTGCCATTTTCCTCTTTATACACATGGGACGTGAGTGTCGCGGACTTGATGTAGGGCATATCTTGGGTCTTCCACCTCTGGAGTCTTACATTCAGGACTCAATAGGGTGCTCTTTTGGGAGGGAGTCGGGTCCCTGGGAACTCCAGCAAGGGCAGAGGACAGGAGATTGGGTGCAGGGTTGGTATCCCACCTACAGCCAACGTAACAAGACAGTGACTAATGCCACCCAAATCTTCTTCTGCAGGTGGAACCTGCTGAGGAAGCCACTGCGACCATAGATGCTCCTGGTGAGAATGAACTTGACCGAGTGTACCTGGACCTCACACCAGTCAAGTCTTTTCTGCACAGCCCCAGTGGGGTGCAGGCCCGAGCCTCTCTCCCAACTCTCCCACATCTGGAGGATCTGGCTGAAGCCCTCCCTGCAGACGCATGCTCAGGTTCCACCCCAGACGAGCCCCACACAAAATCTCCAGAGAGTGCTGAAGACCAGGTGGGGGCCACTTCATGAGGGGATGAGCCAGCCTCTTAGCTAAGCTCTCCCACCACTGAGTGTGGTGTGTGATTTCTCCCCATCACAGAGGCAGCTGGAGAGCCAGGAGGTGGAGGAACCTGCCCAGAGAATCACCACTGTCAAACTGCAGGCTGAGCAGCAGAGAATCTCCTTTCCAGCCAACTGCCCTGACACCGTGGCTTCTCCCCCTGCCAGCACCAGCCCACCCATGAAGGACAGACAGCGGGTGACCAGCGCAGGTGCCTGGGCTAAATCCAAGTTTAACATTTTGGAGAAGTTAGCCCGATTCTCTCCCTTTCGGATGAGGAGACAGGTTCAGAGAAGTGAAGACATTTGCCCCAGGTTTCACAGCAAAGAAAGTATGGGTCCTGTTTTCTTTCCCATTCAACTCAGGTCTCCTGCCCAAGCCCGGGGTCCTGTCTGAGTCTGGGAAGTGGGTCTGGGCCAGCCCTCACAGTCTAGTCCTGCTGACATGGGGCCTCTCCCTCTTTGGATTTGTAGAGATCAAACTCGGCAAGAATCGGACAGAGGCGGAGGTGAAGCGATACACGGAGGAAAAGGAAAGACTGGAGAAAAAGAAGGAAGAGATCCGGGGGCACCTCGCTCAGCTGCGGAAAGAGAAGCGGGAGCTGAAAGAGATCCTGTTAAAATGCACTGGTAAAGAGTCTTCAGGTGGGGTGGACTAGAAGTGGGACCTTGGCTCCAAGACTCCCATATAGGAGCTTTGTGGGGGAAAAGACCTGTATTACGGAACTCTGGGCCTGAGCCCATTCCCCCCTGACAAGACCCCTCTCCCCTTTGGTCCCATCTGAAGGGCTGCCCATGTCAGCAATGCCAGCTGGTAGTTAGGGTGTTCTCCATGTAGCACCAGGGCCACATCTGGAGGTCTGGGTCAGCTGACAAGTGTCCATGGCAATCTTGTGTTACTCACAGCTGTAGTACACTATCCTTAATTTATAGGCTGGACTGTTTTAATAAAACCTGAGGCATTTGCCAAGAAATCCCAGCATTCAGCAGCAGTCTCTTCATGCAACTTGGCTCTTGAAGGACCTCTGAAGCATTTGACTTCTGTCTCATTTGATATTCTAATTGCACTGTTGCACCAGCAAGCATAACTGGGCTGGCAGGTCTTGGGACAGATGTAACTGACTCCTGGGAAGCTTATAACATCACCAGTGGAGGAAGAGCTTGGGGATATCATCACTCCAGTTTTTAAGTCACAGCTTTATTGAGAAATAAGCAACTGAAAGGGTCTAAGTCAGTGGTTTTTCATAGACTTGGTCATGTAGCCATCTCCAGAATCCTTTCTTGAATTCCAAAGCAAGCGTGTGTCAGCAGTCACTCCTGACCCACCGTCTCTATAAGTGGGTGTCCTCTGGTTGTGAGGGCTTAACATTCTTGAGTATTATATAAGTCAGCTTTTCATTGCTATGGCAAAATACCCAAGAGAAACAGCACAAAGGAGGAAAAAGATACCAGTCCACCGTCATTTGATTTTGTGTGTCTGAGTGTAGTGGAGCAGAGCTGCTCATTTCATGGAGACCAGGAAGCAGACAGAAGTAACAGGAAGTGGTCAGGGCCAAGTCACATCCCTAGCAACCAACCCATTTCCTTCAGCAAGGGCCCACTTCTCACAGTTCTACCATGTCCCAATAGTCTATTAAATTGTTCCAGATCTATCAGTGTTACGCCACCGAGTAGTTTAAAGTCCTCATGATCTAGTCTCTGGGACTGCCTTCCTAGGCACACCCACAGGTGTGCTTTCTTAATCTAAGTGTCTCTCAATCCAGTCAAGGTGACAGTCAAAAGTGCGTCACAAATACTGTCCTTCTGAATAGAGGCAAGGGGGCAGTAGCCGGGCTTCCTTTTTACCCAGGCAAGATGTGAGCTGATAAATGTGACCAGAGGCTCCTCTGTAAGAGTCCTTGGAATCCCCTAAATGCCCTAATCTGGGGATATGAAGAGGGAACCAGGGGCTCCCCATTTCTTCCCCTAAATAGATGTTCTAGATGGGATAAGGGAGACTTTAATGGGGTTCATTATGGTTTATTCTCCTAGCACATAAACCCTTAGGCCCTAGGTAAGCAAGAGATTCTGAATACAAATGTGAACAGTATTTTCTCTAAATTTCAAGCCCCAGAGCAATAGCAATATATATTCTTAAATTTTTCTCTGTGCAATTTTTTTTTTCTGAAACAGTAGCCCCAATTACTGCTTCCATCTGACCAGGGCTGTTGATTGCTTATCAGAAAGCCTGGGGACAGCCCACGAGGTTTATGGGGGCTCTGCCTTGAACATAGGTGGCTTTATTCTTTTCTCTTAAAATGGACTCTTTGGAGACTCTCATAGGTCATCATCTTTTGACCTCTAGGGCTTGGGGGGACATGTATAAAAGTGCCAAGGATGAGAACTACTCCACAGGGTTATGCCTCACGAAGCACCAAGGCATGGAGGGAACTATGTAGGGCAGATGAGCACAGCCCAGCCATTCTCCAAGCACTACTGAAAAACTACTCTCAGGCTTTTGGATTACAGTAACAACAGCAGATGTAGGAACAACTGAATGTCCCAGAATCTACCAGAAGGAACTTAGGACCCAGATTTGTGCTTTCTTCCTTCAGGGTCTTCCTAGCTTGTGCAAGATGCTAACACAGACTTGACTTGCTAGGCTGTCTCCTGCACACACACAGGTCCATATTTCTGTGCTAGAACCAGACATGAATGTGAGTCCTGCCTCCCCAGCACGGCTCCCTGGACTTAGCTGACATGCTGTCCTTGGCAGCCAGTTTAATTCTCTCTCACCAGACAAGGCAGCCTTGGCTAGTCTGGAGCAGAAGCTGAAGGAAGTGGAGGAGGAATGCCGGGTTGAGGAGAGCAAGCGGGTGGACCTTGAGCTCAACATCATGGAGGTGAAGGACAACTTGAAGAAGGCGGAGGCTGGTCCCGTCACACTGGGCACGACTGTGGACACCACCCACCTGGACAACATGAGCCCTCGAGTGAGTGCTGGACAGTGCAGTGCCATTGGGCAGTGTAAAGGGTCTGCTGGACACAGGGTGGGGGAGGTGGGTTAGACCTCCCTTCTCTTGACCCTGCTTGCTTCTTCCTTAGCCACAGCCCAAAGCTGCCACCCCCACCCCAGACTGCACCCCAGTCAACTCTGCATCTGTGCTCAAGAACAGGCCTCTTTCGGTCATGGTCACAGGCAAAGGCACTGTCCTTCAGAAAGCCAAGGTAAGCGGTCACTCCTAGCCCCTTCAGGGCCAGTAGAGCTCTTGCTAGGTGAAGTCCCTCTTCTGCCACAAGCGGTGTTCTGAGGGAGAGCTCTGCTCTCAGCAGAAAGCAGCAGTGACACTCACTTCCCCGGGTCTTGCTTGGCACAATCTTTGGCACGGATTAACCAGAAAGATGCTCACATTTGATTCAAGTGGTATTCCCAATAAACCTGAGGACATGTCTATCTGTGACCTTCCAAAGACAGAATGTGACTGAAGAGGTTTCATTCCACAAAGGTCTTTCACCATTAAAACTAAAGAAACAGACTTAGACAAGTGATACGGTTTATGAAAAGTCACCCAACCAGTCAGCGGCAGAGAGATCAGAGCCTATGACGAGGCTTCTCCCTGAGGGCTGGACACGAACTGAATTGATCCTTAACTCGTTTGCACAGTAAAGAGCATTCCTAGAGGTATCTTGGCTTTGACAAACCCTGCTCTTTATTCCTGTCCACGTGCTTGCTGGAGGTATACCAAGGGTGAATTACTAAATCCATTTAAGTGCACGAGACTCCACTCCCTCACTGTTGTGACAGATGTCATTAATCACTCGCAGCTCTCTGCTGAGCCACAGCCTCAAGGTCTTGTCCTAGGTTCTCTGCATGGGATGAACAGATAGATATAGTTGCTACAGAGGATAACTGTCTTTTGGGGGTGTTTGTGCTTGTACTTGGTACTCTAGGAATGGGAGAAGAAAGGAGCAAGTTAGGATACGAGAAACCGTCTAGACTCTTGTGTCAATGTGGACCTTGCTGACAATCCTGCTTCAGTCAAGTCTTCGTGCAAACGGCAACTCTGAAAAAGGGTGAGTCTGTTTCGAAGAAACAAGCAAGGACTGGGTGCCGTGAATGAGCAACTTCAGCTGAGAGGAGGAAGGCGCTGTCCCCTTTCCAAGCCAAAGGGACTACTACAGCAAAGACTCCTTTGGAGACCCAAGTCTATTGGCTGTACATGAGACATTGTTGAATTTAGGAATGTTCTGGGTTTCTGTTTTTGAAGATTTCACCTATTGCTTTATCAAGATTTGTAAGTAGCGAAAAATGGCCATGTGACTTTGGCGATTGAGAAAACTGAAACACCTGACCTTCATCTCTTATCTTGTATCAGGCAGTGTTGGGGACTAAACCATCTTTGCCTTTGAGTCTGTCCTGTCCAATTAGTGGGCCCAACTTGGTCTTTGGTGATTTTAAATAGCATTGACAGGACCTGGGTAAAACCACCAATGACATGGACTTTGAGAACCAGTAACAGAGGGAAAGATTTGGGACCAAGCTGACACCCCCCAGCAAGGTAAGGACTTTTTCCCAATCTAAGGCAATACTGATTCAACTGCCTTTGAATAAAATCTTAAGTGATTTTGTATATTAACAAATGTCCCTGTGTTTACGGATTCAGGCCACTTTTCAGGGAAGAGTTATTTAATATAATTCTTTTTATCCCTGTTTTAAAGATCTGTTTTAATTTATGGTCCCTGGTGAGCAAAGAAGTGATAAATTTTGGTTAGGGTAGCCTTTCTTCAAATTGGTAGTGTGCTTTTATGCTGTCCTGCCTCTGTTTCTGTGATGGCATTAACACAGGTTGAAACATTTCATGTCATCTTTGCCCTATTTCTGGGCATTCTGAATCAGTTCTCTTAACACTGGTTCCTGGAAGTTAAAGGTCTTTTATTCTTACTGTCTTTCTAATCCCAGGGCATTTATTTCCTATGTCAAAAACAGGTAGTGACCTTTACCAAGTGGTGATTTAGATTTTTTTTTTTTAAATAAAAATGTTCCTTGTATTTCGGGTTTCCTTTGTACTTCATGAAATATGCAAGAGGCACGTATCTTGATTATTTACACACTTCAAACTATGTGTCAGTAGAACCACAAATGGAATCCTAGCCAGAAACTTGAAGCCTCCTTAAATCAAGCTGAGAGAGGGTTTTAAGAGTACTATTAACAAGGTACCCCAAATGCAGAGGCCAGCTGCAGAAACTGATTACACATAGACACTGGCAAACCAATGCTCCCAGAGGACTTTTAAGTAATTCTTGGAAAAAAGAAACATCAATACTTGGGAAGTTGCCCAAATAGTAATGAAGGAAGCTCAGAGCACAAATGTTTTATTTTTTTAAAAAAAACAATTTTCTGCCCCCTTGAACAGATTAATGTAATAAAAAGTACAACCCAAGACAATATGAAATAGAATCGAATAAGAAGCCTTCAATACAGACACGATTTTGTTCACTATAAGAAAATAGGAATATAGGAATGTGAAAGTTTGAGAAATAGATTTTTCGATGACAAATCTCACCTTTGGACACAGATTAAAGAAATCCTTAAAAATATTGATAAATGAAATTCAGCAACATTTAAAGAATATGTGTTATGGTCATGAATTTTAACCCTACCAGTTTGGAAAAACACACTGTAAATCTTAATAGTCATAACACATCCTTAGACATCTAGATCCAAGAAGAAGCAATTTTTTTTTTTTTTTTTTTTTTCAAGGTAGGGTCTTGCTCTAGCCCAGACTGACCTGGAATTCACTATGTAGTCTCAGAGTGGCCTTGAACTCATGGCTATCCTCCTACCTCTGCCTCCCGAGTGCTGGGATTAAAGGCATGCGCCACCACGCCCGGCTAAGCAGCATTCTTAACCTGACAGAGTGACTCACAGATGAAGAGCTATTATGATGAAAAGGTGTCTTTAGTCTAGAACCACACATAGACACATGTTACAGTCACTACTATTTCAAACTCTTCTAGGGTCTAGATGAGAAGAAGAAAAGGCATACAACTTCACAAAGAGGAGAGAGAACTACTGTTGTTCATAAATATTTCCTTGGGAAAAAGCAAGAGGCTTAATTGTTAGACTAGAATTTTCAGCAGTGGCTGGCATCAGGATCATTTAGAGATAATAAAATGAAATTTATGTTCTATCTACAATATTTTGATTTTTTAAGGAAAAAATATATATTAATTTCATGATTAAAGCTAAAAATAAAGCTAGAAGTTTACTTAAAGGGTTTAGCTGATTAGGTAGTAAGTCTCAATCTCCCCTTGCTGCTTTTGAGATTTTGATAAAGGTTGATTTAATCAGTGGCACTTTAACTAGAAAAAGATCGAAAGAAATTCTGAGGGCTTGGGATTAAAAAGAAACAGTAAGGCCTAAGAAAGGCAAACTGTGACAAAGAGAAAGTATATCAGAGCTCTATAATGGCTTCAACTGAAAACCCAGCTTCACACAGCATGACCTGAGGAGACACCTGATTCCTAAGTAGAAAGTTTTCCAACGAGACACAAACACATGCTGAATAAATAATCAACAGTATCTCTTAAAATTTCCCTTTAAGAACTAGGCATAAAAAGCAAACCTCCTTTAGGTGTCTCCTTATCCTGTATTTGTTGAGAATTCTATTCCTCATTATCCCACCAAAAGGAGCGTTAAGGAAGTTGTCAATGAGCACACCACAGTAACACCCCTTAGTAAGTTCTTTTTAAAGGAAGCCTCTCCAGACCTGGAGGGTTCAAACAAATTTCATCTTAGACATTTCCAGGTCTCTCCTCTCTTCAGATCTGGTCAGGAGGAGTTGTCACAAATGGCACATGTGTCCCGTTTCAAACTGAAAGTAGATGCATATGAGAGCCTTTCTGGTGGAAAAGACCACCGGTACCAACAATGCACCAGAGAGCACCTGCAGTCGGGCATTCCTGGTTCAACAACATTCTGTCCAGGATGCGTTGAGCAAAGGGACCTTCAAACAGGCTATGACATTTCCCTGGTGTCTCTGAGGTTTCTTACTGTCCTCCGCAGGGAAGGGCAGATGACTTACCTCAACGAGATACAACCAGGTACGGAAAGAAAAATATAGTAAGGGTTTACATGGTCACTAACTGCTGCTTCTACAGGAAGCAGCATCTGCAGCTGGCATGTCTTGAGGCTCTGCACAGAACTAGAAGCAGATGCTGGAGGAACCCCCAGATGTGCTGTCTGAGACGTGGGCTCTTTCAGCTCCCAGGATGCCCAGGGACTTGTTGGGAGGTGAGGAGCTGTTGTCCTCCTGCAGGCTCTTGGCGGATGCCACGTGCTTTGGGGGCATCTCCTCTCAAGACCCCTGGAAAAGGAAGCAAATGCTGAAAGCATGTCTCAAGTGCTCTCCTCAATGAATCAGAAGCCCCGTGACCCCCCCCATGTCCTTACTTTACAATCTTCCCCACCCCACAGACCCCATTTGAAAATACTTCATCCTTTCTGGCCACCTGAAGCCAATCTGTTCCAAGGGCTCAGAAGCCACAGCTCTGGCTTCTGGTTGTTCAAACTCAACACTTAGGAAAAGGGACCACAGGCGAGCCTGGGACACTGAGCACAGTCATTGTGCCATGTCTGCTGCATAGCTACTTCTCAGACCTCCAGGACCTCTTCCCCATCATTAGCCCCGCTGATGGCTGCTCTTCTTATACCACCCAGCCAAGGAAAGGCACACCATCTCGCACACTATAGCTACCCACCTGCTTACCACATCCCCCACCACCTTCATCTCCTATCTCTACCCCATGTTCTGGCTTCCCTGTGTCCCTAACCAAGGCCTCCCTTCTGGTTGTCTTGAGTACTTCCACTGCACATAGCTCCATCTCATATCTATAATTTTACTACCCCCCCCCACATTAGAAGTCCCAAGAGAGCAGCTTTTTACTGTCTGACTTACTGCTATATTCTCTATACCTGTAACGATGCTTGGGAGGTACAAGATCCTCCTGGGTGTTTCATAAGTGATAAAATGATGGACACAACCTGCTGTTTTCTGAGTTCGGCAGGACTACTGAGGTCAGCCTACTCACGGTTCTCGCAGTGAGGCCCTTCCCAGCCATCCCGGCACTCGCAACGGTAGCTGCTGTTCCGTAGGACACACGTGCCTTCATTCATGCACGGGCTGGGTTTGCAGAGGTTGACCGGCCGCTTGGCTTCTGCAATGGAGAATTGTCCACCAGGCACAGCAGGGAACAGTTGGAAGGACCCTAGAGCAATGTCTCACACATCTCAGGGTCTCCCTTAGTGCTGAAGTGATGGCACAGCACATGGCTAGTGCTCTATCTTACTTGGTGAGATAAGGCCCCACGTGCACCCAGCTTTCCTACACAGAGGGACACTCTCTTGGATGGGCTGTGTGCGTGGTACTCTTTTCACTAGAATTATATCACTACTTAAAAAAAAATTTTATTTACTAAGGGCTACAGAAATTGCTTTGCAGTTAAGGCACTTGCCTGCAAAGCTTAATGACCAGGGATCAATGCCAGATGCACAAAGTGGCACATACATTTGGTGTTCATTTGCAGTGGCTGGAGGCCTTGGCACACCCATTCTCTCTATATCTGCTTGCAAAATAAATAAAAATATTAAAAACAAAATAAAATTGTTAAAAATATTTAAGGCAGAGAGCGAAAGAGAATAGGCACACCATGGTCCTCTTGCCACTGTAAAGGAACTCCAGATGCATGCACCACTTTGTGCATCTGGCTTTACGTAGGTACTGGGGAATTGAACCCAAGTCATTAGGCATTACAAGCAAGCACCTTTAACCACTGAGCAATCTCTCCAGCCCATATTGCTACTTTAAAAAATTATGAGAGAGGCAGACAGAAAAAATGGGCACACCAGAGCCTCCAGTCACTGCAAACAGACTCATGTGCCACTTTGTGATCCAGCTTACATGGGTACTGGGGAATTGAACCTGGGTCCTTAGGCTTCACAGGCAAGCGCCTTAACTGCTAAGCCATTTCTCCAGCCCCCCATATTGCTACTTTTAAAGGGTGGGAAGGAGGTTACAAGCACAATGAATCCTTAGAGGCTGGCTACCCCCACTGGCTCCCAGATCTGTCATTTGATACCTAAGTTATTGTGAACACAAGGTCCTTATAGCATTGGGGGCCTGTGGCTTTCTAAAAATGTGTGTTTACATGAAATGTACACACTCAAGTTTGAGAAGGAGTACCTGGTTTAAATTGGGTGCACCTTAAATGTCAAATGGCTATGCATCTGAGAAACTTGAAGTGTGAGATTTAGCATATAAGCTGGCACAGCTAGGAAAGCGAGGGCTCCAGAGCTGCCTTCCTCATAGTGACACATGAAGGCTGGCATGGAAGTCCTATCTTGGGGCAGCCCTGAGACTTACCTCCACATATCCACTCGATGAGCATGTCCTGGTGGTACTGTAAGTCTGTATAAGCTGCCACGTGGATCAGGGAGTCCCGGGGACCAGCAAGCCTCCGCACTGCCTCCCGGAGGACAGGCCCCACACTCACAACCAAGACGGAGATGCCATTGTTTCTCAGCTGCTGGGCAGGGACGGCTGCGTCTTCTGCCCCTCTCCCACCTGTTATCATCACCACAGCCTTGGGGACACCAGGACGGGCACCCTTCTGGACAGTCATCACCTTGCCATCGATATGCAACAAGGCTGTGCCAGCTGAGCCCACACCTCCGAGATAGGGGGCCTGGCTTACAGCTCGCAGCACGGCAGCACGGGTGAGATGGGCATCCAGCCCAAAGGCCGTCTGCACCTGGCTGCCATACACCACCAAGCCGACCTGTGTCACGTCGGCGTTCACATCAAACTGGAGGGTACAACTCCTCACGAAGCTCTGCATCTGAGCAAAGTTCTCGGGCCCCACCGAGGCGGAGGCATCCAACAGGAAGACCAGGTCCAGTGACTGTGCCGGGCAGCCTGCAGAAGCAAGCACAGGGCATCCCTTATCTGAAGGTGGCTGGACAAGTGGGGACTACTCTGGATTGGATGTAGCCCAAGTCAGCCAGAACAGTGTCTGTCCATGCAGAGTCCACCCTCCTCCTTAGAAATAGCCATAGAGTATGCTTTCCTGGAAAATAAGCAGGAATAGGAATTTCCCAGTCTGCCTGGACACTAGGGGTAGCCCTGAGTTAGGCACCATCTATGGGCTGTGATCAGAAATAACTGTAATTTCCAGCTAGAGAGATGGCTTAGTGGTTAAGGTGCTTGCCTGCGAAGCCTAAGAGCGCTTGTTCGAATTTCCATGTCCCATGTATAGCCAGACGCAAAAGTGCCGCAAGTATGCAATGTTGCATATGTGCACAAGCAGGCGCATGTGTCTGGAGTTTGTTCACAACGGCTGAAAGGCCCTGGTGCACCACCCCCCGCCTCTTTCTCTCTCTCTCTGTCTTAAAATAATTACAAAAAAAAGAGTAACTGTAATTTCCAAGTTTGAAACCAGGCCAGTTCTAACTTGTGAAAGTGGAAGCTGCTGGCCCTTCCACTTACCCTCTGTCTCTTCTTGCTTGGACTTCAACGTGGAAGCCACTAGATGGCCACTCCCCTCTCCCCTGTGAAAGAAACTTCTAGCATATGGAATCTATTGAGTTTTAGGGACCCTTGAGGCAGCACCTGCACCTGTACTTTCACCTGTCCAGCTACCTAGCATCCTCCATGTGCCACATAGGCTGGTGCCTGCCCTCTGTGAGTGGTCACCTGTGAGAACAGTGGGCAGCACAGAGGGAAAAGCAGGAAAGGAATAGAGAGACCAGCAAGGCAACATGATACAATGGGGCTTCTCTGGAGAGGTGATGCCTCCGCTACAAGGACGCAGGAACGAGCTGAAGTGGGGTGGGGGGGCGTGGAGGGCAGGAGCCTCTAAGCAAGGAGAAGTCTCTTCCAGCTCCCAGTGAGCAGGGGCTGCAGGAGGGAGGAGGCACAGAGCTCTCAGAAGCCAGCGGAAGAGGCTTGGGTTTCTTTCAAGTGCACAGGGAACCACAGGAAAGGTTTAGATATGGAGCCAGAGGGTCTGGTGGCCTGATTTATTGGCTTTTAAGAACCACTCAGGAATAAGGAAAATTGAAAAAGTTTAGCAACTTCAAGGAGCCTAAGGAGCCAGGCTCACCACATGTCAAACAGAAGAAGGAGAGTAGATAAGAACTAAGGAAGTCTGACTAAAGGATGGACTATGATAAATGATAATTTATCAACACTTGTTCATGAACTGTAACAATGCACCATACTAAATGGAAGACATTATCACAAGGAAATGGCATGGGGAATATGGGAGCCATTGAACTCAACTACTGAAGAAAAAAAAATATATATGTTTGGGTTTTTGAGGTGGGGTCTCACTCTCTAGTCCAGGCTGACCTGGAATTCACTATGTAGTCTTGGTGGCCTCAAACTTAGTGATCCACCTACTTCTGCCTCCCAAGTGCTGGGATTAAAGGTGTGCGCCACCATGTCTGGCTTAAAAAATATTTATTTTTATTAATTTATTTGAGGGTGGAGGGAAGATAGAGAATTGCTGCTCCAGGGCCTCTAGCCACTGCAAATGACCCCCAGACGCATGTGTCGCCTTATGCATCTGGCTTATGTGGGTACTAGGGAATCGAATTTGGGTCCTTAGGGTTCACAGACAAGTGCCTTTAACTGCTAAGCCATCCCTGCAGCCCTTTACAAGTATTCTTAAAAAAGAAAAACAAAAGCTCTTTGTCTGCCATGAGGATTGACCTAGAGAGACGAGGACAAAGGCAGTTCAGTCCAGTCCTTGTCCTTTTCCCCCTTATAGGAAGGAGGACCTCTTGCCTGTGGGGACAGTAACATGAGCTGAGAAGCCGAGTCCCATGTGCAGCTTCTCATCTGCCACCTTTTCAGGGTAGCAGCAGGGACGCTGTCAAGGATGTTTTCCAGCTGTGACATCTTCAGCCGTGACCAGGCCCCTGACAGTTCATGGCTATGCCTATCCCCAGGGCTCCTGTTTCCCAGGGGGCCTTATGAATGCAGCTCACCACGTCAGCTTCATGGTGGGTGAAACAGGACAAACAAAACATCCACATGCCAGGTTAAGTGTCATTTTACAACATGTTTGTTTCAACCCTATTTGAACGCGTGGGCACCCACATGTGTGTATTGATTGCATGTCCGCATCCAAAGAATCCTGTCCTTCTATACACTGCCATCAAAGAGGCTGCAAAGCTGCTGGGTTTTTTTTGTTTTTTGTTTTTTGGGTTTTTTTTTTTTTTTTTTGAGGTAGGGTCTCACTCTGGCTCAGGCTGACCTGGAATTCACTATGTAGTCTCAGGGTGGCCTCGAACTCTCGGTGATCCTCCTACCTCTGCCTCCTGAGTGCTGGGATTAAAGGCGTGAGCCACCACGCCCGTATAGCTGCTGTTTTTAAGAGCAGGATTGGGAGATTCTCAAACACCCAGGATGATGAAGAAAGAAACCAGCAGCGACAGCCACACATTGTAGAGTGCTTAGTCCATACTGTGCGCCTATGGCTTGTCTTACCTTGTGTTCACAAAAAGCCCTCAGGGGGCTGAAGAGATGGCTTAGTGGTTAAGCGCTTGTCTGTGAAGCCTAAGGACCCTTGTTCGAGGCTCGATTCCCCAGTACCCATGTAAGCCAGATGCATAGGGTGGTGCATGCATCTGGAGTTCATTTGCAATGGCTGAAGGCCCTGGTGTGTCCATTCTGTCTGTCTGTTGCTCTCAAATAAATAAAATAATTAAAAAAAAAAAACAGCCCTCAGAAGTACTGTACTTAGTCCCACTTTCTTGAGAAGTAAACTGAGGCAATTCTGGTTACACAGCTGTTTCCAGCCTTTAGCACAGGCACTAGAGAGAATAATGGTTAGTGGTTTCCAGAAAGAAGGAAGACCTTACCTGGCCGTGGCCGGCTGCACAGCATCCCCTGCAGTTCTGGGATGTAGTTGAACAGGCCCTGAGGGTCTGTGTAGACCATCACATGCTTCGCACTGCCCGTGATCTCCTCCAGCTCTGCCTGCACAGCCTCGTTGCCCAGGCCCAATAGGAGCAGTTCCCGGGCCCTTGCGTGACGTGCTGGGCCGGCCACGTCATCCTGGGAGTACGATTCAGTAAGCAGGACCACCACTCTGCGTGGCCGGTCCTGGCCTGTCCGGGTGGCACTCCCAAAGCCATGTTCTGCTGCCTGCCACAAGGCATTGCCCGTCAGGGTGGGACCACCACTAAAGGGGATGCTGTCCAGGTTCCTAATCAGGTCTGGCACATCCTGGTACTCCCCCACGGGCACAGCCACCACAACCTCCCTGCTGTAACTGGCCACTCCCACGCGGGCCCGGGAGTCCTCGCTCAGCACAGCCTGCAGAAAGCGCTTCATGAAGGCCTTGGCACGGAGGAAGCCCTCCAGAGCAGTGGCCGTAGAACTGTCCAGCAGGAAGAGGACATCAATTCTGCATTCAAGGCTCAGCTTCGGGGCTGTTGGAAACAAATTGACACTGTCACCAGAGGCCAGTGCAGTGTGCAGGTCACTCCTGAGATGTTCTCATATGACTCCACACACAGAAAACCACCTAGGAGGGAGATGGGGCAGGGAAACTGCCAAGGCCCCTTGGGTATCAAGTGACCAGTGCTTACCACAGAGTTAGAAATTGAGCTCTGGGACTGGAGAGATGGCTTAGTGGTTAAGCACTTGCCTGTGAAGCCTAAGGACCCTGGTTCAAGGCTCAATTCCCCAGGACCCACGTAAGCCAGATACACAAAGTGATGCATGAATCTGGAGTTCGTTTGCAGTGGCTGGAGGCCCTGGCGTGCCCATTCTCTTTCTATCTGCCTCTCTCTCTCTCTCTGTTGCTCTCAAATAAATAAACAAAAAATTTTTAAAAAAGAAATTGAGCTCTGCCTACAAGTCTTGGTCCAGCTACTTTTCTTTTCTTGTGTGCATGCACACTGTCAATGTGCATGTGTGTTTGTATGCATGTGGAAAGGCCAAAGGTTGGTGTTGGGTATCTTAAATCATTATTTTATTTAGTGTGGCAGGGTGTCTCAGAGCTTGCCAACTGGGCTATTCTAGCTAGCCAGCTTGCTGCAGGGATCCCATCTCCACCTTGAGTGTGGGGATTAGAGGCAGCCACAATGCCCACCCAGCATTTATGTGGGTTCTGAGGATTCAAACTCCAGGCCTCACACTTGCACAGCAAGCGCTGTATCTGCTGAGCCACCCTCCCAGCCCCACAGCTACTTTCTATAAAGCAAAATGCATCTATTCACAACTTTTATTCCCTAGTGTAGACATTGATTTTTGGATCTGGAATAATCTCCGTCCCCTTTAAGATCATGAAGATAGGCTCCCATATTTTCTAGAAGCTTCCCTACTTTGCCTTTTACATGTCAAGTTGTAATCCATCTGAAATTGATTTTGAACAGGATTGAAGGCAGAGGATTATTTTTTCACATGGATCTCCAATGAAGCCAACACAATACATCTAAAGTTGCTACCCAGGCTGGAGAGATGGCTTAGTGGTTAAGACACTTGCCTGTGAAGCCTAAGAACCCAGGTTTGATTCCCCAGTACCCTCATAAATCAGATGCACAAGGTGGTGCAGCATCTGGAGATCATTAGCAGTGGCTAGAGGCCCTTCACAACCATTCTCTCCCCCCCCCAAATAAATAAATAAATTAAAATATTTAAAGTTGCTACTTAACACATCCTCACTGTATGTTAGGCATCGTGATAATCACTTTATTGAGCTGACTTAAAACTCACCCTCACCCTATGCGCTAAAGTTGACAGAATCTTCATTTCAGTTTTAAACCAAAAGTACTTAGGGTTCCTTGTTCCTGTTTGGAGCAAGACACCAGGCCGCAGAGATGCTCAGACATCAGGAAGAGGCCATTCTACACTGATAAACCAGGAGCCACTATTTTGTCCCTTGGATTGTTACTCACAAAGTGCTGAGGGCTGCGCTACATGAGTCAGAGCAGCAGATGATGGAAAAAGCAGTTGGTTCTAAAACCTCAGCTTTCTACCCAGCAACTAGCAGGAGGCAAGAGAGGCGAACCCACGTTCTACCTGCTCCCCAGAGGTCAGTCTTGGGAATCCCTGCGTACATACCACAGTTGACTTCCCCTCCAAAAGCCAGCGGACAGAGGCAGTGGTACCGGTCCAGTCCTTCTGGAATGCATGTGCCTCCATTCTGGCAGGGCCGTGAGTCACAAGGGCCTATTAGAGAGATGCCCATTAAGATATGATCACACAGAGGAGTGAAGAGGGTTGGCGAAGGGGTGGTTCCTCCAGGGCCCGGCCCCTTTCCTGCCCAACTGTCCACGTAGGAGACAGCCAAACACCTGTAGCAGAGACAGGACAGCAATGACAAGTACTTAGAGGAGGGGCTGGGGATGGGGTTAGAAAGGTCTCTTAGTGGTGTCTTGGTAAAGCCCTGTGTCAGTTACAGGCCCACTCAAGATGTGTCCATAGAACGGATCCAGCTGTGATCCTGGAAACATAGGCTCCCATTACCCAGGGCTGAGTAGAACCCTTCTCTGCCTGTAAACCACTGGCTATCTCCTTACCTCCCTGGGGGTAGCAACCCCATACCAAGACAAACCCCAACACACCCAGCTTCAGGTCAGTGGGATAGAGTAGACTAGACCTTGGGTGGGAAGCAGTGAGGGTGCATTGTGGTCCATGCCAAATAATGCATGGGGTTCACAATTCCATACTTGTTTGGGACTATAGAGTGATGAAGCATTTCCATGGGCATTACATCACGAGACTTTACTAGGACCCCAAGAATGAGGCCTTCATCAGAGAGAGGGAGACAAGGACTATATCTATATATAGATCTATCTATATATCAGGCAACCATGATGCTATTTGACAGACAAAACCATTCAAGTTGAGTGCCAGAGTCAAGGCCTTCTGCCGACCTGGTCCCCAGGGTGTGTCCTTCTTTTCCTCTCACCAATGCAAGGAACACAGGCCAAGGGGGCAATTCCAAAGGCCTTACTCCATTCTCATGAAAATACGTCACCAAGCAGGTGACGGTGGAGTGCAGCAGGAACATGCTCCTCAGCCTCTGGAAGGACCCGGTCCCTCTGCTCTTCCACCTGCCCAACCCCACCCTCTTCCCAGGACTGTCAGTGCCCATTACAAACCAGTCTATTCCCAGGGTCCAGACAGAGCCAGTGAATCCAAGAGGCAGATCATACCTGGGCAGGTAGTTCTGTAGCAGGTGGCAGGGTGGGTTAGGAACACTCTCTTCCAGCTAAAATTCAAGGAAATAGAGTGGCAGAAAGATTAAAGGTTTAAATGATTACAACACTAAAAGCGGATTTAAACATAGACATGGGTCAATAATGACTCCATGTTCCCATTTGATTCTACCCTACCTTGTATTTGTGATAGAGTAAGCTATGTTTGAAATATCCAGAGAAAATGATAAGTAGATATCACGTTAGAAATTAGAGCTACATGGATGGAAAATTCCAAATGATGGGAACAATGTTTTTATTACAAGCTACGTTCTGAGGCCTACAATACAGGGTGGGGGGAGGGGGGTTCTGGGAATTGAGCCACTAGATTCTGGCTGTGCAATTCAGCATGCTACTTCCTTCTCTTTTATTCAGTTCCCTCTTTTTTTTAAATATTTATTTATTTGAGAGAGAGAGACAGATATAGAGAGAATGGGCATGCCAGGGCCTCCAGCCACTGCAAACTAACTCCAGACACATGCACCACCTTGTGCCTCTGGCTGTATGTGGGTCCTGGGGAATCGAACGTGGGCCCTTTTGCATTGCCAGCAAGCACCTTAACCACTAAGTGATCTCTCCAGCCCTCAGTTTCCTCTTAAAAGAAAAAATCTTGTGTGTGTGTGTGGGGGGCAGGAATATGTCACACATGTGGCTTCACAAAGACACACAATCCCAGCCCAGAAAGCTCTGAGGTAGGAGGCACCTGACCCTCAGGCTTTGTTGTACATATGCTGCCAACGAGGCCTTCAGCTGTCTGGAGGGACCTGCACCTGGTCTGCTCCGACTGACCCCAAGACTGACCATAAATGCTAACTACTGTGCCAGGCCCTCCCTCGTAGCTCTATTTCCAATGTAACCCTGTCTCCAGCCACCTGGGGCAGCCTGGTGACACAACAAGTAGATGTGCCCTTTCTCTTCCTCTGTCCCCTCCCATCTCTGCAGCTATGAACAGCATTAGGACTCTGAGGGCTGCTCTCTCTGCAGCTGGGAAATACTCAGCTTTGGCAAGATAGACCCTGCTATGCCTCTGTCCCCAGACCAGGTGGACAAACCTGTAGAAGGGACACCGCACAGCCAGCACAGCGTCAGCCCACCGTGATCCCCTCCAGCACAGGGCATTGCCAGCGAGCTCCCTTGTGGTCTCCAGCGTCTTGCGCTCACAGGGGTGGGCTTCCACCCTGCAGCCTATGTCAGGAAACCGCAAATGATGCTCTTTGCCTCTGTTCCTGCCCCCACTTCCCAGCTTCTACCCCAACCCCAGCCCCAGCCCTATCACCTCCAGCTCCTCTCAGAGCACTGAGCATCTCTGCCCAGGCCCCCACACAGCTTGCACAGAGCACACGCATGAGTACTCCTCTCTAACAAGTGTCACTGGCTCTGAGTGGACCCTGATATGGCAGTCCAGAATGCGGGAGTTTACCCAAAGCTCCACGTCTCTTTGTGCAACTCCACGCCAGCTCAAACAGGGGCTGTGGATCTGGGTCTTCCTAGCCAGCAAGGGACAGGGCAAGGCCAGACTGGACTTCAAGCCCAGGTCCTCGCTTCCCTCCACTGAACAAGCTCTGGACTTTTGCTGGGAGACACACAGAGCAAGCAAGCCACAGGGTGACCAGAGCAGAGTCCAGGAGAGGAGTTGACCATTTCTCGTGACTACACTCCCCAGAAGCTCTTGCCTGTTGAGGCTTGCCCACCCCATGCCCCGATTCATTACGTGTAAGGCCACTCCCCTCCCAGGCTGGGCAGTCCTACCTGGGACAGCGGTGGTGCAGAGGTCTGAGCTGCTAAGGGTGCTGAGCAGCCCGTTGGTGGCATCTTCCACGTGCTCGGCCGACAGAACATGTTGCTCCTTGGGCTCACTGGCCAGTGTGAGCAGCTCCTCCCACCTGGGCAAGAAGTTCCCACAGCTGATGGTGGCACTGCCACCCTGCTCCTGCACTGCAGGCTCTGTCAGCTGCACCCCACCCAGAAACCTCATCCAACCAAGTGAGAAGGAAGTAGGCCACGGGAAGTCCTCACAGAATCTCCACTATGGGTAACCACGTGCATTTTGTGTTTGTTTATTTTCATTTTGGGGTCTGGATGTGTGTATGTGTATGAGTTATTTGTAGGTGGGTGCACAGGTGTGTGCAGGTATGCATACATATGAATGGGTGTTTGCATATGTGGGTGCATTTGTGTGTGGGGAGTGTGCACACGTGGAGGCCAGAGCGTGACATCTCTCAGTCGCTCTCCACATTATTTATTGACACAGGGTCTCTCACAGAACCTGAAGCTTGCTGATTAGGCTAAAGCAGAGAGCCAGCAAGCCCTAGGGGATTTGCCTGTCTCCACCTCCCCATCCCTGGGACTACAGGTGTGTGCCACTATGCCCTGGCATGTCACAAGGATGCTGGGGATCCAAACTCAAATTCATGTTTGGGAGCAAACATTTTATCCACTGAGCCATCTCCTCAGTTCACCGTGTGCATGTTTAAATGCATGCTCTCCCTTAGAGGAGGAGGGTCACTGTTAGTAAGTTTGTATTCACGACAGAGTCCCCGGGGATCCACTGGTTTGTTTTTCTCTGATGACAAAAGCAGTTGATCAGAAAGCAAATGCAAATGGTCTGAAGTGAGAGCAAAGGAAGAGCCAAGAACGCTGCCAGTCACTGGAAACACGTAAGTATTATACACAGCGGGCATGAGAACCCCAAGGCCAGCAAGTGAGCTAGCAAACTTCCATGGCCAGAGGACACTGCTGTCAGTGGCCAGGACAAAAATGATGTGTGGGGATGATGACTCCTGGTCATGAAAACAGAGGTGACATGACCCTTCTGTAAGCAGATGGGATAGTCAGCATCGCATAGACAACAATCCTGCCACTGAAAACAGCAAACAGAGCAAGGTCTGGCAATAGGGCAAACAGAAAGAAAGAAAAGAAAAGAAAAGAAAAGAAAAGAAAAGAAAAGAAAAGAAAAGAAAAGAAAAGAAAAGAAAAGAAAGAGGTCCCAGGAACCCAGGTGCCGTCTAGAGAGAAGAACCATCAGCAGAAGAGCTCACTGAGCAGAAGAGCAGGGAGGAGACTGAAGTAGCATGCTTCTAAACTCACCGGGAGAGCTGAAGGGATGGCTTAGTGGTTAGGGAACTTGCCTGCAAAGCCAAAGGACCCAGGTTCGATTCCCCAGAACCCAGTAAAGCCAGATGCCCAAGGTGGCACATGCATCTGGAGTTCATTTGCAGTGGCTGGAGGCCCTGGCGCACCTATTCTCTCTCCTCTTCCTCTCTTCCTCACTCTCTTTCTGCTTACAAATAAGTAAATAATATATTTTTTAAAAGATGATATTTTAAATCTCACTAAGTGTGTGGCACTGACTTGTCTGCCCAGTGTTAGTAAAAGGCACCACCATCTACTCTGGGGTTCAGGACCAAATCCTCTTCTCTCCTTTCCCCCTCTCAATCCACATCTCACTTAAGACACTGCTCCACTGCTCTGGGGCCTTCAAAAGACATCTGGGAATCCAACCATCCCACAGCAGGGTTCCAGCTGCTTTGAGAATTCTTCCTGTGGTGAACTGCTCCAACGCCTCTTACTGAGTCCGCCAGCCAGTGTGATCTAAATATGTCACCCCTCGGCTCCAGACCCTCCCAAATCTTCCCATTCAGCTCACAATAACCTCCAAAGACTTCATCAATATCTACAACAAAGTCTTTATGCCCCGATACTTCCCGTCCCATCTCCCCCATTTCGGGTGAGTCCCAGGTTTGCTTGCTGGACTTCAGCTCCTTTCTGGCTGTTCTGCTGTTTCTAGAACGTTTGGAGCCAGCTACTTCCTCACGGCCCTGGGCCCTGGCCATCACTTGACTGCCTTGCATGTTCTTTGGAAGGCTTGTTGTTCCCCCCACTCAAGTTTCTGCTGAAAAAGAAAGACAACTCCTCAAAGAAGACTTGGCACATTGCGCTAACATAGCTACCTTCTCTACGCCCTGCCAGTCTTCAGTGTTTTACACCTATCAGGTTGTCTGTCCTGAAATGATGCCTCTTATTTATTCACTCATTCACTCGTTCATTATCTAACATCTAACTCTTTCCCATGAGGTGGGGAACTAGACTGTTGTCTCTGTATCCCCAGAACCTCTCAGCATGAGGAAGAAACATATAGAATCTGATTGAGAGAATAAATAATATACTAAAATGAACAGAGAAATTTCCAAGCACAGGCAAAGTGCCCAGGCGAGAATCATTTCACTTAACACTCACAACCACTGGAGGCCCAACAACTATCATGTCCGCTTAAAAAAAAAGGAGGGGGACTGGACTGGAGAGATGGCTTAGTGGTTAAGGTGCTTGCCTGCAAAGCCAAAGAACCTTGGTTTGATTCCCCAGGACCCACATAAACAAGATGCACATGCGTCTGGAGTTTGTTTGCAGTGGCTGGAGGCCCTAGTGTGCCCATTCTCTCTATCTGCCTCTTCCTCTCTCTCTCTCTCTCTCTCAAATAAATAAATAAAATTTAAAAAATTTATTTAAAAATTATGGGGGAAGGCGGAGAGAGAGAGAATTGGTATGCCAGGGCCTCCAGCCACTGCAATCAAACTCCAGACATGTGCGCCATCTTGTGTGCATGTGTGACCTTGCAGGCTTGCATCTTGTGCATCTGGCTTACATGAGATCTGGAAAGTCAATCCTGGGTTCTTAGGCTTCGCAGGCAAGCTCCTTAACTGCTAAGCCATCTCTCAGCCCTCATGTGCACTTTTAGTGCTGAGGGCCTTGGTAGCCTGTACTCCACTCTTCTAGGAAGGCAGATTTACCCAACACCTGAACAAGGGAGGCCGGAGAGGGAAGCGAACCACAGGCTCCCTCCCACCAGCAGCAGGAGTAGGCACAACTCAGGTGTATGAGAACTAGATTAGCAGAAACCGGGTCTCCTCTCTCTAGATGGAGCTCTGAGGGCATGCACTGGTATGCTGCCCAACCCCAAGCCCAGCTCCAGCTTCCCTAGAGGGCTAGGTTGAAAGGGGAGACCAACAGACAAGTGAGTGTCAGGGATGGGCAGTGGACAGAGAGCTCTTCATCGTGCTGTACACGCTGGCTCCTGCCCACTTCCCTGAGATGATTCTATGAATTTCTATTTCTACCCACATGAGTCGCAGTTGACCTTCTAGTGCTTGCAACCAAATGTTCAGATAAAGCCAGAGGTACAATATAGCTCAGTTGGTAAAGTGAATCCTTTGCAAGCCTGAGGACCCGAGTTTAGTCCCCAGTACTAATGTAGATGTCAGGCGTCATGGCGTACACCTGTAATCCTGGCGCTGGGATACAGGAGAATCTCTGGAGCACCCTGGCTAGTTCCAGGCCAATGAGAGATTCTGTAGACAGCATTCTAGTATAAGCAGAGCTGTAAGCAGACAGCCCCCTGTCGCCAGAGCCTTGAGCTGTTTCTGCCACGCTTTCCCCCTCCATGATGGGCTGTGCCTTCAAATCATGAGCCAACATAAGCCCGTTTAGCCTAAGCTGATCTGGAGCTCACTTTGTAGCTCTAGGCTGCACTCAGACTCACAGCGATCTTCCTACCTCAGTCTCCTAAAGGGCTTGGATTAGAGGTGTGTGCCACCACACGCAGCGAGCATTTTAAAAATCTTCCAGAAGAATATATGGCCATGAATACTCAAAATTAATGTAGAATCATTACGGTGGGTGTCCTGTCCAAACAGCTGTTTAAATAGTCAGATGCAAAAGACAGGCAGGCAGAAGAACGCAACCAAACAAGAATGTGGGAAAGAAGTGGTATCTAGTGTAACGATTTGGCCTATGATGCAGGAGGTGGCCAAGAGAGGGTGTAGGAGGATGGACAATTGGGAGTTAGGAAAACCTGTGTGGCTTGCCGTGTCCTTGTTCAGCTGGCGCAGTTGTTCTCAGGTCTGGAGTGTTGTGCTGTTAAGCTAGTGATGAATGCTAACGTGTGTAGATGGCTTAACATGTCTCCTTGCATGCAGCATACTGATGAATGGTTGAGGGGGTGATTAATAAAATCATTAATGTTTACACCAGATGCATATATATTGTGTGTGTGTGTGTGTGTGTGTGTATTCCAGATGAATTAAAGAATTATATTTCCTCTGGCCTCCACACACATGTGCACACACATGTTGGGCTATTCTTCAGCCAGAACCACACGAGGACCAGACAGTTCTCCCACCTCTCCTCTCTAGCTGAGGCTGTGAATGCTCTTTCAGTTACATCGCAGTCCCCAGGCCCGCTGACCCCAAATGCCCAAGGTGCTTACCTGGGAAACCGCACCCCCACAGCAAACACAGTGATGCCCCTGTCCTTCAGCTGCTTGGCCGGCAGCTCCACGGGTCTCTGGGACTTCCCGTCGGTGATGACTATGAGGAGCCGGGGCACTGAGCCATTTCTGCCCCCTGGGAAGCCTCTACGTAGAAGGTGCTTCAGAGCGAGGCCTGTCTCTGTGCGTCCCCCTCTGGGGACAGGAGGAAGAATGCAGTCAGTGAGGTGAAGGCCAAGTGGAGAAAGCCCAGAGGCAATGGATGCTGTCCACAGAATGGTCGTGACTCCTTGCAGAGCCACAAAGCGACATTTCCATCACTCACTCCACAAGGGTCACCTGCACATGTCTGTCATGTTGGGTCATAATGCCTTGTTTTGTGAGTGTGTGCATGTGTGTGTGTTTATTTTCTCCCGAAACTTTCAGAGATGACTCAGACACACAACTCTAATCAGTTGTTTAACACCCACCTCCCATCTGGGTGCCTCCTGGGAATTTAGGGACATTGTGTGTCCAGTAGGAAATCTCTAAGGGCACCGGGTGGGGTCTGCTACAAAGACCAGATGAGTTTTGTCCGTGATCCAGCTTTGGTGACCCATGTCTGCATTTGAGGTGGGGTGCTGCTGGAAGGCTGAGTTGTCCCACCACCTCCAGGTCGAGTCTAAAGCAAAAAACCTTTAGTGTGAAGGTTTGTGGAGACTGTCAAATGCTTACAGCCTCACTGTAGGAAGTGGGCTTGGACTGTCAGAGCAGAATTTCTACACTGTCAAACTAGGAAGGTTAGCCATGTTGGTGGCTGGCTTTTGAGCATCAGCCGGGCAGAAAACAGTAACTCATTACAGAACCTGAGGTTAATGGATTGTCAGCCCACGGAGGCCAAACCTTTCAGCCAATGGTAGTATCTTCCAGACAGAAGCAACTGCAGAAGGTGATGGGACTGGTATAGCAATTAATTACATGCATGTGGAAAAACCCTGTTGGAATGTCACTCCGAGATGCTGACTAACCACTGCATATGGATGGGGATGTGCACATACGCATGTGCACACATATGGAAGATTACACTATGAAAATCAATGCAGATGGTTCCTACTTTCAACTAAGCCCTCTCAGAGGGGCCCACTGTCATTGTTCTGTGCAAACACTGAGCCAATGGAAGCCAATGGTAGCTGTGTGTGTGTTGTTCTTTAACATTAAAAATGGTGTATCTGGGCTGGAGAGATTGCTTAATGGTTAAGGTGTTTGCCTGCAAAGCCAAAGGACCCAGGTTCGGTCCCCAGTGCCCACGTAAGCCAGATGCACAAGGTGGCACATGCATCTGGAGTTCATTTGCACTGTGGCTACAGGCCCTGGCCATCCATTTTCTCTACCTGCCTCACCCTCCCAAATATATAAATAAAAAATTTTTAAAAATGGTGTATCTCAGGGCTGGGGAAGATGGCTCAGGGTGATCCTCCTACCTCTGCCTCCAGAGTGCTGGGACTAACGGTGTGTGCCACCATGCCTGACTACGTGCTTTTCCAAACCACTATTTACTGTGGACCACTAGAGACAGAAGACAGTGACACGGAGACCAGGAAGCAGAACACAAATCCACTACCCCAGAGCTCTCAGCTCTGATAGACACACAGCACGCCCACGAGTTGAGGAGATGGTCCTGTGGTGGAGCTGTCAGGGAATAGGCTGCCCAAGGGACACAGCATCTGAACAGGGTCAGGCTAAACCAGACTAGGAAAGGAGGCACTGGCTCAATCTGGAAAAATCAAAGACAAAGGGGGCAACACACATTGTCTGCTGGGGTTAATGAACACAATGGGTTATTGCTGGTTCCTGATGACACTGAATCCCAAAGCTTGCGCTCTACCTTATGCAAGCTCTTCCAGGGCAACTCTCTTGGTGAGTTAAGTTAGTGCATGTTAACAAGAATTGGCAGCTCCTAGAATCACACTGGCCTCACTCACTGTGTCCGATCACAAGTCAGACAATAAAGGCGGCCAAGGGGATTCCGATTCCCATGGCAACTGCTTTGCCAAAGTTCCGTGTCCTGTTTCCAGGGTCTTCGTCGGGTGCTCCTGTCACCGAAGCTTACAAGATAACCTGGGCTTCTGCGGTGTGCCACACACTACAGACTTCTTCCTGAATGTAAGCCTTCCAACTATGGGAAATGCTCTCAGCCTTATCCTCACTTAACAGGGCACGGGACCCATACTCAGAGAATCCTAGTGATAACTGCTATTCACTGAGCACTTAGCACACGCAGACACCATGCTAAACCTACACACACACACACACACACACACACACACACACACACACATATATATATATGCAGTCATAGCACATGCACACACATACATGACACATGAGCTTACCTCTCATGTGTTGTCACCACAGCCACCTGAGATTGTGGTGTTCAGAGAAGGGGTTTACCAAAGCTAGCCAGCTAATAACTGGTCAGGCAGGACATGAATCCTGGGCGCTCTGCTTCCAGAGCACAAGTTAACTACATGGCTACTTGGCCACTAATCTCTTACCCAGTGAGCAGAGCTCAGAACTGGAATTGAAACCCACTCGGGCTGATTCTAAAGCCAATGCTTTCATCTCTGGGGTCAGCAAAGTACAGCCTGTGAGCCAAACCCATCCTTCTGCCCATTTGATAGTTTTCTTACAAAAGAGCCATTCCCAGTCACATAACTATTATTTATAAAGAATCTACCTGGTCTGCAAATGTTTAAAGTTACCTAGTAAGTCTCTACAGAAAAGTTCTACACAAACTCCTCCCTGAAGACAAGGTACCCAGTGGCCAAGGAGAACCTGGGTCCTCGCTCACCTGAGTGGCGAGCTCCGTGAGCTCCAGGCAGTGGCCTTGGATCCTGCATTTCTTAGCTAAGCCCCACTCTCTCACCTCAGGGCACCCCTGCCTCCTGGCCCCGCTAAGCACGGCTGCTGTTCCCACAGGCTCAAAGCTTCAGGACAAAGAGTGCTTGTTCTCCATGACCCTGTTCTTACTTCTACAGACCCGTCTCTGGCCCCTTCAAACTTACACTGTGAGCCTTTTCGTTTACCATGTGAAGGGGCAAAAGTCTGGGTTCAAGCCCAACTTTAAAAAAATTATCATTTCTTTTGCATGTGTATGTGTGTTATGTGTGTATGAGCATGTATCTGGAAGCCAGAGGTCAATGTCAGGTGTCATACTTGATGGAACTCTATCTTATTTTTTAAAAAATATTTTATTTATTTGAGAGAGAGAGAGAGGCAGAGAGAGAGAGGGAGGGAGAGAATGGGCACAACAGGGCATACAGCCACTGCAAACGCTCCAGATGTGTGTGCCCCCTTGTGCATCTGGCTTACGTGGGTTCTGGAGAATCAAACGGGGATCCTTTGGTTTTGCAGGCAAGGCCTTAACCGCTAAGCCATCTCTCCAGCCCCTCTGTCTTATTATTATTATTTTGATGCAAGGTCTTTTACTAAACTTAAAACTCACCAATTAGGCTAGACAAGCTAGAGAAGCTAGCCAGCAAGCCCCAGGGACACCCCTGTCTCTGCCTCCCCAGCTCTGGGATTGTAAAGGGCGCCTCCATGCCCAACATTCTCCATGGTGCCTGCAATCGGAACTCAGTCGGCATGCCTGCACAACAAGCTCTTTATTCACTGAGCTATCTTCCCAGCCACTCTGTTTGTAAACACACAGAATTCATTCTGATTTTCCACTGAGATTTTTCTAGGCATGCCTCCTCACCACCAGCTTATGCATGGTTAGAGAGAAGTTCAATTTCAAGGACACAAGGGCCCAGACCACTCACTAAATGGGTCTGCTGGTGTCTAGCCTCCATGTGGCTCAGCACAGATGCCCGTGTTGCCTGTATCTCCCAGGGGAATCTTTCTGCTGGCTTCCCACCAAGGTCAGACGAGACTCCTAAAGGCTCTGACTTCTAGAGAATGTGAAGAAACCCCACTGCGTACTCTGTGGCACCTTTCTACCCCCGACTCTGTTCTAAGCTCAGGGGCTATTCATACAGGGAGGCCAGTGGCCAACACACAATATTGTCCTCACTTCTCTCAGATGGGACTAAAATAGGTGGAAAGCTGAAGGTTTACAGATGGGCTGCTATCTCAGTGGGGGATGGGGTTAGATGCTGAGTGCATGGGATTAGGGGGGAAGTGGGTAGGTGTTGGCTAGAATCTAAGCATGTGTCCTGAGAATCCAGATTGATGTACATGTGACTGGGTTGGACAATCTATATTTTAAAAAAACTGAGGCTGGAGAGATGGTGCATGCCTATGAAGCCTAAGGACCCCAGTTGGATTCTCCAGATCCCATGTAAGCCAGATGCACAAGGGGGAGCACATGTCTGGAGTTCGTTTGCAGTTGCTGGAGGCCCTCGCACGCCCATTCTCTCTCACCCTCTTTTTCCCCTCTCTGTCTCAAATAAATAAATAAATAAAAATAAAATCTAAAAAAAAAAAACCTTCTTTTTGTATATGTGGGTGTTCACATGTGTGTGGATGCATGTGCACTTGTGTTCATGTGTGTGGAAGCCAAAATGTCATGTCAGCTTTCTTCCTCGGTCGCTCTCCTCTGCACTTTATTCACTAAGGAAGGGTCTTTTACTCGGACCCAAAGCTCATCAGTTTGGCTCATCTACCTAACAAGCTTGCCCTGGATATTACTCACCTCCCAAGCGCTGGGATTAAAGGCAGGCGGCTATGCCCATCTGGAATTCACGTGGGTGCTGAAGATGAAAACTCTGGTTCTCGAGCTTGCCTGGCAAGTACTTTATCCACTGAACCATCTCCACAGCCCACAATCTACATTTTAAATCAGCTCTGCCCACTCCCAACTGAGCCTAATGCAAGTGATCCAGGTGTGGGTTAGACTTTGAGAAACTTCGTAAGAAATCCAACTGTAAATATAGGGAAGTTGATTATAGCTTTTTTTTTTCATTTTAATTTATTTATTTATTTATTTATTTGGAGAGAGACGCAGAGAGAGACAGAGAGGAAGACAGATAGAGATGGGCACACCAGCAGCCTCTCAGCTGCTGCAAATGAAATCTAGATGCATGTGCCCCCTTGTGGTCAAGTGCAGCTTTGCACCCTTGCGTCACTTTGCATCTAGCTAAACGTGGGACCTGGAGATTGGAACCAGCGTTCTTAGGCTTAGGAGGCAGGCGCCTTAACCACTAAGCCATCTCTCCAGCCTCAGGCCTTTTTTTTTATTATTATTCAAGAGAGTGAGAACAAGAGAGAGAGAGAGAGAATTGGCATGCCAGGGCCTCCAGCCACTGCAACTGAACTCCAGATGTGTGCACCACGTTGTGCACATGTGAGACCTTGCATGCTTGTATCACTCTGTGTGTCTGGCTTACATGGGACCTAGAGAGTCAAATATGGGTCCTTAGGCTTTGCAGGCAAGCACCTTAACTGCTAAGCCATCCCTCCAGCCCATAGCTGCTTCTCTTCTTTTTGTTTTATAAGCAAAACTTGTAGGCTCAACCAAAATGTTTCCTTCTGGGGTAATGAGAAAGACTAAGTGCACCATGGCAGCCCAGTTCTTCAGATTATTTCATTAACATGGGTAAGACCAACATGAAAGTTAATACAGCTTTGTATAAAAAACACATCAAATTATACTAAGTGAAAACATTAAAAAGAATAAAATGCTTTGTAATTCTAACTACTTTAAAAGCTATGTTTAAATGCTAACGTGGTCAAAGTAGCCAAAGAAAGCTCTATGGTTTCATAGCATGGCAAGGTGGTGAGCTTGCTCTATGAGAGGTGGAAAGAATTCACACAGGACTCAGGGCTGGGCCAATGGCAGAGTAAAACAAAGAGTGCAAGCCTGTGCCTGCCAGCTGGCCAGAAGCACTGGCATTCAGGAACCAGTCACCACTTGTGTTTCACCTGATTTTACATTGCAGGGTACAATATCAGGGGCTTGAATGTGGTATCTTTAAGACATCTTGCAAAGCAGCATGAAGGGGGTGCTTAGGTGGTTTCTTAGCCACCTTAAGGACACACTTTGGGAAGCTCGCTTTGGTCTGGAAAGGCAAGTGCGCTGTGGGTTTAGACAGAGCTTTCTGAACGGTCCAGCATGGAACATGGAACACCTCGCTGCAAGGAAAGGGTGAAGAGCACTGGGCGATCTCACTTCCACTGGGCCGGCATTCCTCTGCTCTGATGCACGTGAGCACAGCTTCATTTGCACTGTCCTCAGTGGCCCCGCAACTGTGGCCAAAAGAAGCTTCTAGGTCCTTGCCTTCCTTGTTGCTTCTTACAGTCATGTGAGGATATGGAAGTGCTAACCAGACACAGCCCCAAAGAAGAAGTGAACTCCGCCACCACCAACATCCTCTCTTGGCATTTTTTGTTTGTTTGTTTGTTTGTTTGTTTTTGAGGCAGGGTTTCACTCTAGTCCAGGCTCAGCATGTAGTCTCAGGGTGGCCTCGAACTCACAGTGATCCTCTACCTCTGCCTCCCTGGTGTTGGGATTAAAGGCATGCATCACCACACCTGGCCTCTCTTGGTTCTTTATCCATGTGTGTGTGTGTGTGTGTGTGTGTGTGTGTGTGTAATTTTTATTTATTTACTTGAGAAAGAGGCAGAGAGAGAGAGAATGGGTGCACCAGGGCCTCCAGCCACTGCAAACAAACTTCAGACACATGTGCAATCTTGTGCATCTGGTTTATACAGGTCTAGGGGAATGAAACCTGGGTCTTTTAGCTTTGCAGGCAAGCATCTTAGCTGCTAGGCCATCTCTCCAGCCCTCCCTTGGCATTCTTAATGTGCCTCCAATTTTACCTCATGAATACTGCTTCCAACCCCCTTCCCTCAGTGCGGCTGAGAAGAGGCTCAGCTTATTATTGAGGGGAAGAGAGAAGAACTGGGTAGGAAGAGGTGGGAAAGGATGGCTAGTCAGGCACAGCCTCCTGCTCTGTAAAACATGGAAGAGGAATAAATACTAGATGATCTCCAATGTGCCCTTTTGTACCAATTCTTTGCAACCAGTTTAGATTTTCAGATGAATCATTCAAAACAAAGTCACACACATCATCTTTGACTTCCCACCCTAAATTAAACTGGTCGAACTACTTCAACTTTTGCAAATTTTGCATGTACTGACAGAAATGTGTTTTGTTTGTACCTTACTTGTACAATTATGTGTCATAAACTCAAGGCATACAAGTTGGTGGTTTTAGTGTATTCACAGAGTTACGCACCCACAACACTAAGTTAAAACATTTTCATTACACTAAAAGAAGCCTGTGGTGGCGCATGCCTTAACTCCCAGCACTCAGGAAGACAGAGGCAGGAGGATCGCTGTGAGTTTGAGGCCAGCCTAAGACTACATAGGGAAGTACAGGTCAGCCTGGGCTAGAGAGAGACTTTACCTCAGAAAAAAAAAAAAAAAAAAGAGAGAGAGAAGTCTATACCTATTGGTAGGCATTCTCCATTACAGCCCTTGACAACATTAATCTTTCTCTCTGTAGCCATTTGCCCATTCCAGACATTTCACTGAATGGAATGAAGGACTAGGGACATAGCTCACCATGCCAGACAAGTGCAGAGCCTGTGTTGGATCCCTAGCATGATATAACATAAATGTAAGACAGCTTTTATACAACCTTTCACTATGAACTTTGTGTTGGGTTCTTTCACTTAACAAGATGTTTTCAAAATTCATCCATGATGTAGCATCAATCACTTATTTGTGTGTACATGCGCACATACATGCATAGTAGGGTCTCTTGCCAGATGCTCGTGTCTGGCTTTATGTGGGTGCTGGGGAATTGACCCAGGCTGGCAGGCTCTGTAAGCAAGCACCTTAATTGCTGAGCACTCTCTCCAGCTCTCTCTCTCTCTCTCTCTTTTTTTTTTTGGTTTTTCGAGGTAGTGTCTTGCTCTATCCCAGGCGGACCTGGAATTCACTATGTAGTCTCAGGTGGCTTCAAACTCGTGGCAATCCTCCTACCTCTGTTCCCAAGTGCTGGGGTTAAAGGCATGCGCCACCACACCCGGCTGAGTAATACTAATTTGTATGGATATACCATGTCGTGTGTTTATCCAATCATCTGTCGCACGTCAGTTTTGCATAAGTTTTCCTTGGGGCATGCTTTCAATTTTCTTCAAGTGGAATTGCTGGGTCATTGGTATCTATATTTAACATTCTGAGGATCCGCCAAATTGTTCTCAAAGTGGCAGGCATAACTTTACAATGCTACCAGCGATGTGTGAGGGTTTTAATCTCCCCACATCCCTGTCAACACTTGATATCATCTATCTTCTATTTTAACTTTCCTAGTGGGTGTGACATGGCGTCACTGTGGTTCTCATTTACATCTCCCTCGTAACTATGGTGAGCATGTTTTTGTGTACTTATTGGCCACTTATAAATCTTATTTGGAGAAATAGGAGAAGCCTATTTAAAAAGTTTCTTTAGGGGCTGATGAGAATGTTGTAAATATGGGCTGGACACTTAAGGTGCTTGCCTGCAAAGCCAAAGGACTCAGGTTTGATTCCCCAGGACCCATGTAAGCCAGATGCACAAGGGGTCATATGCACCTGGAGTTTGTCTGCAGCAGCTAGAGGCACTGGTGTGCCCATTCTCTTTATCTTCCTCTTTCTCTCTCTCATAAATAAATTAACAAACATGTAAATAACATTATGGTAGTAGTTGCAAATATACTCTAAATCAATGAATTGTACATGTATTTTACATGTACATGAATTTTGTGGTATATAAATCAGATGTCAAAGAGCCTTTAAAGAAGAGAGTGTATAAACAGTCTTAGGGAAGCAGGCAAGGGCGTGTGGATAGGAATGGATCTGCTCAAGTTCAGGGTCCTAAGGATCACTGGCCTGCATCTGTGCTTGCAGCCACTCCCTTCACGGTTCTGACCGGGTGACTCTGAGACTACATACAGACAAGTGCTGCTCTGTGAGTCTGCACCCAGGATATGGAAACCAAGGTCTGCAGGCCCCAAGGCACAATGTCCCCAGAGAATAAAAGAATGGCTAGTGTGAACTAATACAATGTTAAAAAACATGTTAATGTGCTTTTTCTTTTGTACTTTCCGACACAGGACTTAGCCATCCTCCAGTTCAGCGCGTCCATGCAGGGAAAAGGGCTGGGATGAATGGTCCAAGATGAAATTATAGAAAGTGCCTAGGGCAAACAGGGGCTGCAGGGTCCCCAGCATTTCTATAGTGCCCAGTGTAGGGCCTCAGGTTCCCCAAAGCACTGGTGTACTGACAGAGGCCTGTGCCTAGAAAAAGGGTCTCAGGGCTCCTTTGTAACTGGAGCTGGCAGCTAGGGATGGCCAGGACCAGAGACCTCACAGGACTCCACTGAACACTGGCACAGGGAGCAGTACAAACCAGAGCGGATCCAGAGCCCGGAGCAGCAAGTGGAATTCAAAGTCATTCCTTTGTGAAAACTTGTGAGAAACATTGTGTGTGTGATGTACGTGAATATGGATATATGAATATATGTGTACATGACACATCCACATATACATCATATGCATATAAAATATCTATACCCAAAATATGGCAGGGCAGAGTTCAGTGGTAGAGCATTTATCTGCAAGATATGTCTATGTCTGTGTACATATGAGCAAACACATATCATACATCAGTTGATTTACAATGCCAGTAAAGTCATGACCCTACTATGTGCATGTAGTTACATGGTGTTTTACAGAGGAGCACAGTAACAGCTAGTTGTGATTTTAAAGCACTTTCAGTGCAAAAGGGAACTTCTTTTTATACCACAAAAGGGATGCTTAGAGAAGCTCAGTGAACCACCCGAACGAACTGCAGGGGCCTTCTTGCATGGCTGGGACTGGCACACAGTCCTCTTCCCACAACCCCATGCACTCCCCACCCCCCATCTGGACCCTCAACAACCTTTTCCTCCTAGTAGCTGACAACTACACATGATAGCAGCAGATATTTCCCTGGCATTTAAATTCCCACCTGGATGTTATCATGCAATAATGAGGGCAGCTTTGAGAAGAGAAGTCTCATCGCCCACTGTGCACAGCTGGGTACTGGAAGTGGCGTGAAGCTCTCTTGGTGAGGCCAAACCCTTCAAGGGTGTGATTTTAAGAGCAGCTAACTTACGATACATACTTGAAAACCATCCTCTTGATTTTTGCCTTCACTTCCTGACGGGTTGGAAAGGAATCCAAGGGGAATTCCAGATGAGGCGTGGAACTGAATTGCAACGCTCCCACTCTGACCTGCAGGAGAAGACAGGGCCCAGGGGCCCAAGACTGGGGTCACATCATGAACATTTCAAAGAGGAAAGAAAGGGACACAAAGGTTAACAACCCTGTCTCTGGCCACTCAACAAAAATGGTGTGGGAGCTTTTGCCTGTCTGAGAGATGCTTCCAATCACCAACTGAAAAATTGGGAAGGACATGGTCATATATACCTATGTTCTGCTATGAGATTCTTCCGCTAATCTTTTTAGCTCCCCCACACACACACACAAAGGCAGCACCCATCTGGCAGCTTTACCAGCTGGGCTGTGAGCAGCTTTAGGCAGGGCTTTGCTTGCATCTGCAGGCTGCCTCCCAGGCTGGGTGCTGTTGCATACCAACTCTTGCATTGTTTCATCTGATCCACAGGGATACAGGTCATGTCTACATTACTGCAGCGAAGGTTAAAATATGTAGGTGACATCGTGCAAGGGTGTCCTTGCTCAGGACTAGCAAGGAAAGGGGGCCTGGCCATTGGACTCTGGGTGTCTGGTTTTCTCTAAGGTGCCATTACAGCATTTGCCTTCTCCAAGGCCAACATGGACAATTAGCAAAATGCTTTCGAAACCAACCAAAGATTCCTTAGGAGCTAGCCCCAGCCACCATCACTGGCGGCTAACCACCAACCACAGGTCCCGCACCCCCCACCTCCATACTTCATGCATGGGTCATCCTGTCTGGGCCTGCTCCCACCTACCTAGAGAAAGGCCAGGTTTTAGACCACAGTCAGCTCCTAACTCTGAGACTGAAAATTTTGGACCTACAGGGCCTCTGCAGTGATCTCTGTGCCCAATGCACACAGACTGTGTCCTAACTGAGGAGGCCACAGGAGAAAACCCTGCGTGTGTCTTGCAAAACTGGAGATGAGCGGCTGAGGAAAGTCACACCATGCATCTCGAGCAGTGAGCCCTGTAAAACACTCAGATTTCCTCTTGGGGACCCAAGCCCTGTCCTAGTTCTTGGTTTACTCAATCCCGTGGAGGTGCCAACTATTTTTTTTTAATTTTTTAAATTTTATTTTTATTTATTTATTTATTTATTTGAGGGGGAGAACGATAGATAGACAGAAAGAGAGAGAAAGAATGAGTGTGCCAGAGCCTCTGGTCTCTGCAATCGAATTCCAGACGCTTGCGCCACCTTGCTATGTGAGTACTGGGGAATCGAAGCTGTGTACTTTGCAGGCAAGCGCCTGAACCGCTAAGCCATCTCTCCAGCCTCCAACTAGTCTTATAACTAAGGCCAGTTCTGCCAGAGGTTTTAAATGGGTAAAGTGATGAACATTTAAGCAATGACAGGGACTTGCTCCCTACTTGAGCCCTCACTGTGATCCGTGAGCAGCCTGGCATTGGGGAGACAATGAGCGGCTGCCCTTGGCTCGCCCAGCTGGCCTCTCACAGGCAGGGAGCTGCTCGGTGTCTAATAGGACACCTAGGGGGATAGACGCTGAGACTCACTGCAGTGGAGAAGTTCAGAGAGAAGTTTCCAGAATGAAATCCTTCCATGATTTTCCTTGAATTTACATGTGATAAAAAGAGAAACATCTCAGGCTGGAGAGATGGCTTAGTGTTTAAGGCGCCTGCCTGCTAAGCCTAAGAATGCCCATTCTATTCTCCAGGTCCCACGTTTAGCCAAACACAAAATGAGGCAAGGGTGCAATGCTGCACTTGCCCACAAGGGGGCGCACACATCTGGATTTCGTTCACAGCAGCTGAGAGGCTGTTGGCGTGCCTATTCTCTATCTGTCTCCTCCCCCTCCAAAAAAAAAAAAAGAGACACATCTCAACAGTAGAGAATGATTGGGACAACTAGAGAGCTGCCTACAAACCTTCAGGAGAAAGGGCAAATGGTTTTAAGCTTTAAGTGTGAAAATTTTAACCATGAAAGTTCTAGCAGTCCTCTTGGGAGAATTTCCTTGTTACTTGAAAGTAGAAAAGACTTTTACTAAGAACTGAAATCAAACCTTTAATCTATAAGGCTTATAAAAATCAATCTGAGGGCAAAACACATCTCCATACAATCAAAGATGAACATAAAACTGAAGGACTATTCGCATCTACCCCACTCATGTTGGGGAGGATAGATTCCTTAAATATATGAATGTCCAGGAAGCAACAAACCAGCAGAAAATGAACAAAGACTATGAGCAGAGATCACAGAATAGGAAATACAAATAGCTCTTTAGTAGCAAGATTTTTCCCCTTACCAAGAGATACCATTTCTTCATCAGTTTAGCAAAAATAAATAAATAAATAAATAAATAGGAAAATATCCTCAAACATTGCTTGGAGAAGTGTAAATTGGTAGAGCATCTGTGGAGGGCAAATTGTCAATATACGTTGACTATTAAAAATACAGGGCTGGAGAGATGGCTTAATGGTTAAGGCATATATATGCCTGTGAAGCCTAAGGACCCAGGTTCAATTCTCCAGGTCCCATGTAAGCCAGATGCACAAGGGGGCACATGCATCTGGAGTTTGTTTGCAGCAGCTAGAGGTCCTGGTGAGCCCATTCTCACTCACTCTCTCTCGCACGCTCTCTCTTTCTCCCTCTCTCTGTCTCTAATAAATAAGTAAATAAAAATTTTTTAAAAAAATACATAGGGCTAGGCTACAGAGATGGCTCAGAGGTTAAGGTGCTTTCCTGCAAAGCCTAATGACCCAGGTTTGATTCCCCAGTACCCACATTAAGCCAGATGCACAGAGTGGCGCATGTATCTGTAGTTTGTTTGCAGCAGCTAGAGGCCCTGGGACGCCCATTCATTTTCTCTCTCTCTTTTCAAATAAAGAAATAAAAAATATATTTACCACTTGGGAACTTCCAGCTGTGGGTGAGTTTTTCCCATGGTGGGGCCTGGGATGGCTCTGCCCAGGCCCAGCCAGAAAAGCCCCCTAACCCTTACTCTCCACATGGGTCCTTTACCCACTCCAGCAACCCACAGGGCAAGACTCCTTGACTTTCTTTCCTCTCTTTTCTTCCCATGGTTTTTCCAGGCCCTCCATGTGGGACCTCCAGGCACGTAGGTGCCTTTCCTTGGCTCTATACTTCCCTCAATAAACATAATACTTTAATAATTATCCTTCTTAGTCTTTTTTAGTCAATTATTTGATTAAAATTAGAAATGAACTTAGGCTTTGGGGTTCAAGGACTCTCCTGGACCCCGAGCACCCCGTTACACCCTTGCCAGAGTTTGGCTCACTCTCGGCTGTGGCAGAGGTGATGTCCAGCCTCTGCTCGGGCCATACTGTTCCCTGTCCTCATGAAGCTTCCCCTTGAGACTGTAAACCAAACTTTCCTATCAAAAGAAAAGAAAAAAAATATAAAAAATGCATAGGGCACATGGTATTGTGGCACATGCCTTTAATCCCAGCACTCGGGAGGCAGAGGTAGGAGGATTGCTGTGAGTTCGAGGCCACCCTGAGAATACATAGTGAATTCCAGGTCAGCCTGGGATAGAGTGAGACCCTACCTCAAAAAAACAAAAAATAAAAAAATAAAAATTTTACCTCTTACAATGCAACTGCCCAGACAGAAATTGACCTCGATATCCATGACCTTGCAGTGCCTAGCAATACCATTGCAAGACCGTCAAAATAGAAGAAAAAGATGATGTCATCAAATTAAAAGAGAGACTAATAGAGAGAGGGAGGAGATATGATGGAGACTGGAGTTCTAAAGTGGAATGGGGGAAGGGAGGGAAATATCAGGTGGGATTTTTTTGGTATGTAAGATTAAAAGTCAATAAAAAATAATAATTATTAAAAATTTTTTAAAATGCATAGGGCTGTTGGGGATTTATCCTAGAGATATTCTTCCACATATGTGAAATGATGTCCTTAGAAAATCCCAACATATTTGTAGCAGCAAATGTCTACCAATAGGGGTAAACTAATTAGACCTTGGTAAATCCTTATGATGGGACAAAAATTAGCTGTAAAAAATTATATATAACCTGTATACAGCTACATACAGATATGGCAAAATTGCCAAGGTAATGTGATAATAAAAAGACAAGAGAGCCGGGCGTGGTGGCGCACATCTTTAATCCCAGCACTTGGGAGGCAGAGGTAGGAGGATTGCTGTGAGTTCAAGGCCACCCTAAGACTACATAGTGAATTCCAGGTCAGCCTGGGCTAGAGCGAGACCCTACCTCGAAAAAAAAAAAACAAAAAAATAAAATAAAATAAACCAAGGACAGTAGATAAAACAATGCTACCCTTTGTAGAGGAGAAAACAAAACCATGTATTAATATCGCTCGCATCTGCATGAAGCGATGATTCTGGAAGGCAGGGAGGTCTAGTGAACAGAAACTGCGTAGGAGGGCTTCTTTTCACTGCCCATCTTTTTATTGAACCATGTAAATGAATTACTTGGTTAAAAGGTGACTAGGTGGGTGGGTTGGAGAACTGCCTTTGAGACCAACAGCTGGGTCTATTTACTCCGGTTAAACAGGAAGAGTGCAACTTCAAACCCAGGCATGTAGGAAGCAGCCCAGGTCAGCAGTTAAAGCATTTCATGTAATTGGTGGTTTGGAAACAAAACAGCTCCTTTTTATCTTCAGTTTACTGTATGCTCTCAAGCAAACCCACCCACATTTCTCACCACGCTGCAATCACAGTTCTAGTAGAGCAGGAAGTGAACTGCTCAGCTTTTAAGTGCTGAGAGGAAGACTTCAAACACCGCCACCACCTCAACAACACAGCACACAGGAAAGAAAAGAAAACCTCAACTTTAAGCTACTTGAAAACCATTAGGAAGCCAAAATTAGGCGCCAATCAAATCCCTTGTCCTTGGAGACAATGAAAAACTAGACACAACACGTGCAGCATAAGATATAAAACTTGAAGCCACAAACTCACCCAAGTGCAAAGCCTTTCTACAGAGTGCCTGGTGGTCTGTGGATTCAGTCAAGATACTCACTCACCCAAGCAGATGTCATTTCCTCTGTCCCCCAGGACTTGCTGTGAGAAAGTCTCTAGCCCAAAGGGACTAACTCCCCCGGCAGCTATGTTGTGCTTTCTTCATAAGGTAGAGCCAGTCTGTACTCTTTCACATAACAATGATAACCAGGTTCCCTCATCTGGAAGTTTCCAGTGTCTTACCACTCTGGATGTCACAAGCATTTTCTGTTTTTGCCAAGATCAAACCTAAATCAGGCTCAGAATTAAACGCTGCACGCTGTATGCAGCCCAGTGCTATGGTCTGAATCCGAAATGTCCACTGCAGGTTCATGTTTTGAACACTCAGTTCAAGCTTGTGGCACTCTTCTGAAGACTGTGGACCCTGCCTACATGAAGTCGCCCATAGTGGCAGGCCTTCAAATACTATATTTGGCCCTTCTAGCCTGCATCCTGGTCCATGGCATGAGAAGAGCCACACCACCTCATGTTCCCACTCGACACCTGGGACAGAGCTTCCTCAAAACTATGTCTTCCCTGCTACAAGGGACCAAGATCTCCTTGCATCCATGAGCCAAAATAAACCTTTCCTTCTTTAAGTTGTTTCTGACAAGTATTTGGCCACAGTGACACAAAACCTATATATCAAGCAACACTAAGGTTAACTCTCAAAAACTCTTAATGATCTACGCGTGATGTTATCGGCCATGAAGTTTGTTGATATCTCTTTCTCACTCCTTTCCATCTGCCCCCCCCCCACCCACCGCCTCCCAGACTGCCACACTGCTCAGTTGCTACTGTGATAGCGGAGTGTGAATCCCAAGCGACCTACCCTTGTCCTAACCAAAGGCTGCCTGCTGGGAAAGGCAGGAAGCCTAGCAGAGTCCACAGCACTAGCGCGTGCATGCATAGGTCTGTCCTGAGATTGCTCAGTTACACTCGGCTGTCATTTGACTTCTCTAAGCTCATTTCCTCATTTCCACAGCATGCACTAATAATGTCTATATTTCTCTGCTCTCCCAACTTGCCATCGTCAGAGATCTCCAGACTACTCGCTTCAGACCCCACGATGTTAATGCCAGTGTCAACAGTGTTTGATCTTAGCACCACTTTCTCCAGGAATAACTAGTAGGGGGAATTTAGCTCAAAAGCAGGGCCCTGCCTGGAGGAAGACAGAGATCCAGCAGTCTTCTGCCCTGGCCCTTGAGGGTTGATAGTGGGTTGACATCATGGTCAGAACCTCTGAGCCGCTTGTGTAGGGCCTGAATGACAAAGACTACTGTGTCTGCGCTGCAGGGCAAGATGCTCTCACTCCTCAGTGACATGCCCTGTTCCAGACAACCTGGTCCTCCTTATGAGACACACTAGCTCCTAAATCCTAGAGGTTTTACAGGATTAAGCCAGGAATGTCATCTTAGAACACGACTTCCTTTCTCAGCCTGTGTGTGACTACTCTCTAATTCAAATAATTATGGTCTTCTAAAATACCCTTCTAAACTTTTTTGTTTATGGGGGTAGACCACATTGTTCAAAATCCAGGCAGTATGAAAAGTTTGTCTTGCTGTGTCTGCCCCTAGACTTGAACCCTACTCACTTAGTCCTAATAAGGGTTAATAGGAATATAATAGGTTCCTTAATAGGAACCACTACCCTTGTCATTCATTCGCTGGTGTGTATGTTGTCACGTGCAGCCGTGACACATGTGTGGAGGTCAGAGGACAACCTCCCACACCTCCCACGTGTTTAAGGCAGGCTCTCTGGTTGTTCATACCTGTGTTTGTCAAGCTAGTTGGCCTGCAAGCTTCTGGAAGATTCTCCTGTCTCTGGTTCCCATAGGCATGCTGGGACGGCAATGTCCAGCTTCACATGGGTTCTGGGGATCTGAACTCGGGTACTCAGGTTTGTGCAGCTTGTCCATTCTCTTTATCCACTGAGCCTCTCTGGCCCTTCTCATTAGCCTCTTGAGAACCCTGCCGGGTCCTTTTGCATATCTAAGTCATAAGTCAACACAATGTAGACAGTTCAACCATTTCTCTTCATTTTTACATAGGAAGCCACAGATTCTACATACCATTAACACGTTAGTGTTTACCTTGGTCTGTTCTGGTGTCTTTCCATGAGTTCCCGGTCCCCTATCAACAGACATTCACATTGCCTGAAATCTTTTTTATGGTTATGGTTACTTGAAAGCAACAAATACATGGGGTGAGGGGAGTCTCCATAGAATCAGTTCCTCTGAGTGGAACGTCTGGGTTAGAGGGTCCAAGCCTTTGTCACTCTGATGGATATGTTGGATAGCCCTGTGGAGGCTGCATCCTTTGAGACACTCACATTCCCACTAGCAGGGCACAGAAATACCAGTTTCTGAAAGATCTGTCCATGGGAAGTATCACCAAACTTCGTTTTCTTTTTTCTTTTCTTTTCTTTTCTTTTCTTTTTTTTTTTTTTTTGCTAAACTATCCAATGAAATGGTACCACAGTTGCTACTGCACTGATTGAGGGCACTCATTTTTTTCACAGACCCGAGGGTCATTTGTATTCTGCTTTCTGGGGAACATCTGTATTCAACTGCAATTTTCCTATCGGGTTGTCTAAAAATGCTCTTTTTGAAACAAGAGTTGCAGCTACCATAATCTGCTAGTAAGTAAGATGTTTGAAGCCAGGAAGGCCAAAGAAATGGTGCTCTGTCTGCATTCACACAGGTTGATCTTTACAAGTGCACAGGGAAGGCAGGAGCTCAGTTTGCATTCCCTCTCCCCCTGAGCAAGGGATGGGAGTGAATTTTGCAGCTTTTAAGAACACAGAAGACTTTCATCACCTTACACCTACCTCAACAGCAGAGCCCCCATACAGCTTTAATTTTTTTTGAGAGGGAGAGAATTGGCACACAGAACCTCAGCCATTGCAATTGAACTCCAGACGCTTCCACCACCTAGTGGGCATGTGTGACCTTGTGCTTGCCTCCCCTTTGTGAGTCTGACTTACGTGGGAGTAGAACATGAGTCCGTAGGCTTCTCAGGCAAATGCCTTAACTGCTAAGCCATCTCTTAAGCCCAAAAAGCTTTAATTTAAAGTTACCCTAAACATCGCCTTCAACTGGGAAACCAGATCCATGCCTTCCCGCTCCAGCTCAGTACTGTGATTGGCCAGAGGTTTGTCATGTGACCTAAGCTGCTTCAGTTGGAGCCCTTCTAGACATTCTGCCCCATCCACAAGGAAAGAAGTCAGCTTCTGCCGCTTCTGAACCCTGGGGTTTCTAGCTTGAAGGAAAGTCCAAGACAATTATGCTGAGTGAGGAAACCCTGCCTAGGAGGCAGGTCAAGCAAAGCTAACAAAACTGAGAGGATGTGGGGCTGAGCTCTGGGAACCCACCAGGCCACGACTTGTCCCTGTGTCTTGCCAGTCCCTCAGCCAATCCATTCTCTTTTCTGCTTACAAACAAGACAGCCTGACACAAAGACAGCCAAGGCTCTACTCACCCTCTTGGGGCTGATGTCCAGAGCATCACACACGGTGATGGCGAAGTGCTTGGACCTCTCAAAGCTGCCTTTCCTGATGCTGTGAGAGCCGTCGAACAGGAACAGGACGTCCACTGGCGCCGAGCACCACATCACTGGGGAAAGCAGGCCACAAGGTGGTAACTGTGCTAACTGCTTCTGTGTTGCAGACTTAGCGGACTGCTTGTGAGCACTCCTTCAGCCAGCTGCACTGAGTGGGCCCTGTGAGGACGGTCTCCAGAGCCAGCTATGGAGCCAGTCCTCCATGGGCCATATTGTACTCCAGAGCATGGTAGGCAGGCCCTAGGACTCTTAAAGCTGTGTGATTCCAGAGTTCAAGTTGCCCCGGGAACTGCCAGCACTGACCATGCCTTTCCCCTTATTCAGAGAGGCTGGAAATGCCCTCCATCTGCTCATTTATTTCATCCTCACAGCTGCTTTGAGACACAAGGGTACTTTTATGGATTTTTTTAAAGTCTAATTGAGATTTCATTATTATATTATACAATTCACCATTTAAAGTATATGATTCAACATTTGTAAAAACATCAATTTATTTATTTAAGAGAGAAAATGAGGATGCTACTGCAAATGACCTTCAGATGCATGTGCCACTTTGTGCATCTGGCATGATATGGGTACTGGGGAATTAAAGTCAGGTGGCAGGTTTTGCAAGCAAAGCACCTTTAACTGCTGAGACAACTCCCCAAGCCAAATTCAACAGTTTTAGTATTTGTGAGGTGAGTTCCATTACTGTTACCACATAGGATGTTGGAATATTTTCCATCAACTGAAGATTATCGGCCCCTCACTTCCACCCCTAAGGAGGTTTCTTATTGTTACTCCCACTGCACAGCTAGGAATGAAGTACAGAGCAATTAAGTACCAGGACATTGTAGGGCTGGCAATGAAAACTAGGTTGTATAACGGGGTCGGTCAGGCAGCCAGAAATGCCAATGTGGAGCTTGGTGAGTGGGGGCTGTGGCAGAGAGTCCCCAGTCCAAAGGGAGGCCCATCTGCCTGGCTGGCCACTGCTAACGCCATGCACCATTCATTCTCCTCAGCTTAGTCAGAGATAGTGGATTTTAACCTCCAGCAAGAAGAGAAAGCAAACCAGTTTTCTTGTAAGTGGAGAGAAGCAGTAGAAATACCCCAAGTCATGCTCACAGCCAGAACACGTGTTTCCCATTTTCTCCCATATTATAATAATCGTAATTTTCCTTCTCAAGATGGTCCTGCCAGAGTTGCTATCTATAACAGGGTGTTAAGGGTCCAGGAAAGCCCTTGAACTCCAAACCCTAGGTTCATTTCTATTTTTTTGTTTGTTTGTTTTTGTTTTTTGAGGTAGGGTCTCACTCTAGTCCAGGCTGACCTGGAATTCACTATGTAGTCTCAGGGTGGCCTTGAACTCATGGTGATCCTCCTACCTCTGCCTCCTGAGTGCTGGGATTAAAGGCATGCGCCACCACGCCCGGCTGTTATTATTATTATTACTATTATTGAGAATCCATTCTTTTGTGGAAGGAAATTTGTGTTATTGGGAATTCAATAGGAAGAACTTGAGACTGCAGAGAAGTGGTTGGCTGTCTTCCAGCTCAGGTGAACCAGAAGGACAGCTGGTTGGTTAAGGCTAGGGGCTATCTCAGGAAGAGACTAGCCCTGGCACCAAGTTCCAGGGGCTGAACTTGACCAATGTTTAAATCCTATGAAAGACCTCCCTCCCAAGAAGGGTCCTGGTTGTTTAATGGAAAAACAGGTCTAGGGAACTAGGCAAGAGATAAGAAGTCAGGTCATTTTTTATTTCAACCAAGTATAGACTTTTTTTCACTTACAGGGGTCCAAGGACCCTAACTGTACTCCCTTTCAGTTGGGTTGCTCCCCTCACCTTCAAGGGAAGGCCAGGGAGATCAGAGAATTGCCGTGTGAGGTTAGAGCAATCGAGTCTTGGGTAGATGAGGAATCCAATAGAGAAGAGAGGAAGGACCAGAGTGGTGGTGTGAATGGATGTCCCCCAGTTGATTCAGGAGTTTATTAAAGCTTGTAATTTAGATCGCTAGCCGCCTGGCTGGAGGAGGTGCCAGATTCTAGGGTCCGGCTCTAAGGTGTGGGGGCCGCCAGATGTGGAACTTCCAGCCAAAGGTATGCAAAGTACGTGAGTTTTGCTGGAGTTCTGCCTTGAGTTCCTGCAGTGTGCGTCCTTATATTGGTGGGTGGCTTTTCTCTCTCTCTCTGCTTGCACCTGTGAAAATGGGCCAGCTTCTTCCACCATTTTGAAACTGCCCCTCAATCTGTACGCTTCAATAAATCCCTTCCTCCCATAACTGTGCCTGGTTTGGAAGTTCATCTCAGCAACATGAGGCTGTCTGTCACAGCCAGGCAGGCACATACGTGTTGGTAGATCTTGAGCAAGAAGAATGACCCAGACTAGTGTGGAAGAGGAAATGAAGGTGGCTGGGTAGATGGTGGTTAGGTGACAGAAAGCTTTGAGATACAGGCTATGAAATTCAGCAACAAAGATTCATGGGGGTTATTTTTTTTGTTGTTGCTTTTAATTATTGTTATTTAGCCAAATTCACTCGACCAGGGCTATCTGGGAAGAATGACTCTGGCCACACCATGAAAAGAAGTTGGGAGTAAGTTAGAAATTCTCAGGAGGAACATGGTTTCTCTTGGGTCCATCTCACAGCGGTTCCCCCGAGGGGCAGGAAAACCAGACTCACATTTGCTGGCAACTGAGATCTTCCCAGTGGTCTCCCGGTTCACGTGCAGTTCCTGAAGAGGGAGCGATGGGGATACTAGGAGAGAAAACACCAGAAGCAGTCATGACAGGGCAGGACAGGCAGGAGTCTTCATCTCCACATCATGTCACCCAAATGAACAGGTAAGAGAGCAGAAAACAGAAATGTGGGGGAGCCCAACATCATCCCTCCAAAATCGCCACAGATGGGCAGGGGAGATGGCTTGGCAGTTAAGGTGCCTGCCTGCCAAGCCTTTAGAACGCTGGTTCTAATCTCCAGGTACCACATTTAGCCAGATGCAAAAAGTGACGCAAGGGTGCAATGCCACACTTGCCCACAAGGGGGCACACGTGTCTGGAGTTCGTTCACAGAGGCTGAGTGGCCACTGGCATGCCCATTCTCTCTCTTTCTCTCTCAAATAAAAAAAAATCACCACAGATGTCCAGAGGGCTGCGGGCATGGTTCAGGGACAGAGCATGTGTGGTGCCCAGGGTTCAATGCTCAGTACCACCCCTCCCCAGCTACCATACTGATAATATTAAAGGATTGCCTGACTTATATGAGGTATCTTTGTATTTATATTTGACTGTTTTGAAGAATATATTTAAACCATGCATAGGTGGTCCTGGAGAATCTGTGGCTCTGAAAAACTCCTATCCCAATCTAGGAATCATAACTGTGTTCCCCTCAGGGTACAACTCTTCCCTGTCTTCAGGCACATCCTTGAAAGGTCCCCAACCTGCTGCAGATCTCTTAGCAAAAACATCTCACTGCCATAACAGTGAACAGAAACAGAGACCCCATAGGAGAGACAAAGTCATTAGAAAGCATAAAGACAAATGTTCCATCAGGTGTCAAGATGCTTTAACTCAATTTTCAGAATGAAAACTTAAATGATCAAATTCTAAATTTAAGTATCATTGGGGCCAGATTAAATTGGGATTCTTAAAAAAATTATTTTTGATAATATCATACATGTATATAATGCATTTTGATCACATTTACCCCTCCACAGTACCTTCTGGTGTCCCCCATCCTTACACTAAATTGGGCATTTTGCCCCCAATGGAGGCACTGTGCACTGATGAAAGCCTTCTGGAAAATAATGTCGATAAGAGAATTAAGAATCATAAAAATGAGCCAGGTGAGCCGGGCATGGTGGCGCACGCCTTTAATCCCAGTACTCGGGAGGCAGAGGTAGGATGATCACTGTGAGTTCAAGACCACCCTGAGACTACAGAGTAAATTCCAGGTCAGCCTGGGCTAGAGTGAAACCCTGCCTCAAAAAACAAAAAACAAAAACAAAAAAAAAAAAAAATCATAAAAATGCTTATCCCCTTTAGCCCTGTAAGCTGCAGCTGGAAACTGATCTGAAGGAAAATAAATTTTAGAGAAGGGAAAATAAGCCTTAAGGCCCTGCCCTTCAGTGCTATCTGTGCTGGAGAATGTCTCATAAAATAGTCTACAGATATATGAATTATATGTCAATATAGCTCCCAACACGGTTAATATGAACAAGAACTAAAATGTTTGGTGGTAGAAGTTTATAGATGATGTTTTCATTCTTTCTGATGCCCAGCAAAATTATAATAATAGCATGTGAGCGGTTAGTAACAATTCATAAAATGAAAACAGTGGGTATCTCAGTGGAAGAAGTCTTGTCAACCACATACAAGGTAGTGGGTTCAATTCCTAGCATCAAATTAATACGAAATAAGAAACAGAACTTTAGAAGACCTGGGGAACATGCCGAGGAGGCCCAAGGATTGCTGTATGATTTGTCCTGAGGCAAAGCGGGGACATGTGGGGGACCATTTTGAAAAGCCAGCGTCCCTCTGGGACTTCTCCGAGTGAGTGTCTAGTGGCAGAAGTGTGTATGGAGGGGCTTGACCAGTGCCAGTGTCTGTGAGCGAGCCCAGAGGAAACAAGCAGGTGAGTACAAAGAGCAGATGAAGCCACGTGACAGTGAAGGGCTGCTGAGGAAGAGGTAAAGTGGGGAGGGGACAGGAGGAAAGGAGGGGGAACCCCACAACATACCTAGTTGGATTGATGGGGTTTACAATTTCCAGGAAAGTGATTGCAAGGCAGATACCCAAAGAACACAGTGGATTCCTGGAGTCAGGCCAAAGGCCGATGTTACTGGTAAACCCATCCACTCAGCCTCAGCTATGCTAGATCCAAGATCTGCCTTCCCCAGGTCCCCTCCACTCACTAGGCCCCAGTGCACACTACCCCTGTCCCTACCTTTCCTCCAGCCCTTGCTTGAGCAGACAGCTCCTGCCCTCCTGGCACACTCTTCCCTATCACTGTCAGCCTAGCAGTTAGCTCTACAGACTCAAGCTGTGGAACATTAGGTATGGGATGGTCTGCCGTCACCACTCCCCTCTGCCACCAAAGGTGGACATGACAAATTATAGATGAAGATAGTAGACTGAATTAAAGAGAAAACATCTTCCTCTTGGGCAAATGATGGAGGCTTGTTGGGACAAAGGCAGGACGCTCTTTTAAAAAGCAGAGATTGGGGCTGGAGAGATGGCTTAGCGGTTAAGGCACCTGCCTGCTAAGCCTAAGAACCCGGTTCCAATCTCCAGGTCCCACGTTTAGCCAGATGCAAAGTGAGCACAATGCCGCACTTGCCCACAAGGGGGCGCACACATCTGGATTTCGTTCACAGCAGCTGAGAGACTGCTGGCGCACCCATTCTCTGTCTCCCTCTCCCTCTCTCTCTCCATAAATAAATAAAATAATAATAAATTTTTTTTTAAAGCAGAGATTGGGCTGGAGGGATAGCTTAGTGGTTAAGGCACTTGCCTGCAAAGCCAAAGGATCCAGGTTCGATTCCCCAGGACCTATGTAAGCCAGATACATGAGGTAGCTCATACTTCTGGAGTTCGTTTGCAGGGGCTAAAGGCCCTGGCGTACCCATTCTTTCTCTGTCTACCTCTTTCACTCTTTCTCTGTAGAATAAATAAGAAATTAAAAAAAAAAAAACAACAGAGACTTCCTCCTTCCCTGTCAGCAAGGGCCTGGCAACTCATGAAGGCCCCAGCAACCTATCCCATAATAAGGACTGCCCTACGGACCCTTCTCCTCAGCTTCCTGGAACTTCCTTGAGGCAGGAACAATCCCTCTCTCCTGTCTTCAGTGTCCACAGGCACTAAAGTTCCCTGAAATAAGTTCATGACTTATTGACAAGGGGCCTATAGCAGCTGAGCAATCCTCACCACTGTGGAGATGACAGAAATACACTTCTTTATAAATGCTTAGTAGGGACCAGCCAGCCATCTTCCCAGGGAAGGAGGGTCAGGCTACTCCATGACATCTTATGACAGAGTTCAGCTGCTGGCTGCCTTTCGAGCCCTGGAGAACAACCCCATCCCACTGCTCCCTGAGAAATCACCTTGTGACGACACAGCAAGAACAGGGTGCTGCATGATGTGCTGCTGCTGCTGCTGCTGCTTCTAACCAAGGTGACACCTCTTCTAGACCAACAGGGGGAGGTTCGAGAACTTGACTTTCCCCACCACACACACACACCCTGTCCCAGGGAGACAATGCTCATGAGCAGCCAGGATTGAGAACCAGAAACCTAATCAAACAACTACACTCACAGGTAGGGGTCGAGGTTCAGTGTGAGATTTCTCATACATTGTCTCCCTAGAGGAGTCCACAAGGGCGAGGCCAGCCCAAGATCAGCAGGAGGGTCAGAAGTTCAAGGCCATCCTTAGCTACATAAGGAGTTGGAGGCCAGGCTGCGCTAAAGACTGGGCCACCCTGAGTGTTAAAAGCTGGGTAGGAGTTTATCAGGGTGGTAATGGTGGGGTGAAAGGGTGAATCAGGATTCAGAAGTTCTTGGAAGAGGGAAGAGCAAGGGTGCTAGGCAAGTCTAGAAGGAGTGTAGGGCTGCCAGACCCAGTGTGGACAGGAGGGACCACCTAAAGGACTCACCACAGAGGGGACAGGATGAGATAAAGCCTCTTAAGAGCAATGGGAAGTCACTTCGTGTTAGGTTGGGGTGGATGAGGGTCCAGTCGGGATCAGATTTACATTTTGAAATGGCAGGTGGCCCCAAACACACCCGTGAGGAGGCTACCAGATGACAGGCTTAGACTAGGGAGGCCATGATGGAGTGATTTGAGAGACCTTTTGTGCATGTGTATATTGTATGTGTTCATGTGTGTAGTATGTACAGTGTGTGGGGTGTGCGTCTGGCCTCTGTTCCACACTGAATTGGGGTTATATATGTGCATGGCCATGCCCAGCTGTTTACCTGGGTGCTGAGGAATCGAACTCAGGTGGTCTCAAGCCCTCAGTTTTGCGCATGAAGAGCTTTTATCCACCGAGCTTTTCTCCAGTCCCTTGAGAGACCTTTTCAGCAGTCCATTACCCTAACAAGCTGACAACCTCATACCAAGAGATCTTTTTAAACATTCAAAGCAATGGGATTTGAAATAAACCAAACCCTCAATATTTATACTACCAAAATAATAATAATAATAATAATAATAATAATAATAATAATAAAAAAGTCTTACCTATGGAAAACAGGAAAAGGCAGAGGGCTTCGAGCAACAGGACAGAAGGCATGTTGCTATAACTACAGGACAGAGAAAAGAAAGCAGGCATCAGCCGTGTTCTGTGAGTGGCCCAAGCACACCGTTAAAGATAGGACTATACTGTTTTTCCCAGGCCATGAACAGGGCCCCTCACCATAACTACAATGGCCTAGAAAGACACAAATTCCCTAAAATCCATGAAGGCTTTCATCCAAAGACAATGACTTTAAATATTTTATTTTTATTTATTTATTTATTTGACAGAGAAAGAGGGGGGAGGAGAGAGAGAGAATGGGCGTGTCAGGGCCTCCAGCCACTGCAAACGAACTCTAGATGTATGCGCCCTCCTGTGCATCTGGCTAATGTGGGTTCTGGGGAATTGAACGTGGGTCCTTTGGCCTTTCAGGCAAATGCCTTAACCGCTAAGCCATCCCTCCAGCCCCCCAAAGACTATGACTTTAAATAACCACCTTTCTCCAAAGTTATCACTGACACCCTACCCCACTCACCCCAGCTCTTCCAAACTCTGAGAAGGTACGCTGCCCAGGTAAGAGCCCCAGGCCTTAGCCTTCTTATAGGGCCCTGACTGGCCACATGACCTCATTCAAAGTGACCCCCCCCTCAGGTTCTCTGCTTCTTCATGAGGAGTCAGAAGCCAAGAAGGCAAAGCCTGGGGGTTCAATGTACTCAGGTACAGAATCCTCTGGAGAGTCACAAAAAATAAAGGCTATACTTTTTTTTTGGTTTGTTTGTTTTTGAGGTAGGGTCTCACTGTAGCTCAGGCTGACCTAGAATTCACTATGTAGTCTCAGGGTGGCCTTGAACCCATGGTGATCCTTCTACCTCTGCCTCCCTAGTGCTGGAATTAAAGGCACCTGGCTACTTTTTTGTTTTTTATAAACAGTAAGCTCATTAGCCTTTTATCACCTAATAATGCTTATGGCATGGGTAAATTTCAGTTCCATGGAGCCCGATTATCAGTTGGGGTAATAATAAAGGCAGAAAGTATGATTTTTTTTTGATTATTATTATTTTTTTTGAGGTAGGCTCTCTCTCTAGTTCAGGCTTACCTGGAATTCACTATGTAGTCTCAGGGTGGCTTCGAACTCACAGTGATTTTCTTATCCCACCTCTTGAGTGCTGGGATTATAGGCATGCGCCACCATGCCGGGGGGTTGGGGGGGGGGGCGAGAGAATGGGCACAAACCAACCAGTTTGTGCATCTGGCTTTGTGTGGATACTAGGGAATCAAGCTCAGGTTGCTAGGCTTTACAGGCAAGCGCCTTAACCAGCGAGCCATCTCTCCAGTCCATGAGTGCTTTTGATAACAAAAGACCAAGGGGCAATCACCTTGATTCCCTAAGGGCACACACACCTGAGGGATTCTTCTAATTTTAGCCAATAAATACACCACTGCCATTTCAATCCCAGATATGATGCCCAGCTCAGACTGTCATGTGCTTTACGACAAGCAGGCCAGAGAACAAACAGAAAGGGGTCAGACAGAATGAAGTTTAGACACCTCCCAGTGTAATTTATGAGGGAAAATCTCAAAACATCCTAACAGTAGCTTCTAGAAATTCTAGGTTTTACCCTCTGGGATCCAGTCTATTCAAATCCATTCTGTTGTTCTTCTGCATTCAACACCAAAAAGAAAAAAGGAAAAAAAAGTTGGAAAGAGCAAGACGATAATTTTTTTCCCCATCAAATAAATCATGCTGACACTTCTTTGGGAGCTAATTCCAAGGAGAAATCTGTTAACTGAAAATAATAATAAAAAGCAAAAAAGAGGGCTGGAGAGATGGCTTAGCGGTTAAGGTGCCTGCCTGCTAAGCTTAAGAACCCAGTTCCAATCTCCAGGTCCCACGTTTAGCCAGATGCAAAGTGACACAAGGGTGCAATGCTGCACTTGCCCACAAGGAGGTGCACACATCTGGATTTTGTTCACAGCAGCTGAGATTGTTGGCGCGCCCATTCTGTGTCTCTGATCCCTCTCTCTCTCTTTCTCTCTCTCTCTCTCCAAAAATAAATAAAATAATTTAAAAAAATAAAATAAAAAGCAAAAAAGAGCCCCATCAATGTTAAAGATTCTACAAAGCCAAATGATGGAACATCATGATTAGGGAGTTAAAATGTTGCAGAACAGAGCCAAATTATCTTGGGCTATTTTTAGTCCCTTCAAAAGCCATTCATTGCCCAGTCCTGTGTCTGGGTCACCTAACATGCTTGTGACTATCAAACCATTCAAATGTGTTCATCACAGATCACTCGCTTCTCCCACCCACGGGCTAAGAATGTCACCAGGGGACCCTGAGGTCTGTAACAGAGTTTCGCCCCGCTTTGCTGCAACTCACCTACCTAATGTTCCTACCACCGTATTTGAAAAGAATCTTAATCAATGACTCTCTTTGTTCCGTAGCTGTAAAATTTTCATGAAACTGTCACCACATTGGAACATGAAATATGGAGGAACCTGGACCTGTGTTCTTGGGTCACATTTGGCTCCACAAATGAACTCTTTTTGTTTTGTTTTTCGAGGTAGGGTCTCATTCTAGCCCAGGCTGACCTGGAATTCACTCTGTAGTCTCAAGGTGGCCTCGAACTCACAGCGATCCTCCTACCTCTGCCTCCCGAGTGCTGGGATTAAAGGCGTGCGCCACCATACCTGGCTCGAACTCTCTTTTATTGCCTTCATGGTGAGAGCTGTATTTTTGCGTCAACAAATCCCTGGATAACAACTTCAGCTCAAACACCAGAATCTCAAATCCCTTAAGCCCTTAAACAAGTGTCTGTGTCTTAGAAAAGACACAAAGCAGGATTGCCAAGGGACCATTTCTATGTGTGACCCCAACTGGCTCAATGCGGGGAGAGGGGGCATGTAATTCCTCAAACACATGGCAAAAGCTGTCTGGTGGTCTCCAGCCCCTCAGAGTGCCTTCAACCTAAACTTCACCAATATGAATTCTATCGCATATCCTACAGGTTCCGCCATGCTGCAGACACTGAACGCAACCGGACTTGTCATTCAGGGAGTCGGTAGAGGATGACCATTGCCTGCAAATTAAAGTTACTCAGGAGATGTTGTTGCTTTTGAATTGTAAACAAACAAACAAACAAACAAACAAAAAAGAGTTAAAAATGATCCAAGTCAAGCCGGGTGTGGTGGCACACGACTTTAACCCCAGCACTCGGGAGGCAGAGGTAGGAGGATCACCATGAGTTCAAGGTCATCCTGAGACTCCACAGTGAATTCCAGGTCAGCCTCGGCTAAAGTGAAACCCTACCTCAAAAAAAAAAAAAAAAAAAAAAAAAAAAAGTCTTTATGAAGGTGCTGGTGGCCTTGCTTGGAATGGCAGTAGATGAGTGTGCGTGGATGCATGTGCGTACGCTGCTGACCTTTGGGCCTTGTTGGCCTCCCTAGGGAGCACACAGGGATGAGAAGGTCACAATATGATGGGAAAGAGGCGAGAGATTCAACGAATGATCTACCCAGCCCCCACAGGCAGAAGATATTTCTGAGGTTTCCAAGGAGAGATGACCTGGGCAGTCATGTGCATGGCGCCAAATCCCTATGCTTTCCTCCAATCATGTAGCCAGGGCAGCTCTGGGGAGCCCAGGCACCTCTCAGACTCCATGTATATCAACATGGCACACTTATAAATCACCACCTGACAGGTAGTGTGATTTCCTTACCCAGACCTGAGTCCCACCTGCCCCGGGGGGGGGGGCAGAGGTCCACCACTGATGCAGAGACTCTGATGTCTGGTGACCCTGAGGGAGGTGGAATGAGGACTGGGGACCCAATCCTGCACTGATGTGCTCTGGTTTTAAAAAGCCATTTGAGGGCTGGAGAGATGGCTTAGCGGCTAAGGTGCCTGCCTGCTAAGCCTAAGAATGCTGGTTCCAATGTCCAGCGGTTCCAATCTCCAGGTCCCATGTTTAGCCAGATGCAAAGTGATGCAAGGGCGCAATGCCGCACTTGCCCACAAGGGGAGGCACACATCTGGATTTCGTTCACAGCAGCTGGGAGACTGCTGGTGCAACCATTTCTGTCTCCCTCTCCCTCTCTGTCTATCTCTCTCTGTCTCTCTCTCCAAAAAATAATTTTAAAAATTTTTAAAAAGTGTTTTAAGATTAAAAAAAATTTTTTTTAAAAAGCCATTTGAGGGCTGGAGAGATGGCTCAGTGGTAAGGCACTTGCCTGCCAAGCCTAAGGACCTAGGTGCAATTCCCCAGTACCCACGTAAGCCAGATGGACAATGTGGCACATGCTTCTGGAGTTGGTTTGCAGTGGCACCCATTCACTCTCTCTGTCTGCCTCTTTCTCTCTGACTCCCACTCAAATAAATAAATAAAAATAAAATATATTTTTTAAACAAGCCATTTGATCTTTCTCCATCATGACTCTGGAGGGTCCAAACTTACCCTGCTCTACACCCAGCTCTTTAGATTTCAAAACATGTCTGAAACAAACTACATGAAATGTGTCTACCAGTTAAGGATCTTTATGCTAGGTCTTCCTGTTTGAGATGACTGAAAGACTTGAGTCTTCACCTCAACTAGGTGAAAAACAGATGTCCAGTGGTGTTAGAATGAGGGCATCGGGAGTCCCCCCAGACCTCACCAAAGGAACAAAGGAGGCTGGGAAGGATGGTGACCTGCTGAGGCTCACATGCTTCCTGCCAGCTTCTGGCTCCCAGGCAATGCCAGAAAGGTAGATTTAAGACTTTTTGCTTTCTCTCAGCACGTATTTACTTTTGTGTCCCACACTAGTTTCAGGACAAGCCCCCAACCTACTATTAGGGGACCAGGCAGGGGTGGGCAAGGCAGTGGGCTGAAGAGCAGTATATGGCAAAGGGACGGGGCTCCCCAATGCCGTCAAGTCCTTAGCATCAAGGGGATTCTCTGGGGGTCCAGCTTCTGGTTTTGGGCACAGACAAACCTGAGACTTAGGTCTGGGGATGACTTACCAAACAATGGTTCCAGCAGCCACATCCCTAGCTTGTTCTGGGGACGAAGTGGAAGTGGGTACAGGAAGTTCCAGCTGCATCCAGTAAAGTATCCAGTAAACGCAAAGGCTTCCCTCTACTGGGATCTGATCTAAACAACTTCACCTCATTCCTTTATGGGCCATGGCTTGCCCAGGTGGCTGTTGGGGTTCATTTTTTCAGTCTTCTAAATTTCTGCTCATTAAAACAAAATTTATATTGGCAATCTGCAAGCAGATGCAGCACGGAAACTGTTCCACCTGGTGCTGGCTCTACAATGCCAGCTGCACCTCTCTGTCCTGGCCATATGGTCACACAGCTCTGTGATCCTTGATGGGCAGGTGATAAATATTTAATAAGACTAGGGATTGTGTCATAGTCTGCTGGAATCCCAGCGACCTGCATTGCCTGGTCCAAAGAAAGCAAGGTACATGATTGCTGAGTAAACAGAGGATGTCATTCAGGTGCATCTTTGAGTGGACACATTCATTCTTTTATTTATTTATTTATTTATTTATTTATTTATTTATTTATTTATTTGAGACAGAGAAAGAAAGAGTGAGAGTGGGTGCACCAGGGCCTCTGCCACTGCAAACAAACTCCAGACACGTGTGCCACCATGTGCATCTGGCTTACATGGGAGAATTGAACTGTGGTCCTTAGACTTTTCAGGTATGTGCCTTAACCGCTAAGCCATCTCTCCAGCCCACGTTCATTCTTTTTTTTTTTTTTTTTTAAGATTTTAAAATTTATTTATTAGAGACAGAGAGAGGGAAAGAGAGAGAGATGGAGAGTGAGAACGGGTGTGTCAGGGCGCCTAGCCACTGCAAATGAACTCCAGACACATGTGCCCCCTTGTGCATCTGGCTCATGTGGGACCTGGAGAATCAAACCGGGGTCCTTGGGCTTCGCAGGCATGTGCCTTAACTGCTGAGCCATCTCTCCAGCCCCACGTCTGTTCTTTTTTAAACCAAAATAAAAGTAACGAATGCAGTTGCGATCCTGGGGCACTGTTATTCATTCTCTACAAAGTGCTAACAGCATTCTGACTCTTACCCAGCCTTCTCAAAGGTTCAGTTGATTCTCCTCTGGTCACATGTCAAGGACTTTCTTGCAAGAGCAATTGAACAATCAAACCATTGCCTTACATCCATCTGGAAAACTTGTTTTCAACTTTTGTATGGAAATGTGATCTTGCTATATTGCCCTAACTGGCCTTGAACTCTGGGCTGGAACAATCCTCCAGCCTCCACCACCAGATGTACCTGGAAAAAGTTTGTTACATGGATAAACTCCACAGTCAAAATCAACATCGCCTATCATCTAGTCAGCTTGTATTGTGGGCCTGCTCCCAAGCTCTACACATCCCTGTCGTCTCATCTCATCCTTGTTGCTAACTTGTGTTATCCTCAGTACAGACGAGAATACTGGGCTCAGAGAAGGTAAGCGTTTGCTCCATGTTACACAGCTAACCAGTGGACTGGATTCCATTCTGGCCCCCAGTGATCTGTTCAGTCTATCACCTTCTGGATTCTTGGAGAAGACTCTAGGCAAGTATTGAACAAGGGAAAGATTTAGGGGCAAGAGGCCAGAAGGGAACACTGGCAAAAGTTCAGGCTCCAGAAGAAAAAACTAGGAACTGTATGGACGCTAAAAAAGGAACAAAGTGTAATTCAACACTGGCCACCCTGCATCCCGCCCTTTGGCAGTTTTCACCAGCTCATACCGGCCATCAGCCAATGCCACCCAGGCAGGAAGGAGCACATAACGAGACTTCCAGGACCTGGCATTCTTGTTGAGAATGGTCTGCAGCCAGGGGCAGGTACAGACCCTGTTCCCAGCTACATCTTGTGAGCACTTTCCATGACAAAACGCCTGGCTCATTGCCTCCCTTCTTGTGTTCCATTACTTATGCTAATCCCACATGTCATTCCAGGCTGCTCACAGGTACATTTAGAAGCTTCCCACTTCTAAGCTTCTCAAGCTGGGTCCCTGTTCAACCCGGCATCAATAATGGGTAAATGAGGCTGGTTGCAAAATGCTACAAACACATTCCACTGTACATGAGCCAGGAATTACACTTCCCAAGATGCAGCACGAGAAACAGACCACACCAAGGGTTCTTTTCAAGAACTAAGTCTGGGATGGCCGAAGGCAGTTTTGCAAGACGGTTCCTACTTTCTCCTTTTCTATTTCTATCAGAAAGCATACGGTGAAAATGGAAACTGCATCCTCAAATAGCAGATTAGCCCATGTAGCCTTCGCCTAATCTGTAGGATGGAAACGTGAGAGCCCTTCATAAGAACAGCCACCGCCTGAACCGGAAGATTGAAATCAGAGGTGAAAGCTTCCAGCTCAGGCCAGGAAGTCCTAATTATCTTTTTCTGTAACAATCATCTTCCTTGTCCTTTTGGTAAAATCTGTCCAAAGAATCATGGGATGTGGACAGCACTTTTACAGTTTAATATGTAAGGAAAAGTCCGTTCTTTCTTCCTTTCTTTTCCCTCCCTCCCTCCCTCCTCCCTTCCTCCCTCCCTCCCTCCCTCCCTCTTTCTTTCTTTCTTTCTTTCTTTCTTTCTTTCTTTCTTTCTTTCTTTCTTTCTTTCTTTCTTTCTTTCTTTCTTTGTTGTTGTTACATTGAACAGGCTGGTCATGAATTCCTGAGGCTGAGGCTCAAATGCTCCTTCTGTTTCCACCTCCCAAGTAACTGGGACTACAGGCATGCCTTTCCACACCCAGCTAGAAAGAACATCTGAAAAGCTGTCTGCGGAAAGTCATGCTCTCCCTTCAAAAGTCTTTACCTTTTTAGAAACTGTGTTAGTCAACTTCCCTTTGCAGGGACACAGTACCTGACAAAAAAATCCATTTAAGGATGCTGGAGAGATGGATCAGTGGTTACGGCACTAGCCGTGCAAAGCCTAATAACTGGGGTTTGCTTTCCCACTACCCATATAGAGCCAGATGCACAAAGTAGCACATGCATCTGTAGTTCCTTTGCAGTGGTGAGGGGCCCTGGCGAGCCCATTCTGTCTGTCTGTCTCTTTGCTCACAAATAAATAAATAAAAAATATTTTAAAATATCAATTTAAGGGAGGAAGGGTTTATTTGGGTTCCAGGTTGCAGACCGTCATGGCAGGGAAGGCGTGGTGGCGGGAGATAGAGGGTCGTGTTCAGTTCCACAGAGAGGAAGCTGATCAGTGTGGGGAGTGCTGCTGCTCAGTCAGCTCTCTTTTCATGCAGCCCAGGACACCCACCCACAGAATGTTCACCTCAGTGAACTAAATCAAATTAATCTCTCACTGCCAGCCCAGAGGCTAACCTAATCTAGATAATCCTTCATCTGGGATCCTATGTCTTCTCAAGCTGACAAACAATATAAATCATCACATGCCCCAGTAGTGTCCCCGCCGAAAGCTGGCATCAAGGGACAAACAATGCATCCTTGTGGGTTCCCTGGAAGGTTGAGCACGCATCACAGGAGCTCCCGCTCTCTCTGCACCTGCTTTGACACGCGTTCAGAACAGATCGACATGCTTATCTGGCTGACATCTGAACGTGCTTTATGTTGCTCAAGACCTGAAGAACGCAGAGGCTCTGGGGAGCTGAGGTGGAGGACAACACACGCAGGATATAGGTCCTGAGGTTGGACTGAGGCCCAGCTCTGCTTCAAGCAGCTGCAAGCAACAACCTCCGGTGCTCAGTTCACTCATCTACAGAATGGGGAGATTCTTGTATTTACCAGTGAGATAATGTGAGAAAGTTCATGAGTGGTAGATGTTCTAAATGATGTTACAAGATCCTTCTGCTTAACTCACTGACTTCCTTTAACAACACTCAATGCTGCAGGGTAGACGTTAAAATATTCATTTTCACAGAGGAGGAAACAATCTTGGAGAAGTTGGGGCACAAGCCATAGAGCTAATATGTTACATGCCTGGGGCCCACACCCAGTATTCTCAGCCGTGACAGTAAGTGTGCCATATTCTGGTAGAGGTAGAAAGAGCATCAATTGGCGATGACCGCTGGGATGATTCAAAAGACACCATAGTGCTGAGAAGAAGGGATGGAGGAGTGTCCAGCATGAAATGTCTCTATCACACCCTCCAAGGCTCAGGGTCCATTGCGGAAGAGGTGACGGAAAGAATGTAAGAACCAAAGGAAGGGTAGGACTCCTTACCATGCAACTGTCAAGACAGAAATTGGCCTCGATATCCATGACCTCGCAGTGCCTAGCACAAGACCCTCATAATAGGAGAAAAAGACGATGACATCAAAATAAAAGAGAGACTAATGGAGAGAGGGAGGGGATATGATGGAGAGCAGAGTTGTGAAGGGGGAAATGGGGGGAGAGGAGGGAAATATCATGGTTTATTGTCTGTAAGTATAGAAGTTTTCAATAAAAAGAATTACAAATATTAAAAAAAAAGAAAAGAAAAGAAAGCGATCAATTAGTCAACAAGAGAGCTGAGCATGAACCTTTGGGTAAATTCCTTCCCTTTAGCCTCTCAGATCAGCTCCCATCTCCCTATAACCGCTCACATATTTGCCTGGGAAGTTGTTGCCAGGATGCCATGGAACCCAGTGCAAAAGCCCTCTGAGCAAAGGCATCACCTCCTCACTTGAGAACAGAGGAACCCAGCTCAGGAGCACAGTCTAGCTGGAAGAGGACTAAGGGTAGCAATCACAGTCAGGGAGTCAGGAATACAGCTATGATGGAAGAGTGAAAGGCAGCAGGAGAGAGCTATGCAAAAGATGGAAAGCAGCCAGCTGGGCGTGGTGGAGCACGCCTTTAACCCCAGCACTCAGGAGGCAGAGGTGGGAGAATCAGGAGAGTCGCTGAGAGTTCATCACAGTGAGTTCAAGGCCACCTTGAGACTACATAGTGAATTCTAGGTCAGCCTGGGCTACTATGAGGCCCTACCTCAAAAACAACAACAATAAAAATAAATAAATAAATAAATAAATAAATAAATAAATAAGACAAAAAGACAAAATATAGGGAGAGAGTTCAAATGTATTTAGCTGTCCCAGACAGCTGGGTCCTGGATGCTGAAACAGCGAGGGTACAGACATGTCATGCAGAGTCTTGCAGCAGAGCCCACCAATGGCCTCGTGGATGATAGAGGGATGGGGTGGGTGGGGGATAAAATAGCCTTAATGAATTAAGTTAAAATTAGCAATTCTCTTCCAGCCCTCCCAATACATTTGCTTTTAATTTCCTGTGGTAAGGAATGTGAACGTTTGAGGGCCACTGTTCTAAAACCTCATGGTATTGCTGTCCCTTCCACTGACATAATGTGTCATTTATCCAATGGAAATTATTAAGGCTCTTCCCTGTGCCCAGGTGTTAGGGCTGTGGTGAAAACGCTTTCCACCTGAAAGAGGCACGCAAGTAGGGGCCTAATCAACAAAAGGCATTTCACCAGGAGCTTCTCCCCAGCATCATCATTGACAACTAATGACTGTCTCACTGTGAAGCTCCTTAGAAGGCTGGAGCAGTGACTGGGAGAATGGCTTGGCAGGTACGAGCACTTGTCATCATGCAAGCAGTAAGCCTGAGACTGAATGCAATCCCAAGCGACCGCGTGAAAACCTAGGCCCGGCCAGTCTGGCTGAGAAGTGGCAGGCTCAGTGACAGACTCTGAGACTCCACCTCAAGGGAACCAGGATATAGAAGAGAATGCCTGACTTCCTCCTGTGGCCTTCTCACGCATGCACAGGGCAGGTACATCTGTACACACACACGCCAGTAGAAACTTCAATACATATATATAACTAACTGAAAGAAGCTATCTGAAAAGGTTACTCAGTGTATGATTCCAACTGCATGACATTCTGGAAAAGTTGAAAAGATCAGAAATTGCCAGGGGAGAGGAGAGAGAAGGAGGGAGGGACAGGCAGAGGATAGAGGGCTGGCTGCTCTGTGTGCTGGTGGACACTTGTCTAAATTCACAGGCTACACAACAGCAAGAGTGAACCCTGAACTCACTGTGGAGCCTGGGTGATATGGGTCAGTGCAGGCTCTTCTCTTGTAACTCGTGTGCCATTAGGGAGAGGGTGGTGGTAATGGGGGCGGTTCTCTGGGGAGATAGAGGAGGTATCTGGGGAACCTTGGCAGCAGCTCTGCTCAATTCTGCAGGGAGACTAAAACTCCGAAACTGGATCTCAAGTTTTCTCATCCATACAAATAGGCTGAGTCCTCACAAAGCCTTCTGAGGGGGTAGGGGATTGATGCTAAACTCTGGATGGTTGACCCAAGCCAGATTTCATCAGAAATCCTTCATCGATGGGTTTTCAGTCACACGGGGATGATGAAGAAAGGACCCCCCCCCCCCGGGATATGCCTGGGAATCTAGTTTGGGAAAGTGTTATACCCCAGTAGCTGGACTACTACAAAGGACAGTCAAGGCCTACTACAGGGCTGTGTATCCCCTTAGTAACCAGAGAGCGGCTTCCGGGGCTGTGGCCCTTAGCATTCAAGCTCCTGGCCTTTGCCAAGTGCAGTGACTCTTGGCAGTTTTCTTCTCTGACCTGTCCCTTCTCTCTCACAATAAACAGACATTTCTAAATTGTCAACTTGGAAGCAAAAGGGACCTTGAATCTATAAAACACTTAAGAGGTTCTAGGGTTTGTTCCATTAAGACATCATACAAGTTCTGAATGCTCAACCTCTGAGGCATGGTGTCCCACGGAGAGGTGCGGCGGAACCCATCCGTTCTGAGGTCAAAAGCAGCAAGTGCTTGCCCCCACGCCCCCTCCTCCTCTTCAGTCTGCTCGTGGCTCACATTTTGAAATCAAAAGTTTCCAGGGTACAACGCAGAGATCCTTCCACTTCCGGTCTCCGCAGCTGAGCCAAGTGCTGGGAGCCGGGCTGAGCCAGGTGTGTGTGCTGCCGGGAACGACGGAGGGAGCCAAGTTTCTCGCGCCCATCATGGATAAATTGTTTGAACTTTTATCGGGCCCAAGGGGCAAAGCTCTCAGGGCAGTGAACCCCTTTCGGGTTCGCCTTTGCAACTATTTCTCTAGGGACACGAGGCTGCCTGGTTTGGAAAACCGCCTCCAACATCTGAATATATTCTATCATTGGAAAGGGAGAACGTGTCCCCAAAGCCCTTCTTGATCCAAACGGCAAGTCCCCTTTCCGCGGCCGCCCGGGAAGGGGCCCCGCGACAGGTAGTTCGGGTTTCCCGCGCCCTGTAGTCCTCCACCCGCAGCCAGCCCTTACCTGTGCGCCCTTACGGGGCGCGGGATGCGGGAGGGATGCGCTGCGGGCGAGGCGCTTTCCTGCCTGCTGAGGCCGCGCTCAGGTGGGCGCGGATCAGGCCGAACAAAGCCCGCGCGCTCCCCGCGCGGCAGGTAGCGCGAGCCCGCCGGCCGCGGGCGCTGCGCGGGGCTCCGGGGTTGTCGAGAGCGACTCCCGCGTGACTGTCCCACGGGGCGCGCGGGCGGCTCTGCGGGTGCGGCTCGGGCAGAGATGCCCCCCGGAACGGCAGCCACGTGGGACACCTGTGGGTCTCTTCCCGAAGAGGCGGGGACAGCCGAGTGGCTGGGACGCCGCTACCGTAGGCCTCGCCCCTCGCGTTCACCGGGATGGGCAAATGAACCAGTGCTTCTGTGCCAGGCGGCCCCAGCGCTCCTGGGAGCGGTGCATGCGCGGTCGCTGGCTACCCCCGCGGGTTTAGTGCTTCGACCAAGGAGAAAATGTTGACTCTGGCATCATTTCTGTTTGCCGTGGCAATTGCCTTTTGTTAACCTGCCTGATAGTTACTACAGCTGAGTGATGAAGATAACTGGACCTATTGTCCAGTATCCTCCGCTAAGCCTAGAAGGTGCCTGCTTTTGTTGCTTATTTGGTTTAATTCAAATACCACAGGGGGAAAAACAACAGAATAATTTCTGTCTGGAACGATGCTTTTTGCAAATAGGCTCTCAATGAATGATGGTCATTATTGCATAATTATTTTCATACTTCATCAGAAACTTTCATAATGTGTGCTCATTGCAAAAATAGAAAATACCAGTAAGCAAGTTGAAAAACCAGTGATATTCCACTGCAGGTTGAGATCATAATTAGACTCTTTCCACGGTCACTCTCTCCAACAAAACTTTAGTTCCTTCCATATATGCAGTGCACTATTTGGGTTGTGACATAAATATATAAATGGACCTAACCAACCTGCTATTGTTGCACAGTTTTCAATTTTAATAATGCAATTGAAAATTTTTATGCTGTCACCAAATTACACTCTTGAAACTACAAACAAGTAAATTTCCAAGCTATGGGGCATATGCAATTTTAAGGGATTTTTTAAAAACTTTTTTTTTCAATTTTTATTTATTTGTAAGCAGAGAGAGAGAGAGAGAGAGAGGAGAGGCAGACACAGAGAGAATGGGCATGCCAGGGCCTCTAGCCACTGCAAACAAACTCCAGATGCATGTTCCCCTCGTGTAGCTACTTTACGTGGGTCCTGGAGAATCGAACTGGGATCCTTTGACTTCGCAGGCAAACGCCTTAATGGCTAAACCATTTCTCCAGCCCTCAAGGGATTTTTAAAAGCATGTAACAAACTGTGTTTCCAGAACATTGACATGTACCCTCTTTTCCATATCCCTTTATTCTCATAAACTTAAATCTGTTAAGCAAATAGCAATTTTATTATTTTTACATCTCCTTTAAAAAAGTTCACAACTGCATTGCAATCTGCAATTCTCAATTGGTTCCCAACCCTCTGGACATTGATGCTCTTAGGTGAAATTGGCTCCTGGTAACTTTAATACTCATTGAAGAGGGGGAAAACCAATTCAGTGTTTCATGGAACTAGTCCACCCCAACAGCATGTACTGAGCCCCAAGTAAAACCGGCCACTCCAGAGCAGCTCAAGCAGGAAAGCAACTTGGCTTGTGTTAGCGAGGAGGTGGGCAGCTTTTGAGGTGCAAACACAGGACAAGGATGATCTCTGCCTCTGGGTGAGAACCGCTGCGGAGAAGTGCAGGACACGTGGAACTTTGTTTTAGTGACATTAAAAAATGAAAACTGGTGAACTACACATTTTGATAGTATCAATCTTATACTGTATCTTTGAAAGCAGACTGCACATTTTGAGCCCATCCTAAGCGAAGGGCTTGCCCTGGGTCCTGGATGTCAGTCACCCATACCCACTCTGCCTCTCATGCTAGTTGTTCAACATTTCCCTGTGCATTTTTTGCTTCATTGCATTTACCATGGAAGAACTATTTTGATCTTGGACAATCCAAACTTTTTTAAAAGAAAACCTAATTGGGGTATTTCACATTTCAAGATTAAGAAGTCAACAGGTTTGTGTGGGGTAGTATTTGTCTAGCCTGCATGCTTTGCAGTCTGAGCACCACATACACACACACACACACACACTGAAATACTGGTGGAAATACCAGTTGCTGCAACCTACTCTCATCAAAGCATACACCCTCTGCCCCAGATGCCTTTCAGGCTAAGCTTATCAGTAGGTGTGCCTGGGGAAGGGCATGGCAGGACAGGCAGAGGCCCAGGCTCTGGAAAGTGGAGGGTCATGAACAGAGGCTTCTTGTCACACAGAAGCTGCTTGATAGTTTACATGATAGGCCCCCCTTTCTGAGAATTTAAAAAGTAGTGCTCCAAAAACAAACAAGAATAGTGCTGTTTGCTGTCAACAGAAGATGCTGGGTACAGTAATTCCTAACTCTGCAGAACCTCAACTCAAATTCTTTGCATCATAGTTCCAGTTCCGAGTGACTAAGACATGCATGAAAAAAACAGAGGAATGGGTGCCTGACCGACCTGCAGAGTTGTGTATTCCACTGACCCTAGAGAGCAGTCAGTAACAGGAGTCAAGGTTGAGCAGTGAAGGGGGACAGAAAGTCGATTAAATGGCAAAGCAACCATCCCAGAGGAAACAAAAGGCCAGATTCTGCAGTGCCTCACAGGTAGCAAGCAGTAAATCAAGCCTCAAGGAGCAGCAATGCTGCCATCTGCCCTCCCCCATGTGTCTTTGGAGAAGCAGTCATTGTTCTATGGGTGAACACTTACATCCCAATTCAACACGGTGAGAACTGTGCACTTACACTGGACTTGCCTTTGGGAAGTGTAATTTCTACTCTAATCATGGAGTTTCTATGAAGGCAAAGGTTTTGGTAAGTCACTCAACCAGCTTTGAAATTGCCAAATGCTGCTCTGCATCACACTGACATGTCCCCACTGCTGCCTTCTCCACTCCAAACCACCTGGACCTTGAACTTGTGTTGGGTTCTCAGGCATACGCAGGCCTAAGTACCACTGAGATTGATGGGAACTTGTGCATTGTGTAGGGAGGTGAGTTCACGTACCAAGTCCGTCACTCCTGGGAAGGATCGCATCACAGGGGTAGGCACCTTCTCATCACACTGTTAAGCAACATGAAGTCTTAAAACTGGCATCAATTCAGGGTCTCAGGGCTAATGGCAAGCATAGGGAAATAAATGTCTCGGGCTAGCCAGCTAAAACCCTGCATGGAACCAGTTTTAGTTTGTGTCAAAGTTACTGCTTCCCGGGGAAAAATGACTCTAGGGTCAAAACAGTAACTGGGATGACATTAGGATAATTCTGAGAAACTTAGTTAACACTTGCCAGGGAACAGAGCCTTCTACTCAGCTCACCTGTGGGAGGGCATCTTTTGGACTCCAACTGCCCAAGCCTGGCAGTCAGGGTTGGTGATAATAAGCCTGACTGAAACATGTCCCCTCCCATGGAAGTAATCAAGAGTTCAAAGACAGATTCCCTGGCCAAAAGCCAAAAGCAAGACCATTCAAACAACAATGGAGAAAAGAGGCTGATGACCTCAGAGTGAACCACAAAGAGTAAGTAACTCAGGAGCAAAGAAACAAAACATTTATTTGGTGGAAGAGGCAGAAGAGGACAAGGAGCATTTTATTAGGAACCATTTGAAATGTACAGAAAATAAAGTAGCTTGTATACCCAGTAGTAACAAGGAGCCATGTATTCTTCAATACTTCTAGTAAAGTTATAGGGCTGGGGATGTCGCTCAGAGGTAGAGCACTTGCCTAGCACATGTGAGGTTCTGGGTTTCATCCTCAGAGTAGAAAAACAAAGTAAAGACATTTACAGGAGAAAGCTCCTATATATCCCTTCTAGAATTCTCACAAAGTGTGAATCTTCTTGTCATTATTGTTTGAGACAGAATCTAACTATGTAGCCCAGGTTGGCCTTGAACTCAAGATCTTCCTGGCTTCAGATTCCCTAATGCTGGGATTACAGGCATGTACCACCACACCTAGCTAGTGTAAGAATCTTTTAGGCAAGAGTTGATTATTTTGTGAGAAGAATTTAAGTGGAGGGGAGGAAAACCAACCTAATAGAACAAAGGTACCAAGTGAAAATGGAGGCATAAAAGGTCATTAAAGAAAAAGCAGAGGAAGGTTCCAACAAACAAAATACAGGACAAACTACAGGACTTGCTCTGAAGTCTAGCCTTCACTGTTTCCTTCCATGCATTTATTTCCAAGAGACACTGTTTCTGAAAGAGAAAAATTAACCATAATTATATAAGGCTTATGTAAAAGAAATCATTCTGGTTAATTTCAATCTTAAGTACTGTAGTAGCTTGAATAGACAGCCCCAAATATAATCAGTGTTTTATTAGTTTGTAGTTTGTGCATTTGCAGCCACCTGGGTGGAGGCAGTGTCACTGGACGGATCTTAAGGTGTGGTGGTGGGCTTAAGATTTCAATCTAAAGATATACAAAGTGTGCCTAGCTGGAGTTCCTCAGGTGTGCTGTGCTGTATGGCTTTTGGCTTCTCTCTCTCTTGCCTGGTCCTGTAAGAGCAGGCCAGCTTCTTCTGCCATTATGGAACTTCCCCTGGATCTGTAAGCTTTAATAAATCCCTTCCTCCATAACTGTACCTGGTCTGAAAGTTCATCTCAGTGAACCTGAAGCTGTCTTCTGCAAGTACAGACAAATCAAATACTCATTTTAACTGTAATTATACACTTTGGTCACACTTGTTAGTAAAAAGTTAACCACCACTATACTATTAAAGTTTACTAATTTTATTGATAGTTGTATTAAGTATAGCTACTTATACTCCCCTTCACAAATATAGAATGCAGCTATTTTGTATTCTTCAGATATAAAAAAAACTGATATGGCTACTTGTGATTAATATACTATAGAGGGTTTATGTTCTCATCACCACAGCACTCCCATTTTGGAAATATACAGTATTATTTGGGGTTTTTTGTTTTGAGACAAGGTCTTATCAGATAGTACCAGCTGGCCTGGACTTTGCTGTGATGGCCAGGCATGCTCACACAGCCAATCCTCCTGCCTCGGCTCCCCAAAGGCTAGGATTATGGGCAGGTGCCACCATACCTGGCTCACAATTAACTTATTAACCAAATTCCTTCAGAGAGGATAGCACACTTAAGATTTTTAAATACATTTTCTCTAAGAGGACTAATGAAGAGATGAGAATAAATATCCAACTATATTTTCCACAATAATTAGTAAAATATGCTTGAGCATCCTTGTGGCTGTTTGAATCAGATGTCCCCCATAAACTCATGTGCACTGAATGCTTGGTTCCCAGCTGATGGTAATTTGGAGGTAGACCCTTGCTGGTGGAGGTGTGTTGTTGGGAGTGGGCTTAGTATGTCACAGCCCAGCTCCACCTTGACAGTCTGGCTCACTCTCTTGCTGCTGCTTTCACTTGCTGAGGCAGAGATGAAGTCCAGCCTCTGCTCAGACCATCTTTTTCCCTGCCATCGTGAAGTATCCCCTCCAGAAGGTAAACTAAAATAAATACTTTCCTCAGACATAGCACCAAACTAACACATAGCAAAGTGACATGAAAACTGAGGTGATTTCATACCTGGAACAAATCTATTCCCCTCAAACCTTTACAAATCCCTCCATTAACTAGTGATGTGAGCATTCTCAAAATGAAGCAATAAGGAAAGAGGGCAACTGGACACCTGGGATCAGATCCCCTAGGAGTGGCAGGAAAATCCACGAGAGCAAGCCTAAGCACAAGCATCACAGGCTGCCTCAGACATGACATCACAAGGTAGAGCACAGCCTTACAGTGAGGTCACCTCCATTCAGAGAGTATCCTGCAGACAGCCTGCTGCAGTCACAAAAGTTGAAAAAACACAGAATTTAACTTACTTAGCTTTTTAGCAGTTTTTTCATCTCAATGAATTTATTTTGGTTGGTTGGATTGTTTAAGAGGAAGAGAAGTATCTTTTCATGTTTTTCAATCTAAAGGTGAAAAATAAATAGTATTATTTTATTTCTAAAAATTAGGAGTGTAATTTCAATTAAAGGAAAATTTACCCACCTGTTTCTGTAATTCTTTGCAGCAACAATCTTTGTTATGTATCCGTTCTAAAAGTAAGTGAGAACAAAACTAATTAGGTAACACACAACCTAAGTAACAAGCAGAACTTGGACCTGAATGGATATATCTATCCTTGTGCTTGAGTTTCAACCACAAAAAGCATGACCTACCCAGTATGTCCTGAATTCGTCAGCATTAGCACTCTTACTAAAGTCAGGTCTTCCATCATGTATATGTGGGATCTCCTTTGGGTGAGGGCAGACCTGCCAAATGCACATCTTAGGAACACCAGAAAGACCCATCTCAGAAATATGAGATCTTCTCATTTCTCTCAAGGATCAAAAGGGAACTGGAGGAAAGGCACAAGCAGAATGTGCAACCTTCCCAAAGCTCTGGGTATTGATTCCCATAGTGCTGCCAAATTGACCTGACTGCCTGGAGAGAGAGGGCTGCTTCTCTCTATTGCAGTGTCTCCTGGGAAGTCCTGCCACCAGATATGCAGAGGAAGGAACCAGGGTCAACTCAAGCCAAACTACTTATTATACCTGTATCTGATAATAACTGCACTGAAAAAGATACCTTTAGTTAAAGCATTTTTCCTTTTAGGTGTCACATGATTTTCCAGACCATACTTCACCAGCTCATCAGCTATGCTGACAGTACCATTCTCAGAACATTTCTCAACAGATACTATGTGAACATTCTCAGTAACTTCTTTCACAGAAAGCATCACATTCTGGTTCAGCATGAACTGTTTCAGAGGCTCCATCACTAACTGAGAACAGCTTCCATTCAACTCCGTCAGTCCTGGAAAACATTGAAGATTATGGATAGTTTTCAAGCCCTCTTAAAACAGATCATACATAGTAAGTAGTGGATCTCTGGATGTTAGCTGAGTTAGGTGTTCTGGGCTGTACTGTTGCTTTAGTACCAAGAACCAACCTAGGTTTATGGGTACAAAGCAGGCACAATGTCTCCTCACCATGTTTAATGGGAGAAACAACTAATAGGGGTAATTTTCTGACTGAGTCCCAAAAGCATGTTGAGAGTCAGAGCAATGGCATCTCTGAGGGCAGCTGAGGAAGGAACTGAGGAGTAATACCAAAGCCATGGCAGCATTTTTAGTTCACTTTAGTCAACTTCCACATGAAGAGTTAACACAAACAGCTTTAGGATGTACACTGAGGTAACTGAAAATGGTGTCACAGAATGCCTCTAGCCCCTAAAGACAGCTGTGACAAAGTAGAAGACCCAGGACTGGGGTTTTGGCTCAGTTGGTAGAGTGCATGCATGAGACCTTTAGTTCAATTCCCAGTACCACATAAACAGGGTGTAGTGGTGTATGCCTGCCTGTAATCTCAGCACTTGGGAAGTAGAGGCACAGGATTAAGAGGTTCAAGGCCATCCTCAAGCTACATAGCAAGTCTGAGGCCAGCCTGGAATACATGAGATCCTATTTCAAACAAAGCAAGAGCCCTAAGTGAGAACTCAGACCTTCTGGGTTTATCTTGCCCCTACTACCTGCTACTAGAGCTTAGAACAGGGTGCAAAACAGAATCTTCAAGCCTTGCCACTCTGAAAATAAGCTACAAAACAAAAAGCAATTAAATAAACATAGTTACCTTTTATAAGAACTAAAGAATTAAGGATACAAAATTTCTTTGAAAACTCTGACATTTAGAAACCAGAGAAGCAACTTGATACTTAATTCAGCATAGTTATGAAATAGAGGAAAAAAGCAATCTCACAAGACACCCAAACTGGAAAGTGACTACCTTCAAGTGAGCATTTAATAATCTGGAAAGGAAGCTCCAGATGGCTGGCAGTAATTGGTTGCACTCTGGAGAGAGGCAGGGTTTCAATATTTCCATAGTCTGCATAGAGTACTCTCACATCAGAGTCTGATGTTCCCAGAACAATGGCCCGGTACCAGAAGTCATCACCTGAAAACAAGGGAGTATCAGCATATCTCAGTGTGGAAGTTATAGTCCACGACTTTTCCTTATGATGGTTAGATCTGTATCACTTACAATCCACATCAAGATTTCTGGTTAGAGTCCAGACCTACCTGTATTCCCTCCAAATCTTTCTAAAAGGATAGTATGGATACATGCATATACACACACACACACACACACACACACACACACACACACACACACACACATACATTAAATGATTTATTTGCAAGCAGACAGATAGATAGTGAGAATAAGTGTGTTAAGGTATAGTGCCATTGCAAATGAACTGCAGATACATGTGCTACTTTGTGCATCTTGTTTTACCTATGTAGTAGGGAATCAAATCCAGGCAGTCAGGCTTTGTAAACAGTGCTTCCAATGTCTGAGCCATCTCTCCAGCCCGGAGAACATATTTTTTAAGCCCAAGGACAAGCAACAAGTGAGAAGACCATTTTGGGGGGGGGGGGAATGTGCAAATGGAAGTGATTTAGCAGAGCCAAGATCTACCAAAGCCATAGCCAGGAAGCTAGCAGCTTCAAGTTTGCTCCTCAGCCCAGGATCCAAGGTCCAGGAGCTGGTGCTACTGATTCCAAAGGAGGTGTGAGGGCAGAGCTATAATTAAGAACTGGACAAAGCAAGCAGTTATTTGCCAAGACACATTGGAATACACTTTAGTGTATAAACACATTTTCATATACTATCTATTTTTAAAGCATGTTCACATGTTTTAATATGGCCAACACATCCTGTCACCAGGCAACTGCTCCAAGCCACAAACTGGTGAGAGGTTCCTTTCCCAGAGAAATTACGGAGCGTATGGGGTGGGAGTGAAGCTGAGCAGAACACTGGCAGGCAAGAGGAGCACTGCAGGTAGAAGACACCCATCTCCAATGAGAACACTTCCAGGTGTCAACAGAGCCCAGCCAATGGTAGAGCCAGGCCAGCCGTGCACTGAAGGCCACATGGGAGAGTTTCTGCACACGTAACAAGTAACTTCTGAATGCCCCAAACTGAGCTACGCTAACAGTAAAGGACCAGGTATTTGAAGAAAACGTCTATGATGGAAGTGATGAAAGCAAATACAGCAGGACCCTGGGAAGGAGGAGGAGATGATGATGAATGCACACAGAATGGCAGTACTGTCCTTGGACATGACATGACAGTCCATCCACAGGGATGGGATAGTGTTAAAATACCCTCCCCCAAAAAGATATTGGAGCTTTGAAAATGTGATAGCAGAAATGAAAATGTCAGAGAAGAGTTAGGAGATGAAATTGAGGAAATCTTTTGAAAAAGAGAACAAAAAAATAAATACAAATTCAGAAGAGTTTAAGTCCAACATGAGAAAAAATAATTATTCCTTAAAAAGAGAAAATAGAAGAGGGCATCACTTAGGTTAATCTCTCAAAACTGAAGCTCATGTATTTCCAGACTTAAGTGCCACTCATGAGCACCCAGCACAATGCTGGAAAGCAAGCCACCATGCTGAATCATATTGTAATTTTCAAAACACAGGATGAAGAGGATACTACATGTTCCAGCAAATAAAAAGTATGGACAAAGTTTGGAGAGTCTTGCTGTATGTCTATCTTTTGACCAGAAACACCAATAAGCTAAAGCACAATAAACGCAATGTCCTTAAAGTTTTATGGGAAAATGACAACTTCTACAGCCAGGTAAACAACCAGTTAACTACTAGGGTAGACTTTTTCAAACATAGGTGATAAGAGAAAACTTATTTTAAATGCAGCAACTTTTCTCAGCTCCTGAAGGAATAGGATCCATCCTGACATGGGAATAAACCCAAAAGGAAGTAAGATGAAGGGAAATAAGGGGAGAGGGAGGGAGAGTGGGAAAATATGACTAAGTGAAGTAGGAGGAATCCCATGCAGTCAGGGGAGGGGTACTGAAACAGTCTTAAGCAGGAGGGTAAGGGAAATCTCAAGGAAAGCCCAGGTCTGCAGGAAAGATGTTCTGGACAGGAGCAGGTCTGAAGGCTCAAAGTTCATGAAGTTCACACAGAGCTCTCAAGGGAACTTATTCCAATATGAAAGAGTTTCAACAATTACTGAGAGCACACAGAAGCAAAGCAACAGAAGCTACAGGAGCCAGTGAGTGAGTCTAGGCAGACTCAGTAATGCACAGGTCTTACCAAACCCAAACCACACATTGGTCCTACTACAAAGAAAATGAGGGGAAGTTCAGATCCAGTTGGTGTACAAAAATAAAACAGAATTGACATCAGCAAGATGTCAGAGCAGGAGGCTCCCAGCTTGTGCTCATCTTTTCCCCATCCCACAATCACCCTATGGTTGTTCATGAACAAAGATGCTTTGGTAAAATGTGGGAAGGTAGCTGTGAAATCCAGGAGCATCTGTGAGTCCCTGGGGCACACGAGCCAACCTTGGTCCCAGATACTGATTAAAGCAAGCTTGCCCCTCTCTCTGCACTCAGCTCTACCCCTGCTTGGTTGCTCTTCTGCCACCTGCCCCATCTGCTTAGGGTCCAGCAGGGGCCACACACACACACACCTCTGTAACAGTCCTGTGATCTAGCTCCAGCTTCGTACCACTTCACTCCCAGAAACAACAGAACATTCGATGCAAAGAAATTTGTTGACATGAAACATTAAACAAGAAACCCCATGAATCTGACTCCCTGAGGTGTCTATTCCCATGAAGAGCTCCATACATGTAGAGTCTGTGAATTCTGCATCATTGACCCACCATAACAGAACATGGGTACATAAAGCTGGTTAGCTAGACATACTGACAAACATGCATAAGTCAACCTACATCTTCACCTGAAAATAATCCATATATAGAACAGAAAAGCTAATGGCCCCAGCATGTGAATTAAAGTCACAAATTTGCCTTTATTAGTTTTCTAGCCAAATGAAATGTGTATCTAAAATACCAAAATCTAGGGCTGGGAAGATGGCTCAGCTTGCTTGAGCCTTTTAACTCCCCAATATCCACATAAAGCCAGACACACAAAGTAATACATACATCTGGAGTTTGTTTGCAGTGGCAAGAGGCCCTGGTGCCCCATTCTCATATTCATATCCTTTCTCTCTACCCCTCCTTCCCTCTCCACAAATAAATAAAAATATATAAGATGCCAAAATCTATATCATCTCACATAAAAGAGAAATTCTAAATATTTCCCCTTTAATATTTTACTTAAAAGATCCCCCTTACTTGTGTATTTGGCACAGCATGCATCTCCAATTCTTGGTCTGTAGGACATGTCAACTTTTTGAGCACTGCAATATTCTATTAATTTAGCTGTCAATAAGCACCTTTTTTCTTGATTTTCTAAAATAGACGAAGGAATCTTTGGTGAATAAATTTCCAGTGCTAACATAGTAACAGCATACAAAAGAATAAGTATAGTCAATCAAAACCTTTTGCATATTAAATGATATATTCTATTTTAATATACCTACTGTTGGTTGCCCTTTGCAGAAAAGATGCAGAACCAAGGGGGCCATGAGAGAAGCCTCTGTGGGCCAACTTTCTGATGAGGGCAGTTTAACTAGAATATGAATTTCATAGATTCTGAAGCTGTATTTTTATGATTATGTTTGGTGTACTTCTCAATATACTTAATTATCCTAAGCACTGCTTCCAATTCATCCATACCATATGTTACCAGGAACAAACAATTTTGAGCCCCTAATTTTCATTTATACAAATTAAAGATGATTTTTTATAATACTACAGATAAGTTTAAGAGCAGTAATTGGTATTAGTATAATTCCCAGGGTTGATAATTTAAATAATTTTTAAATTCTTTAAATTTTATTTGAGAGAAAGATAGAGAGGCAGACAGAAAATGGGCACACCAGGGCCTCTAGCTGTGGCAAACAAACTCTAGATGCATGAGTCACCTTGTGCATCTAGCTTATGTGGGTCCTAGGGAACCAAACCTGGGTCCTTTGGCTTTGCAGGCAAATGCTTGAACTGCTAAGCCATTTCTTCAGATCAAGAATTCATTTTTTGAGAGCTGGAGAGATGGCTTTTCAGTTAAGCACTTGCCTGTGAAGCCTAAGGACCCCAGTTCAAGGTTCAATTCCCCAGGACCCACATAAGCCAGATGCATAAGGGGGCACATGCATCTGGAGTTGGTTTACAGTGGCTGGAAGTCCTGGTGTGCCCATTCTCTCTCTCTTTGCCTCTTTGTCTGTAGCTCTCAAATAAATAAACAAAAATTTTAAAAAAGAATTTATTTTTTGGTAATATACTTGAAATTAATTTTAATAGACACCAACAACTTGTACCTAACTCACTTTCTAATAAAGAATTATTTCATATACATGTATGAGATTCCTTAATTACAAATTTCTATGAAGAAAAAAATGAAAAAAAAAAGTTTTGAGGTAGGGTCTTGCTCTAGCCCAGGATGACCTGGAATTCACTCTGTATTCTCAGGGTGGCCTCGAACTCATGGTGATCTTCCTACCTCTGCCTCTCAAGTGCTGGGAATAAAGGCGTGCACCACCACGCTTGGCAAAAAATGAAAATTTAAAACCAATTTTATATGCTCCTTTTCTTCATGAGTGCTCCAGTATGAAACATCAAAGTTTCTAAGATATGGTAAAACCAAGATTATGAACTGACTAGTAAGTCTTTCAATACATCCAAAATGTCTCTGGTTCAATCTCGCTTAAATGACTGCAGGATGTTAAGTTACTAAAAATGATAATTATATATAGTAACAATATATAATCAAGTACAGTTGCTTTTGTTAGAACAAGCTGTAGGTTACTAAGAAGTGGCTACTTAGCAGGGGCTGAATGCAGAGCATTCCTTTCATGTTCCTATTTGTGTTTATAAAACTTAGTAAGAACTACCACCTCCATCTTTTCTCTCTCACTTCCTAAGGAGTTCGCCATAAGCACTTTCATTACACAGTTCCAAAGTGGAGCATAAGTAGGTTTGAATACATGCAATTCCTTACCTGGCATCTCATTTAAGATAGCATAAAACAAAGTAGGCTTTATGATTTCCAACACGCTTGCTTGAACAGTTTTGTTCACTGGCAATTCAACTGTCTTCCACTGTTTTGCTAAAGGGATGGCTGAAGACATATGAAACACGTGCCTTGCATTACATACATTATCTTTTTTACTCTTCGTTCCTACTAATATATCAGTTCAATAAATTTGTTCAATTTCTCATTATATAAATTCCCAAGTTCCCAAGATGAAAACTGTTTCACAAAAGAATCTACTCAATTAGAGAGATTGCAAGAGTGTTTCAAAAAATTTTATCATAATAATCCTTGAGTTACTATACTCTTGCATATTATTTCTGTAGTATACTTCCACTTTTGTAGTTTAATTAATGTAAATCTTCAAATTTATTCAATCATCAAATCAATAAACAGGCTAATGAACTGAACAGATACAAACATACAAATAGCCAATAAATCTTTGAAAAAATGTTCAGCATCCTTAGCCATCAGGAAATGCATGTGAAAACTGCTTTGAGGAACCATCTTACCACAGTCAGAAAGACTATCATCACGAAAACAAATGCCAGGCGTGGTGGTGCATGTCTTTAATCCCAGCACATGGGAGGCAAAGGTAGGATCGCTATGAGTTTGAGGCCAGCCTGAGACTACGTAGTGAATTCCAGGTCAGCATGGGCTAGAGTGAGACCCTCTATAGAAACCAACCAGTCCCTCTCCAAAAGAAAACAAATGACAACAAATGATAGAGGAAAGAGGAATCCTCATGCATTGCTACCTAAATGAAAACTGGTGCCACCATTATGGGAATCAGTATGGAGATCCCTCACAAAAACTATGAACAGAATTACCATATATGACCTACCTAAACCATTCCTGGTTATTTACCAAAAGGAGTCCAAATCAACATATCATAGACACTAGTACACTAGACACTATCCATAAAAACTAAGTTATGAAATAACTTAGGTGATCACAATAGACAAAATATGGAAGAAATCTAGATAGCCATCAAAAGATGAATAAAGAAAATGTGATAATATATACATGATGGATTTTATTCAGCTATGAAGAAAAATGAAATTATATCATTTTCAGAACAAGGGTGGAACTGGAGATCATTTTAAGTAAAATACACCAGACTCAGAAAGACAAGTATGTTTTCTCTCATATATATAATTTAGGTTCAAATATACAAGTATATATACATACATACAAGGACATGAAAGCAGGGGGAGTATGGGGATAGAGGAAGAAATCTAAAGGAAGACAAAACATGAGAGGGTAGTAAAAGGGGAAAATGACAAAATATTATATTTTCTCTCAAATGCAGGATCTATATTTAACTATATGCATACATATACATGAGAATAAGAAGAGGGACTAATCTATACGGAGAAAGGGACCAACAAGGGGGGAAGAGATGGAAGAGGACAATAGGGGCAATTAAGAGCAAAGTAGAGGAGGCTGGAGAGATGGCTTAGCAGTTAAGGTGTTTGCCTGCAAAGCCAAAGGACCTTGGTTCAATTCCTCAGGACTCACATAAGCCAGATGCACAAGGTGGTGCATGCATCTGGAGATCAGGCCCTGGCATGCCCATTCTCTCCCTCTCTCTGCCCCTTTCCCTCGAGCTCTTTTAAATAAATAAATGAATAAATAAATAAATAAATAAGCAAGCAAAGTATGCTGATATAAATGCATGAAAATTTCAAAGTGAAGCCTCTGATTTTTTACACTAAAATTTTAAAAGCAAACTATCACAAATTTAAATAACAAATGGTTTACAAGTGTTACCTTGCCGCTCCTGGGTTTCATTTTGCTTATATAAGTGAACAGGTCTGCTGTTTGGCAAGTGCTTGCGTGGTGAACCAGTTTTTAAAGCCAGATGTTCACTGATGAGAACATCACTAATTATTTTTGGATAGGGAGTGGAAAGATCAGTGAGTTCAATTCCTAACCCCTTTTCAGTGATTTCAACCACTCTGGCTTGGAGTTTAATGCCCACAACACATGTCTGAAATCTTTCAATGGCTTCTGTGGTCCAATGTTTGTCTACAGGCTGAATATCTAGAAAATAAAAACAGAAGAATGAAAAAAAATACTACAAAGAAGGCGAATTTTTGCCTCAACAGTATGCAGGACTAGGTCTTTGCCATTCAGTTCAACATTTCCAGTAATTCTTTGCTATTCTCAATTATAGTTTAAAAAGATACAAACCATGATTTACATCCTCCATATCAGAGTTACAGGAAATGCATCCATTCTAGTGCTTTTAAGGAAGGTCAGGATCTTTCTTTACTTTCCCTGCTAACATGTTACCTGGCATTTTCCAATAGTGAAAACAGGAATAAACAATAGAACCTCCAGCAGGTTCAGTATATGCAGTGACAAGTTACCAATGAGAAGATGTGGAGAGTTTTCAAATGGCTATTTCAAAATCTTATTTCAAAGTACTTCTTCCTACTGGGAGCAAGGAAGGTAGCTCATAGTAAAGTATTTGCCTCAAGCATGAGAACCTGAATCTGATCCCCAGAAAATGCTGGGTACAGTAATAATCCCAGCTCTGGAGAGGCAGTCTATCCTTATTGGCAAGTTTCAGGCCCATGAGAAACCCTCTCTTTCTCTTTCTCACTCTCTCATATACAAAGGGTTACATGCACATATGTGCAACTGGCACACATATGTACCTGCACACACACACATGCATATGAAAAAAAGAAGGTACTTCTTCCTTGGGTAATTTTAGTGTACACTTTTTTTTTTAAAGGAGACCCTATCTTATCTTGCCCAGGCCTGCCTTGGACTCTTGGGCTCAAGTCATCCTCTCACCTCAGCCTCCTGAGTAACTGAGTAACTTGGTGTCACTGGATTTTACCCTTATTTTCTGAGATGTGATTTTCAACGTTGAATGTCCATATGAATCACTTCAGGCCATATTAAAACATAGGTTTCTGAGCCTCACCCCAGAGTTCCTAATTTAGGTTTGTGGGTAAGATTAAGAGTGCATTTTGAAAACAAGTTCCCAGGGCTGATGGTGCTGGTCTGAGGGTCACCTGTTAGCACATGGCTGAAACATGACCATGAAGAACCATCTGAAACTACCCCCTGGATACAAAGAAGGACCAGGTGGGCAAGAGGAATGTGGAAAACCTCTGTGCTTCCCAACATGACCATCAGTAATGGTTTGGCATCCACATCTTGCTATGATGCTCAAGCTGGGCTCCAATTCCTGGGTTCAAGTGAACCTTCTGCTTCAACCTCCTGAACAGCTGACACTACAGGATCATGCCCTTGTGCCAAGTTGCTACCTTTTACATACGGACATATACATATGCATTTACAAACACTCTCTCCTTAGAAATTCTTGTCAAACACTGTGACACATGCTTGTAATTCCAACAGCAAGGAGGCTGAGGCAGGAGGGTCACTAGTTCCACATAAACCTGGACTACATGAAACCATGTCTCAACAAAACAAAACATGGAAGAAAATTTTATATTCCAACATTTACAAGTATAATGCAAAGCACTGTTAAGTTCTTTGTACTTTCATCTTGTTTATTCATAGCAATTCTGAAGAAGGTATTATACTTTCCCAAATGGGAAAATGGAAGCACTGAAAGTTCAAATAATTTGTGTAACCATGTCCCAGCCAGGAGGCTATATTATAATGTCATCTCTTTTGTAACTTGCTTTTTCACAAGCAATTCTTCCTATCTATGGCATATTTTTAACATTATTTTAATAGCATGATGACAGTAAACATGTAAATAGAACATCAGTCTTAGACCTTGTCCTGACGTTAATCCACACAACAACCCTTCAAAATAGATTCACTTATGATCCATGATGTAACCAATACTCTACTGCTGTCTATGTTAGTGACTTGTTATTAATAACCACAGCACATGAATTTCCTTGTGCCACTTCCAAATAGGGCCTTGAGATAAATTACTAGGCATAAATTGCTAAGATGGAAGACACAAACACTTGAAGCTCTGGAACAGGCCTGCAACAGGGTCCTGTCAGTTTTCATTCCCCTCACTGGAGAAAAGCAGCTTCTTGCACATCAACACTGGATATGTTGGCAAAAAAAAAAAATCTTAATTTCTAAGGATCTTCTAAGTAGGATCTTCCAGCCCACATAAAATGTCACCATGATATATACCAGTACTTAACAAGTGATACAATGTAATTATCAGAAAGAGTTGAGCAAACTTCTTGTTCAGTATCATACCTACTAACCAGCACTGTATCCCTTGAAATGGGAGTTTCAGAAACATTGAAGATATCATCTGAAGTTTGTCAATAGTAACTTCTTCAACGTTTCCATAATCCACAAACTGTACTTTAACATTTCCACTTGGTAGGATTTCCTTGACTAAAGCACGATACCAATTCCGATCACCTGAATTTAACACAAAGTTTGAAAAATGAAACATTTTCCTTCCTTTGCCATTTGAATTTTTTTAAAAATATAAATTTATTCATGAATGGGGGGGAGGGAAAGAGAATTGGCACATTAAGGCCTCCTGCAAACTCAGACACATGCACTACCTTGTGCATCTGGCTTTATATGGGTACTAGTGAATCAAACCTGGGCCCTTAGGCTTTCCAGGAAAGTGCTTTAACCACTGAGTCATCTCTCCAGCACCCTGAATTTTTATCTTAGAGAAAAACATCTTCATATAATAGAGCTAAGAAATTTGCTTGCTTCTCCTTTAGTTTTTCCTTCAAAAATCCATATATTGACTTCTTGAGATCCATGTTTTAGAGTTATCTCCAAAAATTTTAAACTACTGTACATCACATCTGATAGAAACCAAAGATTTCATCCATAACTGACATAATAAACAAGTACTCTTACTCTGATACAATAAACAGTACTCTTACTACTAGTGGCTCCAAGTATTTTACTTGGTAAAATACTATAAAAGACAAAAAATTCTTTCAACTAGCCGGGCATGGTGGCTCACGCCTTTAATCCCAGCACTTGGGAGGCAGAGGTAGGAGGGTCGCCATGAGTTCAAGGACACTCTGAGACTACATACTTAATTTCAGGTCAGCCTGGACCAGAGTGAGACCCTACCTCGAAAAACCAAAAAAAAAAAAAAAAAAATCTTTCAACTCTTGCAAATATCTTTCATTAATTTTTTTTTAATTAAGATGTATAGGGTGACCAGGAGAAATAACACTAACACATACAATTTTTCTACTATCTATATTATTTTCAAAAATGTGAAGATCATTAAAATAATGCTTAACAGAATTAAGGCAAGAATGTAGCACTTGTAAACTCCTTGTTACAAAAGGGGAAGCCATGGCATTTGAAGCATTGATTTAATTTTGACCATGAAAAATCTGTGCTAAACTATAGGGAAGAAAATGTCCACTGAAAAAAGTGGAATGTGATGATGGCTAATATTGTTATTGACCAGATCTAGAATCACCTAAGAGACAAATCTCTAGGCATATCTATATGGGAGTTTCTAGACTCCGCTAACTGACCCACTTTACTTGTGGGTGGTACCATTCTACGGGCTGGGATATAGGATTGAATAAAAGGGGGAGAGACAGAAAAACATCAGTATTCATCAGTCAATGATTCCTGACTGTGGATTAAATATAACTAGATGTTCATGCTCCTTGTGATGTCTCCCCCACCATGATGAACTGAAACCTCAAATGGTAAGGCAATATAAATCTTTTGTTCTTTAAGTTGTTTCTTGTAAGGTATTTTAGTCACAGCAACAAGAACAATAACCAAGATGTCAAGGACACCAGCTGAAACTTACCTGCAAAGAAAGCACAACAAGGTTGCCCTATTTCTGCCTTAAAACCATTAGGCAACTTCTGCTGGCAATATTCTGTTAAAGATTTATTCAAATCATTAAGCTTCATTAAAGCTGGAAATACAACACACATAGGGCACTGAGCATTAAAAAATACTGAACATAGTTTTTCTTTTAAAGTTAGAAAACACAAAAATCTCAGATATATCCAAAAACAACTGTTAAATACAACAGATACTTTTCCTTACCCAAAAATTATTATGCCAGTAAGACACTAGTTAATACTCCCAGTAAACACCAAACCAATGACTTCCTGGTCACAGAGACACAAGAAGAGCCTCACCATGGGTAGGCTTCGAGCATAGACAGGAAACACCATTTAAATCCCTAAGAATCTTAATGAATGCTGTCTTGAAAAGGTAAACACAATTACTAAGTGAAGGACATAGTCGGAGTTTTCACAAAGAAATCTGAAGTACAGTGCCTTTGGCAGGAAGAAGAGATCATTTAAAAAGGAAGAAATGGCTGAGACACACAGCAGAGGACTACAGAATCAGGTAGCCAAAATCCCTTACAGTAGCCATGTGGCAAAGCCGACGGTGTGGAGCATGAGCCATGCAACAGTAACAGACAGCCCTTAGGGGTAAGAGAAAGGGAGTGGAGCCACAGACAAGTAAAAGAAAAGCAAATGCCTAGGAACTGTGCAAAAATGGAAATGGAAACTTAATCATAATGAGCTGGAATTTCAACTTTTCAATTAGCCAAAGTATGTATAAGGACACACTATGGGAAATGAAGTGGAACAAGACTCTCATGCACTGTGTGGGGTTCGCCTGGCTAATCTGTACAAGGAGACACACACACTAACCTAATGATTGTAACTTAGAAACTTGTTCTAAGAGCATACTCTCAGAGAAAAATCACAGAATACAAAGACGTTCAGTAATAAAAGTTAGAAACAGTATTTCTGTTTTTACATTTCACTATTAAACTAGATTAAATCGACACCATGAGCCATGAAAACGTATGGAACAGAGTCTATACAGCCATGTGGTGTGCTTGACTGGACCCCAGAATAGGAAGAGGTTATTAGCATAAAATCTGAGAAAAATCCAATCATATCTTTACTAGTCTCCTAGTTGTAACATATGTTCCATGATTATCTTCCCTGCTCTCCTATTCAGGGGAGAGGTATATAGGAACTCTCCACACCATCCCTGCAAATTCTCTGTAAATCTGAAATTTTAAAATGTATTAAAAAGAAAATATATGAATTTACACCCACACTATTTAAAAGTAAAAAGAACAGAAATTAGTTTCATGTTTTATCATTTAAAGATATATACAACGGAACAAGTATCTATACAAACATATTTACAGGCTATTACTGAAATAGACAATTGAGAAGAGGAACTGCGAGTTTTCATTTTATATTCTTCTTTAACATTTTAACTTTGTATATATTGCACATAATACTGTTGGACATATATGTAGGATATATGAACTCTGAAAACAAATAAAAAGAAAAGTCAAAATTTCACGTTTTATCTTACATGAATCAGTGGCTCATCTGAATGAAGGAATGATCAATCTCACAACCTGGAAGTCTGTTAAGGACTAAGTCACCTAGTTTGACACACGTCTCATTTGACAGGACAACCAAGATTTAGGAAAGTTAGAACCAACAATGCTCACCAGCACTATTCAAATGAGGAAGAAAATACAGTGGGAGAATGTGGAGTGACTAGCAATCTCAAAGTGACAATGGTTGCATTCCCTTTGGGAGCTGGCATTCACTGATCAAAGCTCAAAGTATGCCTTGTCTTTGCAACCTAGAGTTACTTCCAAGGAATACACTCAAGAGAAGTGCATGGTTGCCAAATTTCACAAGAATGCATGCACCATCATCATTCATAACCTTAAACTGGGAACATGACCCAGTTTAAGGAAGGGTCCCATGGTGGAAAGGAGTAAGAAATTGCAGTGCACACACACAATGGAACATTATGCAGCAAGACAACAAGATATAACTACAAATAACAATATCACAATGTGAAAACAGCAATAAGGTAAAGAAAAACACACTTTATGATTTCATTTATGGAAAAACTCATCTACACAATCAGAAGGTGGCACAGTGTTTTTTTTCTTCAGGAGAGCAAAGGGATCATGGTAAGAGACATGCAAGAAATGTCTGGGATACTGGAAGTAATGTTTTATTTCTTCACACTGAGAATGACTCCAAGTCTGTTGATCTTAGGTCAACAATTACATTTAATTTCCAATATTGAATTTAGGATATATTCTATGAAATCTAAACTAGTTAACATAAAGAGAAGTGGCTCAGAGCAGAAATAATGGCTTAAGACAGAATAAAAACCAATGATAACCAAATATTCCTTGGAAATACAAATCCCCAGTTGGCCCTTCTTAGAAGGCGTAGTGATCACTCACTTACCAACTCACATCAAGTTACATGTCAATATATTTATAAAAAGAAATAAATGAGAAGAGTCAACTTACCATCCTCCTTGACAACATGACAGTAAAAGTCCCCAGGACTGTACATCATGCAGACAGTAACATCCACTGTCTCGTCAACAGCTGGCTCAACCCACGTCCACTCCAAAGGCTCCACTCTTCCTTCTATGGCCAAGGGAACTGTGAAAATAATTAAGCAGAAAGGACAGAATGTGGGTAGGGACATGCTGTTATGGGGTGGCTGCAGAAGAATCTTCTTCTAAAGAGTTCAGTTTCCACTGAGGTTTGGAGTGACTTTACAGCAAAGTCTTACAACTCCGTTTTATGACTAATGAACATATCACCTCAGGGAATTCCACATTCACATTTCACATTCATTTTCAACTGCTAAAGACACAGAAAACTATCAACAAAAACCTCAGTTTTCACATACACACTCCCTCTCCCCCCCTTAAATGTATTTATACAGTTTCTTGATTAAGAAGATGGAAAATGGGTTAGAGAGATGGTTTAGGGATTAAATGCTTGTCTGTGAAGCCTAAGGACCCCAGTTCAAGGCTCAATTCTCCAGCACCCACGCAAGCCAGATACACAAGGGGGCGCATGCATCTGCAGTTCGTTTGCAGTGGCTAGAAGCCCTGGCACACCCATTCTCTTGCTCTCTCTCTCTCTACCTGCCTATTTCTGTATATATCACTCTCTCAAATAAATAATAAATAAAATTTTAAAAAAGAAGGTGGAAAAGTACTCTAACACCACACACTTACAGAACCATTCAGACTCTAGCACAGACATTATTTGGTAAACACTTTACTTACTGATGGCTTTTTTCATATCCCTAGTTTTGTCTGTCACAATCTCCTTTTCCATGGCAAAGCCTGCATCTATGAGAATGTTAGCAATGCTGACATTGGGTACTAGCGATTTGTCCATGAGTTCTACCAAGGAGCTATTTTCCAGTCTGTCCACCACTTTCACCATGACCATTTTATTTTGTACAGTCTTCTTCATGAGACAGATAGCTTCTGGAGTCCAAATTCCTAATGATGGCTTTACTCCTAATAGGTTTTTAAAAGAATGTCAAAATAATTACTAAAATAAGCATTTTGACATTAACTCGGTTTCCACAAAGTTAAATCTATGTCAAACACTAGAACTAAAAAGTCCCACTTGAGCAGAAGAATTTTATAAACATGAAAATGAAGACATAATTTTAAAAGCCTATAAAGGGCTTCTATAATTATATGTTTAAAAATCCTACTTCTATTGTTACAAAATGTGAATTAAAAATTTACTGAACATTACTGAATTTTACAAGTAAAACAGTGACTTTTACAGTATATAAGTTATACCTTGATAAAGCTGTTGAAGAAAACATATGAAACCACCCAGGAAGAAATACTGGTTCTTTGGATTAACATAGAAAAGGTTTTGGGCACAAATCAACACTGAAATGCATGTATAAACCAACACTTCAAAGGTCAAGCCTAAGTCAGTTCCATTTACAAAAAAATGTTCAGCCTCTGCTAATGAAACAAATTTAATGGAATAATCAATAAATAGTTTTCTGGTGCACACATGCATGAAAGAGGTCCTCCCATGATATTTTTGAAGACACATAACTGGTTTAACCTTTGCTGGAGAACAAGGCACCACATGTACCACACTCAGAGACACCCCATGCCACCTGGGAGAGCTTAATCCAAGGAAGGATTTTACAACAGAACCATACCTCTAAGGCAGTGATCTTTGATATGATGCAAATGCAGTTAAGAGAATTAAAAGAATATTGTTCTTGGAAATATATTACTGGTATTGGATACTATTTGAAATAATGGTATATCTAAATAAAGGTTGAAGAAAATTTATTGACATACTGATCTTGGTGGGACAAATTATGTGTACAGCAATTTTTAATACATAATAAAATTGGGTACTATTTGAAATAATGTTATATCTAAATAAAGGTAGCTGAAGAAAATTAATTGGCATACTGATTTTAGTGGGACAAATTACATGTATAGCAACTTCTAATATATAATGTAATCAATCATAAGATTCTTACTGTTTTTTTTTAATTTTTATTTTTATTTATTTATTTATTTATTTTTATTCTTACTGTTTTGAAAGCAGCTTTTCCTGCCTCAGGAAATGTTCATGCTTCTAATTTCATCTTTAGGTTTTAATATTTTCAGAACACATGGGGCCATAGAAACTCCATACCTGCCAAGACACACTTTAAGGCTTGCATTGGCAATTCCAACAACTTCGGAATTATGGGACAAAGTCTTGTCAAACTAAGAATTTCAAAGTTTCCATAATCGACATATCCAACCAGGACAGAGTCTTCAGATGCATAGGCCAAAACTGAGGCACGGTACCACTGATCGTCCTCTGAAAAAGAAGGGAAGAATCTCAAATAATTCACCATGAAGATAAAAGCTCCCCAAATTAAAGACAGTCATTTGTAGATTCTAATTTAATATCAAGCTTTACTCAACAATATATGCTTACTAAATACTTCTAGTTTTGCTTATCTAAAACCTTGGTTTCCTAAAACATACCCATTATTTTAGCCTACTAATTGTAATTACTACTTCCCTTCCCCTTTGTAAGCCCCCTTTAGTTAATTCTCTGGAAATGTCCTCACAAACACAATGTACCTCAACCTCCTAGATGATTCAAATTACAGTCAAGCTTACAAGATTAATCATCACATATTTATTTTGAACTCAAACCATTGGTACCTATCTCCACTAGTAAGGAATCTTACTACTTTACCCCCTTGGCACAGGTTCTCTGCCTTTAACCTTATCAAATCATAATCTTTAATCTGGTTTAATTGGATATATGTCAGAACATTATTGATGCATTTAACTCATGCTTCAAATAAGCCATTCTGTATAAACAGAGACTTTGTTTCAATTGTTTTACTCAACTGTAAGTAAAACGCTCATCAATATTGTCTTTACCTGAGAACTTAGCGCAGCACACGTCCCCAATGGCTGGATAGAAATCCAAGCGTGGAGTCACTTGACTGCAGTATTCACTGAGGGAGGCCTGGAGCTCTGCCAGCTTGTCTGTGGATAAGATACACCTTAGACAATAGTATGCACACACCCTTGACTTCAGGGAAGCATGCTGAGTCTCTTGGAGTGTGTTATAGTGATAGAACAAACTAAAAAACTGACTCACGGCCACTTTGTAGTTGTTGGCAAAAGAAGTCCTCTGGTGTTTGGATGTGGGCAACCACTCCACAGAACTCATCGCCCACATTCAAGGTTAGCACTCTGGGGATCAGGGCACTTCTGTTTATAACAATTCTGTTCTCGGCTGTCATTTTCTCCACATCTTTAGTATCACCTTGTCACAAAACAGAAAAACTCATTTTGGTATCAAACAAAAACAGTAACAAAACAAAACAAAACAAAAATAATAAAACCAGGCATACTTGAATTATTTTGAGAAACTATGAGTATTCAAGGCTCCTAGAAGATGAAGGTGAGAGCTCATATGGTCTTTTCCTAAATATATACACAATAGAATCCATTGTCTTTATCACAAGAAACTAGGATAGTCTTGGAAAAAATCAGTGGCATCAAAAAATTCAGATCTAACTAGAAAGTTCTATAATAAAATCTTTAAAAAGTCTCTGAGATCAACAGAATCACATGATCTTGAAGAATAAAAACAACACAGCAGAGCCCATTCAATATTGAGATGATAAATCCCATGAGAAAAAATTATTATGATAAAATAAATTTAATTAAAAACCAACTTTTAAAAAATAAGATTTTAAACAGTTCAAATAAGGAACAAGCCATATAAGTAACGTGTTAAGAAAAAAAAAAAAAAGCAGAGCTGACTTAAAAACCTTAAGAAGGGACTTTGAACATCATGAAAATTAATCTGGAATGTAAGAAAACTGTTAGAAAAAAATTTAAAGTATAGAACCAACAAACTCCAACTTCTCAGGAGATGTATTTTTAGGATCAAGACTTAAGAGACATTATGACATCAAAACACCAGAATCCCCAAAGATAAACTACTGCTTTAAGGAACTATTTGGTTAAAACCTAGGCCAATTTCATTGTTTTAACTTACAAATATAAGCAAACAGATGATATAGATTGTAGAATTCTTAATATAATATTACTATCTAACCATGGATCTATGTAGTCTGACTTTTAACACCAAGGGAACTATGACTACCTATGAAGGCAGAGGGAATTTGCTTCCTAGGAATGACCTCTCTCAGAATTCAAGAATTGAATTCAAGAATACAAGAGATTCCTGAAATTATATCAGAAACCCTAGCTGGCCCCAAACACTAGGTCTCCAATGAGAGAGACTTAAAAGTCAAAAATATTTTTACATCTTTTAGAAAAATTAAATATAAGAGAAAAAACTCAACAGCAAGAAAAAATGAACCACCATCCTGTTGTTTCATAGGAAAGGATGAATAATTTGGTGGAAAAACTAAAAAGGAGTGAAGGGGCCTAAGTCCCCGAGTTTGGGGGTAAACCACTGCATGTTAGCATCTGCTTCTTAACATGTAAGTATGTGCAGAGAATCATCTCAATGGTTTCTTTCAACTGTGTGCATCCACCAAAGGATCCACCAATGGTTCTTGTGATTTCTTGAGGTATATACTAAAAATCCATTGCATGCTGCTAAGCAATTGGGAGGGGTAGCTGATTAAGTAAAAGGCTATGGACTGTGTTCCCAGAGGGCCTAAGTCTTAGAGAAACCATTGATATTCACCCCGTGAGTGAGCCTGTCAGGGGCTGCAAACTCCCAGGGGCAGGTGTGTAAGTGCAGCAAGCATGAGCGCTCCACAGGTAGCACCGGAACACCTGTGGTTCTGGGCCCACGATGAGAGTGTAAACGTGACTTAATCAGATGGTATCATGGGTAAGTCAGATGCACAGGCTCAAGACTGTGGTAGAGTCACAGAATGATTCTTCAGATGTCTTAAATTCTTCAGAAGGTTAGCAATTTTCCATTTATTCCTCTAGTTGGACTCATCACTCCAGGTGCTTCTTACTTTTCCATCCCTACAATGGATTCAGAATCAAGTCTAACCCCTTAGCACATGTCTCAGACCTTTTGTGAACTATTCTAGTTTACATCCCCCAAATGTCCTTTAAATGTTTATATAATGGCTATCATCCTACTATTAATTCTCGACAAGGCTGCAAGCAAGCTGTTTTTGGTTTAGTAAGGAAAATTCTGTAATGGAAGCCATTATAATATTCCATACTAACCTGTATACTCACTTTGGTCTATACTTGGCTCCTTAGAATTCTGTCCATCAGATTTCACACCATATCCCATTTCCACAAGCACGTGGTCTAGGAGTTTTCCTAAAAGGTAAGAAAATGTAACTCAGCCAGGTGTGGTGGTGCACACCTTTAAACCCAATATTCAGGAGGCAGAGGCAGGAGGATTGCTGTGAGTTCAAGGCCGCCCTGAGATTACACAGTGAACTAAGGTCAACCTGGGCAAGAGCAAGACCCTTCCTTGAACACCTTCCCAAACTAATAGGTATGCATGTATGTGTATCTTCATGAGCTACTACAGAAAGCATGATAAGAAAAGTAAAAATCAGAAATAACTCAATCACACGATTTAGATAGTATAACTATTAATTCATGGGTATTTGTTTTTACTATAATAGTTACTATGGACAAAATATCCCAGCTTTAAAAATTAAAACAAGAAGCTGGGTGTGGTGGCGCACGCCTTTAATCCCAGCACTCGGGAGGCAGAGATAGGAGGATCGCCGAGAGTTCGAGGCCACCCTGAGACTACATAGTTAATTCCAGGTCAGCCTGGACCTGAGTGAGACCCTACTTTGCAAAACCAAAAAAAAAAAAAAAAAAATTAAAACAAGAGCTGAGAAGACAGCTTAGCAGTTAAGGCACTTGTCTGCAAAGCCTAAGAATATGGGTTTGATTCCCCAGGACACACATAAACCAGATGCACAGGAGGGTAAGTGTCTGGAGTTCATTTGCAGTGGCTAGGGACCCTGGTATACCCTTTCTTTCTCTCCAACTACCTCTTTCTCTTTCAAATAAATAAATAATTTTTTGAAAAACTGACACAAAATTCACAGTCAACAAATTCAAAGAAATGACTTTTCAAAATTCTAATGTAAGCTGGGCATGATGGTCCATGCCTTTAATGCCAGCACTTGGGATACAGAGGTAGGTGGACTGCTTTGAGTTCGAGGTCACAGTGAGACTACATAATGAATTCCAGGTCGACTGGGCTAGAGTGAGACCCTACCTGGAAAAACAAAATTCTAATATTGTAAGGCATGGTGGCACACGCCTTCAATCCCAGCACTTGGGAGGCAGAGGTAGGAGGATCACCATGAGTTTGAGGCCCCTGAAACTACATAGTAAATTCCAGGTCAGCCTGGGCTAGAGTGAGACCCTACCTTGAAAAATAAAAGACAAAGAAAATTCTAATATGGAAGATTCAGTCATCACTTCATAAGAATAATTAACCTAGCCACTGCTTATGAGAAGAAATCTACTGAAGACACACACGACTTTCCTCAGACTGAACGTATAGTTGAAACAGGCTGGTCAACATTGACATAAACTTCAACATTCCCTGATATTATCCCCCAAAACGGAATCAAAACATAAAATACACATGTCAAAAGAACAAAAAATAGGTTTTATACTATTTTTTTTCCATTTTCTACCAAGTCACCCAGGATATCCAGTCCCTAAAAGCAGAAGGATAGCACCTTAGAAACTGATAGTCATTTGCAATCCCGGTGTAAGGAGTCACATTTTAAGCAGATATAGAGCACAAAGAAGGACAGGATTTCAGTGTTTCCACTCCCCTAACGTAACATACTAACACAATGTATTCTGTGAGGCTGGCTAAAAAAAAAAAAAAAAAAAAAACCCTTAGGGATAAGGATGAGCAAATCCACAAAGCAAGAATTTCTCCTAAGTGTAGAAATTGTAAGTATATACTGGAATGGCTATTTTAAAAGTATGAGCATATAGCTATCCCATTAAGTCTAAACCTGTGAATTTTTACTACATTTTTGACAAACTGCCAATCCAAGGCCTCATTTTCAGTCACAGCCTGAATGACTTGCCCTTTCCTTCGTGTTTCTATTGCTTTTCTGAGGAATGGGTGGAGACTAAACAACACACTAACGAGAGAAACACACTTAGCTCATACCTGAACTTTGTAGCACAACATCTACAGCATAGGCCACCACCTCTTCCTCTAAGGTGTCAATGATCTTTATAGAGCAGTACTGCTCCATTAACAGCGACTTGACAGTGGTGATACAGTCACTGCTCCAGTCCCCCTTTGCCGGGACAACACCTGCCACTAAGCACTTTATGGCCTGAAAAATACGTGAAGTTACAAGTTACTTACAAGAATAAATATTTAAAAGTAGTTTCTAATTATTTGAATTTATATATATATTATTTATTTATTTGAGAGAGAGGAAGAGGGGGGAGAGAGAATGGGTGCTCCAGGGCCTCCAGCCACTGCAAATGACATTCAGAAGTGTGTGCCCCCTTGTGCATCTGGCTTATGTGGGTCCTTGGGAATCGAACAAGGATCCTTTGGCTTTGCAGGCAAATGCCTTGACTGTTAAGCTCTCTCTCCAGCCCCTATTTGAATTTTTTTAAAAAGTCTACATATTTAATGATGAAAAAATTGTCAAAGGCCTTCAAATACAACCCAGACAGACATTTTGAGGTATGATTATTATTTATCACTCCTGATACTTCTACTGACAATGCTAACTTCTGGAATCTAAGGCTTAAGAAACTCATGCAAGTAAAAATTGTACCTCAATTTTACATAAATTCTGAACTTTCCACAACTATATATAATACAAAAATGATTGATTTTAAAGAGCAGATATAAGAAGTATCTAGAAATGTTACTTTCTCGGGGGCAGGAGACATGGCTCAAAAGTTAAGAGCACTTCTTACACAAATGGGGCCTGAGGGACTGCACAATTTCAATCTCCAGGACCCACATGAACAGCTGGGTTTGGACATATACATCTGTAACTCCAGTCCCAGAAGGGAGCAGAAACCCAAGAATTGCTAAAGCTGAGATTTTCTGGCTCAAATAAGAACAAGTAGAAGAGGAATGGATGGAACCGGGCTCACATACCCCTGGCCATTACAGATGAGAGTACCCCACCATAGCCAAGTGCAAGGGGCACCACAGGGCATATATATGCCTATACACCAAACACACAAAGATACCCATATGGAAAAGAAATGTTATTTTTCACATGAGACAATGTGTAACTAAATGAAGGATAACAGAAATGAGTCCAATTAACCAAAGTCAGTTAATCTACACCGTCAGAGATATAATAGCAGGCACAGTGATCTAGTGAGACATAACTAAACAATGGTTGGAGACATTGATTGGAACTCAGAAAGTAAAAGACTCACACAGGGAGGAAACAAGTCAATGCTTCTGTGTAACTGGTGGATTCTGTCTACTGGAATTATTTCTTCATTTCCATAGTCAATATATAAGACTTGTGCCTTCTTCTGTAGCACATCGACATCTCGTATTATTGCTCTGTTCCAGGTCTATAAGGCAAACACAGGACATTCTGCTTTAAAATAGAACTTCACAGTCTCAGTTTAAGAAGCCCTAAGCAGCAGGGCGTGGTGGCACACACCTTTAATCCCAGCACTCAGGAGGCAGAGGTAGAAGGATCGCTGTGAGTTCAAGGCCGCCGTGAGTTCGAGGCCACCCTGAGACTACACAGTGAATTCTAGGTCAGCATGGGCCAGTGTGAGACCCTATCTTGAAAAACAAAACAAAACAAGAAAAAGACGACGACGAAGAAGAAGAAGCAGCAGCAGCAGCAGCAGCTCTCAGCCTGTATGGAGCAGGCAGATAAAAGGATGAAAGTATGCAGGCACTCGATGTAAAAGTCAGCATTGTTTTTTAAGAATATGACTTAGAAAATTCTAACGTTGTCTAATTATAACACCTTAAACAGGCACAAACATTCAAAAGTTACTCCAGCCAAAACAACTATTATGCACTAGTACCTCAGATACTAATGCCAAGATACAAACAGTCCATAAGCAGCCAGTTCAGAGCAAAGCTGCAGAGCTGTGGAGGTCTGGAGCATGAGGAAGCTGGTAAACAGTATGGATACTGAGAGAGAGAGACCACAGTGTGATGGCAGGCAATCTGCAAACCACCTCATGCAGCATTAAAAGCTTGGAGTTCACAGCCAGGTGTGGTGGCGCACACCTTTAAAACCAACATTAGGGAGGCAGAGGTGGGAGGATCTCCATGAGTTTGAGGCCACTCTAGTTAGGCTAGGCTAGAGTGAGACCCTCCTCAGAAAAACAATAACACCACCACAAAAGTTTGGGGTTCATAAACTCACACATCTCAGTAAATAATGTACGGTTACCTGATCCACAGAGTACTTGGCAACACACACTTCCCCCTTAGCAGGAAGATAATCTCCTTCATGCACCATATTTGCATATGTTTCTTTTAAGCTTGTAGAGAGTTGGTTCATGTATTCCAAAACTTCCGAAGAATATAACTGTACATAAAAGTTACTTGGGTGTTTGAATTCTGTAACCATACCCTTTCAAAGACAGAACAGACATAATAATTCATTGGGAACAAGAGCAAGTTTGAATTTCTTAAAGTTTTCTAACTAAGATACAAAAAGTACTGCACACAGCCAGGCATGGCACACACCTTTAATCCCAATACTCGAGAGGCAGAGGTAGGAGGATCACGGTGAGTTCAAGGCCAGCCTGGGATTACAGAAGGAGTTCCAGGTCAGCCTGGGCTACAGTGAAACCCTCCCTCTAAAAAAAAAAAAACAAGTATTGCATACCATTTTAACAATCTTTACAACTTTAATTAGACATCCTGTAACTAGATTGTAAGCTTCTCTCCATGATAAGTGAAAAACACATACTTTTATTTCCATGGTTTTCTTGAGTTGTAGGCTTCTCAAATCAGAAAACATTATTTTCTCAGAACTGGCAGTTGTCTCTTTAGTATCTCCTAGTGGATAATCACTCTGGTTTGAAAAAAGACATGAAGGAGTTACTTGCAAGCACATCTTTCAATGCACATCAAAGCCTGACTTTTAAGCTTAAACAAGAAAGCCCAGGAGCAGGGAAGGCCTCCAAGAGCTTTTAAGAGCCACAGACAGGGAACACAGCACTTAGGTGGCCACAGGAAAGATAACCTTAAGTTTATTTTTAAAGAAAAGTTATATAGGCCAGCCATGGTGGCACACGCCTTTAATCCCAGCACTTGGGAGGCAGAGGTAGGAGGATCACTGTGAATTTGAGGCCACCCTAAGACTCCATAGTTAATTCCCGGTCAGCCAGGGCTAGAGTGAGAGCCTACCTTGAAAAACAGAAAGAAAGAAAGAAAGAAAGAAAGAAAGAAAGAAAGAAAGAAAGGGGAGGGAGGGGAGGGAGGGAGGGAGGGAGGGGAGGGAGGGGAGGGGAGGGGAGGGGGGGAGGGGGGGGGGGGAGGGGGGGGGGGGAGGGGAGGGGAGGGGAGGGGAGGGGGGAGGGGGGGGGGAGGGGGAGGGGAGGGAGGGGAGGGGAGGAGGAGGGGAGGGGGGAGGGGAGGGGGAGGGGAGGGGGGGGGAGGGGAGGGGAGGGGAGGGGGAGGGGAGGGAGGGGAGGAGGGGGGGAGGGAGGAGGGGAGGGGGGGGAGGGGGGAGGGGAGGGGGGAGGAGGAGGGAGGGGGAGGGGGGGGGAGGGGGGGGGGGGGAGGGGGGGAGGGGGGGGGGGGGGGAGGGGGGAAGGGGGAGGGGGAGGGAGGAGGGAGGAAAAGAAAGAGAGAAAGAAGAGGGGAGGGGAGAAGAGGAGAGAAGTTATATGGAGTAGTTAGTTCAACATTAAAAAAAAGAATTGTTCCCTCCACAGATGAATGGATAATAAAGATGTGGTACATTTACACAATGGAGTTCTATTCAGCGGTAAAGAAAAATGAAATTATGAAATTTGCAGGGAAATGGATGGATCTGGAAAGGATTATACTAAGTGAGGTAACCCAGGCTCAGAAAGCCAAACATCACACGTTCTCTCTCATATGTGGATCCTAGCTACAAATGTATAGACTTTTGAGTGAACTGGAACCAAAAATAGGTACCAGAAACCAGTAAGCTGGTAAAAGGCTATAAGGGAAGGAGGAAAGGGAAGGACTTAAGTGTATGGCATTGCACATATGTAAGTAGAAGAACAGATTACAGGGAGGGGAATGGCCTAAGTGAGGCCATGGGAAGAGAATGCATAAAAGAAGGGCAGGGGGAGGGTCAATCAAAATTCAAGATATTGTGAGTAAGACTTATGTAAACCTACTTTTTTGAATAATGGCACATCTAGAAGCTGTAGACTGTTACTAGAAAATTTTCAGTACCTGGGATGGGATAACTTCCAGTGAGTTATTGGCCAAGGAGGTCCAAGTAGCCTCCAAAACATTAAAGGCTTTTGCCAAAGCCCTTGGTTTCCCTTGAGAAACAGGTAGTAAGACCCTATTGCTGAAGACATCTCTTGCCTGAGAGGCAAGGTCACTGAGAAAGCAAGCTGGTGCTGAGCAGAAAACCTTCTCCCCTGTAGACCAGCCAACTGAAAGCTGGAAAAGGCTGCACTGCATGTAGCCATATGGGAGACAGAAGTCATCAGCAGTGAAAACAGTGGACACTGAATATTCAAGTTTGGTCATACAGGCCCAATGACTGAACAGGTGCAATAGTGGCATGTCTACTCTTGGGGTAACCAACTGCTCCATAATTGGACTGAAGGCCCTCTCTATGGGAGGGAATACATACCTGGTACTGAAAAACCTAAGCAAAAGTCTATGGCAGGTGAGGTCATGAGCCTGAGGGGTATAAAGCCTGCTCTTGTCTGACTAAATGTATATATTATTCCCACCAAGCTTCCCTGGGGGCACTGCACTTAATGTTCATGTTCACATATTAACGCTACTCTCACTTCTGATTAGAAAAGCTTCTCTTTTCAGATGGCGATGACCACTGGGATCACCAAAAGGCAACATAGTGCTGAGAAGAAGGGATAGAGGAGTGCCCAACACTGAAACACCTCTGTCACACCCTCCAAGGCTCAGGGACCACTGCAGAAGAGGGGGCAGATAGAATGGAAGAGCCAAAGGAAGGTATGACTTCTTACAATGCAACTGCCCAGAGAGAAATTGGCCTCGATATCCATGACCTTGCAGTGCCTAGCAATACCTTCGCAAGACCCTCAAAATAAAAGAAAAAGATGATATCAAATTAAAAGAGAGACTAATGGAGAGAGAGAGGGGATATGATGGAGATTGGAGTTCTAAAGTGGAATGGGGGATGGGAGGGAAATATCATATATTTTTTGTATGTAAGTATAGAAGGTGCCAATAAAAAATAATAATAATTTAAAAAAAGGAATTGTTTTGAGCTGGGTGTGGTGGCACATACCTTTAATCCCAGCACTGGGGAGGCAGAGAGAGGAGAATTGCCATGAAGTTCAAGGCCATCCTGAGACTACATAGTGGATTCCAGGCCAGCTTTGGCTACCTCAGACAAACAAAAAATAAATTGTTTTGAAAGAGTCTCACTTGGTAGCTTAGGCCGGCCTAAAGCTCAATGCAATTCTTCTAACTCAGCTTCCCAAGTGCTGGGATTATAGTTACAAGCTACCACACCTGGCAATATTTAAAAATTCAAATACAGGGCATGAGAGATGGTTTAGTGGTTAAGGCACTTGCCTGTGAAGCTTACCATCCCATATTCTACTCTCCAGATCCCACATTAGCCAGACACACAAAAATGAGGCAAATGCAAGATTGCAAATGCCCACTAGGTGGTGCAAGCATCTGGAGTTTGATTTCAGTGGCTGAGGCCCTTGCACGCCAATTCTTTCTCTCTCCTGTCTCGCTCTCTCAAAAAAAATTCAAATATATACTTGTTAATGCCACTGTAAGAATGAAAAAGTTTTTAAAGTAGATGGCAAGTGCAGCTACAGTAAGCTAAAAATTGTGAGTCAGATAAAAAGAGACTTGTGAAAGATTTGACCCATAAAGTTATCAAACTGGGAGAGCTACACACAGAAAAAAAAATGCTCCTTAGAAACTTTAAAGAGCAGCGTCCATGGCAGGAGAACTTGTGCTTGTAGGGTTATTCATAGAAAGACAATTCAAGTAGTTCCAATGAGAGCCACCTCAAGAACTTTTTAGAAAAAGACTGGAAATAAACAATTCTCAAAGGCAGTCCTCAAATGCCATCACTACTGTATGTACACTTAATGGGAATTTTTAAAAAATAAGCACTGGTGAATTGAAGAAATAAATCCAAATTTTAGTTATCCTAAGTCTTAATTCAATAAATAAGAGTCACTTGACTTTATTCTAAAAATAAGACATATCATACCTCTTTTTTAACTTCAATGCTCTTTGTTTCAAAAGTTGATTTATTATCTTCAAGTTTGTGCAAACTGAAATATGACAAAAAATTATAATAGTTATACTATAAAGAAAACTAAGAGTTGGGTCCTTAAATCACAATTACATCAAATTCTCAATGAACAAAACCAAACAGGTGAAGAAGCTTTCTTGCAGAAAATGACAGTGGTGCGCTGGAGAGATGGCTTAGCAGTTAAGGCACCTGCCGGCCAAGCCCAAGAATGCCCTTTCAATCTCCAGGTCCCATGTGTAGCCAGATGCAAGTGCGCAATGCTGTGCTTGCCCACAAGGGGGTGCACGCATCTGGAGTTTGTTCACAGTGGCTGAAATGGCCCTGGCGCACCCATTCTTTCTTTCTGCCTCTTCATCTCTCTTTCTCAGAAAAAAGAAAAGAAAAAGAAAATGACAGTGGTGAAAAAGCAAAATGGCCTGGAGCCACCTGTGTAGTGGTCCACCCTGGGTGTACACTGGAGGTTTCCCCAAAAGCTACTCAGTGAGAGGGAACTCAACAATTGACAGACCTCAGTTTTCTAACCTGTAGTATGGACTCAATCCTTACATTAACTACAGAGTTGTGAGGATCAAATGAGGTTATTTGTGAAATTGTTTTATAAACTTGCAAATGCCAAGAAACTAAGAGTGGTGTATTTATTTAGTTATTTTTATTTACTTATTTGAGAGACAGTGAATGAGAGAAAGAGGTAGGCAGATAGAGAATGGGCATGCCATGGCCTCCAGCCACTGAAAACAAACTCCAGATGCACGTGCTACCTTGTGCATCTGTCTTACATAGATCCTGGGGAACTGAACTGGGGTTCTCTGGATTTGCAGGCAAGTGCCTTAACCACTAAGCCATCTCTCCAGCCCAAGAGAGGTGTATTTTAAAAGCACAACTCAAGAGTTACTGTGAACTTCCTAATATTTAAGAATGCATATGTGATTAGGCATTCTAAAACTCTAGCCATTTAAAATTCACTTGGGACCTAAATCTTTTTTTAAAAAGTATTTTATTTATTTGAGTTTGGGGGAGAGGGAAAGAGAGGGAAAGAAAATGGGTGCGCCAGGGCTTCTCACCACTGCAAGTGAACTCCAGACACATGCACCACCTTTTGTAGCTGGCTTACGTGGACACTGGGGAATTGAACTTGGGCCCTTAGGCTCCACAGGCAGGCACCTTAACTATTAAGCCAACTCTCCAGCTCAAGGACCTAAATCTTTCTCGTACTTATCAGTGAAATTATAGTGATAAAAGCTGAGTCTGCAGGGCTATTCTCAGATCTGCACACTTTGTTGTGCTTCCATAAATAAGTAGACTGTGACAACTTTACATAGTTCTGACCTGCCTGACTGATTAAATACTTTAAAAACCCTACCTTTTCAGTATTCCCTAACGAATAAAAACAGCCCCACACTTACCTTTGCTGGACAGGCCTGCAGACAATGCTGTGGGCAGACCAGTCTCTCCTTTGGCATACAGTAGAGCAGTAGTATGTCTGCTTGCACTGGGAACACCTCAGTGATCCTGCAGAACATAACCCGTTTCAGCAACGCCCATTAAGACAGTTTAGAGACTAAGCCAACCAATTTGCACTGCTTTTCACTGCAGATGGACTATCTGCAGACCACTGTGCTGTTTATCATTAGGAAGTGGTTAAACTTTCAAAACTCTCTCATAATGCAACAAGACTGCAAGCATGAAAATGGACCAAGGTCAGACAGGAAACATAACTGATTTTCCTAGTACAGAGCCTGGTGCACATATTACAGAAAAAGAAAAGCAGACAGAGCACTGGTTGTAGTAAAAGTACTTATGCAAGCAAACTCAAATGGCTTCTCACATGTCATTAAAAACCAAAGGGGGAAATGACGACCTGGGAAAACTGGCATGCTTCTGAAATAAAAATTAGAAATCTCATCAGTATCCAGGTGGAATAAAATAGATAATATTAAAACAAGAAAATTGGTTTTGCATGCTTCAACCTTAAAAGATACTAAGAAAAATAAATATCTAAATAGCCAGCAAGCAAAGAGAAATTGGTCAAGATGATTATCATGAGAAAACTACAAATTGAAAGAACAAGATCTCACAAGAAGAGTGATTATCAAAGACTCACTAGAACCATGCTAGAACAAGCACAACTTACTACTCGTGGGAATGCCTAAGAAGAGAACTTGGGAATAGTTTGGTGGTTTCTTACAAAGTTAAGCATATAGCCACCCTTTGACTCAAAAATTCTCCTAGGTCCACATCCAAGCTAAATGAAAGGGCAAGTCCACAAACAGACATGGGCAAAAATGCACTAAGTTCTAGTCATGATAGCCAAAGGATGGACACAACCAAATTATTTGTCAGCAAAAAAACAGACAGGTTGTATTAAAACATCACACTGTATATGGTAAGTACATGTAATTTTGTCTGTTAATTTAAGATAAAATTTAAACTATTATGATAAAATCATGCAATGGACTACTCAGCAATAAGCAAAAATAATGACACATGAAATGACATAGATTAATCTGAAAATTATTATTCCAAGTAAAATAAAATTTAATAAAATTTAAGCAAACAAGCTTAAAATGTATGGTTTCATTTATGTGAAATTCCATGATGGGCAAAATTAATTTACAATAAAACAAAGAACAATGGTAGATGGGGAATGGACATGAAACAAATTTCTTTGGATATGAAAATATTTTGTCTTTTTATAAAGGGTGTCAGTTTGTGTTTTTTAGAGAATGTATCTTTACCTTAAAAAAATCATAAAAGTCATAGCCAAGTGAGGAGGGAAAAATAGGAAAGTGTGAAGACCAATGGTAGGCTACTGCTAGTTACTGAAGACAAAGAATTGGTATATAAAACTGGCATCCACTATTTAAACTTTAACTCCAGATGTGTGTGCCACCTCGTGTCCATGTCCAACCTTGTGCATGTATCACCTTATGCATCTGGCTTACGTGGGATCTGGAGAGTCAAACATGGGTCCTTAGGCTTCACAGGCAAGCATCTTAACCACTAAGCCATCTCTCCAGCCCACTTCACATGTTTAAAACCTGCCAAACTGAAATATTCCCCAAATGTACATAATGATCATCCTGTGGACATTAAAGAGCAATGTTCTCACCAAACAGGCCACAACGATGGCAGGTTGTTGGACGCAGCGGTGGTCCTAAAGAGTTGAAGAGTGTTGGACTATTTATGGACAAAGCATTCTCAATCAACCTGTTTGATTTCTTTGACTTTGTAGGAGATACATTATTGCTGGGCTTCTATGAAGAATAGAGAACAGCAATATTAGAACATATAAAAAAACTTCTCAAGTCTACATTTGGGGATTCTTCTATTAACAAAATAGAGCAGGAGATACGTATTCTTCCCATTATATACAACCAACACCCTAGACTTACACATAAAATAAACAAGACTCTGAAAGGGAGGTGAGAAAGTGCTACTCTATATTCAGTAGGTAAAATGATGCTATGGCTTACAATAGAAACACTCTCTTGTGGATAGTGTGGGGGGGATCTAGAGTGCATGTGAAGAAAAGATGTCAGCGACTCTACCGTGACTTACAATCAAGACAGCATTCTCTTGTGGCTATGGGTGAGGGGATCAAGAGTGCATGTGAAGACAAGATGTCAGCAACTCTACTGTGACTTACAATTAAGGCAGCACTCTCTTGTGGATATGAGTGAGGGGTTCGAGGGTACACCTGAAGGCAAAGGAACTGGAATAGCTGAAATCATTTTGAAAAAGCAAAACAGGTAGAATTAACAGTACCAAGAAAGGCACCACAACAACTAACCATCAGCAGACAAAATAAACCTCATCCTAAATTTAAACAAAATTAACTCAAAAATAATTAAAACTGTAAAACCATGGATGCTTTTGAAACAAACATTTTTGAGATATGCAATAGCAAAAAGTCCTTACAAAAGGACTTTCTGGTTAACCAGATTTCATGAAAATGGAAACCTTTCCTATAAGGAGAGTGGGAGAGATACAGGATGAAACAAAATAGGACAAAAGACAAGGACTCCAAAGCATCTCAAGGACTTGTTGAACCATCTACTTAATTGTTTATCTGAACATGTTTCTGCAAACACTTAGAAAAATCTAGCAATAGTGATGCCATGTGCTAGCCTTAAGGACAATGGAAGTGATTAAGGTCCCTGAAAATGGCTACAGTATTGTACTATTGAAACATTTTCATAAGATCTTCATTTTATTGAGACACAGAGAGGGAGAGGAGGCGGAAGAGAGGAAGGGGGGAGAGAATAGTTGGGCCATGGCCTCTAGCCACCACAAATGAACTCCAGATGCATGTGCCACCATGTGCATCTGGCTTACATGGGACCTGGAGAATCGAACCTGGGTCTTTAGGCTTCTCAGACAAGAGTCTTAGCCACTAAGCCATCTCTCCAGTCCTTCATTAAAATTTTTAATGTAACTTGTTCTAAAAGCTTAATAAAACTAGAAAAGGAAGTTAGACCTTGAATGACACCAATAAAGTGAATACTTAACACAATACACAAATGCTAGAATTGTTTTGCCTAAAAATATAGAAAACAAACTCACAGTTTTTACTTCTTTGGTAGGTGAATTATTTCCAAGATGTAAAGGTGACACTGAGTTTCCTGGGGGGATAAAAAACACCATTTCCATGAAAGTTAAATATTGCTTTTTATTCCTGAAGTGTAATATAGCATAATTAGGTAACAGGTCTATTTATTAGGTCTATTCCATAAAGACCTCATAACCACATCATAAATGAGCAAAATAGTTTTCCTAGTGGAAAAAAGTATTTGTCTGAAAAAATTAAAATTATTTGCAAACAGAGAGGAAGAGAGGGGGAAAAAGGAGAAGGAGAGGTGTGTGTGTGTGTATTGGGGGGGATGGGTTATCAGAACCTCTTGCTGCTACAAAAAAACTCCTCCAGATGCATGTGCCACTTTGTGTATCTGGCTTTATGTGGGTACTAGGGAATTGAACCTGGGCTAGCAGGCTTTGCAAACAAGTGCCTTTAACCACAGAACCATCTCCTCTTCCCTGAAAAAACAAACATTTTTGAGATAGGATGTATATAACCCAGACCATGCACAAACTTGCAATCCTCCTGCCTCAGCCTCCCAAGTACTAGAAGTATAGGCATGTGCCATCATGACTTACTTTTTTTGTCTATTGCTCCTCTCATGTGAGCCCTTCTGTATTCAGTAAAGTGGCAATTCTCAAGCTCTTTGAACTCAGAACCCCTTACACTCAAAAATTACCAAGGACACCTTCAAAAGATTCTGCTTCGTTTTTCTATCAAATAATAGCAACTAAAATTTAAAACACTTTTTCATTTAAAAATAAATGCCATAGCTGGGCGTGGTGGCGCATGCCTTTAATCCCAGCACTCGGGAGGCAGAGATAGGAGGATTGCCGAGAGTTCGAGGCCACCCTGAGACTACATAGTTAATTCCTAGGTCAGCCTGGACCAGAGTGAGACCCTACCTCGCAAAACCAAAAAAAAGAAAAAGAAAAAAAAATGCCTTACATGTTGGTGTAATTTGTTTAAAAATCAATAGCTTTTCAAAATGAAAAACTAATGAGAGGAATTTTACAATTTTGCCCTACTCTTTAATGTTTGATCCAACTGAAGATGGTGGACTCACATTTGCCTTTGCAATCACACTGTTACAATTCTGCTTTTGTTTAAGTATCGCTAGTGAAGGAAATCTGCTCACACAGAGATGGGTGCAGAAAGGAAGAGTCTTTAATAGCCTTCTCAGATCAATTAATTACTTTCCTTTTACCTTTATATCAAAACGTCATGTGTTAGTGACAAGGTGTACACCAAACCCCATCTGTGAGCTTTCCCACTGTTACATTAGATTCCACAGGTTTTACCCCACACTGTGAAAACACTAGTGCACTGAGTCTTGGAGTCATTATTCAGAATTTAAAATGTTGTGTTAATGTCATCATGTATAGTAACTTTTAAGTGTTTGGAAAGCTCTTAAGCTCAAGGTAGCAGACACAAGTTCCAGAAATTCTAATTTGCTTGAAAGTTTGAATTTTATTTTTAAAACATTTTATATATTTATTTGAGAGAGAGAGAGAGAGAGAGAGAGAGAGAGAGAGAGAAAGAAAGAAAGAAAGAAAGAAAGAAAGAAAGAAAAAGAGACACATTGAGAGAGAGAGTGTGTTATGCCCAGGGACTTTAGCCATTGCAAATGAACTCCAGACACATTGTGCCGCCTTGTGCATCTGGCTTACATGGGTACTGGGGTACTGGGAAATCAAACTTGGGTCCTTAGGTTTCCCAGCAAGTGCCTTAACCACTAAGCCATCTTCTCTAGCCTGAAAGTTTGGATTTTTATCACCAGCAGTAAAATATTTTCAGATATTTTCCTAGGTCACAAACTCACTGTTAATTAATCTAAATCTGAACAAAGTGAATTATTCTTTTCATGAAGAAAGGAATTGTCCAACAGAAGTGCTCAGTAGAAGGTGGAGAAAGCTTAAATCCTAAAACCATGGGCCCTGGCTGGTAAATCCCAGGGCCGGTATAACTATTTTAAAAGTTAACATTAAAAAAAAAAAATCTCGCTTTTAATCCCAGCACTCGGGAGGCAGAGGTAGGAGGACTACCATGACTTCGAGGCAATCCTGAGAATACATAGTGAATTCCACGTCAGCCTGGGCTAGAGTGAGACCCTACCTTGAAAAACAGAACAAAAATCTAACACTGATGATAATAAAGTGCTGTCATACATAGATGGATAGATGGATGGATGGATGGATGGATGGATGGATGATAGATAGGAAGGAAGGAAGGAAGGAAGGAAGGAAGGAAGGAAGGAAGGAAGGAAGGAAGGAAGGAAAGGCAAGCAGGCAAGAAGGAAGGAGGGAGGCAAGGATCGTCCAAGAACTAAGTTCCTTTTCAGGTCACCATTACATATGCTGTTCAAAACCTCAACTCAAGAGCCATTCTTATTTCATTACACAAAATATACGAGTTAAGGTTTAACACAGTAATTTTTACTGCTCCAAAAAGGACATTTTTAAATAAATAGCATTTCTGGTTTTTAACTATCAGTGCACGCGAATGGGAAAATGCAATAACCACCAGCCCAGGTTAGGGCCACAGCCTCAAGCTGGAATCGGAGGCTAATGCAGTCTATCTTTGGCTTGGATCTTCTGAGGAACCTCAGAGGTCCAAGGGTCATATTCAGAGTTAGATTGATACAATGTTAAAAGATTGAGCAGAGCGTGGTGGCACACGCCTTTAATCCCAGCACTTGGGAGGCAGAGGTAGGAGGATTGCCGTGAGTTCGAGGCCACCCTGAGGCTACGTAATGAATTCCAGGTCAGCCTGGGCCAGAGTGAGACCCTACCTCAAAAACCAAAAAAAAAAAAAAAAAAAAATTAAAAATTTTAAAAAAAGATCACTTCTCACAGACATTCCAAGAGACTAAATTCCACCAGGCCCTCCACTCCTTAAAAAGCAGGTTTTTCAGAATTAGGACAAAAGAAATGCTTAAAAGCAAATCACATGAAACTAGTTCATGTTTTAAATATATCTTTGTCAGTGATTATGTGCATGGTAGTTTTTAAATACAGCCAACTTGAGAATACCAATTTAAAAAGCCAATGTGCTTCCTATCTACACGCCTAGTATAGTTCTCTGACAGAGGGAGAAAAAGCTCATCCACAGTCACTGTCTCCTTAGGAACCCCTTCTGTGACATGGCAAAGGTACTACTGGGTAGTTGGTTCTCCTTCTAAATTAATGATGAAATGAAAACACTCTGATAGTGTCCTTAAGTGAGAGCCCATCAGAATCAGGCAGGATGAGTGTGATTTTCACTCACCTGTTGCCAATGTCTCCCTGTCTCCTTTGGATCCACCTACGTCTTCACTGACACCAGCAGGATTTGAAGATACTCCTGAGCTGTCTTCTCGACTCGTTAAGTATTGTTTGACTTGCTCACAAAGCAAAAAATTGTTCTTTTTATTTCCATTTTCTGGGCTTTTCAGCCGAAAATTAGGATGGTTGTGTCTTCCAAGACTTCTTAGAGAATCATGTGGTGGAAGCTTGCTTTCATTTTCCTCGAAATTAAATGGCTCCGTCATTTTACAAGGAGAGGCTTCCAAATTATTTCTTGACATCATATTAGGTGGTAACTTAACATTCACTGAAGTCTGAGGAAAGATATATTTAAGAGGCAAAATTAATCATGAAAGTACTGCAAGCCAGATGACTTCTTTGAAATATTTGACTGCAAATGCACTCCAGATGTATGCACCATTTTGTGCATCTGGCTTACATGGGTACTAGGGAATTGAACCCAGGTCATTAGGTTCTAGAGGCAAGAATCTTAACCGCCGAGCCATCATCTACAGCCCTGAACTATTTATATAGCAGATAATTCCTATGAATGATTCCAATCACATTGATATCAAAATACAGCCTACAAGGTATACAACATTTCTCTGCGTATAGGTATAAACTCCAGGCTTGGCAGAACTCACTAAATGACCAAATCAAGGTCATGAAAGAGCCAGCTCAGTTCCACACCATCCCTCATGTTTAAAAGCTTTTGAAGCACCAGAATATAAAGGGCCTTTCATGTTTTAAAAGAAATATTTCCAATCTAAAGCCTACTCCTCACTGGTAAAATATGAGTCTATTGCTTTAGCTCAGTAACACCTACCTTTCCTACCTTCTCCTACCTTACGGATCCCAACTCTTCTAATAGATGAACCACTAATTACCCAGAAGTCCTTGGCTCTCCCACCTGTCTAATTATCCTAGCCATCTTTAACTGGTTTCAGCTAATCCCTAGTCCTTTTGTCTCCAGCTGAACTTCATAAATTTTAACTGTTATCTATTTCTTTCAAGGACCTAACTGTGTGCACCTTTCTCTGGAAATAAGTTATTCAATTTACTGCAGGCTTTCCATGTTTAATCTGTTATAAAGTTCCTCAGAGACACCTTCTATCTAGAAGTGACAGCTTGTGATTTTACTACTGCCCTGAGCAATGCTCAGTGTTCTATCCAGTGCAAGGCCCGAGGTGGACCAATAACTCTTTTTGCAGTAGTGACCAGAAGTTTGCCTATAAACTGCAGGCAAAAGCTGTTGCTTCTTCCAAAAACCTCAGGGGGAAAAAGCTATGGAGAACTGCAAGTAATATCTAAATGCTGTTTAAACATAAATAGCAGAAAAATCTTCCCTTTTTGTGGGGAGAGGTTTTAAGGTAGGGACTCACTCTAGCTCAGGCTGACCTAGAATTAGCTATTTAGTCTCAGGGTGGGCTTGAACTCATGGAAATCCTCCTACCTCTGCCTCCCGAGTGCTGGGATTAAAGGTGTGTGCCACCAAGCCTGGCAAAATCTTCCCTTTTGGTGTCCTAAAATTTCCATCTATTTTCTTGTTTTACATTTGATCTCACCTCATACAATACTGACAATATATTTAAAAAATTGTAAAATTCTGGGCTGGAGAGATGGCACAGTGGTTATGGTGTCTGCCTGCAAAGCCTAACAACCACGGTTCGATTCCTCCTGGGGAACTGAACCTGAGTCCTTAGGCTTTCCAGGCAAGTGCCTTAACCGTTAAGCCATCTTTCCAGCCCAAATAAATATTTTAAAGAAATGGTAAAATTTTAAAAAGAAACACACAGGAATACTCAGAGGTGGGACACTGATAGTGGGCCCAATGCTGAGATGACCCTAAGAAGGATTCCAGGTGAGCAACTACAGCGGGAGAGCCTGTGACAGCGAGAGAAAGTACACTATGTAAACAAGTCTAAGCAAAGTGGAGGGACAGGTTGAGAACCACAATACTGAAAATGCTAAGAAAAGAGCGGTAAGTCATAGTTACCAAAGGAAAATTACCCTTAGGTGGAATTGGTGGTGGGGGGATTGGAACACTGAGTAAGTGTAGACTCTACAAGAAATAGAAGTTGCATTAAAATGTTAGAATAATTACTGAAAGAATAGAAGTGTAACACATGAGATTAAAATCAAAGAAAACCATTCATCAAACAAAAAATTCCAAGGACAGCAAACAAAAAACATCAGCAAGATGACAGAAACAAGCTCAGGTTAATGTACCAATGGATTCGTTTCAGAAGAGAACAGACCCAGGGTGAAAAACATGGAGCAAGATGTTATGCAGAAAGGGCATACACAAACCAAACTTAAGTAAGGTTGAAAATAAAGATGGAATGTTAATGCATAGAAAATAAAACTCAAGGTAGAAAAAAAAGAGACAAAGACTAATGATTATTTTTCGAGGTATGGTTTTACTCTGGCCCAGGCTGACCTGGAATTCACTATGTAGTCTCAGGGTGGCCTCAAACTCACAGCGATCCTCCTACCTCTGCCTCCCAAGTGCTGGGATTAAAGGTATGTGCCACCACGCCCGGCTAAAACAGATATTTATACCAATAAGAGAAATTCTGAAGAAAATCCAAGTAATCCAGTCTTCTAAGCAATAGCATCACAACTTTGAGACATATTGAATGAAAAGCTGACTAGAGGAGAAATTCAGTCCTTCATGAAGAAGCCACCTGCCACAAACACTGATTTATCAAACAGGAAACACACAGTGATAATCAACGTTTTAGTATGTAAGATAAACTATCCAGGAAAGATTACAAATTTGGTCACTTTGCAAAGCTGGGAATCCCTTACCTGTTCATTTTGCATCATGGATCTGAACATATGTCAGCATCTTAGTAACAATCACAACACAGTACACACTCCCGACATTGGAGTACAAACTTCAAAGAGCTGAGTCTCTGGCAGTGTCCCTGAGCCACCACACCCACTTGGTCTACTTATACAGAGACTTGCGGTCCCATTAGATGAATAAAGCTATGGGGTCTCCTGTTATTTTCAGTTCACTGGTCAAGTTAATAGAAGGTTATGAGAACAGCATGCAGATAGAATGGCAGTTACTCTATAAACCCAAGGGGAAACATCTATACATATTTCCAAAGTTCAAGCTAAAATAATTATGTCTTATCCTGCCTAGCATGGGTATAATTTTAAAGATACTTCAGTGCTAAAGGGAGTATAAATTACTAGGCTCATTCTGGAAAGCAAATTAGGATGCAGATGCGTATTTGTTAGAATGCAAATAGAAAATCAGAAAAAAAAATTATCTAATATAACTGCAAAAAGAATTCCATGTTAAAAGATGAATATTTTAGCCAAGTGTGGTGGTGCATGCCTTTAATCCCAGCACTCAGGAGGCAGAGGTAGGAGGATCGCTGTGAGTTCAAGGCCACCCTGAGACTACATTGTGAATTCCAGGTCAGCCTGGGCTAAAGCAAGACCCTACCTCAAAACCACCCCCACAGAAAAGATTTTTTAAAGTGAATAAAATTCATTAAATTTTAAAGAACTTCTGAGGAACGTGGGCTGATGAGGATGAACTCCTTTTATAGGAAAAAAATCATCTTTGAGACTGAAATGGGATTTACCTTAAATCTTTTCCCAAGAATGTGGTCTTAATTCTATAGAAGCTCAAGTACAGGTCTGATAGTGATTTTTTAAAATCATTAAACAAGGGTTTAGTCATTATTCTCACAGGATACCTAGTAGGACTGGGGTCAACCCAATGCACACAGCTCTTAGGTTATCCTTTTATAACTAACCCTCATTGTTAAAGCTGTCAGACAACCCACAGCCAGCCGCTCACCACCCTTTAGTAAGAGTATCTACAGTCAGGTTTCTCTTCCAAGTTATCCTAGCTTGCTTAATACAGGAACCATGTCTTATTGAAAACCAAATAAACCCCTGATTTCTTAGTCTAGCATGCTATGTACAATGGCAGGTTCAGAAGGCAGTCATGACTGAACTACTTTACCTGTACTACTGCACTGTTTTCATGACAGTCTGAAACTAGCAGCTTCATACTTTATTTGTGGGCTGTATTTTAGAAAATACAACATCCTCTTCCTAATTAACTTATTCCTGATGCTACCTGTGACAGCTCTGTGAACTTCTCAAACATCCATGACCTCCCTTTCCCACTGGGTCCTTCACCTCAAGATGTAACATCTTTTAGGTTTTTCGTGGTTTTTTTTTTAAATGATTCTAGGATTTAGTTTATTGGAGACTCTCAGAAGCCTGACTCTCAACTGAACATGATTCCACATGCAGCCTGGCAGCCAGTAAGCAGGAGTCCCCGCATCCCTAACTTGGAACACTGTAGTGTCCTTCCATGTATTTTATTAGCATTTGAAGCTAGTCAGATAGTCAGGTCTTCAGTGAGTCCAAATATAGCTCTATCACCTAAACCCTGGGAATTTAATTTTTTTATAAAATGAGCAGTTCTCACTGACTTCTCCTTTTGATTTACTGTTCTACAAATTTAACGTACATAAAGGTTTCTATGTAACCACCACAATAAGGATACCAAATGGGCTATAAGGCTGAATTTTAACATCAAAAAGCACCTGTAAAATTTGGCATTTAGGGTTTAGGGAGATGGCTGGGCAACTGCTAGCTGTGCAAGCATGAAGACATGAGTTCGATTTCTAGCACCCCCATAAAAAGCCAGCAATGGCAGTGCACACAGACAAGAGGATCACTGGGGCTTGCTGGTCAGTTAGTCTAACTGAAAAATAGTGAGCTCCAGGTTTAATGAGGTTTTGTCTCAGGGAAATCAGGCAGAAGATAAAGGAAGACACCCAATATCCTCCTTTGGCATGCATCCACACACACATACACACCAAGGAAAAGACTATTTATACTTAATTCACTTCACCCCATGGGCATACCCTATGGTAAACTACTCTCCTTCCCAACGTGTGAACTTCTGATAAAAAAAAAAAAGAGAGAGAGAGATTTGACAGATACTGCTTTAGGGTCATGTTACCTCACAGGCTCACCTCGTGCAGTTTTAATCAATCAATAACCTGCACATATTGCTCATTAATTTATATGCTACTGGCAATGAATTAAAATGTATTCATCCCAGAATTCACAGTGAGAATTTTTTTTCTCTCAGCTAACACAAAAGGCAAATTCAAAGGACCCTCCAATTTCTTAAACAGAATTCTTATATCACCTTAGGACCAAGAATCGGTGATGTAATGAAAAAGTGGTGAAATGGAAGTGGCTATGTGTTATAATGTTTACAATTGGCAGCCAGCCTTGGCTTTGCATGTTTGATTTGCTCTTTGACCCCAAGGAGAAGTGAAGCGCCCTAAAGGCAGACCTTCTCACTGCCTTTTCCTCTTCCCACATGCTGCTCACAGCATCCTAGGATACCCTGCACACCCTGAAGGATGCTTGTGCCAGCTCTTTTTCCTTCCCGAAGAACACAGCCTAGAGGGAGAATTCTCGACTGAATTCTTGCAATAACAAATGCCCACATGGATGCGTAGCTGCAGTCATTTTAAAGCTACAAAACTCAATGGCTCAGTAGAGCATGAGCTTTGAAAGCAGATCCAAGCCTGGCCGGCCTCATTTAGCTATGCTATCTGGCTCAAGTTTCTTCCTCTTTCTAGGATTCCATGACTGTAGCATGGGGAAAGCAGTAATAACTTCCTCACAAATACTGACCGTGGGGATTAAATGAGGCGCTATACCTAAACCACCTAATCCAGTGGCTGTTGCTATTTCTCACACACCTTCCCTCCTCCACCCCACCACCCTCTGTGCTGGGGATCAAACCCAGAGTATGCTTAGGCAAGTACCTTAATGAGTGCTTTACTTTCATACCCACTTCCAGTTTCTTCTTTGTATAAGGAACTAGTTTATATTTATTTATTTGAGACAGAGAGAGAATGAGAATGGGTACAAACGAACTCCAGGCGCATGCGCCACCTTGTGCATCTGGCTTATGTGGGCACTGGGGACTCGAACCTGGATCCTTAGGCTTTGCAGGCAAGCATCTTAACCGCTAAGCCATCTCTCCAGCCCAAGGAACTGGTTTAAATGCTGGCCTCGAACTTGCCATCCTTCTGCCCTCACCTCTCACGTGCTCAGATTACAAACCAATGCTACCACACAAGGGGGAGCCTGTATATTCTAAAGAGAAATAATCCGAGGATTAAAGTCCATTTCTTTACTTCTAAAACTGGGCAAAGGAGACTGGGAAGAGAGTCGCCTAGCAAACCAACTCACTCACACCTTCCCTGGCCACAGCAGGCCGGAGGTGTTAGGCAGAGCGTTAATGGGCCCTGATAGCTGCACACTGGCTGTAAGTTGACCCCACAGATGAGTTTCTGTCAGAAAAGGGGAGCTTTTACCCTTGGGGGTGTATTGAGACTTTTGGAAAGTGCTATTTCCAACCCCAATACAAGACTCCCTGCTTGCCCGCACCCCAATTCCTGGGCTCCCGGCCCCTCCAAGCTCCCATGCACACCTCCCACCCCAGGCCTGCCCTTCCCGGCGAAGGCTCCCAGGACTCCTTGCGGGGATGGGGGGGTGTCCCTCGGCCCGTCCATCCTCGGTCCATTTCCAGGCCTCCTACCCGCTCAACGCCTCACTTAACGCCCGACCTCAACGTCCAGCGCCCAACTTCCGGCTACCAACGCCCCGGACCCCCCGGCTTCCCGCGGCCTCGCTCCCCTCCCCACCCGGGGCGGCCGCCTGCGCCTCCTGACCTGGTGGAACGAGGTGAAACGGCCGCTGACCCCGACCCGTCTCTGAAGCCTGGCCCTGGTGACGTCTGCCATGTCCTGTGGCCACCCTCGAGGTCATGCAGGCGCTCTGCGGCGGCGCGCACGCTCACCTAGACGTCGAAGCCCAGTCCTGCAAGGGTTCCAGCCCCGCCCCCTGCGCCTGCGCAGTGCGCGCCCGCGTGCGCTCTTTGACGCCCATGCGCCCTCCGGCATGGCGTGCGTTCGGCCCTTTTGTCCCTTCCCGTCATGCCTTGGGGTTTGCGGGTACCGTGGAGGCCGCGGGCTCCGGGAGTTCTTAATGGAGCTTTGGTTCTAGCTTCTTTTAAGAATGGTGCTCCCGGGAGCTCCGTGGGCAGATTGCAAGCGCACAGGCACACTCGGGGCTAGCTCATTTAGCCACTGCAGCGTCTGTTTGCTAAATTAAAACCCTCTGCCTCTACTGTTGGATACTAAACACACGTCACTTCCTGCCCCACCCCACACGGAGATATTACATTATGTCTGTTGGTGTTGCTGAGGGTTGTTTTTGCTACTCTGTAAATTTTCCAACAAGTGCGAAAGAATGGTATCCTGGTTCACCAACCATCCAGTTTCGATATTGTTCGTGGTCAGTCTTGTCTATGTTTGAGTCCCTGTCACTTCCTAAAACATCTTGAAGTGAATCCCAGCCTTGTGATTTTTTTTCTTCTGTTGTTCGAGGTAGGGTCTCACTCGAGCCCAGGCCAACCTGGAATTCACTATGTAGTCTCAAGGTGGCCTTGAACTCACAGCGATCCTCCTACCTCTGCCTCCCCAGTGCTGGGATTAAAGGAATGTGCCACCACACCCAGCTTTTTTTTATACATTATTTTAAGAACAGATTTAGGTATACAGAATAAAGATGGAAGTAGAGATGAGGGTGGCGTGTAACTCAGTTGGTAGAGTTCGTGTCTAGCATGCATGAAGCCTTTGTTCCATCCCAACACCACATAGAGGTGCTGTGGTGTTGCATTCCTATAATCCTAGCATACTTGAGGTTAAGGCAGGACGATCAGGAGCCCAAGGTCATCCTTGATTACATAATGAGTTCGAGGCCAACCTGGGCTACACAAGATTCTGTCCCCAAAAAAAGGGTTTCCACAGTGAGATAGATCCAGTTTTCCCTATGATCAACATGTTATATTAGTGATGTCATTCTCACAATAAAACCAACATTAACTACTAATCTCCATAGTTTATTCAGATTTCCTTAGACTCCTGCCCCACCGTCCATCATGTCTGCCTCTTTCTCTCTCTCTGTCTGTTGCTAATAAATAAATAAAAATAAACAAAAAAAATTTTAAAAAGAAATCATCTTTGTGCAGACGTTCCTGTCTTTACTTTTATGGGCCCAGTCACTGTAACTGCCTACTCCCTCTCACTCTTGCCAGAACAGGGCTCACAGTCCTGCTGTGGTTCCACCTGCTGTGGTAGTGAAGTCCACCCTCTGCTCATGCCTTGTTTTCTTCTGCCATCGTGAAATTTCTCCTTTAGACTGTAAGCCAAAAGAAACCTTTTCCTCCCATCAGCTGCTTCTGGTCCAGTACTCAACAATGTTTTTTTTTTTTTTTTTTTTTTTTTTTTTTTGGAGAGAGACAGAGAGAGAGAGGGAGAGGAAGACAGAGATAGCAGGCCAGCAGTCTCTCAGCTGCTGTGAACAAAATCCAGATGTGTGCACCCCCTTGTGGTCAAGTGCGGCATTGCGCCCTTGCGTTACTTTGCATCTGGCTAAACGTGGGACCTGGAGATTGGAACCGGCATTCTTGGGCTTAGGAGGCAGGCGCCTTAACCGCTAAGCCATCTCTCCAGCCCACAACAATGATTTTTGATAACTGATGTTGGGTTTGATCATCTTGCTGAGGCAGTGGTCATTAGATTTCTCTTCTTTAAAGTTTCTCCATGTTCCATACTAAATACTATGGAAGACAGCCATTAGGCCAAGCCCACATGTAAATAGAATATGTACTATAACAAATTTCTTAACCCAAACTTGACATCAGACCTTGTTACTTTTCAGCCCAATTAACTTTTAGTGGAAATATCTAGAGATACTGTCTGGAGAGTAGGAGTGTTTTCAGTGGGCACTTGTAGCAGACAGCTTCAGGTTCGCTGAGATGAACTTCCAGACCAGGCACAGTTATGGAGGAAGGGATATTATTTATTGAAGCTTACAGATCCAGGAGAAGTTCAATAATGGCAGGAGAAGCTGGCCTGCTCTCCACAGGGCCAAGCAGAGAGAGAAAAGCCAACCAGCCACCACAGCACACAGAGCAAAACTACTGCCAAAAGGTCACACAGCACACTTCAGGAACTCCTGCTAGGCACATTTGCATATCTTTACAATGGAATCTCAAACCCACACCATTAACACCTTAAGACTGGCCCCAGTGACATTGCCTCTAGCAAGGTGATTGCAGATGCAAACTATAACTAATAAAACACTGAATATATTGGGGGACATATATTCAAACTACCACAGCACTCATCTCTCCAAGGATCGAACCTAGAGCCTTGCCCATTTTAAGTAAATGTTTTACCACTGAGCGATATCCCTAGCCCCAGACTTACTGAAAGCAAAAACACAAACACCATAATCTCACTGTGGTATTTTCAAGTTAAAATATATTCTATTTCAGTTGATTTATATTTGAACCTGATTCCCACAGACATAATTAATACACTTTATATAAATCATATATTAAGAGATACATTTCAGAAATCTTTTCTCACAAGTACTGAAACACAGCATCTTTGATTTTTTTTTAACCCCTGGGTAATTTTGTAATATGCCTCACTAGGAATGTTTGTTAAAGTCTTCTTTCTCTTTTTTGACAGGGTCCTATAGAGTCCAGCACGGATGAACACCCACCACACCCAGCTCAGATTTTTTTAACTGTCATATTTAAATTGCAAAGTGCGGTTAATATAGTACCCTAGAGGAGGGAGGTACCATTTCCTGCTCAAAGTGCTAGATGGGTAGAGGTATACAGCGCTGTTTCCTCCCCCCATAAGTAATTATGCAAAAAGCACAACAGAGGTTAAGTTTTGTTTTACAAACTTGCATCGAAGAGTCATCTGAATGAAGTATTTGTAGAGTTTTGGCTACGTGGTCTTAAAACATGGTTTCACTGGACAGTGATTTGCAAAACCCTCCACAGAGGGATATCGCAAACATTCCTTCTTCGAACTGGGCTGGGCAAATGTATCCCCACCCTTCTTGCAGCCACGCAGCCCTGGAGAGGCTAACTCCTCGCTCACGAGACGCACCCACATTTTATTATTCAACAATGGCACGCATGCCTCAGAAGATTCGAACTCTGAACGCCGCCCGCCCAGTGGTCCATCCCAGGATGATGGTCGTTTGGGCACCTTGGACGCTCCTGCCAACCCCGCCCAGCCGCGACAGGTACAAAGTTTGCACATCAGAGCCGGGAAGCCACTATTTCTCATCGTCTTTTATTGCTAGATGCTAGTGACTCACACGATGATCGGACAAAGGGTGGATAATGCCCTGTGAGCATTTCCTTCTAAAGAAACCACCCGCTTGGGTCAAGGGGCGGGAGCGGTCGGACTGGACCGAGCGCTGAAAAGCCGGCTCGCCATCGAATCCACCCCAAGCTAGTCTTCCCGCTGGGTGAGCATCTGAGTCAGTGGGAGACACTGGGCGGGGCCAGCGGGAGCCGCGAGGCCGGAGGCGGTGCTGAGCAGGCCCCGCCCACCGCAGGCAGGTTACTGCGGCCCTCTAAGGTGCGTCGCGTCACGGCGTTCGCGCAGCGCTGATTGGTTCCTCTACAAAGCCACGCCCCCTCAGCTGTAGCGGGGCCGGCTTCAGCGTGGCAGCCATCTTTGTTGATGTGTCAGCTCCGCGGGGCTTTAGGGAAAGCTGGGCGGGGAGCGAGCGATCGGCCCTGGTCTTTCCCGCGGTGACTCTCCCGCGCGCTCCGAGTCTGCGGGGATCCCGCCATGGAGAAGCTGGCCCCCTGAGCCGCAGCTCTAGCGGCCTCGTTGGGGTGCGGCCTGAGGCTAGGAGAAGTACGGTGAGTTGTTGGCCCGAGGGGCGTCCGGGGAAGTGCTGGGCCGTGGCGCGCCTCCTCCTCCTCTCCGCCTGCTTTCGGAAGGAGGGCAGCGAAGGTAGGCGCCGGGGACGCGGTTGCCGGCCCCGCTGCCCGCCTGCCTTTGGAGCCCCGACACCCGGGAAGGAGGCGGCGGGCCGGGTCGGCGTGGCCCCGGGGCTGTGTCCGGGGAGCTGCGGCTGCTCCCGGCCGCCTGCAGAGCCGGCTCGGCGGCGCTTCGAGTGGGCCGTGAACCCCCTCCGCCCCCGACGCTGTCATCGACTGCCCTGCGAGGTTCCCCGACGTGATGTCAGGGCGGCCGCGACGATCTTCTTTGTTTTTATGACAAAGACATCAAGGCGTTTTTAAAATCAGCTTCAGTTCCAACTTGTAAAATCGTGCTCCTCACCCACGTTCTGAAGGAAGCAGTCCCCGGGGCAGCAGCGTTGATCATCTGTTAAAAGAATTTCTACAACTTTGGCCGAGAGTCCCGTCTTGATTGTTCTGTTTTGTTGGTCGGTTTTAGAGGAAAGAGACGTGGATTTGCAGCCAGAACCCCCTGGTTACGCTCCTGCCGCTCTCACCGCGTAGTTTTGTCTCCTGTTCCTTTTTCATCTTTCTGGAGGTTTAGGCGGAGTGTTTCTCCAAGGAAAAATAGGTAGTTTCAGAGGGGGATGCTCGTAGTCAAACGTGTGTGGCCTTCCCCAGCTATTAACTACACCTTTGTAATTGCAGAGCCTTGATCATGTGGCAAAGATGAAGGCATTGATAGGGAAAGAGTACAATTCCCGCGCAGCTTTCTCAGGTCTTTCCTTATCCAGGATTGATTACCCAAAACAGCAGTGATAATTGGCCTGCTGCTTTTGTTTCTTTTTGGTCGTTTCATGTCAAAATTGTTTGAAGATACTAGGTAGTTCACAAATGTGGCAGTAATAAGAGTTAACAAGTAAGTAAGAATCCCCAAGAAGGTGCATGTGTTTGTTTATTTTTATTATTATTATTATTTTGGTTTTTTGAGGTAGGGTCTTACTCTGGCCTAGGCTGACCTGTAATTAACTATGTAGTCTCAGGGTGGCCTGGAACTCACGGGGATCCTCCTACCTCTGCCTCCCAAGTGCTGGGATTAAAGGCGTGCAGCTTATGTGTTTATTTTTTTAAGGTCTAGTCTTATTCAGGATAACTGCATATAAAGTTGATGGGTGTGTGTGTGTGTGTGTGTGTATGTGTGTTCGTTAACATGCGCACATGTGGGCACATGTGTGTGTCTGTAGGGAGGCAAGAGGTCTACTCAGATGTCTTCCACAATCACTTTCTACTGTATTCTTTTAAAAAAATATTTATTTATTTATTTGAGAGAGAGAAAGAAAGCGAGATAGAAAGAGAGAGAGAGAGAGAGAGAGAGAATGGGTGCTCCAGGGCACGCAGCCACTGCAAAGGAACTCCAAATACCTGCGCCCTCTTGTGCATCTGGCTTATGTGGGTACTGGTGTTACAGGAACTGGCTGCCTTTGACATTCATACTGGAAATCCGAACTCAGCTCCTCATGCTTGTGTGTGTGTGTGTGTGTGTGTGTGTGTGTCAGACACTTACTGACCAAGCCGCTCCTCAGTCTCAACCTGAAGCTTTTGTAATCAGTAGAGACTCCATGGAATGTCATTGATATTTCATGTGTGTTTTCCTTAGCTGAAAGGAATGGCTGAGGTGTAGTACAGTAACCACTTTGTAACTTTTAATTAATGTACCATTTAATTAAATCTTTTTTTTAATGTTAATTTTAATTAATACCCATCCATTAATGTGATGCATTACAGCATAACTGATGATTTGATTTATATTTGATTTAAAAATCCTGTTTATAGCTACATGTTGAGATTGCAAACAGTGTACTCTGCTCACCTCTTTGGGGAATTGATGATAGCTTGAAGGATAGCTAGTAATCTCCCTGGTTCACCAAAGTCACATAACAGTTTCAAGTTAAAGAATCTTTCACTTGAAGTTTAGGGTTTTTTTTTTTTTTTTAAATCTTTGCCTTTAAATAACTAAAGCCAATTCTTAAATTTCTCATAAACATGTCACTTGCCCTACACTATTTGTGTTAAATTTATTATTCATTTTAGGAGTAGCAGTGAGATGAATCATTTAAATCTACGTTAGATCCTCTAATCTTACATTGTTTCAAACTTTGAAGTTCTCAATTGAGACTTTAAATTTTGTTTGGGTATAAAAGTAAATAAAGGGAAAATATTGGAGTAAAGGAGCAATAAACATTTAGGGGCAATGAAACCCCCATGTTGACTGTTTAGGAGTGTATTTCTCAATGTTTTACTTTCCTAAAATGCATGCGCTAGCTTGATAATCTGGTAGAATTATGTAGTAAGTGCTAATGAATCATTTATTTCTGTGAGCAATAGAATAGTAAATTATGAAACACTGGCCAAAAGTGGCTTGAAGATTTAAGCATTAATTTAACCAAAACTCTTTCATTGGAAGGGGGATGTCAAAATGCTTTATCCTTTTTAGTTTTCAGGTTTGGAAGAAAAAATACTTTTCATATATTCTTGGACTTGCTGACGTGAGAATAGTGAGATCTATGCATGTAGCTTCAAATTAAGATTTCTACATTAATTTCTGCCTTGATCTTTAAAAAAGGTAATTAGATACAAGTAAAATTGCATGGATCCAAGATACCAAAGTGATCATAATGTGATAGATGGCATGGCCTTGTGGATGGTGGGCACCCTTCCACTGAGCAGTGTCATCCCAGCCCTTTAGAAACTTGGTGGACCATAACTTCTTTCTTCTGTTACCTTGTCACGGGAGTCCACACTATTTGAGGGAGGGTTTTGCTCCATCTATGCCCTGAGCCTTTTCAAAACACATTTGTGTACATGGGTGAGGCAGAGAGACTTGGGACTTGGACAGCTATGACACAGGGAGAAGAAGGCACATAACTATGTAGTATCTTGCTTAGAATTTTGTGTGCAAAGTTAAGTCAGCCCCCCCCCCCCCAGGAATAATTGACCTTGGTCTCCTCTAACACTTCACAGAGGAGTAAAGGAAAGGCAGCTTTTTAGTTTAGTTGCACTTTTAGGAAACTCAATATGTTAAAATTTACCCCCAAACTCAATTAGGTTGTGATTACTGTAGTTTAAAGATTATTTCTCCCTTTTTGCAGAACTAATTTAGAGATCTTGGAAATAGCTACCACAGCTTTATCTTTCAAAGTAGAATTTGATCTTCATAAATTCACCTTTTTGGAACTTAAGTGTCCTATTTTTGTCATGGGAAGCAAGGTAGTTTCTTACAGAGGTTCTTTTTGTTCCATAACTGAATTGTTTAGAAGCTTTTTATCAGACAGTTTGTCTTTTTTTTTTTTTTTTTTTTTAGGTTGGGTCTCACTCTAGCTCAGGCTGACCTGGAATTCACTCTGTATTCTCAGGGTGGCCTCAAACTCACTGTGATCCTCCTACTTCTGTCTCCAGAGTGCTTGGATTAAAGGCATGCGCCACCACGCCCAGCCTGATAGTTTGTCTTTTAACATTAAAGTATTTGAAAACCATGTATATGAAGGTTATGAGCAGATATTGGACTGTGGGGTACTAGGTTTTATTTTTTTCTGACTTTAGATTTATTTATTTATTTATTAAAGACAGAGAGAAAGAGCGGGTGTGCCAGGGCCTCTGGCCACTGCAAATGAACTCCAGACACATGTACCACCTTGTGCATCTGGCTTACATGGGACCTGGAGAATCAAAACTGGATTCTTAGGCTTCATAGGCAAGCGCCTTAACTGCTAACCCCTCTCTCCAGCTCTTTTTTTGCTGACTTTAATTGCCATATCAGAATCTTATTAGAACTGATCACAAAGATAAGTTATTCTTTTCATTTGTGCTGCTTTAGAACTGTATTTGGGGAAGATGTTTAAAAATTAAACCTTTCTGATATGATAGACTTTTCTGCAATGAATAGTAAACTATTAGATTGAAGACTGAAGAACAGCAGTGGACTAGCAGGCTCAATTTGCATATGTATTTTTTAATTTTTGAGGTAGGGTCTCACTGTAGCCCAGGCTGACTTGGAATTCACTATGTAGGCTCAGGCTGGCCTCCAACTCACAGCCATCCTCCTACCTGTGCCTTCCTAGTGCTGCCTCTTGAGTGTACCACCACACAAGGCTCAATTTGCACATCTTAACGGATATTCCTTGCAAAATATATAATAGATATTTGGGACTGGAATGGAATGGAACACACTTAAAAATTTATGGTTTGTTGTTAAAAGTATTTACGATGACCTAAGGTTTTGGCTGGATTTAAAACACATTTTTTTTCTTTTCTTTTCTTTTTTAAATTTATTTATTAGAGAGAGTGAGAGGGAGAGTGAGAGAGTGAGAATATTGGACTGTGGGGTACTAGGTTTTTTTTTTTTCTGACTTTAGATTTATTTATTTATTTATTAAAGACAGAGAGAAAGAGTGGGTGTGCCAGGGCCTCTGGCCACTGCAAACGAACTCCAGACACATGCGCCACCATGTGCATCTGTCTTACATGGGACCTGGAGAATCGAACTGGGCCCTTCTGCTTCGCAGGCATGCTCCTTAAGTGCTAAGCCATCTCTCCAGCACCCAAAACACATTTTTTGTATAGCTTGTGATGGAGCTCTGGTAGACTTAAGATTCTGAAATGATACAATAAATATTGGATCTATTTGGCATTGGCTGCAAAACAAGAGGTTAAAGATTCAGCACAGTCTTTCTGTATTGGTCCACTGTGCCTCAGCACTGCAGCAGGAGAGTGTCTGTCTTATTCACCACTGTGTTCCCCTTCCATAATGCTTTCATGCAGCTGGTGCTCAGTATGTATTTGCTGAATAAGTACATTGGAAATGATTTCTGAATTGATATCTTTGTATAAAGCTTGTCTAATTGATAACCTGTTAGCAGATCTCTATAGATTGGATTCATTTATATTTACTATTTATTGAGTAAGCCTAAGGGTTTTTGTTTTGTGGTTTGTTTATAGTACCAGTCAGTGAAAAATAGGAAAATGAACCAAAGGCTGTTAAAAGGTGTTTTTATTTATATAGGTTTCTTACAGGAAAGATTTTGTGGAAATATGAGTTCCTTCATTAATAAATAAAACAGAAGCGGGGATAATGTTTTAAGGCAAATTAAAAAAAAAAAAGTTTCTTGACCTGCTACCTATAGCTGATGAGCTCCAGTAAGAGCGAAACCAGCTCTCACCTTTGAAAAGAAGTTTGAAGTGTGAATTGGTCCTGTAGTGCTGTGTCAGAAATAGGGAAAGCTGTGAGCAATAATGGCTTAAGAGGAATTTTTTTTATTGTAATGTTTGAAATACAGTATCTACCCTAGTGAATGTTATTAAATTGTCAAAATACCTTGTTTTTACTTCAAAGTAGCAACTTCTGTTTCATCTATAATTATCTATAATTAATCTATAATTGTAATTACACGCATTTGTGAATGTGAATTCAATTTGTAAAGGCACTTAATCCTGTAAACAAATGTCTCACTTCACAATCCTCCTGCCTTAGTCTACTGCAAGGGGTTTCTATCCGCCCTAACTAATGATGGCAGCTTTCCTTCCAAAAGAAAAAACTTGGACATCACCCAAATTGTTCTCAGGCAGGCCTGAGGGAGAGCTCAGCTGACTCCTTTCCCCTCAGTCAGCTATGGACATAATGGCACTTGTCATGTGGTTTGCTTGTTTTGTCTGTTGCATTCTTATGCAGGTTACTCTTCAGTGATGTCATTGTTTCACACACAGCGTAGATCTTCCTAAGCCCTAGTCCCACTGCCTCCAAGGCAGTGTTTGCTGAGGCATCAGGTCTAGGTTATCATATGGCAATTTGCATGATGACTTTTTCAGAGGTCATGAACATAATGAGAGAAGGTATTAGAAAATACTCATTCTTTTTAAAAAAAATTTATTTATTTATTTATTTATTTATTTATTTATTTATTTATTCGAGATAGAGAGAGAGAGAGAGAGGCAGACAGAGGGAATGGGTGCACTAGGACCTCCAGCCACTGCAAATGAACTCCAGAGGCATGTGCCACTTTGTTCATCTGGCTTACATGGGACCTGGGGAATGGAGCCTGGGTCTTTAGGCTTCTCAGGCAAGTGCCTTAACTGCTAAGCCATTTCTCCAGCCCTAGAAAATACTCATTCTTTGAGGTTAAATTTAGTCATCTTCAATTTATAGAGTATAAAAATAGACTCCAAACTTAAGTACTTACAAAAACAGGGTCTGTTTATTTACCTAGATGAATATCCTGTAGGATGTAAGATAAACTTTTGTTTTTGTGCATTATCTTATACTCTAGAAGCCTACCCACTACAGGATGCTTGGCCCCAGATGATAGTGTAAACCAAAGAAGAAACCATTAAGAAATACTGGGCAGGATTTGCAAAAATGAGTGTAAATGTCCTATAGAATATATCTGTTAGGTTTATCTATTATGATATGACTGTTGTTTGAAATTTTAGGGGTTTGATTCAGAGTGAGGCTCCTTCTTAGAAAAACAATTCCCTGCCTGATCAAAAGTATGGCAAGGAAGGCTGTCTGCTTGATGACTCTAAACATAGTATGTTTTGGTTTCCAAGAGAAGTTATTTTTATACTTGTGATAAGAGAAAATATGGAAGATGATGTGGCATTAAAATCAGTCCTTGCCGGGCATGGTGGCGCATGCCTTTAATCTCAGCACTCAGGAGGCAGAGGTAGGAGGATCGTCGTGAGTTCAAGGCTACTTTGAGACTACATAGTGAATTCCAGGTCAGCCTGGGCTAGAGTGAGACCCTACCTTAAAAAAAAAAAGAAAGAAAGAAAGAAAGAAAGAAAGAAAGAAAGAAAGAAAGAAAGAAAGAAAGAAACAAAGAAAGAAAGAAACAAAGAAAGAAACAAAGAAAGAAAAGAAAAGAAAAGAAAAGAAAAAAAGAAAGTCAGTCCTTAGTATGTAGATAGACTGAAGGTAAGAACATTTTAGATGGAGACCAAGCCATGGAGATGTTAACATGCAGAGTGAGTGAAGAGTGAGTGTACTGTTGGGAGTGAGTATTAACGTACAGTCAGTAATGTACTAGGATTTGAGGAATGTTTGGAAGATAAGGGTAATAAAGTAGTACAACTGGTTACTAAGGGTATAAATATGAAAAAGTTTTATGTTTCTGTGGGTCTCCAATCAATTGTACTGTGTAGAACAGGTAGCCAGCCAACTTCCCTCGGAAGTGCAGCCTCTCTAATCTGCCACTTTTGGTTATTCCAGAAATTAAGACAGGTCCCAGCCCCCAAACCAAAAATAAACAACAACTTGCATAACAACAGCAACAAAAATGAAAGCACAAACTATTCTCCTTAAAGAGTTCCCAGTTGTTTGGCTTAAAGAAAAATAACCTGATTCCAGATAGGCTCTCTCTCCTTAGTCCTTTAGGAGTTAGGGAAGAATATCCCCAGACAGAACCTTCATCACCTGAACCTCTGAGGAGGAGAGGTGGTCCTGCCTTCGCTGCTTCAGGCTACATTTGCTTGTGGGCTCTGAGGGTATACATGCTGCTTTTGTTAGGGATAGAATTGTAGCTTCCTGCGAACCCCGATTTTTGCATAGAATAGTTCCTGTCCCCCATGACAGAGCCAGTATACATACACATCAACACTTTCTCTACATTTGCTGACTGTCACTTAGTGCTCTCCCGCTCCTGAGCTGACCCACACAGCCTGCCCTTCTGTGACTCTCCTTGCTCTTTCACTTAGGGTTTGCAGGAAGGGAGAGCAAGACAGAGGAACGGGATGGATTGAGCAACCAGTGGCTGAGTGTTTAGGTATGAGGCTTAGAAGCCTGGGTTGGGTTGCAGATAGGGGACAGTGATAAAAATGCAAAACAGAAATTGTTTGAGAGTATGAGAGCAACAGAGAAAGGAATCATCTGATTAAGTACAGTGATACCATTGACAGGGTAGTACTCAATTACAGGAACTACAGTTAGGATCTTGGATTTGTTTAAGGTTTTAAAGAAAGCTCCATTGGGTATGCCTTTATTCAGAATTTAGTACAGATGCAGACATAGTGTGAAGAGGAGATGATAATTATGCTGCAGGATTTTTGGATCCAGGGAGGAATTAAATTTCATGAAGATGAAGTAGATACCAGGCCTGTGGACCCCAGCTTCTGGTCTTTATCTGAATTAGCAATGAACTGAAGAAACAGACTCTGAAAATAGTAAGTTATGAATTATTATGAGATTTTTTTAAGAGAGAATTAGGATCCAGGGAGAAGGCTAGTTGAAAGACTCAAGCCAGAAGGGACCCACCCCCCTTGCCCATCTGGAAAGGGAGAGGGGAGATGACGAGACTTCTTAAAGGAGCATGTGCACGTACACACATGAGGCAAAACACGAGAGCCCCAGATCCAGGATCCCCTTCACTTTCACACTCACATAGAGGTCAGAAAGGACTAAAATAAAGGAAGGACTTGGGGCTTAAAGATAAATCATACATGTAATGTAGTACAGTAATACAGAGACAAAAAAAAACTAGAAAGCAAACACGACAATGCCCAAATCAAAAATTTCCCTTCCTTCCCACTCTGGCTGGGAAAGGAGAGGCTAACTTACGCATATGTGTTCATGTGGAACTACAGGACAAAGGGGCCAAAATGGAAAAAGAAGTGAGTTATTATACATGTGGTGAGGCTCCTTTTTTGTGGATGAAACATCTAATTTGGATGAGCCTCTTCATCAGACTTAGGTGTGTAAGGAAGAAACCCGATTGGTTGGTGGACCCGAGAGGTGACTCAGGAGGGACCAGCCCACCCAGTTGTGCTAAGCTGAGGAAGAAACCCGAAGTTGCTGCTGGGGATTGTTGCTTGTAGCCATCTTGGATGAGATTGGATGACGCAGGTTCTAGTCTTGCCAGGGCAAGCAAAATGGCATCCATGTTCTCTTTGGGCCTCTGTCCCTGGCTGACTGCTTCTAAAACAGCTTCCCTTGCTCTTGTTCCTCCTTCAGTTTGGTTTCTGTAACTCAGGTGCAGGCCTCAGCAATCAGGTGGATATCAACTATGAGTTGCTGCCTCAAGCTAAGTGGGTAAATTGTAGAAAAGGAAAAGGTTTGAAGACCAAACTCTGGGGACTGTAAAGCTAAATAAAAGAATGAAAACCACTATTTACTTAGTTATTGTTAACAAATCATGGCACACAGTTAAGGGCCCTGAAGTCTTTAATCAAATTTCTTTCTACTTGCTAGGGAGTCATAATTCCTTTATACCTCTTCTAAAGTAGATTCTTTATCTGCTACCTATTATATGGTGGTATGTTTTGGGCTCCATTTCTGTTGACATAACATTAACTAGTAATAATGTTTAAAACCACTTCATTTTAATTGGTTTCTAAATTAGTAAGATCTTAAGTTCAACAGCAATATGTTTAATAAAAGTCATATCCTAAAGTGAGTTACTTTGAGTATGTTAATGTATGCCTCCAGTGTGCTTATGAAATTCATTTATTTTGTCCAAGATTTTGGAGTGTAACATAGTTACTGAGGTTTTTCACTTATTTACTGCATTTTTTGTAGTCTAAAGCTAAATCAAGTCTTTAATACCAGTAAGTATTTGGCTTGGTTATAAATACATGGCATGAGGTGTTATTTCCCTGTGGTTGTTTGGGTTAGGTGCATTTATCTGTACTGTCTAAAGCTAAATCAAGTCTAATACCAGTAAGTACTTGGTTATAAATACATGGCATGAGGTGTTATTTCCCTGTGGTTGTTTGGGTTACCCAGATAAGTAGCTGAGAGTCCAAAGACTAGATGAATTGATGCCCCAAAGGACAATATAAGTAGCAGGCAAGGTATCCAACAGACAAACTGGCTTCCTTTTCCTTCCATATAATTATCCCTTCAATCTTCTATATTCCAAACAAAGTTCCTCGAATATTAGTTTTATCTTACAATTGCTGTACTTTATTCAGCAATTATTTGAGAACTTACTATGTGCTAGAAATCTACAGTGTAATCAGATATACAAGTTGTATGATTTTATTATAATTTTTCATCTTAATAAAATTCACTTCTGCTTAATATTCTGAAGAGTCAGCCTGGCCAGTCTTCTCTGTTTCAGTATCTCTCTTTCCTCCCACCATCATCTCCATCACAGCTTGATGTATGTGTGCATCTGTCTCCTATGCAAAAACTTAATCTTTTATTTTCCATCAGTATACTGCTCATCTGGAATCCTTTATAGTTGCTATCAAAAGTCTAATCTAAAGCCGGGCATGCCAGCATATACCTTTAATCCCAGCACTTGGGAGGCAGAGGTAGGATCATCCCAAGTTTGAGGCCACCTTGAGACTACATAGTGGATTCCAGATCAGCCTGGGCTAGAGTGAAACCCTACCTCAAAAAGAAAATAAACCAAAAAAAAAAAAAAAAAAAACCAAAAACCTTTATTCTAGCTTTGATAATGCCTCTAACCTGTACATGCATTGTTGGAACTGACCAAAGACATTAACAATTATTTTCATAAAAAATAGAACACTTTATATATTTTTATCAGTCTTGGGGGATTTATGAAGTTATCTAATTTTCCATAAAGTAAGCATAATAGTAGCACTTTTGTCAATAAAAGTGTATCCTATTATTGTCAAATAAAATCTTAATGTATTTATCTAGGCAGGAAATATAGGCTCCACTTGATTCACTTTGATGAGAATGTATGAAATTTACTATGGAACTTCCTGGACCCCTGCCTGGGTGAAAAACTACTTCCTGTTAGAGATCTGTAAGGCTTTGAGTTCAGCGCTAGGTCTCTGGGCTACATCTTGTTTAGCTTCCTCCTCTGTGCATTTGGATCACAGTTAAGCATGTTACTGTCTAGTCAGTGGTGGTCCTCCTAGTGTTTGCAGCACTGCTTGCCTTCTCCTGGGCTAATAATCTGCCATGAATCCTTTCCCTGCAGGAAATGCTAGACTTTTAAAATTACTCTTGCAGTTACATGTATGATTGCTTGTCTTACCTCTTGTGGGGATTATGGGGAATGCCAGACTGCAACAGAAATTAGTGAAGTTGGATAACTGACGAGAGATGGAAAGACAGTGAGACTTTGCAGTGGCCCTACTGGTTGTAGCCAACTTGGGATGCTGTCCTCATTGTTGTCAAGGGAAGGCCTTTATGTGTCAGTGTGTACAAAGATCTATAGGGTCTTGGTTTAATTTTTTTTCTTTTGATATTTGATTTTTTTAGATGTAAAACGAAGATCAAGAGCAGATTGGAAGAAACGCAGAGTGAAGTAGTGCTAGTCAGCATGTCAGAGAGTGAGCCCAGAGCCCCCGCATGCTCTGGTGCAGGTCCTGAGCAAACATCTGAACTGAGGGCAGAGCCCAGAGTCCCCACATGCTCTGGTGCAGGTCCTGAGCAAACATCTGAACTGAAGACAGAGCCCAGAGTCCCCGCATGCTCTGGTGCAGGTCCTGAGCAGACATCTGAACTGAAGGCAGAACCCAGAGTCCCTGCATGCTCTGGTGCAGGTCCTGGGCAGACATCTGAACTGAAGACAGAGCCCAGAGTCCCTGCATGCTCTGGTGCAGGTCCTGGGCAGACATCTGAACTGAAGACAGAGCCCAGAGTCCCCGCATGCTCTGGTGCAGGTCCCGAGCGAACATCTGAACTGAAGGCAGAACCCAGAGTCCCCGCATGCTCTGGTGCAGGTCCTGGGCAGACATCTGAACTGAAGACAGAGCCCAGAGTCCCCGCATGCTCTGGTGCAGGTCCTGAGCAGACATCTGAACTGAAGGCAGAGCCCAGAGTCCCTGCATGCTCTGGTGAAGGTCCTGGGCAGACATCTGAACTGAAGGCAGAACCCAGAGTCCCCGCATGCTCTGGTGCAGGTCCTGGGCAGACATCTGAACTGAAGACAGAGCCCAGAGTCCCTGCATGCTCTGGTGCAGGTCCTGAGCAGACATCTGAACTGAAGGCAGAGCCCAGAGTCCCTGCATGCTCTGGTGAAGGTCCTGGGCAGACATCTGAACTGAAGACAGAGCTCAGAGTCCCCACATGCTCTGGTGCAGGTCCCAGGCAGACATCTGAACTGAAGGCAGAGCCCAGAGTCCCCGCATGCTCTGGTACAGGTCCTGAGCAGACATCTGAACTGAAGGCAGAGCCCAGAGTCCCCGCATGTTCTGGTACAGGTCCCGGGCAGACATCTGAACTGAAGGCAGAGCCCAGAGCCTCTGCATGCTCTGGTGCAGGTCCTGGGCAGACATCTGAACTAGGGGAAGACTTATGCAACTCATTTCTTGGTAACAAAGGCAGCAGAGTAGAAACTGAATCTAAACTATTGTCATTAAACTGTGACAAAATCTTGTGTGCACCTAATGAGCACAGTAGCCCAAGTGAGGTACAGGAAGACTGTCTTCCAGACCATCGAGAAGGAGAGGGTTCTTGTGCTGAGACAGACACATGCCCAGGAAATGCTGAACAGATTGCTAACTTTCCTAGTGGAGATTTTGCAAAGCAAGTATCAAAGACAAGTGAAACAGAACGGAGAGTCACGCAGATATTAGCAGAATTAAAATCATCTACTTTTACAGAAGCTGCTGATCAAAAGACTTACTCAGCAAGTCCCTATGATACAGATTGCACCAAGAAACTTATTTCAAAAATAAAGAATGTTTCAGCATCAGAGGATTTGTTGGGAGAGATAGAATCTGAGCTCTTATCTGCAGAGCTTGCAGAACACCGAGTACCAAATGGAATGAATAAAGGAGAACACGCTTTAGTTCTGTTTGAAAAGTGTGTGCAAGATAAGTACTTGCAGCAGGAACATACTATTAAAAAGTAAGTCTTTCATTTAAGGAATTTTTATTCTGCATAGAGATAAGAGATTGAATTCTAAAAAATATTTTATCCTTATTTATTTATTTGAGAGAGAGAGGCAAATAGAGAATGGACATATCAGGGCCTCCAGCCGCTGCAAATGAACTCAGGATGCATGTATCACCTTGTGCATCTGGCTTATGTGGGTTCTGGAGAATCAAACCTAGGTCCTTTGGCAAACTCCTTAACTGCTAAGCCATCTCTCCAGCCCTGAGATAGAAATTTTCAAGGAAAATATATTGCCTGCTTTTCATCTCACAGTTTCACATAATTGATCAGTAAAAGTACATTTGCTGAATGACTAAGTATGTTTCAAGTTTCTGGTTACTTAAGATTGTATCTAAATCCAATGGAAGAATATTGGAAATAGTGTAAGCTTATTGAAGAGTTAACACTTCATTTCTAAAATAATGGCTTTATTTTGAGCTATAACAGACTCTAACCATTTTATTCACCTTTATTGCTGTGTATTAGTTATACAGAATAATGAGTTTCATGGTAAAGTTTTAATACATGCATGTAGTACATGCATTTGATCATATTTAACCATCCCTATCTTATCTCACCTTCCTTTCCTGCTGTCTTCCTTATCCCTAATAATCCCCCTTCTACTTTCATTTTTTTTTTTTTGTAATTAAGATTCTCATTTCATGAGAGAGAACACATGATAATTATCTTTATAAAACTGGCTTATTTTGCTTAAAATAATGATTTCCACTTCCATTTATTTTCTTGTAATTGACATAGATTTGTTTGTTATGGCTAAATAAAACTCCATTTTATACTTTGGACACCTAGGATGGTTGTATCACTTCACTGTTGTGAAAAATGCTAGGAAAATCATAGTGTGCATGCTGTAGTACATTATCTGTAGTACATGCTGACTTAGATTTCTTCCAGTGTGTATTAAGGAGTGGTATAGCAGGATCATATGGTAGCTGTTAGATTTTGTTTTTATTGTTGTTATTATTATTTCTACTATATAGAAACATTGCATGGACACATCATATGTTGGTACCACCATTCCCCTTCTTGCCGCCATTCCACTGAGGGCCCTCCTCAGTGGGATTGCTGGTATTGACCATGTGGTTGTACGTTAGGAGTTGTGAGAGCAGCAGTGAGTAATTGTAGGGGGAGGGCAATGCCTCTGGATATTCCCTCCTACCCTGAAGCTCTTACAGTCTTGCAGCCCCTCTTTCACAACCATGGTGGGTGTGTTATAAGTCTGCTTTAGCGCTGTGCTCTCAGCAACTTCTGGATTTCTGCTTTGGTATGTTTTGAGTATCTTCAGTGTCTGTCTCCATCACCCTGGTGCAGGTTGTCAGGCTTGTCATGGAAGCAGCACTCTTGCTCATCTTACCAGTTCCTTTGTGGTTTGACCTGGGCCCTGGCTCATGTGCAAGGGGTGGTTCATTTCCTGCCAGGGAGTCAGATATCTTTTCTCGTCTTATTGATAGATTTTGGTTGTCCTCGGTTCTTGCTGCCTTCTGAAAAAGAAAAACATTCTACAACAGAGAGTGAGGTCAGCATAGGTTAAAGGGGACAAGCATTGTTCATTTAGAGATTTTGATGAGTGTGTAGCCTCTCTTTTGGCCACAAAATAGTGGGAACTTCTCATTGGAGACCATAATCTTGGTCTCCATAGGATTCTAACTCAGTTCCCAGTTCTACCTATGGGTTCCTTTCCACTGCGCAGATCTCTTAGCCAATCAGAAAGCCATTTTTTACCCTCCTAGGCTAGGTGCCACCATTGCACAGGTGTGTGCATCTTGTCAGGCTGATTGCTTTTGTATAGCAGTGACTCCTGCTTTCTCATGGCGTTGTTAGCCATTTTCCCCCAGAAGCTCATGTAGCACTTTCCAGCTCTATACAGGCTAACCATCTAGGAACTGGCTTCCTTCCAGACTCCAGCCGGAGCTCTCGATGTTCTGTGTCAGCAGCATGTGATGTCTTCAGCAATAGGATCTTACCTTTTTACCTCAGGTAGGTAATCAAGTGCTTTGACAGAAGCCTGTCTTGTTTTGGAGACCTCATAGGTCTGCCTGGTCTCAACAGATCAGTGTGGCTTGCAATAGATTTCTGGTACTGGGAGTTGCAGGCCAGAGACAAAAGTTTTTGAGTTAAGCTTCACCCCACCCTCTCCAGAGCCCTTCTTACCTGATGACCCCCCCCATATTCCTATTGTTATGAATTTCCCCATGAGGACTGCCTTCATTGTGTTCCCTAAGTTTCAGTACATTGTGTTTTCATTACCATTCAGTTCTAAAAATTTTACAATTTCCTTTTTGATTTCTTCCATGACCCACTCATTATTTAATAGAATATTGTTCACTCTACAGGAGCTGGTGTAATTTCTTTTGTTTCTCTTGTTCATTTCTAGCTTTAACACATTGTGGTCTGATAAGATATAGGAAGTTATGTCTGTATTCCTGAATTTATGGAGTCATGCTTTATGCCCTAATATATGAAGGTTCTGTGGCTGCTAAGAAGAATATCTATCCTGTATAATTGGGGTGGAATATTCTGTAGATGTCTTTTAGGTCTAGTTGATGTATGGTGTTATCAAGCTCTATTATTTCCTGTTGATTTTCTGCTTAGATGAGTGTCTATTGATAATAGTGGAGTATTGAAGGCCCTTACTATGATGGTATTGAAATTTATTTCTGGTTTGTGGTTGAGTGGGTTTTGTTTTATAAAATGTGATGCACTTGTGTTTAGTGTATATAAATTTATGATTGTGATGTCCTCTTGTTGGATTGTTCCCTTGATGAATAAAACTGGTTTTCTTTGTCCTTTTTGAATATTTTTGGTTTGAAGTTTATTTTGTCAGATATTAGTAACACCTGCCTGTTTCTTAGTTCCATTTGCTTGGGAAATTATTTTTCATCCTTTCACCTTGAAGAGATGTCTATCCTTAGTGGTGAGGTGGGTTTCTTGAAGACAGCAGATAGATGGGTCCATTTTTCTGATCCACCCTGTTAACTTGTATCTTTTGATGGTGAGTTAAGATCACCAATACTTAAGGTTATAACTGTGAGGTTTGATTTAATCCCTGCCGTGTTAGAAGTTTTATGAAGTTTTGTGCTTTCTTGGGCTTTGTACATTTTTGTGCCTAGCCTAGCTTTTTTTTTTTTTTTTTTTTTTTTTGGAAACAAGCTCAACAGATTGCCCCCCTTTTTTATGTGAGAAAGCGAGAGTAAGAGTGATAGCAAGAGAGAGAGGAAGAATTGGCATGCTAGGGCCTCCAGCCACTGCAATTGAACTCCAGATGTGTGTGCCACCTTGTGCATATGTGACCTTGCATGCTTGCATCACCTTTTGGTTCTGGCTTACATGGGACCTGGAAAGTCAAACATGCATTCTTAGGCTGCACAGGCAAGGGCCTTTAACCAATAAGCCATCTCTGTGGTTCCCTGCTCTAGTTTTAGTTATTGTGTTCTTCCTTTTGTAGGTTGGTTGTTTGACTTTTCTTTGTAGAGTATTGCCTGAGGTATTCTCTGTAGGTTTGACTTTGTGTTCATGTAATCATAGCTTTCTTTTATCGTGGAAAGTTGTCCTTTTACCATCTATTATAAGGGATACTTTAGCTGGGTACAGTAGTTTAGGTTGGAAACCCTAGTTTTTTAGACTTTAAAGTACTCCATTCCAAGCCTTCTAGCTTTCAAGGTTTCCATTGAAAAGTCTGAGGTAATTGATAGGATTGCCTTTTCATGTAATGAGTTGTTTCTCTCTTGCTGCTTTTAGCACTTACTCTTTGTTTTTGTTGTTTAGAGTTTTAAATGTGATGTGTCTTGGAATGTTTCTTCTTTGGTCCTGTCTGTTTGGTGTTCTTTGAGCTTCTTGTATCTGGATGGGCCTCTATTTTGTGAGGGTGGGAAAGTTTTCTTCAATAATTTTGTTGAATATGCTCACCATGTCTTTGGCCTGAATTTCTTCCCCTTCTGGTATACTCATGAGCCAGATGTTTGGTTGTCTTGGGGTATCCCACCATTCCCTCATATTCTGTTCACAGGATTGTTTTGAACTTATTATAGTTTTTGGACTCCTAATCAATTTATTCTGTCTTGTCTTCCAGATCTGAGGTTCTGTCCTCCACTTGATTAACTCTGCTAATGAAGGTTTCTAGAGAGGCTTTTACAAGCTATTTGATTTTTGTTTTCTCTGGGATTTTTCTATACTGTATCCATCCCTTTGATGTGTTCCAATTTCAAGTTGTGTTTTTTTTCTTGATGCTTATTGGAATTAAATATTACATGTAATCATGTCATCATTAAGCTTAATCAGCTGGTATTTGAGATCCTTTATTCAATTCATTTATCTGTCTTTTGATGTCTCTGATTTTCCTCAGTTAAGTTAAGCCTAGTGGCAAAAGCTGTGTGCTGTAAGAGATAATTCTGATGCATTTCATTTAGGCAATTGTAGGTTTTTTTTTTTTTTTTTTTTTTTTTGGTTTTTCAAGGTAGGGTCTCACTCTGGTCCAGGCTGACCTGGAATTAACTATGTAGTCTCAGGGTGGCCTCGAACTCTCGGCGATCCTCCTACCTCTGCCTCCCGAGTGCTGGGATTAAAGGCGTGCGCCACCACGCCCGGCAATTGTAGGTTTTTTGATGGTTTGTTTCCAGTACAAGAATTGTCTTGGTCAGGGTCATATAGCTTTTATTGTATGTTCATTTTGGGATTCTATTGAATTAGCACTTGTTATAAAGACAACTCAAATTTTCATTTTTGTAACAATATAATGTACTTGGCAAACATTAGGTTAATTTTTTAATATATAAGAAAGGAAAATAAAACACAATAGGCTTCACTAAAGTCAGACTGATTCCTTTTTTTTTTTTCTTTTCTTTCTTTCTTTTTCTTTCTTTTGTTTTGAAGTAGGGCCTCACTATAGCTCAGGCTGACCTAGCACTCACTCTGAAGTCCCAGGCTAGCCTCAAACTCATGGAGATCCTCCTACTATGTACCTATTCTTTCAAACCTTTGTCTTGAGATTCTCAGATGTCTCTTACTATTTGCTGTCATTGTTGAGTCTTAACAGCTTCATACATCTCTTGTAAATCATAAGATGGTACACATTTAATAATAAACATTTGCCACTAGAAGTATTATCTCACAGTTCCTTCACAACTACATGATATGTATTATGATTATCCATATTTGAGTATTGAAAACATAGCCTCAGAAACCACATACAGGTTATTCAGGGTTACAATGTATGGTTAAGTACTGAGTCTTGTAAGTTATAAACCATTCATTTGTCTAAGAATATTAGGAACACAGCAAAGAAAAAGTCATTCTTGTCCTTTGTTCCATCTTAGCAGAGCAGTAGCAACATGGTAGTGTAGGGTAAACATAATTCTAGTCAGATGCCTGGAGCTGGAAGATTCCATTAGTACTTTTAAGCTGTTACGTTTGGCAAATCAAGCTCTTTAAATCAGGTTGCTCATCCCTGTGTGAGAGAGAGACTACCTACTTGGTGGGACTTTTGTGGCCATTAAGGCATTATGTAAATGTTAGATTTAGATATGATTTTAAAGCTAGGCTGATCTTTTGTTTGCCCATAGCATTTTTAATTACAAACAAAACACTCTAAAACAACTAAATGTCTTTTCAATTGACTTTTGCCTTCATTTAATTTTTCAATGAAAATTAATTTCCTTTGATTAAAAATTTCATAAATGCATCTTTCCCAAATGTCTTAATATATCCCTTCCACTAGTATCCTAACTTAATTGATACATAATTAACAAAATTATATAGATTGGAGATGCATGTACAATGTGATAATTTGATAGACATTGTGAAATTATTACCATAATCACATTAGTTATATTCCATTTCATGTATAAAATATTGTTGCTTTCCTCCCTCTTTATCTGTCTCCTGCTGTGTGTCCTTCCTTCTCCCTACATTGTGCTGTAGATCTAGCCCATGGCTTTATGCATGCTTGTTATGTATGCTACCACTGAGTCATACCCCACAAATGATACCTATCATCACGGTGTATGTTACATCACCAGAACTTACTCATCCTTAATTGAAAATTTGTACTCTTTGAGCAAAACATCCCTTTTCCATTACCCATGGGTACCTGGTAACCACCACTTCACTATTTTTTTTCCCCTATTATCCAGCACATCAACATTATTGTCTAATATCCCAACCAGAATTCTTAATTAAGAACAGTTATCTGTGTGAAGGATGTAAACTTGTGATGTGATAGTAGTGTGGGGCTGTGGGTGTGACTTAATGGTAAAACCCTTGCCCAATAGAGCTGATTGAGCAGAGGATATTTTGTAAGTTACCTTATGTAAAAGAATCAACAGCATGAATACATAGACTTGATAACAAGCTGAGCTGCTTGTCATTTTTCCCACCTGCCTTTATAGTCAGGAGTGGAATCATTCTCCCTGCAACAGTGTAGTCACTTAAGATGAGACAAGTTTTCAGAAATACCTCAGTAGGTGGTTTTTGTCTGCATGGGGACAGGGTATTTCATAAAAAGATTACTTGGGAATGGTTAATTTATGTTCGCTACATCTAATCTGTAAGTAATTATATTCCACATCTCATTTTAGTAGTTTTACTTATATTATCCTTTTATATTTAGGTTAATTAAAGAAAATAAGAAGCATCAGGAGCTCATCTTAGACATTTGTTCAGAAAAAGACAATTTAAGAGAAGAGCTGAAGAAAAGAACAGAAACTGAGAAGCAGCATATGAGTACAATTCAACAGGTGAAACAAAAATCTCCAAAACCCTTCACTTCAGTGTATAATACATTATGAAGAACATGTGTATGAGATGTTGTGTAAATTAATCGTGGGGCTAGATGTGGTGGCGCACGCCTTCAATCCCAGCACTCAGGCCGCTGAAGTAGGAGGTTTGCTATGAGTTTGAGGCCAACCTTGGAGCTACAGAGTGAGTTCATGTCAGCCTTGGCTACAGTGAGATCTTATCTCAAAAATGACCAAAAAAAAAAAAAAGTCCTATGAGTTAATCTTCATAAATCCAGAAATCTGCTTGATATTTAAAGTTTTCTTTTATGAAGTATAAAGTGGGAATCATAGCCTGACATATTTTATATAAATTCAGTATTTATGATATGTGGCTGTTATAAAGGGTAAAACATTCTTCTTTGTTCAGAATAAACGGGATTTGATTTGATAGTCAACATAGACTGTGTTTACCCATTAAAGTAAGATGTAATAAATACCTAGTAGTTTATATCTGACATTGGGGTATTTTCACACTCATAGTGTAATATGGTTCCATGCTTGGTATTTTTGTAAACTATTCTGTGAAGATTGGCTCTCCTACTTTCTTCCGGTCAACTGGTTTCCTCAGTGTATCCTTTTCCTCTTTTTTTTTTTTTTTTTTTAATGAATTCTGGTTTCATAGATGAAACAAGTAAATATTTAGGCTTTATAACAAAGTGCTCTGTATTTTTCTGAGCTGCTTTTTCTTGTGTGGACAGGATTTGGTTTGAAGTATCCTTCCCTTAGATGTTCAGTCACTTAGTGACAAGGACATTTTCTGAAAAATGTATCATTAGGTAATTTCCTCCTTGTGTGAACATTGCACGGTGTACTTTAGCTAAGAGCACTCTGACAGCACGAGCTGTTACAATCTGGAGTATACATGCAGTCCACCATTGATGGCACTAGGTGTTAGAGTTGTGGAGTGTATGTACAGTCCCCCATTGATGGAAATACAAGTATGCACCACTGTGCTAGTACCACCAGTGCTTGTATTTCCAGCTCTGGTGTGGCAGGGAAAGGAGGCTCCCTGGGGCTTGCTAGCTAGCCAGTCTAGCCTAATTAGTGAGCTGCAGGCCAGTAAGAGACACTGTCTCAAAAAAAGGTGAATAGTTTCCCTTTAGAACAACACCTGAAGTTGTCTTTGGCCTTTATAGCACATACACATATGTGCATGCATGCGCGCACACACACAAAAAAAGCACAAAAAATGATTACTAGAAAATGCAAGGTACATACATGGTTTATTCTTCTATTTGACAATATTCCCTTAGAGAATTTTATTATAAAATAATTTTAATATAAAATTTTAATATAAAATAATTCCATGTGCTACAAGCTAAGGTTTATATCTTTGTTTTTAATAGTTTTTTTAAAGTTAGAATTCACATATTGTAAAGTCTTGCTAAGTAGCCCAGCCTGGCCTGTAACACATGATCCTCCGGCCTCAGCCTCTGAGTGTTGGGATTACAGGTGTGCATACCATGCCCAGGTTATTCTGCAGTGTTATGTGCATTAGAGCTTTTTAATAGAATCTGTCAGCACTATGAAATGGCCTTTATCTCTTGTAACTTTTTTTGTTTAGCTACTTCTACTTTCTTACCATTCAAAAATCTATTTGTAACCTTATCTCACAATATAACACAGGCTGGCCTGGAACTTGCTAGATAGCCCAGTGTAGAAGACAGCTTCAGGTTCACTGAGATGAACTTCCAGACCAGGCACAGTTATGGAGGAAGGGATATTATTTATTGAAGTTTACAGATCCAGGGAAGTTCCATAATGGCAGAAGAAGCTGGCCTGCTTTCACAGGACCAAACACAGAGAGCAAAGCCACAAGCCAAAAGCCACACAGCACAGCACAATTCAGGAACTCCAGCTAGGCACACTTTGCATATCTTTAGATTGAAATCCTAAACCCATCACCACACCTTAAGATCCGCCCTGTGACACTGCCTCCAGCCAGGTGGCTGCAGATGCAAACAACAAACTCATAAAACACTGAACATATTGGGGGCTGTCTATTCAAACTACCACACCCAGGTTGACCTCAAACCCATAATCCTCCTGTCTCAGCCTTCCAACTCCTGGCTATTTGTATCTTTGACCTAAAGTGTCATCTATAAATAACATATAATTAGGTTGTTTTTCATTTCAATCTGTTAGTTCCTGCTTTTGAAATTATTTAATCTGGTTTCCTTACGTTATTATTGACAGATTTATATATGGTTACCATTTTCTAAGTCTTATTCCTTTTTTGATATATAATATTCTTTCTCTGCTTTTCTTTTTTGCACTAAACAAGTATTTTCTAATGAAATATTTAAATTATAGATATGTTTGTATGTGTGTGTGCATACACACACACACACACACACACACACATATTTTTTTTTCCTTAGGCTAGGGTCTTACTCTAGCTCAGGCTGACCTGGAATTCACTATGTAATCTCAGGGTGGCCTCGAACTCATGATGATTCTCCTACCTCTGTCTCCTGTGTGCTAGGATTAAAGGCATGAGCCACCACACCCAGCTCAAATTTCATATTTTCACTTTATTTTTTTGTTTGTTTGTTTTTTGAGGTGGGGTCTCACTCTAGCCCAGACTGACCTGGAATTCACTATGTAGTCTCAGGGTAGCCTCAAACTCACTGCTGTCCTCCTATCTCTGCCTCCCAAGTGCTGGGATTAAAGGCATGCACCACCATGCCTAGCTTTTCACTTTATATTTTGAGGGTTTTTTTCTTTTTTAAAAAAATTATTTATTTATTTATTTGCAAGCAGAGAGAGAGAGAGAGAGAGAGAAGAGAAGAGAATGGCAGACAGAGAGAGAATGGCACACCAGGGCCTCCAGCCACTGCAAATGAACTCCAGATGTGTGCGCCCCCTTGTGCATCTGGCTTATGTGGGTCCTAGAGAATCAAACCAGGATCCTTTAGCTTTGCAGGCAAACACCTTAGCTGCTAAGCCATTTCTCCAGACCCCCCCCCCCCTTAAGTGATTCCTGTAGAGCTTACCATATGTACACCTTAATGTTTGATTTCTGTGATTAAAGTATGGATTGGTGGTCTCTTAGGTAGAACTATATATAAATATATAACCTGGCAGTAATTTTCTTTACAGTTAGAAGCCAGAATAGAGGAACTTAATAAAGAAGTGAAAGCTTCCAGAGAGAAGCTGGCAGCTCAAGACATTGCAGCTAAAAACACGATTCAGCAGTTACACAAAGAGATGGCCCAGCGGATGGAGCAGGTATTTTTCACATCATTATTAACTTAATATGCTGTTTTTTTCTTATTTTATTAAAGTATAACTCTGTTGGAGTATTTTATATCAGTACTGTATTAAAAATAGATGATCTGGCCTGGAGAAATGGCTCAGTACTTCTTGCAAAGCCGGACAGCCTGAGGTTTCATTTCTCTAGTAGTCACATAAAGCCAGATGCACAGAGTGGCACATGTGTTCGGAGTTCATTTACAGTGGCAAGAGGCCCTGCTGTGTCCATACTCACTCTCTGCCTGTTTCTCTCTCTCTCAAATCAATGAAAATATTTTTTTAAAGAATATATGGGGCTGGAGAGATGGCTTAGCAGTTAAGGCACTTGCCTGCAAAGCCAAAGGATCTCAGTTTGATTCCCCAGTACCCACGTAAGCCAGATACACAAGGTGGCACATGTGTCTGGAGGTTGTTTGCAGTGGCTGGAAGTCCTGGCATGTCCATTTTTTCTCTCTGCCTCTTTCCCTCTCTCAAATAAATAAATGAAAATAAAATATATATAAAAAAGAATGGATGGTTTTATTTATATAAAAACTATTGAAATAATGTTATAGCAGTCCATAAATGCAAACTAATTATAAGAAACTAATATTAAAGAAGTAGTATATAGACCAAGAAATGAAAGTTGTCTTTCACCTGTACTTCTTCCCCTGCCTGTAGTCCCTTGGTATATCATTCCTTATTCCATAATCTTGTAATGTATCATTCCACAATGTGCATGTACTAGTCACATGTGCTTATGTGTCCATGTCTTTTTTTTTTATTGTTGCTGTTTTTCCAAATGAATTATAACAATCTATTTACAGAGTGCAGTCTATAGGCCAGTTAGGGTTGAGCCTGATCCTTTCCCAGCTAACACCCAGGCTGATCATCCAAACAGTGCTCCTATTTTTATTAGTTCCTCCTTTGTCAGTATAACAAAATACCTTAGGCTAGGTACCTAAAGAAAAGAAGTTCATGAGGTCCAAGAGCAGGGTAACCCAGACAAGTCCCCTCTGGTGATTCTAGAGAGCCTCAGTTTGCCTTTCTTCCTGAGTTTCTGGGGAGACTTCCTACTGCATGAAACAACTGGAAGGGTGAGGGTGAGGGAATGTGTTCGTATGGCCCATGGTTGCTCTTCCTGGGAGACAGAAAGTGGAGGAACAAAGGGGAAACAGCCACCACAGCAGCCAACATAAAGGAATAGGGAGGTGTAAAGAAAAAATACAAGTGCAGTATCGCTTTTCTATTTAGTAATTTTATAGGAAAATATTACTCATTTTAATATATTTAAAAAATAGTTTTATTTGTTTGAGAAAGAGGCATATAGAAAGAGAATGGCCATGCCAGGGCTTTTAGCCACTGCAAACAAACTCCAGACACATGTGTCACCTTATGCATCTGGCTTATGTAGTTTCTGGGGAATTGAACCTGGGTCCTTAGGCTTTGCAAGCTTGTGCTTTAAGTACTAAGCCATCTCTCCTGCCCCATTTTAATATAGCTTTGTTTGAAAAAGACTTATTAATGCTTGGTGATATTTTTTCAAAGGCCAATAAGAAATGTGAAGAGGCACGCCAGGAAAAAGAAGCGATGGTAATGAAGTATGTAAGAGGTGAGAAGGAATCTTTAGACCTTCGAAAGGAAAAAGAGATACTTGAGAGAAAACTTAGAGATGCAAATAAGGAATTTGAGAAAAACACTAACAAAATTAAGCAGCTTTCTCAGGAGAAAGGACGATTGCAGCAACTGTATGAAACAAAGGTATAACTTGTGCCATTGTGCCTTATTTAAAGTTCATTCTCTTTTCTTTCCCCTAATCAAATGATAATATGATTAAAGCACTCAAACTGAAGTTCTTTTTTATTACTTCTTAAAAACATGAATGTTTGAGGTATCTTATTACCTGCTGGCAGAAAGGTTTGCTGGAAAAAAGATAAAGTATTGGCACATTTGTTTATTGGATAACGTTTTCTTGTTAAATCATTTTTAAAACTTTCTTTTAAGATCTCTATATTGGAAAAAAACATTTGTACTTCAAGGAAAGACTACATTTTGGTAAAGTGTGCATGTAGTGTCAAGTATAAGTAGCTTTAGAGTTGAAAGTATAATTTGCCAGAAATTTATTGATTCATGTATTTATAGTGCTAGGGATTGAACTCAGGACCTCATACATGCTAGGCAAATTCTGTATTACTGATCTCTGTCCAGGCCGGACCAGAATCTCAATGCAATTCACAGACAAGAATTTATATTTTTCTTACATAAAAGCATTCTCAGATGCTGTTTTTGTTTGTTTGTTTGTTTGTTTTGTTTTTTGAGGTAGGGTTTCACTCTAGTCCAGGCTGACCTGGAATTCACCATGTAGTCTCAGGGTGGCCTTGAACTCACAGTGATCCTCCTACCTCTGCCTCCCGAGTATTGGGATTAATGGCATGTGCCACGAACACCCAGCTACTGGTTTAAAGATATAACAGAGCTGTAGCAATTCAGAACCCCGCTGCTAACTTAGTTTAGAAACCCCATGTGTCCTCAGAGGCACCAGCAAACCACTTGTTCACGTTGACCTCACTGCCACTGCTGGCCACTTTGGAGAATCAGAGATGTGTGTTTGTGCTTACCTCACGTCACGTGGCTGAACCATGTGATTATCATCCTCAGGTCTATCAATTTGATTAGGGCTTTTACTATCCTCTCCATTTCTACCTTCATGAGTTTCGTGGCCATAGTGTACCAGCCCTTGAATGATAGTGTCATTGTATTGATTACTTTGAGGGGATAAAAGACAAACAGGTGCTTAAGTGGAAAAAAAATGACTTAATGATATTCTTTCAGGAAAGTGAAACCACAAGACTCGTCAGAGAAATAGACAAATTAAAGGAGGATATCAGCTCTCACATAATTAAAGTCAAGTGGGCACAGAACAAATTAAAGGCTGAGATGGACTCACACAAGGTGAGTACGGTGATACAGTGGGGTAATAATATGAGTGTTAGAGCACAGGCAAGAACAGTTCAATAAAAGGCATAGAGCTGGCACTAGCCACTCCTGCAAGCTAGCTTTGACCTGAGTATTGAGTGATTATGCAAAAGAAATGGTCTTGCATGGTTAGAATGTTAAATTTTACCATTCATAGTTTATAACACCTAAATTTGTCATGTTCTTTAAGTACATTTTTTGATATACAAAATTTGAGGGAAGGAGAAATGTATCTGTCACATAAATTATTAAAAATGGACTGAAAATGTATAAAGTATAAATTATTGGTGATTGTAAGATTATATTAAGATAAACAGATGCTTAGTTAAATATGAATATAATACAAATCAGTTCTTAACTTTTTATAAATATAACTCCATTGATACTGTACTACCAAATATTTTTTAATGTTCTTTTTTGTGGGATTAAAGGATTCTAGCCAGATACTCAATGCATTCTAGGCAAACAGCCCTCCTACTAAGCTACATCCCTTAAATATAATTCTAATAAAAAATTAATGTAAAGTAATTATAAAGTCTAGTAACTGATGCCATAATTTCATAAACGGAGCTGGAAATCTGCAGTTGGTGAAATGGAAAATAAAAGAAAGACCTGAAGTGTGACTTAAACAGAACATTAAGGAAATATGTCTAGTTCCAAGTGCTCAAAAATAGGCTTATTGCCTAATACGATAATCCTGAGCTACCTCATTAAGCAATTCCAAATCAATAGAACAGTTAATAACCTTTGGCTATTGTATATAAGTATGATAGCAACATAGGTAAAGTATGATAGCAACATAGCATCTGTTGACAGTGGTCAAAGGTAGGTTAGGAAACTAGTCTCTTCTTATCAAGTCTGAAGCTACCTGCTCAGGAGCCATGAGTATGTGAGGAAACTGCCCCACAGATAGAGAACCACAGAAAAGGGTGGGATAGTAGTTCCCAGAGCCCAGCAGTGCTGAACCATTCAAAATTTTCCCGTTAGTTTGGGTTATTCCAAATCCTTAAGAGCAGTCATTTCTAACTACCAGATTGTTTATGATCTTAACATAATACTTGGCCTAATATCTAGTGGCCGTAGCACTTTGCTTATCTGCATCCGTAGTCTGAAGGAAAGGGATCCAGAAACCTTGTAGAACACATGCATTAAGAGTGGCAAATGCAGATCTGTGAGTCCTTGTGTTTAAAGATTGGTGATAAGAAGCTTTATGGTAGCTTTGACAGATGAAATCAGACACTGAAGTAGGTTAGAGAAGCACTTAAGGCTGATGTTTGTAAGGTTACATGGTGTGGATTAGTAAACTACAAGCATACTGACCTGGCATGTAGAACCTCGGTGTTACCAGCCTTTTTCCCTAAAGGCTGAGAGCAAATTGTGAAGCATTTAGCTCTGTATAGCACTGTGTCAGGTGTCAAGTCATATGGAGCCTATAAATCAGAGAAGACACAGCCATTTCTTCGAGTGTGTCTGGGATAGGCATCTACCTTACCTATTTTCTGTATTTGCCTAGTGGGTGTGAGAAGGAAATTGGGTCAAAAGATAAAAGACTTAATCCTGATCTGGGCAGTATAGGCTGTATTCTTGCATTATGAAATAGCAAGGTCCAGATTTATCCTCCCACTTAAACAAAAGACCCTAAAGAAACAAAAATTGAAAAGTAAAAAAGAAAACACAATAAAAAAATGAAGGTTTTCAGACTTGAGACAACCAACAGGCTGTATAAGGTAGTTCCCTGAGTAAACGGAAACAGATGAGGTGTAAGGCCAAATCCCAGGCTGCAGTGTAAGGAGAGGAACTGAAAGGGAGCCCGGCAGTCTCTCTGAGTTGAGGAGCAAGAGCTACTGCACGGGGAAGAGTGGGGCCAGGGAAGACCAAGCTCACACAGGCCTGGGAACTGTTCATGTTCCCACCAGCCAAAGAAAGAAGACCTCTTAACCTGGCGGGGAAGCATCAGCTGTCCTCAGCAGCATGTTGCTTTAGTGTAGAAACCACTTAGCCATAGACTAGACTGTTAAGGACCGTGTTAAACACCTTTAAAAGCAAGCTTGTTTCAAGTAAGCGAAGTATGTCTAAAATTCCAAAAATATTCAAGTGAATATAGAAACTTCACATAAAATTCACTGCATTTGACATCTAATGAAAAATTATCACCATGCAAGAAGCAGGAAGATATATTCCACAGAAAGAAGAAAGGCCTCAATAGGAACAGGTCAGAAGTGAATAGCAGACAAGGATGTTAAAATGGACATTATAAATGCACTTACATTAACAGAGATAAGCAAAAATTGAATCCAGTAAGGGACATGGAAGAAATACAAAAAGGTCATATTGAAACCATGTCTGAGATGAAAAATTCATTGCTTAGAAGGAATAGATGATGAAATACTGCAGAAGAGAGCATCAGTTTGAAAAGAGCAGTAGAAAGTGACTTCCAGGTGTGTAACTTCTATCCACAATGCCAGACCATGTATTCATCTGCCTGCTTTATAGCTGACATCTTGAGTAACTTACAGGCATCTTAAACTTAACGTGCCTAAAGTGAACTAATAATGTGTCCCTTTCCTCCATCAGTTCCCTAACTAATAAGTGGCCACCCATTCTTTAATGGCTTGGTCCCTAAACCTTGGATTTATCTTTGGTTTCTCTCAGTCATCATATTTAGCCTCTAAACTCCCATCTTCTCCCATCACCTTAATGAAACTTCCCCTGACTACCTATGTCTAAGCTCTCAACACCTCCTCCCTGACTTCCTCATGTACTTGCTTTATTTTTACTCTTTACTGTTGTCCCAGTATAGTAAACATGCCTTTTACTAGTGTATCTTATTTATTATTAAATCCATCATTAGACTGAAAGCTTCATGAAGGAAGAAATTGTGTTTCTTTACACAGCTATTTCCCTCAAGTATAGAATAGTATCTGTAAGTGGTCAATTAACAGTGAGTGAACAGCCGGGCATGGTGGCACATGCCTTTAATCCCAGCACTCAGGAGGCTGAGGTAGGAGTATCACTTGAGTTTGAGGCAAGCCTGGGACTACAGATGAGTTCCTGGTCAGCCAGGGTAAGAGTGGGACCCTATCTCAAACAAACAAACAGATGAACAAACAAAAAACCAGTAACAATGAGTGAACAGATGAAATATAGTCTATACCTTACCCTAAACACATTCAGTATGATTCTTATTTTTCATTTATTCAATTAAAAAAACATTTACTTAGCATACAGGAATCTCTCAATTACTGAGTTTAAAAAAATTTGTTCATTTATTTATTGACTTATTTGTGTGTTGTGTGTGTGTATGCATGCACATGTGCATGCAGGGTCTCTTACCACTGCAAATTAACTTTGGATGCATGTGCCAATTTGTATTTGGCTTTATATAGGTGTTGGGAATTGAACTTTGGCCAGCATGCTGTGCAGGCAAGTGCCTTTAACCACTAAGCCATCTCTCAAGCCCAAATTTAAATTTAAGAGATGAAAGGAAAGCCATTCCAAGTAGCAGAACAAATGAATTTTTTTAAAAAAAGAAAGTATTTGGTGTTTGGGAAAACCAACCCAATGAGAGTAAAGGATGTATATTGGGTATTCCTTCATTAATTCAACAAGTGTATTTGTTACTTATTGATGTGGCAAAATATCTGACAAAATGCACCTTAATGAAGAAAAGAGAGGTTTATTTTGGCTCACAGGCTTCATGCCAGGGAAGGAATACAATGGGAGGTGGCTGGTCACACAGTATCTGCAGTCAAGTAGCAGAGAGAGATGAACACTAATGCTCAGCTCACTTTCTTCTATTTATTCATTCTGAGACCCTGCCCCATGGGCCAGTACTGTTCTCATTCATAGAGGATTGTTCTCTTCATGTAAACCATCTGGAAACACCCTCACAGGCACACTCAGAAATGTGTCTCAGAGGTGATTCCAAGTCCTTTCAAGTTAGCAGTGAAAATTGGTCAGCACAAGTATTCAACATGTGACAAGTTATAAGTGAGTTGTCCAGAAAGTATGTACTCCACTGTGGAAACATAGAAGGTATAGTGCAGCATATCCATTGTTAGACCCCGGGGAATGCACAGAGCTGTATTTGTGTCTTCTGAACAGAAAGGACTAGAAGTCATCATATCAACTCTCACTTGAAATTCATGACCCTGTATTAATTCTCCAAAGGAGAGTTAAAGGGAAAGAGCAGCAGGGAAAAGGGGGCATCTTCTGGGAGAAAGAATACTGCCTTTCAGTGGAAACAGGAAGGCTGCTTAGCATCAGGGATGTCAGGACTGGAGCACATAGGTAAAGAATAAGAATGAGAAAAAGATTATTGGATTTTATGAGAGTAATCCCTGAAAACCCTTCAGAATTACCATTTTAGGAGAGTGGTTAGAAACAAACCAAATTACAGCATTTGTCAATCAAATGGTGTGGTAGCGCACACCTTTAATCCCAGTACTCAGGAGGCAGAGGTAGGAGGAGCACCGTGAGTTTGAGGCCAGCCTGGGTCTACATAGTGAATTTCAGGACAGCCTGGGCAGAGCCAGACCATACCTCGGACTGCCCATCCCTCCGCCCAACAAAGAAAAGAGCAGATTCAAATCCATAAACCAACAAATTATGTCATGTGGGTATGCAAAAGAATTGTTTAACACTTTGTTCTTATCAAGTAAGTAACTTCTAGTAATTAGCTGAGAACTATGGAATTTAACTTTATTTACTGTGTATCAGTTAACTATGCAGACCCCTTTAACTCTGTAGGAACGTGCAATATTACTGCTAGACTAGTGGCTGTCCCCTTCTGTACTGTCAGAAGAACTCTCCCTGCTGTGTAATCAGTTCTCTCATTCTCCCTATCACTGTGGCTAATTTTGTCTGTGTTACTTTGTCAATGCAGGAAACCAAAGATAAACTCAAAGAAACAGCAACAAAGTTAACACAAGCAAAGGAAGAAGCAGACCAGATAAGACAGAACTGTCAGGACATGATAAAAACCTACCAGGTTCGTTTGCCTTTCCAAGAGCTAGTGACCGATGTGCTAAGTATCTGTGCTTTTTTTATTTGCTAAATCTGAAATGTAGAACAGATCTGGTTAAGCAAAAGCAAGTTGTTTCCTGTGTTAAAGTACTGGAACTCAAAAGTATCTTAATAGAGAGCTTTTCAAACAAAATAAAGTTGCTAGAAGATAACAGAAGAATGAAACATGAAGAGAAATGCTTCTGTATTATGTAATATAGCTTAAGTGTCCTCTGTAATATATATTATATATTTATATATAATGTATATTATATATTTAATATATATAATGTCTTCTGTATTACATAATATACCTTAAGTATCCTCTGTAATATATATTATATATTTATATATAATGTATATTATATATGTAATATATATAATGTCTTCTGTATTACATAATATACCTTAAGTATCCTCTGTAATATATATTATATATGTATATGTGTTTATATTATATATGTAATATATATAATGTCTTCTGTATTATGTAATATACCTTAAGTATCCTCTGTAATATGTATTATGTAATGTATATATATAATGTCTTCTGTATTATGATTACATACTTTAAGTGTATTCTGTTTCTGCAAAATTCATGTTGGATGTATTCTTCAGTTTTAGATACATAAGCTATTTCTTTTACAATTAGTAATTTCAAAGCTTTGTTTAGTTTTCAAAGTATAAAACTTCAAAATCTGTCATTACCTTCCATTTTCTTTCTATCAGGAATCAGAAGAAATCAAATCAAATGAGCTTGATGCCAAGCTTAGAGTCACAAAAGGAGAACTTGAAAAACAAATGCAAGAAAAATCTGACCAGCTAGAAGTGAGTAGTTTTATCTTTGGTATTGCATAATAAATACATGCTAGCTTGGATTGTGTAATGAATGCAGAAGAAGAAAGAGCACTAGTTGCCATCTGTGTTCAAGGTCCTTTGAGGGAGGGAGCAGGGAACAAATCTTAGATTTTGCTTAGTGCATTGTGATTTGTGGGTTTATTATTGTGTGTGTGTGTGTGTGTGTGTGTGTGTGTGTGTGTGTGTGTGTGTGTGTGCATGAATGCATGTATATTTGTATGCAGTGGACCCACGTGTGTGAAGGCCAGAGGTCAGCATTAGGTGTCTTCCTCTTGCTACTCACGTTATTTTTTTAAGTTTTTTTTTGTTGTTGTTTTTTCGCTTTTCGAGGTAGGGTCTCAAAAATTCCAGGCTGACCTGGAATTCACTATGTAGTCTCAGGGTGGCCTCAAACTCATGGCAGTCCTCCTACCTCTGCCTCCGGAGTACTAGGATTAAAGGTGTACGCCACCACACCGGCTAAAGTTTTAATTTTTATTCATTAATTAGAGGCAGGGAGAAAAAGAGAGCGAGCAAGAGAGAGAGAGAGAGAGAATGGGTATGTCAGGGCCTCTAGCCACTGCAGACAAATTCCAGACGTATGCACCACTTTGTGTGTCTGGCTTACATGGAACCTGGAGAATCAAACCTGGGTCCTTAGGCTTCATAGGCAAGCACTTTAACTGCTAAGTCATCTCCAGCCCCATCTACGTGATTTTTTGAGTCAGTGTCTCACGGAATCTGTAGGTTACCAGTTCAGCTAACCAGCAAGCCCCAGGCATCCTCCTGTCTCCATCTCCCCATTGCTGGGATTACAGATGCATGCCAGCACACCTAGCAATTTTACCTGGGTGCTGGGAATCCAGATTCAGATTCTCATGCTTGTGCAGCGAGCACATTACCAATGGAATACTTCGCTAGCCCCACTTATGTTTGTTTTAAACAGATGCATCATGCCAAAATAAAGGAACTGGAAGATCTGAAGAAGACGTTTAAGGAAGGCATGGATGAGCTGCGGACACTGAGAACAAAGGTAATCAAATCTTAACAGTCTATGGAAAGAGTAAATATCTTTAACTTAGAATTTACTCTGATTTTTTTTTCTTTCTGTTTTCAAGGTATGGTATCACTCTGGCCCAGCCCAGGCTGACCTGGAATTAACTATGTAGTCTCAGGGTGGCCTCGAACTCAGGGCAATCCTCCTACCTGTGCCTCCTGAGTGCTGAGATTAAAGACCTGTGCCACCATGCCTGGCAACTCTGATTTTTAAAGTGGTAGAAAAAGGATAGTCAGAAAGTTGTCAAATTAAAAGTAGAATAGCACATCAGAATAACAGCATTCCTTAGTAACAAAGCTGACTTGTTGAAATGAATGTTGCCATGTTAGTACCTTTGAAGTGCTTCCGAACATTCCTATTTCATTGCACACTTGACTTATCCTTGAGCTTTTGATCTAAAAACATCTTTTTAGCAAATCAATTAGAAGGATATGTAGCCCTTAGAACCGTGTCAGAAAATAATAAGGCATTCTTTATATTATTCCTGATGTATTTAATACCTTACATGCATTATGTATTCTAAATCTTAGCAAATCCTTTCCCATGTTTATAGACTTTTGTCAGTATGATTTCCCTTTTAATATTGATATAATCTATATGTCATTCATTTATTTAGAAATAGGGTTTTAAGTAACCACCTTGAAGTTGAGATCACCTAATATTAAAGTGCTTTTTTGTATACCTCATTTCTTCAGGTGTTTGTTTGTTTTTCAAGGTAGAGTCTCACTCTAACTCAGGTTGACCTGGAATTCACTATGTAGTCTCAGGGTGGCCTCCAACTCACAGTGATCCTCCTACCTCTTCCTCCTGAGTGCTGGGATTAAAGGTGTGCACCACCACTCCTGGCTTTCAGGTCAGTTTTTTAAGGCAGGTAGGGACGATGGAGTTCAATAAAACAAAGTGACATGCTAAAACTCCGAGACTGATGTCCAGGACTTACCACCATGTTTTCTTCAAACTGATGCTGCCTTAGTTTTCATCTTGGCTTACTCGTGCGAATGCTATCTGTAATAGCTTAAAAGGAGCAACAAAAAAACCTGTGGCTTAACCAGGCGTGGTGGCGCACGCCTTTAATCCTAGCACTCGGGAGGCAGAGGTAGGAGGATCACTGAGAGTTGGAGGCTACCCTGAGACTACATAGTGAATTCCAAGTCAGCCTGAGCCAGAGTGAGACCCCTACCTTGAAAAACAAAACAAAACAAAAAAACCTGTAGCTTAACTTGATTCTGATCGTTTCATAGGCAAAATGTCTAGAAGATGAGCGATTAAGAACAGAAGATGAATTATCAAAATATAAGGAAATTATTAATCGTCAAAAAGCTGAAATTCAGAATCTGTTGGACAAAGTGAAGAGTGCCGCCCAGCTGCAGGAGCAGCTTCAGAGGTGGGAGCCGAGCAATTCTGTGTATGGGCATGTCAGCAGGCTTTTCCATCCTGCCACACCTGCTGTTTTTAAAGCACTTATAATTTGATTTATAAATTTAAAAATTTCCTCATTGAAAGTTTTTGGACTATCTTTGAGCTGTTATCATTATTTGTAAAAATCAAAGTTTCTGTTCCCTAAACATTGAAGGAATCAATTTATAAGACAGGATGAATTTGTTTAATTCCTTTACCTATTCTTTAGCTTTCAAATGGTAACTTGGACACTATAACTTTCTTCTGAAAGGAAAATGTAGATCAGGATCTAGTTTTGCATCTTCAGCATATGTAGTTTGAGGCCTAGAGCTGGCATTCATGACTCCTCATTAAACCATTTAACTGAACGTCATGACATTTGTGGCAGGATCAGGATTCAGGTGGAATTCGAGCAGTGTCTTTTTGTACATCAGCCATATGTGAGCAGCCGAGTGCTGCTAAAGAACTCATGGTCAGCACCAAGACTGGGAGTGTTGGAAATTCCCTATTGCCAACCTCAACCTGGTGTATTGTGATGCCTGCAATCCTGGCACGTGTCTTGCCAGAGCCTTCTCCCCATGGTCATACCTTACCGCTTTTCTCTTCCTTAGAGTTTGTCTTTCCTACTATTCATTCCTGGCAAGTGATTAATTAATTACAAGGAAGACAGTGGGAGCTATTGTGACTATTCTTCCCACGCCTTGCTCTCAGTCCTTTGAACTGTCTACACCTACAGCCGTTCTTCCTTTGCTTCTGATCTCATGGAAGGAGTGTCGCTGTCCTGCGAATTTGGTGATTTCTACCCCTGCTCTGCGTCACGTGCTTTTTTACTTTCTCAGGGCCTTTCTTGATACCATCTTCTTCATTCTCTTTCCTGCTGACCTTTCTCTCATTTTTACATTTAACTATGAATATACATTGCTTTCAACTGTTTGACTAGGATCAAATATAAACATGAGTGTATTTTTTAAAACTGCCAAAACTTGAGACCTTCCCCTACCAGCTTTTCTTTCTCTCTAGAATTTTGTATGCTTGTTCTCCACTTATTCATTTCCTGTATTCTGTTTATCTCCATATCACTATACTTTTACCTCAGCATTTCATTAAAAATGAATGACAACTTCAGTGTGATAGATGCAGCTCAGATCCAGCCTTCTGTGAACTTTTGGTATCTTTTAATACCACTGGAGTCTTCTTTCTTGGTGTGGCTGTTTTCCTTTGGTTTCATCTACATGATATTTTCCTGTGTTCTTCCCACTTTCTGGCCACTACTATTTTGGTGTCCTATGGATCTTCTCTTTCTGTCAGAAATCCTTCTGTTGCAGTTTTATTCTACCATTGAGGGATGTCAGTCATTCTTCTACTGTACTGAAGGTCCTTTGACTCACTATCTTCAGTCTTATGCATAGCTTTATGCACCTATGTATGAAGAACACCTCAAGTGTTAATATGTCCAAAATTGATTCCTTTTTATGCTCACAAGTAATTCTCTCATGTACCTGGGATGAATGGTGAGCTTGGATTCACGTGGCTGTCCAACCCAAGAATCTGTAGGCCATCTTTGAACTCTTCCTTTCCTACCCTCACATACCCAACCAGTCACAAAAATATTGGTGATATCAACTCTAAGTCCAGTTTTTTTTTAATTATTTTTTTTTATTTTAGAAAGAGAGGGGAGAGAATTGACAGACCAGGGCCTCAGCCACTTAATTGAATTTCAGATGCTTGCGCCACCTCGTGGGCATGTGCAACCTTGCACTTGCCTCACCTTTGTGCATCTGGTTTATGTGGAATCTGAAGAGTCCAACATGGGTCCTTAGACTTTGCAGATAAGCGCCTTAACTACTATGCCATCTCTCTAGCCCTACTTTTTTTTCTGGAGGCAAGCCTAACAAACTGCCTACCCCCTTCCCCCCTTTTTTTTAGTTTTCCAAGGTAGGGTCTCACTCTAGCCCAGGCTGCCCTGGAACTCACTCTGTATTCTCAGGGTGGCCTCGAACTCATGGCAATCTTCCTACCTCTGCCTCCCGAGCGCTGGGATTAAAGGTGTGCGCTACCACGCCAGGCCTTGCCCCTGTTTTTTAATGGACGGGTGGGGGGGGAGGGGGGAGAGAATTGGCATGCTAGGGCCTTTAGCCATTGTAACCAAACTCTTGGATGCACGTGCCACCTAGTGCATGAGTGTGACCTTGCACGCTTACATCACCATGTACCCGTGCCTTACGTGGGCCCTTGAGAGTCGAACATGGGTTCTCGGGCTTTTCAGGCAAGTGCGCCTTAACCACTAAGCCGTCTCTCCAGCCCAGTCCGTTTACTATTTATCTTTCCACTGCTATTACCATAGTTAGTATAAGCCACTGTCAGTTCTCATCTGGGAAGCTACTATAGCTTAAAAGCTTTTTGTTTTTGCATACTTCAAGCCATTTCTTACACCATTATTAACATTGAGTTTTTTTATTTTGTGGGGGGGCAATTTTTTTTTATATGTTGAAATACTGGTTATTAAACTTAAGGCCTTGTGTTTGCTAGGCAAGCACTCTTCTACTCTACCATAGCTGGCAAGCTGTGTCCACAACCTGTACCTAGTTTCCTGTTGATTCAGATTTCAAAGTTCCAATGTCTTAGCTAAGATTAATGACCTGGCGCTTGCTTCTTGCATGCCTTTCCTTTCTGTACAGCTAAAATCAGTTAACTAATGGTTATAGACTGTGCCAGGCTTTATGTGCTGAGTGCTAGGGATCAAACACAGTCCTTATCATCATCAGCAGTGGACCAGTGGACAACAGGAAGTCCACCTCTCATTCCTTCCCAAGCTCTGTCACATTCTCTTTTTCTGCTTAGAACATGTTTTGTTCTACAGAAACCCCAGCTTTCCCTTAGGTCAGGGATTGACAAGTTATGGCCCTTAAGCCAAATCTAGTCCATTGCCTCTTTTTGCAAGTGAAGAGCACTTGGGAATATAGTCACACTGATTCATTTGTGTTTTGACTGTGGCTGTTTTCACACTGCCATGGCAAAGTGGAACTGTTTTAAAAAAAAATCCATATGACCCAGAAACCGAACTTAGTTCCTGCTTGCCTTCTGTGGACAAAGCTGTGACCGAGTGTTTATTTGAGCATCACTCATTACCTGTTCTGGGTTTTCCTCATCAAAGATGTTTTATCACACTTGTATGACTTCCCTATTTGTTTACAAGCTCTTTGAAACCTTGCTTACTTAGCTTCCCAGCTCTTTTGCTTCCTATGACTTACTAGGCATTCATAAGTATTTGGATGAGTTAAATAAAAGAATGTTTATAAATCATTTTATTAAGTGAAAATTCCCAAACCATTAATTTAATGTTTAATAGTTTAATTTTTCTTAACTATAAACTTTGTTTTTTAGAGGTAAACAAGAAATTGAAAATTTGAAGGAAGAAGTGGAAAGTCTTAATACCTTGATGAATGACCTACAGAAAGACATTGAAGGCAGCAGGAAAAGGGAATCTGAGCTCCTGCTGTTTACAGAAAAGCTCTCTAGTAAGAACGCTCAGCTGCAGTCTGAATCCAATTCTTTGCAGTCACAATTTGATAAACTGTCCTGTAGTGAAAGTCAGTTACAAAGCCAGTGTGAGCACATGAAACAGACAAATGTTAATTTGGTAAGTATCAGTGTGCTTTTACTTCTTAGCGCAACATAGCAAGTAACACAGATTAAATATCCCTTACAGCTTAAAAGTGTGGTGGCAGTTCATTTAAGCTCTTTCACTGACATTGTGGTATTTTAAATGCTGTAACAATGTATTTTTCCTTTTAATGAATGTAATTTATAATGAAATTTCTTCCTAAATGCTAAAGAACATAATGCTTTTGAAATTAAGGAAACCATGATTTCTATAATCCCCAATTTATATTATCATTTTTTAAAAGACAATACTTTATATTTCTGGGTGTTTTCACAATTAAAAATGGTTTAGTATTTCCAAGCAATTAGTGTCTTCAAGTTGCTCATAGAAATAAAATGAGTCTTGGGTCTAGGGTGATGGGTTAGTGGTTAAAGGCAGTTGTTTGTAAAGCTTGCTGTCCCAGGTCTGATTCTTTAGCACCTACATAAAGCCAAATGTACGGACACAAAGTGACACATGTGTCTTGTGATCCCAGCATGCCTAGACAATGGGGGGTAGAGTCAGAAAAATTCAAAGTTCATTGGTCATCTAGTCTGGTGTTAGCAGTGGTAGGAGACCCTATTTCAGACGGTGGAGCAGACACCTTGACATTGTTCTCTGATCTTCACATATGCTCTGTGTTTCATACATGCCTCCTCCACAAATCAATTTTTTAATTCAAAAATAACTTAAATCTTTAAAATTCCAAAGTTCAGAGATCTGTATTGCAAATTTATTCTATACATAAAGTGTCATACCCATTACTATATCTTTATGCCTTGCTATGTGAGAACTTAGAAGTGCCCAGTCAAGAATCTCTTCTCCCATGGATTTATATTTTTAAGGTTTTAAACTGCAAGCAATAATAGAAACAAACATACTAAAATCAGTGCTTTTTAATTTTACCTTACTTGATTTTCAGGAAAGTAGATTGCTTAAAGAAGAAGAACTAAGAAAAGAGGAAGTCCAAGCTCTGCAAGCTGAACTGACTTGTACACGAGCAGAAATTAAAGCCTTGAGTACCCAGGTTGAAGAGCTAAAAGATGATTTAGTAACCCAGAGACGTAAGCATGCCTCTAATACCAAGGATCTTACCAAACAACTTCAACAAGGTACAGATTCTTCCACGTTTTTTAGTCATTTTTTTAGTCATTGTTTTTACAGAAAACACATTCTGCTCAGGGTTTGTCATAAAGATAGGATCTGTGATGTGTGTTTGTTTCTTTTCTTTTTCAAACACACAATCCTACTTCTGCTTCCAGAGTGTTGAGGATAAAGAGGGCCATGCTACCGTCACCATACTCATCCTCTGTGTTCTTTTAAGTACGTTAGGGTCATCAACAAAATTGATAAGCTTACTGCAATTCCATGAGTACTGTCTTCTGTGCTATGAAATTTTTATTCAGAAAGCCATAGAATTTCAGAATTGAGAAAGTACCTTAGAACAGCAAAATCCGAACTTTCTTTTTTTAATATTTATTCATTTGAGAGAGAAAGAGAGAGAGAGTGAGTGTGTGTGTGTGTATGGGTATGGGTATGCCAGGGCCTTCTGCCACTGCAAATGAACTTCAAATGCATGCATGGCTTTAGACAGGTACTGGAGACTCAAATCTAGGCTGCCAAGCTTTGCCAGCAAGTGCCTTTAACTGCTGTCTTCTCTCCATCTTTGAGTTTTCTTTAACTCCATATTTTATCAGCAAAAATTGTTTCAATGTTTTCTCAAATTCATACATTCATAGATTTTAAGAGAGTTTTTTTTTTTTAATGAGAGACAGCAAGAGCGAGAGATAGATAAAGAATTGGTGCACCAGGGCCTCCAGCCACTGTAATTGATCTCCAGACGTGCTCACCATCACCTTGTGCACACATGCGACCTTGTGTGCTTCTGTCACCTTGTGTGTCTGGCTTACATGGATCTGGAAAGTTGTACATGGGTCCTTGGGCTTCACAGGCAAACGCCTTAACCATTTCTCCAGCCCAGTTCATGGATTTTTTTTTTAAATTTATTTTTGAAGAGAGAGAGATAGAGAGGGAGAGGGAGACAGAAATGGGCGCGCCAGCAGTCTCACAGCTGCTGTGAATGAAATCCAGATGTGTCGCCCCCTTGTGGGCAAGTGCGGCATTGCGCCCTTGCCTCACTTTGCATCTGGCTAAACGTGGGACCTGGAGATTGGAACCGCTGGACACTGGAACCAGCATTCTTAGGCTTAGCAGGCAGGCCCCTTAGCCGCTAAGACATCTCTCCAGCCCCAGTTCATGGATTTTAAACATGTATTACTCTATTTTATCTGGATTAGAAAATGTGAGAGATACCAATTTAGAAAGATTTGTCTTTGTAAGTTATAAATCACTTGGGTACAGCAATTAACAACTAGAATTGTAATAGCAATTTTTTTCACAAGCTTTAGATTAAGCCTGCATGGTAGTGTGTACCGTTCATCCTAACACTCAGAAGGTGGAGGCAGGAGAATAAAGAATTCAAGGTCATCCACAGCTACATAGCAAGTTTAAGACTGGTCTGAGCTACGTAAGATCCTATCTTTTAAAAAAAATGTTTTATTTAGTTATTTTTTATAGAGAAAGAGGCAGATAGAAAATGGGCATGCCAGGGCCTCCAGCCACTGCAAATGAACTCCAGATGCATGCGCCATCTTGTGCCTCTGGCTTGTGTGTGTACTGGGCAATTGAATCTGGGTCCTTTGGCTTTGCTGGTAAGTTCCTTAACCACTAAACCGTCTGTCCAGCCCAGATCCTGTCTTAAAAAGCAAAACACATAGGGGCTGGGGAGATGACTCAGTGGGCAAAGTGCTAGCCACACAAGCGTGAGAACCTGAGCTTAGATCCCACATAAAAAAAATGCCAGGTGTAGACTGGAGAGATGGCTTAGTGGTTAAGGCACTTGCTGCAAAGCCAAAGGATCCTGGTTCAATTCTACAGGACCCAAATAAGCACAAGGGGGCACATGCATCTAGAATTTGTTTGCAGTGGCTGGAGGCCCTAGAGCACCCATTTTCTCTCCCTCTCTCTCTCCCTCTTTCTCTCTCTCAAATAAATAAAAATTAAAAAGCCAGGTGTGGTGATGCCTACCTGGTATTGTAATTCCTACACCAGGGAGGTGAAGACAGAATTCCTGGGGCTCACTGACTAGTAGTCTAGAAGAGTTCGTGAGCTCTAGGTTCAACAAAAGACCCTATCTCAAAAAATGAGATGAGAAGGGCTGGGGAGATGGCTCAGAATTTAAAATTGTTTGTTTACAAAGTTGCAGACCAGAGGTTGATTTCAATCCCCCATCTTCCATGTAAAGTCAGACACAAAGTGGCACGTGTGCCTGTGATCCCAGCGAGCCTATGACGGTGGGGTGCTGAGCCTGGAGAATCTGAAGTTCATAGACCAGCTAGACTGGTGTTCCTTTGCAATGGCAGGAGATCCCGTCTCAAAGGAGGTGGAAGTTGAGCACAAACACCTTGAGGTAGTCCTCTGATCTTCACATGCACACTGTGTCATGTGCACAGCCATACACACATATATGTGCATACACATGAGCCAGGCATGGTGGTGCATGCCTTTAATCCCAGCAGTCAGGAGGCAGAGGTAGGAGGATTGCCAAGAGTTTGAGGCCACCCTGACACTGCATAGTGAATTCCAGGTCAGCCTGGGCTAGAGTGAGACCCTACCTTGGGAGAAAAAAAAGTGAGAGCCATTGAGGAAGACGCCCACCCATGTCAACCTCTGGCTGCCACATGCACACACAATGTACCTAGACATATACAAACATGCATATACACATAAAAAGGCAGCATAAATAAAAAATCATACCAGTTTTTGGGAATCTGTGCCATGTGTTTGGGATACAAGTAAGACATGCATTCCAACTTATTGTTTTCTATTATCCTTCACTGTTTTGGGTTTTAAAATAAGTATTGTGAGAGGAAACTTAGCATTTACTTAATATGAATATATTTTAGATATACATCAAAAGAATTTAGTTTGTTTTTATACATGAATTGAAAAGAAATTTCTGATACTGGGAAAGATAGTCTTTGAAGACTGAAAGTTCACTATGATGATGTGATGCATGTATCATTTGTCAAAACGTTGTTTCTATGCATTTTGTTATTTGACCGATACATTTCCCAATGGCATTTTACATGAATGACATAGCGACTAGAATCAGATAGTGGGGCAAATGGTCATTAGGACTGTCAAAACTAATCTATTTCCTTTTCCCATAGCACGAAGAAAATTAGATCAGGTTGAGAATGGAAGCTATGATAAAGAAGTTAGCAGCATGGGGAGTCGTTCTAGCTCATCAGGTAAAAAATAATGATTTTTAGCTGTTATCTAGTAATGGGTTAAAAAAATAATAGCTTTTTTTTGTTTTAAAAAGTATTGATATGCTTTGCTTCTTTTTGAACTTTACAAAATAGAAGCCTTGTAATTATATTGTGAAAAATGTTTCAAATTCTTCCCCAAGATTTCAGATTTGTCTTGGGCTTATTCGTGTGTGTGTGTGTGTGTGTGTGTGTGTGTGTGTGTGTGTGTGTGTGTGTGTGTGTGTGTGTGTGTGTTGCAGCAACTTCCTCAAAGTTCTAAAGTTTAGACTTATGTCCATCTATATAGAGAGACTTGGTATGTGACCTAGGATATGCTAAAATGACCATTGTTATACAGTATCAGGTTTGTATATGCAGTTTCCTTTGTTATCTGGAAAGGATTGGTCCAGGACCCCTCTAGGATACCAGGTGCTTCAAGTCTCTGATAAAGTGGTGTAGTATTTGTGCATACCTGTGTTCATCCTCCTGTAGACTGAAGTCATCTCTAGACCATGAATGATTCCTAAAGCACTCTCAGTACTGTGGAGACAGTGTTACACTGTTGGATTTAAGGCAGAAAGGTGTGCGTGTTCAGTATAGACCATTTTAAAAAATATTCCCAATCTGAGGTGGTTTGAACCTGTGGGTGGGTGACTCACACATGGAGGGCAAAACCATGTGTCTGTGTATACACATACTCACACACTCTTTTCTTGAGATTTTGTTTCTCTGTTTACACTTCCTTACCCTGTTCCTGAAGTGACTGTCATTGGGATTTGTGGAAATGAGAATTTGCACCACAGGTGACCTGTGATGTGTTCTTTGCCTAACTCATTTAGAGTGAATATTTTGGATATATGACTTGAGATGAGGGTAACTCCACTTAGCATCTGAACCAGTTTCTTTGTCTGCAGGGTCACTTAATGCCCGCAGATTTAGAGGGAATATTTTGAATAAATGACATGAGATGAGACTGACTGACTACACTTTACAGCTGAACTGGTTTTTCTGTCTGCAGGGTCACTTAATGCCCGCAGCAGTGCTGAAGATAGACCTCCAGAAGACACCGGCTCGTCAGCAGCTGTGGACACCAGCTTTCCAGAAGTGGACAAGGCCATGCTGGTTGAGAGGATAGTTAGGTTGCAAAAAGCACATGCCAGGAAAAATGAAAAGATTGAATTTATGGAGGACCACATCAAACAATTGGTAGAAGAAATAAGAAAAAAAACAAAGTATGTGTTACTATGGTAGCATAACCAATGCCAAGAGCCCATCTTTGACAAAACAATTTTAAATTATATTTTAATTACATACAATCTTCATATATATATATTGTTTTCGAGGTAGGGTTTCACTCTAGCCCAGGCTGACCTGAAATTCATTATGGAGTCTTGGGGTGGCCTTGAACTCATGGCAATCCTCCTACCTCTTGCCTCCCAAATTCTGGGATCAAAGGTGGGTCCACCACACCCAGTTTTATTTACGTTTTTTAGTGCGGTTTCATCATGTTACCCAGGCTGGCCTTGAACTCTAGGGCTCCAGTGATCTGGTGACTTGGTATCTCGAGTGGCTGTGACTGTAACCAGCACCACCAGGCCTGACTTGATCTTACACTTATGCAGCCCTTCACCTTTAGTGATCACCTGTTGTAGTATAGCTTTGGGGAATATAAATATGAAAGAAAAGTAGGTCTTTCCTTTAAGGTGTTAAAGAGTTGGTTAGTGTTAGATAATTTGTTGGTGGTGTTTGCATACTAAAAGAACTTTGGATGTTAGAAAGACAATACTTAGCTTTTGAGCCATGGCGTAGGCAGGAATACCTTGAGAGACAGTGTTGCTACCCCACAGGGATTAACTGAGGTCTTCATCCCCACAGTGGATAGATACCATGAGACCATGGGGGAGGTTGGCAGGGGCGTGGACAAGGGGATGGACGAGTATAACCTATTACATTGTTTATAAAATAAATTTTTTTTTAAATGACTATGACTCTGAGATAGATAGAGCTTTGGGTTTTTTTCCCTGCTGGGCAGATCCTCGTGGGGTAGTTGATTGGCACCTCCTGGTATAAGGTACTGCCTAAGGCTTAGCATTGTCTCATTCATTCCGTCTACCACCCAGGGAGTTACTAAATCCACCAGCATTGAGACTTGTCAGGTAAGGGACAGACTGAGCTGGAGAATCAAGCCCAGCACCCTAATTTGTACTTACTGCACCAAAAATCTCACAAATGTCATATCCATGTATATGAAAGTTGCTGTTTTTGTATGTAGGACTTTTTTCTCATGTGTAGGCATGTGCAGTTGGAAGCTAGAGGGCAACATCAGATGTTCCTTGGGAACGCTGTTCACCTTTTTCCTTTTTGAGATGGTCTCTCAGTGGCCTGAAGTTCACCAGTTAAGCTAGACTGGCTGGCTTGTGAGTGCAGAGATCCGCCTTTCTCCTCTACCCTTCCTTCCATGCTGGGATTACAGCGTAGGCTCCTATGTCTGATATTCTCACAGGGTTCTAGGGATTGGATTCAGGTCCTTTGCCCCCCCCCTCCCCCCGGCCCATGGAAACCTTTCTTTTTCTCTTTTCTCTTTTCCTTTGTATTGAGAGCTTCCATACTTACAGACAATAAACCATGATAATTCCCTCCCCTTCTTCACTTTCCCCTTCACAAATCCACACTCCATTATACCCCTTCCCTGTGTCCATTAGTCTCTCTTATTTTGATGCCATCATCTTTTCCTCCTATTATGAGGGTCTTGTGAAGATAGTGTTAGGCACTATGAGGTCATGGATATCAAGGGCAATTTCTGCCTGGTCAATTGCATTGTAAGCAGTTCTGCCCTTCCTTCGGCTCTTATTACATTCTTTCCACAATGGCAGGTCCTTAGCTTTTAAAGTAAGCACTTTACTGACTGAGCTGTCTCCTCACTCCATAAATGGTTACTTTGAAATAATTATAGACCTAAAGAAAAGTTTACCTATGACTTTTAAAGGAAAAAAATGAGGCTTTAAGTTTAATAATAAGGTAATAAAAATATTAACAAGTCAAACCAACAAAGTAATATTTACAGTTAAATAAAGGAAAAATAGAAAAGCTGTGTTTACATATCTTTAAGTACCATGATAGAACAAAGAACAGGTAAAAAAAATCTAATAAGGCTAACTCTTTTCTAGCATAGGTTATTAGCCCAGTGGGTTTTGTTATGCTAATAATTCTTAGGCTAGGCTTTTTTGACTCTTACGATTCCAGTGCTTTTATTCTGTAAGTACACAATTGATGGTCGTGTTTTTTATTCCACAGAATAATTCAGAGTTACATTTTGCGAGAAGAAGCAGGCACCCTTTCCTCAGAAGCATCTGACTTTAACAAGGTCCACTTGAGCAGACGTGGTGGTATCATGGCATCTTTATACACATCCCACCCTGCTGACAGTGGGCTAACACTGGAACTCTCTTTAGAAATCAACAGAAAATTACAGGCTGTTTTGGAGGATACCTTACTAAAAAACATTACTTTGAAGGTATTTGTGTTTCTTATCTACTCACCAGTCAGTAAAATGGCAAAATGATGTCTTGATCACAGTCCCATGTAGCCCTTAGGCTGTCTCTGTAATGTGGCATACCATGTCCCTCAGATCTAAAAGGTTAGTGCATTATTTTTTCTCTTTTGAAAAGTACAGATTGTTTTTTATTTATTTATTTGAGAGAGAGAGAGGCAGATAGAGAGAATGGGCACGCTAGAACCCTCTCGCCACTGCAAACGAACTCCAGACATATGTGCCACCTTTTGCATCTGGATTATGTGGGTACTGGGGAATTGAACCTGGGTCCTTTGGCTTTGCCAGCAGCTGTCTTAACCACTAAGCCATCTCTCCAGCCCAAAAAGTACAATTTAAAAAAAAATAAAATTTTTTATTTATTTGTTTGATATAGAGGGGGAGAGAGAGGAAGAGGCAAATAGGGAGAATGGGCTCGCTAGGGCCTCTAGCCACTGCAAACAAACTCCAAACACATGCACCACCTTATGCATCTGGCTTACATGAGTTCTGGAATTAACCTAGGTGCTTAGGCTTTGCAGGCAAGCACCTTCATCACCAAGCCATCTCTCTAGCCCAAGAAGTACAAATTTTTTAACTGAGTCAGTTTAGTTAGTGAAAAAGGAGATTGTTTACTTCATAGTGGATGACATATAATTTAATTAGTTACAATTTCAAAAATACAACTTTTTAATGTTACAATATTTTAATGTACTTTGTGGCTTAATATTTTGCAGCTGTTGGCTGACCCAGATGTTCTCTTTTTGCTGTGTATGGGTCTTAATAGTTAGCAATGGTTTTGAAAAAGTTTTTAAATCTAAGTAATCATTTTGTGCACTGAAATTTGCATTTTTAGTAAAGAGATGAAATATAATTGAAATGTTGAGACCTGTCTCACTGGAACATCTGTGTATCTAGTTTATCTCACTTAGCATTTAAGGCTTGTAGTCGTTTGCATATGTATGTCCCCCACAGATTCAGGTGTTTCATTAACTTGGATCTTTGCTGGAGGAGATATCACTGGGGGAGGATCCTGGGGCCCAGCCCGAAGGCGTGTTTGGGGGTGGATCTGATTGCAGCCCAGAGTTGTGAGAGAGCATCTGAACTCTGGCGGGTTTGTGTGCTGGTGGTGCTGTTTTGCTTGCTGCAGTTTTTCTCTCTGCTTGGATCTATGGAAGCAAGTAGCTTCTTCACCAGTCAGTGATGGTGCTCCCTGGATCTGTAAGCCGAAATAAATCCCTTCCTCCCCTAAACTGCGTCTGGTTGGATCTTTGTCCCAGCAATGCGGCACTGACTATGAAAGGGCTGATTGTCACCCAGTTTCAGAATGTAGGCAAAAATAGTTCAAACTGAATCTTTTTATTATACTTAATACTACACTTACTCTCTTCCAGTTTTTTAAGGAAAATTTCAAAATTTAGGCAAAAGTAGTTTGAATTGAAATTTACTGTACTTAATATTTCTGTTTTCTCCTCCCACCTCCATTGTTAAAGGAAAATCTACAAACGCTTGGAACAGAAATAGAACGACTTACTAAACACCAGCTTGAACTGGAACAGAGGACAAGGAAAACTGAACACAAAGCACTTGCGCAGTAATCGGACAGGAGTCATGGAGCAGCACGTGCCACTGACCAGTGTCATTGGAAAATGTTCCCTGCGTTGTGTGTCAGTCAGTCAACAATTTGTTTTGCTTCACTGCATAAAAATGTGTGGGTACATTGCTATTATGAGTGGGTGCATTGCTGAGTACGCAGTAGAAATATAAGTGTGATGACCTTTGTTCGATATACTACAGTCAGTTCAGTTGCCTGCGACTGAATCTGAACATCGTAACTTCTCATAGTTAGGACAAGGCTTTAAAATAAAAACACCCTTTGTCAGACATTTTCCCTTTAAAATATATAATGTCAAAAATGACTCAGTCTTTTAAAATTATGCATGAAAAGAAAGGTGTTGATCATTCAGCAATTCACTATTTCTGCAACACCAAAAAAAATTGTAATTTTTTTTCTGTTTTGATTTGGGATAATTGGAAGATTGAAGCAGGAGCATCTCTTGAGCTTATAAGTTCAGAGCCAGTATGGCAACCTCACAAGACCCTATCTCAAAACTGGAAAAAAAAAAAAAAAAAAAAAACCTATCTTTTGATACTCCAAAATAGCATTTAATTGTGTTTTAAGGATACATTTGAGTTTTTAAATCTTCCAGTTTAAATTTTAATGAAAACTAAACTTAGAAGGAAAGCTAGCTGTTGGTAACTAGCAGTAATCAGGCATTGTATATTTCTGTCAGGTTTCCTTACCTGTCTAAGGGCATTTTTTTTCCATACTTGAACTTAATTTGAGTTAATAGTTGAATTTTTAAAAATCTTTAGTTCCTAAGCTGGGCGTGGTGGCGCGCGCCTTTAATCCCAGCACTCGGGAGGCAGAGGTAGGAGGATTATCATGAGTTCGAGGCCACCCTTAGACTATATAGCAAATTCCAGGTCAGCCTGAGCTAGAGTGAGACCCTACCTTGAAAAACCAAAAAAAAATAATAATAATAATAAATCTTTAGTTCCTTAAAATATGATTTTTAAACAACATTTTACTTATAAATTTCCTGTGGGCTTCAGTTATTTTTAAAATATGAAATGAATTCAATTATTTGAACAGAAAAATGGATACTTTGAAACTGACATGCTTTAAGTTGACTGCCATTGTCTGAAAGGTGAATGTCATGACACACACTGTTCATGAAGGGTCAGTTTCCCCAGAGAACTGGTCTATGCAGTAGCTCTGAATTATTTCATCTGATCACCACTCTTCATCATTGATACAGTTAATGGTTATAATCATACTGGACCCCAATATGATATTTCTGTAATTTATTTAAAACACAAAGTATATCTCTATAACCAAAGGAACTTTAGAGCCAAATTGTTGTATCTTGTTGGATTTTTACAGTGTTTATTTAAAAATACATTTAAATATTGTTGGATCATAGTGTCTATAGTTCTGTCATTGATTTTTTTTCTCAGCTCTTGTAACTGCTCAGCTACTCTTTTTTTTCTTAAATCTGTGCTGTGTTCACCTCACTTTAAGTCATATGCAGCAAGCCTTATTTTTGTTTTGGGTTTTAGCATTTTTCCTCTTTAAAGGAAGTGAGTTTTGGGGTGATATGATACCCTTAAAATTGTGTGAACTGTAGCTGGGTCTGGGTGAGGGGCACACTGATAATTTTTGCACTTTGGAGGTGAAGGCAGGAAGATAAGGAGTACAAAGATAGCCTGGGCTACATGCAGCCTTGTCTTCAACATGCAAAAAGGAACTGTATGGGTTCTAAATGTTTGGATCATTGGTGGCAATGTCCTTATAATGTGTTTTAGCATTTTTTTTCAACTTAACATTGTTTTAAAAGATACTTTACTAAAAAATTTGGTAATTCAGCATAGTCTCAGCTTTTCCTAAATACTGAGTTATATATTATCATCCAAAAAACCTTTTTACTTAAAAGTGAAAATACATATTCAAAGATGTTTTATTTTTAAGTAATTGTAAAAATTATTAGTTTTACCTTAATGTGTCTGGCTCTTTTATTAATAATTTATCAGAATAAAAACCTATGAGAATAGTGCAATAAATTTACAATATTTTCTCTTATATTCCTAGACATACTTGTAATGCTCTAAAAGTCAGTAATACTCTAAAAATCTGTCTCCAGAAAGCAACATAACTAATCTTTCCTGGTTGATTGTGTGGTGTGGATTCATAAGGTACAATAGCTGGAGTTTTCTCTCCAAGACACAAAATGTATAATGGAGATGAGATACTGGCCAGAGTCACAGTATGCTGTGCCTCTGTGCTTGTAAAAGGAACATACATTTGTTACAGACAAAAATGGAACATGTTAATAGCTTATTTGTGCCACCAGATACTTGGAGAATCTTAATAATAAAACAATTTAAAAAGTTAATAAAAAGCCATACTTTATCTATAGTACTATCTTCTCCCATAAATTGAGGCAGCTGACTGAGTTTTAAAGGAAATGTTGGGTTTTCTCTATCCTCCAGTGCCCACTGCAGCCTTTGAACCTGATCAGAACCAAGTAAAGCAGTATACAGATGCTATAGATCTGAGATCGCTCTCTGCTGACTCACAGGCAGCTCTGGTGGAGAGTTTGAGGGCCTTCTGCCCATTACAGTTTTGAATGTATGGAGAAAGAATCAGGTATCTGGAAAGGGTAAATCGGAGACCTGAGAGAAATTTTGTTTTATCTCATCATTAGTTGTAAACATCAAAGGTTTTTGTAGTTATTTAACAATATTTGGTGTCTTTGAGCAAGAAACTTGTGTGTTTCTTTGCTTCCTAGGTTTTAGTTGGAAAGAATACTTGCTGTGGGTCCCTTTTTTCCATACAACTTCAAATTTTAGTCTGTTAAAACCATTTCAAGAGCCAGGCATGGTGGCACACACCTTTAATCCCAGCTCTTGAGAGGCAGAGGGAGGAGGATTTCTGTGAATTTGAGGCCAGCCTGGGGCTACAAAGTGAGTTCTAGGTCAGCCTGGGTTAGAGTGAGACATTACATCGAAAAAACCAACTAAACAAACAAAACCCCCCACCATTTCAAGGACTGAAGATAGGCTGAATTTGGACAGAAAAATTAGTTTGAACTTTGGTGGTGGTTTTCTTTCTTTCTTTTTAAAAATTTTTATTTTTGAGAGAGAGGGGGAGAAAGAGGCAGAGAGAGAGAGAGAGAGAAAGGGAGAGGATGGGCCGTGCCAGTGCCTTTGAGCCACTGTGAATGAACTCCAGACATAAGTGCCTCCTTGTGCACATGTGCAACATTGCATGCTTGTGTCACTTTTGTGTCTGGCTATATGTAGGACCTCGAGATTCGAACAAGCATTCTTAGGCTTCTCAGTCAAGCACCTTAACCACTAAACTATCTCTCCAGCCCTTGTTTGTTTTTTTGGTTTTGATTTATTTTTTTTTTAAGATTTTATTTATTAGAGACAGAGAGAGGGAGAGAGAGAGAGAATTAGCGTGCTAGGGCCTCTAGCCACTGCAAATGAACTCCAGATGCATACACCACAATGTGCATCTGGCTTACGTGGGACCTGGAGAATCAAACCAGGGTCCTTAGGCTTCACAGTCATGCACCTTAACTGCTAAGCCATCTCTCCAGCGCTGGTTTTGATTTCTAAATACTCACTTAAAGTAATTCAGTTCGGCTAGCCATGTTATCCCATTATTAATAGCCACCTTGCAGGGTACCCTACAGGTACTGTGATCATGGTGAATACACCAGGTAGCCACTTCCCATCCTGTCGGGAGTTGTAGTATAATGAAAATAGCTGGCCAGGTCTTTGGACCTGAGCAGTTCATGCCAGCCCCTTATTCCTGGTTTGAGAAGAGGATTCATCATCTTGGGCAAGGAGGTAGTCCAGAAATCAGAATCTAGCATGAAGCTCTGATGCTAAGTCCTTGCCAGGGCGCTCAGAGCAGACTGCCGTATTCATGCCACTTGTACACATTTCCTAACTTGTCCCAACTTGATACTTAGTTATTCCTAAAGACAAGGGGACAGATCCAAAAGCCACAAGACAACACTAGAGTCTTACGTGTAGTGACTGACTGATGCTTACTTGGCACTCCTAAAGGCGAGTCCCTCATGTCAGGTGTCCAGATTTTGTTTTGAAGTATATGGTTTTCTAAAGATTTTTACATGCAAAATTAAGCCAAGATTTACTAGAAGAAAAAAATTACAGAGCATTAATCTTGTAAGTGGAATATATGCTGCCCTCGCGACGTTACTTTTATAAACCATATCAGTCATACCTTGGAAATATCAACTCTGTTAACCTGTGTTGCTGTCATTTTTTTCCTTTTATAAACAATTTTTTGTCACTGTTAATTTTTAACACCAGTTGGTGGCACTAGAAACCTAAAAATGGTCAGAGTGAAAAGAAAAATGATTGAAAAAGGAAAATAAATGAAAACTGAAGTTGCATATTTAAGTGTACTTTTCTTCTGGGACAGAATTATTTTTAAGTGCACATGGCTGTATCCATTTTGACTGTGATGATGGCACCTGTTTATTTTCTGTAGTACATACATGTTCATTGTATAGATATTCTTTAATTTGATGACACCCTTCATTCTGTAAATATGCTTCTGTATAAAATGATGCTTCCCAGGAGGACTCTGTATATATTGTACTTATTAAACAGGAAACAGCTGTTTCCCAAGTTATGTCCATTGGCCTCTGAAATTATTTGTTACCTGTCTGTGGATAAACAGGCTGACTCTCCAGACTGTCAGCAGTGCAGAGTAGAATTGCTTGGATTTATTTTTAAACTAAGCTCTTTCTGTCTTCGATATTTATCTTGATCTTACCAATACGATTAACCCAAGTGCTATGTTGCATTTTCAACTTTAGTTTAAATTGTAGTTAGCAAAACTTGGCACTTTATGGAAGACCCCAGGCTGATGGGCACCTGGAAATTTCTTCCTGAACTTGACAACCAGTGATGTATTTAAAGTTTTCCACAAAATTATGGTCTGCTCTTGCCCACCTTGTCCAGCTTCATTATAGTAACAACTATGTGCTAAGATGACATGAATTGAATAAAGTTAATATGCGGTGGACATTACATACCACAAGGCGGTAAGTTCCATTTCTCTAATGATTCTGATAGATTTTAGTTAGGTCACAGTGTTCTTGGAAAATATCCCCTGAAATCAAGATGCATAGAATACAGGTCCTATTAACGGTGGGGGAAGCTTTCTTACATCCTTATCCATGGTCTTTCAGGAGCCAGGGGATATGTTTACAAGAGAAAAGAATTGATATGGAAAGAGGGCCAGTCGGAAGAGATACTGTCTGGCTCTTCATTTAGGTTGATATAGCGAGAGGACAGATAAACTGGAGGTGTACTTATGAAAGAAGGCTTTTTTAGAGGTTCTTCCAATAAGAACATTGCCAAGTCTTATTTTTACTAATGAGTGCAGAATTTTATTCATGAGTACCTGCTCAGTAAGGGACAGCAATTTAGGAGGGACCCTCTGTGCTGAACAAGTCCCGACGTGTAGATTCTGAGAACGCTATTCACGAGATGCTTCCGCCCTATGCTCTGTTAGAAGCTAATTTAAGAGATTTGTCTTTATAAAACTTCAAAGTGGAGAGAGGTATGCATTTAAGAAATACTCTTGCTGAGGAATCTTCAGCCACACTTTTTCATTGTCCATGTGTGGTGATGGTAACTGCACTCCAAAAAGGACTCAGAGAAGAAACCTTACTTTCCAGCCTAGTGCCAGATCATTCTATTCTAACTTTTGGATCCACTGAGACAGCTACTAGGAACAGTTGCTCAGGATACTGAACTAGTGGATGGGCTCTCCATCATTTTACTGTAGTCTTCGTCTTTAGTGATGAAAGACTCAGCGTGGGTTGGTGGCTGCACCCTCCCACTTTTCTTGCACCAAGCAGAATTCATTACCCTTGCTACACTGTTTCTGGGCCAGCCCCGTGCTATGGATACTTCCACATGCCCTAGCTCTTGTGAAACACACTCAGTGTGCAGCTCCCACGGATGAATCCCTCACCCTGAAACCTAGATGTCCATGGCAAAGGCAGGTGCTTCTTCGGATGTGGTACTAGCTTGTTCGGGCTTTGGATTTTGTATAAATTGGAGTGAGGGTGAATAGGGTGGTAGCGAGAGCTCGCTGGGTTGAGCAAGCTGGAAAAGGCCTTCTGGCGTGTCTAATTGGAATTTAGAAGTCTCGGAAACTATTTTATATAGTGGGTACTTAACTAATTACAGTTAGTGGGTTTAAGAAACAAGATCTGGGTAGATGGCTCTGTAGATAACGTTTTGTCCTTCTAAGGATGAGTTCCTGTATTTGCTCCCCAGTATCCAAGTAATAAACCAGCCACAATCGCAGTGCTGGAGAGGCAGAGACAGGACACCTGGGTGCTCAGTGACAGGCCAGCCTAGCCTGAGTGCTGAACGTAGGCCAATGAATGATCCTGTTTCAAAAAGAGCTGGATGGCGTTCTGGACAGTGACACCCAGGGCTGTCCTCTGGCCTTCACATGCATGTGCATACACATAAGGATGTGCATCTCCACACGTGCTTGCACACCCCCACACAACAGTGTGTACTTGTATGAAAATATTTATTGACTTTTAAAACGAAAACATGGTTAAATGCCTTCTAGGCACCATGTGACCCACTTTCACAAAAACTATAGAAGTCCTGGCGCCTTGCAATGATTGGAGGACCCACTCTCACAAAGATGTTCCATTGAAGAGACGAATCCTAGCAACTTGTATAGCTGCTGCTGGTTTTTTCAGATTGGTATTTTTTTCTTTTGTTTTTATTAACAATATATTTCGTATGGATACATCATGTGCTGGTGCCCTCTTTTCCTTCATCCCTGCCCCCATTCCGCTGGGGACGCTCCTCAGTGGGGTTGCAGGTATTCCCCATGGGGTTGTGGGTTATGTGTTGTGGGAGCAGCAGTCAGGTATTTTGGAGGGGAGGGAATGCCTCTGGGCATGAGGTCTCAACCTGGGACTCTTACAGTCTTTCCACACCCTCTTCCACAAAATTCTCTGAGCCCAGGTGGGTGAGTTTTAAGTCTTCAGCAATGAGCTCTTCAGACCCTCTGGATCTCTGTTTTGGTAAGTGTTCAGTTTCCTTAAGCTCTGTCTCCTACACCCAGGCAATGGTTCAGCATGGAGCTGCCACTGATCTTTTTTTAAATTTTATTTATTTGCAAGAAGAGAGACAGAGAATGGGTGCACCAGGGCCTTCAGCCACTGCAAATGAAATCCAGATGCATGTGCTCCTTGTGCATCTGGCTTACGTGGGTCCCGGGGAATTGAACCTGGGTCCTTTGGCTTCACAGGCAAATGCCTAAACTACTAAGCCATCTCTCTAGCTCCTGCTGCTGATTTTTGTTTGCTTGTTTGTTTGTTTGTTTGTTTGTTTGTTTGTTTGTTTGTTTGTTTGTTTTGAGGTAGGGTCTCACTCTGGTCCAGGCTGACCTGGAATTAACTATGTAATCTCAGGGTGGCCTCGAACTCATGGTGATCCTCCTACCTCTGCCTCCCGAGTGCTGGGATTAAAGGCGTGCATCACCACGCCTGGCTGCTGCTGATTTTTAAATGATGTACTCAATGCACAGTCATAACACAATTCGCCTGTCAGCCACACCATGACATAAGCCAGAAGACCACCTCCATTCTCTTCACTCTTCACTCGTCCTCACCACAGAGGTACACTCAGAGCGGATGCCTACAGATCACTGAACAGTCCAGAGTGGAATCTAGAGCCTCTGGAATCCGCTGACGTCTACACTCGCCACTTGCTTCCTCCTGTTTACATGAGCTTTTATTTACCAGGTCGGTCAAGTCAGGAAGATCTGAAAGAGAACAATTCAAATTCCAGCTCACATGGGGCAATGGTTTGAACAGAGTCTCCCCCACACCCCCCACAAAGGCTCAGGTGCTGAAGGCTTGGTGGACCTAGGCATCAAGAGCTGTATTACTTAACCTCGTTGCTGAGACAAAAATACCTGACAGAAAATTAGTCTGGGGAAGGGTTTATTTCAGCTTGCAGTTCCCGGTTGGCAGGGAAAGCATGGCTAATGGCAGGAGCTTGAGGCAGAGCTGGTCACGTTCAGCCCACAGGAAGCAGACAGTGATGAAGGCTGGTGCTCAGACAGCTCTCTCCTTTTCCTACGGTCCAGGACTCCAGCCCATTGAATGGTGCCGCCCACAGTTAAGGTGGGTCTTCCCACCTCAACCTAATCAAGAACAACCCTCACAGGCATAGCCAGAGCTTGTGCAATCGGCATAACCCTTCACAGGTGATTCTAGCTCCTGTCAAAAGACAATATGAACCATTAGAAGAGGTGACTGAATTGTGAGGCCTTTGACCTCATGAGTGGATTAAGACACCGATGAACTCATAATGTGATGGCATTATGGGGAGGGGCAGAAATGAGGGGGAGCGTGGGGGGAGGAAGTAGGTCACAAGGTAAAGGGAAGACACATTTTGCTCTTAGCCCTTTCTTTCTCCTCTCTCTCTCCCTCTCTCTCTGCTTACTGGAAGCTCTTTCCTCCATCATGTCCTGCCACACCACTTCAGCCGTAGCAATGGAGATGGCACGCCGGTAGAAGTCCTCTGTCCTATGCATTGAAGTATAGGCCACAAGAAGTCCAGCCAGTGGCCTTGAGGCTAAGAGCATGGTTTCACAGAGGACGTTCCATGGTGGTCCCTCATGTTTCTCCAAACCTTTTTTATAATTCTGTCAAATTAGAAATGTACTAGCTTAACATTTATATATATGGATATTTTATTTTATTAATTTGAGAGAGAAAGAAAGGCACAGAGAGAGACAGAGAATGGACACACCAGGGCCTTCAGCCATTGCAAACAAACTCCAGACACGTGCACGCCCTTGTGTGCATGTGTGACATTGCACGTTTGTGTCACTGCCTCTGGCTTACATGGGACCTGGAAGTTTGAGCATAAATTCTTATGCTTCACAGGCAAGCACCTTAACCTCTAAGCTATCTCTCCAGCCTTGTGAATTTTTTTTTTTTTTTCCGAGGTAGGATCTCACTCCAGCTCAGGCTGACCTGGAATTCACTATGTAATCTCAAGATAGCTTCAAACTCACTGCCATCCTCCTACCTCTGCCTCCCGAGTGCTGGGATTAAAGGCGGGTGCCACCATGCCTGGCATGAATCTATTTTTTAAAGAAGGAACTATAGTAAGTCCCCAAGTCACAGCAATTGCTACGTGTGTGTGTGCGCGCGCGCGCGTGTGTGCGTGCGTGTGTGGTGGGTAGGATAAAAGGGACAGGACTTTATGGAGTAGTTGAAAGACTGCTCTAATTTTAAAATAGCATATTCATATATCATCTAACATTGACCTTTTTGTGATATTGGGGATTGAACCTAGGGCTTCACGCATGCTAGGCAAGTGTCTATCACGGAGTTACATATCCCCTGTCCTCTTTCAATTTTTCATTCAATTGCCCCGGGTCTCATTAAATTGCCCAGGCTGGCTTTGAAGTCACTCAGTAGCCCAGGCAAGCCTAAAAATTACAAGCCTCCTGCTTCAGACTCTCTGTGCCACCAGGCCTGGCTTAAGTTAGGTGACTTATCAAATGTTTGGATTTTTCCTTAAAGCCAATCCATCTTAGGAAACTATTAGGATATACCAAGACTTTATTTTTCAGATTAGCCTCAGCTTTTCAGATGCATAGCAGGTAAGAGTCATGGCACAGAGGATGACAGCCTGTGGATATAAGCAGCAGAAATGATACAAATTTTCAGGGTGGGGAGATGGCATGGGATGGAGTGGGGTGGTAAGGACCACATTCATATACAGGTGAGATCCAAAGAGCTATGGTTCTCTGTTGCAGAGTCAGCCATCTCATAAGGAAGTTACAAAGCACTGGGGGCGATTCTGGGTCCTTGCTCTCAGCACAAGGAAAGTAGCTATGTGCAGGGACGGAGTTTGCCCTTAGAGGTGCTATGATGTGTTTTATAAGTTTTCTCAATGTTGTATTTGCTTAGAAAGCAAAGTGGCACTTAGGAGATATTCTGGTAAAAAAATTAAGCACAGCAGACTGTATTGCTTTTGTATTTTAAGAAAGTTTTATTTTCCTTTTGTGATGATAAGGGATTACAGGGAGGGGAAAGGCCTAAGGGAGGCCATGGGAAGAGAATGCATAAAAAAAGGGCAGGGGGAGGGTCAATCAAAATTCAAGATAGTCTGAATAAGACCTATGTAAACCTACTTCTTTGAATAATGGCACATCCAGAAGCTATAGACTGTTACTAGAAAATGTTCAGTGCCTGGAATGGGATACCTTCCAGTGAGTTGTTGGCCAAGGAGGTCTTGGTAGCCCTCCAAAACATTAAAGGCTATTGCCAAGGCCCTTGGTTTCCCTTGAGAAACAAGATGGTAAGGCCCTATTGCTGAAGACATCTCTTGCCTGAGAGGCAAGGTTACTGAGAAAGCAAGCTGGTGCTGAACAGAAAACCTTCTCCCTGTAGACCTGTACTGCATGCAGCCGTATGGGAAACAGAAGTCATCAGCAGTGAAAACAGTGAACACTGGAAAACTCAAGTTTGGCCAGACAGGCCCAATGACTGAAAGGGTGCAATAGTGGCATGTCAGCTCTTGGGGAAACCAACTGCTCCCTAATTGGACTGAAGACCCTCTCTAGGGGAGGGAATACATGCCTGGTACTGAAAAAACTAAGGAACACAATGAAATTAAAGTCAAGTGCAACAAGATGGACAGGAAACTCTTAATTAATTACTTTGAGTGGGGCTCAGACCGCCACTATGAGAGAAAAGGAACATTTGAAATCATTTTCCCAGTCTATAGCATACCACCGTGAACGTGCCCAGTCTCGTCTGAAATCATTTTCCCAGGACAGTGCTAGACAGTGGAGCTGGGATTTAAACTCTCTCCAGGAGTGCCCTTAATATGCCTCTGCTGTCTCCCCCAAGTGAGAAGGTATGCTAGTTTAGTAAGAGGGTAAAAGTCCTATTTCAATTTCTTTGCATTCGTATGCTTTAACAAGATCTATCCATCAGTTTGTGTGTGATTTGCCAGACGCTTAGCTGGGGACCTGGGCTTCTCCTCATTCTCCTTCTGCTGTCTAAGTGAATCAGAGCAATAGAATAGAACTCAAGTCGTTGTGTTCTCTGTTAAATGCAGTAAAGGTGTGGGGAGGAGGAAAAACGACACGACTTGATAGATCACTGTGGAATTTTCTTGACAGTCTGGACAATGTTCCTTCAGCCTCTGAATGTGCCATGGATACACTGTGTTTGTCTCTGTCACTGCTGTAGCAGAGACTCCCTTATCTATCTACCCCTCCTCCATCTGAGGCCACCAGGGAGCGGAGAGCCGGGAAAGGCTCTTGTCTGGACTTGGAAGATGAGCTTAACGTTCTCATCCACAACTAGAGGGTGAAGCCCTACCTTGGAGAGTAGTTCTCTGAGCTAAACAGGATAACGCGTGGAAAAGAACTTTGAGAACTGCACAGCTCTGCAATATGGATGGGTGATTAAGCTAAATCTTCAGAAAACAAAAGTGCAATTTGTTTTTAAGAAATTATTTAAGGGGCTGCGGAGATGGCTCATCAGTTAAAGGCAGTTACTTGCAAAGCCTTCCAGCCCAAGTTCGATTCCCCAGTATTCAGGCAAAGCCAGATGCACAAAGTGACACATGTGTCTGGAGTTCATTTGCAGTACCAAGAAGCCTTGAAACTCCCATCCTTTCTCCCTCTCAAATAATAAATATTAAAAATGATTTTAAATGTGTAATCATACACATGCATGTGGCCTATACAAATTGCTGCTTTCATAGCATGACCTTTATAGCAAAAAAAATACTGTGACATGTACATCCATGTGAGTTTGTAACAAAGTTGTGGATGCAGGTGTGCCAGGCACTACAGTGATTTTCCCTGAGCAGTTGTGGGCTTTCCTATTTTACTTTATATTCTTCTTTTGTTAAGACCATTTCAGTGAGTATTTTATTTTATTTTGTTTTGTTTCATTTCATTTTATTTTTATTTTTTCTTGAGAGAGAGAGAGAGAGAGAGAATGGGCATGCCAGCGGCCTCTCAGCCACTGTGAATGAAGTCCAGATGCATGCGCCCCCCCTTGTGGGCAGGTGCAGCATTGCATCCTTGCATCACTTTATGTCTGGCTAAACATGGGACCTGGAGAATCAAATGGGCGTTCTCAGGCTTGGCAGGCAGGCACCTTAACCACTAAGCCATCTCTCCAGCCCTTATGTTATTTTTTGAGAGAAGCTCTCACTGTAGCCCAGGCTGACCTGGAACTCACTGTGTATTCCCGGCTAGTGATTCTCCTACCTCTGCCTCCTGAGTGCTGGGATTAGTGTGTGGCCACCACAGCCGGCTCAATGAGTATTTTTGCTATAATCAACTTTTAAAAACTTAGTGTGATGATTCCATCTGCTTCCCAGCACTGTCCCAGCATATGGTGAAAGAAAGGGCAGGAGCCTGGGGAGACAGCTCAGGGGAAGGGGACAACTAACACTGAGATAAGGTCTGACTTCTGCATGAGCACCACAGTGTACTCACGTCCATACACATACACATACACATACATACATACATACATACACATACATACATACATACATACACATCACACACATACACATCACACACATACATACATACATACATACACATCACACACATACACATCACACATCATTCATATACACACATCACACACACACACGTACTCATGTCCATACACACATACACATTCATCATACACATCATACACAGACATCATACACACACATCACACACATCATACACACACATCATTCATATACACATCATACACACACATGTACTCATGTCCATACACACTCATCATACACATCATACACAGACATCATACACACACATCACACACATCATACGCACACATCACACATCATTCATATACACATCATACACACACACGTACTCATGTCCATACACACATACACACTCATCATACACATCATACACACACATCACACACATCATGTACACACATCACACATCATTCATATACACATCATACACACACACATGTACCCATGCCCATACACACATACACACTCATCATACACATCATACACAGACATCATACACACACATCACACACATCATACACACACATCACACATCATTCATATACACATCATACACACACACGTACTCATGTCCATACACACATACACACTCATCATACACATCATACACACACATCACACACATCATGTACACACATCACACATCATTCATATACACATCATACACACACACATGTACCCATGCCCATACACACATACACACTCATCATACACATCATACACAGACATCATACACACACATCACACACATCATACGCACACATCACACATCATTCATATACACACATCATACACACACACATAGGGTACTAATGTCCATACACACATACACACACACACTCATCACACACCCCATACACACACATCATACACATATATCATACACATCACACCCATCACACACCCATCACACACACATAACACACACACAAGATTAAATGATTTTCTTCTCATTCTACTATTTCACAGATTCATACAACATCATTTGTGTGCAAAGCACTAGGGTGTTAATACATGGAACAAAGGGGGAAGCTAGCAGACTCTGAGATAGCACTGACGAGGGTGCGGGGCGGGGGGAGCAGGGACGGGGGACGAGGTAGCGGCTGGAAAAGGGCTTCTGGCAAGTGTCTCTCTAGATAGGTAGAAATTAAACACATAAAGGGAAAGTCTAGATGGAAGACATCTCCACACCTCTCTCTCTTTCTCTAAGATTAAAAAAATAGTTTAAAAATATGGCCAGTTTAATGACTATATTACAACAGGGCTCATGGTATATGCTCAGAGATTCTTGTGGGAACATTATTTCAGTGGTATTGATTGTTGCCTTGAAAAGAGAGAATTTTTTTTCTTAAGACCAGAAAGTTTGTGGCTGGAGAAATGTCTCAGAGGTAAAGAGTGCTGAGTGCTGCCTGTGCACGCTTGGAGGCTTGAGGGAACCCGAGCGTTTGCTTTCCCAGCACCCAGGTAAACAACTGGGAATGGCCATGATATCTGTAACCCCAGTCCTGTGCAGAGCAGAGACCGACAATCACTGGGGCTCATGAAAATGGCAAAATAAGTGACACACTGCGTCTCAAGGAAGCACAGGGGTGAACAATGCAGGGGGACTCTCAGTGCTCTCTTGTGGCCTTCACACGTGCATGCATGGGGTACTGCATCTGTACATGCATGTGCATGTCACACACACACACACACAACATGCCACACTACACATATACACATGCAAAAAAAAATGTGTGAATACCAGGCGTGGTGGCGCATGCCTTTAATCCCAGCACTCGGGAGGCAGAGGTGGAGGATTGTTGTGAGTTCGAGGCCACCCTGAGATTGAGTGAATTTCAGGTCATCCTGGGCTGGAGTGAAACCCTACTTGGAAAAACAAAAACAAAACAAAACAGTGACAATACTAGCTAACAGATGCCCCGCCCCCTGATGATGGACTGGGAGCAGTTTCCCAGTGTCATGTTCCTTTTGATGGCATATCAGGGCATTGCCTCCTCCTGGCCATGCTAACAGACAGTAGTGAGAATGGTGGGTGCCTGTGATAAATCAGGAACTTTTTTTTTTTGAGAGAGAGAGAAAAACAGAGAGAGAGAGAGGAAGAGAGAGAGAGAGAGAAAGAATGGGTGCACCAGTGCCTCTCAGCCGCTGTGAATGAACTGCAGACACATGCGCCCCCCTTGTGGGCAAGTGTGGCACTGCGCCCTTGCCTCACTTGAGTCTGGCTAAACGTGGGATCTGGAGATCGATTGGGCATTCTTAGGCTTGGCAGGTAGGCGCCTTAACCGCCAGGCCATCTCTCCAGCCCAGGAGGAACTTATTTTTGATGAGCTATGCTCCATTTATTTGATGCCTGTAAAACAGACAAAACCCATGCCAGGGATGAAGAAGACAGGTCAGGTTCAGTGAGGTCACCCAGACCAGTAAGCAGCCTGGTGACTAGCCAGAGTCAGAATTTGAACCCAGGCCATCTGACTTGAGCTTTAGCTCTCAAAGTATGACCCCAAATTCCTAGTCACCAGTGTCCTCTGCCCAAACCATAGACAATAGACGGTCACCAATTCCTGCATAAGTGAATGAGTGTTAAGTCACCTAACCACTGTTTGTTGAAGCAGTTACCTGACCAAATTATACAGTGCCAAAGGAAAATTAATACAGACATTGAAGTAATGTTACAATAGCTCTCTGTTTGGTCACATCATGTGTAGGTGGTTCCAATTAATTTGTTTCGGACCAAGGTACAATTTACTCTGCAGGTCACTGAAAAAGAATATGGGGTGCCTGAGTGATTGTGCCATGCATTTCTTGCTGGTGCATCAGGAAGCTTTCTGCTTCTTGTTAGTTTTTTTAGCAGGCCAAATATGGGAGCAGTCATCAGCTTCAGCAATGGTAAAAACTGCCCTGCTGGTAGGCGCCCTTTGATACTTGGTCCCATCTGAGCTGTAAGCAAGCAGAGCTTAGATGCTGCATATTAAAACAGCACTCTTTCAAATTAGGTTTTTAAATATATCTTATGAATACACATTTATATTTTTAGGAAATTTGTTTCCTGTACTGGAAAGCTCCCTTGGCAGAAATTTGGCAATAAACCCAATGATGTATAAAAGATGTTTGTACTTAATTGTTTTGGTGGACTGACTTGCCAAGAGCCAATGTTAAGAAAGGTCTTCTGAGCTTCATTGTTCATTGGGTGGGAAGGATTAGAGTGCTTCTATTTAAAATTCCATTACCTCTTGTAAAACAAATTGCCCACATGGATCCAAAATTTCAAGGCCAAATTGTAATGCCCAGTTCACTGTGCCCCCAGTGACCACCAAGATAGACCAAACACGTATGCAAACGCAAAGAGCTTTACTCGGGCTTAAGCTCGGTCTCCTGCCTTCACCAACGCAGTGGATCAGTACAAGAACCCGAGAAGCAGAAAAGCAGGCTTTTTATTGAGGTTTGAGCAAGGGGGAGAGGGCTATCACCCACACAAACACATGATTGGCTAATTTAAACAGTAACTGTACTTGGGGGTTCTTGATTGGTCTTAGGGTTTTGGCGGGCTAGGTCTAGGGGAATTTCTAACTTAATTGGCTCAGCAAGCGGCAGTTACATTCATTTGATTGGTTGACATTTACAAAACTCTGAGACGGTAGATCTTATTGGGCCATCCGGCCCAGGACCGCAAGAATGTTGAGTCATGCTCACACAGCAAGTTTATGGTTTTTCCTGGTACTGTTTGTTCTTCCCTGGAACTCGTCCCTGTGGCCTACAGCGTGACTGAAGCCTATCATGGTGCTACTCTGGCCTGGGTCTTTCACAAATATGTTGCTGACATATTGATATTTAATTTAAAAAAATATTACATTTATTTGAGAGATAAAGAGGCAAAGAGAGAGCAAATTGGGGTTGCCAGTGCCTCCAGCTACTGCAAACAAAATTCAGACACATACACCACCTTGTGTGTACTGGTTAAGTGAACCTGGGTCCTTAGGCTTCACAGGCAGGTTTCTTAACTGCTAAGCCAGCACTCCAGTCTGACATTTCTTTTTCTATCTTTCTTTCTGCTCCTTTCTTTCTTTCTTTCTTTCTTTCTTTCTTTCTTTCTTTCTTTCTTTCTTTCTTTCTTTCTCTCTCTCTCTCTTTCTTTCTCTGTCTCTTTCTTTCTTTCTTTCTTTCTTTCTTTCTTTCTCTCTCTCTCTGTCTCTTTCTTTCTTCCTTTCTTTTTTGTTTTCCGAGGTAGGGTCTCACTCTAGCTCAGAGCTCAGGCTGACCTGGAATTCACTATGTAGTCTCAGGGTGGCCTGGAACTCTCAGTTATCCTCCTACCTCTGCCTCCCTGAGTGCTGAGATTAAAGGCGTGCACCACCATGCCCGGCTCAGTCTGACATTTCTTATTCTAATTCAACCAGTTGGCTTGGATCAAATGTCTGAGAGAAGGTAAAAAAAAAAAAAATTCAAGTAGAGACCTACAGGATGAAGGATTATGGGTGTGACCAATTATTGCCTAATTTTTTCAATAGAAGAGGAAATTGGAAAAAAATCGTTCAGCAGCCTCAAATGACATAAGGATTCAAGAATATGTTCCCTTCATGATATTAATTTCAGCCATTCTCATAGCCCTATCTTTGGCAGAGTGCACTTTCTCTAAATGAAAATTAATGTAAAAATGATTTCCAAGGAGCACCTTGGGACCACAAAAACATAAACTAAATTAGCAGCATTCAACTTTGAAAGCACAAGTCACTTAATAATGGAATCTACAAAAAAAATGATTTCATTGGTGTCAAATCATTAAACAACTATTCTTCACACATTTGAAATTTGTGAATGGGAATATTATCATGCTGTCACATTACGCTTATGATTTTAAGTCTCACCACCTGTTTCTATTTCGAGGAAGTTTATCAACACAATAGTTTTCAGGTACTAGGGTTTGACTGTGTGTGTGTATTGTGTAGTATGTGTGAGGTGCATGCACGTGGAGGTGATGTGCCCTATGCACACACGGGCAGAGGCCAATCCAAAGGCCAGGGTCAGGTGACCTCTGCTATTACTCAACCCCATGTTTCCTGGAGATGTAGTCTCCCACTGAACCAAGAGCTGTGCCTGGCTTTTTGGTCAGACTGGCTGACCATTGAGCCCCAGAGATTTTCTAGTCTGTTTCCAACAGGAATGGTTTTACAGGTGTGTGTATGCGGCCATAGCACGCTGTTTCCATGGGCACTGAGGAAATCAAACTCAGGTGGTCTTGGGACTTCTCAGACCTCATGCTTTCAAGATAAGCACTCTTACCCCCCAGAGCCAACTTCACAGGCCACCCTCCTTCCAGATTCTGGGAAATCTTAATCAAGATTTGCTAGTCTAAAGAGGCCTTGGTTTTGATGCTAAGACCTTCTTGACACAATATTCAATGGAAAGCTGGCAACCACCTCCTGGAACACAGAATATTTTTGTTTGCATATTTTATGGTGGGAGACCCAAAAAGTATTTGAAACCTCAAGTGTCTTGGGCTATTTTTTTTTTTTTGTAGTGTTGGGGAATGAACTAGGATTTAATGCATGCTAGGCAAGAGCTCTACCACAAAGCTATAGGTGCAGCCCCCCCAGGACTATTAAGCAATTTGATCACCTGTAAAATTAGGTAAGTCCATCCAAAATGCCAGCGGCAAGGATGCTATATGAATCTGAAGGAGGCCATGGTGGCTTATATATTCTAGAACCAGACTGCCTAGGCTTGAGTCCTGGCTTCAGCATTTGATAAATCTGCTTGATGTTTTGGGGCCTCATATGTCAATGGTCATGCTACTGGATACCTTCCTCAGAGTATCGCTGAGACGATGAGCAGAAAGCACCCAATGTACCCAAACACACTGTGGGAGTATGGAATAAATGGCAGCTTTTGTAATGTTAGAGTTCAGGGCACCAGCATGGAACGTGGTTCTCTGAGGTTTGAGGACTGCACAAGGTCACAGGCATGAGGCAAGACTGTAGTCATGCTGGGCATAGTGGCACACGCCTTTAACCCCAGCATTCAGGAGGCAAAGGTAGGAGGATTGTGATGAGTTCGAGGTCACCCTGAGATTACATAGTGAATTCCAGGTCTCCCTGGGCTAGAGTGAGACCCTGCCTTGAAAAAACCGGAAAATGAAAAAAAAAAACTTAAAAAAAAAAGACTGTAGTCGTGCAAAGGGTGTGATATCATCAGAATCTTGGCTTTCTCCTTACAAAAGAATTCCAAAAGCAGGACAAAGAGAAAAGACACACATTGTGGAATTACTGTGGACTTCTGTCTCTAGGAGTGAAGAAATGAAGGTGTGTTGAAGGTATTTTTTGTTGTTGTTTGTTTGTTTTTGACTTTTTTTTTTTTTTTTTTTTTTTTTGGCTCTTTGAGGTAGGGTCTTGCTCAAGCCCAGGCTGACCTGGAATTCACCATGTAGTCTCAGGGTGACAATTGTCTTACCTCTGCCTCCCAAGTGATGGGACTAAAGGTGTGCGCTACCACGCCTGGTGGTGCAGATTTTGTGCTGTGACTCACACTCATAGAAAGAACAAGTTGTCACCTGCCACAAATTATCAGGTACAATGTCCAAGGTGAAGCCCTTTCCTTTGGTCACCCACTGCACGGGCACAGGCACAGTACTCCTGCATAGTATTCTCTCTGACAGGCTTCATGATGGATGAGCTAAAATAAATAAATAAACTATCAACCTTGAAGACTGATCCACTGGCACATAAAAGTTCCCAGCAACTTCTGCATGAGGTTAAGTGTAATTCTGTGCCACTAGATGGCAGAGGAATGTTATTAAACCAGCCAGTCAGCATAGCTGAGCCCAGGGAACTTCTTGCTTGTCATCAGAATTCCCAGACACCTTTCCTACAGTCCTGTACCCCAGGTCTTCCAGCACCAGGTGACAGACACACAAACCCCAGGAGTCCTGACCCTAGCGCTGGGCACTCACACAATCAGGCATATTGTGAACGTCACTGTTGTCCAAACTGCTAACCAAGAAAATATCAAGAGCTTCCCAACCTTTGAGAATTTGATTTCCAAGTCTCCCAGGGGTGTGCGTTTGGAATAACAGGCAACATTCTTGCAGACTTTGCCTGAAATGCTGTGACATCATCTTCCTGCCTCACTTCAGCCAGACCCATTTCTCAGACTACCATCCCAAGGAGGGTGAGTGTATCCCAGCCCCCCCCCACCACCACGGCTGTCTCAGTTCTCAGATTCTTCATCTCAGAACTCGTGCTTGTAAGATATTGCATAGAATTGTTGGCCCCGGGATGTGGTTTGAGTTGAATTTGAATGATTTTATTAAAAGGTGGTGTTTTTCAGTGTTTAAAAGATCAGGTTCTGAGTCTAGCTGGAAGGTGCTATCCCCCCCATCCCCCACCTCCGCCCTACCCTAGACCCAAGCACCAGAGCAGCTGTTTCCTTTCTGGGGAGAGTTCAGGATGGGGTTGATGGAGCGGTCTTGTAAACGGAAAGTGTTACTCTGGAAAAAAGGAGCTGTCTTAAGGTCACATTAGCACCACATAAAGCAGAAACTCAGCAGGCTTGGCTTTGTGATTTAGTATTATAGTGTATTTGTGGGCTGGAGGTGTGGCTTAGTGGGTAAAGGGCTTGCCTAGCATGCACCAAGCCCTGGGTTCCAGTCCCAGCTATGCATAAGCCAGGTGAGGTGGCAAAGGTTTATAACTCAGAAATTCAAGGTCATTCTCCCATACACAGCCAGCTGAAGGTTAACCTGGGATAAATAAAGACCCTGTCTCCAAAGTAAATTATTATAATTAGTATAATTTGCTAACTCTGACAAAACTCTTCCACACTATCCCCCCCCCCCCATCATTTACAACAATCCAAATAATCATTGGGTTTCTAGAGAAAGCAGACTGCCTGCACCCTGCAAAGGATTCAGGAACATACAGGAATAATTTGAAGGGACACCACATCAAAGTGACAGAGTGATACCCAGAAGGAGTGGTCCTGTCTGGGATCCTTTCTTCTCATCTGGGCACTAAGCCACTGTGGATTAGTAGCCTGCCCTGTAGGTGCTCTTCAAGGTTCCCCCTGGCACAGGTGGGGTTTGGGCGTCCTCTGGGAGGTTGTGCTTTCCATTGCAGCCCCTCTGCAAGTGAGGCCTCACCGGGAGGCCCTATTGGTCCATCCAGCAGCCGGCTTCCCAAACTTTGTTGTGCTTTGGGAAGAAAGTGGGAGAGGAATCCCAACTTTCCCCTAATCAAGGGCTTCCATATTAAGCCAACGTGATCATTTCCTTCTTTTTTAAATAAATAAATACATAAATAAATAAATAAATATTTATTTATTTTAGAGCCACAGAGAGAGAATGGGCCCACCAGCCACTACGATGAACTCCAGATGCATGTGCCACTTTGTGCATCTGGCTAACGTGGGTCCTGAGGAATCGAACCTGGGTCCTTTGGCTTTGCAGGCAAGCGCCCTAACCGCTAAGCCATCCCTCCAGCCCGCTGTGCTTTATTATTTATTTATTTAGTCATTCATTTGAAAGAGACAGAGAAATAGGCAGAGAGAGAGAGAGAGAGAGAAAGAGAGAGAGAGACAGAGAGAGAGAGAGAGAGAGAGAGAGAGAGAATGGGCACGCCAGGACCTCCAGCCACTGCAAACAAACTCCAGATGCATGTGCCACCTCCTGCATCTGGCTAATGTGGGTCCTAGGGAATCGAACTTTGGTCCTTTGGCTTTGCAGGCAAGCGCCTTAACCGCTAAGCCATTACTCCAGCCCCATTTCTTTCTTTAAAAGAAATGCTGCCTCCCAGTCAGCCAGGGACTGAGAGCATTTTGTCTCCTCTTGGTCCCCCGAAAGGGTTACTGGAACCTGAGCCACGAGGGAAGCAAAGGACGCCCGCGGGGAGCGCGGAGGGGCGGCCCGCCTCGCCTGGGCTGCGCGGGGCTCAAAGTCGGGGCGGAGCCTCTCCTCCCTTTGTTCCTGCAAGTGGTGAGCGAGCTGGGAACAGGTCCCCTTTGGAGCTTCCAAACTCTTCTTTCTGTGGGCGGCTGCCACCAACTCCCGTCCCCGCCCTCAACTTTGATTCCCCGCGGCGTGGCCCACTGCCCTCCGTGCCCATCCTTCTCCTCCCGAAGCCCACACTTCACCTGACTTCCACGACTTGCAGCCGGGCTGCCTCAGTCCCTGGGCGCCCCTTGCCCTCCTTGAGCTCCCCTCTTGCGTCCCCTGGGGTACCACACAGCCCACTCGGATGCTGAGCCAAGTGTCCTCCCTGTCCAGATGACAGGAAGCCCTTCTCAGAGCTCTTTTCTCTAAGCAGGAATTCCTCTCTCCCCTTCTTGATACTTTAAAAAAAATTTTTTGGCTTGAAATCTGGTGCAATCTTTTTTTAAAAAACATTTTATTTTTTAATTATTTATTTGAGAGAGAGATACAGAAATAGGCATGGAGAGAGAGAGAAAGAGAGAGAGAGAGAGAGGGACAATGGGCACACCAAGACCTCCAGCCACTGCAAACGAACTCCAGATGCATGCGCCCCCTTGTGCATCTGGCTTATGTGGGTCCTGGGGAATTGAGCCTTGAACCAGGGTCCTTAGGCTTCATAGGCAAGCAATTAACCACTAAGCCATCTCTCCAGCCCTTGGTGCAATCTTTCTTAACAAGCCATTTCCACCCTTGCAGAATATTTGCTTTCGTAGCTAGGGACATCTCTGGAGCTTTGGTAACACCTCGGTGGGATGGGGGATAAGGGTGTAAACTCAGCGGGAGGGTACTGTGGTAGCATGCCCAAAGTCATGGGTTCAATCCCCAGCAGTGGCGACCACCACCACTACCTTCACCATCATACTGGGGTGTGTGCAGAAACCTACAGATTTGCTTTTAAATATATATCAAACGTGACTCTTCTGTGGTATTGGGAACAATAACTGAGTTTTCCTTTGGGGACTGTTAAGAAAATGGGCAATCACCCATTTCCTCTGCCTCATTTTATGATGCTTGCTTGAAGATCCGCAGAGCTAAGTCTATTTTACTTCAAAGGTCACTAAAGGAGAAAAGGGGAGCTGCAAAAACAACAACAACAACAACAACAAACAAACAAAAACCACAACTCACACACACATATATGCTTTGCAGCCGGACATAACTAAGATTCCCACACCTTCTAAGTCACCATGCCATGGCACCAGGCAGGGTGCCAACTTTGCCACTTGGCATGGAGATCACGCATTTGAAATTCGCCTTTATTAGCATGATCGGGACTGTTGCCAAGAGTGCGTGCCATGGATAAGGATCTAATGATCATCCCCAAAGCTACAAAGACAGTAATAACGAAGCGGCACATACTTGTAATGGATCCAACCCATTCTGTAAGCTAATGAGCAGGAACGGGAATTCTCAAAACACTTAGCTTTGGGTCCTGGAGCAAGACAGGCTGCAAAATCATTACCTGAAGTAGTTCTTAGGCAGAGCCTGGCTCCAGAACTCAAAATGTGACCACTCCGGGTGGCTGCACGCATGGATCATGTCACTGTCACTTTCAGCAGTTACTATTTTAGCTGGATAGCGCAATGTCTGCTTACTGGGAAAGTCATCCGTGTCCTTCTGCCCCCACTCCACTGCCAGCAGGGACAAGAGTAGTTTCAGCCTGTGCAGCAGGGTGTGTGTGTGGGGGGGGTGTGTGATGGTCCCAGAAGCCAACAGGGCTCCTCAGCCACTCATTCTAAAGCCACCTTTCCTGACAGAGAAAATCTTGTTTCCCCTGATTTGAGAACTTGCCCTAGAGGTCACGTGCAGGCTGGACCCATGAGCCACAGAACCCAAGTCAGGGAGGAAAGGGGAAATGGATTCGGAATGCAAAACCCTGCTCACACTCCAGTTTCAGTTCCGTGTTCAAATGCAAAGTGACAGGGCACTGTTCCAGCCTCAGACTGAAGTCACCAGGAAGGGGAAGCAGGGGACGGACTGACAACAGAGCCAGGAGCCGGGCTCTGGCTGGGCAGGGAGGTACCCCGAGGAAATAAGGGTAGGCACTGGGCTGCTTTACCTGGAATGGACTCTACCTCACGATGTCTATTTTTCCCTCAGGATTGTTGTTCTTCTCTTCCTATTGCTCAACTGGGACACGTTGGATACTGGGCAAGAGAAGACAGATAAAGAGGGGTGCTTTTGCTTTCCTGTGGAGGAACTAGGGATGGGGACAAGGAGCCCTGAATTGCTTTCCGGTGTTGCCTGGGAACATTTTGCTCTAAATACTAATTGAATCGGTTGCCTGAAATCAAAGGAACCCTGTAATTCATGGTTTGTGTGCACTACCCCGGGACAATTAGACAACGTGGAGGTCGGTCAGTCGAAGACCCACTGGGCATCTCCAGCTAGGCTTTTCTCCTGTTATTCCACGAAGGATTTTCAAAGTCGGCCATGTGGACTGAGGTTTACTGCAGTTCTCGCTAAGCGTGAGACCTCAGGTCAAGTTATGGAAACTGGGAGCCAGTAGTACTAGTTTGCAAAGGCCGCTGTAACAGAATACCACAGACTTGGTGGCTTAAATGACAGAAATTAGTTTTCATCCAGCGCTGGAGACCCGACGCCCAAGAACAAGGCCTAGGTGGCATTAGTTTCTCCTAACAACCTCCTCCACCCCCCCACCCCGTCTTTGCAGGTTGCCACTTTTTTTTTTTTTTTTTTTTGCTGTATGGTCAGGTGATCTTGCCTAGGTGTTGGTGCCTATGTGCTAATCCCCTCTCCTTATAAAGACACAGTCAGATTGCATTAAGACTCACAGTCAGATTGCATTAAGACTCACAGTCAGATTTCATTAAGACTCACTCCAATGACAACCCCCTTTTTAAAAAAGAAATATTTTATTTATTTGTTTGAAAGAGGGGGGTGAGAGAGAGCCAGAGAGATAGAGGAATGGGTGTGCCAGGACCTCTAGCCACTGCATATAAACTCCAGATGCATGCCCCACCTTGTGCATCTGGATTATGTGGGCTTTGGGGAATTGAATCGAGCCAGGGCCCTTTGGCTTTGCAGACTCTCTCTAGCCCAAATGACCCTCTATTAATGTAATTCTTTCAAGGCCCTATCTCAAACATAGTCACACTCTGAGGCTCATATTTTGGGAACTAGGGCTTCTACATATGAAGTTTGGAAGGATGTAATTCAGTCCATATAGAGCTTCACTTTCCTCACAGGTAAAACTGCAATAAAACTTTCTTTTCTTGTTTTGAGACTCAATTGAGATAAAGTAAGAAAAGGGATTTTGGAGAATCACAAGTACAGTATACAAAGACAAGCTGTGTTGCAGTCAGGTTTGCAGTGCTGATAGAAATCACCCAACCAAGAGCAGCTTTTTTTTGGCGGTGGGGGGAAGTTTATTTTGGCTTACAGACTCAAGGGGAAAATGATGGCATGAGCAGAGGGTGAACAATACCCCCTGGCCAACATAAGGTGGACAATAGCCACAGGAGAGTGTGCCAAACACTGGCAAGGGGAGACTGGCTATAATACCCTTAAGCCCGCCCCCAACAATACACTGCCTCCAGGAGGCATTAATTCCCAAATCTCCATCAGCTGGGAACCTACATTCAGAACCCTAAATTGATGGGGGACACCTGAATCAAACCACCACAAGTTGACATCCTGTGTAGGTAGGATGCATAGCTTAGGATAATGTGTCTTATGGGCTTGTGTGAAAGTTGCATTCTAAGTACACACCAACATTTAAAGGCAAAGTTCCTAGTGAAAAGATAAATTTGCTAGGCATGGTGGCGCATGCCTTTAATCCCAATACTTGGGAGGCAGAGGTAGGAGGATTGCTGTGAGTTCAAGGCCACGCTGAGACTCCATAGTGAATTCCAGGTCAGCCTGGTCTAGAGTGAGATCCTACCTTGAAAAAAAAAAAAAGATAAATTTGTATAGATTTTACTAAATGTCATATCTTCTTAAGACTTTAAGTCTGAATATTGCAAATAATTTGCTCATGTTATTTACCCATCAATTGCATGCATATTCTATGTTAGGAACTGCATTTGCCATTATTTATAGATTAATGTAAATGGCAAGGAAGCTGCTGGAACTCAATGGGGAACTAGGCAAGGAGAGAATTTCTGGTTTTCTCCATTCAGTAGAGAGAGCCTCGGTAAACAGCTGCCCCTGGACGCTTCCTTCATCAGTCACTCAGGCTACTCTGGGTCTGGATACTTAGAGGTCAGCTTGGGACTGGGACCAAGCCATATGGGGTAAACTGGGACAAAATTCTGGTTCTGTCACCCTTAGATACTGGATATCGGATACAACAAGATCACCCTGGATTTTATGAGAAACCAGAGCAGTGACACATGTACACACTCACACGGAGACCATAAGCCTTTGTGCTTGTCCTTGAGTGCAGACAGCATTAGTAATTTTTTGATTTTAAAATCTGAGATTTTTTTTTTTTCAGAGCTGAAGATTGAACCCAGTGCCTTGGGCATGCTGGGCAAGTGCTCTACCACTAGCCTGGATGTCTTTTCTTTTCTTTTTTACAAAAAATTATTTATAAGCCAGGTGTAGTAGCACACGTCTTTAATCCTAGCACTCAGGAGGCAGAGGTAGGAGGATCGCTGTAAGTTTGAGACTACCTTGAGGCTCCATAGTGAATTCCAGGTCAGCCAAGGCTAGAGTGAGACCCTACCCTGAAAAACAAAACAAAACAAAACAACAACAACAATTTATTTGAGAGAGAAAGGCAGATACAGAAAGATAGAGATAATGAGCATGCCAGGGTCTCTAGGCACTGCAAATGAACTTCAGATGCATCTGGCTTATGTGGGTACTGGGGAATCAAACCTGGGTCCTTAGGCTTTACAGGCAAGTGCCCTAATGGCTAATCCATTTCTTCAGCCCTAGCTCAGGTATTTTTTAAATGATTATTTTATTTTATTTATTTATTTGCATGCAGAGAGAGCACTAGAAGAGAGACAGACAGGGAATGGGCACGCCAGGGTCTCTAGCCATTGCAAACGAACTCCAGATGCATGTGCCCCTTGTTCATCTGGCTCACGTGGGTCCTGAGGAATCGAACCTGGGTCCTTTGGCTTTGCAGGCAAACGCCTTAACCGCTAAGCCATTTCTCCAGCCCTAGCCCAGGTATTTTTAATGAGTGTTGAGGAGACTCTTTAGCTCACAGAGGACAAACTATAGCTGTCCTTGGGGACCATGATGGTTAGTTCTAGATGCCCCTCAGATATCAGAATTCATGGCTCTTGAGTCCTGTTGCAGTTAGCTTCATGTTGCTGGTAGAGAGAACCTTATCAAGAGCAGCTTGTGGGAGGAAAAGGTTTGTTTATTTTGGCTTACAGACTCAAGGGGAAGCTCCATGATGGCAAGGGAAAATGTGGCATGAGCAGAGGGTGGACATCATCCCCTGGCCAACATAAGGTGGACAATAGCAGAACAGTGTGCTAAACATGGCAAGGGGAAACTGGCTATAACACCCACAAGCCTGCCCCCAACAATACACTGTTTCCAGGAGGCTCCAATTTCCAAATTGCCATCAGCTAGGAACCTAGTATTCAGAGCACGTCAGTTTATGGGGGAACACCTGAATCAAAGCACCACAAGTCTCTGATAAAAGGTTGCATATATTTGTATAAAAACTACTTTGGATTAAACCTAGGGCCTTGTGCATGCTAGGCAAGCACTCTATCACTGAGCCATATCCCCAGTAGTACAAGCTGGATGTGGTGGTGCACGCCTTTAATCCCAGCACTCGGGAGGCAGAGGAAGGAAGATCGCTGTGAGTTCAAGGCCACCCTGAGACTACATAGTGAATTTTAGGTCAGCCTGAGCTAAAGTGAGACCCTACCTCAAAAAACCAAAAAGAAAAAACAAAGGTAGTCCAATGGAAGGGCTGTGTAAATAGTTATAATGCATTGTGTAACGAATCATGACAATGTAAAAATGCTGTACATGTTTAATACAGGCAATTTCTTTAAAAATTTTTTATTTATTTATTTATTTATTTATTTATTTATTTATTTATTTATTTAAGAGTGACAGGCACAGAGAGAGAAAGAGGTAGATAGATAGAGAATGGGTGCACCAGGGCCTCCAGCAACTGCAAACAAATTCCAGATGCATGCACCACCTCATGCATCTGGCTTACATGGGTCCTGAGGAATCGAGCCTCAAATCGGCATCCTTAGGCTTCACAGGCAAGCGCTAAGCCATCTCTCCAGGCCCAATACAGGCAATTCATGAAAGTACTTTTGTTTATTTTTTTTTTCCAGATAGGGTCTCATTCTAAACTGGAACTCACAGTGATCCTCCTACCTCTGTCTCCTGAGTGCTGGAATTAAAGCTGTGCACCACCACACCCAGCTTCTTTAAAGTATTTTGGACCTCAAATTGGCTATATCTGTAAATGAAGAAGTTGATGTTATGAAGGCCAAGTGTAATACTGGCATGCATCTTTTACCTCTCTCTTTTAACTTTCCAAGTTGAACGAGGAACATAATTCTCAGGCTCCCTCTTGTCCCAGCAACAGGAATCCCTTCACTCTTGGATTCTACTTCTGGAACACAGTCCAGGAAAGATGAGGACTAGACTTCCATGTTCCTTGGACATCCAAGAGCAAAGAGGGACACCTGGGTTGCTTTGTGGTGTAGGTTATGAGTGGGAAGTCTCACCAGATAACAGAAGACCCAAGGCAAAAATAGGAAGTCTACAGCCACAAAATGAATAATATTGTGAGTTTACGCAGAAATTAGCCTACTGTACTAAATCAAGAAGAGGGAAAAAGAATGGATGGACTTGGAACAGATCCAAGAAGAATTAGGAAGTCTACAGCCACAAAACGAATAATATTGTGAGTTCAGGCAGAATAATATTGTGAGTTTAGAAGAGGGAAAAGAATGGACAGATTGGAACAGTTCATACTCAGTGAACTCACATAATCACAGAAAGACAAATGCCGCATGGTCTCACTCATCTGCGCTTCCAAATCTGGATCAGCTGGAGTTGCTGATGTACTTGACAGACAACTAGAGGCCCAGACAATGGGGATGGAAAGGCTTGGGGAAAGGAAGGGAAATGGGAATGGAAGAGGAAAGGGAAGGTGGAAGAAAAACCACAAAACTAAACCCCAGGTCAATTGGTACCATAGAAACCTTTATTCTTGAGGATAGACTAAAAGATTGAACCTGCAACAGGAGCATGGGAGGAACACCTGAAAAGAAGGGCCCTGGAGAGGGTGGGATGAAGACTAACCTTAAAATTTTTTTCCCCTCTGGCCTGTAACTCATAGTACCAGAAAAAGGGTGCTACCCACAATGAGCTATTGATCAGAGAGACCCATGAGCTCCCCCCAAACAAGACAGGCTTCTGTCAAAGCACTTGATTACCTGCCAGAGGTAAAAGGTAAGACCCTATCGCGGAAGACACCATATGCTTCTGACAGAACATGGAGAGACCTGGCTGGAGATAAGAAAAGAGCTAGACGCCAGACAGCCTGACTAGTGCTGGAAAGCTGTACATGAGCTATTGAGGGAAAGTGGCCAACAGCAGTCTGAGCACCCAGGGGTCTAAGATATGCAGACGCAAACAAACTGACAAGATGTACACATCAGTGCAATAGTGGCACACAGCCTTGGTGGGTAACCAATAGCTTTCTGATTGGTTAACAGATCTGCTCAGTGGAAAGGAACCCATATCTGGAATTGGGAATCAGGTCATAATCCTATGGAAACAAAGATTATGCTCTCCAATGTCAAGCTCCCACTAGGCTTTGGCTAAGAGGGTGTGCATCCATCAAATTCTCCCTAAATTAATAATACGCTTATCCCATTTGACCTATGCTGATTTCACTCTCAGTTAGAAAAATCTGTTTTGGTTTTTTTTTTTTTAGAAGGTAGTGAGACCTGAGGAGATAAACTACCCCTGACCCTTCAGCCAAACCCCAGCTGAAACCACAGAGGAACTGGGAGATGAACAAGAGTGCTGCTTCCATGGGGTGAAGGACAGGGTGAAGGACACAGACGCTGAGGATACTCAACACCTACCAAAGCACAGACCCAGAGGCTCCTAAGAGCTCATCACTAAAGTAGATTTAAAACTCAAGCCGGGTGTGGTGGCGCACGCCTTTAATCCCAGCACTTGGGAGGCAAAGATAGGAGGATCACCGTGAGTTCGAGGCCACCCTGAAACCACATAGTTAATTCCAGGTCAGCCTGGACCAGAGTGAAACCCTAAAAAAAAAAAAAAAAAAAAAAAGGCCAAATGTGGTGGTTCTGTGAGTGCAAGGCCACCCTGAAAATACAGAATGAATTCCATGTCAGCCTGGGCTGGAGTGAGACCCTACCTCAAAACAAAACAAAAAAAAACAAAACCAAAGAAACAACAAAAAAAACCTCACCCACCATGGCTCAGGGAATATTTTGCAGAGGTGGGGGGGGGCGGAAAGATTGAAAGAGCCACAGGTTGGGACATCATGCCCAGAGGCATTGCCTCCCCCCCCCAACAACTGACTGCTGCTGTCACAACGAATAACCCACAACCCCAGGGGGAATACTTGCAACCCCATTGAGGAGGGTCCCCAGTGGAATGGGGGCAGGAATGAGGGAAAGGATGGTACCAACACATGATGTATCCATGCTAAATATGTCCATAATTAAAAAAAAAAAAGAAGAAGGGGGAAAAGAGCAGCAGAAAGGTATAGCTGGCTATGCGTAAAAGAAAAAAATTAAAGCACTCAAAAGACTGGGAAGAGGAGTGTCTGAGCAATTTCACTTTTCACCTGGAACCACCAGGCTGTTTTGCAGATTGCAAGCTCGTTGTCTTTGGACTTCAGGACTTCAGTATTGCTTTACTTCCAAATCAGGACTGGAAATGGGAATTATGAAGCCAAAAATATCAAACAGCCTTAGATCCTTGGTTAAAAACATCAGCGACAACACACGATCGAGCTCCCCTCCCCCACTCCTAACATTGCACTGTAAGCGGAAAACCACAAGCCCAAAACCCAGCGAAAGCTGTTATAATTAACTCACGAGTCCTGGTGTGTGCTTCCTGGTGGTTTTTAGGTCTCTGAAGTTCAGACATAATGTCAGATGGGGTTATTTAACATGCGGTGCATAAGGAGCAAACACATGTTTTTGCTCTTTTGCTAAGCACCAGCCTGGTTCTATTACATCCACCTCATCCAGGGTTCCCAGACTCAAGGCTGTCCTTTCCATGAGACATTTATTTGTGTTGGTTGGGATTCTTTGTTTTTCCAGTGGTGAGGGTTAAACCCAGGGCTTCATGCTTAGTAGGCAACCACTACCTGAGCTACTGAGCTACATCTCCAGCTTAATTGGAGTTTTTTTTTTTTTTTTTTTTTTTTTTTGTGGTGGAGGGTGGGTTGAGGTAAGGTCTTGCTCTAGCCCCGGCTGACCTGGAAATCACTATGTAGTCGCAAGCTGGCCTTAAACTCATGGTGATCCTCCTACCTCTGCCTCCCAAGTGCTGGGATTAATGGCGCATGCCTGGCTTGGGGTTCTTTTTTAATATATTTATTTATTTTAGAAAGAGAGAGTGAGTAAGAGAAAGAGGCAGATAGAAAGAGAGAGAGAATGGGCATGCCAGGGCCTCTAGCCATTGCAAACGAACTCCAGATGCATGCTCCACCTTGTGCATCTGGCTTATGTGGGTCCTGGGGAATTGAACCAGGGTCCTTAGCCTTCGCAGGCAAGCACCTTAACCACTAAGCCATCTCTCCATCCCTTAATTGGGGCTTGTAATGGCAAATCACAGAGACCAAATCTGACCCCGTGGAGGAGAATAGTAATGTATGAAAGTGTATTGCATTAAGTGACTTTCCGAAATCCCAGGATTCAGGATTGAAGGGTGAAGCTTGGAGGCTGTGTGGTCAGCCAGAGTCCCTTCTGGAGATGGTCTGGCAGATGCTCCTAACGCTTGGTGTAAGGTCGCCTGTCCCCAATGGATAAGCTGCTGGATCCTCTATAAACTAGCTGTGATGGCCACTATGCTACCTGCATGATCTCAAATTCTAACCCACCTCCCTTGTTCCTGGGGTTTAAGGCCTCTTTGTCACATTTCTACACACACCCACACACACACCCACACACACACACACACGCACATGCACACAGTGCTACTTCTGCCTAGGCTGAAGTTGAAGTTGTTCTGTTTGGAATGGTATCCTGCGCTTCCTTCTGATGGTCAGTGATGCTTAGAGAAGCGCTCTAGACACTGCAGACCACGAGTCCTCCGGGCTAGCTATCCTTATCTTCAGCTGTGCTGTCAGCCTAGAAGGTATTCCAGGCTCTTTACTCAAACTGTTAGAGCAAGCTCACACATGCCTCCAAAGAAGGGACGAGTATTAAGCCTCAAGGGAGAGTGTCGCCTGGACTCAAACCAAGAAAGAAAATCCTTACACATATATTGCAAGGCTCATTTGCAGCAGGGCCTGTCAGCCTTAATTTTATGCCAAATGGTCACCTTAGGAATGCCCAGGAAGTAAAGGACTGCATTCCTCCCCGTTGGTTGACCCCATGGGCACACCTGACCATTTATGGTGAGGACTCTTTCATCCATTAGTTCTTCCCCGTCTCCTTCTTCTGGGTGGAAGGCAGGGCAAGGCTGGTCACTGTAAATTGTCATTCTTCATGCGCTCATGGTGCAATACCACATATTGAATGTTTCATGTGGTGGAGGACTAGCTTGAGAATTAACTATGCTGTTTTCTTTTCAGCTATCAGCTCACTAGCAAAGAACAAGAGGTATTTTGTGTGTGTGTGTATGTGTGTGTGTGTGTGTGTGTGCTTCTTCCAAGTGAGGACCCAGGGTCTGTGTCCTGGGCGTCTGGACTTCTCCAAAGACACCTTTGTTTTCAACAATCTGGGTTCTTCAGGAGATAGGACCCAGCCTGGAAGGAGGATTGAGGACTATTTTGCAGGTTGAAGGAAGGCAGTGGAGCCCTGAGGCCGGCGGCTTGATAGAAACTGGGGTTTTGGAATGGTGGTGACCTGCTCCAGCCTGCGGGTGCTGCACTGTGTAAAGTCATGTCATGGAGGAAGCCAGAGAAGGATGGCAGGTAGTCACAATTAGACCCTGAGACCCAGCCTGGCATTCAAGGAGTGGCAACTCAGCTTTACCTACTGGCCAGCAACGGGACCAGGATAGCCTGGGTGCATAAAACCAGTGAAGCTCACTTCAGATGGAACCAGTGCACTGAATGGATGGGGAGGGGCCACATGTACAGCACAGGTGATGGGAGGCAAAACCAGCCCCAGACAAAAGGATTCTTTCTTTATTTTTTTCAAGTGAAGGTCTCACTCTAGCCCAGGCTGACCTGGAATTCACTCTGTAGTCTCAGGGTGGCCTTGAACTTACGCTGATCCACCTCCCTCAGCCTTCTGAGTATTGGGATTAAAGGCGTGCGCCACCACACCCTGCTCCACAGAGCACACCTCTGAGTTCCCAAATTTCCTCCCTAGTAGAGGTGGCAGCTTCAGAGAACAAAATGCGTTTGGAATTTTCCTTGATCCTTAGAAAAAATCCCAACTGGGGAGTGGAAAGCTGGCTCAGCAGTTAAGGCACTTGCCTACAAAGTCCAACGATCTGATTTGGAATCCCCAGTACCCGTGTAAAGCCAGATGTGCAAAGTGGTACATGCATCTGTAGTTCATTTGCTATGGCTAGAGGCCCTGGTGCACCCATGTTTCCCCTCGCCGCCTCCCTCTCACTTCTTATAAATAAACACAGAAATAAAAATTTTAAAAACACACAAAAAAACCTAATTAGTGTGATCTTTTATTTTAATTGTTAGAATAAACTCAGGAGACACACCTTGGGGTTAGTCCATGAGTGTGTTTCCAGAGAGGATTATGTGATGGGTTAGGGTCAGGGTTAGAACTCACTTTCTTTTCTTTTTCAAAAATATTTTATTTAAGAGAGAGAAAGAGGCAGTGGGGGCGCGGGGGGGGAGAGAATCGGTGCACCAGGGCCTCTAGCCACTGCAAATGAATTCCAGATGCATGTGCCCCCTTGTGCATCTGGCTTACGTGGAGAATCAAACTGGGATCCTTTGGCTTTGCAGGCAAACGCCTTAACTACTAAGCAATCTCTCCAGCCCCTAAAACTTTATTTACTTATTTATTTATTTTGGTTTTTCAAGGTAGGGTCTCACTCTAGCTCAGGCTGACCTGGAATTCACTCTGGCCTTGAACTCATGGACATCCTCCTACCTCTGCCTCCCCAGTACTGGGATCAAAGGCGTGCGCCACCAAGCCCGACTAGGACTTACTTTCTAATGGGTGGGGCAGATATAAAGAGGTCTACGGAAGAAGTAGAGTCACTCCTGCCTTTGCTTCTTTGTCCCAAATGAATACACTTATCCTTGTTGTCACCATCCTCTGCTGACATCAGGCTTCAGCTCGCCAGCTTCTTCAGCCTTCCAGTGTGGACTGAAGACCAGCAATTCTCCAGCAATATTCTAGGTCTTTAGCATCAGATGGGGTCTACTGAGTCACCCACGTGTATGGACCAAGCAGCTACTAGAGTTTCTGTCTCTCCAGCAAACAGCCATTTTGGACTAGCTAGCCTCTATTGTGTAAGTCATCTGATAAATCCCCCTTTATAATATCTATACATTCCATTGGTTCTGTTCTTCTAGAGAACCCTGCCTGGGTACACTGGAGAATGATGTTATGCTTATAGAAGGATGTTATGTTATGGTTGTAAATGTAATACAGATCCTGTTGACCCCTCACCCAAATTGTGCTACTGTTAATACTGCTAGATTCCCATGGTCCTTTCATCACAGACACCACATGGTGACATTGCATTATTGCTCTATGTGGGTGTCCTCAGCATCTCCCTGAGTGCTCTGTAGGTACAATGCTGCATCGAGCTATCATGTCTCCTCTGGCCTATGGCCATTTCTCAGCCTTCTTAAGTTTTTCCGTGACCGTAGTCTTGACTGGTCCTGGCCGGAGATGGTACAGAATGTTTTCTGCACTGCGTCCTCTCACACTTCGAGTGGGACTACAGGACTTGAGGAAGAGGAACACAGAGCACGGCGCCCTCTTACCAGGAGGTACTGGAGACCCTATGATGTTACCTGTGTATGTCAGCCCTCCTCCACTGGCTAAGGGGTGTTTGTCACATTCCGCCGAAGATAGAGGGTTATTTTTCCTCTTCCCTTTCCCATTCTTTATAAAGCACCCAACCCTTGCTTCTGAGTGTTAGGGAACACTCGTGTCTGTTATATTTGTCGCTGAAGAAGGGTTTTCTCAAAGCCCTCAGCTGAGAGCAGAAGTAGTAACTCTACTGGTAGGCATTTCAGGATCTGTGACAGTTGGGTGTGGGCGTGCGGGCTTGTGTGACAAGCGTAAGCAGTGCCCTCCATCCCACTGCTCAGGCGGTGCCCTGCTCCCCCTAAATATAGGGCGAGACCACGGAGTATTCTGTTTATAAAATCCTGGTTCAGATTTGAAAACTCAACACTCCTACACACATATGAGGAACCAGCCTACCGTTTGTTTTCTAATGCAGGGTGTGAGCACAGATTCAGAAGGGGTTGGTGGTTATTTACCCAGGACGCATTGAGCATCGACAGTCAGAGATAAAACCAAAGAGAAATGCAATGAGAAGCTCTTTCAATTTCAAGAGCAAGATCTTTCTCAAACCTTTGAAACTGAAAGCCACATAAGGAGAGACATAAAAACAATCATGTCTGGGCTGGAGAGATGGCTTAGCGGTTAAGGCGCTTGCCTACAAAGCCAAAGGACCCAGCTTTGATTCCCCAGGTCCCACATAAGCCAGATGCTCAAGGTGACACATGTGTCTGGACTTCATTTGCAATGGCTGGAGGCCTTGGCCTGTCCATTCTCTCCCCACCTCTCCCTATGCCTCCTTCTCTCACTCAAATAAATAAATAAATAAATAAATAAATAAATAAATAAATAAATAAAATATTTTTAAAAATCATCTCACACCCACCCAAAGTGATGACCCCCATGTGGAGAAAACACTGCCTCCCTGTCCTGTGGCTTCCAGTTACTTCTGATGGCTCCAAGAGTATGGATTGTGGGGCTTAATGCTTCAGACAGAAAGTACTTTTGTGGTTGGAAGAAGAAGACTCGATGTATCATTCAGAATCTGTGAAATGAGAGTCAAAGTAGTTATTGGAACATGACAGAAGTTGTTTATTGGGGGATTTAGCAACAGATTTAGAGTAACAAAGCACGGTGGTGCTTAGTCACACACTGCTGTTGGAATAAAAATCCATTTTATAAGTCTTTGCCTTGAGTCCTTGACAAAAATCATCTCACCACAGCCCCTCAATGTGGGTTGTGTTACAATGGTTCTGAAGAAGGTTGGAGAGGGCCAGAGATCTGGTGGATGTCCTCTGGAGAGACTGCGAGGATTTAGACTGAGGCCCTAGTGAGGTCAGGAAACCCAGCTAAGCCTTTTGAGGCCAAGGCTGGGTAAAGATCAAAGTGAAGCTTGGCTCCCACATCCACCTTCATCTGGCTTATTGCAACCTTCTCCCCTCTAACACCTCTGGTGGATGTCAGGTTGCTTGGCTCAGAAGAGTAAGGCACTGTCCCTGCTCCTGAGAGACCCACCATTGTAAAGGGAGCCAAGCAAGCCAGGGGGTGAGGAGTGAGGCAGAAACTGTCAACAAATAGGGACTTAAAGCCAATGGCTGGGGTTACTAAGGTGACAAGGTGGGATGGGGAGGGCATCCCAGGCAAAGCAAAAGCAAGCACAAGGCTCCTGGAAGGCTTGGGAAACTACAGGTAAGAAACCCAACCAACCTCCATCAAAACAAGGGGATTTTTCTTCTCTTAAAAATAAAAAAGATGTCTCCGCCATCTTGGGTCCCATGGAGGCCTGCTGGGAACAGGACTTCTAAAAGGCAAATATGTCTGGAAGGCTCTGGTGCAAGGCCATTTTTGCTGGCTATAAGCGGGGTCTCTGGAACCAATGGGAACACAGGGCTCCTCTTAAAATCGAAGGTGTTTATGCCCCAGGTAAAACTGAATTCTACTTGGGCAAGAGATGTGCTTATGTGTACAAAGCACAAAACACCACAGTGACTCCTGGTGGCAAACCTAATAAAACAAGGGCAATCTGGGAAAAGGTAACTCGGGCCCATGGAAACAGTGGCATGGTTCAAGCCAAATTCCGAAGCAACTTTTCCTGCCAACGCCATTGGACACTGAATCTGTGTGATGCTGTGTCCTTCAAGGATTTCAGAAAAGTAAATAAAGGTGTATTTGTGCTCTTGTAAAAAAAAATTTAAAAAGATGGCATAACTATTTTAAACTTCACTTGAAAAAAATGCACTGGGCAGCTGAGCTAAGAAAGGGTTGGAAAAGGGTAATGGGGAAAGGCAGGGACTTTGAATAACAGAGGACATTAGGGAGCTACTTGAAAGACCATGTATGGGCAAAAGCATTAGTCAGTGGGGGAGACAGCACAGAACAGTTAACCTACAAGGCACCTAAGAACTTAGAATAGGAACCACTGGGAAAAGACATGATTTATTCAAAAAGTAATGGAGGAAATGGTTATTGGGAAAAGATCAAAGTTATAGCCACATCTGAAATATTAAGAGATATTCCAGATGGATTAGCATAAAAGTACAACACAGAGCTTTTTAGAAACATTTTAGAAGAAAATCTCAAAACTATTTTGTAGATGCCACATCAATTGAATAAATTATGAGATAAAATGAAATTTATGTATCTAAGCAATATTAAACAATAAAAAGGCAGATGACAAGCAGGCAGAAATATTTTGACAGTATGACAAAGTGTCATTGCCTTTATTTTACACAAAAATCTTATGAAATAATAAGAAAAAGGGAAACACAAATATAGACAGGGAACATGAACAGAAGTTCAGACACTCTGATACCCAATAAGCATGGACGAATGCTCGACTTCACAAAGCAGGAGGGCACACTAAACATGGAGATAGCACGTTTTTACCCACAAAGTGGGCAGGGTTTTTAAAAGCAAAGGACTGGCATAAATGTAGCATGATTCCTAAAAATGTGTTCATCACCTTGAACTTCAAATTCCACTTTACTCTAATGGGTAGACTTTTTAAAGTAACTTGGTTGTTAACAGCTACTTCTTTCAAAACTGCATTCTAATTATGACCAAAGGCTACAAAACCCTAGTGGCTGTTTTTTTCTTTTATATTGTTTTGCAATATTGGGGGGTGGGGGTGGGGGGAAGGAAACGGGTTGAGGTCAGATCATTGTTTCTAGCACTGTGACAACAGGCAAGTTACTTAATCTCTCTGAACCTCTGTTTCTTAATCTTCAAAATGGGACATTATTGTGGAATTGGATTTCTTACACTAGTAGTGGCCTCGAATAATTATTACTCAATGGATATTGAAGTGACAGATTTCGCGTCCTCATCATTCTACCCTCAAAGGCATTGGCTGATTTTTGTGACCCCGCAAACCAGGATGGGATTCAGAATCCATACAAATTAGACTCTGGCAGAAGAGAGAAGGAAGTGACGTGAGCTCAGTGTTTGTTGGGGTAAGATGGGGGTGTTCTGCAGACCTCATTCATCTCCCTTTTCCTATGGGAGAAGAGCAGTGACAGGTCTGACATGACCCTGGACCCCTGGACTTGTGGGAGTTCAGTACTGATCAGCCTTGACCAAAACCCAACAAACAACAGCACAGCCAGCAATTGATCTCAGCAGTTTTCTGGACCCATCTCTCTCGTGCATGCGTGTGCGCATGTACATGTGTGTGCATGTGTGTGTGCATATCTGTGGTGGCCAAAGGTTGATATCGTGTGTCCTGCTCAGTTGTTCCTCATTTTTTTATTATTTGTATTTTTAAATGTTTTTATTTATTTGCAGAGAGAGAGAGAGAGCAAGCAAAAGAGAATAAGAGAATGGGCACTCCAGCAATTCTTCCTGCTGCTGCAAATAAACTCCAGATGCATGTGCCACTTTGTGTACCTGGTTTCATATGGGTACTGAGGAATTGACCCTGAGCCAACAGGCTTTGCAAGCAAGCATCTTTAACTGTTGAACCATCTCCCCAACCCACCATTGTTCTTTGAGACAGGGTTTCTCACTGGACTTAGAAGTCATTGATTTGACTAAACTAGTGAGCAAGCAAACCCTAGAGATCCTCCTATTTCTGCCTACCCTGTGCTGGGATTACAGTCACACTGCCACTCCTGGCATTTACATGGGTGCTGGGGATTCAAACTCAGGTCATCATGCACGCACAGCAAGTGCTTTACTGTCTAACCTCTTACCCTGTGCCTGTCTCCTGCTTGAGGTGCCCCATACGCATAGTGGGTGGGCTCTGTCTCATGGGAGATGCAATACTGCTTCTCAGAAAGATCTCTAGCCTTCTAGCTCCCTCTCAGATACCCTCAAGGAACGGAACAGTCTGTCTACAGCTGGACACTAGGGAAGCAGGCTGTCACGTGCCAGGAATACGAGGAATTTCTATCATGCATGGCATGGACCTGGCTGGATTAAAGGAGAGGATGAATGGATCCAGGGCTGACTAGATGCAGATGTTGGGCAAACTCTGCCCCTGGAGACCAGCGCCTGGGACACTTCAAAGGCACGCTCACTGGATCTGAGGATTGCTGGGCTGATGTTCTCACAGTCCCTTCTGTCTCCCATCCCCCAGGGTTCTTCAGGCTGCTCCTGCTTGACCCCATATCAGGCTGGACTGAAACACAAACCCGATCACCACTCTCCTTCCAGGCACATCATGGGTTCAGTTAGCTCAGTGGTTTTGCCCCTCTGGGGATTTGTATCCATAGACATTTTTAGTTGTCCTGGCTAGAATCCTATGCTATTGGCATCTAGTGGGTAGAAACCATGAGGGATGCAGAGCAAAGGACAGCCCCCTCACAACAGAGTTATCCATCCCAAAATATCAGTAGCAGTGACATTCAGACTGCCTGCACTGAAGGCACATAGGTTTCTGCTACCTCTGAGGTGTCCTTTCTCTTTTTCCCTTTGTTTCTCTCTTCCATGTCTCAAGAACAGACTAACGCCCTCTCCCTGTGTCACAGCCTGCAGTTAAGCTATTACCTTCAGTCATAACAATATGGCTTTGGGGACTTATCCATTCTATCACGTAACTTGTCAAATTATTTCTTCCAGCCAGGCGTGGTGGCGCACGCCTTTAATCCCAGCACTTGGGAGGCAGAGGTAGGAGGATTGCTGTGAGTTCGAGGCCACCCTGAGACTACAGAGTTAATTCCAGGTCAGCCTGGACCAGAGTGAAACCCTACCTAGAAAAACCAAAAATATATATATATTTCTTCCTAATACATTGTATTTCCTAAAAAGAGTCATGACAAATAGAAAAGTCCTCTCAATTTTATTATATACACACAAAGAAAGCCCATATCTTAAAAATAGAAGCAGTGGGGCTGGAGAGAGATGGCTTAGCAGTTAAAGTGTTTGCTTGCAAAGCCAAAGGATCCCGGTTCAACTCTCCAGTACCCACGTGTTACAGTCAGTTTCGCATTGCTGGTAGAAATCACCTGACAAAGAGCAGCTTGTGGGAAAAAAAAAAGAGGTTTATTTTGACTTACAGGCTCAAGGGGAAGCTCCACGATGGCAGGGAAAACGATGGCATGTGTAGAGAGTGGACATCACCCCCTGGCCAACATCAGATGGACAACAGCAACAGGAGAGTGTGCCAAACACTGGCAAGGGGAAGCTGGCTATAACACCCATAAGCCCACCCCCAACAACACACTGCCTCCAGGAGGCTTTAATTTCCAATTGCCATCAGCTGGGGAGACTAGCATTCAGAACACTTAAGTTTATGAGGGACACCTGAATCAAACCACCACACCACGTAAGCCAGATGCACAACGGGGCACATGCATCTGGAGTTCATTTGCAGTGGCTGGAGGCCCTGGCGCATCCATTCTCTCCCCCTCTCTCTGCCTCTTTCTCTTCCTCAAATAAATAAGTAAATAAAAAATATTTTTAAAAAATAGGAGAGGTTTATATCCTGCGTTGATCTATTTTCTGTTGTTCCCACAAAATACCTGACACTGGATATTATGTAAAGAAGAGAGGTTTATTTCCCACCACTTTGGAGGTGTACACGCTGGCACTAGCATCCTCTTGGCTCTGGTGAGGGTCTTCCGGCATGGTGAGATCATATGTAAGAAATGGGGATTGTATGATGGGATGAGAAGCCACAGAGATTCATATCAGCCTGCTCTTGTGGGAACTGAGGCACTGAGAGACATACACTAGCCTCCCCTGAGGGCGATATCCCCAGGGACCTCATCTTCTTTAGTAGGTCCCACCTCTTACAGGCTCTGCCATGTGTCATTGTGAATCATCCCCTGTTGACCAAGCTTCCAGCCCATGTGCCTTTGTGAGACACACTCCTACCCTAGCGGACAACAGGCCCTTGCCTACACTCACCATATATGAGTATCAGGGCTAGAGAAGGAAGTGCAGGTGGAGTAATAGGGAGTGGGCAAGGGAGGGGAAAAAGCATTTAGAATCCTCCAACCCAGTCATGTGTGCGGAATAATTATTTAGTGTTTGAGTGGAGAGCTGTGCTGACGGAACCAGATACCAGGGCTAGCTGTTCAGAGGGCACTTACATCAGACAGAGTGTGTTTGCTAGCATGTAAGTGAAGCTTCTGCTCAAAGGTACAGGGCTCTGCTGCCTCTTCTTCCTTTTTTCCTCCCTCTAATCCCCACCACTGTGCTCTCTGCAGAAGCCTCTGTGTGTGTGTGTGTGTGTGTGTGTGTGTGTGTGAGAGAGAGAGAGAGAGTGTGTGTGTATGTGTGTGGCAGGGGGGTGGGGCTTTGACCTAGCAGAACAAAGCTAGAGTGAATCCTTTTGCTTACACAAGAACTATTTAAGCAGGTGACCCAGCATGTAGGAAGATGATACTGCAACTCCCAGCTCTGGAAGGAAAGCACTCCCCTGAATCTCCTGTCTGCAAGGATCAGGGAAGGCATCAGACACCAAAGACTTCTCGGTTCCAAAGGACAGGATGTTGCTCACAGGATACAAAGTTACTGTTAGCTGGAAGGAATGCGTGTAAGACCCTGGGGTGCAGTATGACAACTACACTTAGGATGATATGCTAGTAGTCTTCAGAAAAATGCAATGTCAAGAAAACGGATGTCCAGTGCTCTTGTTCCCAAAGTGATAATTATAGCAGGCAACACGTATGTTAACTACCTAGTTGTAATTATTCTTAGAGAATATACACTTCCATTCTAGTTTCTTTACTTATTTTTTTATTTCATTTATTTACTTATTTGAGAGAGAGCCAGAGAGAGAAAGAAAGAATGAACTCACCAGGGCTTCTAACCATTTCAAATGAACTCCACATGCATGCGCCACTTTGTGCATCTGGCTTACCTGGGTTCTGGGGAATCGAACCTGGGTCCTTAGACCTCACAAGCAAGCGCCTTAACTGCTAAGCCATTTCTCCAGCCCCAATACACCCTTTAAAACATCATGCTGTGTAATAATAAATACATAAGATCTGTCAATTAAAAACTAATTTGAAGCCAGGTGTGGTCAAGCACACCTTTAATCCCAGCACATGGGAGGCAGAGGTAGGAGGATTGCCATGAGTTTGAGGCCAGCCTGGGACTACAGAGTGAGTTCCAGGTCAGCCTGGGCTAAGGTGGGACCCTACCTAGAAAACAAAACAAAACAGAAAAGCTAATTTGAGAAAAGAAATAAGTACAGATTTAGAAAAGGGGTCTAGCTGAAGAAAGGAGCAAACAGTTCCCCATAAAAGAGAGCCAGGACAAAGAAATTCTAAGTGATGTTCTCAGTGAGATCCAGGAGGTCTTGGCAGCTGGGATGCGATCCAAGTAACCCTAACCAGGATACACCATGTGGCAAAAGCAGCGATGGTCAGACTGCACACTTCAGGGAAGGGGTGGGGGGCTCTGGGTACCATAGCAGCATAAATCATAAGGGGACAGGAAGAGATTGAGAAATTCTCCCAGAACAAGAGGAGAGATAAAAAGAGATTACAAGTTGAGTTTAATAATAAGAAATGTGAATTCAAAAAGAGGTTGGGGGGCTGGAGAGATGGCTTAGCGGTTAAGGCGTTTGCCTGCAAAGCCAAAGGATCCCAGTTTGATTCTCCAGGGCCCACATAAGCCAGATGCACAAGGGGGCACATGCATCTGGAGTTTGTTCGCAGTGGCTGGAAGCCCTGGCGTGCCCACTCTCTCTCTCTCCCTCTCTGCCTCTTTCTCTCTCTCAAATAAATAAACAAAATATATTTAAAAATAAAAAAAGAGGTTGGGGAATAGAAAAAAGAAGACTGGGGAAGAGATGCTCAGAAGTGCTGGAAGGCTTGTTAATGTTGATTTTTTTTTCTTTCTTTTTGAGGGAGTGGGTGAGGAGTTTCCTAGAAAGGATGCATTCAGATATTACAGGGAAGTCAGTACACCATGTCCCAAGAACAAGCGGAAATAAATGCCTTATTAAAACCAGACTGAGCAGAGGCCACTGGCTGGGCTTGCCCTCTGTGGGCACAGTGTTAGTCAGGCAATGCTTGCAGAGGGACTGGTTGGGCGTGCCTTCTGTGGGCACAGCTTACCCAGTAATTCTTGGAGAAGGACTGGGTACCTTCCCCTCCATCTCCTCCACTGGCCATCAAGAATTTTCTAACGTGGGGCTTCAGGAAGACAATAAGCAAAGATGCTAAGAATCACTGAAACTGATGAAAATTGCAGTTCGCTCCACTTAGCTAAGAACTGCTTGTATTACGCAGATGCACGCTTTGTGTACCTATGTAATCTGCTCCTTTCAGTCCAATATGTGAACTTCCTGGGCATAGACAGGGCTGCGGAAAACCCTCTGATAAGTGGAGCTGGGAAAATGGCATTGGTTTGCCCAGATCAGGGCTCCTCTGCTGCCTGTGTCAGACATGATCGACTCTGCTTCAGGGCCCACTCTGGCTGGAGGTGAGGGATCTCATCCCTCTTTCCAGACTCAGCCAATGTCCTTATTCCCAGATCTGTCTCAAGGACAGTCCTCATGACTACAGCAGCATCTGCCTGTTCTTTGTATGCCGGCTGAGCATGTGTTAACGTGCTCTCGCACACCTGCCATTTGTCTGCTTGCTCTAGATGTTCCTGGGAGTGGGTACACACTATGCCAGTGGAACGGGCCAACATTGCTTTATTTGATAGGAAAATGCACTCATCATTAGAATGCGAGGAGAAACATATTACCGGGTGGCAGACAATGGAGCTCTGTGACATTCCCCAAGAAACATCTTGAACACTCTTCTGGCTGCTGCGTCTCTAGGGTCGCCCACTGTGTCACTCCATGTCTGTGCCCACATGGACACAATCCTGGTTACCAGTCCCATCCCCAGAGAGCCAGCTCCAGTGGGAAGGGAGCAGCCTGATTCGAGTTCTCAAGCTAAGAAATCCCGTCTTTACAGCCATCTGGGAGGGATTAGGCAGGAGACTGTGGAATACTACAGAGGCTGGACAGCCCACTTCATCCCTGTTGCTTTTGCAGACCCAAAGAAATCCCGTAGCTTTGAAGTCGTGAGTGGGAAATGAGAAGGGCTCTGGGTCTCAGATACCATTGGGATATCTTCTGAAGGAAAACCAACAAGAGTAGATGATAAGATGGGGTTCCAGAACTTTTATTTTTAGTTGTTTATTCTATGCAGTATTTATATATCTTTTATCAGGTACATATTTTGTTTTACTGTATTTTTAAGCTAGTTATGAAAATAAACAAATGAAAATTGCAGGCCAGGAACAAAGTGGTCCTAGGATCAGACGGCTTTACATGTAGAGGATGCTGAGTCATCAAAGCTCACTGGGAATGGAGACCAACCAGGAAGTGGGTATGATGGCTTGGAGATGACAGAGGGAATGTGGGCGTGAGGAACAAGCCTGGCCTGGAGACTTGAGATGCTGGAGCAAGCCTGGTTCTGTGATTTTAATTTCAGTGTACATGGCCCATCTCCTTAGGAAGCTATGGGTTTGAGATTACCATAGTCAACCTCCCCGGGGGCGGGCAGGGGGGGAAGAATTCTACCTCAGTACCCTTGGTAACATGCCCTCATGGTGATTTGGCATCTAGCATGTGACTTCATTTGGTCAATGGGATGCCAGCAAGCACGATATAAAGAAAACTTGAACAGAGCTGTGGATTGGGCCTTATCTTATCTTTCAAGAATATTAACTGCCTGTGAAGAATTACCAGATCCAGTTGATAGCTGATGTCAACCTGCAGATTTGTGGTGCTGTCTTAGCCCGGAGGGACTGCCAGAGAGATGCGCTCAGCACTCGAGAGATGGAGGCGTGAACCGAAGAAAGCGTACCCCAGCCCAGCCCAACCTCCCAGCTCAGAGAATCTCAAGAAAGTATAAGGGTGGTAAAGTGGTACAGCATTCAGTGATAGTTAATGGATCACCCACGTCAAATTTGCATCTAGCACTTAGCCTTGAGTATAATATGGGATCAATTAATGAATATTTCTTTTTAAAAATATATATTTTTTAATTTATTTATTTGAGAGAAAGAGGCAGAGAGAAAGAGAGAGAGAAAGAGAGAGAGAGAATGGGCATGCAAGGGTCTTCAGCCACTGCAAACAAACTCCAGATGCATGCGCCCTCTTATGCATCTGGCTTACGTGGGGCCTGGAGAGTTGAATCAGGATCCTTTGGCTTTGCAGGCAAGCGCCTTAACTGCCAAGCCATCTCTCCAGCCCTTAATGAATATTTCTATGGCTTCTCTTTTTGCATGCATGTTACTATGTGGGTGTGTGTATGGTTTTGTGTGTGTGTGTGTGTGTGTGTGTGTTGTGTGTGTGTAGGCCAGAGGTCAATATCATGTATTTTTCTTAATCATTCTCCACCTTATTGATTGAGACAGGATCTCTCACTGGACTTAGAGGTCACAAATTTGGCTAGTCTAGTTAGCAAGCTTGCCCTCGGGATCCCCCATGTCCACTTTCCTGAGATCTGGGATTACAGGCATGTGTCCACATACCCAGCATTAACGAGAGTACTGGGTTTTGAACTCAGGTCTTCATGCTTGGGCAAAAAGTGTTTTGCTGATATGCCATCTCTCCAGCCCTCTTTATAGCTCCTTTTTAAGGAGCCACAGAAATGAGAATGAAAAACTAGTGTGGGACAGCTAGAACTGGACCTCACCCTGTGGCTTGGGGCTAGGCATCTGAGCTCTCTGTAACTCTAGTTTACCTTGGAGAGTTTATCTTATACACTCAACCAGGTGTAGGTGAAAACAGATGCTGTGGGAATTTAACCTGTTTTCCATGTGCATCCCTCTCTCCCAGGGTCTTCTAGAGAAGCCTGGGGTGAAATAGCATAGGTTCACATTTCAGTAGTCCTTTGACTTCTGGACTTAGTTTCCCCCCGGAACCATCCCTGCCAAGCAGCACAGCCTGTGAGTCAGCGTTGGTGTGAGACCTTCACGAAGCACACTCCAAGATGCCACCCATGAACCTGCACGTTTTCTTCTCTTCCCGTGGAGTTTCATAGACATATGAAACTGTATTGGAATTTCTTGGTAATTTCAAGGTATTGTCTTTGGGAACTCTCAAAAGAGTGCCCTGTCTTTTGGCCCTGGGTTTACAGGTCACAGCCAATTGTGTAAATATTTTGTTAATGATTCTTACGACTGATAAATATAATTAAAAGCAAAACAAACAGTCTGTGCTAACTAAGGCCCCTTTTCTCAGAATCATTTGATTTGTTTAATGAGTCACATTGCTTTTATCTCTTCTCCATGGAGAGGCCATCCTGGCTGCATTTCAGTTGCCAGGTTTCTCAAGGAAAAAAAAAAATGCTGCCCTCTTTATACAGGAGAAGTGCCATGTATGCCCAGAGCTGCCTTAACTTCTGAGGAAGGTTAGTCCTTTCCTTCTTGAAACCTCGCCCACAAAGGAAGGAGCCCCAGTTGTCTGAGGTTGTCTGCTTTGTGGGCATCGTTTCTCAAACTCCTTCATCAGCTACTACTCCGTCAAGGTCAAAGCCCTGGAGACAGATTTCCATGAAGTGACTTCCCAGATGGCGTGCCTTTTCCTCTGGGGCTCCCCAAGGCTGCCATCTGGGTGTACGCCTTAGGATAGCTTGAGGCTTTTGGAACACGTGAGATTTTGTCGTGAATGGATATCAAAGGCATGACCTTACAGAAAGAATCACCATGAAAAATTCCCTCGCTGATCCCTGTTACACTCAGTTACTATCATCAGTAATCAGTCAATCAAAAGCCAACGACTACGTATGATGAGTGATCCAGTAATCTAGCAAAAAAAAAACAAAAACAAAAACAAAAAACCCCACAAAAGTCTCAGTCAAACACATGACTATTCCATGTACCAAACAAAATTAAGTGAGGTCAGGAAAGATGAGGGTGGCCCGGAGAGACACCTCACTTACTGAAGTGCTTGCCTTGCAAGCATGAGGACTTGAGTTTGATTCCAAAACCCACATTAAAAGCTGAGTGTGGGCTGGAGAGATGGCTTACTGCCCCAGTAAGGCAGATGTACAAGGTGGTGCATGCCTCTGGAGTTCGTTTGCAGTGGCTGGAAGCCCTGGTGTGCCCATTCTCTCTCTCCCACTCTGCCTTGTAATCTAAGGTGTGCTTGTAATCTAAGGTCTGGGGAGGTAGAGACAGGCAGATCCCTGGGGCTCTCTAACACAAAATGAATACAAATAAGATCAAATGAGCCCAAATGTATTTCAAAGGAAAGATAACCATGAGGAACAGACTAAACCAAGTAATTGTTGAACAAGGGTCCACATTCAGTGGGGGCAGCGGTCACTGCCAACAAAACCTGAATTCCTTTTAGTGGCCTTTGCAGTGCCCAGAATGTGACAATGGCTGTTGTAGAACTGAGCAAACCATTTGATGCCATTGAGTTTTCGCTGAGGCAGAAGGACTTGCAAACCCGGCAGGGAGGAAAGCTGGGAGAGCCTGTGACAATGGCATCAGAAGTGTCAGGAAAAGTCACGATTTTCTGCCCTTAATGTCTCAGACATTTCTAGCCTTTGATTCCTGGCTTCTGTATCTCTGCCTATCTCCCTCCAGTGATGGAGAACACCCTTCAGGTCACCTCTCTGTGTTAAAACCCTGTCTCTCTCCACGGGCCTTTGATTCTGTCTTTCTCAGACCTGGGCCATTTCTCCGAACTTGGATAGTGGAGAGGTGGGATGAGGTGTGCGCAGGGAGGAAGGGTGGGGGAAGGTAGACTGATGGGCTGCAGGATTAGGGGGTCAAGTTGGTAATTTATCAGAAGAACTCATCAGACAGAAAAACTGGAAATAAGCTAACCTTGAACTTGAAATTCCAGGACTTATTTCTATGGCTGACTTAAAGACCATGAATAAGCCATCTTTTGTAGACCTTTGAGGATAAAGGGACTGGATGGCATGACTGAAATTCCTTTTTGTTGTACAAGGGACTCTCTCTGAGTTATGTTATTGGCTGTCCGGAGCAAAGGAGGGCTGTGTGAGGAGTATTTTAGAACAATCACTTTCATATGTAGGGTAAGTGTAACTTGAAAGAGAGTGAAGGTGAAAGACAGGCAGACAGGGAGACAGTTCCAGTAACCGTTTCTGAAACTGATGTCATTCACGTTTAATATTGTTTGCTCAGTATTTCATGTCAAAGTGTCAGGAAGCGAGGCATGAAGTTTGGTACCTCTACAGGACAACTTTGTTTCAAGGTCAAGTTCATTTTCTGTCCTCCTAGTTAAAAAAAAAAAAACAGTGCTGATAACTATGCTAAAAACACTCCATCAGGGACTTAAGCATGGTGAATATTTCTTTTTGAAGTCCTTTTGTGAAAACAGTTAAGTCATGCTCACTCAAAGAATTTTTTTCAATTTTTTGGTTTCTTTGAGGTAGGGTCTTGCTCTAGTCCAGGCTGATCTGGAATTCACTATGTAGTCTCAGGCTGACCTTGGACTCACAAATGATCCTCCTATCTCAGCCTCCTGAGTGCTGGGATTAAAGTTGTCTGTAGCTTTGTCCTGCAACATTTTTAGCACCACTCACAAAAGAATTGAGACACACAGCAGAACTTGTGTGTATTTCTTTCTTATTAAAACTGGCTGCCTGCAAAGTTGAGAATGCTAACCTCTGAGATATTTCTGTTTCTTTCAGCTGCCACTTGGGCTGGTGATGAAATCTCATTCCAAGTTGAAGGAGACTTCTGACCATGACGATTCACTGTTTATTAAAATAAAAAGCTTTCTGTGGTGAGACGAGTGCTTGGGGCTGCCTGTGGGTGACGGTGACTCTTTTCTAGGTCACTGGTTTGCAGTTGTCCACACACACTGATTGGGAAAGAAAGCCACGCCTGGCCACCTTATGGTGGTTAGGGCTGCCAAGGGCTGCAGGCGAGGGGGGGGGTGGGGAGGGTGAAGCGGAGCCTCTGATTGCTGAATACTGGATCCTTGAGTGAGCTTGAAATGCTAATTAGAGAACCTTTTGGTTGTAGGTGTAGTGGCTAGAATTTCTTCTGAGCGTGATGCTCTCTGACAGGTACCACCCAATGACTAATAGGGGAGGCGTGAGAACCTCAGCCTAATCACTGCAGGTCCCAGAGGTGCCAGCCGAGTCCACAGTAAACCCAGGTGTTGTGGAGGGAGGGAGGTGAGCAGAACCAATGCATCCAGAGTGGGTCTCAGCCACTCCAGAGCCCCGCATTTGTTTTTCATGGGTCTTTCTTCTCTCATCCAATGTCGGACTAGAAAACAGCTTTGTGGATCTGTCAGGCAATGTCACATACAGGTGAAGTTTGAAGACAGGGAGTTACGAGGTTTTAGTTTCTTAACTTGCAACGACCTCAGGCTATGCTGGTGAACTGATTGTGAACTATGGATTCAGGGGTCCTTGGTCACTTCCGGCACAATGCAATCTCTTCTTCCTCATTGCCAGAGTGTGGTCTGTGGCCAGTGCTGGTCTGCAGGCTATCTTGACACCATTATTAGTCAACAAGAAGAAAACCAGCAACATTGAGAGAAAGCGTTTTAAAACTTGCACAACAACTTGGCATTGTTGTGACATACAGGCACGTTTTCATTTGTTTGACCAAGGCATTCATGTCTGGTGGACTAGAAATTTTCAAAAAGGCCCTTTGCCGCTGAAAGTTGAAGAGGCACGGGGCTTGTGCCATCAGTTGCTCAGTGGAACATTTAGTGAGGATGCACTGCATGTGAGGGTCAGCTCCAGGGTCTCACTTCACAAGGAGCACACAGCCCTGGCTGTGAACCACCAGCTCGCTGACAATTCGTTGGTTGTAGGGTGATTTTCCAATGCTTCCCTGTGCCAGGAGAGAGGGACTCCCGGAGGACAGGAGCCATACCCTGACCCTCTCCAGTGTCGGCGAAGTAACCCCACAGTGCTGAGAAGAGCAGTCCCACAGCAAGCACATGTGGAATGACATTGTCCTTTGCATTGGTGGTGAGAAAAATGAGAACACGTCAGTGCAATATTTGGCTTAGCAAGTAGATAAGCAGTTGTCTTTTCTACCTCCCAACTTTCTGGGTTTTTTTAAAGGACTTTTTTTGGGGGAGCTTTATTTTTATTTTTATTTATTTATTTGAGAGACGGAAAAGAGGGAGAGAGAGAGAGGGAGAGGGAGAGAGAGAATGAGAAGGGGTGTGCCAGGGCTTCCAGCCACTGCAAACAAACTCCAGATGCATGCACCTCCTTGTGCATCTGGCCAATTGAACCAAGGTCTTTTGGCTTTGCAGGCAAGTGCCTTAACCACTAAACCATCTCTCCAGCCCTGTTTTTTTTTTTAATTTACTCTTTTTTTGGAGTGTGGGTGTATGTGTGTGTGTGGTATACATATGTGTATATATGGTGGGGGCATGTGCAAGGCCAGATAATGATGTGAGGTGTCCTTCTCCATCACTTTTTTGGCCTTATTTCCTCCTTGAGTTGAAGTCTCTCACTGAACCTAGAACCCGCTATTTGTTGTTGTCATTAGACTGGCATACTAAGGAGCCCTAGAGATTCTCCTGTCTCCACCCTCCCCAGTGATGGGGCTACAGGAAGGCATGACCATGCTTGGATGTGGGTGCTGGGTGTTGAACTCAGGTCCTCATTCTTACATAGCTGTGTTGGTTTGAATGTAAGATGTCCTCTTAGATTCATGGGTTTGAAGACTTAATGCCCAGTTGGTGGTTCCATTCAGGAAGGTTGTGGAGCCTTTAGGAAGTAGGCCCTTGCTGGAGGAGGTGTGTCACCAGGGGCTAGCCAGTCCAGACCTGCTTGCCAGTTCTAGCATTCTCTACTTCCTCCCTTCCAATGTGAAGATGAGATGCACGCTGCCTTCTGCCATGCTTTTCCTCTCACTTCCTCTCAAAAGTGTAAGTGAAAATAAACTCTTTCTTTCCATAAACTGCTTCTGGTAAAGTATTTTGTCCCAGTAATGAGAAAGTAACTGCTATGATAGCAACCACACTGCCCTGATGAGCCATCTTCTTGGCCACCTCTCTACATTTTCTGCACCCACCTAAAGGTAAATGACAGAGTCACATAGACTGGAAATGGCTCCACTTCTACACTTCAGCAAAAACCTACATGTAAAAATTGGGAGACGTGATAAGCAATCTTCAAAAGAGTTCACATTTTTTCCTAGATAAATCATGTAGCTTTATTTTTCTGTTAATTACTCCTTCGATTTTATGATACCTTTTTGTTTTTAAAATATTATTATTTATCTCTTTGCAAGAAGAGAAATATGGAGACAGAGAGAAAGAGGCAGACACAGGGAGAGTTGAGGATGAGTGCACCAGGGCCTCCTGCCACTATGAAGGAACTACAGATGCATGAGCCACTTTGTGCATATGGGTTTACATAGGTACTAGGGAATTAAACCTAACCTGGCAGGCTTTGCAATCAAATGCCTTTAACCACTGAGCCATCTCTCCAGCCCTTACATTTTATTTTTGGAGTTTGGAGGCAAGAGTTCTTAAAATAAATATGTGCCTTCCATGCCAACAAATGGCTCGTGAATGATTTTATTGTTATTGAAAAGCTGATTGGCACTCAATGGTCCTCAGTGCAAAGAGAGCCCATGAGAGCCACAAGTGGCCACAACAATCAATTGCCCCTCTTTGTATCTTATTTCACATTTGAGAACTGAGATGCAGAGGGAGAGGCAGAGAGAGAGAGAGAGAGAGAGAGAGAGAGTGAAGGAGAAAGGGAGGGAGCTGCCTCTTGAGTAATAATTTGTAACTATTTTCAAGGGTTTTTGATGCAAGAATAATTTGCTTTGTGCTCAAGTTTGATAACATAAAGTCTCAGGCACCAAGGACTATTAAGAGACTGATGCTTATTCATGGAAGCAGAGGGCCAAATACCCAATCTGGCAATAGTGTGGGTTTAAACTTAAGTAAATCCTCATCTTAGCATATCAGAAGTTAAAGGCATGTATAGTGGAAGCTGGAGAATTATTTCCTAGGTTCATTTAAAAAATATTTTATTTCTTTTATTTGAGAGACAGAGAGAAGCATCGAGAAAGAAGGAAATAGAGAATAGGTGCACCAAGGCCTCCAGCCACTGCAAGATGCACCTTGTGCATCTGGCTTACGTGGGTTCTGGGGAATCGAACCTGGGTCCTTTGTCTTCTCAGGCAAGTACCTTAACTACTAAGCCATCTCTCCAGCCCCTAGATTAATTTTTATTCAGCATGAATGTAATATAACACATGGAGCTTCCATAATCTTCATGGTTGTCATGAGTTGAATTTTCCCCGTTAAAGGAAAATTCAGGAAAAAAAGGCTGTTCTCTTGACATTACTGAAATATTTAATTGTGTTGTTGGGACTGTTCTGTGTGCTGTGATGGCAATATGCTTACCCCTTAGATGCTAGTAGGAAACACCCAATTAGAACACCCAAATGCCTTAAGAATGTCCCCTAGGGAGCACCAACCTCCGCTGCAGCAGAATAATGATGCGTAGAGGTGATAGAGCTGAAAACGTTCCAGTTTGATGAAATTGTGTTCAGCATTATGCAAGATACAATGTGAACTAAAGCAACAAGGGAATGTGATCCCACACCTATGAAAATAGCTAAGCAGCTTTTCAATGACAGTGCCAAGTGCTGGCTAGCATATACAGAGAAACTAGGAATCTTATATACTGCTGGTGGGGATGCAAAGTAATACAATTGCTCTGGAAAATAGCTTGAAAAGTCATTTTAAAAATATAAAATTAATACAATTCTCATTTGAGCCATAGTCATACAGTTTGGAGTGGGATTGGCTAAGTATGTACATAAATGAAATGGAAATGCAGTTCACACACAAAACGGAATGTGGCAGCTTTGTTAGTAACTGCCAAAAGAAAAAAAAAAACACCAAAAAGGTAGAATCCACCAGATGTCCTTCCACTTGTGTATGGAAACACTACTCAGCAACAAAAAGTAACCACTTACGAAACCCACAACACCGCGGATAACTATCAAGCGCACTATTTGAGGTAGGAAACAGCGAGACTCGGCAGCTATGGGACATGCAGTTCTGTGAATATGGGAAAGGCATAATTTTAGGGGCTGAAAAGTGACCCAAGGCTATTAAGGACTGGAGAGAAGGGCCAAGGTCAGCCTCCCAAGACCACAGTAGAACTTTTGGGGTGCTAAAACATCAATATTTCGATTGTAGACATGGTTATATGACTATGCACATTTGTCAAAACTCACAAGATGGTATGCTATAGAGGACATTTCTCACATGGGACACATATATACTATTGTATGAATTCATTTAAAAATATTGTGAATGAATAAAATAGAACGAATAAGAGTAACACCTTTAGAAATGTTGTTGTCCCCTGTAGAGTGTGGAGAAGGCTTAATTAACCCTAAAATCATAGACTCTTGCTGGTAACTCGCAGTGCCAGAACTGGGTTACCCGCACAGTGATCTGTTGGTCAGGGAGGTCTATGAAGCCACCATAACAGTGCAGGTCATTGGCAAAACATTTGGTTATCCACCAGATCTAAATGTTTAGACCTTATTGCCAAAGCCATCAAAGGCTCTGGTCGCAGAGATCTGGTATGGAGAGATCATGCTGGAACTGAGATGGAAGTCAGCTCCCTGCTGGCAAGCTCTCACAGAGCTGGAAAGTGCTATATGCGAGCTGCTGGAGGATAATAGTCACAAATAATGTAACAAGCAGTGGGCTCCTCCAAGGTACAAAATCAAACAGCCAGGCAAAATGTATACGCCTGTGCAATAGACACACACAGCCTATGGGGCTAACTATTGCTCTCTGATTGGATATGAGGGAGGCCTACTCAGTGGGAGGAAATTCACATCTGGTATTGAGAACCAAGTCAGACCCTAGAGGGAAGCTTCCACTGTCCTTTGGCTAAAATGAGAGGTTATGCACATCAAAAAGTCTTCTGGGGCTGGAGACATGGCTTAGCGGTTAAGGTGCTTGACTGCGAAGCCTAAGGACCCATGCTCGACTCTCCAGATCCCACTTTAAGCCAGATGCACAAAGGTGAGGCAAGTGCAAGATTGCACATGCCCACTAGATGGCGCAAGCTCCTGGAGTTCAATTGCAGTGGCTGAGGCCACTTGTCAATTGTGCCAATTGTTGCTCTCTCTCTAAAAAAAAAAAAAAGTCTTCTTGGGCTGGAGAGATGGCTTAGCGGTTAAGGCGCCTGCCTGCTAAACCTAAGAATGCTGGTTCCAATCTCCAGGTCCCACGTTTAGCCAGATGCAAAGTGACACAAGGGCGCAATGCTGCACTTGCCCACAAGGGGGCGCACACATCTGGATTTTGTTCACAGCAGCTGAGAGACTGCTGGCTTGCCCATCTCTATTTGTCTCCCTCTCCCTCTCTGTCTGTCTCTCTCTCTGTGTGTCTCTCTCCAAAAATAAATAAAATAATGATAAAAAAAATTTAAAAAAAAGTCTTCTAAATGTCTATGCTTATCCCCTTTGATCCATGCTGCTCTCACTCTTGGTTAGATATATTTGCTCTTTACAGATGGCGGCATATACTGGGGAGAGAACCAAGACCAAGCACAAGTAAAGAAAGCCCACTGCCTAGAGGTTGGGTCACCTCTGTCACACCTGCCAGAGCCTATGAAACATGGCAGAGGAAGTGGTGGATCACACCTGAGTGCTGTTCTCACTGCCAGACTGAGAACCTCTTCCAGGGAGATGGCGGCGGACGACTGAGACAGTGAACCAAAACTCATTAAGGCAGAAGACCAGAGGCTGCTGAGAGGGAATGTTATGGAAGAAGGGTTGGAGAGATGGTAAAAGCCACAGTGTGAGAAGAAGTGTCCTGAGGCACTGTCCCACTGCCGAGACTGGTTGGTGCTTTCTGATCCCCAGTTCATACTGAAAACCCCACTGAGGAGGGCCCTCTGTGGAATGGTGACTGGGAGAGGGAACACAGCAGTGTAACCTGATGGGGATATAACCAATATGCAGTATGTTCATATAGTAAATTGCACAGTTAATGAAAATCAAACAGAGGCTGGAGAGTTGGCTTAGCCATTAAGGAACTTGGCCTGCATAGACTAAGGATCCAGGTTCCATTCCCCAAAACCCACATTAGCCAGATGCACTTGGTGGTGCATGTATCTGGAGTTTGTTTCCAGTGGCTAGGTGCCCTGGTGTGTCCATTCCCTCTTTCTCTCTCTCTCTAAATAAATAAATAAATAAATAAATAAATAAATAAATAAATAACACTTTAGGGGGCTGGAGAGATGGCTTAGCGGTTAAGGCATTTGTCTGCACAAGGGGGCATGAGCATCTGGATTTCGTTTGCAGTGGCTGGAGGCCCTGGCGTGCCCATTCTCTCTCTTAAATAAATAAATAAATAAATAAATAAATAAATATATTTTAAAAAACACTTTGTAAGTGGGGAGAGAAATATCACAAAAATGCCATGTGAACAACAACAACAACAACAACAACAACAAAAACCCTTGAAAATCCGATTTAAATCTTTCAAGAGAGATGTAAAAATATACATTGGAAAAAAGTAAAGCTTTATGAAAAAACCATGGTTGTTTGTGTTGTGCAAACTAAAAACAACACAAAAACTGTTTTATTTTTTATTTTTAAAAAATTTATTTGAGAGAAAGGGGGAAAGAGACAGTGTGAGAGAGAGAGAGAGTGAGAGAGGGAATTGGCATACCAGGAACTCCAGCCACTGTAAATGAACTCTAGATGTGTGTGCCACCTTGTGCATCTGGCTTATGTGGCTCCTGAGGAATTGAAACTGGGTCCTTTGGCTTTGCAAGCAAATCCCTTAACTGCTAAGCCATCTCTTCAGCGCCCCCCAAGACACTGTTTTTAAATGTAATTCAGAGCTAAGACAAAAGGTACATTTTGTTTCCTTGGTAAAACCCCTAGACATTGCTAATTAATAGCCCACATACACCAAGTGTCCTAGACATTATATAGCAGCCATGGAGACACGCAGCCCTACAGGTGAAACACACCTTCAGAATCAAGCTCATTGGCTGGCCTTAGACACATCAGGTCCTGTTTCCATCTTGTCTTTTTTACACAATGTTTCATGGAATGTGCCTTCTTCCCTCTCTTCATCTCAATCATTACATTCCCCAAAATGAGAATTTTGTCTGCCCAGGCTGCAGTCTTTTTCCCCCTTTCCTAGATTCCTGCAGTATTTATTGCCCACATTATTTTCCATAAAGCTATTTTTAAAATATTTTTATTTATTTATTTATTTGAAAGAGAGAGAGAAAGAGATAGGCAGAGAGAGAGAGAGAGAGAGAGACAGAGACAGAGAGAGAGAGACAGAGAGAGAATGGGCATGCTAGGGCTTTCAGTCAGTGTAAAGAAACTCTAGATGCGTGTGCTACCTTGTGCATCTGGCTCATGTGGGTCCTGGGGAATTGAACCTGGATCCTTTGGTTTTGCAGGCAAGTACCTTAACTGCTAAGCCATCTCTCCAGCCCCATAAAGCTATTTTTTAGATGATCTGTAAATAAGTACATGTCTTGGGGTTACATGCTGTCAGAAATGCCTTCAGGGCATGGATTGTACTTTACGCTTCTGTGTATGGTAGGGGTTCACCACGTTGTGTGATGATCATGACAACAGAACCAAGCCCTAGATGGTCTGGTCCTTATCTATCTTAAGGAATATATGGTGCCTACACTGAATTTTAAAAGGCCAGATTAGAACGCTGGAAGGAGATTACCCAGCATTCTCCTCAATCACCTCAGCGTGAGAAACTTATGCAAATGAGAAATCAAGAATTTTACTTGGTAGGCTTGCTGGTCTGAAGATAAGAAAGCAGCTATGGGCCTCACTAACCCATCTTTGGGGCTGGGATTACAGCTCCCAGGAGGGAATATTTTAGCTTCTATCTCCACTGAGCTGCCAAGAATAATGATTTTAGGTGTAAGACTGAATCCTTCTCCCAGAAGGCTGGCTTCAAGGTCAAGAGGACCATCTGGAGTTGAAATTTGAGCTAGATTGACAGACAGGACTAGGAGGCAGAGCTCTTGGGTGGGGTGGGGGGGTGCATCTTGTCCCCCTTGTTTGAAATTCTTCCCTTTATTCTTACTGTTCTCTGTTTAATTTTTAAAAGAAATCATTAGTAAAATGAAACTAAAAGGGACTGTACAAAATATAATTGCACCGAGCCCATTGGCCCAGGTCTGTGATCCCAGGTACTCGAGAGGCTGAGGGCAGGATGATTGAGAGTTCAAGGTCTCTCTGGACTATCCAGTGAGTTCAAGGCCAGTCAAGGCAACTTAGTGAGATTCTGTGTCAAATTTTTTTTTAAAAAGTAGAAAAATGACTGTGTGTAGCCTAGCAATAGAGTGCTTGCTTAGAATGTGGAGGCCCTGGGTTTAATCCCTAGCACAGTTTTACAAAGAGTAATAGCTGGGCGTGCACACCTTTAATCCCAGCACTCGGGAGGCAGAGGTAAGAGGATCACCATGAGTTCGAGACCACCCTGAGATTACATAGTGAATTCCAGGTCAGCCTGAGCTAGAATGAGACCCTACCTTGAAAAAACCAATAATAATAGTAATAATAATAATGATACATAAATAAAAATAAAAGTAAAAAAGTAAAAAGAGAAATATTATAAGAAGTGAGAATTCACCAAGGGCCAAAGACCGTTCTGTTAAATGGAAAGCCTCAACTATATCAGCAAGTGAGTTAAGCCAGTAAGGCAAAATTTCAAACGGGGTTGATTCTTCTTGGGAGAAATGTATGCAGAACCAAATAGTGGCAGACAACATGGTCACAGGGGCTCTGAACTTCCCTATTTTTTTGGTTGTGTCTACAACTGGGTAGCAGGAGATGCCCAGAGATGCTGCCTCTGGGTGCCCCACGTTCTACCTTAAAATGAAGCCAGAATTATGCAAAACCCGAGTTGTTGGTGGCCAGCCTCCCGGCCCTAAGCAAGGGCAGATCAACCCCTCCTGAAGTCTCTCTGTTCTGCCAAGGTCTCTGTATTTTCAATCATCCGTGGTGTCTTTTCTGGCTTCCACTGAAATACTCATGGCTTTGGTCAGAAAGCCAAGGGGTGCAAAATGAAATGAGCCCAACAGCCATCAGAGAAATGCAAATTAAAGTCATTTTGACATTTCATCTCACCTCAGTCAGAAAGGATATGAAGAAAACCAATGATAAGGGCTGGTGAGGTTGAGGGAAAAGGAACCCGCGCTAACTGTTGGTGGGAGGAGCATCAACTGTTTAGCCAGTATGAAAATCAGTATGGAACTTCCTCACAAAGCTAAACATAGAACTACCATAGGATCAAGCCACACCACTCCTCTATATCCTGCCACAGAAAATCTTAGACATCCATGTTCACTGAAGCTCTATTCACATACCAAGAAAATGGAATCAACCGGTGACTGGTTAAGGAAGATGTGGTACATATAGACAGTGAAGTGTCACTCAGCTGGAAAGAAAATTGAATCCATGAAAATTTCAGGAAAAGTAATCGAATTGGACGACATTATACTAAGTGAGCTAAACTGTTGGGGTCCCCCCTAGGGCCAGCCCAGGAGGGACGGCAGGGTCTCTGCCGGGTAGGGGGGTGAGAGGCACCGAGTCACGACACAGACTCTGGGAGTTGGGTGGAAGCAGCAGAGGGTGAGCTGCTGCAAACTTGTTTATTGAGGAAGTACACGGAGTTTTAAGGGACTTGACTGGCCAATCATTGTATGGGATGGTCCTCTTTTTGTGACCAATAACAGCCTGTCTCCAGACAGATCATCTCATAGCAGGTTTCTTGCGAGCATGGGACTGTAGCTGTTGTCACGCCAGGCCTGCGCAGAATGCCATGTTCACAGAAGCCACTTCCTGGTTTCTCTGCCATGCGGTCTGGCTAGGGCCAGACCTGAATTGTGCCATACATATCCTCCTTTTTGTTTTTATTATTGGCAACCCTGGGAGGCATGGTTCTTTACCAAGCCATTGTTGACCCCAGGCACCAAGGGATCATCACATGCGATGGTGCCTGTCTTAGGTTGCCCCATCTCCTGGGGTCTTACCCGTCATTGACTAACCGGCCAATCTGGTGAGAAAACCTGAGGGGTGTTGCTGTCGCCTAGGAGGCATGGGAGGGCCAAGTGGTGGTGGCTCTGTGGCTTGTGAATGGTCCCAGCAAGCTAGAATCAACTATAGAACCTGAAAAAGACTGGGGTAGGACAGGTTGCTGGGTGACTGTTGTGAGCTCACCCTAGCATCATAATTAGTAGCATTGAGTGTCCGTAATGGTAGCCGATCAATGTAATCAAAGGAGTTGCAAAGGAATTTATGGCTGGTTGGAGGGTAGCATTACCATAAGAGGCATTAATAAGCAAAAAAAGCAAAGGTATGATGGGGGAGGAATACAGCGAAATAGAGTGGCTAAAATAAAGCCTAGGAAAAGCGTGGGAATGTAGGCCCATTGTACCAAACAAGTGTGGCCTAAGAATTGTCCAAAATGGTTTCTGGGAAGTGGCAGTAGGAGAAAAGGAGAAAAAGGGAGAATAAGTTTAAAGTGCCATATCCAGCTTGAGGGGTTTGGCATCATCCTCTTCATCAAGGTCGATCCCTGAGTCAGTGGCTGGACAGATGTTTCTGGTAGGGATCTGTGAAGTTTCTGGAAAGACACAAGCATACCCTCGGCCCTGCGTTAAAACTTTTGTTTTATAATTAATTCCTTTAGCGTCTGGTTAGTTCTCTCCACCATGGCTTGTCCTTGTGGGTTGTAGGGGATCCCAAGGGAGTGTTTTATTCCCCAAGATTCCATGAAGGATGTGAATTGGGCAGATGTGTATGCAGGGCCATTATCTGTTTTAATTAACCAGGGCACGCCCATGACCAACATAGCGGTTTTTGTAGCCTTAATGACATGGGAAGCCTTTTCCCCTGAGAGAGCAATAGCAAAAGTAAGCTTAGAGTATGTGTCCACAATGACATGGACATATTTAAGGTTGCCAAAGGAAGGTTTGTGGATAACATTCATCTGCCAGATAGAATTTGGGGTAAGGCCTCTAGGATTGACTCCTTGAGGCTGTAGGGGGCCTAAGGGGGATGGGGGGCACATGCCTTACAGGTATGGGTTAAATGTTTGCATTGGCTAAGTGAGAGCCCAGGGTATAGGGTTCTTAGGTTAGTGGGGGATAGATGGAACCTTTGGTGTAAACGTCTAGCTTGTTCTAAAGGTGGCAAGGAGGAGATGGCAATAAACTTGTCTACCTGCAAATTCCCATCAGCAATAAAGCCAGGCAGACCAGTGTGTGAGTGAATGTGCTCAATACGTCTGAAAGTGGATGGCCCATTGTATGTAAAAGGACCTGTCCAAAGTAAGAGTCAATGCCAGATTCTTGGGCTGCCTTGTGGATGAGAGCCAGATCAGAGAGGGGGGTGGGGTACTAGGGCCTGGCTGTTGCCTCCAGCCCTACATTAATGGAAAGGCTGCAAAGGGTGGGGCAATGGTGTGAGTTAGCAAACTGGCAGCTGCCTGGGTGCGTCCAGGACGATCAGACAGAGGTCTTTCCAAGGGTAAAGAGGGGGAGGGGTGGTTGTGAGTGCGATTGCCACAGGCAGTGGTTGTGGGCTGAAAAGGCAGTGGGCCAGTTGCTGTTTGGGTGGCTGTCTTGGGAGGGACGAGATTTTAAGAGCCAGTTTCAGCTTTTCCTTACAACTTTTGTTATGGGCAGAAATGACTTCCTCCACGGAGGAGCCTTTAAGGCTGGCAATTATGGCAAGGAGGATTGGACTAATCCATGGGGCTAAAAGAAGAGTTTCATCCTAAAAGCCATGGAGGGCCTTTTGTTTCACTTTTAAGCCACGTTGCAGGAGGAGGGACTTAAAAGCCTGCAATTGCGGCGTCCTCTGATGGGGAGGGAGGTTGGCCATTACGGCTTGGTGATGTTTGAGGAGGGGGGGGCTAGGCTGGGACACTCCTGTATCAAGGAGACTGAGAAAATAATAACCCAGATCAAAAATGATAGCCCAAAGGATGATCATGCAAACTACAACTCCTAATGCCTGGGCCAGCTGAGACCACGGATAGAATGTTTAGGATCCACGTGTCTTGTGCTTAGTGGAGGACTTCCGTGGGTCGTTACTCCACGGCTGTATGCCCGCACGATGTCTCCAGGGAGGCTTAGCCAAAGGCCTCGCCTTGGTTCTGAAATTGGGTGGGTCAAACCCTTATATGATTTCGCCGGGATGAACTGAGATTGGAGGGGCTGACACAGGCTTCGGGGCCATGTGGTGGTGTGTGCCTTCCTATGGGGGGGGAGACAAACAAAGGAAAAGGGGGGAGGAGGGGGCTGCCCGCTCATCCTCGGGCAACCGTCAGCACACGGAACAGCAAGGGGCCTACTCACCAGACAATCAAGAAGGGGGCATCTTGCCAAACGCCGAGGAGGGCAGAGGGTCCCTGTTCAGGCACCAGATTTTGGGGTCCCTCCTGGGCTGGCCCTAGGGGGCCCAGGGTCTCTGCTGGGTAGGGGGGGTGAGAGGCGCGGAGTCACGACACAGACTCTGGGAGTTGGATGGAAGCAGCAGAGGGCGAGCTGCCACAAACTCATTTATTGAGGAAGTACACGGAGTTTTAAGGGACTTGACTAGCCAATCATTATATGGGGTGGTCCCCTTTTTGTGACCAATGACAGTCTGTCTCCAGACAGATCATCTCATAGCAGGTTTCTCTCGAGCATGGGACTGTAGCTGTTGTCACGCCAGGCCTGCGCAGAACGCCATGTTCACAGAAGCCACTTCTTGGTTTCTCTGCCATGCGGTCTGGCTAGGGCCAGGCCTGAATTGTGCCATACACTAAAACAGGTGCAGAAAGACAAAAGTTTCGTGTTCTGTCTCATATGTGGATCCTAACTCTTAATGTTTGTATGTATGTACATGACGAGATGTGAGAGCGAGCATAGACTGAGATTCTAGGTAGGATACCATGAGAGGCAAACATGAGCTGATGAGAAGTGAGGAGAGGAAGAAAGGAAAGTTGTAGCTTGAAAGCAGAAAAGAGGCTGTGTTGAGGGTGAGGAAGAAGCACAGAGGAAGAAGGGTATGGGAGAAAGAGGAGGGAAAGGAAAATTGTTTGAAAACATCATAATGTAACCAAATTTTGTATGCTAATGCTTTCCTTTTTTAATGATCCTGACAGAAGCTAGCAATGCTCCCTAGGAAGCCAGGGCTCATGTCACGTCACTTCCCCGGGCTCTAATTCTGAAGAGGTCAAACTTCCCAAAACTTAGGGATCGTCTTTTCTCCTGAGTGGCTGACGTGCTTTGCTGATGAGGTTTTCTTTGAAGCCAGATGGGAAAGTCCCTCTTTGGAGTTCTAGCTCCCCCAAATTTGAAGATGAGAAAGTGACATGGAATTCAAACCTGCAGATCCACACTTTCCATGTGACAGGGAGTAAGGCTGGAAGGACTGTGGCCTCAAAGTCCATGTTTTGGAAATTATGTAAATATGTGTATTTATATAGTGGATTATGAAAACCTTTTCAAAACAAACTGGAGTATTTACATCATAGACCTTGAGGCTCCAAAAATGTTGTTCTGCTCTACTGAGTCAACCCCTGTGGGCCAGCATGAGGGCTCTTAAAAATATCGCCTTGCAATGAAGTAATAAAATAACGAGAGGAAACCACAATAAAAACAAGGTCAACGAGCCCTCTCTCCTGACCACTAATCTGCATGAGTTAAGGGGAGGAACAAGAACATGTCTCAGAGTAGGGACATTATAAAGGTTGACAAGAACGAGCAGAAAATTGGATCAAGCCCCAACCCAAGCAAGCTGAAATTCCATAAAAAGGGAAAGCAGAGTATATACTCTTTTCTTCTTGAATGAACTTTGTGGAATGGTTTAACTTTAGGAGTAGAAAAACACATTTTTTTCTTACCTTTAAAGCACTTTCATTTGAAAAACATTGCCTCTTGAAACATAGCCTCTTAAAACTGAAGATACATCATTGATTTTTTTTTTTTTTTGGAGAGAGTCAGAGAGAGAGAGAGAGAGAGAGAATGGGCGTGCCAGCAGCCTCTCAGCCATGTGAATGAACTCCAGATGCATGCACCCCCTGTGCTCAAGTGAGGCATTGTGCCCTTGTATCACTTTACGTCTGGCTAAACGTGGGACCTGGAGAATCGAATGGGCGTTCTTAGGCTTAGCAGGCAGGCGCTGTAACCACTGATCCGTCTCTGTAGCCCCATCATTGCAATTTTTAAAAATGTGCCTTTTAATTTGACAAATCAGAAATCCTTGTGATACTCTGTAGGGTGTGTTGTACACATTTAATCGTACCCTCTTATCCATAATACTCGGCACCTTAATCTCTCTGTATCTAATTGGAGCATTTGCCTTAGAGCAACTGTCTGCTTTTTTATAAAGTATTTCTCAAAACTACTGGCCATGGGGACTCTAAGATCTCAAAAGACATTGCCAAAAAATTTCTCTAGTTGTTGTGGCTCAGCAGATAAAGGTGTTTGTTTGCAAAGTCTGTTGGCCCAGGTTCAATCCCCCAGCCACCCAGGTAAAGTCTGACAGGCATTCATTTGCAGCGGCAAGAGACTTTGGAGTGCCTGTGCGCACGCGCGCACACACACACACACACACACACACACACACACACACACGCAAATAAATATATTTTTTAGTTCCAGTTTTAGATACATATCTATAATGTATAGGTTTGCATTAATGCATACAATATAATTATATTTAGCATGGTGTAGGTATAGTTCTGTGGTAAATGTACCTAGTCAAAACCTTAGTTCATGATTAAGGTTAGCTCTGGAAAAGAAGAGCTGACAACGGCCTTGGATAGGAAGAAGGGCTTTCACTGTTATTTTATAGCAAGTAAATATTTATATCTTAAATAAAACATCAGACATATTGAAAAGATATTAAGTTCATATGACCAAATATTAGCATTAATCCATTCTAGTAGGGAGTAGGTAAATAGATAGGTTTGTAATAGTAAGCCTATATAAATAGGTTACTTCTCTATTTATCTTGCTATTAGTCAAATGCTAAAAATTAAGGAAAAGGAAAACCCCGCTGAGCTCAATGGAATCAGACAATGAATGTGCTAACCACGAGTGAAGTCACTGTTCCCTGAGGGAGGCAAACATAGATTTCAGAAAAAAAAAAAAAATGTATATATAATCTGAGGGCGGGGAATATAGCTCAGTGGCATGGTACTCACCTACGAGGCGAGAGGTCCCAGATTTGATCCCTAGCACCATATACATGCACAACCCCCCCCCACACACACACAATGCACATGCAACACACACACACACACACACATTCTCTCTCTCTCACTGCCCTATATGGAGCACTTGGAAGACAAGCTTCTGCGAGGTAAATTACAATGAGCTTCAAGCATTGCTTCAGCATAACCTGCTCATCAGGCCTTCACATCTCTGTCCATTACTTCGATCTGGGCTCTCATGCAGATGGGAATTTTTTTTTTTCCTGGCCAGACTTCACACAGAGGTGTATTAGATACCCTAAGACTGAATCCCTCCCTGGTCTCCTTGCTCTACTCTGCTGGAATTCTCTTCCTGAGTTTCCACCTGTCTGTTGGGCCAGATAGATTCTTGCAGTCCCTCAGCCCCTGCTCGGCCCGGCCAGCTTGGATCTTCGTGTTTTCCAGCCCTGTGATTTGCAGCTACTCATCCAGTTTTATGGGTAGCCAGCAGAGCAACTTTTTGATTCTGATATATTTCAGGGAGATTGAATGTGAAACTGCAAACACACTGGGCTTTCCAGAAGTATAGACTTCTGTATAGATAAAGGCAGTAAAAAGACATAGAGGAGTAGATAGCTATCGGGTGACCAAAAATCAGCATCAGCTTCTAGTTCTCCACATTAACAATCTATTCCAGTCATTCCCTCTTCTCCCTGAGTTTTTTTCTTAGGTTTGTGAGAATATTCAACTAGCGTGGTGTGGCAGGAAGAACATCTGTTTGGAACCCACCTGGTTTGGTCTCAAGTCTGGGCTTCAGTGTCCTTAGATAGAGAAAGAATGAACACAATACCTTCGCAAGACCCTCATAATAGAAGAAAAAGGTGATGACATCAAATTAAAAGAGAGACTGATGGAGAGAGGGAGGGGATATGACGGAGAATGGAGTTCTAAAGGGGAATGGGGGAGGGGAGGGAAATATCATGGTTTTTTGTATGTAAGTATAGAAGTTGTCAATAAAAAAATAAAAAGTAAAAAATGAAAAATAAAAAAAAAGAATGAACAATTCTGGCAGTTTTTCCCCCTTAAATATAGGATTTCTTTTTTGCAGTGCCGGGGATCTAGCAGTGAACCATACCCTTAGCTCAAAATATAATATTAAAAAAAAAACAAACTTCTGGGGCTAGAGAGATGGCTCAAACAGTTAAGGAACTTGCCTACAAAGCCTAATGACCTGGGATCGATTCCCCAGTACTCACATAAAGCCAGATGTACAAAGTGGTGCACAGATCTGGAGTTCGTTTGCAGTGGCTGGAGGCCCTGGCATGTCCATTCTTCTCTCTCTCTCTCTTACTGCTTGCAAAGAAATAAATAAAATATTTATTAAAAACCCCTCTATTTCTTATATCACTTAGAATCTAACCACCTTACCCATAAACGAGTAGCACCAATAAGATGATGCTGGGGTGGTCTGATTCAGTGTCCCCCATAAACTTATCTCTTCTGAATGCTAGGTTCCCAGCTGATGGCCATTTGGGAATTAACACCTCCTGGAGACAGTGTATTGTTGGGGGCGGGCTTATGGGTGTTACAGCCAGCTTCCTCTTGCCAGTGTTTGGCATACTTTCCTGTTGCTGTTGTCTATCTGATGTTGGCCAGGAAGTGATGTCCACCCTCTGCTCATGCCATCGTTTTCCCCTGCCATCACGGAACTTCCCCTCGAGTCTGAAAGTCAAAATAAACCTTTTATCCCCCACAAGCTGCTCTTGGTCGCGTGTTTTCTGCCAGCAATGCGAACCTGACTGCAACAGTTGCTCAGATTCGACTGCCCTGATGGGATGGAGAGTGTGCTAAGAATCCCGGGCTTTATCACAGTCATTCTAGAAGGCAGAGTTCTTTAGAAATAAGCAATCAGAGGGGCTGGAGGGATGGCTCAGTGGGGAAAGTACTTGCCTTGCAAACATGGGGACCTCAGTTCTGGGTTCAGATCCCCAGAATCTGTGTAGAAGATGGGCAAGGTAGTATAGGCCTGGAATGCCAGAGCTGGGGAGGCAGAGACAGGAGGATCTCTAGGGCTTGTTGGCTAGCTAGTCTAGCTAAATTGGTGAATTCTAGGTTCAGTGGAGGGTGACTGAGGAATTTACCTTGACATTGACTTCTGGCTTCTACTCACACTGCACATACCTGAACCCATATGTATGTATGTACCACACGTGCATACACATGCAAGCAAAAGAAAAAAAAAAGAAATGAACAATGTCTCTATAAGATTGATTTTGGGCAGGGCATGGTGGTGCACGCCTTTAATCCCAGCACTCAGGAGGCAGAGGTAGGAGGATTGCCAGAGGCCACCCTGAGATTACATAGCGAATTCCAGGTCAGCCTGAGCTAGAGTGAGACCATACCTTAGGAAAAAAAAAAAAAAAAAAAAGATTGATTTTGGGACTAGATGATTCTTTAGGCTCTTTCAACTCTGAGATTCCATTAATCTATGAATATAAATTGTTTTCTAGAAAGAAATTAATGTGTCAAGTTAAATTTAGACTCATTTATTTGGAGACACCAGACTTGACAGAAAAGTTCCAGTAGTTTACTGACTTTAAAAAATAAAAAACATCACCACCACCACCACCACTTACCCCCCCCCCCAAAAAAAAAAAAAAAAAACCCCAGGTCTTGAAGCAGTGACAGGGCTTGGACAGCTCCATGGAAAAAGTTATGTGCAGCTCTGTGAACTGAAGAAGGAATTTAGAAGGCCTCTGTGTAGTCCTCTCCCACTGCCTTTGTCTGTGGGATCAGCCACCCCCACCCCCAGTAGATGCATTTTAAGGAGAGGGTTCCAAAGCCAACCCCTCAAAACAGTGTCATCTTAGGAAGTAGGAAAATAACTTTTATTTGCAAATCAAATAAATAAATAAAAACTATTTGCTGCTAATTAATTTACTAATTCCAAAGATGTTAAAAGAAAAGAAAAATGTTGAGTTTGAAGGAAAAATAGTAGCTTACTTAATACCGAAATATTTATACACAAAGACTTCATTGGACCAGAGAGATGACTCCATGGATAAGCTACTTGCTATGTGACTCTGAGTACCTGAGTTCACATCCCTAGACCTCATGTAAAAGCTGGAAGCTACGCAAGGCTTCTGTGATCCCAGTGCACCTATGGTGAGAAGGGAGGTGGAGACAAGAGAACTTCCCTGACACTCAAGAAACGGTGAACCACCATGAGAGACCTTGCCTCCAATGACACGGAAAGCCAGGCCCAAAAGTTGTCTTCTGTCCTTCACACTCATGCTATGGAACTCACATGTGCAGACAGACAGACAATACATATATACATGCAATAAATAAATATATTTTTTAAACTCATCAATTGAGTCATATTCTGCACATTTGAACACTTGATTACACATCATATCACATTTCCTGTGCTGTTTGGAGAGCAATCAGACTGGAAGTGCTTTGGCGATGGTTTTGCATCTTAGCATTCAGCACAGGCATATGGATAGGCTTCGACAAACACTTAACAATTAGCACATCAGAGATGCTTTATAGTCAGTTCTCAGTGATTGTCAATTAGCAGGATGCTGAACCCTCCCCTGCCGGGTTGATGATGTAGAATCCACTGTACTGGGCTCTGCTATTTAAAGGTCTTCTGCTCCATTGAACATAATAGTCTGCCCATGTCCTGGGAGTCTGTGGATGTGGAATTTCCCTAAAACAAGGGAAATAGTTGAAAAATATGGGGGTAGAGAAGACTTCCTTCAAATGAGAAGCACCTATGAGATCATGTGGGAGAAGAGGCAAAAAACAAACAAGCAACTAAAAAGAAGTCAGAGAGCCAGGCAGTGGTGACACACGCCTTTAGTCCCAGCATTAGGGAGGCAGAGGTAGGAGGATTGCCATAAGTTTGAGGCCACCCTAAGAATACGGAGTGAATTTCAGGTTAGCCTGGGCTAGAGCGAGACTCTACCTCGAAAAACAAACAAACAAACAAAGTCAGGGCCTAGAAAGAACATTGGGTGAAAACAGAAGCTATTCATGTTAAATATAGTTTTAATCAACCTCTCAAGATATATGCTTGGATTTCATATCTTTTACATTCTGAGTATCTGCAATAATCCTGGGCCTCATAGAAAAATGTTTGGATTGGGGAGAATGGGACAAAGTGCAATTTTCGGCCCCCAGTGGAAGATGAACTGGAAGAATTTCTCTCTTGAGCAAAACTCAAGCTACCTCAACCCACCTGACCAGGTGTGGCTTGAGTCCCTGACCCCAATTAGCAAGGTAGGGGAAAGCGCTCCTCCTCAGCTCCTTCCCAGAACATTGCGGAGTGGCACAAAGAACAGTTGCAAGCACCTCAGAGGAGTAGCTAGGAGGCTGGGCTCTGGAGGAAGTACTTGGTTTCCTAAGGCTCCATGCAGCCCTTTCTCACCTCTGCATTCTTGAGCAAGTTAACCTGTTTCCTCATCAGCCAGCTGTGGTGACACAGCACTTTTCTCTGTTCAAGTGATGGAATGAATGCACACTAGTAAGTCAGTGTAGTGCTAAGTAAAAGAAGAGTAAGTAGAAGTTAGCTATTGTTTCAAAGCATTCGCCAATTGTGCTATAATTCATTCTTCAGACATTATCGCAGGGCTGGGGAGAGGACTCAGAGGTTAAGGGTATTTGCTTGCAAGCCTTCTGCCAGAGTTAAATTCTCTGGCGTCCATTTAAAGCCAGACACAAAGAGGCACACGTCTCTGTAATCTCAAGGGACCTAGGGCAAAGGAATGCAGAGCCAGGAGATTCTGAAAGTTCCTTGGACAGGCTATGCAGTGGAAAAACGAAAACAAACAGACAGGGCTGGAGAGATGGCTTAGTGGTTAAGGCACATGCCTGTGAAGCCTAAGGACCCCAGTTCGATTCTCCAGGTCCCACATAAGCCAGATGCCCATTCTCACTCTCTCTCCCTCTCTCTGTCTCAAAGAAATAAATAAGATAAAATCTTAAAACAAACAATCAAAAAACAAGGACAGCTTATCTCAAGCAAGGTGGAAAGAAAAAGACAAACACCTTGAAGCTGTCCCCAGACCTTCACACATGTACTGGCATGCATGTGCTCATACATACACACAATAAAAAAGATATCCTGTTTCTCCAATTACTATGGTAAGACAGGTCATGGAGGGGAAAAGATCATTGCTCTAGTTTATGGACAGGAACAGAGTGTCCACAGGGATGGGGTGTCCTGAAGGTCAATGGAACTGCTTCGGTGGAGATCAACAGCTTTCCCTCTCCTTACCCTGCTGGAGCTGAGGTTCCCTAATGAATTCAGAAGTAATTAACATCTCCCGCTGCTGTAGCCTCTCCCATTGTTTCCGGCTTTCTGCTATCTAATGAGATGACATGTCTAGGACTCCTATTTTTAACAAATGTTTCAAACCTGACAGATGACAGCTTTTAGGTTATAATTGTTCATTAAAAATAGGATTCTCAACAGGTAGCTGTTAAACAGAGAAGGGGGCGCTGATTTGTCATGGAAGGTCACCTGATAAGCCATGATGATTGTGACACGGCTGGAAAATGTAACAAAGACGAACAGAAAATGCTAGACCCATGCAGCACCTTCAGTCAAGGGAACCCATGGCTGTCACTTATACAACAGGTGGACTTGACCATGGCAGTGCCAAGAATCTGCTTCAATCTGCCTGCTCCCTGTTCTCACACCAAGTGACCTTCTTGGAAGTGGGTGAATTTGCCCTGCTATTTCTGGCAACAGTTCCGGTTCTCAGGCTCTTGATTCTACCAGTTGCACTTCTAAAGCAAGAAGTATGCTGTCTGCCCGATATCAGGTCTTGCAGGCCAAACACATTCTTTCAGCGATGGAGGGCAAAGTCCAGCAGGAATTGGGCATATGAGGACAGCACACGCAATTCTAAAGGAGAGTGGAAACTTCCCTAGCTATTCTCAAACAACTCACCTGACCTGATGCGGCATCTTTCACTTGGACGAGGAAGGAGCTGTACACACTCACACACATGCATGCACACACATATGTAATGACACTGGAATCTACATTTTCCTTCATTAATATGCAAAGGATACAAAGAAGAGATATTTATCTTTTTTTTTTTTTTTTTTTTTTTTTTTTTTTTTCGAGGTAGGGTTTCACTCTAGCTCAGGCTGACCTGGAATTCACTCTGTATTCTCAGGGTAGCCTCAAACTCATGGTGATCCTCCTACCTCTGCCTCCTGAGTGCTGGGATTAAAGGCCTGCACCACCATGGCTGGTGAGATATTTATCTTTAAAGCTATCTATATAAGAGACACTGTCATTCTGGAAAACTATAGAAACCATTATCTTCTCCCCATCATTATTTCCTGTCTTGATTTTCAGTGTTTTTGCTAGGTATTGGGAAGCTTTCAGTGTGTGTGTATTTGTGCATGTGTGTGTACACTCACATGTATATTCATGTTTGTATGCATGTGGGCATGCTTGTATGTTTGTGTGCATGTTCGTGTGTATGCATGTGTGTATGGATGTATGTGGATGTCCGAGGTTGATGTTCAGTGTCTTCCGTCTTTATTTTTATGAGACAGCACCCTTCACTGAACTTAGAACTCACCAGTTTGGCTAAACAAGCTAGCCAGCAAGTCCCAAGGCTCCTCCTGTCTTTGTCTCCCTAGCGCTGGGATTACAGGTGCGCACCATCACGCCTGGCATTTTATGAACGTGTAGGCATCTGAAGGCAGGTCCTCATGTTTGCATGTCAAGCACTTTATTTGCTGACCCATCTCTCCAGCTTTCACTTCTTCTCCTAAGAGATAGGCCAACAAGTTCTCATCTGTCTGTGGTCTCACCCTGACTTACAAGTGGATTTCCCTAGTAATTCAATGGATTTATCTCCTGGCTTGTCCACCACAGAACCCAGAGTCTTGAGCCAAACATTTGACTCTTCAATGGACATTTCCTCCCCACAAATCCTGCTCCAGGGCCTGTGTTCCTTTTCTGAATTTGTGACCTTCCCTCTTAACTCTTGCCTCTTTCTCCATCTCTTTTCCCACAAATCCATCTTCCTTCTTACTGTGGAGTGTGTGGGACAACTCTGGCAGTTGACTTGGTTTTTCTTTACCTTACAACTATGAGGGAGTCTCTTATCCACAGAATAAAGTCGAGGGTTCTTGGTAGATGAATAAACTCCTTCCCATCCCAGCCTTAACCTCTTAATCAGGAATCTTTTCTCATTACAAAGTAGCCAGGAAGCTTTCTAATCAAGTTTTCTCCCTGACTTCAAAATAAATTCTGTTCTTTCTAGCTTCCCTGCCTTTGAAAGCTGCTTCCCTCTGCTAGTAATGCCCTTTTCATCTTGGCAAAAATGACTCCACGTCCAGGTTCCCACTCACTGGCACCCACTGGGGAGGCTTTCCCTGATCACCCCAGCCACTTTTAGCTCCTGCTCTCTCTTTGGGGTTCCACAGCCATCCAGCATAATTGAATTAGAGACTTAAACTGGTCACTTCCTCCTCCAAACCTACAGCTTCTTAAGGTGAGGCTTGGTAAGTCTGTGAGTCTGCTATTGAATGTCGTAGTTCTTTCTTTTGAATTTTCGTCGGTCTCACCAGACTGACCTGGAATTTCTTGATACAAAAATATCAACTAATCAATTGACTTCATTTTTTGATACAAAAATATCAACTAATCAATTGACTTCATTTTTGTGCAAACCAAACTTCAGGCTAGCTGGGAAGAAGGCCCAGTAAGTGATTTACTTGTCATGCAAGCAAGAGGGCCTGAATTTGGATCTCAGGGACTCATGTAAAAATGCCAGGCATGGTGGCACATGCCTATAATCCTAGCTCCGGGGACGGAAAGACAGGAGAGTTCTTGGGAGTAGCTAGTATAACCAAAACTCAATGAGTTCCATGGTCAGGTTCAGTGAGAGACCCTGTTCAAAAAGCAAGATGGAGCTGGGTGTGGTGGCGCATGCCTTTAGTCCCAGCACTTGGGAGGCAGAGGTAGGAGGATCGCCATGAGTTCTACATAGTGACTACATAGTGAATTACAGGTCAGCCTAGGCCAGGGTGAGCCCTTACCTCAAAAAACCATAAAAACAAAAAACAAAAAACAAAAAAACAAGATGGAGAGTGAAGTGGTGGAAAATGATCCTTAATGTCAACCTCTGTCCTGCACATACATGTACCTGAACACATAGACTTCCCCACACACGTGTACATGAACACATACAGTCCCCTACACACAATTTAAAAATAAAAAGGAAAGTGATTGGGATTGCCATCAGGAAAATTCTGAACTTTCAAAACCATATACGTAGAGAGGTAGGGTAATGACAGTATCAGAAGGGGGAGAAAACCATAGCGGTGAAGTGGTTCAACCAATCAGTACCCTTTCCACATTCAGCACTGAAGTTACCTGGTATAAAAACACCCATCCCCAGAAGCTCTGGCAAGAGAAGACATTGGAACCCATGCAGGTCCTACACCCTAGTTCAGGAGCCATTCCCGATGTTTCCACCTGAAATGTCTAAAACGAGGAATCATTCATAATCCTCTCATGCCACAGATGTGCCCGGCCACATGGATGCGGATTATCGTGCAGGTTGAAAAACTGCTTAGTATAACAACTGAATACTGAAACGGAAACAAAAGCTGTTGTACTTGACCTCTGGACAGCAAGTGGTCTGAAAGGGAGTGGCTGCCCGCGGCTGCCCATTTCACCCGTGCAGCACTCCAGGGCATTGTAAGTCATAGGAAAGAAGAGGCTGGTTGCCAAGTATGAGAATGTAGGCTTGAACATGTTCAGACCATTGAACTAAACCCTGGACTGTCTGTTTAATCAGTGTGAAGCACTTGGTCCTGAAATCAGTGCATGGGTCAGTGGTGACCAGCCTGTCCCATAGGATCCCACATTCGTGCTTCTGAGGTCAGACTCGTGACTCCACAGGAAATGCTAAGCCCTCAGCATCCTGGGAGCTCTTCCTTCCCCATCCCGGAGGTAAAGGACAGATCAAAACCCACTGGCTCAATAATGAATCATCAGAGTGGAGATTAGACCAGAGCACAGGGGTTGTGGTTGAATGAATTTGTGATTCTGGAAGGAGGGGCCTCTAGTCCAACAGTGGGTGGTAGCAAGACAGAAGTGGCTAGCCTACAAGGCAGACCTTTGCTGTAGATCTGGCTGGGCTCCACTATCTAAGAGCGCATTTTTAGCAGGAATCACCATTCCTGGGACAGGGAGGAAATGAAGGCTTAATTGGATGCCTGGGCTATATGCTTGACATACAGCCAGTGCCTTCTCTGGGAAATCAGAGGCCCAACACCAAACATGGCCGAACCCAGGAAGTGAACTGGAGAACTGTATAAATGAATGGTAGCTTGCTTCAGGACATTCCTGCCAAGTGATTTATCCCAGACAACATGCAAACAGCTTGCTAGGCAAATAAGTTTCCTTGTTAAGACTTGCCTCAAGACCCTTGCTTTGGTCTTCCCACCAACCCTATAGTATTATGTTACAAACACTACCCAATTTCATCAGTTCCACCTTGAAAGACCTGCCTGGAATCATCTGTGCACACACCCTGAAGTCCTATAAATAGCCATTTCCACTTCTCCTTTCTGAGCCACTGCAAACTTTCTCAGGCTGGCGGAACTCTTACTGTAATCTGGCTTTGCAGTATCAAGTGGTCTGGTGATGTTTTGAGGAGATCAGCACGAGGTGTTTTCAGTCCTGTTTTATTGATGTGGAAACAGGCTTGAGACTATTACATACTCAACAGACCTGGCAGGATCCAGATGTCTGCTCTCCAAGACCGCCCCACCCTACAGAAGTCTTCACTGCCTTGACTATAAATAGAGGGAACTGCACTGCCTCACGAAGGATTAAGATGCTGCCTAGCTTCTTTACACGCTGCTGAAAACAAATTTAGAGCCAGGTGTGGTGGTGCACGCTTATAACCCCAGCACCTGGGAGGTAGAGGCAGGAAGAAAAGAGTTCTAGGCCAGCCTCATCTACACAGTGAATCCGAGGCTCTTCTGGGCTACATAAGACTTTGTCTCAAGAAAGTCAAAACAAAACATAAATAGTAATCAATTTAACTATTTTTTAAAAATTTTTTTAATTTTAATTTATTTATTTGCAAGCAGAGAGAGAGAAGAGAGGCAGACACAAAGAGAGGCCAGGAACTAGCCATTGCAAATGAACTCCAGATGCATGTGCCCCTCGTGCATCCAGCTTACGTGGGTCCTGGAGAATTGAACCGGGATCCTTTGGCATTGTAGGCAAATGCCTTAACCACTAAGCCATTTCTCCAGCCCAAATTTAACTATTTTTTAAGCCATAGCGATTTTTTTCCTTCTCCCTTCTGTGAAAATATTTTTATTTTATATGAATTTATCAAAATAAATTGCAAATATAGTAGAAAAGGACCCTTTCAGATTTTTTTTTTTATTGTGCCGTTTTAACCTCACTGAAACACAGTTTGGTGACAGCACATTCACAGCATGTGCCACCACCGTGGTTACCTAGTTCCACTGCATTTTCATCACCCCAAAAGTAAACTCCATGCCCATTAAGCTATTACTCTCCACTTCTGCTCCTCCCAGCTCTTGGCAACCACTAGCCTACATTCTGTCTCTGTGAATTTGGCTATTTCTGGGTACATTCATCCACTGCATAATGTTGTGTGGGCCAGTGACGGGTTGCATATACGACAGTGGTCCCTGAGATTATATTACCTAGTAACATCATATCCCTCTTTGTGTTTATTGTACTCTGTGATGCTCATACAAATATGAAATTGCCTAAGGCCACGCTCAGAATGCATTCCCATCACCAAGCAATGCACAATTGTTTTTTGAGTACATGGAATACCATATGTGACCTTTGGGGAGTCTGGCTTCTCTGACTTAGCAGCCTCAGATTTGGGGTTCTGGAATATTCGTGATATATACTTTTTAATTTTTTAATTTTTATTTAGTTATTTATTTGACAGAGAAAGAGGGAGAGAGAATGAGAGACAGAGAATGGGCATGCCAGGGCCTTCAGCCACTGCAAAAAACTCCAGACGCATGCACCCCCTTGTGCATCTAGCTAACATGGGTCCTGGGGAATCGAACTTGGGTCCTTTGGCTTTGCAGGCAAATGCCTTAACTGCTAAGCCATCCCTCCAGCCCTTCATGATATATTTTTGACACTGAGGAGCAACAGAAGCAGCCAGCCAACTGTATGACTTATATCATGACTGAGAGAGTTTCTCCTAGTGGCAGGGAGAAGTGGTACTCTTAACAATGGCAGGGGAAACCTTCCACAACCCTTGGTCACTTGATCCAAGGAGAAGCTGTCTACCACTGTCCTCCAGCTCTGGGCTGAGGCAGACAGAGCCTGGCTGCAGAGTGTGACAAGGAGCCCATAAGATGAGTGCGGAGCCAGTTACCCTGGGGCTTTTTTGTGTGTTTGTTTGTTTTTGGTTTTTCAAGGTAGGGTCTCACTCTACCTCAGGCTGACCTGGAATTCACTATGTAGTCTCAGGGTGGCCTCGAACTCATGGCGATCCTCCTACCTCTGCCTCCCGAGTGCTGGGACTAAAGGCGTGCGCCACCAGGTTTTTTGTCAGTGTACCAGACTTTCTCCTTCTTGCTTGCCTCATATGTATGTGAAAACAATATGGGGAGCTGTTGGATGTGACCACATGACAGGGGAGGCTCAGGTGGAGTGCAGCTTGCTGTTTCCAGAGTTTTCTTCCACTTCTCCACACTGGATGGAAAGAGGCTGCCTGGAAGCTTTCTTGTCCATATCTGGAGGCAGTCACTGCTCTCCTAATTCCTCCAACAAACAGAAATCTGTCCTTTCCATATGATTGTAGAGCTCATGTCATATCCTCCTGTGGACCTGCTAAGCTGCTGCTCTGGGTGAACGTGTTTCAGATCCTCCCTTCCACTGAAGGGAGGGGGCTCTTCATGAGTAGCTCAAGTAGACGAGTATAAGGAAGCGCACACTGTAACACACTCAGAATCCTCTCCCACTAGACTCCTCAAAACGTCAGACTGAAGAAATTGTGTGCCTAATCCTATCAAACTTAAATCACAATTTGATGCCAAGCACGACTATAAATCTTTTTTTTTCCAGTGACAGCTCAACACTTAGAAAATGTACTTCATCATTTCCTTTCCCAGTTAATGTCAAGTTGTAATGTGATGCTTTGATAAAGTCACTAGTAGAAAATTGTATGCCTTTTCTCTAGAGGATTTCTTTTTCTTGATTTTTCCACCCTCTGCATTTTGCATGATATAAGATGTAAAACTACAAAAAGAGAGAGTAAAAAAGCCATTACTTTTTCTCTCTTCAACCTTTAAGCTAAAGACAAAGGGTCACAGTGAGTTCAGAAATATTTATCTTATAAATATTGCATAAAAATCATAAGTTGAGATAAATGTCATAGAAGCCACTGAGGCATATGACCGCAGTGAATTTATGAGGTAGCTTAAAATAAAGAAACTCTCTGCAGCACTAAGTTTGCTGTGGAATTTTAAAACATTTGCTTCCATTTTTCAAATAGAGCAAATATCTGAGGCAGGAGTATTTTTCAAGAAGACCCTTGAAAATAACCATGACTATTTCACATATAAATAGATGTGTGCATATTCTTTCTTTCTTTTTGTAATCTTGAAGGGGTTGGAACATAAAGATAATCTTCTTTGCTCTAAAAGGTGATTGGATATGATAATGATATTTTTCAAAATATTTTATTGTATTTTGTTTATTTCATAGAGAGAGAAGGAGTCAGATAGAGGGGGAAGGATGGGTGCTCCAGGGCCTCCACTACTGCAAATGAACTCTAGATGCATGTGCCACCTTGTGCAGCTGGCTTACATGGGTACTGGGGAATTGAACCCTGGTACTTTGGCTTTGCAGGCAAGTGCCTTACCTGCTAAGCCATCTCTCCAACCTCTATAATGATTTTTTAAAAAATTAAAAGCTATGGTTTAGCATTTTTTTTTTATTTACTTATTCATTTATGAGAGAGAGGGGGAGAGAGAATGGGCATGCCTGGGCCTCCAGCCACTTTGCAAACAAACTCTAGATGCATGTGGAACCATAGACATCTGTTTTACAGCTTGCTGTTTCCAGAGTTTTCTTCCACTTCTCCACACTGGATGGAAAGAGGCTGCCTGGAAGCTTTCTTGTCCATATCTGGAGGCAGTCACTGCTCTCCTAATTCCTCCAACAAACAGAAATCTGTCCTTTCCATATGATTGTAGAGCTCATGTCATATCCTCCTGTGGACCTGCTAAGCTGCTGCTCTGGGTGAACGTGTTTCAGATCCTCCCTTCCACTGAAGGGAGGGGGCTCTTCATGAGTAGCTCAAGTAGACGAGTATAAGGAAGCGCACACTGTAACACACTCAGAATCCTCTCCCACTAGACTCCTCAAAACGTCAGACTGAAGAAATTGTGTGCCTAATCCTATCAAACTTAAATCACAATTTGATGCCAAGCACGACTATAAATCTTTTTTTTTCCAGTGACAGCTCAACACTTAGAAAATGTACTTCATCATTTCCTTTCCCAGTTAATGTCAAGTTGTAATGTGATGCTTTGATAAAGTCACTAGTAGAAAATTGTATGCCTTTTCTCTAGAGGATTTCTTTTTCTTGATTTTTCCACCCTCTGCATTTTGCATGATATAAGATGTAAAACTACAAAAAGAGAGAGTAAAAAAGCCATTACTTTTTCTCTCTTCAACCTTTAAGCTAAAGACAAAGGGTCACAGTGAGTTCAGAAATATTTATCTTATAAATATTGCATAAAAATCATAAGTTGAGATAAATGTCATAGAAGCCACTGAGGCATATGACCGCAGTGAATTTATGAGGTAGCTTAAAATAAAGAAACTCTCTGCAGCACTAAGTTTGCTGTGGAATTTTAAAACATTTGCTTCCATTTTTCAAATAGAGCAAATATCTGAGGCAGGAGTATTTTTCAAGAAGACCCTTGAAAATAACCATGACTATTTCACATATAAATAGATGTGTGCATATTCTTTCTTTCTTTTTGTAATCTTGAAGGGGTTGGAACATAAAGATAATCTTCTTTGCTCTAAAAGGTGATTGGATATGATAATGATATTTTTCAAAATATTTTATTGTATTTTGTTTATTTCATAGAGAGAGAAGGAGTCAGATAGAGGGGGGAAGGATGGGTGCTCCAGGGCCTCCACTACTGCAAATGAACTCTAGATGCATGTGCCACCTTGTGCAGCTGGCTTACATGGGTACTGGGGAATTGAACCCTGGTACTTTGGCTTTGCAGGCAAGTGCCTTACCTGCTAAGCCATCTCTCCAACCTCTATAATGATTTTTTTAAAAAAATTAAAAGCTATGGTTTAGCATTTTTTTATTTATTTACTTATTCATTTATGAGAGAGAGAGGGAGAGAGAATGGGCATGCCTGGGCCTCCAGCCACTTTGCAAACAAACTCTAGATGCATGTGGAACCATAGACATCTGTTTTACATAGGTTCTAGGGAATTGAACCTGCATCCTTAGGCTTCACAGGCAAGCATCTTAATTGCTAAGTCATTTCTCCAGCCCTATGATGATTTTTATTTGTTTGTTTGTTTTTGTTTTTGAGGTAAGGTCTTGCTCTAGGCTTTAGCCCAGGCTGACCTGGAATTCACTATGTAGTCTCAGGGTGGCTTCAAACTCACAGCAATCCTCCTATAATGAGCCCCGCTCCTATAATGATATATATATTTTTGGTCTTTTTGAGGTAGGGTCTCACTCTAGCCCAGGCTGACTGGAATTCACTCTGTATTCTATAATGATTTTTAAAAGGTACCTTCCATCTGAGATTCTATGACAATGACCTTGTCATATTAGTCAAGGTTATTTTCTTAGATGATAGGTTGCGTCTGGAAAACAGAAGGTTGGCTATATAGTATACTGATGTTTGTTGCTTCGCAATAAAGCTACTTATCCACTGCAATCATGCCTCTGGCTGATAATGTCTGCTATATAGTGAAGCCTTCAAAATCTTTTTCCATCTCTGTTTGGGCTAGGGATATAGTGCAGTGGTAGCATATGTACCTACTACTTAGCGCCACAAAAAGTCCTCTGTTTAAATGACTCTGTGTAGCCACCCTTTAAAGTATGTATTGAATAATATCTCCAGTTATAACAATTGCCTTCCTGTCGCTGGGACCAAACACCTGACTGAAAGCCACTTATGGAAGGAAAGAGTTTATTTCTACTTAGAGGTTCAAGAGGAAGTCTCATCATGACAGGGAAAGCGTGACAAGTACCAACATCCAGGGTGTCACAGCTTGTCATATCAGCTGGGAGGAAGCAGCAAGGGTGAGCTAACTAGCTCTGGCAAGGGGGAATGGATTATAAAATCCCAAGTGACACCCAGTGACATACCTCCTTCCAGTAAACCTCACCTCCCAAGTGCCAAAGCAACTTTCCACCCGCTGGGGAAAATGTACCTGAAACACATGCGCCTGTGGGAGACATTTCATTCTCCCACCATGGTAGTAAATGAATTGATGTCATGTATTTGGTGGGGCTAACTAGGTTTTCCTGTTGTCTCTCATTAGTCGATGGCATTCTGCAGAGGGGCATTGCATCACGCAGGTCTACAGTGTTAAAGTCCAAGTTTCCCAAATCCAGAGAGCTCTGAAGATAGAGTTTTTCCATAACTCATCTGGCAGTTAATGTGACCTTATTTGAACTCATTTGGCAGCAAAATCTGACTTGAACTAGCGTGAGGCTATTTATAGTCATTATTTATCCACCCGGAATGAATAATCATACATTTCACAGCAAAGACACAAATGTTTGATTGTAGGATCCTGACCTAGACATTGACTAGGGTGTTAGGCTATATCTTTTTTTTTTTTTTTTTGGTTTTTGGAGGTAGGGTCTCACTCTAGCCCAGGCTGACCTGGAATTAACTACGTAGTCTCAGGGTGGCCATGGCGATCCTCCTATCTCTGCCTCCCGAGGGCTGGGATTAAAGGCGTGCACCACCACACCCGGCTCTAGGCTATATCTTATATTACCATATTGTTTTCATAAAATTTTAAAAAATAATCAGAATTCCATAACACATGTGGTCCCATAAGGCTTTGAGTAAGAGTTTGTGGTCTTATCCTGTGTATTTTGTCTAAAGATATATACATATATGTACATATGAGGGTATTTATACACAAGCATACATAAATGTGTATTATACCAGCTTTGATATTTTCAGTATATGAGTTTTGTATGGTCACTCTTAAAAGGGAACAAAATATTTATTCATCTTTTCAGATGAGAAGCAACTGACAACTATCTCTGATTTTTGATGAATGAACTTTTAAAAACACACTTGTTTAATTGTCTCACAGCTTCAAAAGTAAAAGTGAAGAAACCCTAGCCAGAATAGCTGCTTCCAGGAAGACACATTCAACAGGGCTTCGTGTATATGTGGAATCTCAAAAGGTCAGATTCAGAAAAGTAGAGGTTCAGAATGGTGGTTCCCAGGGGCTGGAGGTAGATGGGGCTCAGACAGGTCAGAGTCTAGATGGTCAATTAGACAAGAAGGAATGGATTCTGGTGACTTACTGTATAGCACAGTCACTATAGTTAATGGTAATGCATTATACATATCAGAATTACTAAGAAAATTTATTTATTTATTTATTTACATGTACATACATATGCGAGAGGGGTGAGGACAGAGGTTAACTTTGAAGTGTCTGTGCTCCACCATCTTTGAGATAGGGTCTCTTATTTAAAAAAAAATTATTTACAAGCTGAGAGAGATAGAAAGAACACACACACACACACACACACACACACACACACACACACAGGATGGACATGCCAGGCCCTATAGCCACTGCAAATGAATTTCAGATACGTGTACCATTTTGTGCATCTAGCTTTATATGGGTACTGGGGAATTGAACCCAAGTCATTAGGCTTTGCAGGCAAGTACTTTAGCTGCTGAGCCATCTCTCTGGCCCAGAGACAGGGTCTCTTGCTACTGCAAATGAACTGCCAGACTGCAAAGGGATGTCAGACTAGCTCGCCAGTGAGCTTTATGATTCTCTTGACTCCTCCTCCCATTTTCATAAGGAGGGCCTTTGGCAGCACAGAAGTGTATCCTCCTTTTCACCTAGCTTTACGTGGGTGCTGGGGAATTGAAGCCTGGCTGGCAGACTTTTGCAAACAAGAAACTTTAACCACTGAGCCATCTCCCCAGCACCAAAAACCAGATTGTAAATGAAAAGATAAGGGGCCAAAGAGATGACTTAGCAGTTAAGGCACTTGCCTGTGAAGCTGAAGGACTCAGGTTCAATTCCCCAGTACCCACGTTAGCAAGATGCATGAGGTGGTGCATGTGTCTGCAGTTCATTTGTAGTGGCTCAAGGTCCTGGCGAGCCCATTCTCTCCCTCTCTATCTGCCTCTCTCTTTCAAATAAATAAATGAAAAGATAAGTATGTGAGAAAAGTATGTTAGTTAGCTTGAGTCAATCATTGCACAATGTCACATGTATATGCAATTACTATTTGTCACTTAAACAATAAAACTATGAATACGTAGGCTGGGGTGGCTCAGTCAGTGAAGTGCTTGGGGTATAAGAATGAGGACCTGAAATAGGAATGTACGTATCCATGTAAAATCCAGGCATGCCTGTAATCCTAGGGCTGAGAAGCAGGAGACTGGAAGATTTTTATCACGTGATAGTTAGTCTAGCCAACTCAGTGAGCTCTAGGTTCAGTGTGAGACCTTGTCTCAAAAATTAAAGTGGGGGCTGGAGAGATGGCTTAGCGGTTAAGGTACATTCCTGCTAAGCCTAAGGACCCTGTTCAATTCTCCAGGTCCCATGTAAGCCAGATGCACATGGTGGCACATGTGTCTGGAGTTCGTTTGCAGTGGTTAGAGGCCCTGGTGCTCCCATTCTCACACACTGTCTCCCTCTCTCTGTCTGTAATAAACAAACAAACAAACAAACAAACAAACAATTAATTAATTAAAGTGGGAGCTGCGTGTGGTGTTGCTTGCCTTTAGTGCCAGCACTCAAAAGCTGAGATAGGAGGATCGCTGTGAATTCAAGGCCAGTCTGGAGTTACAGAGCAAGTTCCCAATCAGCCTAGGCTAGAGTGAGATCCTGTCTCAAAACAAACAAACAAAAAATTCAGGTGGGGGATTATTGAGGAAGATACCTCATGTTGACCTCTGGCCCTTGTACATATATGTGCATAACATACATGTACACACACATGTGCCAATATGCATGTGAAAACACATACACACAGGCATGCACACCACACACACAAAATAAATATCTGTCAAATTAAATAACAACAGAAAACATTGTCTGCACATAAATAGTAAAATAAATTAAGGAAAAAATGATAAACGGATCTGCAATGTAGTAAAATGACAATACATTATTATGTTGATGGAAACAATCTATAAGTGTAATCAGAGTTTATGTCCCATTTCAGACCTTGCTCTACAGCACTATAATTACAATCTAAAATGTGTGGGTTGAAGCCAATTCCTTAGAGCCATCACAAATCACAATATGATTTCTTGTGCTCTTTTGGATAGACATGGCTCTCCTCTTAGCCATCTGGCCCCTTAGGGTTCCAGCCTGGGATGGCCTTGTAAGACTGTGCTGTTTTCAGAGGCACAGCTAGCTGAGCTGTTGGGTATAGTGTGGGTCAGGAACATGTAGTCCCTTCAAATTCATCCTACATGCAAATCAAAGAAAGAAAGAATTTGAATCATGGCTGGACATACATTTAATATGTTTTAGCAAAAGGACCATATCATTGAATGAGGTTGAAATGATGCCATTTCTGTTAGTGAGATTAACAGAGTCAAATACCTGGTTCACATAGTAGAGAAACTGAGCAGGCAGCGGCTCTATGGGGAAATGTGTTTTCTTCTCAGAGTGGCACAGGAGGCTGTAAAGTATTCTCCTCACTCCCGGGCTTCCATTAGCTCAGAAATAATGGATAAGAGCAGAGTTATGAGGCGCTCATAAAGGGACAGCGAGGTCAATAAGACTTGACCATGACCTACAGAAGCATCTTAACTTCTATAAAGGAAGAGTGTGTCTGCTGGAGAGGGGGGTGGGGTGAGAAGGGCACATGGATATTGGTGAAAGAAAAAAAGAGAGACGCAGAGGCAAATGCTGGCATCCAGGGGAGAAAGGAGTTTCAGCCTCAAAGCCAAGGACCACCAGCATTTCAGGCCCCGGTAGAAAGGAATGCACTGAAAATCATTGCAACCAGCTCTTTGCTCTGACCCCATGTTTGCTAAGGACCTTTGCATTACAACCGACTTCCCTGGGTATAGAGAGAATGTAGAGAGAAGAGTCACCAGGGCAGGTACACTATGAATTATTGAAGTGACTTTCTGATTTTATATACCAGTGTCAAAAACTGATACACAGAAATGCCTTCATACCAAATAGGTCTGAGTGTTTATGTTAGAGAATTTGTAAATGTCTCAAGGCCATGTCCTCGGTAGAACCTCCGTAGGCAGCCCCGTGCTGCCATCTTCTGAAGCACCATGCTCAATGTCTCCCAAACAGCAACCCCATGAGGTAATAAAAACATAATGCTGTTTGAATTACCACATGACCAGCTACCACTTATATAGCTAATAAAATATGTAATATTGTTTAAAATGAATTCTGTCTTGCTAAGAACATATAGGCTTCAGTATGCAGGAAACAGAAAGATTAACATACATGTAAAGTTTTTATGTTATGTCAGAAAGGATTTTGAGGGCTGGAGAGATAGATGGCTTAGCAGTTGAGGCGCTTGCCAGAGAAGGCTAAGGTCCCCCTGTTCGACTCTCCAGGTCCCACGTAAGCACAAGGTGATGCACACATCTGCAGTTCAATTAGGGTAGCTGGAGGCCCAGGTGTGCCAATTCTCTCTCTTTCTTTCTCTCGCTCTCACTCTTTCACATACAAAAAGGCCATTCTGTCGGCTTGCCTCAAAAAACAAAAGGGGGTTTGGGGGCTGGAGAGATGACTTAGTGGTTAAGGTGCATGCCTGCAAAGCCTAAGGATCCAAGTTTGATTCTCCAGGTCCCACATAAGCCAGATGCACATGGTGGCACATGTATCTGGAGTTGATTTGCAGTGGCTAGAGGCCCTGGTGCACCCATACTCGCTTCTTTCTTTCTCTCCTTTACCCCCTCTATCTGTCTCTAATAAGTAGATGAAAATAAATCTTTTTTAAAAGGGGGGATTTTGACAAACATAACTTCCTTTGAAACAACTGAGGATTCCATATGAGATTCATACTAATTCTCTCTCTCTCTCTTTATATCTCTCTCCCTCTGGAAGGTAATTATTAGGCATTTATTTGAAGTGAGAAAGACTTGAAGAGAAAGTCAAACCTTGAGAGGGGTATGGTATCTGGTGACTATGAGTACATCTTTGATAGACATATTGTAATTTCTTGCATTAAAGACATGCAAGAATGAAATTTGAAAGAGATCATTGATTAACAAAGGGAAATCAGATTTTCTTAACCATGTTTATTGTTGGGGTCCAGGAAGAACAACTGGCCCTAGGCAATGGCTTTCCCCCTGTAGTGTCCAGTTGAGAACGTAGCTCTAGATCTCCATTAGAAAGGGAATCCCAGGGGCTGGGGAGATGGCTCAGCAAATAAAGCACTTGCCATCCAAGCATGAGGACCAGAGTTCAAATACCCAGCACCTACATAAAACTGGGTGTGTATGGTGGCCTGCCTATAATCCCAGCATTAAGGTCCCCAGGACAAGATGGCTAGCTAGACTAGACAAATCAAATCAAAAAGCCCCCAGGACCAAGTGAGAGACCTTTCCTTAGTAAAATAAGATTGGGAGCAGTCAAGGAAGACACCTGACTTTAACCTCTGCTCTCCACATGCACACCTGTCCACAAGCACACTTAGGTGCATGCGCGCACACCCCATACACACAGTAAAATAAGAATGGTGGAGAATCTCATTTAAAATGCAATAAATGACAAATGAACCACTCTGCACACTGATAACTGACTTGGAGCATGTAGCTCTCATGTAACAAATTTGGTGAGATACTGTGGTGGCTTTGAATGTCCATGTCCCCACAGCCTGAAGCATTTTTAAGAGTCTGTCGTTGGGGGCTAGAACTACAGTGTGTTCAGAGTCAGCTCTTGCTGGCTGGTACTGGCTGTTGTCTCTCTGCGATGGATGTGTGATGCAGTGAGCTAGCTTCTTCCACCATGATGAAGCTTCTCCTGGAATCTGTAAACCTGAAATAAACCCTTTCCTCCCAGAAGCTTCTTCAGGTTGGGTGTTTGTCCCAGCAACAAGAAGAGAACTTCAACAGTTAGGTCTGTTTCAAATGAGGTATCTTTTCATGCAGTGTATATTGTATTCATACTCACTGATTTTATGTTGCACAGGCACAAAATTCCAACAGTGTCATTGCTAGAAAAATTCATTTCCTAAAAATATTTGGGTGGCAACCTTATTGGCTCCTGTGACATCAGCAGAGACTGCCCCATATATGGTGCAATTTGAGGCCTCATACCTCTTGAAGAACTTTTGTATGACAGGTAGTGAAAATCTGGAATTACAAAGGCAATAGGGATAATTTCACAACTTTATATCATGCACAGCTCTAGTTAGACACTGGAATGTAAATGTCTCCCAAGGGCCTATGTGTTAAAGGCTCCGTTCCCCAGCTAGAGCGATCAGAAGGTGGTAGGAGCTTGTACAGGTGGGGCCTAGTGGGAGTCCATCAGGTCTTTGGGGGGGTGTCTGCAAAGGGGAATGTGGGGGTATGTTTCTTCTTATTTCTCTTTTGCTCTCTGCCGATGGGGTCAGAAGCTCTGACTCAACATCAGCTCCAGTCTACACTATATTGCCTCACCACAGGCTCACAGCAAAACCAACCAGTCATGGCCCAAACCCTCTAAAAATGTGAACCAAAGCAAACCATTTCTCTTTATAAATTGACTGTCTTGGGTCTTATTATTTATAGTGGCAGAAAGCTGACTAATATAGGCCTGTCACCACTTTGTACCTGGATGATTGCAGAGGCCAGAGACATCGTTCTCTCACTCAAGTATGATTCGGTCATTAAGTATTCATAATACACACCGTGTGCCTGGTAATAGCACTGGGGGATCAATGATAAGAGGCAAGGACTTCATCCCAAAGGAACTTCTAGTCCAGTGGAGAGCCGACAGCTTGGTCTGAAGAAGACACTAACTTTGAAGGAGACACTAAGTTTGGAGTCAATCTAGACGTGACCCTTGTTTACCTAGTCTTGAATAAGCTGTCTGACCTCCATAGAACGTGCCATTCAGGCCTGACCCTCAGCCAATACACTCAGAGTCTTGCTTGGTAAAGGTGGGTTTCTCTGGATTGGCTCCTAAAATTGATATATAAAACCAAAAAGCCAATTTAATAGTGAGCTCATAAAAATTATACGAGATTGTGTGACTATTGGTTTTCTAATTTGTACAATGTGATTACTGAATTATTTTGAAGATTAGCGGGGTGCTACAGCCATCTGCCACACTTTCTAATGATAGGCTAATCTTTCCAAAATGCCAGCTTAATTCTGAAATTCTTGCTCATGAATCTCTACACTTTCAGGAAGGTTAGAGACCAACACTTTTGCATGAACCTGATCAGTTCTCAAAAGTCATTTCCATTTGCATCTTCACTTACTCCACTAGCAGGAACTACCTGCAACCAAGTATTTGGGGGTCGAAATATTCATCATGAGTACCTATGTCTCTTCGCTTTTGTCATTTTCTTCCACTTGTAACTTCCCATGGAATGGCCATTAGTGCTCTTGTGATATATCACGTTTCTAAGATGAGCATCAGGCTTCAGGATTATGTCACCAGACCATCCACTCCCTCTGCTGTTATTGAGCCCTTGAAATGTGGCTAGTGCCAGGGGAGGTGGGCTGTAAGTGTAAGACACCCCCAAGACCTCCAAGATTTATTGTATATACACATACTTATGTAAGTAACTGATATATATAGGAAAACAAACAAACAAAACAGCCAACCAGAGGCAGCTTATGGAAGGAAAGAGTTTATTTCCAACCCACGGTTTTGAGGGGATGTTTCATCATGGCAGAGAAAGTGTAGCAGGAGCAGGAAGCTGGCTTTCAGCTTTCATCTGTCACATCTCAGTAGGAAGAAAGCAGAGTGAGCTAGTTAGCTAATACTAGCAATGGGGGACGGGGAATGATTCTCAAATCCCAAGCGTCCCCCCCACCAGTAAGATAACTTCTTCCAGCATGGCTCCACCTCCCAAAGGCATGCGTGCGTGCATGTATGTGTGTGGAGTGTTGCATTAATGATGCTTTACCTCAATCACATGTTGAAGCACTAATTTCATCTGCTTATTTTTTTACCCTTTTTATTTTTATTTTTTTAAAATACATTTTATTTATTTATTTATTTATTTGAGAGGGAGAAAGAGGGAGAGAGAGAAAGAATGGGTGTACCAGGGCCTCCAGTCACTGCAAATGAACTCCAGATGCATGTGCCCCCTTGTGCATCTGGCTTATGTGGGTCCTGGAGAGTCAAACCGGGATCCTTAGGCTTTGCAGGCAAATGCCGTAACTGCTAAGCCATCTCCCCAGCCCCCTTTTTACCCTTTCTAATAAGAGGCTACTAGACAATATGCAATTAAACATACAGCCTGCCTTGTGCTTCTGCTGGCTTAGAGCTGGTTTAGTCTTTATTCTGGCCCATATGTCTGGAACACAACTACATCTGCCTACGATGACATTTTCCCAGGAGAACGTCTAATCTCCCCAAAGTGTGACAGCCTTGGGAAGAGGCTCAGAATGTTAGACTGGGTGTATCACATACGGCATACCACTGAGTACATGGCACCCTCAATTAAGAAAGATGAACATATGAATCACAGAGCACTAATCAGGGGAGTCTCCCCAAGTGTTTCCTGAGCACATCTGTTGTTAAAAGAAAGAAAGAAAGAAAAAAAAGGTTCGTCCTCTGGGTGTGATAATAGCAGCTTTGAAGAGCGCTCTGCACACGAGTCCTTTGGGGAGAAGGTGGGATTGGTTGCCAGTTTGAGAAAGACTTACAGTGTCTGTTTTGATTTTCTTTGCTTGCAGGATGCTTTGGGCAGGATTGTAAAGATTTATCAGTTTTCATGTCACATTTTGTGACTCCCCTCCACAATCATCAGACTTTTGTGGCTCTGGTGAAATTGATAACAAGAAATTTATCGACCAAATTCTAGGAAGGAGGACATGTTGGTGTTATGGATGAGGTGCCAAGGTTAACATTTTGTACCACGCTGTGTTTGTTTTTGTCTCTAGTGAGGAGAAATCTCTGTTACTAGAGATGCTTCCTAATTAACAACAGAAAGAGTGAAACCATGTGAAGTTGTTGATAAAACCAAATGGAACTGGTGTATAGAAAGCTTCAGAGGAGCATCTGTCATTGTAGGGTGCCTAAGGCAAGACAGTAGGTGGAGCCAGGGGAATCCATCCCCGCAACACATAAGCTCACAGGCCACAGCCTGTGAGACTCATCCTCAGAGAAGGCAGAAAGTCAATGAAGAATGATACCACAAGGAAGTTATTCTCTGACCTTCACATGCATGCCATGGTAAATGAGCGCCTGCACTCACTCACACAAGCATACACACACACACACACACACACACACACGCACACAAATAGATAGATGATGCATAGGTAGATATGTAGATGGATCAATTAATAATATTAAATATATTGTAATAATAAATAAATAAGTAAATAAATAAGACTTATAAACAGAATAGTGGCTGGGCCATGAGTTTTCAGAAGCCACTGGTATCAACCATGGGTCAACACATCATCATGGGTTTACAGTAAAGAAGACATCTCCAAATAGGGTTGGCTACTAAATCTCAGACGAGGTCTTTAAATCTCAAGTGAATCTCAATACTCGCCGGGGTCTGCAGGGACATGGGTTTAACTTTGCATGGATGAGGTAACCTCAATGAGACATATCAAGGCCCTTCACAAGCCAGAATCTAGAATTTACCAGGCGACTCAGTTTTACTTCGGGTACGCTTATTTGAGAGAGGAGAGAGCATTATCTCTGGATTGATCACAGAATCGGTTAAGCACAATGGCTGTTTTTAAAAAGAGCATCTTCTGAAACATAAAAAAAAAAATCCCTGTGTGCAGAAAATCTCACCGAACCATCTATTAATGTTGACTCTTTGAAAAGCCTTTTTTCTTTCTTTTTTTTTTTTTTTTAAACAAGGACCTTAAGAGTTCAGGTAACTTCCTGAGTTAACACATATTTTAAGACAATAAAGTTCCTGTAGATTAGGCACTTTTTATTAAATTGGGAACAAAGAAACCTGATACCCTGCAAGCCAAAAGGTAAGCAAAAATACAAGCTCCCCCACCCTTGGCTCTCAGCACTTCTCTTCTCTAAATTGCTATTCCAAGGAAAAGAACAACCTAAGTAATACCATTAGCTTTTACAACTCAATGCAAAATTGTAGAGTTGAGTAACTTTCCAAATTGACTTACTTTTCTCAATGCAGTTGTGGGTTAAGAATCATTAAACAACCCTTTTGCGTGGCTCACGGCAAACAGGTTTCTAATTCGATTCTTGGGAAGTAGATTCCTTTTATTCAGTTGTGGTTTCTGTGGAATTTTAAGTGCAATTTAAAAAAAAAAAGGAGGATTATTTGTTTGGATGCATGGTGTAATATATATATATATATATGTATATATATATACTGCTATTCTTAGTTGTTCTTTTTTTGCTTTAAAAAAATAAGGATTTTGTGGGTAGAGTTACTAGGAAAAGAGAAAAGCAGGTCAAAAGGAAGTATTGGAAATGATAAACTTTGCAAACTCAGAGAGAACTTCGGAGTCTCAGAGGGATTTACCAGCAAAGCTCACTGAGCAGGCTTTGTGAGGAGTGAGCCTGTTTCACAAAGAAACCTGCTGACTTTCCCAAGGTCACTGGGCATAGCGAACCACATTCAGAGAAGGAGTTGGAGAGGCTTAAGTGGGCCATCTGTTCCAACAAGTTCTCTGCTTTTCGAGAAGTAGCCACAATTCCCACCCCTCAGCCATTCCAATGATAACTAGTAAAATGACCTTAATTCACAATGAGTTGCAGGTAGAGCTGGTGTTATCACCCATAGCAACCAGGACACCACCAGACTGACAAGGTCATAGGGGTAAGAAATGGCAGTGCCCGAAAAACACAAGCTGTAAAGGCAGCCCCTTCCCCAAACATGAAACACATCATGAGGAACTGTCACGGGAGAAACAGAAACAATAACTTCATTTTTTTTTTTTTTTCCTGTTAGGAGTTGTCACATACTGTGAATGATACAGAAATTCTCAGGAGGACATCCAAACTTGACAATTAAAGTACCCCAGAGGTAAGTTTTGTGTCATAAACATGAAGAAACTGTGACCTCACTACTATCAATTAACAGCTATGAGCAAGGGGAGGTGTTGGAAAAGACAGAGAAAAGGGAATTGAGGGGGAGATACCAAAAATCAAAAGCTTTAAGGAACTTTGTGAGAAATGAACGCTGCTATAAAGAGACATAGTCTAGATATTTCCAGCTTATTCAAGAAGAAGTGAAGCACTCAAGAAAGGGTTAACAGGTCTGAGTGATGCCAAGACAGTAGCCGGCTTTAGGTAGGTGTAGGGAGGCATGGGATCTTTGTCCAACATCTGAGTGGAGGGCAAGTGTCAAGGCAGCCTCTTCCAATGCTTGCTTGAATATTGCTAACAGGACTGCAAAGATCACGTTCGTCTTCCGACCAGCCCGGTGTGAGCTTCTCGGGCTGCTCGGGTTTTTGCAGCCTGTCACTAGAGAAATTGGATTTGGAAGCCTCTTATCTACTCCATGAGCAAATCTGATTGACTCAGAAACCATCTCCCTCCTCCTGCAAAAAGACACAAAAGACTACTGATGTAATAAATTCATCCACTAAGTATCTATTTATAAGACCTCCATGATTATATTAGAGACGGCTGTCTGGTAGGCTCTCTAAACGAAAGCAGGGCAAAGGTGGATATTTTGGGCAAGGGTTCTCACCTGGAAAGTGTCTCAATGGAGCTTACTTTAAAATCACTGTCATATAGCAGTGCTATTTGGTTCCTGGTGAATTCAAAATTATGAGATTCAGAAGCAATATTCTAGATGGAAATTTAAATAACATGGAGAGGGTGTGTGAGGGGGAAGAAAGAGAAATTAATTTAATTCCATTTGCTGATGTGACTCCGGCACAGCTATTTTTAGGTATAATCCAAACACTGCATATCTTCTCCATTTTGATTAGTAGAAAATTGGCAGAGAGTCAAAAGAATTAGTATTTCTCAGCACATTATGCCAGAAACGTACAAATAAAACTACATCATCTGTGCCAATGTGTTTGATTTGAATTACTGCTAAGGTGTTTCTTTTTCTTTCGAAAGAACACATGGGTCCAGCTTCATTGAAGGTATTTTAAACTGGCTGTTCACAACTAGCAGCAGAAGTTATAGAAATGTTCTGGAGACCCTTCCTCAGAAGCTGTTGTTATGTACTTAAGTGGTCATATTACTCAGTGAGTCCTCCATGCAGAACTTCCACCTGGCAATTTTATATATTGTCAGAGGAAGCCAGCACATTCAACAAAATGTGAAATTTTAAAAAGTTAGGAAAAATGTGCTTAACAAGGAAAGGTTTCACAATAGCCACTTAGAAGTTATTAATAATTCCAGTTCCAAAGAAAGACATGCCAGAGAAATAAACTGTTGGCAAAAATTCTATATCACCAAGTTCATAAAGGGCCCATCCTACACACTTATCTCAATTTACATTTTTATATCGGAGGGAGGATTTATATAGCCTAAATTTTTGGATCTTGCTACATGCAGGAGACCCTTTACCATGCTCAGCCTGATTTCTAATGCAGCAAATCAACAAGCCCTGATTGCATTTTAATTCATTACTCTGATTCCAAGTTCTGCCTTTTGGTACTCGGCTACACACAGATCCCCGGGAAGGGCATCTTTCTGCCTGCTCACTGTCCTCCTTCTGTCCTCCTGCCATTTCTGCGGTGCATTGTCACATCACATCACACATGACTGGCAGCTTTCTCCTCTCTGCCATCCTTATAGAGATTGGCAGGCCATCTTCCACCTTTCCCATTACAAGTTAACTGTTGCCATCCTCCAAAGCAAACAGAGTAGTTTCTATGCATGTGCAGAATCATGCATAGACAGGGTCTGTTTGTGGATTCTTACAATGCCCAGTTAGAGAACACAGAGGATTCCACAGAACTCTTTTTCTATTTCCTACCAATACACATAAAACGGTCCCAGTATTATAGTGATTTCATCCACTAAACATGTCTACTAAATAGTTGCATTATACAATTGGTTAATACAGTAGAAAGAACATTCATGATTTTATGACCTGGGGGTTTGCAGGGCCTGTGTACATGTTTTGGGTGGGCAGTATTGCTTTTATATGAACGGAATAAGTAATTTATCAGGAAAATGGGGCACTTCAGTGTTCCTCAGATGAAACTAAACACCTTAGGTTTGAACTTAAAAGTTGTGAGAGGGATAGGGCTGAAGAGATGGCTTAGCAGTTAAGGCGCCTTGCCTGCAAAGCCTAAGTATCCAGGTTTGCTTCCCCAGTGCCCACATAAGCCAGAAGCACAAGGTGGCACATGTGTCTGGACTTTGCAGTGGCTGGAGGCCCTGGCGTTCCCACTTTCTCTATCTTTCTGCCTCTTTCTCAATCTCTCTCTCCCAACTAACTAACTAAATAATTTTTTTAAAAGTTGTGAGAGGCAAAACCCCTAATAAAATGCCTCTTACATACTCACGGGAAAGGCAAGAGAGAGACTAGAAATGAACTTCAATTCCTAGGGACGTTAGTGATAGTTCATCCTGACATGGACTTGTAGTTTACAAAACAACTTTAAGTATTATCTTGCCATCTGGGGGTTCCTATCTCCTACCCCTTTTGCCTGCTTTCTTTCTCACCCCCTTTCTTTCTCTCTCTTTTTCTTTCTTTGGAGAAAAAGGGTAAACTTCAGAGCAGTTTTTGTTGAAATGGGTGCTGTTCATTTAGCCTTCCTTTTGTGGACTTTAAAACACCAACCTTTCTCAGAAGCCTGTCCCCTGGGCCTTAGCATATTCCACTGTGAGAAAGGATGGTGAGTCCAGACTCTCCTTACAAGAAAACCTCCTGTTGGTGTGAAAGCACAGCTCAAGCCAAAGCCTTATGCTTTTCATTTCGGTTGCATTACTATATGGCCATGAAATGAAAAGCTTGTTTAAACATATTACATAAACAATTTTTAGGGAATGTACAATTAATCTCAGGATGGAATTTCACTATACTCCTCTCAGGAGCTAATTTTATGAAAATAAAAAGTACCCTACTTGTTGGGTGTTGTAATTTTGTTAGGAAGTTAACTTATTTCTCATTTGCCTTTACCTGCCCACATAGAACTTCTGCCAAAAGCCAACAACTTACTGGCACAAGACAAATCATATTTACTTCAGAAGCCCTTTAACATTTTTTGCTTAACCCTGAAAGTATTTTTTTTTCCATTCTAAATAGCCACTGGGCAAATCCGCACACATGGATTATCCGTAGACTGACTTTCAATGGGGAAACCAAAATTACCCATGGAAGTCATTTACTGCCTGTCAAGTGGGCAACTGACTGCTCAGTGAGCTCGTTCGTCTTCACTTCAATTTCTGCGCAAAGTTACAACTGTTACCTACCCCTCTCTCTCTCTCTCCCTTCCTCCCCCCCCCCGCCTCTCTCTCCAGAAGACACACATCCCATATGTCACTTCTTAAGTCAAATGCAGCAGATGGGATCTTGAAGGCGCCTATGAGTAGTCTGGAATACCTTGAATCTGGCTGTGCAAATTTAGGGCAAATCTGTAGCTCTCGGTAGGTGAATGCCTTATTTGGTCTAGAGGCATTTTGCTATGTGATTGAGTCATTGAAAAGCTATTAAAAGAGCCCTCTCAGAACTCCAGTCTATATTCTGAACCAAACAAACCGTCCTTTTCATCATCATTGCTGACCCTGACAGACACACGGTACATATGCTGAATTGTGCTTCACTGGGGTTTATTGCACACAGACCAATTCCTCACACAGTAGTTCAATGCACCAGAGTAGAAATACTTGGTCAAACACACGAGAGGAAATAGGATTTACACGCAAGTGCTAAATTTTACCAGAAGATTCACGTGAGCACTTGGACATAAAAAAATAATAATAATAAAAATACGTAAGGTAGTTATATTTATAATATGGATAACAGTTACAGTACCATGATAAGAATATAAAAAGTATTCTCCAATCATTAGCTCAATAATGTAATAGACAACAGATGTTGAGTTGGAATTTTATTTTAGATTTTAAGATCTGCCCACTGCCCCAACCCATTAAAAATATCTTTTTTTGTGCAATTAACATATTCTGTGGACGTTACAATTCCTAACACTGTGCAAAAATGGCATTTTGAGCCATTCCTTTTTGTTGTTGTCTGTCTTGTTTTTACCCACATGTGCAGTAATCTGAACTGCTTGCTTAAAAAAAACAGTTTTTTCTTCTGACCTATCTTCAGTTGACAGAGTCACATGTCACAGAGAGAGACTCAGCGCCTGGTCCTTCCAACTAATATTGATACATAAATAAGCTGTTTAATATAAACAAGTCTTTCTGTCTTGCTGTGCAATTTGCACAGCGTGAGGTAGAAAACCCTCAGCCAGACCACCGAGTCGCGCAGGGGACAGGGTTTGCCCTACGGAAGGAAAGCAAGGTGACACACTAGCTCCAAGAATAGCTTAACATTCTTGAAGCAAGATTTTTTTAAAAAAACTTTTGAATCTGGTTCTTTCCCACCGCTTTAATAACAGCAGATATCATTGTGCCTGAATTGATAGGCAATTCTTTGGAAAACTAAAGGAAACACATCCTGACCAATTATCATCCTCCCGCCCCTCCCTGGGGGCTGAGTGGTCGCGTTGGCAAAGGAACAGGCTTTTCCATCCTTCCACAGCCCTCCCACCCAGTTTCCACTCGGGTCCTTGCAAAAAGTGTCAAAACCCACCTGGAAAGAAACACCTAAAGCTGCAATCACACGCACTCGCAAAAGACCCCGAACCCCACACAGAAACGAAGCCGAGAAAAGCCACTCTCCCAAGCTGCTCTGCAAACTTTCCTCTCTGCGCAACGCTCCGCCAGGCAAATTTTCTGTTTTTGTCTTGGATGATTCCGACACCCTGGTGGGCTTCGAGTTCACCTGCTTTGGGTCTTGAGTAAACATAGCTTTCCTCCTTCCCCCCTGGGAAACCTTTCGCGGGGGGGGGGACTCCTCAGTGGGCTCTCCTCTTCTTTGGGGAGGGTGGGGCGGGCGCGCGGGGCCCCAGTTCCAGGCTAGGGCCCTTGGGGCGCCCGGCTGCTTGCTGCCCCCAGCCCCGGGAGCCGCCTCCGCGCGCTCTCCCCACCCCACCCCACCCCATCACCCCGTCCAAACCTACACCTTGGATTCCGAGGTGAAGCCCGGGCGGCCCGGCTCGTCCAGGCTCGAATCACTGTCCATGATCGCCGCCGCCCCGCCACCGTTGCAACCTGCCCAGGGCTCCAGGAGGCGCACGGGCGGCGTGGCCCCGACGTCCTCGTCGTCATCGTCCGACGGAGCTCCGGGAGACGGCGGCGGTCCGGCTCGGGCCAGGCATCCCGAGGCTCGTGGTCTGTCGCCGCGGTGGACAGAGTGTCCCCGGCGGCGGGCCGCCCGGCGCGCGCAGCACAGCAGGCGCTGGAAGGCCTTGCGGAAGTCCGGGCTGCGGCAGTAGATGATGGGGTTGAACGCCGAGTTGGCGTAACCAAGCCAGTTGAAGAAGACGAAGAGGCGATCGGGCACCAGGTCGCGGTGGAAGGCCTTCACCACGTTGGCCAGGAAGAAGGGCAGCCAGCAGAGCGTAAATACACCCATGATGATGCCCAGCGTCTTGAGCGCCTTCTGCTCGCGCAGGGCCACGAGGCGCGAGGGCCGCCGCTTGCTGGAGCGCCCGTTGGCCAGCGAGTCGGGGGCGGCGGCGGCGGTGGCGGTGACCACTGGACGCGGGGACCCCGGCGACGGAGAGGGCATCGGCGAGGGTGGGCGCACAGGGCCACCCAGGAAGCGGCGCTCGCAGCTGTCGATCTTCTTCACCTGTTTTTGGGCTTCGCGGAACACCCGCAGGTACACGAAGGCCATGATGCACAGGGGCACGTAGAAGGAGACCACGGACGAGGCGATGGCGTAGGCCCGGTTGGTGACGAAATCGCAGCACTTGGGGTCGTTGTAGCAGCGACGTGCCTCTTCGCTCTCGGCCCGCCACCAGTGCATGAGGATGGGCAGGAAGGACACCAGGGCCGAGATGGCCCACACGGTGCACACGAGGGCTCGCGCGCGCGCGCGGGTCAGTAGGCTCTGGTAGCGGAAGGGCGATGTGATGGCCAGGTAGCGGTCCAGGGCGATGACACACAGGGTCTCGATGCTGGCCGTCACACACAGCACGTCCACCGAGGTCCAGAGCTCGCAGAAGAACGAGCCGTACTCCCAGCGGCCCCACACCACGATGGTGGCCCCGAACGGCACCACCAACAAGCCCATCACCAGGTCGGCGCTAGCCAGGGAGATGATGAAGAGGTTGGTGAGCGTCTGCAGCCGAGGCGTCTTGGCGATGGCCACGATAACCAGCACGTTGCCCGCCACGATGAGCAACACGATGAGCGCCATCAGCAGGCCCATGCCCGCCGTCCACTGCTGCGACAGAGGCTCGGCGCCCTCGCTGGCCGGTGGCACCAGGGAGGCGGCAGGCGACGCGGGCACCAGCAGGCGCGCCGCGGTGGCCGCGCCGTCGGGCAGCGGTGCTGCCGACGACAGGTTGCCGGGTTCGGAGGCGCCCAGGGCGAGCGCCCCCGCGCCCATGCCGAGCTGCGGAGGCCGGGGGCGGGGGGTGTGGCCGGGCTGGGCCGTAGTTGGGGAACACCCCGGCGGCAGCTGGGGGCTAGGGGGCGCGCGGGGGGAGGTCGCGGCCAGGTCAGGGCAGCCGTGGCGCAGGGCCGGAGGCATGGGCTCCGGGCGCCTTCGCCACCTCAGCCGCGCGCTGTCGCTGTCGCCGCCGCCGCCGCCGCCGCCGCTGCTGCTGCTGTTGCTGCTGTCGCTGCTGCTGCTGGAGCCGCTGCCGCTGCTGCAAGAGCCGCCGGGACCTCAGCATGTTTCTGAGCGCGCGGGGCCCGTAGCTCAGGCACCCAACACCCACCCCACCCCGCTCCCACCTCCACCTCCCCCCTCTTTCCCCTTCAAGCCAACCCCCGGGGCCGCGCGTCAGGCTCCCCGCAGCCAATCGCCGCAAAGGCACGCCCCCCCCCACTCTGGCCTCCCCCCCCCACCCTTCACTCTAACCACCCACCCCTGACACCCGGCACCCTCCACCACCCCCCTCCTACCGGGCAATTGAGCGGCACGGAAGAGTCCCCGGCAGACCGCAGAGCCAGCGCCTCCCTGGCACCCGCCGGCTGCGCTGCAGCGGGCGCGTCCCTTCCTGCGGATCCCCCGCGCACCGGCCTCCCACCCGCGTCCCCACCTCCTCCTGTCGCCCCTACTTGCCTCCGCATTCCGCGGGGCCTCTTGCACCTCTCTTGCCTCCCACCCCTGGCTCCCGAGCTACCCCCCCGAACCTGCCTGCTGCCCCCGCATCTCTCCAGCCCCAGTAGTGCCCGGTTCCCTGCAGCTAGAAGGGGGACTTCGGTGCTCTGAAGGCGATCGAATGGAAAGCCTCGGACATTCTGTCAGCTGGGCTTGGAGGAGTTTGGCTGCTAGACTGGTTTTCTGAACAGGCAGCCTAACAGGGTGTGTTGTAAAGCTTTTTCCTGCTCAGGGGGGTGGGGTGGGGGACCTGGCCCTGCTGGCCGCTTAGAGATGGAGAGGTGGGTGTTAGCGGTGCAGGGAAACTTTCCAGCAATCGGTGCATCCCCAGAGAGGCTCGCTGGGCCCTGCTCTTGCAGGGAGCTATTATCAAGTGTAGTGACTGTGACTGAGGACCGGTGGGAAAGACATACTTCCCAGCTTCACCTCACAAATTAGATTCAACAGCTTGTTGCCAGTGTAAAGTAGAAGCTTAGGGAAGCAAATGTTAGCGTCAGGAGCAGATGACACCCCCTCCCTCCCCCCCAGAAGGAAGAACACTCTTAATGACATTTTTAGACTTTTCGCCGCCAGTATTAACATAGGCATGCCGTGTTTTATCCTCCATAAGGTTTTACAATCCGAGCTGGGTCAGTACAAACAAGAAGGCACCACCACGTTTGATTGACGTCACTCCGGAGACCTCACGTTTCTTGGTGGGGTGGTTGCTTTCTCCTTTGCCCAAGTTCCCAGATTCTCAAAACTCTGGGATTAGCTTGAGAGGGATGAGAGAAGAACATATATAAATACTCAAGAGGATTAAATCCAAAAGCATTTAAAGTTCTATCAGAGAGTTTTTTTGTTTTTTTTTTTAAGTCGGCTTGAAACTGGAGTGGTTAGCCTAGCTGTGGTTGAATTATGTGGCGATGGTCAGGTTGGCCCTCACGACTGGAAGCCCCTTCCTTCTCCTTTTAGTTCTGGGGACGTCCTCAGTTCAGGGCCTAAAAATACAAGTCTGTGATTAAAGTTCTTAAGAAGCAACCCGCCTCTAATTGTCACGAAAGTTGCATGATCATGTTATATAATATTATGTAAGGCTCACCCATCTCGCTGGCATTGGAAGGAAAAGAATAGCAGCTGGAAGGAAATCAACATGTGGGCCAAGCTCCTATTCTCACCTTGCAGAAAGACTGGCTTCCACAGCTGTCCCCATGAAGAGCAAAAAGCTAAGCTTATCCTCTTTATGAAGTCAAGCAGGTTTCATCTTACTTAATTCCCAAAATACGAATTTGCCTTAGGCCCAAACGTGACCCTTAGAGTGTTATTACCACTGGGGAGTGATTCTTTGTTTATTCACCCCTGCCCTGGACTTATCAAGTCTCAGTTCTGCCAACTTGGGGAGGTGGAAGAGGGGGAGCCAGGGGACAGAAGCCACCCAGAGGGAGGAAGGGGCTGGGCCTTCCCTTCCTCTCTCCTCTTCCTCCCTTAGGCTTCTCTGGGGTGAGGTGGAGGGACTCACCCACAGTCTTAAAAATAATCAAGGGACTGAAAGAGTTGAAATTGAGGCTTCCCAGAAAATGGGGCCCTGAGTGGTGGGGGTGTAGAGGATGTGGGAAAGAGGCTTTCTATCTGAGCCATCTTTCTGTCAAGTGGTGTTACTCGGTGGTGTGTGCCAACCTCAAGTGTCCCTGTGGGCATTGCATTTCTGGGAGTGATAAGGCCAGACTGGGTTGTAGAGGTTCAGGGCAGAAGCTGGATACCTTCTGGAATCATTGTTTGCACACACCAAGCAGTGGGGCGGTGGGGCGGGAATTGTTGAATAACTCTCCTGGAACAATTTTCCCCCCTGCTCACTTGGAGTTACACCAAATTTCTGTGGAATAAATACATTAAAATATCAATGTTCAAAAGCAGAAAGTGGACTGGAGAGATAACTTAGAGGTTAAGGCCCTTGCCTGCAAAGTCAAAGGGCCCAAATTCAATTCCCCAGTACCATGTAAAGTCAGATGCACAGGTGGCACATGTGTCTGGAGTTCGTTTGCAGGGACCGGAGGCCCTGGCATGCCCATTTTCTCTTCTCTTTCTCTCTGCCTCTTTCTTTCTCAAACAAATAAATAAATAATAAAAGCAGAAGCTTTTTCTAACTGGAGCTCCAATGTAAGGCTGCAAGCAGAAAGGGATCCCAGAAATTTTGGGGGACTTTCCTTAGTTGTACTGACAGATAGATCTGGAATGGTCCAGCTTTCTGATAAAGTAAAATGTTTTCAGTTCTCACATCTCAAATTTCTACATTTCATGGAGACTTAAAAATTTTTAAACATGTTTAAGCTAACACTTTTTGTCTTTAGATAAGGTTGCAAGATTAAGATGAAAAATTTCAACATAACAACTACCTTGATCTGTTTCCTGTTGCTATGACAAAATTACCTGAAGCTGGGTAATGTAAGGAGAGGTTTATTTTGGCTCATTTCTGAAGGCTGAAAGTTCAAGATCAGGCAGTTGCATCTGGTGAGGGTCTCACGACGTGTCAACACAGAACAGATGGTGTGCCATGGCTGTAGCACTGAGAAAGCACAAGGGGTGGTCTTGTTTTGTAACAGCCCACTCTTGAGACAACCGACTCACCGTCTTGTTACCACATTAACTCCTTCACGACAGCAGAGACCACATGTCCACAACCATTTCTCTCTTGAAGCCTCCCACCAACTCTAAACACCATGATATTGGCAATTAAATCTCAACACAGCTTTGGTGCAGGCAAATGTAGCGTGGACTTACACCAGTGTTAGATGTTGCAAGTCCAAAATGAGTAACACCTTCATTTCCTCATTCCTTACTTGCGACTCCAAGTGGGTCCACAGAAACTCACAGGGTCTCACAATGCTTTAGAAAATAGCAGAAAGTTCTAACAACAAATTCTTGTCCCTACCACTTTGTTTTCTATCTCCCTACCCTCACCCATACCTGGATGTACATCTGTCTGATCTCCCTGCCACAGATAAACTTTCCTTAACACCAAAGACTGGTAATGTAACGTAGCTCAGAGGTAAAGCACTTGACTAGCATGCACAAGGTGCCCTGGGTTTGAACCCCAGCAATGCAAAAATACTAATAATGAAGTACATGGACTGCCCACTTCAATGCACCAGAGTCAAATCATTATCTCTAAAATGCTGCTGTGAGCAAGATGCTTTTTGGTTCAGAATTTTAAATCCTCAACTTGACATTCAAAGTCTACCTCAATCCAGTTCCAAAATGATTGTTCCAACTCTATCTCACACTCAAGACAGAGATACAATGTATGAAGCTCTGCTTGACCTTCTTGATTTTGGACCTACTCTCTTTCCTTAGCTGTATTGTGAACCTTTGTCTCACTTGGTCCTTCCAATATGAGTGGCCACCTTCTCTGGGTCAGTGGATTCTTCTTACAGAGCTGGCTGCAGCCTTGTTCCTCTTGTTATCCTCCTTGCTTGCTACTTCTGGAAAGTTCTTTCTCTGAAATCCAGTAGTTGCTCACTAATTACATTTCAGGGGGATTTTTATGACAGATTGTCTTTTGACATGTCTTACATCATTATCTTAATTATTTCGTATATGATTTTCTCTTTTCTTATGGGTCATAAACTCACTGACAACCAGAACTATTTTCAATTTTTATCTATTTATTTTGGATTTTTACTTTTAAATAGTTTTACTTATTTATTTGCAAGCAGAGAGAGATAGAGGGAGAGAGACAGACAGACAGAATGAGCACACCAGAGTCCCCAGCCACTGCATATGAACTTCAGATGCATGCACCACTTTGTGCGGGGTCATTAGGCTTTACAGGTAAGCGCCTTAACTGCTGAGCCATCTCTCCAGCCCCTCTTATATTTTATTTTTTATTTATTTGAGAGAAAGAAAGAAAGTGAGTATGGACCCTCCAGGGTATCCCGCTGCTGCAAATAACTCCAGACCCATGTGCAGCTTTGTGCATCTGGCTTTCCATGAGTACTGGGGAATTGAACTCAGGCCATCAGGCTTTGCAAACAAATGCCTTTAGCCACTGAGTCATCTTTCCAGCCCTATTCATTCATTTTTATTATGTGTGTAGTACATGTGCATACATACATGTCCCATGCACATATGTGGACTCCAGTGGAGGACATTGGGTGTCCTTTGTCACTCTTCTACCTTATTTCCTTGAGACAGTCTCTCCAGTGAGCTTGCTGGCTTTTGGTGAGACTGGATGACAAGCAAGCCTCAGCCATCTGCCTCAACATTGGGGCAACAGGCACGCACAGCCACACCAACGTTTTACCTGAGTGCCAGGGATCAAACATGGGTCCTCAAGTTTGAGCAGCAAGCACTGTTACCTGCTGAGCTATCTCCCAGCTCCAGAACTATCTTATACATTTTTATATCTTCCATGTTCATTAATAATTACTTGCCATTAATATTTAATTTAAATTCATATTTAACTTTGATTCATAAATGTCATATTTAATTAAAATAGTTTTACATAAATTAGAAATGGTTGGGTGTTTCAGAAGTTAGACTCTTTAGTCGTGTTTTTCATTTGCATAAGAACTCATATTCCCACAGCCCATCCAATATTTTCATATGAACATTTCAACCACCCCCCTTTTTTTGTTTGAGACAAAGTCTCAGTGTATTCCAGGATGTCCTGGAACTCATTGGGTATCTCAGGTTGGCCTCAGACTCATGGCAATTTTCCTGCCTCAGTCTCTCAAGTGCTGGGGTTATAAGCATGAGCCACCATAAGCATGTCATAAGGGATTACAAATATAAAGGTAAGCTCACAGGATATATAACTGTATAGTATACCTATTTAGTAATAAATTAAGTGAAGGTAGGTAAGAGGATTTCCGAAGGGGTCATGCAGGTCAGCCAATAACAGTATCACCCACTCTTAATCAGTGATCAAAACCTTCCGTTTTGATGCTATATATCCAGTCATTTCTTTCCTGAGAAATCTCTGATGCCTTGAATCTCACAGTTCCATCTCATGTTAAAGGTCTACAGAGCTGCAATGAAAAGACAGCTAACCCAGCCATGACTGTAAGCCGGGAGCCTGACAGGAGCATTTCCATTTAAAAAAAAAAAACTGAAGGTAAACTGTCCAATTGGACAACTGCTGAGAGAGAGGCCAGTGAGACCTCAGGAATTATATCAAATCGGTTAGCCAAATTTGTCTTGAGGTTGATAATAGCCTCAAGCTACTTGAAATCAAGCTATCACTAATCAAAGGATTTGCCAATCAGAGCTCAAGTGGCTCTCCCTAAGGAAAGATGCACAGTGTTTCTCACAAAGCAATGTAACGGCTGCACAGATCGCTCAGTGCTAACCAACCAAAGAACAGCCTGAACCAGGCTGGTACGTAAGGTCATGGCCTGGTTTTGTAGCCACGGTTTACACAAGGACAAGCAACCCCAGCCATTATGATCACAACAAGCACAGAGGAACATGTACAGTGATCACAGCCACGGGTGGACTACTTGGAAAACTCGAAAGCTTTCCCCTTTCCCCACCCCCTTCCTCTCTCTCTGCTGCCTCCTTTTCCTGGTATGTCTGACAAGTACGTTGAACAACGCCAGAGCCAATAATAATATTGTTTAAAAACTGGACGGATTGGAAAGTGTTCAGCTGGGGGAGGCAGAAGATCCAGGTCTGTGTCCTGGCTTTGTCATTTGACCTTCAGTGATGATTTCGCCTTTAAAATGCACCCAGAGTTTGCTCTCTCCCAGAGTTATGTGTGAAACACATGAATCATACATGGGAAAAATTCTTTAAATTCCAATGATATATATTTATAAGGCATCAAATGCAGCCTTATCTGGTTAAATTTTTGTTTATTTTTATTTATTTATTTATTTGAGAGTGGCAGAGAGAGAGAGAGAGAGAGAGAGAGAGAGAGAATGGGTGCACCAGGGCCTCCAACCATTGCAAATGAACTCCAGATGCATGTGCCATGTTGTGCATCTGGCTTACATGGGTTCTGGGGAACCGAGCCTCGAACAGGAGTCCTTAGGCTTCATAGGCAAGTGCTTAACCACTAAGCCATCTCTCCAGCCCCCCTTATCTGATTATTGTGGCATTTCAAACCATGAATGGTGCCAGGACTTGCCTGTAGAAGAGTTAAGCTTTTCTTAATCAGCTTGACCCCTTCCTTTTTCATAGTAGATATTAGTATGACTCAGAGGCAGGATAGCAGGGGACTATTTTTATTTCTCTTATCATTGGCCAGTCATTTTTAAAGGGTTTTTTTTTTTTTGTGACCTTCCTTAATAAGTACGTGGTCTCTTTTCTTTTTCTCTTTTTGTTTGTAGTTCTGCGATCAAAACAAACCCAGGTCCATGCATCACTAGGAAAGTACTCTCTCACTGAGCTACATCCAGTCCACCCCCCACCTTTTAAAAGAAATATCTCCGAACTAAACTCCTCTCACAGGATCCAGTAGTGAGTTACTAGCAACAGAGATGAGGTTTGTTCCCCAACCTCCATGCTGGTAACTTAAAGTGGAAAAGGAGGAAGGCAGTGCAATGGAAAACGTAAACCAGCTTCCAAAGATTTCTATTCATGTTCAGTTGTGCAATGAATACAAACTTATCGGCCGAAAGCTTAACTTAATGTGTTAGTGGCAATAGCGACATTATCACTGTGTGATAAGCATTTTGGCTAACAGTTGTCCTTTGATGTGCCCAAGTCCAGGGCTTATGATGACAACAATCTGTGCTAATTACTAAAAACCCAGGTTTTATTATAACAGTCCTAATGTGTTCTAGAAACAACAACAACAAGTCCATTGCAAGGAGCTGAGTAGTTGATGCACCAAGAATTCCCTTTGCTGTAGGGTTCCAAAAGGTAAGAATACCTTTTTAAAACATTTTACCTACCTTTCATCCTGGCTTTGTCATATGTTCTCAATGAATTTGTGTAGACTAGAGGAACCACTTGAAAGGTTGTGTCCAGAGGACTTTCTACAATAAAAGGAGACACTGTGTTCTCTCTTCAGCCAAGGATGGTGACAGCAGGGCCATCCAAATCAAGGGACTTGCCAAGAGGAACCAGGGGAAGAGGTTGGTTTTCTGCTTCGCCTTTGCGTGACAGAGCCAATCAGTTACATTTCTTTTCACTCCCTACTTTGAGAACTCTGAACAGACGTCTTCTTTCACGCTGTCTTCCTTCTGGCTTGTGTTGTATAGATAGTTTTCGTAGTTAACTTACTCATTATCTGCATACTACAGAAATGCTCACCCAGACCTCTCAGTAAGTAGAGGCATGCTAGGTCCTTCGCTTCAGTGGGGCAGAGTCTGGAGATGATGTTGGTTTTGATAATCACGCTGGTCAGGCTTCTTGCATTGAAAATAAAGATCAAACCTTTGACATGACATTTCTTTTCCTTAATGTCTCAGCTCTGCCTTTCCTTGAATAAAAACCGTTGGAGACCTTTGCATTTCTGGAGCGTCATCCCTTAATTAAATGTTAAGGGGTCAGTGACTTTCTTTTCAGACTTCTGTTAAATATAAATCACTTCCCACCCTGGTGGGGAAATGTATCTTCCCCCTCTACCTTTTTAGCATGGAACGCTGAAGCATAAGGAGTAAGGAATAAGAAAGAGTTCCAGGCCATGGTCATCCCACCGTGAACACACTCCATCACCTCTGATCTCAGAAGCTAAGCAGGGTCCGGCCTGGTTAGTACTTGCCTTCTTACCACCTCAGTCAATCTTTGATTGCCCGAACTTGCCTCCTTAATAGATATCGGCCACTTATCACTATTCCCCAGCAAAAGTTAATGACATGATCTATTTGGGGAATTGGAGAAAGTCTTGAGGTAATTTTGTAAATGAGCAGTTATGAACAAGTGAAGATGCTGTCTCATGCAATGTTTATTTGTCATTTTTTCCAATTGTTTTAAATAAAATACAGCTGGAACAGCAGTCCTGTTTATCTGCAAAAATGAAGCTCTCACTGTTGTTGACATGAATTTCCAGAAGTACTCCATGAATACTAACTCTGGAGACCAAAGAACACCAGAAAAAAAGCTAAGCAATTAAAGTGTTTTTTTTTTTTTTTAAGAAATATGTATCTTGAAAAAGACTTTGCAGAAAACTCATACCAAGAATCATAGGCTCAAAAGCTGTGACAACCTCAGGGATTTTAGTCAAAAGCTAAAACAGAGCTGTTGGGGAGTTTGGAAGAGAACATTCACATGCCATTTCTACCTCTTTTGTCTTTTCTGCATCCTAATAGGTATCCGTCCATGCCAGGTAGTTAGGTCATGTTGCATTGAGATTTATGCCTCGCCCAAAGCCCTGCAAAGCCCTAAAAATGCACCAATGTGGTAATAGCCTTGCTGTCCCAGTTGGTTTGGCCAGTTCGTACTGATGTAGTCCTGATTTTGTAATTTGAGTCTCTGTGTTACTTTTCTCACTACTGGAATAAAGCGCCTGGGAAAACGAGCTTAAGGAAGGAAGGGTTTATTTTGGCTCACAGTTTGAGGCCGCCATCCACCACGGCAAGGGAGGTGTGACGGCAGGATCAGGAGCAGCTGCTCACATTGCATCTTCAGTCAGGAAGCAGAGAGTGATCAGTGCTGATGCTCAGCTTGCTTCCTCCTGTTTATTCAGTCCTTGACCCCAGCCCATGGGATGGTACTGCCCACAGTTAGGGTGGGTCTTCCCACCTCAATTAACCTAATCTAGAAATTTCCTCACAAATATACAGAGACATTTGCTTCCCTGGTGATACTAGATCCCATCATGTTGAGAGTCTGAAGTGCCTGAAGTGATTGGTTGTAGTTGGATGTCACCATTTGCACCCCACTGCCAGTCTCCGTCTTTCCTGCTTCCAACCAATCACTCTTCAGTGAGATTCAAAAAAAATTTTTTTTTTGTCATTTTGATACAGGGTCTCCTTATGTCACTGTAGGCTGGTCCCAAACTCACAATCCCTCACTGTAGCCTCCTCAAGTGCTGTGATCAGGCACCACTATGCCTGGCTTGCAGGAGGGTTCTGAACACTGCCCCCAGCACTAATGAATACAAATTACAAACACTTTTGGAGCTTCATCTTGAGAAGAATGATCTTGATTTAAACACATGCCCACACAGCCACACTCCTGGGTATTGTTTTCACCCTTGTTCATCTGGGAGACAACTGAGAATAAAAGTTACTTATTAAGCAACTGAAAAACCCACAATTAACCATGCCAAAGAAAATCAGTATTTTAGAACAATCAGCCTTGATAGGAGATTTTGAAAACATCCCGGGCCTACGCATTTTGTCTTAGATGTGTTTTGCTGCATAATTTCAAAAGATGGCATTTTAGCAAGAGTACACTAATTTTAGTAATTAGTTTTGACATTTATCTCTCATATATATACCTTAAATGAGTAAGAACATGGGTTATAGATTCAGACTGTGTGGGTTAAAATGTAGGTTCTGCCAGTTTGTAGCTAGGTGACTCAGAATAAGTTATTTGAATACCTTAGGCCTCTGTTTTGTTATCTGCTAAATGGGAACAATAATATCTACCCCCACACTTTTCTAGGCACGTGATAAAATTAAGTATAATAGGCACTTGGCACAGTGCTGAACTCATTAGAAGTTGTGAGTGTTTATACTAATTGTCTACTTCTAGGACCTAGAATCCCTTGTGAAGGATTTTCCCGGTTAATTGTATTAATTGAAGTGAGAAGACCTGCCTTAACTGTGGGTGAACTATTTCATGGGCTGGGATCCTGGACTATATGAAACAGGAGAGAGCTGGCTGAGCCCCCCGCATCCATCACTCTCTGCTTCCGTTTCCTCTTTGTGGGCTGAATGTGAGCAGCTCAGCCTCAAGTTCCTGCAGCCATGACATCCCTGCTGAAACCTGCCTGAAAGCTGAAACAGACCCTTCCTTCCTTCCTTAAACTGATGTTGTTTGTCAGCTATTTTGTCCCAGTTATGAGAAGGTCACTAATATATAAGTACTTAATAAATGTTAGCTCCTGTTTTCAACAACAACACAACAGTAACGAAATCACGGCACGAGACACCAGTGTCCTCATTCTCCGTAATAACAAAGGTGGCAGAAAGAAAAGCCAGCTTCCAATCAGAGGAAAGTGAAATAAAGAGATCTTTCTAGAAGTGAGTGCACGTAGTATGGATCTAATTTGGTAAGCACTTTTTGATCTCAAAGGCAAGTTTATTCCTCCATGGTCAGTTCATCTGATTATTGTTCCGTTTGGGGAAGTTGCATTTCCCAAAGTAATTTTGCATCATGGGAAGGTCCATTCCAGGGAGTCCTCCCCCACCCATGGTATAACCATGTGCCAAATACATGGAATAACAACGGTGGCCAAACGAAGCAGACTGAACTCTCAATGGGGTTACTTACTCCCTCGGCTGCACTTGGGCGGAACTGACAGTGTCGTGCGCACCTGAGGATGGGGATCTGAACACTTCACCCATGAGTGCAAGGAGTCAAGAAGCAGCGACCAACCAGAAGAGGAGTTCTCCCAAGTCCATGTGCTTTCATTGCCTAGGAGAGTCTCCTCACACTAACGGGGAACTGTGGATATAAATGACAAAAGGGAAACTGAAAATTTCTAGTCCACGTGCAAGAGAATCATTGAGTTCATGGTCCGTAATAAAAACTGTTAATCAGCAGTGTATTTGTCCCCATCTTTTTTTTTTTTCTTTTGTTTTGCTTTTTGAGGTAGGGTCTCTCACTCTAGCCCAGGCTAACTTGGAATTCACAATGTTTTCTCAGGTGGCCTTGAACTCACAGCAATCCTCCTACCTCTGCCTCCTGAGTGCTGGGATTAAAGGCATGCACCACCATGCCCGGCTGTCCCCATCTTAAGCACACATGTAAGGGGGGTATGCCTTACACTTTCCTCACTGCGGAGACCCAGGCCAATCACCTCGCTCATGACACCTCTGCCTGACAACACTGCCTGTGTGCTATTCATGACTTCATAACATACTGCAACCTTATATCAAGTTAATTGGATTGTTTCCACTGGAGTTTGGACACCATTTACTGGGGGGCTATCACTGGTGTGAGACAGTCATCATTAGATTTACTATGTGTCCCAGAAGACATAACACTGTGACATCTATGAGAATTGGATGATAACGAATGGAATATAAGCTTTCTTATGTTACTGGTTGAATTGGGCTATCCTCAAGACAAGTTGGAATCTTAACCTCCAGTAGTTTAGAATGTGATGCTATTTTGGAAGCAGGATCTTTACAGAGATAGCGGAATTCAAATAAGACCATTAGGGTGGACTGTGAAACAATATGGCAGGTGTTCTTATAAGAAACATCTGGACATGGAGACAGATAAAGTATCTAGAGGGAGCTTGCTCCTTGTAAGCCAAGGAAACCGATCTTAAACATATCTTCACAGTCTTTAGGCGCCAACCACAGACACCTTGATTATGGGCTTCAAGCGAATGGATGCATTTCTCACTGGTCCAGCATCCTTGGGAAATGAAGATACTTTATCAATTCACTTTCTACATAACTGAAATATTCTGCAAATAGATCTCAAGTTTTCATTCTTCTATTATTTCAGGAAAAAAATGCTTTCAGAACATCCTCCCCATACTGTCAAGCCAGGGACCATGGAACCATCAACAGAACCTCTGCAGTGCAGCAGTGTCTGGCTTTATGTGAGTGGCTGGGGAACTAAACCTGGGCTGGCAGGCTTTGCAAGCAAGTGCCTTTAATCACTACGCCATCTCCTCAGCTCCATGGGGAGTTTTGATATTATGTAGACACACTCAGCATCTACCCCCAACACTGCAACATGGATTTTTTTTTTCCTTAAGAGAGAATTAGTGTAACTGACAGCAAATAACTGGGCACAAAAGATACAACAAACCTTTATGACTAAAGAACAAAGCTGGCCTTTGAGGCAGGCTAAATCCAGGTCCTCACATAGAGTCAAATGGATTTTTATGACCTTGAAGTTATGAGTTAGATTGAGAGACTTCTTTGGCTCCTAAAATACCATCCAGCACATCTGACTAGGAAATAGCTTCTTTCAATATATTGATTCATATGTATTATGGGGCCGAGGGTGTAGTTTGGTGGTAAAGTACTTGTCTCGTAGTCAGGAAGCCCTGGGTTTCATCTACAGAACTACACTGTGCACACCAAATCATTGTGCAGTCAGAAGCTCCATGGACATCTTAATATTATGTGTTCTTAAATTATGTATCTAATGTCGCTCATACAATGATGACCAAGCTAATGATATTTTAATCTGCGCTTGGCCGTCGACCAAATGAACCCAACTTTTATGCGCGAGAGTCATCTCACCCCCGCCCCCAAACCTCACCCAACTGAGGTCCAAGAATTCACATTGGTGACTTGTCTTCCCATCTGATACTAAGTATGGCTAAGCCAGTCCTGGAACCCTCCACGTCAGGAGCTGAATGTGCAAACAGATGCCCGTGCTCACCAAGTAGGAAAAATCCGGGGATCACGCTAACATAGTATGCCACCCTATAAGTACCAACGCCAGCTCCTCCTGAGATAGATCTGCTGTCGGCGTTACATAAACAGACGGATTTAGATGTATATGAATCTCTATTTTTAAAAATGTCATCTGTAAGGGTTTTTTTTTAATGGCTGGGCTAGTTCACTTGAACAATCTTATATAAAGTTGCACTTAAAGGCTCAGATCTGTGGGTTTGTGTATTATTATGTCATCCATTTGCACAATTATATTTTTATATATACTTCATTTATGGTGAACAAATAGTTTCTCTGAACTCTCAGGCTGTGTGTTTCCCTACTTTGGTTTGGTTTGTTTTCCTCTCTGTTTCCTTCACAACCCATGCTGGAGAACTTTCTCCGGAAAGTCCATATAATGCTTCCGGGAAGGAAGGTAGTAACCCTCAGACAGTGCCCGATCACAAGAAGACTGCTTCTTCCAGTGCAGTTTAACGAACTCGTGGAGCTATGTCATACTCTCTTTCAAAGCCAATGGCGAAGTACCAGAACCTTAACACCCCATGTTAAGGGTGCCATTGACATGATCTCCTTTGATTCTTGTACTTGTCAGATATCGTGTTTTTACTTTATGGGGGAGGGAGGAAATTAATGACTAGAGAGGTAGAAGCTTCACGACTACTAAACGATGGAACATGACTTGAGACCCGGGTCTGTGCGATTCCAACGCTAGAACTTTTCCATAGGAAGAAGGCCTCCTTTTATTTCCTCTTTTGTTTTAGAAACAGCTTTTTCACTTGTAATTAATATCAAAATTCAACTGATATTAAAAATCTGAAGTGTAGGGTTAGGGTGTAGCTTAGTGGTAGAGCACTTGTCTAGCATATGCACAGCCCACAGTCCAGTTTGTTCCCTAGCACCTCAAACTCACACACACGTGTGTGCGCAGACACACAACACTGCAGTCCTGCAATAGGAAATTTTCATGATGTTCATCTTATGCGAGAATTTTATTTATAAGGATGTTTGCTATGCACACTCGAGGCTGCCTGCCTCCCAAATTTCACACATCTGGCATTGCCTTCTGTCTACTGTTGTCATAGCAGGTCTTCCTCCCAACTTCACACATGATCAGGAGCTATGTCCTTTTTAATACCTTTAAGATTCTGTTCTGCTGTCTGTGTCTACGAGTGCACAAATGATCCTTACCTGGAGGCCACACCACGGGAAGGCATTGATGGGAGCTGTGCAAACTCCTCTTGGCCCCTGTTCTGTTATGCTGTCCAGGAAGCTTCAGACCAATGGGAAACCTTGCTACATGCATGAGTCAGGTACCAGTCTCTTTGTCTCCTCAACTGCTTAAAATGCAGGACGTGGGTTTCCTAAAGCTTGTGTTTGGGCAGGTATGAGAGAGCCCTGTTAACCTCACCATTCTGCAAGAACAGAGCTCTGTCAAGACCCTTACGATGAGGCCATAGGGACCCCTGGAAAGCTCTTTTTCTTTGCGTCAATCTCTACAGAGTCTGCACAGATGGTCCACCACCTCTCTTCCGAATGTGTGGGCTCCACAGTACCTCTCTTCAGAGTGTGTGGGCACCCCCTCACATATCTTGTTCTCAGCTTTGGGGTCTCAGCTCGGACTGAGGCATCAGAAAGTCCTAATTTAACTTTCATCCACACACAGATTTGGTTCGCTGCGCAAAGAGTTGTAATTAGAATTGCCGGGGAGGAAGACGCGGAGGGAGAGACGCCTGCCAAAGGAGTGTGCAGGGAAGAGGGGCGGCTCAGGCAACGCTGACGTTTAAAAGGTGCAAAGGGTGGAGTAACTCTTTGTGAAAGTGTGAAGTCAAGATCCCGAGAGGCGAGAAGACCAAGAGTGCAAAGACGAACAGCTGGGCACAGAACCAGCAAAGAATGTGAACACGCGGCTCACAGCCCAAGACAGAGAAACAAACACGGAAACTGCTCGACCTTTATCTCCGTGAAGGAAATGCAAGGAAAAACCTCCCTGAGACCCATTTCCCAACTCCAAGACCCGAGTGTGTGACTAAACAAAGTAGGGAGTTTTAAGCAGTTGCTGTGTATGGTAGCCAGGGTTCCACTGCTCATATTAAATACCTCATAAAATCAGCCTAATGGTGACAGGTTTATTTGGGCTGATGGTTTCAGTTCACAGTCCACTGGCTCCATTGCTTTTATGCTTTTATTTCATGTGTGTGTTTATGCTTGCATGTGTGTGTGTGTATATGTATGCGTGTGCATGCCCATGCAAGTGTTTGCAGATGCGTGTTCATGTGCAAGTGGAGGACAGGACACAATCTTTTTTTTTTTTTTTTTTTTTTTTTTTCAAGTAGAGTCTCACTCTAGCTCAGGCTGACCTGGAATTCACTATGTAGTCTCAGGGAAGCCTCGAACTCATGGTCATCCTCCTGCTTCTGCCTCCCGAGTGCTGGGATTAAAGGCGTGCGCCACCACACCTGGCTCAGGACACAATGTTAGGTAGCTTCTTCAGGTATCTTGTCCACCTCCTTTGAGACAGAGCCTCTCATTGGCCTGGCGTTCATCAGTTGGGCTAGAATGGTTGACTAGCGAGCCCCAGTCTCCACCTACCCCACTGGGAAGACAGGAGCACCTCAGCACGCCCAGCACTTTACATGAATTCTGGAGATGGAACTCGGGTCGCGTTCCTTTCAAGACATGCACTTTCCCCACTGAGGTAACTCCCCAGCCCCCCTGGATCCATTACTTTTAGACTTGTGACAAGTCAGAACATGACAATAGAAAGGTAAAGACAGAGAAGGGTAGAGGAAACCTACTCACCTCATGGGGGCAGGAAGAAGGAATCTAGGGAAATATGGGAGGACAAGTCCTACCCTTCAAAGACATGCCCCCGTGACCCCTTTCTCCACCTAGGCACTGCCTCCTAACAGCTCGTTCAGTTATTCATCCATCAGTGAAGTTAGTCATTGATGAAATCAGTGCCCTCACGCTCCAGTCTCTCCACACACTGTCGCTGCACAACCTTCAACTCATCTGCCTTGGGGACACTTCATACTCAAGCCAAATGACATTGTACAGGGTGTGCTTTTTGATACTTAGAGAAAGTTCCAAGGAACCAGGAGTATAAAGATGAACAGCTGAACAGAAAGCCAGCAAAGAACGTGAACACACGGCTCAAGATCTCAGAAAGAGAAATGGCCCTTAAACACGGAAACTGCTCGACCTTTATCTCCATGAAGGAATCGCCCTGAGGTCCATTTCTCAACTCCAAGCTTGACAAAGTCCTTGACAATACATTGTGTTGGCCAGACTGTGGGGAAGTGAGCTTTCTGTCAGAGTACAAGAGGATTATGGTACCGCTTCAGGGAACCAGGCATGTCTACTCAAGCCACACTCACACTCACTCATTGACAGAGGTGCTCACTTTCCTTCCCTTAACCCCTGCCCTGCTCTCTTTTGAGATAGAGTCTCACCTGGATGGCCTGGAACTCACCATGTACACTGGGCTGACTTTGAACTTGTGCTCATAGTCTTGCCTCTGCCTCCTGAGGATTTCAGGATTGGGCCCACCAGACTTGGCTACCATTTCTCACTTTGGATTAAGACAGCAACTGTTGTGTTATTTTAAAAAAATATTTATTTATTTACTTATTTTGAGAGAGAGAGAGAAAGAGAGGCAAAAAGAGAGAGTGAATGGGTGCACCAGGGCCTTAAGCCACTGCAAATGAACTCTAGACACATGTGCCACCTTGTGCAGCTGGCTTACGTGGGTACTGGGGAATTGAACCTTGGTCCTTAGGCTTTGCAGACAAGCACCCCAACCACTAAGCCATCTTTCCAGCCCTGTTTTTTTTTTTAATTATGTGTTGCTCCTTTTGAACTCTGTACTGGCTCTCCTAACTCTTCCTGACCCCCAAATACAGTGCACCAAGGTTCACTCCAGGAGCCTCTTCCCTGCACGTGTGTGTGTGTGTGTGTGTGTGTGTGCACATAGTATGTGCAGTTTACTATGTGTTGTGATGTGGTTTGTGCACGTGTGTTTGTAGATTGGCGACTAGAGGCCATAGGAGAACATCAGGTTGTTTTCCTTGCTCATCCACTTGTTTCCTCGAGGAGAAGTCTTTCCCCGTATTTGGAGCTGCCATTTTCAGTTCGCCAATCTGAGCAGCAAACCCCAGCCAATATTCCCATCTCGGCTCCCGCAGGACACGTGTGGCACTGCTCAGCTGTCGATGTGAGCACTGGGGAATCAAATGCGGGGCAAATCAGGCCTTTATCTGCTGAGCCATCTTTCTGGTTCTCACTTGCACACTCTTGTTAGATCATCTCACCCAATCTCATTGCATAGTTTTTGTTTGTTTTCTTTCTTTTTTTTTTATCTGTAGCAAATTACAACTAACTTAAACACCATCATTTAGAATGTATGGTTCGGTGGCATTTAGTGCGTTCACAGGGCACTAAGTTGAGTTCCAGAGGGTTTTCATCATCCCAAGAGGAAGTCCTACACTAGTCAAGCAGCCAGTCATGGTTTCCTCCTTCACTTGCCCTTGAGCAATGATTCCTCTGCTTTTTGTCTCCGTGGTTTTGCTTGTGCCTCATGTTCCCTGGAAATGAGATCATTCTTTTAGCTCGATGTTATGTTTCAAGGCTCACTCATGTCATAGCATGTGTCACAATGTCATCCTTTGCCATGGCTGAACGATCTTTCATCGTGTGGATATATACTGCATTTGGTTTGCAAGTTCACTCGCTGATGGACATCTGGTGAGTTCTGACCATTCAATTTTATTGTGAATGCTGCAGCTAAAATTGTTCATTAATTAGATGTGTAACTCATACCTGTAATCACAGCATATGGAGGTTAGAGGTCAACCTGGTCCATCTAACAAGACCTTGTCTCAAAAAAAAAAAAAAAAAAAAAAAGAAAAGAAAAGAAAAGAAAAGAAAAATCCCAGCACTCGGGAGGCAGGAGGATCGCCGTGAGTTCAAGGCCACCCTGAGAGTGAGAACCTACCTCGAAAAACCAAATAAAAACAAAACAAAACAAAACAAAGACATGAACAAGTTTTTGTTTGAAAATCTATTTCAGTTCAATTGATTTGATTTTTTGCCTTGGTGTAGAGTTGTGCCTTATGGTAATTTTGTGCTGTCTTGGTCTGTACTGGCTGCCGGAATAAAACCTTAGACTGAACCATACACATATAATACAGAGTAGATGTTTATTTCTGTCAGCTCTGGGGGCTGAGAAGCCCAGCGGATTGTGTGTGTGATGAGGACTTAGTCTTTAGTCTTTGCTGCACAGAAGGCCCTGGTTCTTGCTGTGCCCACCTTGGCTGAAGGAAGGGTCCCTTCTGATCCACTCACCTCCTGAACGGTCTATCTACCTACCTTTCTGATGTTGTCACATTAGAAGTGAAGTTCCAACAATTTGGGGGGAACACTAACATTCAGGTCACAGTTCACATTCAGGTAATCCAATAAATTATTTTTGGCATGCATATACATGTGTGTACTATGCTGCATGCAGGCATGTTTGTGTGTGTATGTGTGTACATACATATGATGTGTCTCCCTCAATTGTTCTCCGTCTTACTTTTTAAAATATATTTTTATTTATTTATGAGACAGAGAGAGAGAAAGAGAAAGTGTGTATGGGTGCACTACTGCAAACAAACTCCAGATGCTGGCACAACTTTTTTTATCTGGTTTTATGTGGGTCCTGGAGAACTGAACCCCAGCTATCAGGCTTTGTAAGGAAGTATCTTTAACCATTGAGAAATCTCTCCAGCCCTCCATCTTATTACTTTTTTATTTTTTTTATTTTGAGACAGAGAGACAGAGAGAGAGAATTGGCGTGCCAGGGCCTCAGCCCCTGAAATCAAACTCCAGACACTTGCGCCGCCTAGTGGGCATGTGCTACCTTCTACTTGCCTCACCTTTGTGTATCTGGCTTATGTGGGATCTGGAGAGATGAGCATGGGTCCGTGGGCTTCGAAGGCAAGCCCCTTAACTGCTAAGCCATCTCTCCAGCCCTCCATCTTATTTTTTTTGAGACAGGGTCTTTTGATGAACTGACAAGATGACAAGATAGCCAATAAGCCCCAGACATATTCTTGTCTCTGCTTTCCCAGTGCTGGGATTGTAGTTGCAAGTCACTTCTCCTGCATATACAGGGGTACCAAGGAACCAAACTCAGGTCCTTGTGCTTGTCCAGCCAGCACTTGTTCCTACAGACTCATCACATCAGCCCCAGTCCAACAGATTATCAACATAGATCTAAGGATGACTCCACAGGCCACATCCCTCGCCTAGATTTCCCCCAGCTGTCTGCTTCAAATTGCCTCTGGCATACTAGCCTCCCAATGTTAATTTGCCCCAGGCTCAAGTTGTCATTTTCAGCATTCCCAGGCTCCTCCTCATCTTCCTTGTGAATTCCCAATATCACCACCCACCCAAGGTACTAGAGGAGAAAACGCTGAGGAGACACCCTTGATCTCCCCTTTTAGCACTCTGTCTACATCCGACTGTCGCCAAGAACTGTGACTCTGAGGCACCATGTTCTCATATCTGCCATTGCTGCTACCATATGCCAAGCTTGTGTCATTGTCCCTCTACAATCATAATAGGAGCCAGTGGCTTCCTCTCTTGCCCCTGAGGTCTGTTCTTTCTTTCTTTCTTTCTTTCTTTCTTTCTTTCTTTCTTTCTTTCTTTCTTTCTTTCTTCCTTCCTTCCTTCCTTCCTTTCTTTCTTTCTTTCTTTCTTTCTTTCTTTCTTTCTTTCTTTCTTTCTTTCTTTTTCTTCCTTCCTTCCTTCCTTCCTTCCTTCCTTCCTTCCTTCCTTCCTTCCTTCCTTCCTTCCTTCCCTCCCTCCCTCCCTCCCTCCCTCCCTCCCTCCCTCCCTTCCTTCCTTCCTTCTTCTTTCTATCTTTTTTTTTTTGGAAACAGGATCATTTGGAAGCAAGCTGGTCTTTAATTCACCATTCTTCTGCCTCAGTCTCTGAGTTTTGGGGGTTATAGGTGTGTGGAACAATGCCTGGCCTGATCCATCTTCTAAAACTTTGTATAAAATCACTTAACTCTGCTGCTGCCCACCTCCCTCTGTGGTTTTGCATTGCGATTCCATTTGTTTCTGTGGCCTGTGAGGAGTGGCATAGCCTGTATCTACTCTGCCCTGCCTTTCCCAAGCCTTTCATTTGAATGTTTTTTTTTTTTTTTTTTTATCGTCGACACTTATTTCTTTGTAAAAATTTGTGTGTGTGTGTGTGTTGGGGATGTGGGTATTCACATATGTGAGTGCAGCTGTGAACTTACCATAGCACACGAATGGAAGACAGGACAATTTCAGGTGTCAGTCCTTGTTTGAGGCAGGATCTCTTGTTTTTCACTACTCTGAACACCAGGCTGGCTCACCCATGAGCTTTCAGGTGATGGATCCTCTTGTCTCTGCCAGTTTTCTCATGATTGACCCATTGGGATTACAGACACTAACACTATAGCCCGTGGCTTTTACATGGGATCTGGAGATCCAAACTCAGGTCCTCATCACTTGCACAGCAAGCACCTTACCCACAGATCCATCTCTCCAGCTCCCCACATTTATCTTTATGGGGAGATAATGGTACATGTGTGATATTTCAGCACCCTTACAAACTGTAACCATAGTTATCGATCAACTTGGGGTTGATCTGGTCATCATCTCAAGCAGCTATTATTTCTTTGTTAGGAGAACATTCAAAATCTTCTAGCTATTTCAAATTATAAAATATTGTTCACTACAATCTACAACAGTGTGTACTTCTCCCATCCGGCAATGATTTTATACCTGTTAGTCTATCTCTCTTCATCCATATGGCTTCAGCCTCTGGTAACCATGCTTAGCTCTCTACATCTGTGAACTCAGTGTTTTCGATTCCATATGAATGAGATGATGTGGTACTTATATGTGTCTGGCTTAGTTCACTTAACATTATGTTCTCTGGATCCGTTTTATGTTGCCACGGAGAACAGAATTTCACCTTTTGGCTTTGCAAGCATAAGGACCTGTGGTAGTTTGAATATATGTCCCCCAATATATTCAGTGTTTTATTAGTTATAATTTGCATCTTCAATCACCTTGCTAGAGGCAATGTCACTGGGGGCTGGTCTTAAGGTGTGGGTTTGAGATTCCATTGTAAAGATATGCAAATGTGCCTAGCAGGAGTTCCTGAAGTGTGCTGTGTGACCTTTTGGCTGTAGTTTTTTTTTTTGCTCTGTGTGCTGTGGTGGCTGGTTGGCTTTTTCTCTCTCTGCTTGGCCCTGTGGAGAGCAGGCCGCTTCTGTTGCCATTATGGAACTTCCCCTGGATCTGTAAGCTTCAATAAATAATATCCCTTCCTCCATAACTGGGCCTGGTCTGGAAGTTCATCTCAGCGAACCCGAAGCTGTCTGCTACAGTAAAGTGGTACCGAGGAGTGTGGGGTGAGATGAACCAGACCATGTGGATGTTCATCTTTTGGAACCTTTGTTTTGGAGGAATGGGCATGGACTTGGTGCTTGCAACTGAAGATGTCTTCTGGAATGGTAAGCCAAATTTTATGGACTATTCTGCTGAGAGTTTGAGAATGCTAAGTGCAGACTGTATTGAACTTCGAGGCTTGGCTTATGAGCTTTCTAAGGGGAAGGAAAGAGTACAGAGGACTTTGTTGGAACTGGGCTACTGGCATAAGGGATGGCTACATTCTGCTATCCAGGCCCAGAAAGTTTGATCAAACTTAAATTTGTAATGGACTGATGTGCTTGGCTGAAGATATCGGACTGAGATTTTAAGATTTTAAGTTGGAAAACCTCAAGCAAGTTAAAAGCAGAGGCACTGAGACTGGTTTTAGGTTACTGGAGCTTCTATTGTCAAAGCATTAGCAATCTTAAGGAAGGTGGAAGGAAGGTGGCCCGACTGCATTTACATTAAAACAATGGAGAGGATGCCTGAGGAAAGACTGTTAAAAATGCAAATTCATGGAAAGAGCTGACTGGAGAAGGAACCTGCTTTTCAAGGCCATGATTTATTTTGTCCCTGGATTAAGAATATGGCTGTGTCCTGCACACCTGGTATTAGTTTTGGAAATATGAAAAATGCATAGAGTGGTCATGAATTGCACACGATTCCAGGAGCCGCTGCTGAGATGCAGCATGAGGCAGGGCATGAAGTCCCTGACAAATAGGCTGGAAGAGCCTTTTGGAAGATGGACCATGGTTTGCATGGAGACCTGAAGATGTTTTGGATATACCAGGACTGTGCAAAAGGGCTACTATGGAGTGCAGTGTTGGCATGGGATGAAACTTTTCCCTGGCGACTCTGCCCAGCTGGAGGGGCGGAATTGGAAAACCTGGAGACTGTTAGTCTCTGGTTATATTGAACTTGAACTGCAGAAGTTTGATAACTGTTGATGGTGGTTGAGTTTGTATTGTTTTAGTTTCTCCTTGCTATGCCTTATACCAGTTAAAAAATGTTTTACTCTGTGCCTTTACATGTTGAAAGTATTTAACTTGTTTGATTTTATAGGACACACTATCTTAAGTTGATTAAGACTGTGAGAACCTTTGAAATTGGACTGAGTACAATTTACAATGTGTGATAGTTATAAATCTATTGGGGGCCAGGAGCTAAATATATTGCGGGACAGGGGCAGAATGTGGTAGTTTGAATATATGTCCCCCAATATATTCAGTGTTTTATTAGTTATAATTTGCATCTTCAATCACCTTGCTAGAGGCAATGTCACTGGGGGCTGGTCTTAAGGTGTGGGTTTGAGATTCCATTGTAAAGATATGCAAATGTGCCTAGCAGGAGTTCCTGAAGTGTGCTGTGTGACCTTTTGGCTGTAGTTTTTTTGCTCTGTGTGCTGTGGTGGCTGGTTGGCTTTTTCTCTCTCTGCTTGGCCCTGTGGAGAGCAGGCCGCTTCTCTTGCCATTATGGAACTTCCCCTGGATCTGTAAGCTTCAATAAATAATATCCCTTCCTCCATAACTGGGCCTGGTTTGGAAGTTCATCTCAGCGAACCTGAAACTGTCTGTTACAGGACCTGAGTTCAATCCTCAAAAACCATTTAATAAAAAGGTGAGTTGTGGTGATTTGAGCCTGTAATACTAGTGTTTGAGAGTTAGAAATAGGTGGATCCCATTGGCTAGTCTAGTCTACTTGGCAAGCTCCAGGCCAATGAGAGACTCTGTGTTAAAAAAACAAACAAAAACAAAATTGTGAATAGTACCTAAGGAACAACACCTGAGGCTGTCTTCTGGCCTTCACATGCACATGCACAAGCACACACCTCCACAAACATGGAAGCAAACCAACACACACACACACACACACACACACACACACACACACACACACATATGTATACAGAAAAAGAACATGCATTAATTTTAAAATCAAGAAAAACTGGGCTAGAGAGATGGCTTAGTGGTTATTGTGCTTGCCTGGGAAGCCTAAGGATCCATGTTCTATTCTCCAGATCCCATGTATGCCAGATGTACAAGGTGACACAAGTGGCACATGTATCTGGAGTTTGATTACAGTGGTTAGAGGCCCTGGCTTGCCAATTTTTTCTCTTTCTTTCCCTCTCACTCTCGCTCTATCTCGTATTTAAAAAAAAAAAAGGCCAGCCTAAAAAAAATCAATAAAAAATTTTGATCAACAATATTGCTTTGTACATCCACCCTAGCTGCAAGAGCCATGTCCCATGAACTGTGTTGGTCATCAGCTCTGGTTGACCAGACCTTTGAAGAATTACCAGATTGTTTTAATTACCCCCTCCCAAAGTTTGTGGCACTAGGCTTTGAATATTCAAAGACAAACATACATATGTGGGGAAATAATATAAGCATTCAGTTATTAAATTCAGATAACATAAGCAATAGATAATTAAAGTCAGATAAGATAAGCATTCAGAAATGGAAATGGCAAGCTGTCTAAGGGCACAACTTAATTTTTTTTTTTATTCATGTGGGTATTTCCACTTTGATGACTGGGAGCTATTGGAATGCTTTCCTCATGGCTTAAATAAATATTTATTTAATTGAATTGTTAGCCAACGCATGTAAGAACAAGCAGGGCCTAATGCCTTGTCCCTTATGAATAGAATAAAAATAGTCCATGTAATTCATCAGATTATCTGATAAAAGGTTTTGTTCTTTTGCCTAGAGAGAGCACGCACTGAAGAGGTCATTTGTAAGGAGCCAATTCTCTTCCACGTCCATTGGTTTAAGGCCATTTGAGTAGATGAATAAACAACGACAGTTATAAAACTCATATCTGTCTTTTGCTTTGTTCACTTAAGCAAGATACTTGAAATACTTAACCAGGGGTAGGTTCTGGGAGGAGTGGGAGTACCCCTGCTTCTCAGCCTCTGGGAGCAGTGCTTGCAAAGGAATGCTCCCTGGCAGACACTTCACTGTGAGCACTGCAGACCCTGTGTGTGTGTGTGCGGTTACTCTTCACCCACTTACCTGATCTCATGAGAACAGCTGAGTTGTGAGACGATGCACTCTTTCTCACAAGCTCTCAGCTCCCCTGTGAGGTTAATAGAGGAGAACAACAAGTTATAGTTTTGTTTAAATCTTAGGGATAGGAGCAGAAGGCTGGGTCAAACTGGCCATTATTTACTGGATGATATTTGAATTTTCCATTCTCTTTAGATGTGAGCTAAAAATTCCTGCTGCACTTTTAATGATTGTGATCACCATCAAACAACTTTCCTTAAGCACCTTCTCATTGTGTACACCTTCCCCAGCAAGCACATCTTCTCATTGTGCACACCTTCCCATTGTGTACATCTTCCATTGTGTACACCTTCAAATGGTGTATACCTTCTCCTTCATGCACACCCTCCCATCGTGTACACCTTCCCATTGTGCACACCTTCCCATCATGTACACCTTCCCATAGTGCACACCTTCTCCATCATGCACACCTTCCCATCGTGTACACCTTCTCCATCATGCATACCTTCCCATCATGCACACCTTCTCCATCATACACACCTTCCCATCATGTACACCCTCCTTTCGTGTACACCTTCCCATCATGCACACCTTCCATCGTGTACACCTTCGCATCATGTATACCTTCCCATCGTGTACACTTTCCCATCATGCACACCTTCCATCGTGCACACTTTCCCATCATGCACACCTTCCATCGTGCACACCTTCCCATCATGTACATCTTCCCATTGTGTACACCTTCCCATCATGTACGCCTTCCCATCATGCACATCTTCCATCGTGTATACCTTCCCATAATGTACATATTCCCATTGTGTACACCTTTCCATCGTGTACACCTTCCCATCATGTACGCCTTCCCATCATGCACATCTTCCATCTTGTATACCTTCCTATCATGTACACCTTCCCATCATGTACACCTTCCCACCATGTACATCTTCCCATCGTGTACACCTTCCCATCATGCACACCTTCCATCGTGTACACCTTCCCATCGTGTACATCTTCCCATCGTGTACACCTTCCCATCATGTACATCTTCCCATCGTGTACACCTTCCCATCATGCACACCTTCCATCATGTATACTTTCCCATCATGTACACCTTCCCATCATGTACACCCTCCTATCGTGTACACCTTCCCATCATGTACACCTTCCCATCGTGTACACCTTCCCATCGTGTACACCTTCCCATCATGCACACCTTCCATCATGTATACCTTCCTATTGTGTACACCTTCCCATCATGCACACCTTCCCATCGTGTACACCTTCCCATCATGTACATCTTCCCATCGTGTATACCTTCCCATCATGCACACCTTCCCTTGTGTACACCTTCCCATCATGCACACTTTCCCATCATGTACACCTTCCCATCGTGAACACCTTCCCATTATGCACACCTTCCCATCATGTACATCTTCCCATCATGTACACCTTTCCATTATGTGCACCTTCCCATCATGCACACCTTCCATTGTGTATACCTTCCCCAGCATGCACATCTTCTCATCATGCACACCTTCCCATCGTGTACACCTTCCATTGTGTACACCTTCCCATCATGTACACCTTCCATTGTGCACACCTTCCATCATGTACACCTTCCATCTTGCACATCTTCCATTGTGTACACCTTCCCATCGTATACACCTTCCATCATGCACACTTTCCCATCGTGTATACCTTCCCATCATGCACATGTTCTCATCGTGCGCACCTTCTATCGTGCACACCTTCCCACCATATACACCTTCTCCATCATGTACACCTTCCCATCGTGCACATCTTCCCATCTTGTACTTCTTTCTTCTGTATCAAGGTGTGTTGCCGTCAAGTTAGCATTGCTGGCAGAAAACACCCAACCAAGGGCAGCTTGTGGGAAAAAATGGTTTATTTTGGTTCACAGACTTAAGATGAAGCTCCATGATGACAGGGAAAATGATGGCACGAGCAGAGGGTGGACCTCACCCCCTGGGTAACATCAGATGGACAACAGCAACAGGAGAATGTGCCAAACACTGGCAAGGGGAAACTGGATGTATTGCCCATAATCCTGCCCCCCCCCACAGTATACTGCCTCCAGGTGGGTTTAATTCCTAAATTGCTGTCAGCTGGGGACATGGCATTCAGAATACCAAATTTATGGGGGACACCTGACTCAAGCCACCTTAGGTGCAAATTATATTAGTTTCTGTCTAAAAGGATCTAGGGATTTAAAATAATTTAGAAGTCAGCAGTTGTCAGTGGGGAGTAGTTTTGTGGTCTTGGAGGACATTGCCAACTCCTGGGGGAATATGTGGCTGTCAGACACTGGGGATGCTGCTCAGTGGCAAAACACTGCTTGGCTAACATGTGTGAGGCCCTGGATTTGAGCCCTAGCTTGACAGCCATCAAACTACTGGAGTGCAAGAGATGATACTGGCATCCAGCATATAGAGGCCAGGGAAGCCCCTCCACATCTCATCAAGCACTGTTCCCCAACGCAACAAAAGAATGATCTGTTGAGGTGGCAAAATCCTGATATATACATATCATATTAAATTTAAATATTAAACACACAAAGAATTTTTTAAACAGATACCAAAATTAAAAAGGATGAATGTGTTTAGCCAGAGATCAGAGACACTGTTACTTTTTAAATTATTTTTAAATTTTTATTCTTAGAGAGACAGAGGGAGAGAAAGAGAGAGAATTGGCCCATCAGGGCCTCAGCCACTGAAATCAAACTCCAGATGCTTGTGCCACCTAGTGGACATGTGCGACCTTGTACTTGCCTCACCTTTGTGCATCTGGCTAACGTGGGATCTGGAGAGTAGAACATGGGTCCATAGGTTTCACCGCTGAGCCATCTTTCCAGCCCCACAGTGACTTTTGATGGGCCCAGGCAGCAGAGTTTCTGTATTACCTTCCTACCAATATTAGAGCCAACTTCATGAGAGGGTGAAAGGTCCATGCGATCTCTTGGGATCCAAAAGATCTCTAGCCATAGAGATAAGGAGTTGAAATCATTCTGATATTGACATCAGGGTGTAAGTCTGCTAAAAATGACGACACACTGGGCTGGAAAGATGGCTTAGTGGTTAAGTGCTTGCCTGTCAAGCCTAAGCACTCTGGTTCAAGGCTCAATCCCCTAGTACCCATGTAAGCCAGATACACAAGGTGGGGCATGCATCTGGAGTTCGTGGGCAGTGGCTGGAGGCCCTGGGGTGCTCATTCTCTCTCTCTTGCAAATAAATAAATAAAAATAAAAAATGACAACGCTTAAGGAGTTAATCACCAATAGTCAATCCTTTCAGCTGGAAGATGTGGACTTTGTTCGGTGATTATGAAACTGCTCTCGGAGGCCAGAGTCAACTTAAAGTTCAGAAGCATATTAATTCCAAGACAGAAAAAAGAGGAACCATTGAGCCAGCACAGAGAAGTGATTGCATCATTTCCTTGTGTGTGGTTCAGGTTAAAAATAACCTCTAATCCTTGTGGAGAGTCAAAGAGAATTAGGAAATTACCTCAGAGCCAGGTTACAGGGTGGGGCGGAGAGGCAGCCACTCACGAAGGAAGAAGAAATGACTTGCTGAATTTTAAGAAAGTCTTTGAATGCCTGACGAGAACATGGAGAGTCAGGGGTGAGCTGGGCTAAAGGTACATGGATGCATGCCTGAGGGTTTGTGACTTGGTGTGAGGCCCCAGAATGTACCTGCTGGGGTGTCTGCAGCTGCCAGGCAACTTGGTGTTCTTTTGTTCTGTCTCGGGCAGCCTGCCCCCAGCCTTGAGTGCTCAGAGATAGAGCTCAAACCACAAGCTCTGTGCCCATTGGGCCAAGCAATGAAACACGGCAAAGGCTGACCTTAGTTGGGGCCTCAAAGCCATGTGAGCACCTTGGCAGCAGCCCCCCCCCCCCCACACACCAGGGACAAGATCTGACATGTTCCTGCAGAGCGGTGGCTGAAAAGGAATGAGGGTTCAGATCAAGTAAAGGCAGCTTGTTGCATTTCAGATTAACCGTAGGTTCCAGCCAGCTGGCAGCGTCCTCTTACATAGCACCATGTTGAAATTTAAAATAAATAAATAAATAAATAAACCAGCCCATAAAAGTAAAAGCCAGAAAGGAAGTACATCCAAGTGCCTCGACTCTCATTGTTGGTACTCAAATACGGACACCATTCTAAGTGTTGAGAGCCCCATCCCACTGCTTCTCTGGCCTTGGATGATGCCATTGTGTGGTTTCCTTGTCGTTTGGAACACGCTTTTGTTCTGGAAACAATCAAGTAGCCTCTTGCCACTCAATCATTTCAGAGTGCTGTGAATTTGCATAATGTGGAAATTAGTACTCCAAGATTAAGGGTGATTATATTGTTGAGGTCACGTTGTATTGAAGTTGAAGAAAATCTACGTATCTGACCTTGGGAGTTTTCTCTTTGTAAGTTTTTCTCAAAACCACAATCTTTCTTAGTATAACTTTCAGAACCTGAACAGTACCACAACATCCTGTGTAGTATACAAAGGAAAGCACTGGAAAAATGGTTTTTTTCCTTCTTTGAACAGCCTACCCTATGTGGTAAAATGCACACACACACACACACACACACACACACACAAACACACGCAAAAAAAAAAATCAAACCACTGGGGCTGGAGAGATGGCTTAGCGGTTAAGGCGCCTGCCTACTAAGCCTAAGAACCCGGTTCCAATCTCCAGGTCCCACATTTAGCCAGATGCAAAGTGATGCAAGGGCACAATGCAGCACTTGCACAAAAGGGGGCACACACATCTGGATTTCGTTCACAGCAGCTGAGAGACTGCTGGTGCGCACACATCTGGATTTCGTTCACAGCAGCTGAGAGACTGCTGGTGCGCACATCTCTATCTGTCTCTCTCTCCCTCTCTGTCTGTCTCTCTCTGTGTCTCTCTTCAAAAATAAATAAAAAATAATAAAAATTAAAAAAAAAAAAACCACTGGCTAGATGGAATTACGTGAACTCTCCACTTGCTGGTTACATGCCCTCGAGCAATGAGCTTCAGTTGTTGAGATTCAATGATCTTATCAGCAGAGTGGATCTAGTGTTCGGGACTTCTTGTGAGCATAAAATGAAATGAAAGGGCCAATATGTGCAAGACCCCTGCATAGTACATGGCACTTCATGTGCTTAAGACAAATTGTCTTGTTGGAGCTAGGGAGATGGCTCACGTGGCAAGAGTGCTTGGTTTCAAAGCACAAGAACCTGAATTCAATCCTCAGCACCCACATGAAGGGGAGAGCTGGGCATGGCCTTGAATGCCTGTAACCCCAGTGTGAGGAGGGCAAAGACAGGGAGGATTGCTGGGGTTCCCTGTTCAGTGACTGTCTCAGGGAAATAAGGCAGAAGTAATAGAAGAGGACACTCGAAGGCTGGAGAGATGGCTTAGTGGTTAAGGCATTTCCCTGTGAAGCCAAAGGATCTTGGTTCGATTCTCCAGGACCCACATAAGCCAGATGCACAAGGGGGCGCATGCATCTGAAGTTTGTTTGCAGCGGCTGGAGGCCCTGGAGCGCCCATTCTCTCTCTATCTGCCTCTCTCTCTCTCTCTGCTTGCAAATAATAAAGAAAGAAAGAAGAGCACACTCAATGTCTTTTTCTGACCTTCACATGAGTATGCATGGGGTGTATGTATCCACATGTGCACATGCACACACACACACGCACTCACACATACACACACACGCACGCACATACCTACACACACACAACAAAAATAGTCTGTTTTAAGCCGGGCGTGGTGGCACACACCTTTAATCCCGGCACTTGGGAGGCAGAGGTAGGAGGATTGCCGAGAGTTCGAGGCCACCCTGAGACTGCATAGTGAATTCCAGGTCAGCCTGAGCTAGAGTGAGAACATACCTCGGAAAAAAAAAAAAAAGTCTGTTTTTTATCCTAGATATTGTTTGCTAAAAGCACAGTATCTATAAGAGACATCATGCCATCAGTGTTTACATATGACATTATATGTTACAAAGCCACGTAGCTACCAGTAGTCAGTTCAGTGAAACACATTTGTTATTGGCATGATAACCGAAAACCTTCTGGAAAGCCCTTAGAAGGTAGAATTCAAACACGCTTGCCTGCTTGGAGGTTCTGTAAGCAGTGGGAAATCAAAGCTAGGCATGCCTAAGTCAATGCAAGTCTCCTGTCAGAGAATTCTCCTGTCAGGAAAGTACAGCATAAGGAACATGACATCACTTGGTGGAAGGCGAAGGAGATTTGGTCAGAAGTATGCGATAGCTCAAGGGAGATTCTGGGAATCCAGCCAAGAACTTCTGACCTACAGGCAGAGAAGAAAACTCTGGGAACTGAAAGGTCTCTTATCACATTTTAATTCAAAAAAATAAAATAAAATCGTACACTCTGGAGCCAACATCTATAAATGGAACGAGCTCTCAGGAAGAGGTAGTTTTCAGGTGGTAAATAGCATACTTGGCAAAGAGCTTTCTGCAGGTGGCAGGGGTGAAGCGAGGGACGTGTTTCTCTGTGTGTTCTTAAGCAGGTTTATCCTCAGAACAGATGGGTGACAGGAACTCTTGCCTTTATATAATAATCATAATGCCAGGGTATCCTGGCATAGAGGAGCTTGAAAGTTGGGACAATCGTTCACTGGATGGTCTTTCCACTTGGCCATCTATCCATCCATCCAGTCAGCTACCCACCCTTCCCCTCACCCATCTACCTGTGCATCCACTCATTTATTCATTCATCCCTCTATCCAGACAGCATTAATTGATTACATAGTCACTGTCAAGCTCTCAGATGGAAGTCAAAGTTACAACAGCCTTCAAAGCATAGGGAGGACAGACGTACTTAGAAAGCAGTGAATTGCACATGGGCTAGACAGATGGCAGACTTTAGAAAACACTTCACGAAAACAATAAAAAGTAAACCACAGGTGTATAACAGGACGGGGCATTGATTTCATTTTGAATTTGAGTGCCTGGAGCCTGTCTTAGGGCAACTTGGGGGAAATAATTGCACCCTGTAGGTGGTTCTTGCCTCTGTTCAGTCTCCAGAGAAAATGACTCCTGTGGCTTGGAGCCTCTAATGGAGCCAGTCCCCCCCACGGGCTGTCTTCACCTCCAGCGAGGGAGGGTTATTTACTGTCACTGACGATCCTGAGGAGGGAATGCAGGACTCACATTCACTTTCAGCTGCTGAGTGGGCGGGACGGGAGCCATCTGTGTCTCCTTTCCCTTCTAATATGTGTACATGGTTGTCTAGGAGTATATCTGAAAAAGAAAAGTTTTTAAATGAAAAAAAAATCAGTGTAACTCCCAGTTTGATTTCAAGTTGCTATTTACTATTCATTTTAGTTTAAATTGTGTGTATTTTGCCACCGTTCCAACCAGGAATACTTTTTTTTTATTTTTTAGTTTGGATTTTAAAATACATAGAAACTCTAGTACCATTTCTATAAAAATGCCCCCCCCCAAACTGAAGGCAGTGCACCCATCTGCTTCAAACTTTGGCAACACTGGCGTTGGTCTCCTTTGACTGGCGAGTAAGAGTAACTTTCGCCTACTTGGACTTGTTTGTGGTTTTGACGTGAACTGATGAGAGCTGAAACATTAAGCTTCCTTCCCCTCTTGGTTTGGATTCGAGGGGTGCTGGAGATGGGAGGTTTGAAAGTTATTGTTGTAAAACACATGCTTATTAATCAAATTACAGAGGCTGTGGCGTACAGGGTGTTCCATTCCAGGCTTGCGGGAATCGTCCCATCAATTCTCATCTCGCCATTTTCACCCGGGTAGACAAAGAATTTATCAAATCAACAAGTATTTATCCAACCTTATTGCGTACATGGCACAGTTCCAGGACACTGGAAGGGGGAGCAGGAGAGGGTGAAGTTGTCTGAGAAGCATTCCTTTATTATATGCACAAGTAATGCCAATTGTTTCCTTAAAATAGTCTGCCCAAGTCATTTGCTCTGAATAGCCCCATGATTTTAGGCTTCAAGGTTGGAAATATTAGCACTGATTTTGTACTTTCAAAGTGAAATGAGTCCTCTGGGAGGAGAAAAAAGCCCATGAATGCATTGCACTGGCCTGTTCTTCTCTCTTTGCAATTGCTGCTGATTTGGACCCCAGAGAAAGCTCACCACATCTTGTCTGCAGAGGAGTGCAAATGCATAGACAGGGCATTATGGGACATTTTCCATCCCTGGCATCTCTATGGCTGAGTGGGTACCAGTCAGGCCCTGTCTGTCGGCTGTATTATGCCCCATGAAGCTGACCAGCATAGACTCAGATGTTTTGTCCATATTCTTGGAAAAGGGCAAAGGTTACATAGCAGTCTGACTTCATGAGAAATCCAGACCCTTTACCTATAAGTAAAGACACAACTAAGAATCCTAAGGGAAATGTTCTTGTGGGCTGCTGGACTAGGAAAGCATTCCAGAGCATTCGATTTTTCTAGCAACTTCACCGAGGCATAGTTCGCACAGCCTAAAATTCACCCACTGCTAGTGGTTCAAGTTAAAGAATTTCCGTAATCATTATGTAGTCATGTAAACAATCACTACAAGCTGGGTTTAGCACACTCCCAATACACTCCCTCACTTTCCCTCCCTCAGCCCATTCAAAGCCAAACCCCTTCCCATCCTGGAGCCTAGGCACCCATTGTTTTGTTTTTCACATGGAAATTTCACATGAATGAAATCATATGGCATATTGTCTCTGGTGTCTGGCTTCTTTTATTTTTTAAATATATTTTAGTTATTTGTTTGAGAGAGAAAGAGGGAGAGAGAGCAAGAGAGAGAGGGAGGGAGGGAAGGAGTGGGTGTGCCAGGGCCTGTAGCCACTACAAACGAACTCCAGATGCACGCGCCCCCTTGTGTATCTGGCTTACGTGGGTCCTGGAGAGTAGAACTGGGATCCTTTGGCTTTGCAGGCTAACGCTTAACGACTAAGCTATCTCCAGCCAAATGTTTCCAAGGTTCATTCATCTCTTTCATGCCTTTTTATTGCTGAGCAGTTCCATTATATGCGTAGACCACTTTGTTCACCCATCAATCAGTTGTGAATGCTGAGACCTTTCTACTTTTTCCTGTGACACCCACTCACTTGTGACTTACGGTGTGGCACTGATGTTTAAGTTTATAACTTATCCACTTCTGATTTCAAGTTGATCACATGGCTGCATAGGTTCTAAGAGATTCTTCTATTAGACTCATGCCATATAAAGCACATCAGAAAGTAGGAAGTGGACTCTGTGAGCCTGCTGCAGAAACAGACCCCTTGCATTGCTGATTGAATGATAGGGTGGACACGTAGTAGTGAGACCTGAGGAGATAAACTATCCCTCACACTTCAGCCAAGCCAGAGGGGTTGGGGAGATGGGCAAGAGTTCTGTTTCCATGTTGAACCTGATAATCAGCGCCAGGTGTAGGAGACAGACCCTGAGGATACTCAACACCTACCAAAGCAGAGATCCAGAGGCTCCTAAGAGCTCATCACTAAAGTAGACTTAAAACTCACCCACCACGGCTCAGAGAATATTGTGGAAGAGGGGGTGGAAAGATTGTAAGAGCCACAGGTTGAGACATCATGTCCAAAAGCATTGCCTCTCCCCAATAACTGACTGCTATTCCCACAATGCATATAACCTAAAGCCCCATAGGAAATACTTGCAACCCCACTGAGGAGGGGCCCCAGCAGAATGGGGGCAGAGACGAAGGAAAAGGGGGTGCCAAACACATGATGTATCCATACAAAATATATTGTCAACAATCAATCAATAAAATAATAAAAAAAGAAATACACCCTAAGAAAGAAAGTAGGAAGTGGTCAAGTGGACATTTTTGTCTGTTTAAGAATTTAAGATTTTATGAATTGCAATGAGCTGTCATCAAAAAAGTGAAAGGAATTTAACCAAAGATGTTCTCACTATTTCCCTTTACTGTATCAGCCTGTCTTTACTCTGGCTACCATTCCCCTCATTCATTCATACAATGATCCATTCATTCCTACCAACTACATAAATGTGTAGTGGGCATTTCCTCTCTGTCAAGATATGACAGCAGTGTGAACAGGTGTGCAAAAAGGTATCGAACAAGGGCAGCGGTACATATCTGCAATCCCAGCATTCAGGAGACAGAGACAGGAGGCTTGTGTGTTGAAGTCAGCCTATACTGCATAGTAAGAGCCTATCTCAAAAAGACCAAAAAAGTAAAAGATAAAATGACAAATGAAGAAAATGAAAAGGAATCAAACATCAAGATTAGAACTGGTTCTGCACATGAACATAAGCCAGTTTTTTGAACATTTTTGGCAGACTCACAAAAATAAGTACAGATTATTCATAAAATGATAGCTAATATTACCATGTGTTATTTTCTATTTCAATTTTTAAAAACAGATGGTTGTCGGGCTGGAGAGATGGCTTAGTGGTTAAGGTGTCTGCCTCCTAAGCCTAAGAATGCTGGTTCCAATCTCCAGCAGTTCCAATCTCCAGGTCCCACATTTAGCCAGATGCAGTGACACAAGGGCGCAATGCTGCACTTGACCACAAGGGGACGCACAGATCTGGGTTTTGTTCACAGCAGCTGAGAGGCTGCTGGCGTGCCCATCTCTATGTCTTCCTCTCCCTCTCTCTCTGTCTCCAAAAAAAAAAAAAAAAAAAAAAAAAAAAAACCAGATGGTTGTGACCCAGTGAGGTGATATCCTCAACCACAAGTCATTTGCATCTTACAATTTAAAATCAACCACTAAAATGGAATACCTTGGGTTAGGGAGATGACTCAGGTTAAGAGAGCTTGCTGCTTAAGTATGAGACACAGCCTCTCAGGCTGAACAATGCCAGGTTTTGACTCCCCAGAACCTCTGTAAAAAACTGGGTGCAGCCACATACGTTTGCAACCCCAGTCTATGATGGGCAGAGATCAGACAATCTCTGGGCTCACTGACACAAGCTGTAGGTTTCAAGGAAATATGTGAATGAGTAATAAATGACACCCAACATCTTCTGCTGGCTTACACACACACACACACACACACACACACACACACACACACACTTTGAAGTGTACATCTGTATACTCAACACACACTATATATATATACACAGATTATATATGTGTGTATACACTTTATTTATGTGTATATTTGTGTGTATAAACTTTATTTATGTGTATATTCTTTACCTGGAGGTAAAGAAGAATACAATGCTTAACCATGCTCTCTCTCTCTCTCTCTCTCTCTCTCTCTCTCTCTCTCTCTCTCTCTCTGACTTAGAGGTGACATGAGATCCTTTTTGGTGACATGGATAGGATGATTGCTCAGAAACCCTTGTTAGTCTGGTTTCCACTGGACTTGGACCTGCTGGTACATTCTGTGTTGAAGCTCAGGCCTCTGCCTAAGCAGATCTGGGTGGCTGGGGGCAGTAGGTACTTCAGTGGTTCTGGGAAGGAATTTTCCTTGCTGGTTCCAGCTAACAGAAATACCCTGACCTCATAAAGCAAATGTGTACTCTCATTCTAAAGTTACCATCCTTGAACTTGATGGTTCTCCTCCAGTACTGAAAACTCATAGAAACCAAGCAGCTCTGAGGACATTGCCTGGAAGACTGGAGATTTTAGCTGCCTGTTCTTCTCTGTCTGAATCAATAACTTTCCTTGCTCCACCCCTACGCAGTCCAGCCCTTTAAAAATTCCTTCTGTAGCCTGTTTTCTCTCAGCTGTCTTCCTTCAGAAATATGTAAAACTGGGCCCTGTAGCAAAGAGCTCTGTCCAGCAAATACCATGAAATCCTTTCTTTGATGATACTTCTGTCCTTCCTTGTGGCTGAGGATGGCTAGCTGTATGGAGAAGTCATCACACATTTAAGAATTTCATGTACTTTGTCTTGTTTATTTCCCAATATGGCTGAAAAATAGACATGGTTACTCTCATTTTCTGATATAGGCTGAGCACCCTTAATCTGAAAATCTGAAATCCACAATGGTCCACAATCCAACTTTAAAATTATATTTATTTATTTATTTATTTATTTATTTATTTATTTGAAAGCAGAGAGAGAGGAAGAGAGAGAGAACGATAGTGTGTCAGAAGTACTTTGTGCATCTGGCTTTATGTGGGTACTGGGGAATCAAACCTGGGTCATTAGGCTTTGCAGGCAAGTGTCTTAACTACTGAAAGATCTCTCCAGCTCCTACAATCCAATTTTTTTTAGTTATTTGAGAGAAGGAGAGAGACAGAAAGAGAGATATTTGTAGACAGAGAGAGAGAGAGAGAGAGAGAGAATGGGAATGCCAGGCCTTCCAGCCATTGCAAACAAACTCCAGATACATGTGCCACCTGGTGCATCTGGCTTATGTGGATCCTGGGGTATTAAACCTGGGTCCTTTGGCTTTGCAGGCAAATGCCTTAACTACTCATCCATCTCTCTGGCCCCAGCCCAACTTTTTAAATGGCAACAAGACACTCCAAGTCAAAAGTTCCATCTTGTCTCATGTAATGGATGGCTGTTATGACACAGGTATAGTGGAAATATTGTATAGAATTAACTTCAGACTATATATTTGAGGTGTTTAGGGTCACATCCCTGCCATATCTCCTTATGTATTTGTAAATATTCTAATATCCAAAAAAATCTGTTATTGAAACTACTTATTATTCTAAGCACTTTTTCTTGAGATATCTCCTGTATCCCAAGTCTGGCTTTAAACTTGCTGTGTAACTGAGGATGACCGTGAACTTCTGACTCTCCTGCCTTCATTTCCTGAGTGCTAGGATTACAGGCATGTGCCATCATGTCCAGTTTATACAGTGCTGGCGATGGACCCACCAGGGCTTCTTGCATGGCAGGCAAGAATTTTATCAACTGAACCACATCCCAGACCTTGGTTCTAAGCATGTTGAGTAAAGGATTCCCAACCTGTATAGAAAATAGGATACCACAGGTGTTAGGTAACTTATCTAAGCTCGAAAAGCCATTAAGTGGTGGAGTTGAATTCCAATGTGTGTCCCCTGTCCCTAAAGAGCATGAAAGTGGCAGTCAGTACCTATCATGTGGAACAGTTGAGGACACAAGATGACAGACACCTCTTGTCCAGAGGAGCTCATGGCATCATGCGATAGCATGTGGAAACAGAGATGACCCTTGGGGAGAAGCTGGAGGGTCTGGAGGCCTGTCCCTGCAGACAGTGGGGAGCCCCTGGAGAATTCTGAGCAGGAGAGATTCTTGCCAGCAGATGTACACTCTGCCTGGCAATGGGCAAAAGTGACAAGCATCTGGCTCAGGAAAGAGGTGACTAGAAGGGAGAGAGAGAGAGAGGGAGGAATGTTGAGAACGTGGGAGGAAGCAAGACCAGACTTGGTGGCTGATTCTGTCCAGACATCAAAGAAAACATCACATTTCATCTTCCATGGTGGGTGACAAGAATGACCCTTCGTGGGCTCCCCCAAGACAATCGGTTTAGAAAAAACAGGCATGAACTGTGACTGCCCCTCCATTCTTCCTTTGGGGGAACCCCTTGATACTTCCTGGCTGTTTCAGAGTCTGGCTTGAGGTCTATTTCCTTGGGTATCCTGAGCTCCTTCGTGTGTATGATGAGTTTAAATGCTCTCTACCACAACACAGTATTTCACCCCCCCCCCCACATTGAAGCTATTTTGGAGCTTGTGATTTTCCTCGCTTTGGTCTAAGTTACAGGGTACCAGCAGTTGTGTGCTTCAGTCCCTGCAATATGTTCTCCCATCTGCCACCATCCCCACAGTTTAGCTTAGAAGATCTTGAGCAAAACCTTGCATGCTGGTGGAGTCCCATTTTCAACATTTTCTCCTAGCTTCATGCTTCCCCTCACTCACGTTGGAGCTGTGTGTCTCAGAGATGCAGTGCACAGACAGGGACTGTCCAGCACTTTGGCCTTGGTGGCCCTGTCTCTCCAGTTGTCTCTGCACAGCCTTCCAGCCTTAGAAGCCTTGTGGCATGTTTGTCTGTGGGAAGGAGGTGAAATGGTTAAACTATGCCACAGTTAGGAATGGTCAGGATTTTTTAAAGTAAAAAACATGTAGGAGGGCTAAAGAGATGGCTTAGCAGTTAAGGCACATGTCTATAAAGCCTAAGGAACCAGGTTCAGTTCTCCAGGATCCATATGTAAGCCAGATGCACATGGTGGCACATGCATCTGGAGTTTGTCTGCAGTGGCTAGAGGCCTTGATGTGCCCATTCTCTCTCTTTCTATCTCTCCCCCCCCCATCTCTAATAAATAAATAAATACAAATAAAATCTTTTTAAAAATCCATTTAGGAAATGGCTCTAGAATAGGGACCAGTTTTGCCTCCAAGGAATGGCCCAACACAGTGAACCTTCTATTACCAGCACTGGGGAGCTGGAATGAGACTGGTTAGCTATGGAAGCTGAATTCACAGTCCCTGGACTGCAGGTCCCTTTTGTATGAAGTGGGGACAGAAGTCACTGTCTCCTAGAGTAGATGCCAACATTGGCTGTGTGACATTCACACCCAGCATAGGCTGCACATTCTTCCCGGTTCTTGATTTGTGTTTGCATTTTCAGCTCATGGAACGGCTCACCTCCTAAGAGGCAGAACAGCATCATGGGTATGAAAGTGACAGCAAGGGTCAGGTTATCAAGCATTTTATCTTGGACGGCTCACTAACTTTGTGTGACATGGGATAAATTAACATCAAAGTGCTTGTGCCTCAGTCTCCCCTTCATGGAATTGCTAAGCATTGAGTGAGTGGGTGTGTACAACTGCTGGCATCCCCAGGAAACTTTGGAACCATCAGTGGGCAGCTGATGAGGACCTTGCTTGCACAAAGCATCTGTTTTCTTCCTTTGTTTTATGTCGTCTCACAGATGAAATCTCATGCAACTTGGAACCCAATGCCAGTGAGATCTTTAATCAGATTCTACAGGCAACTTCAAAAAACCCTCAGTGGAAGCTATTCTTTCCTGGACATGATAGCGTTCCCACAAGACTACTTCTCGGAAAGAAAAAAGTTACGGAATGGCCAAGTTTTTTTTTATTTTTATTTTTATTTTTATTTTTTTTTTTGAGGTAAGGTCTCACTCTAGCCCAGACTGGCCTGGAATTCACTATGTCATCTCAGGATGGCCTTGAACTCAAGGTGATCCTCCCACCTCTGTCTCCGGAGTTCTGGGATTAAAGGTGTGTGCCACCACACCTGACCAATAATTTTTAATCTTGGTAAAATATGAATAAAATAAAATTTACCAAGGGATTGAGACACAGATTAGTGATGAAAAGCTTTTGGCATACAAGCCTGAAAACTTGTTTGGATTCCCAGAACCCATGTAAAGCCGGATGCAGAGGCACACAGGTCTGAAATCCTTGTGTATCTACAGCCATGGGAGGCAGAATCAGGAGAATTCTGAAGCTTATGGGTAGGCAAGCTTGTCTAGAGTTTGCAGTGGTGAAACAACACAGACCCTGTCCTTAAAAAGTTGGAAGGTGGGCTGAAGAGATGACTTAGCACTTAAGGTACTTGCCTGAGAAGCTTAAGGACCCAGGTTTGATTCCCCAGGTCCCACATAAGCCAGATGCACAAGGTGGCACATGCATCTGGAATTCATTTTCAGTGGCTAGAGACCCTGGTGCCCCTATTTCTCTCCCTCCCTCTCTCTCTCTCCTTGAATAAAAATAATTTTTTAAAAAGTTGGAAGATGGGGCTGGAGAGATGGCTTAGCAGTTAAGGCTCTTGCCAGCAAAGCCAAAGGATCCCGGTTCAACTCTCCAGGCCCCACATAAACCAGATGCTGTACAATGGGTACATGTACTTGGAGTTCGTTTGCAGTGGCTGGAGGCCCTGGCACACCCATTCTCTCTCTCTCTTTCTCTCTCTCTGTCTCTTGCTGTTTCTCTCTGCCTCTTTCTCTCAAATAAATAAATTAATTAAAAAAGTCGGGGTTGGAGAGATGGCTTAGCGGTTTAGGCACCTGCCTACCCATGTTTAGCCATATGCAAAGTGGTGCAAGGGCGCAATGCCACTCTTGCCCACAAGGGAGTGAACGCATCTGGAGTTCATTCACAGCAGCTGAGAGGCTGCTGGCATGCCCATTTTCTATCTGTCTGTGTCTCTCTCTCAAAAAAAAAAAAAAAAAATGTTGGAAGGTGAGAAGGTGAGGACTGACACCCAGGGTCCTCTTGTCTCTTCACGTGTATCCTGGCATACATGAACCCTGGAAGGAGCACAATTACACACACACACACACACACACACACACACACACACACACGCACACACACACACACTGTAGCATTTACCTTCTTTTTGTTTGTTCAAAATAACCTACCAGAAGCAGTTTGTGAGAGGAAAGGGTTTATTTCAGTCTTATAGTTTCAAGGGGAAGTTCCATCATGGTGGGAAAAGTATGGCAGGAGCAGAGAACTGGGCATGCCATCTGCACATTAGCTGGGAAGAAGTAGAGAAAGTGAGATGAGGGTGGCAAATGGGGCTGGATTATAAAACCCCAAGGCCCACCCACCCCCAGTGACACACTTCCTCCAGCAAGGCTCTGACTCCCAATGGCTCCACAACCTTTCTGAAGAGCACTAACCACCTGGGGATTATGATTCAAACACATGAGGCTATGGAGAACATTTTACATTCAAACCACCACACACACACACACACACACATACATTCCTACATACATACATTCCTACACATGCATATGGAAGTCAGAGAACAGCGTCAGGGTATCTCCTTAACTTCCACCTTGTTTGAGACAAATCATTCTTGTGGTTCTTGTTTGGGTGTGTGTAGTATTATGTGTTATGATGTGTGTGCCTATGGGTGTGAGTTCATGTGTGTGAACATGGGCATGCACATGCCACAATGCATGTATGGAGGTCACAGGACAGCTTGCACGTGTCGGTCCTCAGTGTCCATCTCCTTTGCAGCGGGGTTTCACGTTGCTTGCTGCTGCTTTCTCCAGACTAGCTGGCCCCCAAGTTTCTGGCAGATGCTCCTGTCTCTGCCTCTCTGCTTGCTTATAGGCATAGTGGGGTTACAGACACCTGCCACAGCGTCTGGCTTCTTAGGTGAGTGCTGGGGTTCCAGACGCATGTACTCGTGATGGTGAAGCAAGTGTGTTTTGTTTGTTTGTCTTTTTAATCCATGGAGCCGTCTCTCCTGCTCCTCTCACGAATGACAGACTAGCTGCTTGAGCTTCAGGATTCTCCTGACTCTGCCTCCCACTGCCACAGGTGTGTTGGGATTATGAGATTATAGATGCATGTGCTGCTTGCATCTGGATTTACATTTTCAGGCTGGCCCCAGAAAGTGCTTTTTTTTTTGAGGCAGAGTTTCACTCGAGCCTAGTCTGACCTGGAATTCACTATGTAGTCTCAGGGTGGCTTCAAACTCACAGCGATCCTCCTACTGGGATTAAAGTGCTGGGATTAAAGGCATGTGCTACCATGCCTGGCAGAAAGTGCTTTTAATCATTGGTCCATCTCCCCAGTCTCTAACTTCATTTACTTATTGTGGTTTAAAAAACATCCTCCAAAATTACTATTATGATTTTCTTTTTACAGTGCTAGAAGCCAAGCTTGATACATGAAAGGCAAGCATTCTACCATTGAGCTCTACCCCAGCTCCCACTCCAAGAATTTTTATGCATATGGAGCTGTGTATGTGTGTGTGTGTGTGTACAGAGGATAACCTTAGCATCATCATCAGGAATGGCATCCATCTTTTTTGAGACAGAGTCTCTCATTGGCCTTTCCATTTAGCTCTCCATTTAGCCTAGACTGGCATCTACCTGTTTCTGCCTCCCCAGTGCTCCCCAATGCTACCACCACTCACCAGTTTTATATGTTTACTGGGGCAGAGCTCAAATTCAAGTCCTCATGCAAGCACTTTACTGACTGAGCCATCTCCCCAGTTCCCATTACAATTTTTTAAATTTATTTTTTATTTGTATGTTATAAAAGATTAAACTCTAGATCCCCTCACCACTGTACCCAGGTCCCTTTTCCCTGAGAGCCCATCTCCATGGGGTTGTTGGTATTCACTGTGGGGGTCATGAAGGCCCCCATTCTAAATTGTAAGCATATATATAGTTCAGTAGTGCAAAGTACATTCTCATTGTTGTTAAATTGACCAAAAACTTTCCTATCTTGCAAATGTGACCTCTATATCTATTAGACAATTTCCCCTTTTTCCTCTTTCCTCTCTATCCCCTTATAACCAGAACATTACTTCATATATATATTTTCGGTTTGTAAAGGTAGAGTTTCACTCTAGCCCAGACTGACCTGAAATTCACTATGTACTCTCAGGGTGGCCTTGAACGCATGGTGATCCTCCTACCTGTGTCTCCCAAGTGCTGGGATTAAAGACGTGAGCCACCATACCTGGCTTGTTTGTGTATTTTTAAAAATATTTTTATTTTTATTTATTTATTTGACAGAGAAAGAGGAAAAGAGGGAGAGAGAGCGAATGGGCACTCCAGGACCTCCAGCCACTACAAACGAATTCCAGAGGCATGCACCCTCTTGTGCACCTGGCTAACGTGGGTTCTGCAGAATCAAACCTGGGTCCTTTGGCTTTGCAAGCAAACACCTTAACTGCTAAGCCATCCTTCCAGCCCTGTTTCTGTATTTTTGACCACTTTAGATGCCTCATGTAAAAGGAAGGATGCGATAGCTGTGATTTTGTGATGGATCCTCGAGATCCATCCGTGTTTGGCGGTAATGGGCTCTTCTTCACTGTCTATCTGCTCATGCATGGATGAGCATGTGTGGGGCTTTTACTTCTTGACTGGCAAGAAAATGCTCCTTTGCACTTATATGTGCAAACACCTCTTCAAGACCTTGTTTCCAGTTCTTGTTGGATATATAATCTGAAGTGGGAATACATGATCATATGATAAGTCTATTTTTAGTCCTTCAAGGAACTTCAGACTGTTCTCATAATGGTTGCATCACTTCACACTTTCACCAACAGTGCACAAGGGTTCCAATTTCTTCATATCCTCATGAACACTTATTTTCTATTTTTTGAAAATTTTATTTATTTATTTGAAAGAGTGAGAGAGAAAGAGGCAGAGAGAGAGAGAGAGAGAGAATGGGCGAATGGGCATGCCAGGGCCTCCAGCCACTGCGAATGAACTCCAGATGCATGTGCTACCTTGTGCATCAGGCTTATGTGGGTCCTGGGGAATTGAACTGATGTCCTTTGGCTTTGCAGGCAAACGCCTTAACGGCTCAGCCATCTCTCCAGCTCCATATTTTCTATTTTGAATGATAGTTATCCCAATGGGTGTGGCATTGCCACCATGGTTCTGATGCACATTTCACTCATGGTTCATATACTTGCTAGACACTTGTGTACTTGAAGAATGTCTATGCAAGTCCTCTACTCATTTTTAAATTTATTTTTCATTTTATCACATATATACATAAATACACACACACACACACACACAAACACATATAAAATAAGAGATTATACTTTTTTTTTTTTTTTTTTTTTTTTTTTTTGGTTTTTCGAGGTATCCCACTTATCCCTGCTCCCTGTTTCCTCCTACCTCTGCCTCCCGAGTGCTGGGATTAAAGGCGTGCGCCACCACGCCCGGCTGAGATTATACTTTTTTATCCCCTTATCCCTGCTCCTGTTTCCCTGGAGGCCCTCCTCAGTGGGGTTATGATAATCACTGTAGGGTCATGAAGGCCTCGTTCAGTCTGTCTGGGGTACTAGGGACTGTGCCCAGGTTATTCCTACCCACTTTGTGGCTCTTACAATCTTTTTGTCCCCTTTTCTGCAATGTTCCCTGAGCCACGTTGGGAGTCTGATTTAGTATTGAGCTCTCTGTCACCTCAAGATTTCTGCTTTGATGGGTTTTGATTTATCCCCATGTCTGTCACCATCGTCTGGACTGGTTGTCAAACCAGCCATAAGAGCAGCACACATGTCGCCTCTTCCTCTGCAGTTTCCCCTGGGTCCTGGCCGATGTGGGAGAGGTGGCACATTGCATGGTGGGCAGTTGACTATCTTCTTGTCTTATGGATAGATCTCTATTCTCCTCCATTTTCTCTGCCATCTGTAAAATAAAACAGATCCTCCAAACGAGTGACAGCAGCTTGGGTTAAAGGGGGAATTCCAGTGTGATAGTCTGTTGTCCTGTGATCACAGTCTGTATTTTAATTTCAAATATTATCAGTTGTAAATAAAGATGTCTGTCCTGTAACTCACTCTTTAGTCCCAGGCTGGCCTCGAACTCACAGCAAGTCTCCATCCTCTGCCTCCTGAGTGCAGAGAGTCAAGGCATGTGCCACCAGGCCAGGCTGCTCTTAGTGCTTTTTCAATGTAATCATCTTCCTTCACATTTAAACCATCGAAATGTATCTGCTAGCCAAATAACTGGGAAAGAGATAGAACTTTTAACAAGTGAAGAAATTAATATGGAGCTGTAGAAATGAAGTGTAAGCCAAGGCGCTTGCCTGCAAAGCCAGAGGTCCTCGTTCGATTCCCCAGGACCCATGTAAGCCAGATGCACAAGTTGGCACAAGCATCTGGAGTTCTTTTGCAGCTGCTGGAGGCCCTGGTGCACCCATTCTCTCACTGTCTGTCCCCCCTTCTTTCTCTCTCTCTCTCTCTAATAAATAAATGAAAAAATAAAATATTTTTAAAAAAGAAATTGATATAGCAGGCTAGCGGGATGGCTCAGCAGTTAAGAAACTTGCTTGGAAAGCTTAAGGATTTGGGTTTGATTCCCCAGTACCCATGTAAGCCAGATGTGTAAGGTGGCACATGTGTCTGAAGTTCGTTTGTAGTGGTTAGAGACCCTGGCACGCCCATTCTCTCTCTTTCTGCCTCTCTCTCTCTCTCTCTCTCTTTTGTTTTGGTTTTTTGAGGTAGGGTTTCACTCTAGCTCAGGCTGACCTGGAATTAGTCTCAGGGTGGCCTTGAACTCATGACAATCCTTCTACCTCTGCCTCCCAAGTGCTGGTGGGATTAAAGGCATGTGCCACCACACCCAACTTCTCTCTCATAAATAAATAAATAAATATTAGAAAAAAGGGAATTTATCTGGCACTAAAGATTTTCTTTTTTATTTAAAAATTTTTATTTTATTTTATTTGAGAAAGAGAGAGAGAGAGTGGGTACACCAGGATCTTTAGCCACTGCAGATGAAGTCCAAATGCATGCACCACCTTGTGCATCTACCTTACGTGGGTGCTGGGCAATCAACACTGGGTCATTATATGTGTTCAAACACATGATCCTGTGGGGACAGTTCATATTCAAATCACAACAACAAGCATCTTTCTTTTTTATAGCTGTGGAATGTGCCAAGCAGCCACACATACATCACTTTAGCTCAGCCTCTCAGGTCACTGTGTGGAACTGAAAAACACTTGTGAAACACTGAATTTTCCCCACTATTTACAGATTATTGATGATCTCTTTCATTTTAAAATATTTCTATTTATTTATTAGAGAGAGAGAGAGAAAGAATATGGACATACCAGAGCTTCCTTCTACTGAAAACAGACTCCAGATGCATGCACCACTTTGTGCCCCTGTTCTCGAGGAGATACTGGGGAATTGAATCCAGACCATCAGGCTTTGCAAGCAAGCACCTTTTTAACTGCTGAGCCATCTCTCCAGTCCATGTCTCTCTTTTTCAATTTCAGACTAGTTTATTAGTAACTTCGCTGCATTTCCGACTCACCCATCCCCTCAGCAGCCCTCTGGGGATCATTCAGAATACCTCCTGTCGCTCTTGTTTTAGCCAGCCTCAAAAACCCAGGCTACAATGGGCCTTGCAGCCAGCCTGCTGCCCAGCACTGCTGGGGACTTCAAACACCATTGACAGGACTCTCTAAACTGAAAGGTTTCCATGCAGAAGCCAGATACTGATGTCCTGTCTAAGTGTACCCACCCATAGGCATTATCTTGACTTTCTCTCACTGTTGAGTTGTCCATTTCCTGTTTCATTAGATTTCCTCTTCCCAAGATGTCATATTAATGGGAATGGGATCTTGGTCAGGTCTCCCGTTCTCTGACGGAGAAGGGCAGCAGGGCCCTCTGTTTTAGGAGTGGAGCATTGATATCCTATCCACCTCTCTTTCTATGGGAACCCATGTGAGCAGCATTTAAACAGATATTTCATCCAAAGACTGGGGGTCAGGGATCCGTGTGAGAGGAGCAACGAGAAAACTCGTGAAGGACCCTTGGCTTACATCTCAAACACACTTCGGCTGTCACAGGGTCTTGTAATTACAAGGCATCACCACTTACCGCCTCCACTTCCAGCCATCAAATAATGGTGAAAACAGCCTGGTTCTCAAGTGTATTTGAGTTCCTCACAAACTGACTCTCAGGCCGTGTGCTTAAATGCTGTGTGCCTACTTTCCACAAGTTGGGATGCTCTAAAATCAAAATGATTGGCATTTCCCCTTGGAAACAAGTGAAAAGATGTGAAGAGAATATAGCTTTCATTTAATGCCAAGGAGTCCATGTGACAGCACGGCTGTATGGGAACTTTCTGGGTCGAGCAAGTTTGGTTGGCTTAGATCAACAGTGAACCCTTGGAATAGAAGTGCAGCCCCAAGTTTTGGCACTTGTTGTCAGCCTCAGACACACGGTTGTCACATCGGTATCAAACAGCACTGTTTGAATGTCACAGCCATGTTATCTGAGGACAAGTACGTGGTTCCAAAGGCAACTAGTGCCAAGTGTGGAATGCTGGTGGATGCTTTAGAAATGGGTACAGTAGATGATGGCATCAGGAGCACTGGGAAGCTGACACTACCTCCGTGTACAAGGCCTCCCCGACCATGGCCCTGGGTCCAGCTGATCTTCTTTCAGGTTCTCCCTCAGTCCTTGCTGAAAGCTGGGCCCATGTGTCAGTGTGTGCGTGCCTTCAGTGACTGGCTTTCTGGTCACAGCTGATTGGGTCAGGGCACACTCCTGACCTCCAAGGACAAATTCTGAATGAGGGAACAGAGAAATGCAAGTCTAGTAGGGGCCCCTGGGGCCTGAAGGTCATGTGAAGATGAGGCCGGGGCTTGCATCATGGGAAGCTAGCAGCTCGGAATGGGTGAGGAGCAGAGGTTAAGCCCTTGAGAGGGGGAGAAGACGTGCAGGGAGAGTCAGAGACAGGACCATACTGCCCCTGAGAGAGGAACAGGGACAGGGTAGTGGCCTGACGCCTTTCCAAGTCCCTGGAGACCCACAGAGTTTCCTGCATCAGGATCTCAGGGGTCCCTTTGCCTCATAATAACCCCCGTTTTCATCGTGCTTGGGGAGATCAATATTCATTTCCACCACGTGCTTTTTGTGGAACGGATGCTGCTTAAGAACGTCTGTGTGTCCCAAGAAAATTGGGCACCTCAAGCTACCCAACTCAAAAATGGGCAAAGGATGCCTGGGGAGATGGCTCAGTCGTAAGACACTTGCTGCCAAGCACGAGGACATGAATTCAGGTCCCAAACTCATGTTAATGCCAGGCACAGCAGCCCACACCCGCTGCTATCCCAGCATCCCAGGAGGTGGAGACAGGAAATCCCATGAGCAAGCTGGTTCTAGACAGCAAAATCAGCCTTCAGTGGGTTCAGTAAGAAACTCTGTGTCAATAAATAAGATGAGAAGCAACTGCGGAAGAAACCTGACACCACCCTCTGGCCTCCATATGCACTCATGTGTGTTCCCACCCATGTACAAACATGCACACCCATAGACAGACATCATACACACATACAGACATGCACACACCCGCACATACACGCACACACATATACAGACATCATACATGCATGTATACATAGAATATGGGCAGAGAAGATGTATTTTCAGAGAAAACACACCCGTGGCCAGGAAGCACATGAGAAGATATTCTCCTTCATTAGTCATCTGGGAAATGCAAATCAAATTGACAAGGAGATGTCTATTTATGCCCACAAGGATGGCTGTTATTAAAACAGAGCAGGAGGGTAGCGGCGCTTCCAGACGATGGTGATGACTGAGAACTCTGTGCACGACGGGTGGGAAGGAAACAGACGTTATAGCTGCTGCGGAACATTTGACAGCTCCTCTAAACACTACACGTAGACTCCTCCTGTGACCCAGCCATCTCACTGCTACGTACTTCCCCAAAGAAAGGAAAGCAGGGTCTCAAATCCAGAGCCCCAGTGCAGTACATGCATGTGATGGAATATTATTCAGCCTTTAAAGGAAGGGCATTGAGAAAGCAGCACTCTTGCTATTTCCCCAATTATTCTATGGCTTCAGCTGGTGCCCTGGTGAGGTGCGATGAGCTGATTCTCTCCTCAGGTTCTGTGTCCATCTGAAAAAGAGAGCAAATTCTCCAAAGGAGAGTGAGGTCGGTGCAAGGTACATGGATAGCCATTATTGTTTTACAGTGAATTTAATGGATGTAGGCCCTCTTGTATACCACTATTGGTGGAGCTTGATATTGGAGGGTGATGGCTATCCCCATAATGCAAGACCCACAATCCCCGAGGGGGGAAGGCAGGGAGAAGGCTAACAATAGTACCATCATGGCTCTATGCACGTTATATAGATAATAAAAAAATAAAATAAATAAATAAATAAATAAATAAAGGAAGGGCATACTGGCACATGCTAAAACACACTTATCCTTACGGAATAAGTGAATCAGCCAGATGCAGAGGGATCACCAATATGACACGGCAAAATCATTGGGGCAGAAAGCACAACAGTGGCTACCAAAGTCTGCAAAAGGGCTGATTTCATGGCACTGAATTTCTATTTGGCTTGATGGCAAAGTTTTGGAGATGGATGGTCGTGATAATTCACACCATTGTGAATAGACTTATTGTCACTGGAGTGTATACCAAAAAAGGATTAGACAGGTACATTTATGTTGGGTGCCTCTTCCCACTACATCCTTAAATAAAGGAGTGGGGGATGTGCAAGAGCAGGCTCCTTTCCCTCCTCTGTCATTTTGTCATTGTCATGCACACGGAGCACTCAGGCTCTGGCTGTTGAGCCTCCTGAGGAAGGTCTGAGCTGCAGCATTGAGGTGATGCTGGCAAGCCCATTGGGAGGAAGCAGGGTGTTCACTGAACTGTTGCAGTTGGTGCTTTTCAAGACTGAAACTGAATCTTAAGTCTTAAGGTTGGGTTTTGTGCTGGAATTGTCCTCTTTGATTGATGATCTCTTTTGACCCCACTCCCCCTCCACATATGCTAACGTAACTTTTCTTACAGCATAGCATCCTACTCTCACCAAACACAAAAACACTCTCCGTTTTGCCTGAGTGTTAAAAAATAAGTTAGGAAGGGCAGGCATGGTAGCTCACGTCTTTAATCCCAGCACTCGGGAGGCAGAGGTAGGAGGATTACCGTGAGTTCAAGGCCACCCTGAGACTACATAGTGAATTCCAGGTCAGCCTGGGCTAGAGAGTAAGACCCTACCTTGTAAAACCAAAAAACAAGTTGGGAAGACTATTTGTGTCAAGATGATGAAATCTAGGGCTGGAGAGATGGCTTAGTGGTTAAGGTGTTTGCCTGCAAAGCCAAAGGACCCCGGTTCCATTCTCCAGGTCCCACATAAGCCAGATGCACAAGGTGGCGCACACATCTGGAGTTCGTCTTCAGTGGCTAGAGGCCCTGGTGTGCCCATTCTCTCTCTCTCTCTCTCTCTCTCTCTCTCTCTCTTTGTCTCTGGTAAATAAACAAATAATATAATCTTAAAAAAAAATAAATAAAAAGCCAATCTGTTGGGTTTACCTCAAAAAATAAAGAGTGGACAGAAGCGCTATGGAGCAAGACACCCACCATTATGCTCCAGCCTCCACAGGAGAGCACACCTAGCTGCAGGCAAATGTACATGGTGCCACATGCACACACATATACATGCATGTACTACACACATCACACTACACACACGCCACTGAATAGATGGGGAGCACTTCCCTACATCATCCTATTCTTTTCCCCAGCAAAAACATTTACCATGTTGCTATTGTAGGGCATATTTACACCATAATATGATGCCCTTAGAAGCATAAATCTTAATGGCTAAATACAGGGATGTATTATAAATATGTCCTCCCTTAGGCATTCATTAGTTTTTGAGATTTCATCATCTTTTAAATATTTTATTTATCTATTTATTTATTTGACAGAGAGAGGGGGAGGGAGAAAGAGAGAGAGAGAGAATATGGGCGCACCAGAGCCTCCAGCCACTGCAAACGAACTCCAGACGTGTGCGCCCCCTTGTGCATATGCCTTACGTGGGACCTGGAGAATTGAACCAGGGTCCTTAGGCTTTGCAGGCAAGCGCCTTAACCACTAAGCCATCTCTCCAGTCCTGGCCTTTTATTTTTATGAGAGAGAGTGAGATGGATAGAGAGAATTGGTGTGCCAGGGCCTCCAGCCACTGTAATCAAACTTCAGACACATGTGCCACCTTGTGTGCACGTGTGACCTTGTGCACTTGCGTCACCTTGTGTGTCTGGCTTACATGGGATCTGAAGAGTTGAACGTGGGTCCTTGGGCTTTGCAGGCAAGTGCCTTAATCTCTGAGTCATCTCTCCAGTCCTTCTGTCCATTCTTACTGGAGCCAGAGTCTCTTCTGGGTCCTGGGGCATGGAGTTTGTCAGCCTGATGATTCTCCAGTCTTCTCTCCAATGGACTGTTGTTACAGATCCACATAGCCAAGTGCAGCTGACTATGTAGGTCCAGGGGATTGAACTTGAGCAGTCTCTCAGGCTTCCTCGGGCCCTCATGCTTGCACAGAAAGTGCTCTTAACTGCTGAGTCATCTTTTCAGTCCTTGAGAAGTTTTTAATAAGTGAAAAGAACTGATAGAAAACTAGATATTAATCATGGTTCCAATTTTGTCATAACCATATTTGCATAGAAAATTGTTGTTAGGAAAAATGATAAAATATTCATGATTACTTCAGAACATAACAGGATAGGTAATTTTACCTTTTTATACCCTTTTCTATAATGGCTGCTATTCTAATAATTTGGGAAAATGAAACACTATTAGTATTTTTAAAAGAAAGTGAGGTTAGTTTTAGCCTAGTGTAGTATGCATGGGATAGGGTTTCAGGTGTCCAGACACCTGCGCCCCTTGGCTCTTGTCCTTGGCCTGGGTTTGAGGTTGTGCTGTGTGTTAAGAGCATCTTCCAGGGGCAGTTTCAGATCAGGTGCTCCTCCAGAGACCCCAAATTGCTTGATCCTTTTGTTGTTTTGTTTGTCTCTGATTCCTGTTTCTTTTGCTGGAAGATGTGTCTGATGGAATCACTTGCCATCATCTTCACATTTTCCCAGCTATGACCATTTTCTCATATGTCATGTGGCCATGCTGCACCTCCAGAGCTTGCCCCTGTCTGTTGCTATGCATTCAAAGTCAGAAAGACCACCCCCATCCTCTCTTCCAAGGCCCACAGCAGCTCCCATTGTCTGATATATTAGAATTCCTAACAGTGTTCTCCAAGTGCCAGTGACTCCTTCCCTGGAAGGCCATGCTTGTTTACAATTCCTGTGACAGTTATTCTTGGAAACTTTGAATTCATCCTGGTTTGAGTTTGTAGAAAGAACTAGATTACACTTTTCCCCAATAAAATGCATTCCCCTCTGTCTATTGTATGGAGCGTTTGAACCACAAGCAAAACAAAAGCTAGTGACATACTTCCTGGAGTTAACATCTCAGGCATTACTGCACGGGGAAGATTAAATCAGCCATCTCAAACAAGTGGGAAGAGTGACATTTCTGTTTTGTAAATATAAGTCACCATTGGCCTAAGTGCCTTTTCTTCTGGAATACTTAGAATCTGATTTATAGGTCTTTTGTACCCCAAGGATCAACAACAATCTAATGCAACCTTACTGAATTCTGTAACCACAAACTGAAATACATGCTTGCAATGACTTTGGAGATTATTATGTTTGCTTAAATAATAATAACAGGATGTTCTTTGGTGTTCTTTCCAAAAGCTCCCATTTCTAGGTAGAGAAGACTATATCCTTTCAACACTTGGAAAACAAGTCACTGTCTTGGCCAGTGTGGAAGCAGCTAGACCATTAAAATGATTTCCTATCAGGAATCTGGAGACTTTACAAGGTGGAACTAGAAAACTCTCCTATGTAAACATCTTAGGGAACAAAACCTCACACAAAAAGTGAATCCAGAATGAGCGTCAATGTCATCAGCTTCAGGCTAACCAACCATGAACACCTGAGACTCGTGCCTGACACTGTTCAATATTAACACAGCTTGGACACAGTAATGTCAATCGTCACCTGTGGCCACAGCTCTGACATAACATTAAACCAACAACATGTTTGGGCAGTCATTGTCTCAAGGTCAGGTTTGGATCACACCAGCCAGCTTAGCTCAAGATGACTGGGTGACAAGATCCCACTACAAAGTCAAGACCATTCTGCCATGATGACTAAATACCTCCAGTTTAAAAGCAAAAATTTTAATCAAGTCAACATTTAGTTCATGCAGGGGAAATGCATCTAATGTGTAGAGGTATAAAAGAATGAGGAGAGAGACCAGGAGCTTGTCCTAATTGGTAGACTACTCTGTTTTATGGAGGACACGGGCAGAGATGACGTGGTCATGAGGGTGAAGCATTCTTGCATGGGATTATTGTCCTTCTGAGAGAGATACAAAGGGCTCTCCTGTCCCTTTCCACCATGTGAGGACACAAGGAGAAAGTGACAGACAACGCACTATGCTGGTACTCCCATCTTGGACTTTAAACCAACAGAATGGCAAGAAACACATTTCTGTACTTTATAGGCAACACAGTCTTTTGCACTTTGTTTTAGCATGACTGACTCAGGTAGCCTGGAGATGGCAAACACTTTGACTAATGTCAAAAGTCAACCCTTCAGGGGCTGGAGAGATGGCTTAGCGGTTAAAGTGCCTGCCTCCTAAGCCCAAGAATGCTGGTTCCAATCTCCAGCGATTCTAATCTCCAGGTCTCAGGTTTAGCCAGATGCAAAGTAACACAAGGGGTGCAATGCTGCACTTGACCATAAGGGGGCACATGCATCTGGAGTTCATTCACAGCAGCTGAGAGGCTGCTGGCATGCCCAACTCTATCTGTCTTCCTCTCCCTCTCTCTCTGTCTCTCTCAAAAAAAAAAAAAAAAAAAAAAAAAAAAAAAAAGTCAACCCTTCTGGCTGACCAAAGATGGTAATTACAAATAAACATGCACATGAAAGTGTCAGGAATATAACCCATGGGCCACAAGCGCCAGCTATTTGATCAACTTCTGTCCACTAATCTTCACATTATTAAAAAATGTAAATATGATGGTATTCAACAACACTGAGGAATTTGACAGAATGACTTCTAAAAGAAAAAGAAATCATTTAAGGAAAGTAGTGTATGATGATTGCTTTGAACAACTGTATTAACATACAGTTCACCTGGGGAACCATAGAGAAAGTTCCAGGCTGCTGTTTCAGCTACAAGTGTATAGCCTCCAGCCCCATACACACAGAGAAGCTTCTTTTGACAGATGGCAACAAATACTGTGGCTGAGGATTCATCAAAACGACAAGAAGAGAAATTCCACGGCTTAGCACTGAATGAGTCATCTCTACCATGCCTACCAGGGCTCAGGGAACATTGCAGAGGTAGAAAGAAAATGAGTGCTGCTCTCACTGGCAGGCAGAGCAGCTTCTCATGGAGATGGCAATAGACACCGAGGAGATGCAAAACTCATTGAAGAAGAAGATAAACATGCCCTCCAAGGCTCAGGGAGCATAGTGAAAGAATGGTGGAAGGAATGTAAGAGCCACAGGGTTTGTAGACATACTTTGGGACACAGTCTTTCCAACATGAACCAATAGCATTCATGACCCTGCGGTGGTTAGCGATACCTTTACAAGACCAGCACTGTTCTGAGCCCGTCAACATGATGACACCAAGGATGGAGGAGGACAAAAGAAGTGAGACAACGACACAGAAGAAGGACTATCTTGACAGAGGAAGGTCCTCAGGGCATGGGGGTGAAGGAGATGGGACAATAAATGAATGAATGAATGAATAAATAAATAAATAAATAAATAAATAAATAAATAAATACATGGATAAAGGGATGAGCATAGGACCAAATGATTATATGTTCATGTATTAAAGTTGTCAATAAAAAAATAAAGATACAATTCACCTGTCATTCAAGGTGCCCAACCCACTTAAGATGTACAACTCAATGATTTTCAGTGTGTTCACAGTTGTGCAATCATCACCAAAATCAATTGTCAAACATTTTAATCCCTCTACAAAGAAGCCCTGTATTCCTTAGCTAGCTGGCTTTAATCTCCTTCCTCTCCTAATGCCATCATTTCCAGACTTAGGTGGCCACCAACCTGATGTCTGCCTCTATAGATTTGACTGCTCTGGGTCTTCCATACAAATTGAAATTATATATATATATATATATATATATATAACCCTTTGTGTCTGGCTTCTTGCACTTAGCACAATGTTCTCAAAGTTTATTTGGGTGGTAGCATGTATTAGTGCTCTGTTTGCTTTTATTACTAAATAATATCCCATCATATGAATATATTCACATTTTATTTACCAGTTCACCAGCTGATGGGAGTGTGAATTATGTCTACTGTCAGTCTGTTATGAATAATACTATGGTGGACATGTTGTCATTTCTCCTGGCATATATCAAGTAATGGAATTCCTGGGTCATTTCAGCAAACATAATAAGTATGACATTAAACTTTTCTTAAATATTTAACCTACCATATATCTATATGTAAATCAAGAAACACCATTTTGGTGGGTTTGATCCAATTACGTGTGTCTTCTCTCAGGTAGATCAGTGTAAACATTGTTTCAAAGTAAGGAATTCTGCCATTTTTGGAGCTGGTATATGTGTTATCTGTTCCCTTTGGGACATTTTGAAATAAATACCTTTTATTAATTACTTCTAGGACCCCACACTTATTTTTATGTGTGCTGTTCCTTGTGGGAGTTTTTCAATGCTGTTAAAAAACAAACAACAACAAAACATAACAAAAAAAAACACCTTTATCCAAAAACCATTTATCAGGGTGCACTTTCCTGTAGGTCTTGGCAATGTACTCATTCATTCACTCAAAGCCATGTATTTGTTCCCTGAAAGATAGTAGGTGTGAGGTAGCAGAGAAAGGGCTGAAAAAGAAACCCTGGATGAGGCAGAGGGGTGCGCAGATGTGGCTCTTCTAAGTGAATCTTAAAGGTTTAAGAATAAGGACTTTGGGACTGGAGAGGTGGCTTAGTGGTTAAGGCACTTGCCTGCAAAGCCAAAGGACCTTGGTTCCATTCCCCAGGACCCACATAAGCCAGATGCACAAGGTGGCGCATGCATCTGTAGTTCCTTTGCAGTGGCTGGAAGCCCTGGTGCACCCATTCTCTCTCTCTCTCTCTCAAATAAATAAAAAAAAATAAATTTAAAAAAAGAATAAGGACTTTGCAAGTCACTGTATTTTCAGTGGGAAGCCACATGTAGGTCTCAAGGAAGGAAGGGACATGATATGTCTAAGAAAGATACCTCCAGAATGTCAGGACATGGGGACAAGAAGACCGATGGAAAGGAACCAGATTGGGGGATGTATCTGAGGGGTGTGATCGACAGAGGAGGAGAGAGGGAGAATGGGAAAGAGTCGATCATACTCCCAAGGTTTCTGGTGAGACCTAAGGTGTGATGCTGGCACTCTCTACTGAAATGAAGAAAACCAGAGAATAACAAGTAGGGAGGAGAAGAAAAAAAAGAAACCTCACACATTCGGTTTTTTGGCTGTATGAAAACTCCCAAGTGGAAAGCAGATGAGCATCTGTACAGGACTCAAAGGTGTGGTGGCGCAGGCTGGGAGGCAAGCGTGGCCACTTCCCGCCGACAGATGGTGGATGCCTGTAGCTGTGGGAACACGTGGGAGAGAGTGAGGAGGCAGGAAAAGGAGTGGGCCCAAGGCTAAGCGCTGGTGGACACTGGCATTTCAAGGTTGGATTGAGGAAGAGGGTGCTGGCAAAGGCAATTCAGAAGCAGACATTGAGTGGAAGGAAAGCCAGCGTGGTGCAGACGCCACCCGAGAATGCCTTGAGAGAAGGATGTGCTATGGTTTGGCTCTTAAATGGCTTCTAAAGGCCCATGGTCCTTCGTGCTATTTGGAGGTGGTGGAACCTTCAAGAGGCTCAGGCTACTGGGAAGCTGTGTCATCATGGAGGACTTTGAAGGGCACTGTGGGACCCAGACCTTGTCCCCTTCCTCTCTTTTTCCTGGCCATGGGGTAAACGGTTTTGCTCCACATGTACCCCACAATTTTCACCCAGCAGCATCAGCAGCCTGAAAACCATGGGTCCATTATTGGCGAACTGGAACCTCTAAAATCATAAGCTCTTGCCCAGCATGGTGGTGTATGCTTTTAATTCCAGCACTCGGGAGGCAGAAGTAGGAGGATCGCTGTGAGTTCAAGGCCAGCCTGAGACTCCATAGTGTATTCCAGGTCAACCTGCACTAGAGTGAGACCCTACATCAAAAAGACAAAAACAAAAAACCAATAAGCCAATTGATTCTCTCAGGATTTGCTGTAGGGACAGGACACTGACTAACATGGAGACAAAGAGTCTGGAGGACTTGAGCAGGACACACTTAGTGGACTGAGTGTGGGAAGAGTAAAAACTTGGCTGTGGGAATCTAAGGAGTGAAAGGGTGTAGAGAGAGTGGGTGTGTGGACAATTCCTTTGAGAAATTTGGCTATGGGCAGAACAGAGAAATGAGGGCATAGCAACGTAGCAGAGGAGGCTGGGAAGGCAGAGCACTTGTACCCTAATGTGGATGGAGGAAAGGAAGGAGGGAGGGAAGATAAATAGACAGGCAGACAGAGGTGGGCATATAGACCCTTACTCAGGGGTCAGAGAAGAGACAGAGGCGGGAGCAGGTGAAGATTAATGTAAATATGGACATCGAGTTAAGAGTGGGAGCATGTCTGGCTAATTATTTTATTTAAAAACTATGTAGGAGGCAAGATTAACAGTTAAGAGCTTCTGTATAGAGAGAGCTGAGGCGAAAAGATTTAGGAATCTTGTTTTGTTCAGCAGGGAAAAATGTTTCCTAGGGAGAGAAGGAATTAAACTTTTGGGCTCTGTGGAAGACCACTTGAGATCATTTATTTAAAATGAGACCCAATTACCTACTTGTTGCGAGGTGACTTTTGCTGGTACGAAACACAGGATGAAATAACAGTGAAATTCAAGTGCCAAGTCATATATATTTCTTTTTTCCAATTCTCTTTCAGTCACTAAGAAGAGCTCAATGTGGTATGTCTATGGTTGCTCATGTCTGATGGTGTCTCTCTTTTAAAAAAAATTATATATTTATTCATTTGCAAGGAGAGAGAGAGAAAGAGAGAGAGAGAAAGAGAATATGAATGAATCAGCATGCCAAGGCCTCCAGTCACTGCAAATGGACTCCAGATGCATGCACCACTTTGTGTGTCTGGCTTGACATGGATACTAGGGAAATGAACCTGGGTCGTTAGGTTTTGCAGGCAAGTGCCCTAGCCACTGAGCCATCTCCCCATCCCCTAACGTCCCTTTTTAACCAAGGTGGAACAGATTTCAGCTCTGGAGCTTTCTATGTGAAGTGACATCAAGCAGGGATTTAATAACGGTGCTTTGCTTTTACTGTACTTGTTATTTAACCCTTACTATACATTTGTATATGTGTATGTGTGATGTGTGTATATGTATAAGTATGTGTGTACATGGTGTGTGTGCACATGGTGTATGTGTGCCCCAGTGTGCATATGGAGGTCAGAGGATAACCTCAGAGGGACTGTCCTCATCTTTCCTCTTGTTTGCAAGGGTCTCTCTTGTTTGCCTGTGCAAATGCTAAGCTCGCTGGCCTGCTAGCGTTCAGATTCTCTGCTTTCCATCTCCTCTTGCCCTAGGTGTGGGGAATAGAGACGCATGTACTGTGCACTGCTGATGCTGGAATCACGATTTACATAGATTCTGGAGGCCTGATCTCTGCTCATTAGGCTTAAACAGCAAACACTCGGAACTACTAAGCCATTTCCCCAAACTCATGGTTTCTCTATCTTTACCAAATGACATTGTCTTTCTGCTTATGTGGGTAATATGTAAATTTCACTTTAAAAATGACTTGAGTTCAAAAGGTAAGGTAATGAAAAAAATGGAGCTGGAGAGATGGCTCAGTGGATAAGGCACTTGCTTGCTAGGTGTGATGGCCTGGATTTGGTACACCAGTACCGACATAAGCCAGATGCACAAAGTGGCCCATGCATCTGGAGAATGTTTGCAGTGGCAAGAGGCCCTGGCATGCCCATTCTCTCTCTCTCCTTCAATCTCTCCCACCACTCTCTCCCTCCTTGAAAATAAATAAATAAAAATATTTTTTAAAATATATTGTAGAGCTGGAGAGATGGTTTAGCAGTTAAGGCACATGCCTGCAAAACCTAAAAACCCTGGATCGAATCTCCAGGTCCCACCTAAACCAGATGCACATGATGGCACATGCATCTGGAGGTTGTTTGCAGTGGCATGCCCATTCTCCCTCTCTCTGTCTCCAATAAATAAAAAATATAGGGCTGGAGAGATGGCTTAGCGGTTAAGGCACCTGCCTCCTAAACCTAAGAATGCTGGTTCCAATCTCAGTCCCAAGTTTAGCCAGATGCAAAGTGACGCAAGGGCGCAATGCCGCACTTGACCACAAGGGGGCGCATGCATCTGGATTTTGTTCGCAGTGCTGGTGTGCCCATCTATCTATCTTCCTCTCCCTCTCTCTCTCTCTCTCTCCAAGAAAAAAAAAAAAAAATATATATATATATATATATATATATATATATATATATATATATATATATAGTAAGGCTTGGGATGGGACCAAACGGTAACAGTGTCATAGAAAAGACAAAATTGGGGAATCCCGTGTGTTATTAAGCTAAGTGGACTGGCAGATGGGGCAGGACAGGCTGGCTTCCCATTTGTCTGTTCTGATTTTCATCAGGGTAATAGCAGTTAGCGTCTTTCATTCTTGTAGATTAGTCTCCAAGCCCTTTGAGGTGATGCAGGCAACACTGTGGGGTGGGAGCCACATGAATGAATTCATAGCTCAGTATCCCAGGAACCCCCTCCTGAGCCAGTCTGATGATAAGAGGGACAGGAGACCACCCCCCTCCTGCAGATGAGAGCAGATGGCTGCACTGTGAGGCATTGGGGCAGCTCCTTCCACTCCCATCCTAGCTGCATGCCTGTGACAGCCCCTCCATGCTGCCATCTGCACCCTCCTTCCCCCTGGGCATCCTCAACCTCTCATCCTGTTCTCACAGCATCTGGTGGCACCTGCTGTCCTGCTGTGAAACAGAGAATGCCGGGAATACTTTTCCAACTGGTTTTACTTCAGCATTGGCTGTTGGTTTTTGTGACACAACTATTATTGGATGAATCTGAGACTCTGGGATTTTCCTGGTGGGGGTGGGGGGTACTCAAAGGAGCCTATCGTTCCTTAAAGTGGGACAGGTCTTTTCCAGCAGGATAAAGAAAAAGAGTCTATCTTGCTTGATGTCTTCTATGTTTCCAGCCATGTATGCTGACTTTCTTCTGCCAATATAGTATATTGTAGGGTGGCTCAGTTTCCCAATTTGCCTGGGACCAACTCTGATTTAAATATTGATTTATTTGAGAGAGGAGAGAGAGAGTGGGTTGCCAGGACCCCCTCCTCCTGCAAACACTAACTCCAGATGCATGGACCACTTGCAACATCTGGCTTTCAGTAGGTACTAGGAAATTGAACCCTGGGCTATCAGGCTTTGTAAGTAAGTGCCTTTAACCTCTGAGCCATCTCTCCAACCCCACCATCCCTATTTTAAAACTGAAAGTCTGGGGCTGGAGGATTGCATAGTGGTTAAGGCACTTGCTTGCAAAGCTGGAGGACCCAGGTTCAATTCCCCAGTGCCCATGTAAGCCAGATGCACAAGGTGGTACATGCATCTGGAGTTTATTTTCAGTGGCTAGAGGCCCTGGCATGCCCATTCTCTCTCTCTCTCTTTCTCTATCTCAAATAAATAAATAAAATATTAAAAAATAAAACTGAAAATCTCACATACCAGGTCCACCCTGTCTCACGCAAACTGGTGGTGCTTCTCTTTGACACTAGAGAATGTTTGGATTATTGTGTGTCCCCAGCTCTGGGTTTAGACAGAGCCGAAGAGAACTAATGGTTTCCTCATTCAAATTCACCACAGTGAAAACATTAAAACCATGCTGTTATTATTAATAGACGTTATGTAATACAGTGCGAGAAGGATCTGTTGCATCAGCAGTAGCTTTGATTGAACTGAGCCAGGAAAACCTGCAAAGAAAGATTCTTCCAAGCATGTTTATGAAACCTCGTGTGCCCATAGTGAAATGCCAGACACGGGTTAGCTTTTTACACGTGGCATGGATCCCATGATGTGCCCATCTGCGGAACAGGCTGTGCTTATCAAAAATATTTGGGATATGCATGGCATGTAGCCTTAATATAATGCTAGCTTTATGGCAAATGCCTCTTAGGTGTGCAATCATTCAGTGCCATACAAGTTTTGACACAAGCCCCAAACAGTTTCTAATAGACAGGTAATTCACCTCCAGTCAATGACTCTGGTCTGAGGCCTCATCCGTTTTGCAGCGTCCTTCATATAATGGCTCTGAGGTTGTCTTGATCATCTGCTCCAAGCCAATGAGTGAAGAAAGAAAGCGGAGTAACGTAAAAGGAGGGCACTTGAACTTAGTGCACACCAACCACACCTATTTTCTGGTTTCCTCTGTCACAGGCCACATCCAATTCCAAGGTAGCTTGAGAACCAGAGTCTAGACAGCGCTCAGGACAAAGAGGAAGTGGGTTGGAGGAAGAGAGCAGTGTGTCGCATGCTGTGGTGTATATGGTGATCCTATTCCAAAGCCACATGTCCTGAGGGGACAGGCAACAGCTGTGTTGCCTTTTGGGGTTATGCTTAGTATTCTTCTGCTGCCAATATAGGACAATGTCAACGTCACCTTGTAAGAGAAGCACATGGAAAGGAAACACACACATTCACTTATTGGGTAGTGTGGTCATATTTGGAAAATACCATCTTTTAGTATCATCTACTTGTGGATGTGTGTGTCTGTTTTTGAGAGATAGGGGTCTCGCTCTAGCCCAGGCTGACCTGGAATTCACTATGTGGTCTCTGACTGGCCTCGGGAGTGCTGGGATTAAAGGCATGTGTCACCACACCCGGCTCATCATCCACTTTTTTTTTTTTTTTTTGCAGAAGAGGACGTTAGGCACAAATGATTTGGGGAGGTGATAATGGCACGATGTGATAAAGCCAGGATTCAAATCCATGGCGCTCGAATCCCAAGTTCATTCTGCCAAGAATGGAGCATGTCTTAGAGTTGCACTTGCATTCTAGGCTTTGAGGGAAACAAATTTCCTAAAGATCAAAGGAGAGATAGGCCAGATGTCCCGGTCAGGAACTTTCAAATGACTGGTGTCTCAAGAGGGCTGGGATGTTCTCAGAAACGTCACTCAGAATCCACAATTGCAAGTGTCTCTGAGACAGGCCAAAAGGTGGGGGAGGGAAGGAGCTAAGAAACTCAGAGGCCCCGCAGGAAATTCTCTGATTTTTACAAGGGCGGGAAGGAAGAGTGCTTAACCAAGGACAAATAGAAATCAGTGGTTGAGAATTGTAGGAATCGCAGCAGGAAATGTTGACGCCCCAAAAGATCTGAAGGAGAATGTTCCGGAAACCAGGAAAGGGCTAGATCTGCTGCCTTGGGTGAAGTGCAATATGTGTTAGTTAGAAAAGTAAGGAGCTCTGGGAAGAGAGTGACCTTGAAACGAAACCAGCCTCTGGAACGCAGGAGTGGATCAATATGTCTCGGCCAAATGCGTGAATGAGCAACCAGGTTTGTTCAAGAGGGAATCAAAATTGATGCCAAAAGGCTGGAGAAAGTAAGTCACTTCTTTCAGAGCAGGGGTCCCCAGCTGCGTGGGATGCTCAGAGCACAGCCTAAAGGAAGCCAAGGTGCAGACAGACAGACAGACAGACAGCAGCCTCCTGTCCAGAGGAATGGCAATTGGAACGAGTTACCTGACAAAAATTAGGACCGCTCCTCTATCACAGAATTGGCCCAAGAAATTTTGGCTTAGATGTTTCTTTGGTTTGAAATGGTTAAAATAAAAAAACAAAAAATTTGTCCTAACGGCATATTTTGTGTTAGCCTAATTTTAAAAATCTTTTAAAGGTACATCTTCTTGCTAAGGAGAAAAAATCTGTAGCTCAATTCCTTGTTAGAAAGTTACTAGCAAATGTTAGCTTTAATTTATAATCTCCTTGGAGTTGAGTGGACCCTGATATCATGAAAGTATCTCATATTTATTTCAGTGTTTAACCTAAGAAAGATAGGGGACTTTTTTGTAAAAATGATTAAGATAATATAATTGCAAGGTTTACATTTCATTTCATTGTATTTTTATAATTTACCTATCCCCAAAGTAATTTATGTAGTGTAATCAGTAAAAAATGGTTTGATAATCACTGATTGACCTTATTAATAAATGATGCATTCCCCATTAACCCATTGTGAGATTTGCATTAACAGTATCTGTGGTTAAAAGCATTTTAGTTTAATTTGGTTTTCAAATATCTACTGATAACCACTGTGGTGCTTTGATTCAGGTGTCCCCCATAAACTTAGGTGTTCTGAATGCTGGGTTCCCAGCTGATGGAGATTTGGGATTTAGCTCCTCCTGGAGGCAGTGTGTTGTTGCGGGCGGCCTTGTGGGTATTGTGGCCAGTTTCCCCTTGCCAGTGTTTAACACACTCTCCTGTTGCTGTTGTCCACCTTCTGTTGGCAAGGGGGTGATGTCCACCCTCTGCTCATGCCATCATTTTGCCCTGCCATCCTGGAGCTTCCCCTCGAGTCTGTAAGCAAAATAAACCCTTTTTCACATAAGCTGCTCTTGGTCAGGTGATTTCTGCCAGCAATGTGAACCTGACTGCAACAGCCACCAAATTTAAAAAGACATCAAACACTTGTATTTGATTGGTTCTTTTTTTTTTTTTTTTTTTTTTTTTGAGATAGCGTTTCACTATGGCTAGCCTCAAATTCACAGTCTTCCTGCCTCAGCCTTTGAAGTGCTGGGATTATAAGCAAGTGCTGCCATGCTTGGCTATTTGATCACTGGATGAATTCATATTTTGTGCAATCTGTGTTCTGTGTGATGGGGAGGGAACAATGAATAGGCTAAAGAAACAAGTAGTTAAATACATTTTACTAAACAACTAGAGAAAAATATATGCCATAAACCATAAAACAAGTAAGGGGTGATGAATGAGTACAGAGGGTTCTGGTGGTATCTGACCACAGATTGTTACCCATAAATTTGTATGTAGTAAAAATAATAGCTGGGCGTGGTGGCGAATGCCTTTAATCCCAGCACTTGGGAGGCAGAGGTAGGAGGATTGTTGAGAGTTCAAGGCCACCCTGAAATTACATAGTTAATTCCAGGTCAGCTGGACCAGAGTGAGACCCTACCTCAAAAACAAAAAAAAAAAAAAAAAAAAAAAAAAAGAATAATAACAACTCTGCCTTTATAACAAATCCCTCACTTCCATAGATAGGGGCAACTTAGAAACAAGAGGAAAGTGTTTCTTGCAGTTCTAGAAGCTGACTTGTCTGAGATAAAGTGTGATCCAAGGACCCATTTCTGATGGTGGGTGGTCCCTTCTCACTGTGCCTCATGGGGTAGAAGAGAGAACAAGCTCTCTTCACAAGGGTGGAGGCTCCCTTCCCTACTACAGACCCCATCTCCTGATTCATTGCTTTGGATGTAAGCATGTGAATCGGGGTTAGCTTTGGCTTCCCGGGACGTTGGAAGGGAGTGAACTCATGACGTGAGGCTTCCATTTCCATTCTGAAGTCATGAGCAGGGCAGGAAGATGCCAGACGTGAAGTGAGGGCTGTGGGGACAGGACAGGGCTGAGCTAGAAGCTGCTCAGTCTCCCTATGCCTTCAGCCTCCACCCCGAGTGCCATTCATCACTCACATGAGTGTGTGCTTCAATCTGAGGAGCTGAAGGTGAGAGCCTGCAGGAACCCAGGAGCTGTGGCTCTGCTGTTACCTAGCTAAACAAGCCGGCAGACAGCACAAATGTGAGTGGGCTGCAAGAGCACTGGGTGGTCTGCCCTGGCCTTCTTTGAATGAAAAAATAACGTCACTGCTGTGCTCCTGCCTTCCACATCTCGGGCACAGTATCTCTTGGAAGCCATGGTACTCTGGAATTATAGAGGGAATGGGGCTCAGAGAATGGGAGAATCCATTCTAGCATGTCCTAGGAACAGCAGGATCCTCGGGGTGACTCACCTTCTTCCCTTTGCTAATGTCTTCTTGCCCTTTGGCATAAACCTACTCAGGGCCACATAACCTGTCCCCCCATCCCCAAGGCAATAGTTCCTGTTCCCCTTTAATTTCCACAGCACTCATCACCTTCTAACATGCCATGTATTTATTATCATGTTTGTTACTTGCTATTTGTTTCCCATCAGTAGAATGGAAGCTTGACCGAGATTTTTTCCCATTTTTCTCCATGATATGTTATAAATACCCCCAAACATCCCTATCACATATTAGTCCTTTCATGGGCACATGAAGTCAGAGTGAAGAGAATGGAGGAGTTGAAGAGATGAATCAGGAGATAAATCCACAGAGGCTACATCATGTACCATGGGCTTTATTCTATGTGCAGTGAGAGGCCTTGGGCTGTGTTTGTATTAAAAATATTCTGTTTGGCTAAAAGAGGGGTTACATACATCAATTTCTTCCTAAATTAATAATGCTTATCCCACTTAAGCTGTGCTGACTTCACTCTCCATTGGAGAATCTGTTCTTTTTCAGGAGGTAAACTGGAGGAGATAAACTACCCCTTGCACTTCACCTGAGCCATGGCTGAAACCACAGAGGAATTGGGGGGAAGAACAAGAGTGCCGCTTCCATGCTGAACCTGATCATCAGCTCCAGGGTGTAGGAGACAGACCCTGAGGATATTCAACACTTACTAAAGCAGAGATCCAGAGGCTCCTGGCTCATCACTGAAGTAGACTTAACACTCACCAACCATGGCTCAGGGCATTTTGCAGAAAAGGGGCAGAAAGATTTTAAGAGCCACAGGTTGAGACATCATGCCCAGAGGCATTCCCTCCCAGACCCCAAACAACTGACTGCTGCTCCCACAATCCATAAACCACAACCCCATAGGGAATGCCTGCAACCCCACTGAGGAGGGTCCCCAATGGAATGGGGCCAGGGATGGGGAAAAGAGAGTACCAACACATGATGTTTCCATATGAAACATCTTGTTAATAATAATAATAAAACATAAAAAAGAAACTGCCTTATTGAGACTTCATTCTCTTTTCTATGTGAATCAAATTTTCCCCACAGTACATTATATGACTTATTAAAGTAGTCTGTTGGTAGGCAAAATTCCTCTTATTGTGGTCAGAAGACTTCAAAAATTGAGGCAAAGGAATTTGGATAGTCTTAGAGAAAATGAATATTTGGATAGAATGTTTAAAGCTAGGTTTAATGGCCTCACTTCATGTGAAAATACAGTGCAAGTTCAGACATACTTTGATACAAGTATCTTGGGAACTAGATATTGAACTAAACAATTTACAGACCTTGGAATAAGTAGAAAATGACTCTTGAAGCCATGTTAAAAAGCAAACGTAAAATTGGTCACATTGGAATAAAAATAATCATGATTAGGAAAAAAAATATTCTGGGGCCGTAGATTTAGCTCAGTTGTAGAGCACTTGTCTAGCTCTGGGTTCAGTCCCTAACACATAAAAGCATTTACTGTGGCCTGGAGACATGGCTTAGCGGTTAAGGCGCCTGCCTCCTAAGCCTAAGAATATCGGTTCCAATCTCCAGGTCCCACATTTAGCCAGATGCAGTGATGCAAGGCCGCACTTGACCACGAGGGGGCACATGCATCTGGATTTCCTTCGCAGCAGCTGAGATGCTGCTGGCACGCCCATTCTCTATCTGTCTCCCTCTCCCTCTCTCTCTGTCTCTCTCTGTGTCTCTCTCCAAAAAAAAAATTTTTACTGTGGTTGTGTGTATGTGTGTGTGTGTGTATAGGGTAGTGTTGGGCATATGGGCAAAGTCTGAAGTAGGAGGCAGGAAAACCAGGCAGGAAGTGAGTGCAATTGTCCTTTTGGAAAAGCTTGGTCTGAGCTATGATAATCACAGAGGAAGAGCAGCTCGTGGGTAGATTCAGTGTCTGTTGTGTTGGCAGTGCCAGCAGCACTTACACCTGGGCTGGATGGAGAGCTAGCTCGGAGCTCAAGGGAGAAACAGTGGAGGAGGAGGGAAGAAGAGGAGAAGCAGGTATGAAGCTAGATGTCCAGATTTTGATTTACACATTTCCATGCATAGTTACTGAGCTCTGTGTGTGCTGGGAACTGTGCTCGGTCACCGAACAAGCTGGACTGAAGTTCTCGCATTGAGGAAGCTCACATTCCGGGCAAGGCAAAGACACCAGAGGGGAGTCAGGGAGCCAGGAAGAATCTGCATGTTAGGAGGTGGCAGCAGGTGGAGGATGAGGAAAGAGAGGAACATGAGGGGAAATTGTAACTGAAAATAAGGTAGTTGGGCTAGAAAGATAGTTTAGAGGTTAAGGCATTTGCTTGTGAAGCCTAAGGACCCAGCTTCAATTCCCTACAACCCATATAAGCCAGATGGACATGGTGGCACTTGCATCTGGAGGTTGTTTGCAGTGGTTAGAGGACTTGGTGTTCCCATTCTCTCTCTCTCTCTCTCTCTCTCTCTCTCTGTCGCAAATAAATAAAAATAAAATAAAGTGGTCAAGGAGGATTTGAGGCAGGAAGCCATGGTGACCTCTGGTGAAAAAAACTTCCAGGTGGATGCAACATTTAGTTCTAGAGGAGAACCCTTCCACCCTCTTTGAGAGCAGCAAGGAAATCAACAGGCAGGAGGAGGGCAGTGGGAGCAAGGACAGAGAACTGTAGTGGGGAATACAGATCAGACCATTTTGTGGATTTATATTTAGTGTAAGGTGGGAAGCCACTGAACTAACAGTGACATGAGCTAACTTCCTCTCTGAGAAGCCCCTTGGACATTCTAGTGGAGGCACCTGGCAGGATGTTAGATGTTGGTCTGCAGTTCAAGGGAGGAACCATGAGATTTGGTCCTTAACGTCAGGGATGAGACAAGACCTGCCAAAGAGATGTGAGACCTGAGAAAAGCCAATGGAAGCTGCTCTTGTTGGCTTTCTTGCAGATAATCTACCCCAGATAAAGAGGGCTGACTGAAGTGAGCACACCATCCCAGCCCAGTTTAGTGAACTCATGAGTTCATTGGTGTTATTTACAGGACTGTGGGTGACTTAAAGGAAATTTACACCATTGGAAAGTCCCCTGGGCCATTTTTCTTAATTTTATTTTGTTTTTATTTATTTACTTGAGAGAGAGGGAGAAGAGAAAGAGGCAGGTAGAGAGAGAGAGAGAGAGAGCAGGCATGCTAGGACCCTTGGCCACTGCAGATGAACTCCAGACACAGGCACTACCTTGTGGATCCGGCTTACGTGGATCCTGGGGAATCAAACCTGGGTTCTTTGGCTTCTCAGGCAAGTGCCTTAACTGCTAAGCCATCTCTCCAGAACCTCCCCTGGGCCATTTGTGGGCAGCTATATCACTGATGAGTCCCATCTGCAGCATCGAGTAGTTCCTGGGCAATTATGCTACCAAGAAGTCCCAAACCCCAGTCAGCTTGCGACCTCTTACATAAGCTCAGGAAGGGAAGGGAGGATCTCAAAAATTCTCATGAGCTTCCTGAGCCTGGGCCCTCCCTCCGCAAGGGAACGTTCCTAGCCTGGATCCCAAGGCAACAGTGGTCATGTATAACCTTCTACAGAAACACTGCAAACGTCCAGGAAGAAACACTGGTGTAGAGAGCCTGCAGACATCTGCCATCCTTCTTGCTCTCGCTTCCTGTCTACCAGGAGACATCACTACTGGAACACAGTTTATTTCATTTAATGCAGTGATTCGTCATGAGTGCATTCAGGATGAATATTACATATTGTGGTAGTTTGAATTGATGACCCCAATATATTCAATATTAAGTTTGTAGTTTGCATCTGCAGCCACCTGGCTGGAGGCATTGTCACTGGTTGGTCCAGCCCTAAGGTGTGGTGGTGGGTCTGAAATTCCAATCTAAAGATATGCAAAAGTGTGTCAAGCTAGAGTTCCTGGAGTGTGCTGTGTTGCTTTGGGCTTGTGGCTTTCTGTCTCTCTGTTTGTACCCGTGAAGGCAGGCCAGCTTCTTCTGCCATTATGGAACTTCCCCTGGATCTGTAAGCATCAAAAAATATCCCTTCCTCCATAACTGTGCCTGGTCTGGAAGTCCATCTCAGCGAACCTGAAACTGTCTGCCATACACATGAATGTGTGTTGTAGCCCTCTAAGAAAAGCTGTGTCTCTGAGCAGGGTCAGGTGTGTGCCGATGTAGCTGACAAGACTGCGAATTGGTAGACTCTCTAACACACTCAGCTCCAGGGGAAGTCCAAGTTTGTTCCTGGAACCATAGCCTATTGTTGGCCAAGGCTGTGTGTTGTACAATAAGGCACTTCAGGTCACAGCCAGCTTCAGTTGTGTGCTGAAGAATCCCTCTTGCCTGTTCGCAGACAGTGGAGTGCTGGCAGGACGACCTCTGTAGGCCTGTGGTGAGGTAGGACGGGAGCCCTGATGTGTAGTGTTTACTGATTTCCACCGTGTAAATACTCCCCCCCCGGGCTGATTTCAAGTGCCCAATGGTTTAAACACTGATTCTCAAAAGTCCTGCAGTTGTCTTGAAGAGTCAGCAGCTGGCTCCAGCACTCCAGCCCATTTCTCTCCCTAACAACAGCCGAGCTGCATGTGCACAGTCCCGATTCCTGTGGTTTCTCGGCTTTTCTCTGCTCCTTGCATCCATGCCTGCACTCCACGGTGAAATGGCAGGATGCCCAGGACAATGGCATTTATCTCTGGTGTTAGCAGCTTTTTCCCGGTTAGATTCTTTTAGCCATGATCCTAAGAAGACAGCAGCAAAGATTTGCCAAGCTGAATAGCTGTCCCGGTGCTTCCCTCCTGTGGGACTCCTGTCCTCACCTGGGGTGGGCCATCTGTCTTCCATAGGAGACTCGGCATTATGTTATTCTGACTCCTTCTGTCGGGGCGGGGGCTGGATTTGATGTTCATGAAAGTGATGTCGCAGATTATGCCTTCCAGGGACTTGGGACAGAGTTGAAAAAAAAGTAGGAAAATCACCTAGGAAGGTCAATATTACTATTATTCCATTACTCAACTGTTCCATACAAATGAGAGGCACAGAGGGCGGCTGCTATGGGGGTTCAGAGTGGGCAGGTAGAAAGGTTTTCATAAGGGATGAGGCGCTGAAATCTGCCTGAGGCCTAAGATGTTCACCCTTCAAAGTTTGGGGCTTGGGTTCCATTTCTTTTCTCATTTTCATCTACCACTTTGTATCCAAGAAAATACTTTTTTTTTTTTTTTTTTTTTTTGGTTTTTCGAGGTAGGGTCTCACTGAAGCTCAGGCTGACCTGGAATTCACTATGTAGTCTCAGGGTGGCCTTCATGGTGATCCTCCTACCTCTGCCTCCCGAGTGCTGGGATTAAAGGTGTGCGCCACCACACCTGGCTCTGAAAATACCATTTGAGATACCTTCATGACCAGCAAAATGCATGGACTCCAATCAGGGTTTTACCTTGAAACAGATAGATCCTACATACGTATGTATTTAAATCTATGCTTGCCACCACCCCAGATTCCATCCATGCCTAAAAGTCCTTTATGAGAACTTCAACATCCTTTGAGAGTCATTTCTACTAAGGTGTTGCCAAGGGACTCTTTGCTATAATGATTCACTGTGTTTAGAGCCCAGTGAACTCTTCCCCACATGTATAGAGTATTGAGAGAATGGCTCAAGTCCTTCAGGGATGTCCCTTCTGGTCCCACAGCCTCTCTGCTCATGTTCCTGAACAGAGCAGGCACCAGGCAGCTCAGGTGGGTCACATGGGTGGCAGAAGAAACCAGACAGGCTATACCAAAGTACCAACCCATGCTGAGTTCTGGGGCAGGAAGCATGTTGTGGTCAGTGGAGCATGAATGTCCAGTGTCATCACGGTTGTATATGCAGGGAAATGTACAAGCCAGACAGACAGTGAAGTTGTTCTCACTGGTGACATTTGTGCTGCATTCTTTCTCCCCCCAGTGAGCCTTGCGACACCAGAGGCTGGAGGCGCTGGGAGCCAAGCGGCTGATCAGGAAAGAGCCCCAAGAGGCAGCAAATACAAATTAATCACTAGACCCTCCCGTTCCCCTGAAACACCCACTTGCTACAGGGCAACTGCCAGCCAAGGGCAGCAATTTTCCACAGCCTTGGTATGAGTCTTACCTCTTGGAAAAGGCTACGAAACCACAGGGGTCAGGAAGCCCACGGTGGCTTTTAGCTGTTTTGCATGGAGTACCAGAGGGACTCCTCTGATGTTCCAGATGTGTAGCAGCTGGAGAAAATGTGTGTCTGTCCAAAAATCTGCACCACACCTTGGAAAAGAGAAGTGCTACGGGCTGCTAAAAACATGCTTCCTCTCCTTCTTCTCTCCTCCTTTTCCTCTCCTCTTCTCCCTCTCTTTCTTCTTATTCCTTTTTTCCCTTCTTTTTCTCTTAGGCTTATTTGAACCCCTAGACTTACTTGTTTAAAAAGAAATAAAGAGAGAAAAATCCCTTTGGCATCAGTTGTCTTGTTTTCTCAATTTTCTTGTCAACTGACTCATGACAAAAAAATGTCAATTTCAATCAATTTTCAATTCCACAGAACAGAAAAATAAGGAATTTATAGGCAGTCATTGGAAACAAAGGAAGCATCTGGTTTTTTAAGTATAATTTTTCTCTGAAGCAGTTCTAAGTAATAAGATCGTTTATTTTCCATCACCGTACCACGGAGAGGATTCTTATTTTTCCACAGAGCCACACAGGCCGGCTCAGGTGGGTTTCTTGGAAAAGCTCCCTCCTCCCCGCCACCCCCATCGTCTCCCAGTGTCACAGGACTTCCCCTTCCCAAGGCCCGCAGAGTGACCAGCACCTCTGCCCCTTTAAGTCCAGAGGGCTGAGCGGTCATGGGAAGCAGCCCGGGTTCCTCAGGGAGGGCATCCAAGCCTGGTTATCCCGGTTCATTTGTCATTTGAGTGACAATTCTCACTTTCACCCAGGAGTCTCCAGAGACGGTTTACGACATGGTGACTAAAAACCTCAGTCATGCGCTGGCAGTTTCCATAGATGAACCACCACCTCCCTTGCAAGAAGTAGGGAGTCTCATGTAGCCCCTGCCCAAACCACCAGCCTCCCGGGGCCTCCTTCCTGCCGCCATGGTGTCCATGGCCTGGCGACATAGTCCCACTCAGAAGCCATGTTGCACTCCATCAAAGGCTCTGGAATTCAGAGAAGCTTCAACTCTGGTCACTAGTCCCTGCCTCGGGAACACTTCTACCTCCGGAACACCCCTGCCTCAGGAACACCCCTGCCTTGGGAACACTTCTACCTCCGGAACACCCCTGCCTCAGGAACACCCCTGCCTCAGGAACACCCCTGCCTCAGGAACACCTCTACCTTAGCAATATTCCTGCCTCAGCATTCCCTTGCTCAACAGCTTTCCTTCTAGGCCCCACTCTTCCCTCTGCCCCTTTCTCACTCAGTCATGCACCTGATAACACAGAAAAACACAGCTCTCACCTCAAAGGGAATAAGAGATGATAGCTTATCCATGTACCAAATATGAGTGACCACGACCCAAGAACACACATTTAAGTCACTACAAATTCTGTGCTGCATTCCAACCTGACAGTTTCTCATGAAGTTTATATAGTAACAGAACAAAAAAAGTCATGAATCAAAATGTTTTCCAAGCCGGGCGTGGTGGCGCACACCTTTAATCCCAGCGCTTGGGGAGGCAGAGGTAAGAGGATCACCGTGAGTTGGAGGCCACCCTGAGACTACATAGTGAATTCCAGGTCAGCCTAAACTAGAAAGAGATCCTACCTTGAAAATAACCAAACAATAAACTAACAAAACAAGTGCTTTCCAAACGAATTGGTAGAAGTACCAGGTAGGTAGGTTACAGCAAAGTGGGGGAATTTCTTCTAAGGTCTCAAAGGCTATTTGATGCCATTCTTAGCTTTTGGGTGAAGTAAGGGGTGGAGGGGGGGGTCTGCTCATATATTCCAAAGGATTTACCTGATAGTCACAGGGTGTTACGTCGGACACAGGAGTGGGCAACAGATGACCATGAAAGGGGCTAGGACAGCACAAGATACCTTGGCTCTAGACCTACATTTCAACTTCCCAGAGTTACTGAAGTTCTAGTTAACCGTGAAGGTCTTAACACGGGTGTAAGGCTGATTTCGGGGAATGTGAGATCCCATGTCAAACACACTCCTTTTCCTGCCCAACACACCACGGTGGCCCTCAGCCCACCCTGGGAAGTCTCTGGTGATGGGCGGAAATCCCTACAGAACATCCCTGCTGTGTTGCTGGATCCTCATTTGTCTCTGGGAACCCATGTTCGTTAAAATGTGTGTGTGTGTGTGTGTGTGTGTGTGTATTATCTATCTATCTATCTATCTATCTATCTATCTATCTATCTATCACACACACACACACTTTTATTTATTTATTTTAGAGAAAGAGATAGACATTAAGCAAGAGTGAGTATGAGAGTTCCAGGGCCTCCACCCACTGCAACTGGACTCCAGAGTCATGTGCTGCTTTGAACATGTGGCTTTACATAGGTACTGGGAAATCAAATCCCAGCCATCACACTTTGCAAGCAAGTACCTTTAATCACTGAGCCATCTCCCCTTCCCATGGGAACCTGACTTTTTTTTTTTTTTTTTGGTTTTTCGAGGTAGGGTCTCACTCTAGCTCAGGCTGACCTGGAATTCACTATGTAGTCTCAGGGTGGCCTCGAACTCACGGTGATCCTCCTACCTCTGCCTCTCGAGTGCTGGGATTAAAGGCGTGCGCCACCACGCCCTGCATGAACCTAACTTTTGAGAGTTATTATTAATTTTTTTGGCTTCCCCGGCATTCCACTCCCAACCTTCCCAGGCAGACAATGCTCAGGGGGCCTCTCCTTCCTCCACCAAGGATGTTTTCATGTTCAAGGCTGAAAGAAAGCATGAATAGCCTGCAACAAAGAGGAAATTATGCCATGATTCTTCAGGGCACCAGTGGACATGGCCAATACTCTGGGTATCAGCTTTAAGTCTCAGTAAACCACGTAGAGTCTTTCAGTCTTAGATCATGCAGGCTCTTGGCTGCACTGTGATTTAGGTTCAAACAGTAAGTGTAGCAGTTTGATGTATTACGTGTGTATTGTGTACCAGGCATTCTAGCTGTGATGTAGACACAGGAGAGAATAAGATGGAGGAGTGTTCCCTGGTTTCATGCAGTTGGTGAGGGCAGCTGGGTGATGGGGATGGGGAATGATGGAGATGGAATGTGTCTAGGTGCTGTTCCCCATTTTACCTCTCGGAAAATCGAAGCTGGGTGCATAGGTCAAGCCAAGAGAAGAGCTTGTGCCTACCGCGCTTGGTGAGCACAGAGCTCAAGTCCCTGAGAACTCTGCAGTCCCAGAAGTCACAGGAAGTCTCACGGTTGTCATCCAGTGTCAACTCTAGTTCAACTTCTCCCTCTAGCCAGGGGCTGGTAGCCAGTGCTGGGGACACACATTTACTGAGTGTTGGCAGGAGAAGAGGTGAAAGAGAAGCTGGGACCCTGTCCCAGTCAGCTTTTTTTGGGGAGGAAGAAGAGGGAACTAGCCTTTGTTGCCCTTGTGCTCTTCCTAAGTCCCGAGTTCATGTTCCTACAGCTGGGTCTGACCTGATAATGTTCATTCCTTCCCTTAGCAGAAACGCTTGTGCCTGGAATATTCTCACTCTCCAGGGAGGCAGCAACTTCTCCAAGACCCTTTCCAGCTGGTGTTTCTGGAGTCAAAGTTCCATGGACTTAGAGTAGGGGGAGAATTAGACCCCCCATTTTACAGAGAAATAATATGATTAAGGGAAGGCCAAATTAGTTTCTTGTTTCTCCTTCATCACAATTTTGCACGAAGTCCCCTGTGCCCATTTTCAGATGAGGAAACTGAGGCTCAGGAACAGAGTAGGTACCCTACTCAAGGTCAGCCAGGACAGGCGGAGTTCCTGCCACCATGTCTCGCTGACGTGTGATTTCGTGGTTGTTCAAATTCTCAGGGCTTGCTTGCCTTCCCCACACCTGGAAATTCATTATACTGCCCCTCTTATCAAACAAGGTGACCTTAAATTACTATAGATGAAATGGAAAAGCAATTCTCATTAAGGAGGTCAATGAATTTGCCCTAATTTTTAAAAAATACTGAATTTCAAGGATTAAGGAAAATTAGTAAGTATCCAGGAAAATTACTACAAATGCCCTTAGACTTCTTCATTGCATGAAACAAAATAATTAACTAATACTGACATAATTTAAAAGGGAAAAATTTATGAGCCACTGACTCCTGTTTAATATTTATGAAACACTTTTGTTCAGCCGTTAGTGTTTATACATACACATACAAATTTTCAGATATTCTAGACTTTGGAAAGTCAGCTACCAGGATAATGCCCCCAAAAAATTATTTAAAGAAGATCACTAGTCACTTGCTGGATAGATGAGATAAAATAAATAACATAAAAAATGCAAAAAAAAAATTATAGTCAGTGTGTGAGTGTTAAACCCTGAAACTGATTAAATCTAAGTAAATCTGAATAATTATTGCTAATTTGAAGACATGAAGTAATATAAATTGGGGTTTTGATTTTAGATATTATGATAACTATTGAACAAAAGATACATATCAACAAGTGATAACATAGCAACAATAATTCAAGTCAAAAATTCCCTACCTAACGAAGCACATCTGGAGGTGGTTGAAAGGCAATTTTAATAATGTACTAAATTCCATGTCTTACATCAAAGAAAAGCAATAAGGGGGCTGGAGAGATGGCTTAGTAGTTAAGGTGCTTACCTGTGCAATCTAAGGACCCAGTTTCAATTCCCAAGATGCAAATGGTGGAACATGTGCCTGGAGTTTGTTTGCAGGGGCTAGAGGCCCTGGTGCACCCATTCATTGTTTCATTCATTCATTCATTCATTCTCTCTCCTCTCTCTGCCTCTTTTCTCATAAATAAATAAAATTTTAAAAAAGGAAAAGTGGTACAATTTCATTCATGCCTCAGTAGATAAGGAAAAATAAATTCAAATTAATAATACCTGTCGCATAGTACAAAGGGGGCATATCACATTTTTTTTCAAATTATTAGAAGGAAGAAAGGGACAGGAAATAGACCTCATGGTGTCTAGTCATTGCCCCTACACTGTGGAATCATGTGGATTCTGTTACCTACTGTTACTTGTTTGCATTTTCCATATTCTGTATAAGAAACATGGCTTATTTCATAACACAAAACAAAAGCTACAGCAGCATTTATGGGGGAAAAGTTGCTTCTTTAAAAAACAACATGCCCACAAACTTTTCCTAGTTCATCACACCAAACCTGTTTAGTCATCTGTGGTCTCTGCATGACTGTGATCTGTTTCAAAGCCTTAAATGTGGGGATAGAGAATTTATATGTAATTGGTATATCTGGAACCTTCTATATTGGGCTACTTTTACGTTTGCAAACAGTATCAGGTGAAGGGAGAAGTCAGTAACCTCCCAGTGACAGTTATGGCCACTCAACCATCTGGGCAGAACCTCTCCTGTAAGGACTCCATTGTTAGCTTTTGAAAGTCACAATTATTGTCACCACTACCACCGCCATTATCGCTATCTTTTTTTTTAATCTGAGAGAGAGAGAGAATGTGTGTGCCAGGGCTTCCTGCCTTGCAAACGAACTGCAGATGCATGCACCACCTTGTACATCTGGTTTACGTGGGTCCTAGGGGATTGAACTAAGGTCCTTTGGCTTTGCAGGCAAGCACCTTACCTGCTGAGCCAGCCCTCCAGCCCTCATCTCTATCTTTTAATGAGCAGGTAATGTGTGCCAGGCTGGGTACTCGATACCTTACCTGCATACCTTCATATTCATTCTCACTACAACTTTATGAGGTAAGAAGAATCCTTGTCCCTTTTCATAGTGAGACAGGCTCAGTGAGGTAGAAGGAGTCTGCCTGATGACTGAGGGTGACCCAACATGGCTTACAGTGATTTCAAAAATGATAAATTTGTGGGGCTGAGGAAATGACTCAGCAGATTAAAGAATTGACTACACAAGCATGAATACTTGAGCCAGCTCCCCAGATGCCATGCAAAGCCAGACACTGTAATACTAGTGTGTAATCCCAGTGTGCTTAAGGCAAGAAGGAAGCTGGAGACAGGAGCATGCTCCTGTCATCCTGGGAAACAGAGCAGCGAGCAAGAGAGCCTGCCTCAGATGAGGTGAAAGTAGGACCGATTCTGGAAGTTGAACTCTGACTTCCACACAGGCGCCACAACGCAGCCATGCCCACACTCACACACACGATCGCATATACTTCCACAATACACACACAGAGAACTAAATTGTTTCCGTGCTAATGACAGAACAGACACTGCCCATTTGACGGTGGGTGACAATTGTCTGAAGGAGATCTTCACAGAAGGTACTGGGTATAAGCCCTGAAACAGGAAGGGACCCAATATACCCCAGGTGGAGGACCAATTAGGATTAGGGGGATGATAAGGCAGGCAAAGAGAATTGCAAGGACCCTCGGAGGTGCAGCCATGGGCGTGGGATGGCTGATGATGGAGGGGGTCCAAGAGTCCTCTGAGGCTTTGAAGCTTCTTTAGACAGTGCTGGGGACTCTTATGCTTTAGTCACCTACCAAGGCAGGAGTGGTTGAGGGGCTGGGTAAACTGGACATGGGGAACCAAAGCCCTCAGCTCCGTGACCTTCTTCTGCTCTCTCCCACTCCTTCTTTCCACTCCATCCCAGCCACAGTGGTTCCTGCAGACCTAAGACACTGGACAGATTCCACCTTGACGTTTATGGACCAGTTCCCTTGGCTCACAGGTCTCAAGTGTTTGCAGCGTCCCCTCCTTACTGACACTATCTTGGCGAGTCCTGCCCTTCCCTTTCTCCTGATAGTGCTGCATTTTTCTCCACCGTGAACATGGCTTTGCAACACGTCATGTAGGGAATTTGTCCACTGCTATGCTCTGACAGCTGGCACATAGTGGGGTCATTAAGTACATGCCCACTGGTGATGGGACATGGACCATACCCAGATGTCAGGGAAGAGAGCTGGCATTCATGAAAGGAGAAAATAGGGTTGGTCTGGAACGTTTTTCAAAGGAGCTGGTAAGATGCCAGGCAACTGTGAAGGTGCTACTGGCAATGAGGAGTCGGGGGTCAGGTTGGGAGCCTGGGTTGGGGGCAGAGAAAGGACAAGAGAAATCTTAGGTAGGGAGGGAGGCAAGAGCACTGATTTCAGCAGTGAGGGCAATAGGAGCTGTAAAGTCAGGGTTTTGACAAATATATTTCTATTTATTTTTAAGCAAGGAGAGAGAAAGAGAGAGAAGAGAGAGGAAAGAGAGAGTGAGCACAAGTGGCAGGGTCTCCAAGGGCCAAAAATGAACTCAAGACACATGTGCTGCTTTGTACATACACCTTTCCGTGGGTTCTGGGGAATCGAACTCAGGTCATTAAGCTTTGCAGTCAAAAGCCTTAACTGCCATCTCCAGCACTGAAGTCAGGTTTTGAAAATCAAGGGAGGAGACCTTGTCACTTATGTTACAAAGGCAGCAAGGAAATGGGAAGGAGGCTTGGGTGTGAGAAGAGCCCATCTGGGGATTCCAAGTGCTCTTCCAAAAAGGAGGAGTTTCTTTATTTTTTTTTCTGGTGTATGTGTGTGTGTAGTATGTTCACTGTAGCACACGCGAGCGCGCGTGTGTGTGTATGTAGTATGTTCATTGTGGTGCATATATAGAATGTTCATTGTGTGCAATGTATGCAAATATGTGTGCACAGGTATGTGGAGGCCAAAGGGGGACATTGAGAGTCTTCCACGTTGCTCTTTTGCCTTCTTTCACAGAGACAGAGCTCTCCGTTTTTCTGTTAGACTACCAGACCAGGAAGCCCCAGCAATCCCCCTGTCTCAGTCTCCCTCAGTGCTGCGGTGACAGGAATACACAGCCATGCCGGGTTTGTTATATACATGGTGTGGATTAAACTCAGGTCCTTAGGCTTACCCACTGATGCATCTCCCAGCCGTGAAAATGAGTTTTAATCATGTGGCATAGACAGAGACAAGCTCTGTGCAGAACGATGTAGTAACCGCCTTGCGGTGGCGGATCCTGTGAATTGTGACCAGATCCAGGTGGATTGTGCTTCAAGTGCCCACAGTACATTGAACTATGACAATTTTGAAGACTTATAGGGGAAAGAATGTAATAGATTTTAAGATTTTTTTAAAAAAACTGTTTTTTCAATATTTTATTTTTATTTATTTATTAGAGAGAGAGAGAGAGAGATAAAGAGAGAGGAAGAGAGAGAATGGGCATGCCAGGGCTTCTAGCCACTGCAAATGAACTCCAGATGCATGTGCTACCTTGTGCATCTTACACAGGTCCTGGGGAATCAAACTTTGGTCCTTTTGCTTTGCAGCCAAGCACTTTAACCAGTAAGCCATCTCTCTGGCCCAAGAGTTTTTATGTTGAACACATATTACAATTTCATCTCAAGTATACTAGGTGAAACTAGGTTATATTTGGTGAAATAAATATGTTGTTAAAGTAGTTTCATCTCTTTTTTTTTTTTAACCTTTTTAGTTGATTACTACAAACTTAAATTTTTTCATGTGGCCCAGATCATAGGCTTACTTTACAGAGTTTGATAGCCAGTGGTGAAAAGTTACCAACACATACAAACATCCCTTCCCTTCATCCCTCCCTCTCCCTCCGTTCCGTCCTACTTCCCTCCCTTCCTGCCTTCCTCCATCCTTTCCTCTTTACCTTCCCTTCCTCTAGAAACAAATACCATTCAGTAGCTACATTGTTTTCTGAATGGACACCCAAGTGGTTAATCTTCTATTCTCAAGAAAATAGAGGCTTTTCATAATATCAAATCATCAAATTGCTTTAGCATTAAGTTGCCTGGAACTACATTAAAGTCAATGATATGTAGTCCATTAGCTGTACCAAGCTCTTGGCCTCCCTGGGAGGGAAAAAAAAAAAAAAAAACTGCAGAAATGAGGTTTCTTCTACATTAAGCAGCAAATAAATGAAGCCCTTTGAAGAAACCACCTACGAGACATCCTGGGATTGTAATTACCCAGCCCTCCAATTTGGCAAACAGAGGTTTTTCTTGCAACATTACCATCTTGCAAATAATAATTCCTCCTGGTAGGAGTGGGCAAGGCCATGGATTGCCTGGGTCTGAGACAGTCCAAGCTGCTGCTTAAGAAGGAAATTCCTAATGTTCATCTTGGCTAGAGCCAGGAATTGTTTCTGGACACTGTAAGGTCAGCCTTAAGCTTTTCTGTATCTGCGTGTAGAGAAATGAATTTGCTTATTTTTGAGAAAAATGAGAGCACTTAGTAAAGTTGCTCCTATTACCCTCTCATTTCTTTTTTTAAAATTGTTTGCATGGGGCTGGAGAGATGGCTTAGCAGTTAAGGCGCCTGCCTACTAAGCCTAAGAACGCTGGTTCCAATCTCCAGGTCCTACGTTTAGCCAGATGCAAAATGACTCAAGGGCGCAATGCCGCACTTGCCCACAAGGGGGTGCACACATCTGGAGTTTGTTCACAGCAGCTGAGAGACTGCTGGCGCACCCATCTCTGTCTGTCTCTCTCTGTGTCTCTCTCCAAAAATAAATAAAATAATAAAAATAAATAAATAAAATTGTTTGCATGTGCATATGTATAGTAGGTGTGGCGTGGCGTGGTGTGTGTGTGTGTGTGTGTGTGTGTGTGTGTGTGTGTGCACGCGCACGTGGGTGTCTATTTGTGGACCACAGTGCCTGTGTAGAGGCCAGAGGAGAATGTCAGGTGTCCTCCTGCATTGATCACCTACTAATTCCAGAGCTCTCTGTTTTCACAAGCCCCAGCAATTCTTTGTTTTCTGCTCCCCACAGGACTGGGGTTACAGCCATGCATGGCCATGTGGGTCCTGGGGACTAGAACTCAGCAATCTCAGATCCTCGTGCTTGTGCAGGAAGTACTGTCGATTGCTGAACATCTCTCCAGTCCTGACCAGTTATTTCTATGAATAGAATTGAGCCTTCAAATACAGAGCCGAATAACTGCATAGCAGCCCTCCTGCAGGCGATGACAACCTGGGAGCTGCTTGGACCCATGCGACAATCATCAGAGTCCAGAAGAGCCTTTCTGTCTGTCCTTCACTCTATCTGGCCAGCCACCCTCATGGCTTGCTTCTTCTTCTTCTTCTTGTGTCCCCCCTCCCCCAGGATCCTCATTGGATTTCCAGGGGCTCCTCTCCACCAGAGCTACAGCTCAGTAGGTAGAGTGCTTACATGGCATCAATGAGACCCTGGGTTTGATCCCCAGCACCGCATAAGACAGTGTGTGGTGATGCAGGACTGTAAGGCCAGCGCGGGGCAGGCAAAGGCAGGAGGATCCAACATTTATGCTCATCTTTGGCTACGTAGTGAGTTCTAGGCCAGCCTAAGCCACATGAGACCTTGTCTTAAAAAAATAAATAAATCACTGGGAAGCAGTCCAGTCTTTAACTATTTATTTAGGAGCTTAGAGTTTAAAAGGATACCTCTGGGGCTGGAGAGATGGCTTATCAGTTAAAGTGTTTGTCTGCAAAGCCAAAGGACCTCAGTTGGATTCCCCAAGACCCACACAAGCCAGATGCACAAGGTGGTGCATACGTCTGGAGTTTGTTTGCAGTGGCTGGAGGTCCTAGAATGCTCATTTTCTCCCTGCTTCTTTCCTTTCAAATAAATAAATAAAATTTTGAAAAATAAATAGATACCTCTGGTAACCAATTAGCTACTGCTATTTTTCCTTCTTCCTCCTCCTCTCTCTTCTGCCTTAACTTTCTCTCCCCCTCTCTCTTCCTTACCTTCTTCTTTCTCCTTTTCTGCCTAGAAAATCCTCTAGGGGGTTGGAGAGATGGTGTAGCCTTAAGGCGCTTGCCTGCGAAGCCCAAGGACCCATGTTTAATCCTCCAGATCCCATGTGAACCAGACACACAAAGGTGAGGCAAGCGCAAGGTCACACATACCCACTAGGTGGTGTAAGCATCTGAAGTTCAATTGCAGTGGCTGAGGCCCTGGTGCACCAATTTTCTCTCTCTCTGTGTGTGTGTGTGTGTGTGTGTGTGTGTGTGTGTGTGTGTCTGTCTGTCTGTCTGTCTCTCTCTCTCTCTCTCACACACACACACACACACACACACACACACACACACACACACACACACACACACACACAGAAAAAGAAAGGAAATCCTCTAGGTACTAAAGGAACAAGACAAGAAGGAGAAGATGCCAAGTAAAGGTCTGAATCCTGACCATGCCCCAGCCTCCAGCCAATCTCACCTCACTGACCCTATAGGGAAACTCTGACTTCAGAATCAGAACTTTTGTATTTGGACTTCTGTATTCTCATCATGGTCAGCTATTACATAAGGGACAACCTGGGTGAGGTGAGCTCTGCCCACCCACAAAGCCAGAGATGGACACATGAAGCAAGAGGGATTTGGAGACCTGGCTGTGGCACCGCTGTGCCTGCTGCTTCTTTGGACCTGGCTGGAAAGGGACATCTTCTGCAATTCCACTTACCCATCTTCAAGGGGTCCTTTTTCTGGGGTCTGACTTTGGATGAGTGGGGGAAATTTTGTGCTTTAGATTGCCCAATCTCTGTCCCTCATTTCCTTTCATCATAGTAATTTAGTGACTAAGGCAATGGTCATTTCAAGAAATTCCTATTCTCTTTCTTTTTATTATTTGAGAGAGACACAGAGAAAGAGAGAGAGACAGAAACGGAGAGGAAGAGGCAGAGAGAGAGAGAATGGGCACACCAGTGGCCTCTCAGAAGCTGTGAATGAATTCCAGATGCATGCACCCCCTTGTGGGCAAGTGCTGCATTGCATGCTTGTGTCACTTTATGTCTGACTAAACATGGGACCTGGAGAATTGAACAGATGTTCTTAGGCTTGGCAGGCAGGCACCTTAACCGCTAAGCCATCTGTCCAACTCTCTTTCTCTTTAAAATACTTTATTTATTTATTTATTTATTTATTTATTTATTTATTTATTTATTTGAGAGAGAGAGAGAGAGAATGGGCATACCAGGGCCTCTAGCCACTGCAAACAAACTCCAGACACATGTACCACCTAGTGTATCTGGCTTTACTTGGGTCCTAGGAAATTGAACCTGGATCCTTAGACTTTGCAGGCAAAGGTCTTAACCGTTGAGCCATATCTCCAGCCCCCTATTCTCTTTCTCTTTCTTTTTTTTTAATTTGAGAGAGAGACACTAAGAGAGAATGGGTGCACCAGGGCCTCTCAGCTGCTGTGAATGAACTCCAGACCCGTGCACCCCTTGTGTGTATGTGCAATATTGTGCCCTTGCATCAGTTTTGCATCTGCTAAAAGTGGGACCTGGATATTCAAACGGGCATTCTTAGGCTTTGCAGGCAGGTGCCTTAACCGCTAAGCCACCTCTCCAGTCCCTGTTCTTTCTTTGAAAACAATTTTTTTTCAGCTGGGCGTGGTGGTGCACCCCTTTATTCCCAGAGCTCAGGAGGCAGAGATAGGAGGATCGCTGTGAGTTTGAGGCCACCCTGAGACTACATAGTGAATTCCAGGTCAGCCTGAACTAGAGTGAGACCCTACCTCAAAAAAACAACAACAAAAAAAATTGTTTCTATTTATTTATTTGACAGACAGAGAGACAGATAAGGGAGAGAGAATGGGCATACCTGGGTCTCTAGCCACTGCAAATGAACTCTAGAAGCATGTGCTACTTTGTGCATCAGGTTTACATGGGCCTCGGGAATCGAACCTGGGTCCTTTGGCTTTGCAGGCAAGCACCTTAACCACTAAGCAATCTCTCCAGGCCCGATTCTCTTTCTTAATATGCGTCATTTGGTAGAGATGGCTAAACAGATCATGGGCTACGGGTAGTTGGTGTGTGTGAGCGGGTCTAGGCAATCAGCAGGTCCTCTCCCTCTGGCTCGAGCAATGCATTCGGGGATGTTAGCTGGGGACTGGGATGCAGGAGCAGCTCCAGCAATGTCTAAGGAGGAAGGTGCTCGATGCAGGGCAGTGGGTACCCATGAGCTTCCTGGAAGGCCCGAAGGAGCTGGCTAGGGATAGATGTGATGGTTAATATTGCCAACTTGACAGGATTTAGCATCACCATGGAAACACCCCTAAACATATCAACGAGGGACTTTCTAGATTTAGTTACTTAAGTGGGAAGACCCACTTTAGCTGTGGGGGTGGCAACATTCCACGGGCTGGGTTCTCGGACTGAATAAAAAGCAGAGAGCTAGCTGAATGGCGGCATTCGTTGCTCTCTCCTTCCCGACCGAAGATGCAACGTGACCAGTTGCCTCCGCCGTGATGGACCACCCTCTCCAACCGCGAACCAAACTAAGCTCTTCTTTAAACTGCTTACCAGGCATTTGTCACGGCAATAAGAAAAGTCATTAGTCCAGTGGGTTTCTGGGAAAGTTGTCCATTGCTTTCCAGGGATCAAGCAGGAGAGTGGGGAGTGAGGTGCCCCTACGGGAACTGCTGCGTTCAAGAGTTCTGAAGCATCTGGACACGTGTGGAGCTGGTCTGGAAGTGAAAGTACTGTCAGGGCAACAGCCAAGCAACAAGAAAATGCTCTCCCCTTGCTACTGACTCTCAACCCTCATTCCAGAGCCTTCGATAGGTAGGGACAGACCCTAGCTGAGAAGAAGGCCGGCAGTGTAACTTTCATCCTGACACCTCAGCCGCTCCCAGAAACCCCTAAAACAGGAGGCCTGCGTGGGCTCTGGTACTGGTTCACCATGTCCATCACGCTAGATGGACACATAGCTCAGCTCGAGTGACAAGAGTCATACGATGACATTGGCTTGGTCAACGAAGGGAAGAGAAGCCCTTTCCATTCTCTGCTATGTTTGACCATGAGTTGGCCTTGACTCCTAGAAGACCCAAGCACAGGGCTGTAGAGAGTAGCTGAGAACAGTGGCAGTATGAGAGACTATAGGGACCTTGTCTTGATGATGCCTCTTAAAAGCCCTGAGAGGAGAGGTGGAAGGTGAGAGGGAAGCAAAGGTGGAGGTGGGTCTTGAACTCCAGCCATCTGACTCCTAGGTTAAGCTTTTTCCCATCATGCAGCCCTAGGTCCTGGATCTCCACGTAGAACCTGTGGGCCCCTGGCCAGCAGTGCCCCCTGAATGGCACAGGGGCTGATTGGTCACCTAGCAAGCACAGCTGCTTGCACAATGGGCCTTAGCCGAAAAGCACTCAGAACACATTTTCCCGACAGACCTGGTGGAGCCTGGGTGTGTATGAATAACTCAGGGCCAGAGCCTGGCTGATGGGGAGCTCAGAGCCAGCTTTGAAAACACCCTAGGGGCTCTCTTGGAGTGGCACTCTGAAATGTGGCCACACCGGTTCAGGCTATTTTAAGCTTCGGAAATGGAGGGAGGTGAAGCAGGGTGAACCAGTGGGCACCCAGGGCAGATGAGTTCCAGGCCAGCTCTCCCATTGGGTGGTTCCAAGGTCACCTTGGGCCCTTCCCCTATCAGTGGGACTTTGCTTTCTTTTTGTTTTCATCCCTTTGGAAGGATGGGAAGGAGCTAAAGCGGAGGGACCCCTGGTCCAGAGGACTTGGTTTAAGGAGAAAAAAAATGGGCAAAAATGTTGCCTGCCAATTTGTAAGCATTTTTTCTTAAATTCACTTTTGACATTACTGTTATGTAACCCTCCGCCACCCTTTGAGACAGGTCCAGCCATTGTTTCCATCTGCCACAGGAAGAAACAGAAGCTCAGAGAAAGTGAGTAGCTTGCCCAAGGTCACCAGCAGAGCTGCGATCTGAAATCAGGTGGGAGGGCAAGGGTGGAACACTGGCCTCCCCTTTGTGAAGTTAAGTGGGTATATTCTCTTAACTACCATTGTGCCACGTGGTCTGGACACCCAGTAATAGTCAGAGCTCCCCTCTATGCAGGTGCTGCATTCGATTCCGCCTGGCAGCTCTGGAAGTTCCATTTTATATGCCGCATTTTTCAGATTATAAAACGGAAGGTCTCAGAGCTTAAGAGCCCTGACCAGGAATACATAGCCATATGGAAGCTACAGAGAGCAAGAGAATTACACTCAGTCCTCTCTCCATGGCCTGTGTTCTTAGCTTTAGATAGGGACTAAATCTTTTTTTTTTAAATATATCTTTTGAAATTTTATTTTGATATATTCATTTATTAGAGAGAGAGAGAGAGAATGAGAATGGGCCCTCCAGGGCCTCCAGCCACTGTAAAAGAACTCCAGATGCGTGCACCCCATTGTGCATGTGGCTTACATGGGTCCTGGGGAATGGAACCTGGGTCCTTTGGCTTTGTAGGCGAGCGCCTTAACTGCTAAGCCATCTCTCCAGCCCAGGGTTAAGTCTTTTAATTAAGGTTCTGAAGAGAGTTCAGTGGCTCCCAGGACACCTATTTCAATCCCCTCCTCATTTCACACTGAGGAAACAGGTTCTCAAAGGTCAGTGGATGGCTGGGCCGGGCCCCCATCTCCACAATTTTTTAAAAAATTTTATTTATTTATTTGCAAAAAGAGATAGAGATAGAAGAGAGATAGACAGAGTGAGAATGGGCACACCAGGGCTCCTAGCCACTGTAAATGAACTTGAGATGCATGCGCCCCCTTGTGCATCTGGCTTACATGCATCCTGGGGAACCGAACCTGGGTCCTTTGGCTTTGCAGGCGAGCACCTTCACTGCTAAGCCATCTTTCCAGCCCTCTCCATAGTCTTTGACAGTGCATTAGGAAACTCATTGTCCCTGGCCTTCCATTAGGTTTTAGGGATTCCCATCTTCCTTATTGGGTAGTCATCCTTCTGCAACAGCACTAACCAGTTTGTCCTCGGGTTTCTCCATCTTATCTCTGCCTTATCTTCTGACAAGAGATCAGTGATCTGTAACCCACAGAGACTGAGCCAGGCCTTCACAGCAACAGATTCTTCTTTGTGGAGAAGTCTTTTTCCAAGACATGACTTCCTGTACTACAGTATCGATCCCATAATTTTTCACCACTGCAATACACTCTATAATACGTTGTCCATACCCTTTCTGCCACCCAGACGCCTCTGCCACTGACATCCTAAGAGCAGCTTCGTTCTGATGCCACAACCCTCTTCTGGCTTCTTCTTCAGAGTTTCTTTCAGATACTTACTGGAGGTTGAGGAGGTGGTGGTGGGCAATGAGAAATAAAAAGTCTAGAATATGGAATGGGCGGACTATGGAAATAAAATCCATATTGTCTTATAGAGATGGATTTATAAAAAAAGAAAAAGGATCAAGAACCTTATAGAGTCTGTACTGACGGTGAAATCCAGGAATCAATAGGCATTTGACTTTTCCTTAGGTACTTTTAGGTACTATTGTTTTAAATAGAACTAAATTATGGCCCAAAGTCGCATTTTAAACTCCTTTGATTCTTCTCTGTTCATTCAGCCAATGGATATGGACTGCGATTTCCCTCTGTTTCAGACACTACAGAAGCCAGGCGTTGCTTGGTATGGTGGCTCATGTCTATAATCTAAGAATTCTGCAATCGGGAGGCTGAGGCAGGAGGATCGTGAGTCCTAGGCCAGCCTGAGGTACATGGTGAGGCTTGGTTCTGAGCCAAACTGGGTTCCTGCTTTCTCAGAACCCTGTCATCTAGTGAGAGACACCAATGTGTATCTGCTCCGCTCTGAAATCATGTCCCATCACAGTAGCAGGACATCAAGGGGTGGGGGAGGCGGGGTAACAGAACAACCTGTGTGGCCTTCAGCTTTTCCGTGGCTTGGGGACCTATGGTGTGCTTGGGTCTCAGAGAGGCCTGACTGCAGCACAGCTTTTCTAGGCCGCCCTTGTAAGAGGAATTTCAGACTGAAGGCCTGTGGCAGGAGTAAATTATAAATTACTGGAGAGACTACAAGTAGCTGAGTATTGCCCAGGAGAGGAGATCCTGGGGAAGGTGTGGCTGGCACTTGGGTAGGTTGGCATTTGGGCTTCTGAAGGGTCCCGTGTGTTATCGAAAGGAATTTATATTGTCTCGTGAAGGCTGTGAAAAGCTGCTGAAAGAGGTTAAGCAGGAATGTGAAATGACTAGGTTTCTAATTTGGAAAGTTTGCTCTGGAGGATGAAAGTGGACGGTTCATGAAGCCAGGAGCCGTCAGAGGGGCCCAGGCACCAACCACCTGCACCAAGACCCCAGGGGAAGAAAATAAAGGAGGAAAGAATGAATGCTAGATTGATGAAGAGAGTGCTTGAGTGTCTGATTTGCTAAAAAAAAAAAAAAAAAAAGTAGAAGAGCTTTATAATCAAAACTAAATCTATCTATCAATCAATTATCTATCTATCTATCTATCTATCTCACAGGAAATTAGGGAAAGATTTAAAAAAATACCCAGGTATCACATCATCCCAGTACAACCAGTAAACCATTCATTTCCTTCCCATATTTCCATTAGTTTTCAACACTAAGTTAATTTCTTAGGTGACATTTTTCTTGAATGTTAGAAGGATAGCAGGCCACACTATGTGCTTAGCAGGACATACTGTGTGCTTCTTCCAGTCTATGAAGACTCATTTTAGGGAAACTCCATCCACATTTCTTATTTTAAAGACCATATTTCAGTGTGTAGTTGTTTTTTTTTTTGTTGTTTTTTGTTTTTTTTTGGCATATATATGTGTGATTTGTGTGTGGATGCACATGTGTATGCAGGCCAGAGGTCAAGGTCAGGTGTCTTTCTCAATTGATCTCCACCTTATTAATTAATTAATTTTTTACTTGAGAGAGAGAGAGAGAGAGAGAATGGGCACACCAAGACCTCCAGCCACTGCAAACAAACTCCAGACATATGTGCCACCTTATGCATGTGGTTTACACAGGTCCTGGGGAATTAAACCTGGGTCCTTTGGCTTTGTAGGCAAGCTCCTTAAGTGCTAAGCCATCTTTCCAGCCCCACCTTATTATTATTATTATTATTTTACATAAGCTCTCTTACTGGATTCAGCTAGACTAGTTAGCCACAGGTGTGCACTTCTGCACCCCAGCTTTTATGTGGTGCTGGAGATCCGAACTCAGGTCCTCAAGCCTGCACTTTACTGACTAAGTCATCTTCTCAAGCCCCGAAGGTCAGATTTCTTGCCTATCTAAGAGCTGGTCACTTGGTTGTCACTGTTATGCAGTTTCATTCCTTCCATCACTTGGTGCATCCAATTTCTTGATCCCATCTACTTCCCCACAGTCCATAAAAATAATCAAGATGATGGAACTCCACATGTCTCTGTGTCCTGGAAAATTTAGCACGAGCTGCCAAGAAATAACAGTGTTCAAATTAATCCTTGCTGTGGCCAGTGAGGCCAACTCTTGAAGGAATCAGTGGAGAGAGAATCCATTTTTCATTCAGCACTCTGGTGCTTTCTCTGCCAGAGTATTTGCTGAGCACTGTTTGGCCTCCTGTGAGAGCCTGGAAAAGAAAAAAAAAAAAAAAAAAAGTCATTGAGAGACCTACAGAAAGTTGTGCTGGCACTAGCTAGCCCCCCAGTGGGTCAGAATGATTTGCTATTGGCAAGCCTGAGTTCTCCATAGGCAGGAACGGAAAACTGAAGCCCTCTTTGGGGAAGGTATTATGCAGAATTCAGCAGTCTTGGCTCAGGGGGGACATCCAGACAGTGGCCTTATTCTGTGTTATCAGGCTGAGGAGCGATGTTAAGAGAGAGGCAAGCTTGGCACAGGAACCGAATCCACTAGCTAAGCTGCCGCAGGGTTTCGGTGGAGCGTGGGCAAATCCGAAGCCCCTAGATTCATTCTTTGGACTTCCTATGTTCCCATGGCTGCAAGGAGCCTTCACTGTCTTGAGCATGTGCCAGGAAGAAATATGGTGATCGATGAATCTAGTGCAGGAGGGAGATTAAAAGTGGCCCATGGATTATTGGGGAGAATTGGGCACGTGCTGTCTGTCCACTCAAAGCGGGACTCCCACAGTCTTCATCTGTCACATGCCCTTGTGTGAGGACGGTAGGAAGGGGTCCAAAGGTATGTTCTCTGGGGCTGTGCCCAGGCTAATTTTACATGACAATGGCTGCTCTATGCTCTTTCAGGGAGCACTGGAATGCCTTTGCTGGCTCCTGTGGCCTGGCGACCAGACTTGGAAAAGTCTCCTCCTGGGGCTTCCGGCTCAGCCCAACAGCAGGCCAGAGACTCACACTGTGAGTCGCCTACAAAGCCAGACAAGCATTTCCTCTGGTGGCTCAGTCCATTGGTTGTCACAAAAGGAAGCCTCTGCAGGACACAGAGGAAGGCTTTTCCTTACCTGCTGCAAGGCAGGAGAGACTTTCCACTCCACACTGGTCACTAGGAGATTGTGCAAGCCAGCGTGTCAGAGTGTTTCTGGTGACTTCCTATGGACCTCACCCTTCTCAGTCCATCCACGTGCAAACACCCCATATGGGCAGAGAAAGAGAGAGCCCAGGAAAATAACATCAGGTTTTGTCCCACTGGCTTGTTGGTCAATACATATGAACTGGTTTTGAAATTTCCTGATCTCTTTTAAAAAAGATAACGAGAACTGAATAGCTTCTTTTTTTTTCCCCTTCTTTTGAAGGAAATTACTGATAAAGAAACTGACATAAGCAAAGAAAAATGCAAGTACTGTGTTCTTTGAAGAGCAATAGAGGCAGCAAACAGGGAAATGGCATAAGCGGTGACCCATAGTTTGTCCCACTTGGGCATCTCATTTCCATTCATACACAAAGGGGACATTGTTGTTCGCAAGTCACCTTCAGAAAGAGATAGAACAGCAGGGGGAAGGAGTTTTAATTACTATTATTAGGGATTTCTTTTTTTCTTTTTGGTTTGTTCTTTCTAAGTAGCTCTTAAGTAGAGTGCCCCAGCACAATTTAATCTCTCATGTCAACATGCAGCCTACACAAGCCCCACATTCACACCTAGGGCCTAAGAGTATCTCTCCATAGGGAAGTCAAGGTCTTACTAGCTCAATCTGGACAGTCACTTGCAGAGCTCAGAACCTTCCTGGCTTAAATCAGAGGTAGAGCACACGCCTTTAATCCCAGCACTCAGGAGGCAGAGGTAGGAGGATCTCTGTGAGTTCAAGACCAGCCTGAGACTACATGATGAATTCCAGGTCAGTCCTGGATAGAGCAAGACCCTACCTTGATTAAAAAATAAAAAAAGTACATGAGAAAGAAAGGAGCCCTTTACCCAGGGAGTCTGGCTGATGTCTCTTATCCATGAGCTAAAGGCTGAGAATTCTAGCACAATTAATATTTGCTGTGGAGGTTGCCTCCAAAGAGACAATATTCCTTTTATATAGCAATCTATCTTTCAAATAAGAACATTACTATATCAGAGAGTCATGTTTTAGGACTGAGTACATATGGACTTTCTTCTTTCCCAGCTATAAACCCATAATTTTCTAGGAATCTCACAAGAACCCCCATTTATAGTAAAAGGCATGTCCTACAGCCTCTTGTGCAATCCTTGTGACCCATGGCTTTATCTTACTAGGTTCAATCATATCCAAGGCACCTCCAGAAGCACTATAATTTTATTTATTGAAATAGAGAGATAAAAAGAAAATCTTATTTATCAAAAGATTAAAGCCAGTCGTGGTGGTGCTTGCCTTTAATCCCAGCACTTGGGAGGCAGAGGTAGAAGTATCGCCATGAGTTCGAGGCCACCCTGAGACTCCATAGTAAATTCCAGGTCAGCTTGAGCTAGAGTGAAACATTACCTAAAAAAAAAAAAAAAGAGTGAAAAGAAGAAAGAAAAAAGAAGATCTCATTTATTGAAAAAGAAGGGGGAAATTCAGCTTGAGAGCTACTGAGACGTGTATATATGTGGCTATTGCTAAAATAGGTATGCAAGGCTTCCTTGAGAAACCAACGCCCACACCTGGGCATGTCTTATCCTTTCCTTGAGTGCCTCCCTTCCTACTAACCCCGTCCTTCAATTTGTATTAAATATCTCTTCCTGGCTGGAGAGATGGCTTAGCAGTTAAGGTGCTTGCCTGTGAAGCCAAAGGACCCAGGTTCGATTCCTCAGTACCCACCTGAGCTGGATGCACATGGTGGCGCATGGAATTTGTTGGCAGTGGCTTGGAGGCTCTGGTGTGCCCATTCTCTCTCTATCTATGTACCTCTCTCTCTCAAATAAATAAATAAATTTATTTATTTCTTTTAAATAATCTCTTCCTAATAAACTTCATCTCTGCTTTATACTGTTTCATCCTGAAACTCTTTTCTGTAGCCAGGAATCTCAGCTTCCCCTGGATAAAGGTCTGCGAGCCCTGCCCTGGCTACTCCAGTCAAACACTGCTAGGGTTGACAGATCTTCCCAAGTCTTTTGTTAGCAAGTGACAGGAACCACAGGACATTTAACCATGATTACATTTTGTCACTAGGAAGAGGCAACTCCCAAAGGAAAAAAAAATTTTTTTCCAGAATTGGGAGGAGGAACAAGGTGAACAGAACTAAGAGATGCTCAACACAACCTCTGCCTCAGCACCCAAAGGAGACAGAAACAGTGAAGAAGATCCCCAGGCCTGTGGACACCCAACTCTTGGGTCCTTGTCCAAGTTAGCAAAGAATTGAGAACTCAGACCCAGAGAAGGGTAAACTATGAATTATGAGATTTATTTTAGGGACAGTTAGGATCCAGACGAAAGGCAAGCAGGAAGTCCAAGCCAAAAGAAATGCTGTCCACCTTCCTAGCTAGGCTGACTGGAAAGGGGAAGGGGGAGGGGAAATGGAGAAAATCCCATTCTCATAGGGAAAAGTCTACACACACACACACACACACAGAGAGAGAGAGAGAGAGAGAGAGAGAGAGAGAAAAAACAGCTTACCAATAGGGCCAGGGGCTAACAAGACTTAAGGGGGAAAGGGGGAAAGAGAGGGAGATAGGGAGAGAGAGAAGAGAGACAACACATGTGGTTTATGAAATTTATGTGGATCAAATATCCAATTAGGATGAGTCTCACCATCAGACTCGGGGGTGTAAGGAAGAGAGCCCTGATTGGTTGGCAGGCTCAAGTGGCTGACTCAGGAAGCATCAGCCCACTCAGGTGTGCTAAACCCTGGACAAGAATCAGGAAGTGCTAAGGAGTTGTTGCTTGCAGCCAGCTTAGATGAGACTGGCTCATCGGGTGGCATTGGTTCTAGTCCTACCAGGGCAGGCAAGGCAGCATCCATATTCTCCTTGGGCCTCTGTCTCTGGTTGGCTGTCTATAAAAAGAAAGTCAACTTGTGCCTATTCATTATCACCAGTGGCTTGTTCCCTTCCGCCCACCCTCACAGATTTATTCTGCTTGCATGCTAGTGCTGGGCCATATCCCACTCTGAAACTCTTCTTTGGTCTGAATTCCTCTTTTGGACACAAATTGCAGCAAAAAAAATCCTGGTCTGATATACTCTGAGAAGAACAAGGCTCACAAGAGTGTGGAATGCAAAGGGTTCTGCAGTGTTCAAAACTTGCATCAGGGCTGAAGTTGGTGCAGCAAGATGTTACTGGATGTTCTTCCATTTGCAGCTTAGTAAATCTACTCCCCAGAGTCTGAGGAAGCAAATAGATGAATAGGCACAGAGGACCACGTGGATTCTGGTCATTTTTCATTTGCACCATTTCAAATTATCCAAAAGCCAATGACATCTGTTCACTGTGTTGATTAAGGTAAGAAATAGAAGGGGAGACTAATGTTTTGGTGTCTTTAAAAAAATTAATTAATTTATTTATTTATTTTAGAGAGAGAATTGGTATGCCAGGGCCTCAGCCATTGCAATCGAACTCCAGTCACTTGCGCCACCTAGTGGGCACGCGCCACCTTGAGCTTGCCTCACCTTTGTGCATTTGGCTTACGTGGGATCTGTAGAGTGGAGTCCTTAGGCTTCTCAGACAAGTGTCTTAAACCACTAAACCATCTCTCCAGCCCCATGTTTTGGTGTCTCTTGTTTGCACGAATAGACCCCTAGGAAATAGAGCTGAGGTAAGGATTCTTGCAGACACTTTCACAGAGACTGGAGAACAGAGCTGCATGAGCTCAAAGAATGGAGATAGAGATGACTCTGGACTCCAGTTAGACACACATTAGTAGTAGTTTCCTTTCTCTTCACACCCCTTGTGAGACATGTGTGTGCTTGCATACTTATCTAGTGCATTCCACATTCCTGCTCGGCTACCAGTAAGTCCTTCATCTCATCCACAAGCTCTGCCTCCCAACACCCAGCACAAAGGAAATGCTTCTTGTGTTTTGGACATGGAGTATATTGGACCTTAACTTTAAGTTTCATATAAAAAGGGTCAGTGATTTCTGCTGCTTCGATCAGGTCTGCCCTTTTGTTTAGAAGAGAGAAACAGACATTGACACTGATCAGGAAAAATTTCCTGATAAGAAAGCAAGAGCTTGAGTGGAAGAAGAATGGAAGGTAAAATACTAAAAGGCAGAGCTGGGCAGAGCCTCCCAGATAAAATCAGTGGCATGAGAAAAGGTGGGGGAAAGGGCATGGTAGAGTGATATAAAGATTGGAACTACATTATTTTAATATTTTTTATTTTAAAAATGTTTAATATAGGGCTGGAGAGATGGCTTAGTGGTTAAGGCGCCTGCCTGCTAAGCCTAAGAACCCGGTTCCAATCTCCAGGTCCCACGTTTAGCCAGATGCAAAGTGACGCAAGGGCGCAATGCTGCACTTGCCCACAAGGGGGCGCACACATCTGGATTTCGTTCACAGCAGCTGAGAGACTGCTGGCGTGCCCATCTCTATCTGTCTCCCTCTCCCTCTCTGTCTCTCTCCAAAAATAAATAAAATAATTTTTAAAAATGTTTAATATAGTTAAATTTTAATTTATTAATATGCAAGGCGAGAAGGAGGGGGAAAGAGAGGGAATGTGAATGATGGGGCCAGGGCCTCTCGCTACTGCAAAAGAACTCCAGATGCCTGAGCCACTTTGTGCATCTGACTTTATGTAGGTAGTGGGGAATTGAACCTGGGTCACTTAGCCATCTCCTCAATCCCTCCCCAACTTTTTAGGGTTGACTTCATCTATGTGAAAATAAAACTTCCAGAATGTAAGCTATTTTTGCATCTTTCCCACAATGAACAGTTTCTACAATAGTTTTACATGAATTCTATGACAATGCTGTTTCTCTTAATATTTCTATGACATTGGGAAACCCATTTCAAATAGAAAATCATCATAATTTTAAAAACAGTCATAATTTTAATTATTTATTTATATATGCTGGGTATCAAACCCAAGGCCATGTGCTTGCTACACAAGCACTCTGCTGCTGACCTGAATTTTTTTTCCTTTTTTTTTTTTCTTTGAGATAGGGTCTCGCTCTATCCCAGGCTGACCTGGAATTCACTCTGTAGTCTCCGGATGGCCTTGAACTCACAGTGCACCTCTTACCTCTGCTTCCTGAGTGCTGGGATTAAAGGTGTGCACCACACCAGGATACTGAATCTTTTATGTTGTCCAGTGGACACATATTGCTGCGGTACCACAGGAGATATCATATTTAGTTTCATTAGCTAGTTGACTTCCTTGTCCTGTGTTCTGAAGAGAGACGCTATCTCCATTTCCCAAGGCTGTAAATGAATCTGCTCTTTGCTCCTGGGAAATTCTTCTAGCGCAGCTCATTATGCAAATATCCTTCCAAAACACGGACCAGAATGCAGGGAGTCAGTGAGTCATCAGATGTTCACGGCAAGTCAGAGGTCCATGCAGAAGGAGGTGTTGCCTGATGGAGGTAGAGAGAGAACTGGGGGATCTTCAAATCCACACTGTATTGGTTATGCCCACAGAGTCCAATCTTTTCTAAGTACAGCAGCTTGCCTAAGGATAACACCAACATTAACTTAGGTGCGGATGATGGTTCCTTACATTAAGTGGTGATGAGAGAAACGTGTTGGCCTCAAGGGCGTGACCACCCATGTGTGACAAACTACCAAGAGATTTAGTCCCAGTTATTGCCATCCATTGGCCTTCAAGGTTCTTTTTGAGCAGCCTTTCAAAGTACTTGCAACTATTTTGAGCAGCCAAAGCTTTGTTGGAAAACAAAAACCTCAACTTCCCAGGACGTCGGCTTTGAAGAAGACCTACTTATTTGTATCCAGGGTTCCAGATAGTTGTTAAACAGCAGGTACGCTGGCTTGTCACTTCGTTTCCTTTTCCGGAGAGTCTGTCGGCACTTAATTGGGTGGCGGGGTGGGGGGGAGAACTCAAGTGGACATGTAGGCAAGGGACAAAATGCGAGAATGAAAGCCGCAGTGTGACATTTTCCTATCTGATGGCCCATGCCCACTTATAGGGTTGCTCTGGTCAAGGCTAAGGTAGCAGCAGAAGGAGATAGAATTTGGACAAAGTTACCTCTGTTCCAATGTTCCTTTGTGGTTGTCATTTCTATATCTGGGGTGCCACTCTTGGGGCTGGCCTCAATCCATGGCCTGTGTGGGACAGAAAGTACTGAACCCATCCGGCCGGAACTGAGTTATGCCCCAGATCAACAAAAATGTTTGCTTTTTATCAATTTCACTGATTCTCTTAGTGTGAGAATGAACTCTACAGGAGCATAGGCTGACAAAATGCAAATTTAGTCAATTGTTTAAGTTGTGTGTGTTTGCAAAAGACAGAGTGAGTGTAAATCCAAATTTCCTTTGTGAAGCAAAGCAAAACATTTCTGAATTTAGTCCCTAACATGGAACAAACCCAGCCACCAACATAGGAACCTTCTTTTTCTTCCTCTTTTTTTCCCTTTTTATTTTTGAGAGCAAAGCACATGCTTCCCCCTACGTCAGCAAGAGAGGCAAATGCTGAGTTTAAGGCAATAGAAGGACGTGAACTTGAGCTAAAGTTTGAAAATATAGACTGTTCTAGATAGTATCTCAAGATTAGGAGACATTTTGATGTAGAGCTCAACGTAAGTCTTTTCTCTTCCAAAGAACAAGTTACCCTCTCTTCTGGAAGTAGAGAGAAATAGTCTACATTTCCCAGAGTGGGGAAAAATATTAAATCTCCAATTGAGCAAAAAATGACAGTTTTCCCAAGACTTATCTTGGGTCTTTATCTTGGGTCAGGGAGGCTATCAGACCTTGAGTTGGAAGGTGAATCTGTCGGGGTGGAGGTGCCTCCAGGGATGGGACGTGTGGGCTTTGCTTGGGGTTTTCTTCAAGTGCACAATGACCTCTGGCGGCTGAGCGCTAACATGTGGCACTGAGTGACCACATTTAAAAGTGAAGGAGGTGACAGAAGACACTATTTGTGCAGAAGTTATGATTAGACAAACTGCCCGTAAGCTCTTAAGGTGTTAGAGTTCTAGAATCTCCAAGATTAGGCCTGAGAGTCTATTGGGCAGGACCCAACCCCAACTTGAAAACCATTCTGGGCTGCTTCTAGCGCGGCTGGATGAGAATCCTTTATCTCTTTGGGAGACCAGGATTTTTAATCAGGCAAAGTCCCAGCTGGTCAAGAGTAGAGCCACCCTGCTGCCATCCCTACATTCCTGAACTTATGTGCCCTTCCTCCAGGAGGCGCAGTGCCATATGGGAATCTCCGGTTCACAAACACATCGCATCCTGAAGAATGCACCCCACCCTTCCAGAGGTTTCCTCTGAGCTGGCACCTTAGCTGTAGTAGTGTTAGAAAGCTGTCTGTCCCAGTAATTCCAGAGGCAGGATATTGCTGTGCAGGTCTCCTGCCCAAACAGGTAATCCAACCAGAGAATGAGATGCCAGTATCTGCCAGGAAATGTGCCTACCAATGAGATGTCAGTGCCCGTCAGTGAGATGCCAGTGCCTCCCAGTGAGAGATCCGTGTTTACCTCCTGCAGACATTCCCAATTTTCAAAACTGATTTGTCTGACTTCAGGAAAGGAGTTTCACTGTCTGTCATTCACTTGAAAGGACTCTACCAGGCAGAGGATGACGTACGCACATGTGGTGACATTAGACTGTGTCCTCAGAGAAATTTTTGGCTATTGAGCGACAGCAGTTGGGAATTCACACTGTAAAGATGGTGAGTGAGTCTGCCTACTATGACAGGGTCATTGCCAGCCCAGGAGGACTGCATTCAGTGATCTTGAGATCCATTCTCCCCTCTATACTAGGGACCCTGAGAGCCAAATTATGAAGTACCTCAAAACAGTGACTTAGCTCCTTGTAGGCTTCAGCTAGTGGGGGAGACATCCGCAGGAGACTGGAGGGTGGAAGGGGAGAGGGGTTGGACCAGTGTGTGTCCCTGAGCCTCCCGCATAAGCCAGCCAAGCTTTTCTGCTTTCCTCTACCCAAGGCAGTAGCTTCTGTCCACAAAGCAGTGTTTCAGATACAGCTTCCTCCAGGTGCTGCGGACCACTTCTTCCTATGACCCTTCACGCTTAGGAAAGTAGCAAAACCTCTTACATTTATGGGCCCCAGTGGTTGTGGCGGTGGGGTTCACTTCCTGAGTTGATTTCTCTTAATTCTAACCACACCTTTGCAATTGTCCCTTCAGTGAACTTTATTCTATTTTTTTTTTCTGCCAGGGTTTTGACAAGTGTAAAACTCTGAGCCAGATCTAGAGGGTTTATTAATTAGCACGGGACTCTTTTTTTTTTTTTTTTTTTTTTTAGTTTTTCGAGGTAGGGTTTCACTCTAGCCTAGGCTGACCTGGAATTCACTATGTAGTCTCAGGGTGGCCTTGAACTCCTTGAACTCCTGGCGATCCTCCTACCTCTGCCTCCTGAGAGCTGGGATTAAAGGCGTGTGTCACCACGCCTGGTTTAGCACTGGACTTTTTAGGGCTGATTTTTACATTGGTAAGATTAAATGGTGTTCACGAGATTAGAATGAATGGCCTACAAATAATGAGAAAGTAGTTTTGCCCTTGCATAAATGGAGTAGAAGGAGGAAGGGGGTCCATAAGCCATCTTGTTCTGGATTCACAGTTTGGGTCTAATACCCACCTTCCTTCTCTCCCAGGAGTTTTTGTAATGACTAGATTGGCTAAAATCTGCCCGTGGTACTTGCCGTTATTTCAAGGAACTCTCTTATATGACGACCTGGGAGAGTCCAGAGTCAGATTGCTGGAACTTTCTCAAGCTCAAAGGCAGGTTGGATGACTGCTTTGTTTTTATTTTGTTTGGTATCTACCTGTTCGTAAAAGTTAGTATGTGTGTCAGAATTTGGCTAGGACTTCTGGGTTTGGAGTAAGAAATTTAGTCCTCTATCTTGGACAATTAGAAGCTACCAGAACCTGAAACAAACAACTCAGGAATGACCAAACTGCCTTCGATCACACCACAACAGAGAGAAACAGGTTCTGTCCTCCAGGACAGGCAGGGAACAGACTTGCCTTTTCCCAAACACTGCGCCTTCCTAAAGACCAAAAGACCACAAGATGTTACCAAATGCGGACCAAGTGTGGAGAAAGGGTTTGCCCTTCCTTAGTAAATGCCTGGCCCCCATCTCATGATCTCTAGAGGCTGGAACATACATATATATATATATATATATATATATATATATATATATATATATACATATATACACACATACATACATTATATATGTGTGTGTGTGTGTGTGTGTGTGTGTGTGTGTGTGTGTCAGCTATGGGCCCCATTACCAGTAGTCATAAGTAGCATGATTCATACTTATAAATGTAATTTTCATTTCAGGAAACCTCCAGAGAAATCATATGCTGGCACGATTCTATGGGGCCTGGGAGGAAGCTGAGCCCATGGTCAATCTGAATCCGGTGGACAGAGAATAACTGGAGCCCAAGTTGCCCACTCTATTTAGTTGGCTGTGAGCACAACAAGTAAAAGGGCAGGATCCTCTGAAGGTGTGCTCATTGGTCACCAAGCGTTCTTTGAATAGTTACATGGCCAGGCCTCCGCCATATGGGGCAGGTAAAGAAGCGAAAATATGATTCTCCCCCTGCAGAGGTTTCTGCCTTCATCAGGAGTCACAACTAACACCCAACATGGGGAACAGCAAAGAAACAGCTCACCACAGAGGGAGCAGATAGGTCCCACGTTGGCCTTGGTGGCCAGTTCTCAGAAAGCTGAGGCAGGGGGACTGCCCTGAGTTTCAGGTCAGACTGGGCTACATAGTGAATCCCAGGCAAATGGTAAACAAACAATACCTCTATCACAGGTCAGTGAGAACGAGGTAGAGTTTTGCCTGCACAATGCTGAAAACAGAGCCAGACCACGTGATGAGCACTATGCTAAGTAGCATTACCATTCATTTGTCCATTTCGTTTTCAGAGATGAAAGGGAAGCCATACAGTTTGCCTCCCAAAGGTCTCAGTGCACATGGCATCCTGAAGGGATCCTCTGGGGTTGAGGAGGAATCTGAAGAGTGCTAACGAGGTGTCTAACAGACCTGCCAGGGAACTAGGATGCAGAAACAGGATTAACGGAGGATCAGCTGATTACGGTGTATTAGTCTGCCCATGATTTGTCACGGGCAATGAGTGGGGCATGGGCTTTGGGGAGCAATAATCACTTGCTTTCCCACACACGTGCCCTCAGCTTCAGCCCATCCATCAGCCCAAATGCATGTGCTGTGCTGAAAACGACTCCGAAAATCCCAGGGCCCAGTTGTCTGTGTGGAGTCCGCCATGCTTCTTGGTTGCAAAGGGTGAATTGTCCTGGGCTTTCTGTTTGCTGATCGCCCCTCCCTTCCCCACCCCACCAGCTTCACAAACACCCCAAGGTCATGTTTAGTGTGGATCAATCTAGTGTAGCACAATCCAGGGTAATCACACTGCCAGGCCAGAACACACTCTTGTCTCTGAGTTCTTCATGAGTTAATTACAAAGTGACCAGCAGATGACCACACCCAAGTGAACCACAGAAAGACATGTCCATGTAAGGGAAATGCAGTCAGAGTTTCAGAAGCCTGAAAGGGAACTTTGCCTCAAAAGCCAACATGATTTTAATCTGAAAGATGAGGACAGCTAGGTATTGAGAAGGAATCTGGTGCAGACACCGCAAGGGGCCCTCGGGCTCAGAATAAATTGGAAAAGTCAGGATATATTAAACAGAGTGCATGATCAGACTACGGATACAGAGAAAGAGTTCACATTTATTTTAGGAGCTACAGTGGTGACAAACCCGTGGCCTTTTAAACCTGAAACGACACTGATTGAAGACAAGAAATAAAAATGAAATTAACTGCGAACTGCAATTCTATCATTCCTGTTTTTGTGCGGAGGGCTCCGTGACCTCTCTCTCTCTCTGTGTGTGTGTGTGTGTGTGTGTGTGTGTGTGTGTGTGTGCAGAAGAGAACATCAGTGTCCTGTGCCAAGGCTCATTCACAAGATTCTCACTGAACTCTCAGCTGCCGTTTTTGGTCAGACTGACCAGAAAGCCCCAGTGATTCTGTGGTCTCCATTCCCCCACAGGACTGGGCTTACAGCTGTGCATGGGTACTGGGGAATTGAACTCAGGTTGCTCAGCCGGTGCCGTTACCCACTGAGCCATCTTGCCACCTCCCCCCCCACACCACCTACTACTAAGGGAAAATATTAACTTAAAATATTTAGGATTTACTCAGTGATCCACACTGCGTCCCCGCCCCCATGGGAATCCCATTTTCTCAGTCCTCAGGAACAAGATTGATATGAGCTTGGAAAAGGCAAACCAATCAACCAATGCAATGACCACTTCCAACCACAAAACAACTAGAAACAAAGAACAAGCCATGTCTGATGGTACAAACCTGTAATCATACCTAGTCAGGAGGCTGGAACTTCTGAGGTTTGCCTGGGCTATAGAGCGAGCTCGAGGACAGCTTGGGTAACTTTGTCTCCAAATACAAAGCTGAGGAGTGGCTCAGTGAAAGTGGTCACTGACAAGCATGAGGACCAGGCTTCCGCTCCCCAGCACTCACATAAAATGCCCAGTATGGAGGCACATGTTCATCACCCCAGCACTGGCACAAGAGGATCCCTAGGGTTTTCTGGCTAGCTAGTGTAGCCTAATGGGTAATTATACTCTATGCTTAATGAGAAACCCTGTCTCAAAGGTGGAAAGTAATTGAGGAAGAGGAAGGACACCTGAGCTCTGGTCTCCATACTCACACTCACCCACATATATGTGTGCCAACCTACATTCAAACACACACAAGCACACAGGTGTGCATGCACATGCATGTGTACCACACGAACATACTCTAGATAAATACATGATATGATAGATGGTAGATAGATAGATAGATAGATAGATAGATAGATAGATAGATGATAGATAGATAGTAAAAAGAGAGCTTCGATATTGCTCAGTGACAGAATGTTTGCACAGTATGTGCCAAGCCCAGGTTCAATCCCTAAGCACCGAAACAAACAAAATCTAACAAGCTTGGTTCTGATGTGTGCAAAGCAGAACTCTTGTGCACTGTTGATGAGATTTCAAAATGGAAGATTTCTAAAAAAACAAAACAAGAAACAAACCACTCACTAAACTGCTGTAAAATCCAGCAATCCTTCTACTGGATATATATCCAAAAGAACCGAAATAAGGGTTGGAGTTTTTACTATGTATTTTACTATGTATTCTCAGGGTGGCCTTGAACTCATGGCGATCCTCCTATCTCTGCCTCCCGAGTGCTGGGATTAAAGGCGTGCGCCACCACACCTGGCTGAGTTGGAGTTATTTGCGCATCATGTGCATTACTGCATAGTCACCATAGATAAGGTGTAGAAGCAACCAAGTCATAATTGACAGATGAATGCTAAGTAAAATATGGGAAACATACACATGTGAACACAGCAGAATATATTCAGCTTTTAAAATTATTTATTTGTGTGAGATAGAAAGTGGCGAGGGAAAGAGAGAGAGAGAGAGAGAGAGAGAATGGGCACACCAGGGCCTTCAGCCACTGCAAATGAACTCCAGATGCATGCACTACCTTGTGCATCTGGCCTACATGGGTCCTGGGGAATCAAACCTGGGTTCTACCCAGCCCCTTATTCCGCTTTTTAAAAGAAGGAAGTTGTTGTGGAAGAATGGCTTAGTGATTAAAGCACTTGCCTGCAAAGTCAAAGGACCCAGGTTCGATTCCCCAGGACCCACATAAGCTGGATGCACAAAGTGGTGCATGTGTCTGGAGTTCATTTGCAGTGGTTGGAAGCCCTGGCACACCCATTCTGTCTCTCTCCCTTTCCCTATTTCTCAAATAAATAAAAATAAAATAAAATATTTTAAAAAGAAGGAAGTTATATCACATGCTGCCAAGTGACAAACCTTGAGGACATTGTGCACAATGTACTAAACCAGTAACGAACATCCAATTAAGTAAGATTCCACTTTCCTAAGGAGTCCGAGTAACCAAGTACATAGAAACAGGAGACAGAGTAGTGGTGACCAGCACTTGGGGGATGGAGAGAAAAACAGGAGTTGTTGTTCAATGGATAGAGTTTTGGGGTTCCAAGATGAAAACGTTCTGGAGGGTTTCATAACAATGAGCATGCGCTACTGAGCAGCAGAGGTAGTAAATTCTGTGATGTGTTTTTTCTCACAATAAAATATCAGTGTAATAAATGAATGCATCAAAAAGCTAAGCTGGAGGAGTGTATTGACAGGCAGATTGGCAATAAAACAATGAAAACATTAATTGTTGAATCTAGGTTGTGGGCATATGGGTGTTCTATAAAACTTTCTTTAACTTTTTGTAAATTTACAATATTTTATAGTGTGATATTGGCAAAGATAAAAGATCATGTAATTATAATTTATATAATCACTTAAGAATGACTATAAAACATACATAGCAAATATTTGTGGCTGTTTTGTTTTGTTTTGTTTTGTTTTGTGAGTTGGTATCCCTAACTCTGGGCTCGGTGGTCCTTCTGCTGCAGCTTCCTGAGCAGCTGGGACTGGTAGGTGTGTAGCACAGTGCTTGGCTTGCAGTTTATTTTTTCTTAAAACGGATTAAACCAGAACAGGAGTGAAATTCTGGGGGTGGAAAGTTTTAAGTGGGAAAAAAAAACAATTTTAAAAAAATTAAAAGAAGGATGAAAACCCTCTAAATTAATAGAATATTATAAAAATGACATCAATTAGCTCAACAGTTGTCCATCAAATGGCATGCACAGTAGGTGGAGAGAAGGATCGCTTAGTGAACAGCACTAACTTCTGACCAGCCTGTTTTAACCCCAGGCCAGCTCCTCAGAGCGGGCAATATCTGATAATTCTTTAAATTTTTAAAAATGTATTTACTTGAGAGAGAGAGAGAGAGAGAAGAGAATGGGCATGCCAGGGCCTCCAGCCACTGCAAACGAACTCCAGACACATGTGCCACCTGTGCATCTGGCTTACGTGGGTCCTGGGTAATCAAACTTGGGTTCTTAGTCATCACAGGCAAGCACCTTTCCACTAAGCCACCTTTCCAGCCCTCTGAAAATGGTTTTATTGTTTCCTGGATAGCTAACCTATCTTAATTAAATTGTTTTTACCCCTTGTTTTGCCAACTTAAGTAAGGATTGCTGACTTCCCACTCTAAGAGGTGTGGATTGGGCTCCCAGACCTTAGCCCCTCCCACCATAAGCTCAACGCCATCTCCCCTTCCTTCCCTCCTCTCCTCCCTCCCTGTTAGCTACACTGAGTTCCTCCATCACTTAGCTGTGCAGCATGAAAGGCAGACCTAGAGCCTAATTTTCTGTGCCACAAGCCATCCTTTTCATCCTGTTCATAAGGAGGGAGTTGGAAAGTTGCCCTCCTTCCCCACATGTTCCCCTCACCTTCCACCCCTTAGACTCTCACTTCCATTTCAGTATAGCAAGACAAAAGCTCTAAAACTCCATGTAGAAAAAATCCCATTCTAACATGCCTAACAAGCTCACTGCCAAGGATAAAGAAGACCACGTACCCACGTACAAACATCAGGGCAATCGGGAATAGCTATTGCTTGCCAACCTTAAGCTCAAAAACGAAGTGCTTCTCCATGGCCCCTGATCCCTGGAAAACAGACCGCAGCTCACCTTGTACCTAAGAAGGAACAAAAGCAAAAGGCATTTCACAAAGCTCTATGCTATTAAAAGAAGAAAAACAGCACGTCTATTGTGCAGCCTTTTGGGATCTGAAAGACCTATATAACTACATTTAGATTTTTTAAATGAGATTAAAGAAACTCATGATAGGTAAGACTGAAGTCAAGCATGGTGATTCACACTTACAACCCCAGCACTTGGGAGGTAGAGGTAATAAGATCATGAGTTCAAAGCCACCCTGGACTACATAGGAGAACTTTTGTTGTTGTTGTTTTTCGAGGTAGGGTCTCACTCTAGCCCAGGCTGACCTGGAAGTCACTCTGTAGTCTCAGGGTGGCCTCGCAACCATTCTCCTACATCTGCCTCCCAAGTGCTGGGATTAAAGGCGTGAGCCACCACACCTGGCAGGAGAACTTCTCTACTTCGTTCACCAGGCACGCAGCAAACTGGAACCACCACATTCCTAATGCGTCACATGAAACCCTTCATCGCCTGCCTGATGTGTCGCAGGGAAGCAAGGCAGAGACTGGTCAGTACATGTCACAGTACATCATAACCAACCAGTTCTGAGAGAACGGCCACCAGGTCTGAATTTGATGTTGCAGAAGACAGTTCCAACATTGCTGGGATGACCATCCAAACCAGATACAGAGTATGGGAGGAAGGGATTTATTTCAAGCTCACAGATCCAGGGGGAGTCCCATCAATGGCAGAAGAAGCTGGCTCCCATTCATAAATCCAAGCAGAAAGAGAAAAACCACCAGCAGCCGGTCTGAGCCTTAATTTAGATGTGTAGTTGTTTGCTACTATTTTCTAATTAACCTTCCATTGGTCTCTGTAAATTTCAACAACCAAACACTGGTCTCAACTCGTCTGTGGTAAATGGAATGATACTTCATCTCATAATATCCACCTACCAATGCCCAGAACCTACGAATGTGTCACCACAGGGCAAAAGGAACTTTGCAACTGTGATTAAAGACTTAAGATGGGGGAACATGGGCTGGAGAGATGGCTTCGCAGTTAAGGTGCTTGCCTGCAAAGCCAAAGGACCTAGGTTTGATTCCCTAGGACCTACGTAAGCCAGGTGCACAAGGTGGCACATGTGTCTGGAGTTTATTTGCAGTGGCTGGAGGCTCTGGCACACCCATTCTCTCTATATCTGCCTCTCTCTCTCTCTGCTTCTCTTTCTCTTTCTCAAACAAATAAATGAAGAAAATAAACTTTAAAAAAAAAAAAGATGGGGGAACATTGTGGTGGATTTTTAAAGAGGGAGAAACTTACCCAGCTGTGGAAAGAGGGACTCATGACTGGGCAAAGAATGGGTTGGTTTGGTGACACATGAGAAAGATGTGAACACTGTTGCTGGCTTTGAAGATGAAGGGGACAGCAATGAAAGATGGAAGGTGGCTTCTTGCAGATGGAAATGGCCAGGGAGGAGCTTTTCCCTAAAGGCCTGCAGAACAACACACACACACACACACACACACACACGCACGCACACACACACACACACACACACAATCTAGCCAGCACCTTGATTTTCCCCCCAGTATGACTCACTTTAGACTTCTGGCCTCCAAACTATAATATAATGTGCATTAAGTCACGAAGTTGGTTCTATTTGACAATGACTATGTTAAACAACTACTATGGGGCCTAGTTCAGGCTGACGTGTACTCAAGAGATAAGAGCAACCTCAAACTGACTGGGTTCTTGAAGCCATTTCTACATTATGCATGGGAAAATCTGGGACTCTTGCAAGGTTAGACGGGGGGCACCTGAGGGGTTCCATGAGATGGAGAGCTTACCTGTTTAAGATGCAAAGCTCCTTTTAAAAAAAATTTACACATTTGGTAATATGAGCAGTGCATGTGTGTGTGTGTGTGTGTGTGTGTGTGTGTGTGTGTGTGTGTGTGTGTGCAGATGTGTGCATGTTTGTGATTGTTTGTAGGGACTGGAGGAGAATGTCGTGTCCTCCTCTATCGCTCTTCTGCATCGTTTTATTGAGTCGGAGTCTCTCACTGAGCCTGGAGCTGCTATTTGCTATCTGTTTTTTCAGTCAGATAGACTGATCAGCCACCTCTAGAGATTCTCCTGTCTCCCCTACACACACACACACACACACACACACACACACATACACACACACCACTGGGGCTTTTTACAGGACTGTATGCTGGGATCAGACTCGAGCCTTTTCAGGTCACCCTCATGCTTGCACAGCACATGCTCTTCCCTGCTGAGTCCCAGATGATCTTCTAACCCTAAAGATGAACATTTTCAACCTTAGAAAGTTAAAGCCTTTCTCTGGCTGAAGAGATGGCTTTGCAGTTAAGACGCTTGTCTGTGAAGTCTTAGGACCCTAGCTTGATTCCCCAGAACTCACATAAACCAGATGCATAAGGTGACACGTGTCTGGAGTTCATTTGTAGTGGCTAGAGGTCTTGGTATGCCCATCCTCTCTCTGGCTATCTACCTCTCTCTCTCTCTCTCTCAAATAAATAAAATAAAAAATTTTTTTTAAAAAAAAAGTTAAAGCCTTTCTAAATCTGATATATAGACCTAATATAAACCTAATACTGCCATATATGATTGTATATCTTCACAAATATGATATATAATTCTGTATGTATACCCACATATATCCTATCACATTTGTACAAAATACACACACACACACACACACACACACACACACACACACACACACACACATTCCTTTCAACTTGAATGGAATTCATTAAGCGTTGCTTAGCATTATCATATAGTATGTGGGAGAACTTCTAACTTCAAGTTTTAATTATTGCCCAATATTACTTCATAGTCCCTGGTTAGGACTGCCAGCAAACTGCCACATGTTGCAGATTTTCTAGAAATATCCCAATTTTAAATATTCTATCCTCCTTCCTTATTCTTGTGAAACTGTCTATCCTGACTTTTTGGCTTTTTTTTTTTTTTTTTTTTACTTTTTATGATCACTAGTTGTAAAATTACTGCTTTCCCAATAAATGTCCCTAACCTATTGTCTTCTAGGGAACCTTGAACCACGTAATTTCCTGAATACATGAAAAAGCAATAAAAATATGTTAGCTCTCTGTATTTTATTTTTCAACCCCAAGAAATAACTTTCTGCTTGGGGTTTCTAGTTAGTAAAGTTAATAAGAGGCTAAGGGCAGGAGGGTGAGATGAAAAACGGAGGCCTTGAGCAGCTGGTGTCAAGCAGCTGGCTTATAATAGAGCCCCGTTAAAACTGGAATCTCTTTGGGCTTGCTCTTTGACCTGGAAGCCTTGTCATCCTGTTTAAGCTTGAGTAGGCAGCCCCGAGTCTCTCTCAAAGACCACATCAGGGTGTCCAACCTGTAGCCCTGGATAGTCATGAACGTGGTCCTTGGAAACTTACTTATTGTTTTTTTTGTAACTTGATTGCTCAGTTCTCGAGCATAAACTTTGTAGACGGCAAGGTCATGTCACAGTGTCAGGAAAAATAAACATGGGCTCTTCCAACTGCAGGTTGAACACTCTTTGTATTTAATGTGTGGCCCCGGAGAATTTTTCATCCAGTGTGGTCAGAGAAGCCAGTAGGTTGGATGCCCCCGCGAGCAAGCAAATCAACCCCCGCTGGAGCATGCGTGCATTCTCGAGGCAGCCTCAGAAGACCTACGCTGACACGGGCTCTGAGAGCTACCACATGCACTTGAGACGCTCCAGTTCTCAGCAGCCTGTTTGCGGCCATCAAAGTCATCACTTGCTCAAATGACTGAGACAGGAAGTTGTTTTCTGGGGGGTGATGTGGCTGGAGCCAGTTCTATACAGGAGGCCTCCGAGCTTATCCACCCTGAGCCCCTGAGAGGCGGACCTATTTGACCAAGTGGAACATCTCTATAGTTGCTAACACATTAACACAGATGGGGTCCAAAAAAAAAAAAAACCTGTGGGAACTGAGCTAGTCTTTTCTGAGTTTACTTTGCTTGGCTAAAACAGGAGGGATGAGTGCATGCGTGTGTGTGTGTGTGTGTGTGTGTGTGTGTGTGTATATTTTGGTGTATATGTGAGTTGTGATTATACGTGAGCTATGTGGAATTATAGGGGTGCTATGCACAATTGGGATTATCATGTGAATGCGCTGAAGGTACATGTCTGTGCTGTGGTTTTGTGACCCTGAACTGGTGTGCGTGTGTGTACGTGTGTGTGTGTGTGTGTGTGTGTGTGTGTGTTATATGTGTATGCATGCAAATGAAGGAAAAACAGAAAAAAGAGAGATGAAAGACAGAAGGGAGTCTACAGCAAAAGGCAGATCACTAGACACTCCGAAGATGCATGCAAGTAGAAGAGGATAAAGACGAAGGGCAGAGAGAAGAGGAAGAACAAGATAGAAAAAAAAAGGGAGACAGGACCATCCCCAGGTCCAGCATTATAGAAGCAGCAGACTCAGAAGCTCAGGGAAAACAATGCCCTCCCTTGCCATTTTTCTGTCCTGACATTCCCAGACAATCGGACAGCCTGCCGTCCATGGACCCTGGTGCTTTTTGTCACCTGGCCACAACTTTGGCTTCAACCTCGTGTCTCTGTGAGGTGGTGCTGTTTGGTGCTTATCTACAGCCTCCTTGTCAAGCCTATGGCTTTGTTTTTCCTAATAACTTAGCAACATCAAACAAAGTCACCCTTGTCCTCTGCCTCAACAACAGAAACATAGATTGCCCTAGTATTAGTGCTTCCCTCCCAAGTTGCACACTACTAGGGGCAGGGTCTTGCAGGGGATCTGGCATGGTGAGGCAGAAGGAAGCAGTGACTGAGAACCAGTGACCAAGGGGCCTGGCATTTGGTACTGAGCAGTGACCAGGGAAAGAACATAACAGCAGAAGGGAGACCGCTAAAGTAGGAGGCCAGGAGCCAGCCGCATGGGTAACAGGAAGTTCCCCAGCAGAAATGCTGAACCTCTTAGAAGTGAAGCTTTCCCTCTGGGTCTCCTCATGGACAGAACGTTTTGCATAGGTCCACAGTTTCTGGACCAGAATGTAGAACTTCCAGGGGGGGCTGCATGAAGTAACTGGAGCTTGGTCCCAATCTGGCCTGCCCTGGATTGACAAGCCTGAGACAAAGCCCCCTGTGAAGTGTGAGCTCTCTGAGACCCCACATCCCTGAAGTTCTAACACTTTATAACCTTTACATAAAGGTGATTGGTGGTCCCAGATCCCCTAGCTGCCCCGTCCCGTCCTGCACACGCATCTCTAATGGCTGACTAGTGAGGACACTGAACCCCTGTAATTAACATGGGCCAAATGAGGTTACAAGGTACATCCAACCCTAAAGGGCAGTCTTGCCATGCTAGGATGTCTGGGCTGAACAATTAGCTGGCATAGTATTCAGTCGTAAGGAAGCAGAGAGGTGACTTCCAAGGAGTTACAAATCCTCCAAGAAAGCAAAGGGAAATGGATATGACTCGTTGAGTTAGAAGGTCAGGTTCAAGCTCTGTAGTATGGCAAAGGGGTGTGACTTCCTCTCTTCTAGCTTGTGTGTGTGTGTGTGTGTGTGTGTATGTGCACGCACGCGCGAGCACATTAAGGCCTCTTGGCTGGTCTAACCCAGTTCTGTCCTTCCACGTTTCACTGTGGGCCACCCATATTGTCAATAGGCAGCTGTTGTCCTTCAGCTTCTGGGGCCTGAGTTATTCCTGGACTCTCTCAAGCTGTCCCTATTATCGTATCAGATTGTCCATTTATGTGCTCTGGAAGGAATTAGAGATCCGTCAACCAGCAGGAAATCCAACCGTCCCAGTTGAGTTCTTTTCGAGTCTTTCTCTTAGCTCCAGATCCCGGGAGCAGGGGTGAGGGGGCACGGAACTGTGTTGAAGAAGTTGGGCAAAGGCATTCATCACCAGACGGAAAAATGACCAACCACTCAAAAGCCAGGTGGATAAAGCTGCCAAATCAGTAAAACTGCATCCTGTTTCATTCAGAGGGTACAGAAAACACAGATGTACCAGCAGAGAAGTAATTACACCCCAGAAGAAGATACTAAATATTTAAATGCTTGCCTGGTGCCGATGTTTCTTATCGCAGGGAGTTTTATAGTGTGGGCTTTTACAGGCAGCCAGCTTGTGTACTGTTTCTTTTCTTTTCTTTTTTTATCCCCCCCCCTTAACTCTTCAAAAAGTGCTATGCCCATATTTTGCCATGTACTATCAAGTTGCCTTTTTGTAAATCATTATTTACCTTAAAATCTCAACTCGGTTCTCTCACACTGGAACATTCTCTGCTGGAGTTGACTCCAAGCCAGGGGAAACTCTTCCTGCTTGGACCACAGTTTATTTCTGTTTCCAGGAGCAACCACTTCAGACTGCTGGCGTGTGGGTGGTTTGCATACATGAGTCATGCAGATGTTGCATTCCTCCAGAGGACTCATCCAGATGCTCTCCAGAGGCAGGGCCCTCATCCCAAAGATGCTGTCACCTCGGAAGTTAGCCCCACCAAAACAAGCAGTGGCCAGGTTGGGGCCAGATTAAGAAGGCTCCCAAACCAGCCCTCCCCCCACCCCCCTTGCCTCACCTCAAAGGACGATGTTACAGCCATATGGAACCGTGTCAATAACCTCAGATCACACCTTGGCTTTCCCTGAGAGCTCTCTTCGCTCAGTCCCTTATTCCCCCACTACCATGGAGGTCTGTGCTGAAAGGTACTCCCTCACTGGCACCTGAACAACGACAATAGATAGACCCCTATGCTGATGTCCACGAAGTGCCTAGTGTCCCCAAGTGTCATACCTGGTGTTACAGACCACTCCCCTAAGCAAGCCCCATTTCTTTAGCTACTATACTGCTTTGCCTTGGATGATGGAAACAGGTCATAGAGGCTCCACTTGGACATAGAAGAGGAAGGCCTCATCCTAGAAGGTGCTCTGTACATGGACCTTGGCTTTAGGAGATGCTCCCCCTTGGGTCCATGCACAAGGTACACGTGTTTCAGATCGGCAGGCTGCAGGCTTAAGACAGTGGGCAGCAAGGAAGCCAGATGTTGAGTAGACATTTAAAGGTCTGTGTTCATAAGCTGTCTCTTATCAAACCACGACTGTCATCTGAAACTTGCCCTCCCAGATTCAGGAGACTGAATCATAAAGCTGAAACACAATGTGCCTTATTATGTTGTCAGCTGTTAGCAGTTTCATGGGAATTATTTTGTCCCAGAGCCTGATGCGAATGGGGACAGGAAAGCAAGTTAGGACAAGAATAGAAATTTGGGAGGAAGCAACTATGCCATGGGCTGGAGTGATGCAAGGGGCCATAGCTGAGGGCTCAGTGCTGACGTTTGCCAGCGAGGGTGGTTGTTATGAGTTGAATGCAAACTATCCCCCAAAGGCCCTCATGAAGGAACACTTTGTCCCCAGCTGGTGGTGCTGTTTGGGGAGATCATAGTGCCTTTAGGAGGGGGTACTTTGCTATAGGTGGTGGTTCACGGACTTAAGGGTTACAGGCTAGCCTGGCTTGTGGTCTGAGATCTCTGTTTCCTCATCCAGAGATGGGACAAGGTATGCAACAAGCTGCCACTGTTAGGCTCTCCCCACCGCTGATGGACTGTGTTCCCTGAACTGTGAACCCAAATAAATCTTTCTTTCTTTAAATGGCTTAGCAACGTGTCATGGTGATAAGAAAGGAAACTAATATAGCAGTTGAGGTGATAACCCATTTTAAACATCTCCCTCTTAATTTCAGAGTCACATACAACGATGGACATGTCATAGGACTTAGGCATGCTTGCTCTTCAGCACGAAGGCAAGTGTCATATGATTTGACTGGCGTGAAGTACCTAGAATAGTCAAATTCATGGAGTTCAGATGAAATGGTGGGTAACAGGGACCAGAAGGAAGGAAAAAGGGTTGGAAAAGGTTCTGCTCATTTGTTACCTAACAATGCAGATACCCTCAATGCTACTAAACCAAATACTGAACAATTATTGATGGCGATTTTTTATCCTGAATGTTTTACAATAACTAAAAAATTTCTCTGCATGTATTTCAAAAATAATTTGAGTTTTCCATACAGTCGCTCCTTAGGGACCTAGATAAACATGCTGAGTGTATTGACATGTGCTTGTAATGCCAATGCTGGGACGCAGAGTCAGATGGATCCCTGGGGCTCACTGGCCAGCCAGTCTAGACTGCTTGGCAAGTTCGATGCTGACAGACCCTATCTCAAAAGAAAATGGATGGACTAGTACCAGAGGGAGTTTCCTGACCACACACATATACATGCATATGCCCCCCACACACAGTGGACTTGCACACATATGAACACACACACAGAGGAATGGAATATGCCATTTCTTAATGTGCTTATGTTCTGAGGGAAAGGATCAATTTTCCCAGGTTAAACACATCTTACTCATTCTGTCTTACAAGACACATACACACAGGGGCTCTGATGGTACCAGTTTGGAAGGATGGAGTGCATTTGCCTTAGAGAAGAACTTTGTTGAGAAGTGCTTCTCCAGTATGAGGGGGAGGGGAAAAGGGAGGTCCCGAGTAGGTAGAGGTGTCCCTACGTTTCAGGGCACTCCCCAGTCTTGATTCTAGGCACTAAACACTGCAAGAATCTTACCCCGTCACTTCAGGAACCCTCCACAAGCCCCCACACACTTCCACTGCTTCCTAGAGGCAGTGTACACCAGTAGCCTCTGGTCCCCAGTTGTCAACGTTCCTAAAGGGCACAACTCTACGAATGACCCTCCATAGTGCTTAGACCGCAAAACCAGGATGAAGACAAGCAGGAAAAGCTCAGAGATGGAGGTTGAGTGTACAGGGGACCAAATGGCTGGAATGGGAGCCTTGTCACCCTCTCCTGGAGTTGAACACAGCCGGGTTTCCAGACAGCCTTGCAGACCTTGGAACATAACATTGTCATCTACAGATGTGCCACATTCAATACCTACCCTGGCACCCATGTGACCTGTAGGCCAGGCCACAGGTTGGACATGTCTGGGAACCCCAGGAGGGACTGACCTTTGACAACATGGACTGAGTCTGACTGCTGCATGGGGACCTGCGGGCCAGAGGGAATTGTGTTGGAGGTGCTGAAGCACTGCCTGGTTGTGGGCTCCCTACTTCTCTCATTTTTACAGTTATTATGGCTTTAGACTTGGTGTGCCCCCCCCCAAAAGCTTTGTTGAAACTTAACCCCTAATGCAACTGTAGTAAGAGAGGGACCTTTATGAGATGATTAGGCCTCAGGGCTCTGACCCCATGGGTGGGATTCATGTCTCATAAAAGGTAAGTAAGGAATTAGCGAGACTCTTTTTGTACTTCAGTTCTTATGCCATGTAAGGATACTACAGTTCATCCCTTCCGAAGACTGAGCAACTCTGTCATCCTTAGAGCAGAAAGCAGCCCTCACCAGACACTGGAAAGGCACTCTTGTAATTTCTCACCCTGTAGATCTGTGAGTGGTAAGATTCTGTTGTTTATCAATTACCCCAGTCTGTGAACTTGATCATAGCAGCAGCAACCGACCAAGTCTGGGACTATCCTAGATATGGTAGTGTGCATGCAAAATGTTTCCCATAAACTCATGTGTTTGAGATTTAATCTCCAGCTGGCGGTGCTACTTGGAAAGGGTGTAGAACCCGTAGAAGGTGGAGCCTTGCTGGAGGAAGTGTGTCACTATGGGCAAGCCTTGGGATTGGCTAGTCCAGCCCCACTTGCCAGATCACTCATTCTACTTCCTCTCTGCTGATGTGAAGATGTGATGCTCAGCTGTCTGCTCCTGCTGCACTTTCCCCATCATGAGGAAACTTCCCCTGAAGACTGTAGGCCAGAAATAAACCCTTTCCTTCCATATGCCACTTCTGGTTAGGTATTTTTCTCCACCAATGAAAGAGTATCTGATACACTAGGTTTCACCTAAATGTCAGCCTGCGACTCCAGCACAGGGAACCTACAAGTATAACCCTGAAGCTGTCAATAAAGAAGTCATTCTCCAGCCGGGCATGGTGGTGCACGCCTTTAATCCCAGCACTTGGGAGGCAGAGGTAGGAGGATTGCTGTGAGTTCAAGGCCACCCTGAGACTACATAGTTAATTCCAGGTCAGCCTGGACCAACCAGAGTGAAACCCTACCTCAAAAAACCAAAAAAAAAAAAAAAAAAGAAAGAAAGTCATTCTCCTATCAAGGAACTGTCAGAAATTGGACTGCCCAGGAATTCCTGAAAGGGTCCTATAAGCAGGTCAAATGTACTACTTGCCAGGCCCAGCTCAGGGCTTTCCTTCATAATAGAGACTGTTTTGGTTGAGGATAGACCTCAGTTGGTAAAGTGCTTGCCTTGTGAGCATGAGGACCTGAGTTCAATCCCCAGAATTCATATTAAAGAGATCCTTGGGACTCACTGGCTGGCCAGCCTAGCCTAATTGGAAAGCTCCAGGCCAATAAGAAAACCTGTGTCAAAAAAGACAGATGGGGGCTAGTGACATGACTTAGCAGTTAAGGTGCTTGCCTACAAAGCCTAATGATCCACATTCGACTCCCCAGGTCCCATGTAAGCCAGACGTACAAGGTGAAACAAGTGTGCAAGGTTGTACATACGCACAGGTGGTGCACGTGTGTGCAGTTCAATTGCAGTGGCTGGAGGCCCTGACATGTCAATTCTCTCTCCTCTCCTAAAAAATTACAAAAAAGAAGATGGATGTCATTTCTGAGAAATGATACCCAAGATTGTCGTCTTACCTCCACGTCTATGCGTACATATGTGTACTCACCTTCCCCCACACACATAAACAATTGCTGTAAAGGATAGGATTATTGGGCTGGAGAAATGGCTTATCGGTTAAGGCACTTGCCTACAAAGCCTGTGGACCCTTGTTCTAGCTCTCTCCATGTGGTGATTTGATTCAGGTGTCCTCCATAAACTTAGATGTTCTGAATGCTAGGTTCCCAGCTGATGGAGATTTGGGAATTGATGTCTCCTGTAGGCAGTGTATTGTTGGGGGTGGGCTTATGGGTTTTACAGCTAGTGTCCCCTTGCCAGTGTTTGGCACACTCTCCAGTTCCTGTTGTCCATCTGATGTTGGCCAGGGGGTGATGCCCATCCTCTGCTCACACCATCATTTTCCCCTGCCATCATGGAGCTTTCCCTTGAGCCTGTAAGCCAAAAGAAACCCTTTCTTTCCCCCACAAGCTGCTCTTGGTCAGGTGATTTCTGCCAGCAATGCAAATCTGACTTCAATACTCCAGATTCTATGTAAGGCACATGCACAAAGATGATGCAAGTGCAAGGTCACACATGCACACTAGGTGGCACAAGCATTTGGAGTTCGATTGCAGTGGCTGAGGCCCTGAAGGTCCAATTCTTTCTCCCTCTCTCTCTCTCTCTTTCTTGTCTCACTCTCTCTAGAAATAAAGATAAGGACTATCATCTGACCCCACTTCTCCTCCTCTTGCTCTCCTCAGGTCCTTTCCTCCCTACACCCAGCAAGTGATGGGGAGGTGAGTAACAATCAGGAGATCGTAGTAAACTTCTCCCTCAGGAGATCCTGGTGACACAAGGCCTGTCATCTCAACTAGTTGAGAAACTGAGGCAGGAAGATTGAAAATTCAAGGCCAGCCTGGGCAACTTCATGAGACCCTGTTGTCAGACAAAAAAGGAAAATGTGAGCTGGGGGTACACAGCTCCGTGGTAGACTACTTGCTTAGCCTCTATGAGGCCCTGAGTTCGATCCCCAGTGCCAGGCTGTGCTTGAGTCTTCACTAGACTGTCAGACACTGAAAAGGCTCAGTGACTCAGCAACAGATGAATCAGCCCTTCTTCCATAAAATTTGCAGACCCTAAGACAAGAAAATGTCTTTTCATCTCCATTCAAGTGTTATGCTAGTTCAGCTAGGTTTTCATGCAGATTAATTTCAGGGTAAGTATCCCAAGTTCATTGTGCTATGAAAACCACTCCAGGGACAGACTCAATGGAAGCTCTGAGGTCCTTGGGGCTGGCAGGGGCTAAGCCAACACCAGGCTCAGTGGGGTTGATGGAAAACATGAAGGTAGCTCAGAGGGAAGGGAGGTGTGTGGGCAGCGTGCTGCTGAACCATCAAGGTTGGAAAGCATAGAGTCTTGTTTGTGTGTATATGTGGTGTGCATGTATGTTCACATTCATGCAGGGCATATGTGTGTGCGTGTGCATGTATGAGTAGGTATGTGGCGGTCAGAGGTTGATATGAGGTGTCTGTCTTGAACATTCTCCACTTTTATTCACTGTGATAAGGTCTCTCCCTGATTTGGCCCACCTAGCTAGGTAGCTTGCCTCAAGGGACACCCCCCCCATCTTCTCCTAAGGAGCCTAAGGATTTCAGTCAGACTGTGATGCTTGCCGGGTACTTAGTGGATGCTGGGGACACAAACCCTGGTCTTCATGCTTGTAAGGCAAGTGCTTTATTCAATGAGCCACCTCCCCGTCCCAGCCATAAAGTCATAATCAGCATGGGCTGTACACAACAGCTATCTCTTATAGTTCCAGAGAGAGAGAACTCCAAGGTCAAGGTGCAAGCAGATTCCATTCCTGGTACAGAACCTGAACCCTTGCTGGCAGACAGCCATCTTCCTGTTTTGTCTTCAAACGGCGAGCAGGGCGCTTCAGCTTCTCTGGTTTTTCTCATACAGGCACTAAGCCCATCATGAGACCCCTACTGCATGACCTCGCCTAACCCTAGTCACTTCCCAAAGGGCTGTATAAATGACTTAGTGGTTAAAGTGGTTGCCTACAAAGCCAAAGGATCCAGGTTCAATTACCCGGGATCCATGTAAGCCAGATGCACAAGGGGGTATATGCACCTGGAGTTCATTTGCAGTGGCTGGAGACCCTGGCGCGCCCTCCTCTCCCCCTCCTCTCTCTCTCCCCCCTGCCTATTCCTCTCTCTCTCTCAAATAAATAAAGAAAAAAATTTTAAAAATATGTACCATCACATTGGAGGGTAGGGCTTCAACATTTATGAATTCAAGCCTTCAGCCCAGAACTACTCAAGATGCAAAAAATGGACCCTCTGTTGGATGCCCTCTGAACTTCACCTTCACCAATACCCAGCTAATACTACAAACGGTTAAGACTAAGCTAGCCGGGCCCTTTTCCACTCTCTGGTCTTCTTTTGGAGACAAAGTGGGAGGAGAAAGAAAGACTTCGCTGGCACATGATCAGCGAGGGCCTGCAAGCACTATTTGCCGAGGTGAGCGTGGCTGGATGGGTTTCAAAAAGGACTTAAGGTGTCAGGCCATGATAAAATATTAGCATTCAGTTTGCAAGAGAGATGAGGTAACAGGAAAATAAGGGAAGGGACAAAATATGGGCCAAGCCTTAAAATAGAAGGCAAATTAAATCTATTCTGTGTAGGCAGGGAGCAATGCCATGTTTCCTGGGAGGCCAAAGGCACGCTGTCCCATCTCCCTGTGAAAGGAAGAGTTAAGTAGTCATCCAGGAGCCTGCATACCCATGAGTTTGTTCTGTTTGGATTTTTTTTTTTCATCTTTTTTGGTTGGTTGGTTGGTTCTCTGACCTAAAATCTCCATTTCAATAAGAAAAGCAGGCTCCATCATAGCGCGTTGACAGTTTGCGTGTTAAGTGCCTTCTTTCCTCTCCAGTTCCTTTCCTGGGGAACTTGGCAAGTGGAAGGAGTGGGGAGCATGTCCAAGGTTAAGAAAGAATTGGACTACCTGTACCCTATGGAAGCTCCACATTTTAGAAAAGAGAATTGTGGACGGAGGCACTCATTTTACCTCTCACGTTTAAAAGGTGAAAGATTTATACCATCTGAAGAGAAACCAGACTACACCTCTGGTATTTAAATGGTTCAGGATTTCATCATTTTCTAGAAAGGAACAACACTGGGGAAAGCTCCCAGGACAAGACAGAGCTGTCTAGATAATGGACGTCAGTTTTCACATTGGCTGTGTAGGCACAGAGAAGCAGAGCCATGTTTATTCAATTCGGTGATATTTTTATTTGGGGAACAAAGGTTATCTTTTCCTTCAACTCCAACACTTGTTTGCCAAGATTATCTTTATTTAAGTACTCTGTGTTAATAAGCAACACCTCTGCTGTCTCACGCACATTAGTCATTTTTACCTCCAGACCTAAAAAAAAAAAAAAAAAATACAACAAAAGACAGGAAACTAAGAGGGAAGACTCCATAGGGATTTTCATTAGTAAGGGTCAAGTCCAATTGCTGAGGCAAGGCAAGGTAAAAGGATCTGTTGCATTTGGACTCTTCTAATAGGGTACCTCAACTCCCCCTTCCTCAACTGCCCTCCAGAGATCCTCTTTAAATGCATATCAGACTACATGCCAACCTATCACCCCAAGCACATTGTCTGAAAGCACCAGAGAATTAATGTCTTTCCAACCACCCCCACTCCCTGAAGTTTTTTTTGTCCATGGTTCTCAAATACCTGCTCAGCTCCCTCACCTCCCAGACTTTCAAGCAGAATCACACAGGATTGCGGACTGAATTAGGACACCACCATAACTGACACACTGAAGCCCTAGCTCTAGTAGTTCAGCATGTGACTGTTTTAGAAGGACCTTTAAAGAAGTAAGATGGCTTAGCAGTTAAGGAGCTTGCCTGTGAAGCTTAAGGACCCAGGTTCAATTCCCCAGAACCTGCATAAGCCAGATGCACAAGGTGGCGCATGTGTTTGGAGTCCATTTGCAGGGGCTGGAGGTCTTGGTGCACCAATTTTCTCTATCTGCCCCTCTCTCTCTCTCATAAATAAATAAAAATATATATCAATTAAAAATAAATTAAAAAGCAGTACCTAAATTCAAATGGGGTCATTAGAGTAGCTGTAATCTGATCTGACTGGTACCCTTATAAGAATAAATCAACATAGCTAACAAACTTAAATAGAAGCCCACATGAACTTGTAGTAAGAGGGATCATTTGCAAACCAAGGAGATAGTCCTTGGGAGAAAGCAAATGGGCCTAAACTTTATCCTTGGACTTCTAGCCTCTGGAACTGTGAAAAATTATATTCGATGACTGCAGCCATCCCCTCTGTGGTCTTTTTTGACAGCCCAATCAGAGTGACCAGCATTGGTGTCTTCGTTCTCCCAGAGGAGCACCTTTTCATCAAAAGTTCATGTAGTCACACTTCACTCTACTCATCACAGTTGTTTTCAGTATCATTCACTTGAAAATGAAACTTAACAATTTAAAGTTGACTTACATAGTTCTTTAAGCCTTATTCTTAAATCTTCATTTGATTTTAGCCAAATCTTAACTGAACATTGTGTACTAAGGACTGTGTCCTTTTCTGAAGCCAGCAGACTTCCTAGCTTGGCCAGGCATTCACCATAGAATCAAACAAAGCCTCCAATACCATGAGACTTAGAAAAGTGTGAGACTTGGGCTGGAGAGATGGCTTAGCAGTTAAGGTGCTTGCCTGTGAAGCCAAGGACCCATGTTCAACTCTCCAGATCCCATGTAAGCCAGATGCACAAAGGTGAGACAAGTGTAAGGTTGCACATGCCCACAAGGTGGCGCAAGTGGCTGAACCCCTGGTGCCTCTCGCTCTCACTCTTTCTAAAAATAAAATAATTAAAAATTTTTTTTAAAGTGTGATATTTTTCTTCTTTAAAGAATTATTAAAGTAAGCTAATGATTAAAGTGATCGATATTACTAAAGAGAATGTATAGAAAATATGACTACAAAAATAAATTATTCCTGAATACCTCTACTTAGAGAGAATAGCTATTACAGTTCTGAAGAATCTTCTTCCAACTTGATTTAAAAAACAGGTAGCCCTGAGGAAAGATTTTAAGATCCACAGGGTGGGACAGAACATCCAGAGTCATAGCCCCTCCACACAACAATGACAGACTGCTGCTCTCACAACTTATAACCCACAACTCCATGGTGAATACCAGCAATCCCACTAAGGAGGGCCCTCAGTGGAGTAGGGAGAATGATGGTACCAACACATGGTATGTCCATACAAAGTTTCTATTTAATAATAAAAATAGAAAAAAAATAAAAATAGGTATCATGAGTATTTTCTCATGTTGTGAAGCACCTTTTAAAGCCATTGTTAATATGATAACATTTTAATGTGTGGCTGTGCTCCACCTACCATCTGACCACGTGAAGTTCTTATTAGTATTGTTTTGCTATGGGGTGATTGTACACACCAAATCAAGCTCTTACCATACAATAATTTAGTATATGTGTGTGAAGGGATCTTTTACTGCTTAGATTTCAGAATGCCAAACTTGAAAGAAAAAAAATAGTGTCGTAAGACAGGATACTCCTGCATACTGTCAGAAAGTTTACTACGGATGGGACTGAGAGATGGCTTAGCAGTTAAGGCACCTGCCTGCGAAGCCGAAGAACACTTATTTAAATCTCCAGGTTTCACCTTTAGGCAGACACAAAAAGTGATGCAAGTGCGCAATGTCGCACATGCACAAAGGGGGGCGCACATGTCTGGAGTTCGTTCACAGCACCTGAAAAGGACCTGGAGAACCCATTCTCTCTCTCTGCTTCTTCCTCTCTCTGTCTCTCTCAAATAAAATAATAATAATTTTTTTAAACTTTACTACAGAGCCAGGGGTGGCGGTGGTGCACACCTTTAATCCCAGCACTTGGGAAGCAGAGGTAGGAGGATTGCTGTGAGTTTGAGGCCACCCTGAGACTACATAGTGAATTCCAGAATTCCAGAACAGAATCTACAAAGGGAACAGTGTCTACTAAAGAAATGACTAATTGGACTTTAGAGACAAATTGGGAATTCAATCTCTTTTGGAGCTGTGGACTGATGAAGGTCCCAATTTCATCTTCTTTCTCAGGAGTTTTGGAGTGCATTAGTGAGAAGTATAATAGTGAAGTTTTATATCTCACCACTTGTGAAACATGGAGTGAAGATGTAAGGAAGGTGGGCAAGGCAAAGTGTAGGTCTGTGTGTGCGTGTGTGTGTGTGTGTGTGTGTGTGTGTGTGTGTGTGTTGGCCAGAGAACAGCTTACAAGTCAGTTCTCCATTCTTGCCTTCTGCCTCTTTTGAGGCAGGATCTCTTGTTCGCTGCTCTGTTCACGCAGTAGTTGGCTTCTGCCAAACTCTCCTGTCTCCCTACTTGTAGGTGTTCCGGGATTTCAGAAGCCCATCACAGTTTCTGACTTTTTTACATGGGGTACACAGAGCTATACACAAAGTGCTTTTATCTACCTAGCCATCTCAACTGCCCTCAAAACCAAGTTCTATAGTAGTACCACCCAACAAAATACAACACAAGTTATATATGTATTTTTACACTTTCTATTAGTCACATTAAAAATGAGAAAGTAAGGTGTGATAGGCTGATCCTCCTTTCAGGTTTGGCGTCCATCTGAAAAAGAGAAGCAAATTCTCCAATGGAGAGAGAAGTCAGTACCGGATAGAGAGAATTTTATATGTGTAGGCCCTCTTATAGCCCACAATTGATGAGAGCTTGATATTGGAAAATGGGCTCATTTTTTTGGACATGGTTTTGACTTGTTTCCCAGTTCCAGCTATGAGTTCCATTCCACTGAGTGGATCAATTAGCCAAATCAAGAGCAGTTGGTTACCCACCATGGCTGTGTGCCTCTATTGCACTTGTTTGAGCATCATGTCAGGTTGTTTACCACTGAGTATCTTAGACTGTGAGTTGTCTGGACAGATGTCAGTCATTTTCCCCCAGTTGCTTGGGTAGCCATAGAGTAACAGGGGAAATGTGCAAGAGTACAGCTTTCTTGGTGAACCTGACACCAGAAAAAGGCTGAAGGAGATAAACACAGAGAACACTCAACACCTAGTCAGCCAGATATTCAGAGACACAGAGGCTCCTAAGTCCTCATTGAAGTAGAACTAAAATGAACCCAACATGGCTCAGGGAAATTCACGGAAGAGGGGGCAGAAAGAGTGTTAGAGCCACAAATGGGGTCATTATGCACAGAGGCTTTGCCTCTCCCCCATAACTGTTGGCTACCCCCATAATTCACGACCCACATTTCCCAATGAGGAGGGTCCCTTTGGAGGGGGGTGGACAGGGAGGAGGTTACCGGAGGCACCAACATGAATGTAAAATTAAAATAAATAAATAAATATATTAAACAAAAAAACAAGATGAGAAAGTAAGCCGGGCCTGGTGGTGCATGCCTTTAATCCCAGCACTCTGGCAGAGGTAGGAGGATCACTGAGTTCAAGGCCAGCCTGAGACTATATAGTGAATTCCAGGTCAGCCTCAGAAAACAAAAAATAAAACAAAAAATAAAACAAAAACAATTATTAATGATTCTGTTTAAACTACTATACTCCAAATATGATCATTTCAGTATGGAATCAGTGTAAGTGTGACTCCTGAGTTGTTACTATCTGAGCTGGGAAGATCACATTGAATCGTTGAAATCAGGACTTATCTCAAATTGCCCGTCTCAGTTTGGACTGGCCACAGTTGGTGAGCACATGGCCCCATGTGGGATGGCAGAGCTCTCTGTAGCAGAATTCAGTCTTAGGTAGACCCACACCTGAGGACTTTCTGGAGCTATCTTAGGATAGAAAATATGATCGGGTCATTTGTATCCCTTTTAGATATCTACCAGGCAATGTCTCTACGTTGTTAATAAGAATTGAGTACTGTAGACAGAGGGAGGAGGAGGGAGGGGGAAAGAGACATAAATTAGTCTCAGCTGGGCAATTTTGCATGCTTGGCTGGCAGCTCCAATTTATGTTCTTGCACCAAAAGTTCATCTATTGCTGACCTTGTGGCCACCACCTGAAGGCCACCCAGCCTCTCCACAGCCGGCCATTAATCATGACCAACAAGACTTTGAGAGGCAGAGGAGGTGCAGGGCAATCTTGGAACAGGGTACCACCGTTGGCAGATGGGTTTTCTTACCAGAGACTCACAGTCAGAGAAAAAGCCTCCTTGAGAGGGGAAGGTGGCTTTGGTTTGCTTTTTCTCTTTAAACTAAAAGCAGTTCCTGAAGAAAATAAATGCCACTGAAAATGGAAAAGAAATTCTTGCCAATACGAAAAAAAAAAAAAAAAAACTTCCCATCCAGATTCCTGCCCCGCCCAAAGGACTGTCCCAACTTCAAGGCGTTCAGCAACTGTCCCAGCTCCTCATGATCAGACTGCCCAGGGCCAGTGCAGGCCAGCTGGAGCTGCAGTCCCTGCCTTCCTTCTAGAAGAGGCCTGCTCTCTGTTTCCTTGCCTGGTCTGCCCAAGCTACAGTTTGAGTGGCTGGGGTTTCATTTTTCCAGGGTATCCATGGCTGCTTGTACTGGATTAGATCAAGGGCGACCAAGAAGGGCAGAAACTCAAATGCTTTTGGGTTCTGTAAGGAGGCCTGGAAGCTGGACCAAGAGAGTGGGAAGATGCCCGGTGACCTCCATGTTCAAAAGGCCTTGCCCCAGCCACACAGCTAGATAAAGACAAAGATCAGGGCTGGATGTATCTGCCTGGTGCCAGCCTTTCTTCCACCGCGCTCAGACAGCACCTTTGTGATCTGTGCTGTGATGGATGTTGGGGTACAGGTTTAGAGAGGGTGGCAGTGAACCCATCACCCGAGGTCAGGACCTGGTAGTGCTCACAGATTCCAGTGAGGTCCAGATTTGCCATTTAATCATTCTAAATAGCTTTATTGTGACCCTACTATGTGCCAGGCATTGGGGGATATGCCAGACAACTAAATGGGATGATCCCTCCATCCTTGCCTCCTAACCTAGAGGGGAGAACAGGTAGGAAATAGTACATAGGAGGTTAAAAGAGGCCAAGCAAGGAGGGGACTGAGATACAGGTGTGGGGAAAAAGGAAGGGAAGGGCCACCATTTAAAATGACAAGGGGCATTTGCACACAATCTTCTCAATGTGGACTGCTTGAACAAACTCGTTGACCTTCCGACTCTTGAAAAATAACAACAGCAATAATAGGAACAGGCAAGTCTATTTAGCATGCTTCCTCTTCCAACTTTTCATGTGCCTTAGACTCATGGGGCTCCTGAGCACTTGGCACAGACGGAGCCCCATTTGAGTAGAAAACACAAGAGAGAAGAGCGGGCTGCATGGCACATAACTCTGACCACACCCCGACTATGTGTTAGCATCCACATCATGCTGAGACCATGCAGGTAAAACTCAGGCAGCAGGCTGACTTCAGAGCGCACGCCTGTCTCTCCCATGCCTGGAAGGGATGGTCTTGAACAGAAGGCTCCATTCCATTCCATTCCAGAGAGAAATGTTCGTCTGAAAATCAATGGGCTTTGCTTTCAGCTGACCATGTTCTTGACTCATGATCTTGGTGCTTCAGCTTCTCTTCTTCAGCATTGAGTGATGAATTCACTTACTTATATCTTCATTTGCCTGTATATGTGGGTGGTGTGCATGCATATGTGGATGCAGGTTTGCTCGAGTGTGGGAACAAGTGTGTATGGGTGTGTGTGTGTCCGTGTGTGTTGGAGCCCAGAGGTTGATGCCCGGTGTCTTTCTCCATCAGACAGCTCTTTATTTAGGCAGGACGGTCTCTCGCTTGAACACAGAGCTCACTCACTCAGCTAGTATCCTAGTCAGCTTGCCCTCAGCTCACCTATCTCCTCCTCCTTCCAGGGCTGGATTACAAGCAGGCTACTACATGTGCCTGGCATTTATGTGGGTGCTGGGGATCTGAGCTCTGGTCCCCATACTTGTTTGGGAAGTGCTGCATATACTGAGCTATCTCCCCAGCCCACTTATTTATTGAGAGAGAGAGAAAGAGAGGGAAAGAGACAGTGAGAAAGAGAGGGAGACAGTGAGAGAGAGAGAGAAAAGGGAAAGAGGCAGTGAGAGAGAGAAAATGGGCACACCAGGGCCTTCAGCCATTGCAAATGAACTCCAGATGTGTGCACCCTCTTGTGCGCTTATGTGACATTGCGTGCTTGTGTCATTGTGCATCTGGCTACATGGGACCTGGAGATTTGAACATGAGTTCTTAGGCTTTGCAAGCAAATGCCTTAACCATCTCTCCAGCCCAGCCCATTTATTTTTTTACACATATTTTATTTATTTATTTATTTGAGAGAGAGAAAGAGGCACAGAGAGAGAGAGAAAATGGGTATGCCAGGGCCTCCAGCCACTTCAAAAAAACTCCAGATGCATGCGTTCCCTTGTGCATCTGGCTAATGTAGGTCCAGGATCCTTTGGCTTTGCAGCCAAATGCCTTTACCGCTAAGCCATCTCTCCAGATCCCATTTATTTTTGAGAGAGGGTCTTGCTATAGAATAGCCCAGAATGGGTTCAAATTGATGATTGTCCTATCACTGCTTCCTAAGTGTGGACATTACAGGTATGTGGTACTGTGTGCAGCCCTGGAATGACATACTTGTATCCAGGAAGCATTAGATCAGGCATGGTGGAAGATACAGAGATTATGGCATCAGACATGAATCCAGTCCTAAGCATCAGATCTCAGCACCAGACAGAAACACTTAAAAAAAAAAAAAAAAAAAAGTTAGTCAGATTGAGACATGACCAAAATGCTGGCTGCACATAGGTCAGAGAGCCTGGGTGGTGGAAATATCTGCTGAGACCTGGGCAGAGCTGGGAGAGTGTGATCTGAAGTAAGGAGAGAGGACGCAGTAGGTGCACAGTAGGACAGCAATACCCAGGTCTGAGGGGTGGAGCAAGACACAATGCAAGGCACATGACAAGCCTCTGGATCTAGAACAATCTGTTGTGAGAACTGCTGCCTAGCCCTTATTTGTTATCCCTCCTGACAGGATTAGAATGTTGAGCAATCAAAAAACATTAGCAAATCCATAACAATTTCCAGTTGGCTCTGGAATGTAGCCAAGTTCACTTCTGAATCACTTAACATCTTGGGCTAGGTGAGAACAGAAGCCCAGAGGATGGTCCCGCCGACCTCTGAGGGTCTTGGGCACACCTCTTTAGCTCAGTCTCCAAACATGCAGTGGTTGGGGCTGAAACGAGCAGATTGGACTGGAGCTGTGCCTGGCTCCTGAGCACCATTCCACTCCTTCTATACACCCGTCACCAGCGCTGGGCACTGGGCTTCTAGCTGCATTTTTCTCTGAAAGATTACCTTGGGATACTGGATCCATCAATTAAAGATCCAGAAAATCCTGGGAGTTCATGACCCCCTTCTATCCCCAAGAGTCTGTAGCTAACAACAGCCCTTTTACTTGCAGAGGGAGAGATAAAAAGAATGGGTGCAGGGCCTCCAGCCACTGCAACCAACAAACTCCAGGTCTGCGCCACTCTGTGCATCTAGCATTATGTGGGTACTAGGGAACTGAACCAGGGTCCTTAGGCTTTGCAGGCAAGTACCTTAACTGCTGAGCCATCTCACCATCCCACACCTTTTCTTGTCTCTTCCTGTAACCTTGTCCTGTTGTCCCTGCCTCTATGCCAGTTTTTTTTTTTTTTTTTTTTTTTGAAGAAGTAGGGTCTCACTCTGGCCCAAGCTGACCTGGAATTCACTATGTATTCTTAAGGTGGCCTTGAACTAATGGTGATCCTCTTACCTCTGCCTCTCGAGTGCTGGGATTAAAGGTGTGTGCCACCATGTCCGGCCTATGCCAATTCTTTAGGGGATACTCAAAGTGCACATCACTCTTTGTGAATCTGACCACACCCCAGCTTTGTGCACATGCCCCTCACTAAATCGATGGGGAATTTTCATCTTCTCTGGCCTCTGGAGGCCTGAGCAAGTAGGTCCTGGGCAGCCTCCTCACATTGCCCTGTTTTCCACCCAGGGATTGTCAGCTTGTTCCCACTACACTGCCTGCCTGACCTTTCTCAGGGCTTGAGGAAAGAGACAAGATCCCAGGCATAGGACAAGGCCCGGGCGAGGTCCATCAGAATGTTGTATAAGGAAGGCACATGCTTTTTGCAAACTGTCAAGGGGACGAATTATGAACCCAGATTTTTGATCAACAAATCTTAAATAGAAACAGCGGCTATTCATTATGCTACCAGATTTAGTGCGTTTTTAACCAGAAACACACGCACGCTTCAAAAATAGGTCCTCAAAATCGAGTCTTGGTTTGGCCTCTACTATGGCTGGTGACTTTCCACGTCTCAGTGACATGTATAGGTGGGGAGGGGATGGCCCATCAGTGTATTCAGATCTTCAAACTGTTCCCCTTTCTGATTTAGTGGGTGCATTTTAATTCCGTTTAAAAATCAGATTGCTGTAAAGATGTGAGTAAATAAACAGATTTACCTTAAGAGATCCAACAGCCTAGATTTCATAATGGGAGTTGTCCATATTCCTTGTTCCATATTCCCTTCATGCCAATAACCTGGGAAATGATGCTTAAGTTGATCTCCCCCCCACCCCCCAGCGTGTGTGTGTGTGTGTGTGTGTGTGTGTGTGTGTGTGTGCTGCTATAAATCATGTGTTCAGCTTGGCCCCTTATTTTGCTAAGATGGGCAGCCTCGCTCTGGAACTGGCCTGAAGGAGGGTCCCTGCTCCTCCTAAAGAGGGTAAGACCCAGCTGAGACCCCACAGAGCAGCTCAATTTAGTGGTCCTCAAAACTGGTGGGACATCTGTTATAAGACCTGTATGTCCACGGTCATCCAGACTCAGGGCCACTAACTGCTTCCTCCTGGGCTAGTCTGGGCAAACCTTTAGCACTGGAGCAGTCCTAAGAGGGAGGCAGGACAGAGCAGAGCCAGGGCATTCAGGACTAAGCACAAGGATGTCTGCCCTGGACAGGGCTTTGGGAGAGAGTGAGCAGGTGAATTTACAAGACCCAGCACTGGAACCAGAAAGAAGATGCCATGACAGGTAAGCCCTCACAACAGGGACAAGCACAGACAACCTTGGAAATGAGTGCTCAGCCCTACTCAATATGGGGAAACCAGCGCTGAAGCTTCTTAACCCCCCCTTGACTTCTGCTGACCAAACCAAGCATGAACCTTTGCAGAGGAACTAGACAGAGACTGACCAGACCCGGAGTCAAACCCAGGTTCAGTGACTTCCGCTTCACTGGCTGCATTAAGCGAAGCCTACATGCCAGAAAACTCTCATCATAATTCTGCTACCCCCGGTCAGCGTGCCTCAGGGGACCAGAAAGTCTTTGTCCCGTGGGTCCTTTCCAGAGGGTAATGAAACAGAGGAAACAGGCTGGATGTTTATGGAACATTTATGGAGTGGAGCTCCGGCAGAGGAGTACAAAGCACTCCACGTGGTCTACCTAAACCAACAGACAGCCTTGACCACGTAGTGAAAAGTCGAAAACGATCTTGTTCCAGTTGAACACATGAAATCACATGCAAACAGATTCCTAAAGCTCTAGGTGGTACTGGAATTTTGTGGTGGCAAATATTGACTGAAGCTGGTGGGCCCCTGGCATGGTCTTGTCAATGTTTTAGTTATCTGGAAACTCTGACAGGCTATCGTGGAGAGAATGGGATTTGGGGAGTGTCAGGAGGCTAGGCTGGTTCTGGCCCAGTCTCTGTTACCATCCAGCAGGGTGTCCTTTGATGACCCTCTTGGACTCGCTGCCTGCCAAGTTTCTTCATTTGTAGCATGGCGGGATTGGACTAGATCTTTTCCAGCTCTACAAATGGGTGATCTTATGACAGAAAGGAAGAGCGCCATGGCTAACATCATCTGATGTTAATTTGGACTTAAAACCTGACAAATGTTTTCAGGCTCGGGAGGTGGCCCGAAGTACGCTTGTGCGGTCCAGTTGACCTCTGCCAGAGCCCAAGTCAACATAAGGCTAGTGGGCTTAGAGATTTACTTGGCATCTCCTGGCTGGGCAGATTTTACAGAACGTGGTATCGTTGACAATAAAGATTGGTTCATGGGTGTGGTGGTGCACGCCTTCAATGCCAGCACTCCAGAGGCAGAGGTAGGAGGATTGCCATGAGTTCAAGGCCACCCTGAGACTACATAGTGAATTCCAGATCAACCTGGGCTAGAGTGAGACACAACCTCAAAACCCAGGAAAAAAAATAAAAGATTGGTTCATATATGTTTGGATCCTGTAGGGGGAAAAAAAAAAAGTATTTTCTTTTTAGCTGGAGGGGGCTTCGTTTAAACAGAGCTAAAAACTTCAAATGCAGATATGAGTATTTTAGTTATAGTCTTGCAAGAACATTATAACTCTGTTAAGGAATGCTCTAGCCCTCCCATCCTACCAGCATAGACTCAACTACAAGCTGTCAGAAAGGACTCAGGGTGTAGATGCTGCAGAAAACCAGGGACTGCTTTGAGGAGACTAGCCACTGGCAGCATCTGACCCCATCTCAAACATCTGCAGCTCTCTCTCTCTCTCTCTTTTTGTAAATGTGTATCTGAATATTTGTATGTATGTGGGCACACACATATGTGCAGGTGCACACACACATGCATGTGGCGGTCAGAGGTAGGAATCCAGGGCCTTCCTCAGTCGCTCTCCACCTTACTGATTGAGATAGAATCTGTTGATGAAGCTAGAACTCACCAATTTACCTAGACTGGCTAGCCAGTGAGCCCTGGGGATTCCTTGCCTGTCTATCTTGGGTGCTGAGGTTATGGGCACACGCCACCACACCCAGCATTTACATGGGTGCTGAGATCTGAACTCAGGTCCTTGTGCTTGTGTAGTAAGTACTTTGCCCCCTGAGTCATCTCCCTGGCCTATTCTAACTTTTTCTTTCTTCCTACCTCTTTCTTTCTCTCCCTCTCTCTCTTTCTCTTTCTCTTTCTTTCTTTCTTTCTTTCTTTCTTTCTTTCTTTCTTTCTTTCTTGGTAGGGTCTTGCTCTAGCATGGGCTGATCTGGAATTCACTATGTAGTCTCAGGGTGGCCTTAAACTCACGGCAGTCCTCCTACCTCTGCCTCCCGAGTGCTGGGATTAAAGGCATGCATCGCCACTCCCAACTGTTCTAGCTTTTTCTTTTTTTTGGTTTTTCAAGATAGGGTCTCACTCTGGCCCAGGCTGACCTGGAATTAACTATGTAGTCTCAGGGTGGCCTCGAACTCACGGCAATCCTCCTACCTCTGCCTCCCGAGTGCTGGGATTAAAGGCATGCGCCACCACGCCCGGCTGTTCTAGCTTTTTCAAGGAAGGGGTCAAGTGAGGAAAGTTATCTTCCAGGTAGGGGAGACCAAAGCAGCCACGACAAAGGGCAATGTTCCTTATGTATGATCTCCAGATTAACCATGTCTGCCAAGGCATTGCAGAGGAAACACTGGGATCGGAGAGATTGCTTAGTGGGTAAGGCACTTGCTTGCAAGCCTGACAGTTCAGGTTCAAATCCTTAGCACCCACATAAAGCCCCATGCACTAAGTGACATATACTTCTGGAGTTTGCAGTGGCAGGGGGCCCTGGTGCACTTTCTCTCTCTTTGCTTGCAAACAATAATAATAATAATACATACTTAAAAAAACATGGGGCTGGAAAGATGGTTTAGCAGTTAAGGTGCTTGCCTGTGAAGCCTAAGAACTCATATACGAATCTCCCAGTCCCACGTAAGCCAGACGCACAGTGACACAATCATGCAATGTTGCACATGTGTACAAGGGGGCACACACATCTGGAGTTTGTTTGCAGCCACTGAAGGCCCTGGTGCACCCATTCTCTCTCCCTACCTCTTTTTCTCTCTGTCTCTCTCAAATAAATTAAAACAAAAAAGAAAACACTGTTCACAAAATAAAAGGCATGGGGCAAAGATTATTTTTAGCCTCTAAAGTATTTTTTTTTTTTTGGTATCTCTGTGTGACAGTATGTATGTGGTGTGGTATGTGAAAGGTGGTGTATGAACTTGTGTGTGTGCACATGCACACACGCCATGTGCATGGGCTCAGAAGCCAGAGAACATGAGTCACCATCAGCAGCAAGCCCTTGAGATTCTGCATCTCTAGTCTCTGCTCCTCCCACCATCCCAAAGATCAGACCTTGGTTACAGATGTGCGTGGCCATGCCCATTTTTACATGGGTTCCGGGAAGTCGAATTTGGCAATCTCTGGCTCAAGAGGCCCTCATGCTTAAGCACCCAGAGCTCTGAACTGCTGAGTCATCTCCCCAGCCCACTTCTAAAGGATTCTTAATTTCATGTATGCAAGTTGGGGGTGGGAACCCCAGTGCAATGCTCAGAGGCAGAGAGCAAGCTTGTCTGTGTGGAGCCAGCAAGGACCAGATGGCTGGATTCATGATGCTCTGAATGGGTGAGCAGGTATCAGCCTTAGGTGATGATAAAAGTCACAGGCTCAATCTAACACTGTACATGAACCTTTATGACATGGGAGAAGCCTTTGTGTTTATAAAAAAAAAAAGAAGAAGAAGAAGATATACAGGGGTCTGGAGAGATGGCTTAGCAGTTAAGGCGCTTGCCTGCAAACTCTAAGGACCCAGGTTCAACTAACCAGAACCCCACGTAAGCCAGATGCACATGGTGGTGCATGTGTCTGTAGTTCGTTTGCAGCAGCTAGAGGCCCTGATTCTCCCATTCTCTCTGTGTGCATCTCATAAATAAATAAGTAAATAAATAAATAAGGGCTGGAGAGATGGCTTAGTGTTTAAGGTGCTTGCCTGCGAAGCCTAAGGACCCAGGTTCAATTCCCCAGAGCCCTGGCCTGGAGTTTGTTTGCAGTAGCTGGAGGCCCTGGAATGCCCATTCTCTCTGTCTCTGCCTTCCTCTCTCTCTCAAATAAATAAAGAAATAAAAGATATACAGGGCAAGGGAAATGGCTCAGTGGACAAAATGGATAAAGTACCTGAGTTTGGATCCCAAGAACCTTCATGTCATGGGAAACTTCCCTTGGAGAGATGTGAACCATGTCTACCCCAGATAAGGCTCATATGGGAGACCAAAGTACCATTACACCAATACGAATTTGACGAATCAATGAGTTTATTGGGATCACTTACAAAGCATGGAGGGAGGGTATTTACAAGAACACAGAGCCCCGAAGCAGACGCTTTCACAGCGCGCCTGTGTCAAAGATATTACTGCTTGGATGCTCCTCCCTCAGCCTCAGGAAAAGGGCTTACTTACGGAGCTTGCGATCCCCCACCCCCAGAGCATCTGCACCACTGAGATGTCTTATTCCTTCCTGGAAGATGACTTCCCCATGGCCACTTCCGGAAGCTCCCTGTCCCTGTCCAGGAGTGTGGAGACCCCAAAGCAGCACTTCAGTGGGGCCTACTATACTGGGATTGCCCCCGTGGATGCTCCTCCCTCAGCTTCAGGGTGAGGGCTCACTTACAGAGCATGGAGACTCCAAAGAAACCTCCTCCATGGAACGCATTGTTCCTTGATCTTTCACCCTGTAGACACTCTCTCTCCCCTGAGGTCACGAGATCTTGTGTGGTATTGTGTTCAGCTGGCACAGGGGCCACCTGAGATCTCAGGTGGGAGTCTGAAGACCTTCCCCACACCTTCTCTTGTGAGTTCCGCCCACTGCTGTGATAAAGCTTCTGTAGTTGTTCACTGCTTTCAGTGCAGAGGGATTTTGCCGTCAACACCACATAAAGCCTGTGAGTGTCTGTGGTTCCAGCATACCTGGAGAGATGGGAGGTGGAGGCTGGAGAATCCTCTAGAAGCTTTCTATCCAACTAGCCTGGCATATGTATCTGAGAACAGTAAAACAAACAAACAAACAAACAAACAAACAAACAAAACCCTACTTCAAACAAAGGGGAAGGTGAGAACTAAACCAAGGTTGACTTCTGACCTCCACATGCACCATGCCAGCACACATACACACCATGTATATATATATGAATATAGACATATATAGATAGAGTGTACAGAATTCCCAGGCTGGCACGTGACCTCCTGACATTTGGACACCACCTTAAATGTACCTTTTACATATCCATAGCAACAGTGGTGTAGAGGGACCTAAATGTCTCTAAAGCACATTCATCATAGAACCGCATGTTTTACAAAGTTTTTAAAAGTTTGCCGTAAAAATCACATAATCTAAATTTACCCTTATCAATTTCTAAGTGCGCATGATGGAACTACTAACTATATGCACATTGTGATATAACAGATGTCTGGAACACTGTCATCTTGCAAATCACAAGCTCCATACCAATGCAACACTGCTCTGCTTCTCCCTCTTTCCATACACTGGCCTCTGCACTCGGCCTTCCGTTCCTATGACCACTTACGATGCTCCTGTACCTTGTGGTTATTCCCACTCTAAGTCTCAGAACAAGTTCTGGATTCAGGTTTTATTACTGTTACTATTATTATTCCTGTGTTATAGCTGAGCAAACTGAGGCATTGAAAGTTTAAGTGATTTGCCTAACTCTACATAGCCAGTCAGTAAAAGAGCCGGACTTTCAGCCCAGACCTCTGAACTTCTGGGCTACAAATTTTGCACTTTGATGAATTGTACTGTGTTAGTTCAATAGCATCCCCCCCCACACACACACATCATATTCACATCTATACTGAACCTTAAAATAAGACCTTATTTGAAGCTAGGATTCTTACAGATGTAAGGAGTTATGTAAAGATGAGGATTAAGATGGGCCCTAAATCTGAGGGTCAGTGTCCTTGCAAGCAACTATAAAACTATGAACACACACAAGCACACATGCACACACACACATGCACATGATGGAGCTATGTAGCTATAAGCCAAGGAACACCAAGGATTTCCTTGACCCACAGAAAATAGTGAGACTCATGGAAGAATATTTCTGAGTCTCCAGAGGGGGTATGGCCCTGCTGATAGCTTGATTTCAGACTTCTTGGCTCCATCCAGAACATGACAGAATAAACCTGCGTTGTTTCAAAACACCCAGCTTGTGGTCATTGGTTTCAGCATCCTTAGGAAATGCATGAATCTATTACCTACCCACTGACTTCCTTGATGTCTAGTGTGGAAGGAGCATCTGATAGTGCTTCAAGATACTCTGCCTATGCACACTGCCCTAGTGTAGGCCTCTTGCCTCAGCCCCCGTAGGCTTCACCTAGAATTCGGTCTTCCCCCTAGCCAGCACACATTCTATCTTCTCTAACTCTGAGGCAGAGCCCTAGAGCGGGGGGTGGAGGAAGGATAAGGGACACAGTGGAGTTATAGTCTGTGATCTCAGATGATAACTATTACAGGACATAGACTTGGGGACACAAGATTTTCTTTCTTCTTTCATGAGACAGGCCAAAGATTAAACTCTCTCTGCCCTTCTCCCACTCATGTTCTTGAATTTGAATGCACTGCAGTTTGTTCTCAGTGGTTCTGTGTACGTGCACATGCACACAGAGTTTTTGGAAGTCTCTTGCTGCCCGTAATTGTGCTAGCTTATAAGAAGAAGCAGAGGTCAGGGTTCAGCTGGACGAGGGCTGGGTGCGGTGGAACGGCCGTGGGACATGCCGTTCTTTGCATCCAATTGGCAAGTTCACACAGAGGAATCAACAATATTGTACAAAAGAAAGGGGGGTTGATGGGCCAAAGGATGTTCTTCAGGTTCAATGCCATGGCAAGAGGCGCATGCTCACATCATCAGAGTTCTTGAAAAGTAAGAATTTCCCCTTGAGGGAGGATACGAAGTGCATCCTGTGAATCATGAGGCTCAAAATGCCTGCCGCTGTCTGGCACACTCTTTGTAGTCACCAGCGCCGATGGCTAGTCATTTATAATTTGAGGTACAATGGATTCTTGAACAGAAAGGATGAGAGATTATCTCCACTCACTCCTTTGGATGTCAGAGAGTCAGAAGCACAGAAACTCTGTCCAGTCCCCTCCCTGACCCTCTGCCCTACCTCAAACAGGTATACAAAGGTCTGCCCTCTGTTTGCCTCTTTGCTCACTTCTCCTTAAGTCTATTTTGGTCTTGCACAGTCTTGACCTTACTTCTACATCACCTGTAGATTAAGTTATGGGTGCCATTGTGGTGTAGCTGTCTACCAACCATCTATCAATTCACCCGCCCATTCACCCACACATCCACATACTCATCCATCCATCCAACCCCTACTCATTGAACAAATGGTTATGGGTACACCACTATGCATGATAGATATGTGTGATGGCTGCTGTGATTCTAACAGCATGATCTTTGCTACCTGTGAAATTAGAATCTAAACAGAGGGATGAGACTTATATGGAAATACGCAGCCTCAAACTTGCCTCCTTCAAGGGAGTACTTCCCCACTGAGCAAAGCATTTGTAGAGCTAGAGAAACAATATTAGTTGAGTGAGAACATAGCCAGTCTTCCACAAAGGGACCATCTATTGACCTATATCATTTGAATAGTGAACCATATACTTGGCAACCGTACATCCTGGCATTTTAAATAGCTCTGTCTCAAAATATTCCATGCTCTTTTTAGCTTGTGTGTCCTGATTGCTGTTCAGGAAAAGCTGGTGACATGCTGCTCTCAGGGTTTTCTGAACTCGGACATTCTTCCGTGTACCTTTCTTCTCCACCTCACACAGATTATCCCCTTGGGCTTCTAGTACCCATCTGATCTAACACAGCCATGCATTGGTTCTATCCTCAACAGCTACCTGACGCCCTGATTTGAATGGGGTGTTGCACACACACCCTCAGGAGAGAGTCAAGGAGCCTCGAGCTACTTGGATGGGAGATGGAATATGGTGAGTATCATGGGACAGACACCAAGGAAATGCCTAGGGGGTCTCCCCACTGGATCCTCAGGTAACTGTTCGAGGAGAAGGGAGAGAAATTTGGTGACGATCCTGAGGAGGTGAGAAAAAAAAAATCAGAGGGATTTCTTTTCTCTCTCTTCCATCACATGCCCCAGTGTAAACTCTGCTAGCCCAGAGCTCAATGGCTGGGGCCTGAAGACACAAATCATTATAGGCCAGAGGTTGTTAACACCTTTGTTGTCCAGTTTTATAAGTAAGGGGACCCCCCCCCAACTTTCTCTTGATCCAACAGTACGGGGAGAAAATTAAGTCAACATTTTTCTTCAGGGAGTCCCCATGTATGGACACAAATGGCTCCATGAGATACAAAGGCCCACCTATTCCTGAACTAACCTAACCACAAGTTAAGAATGCATCTGGAAAGGTCTGGCCATCCTGGACTTTGTCCAACACGTCTGCTTCATGCGTGGAGTGAGGCTGCATCCCTATGGCCATCACACATGCTCTTATTTCCTCTTTGTGGGCCAGTCTGTGGTGGTTTGAATCAGGTGTCTCCCCCACCATAAACTCATGTGTTTGGAGTGCTTGGTCCCTAGTTGCTGGCAATCTGGGAAGTGGAGCCTGCTGGAAGAGGTGTGTTTTTAGGGCCAGGCTTTGGGGTGTTTTAGCCCATCTCCCCTTTGCTAGGGCTCAGCTCACCCTCTTGCTGCTGATTTCCACCTGCTGTGACAGAGGTGACGTCCAGCCTCTGCTCATGCCATGCTTTCCCTGCTTTCGTGAAATTTCTCCAGTTCCGAGACTGTAAGCCAATGTAAAGCCTTTCCTTCCACCAGCTGCTCTTGGTCAGGTGCTTTATCCCAGCACTGTGAAGGTCATGACAACAGGCTCTTCATTGAAATTAACAAGGTAATTTTAAAAGAATGTTATATGCAGGTTCAAAGTATATGTGCACATTTAGACACACAAGTTACAAACATACATTTTTCTTCAATAAACGTCCATTATTTATCCTAATGTTTTTTTTTTTTGTGTGTGTGTGTGTGTGTGTGTGTGTGTGTATGGGCACACACATGCCATGGCACGTATGTGGAGATCTGAGGACAACTTTGGTTCTGCTGATGCAAAAGACACAGCGTTTACATCAAAGGGGATAAGATATAGTTTATTCTGGAGCCAAATATGAGTGATCATGGCCCAGGGAACACAGATTTAGGATACCCCAATTCTGTGTTCCAATGTGTTAACAATTTCATGAAGGTTTTATAGTTACAGAACAGAAGAACATCACAAATGAAGGCACTTTTTAAAATACAGTAGCTGACCATCAGGTTGGTGGGTGACACGGCAACAGAAATCTCCACCATAGGCTGCAGATGCTATCTGATGACATTCTTAGCCCTTGGGTTGGTGGGAACTGGGGGTCTGTTAGTGCATTCCAAAAAGGTCGCACCTGATCAACTGATAGTCACATGCCTGTTAGGTCAGACACAGAGGTGAGCAATAAATAGTTAATAAGGGGCTAATGGTAGCCCAAGGTAATTTGGCTTTGATCCTGCAACATTCCATCTCTCTGTGATCACAGGAGCTGGATCAGTCCATTCCGCCTTGCTGGAAGTAGGTGCAGCAGATACAGGGCTTTTCTAGAACTTCACAGTTCTCACTTTCCACCTTGCTTGAGACAGTCTCTTATTGTCTTTATTTTTATTATTTTGCTGTGTGTGTGTGCGTGTGTGTGTGTGTCTGTACGCGTGTGTGCGTGCACCACAGTATATCCATGGAGGTCAGGAGACCACTTTGAGGGGTCAGTCCTCTCCTTCCACCTTGTTTGAGACAATCTCTCTTGTGGCTTGCCACTTGGGAAGGCCGGATTAGTTACCCTGTGATCTTTCGGGGTTCTCCTGGCCACCTCGGGTGCATTGGGATTATAGACATGTGTGTCACTTTACTTCAGCAGGCTTAGAAGCAAGCACCTTGAACCACTGACCTGTCTCCTCAGCCCCTCTCGTTTTGCCACTGGATTGCCAGACTAATTGGCCCACAAACCTCCGGATTCTTCGGATTCCATCTCCCATTACCAACTGCATATACATGGGCTCCCTGTGTCCTGCTCTTCCCTGGCTTCTATGGATGCAAACTCCAGTGGTCAGGTTTGCATAGTATGCTCTTTTAACCACTGAGCTGTCTCCCTAGCCCATCCAAAACCATTTTGAGCACCACTATATACTAAACATTTATGGAGCTGAAAAGCCAAGAGTCCTTGGAATGAGGCACTGAGTTTTGTGTAAAATGAAGCCAAAAATGTGCCTCGTCTTTCTTCTTTCTAAACAAACCCTTTGAATCTGAAACTTCCCCTAGAAGGCAAGTCATCAGCAGAGACTTCAAGGAGAGTTCCTTTAAATTTCATGATCGGAACCTCAAGGCATTGGCCCCAGTATTTGCCTTGATTGATATTACCTGAAATTGTGATGGGGAAATTGAAGTTCTGGGGTACTTCCTGGAACCCCAAGCCCTAAGTTCATATCTGCAAACTAACCAAAGAATTGGCAATTCCAGATTCAAGAGAATGAGTTTTAAAATACCACATTTTATTCAGATTTTACAAGGGAGTGTGGCAAGGGGAAGGCTGAGAGGTAAGGGGAGACACAGTGGGCAGAAGTACACCACGAGGAGCCCAAAAGCCCATGTGGGCCAAGTGGAGCTCAGGAGTCCATGTAACCAGATGGATCTGGGAAAAAATTGTGGAAAGAAAAAAGAAAGTTCAAGGAGCTCCTGCCATGGGGGGAGCTGGAGGGGATAAAGAACCCATGCAGAGAGTAAGGGCTGGGGGCCCTCCTGGCTGGGCCTGGGCTAGGGCCTAAGCCAAGCCTCTACCACCCCTACTGGCTGGGCCAGCTGAGGGAAAACTCACTCACCGCTGGAAGTTCCCAAGTGATCAGAGAGCAAGTGCCTGCCCTCCTCTTGCAAAGGTATTTATAACCTCAGGGTGGTGGGCTGGCTTTTGGCCCAGGTGAACCAGAGGGCCAGCTGGTTGGTTAGGGCTAGGGGCTGTCTCAGGAAGAGATTAGCTGAACTTGACCAAACACAATGTTACATCCTATGAAAGACCTCCCTCCCAGGAGGGGTCCTGACTGTTTGTGGGAAAACAGTTCTGCGGAGCTAGGCAAGAGATAAGAAGTCAGATGGTCTTGGATTTCTAGCAAGTGCAACTTTCCTGCCCTTTTTTCCTTTAGGGGTCCAGTCACCCTAACTCTACCCGCCGCCCCCAATAAGGGTCAGAAGATTCGTCTTTGGACTGTTTCTGCCTGTGGAGCTTCATTACTTGCTGGGCCGATTTCTTCCCACCTGCCAATGACCCTCCAGTGCCGCAAGCGCACCAGGCGATGGTTTCTGTCATCTCTGGCTGGAAAGGGCCTGAGAAAACCCGTTTTATACCAAGGCCTTTGTTTTCCCAATAAAGAAGCTGAGGCCCAGTGTGGGTAACTGACTCAAAGCTGTGGGATGGATTATTCTAGCTGGAGGGCATGCTGGGCCTCTTGGAATCTCCTTTCACCATCACCAGTTCAAGGGAGAAACACTTTCCACACACTTGTCAAGGGATTCCTGGGCTCGCTCACCTCTGACACCAGAGAGTGTGTGGCGTTTTCCTACTCATCCACTTACAGTCTAATTCTTGCCAAGCTCTTCTCTGTAATCAGAGGAAGTCAACTTCCCTGCCGCGACCACTGATGCTATGTGTCAGAGCTTCCAGAATAAAATCTTGCGTCTCCTGGGTCCCAGGACCCCAACACTCCCCTCCCCAATCTCTGTCTCCCTCTGACTGGACCACTGACCCTTTTCCTGATTCAGTGTCCCTGGGGAGGAGTTAGGTTCACATGGCTTAGCTTGGTGGGGTATTGTTTTTCTTGCACTGAGAACCATTCCCTTCTATAAGTGCCACCGTCTTCCCCCACCCCAAGGTGCAGAAAGTGCAAATTAGCATATCCAGGAGTTCGTGGCACTCTTTGGAACCAAGGCAATGAAAAAAGCCGAGTTGGGCTGGAGAGATGGCTTAGCAGTTAAGGCGCCTGCCTCCTCAGCCTAAGAACGCTGGTTCCAATCTCCAGGTCCCACGTTTAGCCAGATGCAAAGTGACGCAAGGGCGCAATGCCACACTTGACCACAAGGGGTGCACACATCTAGATTTCGTTCGCAGCAGCTGAGAGACTGCTGGCACGCCCATCTCTATCTGTCTTCCTCTCCCTCTCTCTCTGTCTCTCTTTGTGTGTCTCTCAAACAAAAAAAAAAAAAAAAAAGAAAGAAAGAAAAAAGCCGGGTTGTGCATTTCCTGACAAGTCTGCTTCAATATAATCATAGATCTGTCACTAAAATATACAGGTTTATGAAGTGTTGTCAAGGTTTTCCCTGAAGTGGGAAACGTTTGGGGTGGGGGGGGATTAACTGCAAGTAACAAAGAGGGAAAAATTGAGGAGCAAGTGATTTTTATATAGTGACAATGTTGCTCACCCTGCCTTGCTGGTGAGATGACACAGAGTTTCTGACAAAGAGAAAAGTGAAGCTGTGAGCTATGGCTACCTCCTTTCTATGGGGTTTGAATTCTCTAAGCCTAGTGAGGAAGCAAGTCAAGTAAACGTGTTCATTTTCCATCAACCAAACTGAGACCGCCATTCAGATGAGGGACCTCAAGGGCAGCTGCTTAATCAACACACAGGCTTCTTTAGGCAACAACCTGTGGGGTGATTCCAGCTATTAAGTCACATGTACACTCTGGAGAGGTTAAGGATTCTTCAGCACTGAGCTGAAGAGATGGCTCAGCAGTTAAAGGCATTTGCTTGCAAAGCATGTGTTTGGAATTAATTTGCAATGGCAGGAAGCCCCGGCACACCCATATTCTCTCTCTCTTTCAAATAAATAAATAAAATTATTTTTATTTATTAGACAGAGAAAAAGAAAGGGAGGGAGGGAGAGACATAATGGGTGCCACTGCAAACAAACTCCAGACACATGCACCACCTTGTGCTTTTGGCTTACGTGAGTTCTGGGGAATGGAACCTGGGTTCTTGGGCTTTGCAGGCAAATGCTTTAACTGCTAAGCCATTTCTCCAGCCAAACATACAACACACACACATATATTTTAATTTTTTATTATTTTTTATTTTTTAGAGAGAGACACAGAGAGAGACAAAGAGAGGGAGAGGAAGACAGAGATGGGCACGCCAGCAGCGTCTCAGCTGCTGAGAACAAAATCCAGATGTGTGCGCCCCCTTGTGGTCAAGTGCAGCATTGCACCCTTGTGTCACTTTGCATCTGGCTAAATGTGGGACCTGGAGATTGGAACCACTGGAGATTGGAACCAGTGTTCTTAGGCTTAGGAAGCAGGCGCCTTAACCGCTAAGCCATCTCTCCAGCCCTAATATTTAATTTCTTTATTTGAGAGAGAGAAAGAGGCAGAGAGAGAGAGAATGGAATGGGCTTGCCAGGGCCTCCAGCCACTGCAAACGAACTCCAGATACATGCGTCCCTTGTGTATCTAGCTTACATGGGTCCTGGAGAGTGAAACCGGGATCCTTTGGCTTTGCAAGGAAACACCTTAACCACTAAGCCATCTCTCCAGCCCAACACACATATATATTTTTCAATATCATGCATGCTGAGCTGGACTCAAACTCACTGTGTCACGGAGAATGATCATGAACTGCTCATTCCCCAGCCTCCATTTCCTGAGTGTTGGGGTTACAGGCATGTACCTCCATCTCCAGTTTATGGGTTGCTGGGGATCAAACCCAAGCTTCCATGCATGCTAGGCAAGGGCTCTACCAATAGAGCTACATCCCCAGCACCCCTTCCCAAATTCTTTTAAAAGTCGTTTGTAATTTCATCTCGACAAAAAGGAGAATTCAGATTCTGAGTTCTGGGTGGGGCAGGAGGGCAGTGCTGGCAGCTTAGGCCATAAGCCCCCATGCCTCAAGCACTCGGCATTTGTAATTGCTCCATATAAACAAATTCCAGAACTCTTCCAGGATGCTTTCTCATTTCTCACCAGCCCACTTCTCCCATCCTTCCTTGCCCCAAATTAGAAGCATATCAGCAGGCAAATTTGTAAGCCCCTAAGCTGCCCCGTGTAGGACCTATTTCCTTCCCCTTGTTCTCCAGTGAACTTCTCCTTCCTCATTTGTCTTCTCGACACACCCTGGCTAAGTGAGAGCTAGCTAAAATGCCCTGCCTGGAAATAAACCCAGCTTGCCTTCTCCTGGAAACAGAAGCAATCCCCTGCCTTTTCAATGCTTGGTAATTGACCTGGGGATTACGAACAAGCCCTGCAGGTGCCGTTTTCCAAAGGCAACGGCAGAACTCTTTCAAGTGCTGATCCTAATGTAGACTGAGGTGATGTTTTTGAAGTTGGTTTTATAAAACAGGCTGATGAGGCCTCAAATTAAGTTATGATGAACCTGCACATGCGGAAGAAAGGGACATCAAAGAAAGGGTCCATTTGGATGGCAAACAGAAGTAAATGCTGGCTATAGACATAGAAAACATCTGGCTTTTGGGGGTGCCTGACATTTGTTTCTTAGGTGGGGACAATTAGTGACTTTAATGAGTGCTGGGAATGGGTTTGTTATGCCCTCTGATTCTATTGTGAGTCTGTTTCTAAACACTTATTTTTTAAAAAATAATAATTTCGTTTTTAAAATTTACTTATTTGAGAAAGAGAGAGAGAGAATATGGGCATGCCAGGGCCTCCAGCTACTGCAAATGAACTCCAGATGAATGTGTTACTTTGTGCATCTGGCTTACATGGGTCCTGGGAAATCGAACCTGGGTCCTTTTGCTTCGCAGGCAAGCGTCTTAACCACTAAGCAATCTCTCCAGCCCTCTGAAAGCTTCTTGATTGTATAATTTGTGACTTTTATGACATTTTTTGTTTGCATTATAGCAAACAAAATTTTAGTAGGTGAGAAGTCAAGGTTAACTTGGATGCATGCAAAGTCAAGCATGGACTGTTAATTTTTTTTTTTAAGGCTATCTGAAGTAAATACAGTTTTTGTTACTTTTGACCTCTGGCAGTAGAAAATGGTTTGAGAGAGGGAAGTCTCTAGGATTTGCTCAGGAGAAAATAACTTTTGTAATATATATGTCATCTGTCTTTTTCTGGCCTTGAAGTGTCTTCAGTTTTCCTTTTACACAGTGTGATCCCTGCCTCTCATGGTCTTCATAGTTAGATTCTACATCACTCACATGGAGCTGCAAAGAATGTGGCTGCCTATGATGAAGCACTGTCCACTCCAGACGTGGCCAGGCCTCAGTTTGCATCCTGGCTCCACAGGACTGCTGGAGCGACTCTGGGCACAGTTCTTAACCATAACCATTTCCTCCTTGGTAAAGGGGGTGATGACAGCCTTCACTTCCTGGAGGCTTGTGACAATGACATAATGCACATTGCCTCTTATGACAGGGCTGGCCACAGACTGTAAGGTAAGGAACATGAGCATCTCAGGAGCTCCTGAGAAAACTGGTGTGACAGCCTGTGACTCATAGCCCAGAATCTGGAAAGGTCTCTGTGCTCTGCATCAGCCTTCCTAGGGGGACAGCAGGTGACAAGGACACCTCCTACTGTGCCCAGCCTTAAACCCTGAGTAAATAACACATTTAATATCATGGGAAGCAAGTGCATTTTGTTATGGGCACAGAAGCATTTATTTTATCAGTCTTCAGACAAAGCAAACAGTGTTTGAAAGCACACCATCCTGGCCCACCCCAATTCTTCTGATGGGGAGGGTGAGAAAATTGTGGTGTGTTTCTGAGCAACCTCCCAGGTACCTGTCACCACAACAAGTGAGCTCATGCCAGTGTTCCCTGAGGGGGAAGAACCCTGGGTTAGACTTTCTGGATGCCAAGGTTCTAAACCCAGTTCTGTCTATTCTCAATATTCTGCTATAACAAAATGCCTCAGACAGAGTCACTGATAAGTAATAGAAATGTTTGGTTCACAAGTATGAAGGCTAGGTAGTCCAAAATCAAAGCACCAGCAGCATCTATGTCTGGTGAGGATGTGGCATATGGCAGAAGTGGCAATTTAGGGCACAGTTGAAGGCCCCCAGGCTACTGGAGGTTTAGGCAGACCTGAGCTGTCAGGCATGACTAAGGGCCCTGGACCCCGAGGTTTCAGCGAGGCTAGACCCCGACAATCTCGAGATGGGCAGGAGTGAGGCCGCTTCCTCCCCCCAGCCCTGGGTACCTGGACATCCTGATAAGACTTAGGTTTCACTTTCACCAGAGTCTTGTGACCTTTGTCCTCTTAAGACCCCGTAGGCCAGCAGCCTTCTCATAGCCAATCCCCTACAACCTGACTCCTATACCTCTTCCTGCCACTACTTAGACCATGTGATACTTTCCCACTCACCCAAAGTCCCTACATGCTAATTAGGCATCGGTGGGACCTCTGTACTAACCTAATCCCCTTATGACCCGTACCTCTTCCTGCTCTTTCACAAATGCTTATAAACCCATTCCCCTGACAATAAACGAACTGTCCTCTGATGCTGCCTCCTGGGTGTTAATTCCTGTCGCACTTATGGCCACTCAAGACCCTGTTCCACAGTTGCCTGGATTTCTCAGGGGAACCACAGCCACGGGGACCCCAGGAACCACAGGGCGAGGGACCTCCCCATGCCTCTTTGGAAGGACATTAATCCCATTTGTGAGAGTGGAGTCTTCATGACTTAATCACTTCCCACATCTCCATCTCTTAACACTTGCACAGGGGATTCAGTTACCGTGTGCATTTTGGGTGCTCACATAGTCAGAACATAACAACCACTAACAATTCCTTCTAAGATGTGATGATATTACAAGTTGGTCCCCCTGGCTCCTTGAGCTCTTCATGCTACTGCTCATAGGTAGTCAGTCATTTGTCACTTTGGGGGTCCATAAAGGCTTTAGATAACAGTATTGGGTCCATCTAATGACATCTATCTTTTTTTTGTTTTGTTTTTAGAGAGAGACACAGAGAGAGACAGACAGAGAAAGACGGTAGAGGGAGACAGAGATGGGTGCGCCAGCAGTCTCTCAGCTGCTGTGAACGAAATCCAGATGTGTGTGCCCCCTTGTGGGCAAGTGTGGCATTGCGCCCTTGCGTCACTTTGCATCTGGCTAAACGTGGGACCTGGAGATTGGAACCAGCGTTCTTAGGCTTAGGAGGCAGGTGCCTTAACCGCTAAGCCATCTCTCCAGCCCGACATCTATCTTAAGAGAAGCCCAAGGCAAGATATGCTTTCCTCCCAAATAGTTATGGAGTGACACAGGCAGGCCGCCTACCTTTCACTCATGTCCGTTTGGTGTGTGTCATTCGTTCAGCACTGTGGCCAGTTTCAGGCAGAAGGTGGCTGTGGTTAATTGTGGGAAAGGAAAATTCCCTACTTGCTTGAAGAAATGACCCTAAATAAAACCTCCTGTATTTATCCAGGTGGCCAATAGCACTTACCTAATACTCGATCAGAATGATGGAAGGAGTTTTATGAGTTCTGGAACTTTCCATGCCTTTGCCTTATGCTGCAGGCAGGCCAACTGCCAGTGGGAACGGATGCTGCTGTGACTTCCTGATATGAGTGTCTCTGACATGGGGGCATGGACTTACACCATCCGGAAGCCAGGTTCCCTCCACTACAGCAAGAAGTACTTAGAAAGTGAGTGCTGATCTCTGTCATTTTTAGGTGCTGTGGCTGCCTTTTGGATGTAGAAAATGGGTCAGCAATGATGTACTGAGTTTGGGTTAATTGCTTATTTGTTAATATCTATAACATTTTAAAAATATATTTTACTTATTTATTTGAGAGAGAGAAAGAGGGAGAAAGATAATGGGCATGTCAGGGCCTCCAGCCACTGCAAATGAACTCCAGACGCATGTGCCACCTTGTGCATTTGGCTTACGTGGGTCCTGGGGAATTGAACCAGGATCCTTTGGCTTTGCAGGCAAACGCCTTAACTGCTAAGCCATCTTCCCAGCCCAATATCTATCACATTTTTAAGTGCCAAATATGTACTTTTAAAAAAAAAATGTGGATCTGGGAATTGAACTCAGGTCCTCATGTTTTCAAGGCAAACACTGACTTTGCTATTCCCTCCAACCCTTCAAGCACCATATAAACAGAGCAAGAGCTTGGTAGCAAACCAGGAGAATTCACAGCAAGAATGCCTTTCCCCGGTAATTCACTCCTCACACGAGCCGTCTTCCTTCCATCTGCTCACCAGTACCCACAACATCTGAAGACAGGGCCCTGTGAAGAGCTGGGACTCTCTTCCCATCACGGGCTTGCCAAACGAGAGATCCTCTTGCTGTTCTTTTAATCATTCTCATCCTTTACTCTCTTCACAAAAGACTCAAGTTTGAAAGAAAGGAGGCTTTATTTATTCCATCAAATTTTAAAAGCCAACGCTGGGATGACAGTCTTAAGTATCTGTACACTGGCAAGAGGTGAATGAAGCTGTTGACAGAAAAGCAAACATGGAGTTTAGAGAATGGTAATGAGCGATCAGTGAGTTAATGAATGCCTGCTACCCAGGCCAGACCACAGAGCATGAACCTGGCTTTTGGCCTCATCTTCTCCAGGACAGCAGCCCCGTTAGTTAGATGATGTAAGATGTCACACCTTTGCTGGGCTAAGGCCATAAAGGCCTGAGGTCTAATTTTCTTTCCCTCCCTCCCTCCCTCCCTTCCATTTGTTTTTTGTTTGACAGTCCAGGCTGGCCTTGAACTTGCAATCCTCTTGCCTCAGCCTCCCGAGTGCTGGGATCACCTACATGCTCCATCTCACCTAACTGCTTTGCTTTCATAAACCAAACTTCCCACCTGTGTTGGGTTTTCTATGCTACTAAGACAAATTACCATAAATGTAGTGAAAATAGGTTTATTGTCTTATTTATGGAAGTCACAAGTTCAAAAGGTCCAAGGGAACCAGTCCCAGTGTGACAGCACCCATGTGTGAGCAAGGAAAGGAAGAATCTCTTTTTTGGACTTTTCCAGCTTCTAGACCAACCCCACTCCTTGGCTTTGGCCCCTTCCAAATAAGCAGCCTTACCTTAACCCCTGCTTCTGTGGTCACAACTCTTTCAAGGACCCTTGTGTTTATCCCTGATGATGCAGGATCATCTCCCCAAGCCCTTGGTCTTTCAGTCACTCTCTATAAGTCTCCTATGTCATATAAGGTAACATGTTCACAGGTCCTATGGCACTAGGCTGTGAACATGCTTAGGGGTGCCATCATTCCACTCGGCATATTGTTGAACTTCTGGAGTACTTCTCGGTAGAATGAGGCAGGCTCAGGGGAATCACTGTGCACAGGGAGAGAGTGATGTGGTTCCACTGCAGCCTGCTGATCAAGCTGGAAGTCCAGAACCTCTGCACAACTTGGACTAAGCCGGTCAGTGGCTTCGTTCATGTAAACCCACAGTTCATTGTGCATTTTGCCAAAACATCAACTCACTGACATTACAGTGACAGGTAGGTGCCCATACGAAATACATGCAAAGTCACTATATTTTACAAACCCTAAGGCACCCAGGAAACAGAAGAAGAAGATGTTTTTGTTATGTTAATGCCTGTTCTTAGAGTTTTTCAGGTGTACTTGTAAATCTGGGGTTGTCAGCTTCCCAGGATTTACAATCACCCTGGAAACAAATCTCTGGTCATGTCTATGAGGGCTTTTCTAGACTGAGGTAGAAAGAGGCACCATAAATGTGTGGCACCACTCCACGGGCTGGGGCCGTGGATGGAATTAAAGAAAGCTAGCTAAGCGCCAGTGTTCACTGGTCTCTGATGTGTATGCCATGGGGCCAGCTGCCTTTTGCTCCTGCTGGCAAACCTCCCTGCCATGATGGGATTGTGTCCCCTAGAACTGTACGTCAAAGTCAACCCTTAAGCTGCTTCTTGTCAAGTGTCTGGACGAGGAACTAATACAACCAGTAAGGGTTTAAGGAAGTGGCTAGTGCCTGGGTAGATAGGAAACTCCCAGAGTCCATTGAAACAGAAGTCAAGGGAGTTTTCACAATGAGTGTACTTAGGCCCTGCCCATATTTACCATTGTCTGCATCCCCACAGTAAATAACATCAGCAGTTTCCCGAAGTGCACAGCACTGTTGGATTTCCTTCCATCAAATGAATAGCTGCGGAGGTTACACAAACAATACCCGCAATAAAGATGTCCCCGGCCTTCAGGACAATGGATACTGTGGAAGGAAATCTTTTCCATGGAGGGCCCAAGGTTGCCTTTAAAAGATTTTTCCCTCCACTTTCCCCGCCCCCACCATTACAATCTCCAAAAGAGTGTTTGGAAAGAGGGTGGTGGACTAGAAATTTCCTCCAAGCCTGCCTTTCTTACTTGTGGGGGGCCAGTAGCCTGTGGGATAGATTATATTCTCTTGCAGTCAAGTTTGAGGTCAAGAAAAGGAAAGCTTACAGTCCTTTGACAAAGACGGTTTGATGTCATCGTCTTAATCTTCAATCTGGTCACCATATGTTGTTCTTGAGGGACTGATTAATTAAAAGCCTATTTGCAGAGCAAGCTTGACTGGCTGTGGCAATAGCCCAGAAACTTTTTTAAAAAGTAAATTTGTTAATTATATAGACACCTGAAAACAATGCTTAACTTTACTTAATAAAATTTTGCTTTATTTTGAATTTTAATACCTTTATTATTATAAAGACTTAAGGTATACAAATAGACTTGACATACAGGGAAAAGGAATCACATCAAGCTAATAATAGTGTCACATGATATATTGTTGGGGGTTTTTGTGGTTTATTTTTGGTAGTGAGAACAGTTGGAATGTACTCCCTTAGCAAATTTCGAGTAGATGTGCAGTAATGTTACCTGTAGACATCATGCTATTTAGATCTCCGAAGTAAAATTGTTACATTTTGCCAGGTGTGGTGGCTCATGCCTTTAATCCCAGCACTCGGGAGGCAGAGGTAGGAGGATCGCCGAGAGTTCAAGGCCACCCTGAGACTACATAGTTAATTCCAGGTCAGCCTGGACCAGAGTGAGACCCTACCTTGAAAAAAAAAAAAAGTTACATTTTGTACCCTTCAACAGCATCCAATTACCTTCTCCTTATGCTGGCCCTTGGTATCTCACATTCTCCTCTGTTTCTATGAGTTTGACTTGATTTTTTTCCTTTCCTTTTACCATCACCTCCTACTACTTCTTCTGTTCTCCTTTCCCTCTTCTTCCTCCTCTTCTTCTTCCTCTTCCCCTTCTTCTCTCCCTCCTTCTCTTTCTCTTACTGAGGTTCAAGGCCAGGCCCTTGTACATAGTAAGAAAGTATGAGTTTGATTTTTCTAGATTCCACACACACAAAACAAAAATACAAGATGATCTCTAGTATTTTTCTGTGTTTGGCTTATTTTGCCTAGCACACATAATACCATATACTTCCATCCATGTTGTTGCAAATGCCAGCATTTCCTTCTTTGAAGGGCCAAATAATATTCCCATTTTAATACACCACATTTTTAATCCATGTATTTGTCAATGGACATTTAGGTTATTTCTATATATTGGCTATTACCTAACAAAATTCAATATCCTTTATGATACCAATTTAACAAATTAAGTATAGAAGGATTACATCTCAATATAATAAAGGACTTACATAACAAGCCTATAGCTAACATTATAATCAATGATGAAAAGATGAATTTTTTTCTCTCTAAAAGCAGGAAAAGATGAATGCCAACTCTTATCATTTCTATTCAACATACTAGAAATGCTAGCCAGAGCAATTAGGCAAGAAAAAGTAATAAAAGGCATCCAATTTGGAAAGGAAGAAGTAAAACTGTTTCTGCAGATGGAATGATCATATGTGTGGAAAAATCTAAAGACTCTATCTAAAATTATTAGGACTGATCAGTGAATTCAGCATGCTTAAAAAATTTCCAAAATATATCTGGACTAGAAACCTAATGCAGATTTTACTCCAAATTCATAAGCATTTAACACACAAGAACTGAATTCTTGTGGTTATGTTAAAGCATATGATTTAAAATTCACTGATCAATTATTAGTGGTTGTGAGTAGCTCTAATTTTGTTTTTGTTTGTTTGTTTGTTTCCTTTTTGAGATAAAGTCCTGCTATGTAGCCCAGGATGCTCTCCGACTCGCTGTATTACTTGGGCTATCCTCAAACTTGTGGTCCTCTTGCTGCTGTCTCCTGAGTGCTGGGATTATAGGTGGACACCACCATTCCTGTTACAATTAACAGTATCGTGGTAAACTTTAGTCAAGTAAGAAAATTAGCTTGCTTAATGTTCTTCAAACCTTAATGATAAATAATTGCATAAGTTTGTTTGAGTACTTACTGTATTCATTTCTTAGAACTGCAAAAATGTTCACAAACTTCTTGTCGAAACATTTTTTAAAAGTATATATATATATATATAATTTTATGGTGCTGTAGATCAAACTCAAGGCCTTGTGCAAGCTTGCAAGCATTCTGCCATGGAGCTGTAACCTTAACCTAATTTTTCCATTTTCTTCTCATTTATCTGAAGACCCTAAGTCCGGTCTCAATATTACTGGGGTCCCAGGAAGGAATCTGTTCCATTTCTCACCATATAGCTTTTGGTTATTCTAGGAATTCTTTTTTTTTTTTTTTTTTTTGACTTCTCTAATCTCTGCCTGTCTTTACAGTTTTCTCCTTGTGTGGCACCCCCACTTTTTCTTTGTTTGAGGTAAGGTCTTAATCTAGTCCAGGCTGTCCCGGAACTCACTCTGTAGTTCCAGGTTGGCCTCAAACTTGCAGCAAGGCCTTCTACTTCTGCCTCAATGAGTGCTGGCATTAAAGGCATGCACCACCATACCCGGCCCCTTGTTTATAGGTCACATGGCCTCCTCTTCATGAATACCTGTGTACAAATGTGTGTGTGTGTGTGTGTGTGTGTGTGTGTGTATGTGTGTAGATGAGCCTTGTGAGGTATGTGTGCGGAGGCAGATTTGGGCCCTGGGTGGGCTCCTCTGTTTCAGTCACCTTTGTGTGACTGGGAGGGGCAAAGCACCCAACCAGAAGCAGCTGATGGGAGAAAAGAGTTTCTTTTGGTTACAGTCTGGAGGAGAAGCTTCTTGATGGGAGGGGAGAGAAAGAGCAGAGGCTGACATCACCGCTGCCACAGCAGGGGGACAACAGCAGCATGGAGAGTGAGCTGCATTCGCTCAGTCAAACTGGGGACTAACAGACCCCAAGGCCAGCCCCTAATCACACACCTCCTCCAGCAAGGATCTACCTCCCACACTGCCACCAGCTGGGGACTAAGCATTGGGGGACATCTGGGTCAAGCCACCACATCCTCTCTCACTCTTCTGCCTTACTTCCTTGATCCCGGGCTGCTCACGGAACCTGGAGCTTGCCACCTTTGCATGAGACTGTCTGTCCTGTCGGCCCCAGACATCCTCCCATCTCTCATCCCTTCAGAACTGAGACTGCAGGTGGGTATGGCCATGCCCAGCTTTTTCCATGGGTGATGGGGGGGGGTACTCCTCCTTGTATAGCAACTTCGGATAACCCCGGAGTCGTCTCTCCAGCCCACTTTCATTCTTTTTATCAGGACCCTAGTGAGTTCACTGTGTATTTATCTTAACTAAGATCCTGCTTCCAAACATTCTGAGGTTCTATGTAGACTAGAATCTTGGAGGGATGTTGGGGTCCTCCCTAGAGCCAGCCCAGGAGGGACGGCAGGGTCTCTGCTGAGTTGGGGGTGAGAAGCACGGAATTATGACACAGACTCCAGGAGTTGGGTGGAAGCAGGCAGAGGGCGAGTTCAGCAAACTCATTTATTCAAAGAAGTGTAGGGGGTTTTAAGGGGCTTGGCTGGCCAATCATTGTATGGGGTGGTCCCCTTTTTATGACCAATGACAGCCTGTCTCTGGACAGATCATCTCATAACAGGTTTCTCGCGAGCATGGGACTGTAGCTGTTGTTACGCCAGGCCTGCGCAGGACGCCATGTTCACAGAAGCCACTTCCTGGTTTCTTCTGCCATGCGGTCTGGATAGGGCCAGACCTGCATTGTGCCATACAGAGGGATATTATTCATCCCAGGACATTTTCCATTTTACTGCCTCAGTTTCTCTGTCTGTAAAATGGTATCATTATTGCTTGTTCAGTTTTGGTCTTAGTGTAACAGACACATTATTAGTAGTTGTCCGATAAGACTTTTCACTTTTTCAAACTATCCTCCAAATTCTAGTGAGATCAGAAGCCAAACTTCCTCATGGATTACTTTTATGTAACCTGAAAGATATATTAAACAAGGGATTCATTTTCATGTAATCAGTCCAGACTAGCATTTCCTGGAACATTCTTTGGAAGACACTCATTTAATAATTTGGATTCTGTTTAAGTAAAAGTAATAAAACAGGAAGTCTAAGTACAATTCTAGTGTCCAAGTCCTAGCCCTATGTGTGTACAAACACACACACACACACACACACACACACACACACACACTATTGAACATGAGATTCAGTTTTGGCTATTTTGGCATTTCTACAAAAGCTTCTTAGCATTTCCATTAGTGACTGAACAAAAGCTTCCCTGCTTTGACAACATGGGAAGATTCTCTATGACCTTGGAGATAGCTAAAACGGACACTCATAAAGCAAAGGAGGAAGGCACGATGACAAGGCAGGGTGACAGTCCTTTGCAGAGCACAGCACAAGAGGACATGGGGAGGAGCCGGACATTCATCAATGTGAGAAGCTCTGCTGACCCCTCCTTGGTAAAACTATCAAAATTATTTTTTTTAATTAAAGAACAATTGCTTCAGATGGAAAGTTTGTGCCTCCCTCCTTCAAGCATGTGTTGAAGTCCTGACCCTAGTATGGTGATCTTGAAGGCCTCTTGGAGGTGTTTATGTCATGAGGGCTCCGTTCTCAGGAATAGGATTAGTGTCCCTGCAAAAGAGACTGACCCCAGAGCACTCTCGTCCCCTCTCCAGGAAATGACAGCAGAGTGAGGAGATAGCCACCCATGAGCCAGGAGGTGGGTTAGACACAGTTACCAGCACCTTGATATCTTGGACTCCAGCTTGTGGAACTGTGAGAAATAAGTTTCTGTGCTTACACAACCCCAAGTCGATGGAGATTCTGTTATGGCAGCCCTAGTGGAATAAGGCAGTGCTGTTTTTAAGCCTCTGGACGGTTCCTCAGAGCAGAGAGCAGATGCAGAAGCAAGTCTGGCTGTTTTCTGTTGCTGGAACAAGACACCTGAGATCCAGTTGCTTATTAAGAATAGAAGTTCAGGGAGCTGTGGAGATGGGTCACTGGTTACAGGTACTTGCTTGCAAAGTGCCCAGCACCCACGTATCTCTGGATACAAAAAGTGGGGTTTGCATCTGGTGTTCATTTGCAATGGTAAGAGGCCCTGGTGCCTTCCTACACACATATACAAGTAAATCAATAAAAATTTAAAAAAAGAATAGATGTTCAGGCAGGAGAGAAGGCTTAGGGGTTAAAGGCACTTGCTTGCAAACCCTCCCAGCTCAGATTCAATTTCCCCAGCATCCACATAAAGCCATACACAAAAATGGTGAATGTTTCTGGCATTCCATGACAGTGGCAAGAGACCCTGGAACACATGTGCACAGACCACACACATAAATAAGCAAAATTTTAAAAGGAACACAGATTTATCTGGCTCACATTCTAGAGTCTGGAAAAAGGAATAGCATAGTACTGGCATCTGGGAAGGACTTCTCACTTCTTCACAGCATGGTGGAGGCTGTGGCACGGGGAGGTAGAGCAAGCGGGCAGGCAAGTATCTCCTTTCTTAGAAAGTCATCCATGTAGGCTGGAGAGGTGGCTTAGCAGTTAAGGCGCCTGCCTGCAAAGCCTGAAGTCTCATGTTCGACTCTCCAGGTCTCAGCACACAAGGTCACACATGCCCACAGGATGGTGCCCATGTCTGGAGTTCAACTGCAGTGGCTGGAGGCCCTGGTGCTCCACTTCTCTCTCTCACTCTCAGTCTCACTCTTTCGCATCACAAAGAAAGTCACCAATGCTATCGTGACCTGTCATTAGACACTTGTCAAACCAACAAAATGCACTGGCACCTGGGGTGAACCCTAAATTGTGGGTGTTGGGTGACAGTGACGTGTAAAACTATGGTAGCTGGCTCATGGATTGATTTTGACTGTTTTGATGAGTATTTGATTATGACAAATGGATGATTCTGTTGTCTGCTGTTGAGAGTGGAGGGGGCTGGATATGGATGTGGACAGGAAAGTCTATAATTTCTGCTTGATTTTTGCTAGCCCTTTCCTGGGAGCCGGGGAAGAGTTCCATCTTGCCCAGAGGCTGTGGGAGGGAGTGGGTGGGTCACAGTTCTAGTGGCAGTCTCTCATAGTTCTTTTTTTAAAAAATATTTTTTAATTATTTTATTTATTTTTGGAGAGAGACACAGAGAGAGACAGAGAGGGAGGAGACAGAGAATGGGCGCGCCAGCAGTCTCTCAGCTGCTGCGAACGAAATCCAGATGTGTGCGCCCCCTTGTGGTCAAGTGAGGCATTGCGCCCTTGTGTTACTTTGCATCTGGCTAAACGTGGGACCTGGAGATTGGAACCAGTGTTCTTAGGCTTAGCAGGCAGGCGCCTTAACCGCTAAGCCATCTCTCCAGCCCTAGTTCTTGAGATTTAGATTTTCTTCAGTCAGTAATAGCCCAGATTCTATATCCCTTGCAATGATTTCCAGAGACTTTAAATATTTTTTAAAACTATTTTTACCAGTTCCGACCGTTCACCGGAAAGAAAGCTCTTGGAGCTCCTCAGCCCTCATTCGGAAGCCCACTTTCACCTCCAGTGGGACATACCCTTCCTAGGGAATGTGCTGTTTAAGTCTCGGCTGTACACCTGCAGGTGGCTGTGAACACATGGGGAAAACAGAAGACTGGGGAAGAGGACACAGCAGGCATATATGTGAGAAATTCCTACTGGAGAAAGTGCTAAAAAGAGTAACTCAGAAAACAGATGGCTAACGTTAAAAACATGGAGGATGCTTGTGGTTCAGAGTGAGGTACATAGATTAGATGTGAGGAATACTCTCGTGGCAGTGTTGTTAGAGAGCTGACTGGACTTCCCCGAAGTTTCCAGAACAGCATTTTCAAAACAGGCTGTGCTCTTATCTCTCCAGGGCTAATCTCAGGGGTATAACTGGGGCAGCCACTTCTCCATCATCTTGTTCGTCATAGACTTTGACAGAGGCGTTTTTATTGACACGATTTATTTACACAACTTGAGTTTGTACCTTTTACTGCACTAACCTACAGCAACAACATCCCAGAATCTCTGAAAGCCTATATTGCCAAGGTGACAGAAAATTGAGTGAGGATCCAGGCTGTGTGGATGAAGATTCTGTTATTCTTCAGGAGGTGAAACAAATAAAAGCAGCTGATTTTTCCTCCTTAATTTTTGGCAGGCTGACATGGACATGTCACTCCCAGACGGGAGGCCAGGATAAACAGCTACCCCAGCCCCCTGCCATGCTTGGGAGTCTGAAGTCATGCTGGCTTCCTGAACATGGGGAAGCTATTGTCTTTCCATTTCCAGGATGGAGAGATAACCTATACCTCAAATATTTATCCTCCTTATCTTGTCTCCGCTATCAGGGACTCCATTTTGGTGACATTTCAAATGAAATGCTAAATATAGAACAACTTCAATTTACAGTGAGATATACTGTCCAACGGGAGAATCTTTTCAAACAAGATCCTAAATATATTAGGGGAAATGAGTGTTTCTCACGTGTTGGCACAATGACAGAACTTGGCCTTCCTCGAGGATGCTCCCACCCTGAGTGGCAGCGAGCAATTGGGTCGATAACATGGAGCTGGCAAGCTGTATAGCGATGCCCTTAGCGTCTTTCATCAAGTTAAATTAAAATAGGCTCAGCATATCTTAAGTCATTACCAAAGTTTGCTTAGATAGTGACTGGTGGTTAAAAATTGTCCCCATTCTGATGAGCATTTGAGTTTGGAGTCACAAACAGGGGACTAGAAATTGTAACCATCCAAGCACACACACACACACACACACACACACACACAAATTGTACACATATACACACAGATGAAATTCTGTGGCATATAGAACTTGTATATCTCACAAAAGAGATATAAGCATGTTTAAAATTCATATAGGTGTCTTCAAACTAGAAGGTTAAATTCTATATGAACAAAAAATATAATCTCACGTGTTTCTTTTTTGTATTGTTTTTGTGGTGCTGGGGATTTGAACCCAGGAACTCATGCACGGCAGGCAAGCACTCTTACCATGGAGCTATGCCTCCAACTGCTTAGAGCACATTGAACAGCAAAATGAAGCACCACACTCTTTCATGGGATTTTTGACAGCATTTTAGTGTTATTAAAAACTGGTGTAAGGGCTGGGGCGGTGGCTCTGCAGTTAAAGACACTTGCCTGCAAAGCTTGCTTGCCTGGGTTCGACTCCCCAGTATCCAACACATAGCCCGAAGCACAGAGGGGCACATGTGGCTAGATTTTGTTTGCGTCAGGAAGAGACACTGGAGCCCCCCATACTTTTTTTCTCTTTCTCTTTCCCTGTTTGTTGTTCTTTCTCTTGCAAATAAGGAAAGAATACTTTAAACACTGACTTAAATACTTAAGTGAGGCGATCACATTATGTATTTTCAAAGGATTGTCTCTTGTTGGGAAATAACCAGCTGGTCTCTTCATAGTACTGGATGCAGATGGAGGTTGTTTCACACACCCAGAAACATTTCAGAGGAGTTTGAGAACAGAGCAGCCTGTCAGTCTGTGAGCCCTCCTGATTGAAGGTCACCGCTAATGGCTGAACAGGTAAGAAATGGGTACAACATATAATAAATGTCATAAGAAATAGTATTTTCTTTTAGAAATTGCTTAGATTGAGCCCATAAATCTGTAAGATAATAGGATTATTGTATACTGGAAATCCCATACTTTTAAAAATAAAGTTTCATTTTAGTGGAGTTTTAAACTATCCTACTTAAGGTTTTATACACATAAACGTATTTCAAATATTTTATGGACTATTCATAAATTTAAACAGTGAGGGGGAATCAATGTCTCATTGCTCTTTTTTAAAATTCTTCTAATATGAAGTTAGTTACCTACCTGAATTTGAAATAAAAGTTGAATTAGCTAAAGATTGGTGTTACACAAAATTATTTGCACTAACAAGGCAGCACTTGGTGAACTAACGGCATTTAAAATAACTGTTCTATTAAAATTCTAAGTTTAATGCATGAGTTGGTTTATAGTATAGCTACACTAAAAATAGTACCTTATAAAGTCTTAAGGCATAGATGACAAATTATTCTTTTAGTATAAAGCTAAACAGATTTGTCCTTTTATATTCTAAAACATTCTCTTAGGCTGGCTCAGAATTTAAGCCAGGCATGGTGGCTCATGCCTATAACCTAGCACTCAGGAGACTGAGCTAGGAGAATCCCAGTGAGTTCAAGGCCAGCCTGGAACTACAGTATCATGTCAGTCTGGGCTAGCATAAGACTCTGCCTCAAAAAAAACCCACATGAGTGAGCGAGCAAACAAAATATAGAGTGACTTAGAACTTGAGGTCATCTGGTTCCATTTCCCGCCTAAGGGGATAACTCCCTGGGTCATCTATGTCATTCACTTGTGTCTGGTCCCAAGATAGTCACTGGCAGAAAATCAGTTCTCCATGGCGTGAGTTAGTGTTTTGAACACTCTGTAATTATAGTCACTACACTAAGTGCTTCTCTAAGATCGTAAAACAGCCCTGTGTAGTATTAACATATCCAGTTGTACAGCTAGGAAGCGGGCTTGTCAATGCAGATGAAGCACTAACTCCAGGCTATTCTGTTATGAAGTGACAGGTCAGCTGGCACAGAGTGGACACAACATTACACAGTGGACGTGTAGATTCATTTTGCATTTTCTGCACAAAACCACCTTCCCTGCCTACTAGACATTTATTTCTCATTTCATTTCTGCTTATATTTTCCAGGACACACACATAATAAGCATGTGCTCATAGGAAACAGAAACAATACTTTCCTACTTAACTCTGCTAAAAATATACAAATTGGTAAAAATTCATTCTATACAAAAATACTGTGGTAGTTTGAATATATGTCCCCCAATATATTCAATTATTAGTTATAGTTTGCATCTGCAATCACCTTGCTAGAGGCAATGTCACTGGGGGCCAGTCTTAAGGTGTGGATGGTGGGTTTGAGATTCCATTGTAAAGATATGCAAATGTGCCTAGCAGGAGTTCCTGAAGTGTGCTGTGTGACCTTTTGGCTGTAGTTTTGCTCTGTGTGCTGTGGTGGCTGGTTGGCTTTTGCTCTCTCTGTTTGGCCCTGTGGAGAGCAGGCCGCTTCTCTGCCGTTATGGAACTTCCCCTGGATCTGTAAGCTTCAATAAATAATATCCCTTCCTCCATAACTGTGCCTGGTCTGGAAGTTCATCTCAGCGAACCTGAAGCTGTCTGCTACAGTAAAGTGGTACCGAGGAGTGAGGGGTGAGATGAACCTGACCATGTGGATATTCGTCTTTTGGAACCTTTGTTTTGGAGGAATGGGCATGGACTTGGTGCTTGCAACTGAAGATGCCTTCTGGAGTGGTAAGCCAAGTTTTATGGACTATTCTGATGAGAGTTTGAGAATGCTAAGTGCAGATAGTACTGAACTTCGAGGCTTGGCTTATGAGGTTTCTAAGGGGAAGGAAAGACTGCAGAGGACTTTGTTGGAACTGGGCTACTGGCATAAGGGATGGCTACGTTCTGCTATCCAGGCCCAGAAAGTTTGATCAAGGTTAAATTTGTAATGGACTGATATGCTTGGCTGAAGATATCGGACTGAGATTTTAAGATTTTAAGTTGGAAAACCTCAAGCAAGTTAAAAGCAGAGGCACTGAGACTGGTTTTAGGTTACTGGGGCTGCTATTGTCAACGCATTAGCAATCTTAAGGAAGGTGGAAGGAAGGTGGCCTGACTTGATTTACATTAAAACAATGGAGAGGATGCCTGAGGAAAGACTGTTAAAAATGCAAATTCTTGGAAAGAGCTGACTGGAGAAGGAACCTACTTTTCAAGGCTATGGTTTATTTTGTCCCTGGATTAAGAATATGGCTGTGTCCTGCACACCTGGTATTAGTTTTGGAAGCATGAAAAATGCATGGAGTGGTCATGAGTTGCACACGGTTCCAGGAGCCGCTGCTGAGATGCGGCATGAGGCAGGGCATGAAGACCCTCAGGAATAGGCTGGAAGAGCCTTTGGAAGATGGACTGTGGTTTTCATGGAGACCTGAAGATGTTTTGGAAATACCAGGACTGTGCAAAAGGGCTACCATGGAATGCAGTGTTGGCATGGGATGAAAGTTTTCCCTGGAGACTCTGCCCAGCTGGAGGGGCGGAATTGGAAAACCTGGAGACTGTTAGTCTCTGGTTATATTGAACTTGAACTGCAGAAGTTTGATGACTGCTGATGGTGGTTGAGTTTGCATTGTTCTAGTCTCTCCTTGCTATTCCTTACACAGTTAAAATGTTTACTCTGTGCCTTTACATGTTGAAAGTATTTAACTTGTTTGATTTTACAGGACTCACTATCTTAAGTTGATCAAGACTGTGAGAACCTTTGAAATTGGACTGAGTACAATTTACAATGTGTGATAGTGATAAATATATTGGGGGCCAGGGGCGGAATGTGGTAGTTTGAATATATGTCCCCCAATATATTCAATTATTAGTTATAGTTTGCATCTGCAATCACCTTGCTAGAGGCAATGTCACTGGGGGCCAGTCTTAAGGTGTGAATGGTGGGTTTGAGATTCCATTGTAAAGATATGCAAATGTGCCTAGCAGGAGTTCCTGAAGTGTGCTGTGTGACCTTTTGGCTGTAGTTTTGCTCTGTGTGCTGTGGTGGCTGGTTGGCTTTTGCTCTCTCTGTTTGGCCCTGTGGAGAGCAGGCCGCTTCTCTGCCGTTATGGAACTTCCCCTGGATCTGTAAGCTTCAATAAATAATATCCCTTCCTCCATAACTGTGCCTGGTCTGGAAGTTCATCTCAGCGAACCTGAAGCTGTCTGCTACAAATACATAGGGCCAAAGGTACTCAATAGTGAACACTGCAAGCTTTAAATTTGGCCAGCTAGGCCAAATGAACCAACAGGTGCAATAGTGGCATGTCTGTTATGGGGGAAACCAACTGCTCTCTAATTGGACTGGAGGCCTACTCCATGGGAGGGAATACATCCCTGATACTGAAAACATACGAGAGAGGGGTAGTCATGAGCCCTAAGGGTGTAATGTCTGCTGGTGTCTGGCTAAATGTATATACTATGCTCACCAAACTTCCCAGTAAGCACTTCTCTTAATGTCCACACTCATATATTAATGCTACTCTCACTTTTGGTTAGAGAAGCTTCTCTTTTCAGACAGTGGCAACCTTGGGATGGTTCAGAAGGCACCATGGTGCTGAGAAGAAGTGACAGAGGAGTGCTCAGCACTGAAACATCTCAAACCAACCTTCCAAGGCTCAGAGCCCATTGCGGAAGAGGGGGCGGAAAGAATGTAAGAGCCAAAGGAAGAGTAGGACTCCTTACAACGTGCTCCTCCAGACACAAAATGGCCTGGATATCCATGATCTCACAGTGCCTAACACTACCTATATCATAATAGGAGGAAAAGATCATTACATCAAACTGAAAAGAGACTGATTGAGAGGGGGAGGGGATATGAAGGAGAGTGAAGTTTCAAAGGGGAAAGTGGGAGGAGGGAGGGAAATAACATGGGATATTGTCTACAATTATAGAAGTTGTCAATAAAAATAAAAATTAAAAACATACATAGGGCCAATAAATACTAGTTCTTCCTCAACACGCTATACATAGTACATATACATAGTAGTCTGTTGTGTCCTAGTGTCTTTCTACTTTTTATACATATACATGTGTGTACATGTAGTTTCCCATGTATGCAGGAGTCCTTACTTTGAACAAATCCAACCTGCACAATCTCACTCACTGTGGTTTAAGTAGCACCATTCCCAAAAGAACACAGTCCTGATGTCGTTGTGTGCTAACACTTGGCCCACAATTGGAAGCTAGTGATGTTACTTCTTTCAGCATTTGCTGGTGACTGGTCACTGCACCTGTGACTCACCTCAGTTCCTGTGTAGACAGCAACGTGAGTGGCTGTATTGCCTCATTTCCAAGAGATGGAGCCTGTGTCAGCTTATAAAAATGGTGAGTCAGAAGAGGGAACTGATTAATGAAAATAAAACACACGGCAAAGAAAGGTGAGAGGAATGGAAATGAAATTGGAGATGACTGGGGGACTGCTGGCACTCTCACTGGACCCTACCTAGTCAAGCTGAATGTCGGAAGTGACTGCAGTGGAAGGACGGTGTCCAGGGGAAGTGAGGCCAGTGCTTGCACTGGAAAGTGTCACAATACTTGGAGCACAGAGGAGCAAGTATCACCATTTGCCAAGGTAGAGAAGAAATCATCAATATGCATCAGAAATCATATCATAAAAGTAGGCAATAAATATTCTTGCTTTTTTTTTTTTAAACAAAAACTTGAATTTTCACCAGGCATGGTGGCACATGCCTATAGTCCCAGTACTCAGGAGGTTGAGGCCAAACTGGGCTATAGTAAATGTTAGTGCAACATAACAAGACTGTCTCAAAACATTCAAATAGCCTTGAAATCTGCTTGTGATGTCTTAAATGATTACGTCCTGATAAATACTAGCTTCACTTCCCTGTATGTTTAGAACACTCATGACTTTTAACATTTTGATTAATGAGATTTAGGAATATCTGCTCATTCTTTGTGTTGAGAAAGGGATTCACTATTTAGTCTAGGATGGCCTTAAACTTCTGGTCCTCTTGCACTGGCCTCCCACTTGCTGGGTTTACAGGTGTGTGCCACCTCTTCTGGTTTGCATGGCCATTTTTATGATCTTGCACACCTGTAAAACAAGGACTGTTTACGAATGTAATATATGTGCATGCATATGTATAGTTCATAAAATCAAAATCAAGTAGGATTCACTTTTATCCTGAAACTTTTTTTTTTGCCTTCGAATTCTAATATATTTGTGTAGTTCTTTTGAATGGTTGTATAGATTCCACTGCACGGATGAGCAGTTGCTTACTATTTTCCTGTTGAGGCAGACTTAGGCTATCTCACACTTTTTTCATGCCAATACACTCTTGTGTCCAAGTATTCTACTGAATTTCTGCATGTGGAATTATTGGGTGAACAAAATAAGCTCGTCATCTCAGCACTTGGGAGGCTGAGCTTGGAGGGAGTTTGAGTTCTAAGTCAGCTTGGGCTACATAGCGAGGCTCTGTCTCCAAGGAAAAAAGAACAGTTCAGTGCCACTAGTGCTCACAGTAGTACAGACCAACACCACAGTGAGGCGAGTCTTACAGAGGAGTGGCAGGCACTCAATCTGCCAGTACACAGTTAGTGAGCCCATGAGTCCCCTGACCCTCACATACCTGGCCAGTGTTAGGGGAAGTGGTGGGACTTCCAGGCCAATGTGGCATTTCCCTACAGGGGTATGCATAGGACTGGCTCCGCCTTATTCAAATACGGCTGTGAAGTCAGGACTTTCCTCTGTGTCTTGTTAAGGTAGCCAATCTTCTGTCCATTTTCTCATCTTTCTGCCACTACCACACACTCTGGAGCAGGGACCCTATCCAGCGTGCTTGCCCTGGGCCCAGAGCTGCACAGCACAGGTGCTCAATGAGTAGCAGAATGAGCTTGCACATCTGACTTAGCATGACTGGACATCTCGTCATTACTGCATTTTTTTTTCTCAGTTGCAGGCTGACATTCTTCGCTGACTTTCCAACTGGAAAATTTTTCTCATGAATTTATGGGAGTGTTTCATATATTATATATATTAATTCTGTTGGTCTTATGACTTTGCATTAAAATTTGTACTTGGTCCCACATGCCCATCTTTCCAATTACTGCTTTTGGGGTTCAGGCTGTCCTTGGGAGTGTCACCCGCAAGCCTATTATGTTATCTTCTGCCATTTTTGTAATTTTACGTTCAAGTCACTAATTCTTTTCAAATCCTGTATGCTAAATTTTTTCTCTGTCTTTACATTTTCTCAATATTAATTATTGAACTTTTCCAGTTTAGTGTTTAGAAATCTATATTGTGCTGGGCATGGTGGCGCATGCCTTTAATCTTTGCACTTAAAAAAAAAAGTTTATTTTTTATTTATTGGAGGGGAGGGGAGAGAATGGGCACACCAGTGCCTCCAGCCACTGCAAATGAACTCCAGAGGTATGCACCACCATGTGCATCTGGCTTATGTGGGTAATGGGGAGTTGAACCTAGGTCCTCAGGCTTGGCAGGCAAGCGCCTTTACTGCTAAGCCATCTCTCCAGGCCCCAAAATCTCTGCACTTTTGAGAGGCAGAGGTAGGAGTATTGCTATGAGTTTGAGGTTAACCTGAGACTACATAGTGAATTGCAGGTCAGCCTGGGCTAGAGCAAGACCCTACCTCAAAAAATGAAATAAAAACCTATCCAGTAATTATGACTATATGATTTTTGAAGGATTTGCTTGCAGTTTGAAAACTACCTATTATCTTCCTTGTTCCCCCAGAGGTTCTCATAGGTTTTCTTATAAAAAATGTACTGTTAAGTAGGTATGTGCAGATGTATGTGTACGCCCCATGAGCATGCACCGAGGCCAGAGAACATCCAGTGTCCTCCTCTATCACTATTCTGAGGTAGTTTCTTGACACACAAACATGTATCTGAAGGTGCTGTTTGTAGTTCAGACTAGCTAACCAGTGAGCTCCATTGATTCTCCTGCCTCTGCCCCACCCCCACAAACATGTGTGGCCATGCCTGCTTCTCAGAGGGTGCTAGGACCGTCTCCCGGCTCACCAACCTCAGCTTACCAGTTTCTAAGTAGTAAGATTAGCTACTGACATATTTAAAACAGAGTAAATTAAAAACAGAAACATGGCTTTAGAGAGAAAATATTTAATCCACCTCATGAAAAAAGTACAAAGCTTTAGAAAAGTTTGAGGTTTCCATGTACAGTATAAACATTCTTGTGTTCCACCATCACATAACAAATGCACTGGAAAAAAGCCATTGAAGAAGAGTCTGGAAATAAATGTGAAGACACAGTATTGTATAAAAATATATTAATCTGCCTACATTGAACACATACAAATGCACAGTAGTACACCTTTTTAGAGCCAAACCATCTCTAAAAACATAACATTTAAATTTCTAAAATGAATTTTCAGTCACTGAAGAAAAATAGAACCAAATCTTTGAAATCATAGGTATGAAGTCAGCACAGCAGACCACCTTGTATCATAAATAAAACTACATTTACCAACACAAACATGAAAGAGCCTGAGTCCCCACCATCTGACATATCTACCACAGCATAAGCTGAAGCAATGATAAGTGTCTATAAATCTCAATTACACAGCAATCTCTGATTAGTCCACGACTCAGATGTGAAATAATGCAGTGGCTGCTGCAAGGATCGCATGATCACATTTAAAGCACTCAGACAAGTCCAGGCCAACACAAGAACTCAGTCTGTGTAGCTGTTGTCAGGATGTTTCCCTTACTTAAAGGCTGAAGAAAGTATGCATGGAGTCAACTGCCTTCAGAAGTCTGTGTTCACTCCACATCTCACAGACAAGCCAGAACAAAGATATGTCACTCACTAGTCACCCTCGAGTCATGGATGATGCTGAGCACTTGCAGGTACCAGGCCTCACTCTAGACATAGGGTGTCATCCCAAGAGCTTTCTGAAGTCAGACACAACACTACCAGCATCCAAAGCAGCTTTGTCCACCAGTGGGATCACTGGAAGTCACACACACAAGCCCTTTGCAGACCCAATAGAGCATCATCTATGAAAGGCTTTAGTTAGGACTCAAGTCTCTGCTGCAGGATATTGGCCACACACCATAAGCAGTGTGATATGGTTTCAGGATAAGTCTGGACCCTCTATGAAGCAGGTTTACTGCTTGTAGTTCCACAAAAATCTTTAAAAAAAGCTTAATACAACTGGCAGGGATAATTCTTTATACTGTTTGTGAAATGGTAATGTATTCTACCAGAAAACAAGAAAGGAAGGCCTTTCTTGAGCCCCAATTTTATTGGGACTACAAACACATCCAATAGTTGATAGAGAAACACATTGTTTCAGAAGGCTGCAGTCAAGCCATTCAAGCCGTTTATCTATGGTCACAAATTACCATCATTAGTCAGTAAGTAGCACTTTCATAAATTACTAAAGGCTAAATACTATGTGAACACTTACATTCATCAGTCTTGTTAGGCATTATACCAGCTCTACTTTATAGATCAGAACCTAAGCTACCACAGGCCATGCTCTTTACTGCCACACACACCACACAAGAGTAAGACCATAATTATGACTATCATCACCAAATCATATATTATACCAGGAAACTGGTAGATGAAAGGGCTCCAAAATGTTCCCCAGTCTTTCGTAGTAAAAATGACTTCAGAAAAACTAGTATATTATTGCTTACAATTAGTTTTTTTTATCTTTAAAATACTAGTTTTCTAAAATACTGATCATTACAAATATTAGCTCAAAAGTAAACTGGGCCCAGTCATGAAAGAAGCAGGTGTGAGTACTTCTTACAGGGATCTTTGTATCTGAAAACATGTCTGGATACACACATTCAGCCACACACATTTACTACTGTTCTCTTGAGTGCTCTGAGATTTATACCTTGTGGGAGGCCTGTTAATATTATAATTAAATACATTATTAGAAAGTTAAGGATAACAGTGTTCTTTGTAATCATCGGACTCTGTCACGGTTACACTAATGAGTGACTTAATGACAAGACTTTTCCTCATGGACACATTACAGATTTGTGTGGTAAAGAATATCAAGACAAGCAAAACTACTCTTTACAGGGATCCTATCAATTTTGAATATTAACTTGAAAAAGTTCTTCCTGCTTATGAAATATATTACAGAGAAGAGGAAAAAAAAAAACAGTGTTAAGTTGGCAGAATAACTTGGGACAAAGACTCCAGGTACTATGTTAAAATGCCAGCCATGCCGCCTTACTGCACTGGAATTAGGTGACTTACACTGAAATTTTATTCGTTGAAAACTATCACTAAACATAATCTGTGCAACAAGAAAAGCCATGCCAAAAATATAAAGTTATCTGCAAACAGAATGTAGATTCAGATGAGAAGTTTTAATATAATCTTCCCAGACCCCCTCGTAGGAAAGAAGCTTGCACCAGACACAAATCCTAGGAGCCTGTTCACACTGCTTTTGTGTGATTTTTTCAACTATTTTATCCATCAAGTTAATAAAATCCAAATACTATTCAAATCATATTAAGCTAATGCAAATCATATTCTCATATAAACCACAATGTAGACGGGCAGTGTCGAGAAGCACGTTCAGTAACACTGTACTCTGAACCTCCAGAACTGTATTAGCTTAAGCCTAACCTAAAGATCTGTCTAAACAAAGGGAAATCAATACTTCTTAAAAGGTACTTTTGGATTCATAACACACATGAAAATATGTAACACATACTGTTTTTACTAACAAATAAATTACCAATTATCCTATATTAGCTAAAAGTGTATATACTTTTTAAAAGTGAGACTGTTTATGTCCTTAAATAGGAAGTGACTGAGCCAAGACATTCTCATGCTGTCCAGCTAGCAAAGAAGTACAAGTCGATGAGATTGAAAGGGAACAAAGGTCGAGCCTCCACAGAAGGACATCATTCTGTTACAGAGCATTAGTTTTTGTTTGGTTCTGGGAGGGAAATGTTTATGAGGTAATTATGTTTATTTTTAAACAAGATTATTTTTCATTGTACATTACATTTCTCTTTAAAATAGTTTTAGTAGGTTACTAATTAAAGTTATAAACTATACATTTTTCAGTTTAGCTAACTTGTAAATAAGACAAATATTACATATAAAAACTTTATTTCCGGGCTGGAGAGATGGCTTAGTGGCTAAGGTGCCTGCCTGCTAAGCCTAAGAATGCTGGTTCCAATGTCCAACGGTTCCAATCTCCAGTCCCACGTTTAGCCAGATGCAAAGTGAGACAAGCGCGCAATGCCACACTTGCCCACAAGGGGGCGCACACATCTGGATTTCGTTCACAGCAGCTGAGAGACTGCTGGCGCGCCCATTTCTGTCTCCCTCTCCCTCTGTCTATCTCTCTCTGTCTCTCTCTCCAAAAATAAAAATAAAAATAATAATAATAATAATAATAATAAAACAACTATATTTCCAAAAGAAGGAGGAAGACAAAGGTGCTTAAAAGATTATACTATATTTTGGCAGGAAGGAAAGCATATTATGCTATATCGTCTATAAACATTTATTGAATAAATAATCAGGGTTCACCTGGTGTTTTGAAAATCTTGTAAGCTGATTATATCACAAACATGTTGAATCAGTTTTAGACAAAAATAGGCTTTTAAAGAGTCATAAATTATGATAATTATAATAACAATAAGAAAACTTTCTCTGGTATCTTTAGTAGCTGTTTCTTTTGGGGTAAAAAACAACAACAAAAAACCAGTATCAGCAAATCACTGTATGTTTTAAAGGGTTATGCATTTGGATAAATGATAATTAACTTCAAGAAAGTGCTTTACATTGAAAAGAGCAATGTGAAAAAAAAAATAGCAACTTGAACGCTTAAGTGGGTTTTTTTAAAGCGCCACAAAATTAATGACTATAATTTAAGTTTTGAGAGTAGGAACTAAGGTGACAACAACAAAAACCCAAAACCCAACAAATATGTGTTTAACTCTTCCAACACATCCACTTCTATCACAAAACCTGATCACAGGCAGTGAGGCATCTTAACCCTTCTCCTTGAAAGCCATAATGACTCTGGTAAAGAACATGTTCACTGAATCAAAACAAAAGGTAACGGAGGGGGTCTATGTGCCCTTAGAGAGTCTATGTTCAACTTTTCCCACATACAGTTATAAGGCATCAATAATGGTATGTTAAAATAATTTATAATAAAATAGATTAAAATACTTTTAATATAAAACATCTCAAATGAGAAAAATTACAAAGGAGATCACATATAACCACCCATGTACTCTTCATGCTTCTACTGTAATGAAGATACCTTTTTTTTCTTTTCTGTCTTAAAACAGACCTTATATAATATCCTTATACAAACATGTGCACTTTTAGCTTAGGTCTGTCTAATGTGAAATTTACATATGAGTGCTACTGATAAAGGTAGAAAAAGTTGGTTAAAACACCTGGAATTATCAGTATGCACAAAAATATGGCAATATTTTCTTCTCTAGTGCGGACTTCAGCCTTCTGCCAAGTAACAGCAAAGATACCTGTGGTTTAAATGACGGTCACTGGCATGGGTGGAATGAAGGATTTATTTATAATAAAAAATGTTAAGAAGGAGCATAAGTTTATTTTAGTATTAGTTGCTGAAACTAAGCAGTAGGTGTCTTGGAATCTAGAGTCAGAAATAAAGTTTTTTTCCTAGGTGACAGATGGTAGGGATGGAGGACAGGGGCTGTGGTAAGTGGCTGCTGCTTGCTTGCTAGAATACATACGCCAGCTCTACGGGTGCCCCACACGCAGGCTGAGAATCAGTTATCTGTAAAGGCTGCTGGAACAAAATTCCCTTCATCATGCAAGCACTGCTGTCTGTGCTACAGTAATAAAGGAATACGCTGACAGAAACCATGGCTTCCAGCGACGAGCAATGGGCAGGAATTCGCAGGGATATTGTTGGCTGACTGGAAATGTTTTCTATGTCTCCAGATGGTACCTGCCCTTGAAGAAGCCATTCATTGTCTAGAAAAGAGAAGACTATATTAAAGACTGTATAACAATACAAGTGAAGAAAATGGAGACATCTTAGGAAAAGAAGATCATTTAACAAATACTTTCTGAACGTCTACTTGCAGACATTTTGTGTGTGCAAAGGACATAGATATGAGTGAGATACAATGACTCCGTGAAATGTACCTAGACTGATGACATCTGCATGTAATTATTATCATTCTTTTCCCTCTGGAATACTGTAAGTGAATCACAAACTTATTTCCACTGAAACTAAGCTCAGTATTTCAAGTTTGGCTCTTTAGGTCCTTAATCCCCAAAGTTAAAAGTGAAATCTAGCCAGGCGTGGTGGCACATGCCTTTAATCCCAGCACTTGGGAGGCAGAGGTAGGAGGATCACTGTGAGTTCAAGGCCACCCTGAGACTACATAGTGAATTCCAGGTCAGCCTGGACTAGAGTGAAACCCTACCTCAAAAAACAAAAAAAAAAAAAAAAAAAAGTGAAATCTAATAAACTATATAAACAAACATAGGATCTGTGAAATAACAGATTTTTACAAAACAGGAAAATAATATTCAGAGATAAAACATAAAAATTACAAATTAACTTTAGACAATACAAATGCACATACAAGTCTGCAGTGACATCATTTTTTTTCTTGACACAATGACTTGCTATATTTAACAAAAGCCCCAGTCTATCCTCACACTCACTATCCTTCTGCCTCGGCCACCTGAGTACTGGAATGCCAGGCATATGTCATTGTGCCTAGGTGTAATGATCTATCTAAGACAATGGTTAATTCTGGAATGTTCAAGAGTAATAAAAATAAACTCAGATACTTTAGAAACAGGTCACTAACTCCATGTACAATCTGAGTTCAAACATAAAAACTTAGAGATTTTTGTCTACCTCATTTTAATATATAAAATCCTTCCAAGTCTTAAATGTTTAGGTAACCTATAAAACATCCAATGAACCACTGTAGTTTTTTTAAGCTATTTAAAATTAAAATTTTCTATAAATGTTTCTACCTTCTCTTTCTTTAAATGTCTCTAAGCCTTCTCTCTGAAGGCTATGCAATCAGTTGAAGAGAGAGAGAGATGTCAACCGTCAGCCTGGAAAGGTCTCTAATGCTTTCTTGCCATTGTATAGTGCCCTCAACAAAGCCTGGGTCCTTGCCAATGGCAGAGAGCCTCCAAGAAGCAGTGATGTTCTGCTCGGCCCTCAGGCAGTCAACACTCTAGATGCCTGCCCCAACCAGTCCTTCCCATGTCTAGCTCAGTTAACTGCTTCTAATAACTAGACTGAAAATCACATTGGAGAAAAACTTGCTACACAAGATTATGAAAGTAATAGGCGAGAGACTGAAAATTGTAGTTCAGTTTTTTAATTCTTCCAAAAATGCCTGTTAAATTTCTTTTCTTTTCCTTACTTATTTCTGAATGATTTTACTTAATCTTTGATTTTACTAGAAGGAAGATAGGGAACATATTGAATCAAGAAAATAACCAACAATATCATTTTAATATTCAAAGCTCAAAAAGACATAAAATATTTCTTAAGGTATTTTTTATCTCTATTACATTTATAACTTAAGAAGTCACAGTATGCTAGTGCTTTTTTACATGTGTGGTGTGGGCTTGCACAGGAAGTGTGCACTAACTGTTGAGCCATTTCTCCACCCCCTAGTAGTTTTGTAGGCTTCTTTTTACTTTTTTGGCTTAATACTTTCACACATTCTAACCACTTTAGCTCCATCTCTAAATAATCAGCCAAAAAGAAAATAACCTTTACTCATAAGTATAGACATGTAATTTATAATAGTTTTCAGAAAACTTTGTTTGGTAATTTTGGATAAAGGTTTTTGCCTGAAAGCTTATGTCCCTCTACATAATAAAATCAGAGCCAAGCCTTATAGAAATAATAAAACAGTAAGGTATATGTTTACTTCACTTTAATTCTTTCTACATTTTATATCTCAATAAAGCAGGAATTAACATGCTAATTTGTCAATATCCCATTTTACAGAATACATTGTTCTTTAATGACACGATAAGAAACAAGTGACCTTCTCAACTGATGTACTGTTTCCAGATGTCCATTCTCATGAAACAAGTGGACCAGTGTTTAGGATCTCCTTTGAGCCCAGAGATGACTGTAGACTGGTCAGGGTGTGCACACTCTATGTGCACAAAGCTAGTTCCAAACATCTGTACTGAATGGCCACTATGGGTCATGGGCATCAGAGAAGGTGTTTCCCATAGAGACTCAGTGAGTCATCCCAGAGTCAGCCTCTGTTGGGCCCTAAGAGGCCCAGGTGTGAGGCCTAGTGGAACTTTCTGAGCCCGACTAGAGTTTAGCGACCTGTCTTTGGCCTACTTCCGTTTAAGAGTGACTCGGCAAGGCCTAAGCCGAAACTGCCTCCACCCAGCTACTGCTGACGTGGTGAAATAATATTGGCCCTTACACCTTTTTCCCGTCCTAAGACCCACCCTCTTTCTCAAAACTATATATGCAGCTTCCCATTACAATAAAACGAGTTCTTGCCTTGACAAGACTCCCGGCTCAGTGTGTTTTTCTCTCCGGTGTTTTGGGGGGAGGGTCTGAGCCGCCGACACCTGTCATCCCGCTCAGCCTCAAGAAAAGCCGCTGGATCGGCTCTTTCTTTAGCCCGACCTGCCGGGGAGGGAAACCGGCAGACTGGTGCCCGGTGTGAGGAACTCTCTTTCCTGCCTACGGAAGAACACGGAAGTACGCTGACGGGCCAATTGGACTGCGGATGGGTGCACTCTCATAAAATATGAGGTAGTCTTCGAATCTAACGTTCTAACCTTTGCTTCTGTAACCTGTGCTTGCTTCAACATCTTTTTGTTCCTTTCTCTTTCCTTTCTCTTCCGGGTTGCCGGCAAGCCGCATCTGCGGCACCCGTATTTCTAAATGGGTCATACGTTCCTGGTGGACACACCATGTGGGCAGACCTAGAGGAGACTCACCATGTGGGCAGACCTTGAGGAGACTCTAAGAGTTTTGCCCCCTCATTTGAGTGGGGACTGCGCCCCAAAAGACAGAACAAACCTGTTGGGGAGATCTGCTCCCATCTGTACTGTGTTTGGTATCATCGAGCCGTCCCCTGAGGACACAGGCTCGTCTGGCCGTCATGGATCTAAATCTAAACTCAATTCTGCAGCATGTTTAACTATTTTTTGGGCCTTTATGCTTGTGTTGTACTCATGTGTATTACTGTTGCCCTGATTTTACAAATACTCCTCCTGCAATGTGGCTTAAAAGTAAAACAAAAAACTCTCCATGGTTTTTGGGACAAAACTTTTGTTTTAGCCCCATGGATTAGTTCAATCCTCCTTGCCTTAATTGCCAGCCTTAAAGGCTTCTCCGTGGAGGAGTTCATTTTTGCCCTTAACAAAAGCTGTAAGAAAAAAACGAAAACTGGCTTGTAAAATCTCGTTCCTCCCAAGGTCGCCACCCAAACCCCCAAACCGCCACTCGCTTGCTGTCTTTTCAGCCCGTAACCGCCGCCTGTGGCAATAGCGCTCACAACCACCCCTCCCCCTCTTTGGCCTCAGAAGGAAAAAATACAGAGGACTTTATTAGAACTGGGTTACTGGCATAAGAGATGGCTACATTTTGCTATCCAGGCCCCAAAAGTTTGATCAAGGTTAAATTTATAGTGTACTGATATACTTGACTAAAGATAACGGACTAAGATTTTACGATTTTAAGTTAAAAAACTTCAAACAAGTTAAAATTATAGAGACACTGAGACTGATTTTAGGTTAATGGAGTTGCTATTGTCAACACATTAGCAATCTTAAGGAAGGTGGAAGGAAGGTAGCCTGACTGCTTTACATTAAAACAATGGAGAGGATACCTGAGGAAAGACTGTTAGGAATACAAACTTTGGAACCAGTTGACTGGAGAAAAAAACCTGCTTTTCAAGGCTATGATTTATTTCTTCCCTAGATTAAGAATATGGCTATGTCCTGCACACCATTGTCCCACCCTTCGCTGCCTTCCCATTAACGTAGGGCTGGAGACAACATACAGGCCCGGGGAACCCCACCCCCCTCTCTAATCTGGCTTTTATCTGTAAGGCAGCCCAGGAATAGGTCCTTTTACATACAATGGGCCATCCACCTCCAGACTTACTGAGCACATTCGTTCACACAGTGGTCTGCCTGACTTTATTGCTAATGGGGATTCACAGGTAGACAAATTTATTACTGTCTCCTCCTTGCCACCCTTAGAACAAGCTAAACATTTACACCAAATGTTCCATCCATCCCCCTTAATAATTCAAGCCTGGCTAGCTCAGTCGGTAGAGCATGGGACTAAGCCCGCTTCCTACTTAATGTCACTGGGGGCTGATCTTAAGGTGTTAATGGTGGGTTTAAGATTCCATTGTAAAGATATTCAAAGTGTGCCCAGTAGGAGTTCCTGAAATGTGCTGTAGTTTTTGTTCCTTGTGCTGTGTGGCTGATTGATTTTTTTTTTTCTCTCTTTCTTGGCCCTGTGAAGACAGGCCAACTTCTTCTGCCATTCTAAAAAAATATTTTTCTCTCAGTTGATACTTTCCCCCATGCTTGTTGGGCATTGGCACACGCCGGGGGGGAAAAAACTAAACATGCTATTAGCCATATGCTTCAATGCTTTGCCATCCTTAGATTGCCAGATCAAGTCAAATTTTCTAATACCTGAAGGGGCAAGGCCATCATGAACAAAAACAATCCCTACCCCCACACAACCAATTAAAAAAGACATTATTAACCCTAAATATTTTAAATTTTTCTAAAGAAGATAGACACTTGTCCCCTTTTCAAAAACATTGGACCTCAGCTGTTACTTACAGCTCCATCTGGGTCAAATGGAGGGACCCACTGACTGGGGCCTGGAGAGGACCAGACCCCCTCCTCACACAGGGTGAGGGTTTGGATGTGTCTTTCCTCAAGAGGAAAAAAGACCCATTTGGGTACCAGGAAGAGACTTAAAATATTTACCCCCACAAGGGGACAATAACAATCAACTCTCCAGGGAGTGTTCCACCCCTGAGAACTGTGCCTCTGCTTCTTCCCCAGGAACGATTGGAGGTGTGGATGCTGCTAGACCCAAATGAAGCCAGAAAAGCTCCAGAAAGATTTGGAAAAAAGGAGATGGGACTTCCAAGACAACCCGCTGTGGATGGGCTTACATGGCTTTTTACCCTACTTTCTCCCTCCCCTTGGACCCCTCCTTCTCCTTCTTCTTATCCTCACTGTTGGGCCCTGTGTAATTAATAAGATTACACAATTCATTCACCAACAGCTAGAGGCAATTAAACTTCATCAGGTCAAAATACCAGAGGCTCGCAACTCAGGAGCCAGGCTCTTCCTCTCACTGGCTGTCCACCTAGCGTCCCTCCCCCGCCCTCCATCGAAAAACAAAAGGTGGAGATGTTGGGCCCTAAGAGGCCTAGTGGAACTTTCTGAGCCTGACTAGAGTTTAGCGACCTGTCTTTGGCCTACTTCCGCTTAAGAGTGACTCAGCAAGGCCTAAGCCGAAACTGTCTCCGCCCAGCTATTGCTGATGTGGTGAAATAATATTGGCCCTTACACCTTTTTCCCATCCTGAGACCCACCCTCTTTCTCAGAACTATATATACACCTTCCCATTACAATAAAACGAGTTCCTGCCTCGACAAGACTCCCGGCTCAGTGTTTTTCTCTCCGGTGTTTTGGGGGAGGGGGTCTGAGCCGCCGACACCCATCATCCCGCTCAGCCTAAAGAAAAGCCGCTGGATCGGCTCTTTCTTCCGCTCTACCTGCCGGGAGGAACCAGCAAGCCTCCTGAACTCTACCCAGCAGTCTATCTCGTTCATCTACCACCCAGACTCAGGGCAGAAGCTACTAGCCTGTAACTGTCAACTTGGTATCCAAACCAAGAGGAGAGAGTCATCTCTGGGTTCAAATGAGATCGTAGACACTGGTCCAGCTGTTTTGTGCATGTGGACATCTGGAAATGGCGCATCAGTGTGAAAGAGCATGGGAGACTAGGACAAAGGAAGATCACCTGAGACAAGAAGCCCCACTTTGAGAGTTCATGACTATTTTGCTACAGACTTGTTGTCCTCTCTATTTACACATGGAAGACAGAAATTCTAAAGGCCTGAAAGCACTAGAAAAAGGCAAGTGGTATACTGACCCCCTGTCCGCAGTCAGTGAATGGAGGACTGCTGCATAAAGGTGCTTTGAAGGAGAGATACAGAAAAAGATAGGAAATAAGGAAGTGCTACTTTACTTCTCCTTTTCATATTTAATTTTCATGTCTTATTTTTGGTTTGTTTGTCTTTTAAGACAGAGTATTACTCTGTGGCCCAACCTGGACTGGAACTTGGGGAAATCCTACTATCTTAACTCTCCCAGTGCTGGGTTTACAGGCATGTGGCAAGACACTTTCAGAGAGTCTTTGGAGAACACAATAAAGAAGCAGCTGGAGTAAGGAAGAGACGTAGGCAGGCTCATGGTCTAAGAAGCCATGCTGCTAATAACTGACAGAGGACTCAGTGAGTCACACTACTCTCTAATAAAGGAGGGAACATTACACAGAAAAATACCAAAGTACACTTAGAAATGCATTCATTGTTTCCACATAATTTCCCTCACATCTTGTCCAATTACACAGTAAAAATATTGTAACAAATTAGAAAAATTATCAGATTTAAGTATCAAGAGTTACTATTGTATCTGCATACTACACTCATACCTTCTGCAGTTAGAAACCAGCAGCTGGGTACTCCTTCAGTCAGCTTTGTTCCTGATGGCAGGTCTACTTTGAGCTTGAACTGCAGAGTCTGGCCAGGACACACAGTCACGGGGGTGAGCTGGATGTGTGGGGCAGACTTCGGCACTTTGGGTACTGTCTTCTGCTTCTTTAGCAGGTAGGGGCCATCTACCACAGCACTGTGACATGTGGTGATGGGAAGCTAGGAGATCAGAAAATGTGTTACTAAAGCACAAGTCCTTTCCTGAGCTTAGTTTTAGACTTTAGTGGGAAAGCAAAGGTCTCTATCACTGACTTAATTGCTGCTCTCGCCTGAAGAGAACTTGTTTCCCAATATGCCCTCTAGGTTATTTTGCTGGTACAGAAAAATAGTTCACTTTAGCAGTGAGACCACCAACATTCAGGAAGGAGACAAAACTAAATTACTTGTCCAATGTTTACGAATGGGAGAAAATTAAAACATTTTATGAACTTAAGTATAACAGATACTATAATTTTCATCACCAAGAGAAATCTATGTGAAAAGTTACATCTTGAAAAAATATATGCCTTATAAATTACTAAAATTTTAGAAAAAAATTTGGCCTCCCCTCCCCCCGGTAAATATGTAGGCAGCTGGTTATAGACATTTTTCTTTTAAAATTCTTCCAGAGATACAAGATTCTCAAGCAGACCTTCTGGTTTAATTATCCCAGAACAAAACAGAAGCATCCATATTTTCTCTCTGCCTCTAGGTGACAATTCTCTTACTGGAGACAGCCAAGCCAGAAATGTCCTGGTCAGTGCTTGAGGCCCATGGATTTTGTAATAGTTCGTCTCTGTTTGCCAAATTGACAAGACTTATAATCACTAGGAAGCAAATCTATCTATCTATCTATCTATCTGAGAGGGGTTTTCTAGACTAGGTTAGCTGAGGTGGTAACAGCTTTCTTTCCCCAGCTATGAGTGACGGTGTTCCATAGGCTGGGTTCCTGGACAATATAAAAAAGGGAAAGCTGGCTGAGCGGAGTATTCTGCTTTCCCATGCTCTCTACTTGTCCCCTGTGGATGTGACAATGTGACTCTGGCTTCCTGCTCTTGCAAGCTTTCCCTGTCATGGTGGACTTCTCTTTGAAACTACATGCATAAAATCACCCTTTCCTCCCTTAAGCTGCTTCTGGTTGGGTATTCTGTCCCAGCAACGAGAAAGTGACCGATAAAATATCATTCATAAAAGCATATGCTTTGAGTTATGCTTTAAGATAACTTACCACAGAAATCATTCTTGTTTCTAAATCCAGCACTTTAATTTGATGATTGTTAGTGTCTGCGACATATAAGAGCTGACCGTTATCACCAACGCACAAGCCTCCTGGCTCATTGAAAGTTGACTCAGTAAAACTGGAACTGATAACATTACTTGTGTCTCCAGTCCCTGCTAAGGTTGTACAGGTTTTTGTTTTTGGATCCACAACTTTAATCTAAAGAAGAAAGAAGGAATATTTCCTCTGAAGATCAATCTCATGTTTCTAGCATGGAAGTTTAGTAAAATATCAACAAAACCAGGGAATTCCTGATTGCCATGAGTATTCTCAATAACTCTCAGAAAGACAGTGCATACTTCCACAGTTTCCTGAAAAGCCACACATTCAAAGAATATAGCTACTGGGAGATATTCCATACCAAGCAAAAACTTAGCAAAAGTCCCTAGTTATAGCACACTTTCTTATTAATTCTAAAAGGTTTTTTTCTGGAATTAAAAAAGTAGTATTTTTCTTAATTTCAGAATTTTTTCTGGAATTTAAAAAAACAGTATTTTTCTTTACAATGGAACATACTGTCACAACTGAATGTATTTTATTCTCATGAGCATCTAGCATTGTCTGAGAATTGGTGCCTTTGTTAAACTTAATGACTGTCAGTTATGTCCTAATAATATTAAATTTCTGGCTACTCATCACAGAGTACTATATACTGATAATGTGAGAAAAGAAACATGCAGTAAGAAGTGAAACAGCCTCAGAAACAAGACGGAGTACCACTGCCCTCGGAACTACCTGCTGCTTGCCACTGAAGTCATGTACCAGCTCAGCCACCTTCCTCCCCACACTTTCCCCTCCTTCACCATCCAGGTGTTACTGAGCAGCAGCAATGGGTCATAAATCATAGGTTTGGTCCCAGCCCCCTAGTTCAGATGTCACCATCATACCCTCCTGGTATGGGAAGGACCAGGGAAGCCCACACAGTTGTCAAGGCCATTGTTCTTCTCTGTATTTTGGACTGGCACTTGTAGGAGGTACAGTGTTCTTTCTGCACTTAAATACTATGAACAAATAAGGTATTATACAATTCTGTCAAGACTCACCTTGTGATTGTAAGTGTCTGCCACATACAGCAAATTCCTTTTCTTGTCCCATGACACCCCGAGTGGGTGCTGAAGCTTTGCATTGATGCCTGCTCCATCAACATCACCAAAAGCAAATAAATTCTTTTATTTTTTAAGAGAAAAAAATAGCATTATTACCATTTTTTTAGTGCTTTGTTAGGATATAAAGTGAAAACTAAGATAGTCATGTTACTAAAGCTAAAGAGGAGAGCTCTGCTTTTACATTAACAGAGGTGAGCATTTGATGCAGACTAAAAGAGACAATGAGATTTTGAACCTGTGCTATTGTTAGGGGTTCAGTGTGTTCTGCCCACAACAGCCACATGTGTGCTCAGAGACAGGTCAAGTTTAGTAGGCTGGTGCTCTTCCAAACCCACTGCCAAATGCCCCATCAAACATTTCTTTTCTCTACAAAACTCGGTATTTTATCCTTTTTTTTTTTTTCCAAAATCTGAGCATTTATACATAATGAGGCACAGTTAGTTGGCTTTCTTAAAGTGCTTTACTTGTGTTTCTTTATATTCACACCTCCTTTGGTTTACTTTCATTTTAAGTCATAGATAGGCCAAGAATGACTGCTCTTAAATTCCATCAACTTCCTACAATCCAGGAAACTGCCAGCCTGGCCAGTGTCAGGGCACACTGCACAGCAGCAACTTTCTTTACCAGGGGATCTCTTTCTCCTCCAACAAGGTGCTTCACTGCTCCATCTTTCAAGGAGACGGTTCTCACGGTGCTGCTCTCGCTGTCTGCTACAAACAGGCAGCTCCAGGGGTCATCCGAGGCCAGAGAAAGACCAGAGGGCTGGGCAAAACCAGCCTTGTGAGGATACGCATTGTTTCGATTCTCTTCATTTCCACTTCCAGCAAACCGAAGGCAGGTTCCTTTTTTTAGCTCACTGAAAAACAGGTTCACAAATGGAATCCACAAGTGGGATACTATGGCCAATGTAGTTATTAAACAAATGAATCTAAAGGACCAGATCAATAGTGAAAACACAATTAAAACCAACCAACCAACCAACCAACTCACAAAACCAGTGAACACCGCCTAGTCAGATGAGCCAGCCAGCTACCAGCAGGCAGGTTTCCAGTCATTTTCTTACTTAGGCACTGTGCAGAGACTCTCCACTTTTCTTCAATATGAGCTCAACTGAAACCACGTTCACATACCAAGCAGGAAACCCGACAGGATTGGAATCATCATCATTGTCATCATCAGATTAGTGATAGTATAGTTTTATTCCCATTTTGTCTTTAGTTCTATGGGAACTAAAAAGATTATCTAGTTCTTGATAGCCTAAAGTGTGTTCTTATTTGTATTCATAGAGACTACTAAAGAATAGTCTTTGTAAGAGAGCCAGGTCAAACATTTCCATTTTCAAAAAATGACACTGGATGACTGTGCTATATTAAGTAATTGAAAAGTAAGTTTTCTTATACAAACCAGAGAAATTTCTATTTAAAGAACTATTGCAGAGCACAGCATAGTGGCACACGCCTCTAACCCAGCCCTCAGGAAGCTGAGGCAGGAGGAAAACAAGTTCAGGGCAGGCTCAGTATCAGAGTCTCATCCTACTGTCATGACTCATCTGCAATGCAGAGAGAGGTTGACAGTCACTTTCTAAATTTACACCACAGCAACTACAGAGAAGTCATGGAGTGTGCTGTACCGAGGAGGGGATAAGCAGATCTAGAATGCAAAATGAGAGACTATTATGTATACTATTTCCAAATATGGTACCACAGGCAAGTGTCAAAATGACCATGACTCTTGAATGGTGTGTTCCCAGTGCTAAGTTAGGCAAGAAGCAAGGGATGGAAACAAAAGGATACAGAATGAATAAAACATGGCCATTTATACAAGGAACTTAAGATGAGCTGGCCAGAGAAGTACATATAATAATATGCAAAATAAATAAACTAAAAGAGAATTACTATAAAGAATATTTAAATAATAAAAAATATTTTATTTGCAATGAGAGAGAGAGAAGGAATGAATGAGAATATGAATAGGTTCACCAAGGCCTCCAGCCACTGCAAGCGAACTCCAGATCCAAGCATCACTTCGTGTGTCTGGATTTTTATGAGTACTAGGTAATTGAATCCAGGCTGTCAGACTTTGCAAGCAAGTGCCTTAACTGCCGAGCCATCTCTCCAGTCCAAGACTCAACAGTGTAAAAAAGGAGTTCCCTTAACTAAATGACTGGGAGAAACAGTAATATTTAAGATATTAGAGGTCATTACCACCTGAAGATAATAATGAATGAAGACAATATATCCTTACAATTAAGATGCAGGACAGGGTGACTGGTGACAACTCTTCTTACTAAAAAATGTAGGCAGCACTTGACCATCTATATCCTAAGTGGCTACAACCCAGAACAGCACATTCTGGCAAACTGTTACTACTGGCTGCTTTATAATTATGCCTTACATACAGCATAACAGTAACCTCATTGTTGAGGTCACTATTGCCTCTTGACTGGATAACAGCGACTTCCTGAAGGTATCTGATTCCAGTCTTGTCCCAGTCTGAATGCTGCCAGGGTTCTTTCAAAAACACAGATCTAGGGCTGGAGAGATGGCTTAGCGGTTAAGGTGTTTGCCTGCAAAGCCAAAGGATCCTGGTTTGACTCTCCAGGCCCCACGTAAGCCAGATGCACAAGGGGGAGTATGCATCTGGACTTCGTTTGCAGTGGCTGTAGGCCCTGGCGTGCCCATTCTCTCTCTCCCTCTTTCTCTCAAATAAATAAATAAAATATATTTTAAAAATTAAAAAAAAAACCATAGATCTAATCATGTCACTTCCAGCTTAAAACATTCTCTAAAGGCTGGTCTAAATCCCTGACAGTAGCTCAGAAGACACTGTGTGATCTGGCTTATATTACTAGTGGTAGCGCTTCTCTGAAGACTTCACTACTTCTGATCTCAGGTTAGGATACCTTGACACCTCAAATTTTATCAATAAAAAGTTTAATTTGAAGGGCGACTGCAGAGATCCTTTTCACACAATTAAAAAATTATTTATTTATTTGCAAGCACTGAGATATAGACACAGAGCAAGTATGGGCATGCCAGGACCTCTTGCCACTGCAGACAAACTCCAGACATATGCATTACTTTGTGTATCTGGCTTACATGAGTACTGGGGAACGGAACCCAGGTCCATTAGGCTTTGCAGGCAAGCGCCTTAATGGCTGAGCCATCTCTCCAGCTCCACAGTGGTATTTAATTGTCTTATTATCTAATCTGAAGACAGCAACTCTGTTTTTATTTTACCTTGTGATTATCAATTCATCTCTATTGCCTAACAGTGTCTAATATGAAGTGTATGTGATAAAATCTTTAGATGAATAAAGATTCACACATCCGCTCCTTTCTACTGATAATGAGTATGATGACCGGCACTGTGCTGTATGGTCACCTGACACCTTTATGGCCTGTGACTTCCATTGATGAGCCCCTACTGAGCTCCAAATGTATAGCAGATAGAGTATGAGCTATAAAAGACAGAGAAACAAACAGGGCAAGGCTCCTTTTTAAAGAGGTGGTCTAGTAGGAAGAAAACTTTAAAATAACGTATGACCAAAAGAGAGGAGGAGAAAACAGAGGGAGCAGAGGACAGAGGAAGGAGGCTGAACAAAGGGATCAGTGTTGTAGTGTGGCTGCATTAGGGGTTCAGTGGACTCCAGAAGTACAGCCAGCTTGGAGGGGGATAGGAAAACACCATGGGGAGAGGCTGACTTCTCAACCTCATAAGCCTACAGTGGCAGCTCAGTACTGTGTATGTTAGGTGCTAGGCTGAGCTCCTTCATACTCAATAAAAATCTCAAAGCAACCCTATGAAGTGATATAAACACAGAAACTAATGAAGGTAAAGGGGTTCTTCTTAAGCCCACAGAGACAGAAAATGACAACTGGAATTCAATCTCAGGTCTGACTACACCTGAGTAGTAGCCACTGTGCCACTCCTCACTCAACCAACTGAAGGAGTGACCAAGCTAGCTTCACTACTGTTTAAAGACAAAGCCCCACCTAACAGCTCCAGGAGGATGCAGTCAGATGCACTGTAAGGCTTACAGCAGCTGATGAAATGGGAGACCAGATGATGGACGTCCCCTCTGAGCAGCGGCTTTAGGAGCTGGTGAGTGACTCACTACCTCCTCCTCTCTTGCTCTGCCAGGAGAGCTGGCACGGCTCTCCACGGTGCCTGCTTCCTCACCCTGGGTAGCAGGACAGTATAGTCCTGAAAATGTATGTGTAAACAACCAGAAAGTCTTGTTTCAAACTGGTTATTCCAACCTGACTGTTATAGTGGTATAGTCAAGTATACCTTGAATGTACAGTGAGGGTTGTGAAGGTGGTGAGCTTGGGACAGGAACCCTGGAAACTCTAAAGAGGACATTTCACTCAGATACATGGCCACTTAACTTTTCTTCTTCTTTTTTAAAATTTAATTTATTTATTTGCAAGCAGAGAGAGTGATAGAGAGGAGACAGACAGAGAATGGGCACACCATGGCCTACAGCCACTACAAATGAACTCCAGGTGCATGTGCCCCCTTGTACATCTGGCTTACGTGGGTACTGGGGAATCAAATCTGGGTCCTCTGGCTTCACAGGCAAGCACCTTAACCGTGAAGCCATCTCTCTAGCCCCCACTTACCTTTTCTTTGGTAGTGTGCCAGAGTCTAGGAGGAAAGCCCAAATCTGATGAGTTCCTGCCATGGCTATCCATAGGATGTCATTCCTCGGGGTCTCGGCACCTTGAAAACCAAGTGGTATTTATTATATACAATGTGGGTAGTATGAACACTCTGATTGCTTTAGAAATTTAAATTCACACATGATAGTAACATTTACAATTTATCTGAGAAAAAAATGTCTGCTATGTTTTATGTTGTTTATGAAAAATGTTTTTTTTAGTGAGAGGTTTTACTCCTGCAGACTTGTCAATTTTACCTACAACAATTTCATGAGGCTTCAAAGTCCTCATCACTTTAAAAAACTTATATGAGGCTGGGTGTGGTGGCACACGCCTTTAATCCCAGCACTTGGGAGGCAGAGGTAGGAGAACTGCCGTTGAGTTTGAGGCCACTTGAACTCCAAGTCAGCCTGGGCTAGAACAAGATCCTACCTTGAAAAAATTTTAAATGAAGTACAGGATAATTCAAAACATGTATACAATGTATAATAGTCAAATAAGGGCATCTCCTTTAAATCTACAGTACTTGTTTGGATTTTATGTAACAGAAAAAAGGGCTGACATTCCTTAAGAAAACTGTCAATTTCCATGAAAGAAAGGACTCTTTTAAAAGTTTTAAGAATAATCCAGGTGTGGTGGTTTGTGCTTTAATCACAGCAGTTGGAAGGCTGAGGCAGGAACATCATGAAGCCAGCTTGAGCTATACAGGAAGTTCCAGGCCAAGAAAGAAGAGTTTCACCATGGTAGGAGATTTGGGACTCAGACAACTCAAAACAACTACTTAAAATCTAGTAGCTAGTGGGTTATAAACCCTTTAAAGAGTTTCATACACCAAGAGTATAAAATATTACAATATGGATATTTATTAATTTCTTTTTTCAGATAATGAATGTCATAGCTTATTACACAAGGACAAAGCTCTATTTCTCAAATTAATTTTATTGTTAAGATAGTTAACTGATTTAATTTACAAGTTATTTTGAAGTAATTGAGATATTTTAACTAAAATAATTTGATGAGGCATTACTTTTTTTTTTTTCCGGTTTTTTGAGGTATGGTCTCACTTGGAGCCCAGGCTGACCTGGATTTCACTGTAGTTTCAGGGTGGCCCCAGACTCACAGCAATCATCCTGCCTCTGCCTCTTGAGTGCTAGGATTACAGGTATGGTGTGCCACCATACCTGGCTGGTTAGACATTATACTTAAAAGCTATTTTATTTGTAATTTATGTACCCTCAAGTACTTTGTGTGCAGAAAGAATGTTTCTTCCTTAAGTGGCATCACTTTCTTTCAATTTAACAACGAAACAGCCCACGACCTGATGGGATGATGATGGTTCTCAGGTAATCCGGCTGGGTGCCACAGACTATGGGAACATCCCACAGATCCATTCCAGTTTCTCAAAAGCCCAGGAAAGAGGGACTCTAGTAGCCCTCATTTACACATGAATACACAGAAGCTTAGAGATGACAGGAACCTGCCAGGCTCACTAGCTAACAATTGAAGGAGCTGGAAACTAAAGGCAGGCAGGCCAACAGCCAAGCCTGTGCCTCAACCACGGCACTGCCGCCCCTCTCTATTCTTAATTGCTATGTAATAGAAGAAAACAAACTCAGCTGTGTCAGTAAACATACTTTGTACTAAAAGTGATACTTCTGTCCACATACTCTGAGGACTCAGTCTGTCTTAATCATTTTAAAACCAAATCAAAAACTTTCCACTATTAATTTTTAAAATACCATATTGCCTCTTCATTTATTCTAAGGCTACTCTCTGGAAATATTAAAATGACTAGGCCAGCTAAGCTAATATATTCCATTATCTGAGATGAAATGACATTCAAATGAAAGGTTCAAAGCATGTGGAGCACACAGGGAGCAACACTCAATGTCAGTCATGATCATTATTTCATGAATCTGGATCTTAACAGCATGCTTTATGAGGATAGCATAAATATATCTACATACTGTGAAGAGAAGGCACTGAAGATAAAAACATGACATACTGCCTTTACATGTGTAAAATTACATGTAATTTTATAGTAAGCACTGACAGCAGATAACCTAACAAAACAGTTAACAATGGCTTACTTGTGTTAAAACCACAATAAATCCATGATTATAAACTATTTAGTATTAAACAATGAAAATGAGTTTATGTCCCTGATTAGACAATGGTTTTATTAACTAAGGAAATGGCTAACAAAATAAAACAAAACAAAATATTGAGTAAGTAGGATAAACAAGAGACACAGATGAATCACACTTACTGATTTTAACATGATTTGGAATGCTTTCCATTCACAATATTCTAAATCTTTTATTTACTGAGAAACTTTTTTTAAAAGAATACTACATAAATAATTATAAACAATTATGGTTTCAAGCCCACTATTCAGGCTTCTGCTTTCTCTACAGATAGAACTAAATTATTCTTCTGGTGTGATAGACCACTAAAAGAAGTGGACTCTTCGAAGCATCTCCTTAGCTGTGGGGCCAGGTAGTTCTGAATTCCAATCCTGGCTGTTAATCTGTAATATCTGCTGAGTGGGGAGAGGATATCACTGCCCATTTCTTAGGATTCTTGAGAACAATTAAGGCAATGTAAGTTAAGCAAGCTAACATGATCTTGGCACATGCTGGGTGCTATATAATATAGGATGTCTTTACACCCAGCAAGTCCTGTCAGCCTACTAGGACAGATGTGCTCCAGATCCTAGCATTCACTGGGAACTCTGCTCAGACTTCCTTCCCCTCCGCTCTCCTCTCCTCCCCTACCTAACTCAGCACAAGAACACACAATTGCTCTCTAGCTCCTTACCTTCCCATATTTTTCTTTGCTGAATCTGACACTATCATACATTACATATTTCATTAACTGTTTTTCTCCTCTATTAAGTATATCTAAGAAGGCAGCAACTTTTGCTTTAGTCACAGTTTTTTTTTTTTCCCGAAGGGGGCATGAAGTAGGGTTCACTCTAGCCCAGGCTGACCTGGAATTCACTATATAGTCTCGGCTGGCCTCCAACTCACAGTGATCCTACCTCTGACTCCCAAGTGCTAGGATTAAAGGCGTGCACCGCCACGCCCAACTTGTCCCACTTTTATTACCAACAACCATGGTCTATAGCAGACGCTCAGCAGGTATCTACTGAAAAGGTAAACTTTACCTGGACATGAGAGGAAAAATGTTTTCATTCTGTCTTTACCCATAAGCTCTGAAGTTATGCTAATGATGGTTGGTATTACCCAATACTAGTATTGACTTAACTCTAATCAAAGAAGTCTGCTATAAATGTAAGCCTGTGCCATTATCCACTAAAACCATGGTGCTGGAGGGAGTATCAATCTCACTATGGAAAGAGCTTTGGATACTTGATGGACAATAGCTGGAAATGGAAACAAAAGTCATTCCAGAACACTTATAAGATGAATAACTATTTTATTATAAATTACTCTTATTTCATCTTAGTATAATCCACCTACACTTACATATTTTACAATATAATCTGTGAATTTCACTGCATTTTTCAGGTAATTTACTATAGAACGCAGGATATAGGATCTGATAGGCTGAGAATTCTCAAGTCATTCATAAACATATAGCCATTCAATATCTTAAAGCTTTCAATCATGAGTTTTTAGTTAAATCTAGAATCAGCAGATAACCTATTTTATTCAAGAATACTTTCAAAAGAATTTATAGCAAGGCTGGAAAGATGGTTTAGCGGTTAAGGTGCATGCCTGTGAAGCCTTAGGGCCCAGGTTCGATTCTCCAGGTCCCACATAAGACAAGATGCACATGGTGGCACATGCATCTGGAGTTCATTTGCAGTGGCCAGAGGCCCTGGCGTACCCATTCTCTCTCTCTGTCTATAATAAATAAATAAAAATAAAATCTTTAAAAAGACCTATGCATATGTGAAGGTGAAAGCTTCACAAAGATGTGAGACTTTGTTCATTTTTGGTGTGTGCACTCTTTTCCTTTAGAAGCCAGAGCACTGAGATAAAGTATAGGTACACAGACCGTATCCGGTCAGGGGTCTAGTTTAAAAACCAACTGACTTTGATGATGATGGAAATATCATATCATGAAATCATGAAGAAGACTTCCTGTTGAAGATACAGAGTTTAAAGTCTTATCACCACCTTCATTTTTGAAAGGAGCTAAAAGAAAAGGAGGTTAAGTGCTCTGCTAAAATCCAAAAAGCTAAACTTGGAATTCATCAGTGGTCTGACTCAGGTGAGAGCTGTGATGAGGATGGGAGCACTACACAAGTGAGCCTGCGCTCTCTGCGTGGCTCTTTCCTGGACCAATTGCTTCTCCCTTCCTGTCTCTGACCCCATGCACTTAGCTGTGGCCAATGCATTCAAGCACGTTTTCATGAGTGATATGATCACATGGACCCACAGCTTCCTACTCCAGGCTGTGAAGCCAGGCTAGCCCCTTTCGCCCTTATCTCTGTGGACACCCTGCTGGTGGTCTCTAATTGTATAAGCTCCTAAAAGTTTATTTTCCATTTTCCTGCCTTACTATTTTTTGTCTGGTTCTGACTGTCAGCACCTTTGTGACTTTCATGATAAGCTGACGCAGGGCACATAATGATAACAGCAAGCGCACTGCACTTTCTATACACTAAGAATCATTCGCATATTCCTCACATCCTTTGAGGTAGATGCTCAGAATCCTCATGTTCCTTCATAACCACTGGGATCCTGGCTTGTCTGGCTCCAGAGCTCATGTTCATAGTACCAGACAAACTCACCTTGCAAGAAGTTTTCACCCTTCCTGATAGTTTGTTCCACTGAAGGCTGAATAGTCTGTTTTTGCGAGCAAGATGAGAGTTTACAAAATGAAAATGGAAAGCTAGCCTGACATTTATGATGCCTATGAAGTAACAGGCGTCATACTGATTTACATTGCTCACCCTGGAGTCTGGAATCTAAGTCACACAGCTGCGTCACTATGTCTGAGAATTAGTTTTGTTTCTTCTAACAAGAATGTGGTAATCATGAACATTTCAATTTTAAATTAAGAGTGAACTTAATATAACTGACTTTTAACAATCATGATTAAAAAATAATTTTAAAGGAGATAATGCCCAAAGTATCTTTAAAAGTAAAACATCTCATATCAATAAAATTAGATAACAGTTTCAAAAAACTGAGTAAAATCAACAATTGAAATATGAAAAATCACCTTAAGTTCAGCTTTTAAAAATTCTGCATTTTAAGCTGCTATGCCCAGCACCTCTTGCTCCTCTCTGTGAAATCTTCTAGAAACAGATTTATTTCCAGTTCCTAAAGTTCCTATGAAACCTCTAGAGAAAAGTACTGAAGTGTTACTCCAGGGCACAAGAGGAGATCAATGACAGCCGTGGAAGGGCAGAAAGAACTCCATTCCTGGGGAGGAGAGGGAGCTCCTTCTGCCAAAGAGCCCCATGGACACAAGCAGGGAATGGATGCATGCTGAGAGGAGCAGTACACTCCAAGACAGCCACAGACAGAAGAGTTTAGCTACAGTGAGCAGGGGCTGGCACCACGGAAACACCCTCCATTCCTTGGCAGGCCTTCCAAGACTGCCGAACAGTAAGCTCTCCAAAATCTGCCTGGTGCGAAGTAACAGCCAGCCAGCCGCAGCCAGCAGCAAGTGGCAGAGTGCACACTTCAGCACCAAGGCCCCACGCCACTTCCTTCACCAGGAGCTACACAGTCAGGCTACAGCCGCCCAGCCTGGGCTATTGTACACTGAGAATATCCACAGCAATAACAAACCAGTCAAGTACAGCTTTTGCCCAAATTGACTTAGTTTCCCAAGATAATGGTGTAAAAGTTATTTATATAATAAATAATGAAAAGTCGGACCAAGGGAAAAAATTACCCACTGCAAGCAAGAGAGATACTTCAGTGGTGAAGTGTGCTTTCTGTGCAAGCATAAGGGCCCAAGGGGGCCTGAAAATGTCCGAGTTCAAATATCTAGAGCCCACATAAAACATCTGTGCATGCCCTGTGCGCCTGTAACCCCAGTCCCACAGGGGAGCAGAGATCCTGAAAGCTCTAGCATTAGTGAAAAGAGACTCTGGCTCAAAACAAGACCAGGAGGAAGAGGGATGAAGCAGTTCTCCCAATGTTCCACTCTGGCCTCAGCCAGTGAGTGACCACCCCCTGGGGTGAGTTTATGGGATGCCATAAGGGGACATAGATATGCAAACACCACACACATATGCATGCATGCATGCATGCAGAAATTTAAAAAATTATACTCATTTAAATTTATTTACTGATTGACAATGATGTATGGGTGTGCCAGAGTCACTTGCAGCTGCAAATAAATGCCCATCCAGCTTTATGTGGGTGGGTGGGGAATAGAACCTGGACCAGCAGGTTTTGCAAGCAAATACCTTTAATAGCTGAGCCACATCCCTCCCTACCCACACTTCAAGTTTTATTTATTTATTAAAATAATGAATAAAATAATGAATCAGACCCAGAAATGAATTGAAATTTATAAGTACCAGACTCAGTCTTTGAACTAACTATATTTAGTGTTAAAGACTAGAGAAGAAAGTGTCCAACAGGCCTACGAGGACAGGAAGTTTCTGCAGAGACAGAATCCATAACAAATAGTAAGTATTCATGCAGTGTCTTTGAAAGGCATGATACTGAATATGAAGAATTCCTTAGAACGGTCTCATCAGCTCACTAGGCACAGCTGAGGACAGAATTAGTAACCCTGAAGATAAATCAAGAAGGATTACAAAACCAGGAAAAAGAAGGGAGAAAAATAACACAATGTGTAATATTCTGAGATGTAACGCTGAAGAAACTGAGGGCTGGAGAGATGGACTGGCAGTTGAAGGCACCTGAATGAAAAGCTTGACAGCCTAGGTTCAACTCTCCAGGACCTGTGTAAAGCCAGATGCATAAAGTGATGTATGTGTCTGGAATTCATTTGCAGTGGCAGGAGATCCTGGCATAGCCATATTCATTCTTTTTCTGACTCTCTGTTAAATAAATAAATAAATAAAATATTTTGTAAAAAAAAAAAAAAACAAAACAAAAAAACAAAAAAAGAAAAGAAATTGACCAAGAATACCTAAAGTCCCAGGAAGAGAGAAGGGGAGGAAGAATGCTAATTGGGTGAGGAGTTCTTTAAAACAATTAAGGACATCAGACCACAATTTGAAGAAGTCCAAGCACGATAACTCTAAGATGCAATCAAACAGCTGAAAACCAAAGGCAAAAACTTGAAGGCAGCCAGAGGACAAACATACTTTACATATAAAGGAGAAAGAAAACTTTGTAGAAAACCACGCAAGCTAGAAGACAACGGAGTGGCAGCTTAAAGTTAAAAATAAAAAAGTCAGTCCAGAACATGTGCAGTAAAATTTTCTATAAAAATGAATGCTAAAAGCTGGGACAGATGGCACACACCTTTAATCCCAGCACTCAGGAAGTAGAGGTAGGAGGATTGCTGTGAGTTCGAGACCCACCCCGAGACTACATAGTTAGTTCCAGGTCAGCCATGGCCAGAGTGAGACACTACCTCAAAAAACCAAATACCAAACAAACAAAAAGAATGCTAAATACTCTCTTGTGTCAGAAAAAGGTTAGAGAAATCATGCCAGAAGACTTATATTTAAAGAAATTTTACGCTATAGATGGTGGCACACACCTTTAATGCCAGGTAGAGGTAGGAGGATTGCTGTGAGTTCAAGGCCAGCCTGAGACTACAGAGTGAATTCCAGCTCAACCTGAGCTAGAGCAAAACCCTACCTCAAAAAAACAAAACAAAAAACAAAAAAAAATGCATTGGCCACATTGCATAAAATTTATTCTTTTGAAAATTTGTGTATCATTTGATTATTTTAAAACTATCTAATGGCATTTTATAGAATACTAATAGATGTCACGAGCATATTATCTAAGTACATAAGCACCAACACTGTCGATTAGCAGAGGTACATTAAGTAATAGTTGGATTTTAACATTAAAGGTTACACAAGAACAGTTAAGGTTCTATCTAGGGAAAACGCTGATTAAAGGGGCAAGGAAGGTTAATGGGATTCAAGCCCATTATCCTTTCTATAAATGATTCTAAATCAGGTAACATCTGAAGTACTTAGAGACTGGCAGGGTTCTGACCTTTATGATAAAACATTTGTTCAGGTTATTTTCTGACATCTGAGATCAACATGACCTGAAATACAGCAACATATCTACTAAAAAAAATTAATTTACTATTGTTATTTACAGTGCATAGTAAACTTCTCACCATATTTAGAGTGATAATAAAAATGATGAAATTTGCTTTTGCAAAAATCACTTATGAACAATTGGGTTAAATATGCAGGCACTATTTAAAGTACATCTACACTTTCAGTTATGCATATACTTAGAATGACAAGATACATTTTACGTCTGATTCTTAGTTTCTACTTAAGGTACATTGTTTATTAAGCTTTCTGCTAAATTATGTATTCAACTGTGTATTTGTTACTTTCCATTCTTATTGCCTAGTTTTTCTTTCACTGAGTAATTTTTAATTAAGATACACTGTGCACACACAGGACTATATACCACATAGAGTTAAAGTCACTAAACACTTGTGTCCAAGCTTATAACAGAGCACTACCTGAAGATGCCAAGCATCTCTTTTTTTTTTTTTTTTGGTTTTGCAAGATAGGGTCTCACTCTGGTCCAGGCTAACCTGGAATTAACTATGCAGTCTCAGGGTGGCCTCGAACTCTCGGCGATCCTCCTACCTCTGCCTCCCGAGTGCTGGGATTAAAGACGTGCGCCACCACGCCCGGCTCCAAGCACCTCTTTGATCACGTGTCCTCCTTCTCTCCTGTCCAAAGAGGCCACCAGTCTAAAGTCTTGTCTTTTTCATTTTCTTCCTTATGAGTTTAACCATGTCTGGGTAGATTTTATTACTGCTTTTTTCTAAAAGATAGCTTAATTGCAGATTTCTTTTGAAAATGCTTTTCCAGACCTAAGATTCCTGTGACATTTGTCCTTGATGCAAGGTAGAGCTATGTCCATTATTTGCACTAGAATATTCATTATACAAATACTTTGCAGGGGCTGGGCATGGTGGCGCACGCCTTTAATCCCAGCACTTGGGAGGCAGAGGTGGGAGGACTGCCAAGAGTTCAAGGCCAGCCTGAGACTACATAGTGAATTCCAGGTTAGCCTGGACTAGAGTGAAACCCTACCTCGAAAAACCAAAAAAAAAAAAACTTTGCAGGCTTTCGCACTGACAGTTGGTTTTCTCTCACATTCACACCTAAGGTATTCTAAGACAATTCTACATGCATTCTGACCCTGTCATATTCTGTTTATTCAAATATATGCTTACACGAGTTATAGAATGACACAATTTAAAAATATTCAAACTACTACAAGATGAATGCCTATAATCTCAGCAACTGAGAGGGTGAGGCAGGAGGATCCAGAGTATAAGATCCAGTCTGAGCTGCCTAGTAAAACCATGTCTCAAGAACCTAAACAACAATAACAAAAGATAAACTGACTTTTAAATGTACATCTCTACTTTTAAAAGCTGAAATAAAGTACATATAAATTCATTATGGCTCTCAACACTTTAAGTCATTTACCCTATATGGATCAACAATTAGGTCTAGCTGGGTGTGGTGGTGCACACTTTTAATCCCAGCACTTGGGAGGCAGAGGTAGGAGGATCACTGTGAGTTCGAGGCCACCCTGAGACTACATAGTGAATTCTAGGTCAGCCTGAGCTAGAGTGAGACACTACCAAAACAACAACAACAACAACAACAACAACAACAACAACAACAACAAAACAACCAACCAAACAAACAAAAAAAAAACGGTCAATTGCCACAGTAAAGTGGGTTCTCCTAAGTTTGTCAATTTCTACTTTTTTGTTTCCTCAAGAATCCTAGTAACTTGCAAAGAAACAATTTTTAGTGAGATAAATATTTTCTTAAAATAAGAAAAAACAGGACCTGGAGAGATGGATTAGCAGTTAAGGCATTTGACTGCAAAGCCAAAGGACCCAGGTTTGATTCCACAGGACCCATGTAAGTAGATGCACAAGGTAGCTCATGTGTCTGGAGTTCATTAAAAAGAGAAAAAGCAAAATAGTAAGTAAGGATAAAAGAAAGATGCAAATATATTAATACTAAAAGTGATGTTGGGCTGGAGAGATGGCTTAGCAGTTAAGGTGCTTGCCTGTGAAGCGTAAGAACTCGTGTTTGAATCTCCAGGTCCTACATAGCCAAATGCACAGACACAAGTACACAATGTCACACTTGCACAAGGGGGCTCACACATGCACAAGAGGGCACACACATTTGGAGTTCGTTTACAGTGGCTAAACGCCCAGGCTTGCCCATGCTCTCTCTCTTTCTCGGCTTCTCTCTCTCTCTCTAAATAAAAATAAAAGTTTTTAAATAATAAAAAGTTTTTAAATAAATAAAAGTTTTTAAAAAAGAGGGATGTCTATCATCCATCATACTTGCTGAGGACAAATTTGTTTTCTAGTTACACCAGTAAAAATATCCTTGAGCTAAAAAGCAAACCTGAAAATAAGTAAATGAAATAACCTGATACTTAGAAAAAAAAAGCTGTTGGGCTGGAGAGATGGCTTAGCTGTTAAGGTGTTTGCCTGTGAAGTCTAAGGACCTAGGTTCGATTCTCCAGGACCCATGCAAGCCAGATGCACAAGGTGGTGCATGCATCTGGAGTTTGTTTACAGTGGCTGAGAATGTGCCCATTCTCTCCCTCTCTTTCTCTGCTTCTTCCTCTCTCTCCCTGTCTAAAATAAGCAAATAAATAAAATATTTTAAAAAGGGCTGCTATTCATAATACAAAGACCAGAAAAAATTTCTACAGTATACAGATGACCTTTATAAGTTAATAACTCAAAACATGAACAAATCCTCATAGAAAAAAAAAAAAGTAATATATCCCATGGAACTATATTTATTTGAGTGAACAGAGTGGGAAAGAGAAAGAGAAAGTACGGGTGCACCAGGGCCTTTTGCAACTGTAAAACAAATACCAAATGCATATGCCACCTTATGCATCTTGCTTTATGTGGGTGCTGGGGAATCGAACCTGGGCCTTTAGGCTTTGCAAGCAAGTGCTTTTAACCACTGAGACACCTCCAGCCCTAGAACTATATTTTGATGAAATAAATAATATGGTTTACCTATACACATATAAATGAATATCTTGTATGTTTATAAGTTAATACATTTTTAACAAATATTTCATGTTAAAATGAAATTAGGTTAAAACAATTCATCTATCCTATAATCCAATTTCTCCATATCTGTCCAATATACATTAATTCAGGATTGGATTATAGAGTAATTTAAGGCTACAGTTCTTAAGATGTTTTGGGGCAATACACAACTGTGAAAATCTAATGAGAATCTAAACAACTGTCCCAAATATTTAAAAAAAATTGCTGGGAATACCCAGAAAAATTTACACTTATTGTATAAGCCTATCCCACCATGAATTGGTATAGATGCCAAGACTAAAAATTCCTCAACTAACATATTTATTGTGACTTAAAGTCCTTCAGACGGTACTTGCAAGCCACTCTGTCTGATCCAGCACTCTGGAAGGTGCTGCACTGAAGTGTTTTTAAGACTACTGCTCTTGCCAAATACCTGGAGAGAAGATATTTTTAGTTCCGAGTGAAATGACAAACTCATCTGTTGAGCTGAAGCAGGACTTGAAAACCAAGGGCAACAAGAGTCTCAAATAACGTATCACGTTAGATCTTTACAGAGCACTTGTCAATAGCTAGGCGCTCCCTTAGGGAAGAGTTTGGGTGTAATTCCCATACAAAATTAAACAAAAATTCCATGCTTTAAGTATGATCAAGGAATTATTTTACCATAGACAAAATCTTAAGTATTCACTGGCTATTAAATAAATTCAACTTAGTAAAAGCATTCAGTATATTGTGTTTTTAAGCAATGTAAATTTTGATATGTCATAGGGTTAATTGTTCAATCATCTATATCTACATACTTGCTGACTTCACCGTATACAAAGTGCACAGCCTTCTCGTATGACTTGACACTTGGTTATGTGACTTGCTGCAATAACAGAAGGAGAGTAGTAGATATGACGTGAGCAAAAGCTTATGGTATGTGTAAATGGGACTTGTTCTCTTGTGTGTTTGCCTTTTGTTAAGAGAAGAATTTGCCATAGAGAGCTACTTGTCACGGAGGAGTACCACGTAGATCAGATCTGAACTCAAGAAACAGCTTGAGGGCAAGTACAGGATGTCTCGGGTTTTACTAACTCAGCTTTAGCCCCATTTGTGAGTAAGAAATAAAGGGTTAGGTATTTATGAGTTTTCCTTCTGCAGCATTATTGTGGCATTTACTAACAGATACAAAAGTCACAAAGTAGCAAAATGTAAGAATCAGTAACTAAACTGCTATGTGGACTACTGACTATTAATCAGTGCTAGGCTTACATGTAAGTGCAGATACTTCTCCCCCTTACCTTTAAGAGGTAGTAACATCACACCAAAGCAGGAAATCTCACCAATGGTGACTGACAATTATATCTCACACTGTGTTTCCGTCTACAAGATTTATGTCTAAAGGCTCAACTAAGGCAACAATGGTAAATAATGGTGGGGATTTAAAACACTGAAATTGTTTAGAGTTGCTAATTCATGATAATAAGATGGGGACTGAATTTTAATTGCTTTCTTATTGATTTTAAATCCTCTATACATGATGTACATTCCCTATTGCCTGGATGTGAGATATACCATCCCCACAACACACCCACTTGATGAGCCATAGAACAACTCTTTATTGTTTATAACACTGAATTCAAAAAACTACACAAATTAGATATATTCAGTGGGGCTGGAGATATGGATCAGTGGTTAAAGGTACATGCATTCATGCCTAGATATATTCATTAGTTAATGTTATCAATGTTAAGAGTATTATTAAAGCTAATCACAATGGGAAAAGTAAGATGTTTGAATTATAACCAAATTGAGATCATCATTCCAATAAGATAGCATTACTTCTTAAATACATTAACACCACATGAAACCAGTTAGTCTCAAGTTCCATTTTCTTCTTTTAAGCTTTTTTTGTTTTGTTTTTTTGAGGTAGGGTCTCACTCTAGCCCAGGCTGACCTGGAATTAACTATGTAGTCTTAGGGTGGCCTCAAATTCATGGCGATCCTCCTACCTCTGCCTCCCAAGTGCTGGGATTAAAGGCGTGCTCCACCATGTCTGGCTCTTAAGCATTTTTTTTAAGAGAGAGAGGCAGAGAGAGAGAGAGAGAGAGAGAAAAATGGGCACGCTAGGGCCTCCACCCACTGCAAATGAACTCTAGACGTGCACGCCCCCTGTGCACATGTGTGACATTGTTTGCTTGTGTGCCTGTGTATCTGGCTTACATAGAACCTAGAGATTTGAACATGAGCTCTTAGGCTTCATAAGCAAGCGCCTTAGCCACTAAGCCATCTCTCCAACCCTGAAGTTCCATTTTCAATGTACTCTCCTTGATATATTCATTTGTCTGATCTGAAATGTTCTGGGAACCATTTCAGTACTGACAAATAAGAGTACCCTGGCTTTCTTTCAGTTTGCTAATATGGGTAGATCATAAAGATAATATGCATCATATATTATCAATATTTGTCTAATTCATTAGGGTAATGTTTTAATTATCTGAAAGAATCTAATATAAATAAAAGTTTCAAGAATTTTAAACAATTTTATTTATTTATTTTTATTTGCATGTACATGTGTATGGGAGCATGACAGGGTCTTTTGTAATGTAAATGAATACCAGATGCATGTGCTAATTTGTGTCCAGCTTTATGTGGGTACTGGGAAATCAAACCCAGATGGCAGGTTTTACAAGCAAGCATCTTTAGCCATTGGGCCATCTCCCCAACTCCTTGAGGAAAAAAAAAATGTGTGTGTGTGTGTGTGTGTGTGTGTGTGTGTATTTGAGGTAAGCCCAACAGATTGGCCTTTTTTTTAATGTGAGAGAGTAAGAGAGAGCAGAAGAGAGTGAGAGAAGAGTGAGAGAGAGAGAGAGAGAGAGAGAAAGAAAGAATTGGTGCACCAAAGCCTCCAGCCACAGTAATTGAACTCCAGACACGTGTGTCATCTCATACGCATGTATGGCCTTGAGCACTTGCATCACCTTGTGCTTACATGGGACCTAGAGATTCAAACATGAGTCCTTAGGCTTCACAGGCAAGTGCCTTAATTGCTAAGGCATCTGTCCACCGCGAGAACATATTTTTAAGTCTTACTTTCATGAAGCAAAGTTTGCTGACATGTACATAATATTATATACATAATTATATATATAACATTAAAACTGATATACCTGACATCCCAATGACGACATCCCAAGGGGAGCTGATGGGCTGCTCTTCTCCTTTTGCTCCTCCCTCTTTGTCTGAACCCTGAATTCCAATGCCAGCTATGGTGCTCACCCTCTCAGTTTCTAGGTCAATCTACAAAAAGTTAACAAATATTTTACTCAATGCATGTTAATTTTGCTTCCTTATTTTAGGATGTGCAGGATTCCAACAGAACATATATACAGTATTTGCAACACAATGTTTTAAAAAGATAATTAATTATAGGGGCCTTGTCATTCAAGTGCATACAGTTAGTCCCTTTCTCCTACTTTACATCTCTTCTGTCCACACCTATCATGACACCATCAGAAATGGCATTGACTTCATCTTAACATATTCTAAAAGAAAATGAAATTTGAAACATAACCTAGAAAAATGCATGTTTCTTGAAATTAAATGTACATATTTCAATTATACAAAGCTAGCACTGACATTAGAACTGGTATGTTCCCAGAACTTAATCTTGTAGAAGCATGTAGACAAGCAGCTTGGCAAAGTCAGCAGTGAGCAAGAACCAAAAACCTTCACTCAAATGAGGTGAAGGGTAAGGATAACATCTGCACATTGTCCTCTGACATCTATACGTGTGTGAATGCATGCCTGCATTCACACACGTAAGCACACCAAAAATTTTTTAAGGGAAATAACAGATAATGATGAGGATGCAGAACGACTGGGAAACACGTGCTTCAGGTAGAACTGTAAACTCGTGGAACTACTGTGGAAACAATTCATCAGGTTCTCAAAAGATCAAACATAAGATGTGACAATAATAACAGTAATCAGTACCTATCTCAATGAAATGTATTCATAAAACTGGTATATGAGCCGGGCGTGGTGGCGCACACCTTTAATCCCAGCACTCGGGAAGCAGAGGTAGGAGGATCACCGTGAATTCAAGGCCAGCCTGAGACTGCATAGTGAATTCCAGGTCAGCCTGGGTTAAGTGAGACCCTACCTTGAAAAAAAAATGAAGAAAACCTGGTATATAAATATTCATAGCATCACTACTCAGAACAGTCCCAATCTGAAAATAACCTAAATGTCACCTAGTGGAAGGATAGGCAGAATGTGGTATATCTACATAAAGGAATGTTACCTTATAATACAAAGAAATGAACTAACAACATGCTACTTCACAGATGAACCTTAAAAGCATGAAGCAAAATGGAAGAATCCATACATGTGGTTCTAGTTATATACAATGTTCATAAAGGAGCATATCAATAGAAAGTGGGTTGCCTAGAGCTGGGAAAGGGAATGGGTATTATCTTTAATTGGTTGTGAGAATTCTTAATTGGAGGATGAAATATGTTCTAAAAACAATTTGAGGACTATGGTTACAAACTCTGTTAAATCAAATAAAAGCTATTAAGTTTTATACTTAAGTGGGTAAGTGTGATATATAAAATGTCACAATAAAGTCATTTAAGACAATTATACACACACTCTATGTCTCACAAGGTCACATACAAATAAGCATATCAGAATAGTATCTATAAATTTGGGTGAGAATGAGGATGTAGGGAATTTATCAGCTAAATTATTCTAGATGAGCAAGGCAGACATGGAACAGTAATGTTTGTGTGTATGAGTAAAGGACGTTATCAGCTCAGTCTTCTGCAAATGAGGTTTTCCACAAAAAAAAAAATACAGTGAATATTTTTATAAAGAATAGAGTAAGAAATAATTATACTTCCTATCTTTAAAGATATCCAACTACATCATATAATATAAAGTAACTTCAGGAAATCTATATGTTTTTGTGATTTTGCTATTTAAATAAGCATTTGAAATGCAGTGGCATGGTCAATACTTCAAGGCCCACTAAATTATAAAGCAAAATGGGGCACAATTTTGCAGGCTGTCTGTCTCACTGTTTCAATGCACAACTGGATGTCTATGACACCCTGATAAACTATATAAGTAAACCCCAAAAGAGAATGATTGAAAAGTGTTGATTTTTTTTTTTTCAAGGTAGGGTCTCATTCTAGCCCAGGCTGACCTGGAATTTACTATGTAGTCTCAGGGTGGCCTCAAACTCACGATCCTCTTACTTCTGCCTCCCGAGTACTGGGATTAAAGGCATGTGCCACCACACCCAGCCAAAAGTATTGATTTTTGAGGGCTTAGCAATAAAAACTTTTTTTCTGAGTACATGTTATGGAATCATTAATCCTATATGAAGCTTGCCTAAAAGGACTCCCACTAACATTCTCAACAATATGTTACCATATTTAAGTTTGCAGAAAGAGTCTCTCCAAGACTTTGAAAGAAATACCTTCACTTTACCTTATAAATTCACAATACATGTTCATGAAAATAAATGGAAGACTATATGTTTATGAAAATGCTTCATTAAACAGATGTTCTGTATTCATAATGTATTTAAGTAGCTGTTGAACACCTTCTGCAGGCCAGTGCTAAGATTTCAGCAGTAAAGAAAACATATTTCTTATTACTATGAAGATTCACATTGCACAAGGTATTATATATTCTATGTATATATTTGCTATTACATGTATAATACATGATAGTATGGTCAAGTAAATAAGTATATTTCACTGAAACAGTGAAAAAAACAAGAAAGTATCTGAAGCAATGTGTTCATCCAAAAGAATGGGTTATTTTTCAGACTGATAGTAAATGTGGTGGTTTGAATGTGATAGTGTAAATGTATGGTCCCATATTCAAGTGTTCTTATTACAATTGAGTTTGCAATTTCAGCTCCTAGCAGGTAGATCCCTGCAAAAGGGAGGGCATGTCACTGTGGGCAGATCCTGGAGCCTAGCCCTGAGGTGTGTTGGGAGGGGGGTCTTCATTCTAACCCAAAGGTGTGTATAGAGTAGTGTGAACTCTGGCTGTTTGCATTCTGAGGTGCTGACTGTTTGGTGGCATCTCTCTGCTTGGATCTTTGAAAGAGAGCTAGCCTTTTCTGTCATTGACGATGTTCCCCTAGACTCTCTAAGCCTGAAAGAAACCCAATTCCTCCCCAAAGCAGGGTCTGGTTGGATGTTTCTCCTAGCAATGTGGAACTGACTGAAACAGCCACTTAAAGATTAATGGATTATAGCCAAAATCACTATTGGGAGGGAATACTAAAAACAATGGTATTTTACATGGTATATGACAGTCAAGTCTCTCATGTAACTAATATGGAAAACATAAAATCTGTTCAATACTGTATATAAATGGCATGATTCATTTGTTTTCAAAAAGTTCTCTAGAAATAATCTTTTAAGTCCTAATTTGTTTATATATAAGTTGATATATAAGTAGAAAACTTTTGAAAAGGAATAACTACTTGAGGACCTGGAACTGATAGTAAAGGGACTTTTTTTTTTTTAAACATTTTTATATTAATTAACTTTTGAAAACAGAAACACATACTACTTTTTAACAAGGTATAATAAATTTAAGGCTAATTAACTAAATATTTGCAACTAAAAAAACTAAGAGTTGAAGAAAGGCAGGAATGGTATGATTTTTTTCTAGGTTTAATAAAAATTTTGTAATTTTTTTTATGAGAGAGAAAGTGAATTGGCATGCCAGGGCTTCCATCCACTGCCATCAAACTCCAGATCTGTGTGCCACCTTGTGCACATGTGTGACCTTGCATGCACAAATCACCTTGTGCATGCGTCTGGCTTATATCCGATCTGGAGAGTCGAACATGGGTCCTTAGGTTTCACAGGCAAGTGCCTTAACTGCTAAGCCATCTCTCCAGCCCTACACTTAAGAAAATTTAATTGGAATGGACAAAATATTACTTTGTAAACTAATAGGAAATAACATAAAATGAGGAGCTTTGAGGTAATTAAGTAGAAGAGAACATAAAGGATTTTTCTTCTGTGGCAAGTATACTGTTACCTAGAACACAAGATACTTAAGAACCAAACTATAACAAGAACTGCTTAAAAACCTGGGCAAGGATGTTTTGATATATTCAAATTACCTTTCTTATAAGGTGGTTTTCAGTGTCTGCTACATATATCAGATTATTCATCATAGCAACACCCTGTGGAGAGTTGAAAGATGACTCTGAAAATATTCCATCTTTTCTTCCAGGGTTAGGTCCTAAAAGATAAAAGTTATGAAACAATTATTTTTCATTAAAAGGTGATTTCAAAGTAATCCTCACTAAATAAAAATATTTAAAAGTGTATTTAATGCTGGATTGTCAAAATTAATAAAATGTTTGTACCTAAAAATTAAAAGCTTCCCATGTTATCTATTTTTCTCAAGAGTGGCTTTTGGTAATAATGAGGCTTATAGTCCACTTTAGAAACAATGGAGAAAAATGAATTTCAAAACCATTTTAATTACCTATAAGCTAAACTATAATGTTAAAAGTACATTTTAGTTTTCAGCTGCTGAGTAAATGTTTGTTTATATTTTCTTTTTATTTTAGATATCACCAGTTTATTATAAAAGGAAGGCATGGAAATTATTTACATGATGAGACACTGCAGAGCTTCAGTGGAATGGGCAGCTTCACGTAGTGCCATTTGAATGGTGATTTCAGTCTACATACTTGCCAAGAATGTCACCATCTCTAAATAAGAAATGATCCTTGTCATCTACAACTACTTTGGTGCCTCCATATTCTGGGAGTAGAACTTTATTTTCAACTTTTATACTAACTGGTGGCTCACTGCTATTAATCTCAGCACTCAGGAGGCTGAGGCAGGAAGACCGCTGTGAATTTGAGGCCAGGCTAGGTTGTACAGTGAGTTCTAGTCCTGTCTAGGCTGCAGGAAGACCCTGTCTCAAAATAACAAACTAAAGAGGTAGCTATATTCTTAGAAATGTGTTTAAGAGGGCTGGAGAGATGGCTTAGTGGTCAAGGTGCTTGCCTGCAAAGCTTAAGGACCTAAGTTCAATTCCCCAGTACCCATGTAAGCCAAATGCACAAGGTGGTGCCTGTGTCTAGAGTTTGTTTGCAGTTGCTAGAGACCCTGGCAGTTTCTGTTAATAAGGAATATTCACCTGCACTACTTTTAAAAGTTATCATATCCATTAAAAACTATGTCATACTTTGAGTAACAATTCTTATAACTGCCTGTTGTAACTGAAAATACCAAGTAGCTAAAACAAAACAGGTATTACAAAACACAACACATTCTCTAGTAGAAGCAAAGATGAGACATATATAATTCAAGAGATGAAGGACTATTGTGGCAAACTATAAAGAGACTGTAACTTAAAAATGACTGACTCGGGCCTGGAGGGATGGCATAGCGGTTAAGTGCTTGCCTGTGAAGCCTGAGGACCCTGGATCAAGGCTCAATTCCCCAGTACCCACATGAGCCAGATGCACAAGGTGGCACATGTACCTGGAGTTCGTTTGTAGTGGCTGGAGGCCCAGGCACACTCATTGTCTCTCTCTCTCTCTCTCTATCTGCCTTTTTCTCTGTCACTCTTCAAATAAATAAATTAAAAAAAAAAAAAAAAGACTGACTCAACCGTTCTGTGCAACATGCTACCCATGTTACTAAAGCTGGATTGGCTATAAAGACACAAATTACCTCTTAAAAATTATTTTATTTATTTATTTATTTGAGAGAGAGAGAGAGGGAGCCTGAGAGAAAGAATGAGAGTGCCAGGACCTGTAGCCACTGCAAATGAACTAACTCCAGATGCATGCGCCACCCTGTGTAACTGGGTACTAAGGAACCGAACTTGGGTCCTTAGGCTTAGCAGGCAAGCACCTTAACCACTAAAGTCATCTCTCCAGCCCACAAATTACTTTCCTTTTGTATTAAGAGGCTGTCCTGTCAATTCAGCCTAGATAAGTGGAATTAATAAATGTACTTCAGAGATTTTATTAACTGTGTAGATGTAAACAGAAGGCCTTTTCCAACCCAAGGCCAGGGAGATGTGGACAAAATGACCTGTGCCTGCCTGATCCTTCTGCTTTGCTAACTCAAAGGCAATAGGTCCAGAAGAATGCCTAAGTTCTTATTTTTATGTTATTTATTTGCAAACCGAGGTTGGGGGGTGGACAGAATACTGACATGCCAGGGCCTCCCGCCACTGCAAACAAACTCCAGATGCATGTGCCACTCTGTGCACTTGCCTTTACATGGATACTGGGAAATAAACCAGGTCACTAGGGCTTATAAACAAGTGCCTTCAGGGCTAAGCCATCTTAAAGAAAGAAAAGTAATACTATATAAATTTCTAGCTTAACATCAAGTTTTGGGGTACTGTCTTAGGTCCTGATCATAAAAAAGACATGGGTATATTTTGTTGAAAAATACAGAATTTCATTTATAATGCCATGAATTAAAAAATCAATGTATTTTAATAAACATACAAGTGTGGCTTTTCAGATGGGACACACAAATATACATAAAAGCTTTATAACTTAATGATTTCTTTTTCATTATTTAACATGGAGCTCTCTGAACTTTTGTTTGTTTGGAGGAGTGAAGAAAAGTTAATTCAGATACTACACATTCCAGAACAAAAACAATTTGATGATGAAGTTGCAAGTCAATGCAGGTTACTTTTGTGAATCTACTTGAACTATTTTCATTTTAAATATTTCATTCTTATTTAGAGAAAGAGAGAGACAAAATGGATGTGCAAAGGCCTGTTGCTGCTACAAACAAACTCCAGATGCATGAGCCACTTTGTGAGCCACATGGTGCTGGGGGATTGAACCCAGGCAGTCAGGCTTTACAAACAAGCATCTTTAACCACTGAGCAATCCCTCCAGACCCAACTTGAATGATTTTTAAACTATAAAACATATTATATAGCATGATTAGCAGCAAACTTTACCTCCAATACTGTGTTGAATTTGTCCACTCTTCCAAATGACCAAAATTCTGTGGTGTCCAGTATCTGCTATCACCAATCTGTTGGTAGCAGGGTCTACTGTTACTTTGCCAGGAAACAGCAAAGGTGAAGGTGGTAGAGAATCTCTATAGAGTTGTATTGCAATTTCATGATCTCTGATCTGTCCCCTGTCTTTGTAATACTTTAAAGCTATTGAAGTATATAGAAATAATTTGTCTTTATGGCCTTCTCCAATCAAAGAAAACAACATGTTTCCACGAGGTCCAAGAATAACCAGAGTTGGCCAGCAGGAAACTTCAAGTTCTTGCCAAAGGCTGGCATCTGCATCATTAACCACAGGGTGGGTGATATTGTACCGAAGAACAGCACTCTTAATGTTGTCCAGGACCTTCTCATTTGGAAACTTGGCTGAGTGAACACCAACAATCAGAAGACCATCTGAAAAGGGAAAAGGATATGTTAAACTGTCATGTATACATCAGGCTTTGTTCATTAATAAGCCTATAGATTTATAAAAGTAAAGCTGTCCTAGTATTTTCAACTACATTCAAATATTTATATACAAAATTAATAAACTTCAATCTCATGAGAATCTTGATTTCTACATATATAGACACATATGATCAAATTCTTGTGTGGGATTAGAACTCTATGCCCTTCAATATAAAGCTATTAAAATATGGCCTTGGCGTGGGGCTGGAGGGATGGCTTAGCGGTTAAGGCCTACAAAGCCAAAGGACTCAGGTTCGATTCCCCAGGACCCACATAAGTAGATGTACAAGGGGGCACATGCATCTGGAGTTCATTTGCAGTGGCTGGAGGCCCTGGCACGCCCACTCTCTTTGTCTGTCTCTCTTTCTGTGACTCTCTCAAATAAATAAAACTAAAAAAAACATGGCCTTGGGCTAGAGCGATGGCTTAGCAGTTAAGGCGCTTGCCTGCAAAGCCTAAGAACTCATGTTCAAATTTCCAGGTCCCACATAGCCAGATGCACAGTGATGCAAACATGCAATGTAGCACATGCTCACAAGGGGATGCACACATCTGGAGTTTGTCTGCAGCATGCTGAAGGTCCTGGCACACCATTTTCTCTCTCTGCCTCTTTCTCTCTCTCTCAAAAATAAAAAAATTTAAAAAATATAAAAATAAAAAAATTAAAATATGGCCTTTATTTTTTAATGAAGATGTTGAGTTGTTCTTTAACCTGGAAAAATCCCCTTTGAAATTCAGAGTAATAATGACTGATTTTTGTTGAATATTTATTATATTATTCTCTTAATTTTTTACCTCATCTTACATTGAAGATTAATAGAATGAATATAAATAAGCAACATGTTCCCATAATATGACTTTTCAAATTACTTAAAATTCCTCTAGACAGTTCTTAGAACTTTCATGAAGATAGAATTTCTGAAACTAAAGCAACATATTGCTTTTGCCTAATCAATATATTATTTCATTAATTCAGTTTAGGGGGAAAAAGATGGTTAGTTTAGAATGAGCAAGGTGATAAATGAAAGTCTTCAAACAATGCCATCAAGAACTGCTCAAACAGCATTAAAAAATAAGTGAATAAATAAATAAAGCTATGCACTTTGGCAGTGTAATTCTGCCCACACCCCACCATTCTATGACACTATTATCTTCTACCCTAAACACAGCCATACACACCACTATTTCAAAACTAAGAAAAGTAAACAAAAGTAGGTAAACTGAATGAAGAGTGGAGGGGTGTCAAACACAGAGAAATTTACCACCTAACAGAAAGTTTCCAGTTTCACTCTCCTCCTTCTCCAGCTCTGACTGGGCTTCTGAAGCCATATGGATGGCTGATAGATAACTGAAGCCCACTGCATTTCTGAGTGTAGGGGAAACGGAGGGGAATGCAAGTCCCCATTTCTGAGTATGAATACTCACAGTCTCAACCTTCTCTCTAAGCTGAACATATGCAAATACTTAAGAGAACTGAAAACTGCATGACTGAATTGATGGGAATGACAGACAGCCCATAGAGGATGAACAGCATGGATAGCAGCACCAACAGCTCTAGAACAAAAGGAAAAGTACCCTTCATAGAACCGCATCAGAACCTGGACTCCACCTATCACAGCATTCCAATGTCTAGGATATAATCCTGAACTATCTGGCATTCAAAATGCAAGATAATAAGGCTCACTATCAAAGGAAACAACTTCAAAGTAAAGCATTTATTTGAATTAGAAAATACTTTAAAGCAGCTATGAAATTATGTTCTATGAGGTAAAGAAAAACTCTTATTAAATGAATGAGAAAATAAGAAATATATCAGAGAAATTGAAGCTACTTAAAAAACTATACAAACTTTAGGATGAAATACCCATTTGAAGTAAATTCACTGAATAGACTCACTGGCAAAAAGATGACAAAGAAAAAAGGCAATGAGCCTAAAGGCAGCTTAAGAAATGACCCAATCTAAGAAGAAAAAATGTGTAAAACTGAACATGACCGGAGCCACCTTCAGAGGCACTCAGAAGATCTAATTAGTGATGAGAATCCTAGAAGAGGAGGAAAAAAAAGATACCAGGACAGAATAAATATTTGAATAATACCTCAACTTTGGAAAGTTTGGCTAAAGATATAAATTTACAGAATTCAAACTTAGCATCTACTCAATTAAAAGACAAACGTCTAGGTACATCATAACCAAACTGCTGAGAACCAAAGACTAAAACTGCAGAAGACATAATGAAACAGCTAAGGAAAAGAGAACAATGATTGCCTGAGCACTGGAATGGGGGTGGTGGAAGGAGTGTGTGTATTCCATGTTACTTAACCTCTGTTGATCAGTTTTCTCATTTGTAAAATGAGGAAAGCGTCAGTAACTGCCTGCTGGAATAGGTACATTAAAAGAATTAATCTGTAAGGAATTTATCATAGTACTGGTACACTGTAAAATTTCAACAATTTTTTCTCTTTTTAAAAAGTTACATGTACAAGATAAACAATAAGAGAAAAATATAATCTTCTCTATGTATTAAAAGAAATTAGTAAAATACAAGAGTGAAGAAAACACACTGTGTTGAGACAAACAAACAAATGTAGCACTATACATAAGAATCATACTCATGAATAATATGAATGGGCTCATCCATTAAAAGATTTGTTTGCAGTCTGTATATGAGATATATGAATCTGGCTAAAAATAAAGGAACAAAGTAATATAGGCATTGCTGGTCACCTCCGTCAACTTCTCCAACTCCTGGGCCAAGTGAGTGTTAGCTCCAGGACAAGAGCTGGGCTTCTCATTAAGTAAAATGGAAGCCTACATGGGCTCTCTCTGTCTGTTATTCTTTCCAGCTTTCTTTACCCACACCTTGAGCTACTCCCTTAAAGTTGAAGTACTATACACGCAGAAACAAAAGCCTCACATAAAACTGGCCAGCCAGCTCCACAATGATATAAGGTCATGACTAAGGACAAGCATCTTCTTATTTTTCACTACTCCTAGTGGTTCTGCCAATCACGTGGGCAATCTTCATCAACCATGAACTGGATGAATGGCATCTGCATGGTATCCTCTGAGTTCTTAAACACTGACACTGGTTTTTGTTGTTGTTGTTTTTCAATGGCCTTGATGCTTGAAGAACAAATGGATATAGTAACTTTGTTCTGATTAAAATTCTTGAAATGTTGCTTGCTATTTTCCTTGCTTTGTAAGCTATTTCCTGAAATGTCCAAACAGTCTAATTTATATACCTTTGCAAGTTATCTTTTTGTCTAGAAATGTTAAGGACTTTTTCAGTCTTTAAATTGTAAGAGGGCTGGAGAAATGGCTTAGTGGTTAAAGCATTTGCCTGCAAAGCCAAAGGACCTCAGTTCGATTCTCCAGGACCCACATAAGCCAGATGCACAAGGTGGCACATGTGTCTGGAGTTCATATGCAGTGGCTGGAGGCCCTGGCATGCCCATTCTCTCTCTCTGTGTTTGCTTCTTTATCTCTCTCAAATAAATAAAAAAATAAAATTAAATTAAAGTATAACAGATACTTCTTGGGCTTTTCTGGGTTAATTTTCTTAGGTACCTGGTAGACCTTCTGAAGAGCAGATTCAAGACTTTTTTCATGTTCACTCTTTTCTTAGATTTTATTTTCAAATATTAGTGCTGGCTAATTGTACTAACTTAGAGGATCTCCACATAGTCTTATTTTAGAGCTCCTTTGCCTGTCTTCTAATTCAATCATTTTCTTCCTACGTCTTTTCCTTCTTTGGTTAGCTTATTTTCATCCTTCAGTCCCCACTCCCTACTCTGCTCTAACTTTACTTCAGTGTCATTTATTACACTTGTATTTTTCCTTGAGCATCTTGTAATTATTTTCTTTTTTTTCATTTTTCGACATTTACTTCTGTTTCTTTCTTTCCTAAGTGAACTTCCAAGTCTTCAACATACATGTCTTCTTCATTGTCTTTCTTCTCTATTTTTTAAAAAACTTATTTATCAGAGACAGAGAGAGGGAGAAAGAGGGACAGAGTAAGAATGGACACACCAGGATCTCTAGCCACTGCAAACGAACTCCAGATGCATGTGCCACCATGTGCAGCTGGCTAACGTGGGACCTGGAGAATTGAACCTGGGTCCTTAGGCTTTGCAGGCATGCGTCTTAACTGCTAAGGCATCTCTCCAGCCCATTGTCTATTTCTTAGTTATAAAATCTTTGATTCAAACTGTTTTTCATTATTCCTAAATGTTGTGTGAGGATATGTAACTCAGCAAGGCACACTGTGCTGGAGTTGTCAATGTCTTGCTAGCTGAAGTGAGAATGTTCATGAAAGCTCTTCACTGCAGTTTCACACAGATGTGATCTGCTTTATCAGTGAACAGTGTTCCTAGTGTGAGAGCCCCCTCTTCTCACAGCTCGTTTTCTGTGCAGCTTCATTTAAGGATATTATTTAGGTGGGGGAAGAGGAAGTGACTTGATGCTGAACCCCGAAGTTTTCCTTTTTCCCTTCAGGGACCCATAAACCACACCTTGCCTGTATGTCTGATTCTTTCCCACAAGCAATGTTCCTCTGAGGCTCCCATTCCCATCCTTACTCACTATTTTAAGAATTGTTGATATGATCTGAATAGGATACACAAATCTGTGTTGAGTATTTTGCACTTTGGACGTTCTCTTTCTGGGGCAAATGGGCTACTCTGTTAGTGCTTTGTCTGCATGCCCTCTGAACCACTCCACTCCTTCCCATGGAGCCTTTTAGGGACCCCTCCCTGTCCCTGTCCTGAGTTCACAAGCTTAAAGCATTAGGACCTTCAATTGGAATTAGGTTTATTTCTTAACTTACATGTGATGTGAAGTCCATGGTACTCTTTCTGTCTCCTAGTATTGTGAAATGCAGGGTCAAGTGTAGTTTTATTTGTTCTATTTATCATTTGTATATTTGGGGAGGGTGAGTAGAAAGATAAGAAATTAGGTGGTCCCATTTTCTTTCAAACCTGGAAATAGCACAGATACATTATTTAGCAGTGTGTTTATAACATACATAAAATCTTATCTTCCATATTTTCTTAATTGACTAAATAAATGTAACTGAGTTCTGAACCCAGACTCTTAATGAATAAATACTAAAAGTACAAGGAACAAGACAAAGATGCCTCCTGTCTCTACTAGTCTTTGTCAATGAGCTGGGATGTAGGTGGGAATTTGACAAACATAGTTACACAAGAGAAATCAATTAAAAAATTAAGAATTGGAAATTTTTTATATGCAGATGATATAATAGTTTATTAGGAAAATCCTAGAAAAATCAATGAAAAAGCTAAGTCAAAAAGAAAAAAGACTCCAGAAAGTAGCCAAGTATAAAATTAACAAACAGAAATAGCCTTCATATATTCAAACAATATTCAGTTGGCAATATAATAGTAATACATTTATAATAAATAGTCATATTAAACATATGAGAAGGTATTTTGATAAATTAAAAAGTTTGTCAAAACATTTCATTGGAGCAGCAATTGGGTAAGGATTCATGCATGAGCACACATACATGTGCGCGCGCACACACACACACACATACACACGAGTTAGGAATGCAAAATAGCACATATCTCTGGGTGGCAATTTGTGAGAATCTAACAAAACTACTGTGCATTTAATCTTGACCTAGCAATCTAATTTCTAGGACTTTAAGATATACTACCATCAATATAAAAATATAGCCATCCACAAGATTATTCATTGTAGCTGCTAAGTACTAGATACAATCTCAGGGTCAATGTATGGAAAACGGCCGAATAAATAATAAATAATAGTATATACAATGAAATACAATGTCAAGTTCTCTATGGACTGATAGGAAATGACTACCAGGATAGTTACATGAAAAAATGCATTAAAATGTCTACAGTATGTCACATTTTATTTAAAAAGAGAAAACATTAAAAAATGAAATAAAAATTGGAAGGCAGAAACAGATAAAAGCCATGGGTAGATAGAAAGAATATACATTTCTGTTTGACTATTACTTGGAAAATGTCTCAACACACTCCAAACAAATCAATAAAGCTGGAAGAGGCTCTAAAACAGAATGCAAATATGAACAAGGCAACCTGCCTGTGCTTCAAAAGAGACATGACTTGGGGGCAGGGTGAGGGAGGGAAGAGGTTGGGGGACAAGCATTAGCAACTGTGTCGTTATCTGAGAAGGACTAAAGCAAAGCCCAGCACTCGCGAGCTTCTTGGGGAAATGATAAATGTGGGAATGGGGCTATAAAAGCTCAAGAGGAATCTGGAAATGTTTTGGTGTGATGAGGAAGTACTCCAAAACAAAATGGGAGGCACATGTCAAAAAACAGAACAGCCTGAAGGGAAAACCATTAGATAGATCTGGGACAATCTGAACATTAAATAGATGATAGTTATGATTTAACATTCACTAAATTAAATAAGAATCCATCAATTAAGTTTATTTATGCATATTGTATATTTGCAATGTTTATCATAAAATATATCACCATATATGATACCTATTTTCCCAGTCATCAATATATTCCAATATTTTCTTGAGGAAGTGATGACGGGGGTGAAATCTGAATTATAATGGAGTTAACAAGATGCAGAGAGTGATGAAGGAGATGCTAGGAGCAAAAATAGTGCACACAAAGACATATAAAAGATAGGAGACAGGGTGACTAACAGAGAATGAAGGGGATTTAAGGACAAATGAGTAAAAGCACGAAGTTAGGGTCAGCCTTAAAAGTCCCGGCCATGATTTAGATCCTAAGAGCAGTGGAAGTCACTGCAGAAAAAGAAATGGAGGCTTCAAAATACTTCACACTAAATCAGGAACTCCAAGTCTATTCTTCCTTTAGCTTCCTGCATCAGAATAACACCACCATCCAGTCCCCAATTATATCAGCAAAACTTCAGGGTAGTTGTGAACTCACCAGTCAGCCATTCTTCATCCATACCTAATCCGTGACCAAGCTCTACTGATCTCATCAGCTATAAATAGATTCAAGTTATTACCCTGTCTCACAGGGAATACAGCAGCCTTCTCATATATCTCTTATATCCATTCTTATCCACAATGAGTTATCTGGCCAGAAGTCAGACTGATCTCTCAAAATACAGAAATCTGACCATGTCTCTCTCTTACACAAAATCATTAGCTTTTTTTTTTTTTTTTTTTTTTTTTTTGCGAGGTAGGGTCTCACTCTGGTCCAGGCTGACCTGGAATTAACTATGTAGTCTCAGGGTGGCCTCGAACTCTCGGTGATCCTCCTACCTCTGCCTCCCGAGTGCTGGGATTAAAGGCGTGCGCCACCACGCCCGGCTCATCATTAGCTTTTTACTATTCTTAGTATAATGATCAAATCTCATTTCTCCAACATCTTCTCCATATCTATCTTGTCCCTCAAGGTATTCTAGCAACCTGGTCCTCCTTCAATTCCTCAAGAATTCCTCCCTGGCCTGCTATCCATAGTTCTAGTTAACTAAAACAAATGAATGAAAAATTACAGAGGCAAACAATTCCAAAGTTTAAAAGTGTACTCTTCTGAGTAGTGTGATGTCATCTCAGCTTTCCCACTCCAAACCTAGTGTGTCATCCCCTCTTAGGGGATCCCTGCTGTATGTGCTACTCACATTAGTCACGTTACTACTCTGCTGATCACCACATCAACTGTCAGGGCATGAAGTCCCTCATGTTTAAGTAACCTTTATTTTACTTAATTAAAGTTCAAGAGTAGTGATAGTGGTAATGTACATAAACCAAAGAAAAGTTATAAATGGTTCTTTTAAGTGAGAAGGTGAGACTTCTTGACACAAGAAAATGAAATTGTATGTTAAGAGTCCTACATCTATGATAAGAATGAGTATTTTTCTTGCTCTATCATGAAGAAGGAAAAAAAACTTATGTTAGTCTTCCTGTCATATCTCAAGCCACAAAAATTACTTGAGGCCACAGTATATAATAAATGCCTAGTAATGACAGAAAAGGGTATTACAGAGTTGATTGCTATCAACTCAACTATCTACGATCAACTATCTACTGGGATCCTTGGGACATGTCCCTCATAAATCTGGAGGGCTACCCTGCTTTATTACCTTGAAACATTCTGCTCTCTTTTCAGGAATGTTTTCGCTTTTTTTTCACCTACTAAAGCCATGTTTGTCTCATATCTCAAGCTCAATTTTCACTTTCACAAGAAAGCTTTCTATAATTCCTCCAGATTAAACTCCCTTATTTGCCTTTTGTAGTACCCTATAATTTCCTCTCTTGGCACTAATCAAATTGTGAGACTAGGTATGCAATTATTTGAATATATGTCTCCCCTAGTTAGACTTTAATTCCTGTTAATTATGTGGGGAATTTACATGCTTTATTATCCACCAGCACAGTGCCTAGAATGTAAAAAAGTAAGAGTGGATAGGAAGTATTAAAGAAATTTATATATGTGACATCAGGTAGTCCAAATAGGATATAAAGACAACTGTCAAAAATCTATTCTTCCATTTTTTCAGTAATAAGAATCATAAAATATAGAGATTTTCTTAAACTATTATGTTTTTTTCTACTAATTGGGTAATAAAAATAAGGATGAAAAGATTCTTTATGAATCTTTTGCAAATATAAGGAACCAAACCCCATTAAAAGAAAACAAGGAAGGAATAAAGAAAAAGAGAAAAGGAGGAGGAGGTAGGGAAACAAGGATAAAAACATAAAAAAATTATAAGTGCTTCTAAAATACAAAAAGTAAAATAATGTTTTTTTTGCTTCTGTGTGTATGTGTAGTGTGGTGTGCTGTAGTATGTCATATATGCATGCGTCTGTGCCTTGTGGAGCCCCATATACTTGCCTGGGGCAGGGGTTGCTCGCCTGCAGTGGTGACCATAGTGGAACACTGGGTATCCTGTTCCATCACTCTTTTTTCTGCCTGGTCTTGTTTTGAACCAGAAGTCTCTTTATACACATCTTGGAGCTTGCAGGGCTCCAGAGACTCTTGGGTCTATGCTCCCTTATAGGGCTGGGTTACAGGCAGATAGGACCACACTTAGCTGCTTTACATGGGTTCTATAGATTTAAACTTAGGAAGTCTCAGGCCATCTTGGGCTCTCATGGTTACACTTAACTGCTGAGCCATCTCTCTAGCCCTGTTTTTTAAAAAATATTTATTTTATTTATTCATTATTTACTTCTAGAGACACAGAGAGGGGGAGAGAGAATGGACGTGCTAGGGCCTCCAGCCACTGCAAATGAACTTCAAATATATGTGCTACCATGTGCATCTGGCTTATGTGAGACCTGGAGAATCGAACCTAGGTCCTTAGGCTTCGCAAGCATGAGCCTTCACCACTAAGCCCTCTCTCCAGCCCTCTAGCCCTAATTTTTAAATAAATCCTTTAAAAAGTCTCAAAGGTCTTATTTTCCAGAAAAGTATACACACAAGGATTCAATTACTGGGATGAAGAGAGGGCTTAGTGGTGAAGGTGTTTACCTGAGAAGCCTAAGGACCCACGTTTAATTCCTCTAACTCACGTAAGCCAGATGCACAAGGGGGTGCATGTGTCTGTGAGAGGGGGGGTAGAGTTGGGTGACTGGACCCCTGAAGGTAAAAAGCACATGAAAGTTTGCACTTGCTAGAAATCAAAGATTTATCTCTTGTATAGTGCCCCAGATCTATTTTTCCAGTCAGGAACCCTCCTGGGAGGGAGGTCCTTCATAGGATTTATACATTGTGGTTGGTCAAGTTCAGGAACTTGGTGTCAGAGCTAATCCCTTCCTGAGACAGCACCTACCCCTAATCAATGAGCTGGCCTTCTGGTTTACCTGAGCCAGAAGACAGCCTACCTCTAAAAGGTTATAAATACCTTTGCAAGGGGAGGGCTGTCTCTCTGATCATTTGGGAATTCCCAGCTGTGGGTGAGTTTTTCCCTCATCTGGGCCAGACCCAGCCAGGACGACCCTTTAGCCCTTACACTCCACATAGATTTTTTACTCCCTCCAGATCCCCACATGGCAGGAGTCCCTTGAACTTTCTTTTCATGCTTTTTTGTAGGCCCTCCATGTGGATCTCTAGCCATGTGGGTGCCTTTCCTTGGTTCTATACTTCCCTCAATAAATATAATAATTTAACAATTATCTTTCTCAGTCTTCTTCTTTATTCAATTCTTTGATTAAAAATTAGAAGTGGGGGGGCTGGAGAGATGGCTTAGTGGTTAAGGCGCCTGCCTCCTAAGCCTAAGAATGCTGGTTCCAATCTCCAGGTCCCACGTTTAGCCAGATGCAAAGTGATGCAAGGGCGCAATGCCGCACTTGACCACAAGGGGACGCACGTATCTGGATTTCATTTGTAGCAGCTGAGAGACTGCTGGCACGCCCATCTCTGTCTTCCTCTCCCTCCTCCCTCTCTCTCTGTCTCTCTCCAAAAAAAAAAAAAATTAGAAGTGGTATTGGAGAGATGGCTTAGCAGTTAAGGCTCCTGCCTGCCAAGCCTAAGAACATCCATTCGATTCTCCAGGTCCCACGTTTAGCCATATGCAAAGTGACACAAGGGCGCAATGCTGCACTTGCCCACATGGGGGCGCATGTTTATGGAGTTTGTTTACTTCGGCTGAGAGGTGGCTGGCATGCCCATTCTCTATCTGTCTCTCTCTCTCTCCAAAAAAAAAAAAAAAAAAAAAAAAAGTGAGCCTAGGGTTTGGGGTGTAAGGTCCTTCCTGGACCCTTAGCGTCCTGTTACATCTGGAGTTCCTTTGCAACAGCTAGAGGCCCTAGTGTGCCTATTCTCTCTCTCTCTCTCCCAAAATAAATAAATAAATAAATAAAATGAAAAAATAAGTGTAACATGTTACCAATGCATAGAAATAATAGAAAATGTAGTTCAGTCACAGACTATACAATAATCTAGTTAAATTCGAGGACTAAGAATATTTTAGGGATTTTCAGAGATTTAAAAAAAACCTCTAGAATTAAAAGGCAAGCATGGTTCTATTAGGATAAGAAAATCATCCAAGGCAGATGGGACACTCCAGGTCACAGTATTTAACAAAGTAAATGGGGGTGGCTGGGAATGCTCAACTGGTAGAGTGCTTGCCAACCATGCACGAAGCCTGTTGCTCAACTGCCATCCCTGCATAGACCAGGGGTAGTGGCACAAGCCTGTAATCCTACTACTGGGGAGGCAGAAGCTGGAGGCAGGAAGATCAGAAGTTCAAAGCATCTGTAGCCACATAGTAAATTCTAAATCAGGCTGTGCTACATGGACTGCTGTTACAAAATTAAAAAAATAAAAAAAAAGCTTATGCCTTTAATCCCAGCACTCGGGAGGCAGAGGTAAGAGGATAGCCCTGAGAATACAGAGTGAATTCCAGGTCAGCCTGGGCTAGAGTAAGACCCTGCCTCAAAAAGACAAACCAAACCAACAAACAAAAAAAAAAACCCACAAAAAAACAAAACAAAACAGAAAACAAGGGAAGTAAAACAAATCCGTGGACAAGCTGAGGGAAGCTCGGAAATCTGGGGAAGCTGAAGCCGAGGGCGGAAGCAAGCACCCGTAGCAGTAGGATCTGTTATATTTAAAGCAATGGAAACAGCAAGAGGATAAAGTCATTGACATTAAGTTGAAAGAAAGATCAGAAACAAATGTGAAAGATGACCAAAAGAAAAAAAAAATCTGGTATTAGGCTACTGCCTGAACTAAAAACCCTGAAAATAGAACATAAACTGGACATTTTCACAAAACCGTCACTATTTAAGAAAACAGAATAATAATAGATGGGACTGTGGAAAAGTGTAAAATATGTGCAGATGAGAGTCGACACAGCAGTCCTGCTGGCCTGAAAGTCCTGTCTATAGACTGGCTCTTGCCAACCATCTGGAAGCAGATTCTAGGAGGATTCTCACCATTTCCAAAACTGGCAAAGTGGCTTATTGTGTCGACACTGTTTGTCCTGACCATGTGATTTCTGCTGAACATGTGCTTTCCTTTTGGAGGTCTGGAATTGCAGAACATGCCATAGACAAGAAGCTGCCTGGGTGACCATCTGCCAATGAAAACTTGAGTGAGGGCCCAAAACCACTAATAAGTTCCCTGACTAGCAATATCTCAGAGGTGTTACAATTCCATGCTGGAAGAATGAGGTGGATCCTATGTGATTCTACGAAAGGAAGATTCTGGAATCTTGGACCTGGCCTCCTCTGGATTTTGTCCCATGTCTGCCTTCCCTTTCCTGACTTTACTCTGTGTGCTTTGACCATCACAAACTAGAAATGAATCCTCCATCGGAATTATCAACTGAGAGTGGCTTGGAAACTGACACAAATGAAATGATGTATTAACTCACTTAAAGGCTTAGTTTTACTACAAACTTAGAAGTGTATTTCCACCTAGTTTTGAATAAAAAGTAAAATAGCAACAGCAAATACTACATAATGAAAATATTAGCATTTATGCAAAAGCAACAAAATATTCAGGTTTTAAAAGTCTCACTTCAAAATATTTAAACATCCGAACTCACTATTGAGAATCATTTACTTTTTGCTATAAAATTCTTGGACATTTGTAAAATTTTATGTTCTTATAGAAGTATTGATTACTACTGCAAATCTGGATCAACACCTGTTTTACACAGGAAGGACAGACCTACCACCATTTATATGTTCCCCTTCCCTTTTTCCTTCTCTTCTTTCCACCCCCCTTTTAATTTCTTTTAGCATTTTGAGATGTTTTTAGGTGGGTCTATGTAGTCTAGGCTAGCCTAGAACTTATAATTCTCCTACCTCTGCTAGAATTACAGGTGTGTGCCACCATACCAGGCAAGAATGAGTCTCTTTCAGGATGTTTTGGATATATAAGCAAGTCCTCATTAAGCTGAGCTTCTCTGGCATGCTGATAAAATGAACTGCACATTGCATGGGATTTAAACTATACTGCTGAACTTGAGAGCACACACTGCATTGCTTCACACATGCTCACAAGTACATCAGTAGTGGAAAACAGCTACCAGAAAGCAAATTAACTCCTTAGTGAACGCTTAGTGAACTTTCACATGTTAGTCTCTGGACAGGTCTTCTTCTGTGAATATGAACTGACATCTTCTGACAATAGAAAAATCTTCTAAGTTACCAGGACTTTCACATAGTAGCATATTACTGCAGTAATGTTTCTTTGAAATTACAATGTGGAGACCACTTATAAAGTATTTTTTTCAATATTTAAAAATTTATTCCATAGCCAGATGTGAACAAACCAGTCAGTCTATTCTACATTCCGCCACATAAGCTATTTGGATAACAAATCACAGTCCTTAGAATGTTAGTGAACTAGCTCTTTGATTTCACGGGCAGCTCAAAAACAATTTTTAAAAAATCTCTTATTTGTAGTATTTGCTAACTTCCGTAGTGTAAATACTCCTACTACAGCCAATTTCATATTTACAGTTGGCTCCTGAAATTGTCTACATATTTAACAAATGATCCCCACACTCTAGCATGATTCAGTGCCAATGTATCCCTCCTAAAGGGGCTCAATTTTGTTTTTATAATACTCATTTCAAAAACAAAAGTTAAGCTGGGTGTGGTGACACACGCCTTTAATCCCAGCACTCAGGAGGCAGAGGTAGGATCACTGTGAGTTCAAGGCCACCCTGAGACTACATAATGAATTCCAATCCCAGCACTCAGGAAACCAGAAAAAAAAAAAAAAAAAAGGAGGATCACCCTGAGCACTCAAGGCAGAGGTACACCCTGAGACCCTGAGACCCTGAAAAAAAAAAAAAAAAAAAAAAAGTTAAAGCTCCATTAAAAAAACAGGGTGGGGAGGGGCTCACTTTGTAGCTCAGGTTCACCTGGCACTTGGCACATTACCCATGTGACCTCGAGCTCCTCACAGCCTCCCCCCAACCCCCGCCCTAGCTCCGGTAGTGATGGGGTATTCAAGCATGCACCATCATGTCCAGCCATTTTTGTGTTCTCATAGGTTCTGTTTTCTATAAAGTGTACTATCTAAACCATTTTCAAGTGTACAGTACCATGTACCAAGGACTGCTGCAGACCTATCCCCAACCACTCCGCCCTCCAGAATCCTTCTCATCCTCATTAACTATGGTAGGCATGGTGGCTCACAGCTGTAACACCAGCACTGGGGAGCTGAGCTAGGGAGACTGCTATGCATTCAAGGCCAGCCTGGACTAACAAGTGAGTTTCAGGTCAGCTTGACCTAAGAAAGCCTTTCTCAAAGATCAAACACCTTAAAACTGTATCTATTAAGCAATAACTCCCATTACCCTCTTCCCTGCAGAAATTGGCATTCTACTTTCTAGTCTATGATCTTGACTATTTTAAGTGCCTACAACATATGGGATGGAGTGCAAAGTACTTGTGTTTTTTTTTGTGATTAGGCAATTCCTTAACACACTGTTTTCAAGGTTCCTCTATGCTGTATGCATGTCTTGCCTGTTTAAGGTAACAGCATCCCATTGTGTGCAAGTCTGTTTTCCTTTATTCATCTGTCTGTCAGCTGATGGACACTTGGCTGCTACCATATCTTGGCTATTGTGATGAATGCTAGTAGATAAAGGTCTACCAGAGTTTTCCATTTTTTTCATGATTTAGTCTTGGTAGTTGTGTTTTTAGACATTTTTCTGTTTCATCTCAGTTACCAAATTTGTTCTCACACAATTACATACTCTTATAATCTTTTTTTCCAACAGAATGAGTAGTAATGTCTCTTTTTTATTGCTGATTTTAGTAATTTGCATCTTCCTTTTATCTTCAGTCATCTAGCTAAGCTTTATCAATTATGTTGATATTTTCAAAGAAGCAATTTTTGCTTCTATTATTTTCCTATAATCTATCCTGTTTCTCTCAAATCTTTACTATTTTGTTCCTTTTGTTAACTTCAGGGTTAGATTCCTTTTCTAGTTCTTTATGTTGTAATTTTGGTTGTTGTTTTAAAAATCCCTGAGTGTTAGCATTCATAAGTATAAGTCTGCCTTCTTAGCACTGCTTTCAGTGTGTGCCACAAATTATCATTCATTTCTCATTTTCCCGTGACTTCCAATTTAGTCTATTGGCTGTTTAAAGACATGTTTAATTTCCAAAAGCCATTCAGCATTCCAGTTTTCCATGTTATTGATTTCTTACTTTACTTATATCAAGGAAGATGCTTGGCATATGATCTAGCTTCAAAAATCTACTGATACTTGTATGTGGCTTAATACATGGTCTGCTGTAGAAAATGTTCCATGTACACTTTAACAAAATGTAGTATATGTAGACTGCTCTGCGGATGTATGTTAGATCTGGTTTATTGCATTGTTCAATTCTTTTATTTCCTTATTTATCTTGTCTCATTATTACTGTAAAATTGTTTACATCTACCCTCAATTTTATAATTGTGTTTACACTAACTTTTTAAATAATGTATTAATCAAAAAGTGAGGTCACACACCATTGTCACAATAATGCTAGCTTTTAAAATTAACAATGTATTTATCTACATCCATTTCTTCACTGCTTCCAAATATTGTCTGGTGCCCTTTCATTTCTACCTATAGGACTCCCTTATCATTCTTTCAGAAAAGTCTGATAAAGGACTCCTTCATCTTTTGTCTATCTGGTTTCTGTGTGGGTAACTTTCTCCCTCACTTTGGAAGGCCAACTGGCCAATTGCAGAAATTCTTGTATGACAGGCTTTCCTTTTAAATGAGTACACATTGGTCCAGCCTCCAGTCTCATCAGAACCAGAAATCAGAGAGACTTGTTGACTATGGAAGATCCCTTGGCTACAATGAGTTGTTTTTCTCTTGTTCTTTACCTCCTAGGAGTTTTTCTTTGTCTTGGTGTGGTCCTCTTCGCATCCATCCCACTCAGAATGCAGCAAGCTTCTTGCATGTTTATGTTCATGTCTTATCAAATTTGGCATGTTTTCAGTCATTATTTCTCCAAATGGCCTCTCACAATGCATGCATTGGTCTACTTTGGTGCTCCAAGGTACTCTAAGCAGTGGTCCTGCAAGCCTTTTCCTATCGAAGCCAAACAGTTTCCACTGCTTAACTTTTAAGTCTAGTGAGTCATTTCTCTGGCTTCTCCCTCAGTGTTTTTTCAGTTCCAGAATTTGCTTTGGGCTTCTTTTCAAGTTTTACTATTTCTTTACTTTTATTTCATTTTGCCAACATCCTGCTTTCTCTACCTTTCGTTCTTTAGCTGTGAGCATCTTTTCCATCTATTTTAGAACATTTGTCTCATAGGTCTGTCACTTTTTTTCAGGGATTGTTTCTGTGGTTTCTCCCTGCTCCCCCTTTGAATAGGCCACTTAGCCTTGTCGTTTTTCTTTTAATTACCTTGTAACTTTGTTGGAAATAATACCTAACTCTGGAAATCACTCACTACAGTAAGTCTGGAAACCACTCTCCCTATTCCCGGGGGTTTGCTGGTATTCTATGTGTGTGTGTGTGTGCTCTAATCTGTTGTTTACTGTAGTACAGTGTCTCTGTGCCATTGGCCACTGAAGTATAAACTTAGCCTTTGGGGGTCAGAATTCTGCACTTTATAGGAATTACCCTGGGCATGAATGGACTTTAGTACAGGCAGTTTCTGCTAAATGACCTTGTCCACCATGTCTGGCTCCAGTAAGAAAAAGAGAAACATGAAGATGAAAAAGAAACAAACAAACAAAAAAACCCCACCTGGACGCTGCTTTGGGGGCGGGAGTGGGAGAAGGGTTGTAGCAGCAAAGTGAACAGGTACAACACTACGACTACCTGTGTCCCCCTGTGATCAGAAGAGCAGCCAGAAGGCAGATCCCTGCTATTTGGTGGATATGAACACATACACATCCACCGCCACGGGGCCTGAAACTGGTTAGCTGCTACTGTGCTAAGAGCTGCAACTGGTCAAAATTAAAGTACTTCACAATCCAAGCCTTCTCTAGAATAGAGTTCCAAATTGCACACACTGCCAGTATAGCTAGTATCTATATACATACATTCCTGCTGCTCCTCCATCTTCCCAGAATCCTCTTTGTACTTGAAAAGCATTTTACTTTTCAGAGGTATCTGCAAATATATGTGCTATAAGACAACATGTCTATTCAACTGAATTAGACTAGAATGGATTGATTATAGGGATCCATTGGAGGAAGTCACTAAATTTGTTCTAGGTATGGGTTACCCAATTAAGTTAACTACACAGTCATTTAAGAGTGATCTTAGGTAAGGAAGTGGTTAACTTTGGGATTCTCAACCCAATGTGTAGTATGATTCTAAAACAATCGCTTTTCTTTTTCTTTGTGTATGGTGTGCACAGTACAGTGTGTGTGTGATGACTGTGTGTGTGTGTGTGTGTGTGTGTGTGTGTGTGTGTCCCATGTTTACACAGTAGGGAGGCAAGAGGAGAACACTGCCTGCCCTCCTCTATCACTTATCTGCATGTTTCCTGGAGAAGAAATGTCTGAACCAGGAGCTGTCATTTCGGTCAGACTGGCTGACCTGAGGCCCAGCAATTCTCCAGTCTTTGTTCCCAACAAAGCTGGAGCTACCGGTGTGTGTGGCCACACCCACCAGCTGTTTTTTGTGCGTAGTAGGTAATAGAACTAAGGGCTAATCAGCTCTCATACTTGTGTGGCAAACACTTTTATCTGCTAACCCATCTCTCCAGCCCTAAACAATGTCAACTCCTATTAGAAACCAAATAAGGGACTGGAGAGATGGCTGAGAGTTAAGGTGCTTGCCTGCAAAACCTAATGACCCAGGTTTGATTCCCTAGTACCCATGTAAAGCCAGATGCACAGAGTGGAACATGCATCTGGAGTTCATTTGCAATGGCAAGAGGCCCTGGTATACTTATTTCCTCTTCCTCCCTCCTCCTCTCTTTCTCTCTGCTTGCAAATAAATAGATAAAAATGTTAAAAAACAAAAACAACAACAAATAAAACACAACCTTAAATATCTCCACATTCTTAATGGACAAACAAAAAAAGAAGTCTAAACTATGAAGAATGATGCCTAATTCACTTCACAATATGGTCTTACTCTATTTGTTTTCTTCTATTTTTACCACCAGCAGTGCCACACTAATTATTTACCTATTTCAAACAAGAACCATACTCTTGTGAGTTCCTGTGTTTGTTCAGCACGTTTTCAATGCAGAGGGCTCTTTTTGCCTGTTTTCATGTAGCTTGTGCTCATGCTTCTGTTTGCATTTAGTTCAGTTTTCTCTTTCACTAAGAAATTTCTTCCAAGGTCTACCCTTGGTGAGTGAGCTTTTTCATATTAGCACATATTAGTTATTCAAAATAGTAGGTTTCTTTGCTATCATGCTTTTGCTCAGATTTGTTACATATTTTCTCAACACCACACAAATAAATGGACTAGTTTCAATAAGCAAAACAGACAGCTAAAACCTAGGAAATGACAAGATCCATTTCTTAACTCTATACACATGAACTTTTGGAAATATGATTTAACTACTGGGAATGTTTAAGTTAATAAATGTTTTTACTCTTAAGTTTAAAATATAATCTACTATAATTTGAAACATTCAAAGTTTTTTTTATTTGAACTTCAGATTTTAATCTATCATTCTTTTTTTTAAAACTAAATTCCAAGATAGCTTTCCTTTTTGAACATGGATGGTCTATTCCCATCTCTACTCTTACATAATCAATGACCCTATCTCTTTTACATCCAGTCCAAGAATAGAGCTTTGATTCCTTTAAACTTCATTAAGTAGAACCATCTTATCAATTTCATTTATTCCCATGTTGTTTTTAGAAAAAAGGAAACAAAAAAATAAAACTCTGATGATTTCTCAAACTTCTACAGTAAATGCCAGTATAATCTCTTCCATCTCCAGAATCTAAAATACCATAAGAGGATTTCCTGGTGTGCTTTGGGAAATATTAACTGTAACAAATCATTTTTAATGAAGCAATGTCAAAGGAATAGTATCTGTTATAGTTTACATTCCACTATTGTTTGCATTACTTGATAGTATCAGAAGCCTAATGACATTTCCTACTAAGAACTTTAAACCTTTATATCACAGAGAGAAGTATATACAATTTAGGACAGATGTTTCATCTTTTTTTAAAGGACAAATTTAGTAAAGCCTAGGCATAGAAAAAGACTTTTGTAAATACCTGATCATTAAAAAGGAAATTATGCTCTTACTCTCAGACAGAATCTAAATCCTAAATTCTGGTTCTTAGTTAAGTAAACCATTATCATCACTAACTATAACTCTTCCTGAAAAGGCACAGGGAAGCCAGGCACAGCCACGCTGGCACATATCTATAATCCCAGAACTTAGAGGCTAAGGCAGGATGACCTTGAATTTGAGGTCAACTTGAGCTACACAGTGAGATCCTGTCTCAAAATATCAAACAGGAAAAAAAAAAAAGCACAGAGAGGGGGAGACAGGGAGTGCTTATTTCAGAGATTGGAGATTACTTCTAGAAGCACTGCAGTCTTGCCAAGTAGTCATTCTACTCAAAGCATATGCTCTAGACACTCTCCCAGGGCTTATGCCTGAGAAGCTAACCAAAAAGCAGATACCTTTATTGGGGTATGCACGTTCTAACGCATGGAGATCAGGCAACAGGTGAATACAGTTTATGCAGCAATATGTGAAGAAATCAAGGACGACCACTTTTCCACACAGGTCCTTGTAGATAGAAATGGGCTCTTCTGTATTCAGCCATTCTAATCCTGAAATTTAGACAAAATGAATTACAACCATCAAAGGAAACAGCAATGAGAAAGATATAACTTACCTAAAACTTTCAATTAAAACCATTTCTAAGACCAGTACAGTGATAGTCAAACCCCTTAAGAAATAGCACACTATTCAAAGCCTGTGGCAGGTTGATTTTGTTTTCATGAACCATTCTTTTCTAACAATAAAACAGTAATACAAGATATGACATAGTTTCATGACTACAAAGAAGTTACTACTTGTGATTTGAAGGAAAAAATTAAAAATAAGAAAAGGGCTGAATGAAGGAGGGAATGAAGTAGCAAGAGGTTGAGAATGGAAAAGCTGTTATAAGGCAGTCTGTAGATATAGCAAGAAAAAGCTACTACATTCTTTTTTTAGAAATAGTGTAATAGTGGTGGGGGAGATAAAATCAACATGTTCAGGAAATATCAGATACTTTAATATTTTAAGGATCTAACTCCAAACATGACTAAATACAAATGGGACACTTAAAAACAAGCTTAAACACAGTAGACTACACATGATTAAGGAGTAATGTATGTGGAATGATAAGAATACAAAATGCTCAGGACAATCTCATAAAAAAGAAACAGACATGTTCTGGAGTTGGATGCAACCCGACATACAAAACAAAGTATTTTATTTCTTAAATATTCATTTATTTATTTGAGAGAGCAAGAACAAACAAACATGAGTGTGCCAGGGATTTCTTGCTGCTGCAAACAAATTCCAGACACATGCACCACTTTGTGCATCTGGCTTTATGTGGATACTAGGGAACTGAAATGGGGTCAGCAGGCTTTGCAACAAGCACCTTTATCCACTGAGCCATCTTCCCAGGCCCAAAACAACATATTTTAAATGCAAAGTGAGAAACATTAATATTGATGAAGATGTTTCCTTCCTTTCAAAGAAAAATAGGATCTTATTAATTTGTACTTTTGTATATCATAATTTATAATTATTTCACCATGATTTAAAATTCTGTACTATGAAGAAACATCACAGCCAGGCATGGCAGTGCACGCCTTTAATCCCAGAACTTGAGAGGCAGAAGTAGGGGGATCACTGTGAGTTCAAGGCTAGCCTGGGACTATAGAGCACAACATCCCTATTTAAACAATTTAAGAAAACCAATATGTTTATTACTTATAATCAACATAGCTATTAAAAGTATTTGTATGTTGACCCAGATATTTCACAGCAACTGAAATCTAAAGTTGAGTAGAAAATAGATCCAGCAGTCCCACTAACCATGTCGGGTTGCTCCCAAGGCCTTCTTATGGCTGCCTCAACCTTATAAAGCTTGTGCCATCTTAACTCAGCATTTTGCATTTGGAAATGTAGTATCAAAACCAGCATGACTTTTTTCCCCTTCTTCATATTTTAAAAAAATATTTTATTTTAATTTATTTACTCAACAGAGAGAAAGAAAGAGACACAGAGAGAGAGAGAGAGAGACAGAAAGAAAGGCGGGGGGGGTGGGTGGGAGGGCGAATGGGCATGCTATGGCCTCCAGCCACTGCAAATGAACTCCAGACGCATGCACCACCTTGTGCAGCTGGCTTACATGGGTCCTGGGGAATTAAACCTGGGTCATTTGGCTTTGCAGGAAAGCACCCTAACTGCTAAGTCATCTCTCTAGCCCCTTTCTTCATATTTTGATGGGTAAGAGTTATTCTTGCCACAGATCTTAAAACCTCATTTTTCCCCCTTTTATTGAGCTAAGAACTTTCACCTTTTCTCTAAAGGAAGGACTTATGGCTTCTTTGGCAGACCCAGCTGACAGCACCATTTCCCCTGAGCTCTGGGACCATCAAGTGAAACAGGGTTCCTTGAACACCCATACAATGGATCTACTAGGTTCTGGCTGGTGAGTAGCAGCAGCCAGCACCTAGTGTCAAGATGCTGGACACAGGGATGATTCACATTCGTGACAAAAGATTGTGTCATGCTACTCGCAATAGCACACAATTTAAACCTCACCAACTGTTTATTTCCGGAATTTTACACTTAATATTTTCAGACTGTGGTGACCATGCGTTAAGTGTTCTGATGTAGAAATGACAACTAATGACAGTAACTATATTTATCCAATAACAACAAAATTCTGGAAAGGAAAATCTCAAATTAGTATTTCCACCAAATTGAGATTTCAGGGTTTAGTGAATGCTTACTTATCACTTTTATAAGTATTATATACCAGACCAACTGATGACACAGAACTATTAACTATACCTATTAATTAAGATGTATTTCAAATTCTATTTGCAAGATACTTATAAATCTGTCTGGATTTCTTTTCTGTAAGTTGTCAAGTGACTTTTGTTAAGGGAGCAGGGGAAGAACACGTTGGAAAAGCTGTTATTATATTGGAGTTACTGTGCTGTTTACCAGGCTTAATGATAATCATGTTTGCTATCAGAGCAATAATTACAACAAATACAAGCTGCTGGTGTTTAGAAAGCCTTTTTGTTACTTCACATAATAACCCCCCCAAAAGTATATACAAGTTTCTTTTGCAATTGAGAAAAAAGTAAGGCTTGAGAAATCAAGCAACTTGCTCAAAATCACAGAGCCAACATATCTTATAATTTAGGATTTAATCCCAGATCTGCCTGAGTCCACCAATTACTACTGTGATGACAGCCTACAAAAAATAATGATTGTTTTTGTTTTGTTTTGTTACTTGAGGTAGGGTCTCACTCTAGCTCAGGCTAACCTGGAATTCACTATGTTGTCTCAGGGTGGCCTCGAACTCACAGTGATCCTCCTACCTCTGCCTCCCAAGTGCTGGGATTAAAGGTGTGCACCACAATGTCTGGCCAAAAGATAATGAATTCTTTAAGTTTATCAAGAAACTATAATCCAGAAGTTCTAAACATAACCTTATCTAAGAAACTGTTTTGTTCATTTCTAGCATTCTATCCCCAATAATCAGGTCCAACAGAACAGCAGACTAAGTCAAAAGCAAAGCCTGATTATTTTTGTATGAAGTAAGTCACAGAGGTAAAAGTTCATGGTAATTAAGTCAGCTTATTATAAATACAAACAAGACTAGAAAATTAAAACAGGGCTTAGGAAATGGCTTAGCGGTTAAGGCATTTGCCTGTGAAGCCTAAAGACCTTGGTTCGATTCCCCAGGGCCAATGGAAGCCAGATGCACAAGGGGGCACATGTGTCTGGAGTTTGTTTGCAGTGGCTAGAAGCCCTAGCATGCCCATTCTCTCTGCCTTTCTCTCCCTCCCTCTCTCTCTCTCTCAGATAAATAAATAAAATAAAATAATTTTTTTTAAAAAAAAGAAAATTAAAACACTCCCCTAAGTCCCAACTGGTAGTCTGCTTGGTTATAACAGCACAAAGTACCTTCTTATAACATCTGCACAAGATATGTATATATTTCTATATATGTATGTGATTTTAAAAATATTCTACTTATTTGCAAGGAGGGAGAGAATGGGCACACTGCGGCCTCCAGTAACTGAAAATGAACTATAGATATATGCTCCACTTTATGCATCTCACTTTATGTGGGTACGGGGGAATCAAACCTGGGTGGTTAGGCTTTGCAGGTAAGTACCTCAACTGCTGAGCCATCTCTCCAGCCCTAATAATTTATATAACTTTTTTTTGGACCGGGAAAGGGGGCTGGGATGTAGACGTAGGGTCTTGCTCTAGCCCAGGCTGACCTGGAATTCACTAAGTAGTCTCAGGGTGGCCTTGAACTCAGTGATCCTACCTCTCCCTCCCTACCCCCCCAGTTCTGGGATTAAAGGTGTGGGCCACCATGCCCTTGTGTGATATTTTGAAATTTCTCTGATGGGATTAAACTTTCATGCACGAAATTCTTTCCCAGTTCAAGTGTATCAAATCCAGTATAAGATTAATAAGGGGAAAGGGTGAGTGCAAAAGGATTGGAAAGACACCCAAGACACTGTTGTCAGAAAAGGACTCATCCATATCCCTCCTGGGAGGTAAGTGAACCCTGTCACAAACCACCAATTAACTATACATGTGGTTTCAGTGTCACACCAGGACACGTGCCAACACCATCAGACTAAACAATGCCACTCCCAACCAAAGAAGGCAAAGGGGCACTTCCTTTCACAGGGCACTGCTGGGAGTATCTATTCCCTCAGGCTTCAACAGTTCCCATGGCCAAGACCCAAACTCTGGTAGTAATAAACTGTAATTGATTCAGACTTGTAAAACTAGAGGAGTTTCACTACTTTGGACGCAAAAATACGACAAGGCTAGGAAACCAGCAAATCTGGGGCTTGTCATTCACCTCTGGTGGTCGTCACTTGAAAAGTTGACTAACTTCATTGGTACCTCAGTTTCCTAACTTTCAAAACACGAACACGAACACCTACAAGAATTAAATAAAATACGCCCTGAAGTGCCCCTCACCGTGTGGAACAGTAGAAAGTAATTGGTGAACGTTAACTGGGATGATACACAAAGATGACAAGGCCAAAGATGCTGGGAAGTGACTGTAGGGCCAGGTGGTGCAGCATCCCATTCTAGGCCAACTCACACTTGGGGATTGTTTTAACTTAGGGGACAACACGACAAGGAGGCTGGTAGGACTCAGGACAGAGATGCAGAGGGTCCCCCCCACCACACACTGGGGACACCTGCTGACAGCGGGGCACTGGAACTCCAGGCAGGATGGGGAGGATGCTGGGGGAGGGGAGGATGCCATCCTGGAGGAGGAGGGATGGAGGAAGAGGAGGAGTGGATGGATGGAGGGATGGAGGAAGAGGAGCAGAGGAGGAGTGGAAAAATGGAGGAGTGGATGGATGGAGGAAGAGGAGGAGTGGATGGATGGAGGAAGAGGAGCAGAGGAGGAAGAGGAGGAGTGGATGGATGGAGGGATGGAGGAATAGGAGCAGAGGAGGAAGAGGAAGAGTGGAAAAATGGAGGAGTGGAGGAGGAGGAAGAGGAGGAGTGGAGGGATGGAGGAAGAGGAGGAGTGGAAAAATGGAGGAGTGGAGGAGGAGGAAGAGGAGGAGTGGAAGAAGAGGAGGAGTGGAGGAGAGGAGGAGTAGAGGAAGAGAAGGAGTGGAAGAAGAGAAGGAGTGGAGGAAGAGAAGGAGTGGAGGAAGAGGAAGAGTGGAGGGATGGAGGAAAAGAAGGAGTGGAGGAAGAGGAGGAGTGGAGGATGGAGGAGGGAGGAAGAGGAGGAGTGGAGGATGGAAGAGTGGAGGAAGAGGAAGACGAGGAGTGGAGGAAGAGGAGTGGAGGAAGAGGAGGAGTGGAGGAAGAGGAAGAGGAGGAGTGGAGGATGGAGGAGTGGAGGAAGAGGAGGAGTGGAGGGATGGAGGAGGAAGAGGAGGAGTGGAGGATGGAAGAGTGGAGGAAGAGGAAGACGAGGAGTGGAGGAAGAGGAGTGGAGGAGGAAGAGGGAGGAGGAGAAGAAAGAGGAGGAGTGGAGGATGGAGGAGGGAGGAAGAGGAGGAGTGGAGGGATGGAGGAGGAAGAGGAGGAGTGGAGGAAGAGGAGGAGTGGAGGAAGAGGAGTGGAGGGATGGAGGAAGAGGAGGGATGGAGGAAGAGCAGAGGAGGAGTGGAGGGAGAGGAGAAGTGAAGGAGTGGAGGAGGAGGAGTGGGGGGATGGAGGAGTGGAAGATGGAAAGTGGAGGAAGATGAAGAGGAGGAGTGGAGGAAGAGGAGGGATGGAGGAAGAAGAGCAGAGGAGGAAGAGGAGGAGTGGAGGAAGAGGAAGAGGAGGAGTGAAGGAGTGGAGGAGGAGGAAAAGGAGGAGTGGAGGGATGGAGGAGTAGAGGAAGAGGAGGAGTAGAGGAAGAGGAGGTGTGGAGGAAGAGGAAGAGTGGAGGAAGAGGAAGAGTGGAGGGATGGAGGAAGAGGAGTGGAGGAAGAGGAGGAGTGAAGGAGTGGAGGAGGAGGAAGAGGAGTGGAGGGATGGAGGAGTGGAGGAAGAGGAGGAGTGGAGGAAGAGGAGGGATGGGGGAAGAGGAGCAGAGGAGGAAAAGGAGCAGTAGAGAAGTGGAGGAAGAGGAGGAGTAGAGGAAGAGTAGAGAGATGGAGGAAGAGGAGGGAGGAAGAGAAAGAGGAGGAGTGGAGGAAGAGAGGGGTAGAAGATGGAGGAGTGGAGGAGGAAGGGGAGGAGTGGAGGGATGGAGGAGGAAGAGGAATGGAGGGATGGAGAAAGAAGAGTGGAGGAAGAGTGGAGGGATGGAGGAGGAAGAGGAGGAGTGGAGGGATGGAAGAGTAGAGGAGGAAGAGGAGGAGTAGAGAGATGGAGGAAGAGGAGAAGTGGAGGGATGGAGGAGTGGAGGAGGAAGAGGAGTGGAGGAGGAAGAGGAGGAATGGAGGGATGGAGGAGGAAGAGGAATGGAGGAGGAGGAAGAAGAGGGATGGAGGAGGAAGAGGAGGAGTGGAGGAGGAGGAAGAGGAGTGGAGGAGGAGGAAGAGGAGGAATGGAGGGATGGAGGAGGAAGAGGAATGGAGGGATGGAGGAGGAAGAGGAATGGAGGATGGAGGAGAAAGAGGAGGAGAGGAGGGATGGAGGAGTGGAAGAGGAGAGGAGTGGAGGAGGAAGAGGAGGAGTGGAGGAGCAGGAAGAGGAGGAGTGGAGGGATGGATGAGTGGAGGAGGAGGAAGAGGAGGAGGAAGAGGAGGAGTGGAGGGATGGAGAAGTGAAGGAGGAAGAGGAGGGATGGAGGAGAGGAGGGAGGAGGAGAAGAGGAGGAGGAGGAGGAAGAGGAGGAGGTGGAGGAAGAGTGGTGGAGGAGGAAGAGGAGGAGTGGAGGAGGAGGAAGAGGAGGAGTGGAGGAGGAGGAAGAGGAGGAGTGGAGGGATGGAGAAGTGAAGGAGGAAGAGGAGGAGAGGAGGGATAGAGGAGTGGAGGAAGAGAAAGAGGAGTGGAGGAGGAGGAAGAGGAGTGGAGGAGGAGGAGGAGTGGTGGAGGAGGAAGAGGAGGAGTGGAGGAGGAGGAAGAGGAGGAGTGGAGGAGGAGGAAGAGGAGGAGTGGAGGAGGAGGAAGAGGAGGAGTGGAGGGATGGAGAAGTGAAGGAGGAAGAGGAGGAGAGGAGGGAGGGATGGAGGAGGAGAAAGAGAGTGGAGGAGGAGGAAGAGGAAGGAGGAGGAGGAGATGGAGGAGGAAGAGGAGGAGTGGAGGAGGAAGAGGAGGAGTGGAGGAGGAGGAAGAGGAGGAGTGGAGAGATGGAGGAGGAAGAGGAGGAGAGGAGGAGGAAGAGGAGGAGTGGAGGGATGGAAGAAGAAAATGGAGGATGGAGGAGAAGGAGAAGAGGGATGGAGGAGTGGAAGAGGAGGAGAGGAGGAGGAAGAGGAGGAGTGGAGGGATGGAGAAGTGAAGGAGGAAGAGGAGGAGAGGAGGGATAGAGGAGTGGAGGAGGAGAAAGAGGAGTGGAGGAGGAGGAAGAGGAGTGGAGGAAGAGTGGTGGAGGAGGAGGAAGAGGAGGAGTGGAGGAGGAGGAAGAGGAGGAGTGGAGGAGGAGGAAGAGGAGGAATGGAGGGATGGAGAAGTAAAGGAGGAAGAGGAGGAGAGGAGGGATAGAGGAGAGGAGGAGGAGGAGAGGAGGGAGGAGGAGGAGAAGAGGAGGGAGGAGGAGGAAGAGTGGTGGAGGAGGAGGAAGAAGAGGAGTGGAGGAGGAGGAAGAGGAGGAGTGGAGGAGGAGGAAGAGGAGGAGGAGGGGAGGATGGAGGAAGGAGGAAGAGGAGGAGAGGAGGGATAGAGGAGTGGAGGAGGAGAAAGAGGAGTGGAGGAGGAGGAAGAGGAGTGGAGGAGGAGGAAGAGTGGTGGAGGAGGAGGAAGAGTGGTGGAGGAGGAGGAAGAGGAGGAGTGGAGGAGAAGGAAGAGGAGGAGTGGAGGGATGGAGGAGGAAGAGGAGGAGTGGGGGAGGAGGAACAGGAGGAGTGGAGGGATGGAAGAGTGGAAGAGGAAGAGGAGGAGTGGAGGAGGAAGAGGAGGAGGGGAGGAGGAGGAACAGGAGGAGTGGAGGGATGGAGGAGGAAGAGGAGGAGGGTGGAGGAGGAGGAACAGGAGGAGTGGAGGGATGGAGGAGGAAGAGGAGGAGTGGTGGAGGAAGAGGAGGAGGGCGCGGGCGCGGCCTCCACCCCGACGCCAGCTCCTCACCTTCCGGAAACTCGGGCACGGCCAAGTCGCGCTCCCAGCCGTCCACCTTCTGCAGGTACTGGTAGACCAGGTCGACCTGCTCCTGCTGCGTGACGGCGTCCAGCAGCGCGTACTCGAGCGACGTCTGCGCGGGCAGCAGGCCCGACAGGCTGCAGCCGCGGGCTCCGGGCGCCGCCATGCTCGCGCCGCGAGGCCCGGGGAGCAGCGCTGGGGGACCGGAAGCGCTGGCCGCCCTCGGGCCGCCCCCCAGCCACGCTTCCGCCGGCCAAGGCCACGTTCCAAAGTCCAAGCCGGCCGGGCCGCCGCTCCGGGCACGTCATTGAACTCCGAGACGCCCGGCGCACCCCGCCCCTTCCCGGTCCCAGCCGCCGCCGCCGAGGCTGCACGTTCGCAGCGCCAGATTCAACAGAGGCCAGGCCGCCGGGACCTCGCTCCAGAAAGGCTGAGAGACCCATCCTCACCTCCTCTCCTGGAAGCCTGACGGGTTTCCGAGCAAAGAGCACATGAAAAAAAATTTTTTTAATGCCTAGGAATTAAATAGGCACACTTTTTTTAAAACAACCTTCTTAGCTTTAGAACGGCATCCGCCGATTCGGCACGGAAAGTGGGAGGTGGAGGCGGGAGATGGTTCCCGCCAAGACGCAAAAGGTAGATGGGTCGGGATATCCTCGAAGGAGAAGGCTTTTTTTTTTTTTTGTTTTCTTTCTTTCTCTCTCTTTTTTTAAGAGGGGAACGGCTGGCTAGTGGCCTTGATTTGGTCACGGATGTCGCGTCGCGTGAATCTGGACGTGCTGAAAGTGCGGGCGCGAATCACTGGCTTGCGGGGAGGGGCTCGGGCAGGAGCGGATGCAGCTGCAGCTCCTGGCGGGGCGCGGGGTCCTCGGAGGGCGGGTCCCGGGCCTGCACGTGGGGACTGGGTCGATGCCGGCTGTGCCTCGCGGGAGGTGGCAGATCCTCCACCCCCGAAGTCCACAGAGAAGGAGGGAGAAAGCGGTGGGGGTCTTGTGGCCCTTGACATCTGTCTGGAGAGCTTCTGGGGTGGGGTGTGCAAGTCCCCAGGGTGACCTCAGGGCGACTTCGCATGTCTGAACTCTCTTTCCCCCCTCCTCCAGAGCAGGATTTGCACCTGGGCTGGAGGCTTGAAGACACAGGACTGACTCTGCACACTGAAGTTGTTGCATAGCCGCGAGTCACCGATCAGGACTTTGATGTTTTCTGCCACTCATGCACCTCTTTGCTTCTGGGGTGACTAGTTTCAACCCGAGATAGCCCCTTAGAGCTTGCTGATCCAGTTAGCATGTGTGCACTTGGGAGTTATTGGACACTGCTGCACTGGAAAGAGAACTGAGGGTAGTGGCAACAGTTAAAGTTTAACATAACTACCTCCCATTAGTATTTAATTTTCAAGGTATTTTAAAAAAATGAATTGAGTCCCAGAAGAGGCCAAAATACCCCAATGAAATAGTATTACAACGTAAAGAAAACTTTACTGACATACCCGTTATAGGTTCTCTTAATTTTCTTGTGTATAAATGGAATAGCAGATATTCACAGGTATTGGGTGTGTAGTTTGCCAATATAGTAATTACCAAAACTTTTGATTTCCACTAAGTTAGCATGGTTATTGTTACTTTTTTAAAGTGCCTGGTTAAATGGACTCATTTTAATAAACACACTGGTAACTAAACACTAATTTTGCCATGTTAGAAGACTCGTTTTTGGAAGAAGAAATCTGGGAATATAAATCTAAAAGCAAACCAAAGCCAGTACATCCAAGTAATGGCTCTGCAAGTATTCCAGAATCTGTTGGAAAAGCAACAGAGTCAAAACGAAAAAGAAACAAAAAGAAAACCATAGGAGAAAAAGAGAAAGTGAAAAATCACGAGATGTGCCTCGGAGAAACAGATTGTCAGATTTCTGCAGATTCTAGTCAGAATTCAAGTAGTCAAGATGGTATTCAACAGTCCCAGGACAAAGAGACCACACCAAGAAAGCATTGTAGAACTCACAGAAGCAAGCAAGTGCCCCCAAAGATACGTCCAGTGTACGAGGGATTCTGTCCAAACTGCCAGATGCCTTTTTCCTCGTTGCTAGGTCAAACCCCTCGATGGCACGTTTTCGAATGTTTGGATTCGCCAGCAGCCTCTGACACAGGTAAGAGAAAGTTCACCTCAGTCCAAAAGGCCTGTAATATGGTCAGCCATGAACCAAAAGAAAGATGAGGCATTGTGTCATCAGTGACGTGATTCTAAAGTAAGCTGCGAACCTGAAAACAGTTTCCATCATTTTCTCTTTGCACAAAAAATCCCTAAGCATCGCACATTTTCATTGAGCCTTTATTGAGCTACGTAATTGCAATCTGTTTTGACTTAGACACACAACTATGTAAGGTAAGTGATAATTGACATGTTATGGATGAGGATTCCTAAAAGTTAAACTACTTTCCAAATTTTTAATCCTTTTTGGAATTATATATAGAAACTTATGCATCAGTTTGGTTTCTAAATAGGGTTATGTTGGTATTCGTGTTAGTATACAGAAAGAGGAACCGGGGGCAGAATCTTAGATGATTAAGATTCTCATAAAAATGTGCCAGTGAAGGAAGTGATACTGTCTTTATTTTTAAATAAATGTCATGTTTCACATGAGGAAAACTCCCCTTGAACTATATGGAGGATGTATGATGTCACAAAATGTTATTGCCAGTTTTTTTTTTTTTTGAGAAAAGTTTTTTGAAAAGCAATTTTAGGGCTGGAGAAATGGCTTAGTGGTTAAGGCACTTGCCTGCAAAGCCTAAGGACTCATGTTTGACTCTCCAGGTCCCATGTAAGCCAGATGCACAATGATGCAAGGTCGCACATGTGCACAAGGGGGTGCACGTGTCTAGAGTTCGATTGCTGTGGCTGGAGGCACTGGTGTGCCAATTCTCTCTCTCTCTGTGTGTCTCTCTCATGCATAAAAAACAGGCGGTCTGTTGGGCTTGCCTCAAAAAAAAAGGAATTTAAAAATATTTGGTTTAAAATAGAATCTTGTAAAACTATGTCCGATTTATTATTGATATTTTAATGCTGATATAAATAGCTATTGTTCAGTTACCAATAGCTAATGTTATCTATAGCTCAGTTATCAATAGCTAATGTCATAGTCTTCAAAGGAGGATCCATGAATTTCTACTTAGAGGTTACTTTATAGGACTAATGCTGTCAACATTTATCCTGTCGTTCTTTTTTTCCTTATTAAAATTTTCAGAGTGTCCTGATGGCCTTCAGTGTACCTCAACCATTCCTTCTCATTATAAGAAATACACTCACCTTCTGCTTGCTCAAAGTCGGGCTAGCAAGGAGCCTTTTAGCAGCCCACCAACCCTGTCAGGTGCGAGTTTCAGTGCGACTAAGCCAGACTTTTCTTGCAAACTTGAGAAAAGATGGTCTGTGCATCCAAAACAAATTGAGAACTTAAAAAATGTTTCAGATGACTCCTTGTTGATGACACGGTGTCTAACAACATCTCTGTCTCCAACCGAAACCAATAGAAAGATTCCCTCTTCTCCAAACATTCAAATGTCACAACCAGCTCTACCATTTACAGAACTTGTTATCAAAGACAAACTGGTAGGAGTCGGTTTGCCTCTTGCCCAGGAAGATTTAGGCAGCCAAAGCAACTCACAATGTACGAATTTGCTGTTGCCAGAAAATGACTTTGGCAGCTGTGAGATCTCTTATTCTCCGCTTCAGAGTGATGAAGAAACTTATGATATGGATGAAAAGCTGGATGACTCACAACAAGAGCTATTTTTGACCCAAAGCTCTAAAGATGGCAGCCTGGAAGAAGATGACGACACCTCTACCATGTTTAAAGAACGCCATGGTCCTTTGCTGAAGGACCCAGAGGGAATCAGCCCCATGGTGGCTAGCTTGTTAATGGAGGATGAATGTGAGAAATTGCGTAGGTGCAAGGCTCTAAATGATTCATTTCAACTGGTCTCCCAAACAGATGGTTTTCTGTTCTCGCTCGCACCCATGGGGGCACGTGCTACTTCAGATTATCAGACCAGCAAAGCAAAACCTGATGAGGCAGAACTTCATTCATTTCTGACAAATAAGCAGAAACAGATAATTGAAGAATCAGCTGTTTGCAATCAAGTTTCTCTGCCATTACTTAAGAGCAGCGTGCCAAAGCCCTTTGAAAGGGAGGAAGAGGGCCTACCTCCAACCCGAAGTCAGACTAGAGAATTACCAAGTAAGAATGTGTGCACTCAAAACAGAGCCAACTCAGTCTGTATCTGCAGAAAGGTATCAAATGGTACACCTCTTGCTAAGTCTTCTTTGAAACTATCACCCACTGGCCCTAAGTTCAGTGCCAGCCAGCCTTCTACCAAGGTGATGAAGCAAATGGACATAGGTGTGTATTTTGGACTGCCACCCAAAAGACAAACAGAGGAATCGCTGGGGGAAGGTGCATTAGAAGGGGTGAACTTAATGCCAGTAGTAAGTCCTAATAAAAAGATGTCCCGGCCAGGCAAAAGAAAAGCAGAAAAGTCTTTAAGTGATTCAGAATTTGATGTGAGCAATTTAAGTGAGAATCAGCTGTCCGTGGAACTGACTGGTAAGAGCTCACAGCGTCAAAGGAAGAGATGTAAAAAATCAAACTCACCGCAGGAAGGAACACAGCGGAAGAAGTCAGGTCACCTTGTTCACAATCCAGAATTGGGAGCAGTCAGCTTCAGTAAACCCAAGGTATTGAGAAGACGAAGCATGCAAAATGCAGAGTCATCTACTGCAGAAGAATTAAGAAAAAAGACCTGTCCATTCTATAAGAAAATACCTGGTAAGTTGAAGTAACAATGTTCCATTTATCAACAGAGCATTAACTTCGTGGTCATTGTCCATAGGTGTGTGCATGAAACAGGTTTTTTGTTTGTTTGTTTTTCACTCCATTCTCAACAGTTTTATTAAACAGTCTATATGCAAGTACTAGTCAGGTACAGATTCTGGAAAGTGCAGTATTTTAACAGGAGAGAACTCAGCTTACTGTGAAAGGAGGAGACGTATAAAATGTGGTGTCGCAGCACTTATGAGAAATACAAGGTAGTAAATAGTGTCAAAGAAGGAAAATTTAACTGTTTGTGCCTGTCACAATATGTGCCAACCATCTTGAAATATTAGAACTTCCTTTCTCTGCCTTGCATATTCTAATTGCCCATGCCTTCACAGATGTGTTCATAGAAAAACGTGGAGCAAAGCCGGGTGTGGTGGCGCACGCCTTTAATCCCAGTCCTCGGGAGGCAGTGGTAGGAGGATCACCATGAGTTTGAGGCTGCTCTGACACTATATAGTGAATTCCAGACCCTACCTCAAAAAAAAAAAAGTGTTGCAAAATGAATTTTATTACTAAAGAAATCAGTAACTCTTCTTAGAATATACAATAAAACAAACAAAATATAGCTTAAAACATTTTTGTATAAGCATTTTACTGATCCTAAATGTACAATTTGTTCAAAATATTTGTGTAGTGAACAGCACGAGTTCTCTTTCTAATGATCAGTTGTGGATTTGAAGTACACCTTGTGTTCATAGCGCCAGATAAGTTCTGCTTAGTTACTTGCATGTTGCCTGTCAGCACACTTGGCTATTTCTTTCAGAAACACAACTTAGAACAGTATTTCTCAACTTCTTTTTTCAGTATTGCTCCTCTAGGGAAACTTTTTAGGCAATGTTTTCTTGTTTCCACCCTCCTCCCTCAGCCTGCAATGAGATCCAAGGGCTATAGATGTACTGTTTATTTTACTGTGGCCCTTTGGAGACTTGTAAACGCCTGTAAATTATTTAGCTTTCAAACTTTTTTTTTTTTTTTTTGGCCTCCTAAGAAGAACATCAGTATCTCCCCCATTGAGAAGTCATCCTTTTGAAGTTTGCATAAAACCATTCCCCTTTTACTGTGTTGTAGAAGATAAAGGTTTCAGGTGCTCCATCAATATCATGAGAGTGTTATAGCAAAGAAGCAATTGGTTGGTAGCTTAGTATTTTTTTAATTTTTTGGTGCAAGTATCCACAAAAGTCTCTGTACTGGGATATTTAGCAGACACAAGACTTTTTCTGAGTTTGGTAAATTGATGTCTGTAAATAATGAACTTCAGTACTTAGCTTGGAAATGAGAAGCAGACAGCAACAAGGCCAGTATTTAATTAGTCAGGTGTCGGCCTTGCTGGCTCATGTGGTGGCGGTTTCTCATTGCAGGGACTGGCTTTACTGTGGATGCCTTTCAGTATGGCGTCATTGAAGGCTGCACAGCCTATTTCCTCACACATTTCCACTCTGACCATTACGCCGGATTGTCTAGAAACTTCACATTGCCAGTTTATTGTAGCGAGGTAAGTTTTTGTATTCTAAATTCCAACGTTGTAGAATGCTGTGAATTTATAGCAATTTAGTTAAAAAAGATGAGTGGGAACCCTAAGAGCCATCATTCTGTTAGAACAGATATGAGAAAACAGATTTCACATCAGATTTCTAAAATCGAGTAGTTACTCATAAAAGTAATGATCTGTTTTTTTAAATTTATTTTATTTAATTTTTTTATTTTTAGAGAGAGACACAGAGACAGACAGAGGGAGAGGGAGACAGGTAGAGAATGGGCGCGCCAGCAGTCTCTTAGCTGCTGTGAACGAAATCCAGATGTGTGCGCCCCAGGGACAAGTGCGGCATTGCGCCTTTGCGCCACTTTGCATCTGACTAAACGTGGGACCTGGAGATTGGAACCAGGTTCTTAGGCTTAGCAGGCAGGAGTCTTAACCACTAAGCCATCTCTCCAACCCATGATCTGTTTTTTTTTTTAAGCATAGGCTTCGTTATATGAGAGCAATAAGCAGTTTCATAATGTATCATCAAGCTTAAATTTCATTCAGTAAACATTCTTTTGAGTGCCTAAATAGATATAAAAGGCAAAATATTCAGCTTCCAAGGGGGAAACACTCACACATATTCCCAGTGGGACTAGTATTGCCAGAGAAGCACCTCAGACAAGGGAGAAGCATTCTTGACTTGTCACACAGAGTTTGCAGTTTCATGGTGAAAGCCATTCCTTGAAATAATTAGTAGAATGTGAACATTTTACTCTCTAACATTAAGGGCTCTTGCTATACTTTGAGTTAATCCTCATAGCATTCAGGAAGTATCCTCTTTTCCTTAATGAAGCTGTGATGGTTAGAGGGACTAAATGACCAACCCTAGCTCACAGAGTGGGCAATAGCTGAGCACAATTTGATGCAGGCCTGTCTGATGTCATAGCAACACAGAGGAAAAAGGAGAGGATGGTCGAGGTAGAGCACAGTTTGGATAGAGTCACCGGCATCTCAAAAGTGTGTGCATCCCAGGCTTTCAGAAAATCCTGAATGGCTGGGACATGACATGGGGAAGCAGAGGAGATAAACCTGTAGTGGTAGACAGAGACCAGATTGCCAGAGATAAACCCATAGTAGTGGGCACGGACTAGATGGACTGATTTTTGTATTTTCTGCTGGGCAATAGAGGACTTCTCAAAGTCAAGACAGAGCCAGGGTGAATGTCCCAGCAGAAGAGAGACAATTATTTTGGGAAGTCTTTCCTGCTGTTGAGATATACATGTGTAGAAGTGGGGAAACAAATTATTAAGACACTGTGGTTCTAAAGTGCATGAAAGGACTATACTTTCAGGGACCATTTCTATAGTTCCCTAAAGTGCATGGAAACAAAATACTTACTCAGTGTTCTAGAGTGCTGGTGAGAAATACATCCTGTCTTGCAGATAACTGGCAATTTGTTGAAGAACAAGCTTCATGTGCAAGAACAATATGTCCATCAGTTGCCAATGGATACTGAATGTATAGTTGAAGGAGTCAAAGTTGTTCTGCTGGATGCCAATCAGTAAGTATTAAAATCACCTTTATCATTACCTGTTTTTAAACGTATTTGGAAGGAAACAGTGTTGTGGTTGTTTGAGAACTCTTTTTGTTAAAGCTGATGTGCTTGATACTTCTTAAACCTGAGGAAGTCATTTCTCTACTTTTGAAAGCATGATGTGCTTAGTTACAATACCAGAGGTTAAATGCAGAGACACCCTTTTTGTCTAACCTGTTTCTATTGCATATTTTTAAATATGTATTTATTTATTTGAGAGAGAAAGAGGCGGATGGATGGATGGAGGGAGAGAATGGGTTTGCTAGTGCCTCCGGCCACTGTAAACAAACTCCAGACACATGCTTCACCTTGTGCATCTGGCTTATGTGGCTATTGGGGAATTGAACCTGAGTCCTTAGGCTTTGCAGGAAAAGCCTTAACTGCTAAGCCATCTCTCCAGCCTCTCTATTGAATATTTTTAAAAGATGGTATTTATTTAGTTGAGGGAAGGAATGTGTGTGCCAAGGCTTCTAGCGACACTGCAAATGAACTCCAGATGCATGTGCCACCTTGTGCATCTGGCTTTAAAGGTACTAGGAATCAAACCTGGGTCCTTAAGCTTTGCAGGCAAGTACCTTAACTGCTAAGCCATCTCTCCAGCCCTAACCCATTTCTTATTAGCTCAGATTGCTTAGTTGACATATAACACTTCATCCTCTACCTGTACCTGAACACATGTGTTTCCACACACTTACCAACATGCATACACATGCTCATGCACACCACTCACACATGCACCTGCCAGAAATACTTTCCATGGGCTGGAGTGATGGCTTAGTGGTTAAGGCATTTATTTGCCTGCAAAGCCAAAGGACCCAGGTTCAATTCCCCAGGACCCATGTTAGCCAGATGCACAAGAGGGCACATGCATCTGGTTTTGTTTGCAGTGGCTGGAGGCCCTGGCGCTCCCATTCTCTCTCTTTATCAAATAAATAAATAAAAATATTTAGAAAAAAATACTTTCCATGTTACTGTTGTTCTTCAGAAGATAACTTTTTGCCATTATCTTTAATTAATGTAAATTCACAGCTATATTCCATTTAGAACTGGAGAATTGGTCCTCTGTTTTCTACTCCTACCTTTAAAAAAGTCTTCATGCTTTATTTTCTCTCTTTTTCTTTTCCCCGTCCTTATCTTCCCTTCCTTCCTCTCCCTCCTCCCCATTTTCCCATGTCCCCTCTTTACTCTCCAAAGTGCTGAGCATTGCCTGAGCATTATTAGCCGCTATTCTTTTTTCTGCTTTTCCTAGAATGTTAGCCTCTCGTTCCGTAAACATCGTAGGCATTTGGGGAAAGAAATAAGGCTAAATCTAGATTTGCTAGCAGTGAGATTACTTTAGGTTGCTTTTTAAAAATTTTGTCTGTTAGCATTGCTACTGTTTATTTTTTAGTTGTCAATTTGAGTTTTGAGCCTTTGGATGGATTGTATTGAGATAGTCACCATGGATCACTTAGTTCACATGACTCTCTAATCAAGCTACAGTACTGGAGCCCACCTCCGGCATATAAACACTCTTGTAAGATAAAATAGTTCACAGGCTTTGAGCTCATTTCCCAAAGATGTCAGCCTTGGGGCTGGAGAGATGGCTTGGTGGTTAAGCACTTGCCTGTGAAGGCTAAGGACCCCGTTTCAAGGCTCAGTTCCCCAGTATCCATGTAAGCCAGATGCACATGGTGGTGCATGTGTCTGGAGTTCATTTGCAGGGGCTAGAGGCGCTGGCATGCCCATTCTCTTTCTCTCCCTCCCTTCCTTTCTCTGACTCTAATAAATAAGTAAATAAAAGTTTTTTTTTTTTTTTAATTAACAAAAGCTGTGTTTTAAAAAAGAAGAAGAAGTAGTCAGCCTTTCCTAAAAGCAAGATTTTGTTGGGAATGTGTACTCTATTGGTTGGGAATCCTTTCCTGTACACCAGTTCTTTTTTAAATGTAAATTTCCTTGAGTTAAAGTGCAGTACTCTGTAAAAGGACTCTGTCACTATGCTCAGCTATTAAAGCATGGCAACTAAATTAAATAAAGTATGGTACTGAGAAAGAGTCTCCTTGCTTCAGCTGCTTTGTCTATTACAAATACTGCTGTAAATGCTTGTGCCCAGCTGTCCAGGTGCTGCCATGATCCTTTTTCGTCTTCCCAATGGTGCTGTCGTTTTACACACCGGTGACTTCCGAGCAGACCCCAGCATGGAGCGTTCTCTTCTTGCCGGCCAGAAAGTCCACACGCTCTACTTAGACACTACGTAAGAGGCTTTCGCTGGATGCTTCCTTTCCTTGCTCATGACTGCTCTATCTCTGTATTTTTTTGTATAATGTAAGCACTTTCTTAGAGAGTCAAAATTGTGGTTTATTGCTAATTGTTACTTAAAAACATTTTATCCTAGGGAAGCTGTTTGAATAAATCTACTCACTAAAGGGTGAATTTGGGACTGCATGTCTTATTTTTTTTTATTTTTGAAAATGTTCATAGGAATAGCCTACTAAAAACAGGAAGAAAAATTGGGGACAAGCTTTAGGAAAAGACACTTTATCCTTCTTCCAAAATGTCTTTATAATTACAGACAATTAGGTATAATTGTGGGGAGAAAACAGACCCAAGGGCAGTTTTGTTTTGAGTTTGAAAATTGTCTTTGTTCTTTTCTCCAAAAGATAATTTACAAATATCACCTTTGAATTATTCAATGATATAAATAATAGTGGGACAAGCCACCATTTAAAAAAATTTTTTATTTATTTATTTGCACACAGAGAGAGAGAGAAAGAGGAGAGATAGAGAGAGAATGGGCACGCCAGGGTCCAGCCACTGCAAATGAACTCCAGATGCATGTGCCCTGGTGCATCTGGCTTATGTGGGTCCTGGGAAATCAAACCTGGGTCCTTTGGCTTCACAGGTAAATGTCTTAACCACTAAGCCATTTCTCCAGCCCAAGCCACTGTATTTTAATTACATTTATTCTCAGCTTTGTAAGGTATGGCTGACAAATAAAATTGAATATATTTGTAATATACAACATGATATATATTACACACACTATCGATATGCTATAAAGTAATTAAATTAAATATTTTAAGAAGAAGTAGATTTGGATAGCATATTTCAGTAAAAGATGGTCTTTCTACATCTAGTTTTCTCACACTGACAAATTTTCCATGCTTTTCTATGTACTTGAAGTAAACATTCTTGAAAATTACATAATTGTAGTCTACATGCAATTTTGAATTTGTTTGTGGGCTTTTATAGGAGAAAGGTCTGAGTTTCATCTATTTTGGTGATTGACTAGCAAAAACAATTTCTCAAGTGTTTATTTGATATTTGTAGTTCATTGTGTCTTGGTGGAATGGCACTGCCTTTTCATCTCAATAGAACAGTGGCGTGGTATGAGCTTTGATTTAGGGTCTGTTGGGTTTATGCAATACTGTGGGGAGGTCTTACCTATGTGGATATTAACTTAATCATGCTTAGTTTCATTATCTTATGTGTTAAATCAGACTTCTTTAGTCCAGATGTAATCCCTATCAATTGTATTTTCTTTGATAGTAATTGGGATTAAAAAAGGTTTTTGGCATTTATAATCTGTAACTAAAGTAGCTAGCTGGATAGAAATATTTTATTACTAAAGAAATCAGTAACTCTTCTTAGAATATACAATAAAACAAACAAAATATAGCTTAAAACATTTTTGTATAAGCATTTTACTGATCCTAAATGTACAATTTGTTCAAAATATTTGTGTAGTGAACAGCACGAGTTCTCTTTCTAATGATCAGTTGTGGACTTGAAGTACACCTTGTGTTCATAGCGCCAGATAAGTTCTGCTTAGTTACTTGCATGTTGCCTGTCAGCACACTTGGCTATTTCTTTCAGAAACACAACTTAGAACAGTATTTCTCAACTTCTTTTTTCAGTATTGCTCCTCTAGGGAAACTTTTTAGGCAATGTTTTCTTGTTTCCACCCTCCTCCCTCAGCCTGCAATGAGATCCAAGGGCTATAGATGTACTGTTTATTTTACTGTGGCCCTTTGGAGACTTGTAAACGCCTGTAAATTATTTAGCTTTCAAACTTTTTTTTTTTTTTTTTGGCCTCCTAAGAAGAACATCAGTATCTCCCCCATTGAGAAGTCATCCTTTTGAAGTTTGCATAAAACCATTCCCCTTTTACTGTGTTGTAGAAGATAAAGGTTTCAGGTGCTCCGTCAATATCATGAGAGTGTTATAGCAAAGAAGCAATTGGTTGGTAGCTTAGTATTTTTTTAATTTTTTGGTGCAAGTATCCACAAAAGTCTCTGTACTGGGATATTTAGCAGACACAAGACTTTTTCTGAGTTTGGTAAATTGATGTCTGTAAATAATGAACTTCAGTACTTAGCTTGGAAATGAGAAGCAGACAGCAACAAGGCCAGTATTTAATTAGTCAGGTGTCGGCCTTGCTGGCTCATGTGCGGTGGCGGTTTCTCATTGCAGGGACTGGCTTTACTGTGGATGCCTTTCAGTATGGCGTCATTGAAGGCTGCACAGCCTATTTCCTCACACATTTCCACTCTGACCATTACGCCGGATTGTCTAGAAACTTCACATTGCCAGTTTATTGTAGCGAGGTAAGTTTTTGTATTCTAAATTCCAACGTTGTAGAATGCTGTGAATTTATAGCAATTTAGTTAAAAAAGATGAGTGGGAACCCTAAGAGCCATCATTCTGTTAGAACAGATATGAGAAAACAGATTTCACATCAGATTTCTAAAATCGAGTAGTTACTCATAAAAGTAATGATCTGTTTTTTTAAATTTATTTTATTTAATTTTTTTATTTTTAGAGAGAGACACAGAGACAGACAGAGGGAGAGGGAGACAGGTAGAGAATGGGCGCGCCAGCAGTCTCTTAGCTGCTGTGAACGAAATCCAGATGTGTGCGCCCCCTTGTGGACAAGTGCGGCATTGCGCCCTTGCGTCACTTTGCATCTGACTAAACGTGGGACCTGGAGATTGGAACCAGGTTCTTAGGCTTAGCAGGCAGGAGTCTTAACCACTAAGCCATCTCTCAACCCATGATCTGTTTTTTTTTAAAGCATAGGCTTACAAGTATATGAGAGCAATAAGCAGTTTCATAATGTATCATCAAGCTTAAATTTCATTCAGTAAACATTCTTTTGAGTGCCTAAATAGATATAAAAGGCAAAATATTCAGCTTCCAAGGGGGAAACACTCACACATATTCCCAGTGGGACTAGTATTGCCAGAGAAGCACCTCAGACAAGGGAGAAGCATTCTTGACTTGTCACACAGAGTTTGCAGTTTCATGGTGAAAGCCATTCCTTGAAATAATTAGTAGAATGTGAACATTTTACTCTCTAACATTAAGGGCTCTTGCTATACTTTGAGTTAATCCTCATAGCATTCAGGAAGTATCCTCTTTTCCTTAATGAAGCTGTGATGGTTAGAGGGACTAAATGACCAACCCTAGCTCACAGAGTGGGCAATAGCTGAGCACAATTTGGATGCAGGCCTGTCTGATGTCATAGCAACACAGAGGAAAAAGGAGAGGATGGTCGAGGTAGAGCACAGTTTGGATAGAGTCACCGGCATCTCAAAAGTGTGTGCATCCCAGGCTTTCAGAAAATCCTGAATGGCTGGGACATGACATGGGGAAGCAGAGGAGATAAACCTGTAGTGGTAGACAGAGACCAGATTGCCAGAGATAAACCCATAGTAGTGGGCACGGACTAGATGGACTGATTTTTGTATTTTCTGCTGGGCAATAGAGGACTTCTCAAAGTCAAGACAGAGCCAGGGTGAATGTCCCAGCAGAAGAGAGACAATTATTTTGGGAAGTCTTTCCTGCTGTTGAGATATACATGTGTAGAAGTGGGGAAACAAATTATTAAGACACTGTGGTTCTAAAGTGCATGAAAGGACTATACTTTCAGGGACCATTTCTATAGTTCCCTAAAGTGCATGGAAACAAAATACTTACTCAGTGTTCTAGAGTGCTGGTGAGAAATACATCCTGTCTTGCAGATAACTGGCAATTTGTTGAAGAACAAGCTTCATGTGCAAGAACAATATGTCCATCAGTTGCCAATGGATACTGAATGTATAGTTGAAGGAGTCAAAGTTGTTCTGCTGGATGCCAATCAGTAAGTATTAAAATCACCTTTATCATTACCTGTTTTTAAACGTATTTGGAAGGAAACAGTGTTGTGGTTGTTTGAGAACTCTTTTTGTTAAAGCTGATGTGCTTGATACTTCTTAAACCTGAGGAAGTCATTTCTCTACTTTTGAAAGCATGATGTGCTTAGTTACAATACCAGAGGTTAAATGCAGAGACACCCTTTTGTCTAACCTGTTTCTATTGCATATTTTTAAATATGTATTTATTTATTTGAGAGAGAAAGAGGCGGATGGATGGATGGAGGGAGAGAATGGGTTTGCTAGTGCCTCCGGCCACTGTAAACAAACTCCAGACACATGCTTCACCTTGTGCATCTGGCTTATGTGGCTATTGGGGAATTGAACCTGAGTCCTTAGGCTTTGCAGGAAAAGCCTTAACTGCTAAGCCATCTCTCCAGCCTCTCTATTGAATATTTTTAAAAGATGGTATTTATTTAGTTGAGGGAAGGAATGTGTGTGCCAAGGCTTCTAGCGACACTGCAAATGAACTCCAGATGCATGTGCCACCTTGTGCATCTGGCTTTAAAGGTACTAGGGAATCAAACCTGGGTCCTTAAGCTTTGCAGGCAAGTACCTTAACTGCTAAGCCATCTCTCCAGCCCTAACCCATTTCTTATTAGCTCAGATTGCTTAGTTGACATATAACACTTCATCCTCTACCTGTACCTGAACACATGTGTTTCCACACACTTACCAACATGCATACACATGCTCATGCACACCACTCACACATGCACCTGCCAGAAATACTTTCCATGGGCTGGAGTGATGGCTTAGTGGTTAAGGCATTTATTTGCCTGCAAAGCCAAAGGACCCAGGTTCAATTCCCCAGGACCCATGTTAGCCAGATGCACAAGAGGGCACATGCATCTGGAGTTTGTTTGCAGTGGCTGGAGGCCCTGGCGCTCGCCCATTCTCTCTCTTTATCAAATAAATAAATAAAAATATTTAGAAAAAAATACTTTCCATGTTACTGTTGTTCTTCAGAAGATAACTTTTTGCCATTATCTTTAATTAATGTAAATTCACAGCTATATTCCATTTAGAACTGGAGAATTGGTCCTCTGTTTTCTACTCCTACCTTTAAAAAAGTCTTCATGCTTTATTTTCTCTCTTTTTCTTTTCCCCGTCCTTATCTTCCCTTCCTTCCTCTCCCTCCTCCCCATTTTCCCATGTCCCCTCTTTACTCTCCAAAGTGCTGAGCATTGCCTGAGCATTATTAGCCGCTATTCTTTTTTCTGCTTTTCCTAGAATGTTAGCCTCTCGTTCCGTAAACATCGTAGGCATTTGGGGAAAGAAATAAGGCTAAATCTAGATTTGCTAGCAGTGAGATTACTTTAGGTTGCTTTTTAAAAATTTTGTCTGTTAGCATTGCTACTGTTTATTTTTTAGTTGTCAATTTGAGTTTTGAGCCTTTGGATGGATTGTATTGAGATAGTCACCATGGATCACTTAGTTCACATGACTCTCTAATCAAGCTACAGTACTGGAGCCCACCTCCGGCATATAAACACTCTTGTAAGATAAAATAGTTCACAGGCTTTGAGCTCATTTCCCAAAGATGTCAGCCTTGGGGCTGGAGAGATGGCTTGGTGGTTAAGCACTTGCCTGTGAAGGCTAAGGACCCCGTTTCAAGGCTCAGTTCCCCAGTATCCATGTAAGCCAGATGCACATGGTGGTGCATGTGTCTGGAGTTCATTTGCAGGGGCTAGAGGCGCTGGCATGCCCATTCTCTTTCTCTCCCTCCCTCCCTTTCTCTGACTCTAATAAATAAGTAAATAAAAGTTTTTTTTTTTTTTTTAATTAACAAAAGCTGTGTTTTAAAAAAGAAGAAGAAGTAGTCAGCCTTTCCTAAAAGCAAGATTTTGTTGGGAATGTGTACTCTATTGGTTGGGAATCCTTTCCTGTACACCAGTTCTTTTTAAATGTAAATTTCCTTGAGTTAAAGTGCAGTACTCTGTAAAAGGACTCTGTCACTATGCTCAGCTATTAAAGCATGGCAACTAAATTAAATAAAGTATGGTACTGAGAAAGAGTCTCCTTGCTTCAGCTGCTTTGTCTATTACAAATACTGCTGTAAATGCTTGTGCCCAGCTGTCCAGGTGCTGCCATGATCCTTTTCGTCTTCCCAATGGTGCTGTCGTTTTACACACCGGTGACTTCCGAGCAGACCCCAGCATGGAGCGTTCTCTTCTTGCCGGCCAGAAAGTCCACACGCTCTACTTAGACACTACGTAAGAGGCTTTCGCTGGATGCTTCCTTTCCTTGCTCATGACTGCTCTATCTCTGTATTTTTTTGTATAATGTAAGCACTTTCTTAGAGAGTCAAAATTGTGGTTTATTGCTAATTGTTACTTAAAAACATTTTATCCTAGGGAAGCTGTTTGAATAAATCTACTCACTAAAGGGTGAATTTGGGACTGCATGTCTTATTTTTTTTTATTTTTGAAAATGTTCATAGGAATAGCCTACTAAAAACAGGAAGAAAAATTGGGGGACAAGCTTTAGGAAAAGACACTTTATCCTTCTTCCAAAATGTCTTTATAATTACAGACAATTAGGTATAATTGTGGGGAGAAAACAGACCCAAGGGCAGTTTTGTTTTGAGTTTGAAAATTGTCTTTGTTCTTTTCTCCAAAAGATAATTTACAAATATCACCTTTGAATTATTCAATGATATAAATAATAGTGGGACAAGCCACCATTTAAAAAAAATTTTTATTTATTTATTTGCACACAGAGAGAGAGAGAAAGAGGAGAGATAGAGAGAGAATGGGCACGCCAGGGCTTCCAGCCACTGCAAATGAACTCCAGATGCATGTGCCCCTGGTGCATCTGGCTTATGTGGGTCCTGGGAAATCAAACCTGGGTCCTTTGGCTTCACAGGTAAATGTCTTAACCACTAAGCCATTTCTCCAGCCCAAGCCACTGTATTTTAATTACATTTATTCTCAGCTTTGTAAGGTATGGCTGACAAATAAAATTGAATATATTTGTAATATACAACATGATATATATTACACACACTATCGATATGCTATAAAGTAATTAAATTAAATATTTTAAGAAGAAGTAGATTTGGATAGCATATTTCAGTAAAAGATGGTCTTTCTACATCTAGTTTTCTCACAGTGACAAATTTTCCATGCTTTTCTATGTACTTGAAGTAAACATTCTTGAAAATTACATAATTGTAGTCTACATGCAATTTTGAATTTGTTTGTGGGCTTTTATAGGAGAAAGGTCTGAGTTTCATCTATTTTGGTGATTGACTAGCAAAAACAATTTCTCAAGTGTTTATTTGATATTTGTAGTTCATTGTGTCTTGGTGGAATGGCACTGCCTTTTCATCTCAATAGAACAGTGGCGTGGTATGAGCTTTGATTTAGGGTCTGTTGGGTTTATGCAATACTGTGGGGAGGTCTTACCTATGTGGATATTAACTTAATCATGCTTAGTTTCATTATCTTATGTGTTAAATCAGACTTCTTTAGTCCAGATGTAATCCCTATCAATTGTATTTTCTTTGATAGTAATTGGGATTAAAAAAGGTTTTTGGCATTTATAATCTGTAACTAAAGTAGCTAGCTGGATAGAAATATTCTTATAGGAAAGAAAAGTCAAAAAGACAGTTTCTTTGAGGGTGATAAAAGAAATATAGTTAAAGCCAGGCGTGGTGGCGCACGCCTTTAATCCCAGCACTCCGAGAGGCAGAGGTAGAAGGATCACCATGAGTTTGAGGCCACCCTGAGACTACAGAGTGAATTCCAGGTCAGCCTGGGCTAGAACAAGACCTTACCTCAAAAAAACAAACAAACAAAAAAAAAAAGAAATACAGTTTAAAAGATATGTTAGCGTGGTGGTGCATGCCTTTAATTCCTAGCACTTGGGAGGCAGAGTTCGGAGAATGGCTGTGAGTTCAAGGCCACCCTGAGAGTACAGAGTGAATTCAGGTCAGCCTGGGCTAGAGCAAGACCCTACCTCGAAAAACAAAGCAAAACAAAACAAAACAAAAAAATGCTGGGAATGATGGCACTTGCCTTTAATCCCAGCACTCAGGAGGCAGACGTAGGAGGATCACTGTGAGTTCTAAGCCACCCTGAGATTACATAGTGAATTCCAGGTCAGCCTGGGCTAGAGTGAGACCCTACCTCGAAAAACAAAAACCTATAATTCCTTCATAAATTAGCAGTAACTGAAAAGAATTACTTTAACTGGAAGCAGTGTGATTCATACTTTAGTTTTAGTACATTATCCTACTGTTGTTTTGTTTTCTAACATAGCTTCCAGATAGAGCCCATGGGTTTTGTCTTGTTTTCTTAATAAGTACTGTATTTCGATGTCATAGATATTGCAGCCCGGAATATACCTTTCCATCTCAGCAAGAGGTTATCCAGTTTGCCATCAACACTGCCTTTGAGGCCGTAACTCTAAACCCACGCGCTCTTGTTGTCTGTGGCACCTATTGTATTGGAAAAGAGAAAGTCTTCCTAGGTGGGTGGCAGCTGTATCTAATTTACATTAATATATTATAAACATCAGATTAGTTTTGCATAAAGCCCTTTCATTCTCTACTCTTGCAGTTGATATTTATTTCCTGAAATGATTCAATATTGCCTTTGAAGTAAAAGTGTGAATGTTTTTAATTGGTAAATTCTTCCTTTAAAACCTGAATGTTTTATAACTTTACTGCTTTTTCACAAGCCATAATTTTAATATCTTTAATTTTTTGCTTTACTCACAGCCATAGCTGATGTTTTGGGCTCAAAAGTTGGCATGTCCCAAGAAAAATATAAAACATTACATTACCTCAACATACCAGAAATTAATTCCCTCATCACTACAGACATGTGCAGTTCTGTGGTTCACCTTCTCCCAATGATGCAGATTAATTTTAAGGTAAGTGTTCAAGATGTGTGTCTCAAAGGATGAGCCAGTGAAGGGAATCTGGTGATTGTCAACTGGAATCCCTTTTCTCTTCAGTATAACTTCAAGGAATTCCATTGTAGTAGAGTCATCTGCAGTCAAATATGCCATAGAAAATCTTTCAAAATGAAGATTAAGTGATTTTAGCTTGCCCGGGTGTGCGCCTCTGTGAAGTAAATCATATACCACCAGGACTTTAGGAACTAGAGAACAGCATACAGAAGGAGCAAAACAGAAAGTATGCCCCATCTCTGGCCATTCCAGCTTTCCATGTCAGGATCCTTTCTAGTGCTTTCTGGATAAGTGAGGAAGTTAGTGGAGAATTCTAAGTTCTTACTTTTCTTCAAATCTATTCGGTTTTTTTGCAGGGGGGGATACATATGTTTAAAACTTATTTCTTTCGGAGATTAAGTGAAGTTTTGCAAGTATATCTTGATAAGTTGTAGCATTAATTCCAAAGTCTTAACTGAAACACAAATGATATGAAATTTGATATGTAACTGGGAGTTAGGGGTTATATATCAGGTGTATTTATATGCTAAGGCTTATTACATACCTGAACATTTGGACACCTGGCAGTGGCACATTTCCAAGTTATGTTCAATGTGACTTGGAACATAATGACAAAGAAATAGGGTTTTGCTTTTGCTAAAGTGTTCATGAAGTAACTATTCAGAACTTTTTGTTTATTTATTTATTTATTTATTTATTTATTTTGTTTTTTGAGGTAGTGTTTTGCTCTAGCCCAGGCTGATCTGGAATTCAGTATGTAGTCTCAGTGTGGCCTCAAACTGACAGTGATCCTCCTACCTCTGCTTCTCTAGTGCTGGGATTAAAGGCATGTGCCACCATGCCCGGCTGTTCAGAACATTTTGAAATAGGATCCTGGTGGGTTGGAGAAATGGCTAAGTGGATAAGGTCTCTTGCTTACAAAGCATGACAGCTCAGGTTCAATTCCCCGGTACCTATATAAAACCAGGTACACAAAGTGGCGCATGCATCTGGAGTATGTTGCAATGGTGAGAGGCCTCAGTGTACCCATTCTTTCTCTGTGTCTATCTCTTTCTCTTACATGTTCTTTCTCTCTCTTCTTGCAAATAAATAAATAAAAATATTTTTTTAAGGCCGGGCATGGTGGCACACTCCTTTAATCCCAGCACTTGGGTGACAGAGGTAAGAGGATCACTGAGTTCAAGGCCACCCTGAGACTATATAGTGAATTCCAAGTCAGCCTGGGCTAGAGTGAGACCCTACCTCGAAAAACCAGTCAGACTAGCAAATATACTTTAAATTCAGGACATATCCAATTAGTGCAGAGGCTAAACACTAATACATAGTACAGTATGATGAAGTATGAGAACATTGTGCCAGGTAAAAAAAAAACAGACGCAAGAGGCTCTGTAAGATATGATTCAGTTCATATGGATAACCAGAGTCTGTCAATGCAGAGAGACAGAAAGTAAGTTGGTGGTTGCTAGGGAAGGCAGTGGATAGTGATAGTGCTGGTTTGTTTTGGATGTGATATAAATGTTCTAGAATTAATAGCAATGACTTTTTAAATATACTACAAACTGTTTAATTGAGCGCTTAAAAGACCAGCAATTGTCTGACTTGAAGACCAGAGGAAAACAAAAAGAATAAATAAATGAGAAGTAAGGAGGTAGAGACCAGAGGACAGAGCATGGCTGTTAAGAGGAGCCACTAATGTTGATGGCCAGAGTCAGGCTCAGAGAAAGGGATTTATTTCATCATGGAAATGAGAAGTTTTGTGTTCTGGGTGGATGTTAGGGAGATAAGAAAAGAATTGATGAGGTAATGTTTCTGAGCAGCATTCATCAACCTTACTTAGGAAGAGGGCCACCTCATGTTGTCTGGCCATTCCCTCACAACCTACAGCTTCACAAGCTGTTTTCTGATACATACGGCCTTCTTTTAGAGATAAGATTTTTGTAAGCCCAAACTTAAACATAAATAAATCTTCAGAAAACTGCAAACTCAAGTACATTTTTTTTTTATTTAGAAGAATTCAAATTCTGAGGGTTTGTGGGGGGCTAATGTCCTTGAAAAAGCAGTGACCAAAAGATGGGCTGATAGACAGTAAGCTGGGCTGTAAGTTTCCAGAGACTGAGGTCTGGATCTTGTTTCCTCTGCTCTGCCATTCCTGTGTCGACCAGGAGCACATGTTTGTTGGTGTTGCCGCTAGTCATCTTTCCCTCCCTCCTGACCAGGTATTGATGTTTTGGAAGGCGTCTTTCTTATCTTTAAGACACAGAGTAGAAGTTGCTGATTATCATGTCATAGAGTATCTTAGTAATTGATACCCCATTTTGCCAACCAAAAATAGCTTTATTGCATCAGGAACAATGAGTTTTTGTAAAAGAAAAGAATTATAATAATAAACCAAATCATTTTTCAGAGTGACTCAGGCATTGATCAAAGTCTTTGAAATCCTGTAAATAATAACTGATTCATGCTGTGAGGCTCATCCAAGGTCTTATAGGTGCTCTGTGATCAACACCACCTCTGCTTTAACCCTTAACCCTGACTTATAGTGTAAAAGCATTGTAACAGTGATGCTATCGGTGATTATTTGCATTCAGGGAGGGAAGGAGGGAGGAAGGGAGGAATAAAGGGAGAGGAAGAAAGGGAAAAAAAGAAAAAAAAATCAAGTGTCATTGCCAAGGGTTTTTTCTCACAACCTGGTTACTAATAAACAGAGGCAGTCCTAGACCAGGGATTTTGTGTTGACTAAGCTGTTTATAATAAATGTCCTCATGAAAGTAGTTTGAAAGTAGTTGTTGACAGTCTTTTCTGCACATTTGACTTAGGTGATAACATCAAGCATTTTTGTTTGTGGCACTAACTTGTATCACATGATGTTTCTACTCATTGAATTCTTCTGGGTAGTTTTTAGGGACAAATAGGAATGGTTGGCTGGTAATGCATGTGGAAAACTGAACTCTGAGGTATGGGACTATATAGTAATTACGAAAATAATCAAAACAAAAACTTGGAAACTGGGGCTGGAGAGATGGCTTAGCATTTAAGGCACTTGCTTGCAAAGGCAAAAGACCCAGATTCAATTCCCCAGTACCCATGTGAAGCCAGGTGCACAAAGTGGCACATGCATCTGGAGTTCATTTGCAGTGGCTAGAGGCCTTGGTGTGTCCATTCTCTCTTTGTCTTTATCTGATTTCTCTCTCTCTTTCTCAAATTATAAAATATTTTTTAAAAACTTGGTGGGCTTAGTGGTTAAGGCATTTGCCTGTGAAGCCTAAGGATCCCGGTTTGATTCTCCAGGTTCCATGTAAGCCAGGTGCATAAGGGGGTTCATGCATCTGGAGTTCGTTTGCAGTGGCTAGAGGCTCTGGCATGCCCATTCCCACTCTCCCTCTCTCTCTTTCCCCCTCTTTCTCTCTCTGCCGCAAATAAATAAATAAATAAATAAATAAATAAATAAATAAATAAATAAAAAATCTTTTTTTAAAAAAAAGAAAAACTTGGAAATTTGTAATGCCATGGATGTTGTAATGCAAGCTTAGTTATGTATCTGTAACTTCAACCTTTGATAGGCATAGAGCTTTTTCTCAAATACCCTCAAATCTGTTTATTCATCATTAGAATGAAGATTTCTTTTTTATTGTGTATGGTGTGTGTATGAATGCATGCTAGTATGTATGCATGTACACAGGCATGCATGTATGTGTGGAGGCCAGACGACAGCTTCGGGTACACTGGCCACCTCTTTTTGAGACAGGGTCTCACATTGGCCTAAAGCCCACTAGTTAGGCTAGACTAACTAGCCAGCAACTCAAGGGTTCTCCCTGTTTCCACCTTCCATTGCTGACATTATAGGCATGCTACCTCACTGGGCATTTTATATAGGCTGTAGGGCTCAATATCAGGTCCTCATGCTCGTGAGGCAAACACTCTACCCCATGAGTCATCTCCTTAGCCCAGAAATATGGCCTCATCATGATAGCCACTCTAGGAATTACTTCAAATTAACAAAAGGCTTTGGTCTCATAGAAAAATAAACCAGGGGATTGTTATTTATCAATGAAGTGAATTTTATTAATTCACCTAAACCTTTGAAATTCTAGATTTAGTTTTAAGACCAAAAGTATTCATTTTTTTTAAGCCCTCATGCTACTATAATCTTCATCTAGATTTCCCCCATCTTTCAAAGATTACACTTTGATAATTGATTTTCTCAGAGTTTCATGTGGAAAAGTTTTGTTCTAGTCAAGACTTATGGGCTGTGGAGTTAGCTCAGCAGTTAAAGGTTCTTACTTGCAAAGCCTGATAGTCTAGGTTTGATACCTCAGTACCCACATAAAGCCAGATGCACATATCTGGAGTTCATTTTTAGTGCCCATTCTCCCCCACCCTGTCTGCTTACAACTAAATAAAAATATTTTTAAAAGACAAGAGAAGCATTCCTTCCAAGTACAATGGCATAAAGACTTTGGCAATTACTCTAGCTTGTGTTTAAGAGGTAAAGTGCCATTGTGCATCTTCAACTTGAGTATCTGTCAAGTATAATGCCTGTCTTTTAAAACCATCAGTCCTCTAATAGTTTCTATGCATGCAGTTATGTTTGCATTGATATTTACCCTGCTAATATTAGGGTCCTGAGGATAGGATTTGGAGAGAAATTTTTGTGCCCACTGAATGGTTGTTTAAATATATGGTTTCAAATTGCTTTATCATATTTTTTTTCCAGACAGTACCTTAGCTTGTTTAGGTAACTAAAGGAGAAGAGCTTTCTTGTATTTTTGAATGATTTTATTTCTTTAGGACCTTGGCACTAAGTTGTTGCAAGCTAATCTTGACAGCTGAAAATTCACCATGACTGTGTCCTTCAAACATCTTTAATCATTCTGTTTAATTCCTCATAGCTGGTCTTTGTTAAATAAGGATGCTATTTTTATTTAACAGGGCTTACAAAGTCATTTGAAGAAGTGTGGTGGGAAATACAATCAAATTATTGCTTTTCGACCCACGGGATGGACACACTCAAACAAGTTAACTAGTATGGCAGATGTTACTCCCCAGACCAAAGGAAGCATTTCAATATATGGTATACTGATGAAAACATCTTCTTTTTAATGTATAGTTGCTTTACATTTCTAAAAAGTGCTGTCAATTAAGAATTTAAGAAAAATATGCACCAAAGAATATAACACTTTAACAGTTTCAAATCTCTCCACAATGCTAATCCTCTATCTATTCCCTTGTAAACAGATATGAAAGAAAACCGATTTTGATATTGACTAACAAGTCCCTGCATTTTTGTAATCAGTGGTATGTAGAGGAAATTGCAGAATTACTTGAAAGGAGAAATGCTGTGGTTTATACCCTTCCAACCTTCCTCTATTTGAACTCTAAGAAGCAAAATAAAGGGATGTTTAGAATTTCATTTTTTGTCGGTACTTACTTGCCCTAGAAATCAAGGCATCTGCTTGTCATTCTTCACAGTTGACTCATATTTCTTCCAGAATTTCCTGAAATCCACAGCTGAGTATGTTTAAGAATTATTTTAAAAATAATAAAAAAAAACAATTAAATAGGATTTGTTAGAAGTGCATATTATTAAGTATACATGGAAAAGTAATAGTTTTTTGTGTCCTGAATTTTATATTATGTTAATGTTTTAATCTTTATTACCCATAAATTTATTATCAGAGCACAGCTGTAAAGACTTGCTAAAAAGTATGCTCTGGATTGCTTTTCTGGTTTACGTTATTTGCACTTGGGGATTATTTTGGTTAGTTTGATTTTAGCAGATAATGGTTTTGCTTTGGTTTTGCAGGGATTCCTTACAGTGAGCACAGCAGCTACCTAGAGATGAAACGCTTTGTCCAGTGGCTGAAGCCCCAGAAAATCATCCCTGTTGTAAATGTGGGTACGCTGAAGTCTCGGAGCACAATGGAGCAACACTTCAAAGAGTGGAGACGGGAAGCTGGATACTGATGATGCCACAGAGGAATCGGTACTACTTCAGTACCGTGCATGTGGCTTGTTCATAGGGAAATCTATAGTGATATGAAACTTACTTTACATGAACAGTTCCATGAAGATCACATATTGTTTCACTTATGTTGGAATAATCTATTCATGGTCCCATATGCCTCTCAGCATCATTAGAGATATCTGATGTGTCTCCCTCAATTCCTTAATTTCTTAATCCTTTGTTCCTTGGAGGCAGTTGTATTCTATATGAAGCTTTAGGAAAGGAAACAAAGGTTGAGGGTCCAAAAGGATTCAAGGTAATGAATCCACTCTATTGGAAGCATCATATATGTAATTTTGTATCTTTAAAATTATGAAGCTAGACATGATAGCACACGCCTTTAATCCCAGCATTCTGGAGACAGAGATAGGAGGATCGCTATGAGTTCCAGGACAGCCTGGGACTACAAAGTGAAACTGCAGGTCAGCCTGGCCTAGAGTGAGACCCTAACCTCAAAAAAAAAAAAAAAAAGATAAAATTGTATATTATATGTATTCTTAAAATATAAAATTTTCTACTCTGTTTTGATGGGTTTTTTTTAATAGATTTTATTTTTAGGAAAGTTTTATATTTTCTGCAAAGTTGATTAGAGTATAGAGTTCCATATATCCCCAGTCCCTGTACACACCTGCAGCTTCTCCTCGCGGTCAGCACCCCTACCAGAGTGGCATGGATGTCACAATTAAAGAACTTAATTCAGCCAGGCATGGTGGCGCACACCTTTAATCCCAGCACTCGGGAGGCAGAGGTAGGAGGATCACCGTGAGTTCGAGGCCACCCTGAGACTACAGAGTTAATTCCAGGTCAGCCTGGACCAGAGTGAAACCCTACCTCAAAAAAAACCAAAAAAAAAAAAAGAACTTAATTCAACATACCATAACCACCCATAGAGTCCAGTTTACATGAGGTTCACCCTGGTGGTGTACGTCCTGTGGCTTTAACAAAAGTATAATGACATGTAGCAGCCATTGTAGTATCATACAAAGGTGTTACTGCCCTCAACAATCCTCTGTGCTTCATGCATTCTGTGACTTACTGATCTTTTTCATTGACTCCATAGTTCTGCCCTTTCTGAAAGGTCATATAATTGGAATCATACCATAGGTAGCATTTTTACATTGCCTTCTTTTACTAGGTCCTATGCACTTCAGGCTACCTATTTCGTTCCTGGCATGGTAATTCATTTAAAGTGCTGGATACTAGAACTGGAAAGATGGCTTAGTGGTTAAGCTGCTTGCCTGGGAACCCTAAGGACCCGTGTTCAATTCCCCAGTACCCACATAAGCCAGATGCACAAGGTGGCACAGGTGTCTGGAGTTTTTTGCAATGGCTAGAGGTCCTGGAGTGCCCATTCTCTCTCTAATAAGTAAATAAATTTAGATGAGGTATTGGATATTACTCCATTGTCTGGATGTGCCACAACACGTTTCTCCACACACTGGCTGCAAAACAACTTGATTACTTCCAAGTTTTCACAATAAAAATAAAATTTCTGGGCTAGAGAGATGGCTTAGTGGTTAAGGCGCTTGCCTGCAAAGCCCAAGGACCCAAGTTCAACTCCTCAGGAAGTCAGATGCACAAGGGGGCACATGTATCTGGAGTTCATCTGCAGTGGCAGGAGGCCCTGGTGCACACATTCTCTCTTGCTCTACCTGCCTATTTCTGTATCTCTCTCAAATAAATAAAAATAAAATATGGGCTGGAGAGATGGCTTAGCGGTTAAGGCACCTGCCTGCTAAGCCTAAGAACCCAGTTTCAATCTCCAGGTCCCACGTTTTGCCAGATGCAAAGTGACGCAAGGGTGCAATGCCGCACTTGACCACAAGGGGGTGATGCATCTGGATTTCGTTCATAGCCACTGAGAGGCTGCTGGTGCGCCCATTCTCTGTCTCCCTCTCCGTCTCTGTCTGTCTCTGTATCTCTCTCCAAAAAATTAAAAATTAAATATAAAAAAATAAAGCTTCTATGAACATCCATATACATGTTTTAGTGTAGTCATGTATTCATCTCTCTTGGGCATATATATCAAAGATTGAGATTGCTGGGTCATGTGCTAAAAATGTTTAGATTTATAAGAAACTGTCAAACTATGTTTCAAACGGACTATATTGAATTCCTAGTAGTAATGAAGGAGCAGTCCTATTGCCCTGCATCCTCAACCACATTTGATAGTGTTGGTGCTCAGGATTCTGCTTGTTGTAATTGATGTGTAGTGGTGTTTCTACATTTCCCTAAGGACAGACATAATGGTGTGGAATATTGTTTTATATTCCTATTTACTGTTCATATTTTTGAGGTATATATTCAGTACTTTTGCCCACTTTTTAAAAATGTTTTATTTATTTATGAGAGAGAAAGAGGAAGATAAGGGAGGGAGAGAGAGAATGGGAACACCAGGGCTTCTAGCCACTACAAGCAAATTCCAGAAACACACACCACCTTGTGCATCCAGCATATCTCAGTACTAGGGAATCGAACCTGGGTCCTTAGGTCTTTAGGTTTTGCAAACAAGCACCTTATCTGCTGATCCATGTCTCTAGCCCTTGTCCACTTTTCAAATGTTTTTTTGCGGGGGGGTGGGGAGGGTTTCGAGGTAGGATCTCGTTCTTGCCCAGGCTGACCTGGAATTCACTAAGTAGTCTCAGGGTGGCCTTGAACTCATGGCAATCCTTCTACCTCTACCTTCCAAGTGCTGGGACTAAAGGGGTGTGCCACCACTCCTGGCTTCATTTTTTTTAATTATTTATTTGCAAGCATAGAAGAGAGAGGGAGGGAGAGAATGGGTGAGCCAGGGCCTCCAGCTGCTGCATGCACCCTTGTGCATCTGGCTTTACGTAGGTACTGGGGAATTAAACCCAGGTCATTAGACTTTGCAGGCAAGTGCCTTAACTGCCCCTCTCCCAGTTTTGACCTTCAAAAATGTCCTGAAATGATTTCTAATTAATCTGATTGTTTTACTCCTGTTCATTTACTTCATTTGGTTTTTTTTTTTTTTTTTTTTTTTTTTTTTTTTTTTTTTTTTTTTTTTTTGGGTGAAAGTGGGAGCGAGAACCCACAAACTCGTTTATTCAGGAAGTGTACATGGGTTTTAAGGGGCTGTTAATCTTTGCATGGGGCGGTCCCCTTTTGGTGACCAATGACAGCTTGTCTCTGGACAGGACATCTCGTAGTAGGCCTCTCGCGAGCATGGGGCTGTAACTCTTGTCACATCGAGCCTGCGCAAAACACCATTTTTACAGAAGCCACTTCCTGTTGTCTTTTGCCATGCGGTCTGGCTAGGACCAGGCCTGTATTGTGCCATACATATCCTCCTTTTTGTTTTTATTATTGGCAACCCTGAGAGGTATGGTTTATTGCCAAGCCATTGTTGAACCCAGGCCCCAAGGGATCATCATACGTGACAGTGCCTGTCTTAGGTTGATCCATCTCATGGAGACTTACCCGTCATGGGCCAAATGCCACCTAGGTGAGGAAACCCAAGGGGGATAGCCTGGTATGGCTTTTGGAAAGCCATTGTTGAACCCAGGCCCCAAGGGATTATCACATGTGACAGTGCCTGGCTTAGGTTGCCCCATCTCATGGAATCTTACCCGTCCTGGGCTGGCTGCCATCCTGGTGAGAAAACCCGAGGGGTATGGCCTGGTATGGCTTTTAGCATGAGGTCTGGCTAGGACCAGGCCTGTATTGTACCATACATATGAGGCTGTTGCCTAGGAGGCATGGAAGGGCCAAGTTGGCGTGGCTCTGTGGCATGTGAACAGTCCCAGCAAGCGAGAATCAACTAGAGAGCCTGAAGAGGACTGGGGTAGGACAGGTTGCTGGGTGAGTTCACCCTAGCGTCATAGTCAGTAGCATTGAGTGTCCTTAATGGTAGCAGCTCAATGTAATGAAAGGAGTTGGAAAGGAATTTATAGCTAGGTGGGGGGGGGGGATGTTTAAAGTCCCATATGTAGTCTGAGGGGTCTGGCATCATCTTCTTCAGCAAGGCTGGTCGCTGAGTCAGTGGCTGGTGGAGGGAAATAAGTTTAAAGTCCTGTATGTAGTCTGAGGGATCTGGCATCATCTTCTTCAGCAAGGCTGGTCGCTGAGTCAGTGGCCGGTGGGGGGAAATAAGTTTAAAGTCCCGTATGTAGTCTGAGGGGTCTGGCATCATCTTCTTCAGTAAGGCTGGTCGCTGAGTCAGTGGCTGGACAGACGTTTCTGGCAGGAACCCAAACTGGGATCTGTGAAGTTTCTGGAAAGACACAAGCATACCCTCGGCCCTGCGTTAAAAGAGGGTGGGGCCCCTTCCAAATATTAGTAAGAGGATCTTTCCAGCGGACTAAGGGTAAGGGTGTTGTGGTTGGTTGGGATCTCCAATGTTTGTAGGCTGGGGAGAGTCCTGCCTCATCAAAGGTAAGAAAATTGAGGGTGAAAAGAGCTTCCACTAGGGCCAAGTGGGGGTCCTTGGGCGACATAGTGGACTTTTGTTTTATAATTAGTTCCTTTAGGGTCCGGTTTGTTCTTTCCACGATGGCCTGTCCTTGTGGGTTGTAGGGGATCCCAAGGGAGTGTTTTATTCCCCAAGATTCCATGAAGGATGTGAATTGGGCAGATGTGTATGCAGGGCCATTGTCTGTTTTAATTGACCAGGGCACGCCCATGACTAACATAGCAGTTTTTGTTGCCTTAATAACATGGGATGCCTTTTCCCAGAGAGAGCAATAGCAAAAGTAAGCTTAGAGTAAGTGTCCACAATGACATGGACATATTTGAGGTTACCAAAGGAAGGTATGTGGGTAACATCCATCTGCCAGATAGAATTTGGGGTAAGGCCTCTAGGATTGACTCCTTGAGGCTGTAGGGGCCCAGGGGGCTAGGGGGCACATGACTTACAAGTATGGGTTAAATGTTTGCATTGGCTAAGCGAGAGCTCAGGATATAGGGTTTTTAGATTAGTGGGGGATAGATGGAACCTTTGGTGTAAACGTCTGGCTTGTTCTAAAGGTGGCAAGGAGGAGACAGCAATAAATTTGTCTACCTGTGAATTTCCATCAGCAATAAAGCCAGGCAGACCAGTGTGTGAGCGAACATGCTCAATAAACCAAGGGTAGGATCTGTTTTCCATCTGCAACTGTAAAGCAGAGATGGCAATGTCTATGGGATGATGAGAGGGCCTGGGATTGGCTAAGGGCAGTACCTTTGTCATTTGAACAGCGTAACTGCTGTCAGAGAATATGTTGACAGGCTCTTGTTGACAGAGCTCTAAGACTCTGATGATGGCATATAATTCTCCTAGCTGGACTGAATGGGGGTTAGGGAACTTAAGGGCCTCATCTGATCGATTGGCTCTCTTAATAATTAGGCCATAGGTATGTTTATTGGCATCTGTAAAGGCCGAGGCTGCTAAGGGTATAGGCTGACCGGAAGGCCTGGAGAAATAGTTAGTCTTGATGGGTAAAGCCATTAGGGATTGGAGTAGTTTGTGGGCAGGGAGGTGGTTATCTATCTCATTGGGGAATCCTGCCATTAGGATGTGGAAAAGGGGGTCCTCCCTAAAGAGAAGTTGAAGTTCAGACATGGGGATGGGCAGAATTATTTTGGAGGGTTCTGTATTATAGATTTTGTTAGTGTAGGTACGCGTCTTAATTGCTATGAGGAGCATTGCTTGTAGGTTGGTGGTGAGTTTATGGGCCTGTGCCCATGAGGGATGTACCCAGTAAAGGGGTGATTGGTTTTGCCAGATGACTCCCAATGGTGCTCCTGTCGTCCAAAGGACTACATTTAGAATTGGAGCAGATGGGTCATATCTTGCGAGGGTCATAGAAAAGAGGTAGTGGGATATTTTATGTAACAAATTTTTGGAGTGATGATTTAGAGGAATTTTTCTTGAAGGGTTGTCAGTAACTCTAAGGAGGTCATAAAGTGGTAGGAGTTCACTAGGAGGGATGGGTAAGAAAGGTTTGAGCCAGTTAATTTGGCCACAGAGTTTTTGGAGATCATTGAGAGAATAATGGTCCTTTATTAGAAGATGAGGGGTAAGTGGTTGTATAGTAGTGGAAATTTTGTATCCTAAATATCCAAAAGGGGGCACTGTTTGAATTTTTTCCTTCGCTATGGCAAACCCAAGTTTTTTGAGGTCCTCAATGAGTAATTTAAGAAGGTCCAAAAGGGCAGTTTTTGAGGTATGTGCAATCAAAAGATCATCCATGTAATGAACAAGAAGGCACTTAGATTGTATTCTCGCCGTGGCAGAGGATATAAACATTTGGCAAATAGAAGGACTATTTTTCATGCCCTGGGGAAGAACCCTCCATTGATATCTTTTAGCTGGGATAGAGTGGTTGGGCTCCCACACAGTAAAGGCAAAATAGGGCCTGTCCTCTGCTGCCAAAGGGATAGAGAAGAAGCAATCTTTAATATCTAAGACAACTATATGGTGGTTAGTAGGGATGGCTCCAGGGTGGGGGAGGCCAGTCTGAAAGGAGCCCATTTTTAACATATGTTTATTAACCTGGCGAAGGTCTTGGAGCAGTCTATGTTTACCCGTTTTCTTTTTAATGACAAAGATGGGGGAATTATGGGGGCTAATAGAGGGCTCAATATGGCCAAGAGCAAGCTGTTCTTGAATAAGGGATTTGAGAACAGTTAATTTAGGTTCTAGTATAGGCCACTGTTCGACCCAAATGGGTTCCGTGGTATCCCACTCGAGGCGTATGGGAGCGGTAGGGGATCGGACAGTGGCCTCTAGAATTGGGGGTGATGATGAATGGCGGGTGGTTTTGAGGGGTTGGGTCGCCCTGAAAGACCAATAGTATCATGGGCAATAATATCATCATAAAAGGCCTGGTCATCTGTTGTTATGACAACACCCATGTCAGTAAGGAGGTCTCTTCCCCAGAGGGTATTGGGGACATTTGCTACTAGGGGGAAGAATTCCCCCGTGTTGCCATCATAGTCTTTCCATGTAACTGGTCTCCTAACCTGTCTAGTAGTCTGTTGTCCCCCAACACCCCTAATATTGGGACCCTCTTTATAGGCCCAATTGGGCATGCGGAGTGCATCGTTGGCAGAGATAATAGTGGCATCCGCACCTGTGTCTACTATGCCCTTGAATTCAATACCATCCAAAAGGACAGAAATGCGGGGTGAATGGTCATAAACAGGCAGAGTCCATCTAATGTGGGGGTTGTTCCCTCTTACTTGCGGGGCTGAGGGTTGCCCCTGGGGAAGTTTAAAGGCAGAGAATTTTTACAATCCTTGGCCCAATGATACCCCCTTTGACATTTAGGGCAGGGGGTTCGGGGCCTGAAAATAGGCTTAGTTGTGTTTGGACAGGTCCTCTGAAGGTGTCCCGGTTTGCCACAGCCCCAGCAGAGGGGTGGTTGTTGGGTAGGCTTTTGACCCATGGTCAGGGTTTGTATTGAGGCGGCCAGGGCCTCGAGGGGGGCAGACACAGGATTGATATCCTTGGTAGCTACAATCCATTTATGGAGGTCCTCATTACGCCGCGGCAGCAATAGCATTACGCTGCTGCTGCGGATGCTCCTTCCCATGCCAGTTGCTTAACTAAAGTGTCCCTGGCGGGTTAGGGGAGTGCGACGGTCCACGGACTCTGTCACACGAGAGAGGAAATCTGTGAAGCCCTCAGAAGCGCCCTGGACCAGATTACGAAAATAGGTATCCGGCTTCTGTGGGAGGCAGGCCTTAAGCCCTTGAAGAGATAACGATTTAATTTGGTCAAAGTAGGCGTGTATGCCCACTGTGGCTTGTGATACAGGGTCTGTATAAGGTCCTGTGCCAAGGAGCATGTCAAAGGTAATTGGAATTCCATCCCTAAGATTTTGGCGGGCCTGGGATTCTGCAAGGTCACTATAGGCGGCTTTCCATTGGAGGAATTCAGAGGGGAGAAGAACTGCCTTGAGGAGGGAATACCAGTCATAATAAGTCTGAAGATGGATGGCCCATTGTAAAAGGACTTGTTCAAAGTAAGCAGAATCAACGCCGGATTCCTGGGCTGCCTTACGGATGAGGGCCAGATCAAAGAGGGGGGTGGGGAGCCATGGCCTGATTGTCGCATCCGGCCCTACGTTAACAGGGAAGGCGGCGAAGGGGCGTGTCAGGGAACCGGCAGTCACCTGGGTGTGTCCAGGGCTGAGCAGGGGGAGGTCCTTGGAAGGGTAATGAGGGGGAGGGGCAGTTGCAAGTGTGGCCGTAGCAGGAGGGGGTTGGTGTGGCGGCTTATTGTCATTTAAAGGTTTTAGTTCCTCCTCATCCGAGTTATCGGAAGAGGGGGCTGGGAGGGACGAGCTGTGAAGAGCCAATTCAGGTTCCTCTTCATATTGTTTGTTATGGGCATAAATGATTTCCTGTACTGTGCAGCCTTTAAGGCCGGCAATTATGGCAAGGAGAATAGAAAAGAATGGAGCAGGGAAGGTGTGCCCTTTATAAACTTCGTGTTTTTTGGCAAGGACTAGGACCCGGGACCAAATGTTAGTGTCCCAGATGTTCTCCGGAGTGATCCATGGGGCTAAAACAAGAGTTTCATCCCAAAAGCTATGGAGGTCTTTTTGTTTTAATTTTAAGCCACATTGCAGAAGGAGGGCCTTAAGAGCTTGCAATTGCGGCGTCCTCTGGTGGGGAGGGAGGTTGCCCATTGCCGCGTGGTGTTGTTTGATGGGGGGGCTGGGCTGGGACACTCCTGAATCAAAGAGACTGAGAAAATAATAACCCAGATCAAAGATGATAGACCAGAGGATAATCATGCAAACCACAAGTCCTAATGCTGGGGCCAGCTGAGACATACGGATAGATTGTTTAGGACCCACGTGTCTTGTGCTTAGTGGGGGGAGGGTCCAACACAGGCTTAGGGCCGTGCAGCAGTGTGTGCCTTACGGGGGGGGGGTAGGGGAGGACAAACAAAGAAAGAAGGGGGGGTAAGGGGCTGCCTGCTCACCCACAGGCAACCGTTAGCCGTTTTTCTCTCACCAATGAAGAACTGGGCGCTTTGCTCGTCGAACTTTCAAGGACGAGGCATCGCCGAGGGGGCTACTCGCCGAGGGGGCTTCTCGAAGAACTGGGCGTTTTGCCGTTCTGCCAAACGCCGAGGGGCTGCTCACCGGCTCACGGGACGTTCAACGGGGCATCTCGCCAGATGCCGATGGGGCAGGGGGGTCACGGATGGGGTGTCTCGCTAAAACACCGACGTCGGGGCAGAGGGTCCCTGTTCAGGCGCCAGATGTTGGGGTCCCCCCCAAGGCCAGCTCAGGAGGGACGATAGGGTCTCTGCCGAATTGGGGTGAGCAGCGCGGAGTCACGACACAGACTCCGGGAGTTGGGTGAAAGTGGGAGCGAGAACCCACAAACTCCTCATTTGGTTTTGATTATAGAAAGAGGCTAGTAAAAATTCTTTGAAGTCAGCAAAAGCATAAGTTAGTAGTTATGTATACCAAAAAGAAAGTTTAGAAATGAGTTATTTCCAAACCTGAATAATTGCAAGCTTTGACTTGGCAGTCATTTGAATATGGTAATTTTGTCTCATCTCTTCATTTCCTGAACCATCTCCCCTTCCTCCTGATATACATGCTTTCTCTGTGTATAGTAACACATTCCCCTCCCAAGTTTGCAGTTAAAATGTTAATAAACCAGAAATAATTTATAAAATATTTGTCATGAGGTGTCCCAAGTGCATACAACCCAGTGTAGCAAAGAATTGATCACTTGTAGCTGGGCCACAACTAAGGTGAAATGGGAGCAGAGCCCTGGGTGTTAGAGCCACTCCGTTTTAAGGCTGGCTGAGCTCCTGTGTGTGTCTCCTCTTTGAATTATTTTTTTTGGGGGGGGTTCCAGGTATGGTTTCACTCTGGTCCAGGCTGATCTGGAATTCACTATGTAGTCTCAGGGTGGCCTCAAACTCAAGGCGATCCTCCTACCTCTGCCTCCCAAGTGCTTGGATTAAAGGCATGTGCCACCACATCCGGCTTCCTGTTTGAATTTTGTACTAAGAAACCTCTCCCCTCACCCTAGTCCCCACCCTGACTCATAATATTTAATTGTATTCTTTTCTTTGTATGATTAAAAATGGATTTGTAAAGAAATTTTTGTTACAGCTTTGTCTTTAGTATACATGAGAACATAAATATTGTATTCTGAGTTTAAGAGAACACTTGTTTATTTGAGAGAGAGAGAGAAACAGGGAGAGGAAGAGAGAAAGAATGGGCATTCCAGTGTCGTCAGCCACTGCAAACGAACTCCAGACGCATGTGCCCCCTTGTGTGCATGTGCAACACTTGTGTCATTGTGCATCTGGCTTATGTGGGACCTGGAGATTTGAACCTGAGTTCTTATGCTTCGCAGGCAAGCGCCTTAACTGCCAAGCTATCTCTCTAGCCTAAGAACACATTTTAATAAGCTTCTGGACTCATCAATACTAAGCTAATTAGTTGCAAGTTTTCCTGAAGCACCAAAACCCAGATTCCTCTAAGATCCTTCCCCCTTGTGCATTGCAAATACTTTAAGGCCAAGGTTTATATTTTATTCATTTTATGATACAGTACCTTTCAAAGTTTGGCCCAGAGATAGTTCTCATAAATGATAAATGCTTGAATGGAACTTGAGTAAACAGTGACAAAAATCATCTACGTTCTAAGAATTGGCTTCCAAAACTCTTAGGCATATTCCTCCCATGGAAATAATTTTATTCCAGAATAACCACTAGAAAAAAAAAGCCTACTGACTCCCAAGTGCATGGTTTTCTTGGTACATTCCAGCATCTGCTGTTTAAATCCACTTCAGTGTTGGAAGAATTTAGAGAATATTTTTTTTAAGAAATAAATTGATTGGGCCTAATGGTCTAGGCCTGTAATCCCTGCTACTCAAGAGCTAAGACAGGAGAATTGCAAGTTTGAAGGCCAGCCAGGGCAGCTTAGTGAGAACCCATCTCAAAAAGAAAAACCAGGGGATTATGGCTAAAATACATACACTATGTACATGGAATGAAAAGTGTTCATAGAAAGTTGGTTTTTTGTTTGTTTTTTTTTTTTTTTAAAGCACAGTCTCACTCTAGACCAGACTGACCTGGAACTCACTCTAATTCAAGCTGGCTTCAAAGAGCAATCCTACCTCAGATTCCCAAATTCTTGGATTAAAGGTATGTGCCATCATGTGCAGCTAATAACCTTTTTTAAAAAAAATACTCTTATTTATTTATTTGAGAGAGAAAGAAATACAGAAATAGGCAGGTAGAGAGAGAGAATGGGCCTGCCAGGGCCTCCAGCCACTGCAAACGAACTCAAGATACTTGTGCCTCCTTGTGCATCTGGCTTACATGGGTCCTGGGGAGTCAAACCTGGGTCCTTTGGCTTTGCAGGCAAGCCACTAAGCCATCGCTCCAGTTCCATTTCTGTGTTTTGTTTAAAGTAGAACGTGGGTTTGAAGATGTAGCACAATAGTACAGCACTTGCCTAGCATGAGGCCCTGGGTTTAATCATCAGTACCTCAAAGCAGAAAAAAACAAGATAAACTGGTGTGCTTTCATATCTTGAGCAAAATGAGGTTGGGGTAGATGGAGGTTGGAATAGAATATGTATGAAATTAAATATTTTATTTTGACTTACTTTATTTTATTTTTGAGTCAAGTCCAATAGACTTGCCTTTTTTATGCAAGAAAGAGAGAGAGAATTAGCATGCCAGGTCTCCAGCCACAGCAATGGAACTCCAGATGTGGGCACCCTCTTGAGCACTGAGTGCTTGTGTCACTGTATGTCTGGCTTCTGTGGGACCTAGAGAGTCCAACATGAATCCTTAAGGCTTCCCAGGCAAGTGCCTTAACTGTTAAGCCATTTCTCCAGCCCTAAAATATTTTATTTTTATTTATTTGTTGAAAGAGAGAGCAGAGAGAATGAATGGGCCTGCCAGGGCCTCTAGATACCACAAACAAACTCCAGTCACATGCACCACCATGTGCACCTGGCTTATGTGGGTTCTGCAGAATCAAACCTGGGTCCTTAGGCTTCACAGGCAAGTGCCTTAACTGCTAAGCCATCTCTCCAGCCCAGAATATGTTGAAATTAATTTAGGAACATAACTGCATGGATAGTTCATGGGTAATCAGTAAGACCAGTTGTTTTGTTTTGTTTTGTTTTGTTTTGTTTTGTTTTGTTTTTGGTCTTTCAAGGTAGGGTCTCGCTCTAGCCCAGGCTGACCTGGAATTCACTATGTAGTCTTAGGCTGGCCTCAGACTCACAGTGATCCTCCTACCTGGGCCTCTCCTGATGCAGAGATTAAAAGTGTACTCCACCATCCCCGGGAACACCATTTTTTAAATGGTTCGTTTGATTTAAATTAAACTTGGATTTATGTAAGTGTGACTGTTATGCTTTGGACTGAGTGTGTCTGAGTGGCTTACACGGAGACTTAAAACTACCTGAGAACACCATGGGTTTTGTCCCAAGTATGGTAGGCTTTTCAAGGAAAAACTTGTACTTTTACTTTAGTAAAGTCATGTTGTGTTATCAGCATAAGCCTTTCTGTTATTTCAAAGTGGAAAAGCAAGGGCTTAAGCTCATAAAATGGCATGAAAGCAGGGCTTTAATACGCTGTTAGATAATGTTATTAAACTGTTTTTTAAGTTGCTTTGAAAGAACTGTTATGGACTTCCTGCTGAAGCTCTGAGCTCTGATTACATATCACATAGGATAAGCAGATAGAATTGTAAAGGAGCTAAAAGCAGCAGTGTCTCAAGAAGAATCCAAGCCAAACACCCTTGTTTTGCTGTATCAGCCAATTTTTTTATTACATGTTTTATCCACAGAAGAAATGCCAACTCTGTTTTTATGTTTTTAACAAATTTGTCAAGATATAATGCACATACCATCCTGTTCGCCCATTTGAAGCATTGTAAATTTGTGGCAACCATTCCATAGTCTCTTGGAACATTTCTATCAGGCAAAAGAAATTCAGTGCCCATTCGCAGTCACTCCTCATTTTCTCCCACCAGCCTTCACAGGCAATTATTATAGGCAATTATTAATCTTTCGGTCTCTATAGATTTGCCTATTCTGGACACTTATCAATAACATAGTCGCATAACATGTGGGGTTATATGAAATTTTGTGATTAGTTTTCTTAGCTTACTGTTTTCTGGATTTAGATTTGAACCTGAGTTCTTATGCTTAGGCAAGCGCCTTAACTGCCAAGCTATCTCTCTAGCCTAAGAACACATTTTAATAAGCTTCTGGACTCATCAATACTAAGCTAATTAGTTGCAAGTTTTCCTGAAGCACCAAAACCCAGATTCCTCTAAGATCCTTCCCCCTTGTGCATTGCAAATACTTTAAGGCCAAGGTTTATATTTTATTCATTTTATGATACAGTACCTTTCAAAGTTTGGCCCAGAGATAGTTCTCATAAATGATAAATGCTTGAATGGAACTTGAGTAAACAGTGACAAAAATCATCTACGTTCTAAGAATTGGCTTCCAAAACTCTTAGGCATATTCCTCCCATGGAAATAATTTTATTCCAGAATAACCACTAGAAAAAAAAAGCCTACTGACTCCCAAGTGCATGGTTTTCTTGGTACATTCCAGCATCTGCTGTTTAAATCCACTTCAGTGTTGGAAGAATTTAGAGAATATTTTTTTTAAGAAATAAATTGATTGGGCCTAATGGTCTAGGCCTGTAATCCCTGCTACTCAAGAGCTAAGACAGGAGAATTGCAAGTTTGAAGGCCAGCCAGGGCAGCTTAGTGAGAACCCATCTCAAAAAGAAAAACCAGGGGATTATGGCTAAAATACATACACTATGTACATGGAATGAAAAGTGTTCATAGAAAGTTGGTTTTTGTTTGTTTTTTTTTTTTTTAAAGCACAGTCTCACTCTAGACCAGACTGACCTGGAACTCACTCTAATTCAAGCTGGCTTCAAAGAGCAATCCTACCTCAGATTCCCAAATTCTTGGATTAAAGGTATGTGCCATCATGTGCAGCTAATAACCTTTTTTAAAAAAAATACTCTTATTTATTTATTTGAGAGAAAAGAAATACAGAAATAGGCAGGTAGAGAGAGAGAATGGCCTGCCAGGGCCTCCAGCCACTGCAAACGAACTCAAGATACTTGTGCCTCCTTGTGCATCTGGCTTACATGGGTCCTGGGAGTCAAACCTGGGTCCTTTGGCTTTGCAGGCAAGCCACTAAGCCATCGCTCCAGTTCCATTTCTGTGTTTTGTTTAAAGTAGAACGTGGGTTTGAAGATGTAGCACAATAGTACAGCACTTGCCTAGCATGAGGCCCTGGGTTTAATCATCAGTACCTCAAAGCAGAAAAAAACAAGATAAACTGGTGTGCTTTCATATCTTGAGCAAAATGAGGTTGGGGTAGATGGAGGTTGGAATAGAATATGTATGAAATTAAATATTTTATTTTGACTTACTTTATTTTATTTTTGAGTCAAGTCCAATAGACTTGCCTTTTTTATGCAAGAAAGAGAGAGAGAATTAGCATGCCAGGTCTCCAGCCACAGCAATGGAACTCCAGATGTGGGCACCCTCTTGAGCACTGAGTGCTTGTGTCACTGTATGTCTGGCTTCTGTGGGACCTAGAGAGTCCAACATGAATCCTTAAGGCTTCCCAGGCAAGTGCCTTAACTGTTAAGCCATTTCTCCAGCCCTAAAATATTTTATTTTTATTTATTTGTTGAAAGAGAGAGCAGAGAGAATGAATGGGCCTGCCAGGGCCTCTAGATACCACAAACAAACTCCAGTCACATGCACCACCATGTGCACCTGGCTTATGTGGGTTCTGCAGAATCAAACCTGGGTCCTTAGGCTTCACAGGCAAGTGCCTTAACTGCTAAGCCATCTCTCCAGCCCAGAATATGTTGAAATTAATTTAGGAACATAACTGCATGGATAGTTCATGGGTAATCAGTAAGACCAGTTGTTTTGTTTTGTTTTGTTTTGTTTTGTTTTGTTTTGTTTTGGTCTTTCAAGGTAGGGTCTCGCTCTAGCCCAGGCTGACCTGGAATTCACTATGTAGTCTTAGGCTGGCCTCAGACTCACAGTGATCCTCCTACCTGGGCCTCCTGATGCAGAGATTAAAAGTGTACTCCACCATCCCGGGAACACCATTTTTAAATGGTTCGTTTGATTTAAATTAAACTTGGATTTATGTAAGTGTGACTGTTATGCTTTGGACTGAGTGTGTCTGAGTGGCTTACACGGAGACTTAAAACTACCTGAGAACACCATGGGTTTTGTCCCAAGTATGGTAGGCTTTTCAAGGAAAAACTTGTACTTTTACTTTAGTAAAGTCATGTTGTGTTATCAGCATAAGCCTTTCTGTTATTTCAAAGTGGAAAAGCAAGGGCTTAAGCTCATAAAATGGCATGAAAGCAGGGCTTTAATACGCTGTTAGATAATGTTATTAAACTGTTTTTAAGTTGCTTTGAAAGAACTGTTATGGACTTCCTGCTGAAGCTCTGAGCTCTGATTACATATCACATAGGATAAGCAGATAGAATTGTAAAGGAGCTAAAAGCAGCAGTGTCTCAAGAAGAATCCAAGCCAAACACCCTTGTTTTGCTGTATCAGCCAATTTTTTTATTACATGTTTTATCCACAGAAGAAATGCCAACTCTGTTTTTATGTTTTTAACAAATTTGTCAAGATATAATGCACATACCATCCTGTTCGCCCATTTGAAGCATTGTAAATTTGTGGCAACCATTCCATAGTCTCTTGGAACATTTCTATCAGGCAAAAAGAAATTCAGTGCCCATTCGCAGTCACTCCTCATTTTCTCCCACCAGCCTTCACAGGCAATTATTATAGGCAATTATTAATCTTTCGGTCTCTATAGATTTGCCTATTCTGGACACTTATCAATAACATAGTCGCATAACATGTGGGGTTATATGAAATTTTGTGATTAGTTTTCTTAGCTTACTGTTTTCTGGATTTATTCATGTTGTAGCACCTACCAGATTTTTGTTTTGTTTTGTTTTGTTTTGTTTTGAGGTAGGGTCTCACTCTAGCCCCGGCTGACCTGGAATTCACTATGTATTCTCAGGGTGGCCTCAAACTCATGGTGATCCTCCTACCTCTGCGTCCCGAGTGCTGGGATTAAAGGCGTGCACCACCACACCCAGCTTTTCAGGTTTTCATTTTTTTATGGGCAAATAAAATTCTGTTATTTGAAAATACTATATTTTGTCCGTCCACCCATTCATTTTTCTTTGGAAATATGAGTTGTTTCCTTTTATTTAAATTGCTATGCAATATGTCATGATGAATATCTGTAAGTTTTTTATGTGTACATATATTTTCCTTTCTCTTTGATGTGTGTGTGGAAGCAGGATCACAGGGTACATGGTGGCTTTGTTTAAAGTTTTTGAGGAATAAAGCTTTTCCGAACTGTAGCACCATTTTGCATTGCCATCAACAATGTCTGAGGGTCCCATCTCCCCAGCATTCATTATAGCTTCCTATTATGGCAAGCTCCATGAATGTGAAGTGTTACCTCAGGGTGTTTTGTCTCCATTTCCCCAATGACTAGTTATTAACATTGAACAGCTTTTGTCATTAACTGTTTTGGAAGAGAAGGATACATAGAAAGCACAATTGAACAGGTACTCTAAAATATAGTCTTTAAACCTAAGCAAACTAGTTTTAGACTTTTGCCTTGATTGGCTAGAAAAGCAATAAAGTTTAGTAACGAAAGGCCTACAATTTTGGCCCGACAAGAACATGCCGAATTCATTGATAGGATACGTTTGGAACGCAAGGCAGCCACCCCACCCTCAACCCCACTACCCCTGGTGTCATGCAGTAGATATATGCATTCCAGGGTAGGTGCTCACTGCCTCAGATTGAAAAAGTGAAGCTGGAAGATGAGATAGGAGGGGTTAAATATCAGAGTGGATAAGGTCAGCTGACATTGAATAAGCAAAGTATTTTAAAGAGTAGCCCACGATGTTGATATGAATATGTAAAATGTAAATCTTTCTCCAGTTTTTAGATTTTAAAATTGACAGAGACCTTATCTGGAATCTATGTAATTAAATGAATATTTGGCTTCCTTTAAGCCCCAAAGCATACAATTCTTTGTTATAATCAAGCTTTTAAAACATACATAATAAAACCATGGTGTTTTAAACAACCCAGCTATTCACATGTCATGAAAATAGATTTCAGCCAAGAACCATCTTCATGTCCTAAAAAAGACTTTGAAACTTTGTTTATATAAGAACTCTATACTCATTCCAGATTTTGTCCTTGTAATTTATTCATATGTATTAAAATTTTTAACAAGTTTCTTGACGAAGAACAGGTGAGAAAAGTCAGGAGTCGTCAGAAGTTCAGTACAGTTCTTTGGTCACCAAAATGAAGTCCCTGGACGAGAGGAAACAGATGGGTCTGGTTACATTATCCTTGCTTTGCCAAATAAACAGTTGGGGAAAACATTAAATATCCTTCAGCTAGTTATCAGCTCGGAGGCTAGGAATGTTTCATGTCTACAGCGCTAGCCTTTCAGCTGTTCAATATTTAATGACAGAGCTTGAGAAAATTTTAATCTATCATATAAAAATAGTTCATTGGAATCCTCACTGGGTGGCTAAGTGCATTCATTCAGGAAATGCTAATTATGTTAAGGCACAGTGTTGGACAGAGACTGGTGGGATTTCTTAGGGACACCTCAGGGATAAGGTAGCATTTGTAATGGCACTTAAACATGAGTACTGTTAGGATACTCATAAGGGAGAAAAAAGCTAGGCGTGGCAATTATATCTGCAAAGATCAGAAGTAAAAATAAAAACTTCCCTTCAAGGAAAAGCTAGACAGCACCCATATATCCAAGAAACACTTAAGCTGACATAGAGCAAACGATAGGACAAAGTAGTTGAAAGATAATCCAGAAGACAGGTCTGCCAGCCTTTAAAGGGCCATAGGATATATAAAGAAGTAAACAGAAAAATCCTGCCACACTGCAGAGTCAGGAGATGCTACAGACAGGGGTGATTTCCAAGTCAGGAGTGAGTGAGGAGGAGGAATGTAAGCTATTACATCTGAGCCACCTCATTGTCCCCTTCTGGGACTGAGGCACATTGTTGAGAAATAAACAAATTTAAGAAAGACATATTGAAAGTCATTTTCATCATTCCTGTTGCCTTTCAAGGTCAAAAGAAGAGTCTCATCGTGTGTGTGTGTGTGTGTGTGTGTGTGTGTGTGTGTGTGTATGAAAAGTCATTATAAAGGAATACAATTCTTTAGTTAAAAATGTTAATGGAAGCCGGGCGTGGTGGCGCACGCCTTTAATCCCAGCACTCAGGAGGCAGAGGTAGGAGGATCGCCGAGAGTTCGAGGTCACCCTGAGACTACATAGTTAATTCCAGGTCAGCCTGGGCCAGAGAGAGACCCTACCTTGAAAAACCAAAAAAAAAAAAAAAAAAAATGTTAATGGAATTTCAATTATATTACAGTAATGCTAATTTTTCTCGACTCTATCCCAAGAATTATTCACATGGTAATATATATTATATAGAGAGAATATATATTGGGCATGGTGGTTTATGCCTTTAGTCCTAGTACTCAGGAGGCAGAGGTAGGAGGATCACTATGAGTTCAAGGCCAGCCTGAGACTACATACTGAATTCCAAGTCAGCCTGGGCTACAGTGAGACCTTACCTCAAAAATCCAAAAACAACAACAACAACAATAATAATAAGGCTCAAAGGATCAGAAATTAATGGTGAAATCATCAATAGATGAAAGCTCTAAGCAAATTTTGAAAGAAAACGACCCAGCAAATTAAAACAGATGATTTGATAGGTGATAAAACAGATAATTTGAAATGACTGAAGCTATGAGTTTGTGTGTATAATTATGTACACATCAGTCAATGCTGGTATAAAAGCTGTATGAAAAAGGAAATGTAGGGCTGGAGAGATGGCCTAGTGGTTAAGGCGCTTGCTTGTGAAGCTTAAGAACCCAGGTTCGGTTCTCCAGGTCCCATGTTAGCCAGATGCACATTGTGGTAGATGCATCTGGAGTTTGTTTGCAGGGCCTAGAGGCCCTGGTGCACCCATTCTCTCTCTCTCTCTCTCTCTCTCTCTCTTCCTCTGTCCCTCTGTATCTAATAAATAAACAAATAAAAAATGATAAAAAAAAAGAAAAGGGAAATGTAGTCTTATTGCTATATTTGATCTGTAATAAACAATATTTATATACTATGATGTAAATGATTATTAATAATTTAATAGTATTGATTAATTAATATTGAAAATCATCAACTAATATTAGTCAGAGATAGAGAAAGAGGTAGTATGTAGAGAATGTCCAAATCAATTCCCTATTGAGAATTTATTCTCCCATGACTCCTAATTGAAATTACAATAAAAGTGCAGTACCTTACTGTGGATTTAAAGTCCCTGCATTGTCTCCTCCTTGGTTTCCTCCCTTACCAAACATCACTTTTCGGCATCTCTTCAGTGGTACTAGCCTTCTTTCTTGTTTGTTTGTTTGTTTGTTTGTTTGTTTGTTTGTTTGTGACAAGTCTCATGTAGCCTGTGCTGGCCTTCAGCACCCTGAGTAGCAGAGGCTAACCCTGATCCTCTTGTCTCAGTCTCCTAAATGCTGGTATTACAGGCATGAGCTATAATGTTGTAAGATCAGTTTTTTTTGTTTTTTTTTTAAATTACCATTGCATTTAGAGGAAAGAAGCTACTGTGTATGATGACCCACCACATTTTCTTCTTCTGAATTTTTTCCTCTTCTACTTTTTTTTTTTTAGGTTTTCCAAGGTAGGGTCTCACTCTAGCCCAGGCTGACTTGGAATTCACTATGTAGTCTCAGGGTGGCCTTGAATGCACAGTGATCCTCCTACCTCTTCCTCCAGAGTACTGGGATTAAAGGTGTGCTCCACCATGCGCCACCATGCCCAGCCTCCTCTTCTACTTTTAATGAGTGTCTGAACTTGTACCCACCACTAAGTTGTCATCTTCTTATCAAAGTCCCAATGAAGTATTTGGCAGCAGGGAAGTTTTTCCACTTGGTCACATTTGTAATCAGTTCATTATCAGTAAGCTGACAGAAACTTGTTTGTGCTCATTCAGAATGGGGCTCCCATGAAACCAGGCCTCCAAACACTTGGCTTTCCTTTATGATCACACCCACAGTGTATGTCCTGGTCATCTTTCCTAGAATAAAGATACAACAAACACACATACACACACACCATCTTGGGTCTGTTTTCTCTACTAATTCTGAGAATTAACACAGTTGCTTTTCTTTCCTCAAAGTTTTTCATACTTTCCCAAGTCTTGAATGCCATCATACTGTTTAAGCTAATTATCACAATGGATGGGTTTATAATATTAAAATGTCAGGTGAGAAAATGTTTTGAACCAATTTATTTTTATTTGATTTGTTATTCAGCATTTATTTTCCTAATTTTCCTTGTATACAATCAGCAGAACTTCCACCAGATTAGGTTGGGGTAGCGCAATGGAAGAATCCTGTTCTTCACATGGGAATTAATTGCAATATGGTTGCTAACCATAGCTGCACTGAGCCCTCAGCAATGGAGCAGCCCATCAAAGTGTGTTGTGAGTGCTTGGTCCCCAGCTGGTGGCAGTCTGGAAGATGGAGACTTACTGGAGGAGCTGTGCTGCTCAGGGCAGGCCGAGGTGTGTTACAGCTCAGCTTCTCCTGCCAGAGTCCAGCTCCTTCTTGCTTATCTCACTCACTCACTGCTGTTTCCACTTGCCGTGGCAGGAGGTGGTGTCCAGCCTTTGTTCATGTCGTGTTTTCCCCTGACATCATGGAGCTTCCCCTTGAGACAGTAAGCAAAAACAAACCAACCCAGGACCCCAGCTGAAAGCATAGAATAATGCGGGAGAAGGGCAAGAATACAGCCTTCTTGGGGATCACAACACCAGAAAAAGGCTGAAGGAGATAAACACAGAGAACATCCAACTCCTACTAAGCCAGATATCCAGAGACACAGAGGCTCCCAAAACCTCATCACTGAAGTAGAACTAAAATGACCCCAATGTGGCTCAGGGAAATTCACGGAAGAGGGAGCGGAAAGAATGGTAGAGCCACAAGTTGGGGCATTATGCACAGAGACTTGGCCTATCCCCCAGAACTCTTGACTACCCCCACAATGCATGACCCACATTCCCCATTGATGAGGGTCCCTTTGGAAGAGGGAGGAGGATAATGGAGTCACCATTATGAATGTAAAATAGAATAATATAAATAAAAAGTAAATTATTTTTAAAAACCCAACCTTTTCCTCCCATTGGCTGCTCTTGGTCTGGTGTTTTGTTCAAGCAACAAGAAGTATCTATAATAGACAGGGTATGAAAGATGGAGTAAGCATGGTACTACTGTTTTCTCAGCATATAGTGATTTCTAAACAAGAACAGAACACACACAGAGTGTTATTTTAATAATGTGTTGCTAAAAATACTAGATAAATCCTATATGATGTATTAATAGCCAAACAATGACTTACGGTTCAAAACTGTAGTTTCCAAATTCAGTTTAACATTAGAGTACATGAACTATTCTGTTTAAAGAATTCTATCTGAACTATTATTCTGTCTGAAGAACTGAGGTAGACTGGGGGAGGAAGTGGAAGTCAAAACATAAAGAAGTTGTGTGTCACTGCGCAAGAACCGCTCATTTCATAGACACAGGAACGTACTCGAGATGCCCTGGATAGGCTTAGAATGGACAGGATCCCAAGCAGAAACTGTGACTTCCCTCTTTTGCCTAGCCCCAGTGGACACACAGTCACAGCTGTTCAGCTTTTGGGGAAAAGAGTGGATTTCTAAAGTTTGTTCTTCTCTCTCTCAGGGAAAGATCATTCTCCCATGACGACACCTTCCACTGCAACGCAGCGAGAACTCACACTGCCGGGTTCAAACCCCTTCATGCATCTTCTCTCTTTCCAACAGATGACTAAATGCATTTTCCTCTATTTGTCCATGGAGACTCTTCCAATCATTTCCTGGCTTGATGGGAGAGGATGTCATGAACCGACCGCCATCACACTGCTCAGATTACAGTGTCAGGACTGCCTGCCGGGCAGCTGGTTTGCTTCACTGATAGAGAATGAAAGTTCTTGCTTGTAAATAGCTTTGCCTGCGCTCACCACTCTTAAATCAGTCCTGTTAGCCTTGCATTCCCCAAGCGCTGCTTCCAAAGCTTGCTCCTTGCCTGGGATGTGAGGTTTCCCGGTTACTCATATTGATAATCAGTTCCTGGAGCTTCCCACTCTGCCCGCTGAAGGCCTTGTGGCAGTTTCTTCCTGGAGCCTGATGGCTTTGAAGCTGGTAGCACTGTAGACTGTCTGTTTGCCCGTTCCTGCCATGGAGGTAGAGTGGGAGGAAGAGGAATACTTCTTTGCTTAGAATCTGAGCCATGGTAAACTTTTGAAATTTCCATTATTTTACATCATGCTTTTCACATTCATCTTTCAAAATGAGAGGTGGAAATTATTCCCAACTTGTGTCAGAACTGAAGAGAGGCCTCTTGACTCTGCATTAAAGTTCAGAATCCCATCTCTAAGTTCTACTTGCAGTTAATATGTACCGGCTTGTTTAAAGATAATTACTTGGTGAGTTTGACATTAGTCTCTAGAAAAGAGAGTTGGATCATGAGCATAGGAAAGAATGTATGCATAAATGAATGAGAAGAGGATGAGGAGAAGAAAGAGGAGTGAAAAGGAAAGAAAAAGGAACAGCACTTGAAGGAGCAAGAGAAAAAGCAATGATGAAACAAGGCTTTTTTAAAAAATTATTTATTTATTTATTTGCAAGCAGAGAGAAAGAGAGAAGAGAGACAGACAGAGAGAATGGGCACACCAGGGCCTATAGCCACTACAAACGAACTCCAGATGCATGTGCCCCTTGTGCATCTGGCTTTCATGAGTCTTGGGGAACCCAACCTGGGTCCTTTGGCTTCACAGGCAAATGCCTTAACTGCTAAGCCATCTTTCCAGCCTGAGGCCATTGTTTTTAAACAAAGCATTTATCTATACCTGTCCAAGGCACCCAGAAACTTTGAATTGCAGAATTAGTCTTTTCAAAAAGGACATTTAAATTCCTCACACAGTTTCATCTGAGCTTAGAAGGAAGAAAAGGAAAGGGGAAGGGAGAAGAAAAGAGGATACAAAAGAGAGAGAATGGAAGAAGAGGTGGAATGGAGAAGAGAGGAAAAAGAAAAGAAAGAGAAGAAAAAATAAAAGAAAAGAAAAAAAGACTAACGTTCTTGTAGGTATATGTCAATGTTTCCAGAAGCAGGGTCTAGAAATGTGGAGATTGCCAGGACTTTTGTTTTTGTTTTGAAATGGAAGTGACTTAGATAATTCTTGATGCCAACAAAAATTCCCAAAGGACTCATAGCTGATTCCCCCCCCCCGTAAAAAGATCACAATTAGCAGGGACATTCTTGTAGCATTTGAATCATTAGGAAAGAAACGTGGGTGTTGCCTAGCTCTAAACAGCCTGAAATGCTAATGTAGGTGTATAAAAACATTGGGACAGAAAGGGGAATCTGCATTGCCAGGTTGAACATTTTAAACAATGGTCATTTAAGAACAAGATGTAGGAACCTCATCTGCTGGTGGTTTCAGAATACAAGTAAGAATTAACAGGTCTTTAAAATTTTTTATTGTTTTTTTAAATTTATTTATTTATTAGATACAGAGGGACAGAGAGAGAGCGAATGGGCATGCCAGGTCCTCTAGCCACGGCAAACGAACTCTAGATGCAGGCGCCACAATGTGCATCTGGCTAACATGGGACCTAGAGAATCGAACCTAGGTCCTTAGGCTTCACAGGCAAGCGCCTCAATTGCTAAGCCATCTCTCCAGCCCAAGAATTAATAGTTTTTTAAAGTACCTTTGAGAGGGATTTCTTGGGACACAGAACAGTGAATTTCTAGCATAAGCTGCCTTCTGACCACACTGGAAATAGTGTTACTGTCCCATTGGGCAGCACAAAGCTCATTGCCCACAGTTTGAAGGCTGTAAGGGTCAGAAAAATGCAGCTGACTTTTAATATTACTGTAATCCATGATAGAAAATTTGGGGAGCTACTGTTGAGCTGAGTCACTGGAGCTCTTCAATGCAAAACTATAACATTGGGGTTTCTCTGCCATGGGTTTAATGTACCGAAGCTTCCAGAAGATGAGCATACATGACCCACAAAGTAAGGGTCATGGGAAAAGGACCACCCAACTAATAATGTGGCAAAAAATACAACATCATCAGATACACCTGAAGCCCTGCATCTGGAATTAACTCAAGGCAAAGACTGAGCAACTCAAACCCCCATACTTTCCACCCTGTGGTCTTAATAGCCCATCTGTTAAACTTCATTTGTCACAGATAGGAGCAGTTAAAGATTATCATATTTATTTAGATTTAAATAGGATTATTTTAAATAAGCAATTGGGGTAAAGGGTTGAAATCAAAGGAAATAATAGTCAATGACAATTTGTTTCATATCCAGACTTAAAGATTTTAGTGGTCAGTAATGAACTTTGAGCATTTTGTGAAGAAATAAATTAGAAAAAGAATTATTTATTCTTTACCAATAAAGATTATGTTGGATGACAGGCGTGGTGGCGCATGCCTTTAATCCCAGCACTTGGGAGGCAGGGGTAGGAGGATCGCCGAGAGTTCGAGGCCACCCTGAGACTACATAGTTAATTCCAGGCCAGCCTGGACCAGAGTGAAACCCTACCTCGCAAAACCAAAAAAAAAAAAAAATTATGTTGGGCTGGAAAGATGGCTTAGTGGTGAAGGCGCTTGCCTGCAAAGCTAAAGAACTCAGATTTGATTTCCCAGGACTCATGTAAAGCCAGATGGACAAGATGGTACATGTGTCTGGAGTTCATTTGTAATGGCTAGGGGCCTTGATTGCCCATTCACTCTCTCTCTTACACACACACACACACACACACACACTCACTCACACACACCCATATCCATTTGCCTTCTCTTTCTCTTTCAAATAAATAAAATTATATCTATCTATCTATATATATATATATATATATATATATATATATATATATATATATAAATTAAAAAAGATTACATTGATAAATTAGGTAGCTTTCCATTTTTCCTGGCCCTGGGTTTTGATGAGTTCTGCTTATGCATTAACCCCACACACTTACGTTCATTTTGCACTTTGGTTTTTCTGAAGAGCTAGCATATGAGGAAGGTCCGGCCAGCAAAGGAGACGAACGACCTCTGGTCAGAAAGAGAGAGCAGAGGGTACAGACATCTTGCAGTGGGCACAGCTTGGAGCCTTTGGGCTTGAGTTGGAAGAACTCAACCACAGGTACTGTCATGGGGTCCGCTTACTCTAGCTAGCAAGGAAGAAGGGTTTTATGCTGAGAGAGGTGGCATGCGCACAAGGGCTCTGAGAACAGCCTGCGACTGGTTTCTCAAACTTCGTAATGAACAAAGTTCGAATAAGAACATACGACCATTCGTATTTTCTTGTTATATATTTTTGTTTTGAGTTTGTGTTGTTACTAATTACTTGAGTAGACTATGTATCATGTTGAAATAGACAACTATTAGAATAATGATCACTCTTGAGGGATAACTAAAACTCCAGTCACCTATTAGCACAGGCCACCATCACTGCAGATGTGTACTGATGGCCTCCTGGTAACGAGAAGGAAAAATACACAGAGGGGAGAAATCAGCCATGAGGGAAATGTGGCTGCAGTCAGCGGAAACAACAGTAAATGATGCCATCGAGTAGCTGAATCAGAGCCGTAAACTATATTATTTTGCCATTCCATACCCCCATACCCAGAAACATAAAATAGATAAATTTTCTCAGCGTGGGCTAAATTATAAGTCATCCAATGTAAAGGTGGCTTTGAACATTAACACCAAAGGACGGGATTTCAATGCTGTTACTTCCAAAAGATCAGAGATGTCTATCCAGCGTTCCCCGGGCGCCTTCTTCCCTTCCCTTACCTATTTGCAAATATCTCCCAAGAGCTTGAATAAGGCTTTCCTCATTTGTGTTTTCAGCCTATATTTCTTGGTAGAATAAAGAATTCTTTAATTTTATAGGGTATTCACAAGTGTTTGTATCTTAAAATCATTTTTTTCAAAATATCCCACTTCTCTGTCAGTCTCTACCCAAGCTTGGCAGCTTGTTCTCTCTGGGGGACATTGCCAGCAGAGGAGGGAACAACATCAGCACTTCTGTGCTCCTAGAAGCTAGGTGAAGGGAGGAGGGACACAGGAAAGAGTGGCATTGCCCAGATACAATGTGCAAAGGAGCCATAGATTACAATGGCTGCCATTTGGGTCCCCAAGAGACAGGAAATTTAGCATAGTCAGAACATCAGGTGTTACTCAAACGGCCTTTGTGGGACTATTGTCCCTTACTAGCATGTGACCTAACCTCCCTCAACCTCAGTCCCAATAGAAAGCAGACTAAAGCCAGTCTTCGCTTCCGGTGCGACTGTGAACGATGAATAAGAAGTTTTTCTAGGAAAAGCCTTAGGTGTCCATGCGTAGGGAGTTCAGTTCTGGACCGCTTAACTAGTTCTAGAACAGATGCTCAGCATTGTACAATATTTACAGTATCCCATTCTGAGAGGAATCATCTGTCTCTCTAGTCCTAATCTCTGTTCCTCTGCTCTGGCTTTGTTTTAGGTATGAATGAAACCAATTGGTGTGAGCCAATCTGCATGTTAGCTTTAGACGGCCAGTCTATGTGTATCTATGATTTGGCTTTTGCACAATGAGCTTTTGGCTTCTATGACCCATTGGGGGTCAGTGTGGTCCTCAGGAAAGAGAAACTGTCTGCTGTGACCCACAAGAACACTCCTGTGTTAGCTGTGGGCGTGGGACCCACCCACCTGCGCTGAGTCGTGTGTTAGGAAGACATGAATTGCGATCCAAATTGTTTTAGTCTTCATTACCTTAGAGATTGCTTGCCTGTGAATCATGTGACAGACAGAAATTGATAATTAACTTTTTAAAAATATTTATTTGCAAGCACCAAAAGACAGGGAGAGAGAGAGAGAGAGAGAATGAGAGGAGAGGATGCATGTGCCAGAGCCTCCTGCTGCTGCAAATGGACTCCAGATGCACCAGCACTTTGTGTATCTGGCTTTATGTGGGTGCTGGGGAATTGAACGTGAGCAGCGAGGTTTTGCAAGCCAGCACCTTCCCTGCCATGCAATCTCTCCAGGCCAATATTTAACTTTTTAAATTTCCAAGTGCCAGAAAGCCCCAAGTCACTCCATGATCTGAAAATTACTTGTGAAGCTGTCCTTTTCCTTTATGTGTTTTGTCAGCCTTTGGGATATTAACCGTGTGGCTTTGAATCCCGTCAGAACTATGCACTCCCTATGTTCCTCAGAATGAAGAAATAGCAAAGGCACCTCACTTCCAGCAAGTTCTTTCCTATGACAAGCGTAGCAAAGTGTAGAATTCTACATTTTAGAAGCCAAGACCGATTTCTGTAACATTCTTGGTATTGTTTTGTTCTGACTCCAAATTCCAACAAATAGAAGCCAAGTCTTTCTTTGATTAGACTAGAAGATAGAGACCTTGCTGCTGCCTGCCTCGTGCTCTCTTGTTAAGTCCCCTGTCCCATTCCTCAGCCACAGTCAAATCTAGACCTGAACTGTCCTTGCAGAGCGCTGGAGAACAAAGTTTGTCCGCTTTCCAAAACCAGGTTTGGACCAACTAGGAAAAGTTCCTGGAGGCAGATTTAGACAAAAGAACCCGCCCTCTCTTTTTCCATCCCTCTGTAACTCCCCCAGTGCTGCCCACGTGGGAGAGCGCTCTGTAGGATCGGGACTCTCATGGCCATAGTTCTCAAATCTCAGGTTCTTAGCCCTGTTGACCAAGAATTGAGAATGCAAACTCACAGGAAGCGGGAATTGTGAAATTCATTTTAAGGCGAGTTAAGATTAACAGGCAAAGCAGAAAAATATGTAAGCCAAAAAGAAATTCTTTCCCAGGGAAAGGGGATAGGAGCTGGGAAAGATCCTCCTTACATAGGGAAAAGTCTCTCTCTGGGGAAGAAGCCACAGGGGCAGGGGCTCACACACATGGAAAAGCACAGCAGGAAAGCCCAAGCCCAAAGAAATTCTTATGCCCAGCTCAGAAAGATCCCCTCACGCAGGGTCGGAGAGAAGCAAAACCTGAGAAGCCAAAAGGTTAAGAGAACTAAGAGCAGACACACAGGTCTCGGGCCCATGTCTGTGAATCCTACATCCAGTTAGAATGAACCTCATCACCAGACTCAGATGTGTAAGGAAGGACCCAAGTGGTTAATGGGTCCAAAGGAACACTGACTCCAGGGCTAAACTCATGTATCTGAAGAAGCAGCAGGAAGCTGTTGCTGAGGTGTGCTTGAAAGGTTGTTGCTTGGAACCATCTTGGATGAGGAATGATCAGATGTGAGTCCTAGTTCTGCCTGGGCAGGCAAGGCAGCATCCATGTTTGAAATAGGCCAAGTCCCTCACTAACTACAGAAAAAAAAAAAAAAAAAAGGCTACCTTATTCCTAATCATTGTCTCCACTACATCTGCTATTCAGACTTGTCAATCTGACCTTTCTTCATAAAGAACCTGCTGGGCAACGGGAAGAGACGAATGCTTCCACACCTTTTATACCTTTTGACCAGCAGCCATGCAAGCCATCTTTTCTTTTGTGAGCCATTCAGTGTTTCTTTCTGATCAGGAGTCTTAGGGGACAAGGTCTCTTTTTGCAGTTGTATAACCCTGGGCAAGTCTTTCATGTCCTGAGGACTTGAAGCCTCACTCCCTGATGCTAGGTCAGATAGTCTCCTACACTCCTTTGAGCCCCAGTGCCCCTCACATTACAGAATCCTTGCCAGTCTCCTATGAGTGACTGGGCCTTCCTCTTGGGTGACTTTGGTGTGGTGGTGGAGTTAAGACTCATAAACAAAAGTGAAGTGTGATCAGTATAAGGTCATATGTTTTGAAATGCTCCAGCAGCTGACTGCTGAGGCTCAAAATTTTGATTGCAAAGCTTCAAAATAATACTGAATGTAGTCAGTAAACAAATCTGTGAGTTCTTGGGAGGCCAAATATCATCAACAGTCTTTTGCAATTTGTTGCAGTAGGGACAGACATCTGCAAATTGTAGATATTTACATAGATGAAACACAATACTCTAAGGGGATTATACTGTATCTCAGTAAAACTGAACTGTCTAGTCACCATATTGTAAATTTAATTCCAACCAAAATTTTTTGTTAAGCCTTTTGGAGCAGTAGGACACGGTATATAAACATGTTAAGACTCGGCTGCTCTCCAGAGGCCAGACTCCAAAACGCAGTAATTCTCCTTCCAGCTGCTGAGAAGATAATGTCCTGTTTGAGTCACACTGAAACAACTTTAACAGAACCATTAGACTCCTTATGAGCTAATGCTTCAAACACCCAGAAAGATCAAGCCACATTTAGGTATTTAGAACAATGGCCATAGTTTGGGTGAAAATTTCTACCCATACTTGACAATGAAACAAAATCCCCATTCAAAAAATAGCCTCTAGTTTCCACTCTGCACATAGAAGGCCATCAGAAAAACAAAACAAAACAAAAAACAAACAAAACAAAAAAACTAGTGCTAAAGTTTGACCTTGAAATTTCAATATCCCACAATGCCAACTTGAATTAAAGTAACACTCAGACTTTTGAAAATCTTGAAAGTGGCTATCATTTCCATTATCTTTTTTTCTAACCACCATTGTACCATGGAGGAAATTGAAGTTTACGGAATTAACTTCCTTTTTATGACATCAAGACTCCTAAACTTTTAAGTTTTGTGTTTCTTTTAAAGCCATGTCAATTTAAAGCATTAAGTAAAGAAGGCAGACATAAATATAGATAAAAATAGATGTGGGTTAAAGAATACAAAGTTCTGACAAGACAGAAAGAACAAATTCTCAAAATTTTTTTATTTTTTTATTATTTTATTTTTATTTTTTTTTTTTTGAGATAGACACAGAGAGAGAGACAGGCAGACAGAGAGGGAGAGGGATAGAGATGGGCGCGCCAGCAGTCTCTCAGCTGCTGTGAACGAAATCCAGATGTGTGTGCCCCTTTGTGGTCAAGTGCGGCATTGTGTCCTTGTGTCACTTGGCATCTGGCTAAACATGGGACCTGGAGATTGGAACCGCTGGAGATTGGAACCAGCGTTCTTAGGCTTAGCAGGCAGGCGCCTTAACCACTAAGCCATCTCTCCAGCCCAAATTTTTTATATAAAATAGTGTCACAATAATAATGCATAGTAGGCTTTACATGTTCTCATTTCCCAAAAAGATAGCTATATGAAGTAACGAATATGTTAATTAGCTTGATGTAATCATTCCACGGTGTATGCATATTTCACAATATGATGTTAGAAAGCAGAATAAGTAAATAAAGATAGACAGATGTATTTTTCCTCATATCACATTTATGGGGACAAGAGAAGTCCTTAAGAAAGATCTCCTCTTCTATGATTTCTTTTTCTTCCCTGTCCTTTTCCAGTGCTTCAAATATGCATTGAGCTTTCCAAATATCAGGCCTAAGTATAAATTTCAGAAAAAGCCAAAACCCACAGCATTGTGAATAATTTTTTTTAACAAGTTCTTCAATCCTTAAGGATTCTTTGGGGTACTTACTGTGCATTGGCTGGGCTTCTCCAGGACTGGCACCTGGCCTGGTTTTCCATTTCCCTCTACTGCTATCTGCTGGTGGTAGATCCGTAATGGCAACTTCCAGAACAGATCATGTGCTCAGTCACATTTCTGAGGTCTAACTCCAGGAGAGTCTGGCTGCATATCAGGATCACAAGAGACATGACAAACTTTGACAGCTAAGTCCTACTCCCAGAGATTCTGAATGGGTTTAGTCTGAGGTAGATCACTGGTATTTTTTGGAAAGTTCACCAAAGAATTCTAATATGTAGCTAGGGTTGAGAACCACAGCCCTAAGCAATCAAATCTCACCAGAACACATAATGTGAAGGTTGATGTAACTGAGAAAAATCTGCATTCGATTTTGCCATATCTTGACCAGTCACCAATTCATTTCATACCCTTAACACAACTCACTTCAATCTGTGTTTTTTTATGGATTAAGAAAAATTGAAATCAATTATTTTCTCTGTAAGCTTTCTGGATTTTCCTCATGACTAACTAGGAATACAGCCTAAAATAAGTCAACTCTATTCTTTTATCACATTTCATGTTATAAGCTATGATATCAACGATTACTAAAAATAAAATGAGTTATGAAAAATGTATAATTCAAAAAGAACTAGGTTTTCATTTCATATTAATGTTCTTATAAACTTAGCATTCCTTTGCCATGAGTTCTAACACAGACTAAGAAACCAGAAGCCTGCTTACTTAGCAGGTAGTGAAATAGTAATTTACTTGAGCTTGAATTTCTGTCATATTATGAGGAAAACATAAAATTTGCCAAATATGAAAATAATGTAAGCTTTAAACACACACACACACACACACATCACATCATATATAGATTGCATTTCACATATGTTGTTATAAATGAGTTAGAATAAGGGTTTAATTTTGGGGAGTTTAAAAAATGTTTCAAGAGCCTGAAGACATGGCTCAGTGGTTAAGGCACTTGCCTGCAAAGCCTAATAACCCAGGTTTAATTCCCCAGGACCCACATAAAGACAGATGCACAAAGTAGCATCTGGAGTTTGTTTGCACTGGCTGGAGGCCCTGGTGTGCCTATTCTCTCCCTCTCTCTCCCCTTCTCCTTGCAAATAAATAAATAAAATATAAAAATAAGAATCAGGGGCTGGTGAAATGGATTAGTGGTTAAGGCATTTGCCTACGAAGCCTAAGGACCCCTGTTCGATTCCCCAGGACCCACGTAAGCCAGACGCACAAGGGGGCACATGCATCTGGAGTTCATTTGCAGTGGCTAAAAGGCCCTGGCATGCACATTCGCTCTTTCTATCTGTCTCTTTGTCTCTCTCAAATAAATAAAATAAAATAAGAATCAAGGAGCTGGAAAGATGGCTTAGTGATTAAGGAGCTTGCCTGCAAAGCCTAACGACCTGGGTTCAATTCTCCATTGCCCACATAAAGCCAGGTGCGTAAAGTGGTGCATGCATCTAGAGTCCGTTTGAAGTGCCTCGAGGCCCTGGTGCACCCATTCTCATTCTCTCTCTGTCAGTCTCCCTTCTCTCTCTGCTTATAAATAAATACTTTTTTTTAGAAAAAGATTCAAAGAATATATATTGAGAAAAGCAAGCATTAATTTTGTGTCCCACAGCTCTGCAGGTCGAGAAACTTCCCCACACCATGGCAAGCACTGCTCAAATGACAACATAACCTGCTGTTGTCATTGATCCTCATATTATTGGGTTGCTTTTTATCTTCTTGACACAAGATGACAGAAAGACCATGTCATCCGCTGGATATGAGAGGCCTTGTCACTCTGACCTGCGGGAGCCCTTGGTATTAAAGAAATTGCAGCTGTGGCATTTTCTCCTTAACTGGGTGATCTTTTGTGAGCTTTCTGGGAAAAAAAAATAATCTAAAGATCAAACAAGCAAAAGACTCATATGGTATTATTTATTTTTTTTAGGTTGCTTCTTGGCTTTTAAAAGTTTATGAAGACAAAAAGTTTACATGCTTGTTAAAGAGTAATGATTTCTCAGTGTGATGCATGATGAGAGAGAATTGTTAGTTTCTATTTGATAGGGGAGAAACACCCTTTTCAAAAAGGAATATATTTATTTCTTGACAAGATGGATCTGACAATTTCACTGACCTTAAAAGAATTTTCCATAAATAAAGCGCTTGCAAAATTAAAATGTATTTCCCCCAAAATTAAAAATGAAGCTACCATGTAACTCAGTAGTCTTATTTTTAGAATATATTTTATTTACTTATTTATTTGAGAAAGAGAAAGAGGCAGAGAAAGAGAGAGAGAGAGAGAGTGTGGACACACAAGGGACTCCAGCCACTGCAAACGAACTCCAGACATGCGCTCCCTTGTGTATCTGGCTTATGTAGGTCCCAGAGAGTTGAACCGGGACCCTTTGGCTTTGCAGGCAAACGCTTAACCGCTAAGCCATCTCTCCAGCCTTCAGTAGTCTTATTAATAGCTATATATCTCAAGGAAGCAAAATCAATATGTCAAGGAGACATTTATACACCTGTGTCCAGTGATGCACTATTCACAGTAACCAAGAAATGGAAATACCCAAGTGTGCACCAGCTGATGAATGCCTAAGAGTAACAGTAGATATCATTCAGCCGTACAATAGAAAATGAATCTTACTATTTGTGGCAACATGAATGGAACGAGACACCATTAGGTTAAGTGAAACAAGTTAGGCACAGAAAGACAAGGGCCGCGTTTCTCACCCAGATGTCAAGCCTGAAGAAACCTGCAGAAACCTCAGGGAAGTTGAGAAGAAAGGAGGGGCTAGCAGAGGCTAGGGGAGGAGGAAGGGAAGAGAAGAAGTTGACAAATAGGCACTACATTACAGTTAGATAGAAATAAGAAAAAAAAAAGCTCAGAGTATTACTGTCACTAGGGTGACAACCATAGATAATAATTATGTTCTAGACACTCAAAAAGGTAAAAGAAAGGATTTCAAATATTTTCACCACAATGATGATTTTTAAAATTTTTATTTATTTATTTATTTATTTGAGAGAGTGAGAGAAAGAAGCAGACACATACACACACACAAACAGGGAGAGAGAGAGAGAGAGAGAATGGGCACGCCAGGGCCTCCAGCCACTGCAAACTCCAGATGCATGCGCCACCTTGTGCATCTGGCTTACATGGGTCCTGGGGAATCAAACCAAGGTCCTTTGACTTTATAGGCAAATGCCTTAACTGCTAAGCCATCTCCCCAGCCCCTACAATAACATGAATTAGACATTATGTTGTATATCAGTTTAAAAACATTTTTTTTGTTGTTTGTTTTTTTGAGATAGGGCCTCACTCTGGCCCAGGCTGACCTTGAATTCACTATGTAGCCTCAGGCTGGCCTATAACTCGTGGTGATCCACCTCCCTCTGCCTCCCCAGTGCTGGGATTAAAGGCATTAAACGTGTGAACCGGGCCATATTTTTTAAAAGATAAGGAAATGTGAAAGAGAGGCAGAGAAAATTCAGTTGATTCTGTTCTTATTGACTGATTGCAATCTGATTTAAATTCTGAAAATATTGTGCAATCATTTATTCCCATGGCTGAAGAAATGAGTTACAAAACGAGGGAGATAAGATCTTAAAATAATTTGAAAACAATTCACAAGCTCAATCGCTCACTCTGGTTCTATCTGAAGATCAAATCATCATCCTGTGAGTTAGCAAATATTTTAATTTTGGATTTAGCCAAGTTTCCAGTTCTGATCATTTGGAACAGATCCGGAGAGGGATAGTGTGATTTAACGTTTCCAGTTAAAATTATTTTGTACATGGGAGGAAATCATTTCAGTGTCCTTTGATATTGCAAAGTAAACAGCTAGTGCTAAATTCCTAAGATTTGTGTCAATATCAGCCGAAATGTGATCACAAAAATGAGCTGTGACACCTGGTTCTATTTAAAATTAAATTGGATTACTCACAGAGACCCAGTGTACTGAATTTAAATATCACCAAATTGTTTAAGAGGGAAAGCTAAATTTGGAGGCTATGTTTAAAACGAAGTATGTGTTGGAAGGTGGAGGGAAGGTGACCTAGAGAACTTACCACTATGTGACGATATACAATGAGCCAATCAGAAGGGCCAGACTGAAGATTGATGTTTTGCTCTGGCCACCGACTTCTCACTGCATTGGGGGACGCCCTTGTTGAATACATTAATGATTATTAACATCTTTTTAAAAAAGATTTACAGAGAGAGAGAGAAAGAGACAGAGAGAGAGAGAAAATGGGCATGCCAGGGCCTCTAGCCGCTGCAAACGAACTCCAGACGCATGTGCCACCTTGTGCATCTGGCTTACGTGGGACCTGGAGAATCGAACCTGGATCCTTAGGCTTTGCAGGCAAGTGTCTTAACCACTAAGCCATCTCTCTAGCCCTTATTAACACCTTTTTAGTTCTTTTGATAAATGCCATCACTACTCAGAAGTTCCCTCCACCCCAATTTCTTGCTTTACCCAAGTGCACTTTGTCTTCTGAATGTTGAATTCCAGAGTTTTTGTTCTCCAAGAAATGTTGTTGGGGAAGGTCTGCTGTATTTCAATTACCTTGTAGACATGTAGCAAAATTATGAAGGGAAAAATATTTAGAGCCTTTATAAGAGTTACACATGTGGGATTGCTATTTCTCAGGACAAAAACAAGCTATTCAAGAGATTACATTTGTCAAAAAATGAATGCCAAGAATATGCTGACAGCAGAAACCACAGGCCAGCCTGATTCAAGATTTTAGGAATAACAGCAAATTCACAAAAAGAGTTATGAGGCTGTCTGCCTACTAAATACATTCAAATTTGTTTGTTTCATTTTGTTTTGTTTTTAAAGGTTTTAAAAAATATTTTATTTATTTATCTGAGAGAGAGAGAATAGGCATTCCAGCACCTCTAACCACTGCAAACGAACTCCAGATGCATGTACCACCTTGTACATCTGGCTTACATGGATACTGGGGAATGGAACCTGGGTCCTTAGGCTTTGCAGGCAAGCGCTTTAACTGCTAAGTCATCTCTCCAGACCTCTTGTTTTGTTTTGAGACAAGGACTCATAAAGTCCAGGGTTCCAGGAACTCACTGTGCAGCCAAGATTGGCCTTGAACATCTCCCAAATTCTAGAATGTGCCTTTATTCCCCGCATATTTGAAATGTTTCATGATTAATTTTTAATGTCAGTATTTAATTTCATAGTACCCTCCTTAATTTTCATGTTATGGATGTAAACAGTCAGCCATAGGTATACCTTGGGGAAGAATTGTTTGTAATTCAGAATGTCAGTTTTGTAAAGAAAAAGCTCTATTATAATAATTTCAAGGCAGGAATTGGCCATTTTAGCAAATTGCAAGCTCCCTAGGGCAGCACGGTTTGTGCCACGTGTCTGTTGTCTGCAGCTCCAGTGTTCTGGCTCATACCTAGAGTAGAACTATGTAAACAGTCAATACCTATTCTTACATCTAAATTGCTATCAGCAAAACTAAAGATTTGGAGGACTTACCTAGGTTTTTATTTATTTATTTATTTATTTATTTATTTATTTATTTATTTATTTATCATTATTATTATTTTGGTTTTTTTGAGGTAGTGTCTCACTGTGGCCCAGGCTGACCTGAAACTTACTATGTAGTCTCAGGGTGGCCTCGAACTCAAGGCGATCATCCTACCTCTGCCTCCTGAGTGCTGGGATTAAAGGCGTGCGCCACCACACCCAGCTCTTACCTGGATTTTAAATAAGGCTCATGTAGTGCTTGGTTCTGCCTCCATCCTTCAAGGGGAAGTTGCTGTCAAATTGGAAAGTCAGGAAGGGATTTTAGCTTTGACTTTGATTTGTGTTTTCTGAATCTTTAGACTATTTGTCTTGGTGTTTGTGATGAGAGAGACAGAATGGTCACAGTTAAGCTATCCGTGTGTCTTCAGGGGGTCGTGGATAGTGGACATGCAATACAGTTAGGGAAAGTGATAGTGATGTTCCAGTAGACAACTGAAGCTGTCTGTATAACTTTTTTTTTTTTTTTAATTAGGATTCTTTTTTTAAAAATATTTTATTATTTATTTATTTGAGAGAGAGAGATACAGAAATAGGCAGGTAGAGAGAAAGAGAGAATGGGTGCGCCAGGGCCTCCAGCCACTGCAAACGAACTCCAGATGCATGCACCCCCTTGTGCATCTGGCTTACGTGGGTCCTGGAGAATCGAGCCTCGAACCAGGGTCCTTGGGCTCCATAGGCAAGTGTTTAACTGCTAAGCCATCTCTCCAGCCCAACTTTTTTTTTGAGGTAGGGTCTCGCTCTAGCCCAGGCTGACCTGGAATTCACTATGTAGTCTCAGGGTGTCCTCGAACTCACAGCAATCCTCCTACCTCTCCCTCCTGAGTGCTGGGATTAAAGGTGCACACCACCACACCCAGCAAAACTTAAGGTATTTTTGCATTTTGGTCTTTTGAGTTGACATTCTGAGGAAATTAGCCAAGCTTAACCACTTCAGTTTCACCTGATGGTCCCCGAGTAACTAAGTGATTAACATGCCCTAGGCACTAGTTCCTACCAATTGCTGGGGATTCCCACCTTGAAGGAACATAATGTTGTGAAGCTGAGTGCCACGCTGGGTATTTGCCCCAACTGATGGGTAAAGGTAGCTGAAGCTGCTTGGAGGAGTGGTGGTCCTCATAGGGAAATTCTCTCGGAGCCCAAAACAATTCTGTGACCAAACTGACTTAGTGTGAATCGTGATCACTTCCAGATTCCTGGAGTCCTCGAGAGCATGTGAGTGTTCCATTTTATGGAGGGCAGTGAGGAAGTGACTTCTTAGACCATGTCATCTGTTAGAGTGGGAGCTTCAAATTCTTGAATTGCTTGGGGAATAAGGATGACTAATTATATGATAAGACCAAGGCCAATAGCCTAGAAATTCTCTGATACAACACTATATAGAGGGAGGTGTATCACTCAAGACCTCAAAACAATGAGCAAAGGGTTAAAAACCTCAGAGAAAGAGAAACAGAAAAATATCAGTAAGCACATAAAAAAATGAATCTAGAAGAATAATTCTTTGTTATGCATAAGGAAATTAAAATAAATTTATACTAAAAAGCAAACATCTTGCTGGGCGTGGTGGCACACATCTTTAAGGAGGAGGAGGATCACCATGAGTTCAAGGCCACCCTGAGACTACATAGTTAATTCCAGGTCAGCCTGGGCTAGAGTGAAACCCTACCTCGAAAAAAAAATCTCAAACTATCTTTTCTTTTATTTGTAAGAGAGAGAGAGAGAGAGACACAGAAAGAGAGAGACAGAGAGAGAAAGAGGCAGAGAGAGAATGGGTGCACCAGGACCTTTCAGCCACTATGAACGAACTCCAGACGTGTGCACCCCTTGTGCGCATGTGCGACATTGTGCGCTTGTGTCACTTTTGTGTCTGGCTATATGTGGGACCTGGAGATTTGACCAGACGTTCTTAGGCTTCACAGGCAGGCGCCTTAACCACTAAGCCATTCTCCAGCCTTCAAACTATCTTTTTAATATATTTTTATTTATTTGCAGACAGAAAGAGAGGGTGAGAGTATGAGCATGCCAAAGACTCTAGCCACTGCAAATGAACTACAGGTGCATGTGCCACTCCATACATCTGGCGAATCAAACCCTGGTTGTTGGGCTTTGCAGGTAAGCACCTTAACCACTGAACCATCTTTCTCCAGGCCTCAAACTATCTTTAAAGAACCTTTGGGAACTGTGTTTCTAGAAAGTACGTCAGAAACATTCATCTGATAGTTGGATTAAGTAATTAAGTTTAAAAAAAAAAAACTAACTTAGCCAGGCATGGTGGCACACACCTTTAATCCCAGCACTTGGGAGACATAGGTAGGAAGATCGCTGTGAGTTTGAGGCCAGCCTGAGAATACATTGTGAATTCCAGGTCAGCCTGGACTAGAGTGAAACCCTACCTTGCAAAACCAAAAAAAAAAAAAAAAAAAAAGCCTTCTCATTTCTCATGAAATCCAACTTGCACTTTTGTTAAGATGATGTTATTGGAGGAAGAAAGTACAGTTTTCAAAGGGAAAAAGAGGAGGTGCTGGAAATCACCTTGTTTGATGCTGACATCAAAGTATAACAAACATAGAAGGAAGTATGTTGATACTGGCCAAGCTGAAATAATGTAGTGATTGCCCTGCAAAGATCAAGTAATGTGAGTTGGATTTGTTTCACCAAAAAGGGCAAAATTTAGAAGTCCGGGGGACTCTTATTTTGCAGGCCAAATTAGTTCATACAGACAGACACTCCCAGGGACTGTAAAGCCACCTGGCTTTGTCCATTCTTCTTATTTATTATTCATTTATTTATTTGCAAACAGAGAGAGAGAGAGAGAAGAGAGACAGGCAGAGAGAATGGGTGCACCAGGGCCTCCCATCAATGCAAACGAACTCCAGACACATGCACCTTTATATGCATCTGACTTTACGTGGGTACTGGGCAATCGAACTTGGGTCGTTAGGCTTTGCAAGACAAGTGCCTTGACCACTGAGCAATCTCTCCAGCCCCATTCTTCTCTTTCAGCCAATCCAACATGGGCTATATTTCCTAGTCAGCCAAGGCAAGGGGTTGGACCTCAGTTCTACAGATATGTCCACCATGCAAATCATCTCATTTCTTTGAAACTTCAATTCTCTCTCTCTCTCTCTCTTTTATTATTTGAGGGAGACAGAGAGAGAGTGGCTTCTCAGCCACTGTGAATGAACTCCAGATGTGTGCACCCCCTTGTGGGCAAGTTTGGCATTGCGCCCTTGAGTCACTTTGTGCATCTGGCTAAAGGTGGGACCTGGAGAATCGAACAGGTGTTCTTAGGCTTGGCAGGCAGGTGCCTTAACTGCTATGCCATCTCTCCAGCCTTGAACCTTCAATTCTCTTTCAGCACAATGAGGACAACCTAAACCCTAACTTCATAAAAATTAAGGGAGGCTTCAATGAAAAGAGCTTCTCCTACTTCCTGCAGTGGAGCACACGGCCAGTGGTGGCGTATGCCTTTAATATTTTATTTTTTTATTTATTTGAGAAAGAGAAAGAGATACAGAAATAGGCAGGTAGAGAGAGAGAGAGAGAGAATGGGCATGCCAGGGCTTCCAGCTACTGCAAATGAACTCCAGATGCTTGTGCCCCCTTGTGCATCTGGCTTACGTGGGTCCTGGGTCCTGGAGAATCGGGCCTTGACCCGGGGTCTTTAGGCTTCACAGGCAAGCGTTTAACTGCTAAGCCATCTCTCCAACCCTGCATCTGGTAGTTTTCATCATCACATGCTGTGCTCTTTTCACCAGCCTGCCCATCCTGAACTCGCTCTCTCCTTTGGCCTTCCATTGAGTCACATAAAGTCAGTCTCAACTTAGGCCCTGTCTGCTCCAAGGAGCATTCACTGAGTACATTAGTTTATATGCAAGTTCTTTTCCTCTGAACTCATGATTCGTGTATGGTGTCTGTGGTGGAGCTAAATGCTTGGTTATGTTCTTTCTTATGTTACGTGATGCTTGTTTCATGAAAATTAGTCATAAGCCGGGCGTGGTGGCACACGTCTTTAATCCCAGCACTTGGAAGGTAGAGGTAAGAGGATCGCCGTGAGTTCAAGGCCACCCTGAGACTACATAGTTAATTCCAGGTCAGCCTGGGCCAGAGTGAGACCCTACCTCAAAAAACCAAAAAAAAAAAAAAAAGAATACATCACCACTTGCCAGCAAAGGTATCGGTGTTGCTCCCATTCCCATTGCAGTCGTGAAGGCCAGGGTGTGAATTTTCCAGGCCCAAAGTCAAGAGCAACTAAGAGGCAAGTCAGCAAGACGTTCAATGAAATGACAGGGCCTTATGAAGTAGCGTGTGGGCTTTGGAGGCAGGTGAAGCAGATTGGAATCTGTGACCTTGAGACGGTGACCTAACCTCTCTGAGCTTTGTTTGTCTCACCTGTGAAACTAGGCGGGCATGACTTCCCTCGGAGAGTTGTGACAAGATCAAGGAGGTCAGTGCACACATATGGCTCCTGGTTCAGTGCCCAGCAAGGTTGGGTAGATGGTAGAAAAGGCAGACCCTTTCCATTCCTCCCTCTGACGTCAACAATGAGAGGTGACTTCTACAGCTTCAACACTCCCTGCCCCGGTTAAACTGCACCGAGAAAGTGCATTGTTTGTTGACTTCTGAGCAAAGTGAAAGACTTCTGTTAATGACGAATGTTGTAATCTCTTGTGCTTACTGTTGAGTCTCAGAGCCCCCTCCTCATCCCCATCTCAACTGGCCAAAGATGAAGTCCTTCTTCAAAGGTCTCACTTCCCCCAAAAGGACTTGCTGGCTCAGTGGGGGATCTAATAAGCCTGTCTCCTTCCTTGAGCTCTGACCCCCACCCCCACAAGCTCCTCTCCACTGGACAAGCTGTCACGCACCAAGAGCACGCACATAAAAGGTCAAGTGCCATTCTACTGCCTCGCTTGCTTTGTGCCTCTTTCCTGACACAAAGGTGTGTTTTTCTGAATTTCTCCTGCGTCTCATTTGCTTTTCCTTCATATACAAACCTCCTCTCTTTTCTCTCTTGTCCTCTTCTTTCTCCTCCTCCATCCCCTTTCTCTTTCTTCTTCTCTCTGTCTTAATTTCTCCTCACTCCTCGCATCACAGCTAGCACCTTGCTCTCCTCTCCCTGCTGACCTATCACAAGCTATCTTCTGGGCTCACAACCTGCAATCAGATTTGTGGTAGTTTGAATAGACAGCCCCCAATATGTTCAGTGTTTTATGAGTTTGTAGTTTGCATCTGCAGCCACCTGGCTGGAGGCAGTATCACTGGGCAGATCTTAAGGTGTGGTGGTGGGTTTGAGATTTCAATCTAAAGATATGCAAAGTGTGCCTAGCTGGAATACCTGAAGTGTGTTCTGCTTTGTGGCTTTTGGCTTGTGGCTTCTCTCTGTGTGTTTGGTCCTGTGAAAGGTAGGCCAGCTTCTTCTGCCATTATGGAACTTCCCCTGGATCTGTAAGCTTCAATAAATATCTCTTCCTCCATAACTGTGCCTGGTCTGGAAGTTCATCTCAGCGAGCCTGATGCTGTCTGCTACAAGATTCTTCCAGCTTCTTACTCCTCTGGCCTTGTCTAAAAACTCCTGTTTTGAGCTCCCTAATCCCAGAATTGTGGTCTCAGAGACTCTGTATTTTCAAACCTCTGTCACCAAGAAGCTCTGGTCCACACAGCACTAAGAATTCCATGATTGAAACCAAGAGGAGACCTGATGGACCCGTGGGCCCTGAAGTTGAACCCTGTGGAAGATTTTTGCCTTGTGAAAGTAGAGCCTCCTTTTCACTTTAACGTGACAGGCAGTTATTATAATGCTTAGCATGCTGCCAGAATCTTAAGTATAAAAGTGACCAAATTATGACTTTCCTCACAGAGTCCACAGATATTTTTGGGGAATAACATAGTTGACCTTTCAATCCATGGATTCAACATCTGTGGATTCAACCAACTGTGGATTGAAAGAAAAATGTGGAAGAATTATGACTGTATTGAACATACAGAGTTTTCACGGTGTAATTCTCTAAACAACACAGTGTAACTATCCACATTGTCTTGACTGAAATGAGTATTAAAGGTGATCTGGAGGTTTGAAGATATATGGGAGGATGTACTTGGGTTCCGTGAATACGTCATATTGTGCCATGTTATACAAAGGACGTGAGCCTGGTGGATTTTGAAATCCACTGGGAACCCTAGAGCCAGTCCCCTGCGGACGCTCACAAATAACTGTATTTGCAAGTAGTCTTTGCGGATGTGCGCGCTGTAGATGAATGCTTACAGAGTGATGTCAAACCGGAAATGGGACCATCAGTTCTGCCTTGGAGGGGAAGCAAAGAGCTTTGGGATGCATGACATTTGAGCTGGACTTGTGGGTCAAATATTTGCTAAGTAAAGACGTACCAGACAGAAAGAGTTTGCAGCATTGCAATGACTTCCCCATAATTGTCCCTTTCGTTTCTGTGTCACAGAGAGTTAATGAGGCCACACGGACATGGTTTTAACAACCTGGATGGTTGGTACTCTCCAACCCAGCAGGTTGGTTAAAAAAAAAAAACAAAAAAACAGGGGCTGGAAATATAGCTTAGCAGTTAAGGCGCTTGCCTGCAAAGCCAAAGGACCCCAGTTCAATTCCCCAGGACCCACATAAGCCAGATGCACAAGGGGGCACATGCATCTGGAGTTTGTTTGCAGTGGTTGGAGGCCCTGGCATGCCCTCTCTCTCTCTGTCTCTTTGTCTCTCCCAAATAAATAAATTAAAATATATATATATATATATATTTTTTTTTTTTGTTTTTAAAAAGGCTGAAAAACTATGTAAAACTCAAACAGATTGCAAAGGGGAGAGGAAGCTGTAAGTATGAAAACACTTTGACGATCATGAGTAATGTACAAATGCCTGACAGCCACCAGGAGGCCATGTGAAGGCTGCCCCTTTCTCAAACTAATGGTGACACTAGTATCAGCTCTTTGAATACTGTTCAACAACTGGAGGCTGTATCCAAGTGTTCACAGCCCTGTCTAATAAATCCTCAGCCCAGCTCAAGCTGAGCTTATGTAAGCTGGAAGGAATCCTGACAGAGTCCTTTGCAGTTTCACACACTTTGTTTGGAAGTGTGAGATATTAATTAAAGAAAAGCTGGGTTGCAGCATCCAGCCTGACTGGGGCGTCTTGCCAGCCATCTGGAATGGTGAGACCTGTTTCTTCCTAAAGCTCCCTGTTCTTGAGTCGGAGGCCCTGCCTTCTCCATTTAACTCATCACAGGGCTTCTGGTCTCCTGGTGAGGACTCTCATGATTTAGTCATTATTTACAAATGTAGGCATTTGATGAGCTTTTTCATTACAGTCATAATTTCTTTTTGTTTATTTATTTATTATTTTTTTTGAGGTAGGGTCTGACTCTAGCCCAGACTGACCTGGAATTCACTATGTAGACTCAGAGTGGCCTCAAACTCACAGAAATCCTCCTACCTCTGCCTCCCAAGTGCTGGGATTATAGGCGTGCACCACCACACCAGGCTATCATGTTAAATTTTGTGTGGCAGGATAATGGGAATGAACCTATAAGACTAAAATCAAGGCTGGGTTACCAAGGAAGATTAAAAATAATTGTTCAGGAATTACCTTTTCTTGTACTGCAGGACAATTCTGCCAGTCCTAAGTATACAGAAGTAGCATTCAGGTTTTCTGGGCAGTTTTTGGAAGGCATTAGAGAACTACTTTAAACAAAGCACCAACACTTCGGCCAGGTGTCAACAGCTACTTAGCTATGGATCAGCCGGGGAATATATCATCTTGGATTCTTTTTCCTTTTGCTCCCTTTCCTCTTTATCTATAGTAGAGCTCTGGGTATCCTGATTCCTAGCCTTTGGGGGTTTTCATGCCTTTTATTGCTATTTTTCTGCTCTAAATTAAGACTTGCATATCCATTTGTACCTTTATATATAAGAATCTTTAAGCAAAACCCTAGGTTGTTGATGTAATTTTATTTATTTATTTATTTATTTATTTATTTATTTATTTACTTTGGTTTTTCAAGGTAGGGTCTCACTCTGGCCCAGGCTGACCTGGAATTCACTATGTTGCCTCAGGGTGGCCTTAAACTCAGGGCAATCCTCCTACCTCTGACTCCGGAGTGCTGGGATTAAAGGCGTGTGCCACCACGCCTGGCACCATTTATTTATTTTTAAAAAGATTTTATTTATTTTTATTTATTTATTAGAGACAGAGAAAGGGAAAGAGAGAGGGGGAGAGTGAGAATGGGTGCACCAGGGCCTTTACCACTGCAAACGAATTCAAGACGCATGCGCCCCCTTGTGCATCTGGCTTACGTGGGACCTAGAGAATCGAACTGGGGTCCTTAGGCTTTGCAGGCAAATACCTTAACCGCTAAGCCATCTCTCCAGCCCATGTAATTTTATTTATGCTTCTAAGAGCTATTACCTATAAAGGAGTTCAAGATTCTTGCCAAGCTTGGTGGCGCATGTCCTTAATCCCAACACTTGGGAGGCTGAAGTAAGAGCATCACTGTGATTTTGAGGCCAGCCTGAGAGTACACAGTGAATTCTATGTCAGTTTGGACTAGAGAGAGACCCTACCTCAAAAAAAAATTTTTTATTTAAGAAACCAGTTGTAGCTCATACAGGGATATGTATACCAGATTCATGTGAAGTCATGTTGTACAAAAGGCTGATGATTCGACCCATAGCAGGGCTACTCCTGCCTTTACTCTTTATCACCTGTACATGAAGCTGAGCTCCAAGGTTGGGGGGATGCTTTGATATCTAAGTTGCCTACTTGAAAGTCTGTAAGGAATTTAGGGAGACATTTTTATTGATATACAAACTTCCCATTTAAAGTGGATTTTGGCATATTTGCAGTTGTGCAACTGTCCTCAGTATATCAGAGCATTTTAGTCAACTCCAAATGGAACCCTCTAGTAGGGCTGGGGGAATGGCTCAGCAGGTAAGAGCACTAGCTGTCAAAGTGCATGGGCTGAGTTAAATCGCCAGCACCCATGTAAACAGCTGGGTGTGGCCACACATGCCTGTTAGCCCAGCCCTGATGGATGATGGAGACAGGAGAATCACTGGGGCTCTCTGACCAGTCTGACAGAAAAACAAACAAACAAACAAACAAACAAACAAAAAAAAACAAGGCAGCTCCAGGTTCAGCGACAGTCCATGTCAAGGTAACAATGCAGAAGAGTGATAGAAGAGGACATGTACCAATCTCCTCTGGCCTCTGCACACATGTGCATGGGATGCACTCATCTACACACATGTGCATGCACTGTATATACATGCACCACACATACTGCACATACACGTGCCATAAAAAGAAGAAACTCATTAACAATCATGTTCCATTTTCCCCTCTCCCTCATACCCTAGCAACCACTAATCTGCCTTCTGTCTCTGTGGATTTTTATTTTTTTCTTTTCTTTTTATTTGAGACCTGCAATATATGAACATATTGCACATTGGTCATATGCCCATTGGGCTACACTCTTATGTCCTCTTTCCTTTGCCCGCATTTTACTGGCATCCCTCCTTCATGGGGTGGATTTTTCCATATAGGTAAAATCCTGTCATATGTGTGGTCTTTTAGGTTGGGCTTCTTTCATTAGCACGATGTTCTCAAGGGTCGGCCGTATTGTAGCATGGCTCAACGCTTCATTCCTTTCTTTTTTAATTGACAACTTCTATACTTACAGACAATAAACCATGAGCTAAAGAATATTCCACTCTATGACTTCATCACAGTTTATTCTTATCTATTGATTCATTTTTAATCCATTTATTCATCGATTGATGGACATTTCTACTTTGGAACTTATGAAATAATGCTGCTATGAACATTCATGTACAAGTTTATGTGTGGATGTACATTGCAATTCTAAAGAGAAATACTTATCCCTTATCAATGTCTATACTCATAGCCTTCATTTGCATGTTACCTCCCTGAAGGAGCATGGCTTATCCCTGCTATTCAATCACCCATTGAGCCCTGAACTCAGGAGGTGTTCAAAGATTGCTGATGGGGTCAGCTCATCAGGGTCTCCTACAGGGTTTCTGAGAAGTTCTTTGCCCTCCATTTATATCTGGGTGGCTATGCACTGAGGAGCTGGTCTAGAGCACCAAGAAAATTCTACTCATTCTTTGAGATATAAAGTCTACCCTTAGCACTCCTTCCTAATTTAGCCCTCTTGTGAAGCTTTTCCAATAGCAACCACATAGGATCAGTACTGAAGACTCTTGTGCTTATAGTGTTGAATTTATAGATTAACAAAGCACTGAGGACAGTCAGACTTTTAGCTAGCTCTGATCGCTTGCTTTGCTTGAGAATCAGGTTTGTAATGCCAAAACGTCCCTGTTACTCCTCCCCTATCCTGAAGACCACTGGAGAGTTATGCATTAGTTGTTCGTTAATTACTGACCCACACATCCAGACCTTTCTGCAAGGAGGGCTATAAAATATGTGAGCCTGTCACAATAGGAGCCTTGGTGCCATTTCTCTAGTTTCTAGAATGCATGGTGTGAGTTTCTGTGGTTCTCTTTTTACTTTTTAATATATTTTTTAATTTATGTACTGAGAGAGAGAGAGACAGAAAGAGAGAGAGAGAATGGGAGTGCCTGGGGCTTCAGCTCAGCAAATGAACTCCAGATGTATGCTCCCCTTTGTGTGCAAGAGCGACATTGCATCCTTGTGTCACTGTATGTCTGGATTATGTGGAACCTGGAGATTTGAACATGAATTCTTAGCCTTCGCAGGCAAGTGCCTGAACGGCTAAGCCATCTCTCCAGCCCTCTGTGGTTCTTTTGATCAAGATGTTGGAAGGTGACTTTGTTGCCAAAACCTTCAAACCCAAATCTGAAACCTGAAATACTTCTGTTCCCAAGCATTTCAGATCATACTCAACCTACAGAGTGTGGTGAGTGCTTGGAAAGCCTGCTAGCATGGCCCTGGGTATGAAAGGCTTGAGAATGTAAGAAAAGTGTTAACGAATTTTGGAAAGAATATGAGGAACATAATTTAAAACTGGCTCTGTTGCTTAAGCACTCACTCCTTAGGAAAAAAAAAATGAGTACCCAAAACTGATTCCCAGGCCTCAGGCAGAAATCCAGAAGCTGTGGCAGGATTCTATAATTCAGGCACACTGACAGTGAGATGGGAAGCAGAGACTGGAATTTTCTGGGAGCCTGGATGACAGCAAAGAACATCACTAGACCAAGATCCAGACAGAGAAATCCCCCTGTCTCACATGAGATGGAAAGGCAAAGACTGACTTGAAAGTTGTCCTCCAATCTTCACATGTGCTATGGCCAGAACACACACACACACACACACACACACACACACACACACACACACAAACACCACACACAATGCATGCATGTCTACACATAATTTTTTTAAAACCACTCAATTTAGGGAGCTGGCATAATGGATAAAGTGCTTGCCATCTTAGTGTGAGGAATGGAGTTCAGATCCTCAGAACCCACATAAATGCCCACTGGGTGTGGCATCCTGCCAGCGATTCTAGCACTCAGAAGGTGGAGACAGGGTATCCCTGGAGCAAGCTGGCTGGCTAGACCAGCTGAATCAGCAAGCTCTGGGTTCAAGTAGGAGACCCTGCCTCAGCAAATAAACTGAAGAATGATCCAGAAAGACATCTGACATCAACCTCTGACTTGCACACTCGTGTGCATGGGCACCTGTATGCATAGGTATGTACACGCATATGAACACACCGGCACATGCAGAAAAGCCCTAAGCTTGTAAGTAGCGACTTCTCCAATGACATCAGAACAAGAGATCACGGTGTGCTCATTTTCTCTTCTGTACCATGTAGCCAGAAATATGTTTTAGACCTTGTGTTTCCTCAGTGCCAGCGTAACTGGCAGTTTCTGAGTCTATTGCCTATCCATACAAGCCTGTGCATTGTTGAGAAAACAGCTTACATTGAAATGATCCATAGCTTGGTTTACAAGTTAATTATATAGGACACCAGGCCAAGAAATAAGCAAGCTAAATAAATGTTACCAGAGTAATGGATGTGAATTTTCATTTGTAAACCTTATCAAAATAGAATAATGTTTATGAATTAGTATTTAACACAAACAGTGTGATTTCTTCTTTCAACGTGTTCATTAAGCACTCGCTACAGACTTCGCACTGTATTTATGTGCTAGGAATATGGTGGTGGGTAATATAATATGTGACTTGCTCCCCTCTTGAGGCTTGACGCAGAGCAAGTCTGTCCACTAAGACTTCCTATGATAGTGGACATAGTTCACTTCTGGGCTGCCCACTAGGGTAGCTAACTGACACCCAAGGTTATTGAACATGTGAAAGTAGAATTTTTCTTTAATTTTACTAACTGAAGTAGCCACATGTGGCTGGTGGCTACTTTATCAAGCAGCTCAGTTCCAGAGCCCAGTGTCATGAATACCAAACTACCTAGCTTTCCAGAACCATCTACCCAGAAATGACATGAAAAGTTATCCCAAGATCCTACTGGATTGTTGATCACTAGATAAAGATTTAATTAACTCAGGCATCTTAGAGAACATTTTCAATAAAACACATCTCTTGCACATCCACAAGTTCCACCTTCATGATAGAACCCTGATTTGATCCAGCTGAGTCAGAAATCCTACTCCCTTAGGGACTGTTTTGGATGCTTTACCTTCTCCGTACCGTCTCAAGGGACAGTCACATTGGCACAGCTCTGAACAGGTGGGGGCAGTGGCATTTCAATTGCTCAGCCTATTAAAGAAAGGGCATGCCCCATCTGTCTTCACTCTCTGGAATGCTTGTGCACACATTCGACATATCTGCATGTAACCTGCAGTATGCCTGTCTCCACACGAGAGGGATGCAGACATGCAGACACCTTCTAGTACGGGATGGATGTACTTGGCCCTGAGCATTCAGTCCCTCTCTTACCACACTTCTCTTTGCAATTCCTTCTGAACAGTTTGCATCCTCAGCAGAGAGAACCAAATAGAAATTTCTAGATACCCTTGGGGATATGTCTTGGAGACTTGAGGCACCCAGGAGGAAGTGAGCAAAGCAGGACAGGTGGCACCTCAATGCCCTGCTGGAAAGCTGTGGGTGTGCAGGAAAGGTATGGATACAGGAACCGTGCGTGGGCCCACCGAGGAACTGGGGTTGCCCTGGCAAGTTGCTCCATGTTTCTGAGCTCCGACTTCCTCCCCAGTCACGCTCATCATATTCAAGCCAAATATCCGATGGCCAAGCATGGTTCTAGTCCACTCTTATTTCCGCTTTCATTCCAAAGTAAGCCCAGGCGAGGAACCCCACCCCTGCCTTTCCTAGAGACGGCTGGCCCAGACTCTAGTGTAGCATCAGTGTAACCTGGAACGGGATCAGCATGAACTTCAAGGGCAGGGGCGAGGTCATAGATGGTGTTGTCATTGAGGCTGGCTGTACGTGTGGCCACGGGGTACCCAGTGGGAGGAGGGTACACTTCACTTTGATGAAATCTTATGACATAAGCTGCAGTCTTTTTCAGTCTCGTCCTACAAGGCTTTTTCAGCCTCCTCTCCGCAGCCATTCTTGAAGCTGTGTGACATAAAAGGACAAGAACCTCATCTCCAGGGCTTGGGACAGTTGGTCAGGCGTTTTCCTTGAGCCCATCACCGTGATTAGGAGAAAGAGCTGAGATTGAACCCTGGGGATTTGGGACTGCCTCAAACTCCAGGAAACAGGAGACATGGAGGACGTTTTGCGCCTTGACTCTAAGGAATGGCCCTCTCTCCAACCTCAACCACCCATAGCATGCCGTGGAGACCAGTCCCCAAGGAGTTGCTTCTTCTGTGCCCTGGTTGTGTTGCTAGAAAGCAAGAGGGGAATCCCTGCTGCTTCCCCCACAACTAGGTTCCTTGGGTGATGGTCATTCGCCTCTTTCAAAACCGCTGAAGCTAGACCCTCTCCCTTTGAGAATGACCATGTGCACAGTACCCGTTCTCTACCCTCCTGTGTGAGTGTGTGTGTGTGTGGGGGCGGTCTTATAGGCCTCTCCACAGACCCCTAGCATGATCCACATGGAAATGTGAATTCGTTGGTCCACTATCTGTCAAGTCCCATGAGAGTGACACGAGGGTACAAATTCCAAGGTCCCACACTGGACCTGCCATATCAAAATCTTTTGGTTGGGACACCATGGAAGCTGGCCTGAAGTTTCCTTTTGAGAACAAATCCTGCAAATATGGGAAGCCCCTCCGCTTGCTCTGGGCTTGGGAGAGGGTCAGAGCAGGCTTGTGGTTTGCTGGGAAGGCCAGACATCCAGTGTTCTTGTCTTGCACTGCTGTAGGCAGGGTGGATGATCAGCTCCTTGGTCTGTAGGCTCCTCTTTGCTTTCCTGAGGGCCCAGAGGTAGCGAAGGTTTGTTCTGTCACTTCATCTTAGCTGTGATTGGCCTTGTGAGAGCCTTTAGTAAAGAACTCAGGGACTGGATCTTTGGGCTGCAGGGCCATGAATCCATTTACATGGCCAGCTGCAAATGTTTGGTTATTTATTTATTTGAGAGAGAGAGAATGGCCATGCCAGGGCCTCTAGTCACTGGAAACAAACTCCAGATGCATTCACCACCATGTTCATCTGGTTTATGTGGGTTCTAGAGAATCGAACCTTGGTCCTTAGGCAAGTGCCTTAACTACCAAACCATCTCTCCAGCCCTGCAAATGATTTTACTTCAATGGTTCCTTATTTCCTCTATGGATGGTTTGGCTTCTCCTTTGTGAACATTTGTGTGTGTGTGTGCGCGCGCACACGATGACATAATATATATGTGACATAATATATATGACATAATATATATCACAAATGCAAAACTACTTATACCAAAAGGAAAAAGAAATTCAAGTATTGCAGAAATGACTCTTCCCCAGGACCCATCATACTCAGACTTCTCACAGATGATTCCTTTTTTTTTTGTGTGTGTGTGTGTATGTGTGTGTACACACATGTATGTAAATTCACATGGCCACCAGAGGAAAACCTTGGTTATCATCCTCTGAAGCTTTACCCACCCTTTTTTTTTTTTTTTTTTTTGGTTTGGTTTGGTTTATTTTTTATTTTTTTATTTTTTTTTTTATTTTTTTTTATTCTTTTTTTTTTAATTTTTATTGATTTTTAATCTTACATACCAAAAAAAACCCCACCTGATATTTCCCTCCCCTCCCCCATTCCACTTTAGAACTCCAGTCTCCATCATATCCCCTCCCTTTCTCCATTAGTCTTCTCCTAATTTGATGACATCATCTTTCTCTTCTATTTTGAGGGTCTTGCAAAGGTATTGCTAGGCTCTGCAAGATCATGGATATCGAGGCCAATTTCTGTCTGGGCAGCTGCATAGAGGTCATATCCTTCCTTTGGCTCTTCCATTCTATCCGCCCCTCTTCCGCAATGGTCCCTGAGCCACTGGAGGATGTGACAGAGGTGTTTCCAGTGCTGGGCACTCCTCCATCCCTTCTTCTCAGCACTATGTTGCCTTTTGTGTCGTCCCAGTGGTCCACCATCTGAAAAGAGAAGCCTCTCTAGCCAGAAGTGAGTTGTTAATATGTGGACATGAACATTTAGTTATGACCCCAAGCTTGCTGGGAATAATATATACATTTAGTCAGCCATGAGCAGGCTTATACCCCAAGGCTCATGACCTCACCTTTTTACTTTTTTTTTTTTCAGTTATTTTTTCAGTCCAATTATGGAGCAGTTGGTTTTACGCCACTATTGCACCCGTTCAGTCATTGGGCCTGTCTGGCCAAAATCCACTATTTTCACTGTTGATGGCTTCTGAGTGCAGCTTTTTCCAGCTTTCAGTTGGCTGGTTTACAGTTTACCCACCCTTTTTGAGCTAGGGTCTCTCACTGGACTGGAGCTTTCCAATTGGGCCAATTTAGCCAGTGAGCTCCAGAGAGCCACCTTTCTCTGTCTCGCCAGTGCTGGGATTACAGACACTCACCACCATGCCTGGCAGTTGTTCATTTCTATTATCACAAACAATGCTACAGCGTGATAGTAAGTTGGTTTCTTTTTTATTTTTTTATTTTTTGGAGAGAGACACAGAGAGAGACAGACAGAGAAAGAGGGAGAGGAAGACAGATAGAGAATGGGCACGCCAGCAGTCTCTCAGCTGCTGTGAACAAAATCCAGATGTGTGCACCCTTTGTGGGCAAGTGCGGCATTGCGCCCTTGCGTCACTTTGCATCTGGCTAAACATGGGACCTGGAGATTGGAACCGGGTTCTTAGGCTTAGCAGGCAGGCGCCTTAACCGCTAAGCCATCTCTCCTGTAAGTTCGTTTTTTACAGATCCCTCTGTGTCTGTATGTTCTTGCAGGACCTATTTCTAGAAATAGAAATAGCAGGTAACATAGACCATGTAAGAGAGAATAGTTTATACCATCTCAACAATCTAGATAACAAAAAATGAAATATCTTTGATGTTTCTTTTGAATTCTAAAGTCTTTTCCAGTCTAAATCCAAGTATAGGGAAAAGGTCATGGCATATGTTTTCCATAGCTGCTTTTAGACTCTTGGTTCTGCCCTTAAACATCTCTGCAACTGGAGCCATGAAGACATCATATCCTCAGTGTTTTGAAGCCTTGTTTTGATGACAGCCTGACAAAACACACATTCTGAAGCCCCTCTGCTCTAACATTCTCCTATTTGATTAGAATTTTAACTCTCTCCTGTTGCTTTCCTGATTATAAAAAAAGCATTTGAACCTTTCTGGACTTCCAGGACCAATTTCTTTTATTTTTATTTTATTTTATTTTATCAGAGAGAGAGAGTGTGAGAGAGCGAGAGCGAGAGCAAGAGAATTGGCATGCCAGGGCCTCCAGCCACTGTAATCAGACTCCAGATGCATGTGCCATCATGTGCACATGTGTGACCATGCATCACATTGTGGGCCTGGCTTATGAGAGACCTGGAGAGTCGGATATGAGTCCTCAAGCTTTGCAGGCAAGCACCTTAACCACTAAGCCATTTCTCTAGCCCTGGCATTCATTTCTTTCTTTTTATATTTATTTATTTTTAGAGAGAGAGAGAGAGACAGACAGACAATTGGCACAACAGGGCTTCAGCCACTGCAATCGAACTCCAGATGCTTGTGCCACCTAGTGTGGATGTGTGACCTTGCACTTGTCTCACCTTTGTGCATCTGGCTTATGTGGGATCTGGAGAGCCAAACATGAGTCCTCAGGCTTTGCCTTAACCACTAAGCCATCTCTCCAGCCCCAGGATTTTCAATTTCTTAATACACCAATCGATGAAGAAATCCAGACTTACAAGTGCTATATAGTTCCCTTATTAGCTGTGGGGCAAACAGATCTTTGCTGGAGGCATCCTAAACACAGCTTCAGCTTCTAAAAATATATAGTTATTGTGTCTTTAAGAAAACAACTGGCCACTGTGTCTGGCCTTCTGGTCTCTGGGATGCTGATTCACAAGAGATGGTGGGGAGGGTTGCTAGGGTTTCTCATCTCTCTTGCCTTCCTGGAATGAGTAAGTCCACCTGGACGTTCCCTAACAAAGAAGTCATTGTGTGGACTGTGACCACACTGAACACACTGCTATTAATTAGACCAGGGACTTACCCAATCAAGTCTGTGGTGTTGGGAACATAATCTCAGATAATAAGGCCTTCCGCTTTCACTGTGCTCCCTAGCCATTACCCCATGTGATCCTCCCAACACTCCTGATGCAATAGCCAGACAGGGGGACAGTAACCTCCATTGTTGAGACACAGGTGCAGTAATTCAGAGAAGCATGCTGACATGGCTCTGATGATGGGGCTGTGCGTGGTCCAGGGCTCCATTCTCCTTCTACTGTGTGGGGCTCACAATGGGCTACTCTCCTGTTGCTTTCCTCTGGCTCTTTTTGATGGCCGGAGTCCTCTTCAGGGTTCTCTCTAGTCCTGGATTATCCTGTTGGGCAGGCTCAACCCCTTGGTATTTTAAGGGGCATCCACAAGCTATAGCATGGAACTTCTCTGAATTGGGGATCCGGCCAATGGAGAGTTTGACTTTCTGAAAGAAAGGAGACAATCAAACAGCAGAAGACTACCTCAGGGTCACTGGTTCTACACGTGTCCTCCCTCACTCCCCTTTGAAACCTTATGAAGGAATTCCTGTGATGGGCCAAGGGCAGCCAGAGGGGAAGATGGACTTTTATTTCCTGACAAGGCGGAGCCTCTAGGTCGGTTCTGGAGCTCGCTGATGGTACCCAGAAAGACCCAGCTGCACTAACATCTCAGAAAGGCTTCTTGAACCCTGGAAATCAAAATGAGACCACTAGACAAGATCACCCCCAGACAAAAGAACTAGGAGTTTGATTAGCTGATCTGGCAATCCAGCATGTCCGCCCCATCCAAACACACACACTATCTCCTCTGCCTTTAGAATATCTCCCAAAACTGGCTTCTCACTATTCCACCTGATCTCCCATTGCTCTTTACTGTAGCTGACTGAGGAGAAGTAGATCTGGCTGGCTCAGGTACTTTAAACAAGCTGGGCGCCCTTGTAGTTCCTCTTCCAGTTCCACAGCTTCCTCTTCCAATATCTTTTTTACTTTCTAGGGACTAGGTAGTTGAATTTTAAAAAAGAGGATTGATATCCATTATGCATTTTTACATGAAAGAAAGAAGTAAGGAATAGTGGAGAAGGAGATGAATATCCTGATATCCCAGGTAATCATGTCAGTGGACACCCATAGTCTTCAACAGTATCCAGGAGCTGTTCTCAAGTAGATTAGGAAAGGCAGAATGAGCACCAAAGAGATTCTGGTGGTGCCTGACCAAGCAAGTGATTCTGCTGTGTAGAAAGGCAACCAAGATGGAATAAAAACAGTGATTCTGCAGCGTAGAAAAGCAGTCGCGAGGCTGGGGAGATTGCTCAGCGGTTAAAGGCAATTGCTTCAAAAGCAGTCATGATGGACTAGAAACAGTGATTGTGCAGTGTCGAAATACAGTCATGAGGGACACCAACAGCGATTCTGCAGTGAAGAAAAACAGCTGAGACGGAACAGAGACTGACACCAGGCAGAGCGCTTAGATCTGCTTACAGCGCAGTCCTCTTTTCATGGCCTCTGAGCTGACACTTGCATCTTGGGTCAGATAATGTTCAGGAGCTTTCAGAAGGCTCACATGGTTATCTTGACTGCTGGGTCCCAGTGTGGGTCATGGGTGGAAGCGATGTATTATAGTCACCAGACTATTGGTCTAGATCCCTGAAAACTACCTTTTCACCACACAAGCTCTTATCCAGGCTTGAATACCTAAGCCAAATCCCACATCTTCTGAGACACTCTGCTGGCTTCCCTGCCAAGATCCATCCATTCTTCATCCATACTTTCCACCCGTGCCTCAGCACGCATATTGGATGCTAAGTAGCACATCTCATGCTTCTTTCTTCCAATCTCCTGGGAGTCAGAAGCTCAAACTGAGACTACTTTTGGAGTCCTAGAACACAACCCAGCATAGTAGAGGGCCAATACATAGTGAGTAGGTAGATGAATGAATAAGTGTGTCCTTTGCCACTAACTCATTATAAGTCTCCCTTCTATGAATCACTTGCCTTCCTGCTCTCGTCCCTTTAGATCATAGGAATAATAACAATTGTCAAACCAGCAGGTTAGTATGTGGTGCAGAAGAGCTGTGTCCTTAACATGAACAATCTTAAACTTTCAGGGATAGAAGAAATCTCCTAATAGCATGGTTTGCAGAAATTTCCAGTCAAAGCTCTTTGTTTTCAGGGAAAGTTAATGGGACAACCCAACATTTTAGACTTAGCTGTTTTGTGCAAGATAAATGCAGGGCCGGGGAGATGGCTCAGTGGTTAAAGACACTTGCTTGCAAAGCCTGCCAGCTCGGGGTTCAATTTCCCAGTACCCACATAAAGCCAGATGTGCAAAGTGACACATGTGTCTGGAGTTTGTCTGCAATGTCAGGAGGACCTGGTACACCCATAGTATCTCTCTCTCACAAATAAATATATTTAAAAAATATTTTTATCCAGGTGTGGTGGCGCACGCCTTTAATCCCAGTACTCAGGAGGTAGAGGTAGGAGGATCACTGTGGGTTTGAGGCCGCCCTGAGACTTCATAGTGAATTCCAGGTCAGCCTGGGCCAGAGTGAGACCCTACCTTGAAAAAACAAAATAAATAAAAATAAATAAATAAATAAAATATTTTTTAAAAGATAAATGTGAGGCTGGAAAGATGACTTGGTGGTTAAGGCACTTGCCTATGAAGCCTGAGGACCCAGGTTCGATTCCCCAGTACCCATGTAAGCCAAATGCACAAGGTGGTACATCTATCTGAAGCTCATTTGCAGTGGCTAGAGGTCATGACATGCCCATTCTCTCTCCCTTTCTCTCTCTCTCTCTCAAATAAATAAGTAAATAAATAAATAAGATATTTAAAAAATATAAGTGTGACTTCCCTACTTCCCACCCTACTGACCTCTTCCTTTCTTCTCTCTTCAGCCCCATCTCAGGTACAAGGAGTATAGTTTAAAAACTGACCTCACCTCAAAGCAAACATACCGAGCCCTGGAGAAGGAAGTGACCTTCCTAAGGTCACAGGGCTAGTAGAAATGAAAGTAGGCCAGGAAGAAAAGAGCAATTAAAGACTATTTATGAAGAGACTAGCCCTTTACAAACACACCTACTCAGTGCAGACCTTCAGATCAAGGTTAATTCTTGCAAGAATTCCTTGAAGAAGACGTGACAATGACAAATTCTCCAATGAGAAAAGTGTTATTCACAAAATAGACCTGTTCACGTTACACGGTGTGGTCGTTTGAGTTCATGTGACACATAGAACTCAGATGTTTTATTAAAGCTTGTAACTTGGATCTCCAGTCACTTGGCTGGAGGAATTGTCACTGGGGCTGCATCCTAAGGTACACAGCTCAAAAGTGTGTTTGGGTGCGCATCTGAATTCCAGCTAGAAGGTGTGGAGTGCAGGCTGAGTCTAGCGGCAGGGGAGAGGAGGGTCCCTGCTTGCTCTTGTTACCGGTCTGTGCTTGCTGTGTTTTGGTGAATGTGCTGTTTTGCTTGCTGTAGTTTTTCCTCTCTGCTTGGATGGATGAATGGGAGCTAGCTTCTTCTACCACAGATGGAACATGCCCTTGATCTGTAAGCTTGAAATGAATCCCTTCCTCCCTCAGACTGTGTCTGGTTTGCATGTTCATCCCAGCCACATGAAGCTGTCGGTCACACATGGCCATTACAGGTAGAAGTAAACACAGCAGTGGGCTGCAGAGATGGCTCAGTGGTTGAGGCACTTGTCTGCAAAGCCTAATGACCAGGGTTTGATTCCCCAGTACTCACGTAAAGCCAGATGCGCAACATGGCACATGCATCTGGAGCTTGTTTGCAGTGGCTGGTGGCCCCAGGGTGCTCATTCTCTATATATCTGCCTATTGATCTCTCTCTCTCAAATAAATAAATAAAATATTTTTAAAATAAAATATATATATTTTAAAAAAACAGTGGTAACCGTGTTAAGCATCTAATATGTGGTAGTCATACCATAAGCACATCACAGCACGTTGTCTCATTGAACATTCCATCTGCTAACACCATCGGTGATGCTAACTTTAAAGAAAACCGAGGCCCGCACTGCTTAGAAAGCTGTTTTCAACCCCTGAGCCACTCTGAGCCCATGTGAACATTTTGCTGCGTCATGCTGTGTTTGAGGTCCTGGACCCAGTGCCTGTCTCCTGACCCAGCACTATTTTCAGATAGGACCTTATGTAAAAGGAAGAATTTCCTTTGTATTCTGGTACTTCTTTTTTTTAAATATATTTTTATTTATTTATTTGACAGAGAAAGAGGGGGAGAGAGAGAGAGAATGGGCATGCCAGGGCCTCCAGCCACTGCACATGAACTCCAGATGCATGTGCCCCCTTGTGCATGTGGCTAACCTGGGCCCTGGGGAATCAAACCTGGGTCTTTTGGCTTTGTAGGAAAACGCCTTAACAGCTAAGTCATCCCTCCAGCCCCCTCCTCCACCCCCGGTTCTTCTCAGTGTACCGGAGACCTTGATCCTGTTCCTCCTGGCACTGACTTGTTCTAACTAGGGCTGGTCTATAGAACTCACCTCCTTCTGGATGCACCGGGTGAGAAACAAGGACACTTCCTCCAGGCTCTGGGGCTTCAGGTCATTCACGGCCAAGACATGGTCTCCATGGCAGAATAAGCACCCCAGGCGTGGGGGGCCCTGCCATTGAGCCACACTGCAATGGGAAGACAGCATCCAAGATCAGGAACAAGCTCATGGAAATGGCAGGGAAAGGATGGGCCTGTGGGCTCTCCTCATTCTGAGCTGTGTAAACCCACATCAAAATCAACTCTCTTTTTTCAGTTTAGAGCAACTTTCCTTCTGTCACTAAAGTTGGAGCTTAAGTTTCCTCCCAAGCCCTGCTCCAGGCATACTACCCTTCCAGAGCCCTGTAAAGTCTTTCAATCTCCAGCCATGCTATAGTCAATCTGCCCTGCTCCCAGACTCCTCCACTGTGGGAGCACCTTATAATTGTATTTTAAAGTAAAATGTAGTTTTTAAAAGATATTTTATTTATTTATTTACAAGCAGAGAGGGGAGCGAAAGAGAGAGAATGAGTACGCCAAAGCCTATATATAGAATTATATATACAGAGAGAGCTTATATATATAGTTATTTATAATATATATATTACTTATTAATATATATGATATATATAATATCTAGTTTTTTATATGTGTATATGTATGTATATGTAGAGAGAGAGGGTAGCTAAGGCTAGCCTAGAGCCTTCTATGTAGCCCAGATTGCCCTTGAAGTCACAAACTTGTGCTTAGCTGTCTGAGTGTTCACATTTCCAGCTTGTGCCAACATGCTCAGCCACTGTATAAAACAATGCAGAATTAAATTGAGATCGTGTTAAGAAAATTCTCTGCCTCCTGGTCTTTGTGTCAGAGTGCCTCACAGAGGTTACTTTTGGGTGGTGTCCGGAAGTCTAAGGCCCTGATGTGCACTTTGCTTTGAGATATCTGATTCTTGTTAAATTTATTGCTTTCATTCATCAAATAGTCACTGTGCAATGACACCCTCGGACATGGGCGCTCCTCCTCATCCCTCCTCACCTTTGAAAAACCAGAAATGCACAGTTTCCTGGACTTTCAGCTTGTCTTCTCATCCTCATTGCCATGCAAGCTGTCCTTCCATGCCACAATGCCCTTCTTTCTGCCTCAGAGGCCTTTCTGTGATAAAGACACAGTCCCAGCCCCCAGCCAGTTTTGTCAAGAACAGTGTTTCATGACAAAATTGTTCTCTTCCTACTTTTATTTATTTATTTGAGAGAAAGAGGCAGAGAGAGAGAGAGAGAGAGAAAGAAAGGAAGAAAGAAAGAAAGAAAGAAAGAGAGTGAGAGAGAGAGAGAGAGAGAGAGAGAGAGAGAATGGGTGTGCCAGGGCCTCTAGCCACTGCAAATGAACTCTAGATGCATGTACCACCTTACGCATCTGGCTTACATGGGTCCTGGGGAATCGAACCTGGGTCCTTAGGCTTCACAGACAAGTGCCTTAACTGCTAATCCATCTCTCCATCCTTCTTTCCTACCTTTTAATCTCATACGTGGTCAATATCTCCCACCTACCATATCCGTCCTGCGGCTTCTCTGAGAGCAAGGTAGTTTATGACATCGGGAGGAGAGAGGAACACATTCAGTGTCTCCACTTGGCTGTCATCAGGGATGTTGCTGAAACATAAAACACATGTAGAAGTCACATCAAGCAATGAGCTAACTGTCCCTGGCTCTTCACTGTCCTTTCTGGGTAGATTTTTGGCCTCCTCTTTCTGAGATGACATTTCCAAGTTAAAGGATTTCCAAAACATGTGGAAAATATGAATTTAAGTTACTGAATATCACTTTTTAACCGTCTTGCCCTCTCGGGGTGTGGTAGTGGATGGTAGACAATGGGAAGGAAGATTTTTTTTTTTAATGGATTAAATTGGTTTTATAACCATTCACTTCAAGTCAATTTATCTAGCTGTGCTGGAAATTATCCCACAAAAGAGAACAAGGTGAAGAGCATCAATTACTACTATCTTATCAAATGTCCTTGACATCACTTAACCTAAACCTTTCCCTCCTCATCTATATAAAGCCCTAGGAGATTTGCCGCCATAATTGTGCTAATGGAAAAAGCTGGTGACATGCTATTCAGATTCATGTGGTCCAGACATCTAGGACTGAATAGAATGGCCAAGGGAGCATTAAAAAAAAATAGTTGAAAATGCCACTCCCCCCCCTACCCAGGGGACCGCTTTGCTTCCAACTCTGTGGTTCACTACCACAACATTCATGACAGGGAGAAGCTGGTCAGATTCTTGGCTGACTTGGAGATTTTTAGGAACTGTTTCAAAATATGAACTTTAAGTGAAAATCAGGCATCTGCTTTGCTTTTAGGGCCCATAAAGTTTTAGAAACCAGAGCTTTACTTGAGTAATATAGACAATTTCACAACAGTTAGGGTGGCCGACCCCTTTTTATTGTCTGTGGTCTGTGCTTCCGGGTTGGCAGGCGAAAGGCATGGCTCATTCTCTGGGCTTTGTTCTTGCATGTGAAGCCCCCCGTCCTGAGTCTCCATAGAGGCCTGCGATTCCTCTTGACAGTCAGCAGAGGCAGGGGGCATTTCTTTGAAAAAACTGAAGCATAAAAAGTTAAGCGAGCCCTTTTTTTAAAAGCATGTCTATTTACAACTTTCTACAGTGAGTGCCGGATATAAGCAGCTAACCACCATGTGAAAACTAACGAGGTCTGGAAGCATGTCCAACCAGAGTCAAATTAACAAGCTTCCCTTCTAAAAACGGATTTGGAATCAGAATAACTCTTTGGTTTGGAGGACAGGGTGAGAGTGCGAGAGACATAAATGCAAAAATAGGAAATTTCCTCAGACAGCAAATGTCCTAAGGATGTCACAGACTCTTTTTATTTTTTATTTTTATTTTTGTAAGACGAGAAACCATTGCCACTACTTGAGATTACGGGTTGACTATCCCTCATCTGAGCATTTTAAATATGAAATGTTCTAAGATAGGAAATTTTGAATGTCAATGTGATGCAACAAATTGAAAATTCTACAGCATAAAACTTTGCTGCATGAACAAAATTATTTTAAAACATGACAGAAAGTTATCTTCAGTTATGTGCATGAGATATATATGAAAATATGAAACCTATATGAATTTCATGTTTGGGTTTGCGTTCCATTCCCAAGATATCTCATTATGTATATGCAATTGTTCTAGAATATGAACAAACAAACTTCTCTAATCTGAAGCACTCTGATCCTGAGCATTTCAAATCAGGAAGACCCAACCTGTACTACTGAGCATTATACTGAGTGGAGTAGTTAGCAATCTTTTGGGTCAGTTTGGCAGCCATTAAAAATGAGTTGGCAGGGCTGGAGAGATGGCTCAGCAGTTAAGGCACTTGCCTTCAAAGCCTAAGGACCTGAGTTCAATTCCCCAGTACCCATGTAAAGCCAGATGCACAAGGTGGTGCATGTGTCTGGAGTTCTTTGCAGTGGCTAGAGGTCCTGATGCACCCATTCTCTCTCTCACTCTGTCTGTCTCTTTCCCTCTCTTTCTCTCTCATACACACCCTCTTTCTCTTAAATAAAGAAATATTTTAGTAAAACTAATGAATCATGTCTCCTAAATAACTATGTTTATCCCCTTTAATCCATGCTGCTCTCACTCTTGGGTGAAGAAACAATTGTTTTTTGTTTTTTTTTTTTTAACAGATGGCAGCACAAACCAGGAAGAGAGCTGGAGAGATGGCTTAGAGGTTAAGGTGCCTGCCTCCTAAGCCTAAGAACACTGGTTCCAATCTCCAGATCCCACGTTTAGCCAGATGGAAAGTGATGCACCACAAGGGGGCGCACGCATTTGGATTTTGTTCGCAGCAGCTGAGAGGCTGCTGGCGCGCCCATCTCTATCTGTCCTCCTCTCCCTCTCTCTCTGTTTCTCTCTGTGTCTCTCTCAAAAAAAACAAACAAACAAACAAACAAAAACAGAAAGAACCAAGATCCATCAACATGACAAGAAAAGATAGCTGACCTTTTAGCATGAGATAAACCACCTCCATCACACCTGCCAGGGTCCAAGATACATTACACAGGAAGTGGAGACTTAAACATGAGCGCTGCTCTCAGTGTTAGCCTGACAACTACCTCCAGGGAGATAGTGATAGGCACTTGGGAGACTCAAAACTTACCAAAGCAGAAATCCAGAGGTTTCAGAGAGCTCAACACTGAAGTAGACCCATATCACACCCATCAAAGCCCAGGGATCATTGCAAAAGCGAGTGCAGTATGACTGTAAGTGTCACAGGGTGGGAAGGGCTATCTAGAGGCAGTGTCTGAAGCTCCTCCCCCAGAGACTGACTAATGCATTCATGACCCTATGGTGAATACCAACAACCCCTCTGAGGAGGGTCTTCAGTAGAATGGGAGTGGTTGGAGAGAGGATATAAGAGGATAACTCGAGGGAATGTGACCAACACACAATTCAGTAAAGTTCATAATTAATAAAAAAAATTAGTTGACCGTGGTGGCGCACGCCTTTAATCCCAGCACTTGGGAGGCAGAAGTAGGAGGGTGAGTTTGAGGCCACCCTGAGACTACATAGTGAATTCCAGGTCAGCCTGAGCTGGAGTGTGATCCTACCTCTAAAAACCATAAAAAAAATTAAAAATGAATTAATAATAATTGTTCTACAGTGTTAGGTTAGCTAAAAATCATTGTGTAAGATGGCAGTTTTACTTACCAGGATTTCATTGACATGTAATAGCACTCAGTTTTCTCAGAGACCTGGTCAGGAAAACTAGGATCAAGGGATCCACTGTGGGAATCGGTAATATTCTCCAACTGAAGACAGAAGGAAAAAGTATAAGCACCCAATCAACCAGTCAGCCTCTAGCAGTGCAGGCTCTTGGTCTGAAATTGCAGGGACAGTGGTTCTGTGTTCGGACTATGGGCTGACCTTACCCACGGGAGACTGAACTAGTAAATCGTCTCCTGAGTGCCCTACGCTCCAGATACAAGTATTCTATTGGAAGAAATGGGAATTTTCCTTTCTGTTCCATCACTAGGAAATTAAGACCTGGTTGGTTGGTTCTGCGACAGAATCATGGAAACTGGCTGGGTCAAAGACCAGACACAAGGTGATCCCAGGCTGCCAAGCTCATGGACAGCTCAAGTTGCCTCAGGGGACAGTAAGGGTCAGAGGAGATTCTTCAGTCCCAATCCCAGCTCTTGACCAACTGCATAGAATCAGAAGTCGTTGGCAACAGTGGCTGCTTTAAAACCTCTGACACAACTTCACTCAGTCAGTCAAGCGCTGACCTGACGAGCGCGAGAACTGGAGGTGGAGCTCCAGAACTCACGTAAAAGGGACATGTGTGGTGGTGTGCACTTGTAAACCCTGAGCTGGGAAGGCAGATGGGCATGATGGCGCACGTCTTTAATCCCAGCACTTGGGTAGGAGGATCGCCGTGAGTTCAAGGCCACCCTGAGACTACATAGTGAATTCCAGGTCAGCCTGGGCTAGAGTGAGACCCTACCTAAGAAGAAGAGGAGGAAAAGAAGTTAAAAAAAAAGTGGAGCTGTTCCTGAGAAACAACACCTGAGGTTGTGCTCTAGCTTCCACACATATGTGTGCACCATGCACACACCCATACCACATGCATGTGAATTAAATAAAAACTCTGATATTATCTACCCAGTTTACCATTAACCCATAACTGGATCAAACACTGCCTTCTAGTAATGTCAGTCTCCCCATAGCTGTTCCCTTACCAAGAGGGCTCTTCAAGAGTCTACTTCCGCGGGGTTCCCTTCACCCGTGACACACCCCTTCTGTCTACTGACATCGAGTGCAGTTGTCCCACAGCCACCCTGGGTTCCAAAGTACCTAACAACATCTGGCTTCCCACCAATGCTATTTCACACCTGATTGCTTGGTTTTCTCAGGACACACAAGTATGAAAACATTTTGGGTAAAAGAAATGTTCTGTGATCAAAGTAGTTTGGGAAATGCCCCCTGTCATGTATCACTGGGCTGTTGATATTATGAACGGCACCACTGCCTGCTGCAAGCTCTGACAACTGTTAAGAAGCTTGTTTAAATCACTAGTAACTTTACCCTTTCATCAATGACCTGAACCTAGAATGTCTCTTTAAGTGAACATATGTCACCATCCAGTAGAAGACCCCTGGGAGATGACTCGATCCTTCCGGCCATTTTGTCTTCCTGTCTCTCACTTCTTTCCCCATTCCCTACCCGTGTCTGCCCCAAATCCAGCTGTTGGGTTGATGTGCTTGGAAAAGAATTCAGGTTTGGCCACTTCCCAACTCAGAAGCCACCTCTGCCCTTATGCTGCCTATAGAACGAAGCCAGCATGGCGTTCAAGACCCATTACGGTCTGGCTCTTTTTTTTCCATCTACTCTCTTCTGTCTCATTCATGCACTTGGAATTGTAGCCCAGCTGAACTATTCACCAGACACACAGCAAATGCCTTTTGAATGCAAAAGGCTTCCCTGACTCCAGTAGAGAGAGAAAAATCTGCCCTATTGCTACTGCTTCCAGAGCACTTGTGCCAGTTTGTATTACATCATCTTTTAATAACTGATAAGACTGTGGGCATTAAGGAGCAAGGTCAGTGTCAGGTTCATTACCACAGCCACCATGCCTAGGATCATACAGAGCTTAGGACTCAGAAGGACATCCACTTTATCAGTAAGCTGACTGACCTGTACCATACAGCTCATTACCCAAGATTTCTCCTCTGATTCAGTGTTTGCCTGGCTCACCCAATCAGATCAGAGGCAGGGAATCTGCAAGGGAATGAATAAGGACTGGATGGGACGAGTTACCTCTGAAAGAATGCTTCGAGGACAAAGATAATAATTCTCTTCTTCGGTCCCTTGAATGGTTTCTGACACAAAATCATGTAGAAGATGAGCTTGTCTGAACCCTGGAGAACTTTTTGCTATTAAATGCTGATTTAAAAAAAAAATCCAGAAGGAATTAATGATTTATTTCCTTCCTTCTTTCCCCCCTCCCTCTCTTTCTTTTTGACAGAATTAACCCCCATACTTTCTGGAAAAGCCTTAATAGAGTACTTGGGTTGAAAATATCAGATGATCTTCCACAGAGACATCCAGAGGCCTGCACAACCTGAACTTGCCTCTTGAGTCTGGGTCACCTCTGATACTGTAGGGTGTGTGTGTGTGTGTGTGTGTGTGTGTGTGTGTATACACAATCATTGAGAGTTTTTCTCTACTATGTGTAAGTATAACTTAAAGCATGAGATTTTCTCTGAGGGTGGCATTCTAACTCACTTAGATCTGGCAAGGTGTCCCCACCCCCTTCTTTCCCAGTCATTCCTCAGTAATTAGCCTGGAGCCCGCAAGGCACTGCACCTTTTCTCTTCCAGCTCAGGATTCCTCTTTTGTGCTTTACTCACACACTTCTACTGTTTCCATAGCAGTGTAATTAGGTAGTGTTGATCATGTGACATCATGAATTATAGGCTTTAAGGTGATGGAGGCTGAACCAATTAATTATTCCTCCGCTCCCTCAACAGACACAAAATACTCTTCTAATGTAGCTGCTTTTTGCGACAGGAGAATTGTGGTAAGTACAAGTTAATTCTTCTAAGAACAATGCCTTATGGCAGGGATTTGAAAAAAGGCACTGAATGTTCACTAGGAAAATCCTTGAAGGTGAATACACCTCAAGACCCCTGACTTCTGGTGTGATATATTTGTTCTTGTTCTATGAGGGTGAGAAAGTAACATAGGTTCAGTACATTCAACAGAAATCATACTTCAGATTCTCAGCTTTGACCTTGGCCTGTGTTATCCTTAATAGTCATGATATGTTCTCATGATTCTGGGCAGCAGCAGCTCCCACAACCTCCAGTCGTCCTGGCAAGTACAAGGGGACCCAGCAGATGCTTCCCAATACGCTGTGGCTAAGCTGTGATGGTCAGTAGGTTCAATGTGTTCAAAGCCTTTTCAACTCATGATGTTTTCAATTTATGATGGGTTTGTCAGGATGTAACTTCACCAAAACGTCTTGTAGCATCTGTACTTTCATCATGTCCATTTTTTAAAAAATTTACTTATTATTTGAGAAAGAGAGAGAGAGAATGGGTGCACCAGGGTTTCCATCCTTGCAAATGAACTTCAGGTGCATGTGCCACTTTGTACATCTGGCTTATGTGGGTCCTAGAGAATCGAACCTGGGTCCTTTGGTTTTGCAGGCAAGTGCCTTAACCGCTAAGCTATCTCTCCAGCCCCATCATGTCCATTTTTATCGCTCCGAGCTCTTTGCTGTGGTTTGAATGACCCCTCCAAAACCCCAATTGAAATTTAATGGCCATTATGCATCACTAAGAGGTGGAACGTTGAAGAGGTGATAAGGTCATGAGAGCTGAGCCCTCCTGTATGCCTAAGTGCCATGACTCAGATAAGCATTTCTGGATGTAAAAGCTGAAGTCAGCCTGAGTGTATCTTGCTTTCTTGCCCTTCTGCCACATAATGAGAATAGCAAGAACTTCAACCTCCAGAGCTATTAAAAAAAAAAAAAAAATGTCTTGGGCTGGAGAGATGGCTTAGTGGTTAAGATGCTTGACTGCAAAGCCAAAGGACCCCAGTTTTATTCCCCAGGACCCACGTAAGCCAGGGGCACATGGTGGCACATGCGTCTGGAGTTTACTTGCAGTGGCTAGAAGCCCTGGTGCACCCATTCTCTCTCTCTCTCTCTCTCTGCCTCTTTCTGTCTCTCAAATAAATAGGTAAAAATTATATATATATTCTCTCTTTAAAAACTTTTCAGCATGTAGTGTTCTATTATAGCAGCTGGAGATGGACTCTGGGCACTCATGGAGCCAGAAAATGCTGAGTTGCAAGTGAAGGGTTCCCACTTCCATAACAAAACCCAACAAGGCCCATGGTACCCTATCCCAAGTTGGTTGAAAGCAAATCACAGGATTTGAATACATAACAGATAAAAGGTAAAGCCAAGAATAATGCACTCTCCATTGGGGGTGGGGGGAGGACTTTCATGAGTGAAAACCAAGAGGTATTGGCTGGAAGAGGTTAATCTTCCTAGCCCTGTTTCATACCACTGTTTCTGCTCACTGAATGGATAACTGAGATGGGGTGTTTGGTCTGGTGAAGTCGATATGCATAAAAGCTTTTAAAATAGTTGGAGTGCTATCTGCTAGATAAAATAGGAGGCTTTGCTTCATTAGATGTGCCCAGTACCCACAGAACGGGAGAGTCAGTGGTGATGTCTCTAAGGAATAAAATAATCTCCATCCAGAAGAAAAAAACAATACAGTCTGTTTATTACCAATAACCAAACCTGCAAACACAGCACATTGATAAAGCTGATGGTACAATTATAAGTTGCTTTCACAGGGCAGTTGTGTTCTATTTTACTTCCTCAAATAGATGTTATTAGAACTGAAGAGGAAGTAATGCTAGGTTAAAATGAGAAGACCCGGGCTGGAGAGATGGCTTAGTGGTTAAGGTGTTTGCCTGCAAAGCCAAAGGACGCCAGTTCAATTCTCTAGGACCCACATAAGCCAGATGCACAAGGGGGCACATGCATCTGGAGTTCATTTGCAGTGGCTGTTGGCCCTGGTGCACCCATTCTTCTCTCTCTCTCTCTCTCTCTCTGCCTCTTTCTCTCTCTTAAATAAATAAATAAATAAATAAATAAATAAATAAATAAAAAAATATGTAAAATGAGAAGCCCTGGTAATCAGAGTGAATGAAGGAAACTGACTTGCTTGAGAGACATGGGCAGAATGACAAAGAAATCAAGTGGTATTTGGAGACTTTTTGTGTCCTGTGTGTCAAAGAAACAGTTGTAGCCAAGCTTGGGCTTAGCTAAGGAACCTTAGCTTGTCAAGAGCATCCAACACCTTTAGAGGTAGCTGGGCACGTGGTAAAGCCTAGCTGGAGAGTGGGAAATGAACAAATACAAACATATTAGGGCCACGAATTATTCTTATAGTGCTTTGGTGCTAAGTTGTAGGACTATGAAGCCTTGGCACACTCCTGGGGGCAATGTCCTGAGATGGGAGTAAGGGATTGTGATTACCACGTCTGGAAGACTGGTCCTTGGCGAGGCAGAGCTGACAACCTCCGGTAGGCAGCAGGCACCAAGGAAGGGGCTTGGGTCAGAAGTGGGTCTTTTGTCACTCATTGAGGTCTTCTCCTGCTTAGGAAGAAGGAATTTTGTAATTAGAACACAGCTGATCTACTGTCTGTCTTGTATGAAGCAACGGTTCCCTGCTGCCACCCAGGCTGGATGCCTGCACAGTCTCTGTGCAGTTTCCAGCATCCAGGCTGCCCGTTCGCTGGCGTAGACTGCTGAGACAAAGCTTGGTCTTTTCAGCATGTCTTTCCCATGTCTTCCTGTTCTCAGAGTGCAAATGATGCTCAGCCTTGCCTTGAGAGGTGGCAGGTGGCACTCTGAGTGTCTCTGAGCCCACCTTCTCCTATGTCTCTCCCTCTTTACCCTGCCGCCCGCCCCCCATCACCGAGTCTACTTGGGGATATGCTGGTTTTCTCCTTCTCTTGGCTTTTATTGTAAGCATGGAATAATAACCTAAAACCACACGAATAAAAATATAGGGAAACAAAAGTTCCATTTGTAAGCATCTCGCATAGAAAGGACTCGGGTAAATAAATGCACAAAGTCTCTTATGAAGTAAGTTAAAAACCAAGTTATTGCCTGACACAAGCGGCATTATATTAAAATGCAAGTCAGATGAAAAAAAATTATAGAGACCACCCTAGAGTTAGTCATTCAAAGGGAAGCTAGTTACATACCTTGAACAACAATGATGGAAAACACTGTATTTCTAACAACTGTTAAAAATTGCTGCCATTCACTTCCACTCCCCCCCCCACCACAATGATGGCAATCTGCAGTGTCTGTATTTCAGCTCTTTCACCAAAGTAATTTTTCCTTTTGTTAATCATAAAAATAACAAGGATGTATGTTTCCTCACTTATTTATCCCATGTATTGATGCCAGTTGCTAAGGATAAAGAAAAAGCTACTATTGCTTCAGCTGAGAGAGGGCTGCCTTCAGGTGTTCTGGAATGTCAGTAGTGGTAGAGTCACCTCCGCATTCTGACGAGCTGCTTTTGTATCCTGGCAAAATGGTGACATGAAAGAGACCCAGGCTTTAATCTTCTCCCTGTTGGTAGGAAGAAACTTTTAACAAGAACGTGTGTTTTGGACTCAGAAGGATTCTTTTATTACACTTGGGGAGGCTGTGGGAGTAACAACCACCAATTGAAACAACATTCTTTTCTATGTAGTTTAGATGACCCACTGGCTCCTCACCATCTCCAATTTTTCACCCTTGAATTATGTACCACTCCTGTGCAAAGAGCTCAGAGAAACAGGAAGAGAAGTCAGAAATAATAGTAGTAATCACAAGGTTTGGGGCTTTTGGCTTTTTGTGAATTTTAATTGTTTTTATTTATTTGCAAGCAGAAAAGAGAGAGAAGGAGAGAAGAGAGATGCAGAGAATGGGCATATCAGGGTCTCCAGCCATTGCAAAGAATTGCTGTTGCTGGACGTGGTGGCGCATGCCTTTAATCCCAGCACTCGGGAGGCAGAGGTAGGAGGATCGCCATGAGTTCAAGGCCACCCTGAGAATACATAGTGAGTTCCAGATCAGCCTGGGCTACAGTGAGACTCTACCTCAGAAAAAAAAAAAAAAAGCTGCATAGGCATGCACCACTTTGTACATGTAGCTTTACATGGGTACTGGGGAATCAAACCCAGATTGTTAGGCTTTGTAGTCAAATAACCTTAACCACTGAGCCATCTCTCCAGCCCAGCTTTTAGCTTTAGCATCACTTTCTATTAGGTTGTTCGACGAACATTCTAACATGTCAACATCATTTTCACACAAGTCTCATGGTCTTCACACACCCTTCCTGATGAAATGAATATGTTTATGAAGAGTGTTCAAATGAATTTATAAAAATCATATCTTGTTTTCTGTCAACTCATATGACAGTTTAAAAGAAAGCTTTGGAGTCCAGAGAGATGGCTCATTGGTTAAAGGCACTTGCTTGCAAAGCCTGACAGTCCTGGTTTGATCCCCCAGTACCCACATAAAGCCAGATACACAAAGGGGCTCATGAGTCTGGAGTTCATTTGCAGTAGCAGGATGTCCTGGCACTCCCATACTCTCTCTTTCTGTCTGCCTTTCTCTCTCTCTCTCTTTCTCTCTCAGATGATAGATAGAATAGGATTTAAAAAAAAGAAAACAGAAAGTATTTTTTTTAAAAAAAAAGAAAGAAAGAAAGCTTTAGTTCTATCTGAAGCAGATCAAGGCTTCAAGCTTTGGCATTAGCTTTCCCCTCCTCTACACAGCCTCCTCCCCGACCACAGTCTCTCCCTTCAAGCAGATAAGCAGGTAGGCGGATCCACTTGGACACCTCTGCTAGCACCAGGAACCCAACACCTTCAGAGGCGAGCCTTGCCCCTCCCTGATACACGTAGCTTATCTAGATGTCTGCACTGCGTTCTTTCTCAAAGAGTGCATCTGATGTGACAGTGACTATTCTGGGTTAAATTAAGTCTCCTCTCCAAATACTTACATTCTACTTCTAGTTCCCAGTCTTCAGAACGCTACTTTACTTGGAAAGAGGGTCATTGTAGATATAATTAGTGAAGCTGTGATCATAAATGGAATAAAGCTGTCTTTCAATCCGATATGACCTGTGTCCTTATACTAAGGGGAACTCTTATATGCACACAGGGAACACCATGCCAAAGCTGGAGTTCTGCTGTCACAAGCCAAGGGACCACCAGAAGATAGGAGAGAAGCCGGGGACAGATTCTTCTGAGGGAGTGTAGCCCAGTCCTTCAGTTTTGACTTTCAACCTCCAAACTGAGATAATACATTTCTGCTATTCTCATAACTAGCATAGTGCCTTTTTAAAAATATTTTATTTATTTATTTATTTATTTATTTATTTATTTATTTATTTATTTAAGAGAGAGAGACAGAGAAAGAGGCAGATAGAGAGAGAATGGGTGCACCAGGGCCTCCAGCCACTGCAAACAAACCCAGATGCGTGTACTCCGTTGTACATCTGGTTTACGTGGGTCCTGGGGAATCAAACCTGGATCCTTTGGCTTTGCAGGCAAGCACCTTAATAGCTAAACCATCTCTCCAGCCTTTTTGAAGTGTGTGTGCAGTCCATGTGTGTACTTGTGTATGGAGGCAGAGGACAACATCGGCTGTCATCTACAGGAATGCCATCTACCTCCTTTGAGACACAATCTCTCATTAGCCTGAAGTTCACCAATTAGACTGGACAAGTTGGTCAGAGAGCCCCAGGGATCTGTCTGTCTCTGTTTCCCCAGTGCTAAGTGGGTTCTGGGAATTGAACTCAGGTCCTCGTGCTTTCCGGGCAAGCACTTTACCAATGGAGCTATCTCTCTGGCCTACTTTAAAAAAGCTATTTTAACAACAAGGAAGACCACCTTTTTGCTTTTGAGTTCTCAGTCCTGGGTTCTTGGTCCAGAGCACGTCTATTGTTCATTGGCTTGTAATGTTTGGTTCTTGGGTTTGTTTGGGTTTCACATACAGAAAGCTCTGTCACCCTCTTACCCACCTGTCATGACCAATGAGGAAGAAATCTCTGTGCGGAGTTCTGATGGACATCACCTCATGGGGGTGGCATTTAAACATCTTCTGCACAGATTGCATCTTTTCATGGCTACTTATTCCAACTTCTACAATGGCATTTCTGTTAGACATAGACATAAAACACTGAACTGATATGGCTGCCAAATTAGGAAGAAAACTTTTAAATTAGGCATTCAATTAAAAAAAAAAAATCTTCAGCCGGGCATGGTGGCACATGTCTTTAATCCCAGCACTTGGGAGGCAGAGGTAGGAGGATCGCCATGAGTTCAAGGCTATGCTGAGACTAGTGAATTCCAGGTCAGCTTGGGCTACAGTGAGACCTTACCTTGAAAAAAAAAAATCTTCAGATCTCCTTTATCCATGCTCTAAATATTGTCTCATAATTCAAATTGTTTTTATTTAAATTGCTATCATTTAAATTGTTTTTATTCTAGAAGATAAACTTGAACTTTGGATCTGATTCATCATTAATTGACAATACTTTGCATAGCTTAAATTTTAATTCAGAAGTTTCTATTTTGGTTGGATTCTTGATTCCATAAATCACTATTTTTTCCAATATTTTTTATATATTTTTGAAAGAGGAGGCAAGGGTTCTAGAGATGGCTTAGCAGTTAAGGCGTTTGCCTGTGAAGTCAAATGGCCCAGGTTCGATTCCCCAGGAGCCATGAAAGCCAGATGCACAAGGTATCGTATGCATCTGGATTTCATTTACAGTGGCTGAAGGCCCTGTTGCATCCATTCTCTCTCCTCTCTCTCTCTCTATCTCTCTGTCTTTTTCTAGGTCTCTCTCTGAAATAAATAAAAATAATTAAATTTAAAAGAAGGAGGCAAAACAAGGTTATCTAAATATTCCTTAACTTTATAAAACAGTTATTTCACCAGCTCCCTCTCATACACAAATTACATAAACCAAAGTTCTTATCTAAATGCTTATGAATTAAGGATTTACCTTAATGTATAATATTAAATAAATACCTCACCACTTTTTACCCAAGCTGTTCACTATTTTAGATCCAGTTCAACCACAAATATTATAAAAGGTTTGAAGTCCATGGTCCCTGCTCTCAAGGATGTATGTGTCAGTTCTCATGCAGTGTGTTAACACCTTTGGTTTGATCATATTTGTCCTGATCAACATTTTCTGGCTCGGATACACACCGATCAATTCTGATGGAACCTCGATGGTGATGGTCTTTGAAATAGGAAAGGCTCAGGCCCCTTTCTCCACTCTTTGACAGGACAAAAAACCGGTTTTTCCAAGAGTTCTGCAAAATGCAAAAGGCTCTGCATCTTAGTTGAATCTCAGAGGAAGAGAAAGAATTTGTAGAAATGCTCAGGAGGCTGGTGGGAGGCTTGTTAAACTGCAGCGCATACTTACTGCGGAGAAGAAAAGCTGAGGAGGTGGTGACTTAATGAAGTAATCTTGTTTATAGACTTCATTTTCATAATAAAATGTAAATTGTTTGCCTAATAAAAGAAAGTGAATAGGATTCAGCTTGTTCCCTCATAAAATTTCAGACAAGAATTTCTTCAATTGCAAGGCATTGTTTATCTCCGAAAAGGTCTGCAAATTCTTCAACTATTCAGAAGAATGTCCACCATAGCCCTGGAAATAGGAGGGCTTGAAGATCCATAGCTGCAGCTATCTTTCTTGACGGGTTCAGAGGCTTGCACTCAGCTCGCTTCTGCCTGCTCTGTTTCTGGACTGTGGCCCTGGCTCTCTGGTTTGTCTCCAGGTCCACTGAAGGAACAAAATAATGCCACATTTGCCACTTGGCTTAGCAAGTGAAAGCAAAGCCACTTGCTAGGGGAAAAAATGAGGTGACAGAAGTGCTTTTCTTTTGGGGGGACAGGTGGAGTTACTGCAAAGGCTCGGGGTCCGGGGTTGTAGATCAGCAGAGCGGCCTCATCTGAATTACTGGATACCAGCATATTGACCTCAGCAGCTGTATGCAGGACCCTGATTTTATTTTCACTTAATAAAAAAGCTCTAAACCACCAGTAAGTCTGCCTTCCCTGAAGCCAAGGACAAAGCCACATCTATAATCTGGATGTGGAAGTAAAACTAAGGCCTTAAAAACTATTTCAACAGGCTGGGGAGATAGCCCAGGCAGTAAAGTGCTTGACCTGAGCGTTTGGGGACCTGTTTCATTTCCCAGCACACATGTGAAAAAGTTTAAAAGGTAGAAGTAGGCCCTGGGGATTGCTGGCCTGGTAGTCTAGTCTAATTGGTTAGCTCTATGCCAAAGAGAGACCCTGTCTCAAAAAAAGAAAAAAAATAGGTGGATGACATTCCTGAGAAAGGGCACTCAAGGTTATCCCCAGCCTCCACACACACAGGCACATACCTACACACATACACACATGCATTATCTTAAAAAATCTATTTTGAACCACACTCTTTCTAAATAATGAAATTAATACATATTTTCTGTAGATGTGTTGGAAACTACAGAAAAAAATAAAGCTGTCTTTCATAGCAGGACTCATGGAGAAGCAGCTAGTATTTAAGGAGCCGCTTTACTTGTTCACTTTGGCAGCCTCGTTTTCAATAGCAGATGGTTTTGCTTTTGTTTGCCAAGCCAAGGGCAACACACACAGTCAAGTATTTCAGATCCACCCATGTGTGTGCCACAGAAAGATTAGAAAGCATTAGAGGGCATAGTGTCCAAGGATCACATCGGGCAAAAAAAAAAAAAAAAAAAAAAAAAAAAAAAGTGCTTCTTCCCTCCAGCCAACTGGAAAAACGTATAATTCACAGGGTGTTAGGTAGGATGCTCAGGAAGGCCTTGCCTCCGTGGTAAGGAATAATTAGCCCCAGGCTGGGGTTTGTGCCAGACTCACCTAACAAAACAATGAAATCAAAATTCAAGATATTGTGAATAAGACTTATGTAAACCTACTTTTTTGAATAATGGCACACCCAGAAGCTGTAGACTGTTACTAGAAAATTTTCAGTGCCTGGGATGGGATACCTTCCAGTGAGTTGTTGGCCAAGGAGGTCCTGGTAGCCTCCAAAACATTAAAGGCTATTGCCAAAGCCCTTGGTTTCCCTTGAGAAACAGATGGTAAGACCCTATTGCTGAAGACGTCTCTTGTCTGAGAGAATAGGTCACTGAGAAAGTAAGCTGGTGCGGAGCAGAAAACCTTCTCCCTGTAGACCAGCCAACTGAAAGCTGGAAAAAGCTGCACTGCATGCAGCCGTATGGGACACAGAAGTCATCAACAGTGAAAACAGTGGGCACTGAATATTCAAGTTTGGCCAGACAGGCCCAATGACTGAACGGGTGCAATAGTGGCATATCTGTTCTTGGGGTTACCAACTGCTCCATAATTGGACTGAAGGCCCTCTCTATGGGAGGGAATACATACCTGGTACTGAAAAACCTAAGCAAAAGTCTATGGTAGGGGAGGTCATGAGCCTTAGGGGTATAAAGCCTGCTCTTGTCTGGCTAAATGTATATATTATTCCCACCAAGCTGCCCTGGGGGCACTACACTTAATGTTCATGTTCACATATTAATGCTACTCTCACTTCTGGTTAGAGAAGCTTCTCTTTTCAGATGGTGATGACCACTGGGATGACCCAAAAGGCAACATAGTGCTGAGAAGAAGGGATAGAGGAGTGCCCAACACTGAAACACCTCTGTCACACCCTCCAAGGCTCAGGGACCATTGCGGAAGAGGGGGCGGATAGAATGGAAGAGCCAAAGGAAGGGTATGACCTCTTACAATGCAACTGCCCAGACAGAAATTGGCCTCGATATCCATGACCTTGCAGTGCCTAGCAATACCTTCGCAAGACCCTCATAATAGAAGAAAAAGATGATGACACCAAATTAAAAGAGAGACTAATGGAGAGAGGGAAGGGATATGATGGAGATTGGAGTTCTAAAGTGGAATGGGGGAGGGGAGGGAAATATCATGTGTTTTTTGTATGTAAGTATAGAAGTTGTCAATGAAATAATAAAAATAATTTTAAAAAAAGAGATCAAGAAATTTAACTGTGTCTTACGGAGCTGGAGAGTTATAGGAATGAAAAATTACTCACTTCCCAATAATGTCTGGCAGACAGTAAAGGTGAGAGTGGGCAAACAGAAGAGGCAAAGACTGGACATCTAATGAGGAGAAAGACTGATCAATCAAGACAGGCCTAGGCCGGGTGTGGTGGCTCACGCCTTTATCCCAGCACTCAGGAGGCATTGTGAGTTCAAGGCCACCCTGAGACTACATAGTGAATTCCAGGTTAGCCTGAGCTAGAAAAAGACCTTACCTCAAAAAAAAAAAAAAAAAGAAAGAAAGAAAGAGAGAGAGAGAGAGAAAGAATGAAAGAAAGAAAGGAAGAAAGAAAGAAAGAAAGAAAGAAAGAAAGAAAGAAAGAAAGAAAGAAAGAAAGGCCTAGAACTGACACATGTTGGGACCTCCAGAGAAGGTCATAAAACTGTTACTGCCCAGCAGGCATGGTGGCACATGCCTTTAATCCCAGCACTCGGAGGCAGAGGTAGGAGGATCACCATGAGTTCGAGGTCACCCTGAGACTACTTAGTGAATTCCAGGTCAGCCTGGGCTAGAGTGAGACCCTACCTTGTGAAAAAAAAAAAAAAAAAGAAAGAAAGAACTGGTATTGCCATTGCATTTTTAAGAAATTTAGTAAGCATATAGCATCGAAAAGATCCAAAGTGAACTTTTGGAGATGAAATCTATGATGCTTCAGGAAAAATAAGTACACCAGAAGGTGGTAACAACAGATTAAATATTATAGAAGATGAGTGTACTTGAAGGCATAGCAATAGGAACTATCAAAATAGAGAATTAAAAAAAATTTCAAGGGCTGGAGAGATAGCTTGGTGGTTAAGGAGATTTCCTGAAAAGCCAAAGGACCCAGGTTCAATTCCCTAGGACCCACGGCAAGCCAGATGGACAGGGTGGCACATGCATCTGGAGTTTGTTGGCAGTGGCTAGAGGTCTTTCTCTTTCTCTCTCTCTCTCCCTCTGTCTCTCTCTCACCTCTCATAAAGAAATAAAACACTAAAAAAATAATTCAAGAGCATAAGAAGAGAAACAGTATATTGTGGACAATTTCATGTGGCCTAGGACGCAAGCAGTTGGAGTCCCTTAAAGTGAGGGATGGTGACAGAAAAAAAATTTGAAGAAATAATTCTAAATATTTTTTATTTTTATTTATTTGCAAGCAGAGAGAGATGGAGAGACAGAGAGAATGGGTGCACCAGGGCCTCCAGCTGTGCAAATGGGCTCTAGATGCATGCATCACTTTATGTATCTGGCTTTACATGGGCACTGGAAAATTGAACCCAGGTCATTAGGGTTTGCAGGCAAGCACCTTCACCACTGAGCAATCTCTCCAGTTCTAATTCTAAGACTTTTTTTTTTTTTTTACAAACTTAAAAGTATACCCCAGAGACCCAACGAATGTAATGAACCTGAAACATCTATGTATTAGACAGTTCCACAATGCTGTTTTGAGCATTCAACCAAAAACAATTTTATGGGAGGAAGGTTTATTTCAAGCTTACAGGGGGTGTTCCATCAATGGTAGAAGAAGCTGGCTCCCATTCATAATGCAAGCAGAGAGAGAAACCACCATCAGCCAACAAATAGCAAAAGCAGCCGCACACAGAGACCCCACCAGAGCTCAAATTTCTCTGCATACCTTTGGGCTAGAATTCAGATCTACCCTCAGAGACACGACCCCAGAAGCAGGAGTCTGGTCTCCACAAACATATGTGTATGTGTGTATATATGTGTGTGTTCATTTGTGTGTAGGTGCATACACACCCATACATTATATGTGCGCCCACATACATACACATAAAAATGTTAAAGAAAATCCTTCAGATAGAAGTATATAATGGAAATCTGGATTTATCACAGAAATAAAGAACACTGAAATGGCAAGCAACTGTGAGGGTTAAAAGAGGACTTTTTTTTCTACTTATTTAAAGCATTCAAAAAGTCAGCTAGCAGCCAGACGTGGTGGCGCACGCCTTTAATCCCAACTTTCAGGAGGCAGAAGTAGGAGGATCGCCATGAGTTTCAGGCCATCCTGAGACTAAATAGTGAATTCCAGGTCAGCCTGAACTAGAGTGAAACCCTACCTTGAAAAACCCAAATAAAGAAAAGTCAGCTAGCCAGGCATGGTGGCACATGCCTTTCATCTCAAGCACTCAGGAGGCAGAGGTAGGAGGATCACTGTGAGTTAGAGTGAGACCCTACCTCGAAGAAAAAATAAACAAACAAAACAAAAAGTCAAGTAACTATCTAGACAAAAATAACAATGGAGGGGCCGAGGAAATGGGTCAGTCCATAAGGAGCCTGCCAGCATTCACGAGGAATCCCCAGTTCCCATGTAAATACCCACTGGCTGTAGTAATTCCCTTGTAACCTCAGCACCTATAGGAGACGGGTGACCCCTGTGGCTAGCTGGCAGGCTAGACTGACTGAACTGGTGAGCTCCTGGTTCAAGTGTTCCAGGAAATAAGGAGCAGTGATCAAAGAAGACATCCGGTGTCAATCTCTGGCTTCCACATGCATGTACCTGTGTATGTACACACACGTCTATAATGGTAACTTCTACTGGTCATTGAAGGATGAAATAATGCTAGTTCTACGCAAAATCTTACAAGAATTGAAAAAGAGAGAACCTTTTTGCCAACACATTTTATGAGGCCAGGAAACTCTTGGTGAACTAGACAAAGGACTCTCCCTTAGCATATGAACCAAGCTAATCGCTTTTAAAAAAGCGTTATAAGTAGCATCAAAGACTGACAGCTATGTCTCTAAGGTCAGGGATAAGAAAAAAATAGTGCTCATTTTCACCTTACCCAGAACAATTAAGCAAAAAGAGAGAAAGAAAGAAAGAAAGAAAGAAAGAAAGAAAGAAAGAAAGAAAGAAAGAAAGAAAAGAATCAATCAAAAGCATCAAGTTGTAAAGGAAGAAGTGAAATTATCCCTGCTCACAGATAGCATGATCCTATATACAGAAATGAGCAAATAGTCCACAAAAACTACTGGAGCTAATACACAAATTCAGCAGCATATACAACATGCAAAAAACAGTCTTATTTCTATATGACAAGCAATTCCAGGGCTGGAGAGATGGCTTTGCAGTTAAGACGCTTGCCTACAAAGCCTAAGGAGCCAGGTTTGATTTTCTAGGTCCCACGTAAGCCAGAGGCACAAGGTGACACATGTGTCTGGAGTTTGTTTGCTCTGGCACACTAGTTCTCTCCCTCTCTCTCTCTCCCTCCCTCTCTCATAAGTAAATAAAAACTTTTTAAAAAGAAAGTAATTCCATTTATTATATTTATCATATATTTAATATGAATAAATATTATATATTAACATATAATATTTATTTAGTATATTTGTGTAGATTTATTCCACACAAATAAAACTATAGACGGATAAGTTTAGCCAAAGTGATAAGATGTATAATAAAAAATACCAGAAGAAATTAAAGATAATATAAACAAATGAAAATAAATTCCATATTCATGGATTGGAAGACTTAATACTTTCATGATGTCAGTAGTACCCCAACTCAATTCTAATGGAATATTTTTTTTACATAAGTGTAAATCCTATCCCAAAAAATCATGTAAAATTCCAAAGAGCCCTAGATGGTCAAAACAACCCTTAAGAACAAAGTTAAAGTATTCATCTCTCTTATTTAAGCAATCTTACTCCAGTGTTACAGGAATCAAGAGCATGCTGAAGACAGACATACAGAGCAATGTGATAGAATTGAGAATGAAGAAATAAATGCACAAGGCCAAGGCCAAGCGAATATATAAATAACATTTAACAAATTCTTCTAGGACCATCATACCACTCTTAGCAGCAAATAGGGATACATTTTCATGATATTGAATTTGATGATAGATTCTTAGCACAAGCAGAAAAAAAAAGGAATATGTTGGAGTTTATCAAAATTAAAAACTTTTGGGCTGGAGAGATGGATTAGCAGTTAAGGCGCTTGCCTGCGAAGCCTAAGGACCCAGGTTTGATTTTCCAGATGCACAACATGGCTCATGCTTATGGAGTTCATTTGCATTGGCTAGAGGTCCTGGCGTGCCTATTATTTTCACTCTCTCTCTCTCTCTCTCTCTGTCTCTAATAAATAAATTTTTAAAAATTTTAAAAATTAAAAACTTTTGTGTATCAAAAACATTATTGAAACACTGAAATACAACCTACAGAATGGGAGAACACATCTGGAAATCATGTATCTGACAGGGACAGATGTGATTGACCAAAGTGGGAGAAGGGAGAACAGAGAGAAGTTGCTCAAAATTGCCTAACCAGTAAGGGCTTTTATTCTGGAGTGATGATAATGTTTTAGAATTGGGTAGAAGGTATGGTTTCTCAGCCTTCTGAGTGGACTAAATATTATTAAATTGTGAACTTTAAAATGGTTAATATAAATTTTCTTTAAAGTCTATTTCAAATGTTGAGACAGTACTGGAGATGTAGCTCCATGGTGGAGTGCTTGTTTACATGTGTAAGACCCTAGATTCAATCCCCAATGCTGGGTAACAAAGTTAGAGGGCTCTAAAGTAAATAGATATAGGCTAATACACAGATATGGCATAAACGCTCACAGCAGCTCTACTGGTAATACCTAAAGATTGAAAGGAATTCAGTTGTTTATCAAAGCTATATGAAATAATAAACTTTGAACATCTATGCAATGGAACCCTATTTGGGAATAAACAGAAGCCAAGTAATTTATATGTACAATAACCTTAATGAATTATGATTAGTGAAAGACTCCAGACCAAATTGTTCCTATTATATTATGTTATATAAAATTCTAGAATGTACAAGCTAATTTATACAGATAGAAAGCAGATCAGTGGTTGTCTAGAGCAGTGCATATGCACAGAATAGTGGGCAGAGGAGAAAGACAACTGGTGAGGTTAAGGGATGTGTTCATAATCTGGAGTGGGGTGCTGATTCCTGGATGCTTCCTGGAAGGCCAAATTGTAGATGTAAACGTGCAGGCCTACTGCATGCCAGTTACCCTCTCAAAAGCTTTTAAAGATATATCTGGACTGCATGAACCAGCCGCTCTACTCGTAGGCAAAATAAAGGAATATAGATTTTTATGAAAATTGACACGTACACATGTTCACATGAGCTTTCATTGTAATGGACAAAAATTGGAAAGAACCTAGATGTTTCCAACTGGTGAATGAATGAGCAAATTATGGTATGTCCATATAATGGAATGCTACTCAATAAAAGGGACAGACTCCTTGTCCCCACAACACCGTGGACGCATCTGGGAATTGTGCTGAAAGAAACCAGTCACAAGTGCCTTACTGTCTGACCCCCACTTACCCCGTAAAGCTCTAACAAACACAATGACAGGAAGCAGAGCAATGAGGAACAGAATTAGGAAAGGATTACAGGCAAGCAGACAGGAGAACTTTAGTGAGTGATGGATACATTGATTGCCTTGTGGGGATATATATCTGCCAAAAGCTTGTCAGATTGTCCACTTCAAATATATGCAGTTGGTTGTAAGCTACAATAGACTACAATAAGATGGTTTTTTTTTTTTTTTTTTTTTTTTTTTTTTTTTTTTTTGGTAGGGTCACACTCTAGCCCAAGCTGACCTGGAAATCACTATGTAGCCTCAGGGTGGCCTCCAACTCACGGTGATGCTCCTACTTCTGCCTCCTGAGTGCTGGGATTAAAGGCATGCGCCACCTCGCCCGGCTAGTAAGATGGTTTTAAAAAAAAAGTGACCAGTCTATGGTGCATGAGCATGACAAGTCTGTGCTCAAAATGGGCTGAGGGTTACTGATCGAATGAGGTCAGAGTTGGCAAAACATGGCACCACCTCTCTGCATCCCCAGCCTCGCTTCTCCCCCATCTTGCCTTATAATCCCATTCTGCTCTGACATATTCTACCTGTAATACACTTCATGGCTTTGGGTCATGCCGTCTCTTCTGAAGAGCTATATTCTCTTTTCCAGTCTGTATAAAAAGTCTCCCTGACCTATATAAGGCTCAGATCAGCTAACTTTTCAGGATTCCATGACATTCTGTACCTATTTCATGTGTTATAATGGGTCAGTCTAAATTTCTCAATAAAGCTAGCAGCCTGTGTTTTTTTAATTCCCTAGTGAGATATCAATTCCCTGAGCACAGTAACACCTCTTAACTGATCGATAGACCACTTACAATGTGACGCACAAAGACGTATAGGTTCTTTGTAAATACTATACCGTTGACTTGTTTAATTTCTTTTCTAAATTACTTCATCCTAAACTCTGACGTTTTTGCTATCTAACCTATAACGAATGGTAAATTTAGCAAGGATGTTTGCATACTCTATATTGAGCTGCGCTGTTGATAAACCATTACAACAATCTAGGCGGTTTCTCTAAGTGACAATTTCATGCACATTTGATGAAATAGCTCAGTGTCACCTAGGTTATAGTTTATTGTAGACATTGTCTCCGAGCCACGTGTGGAACATTTGGCCCATGAAAAGCAGAGAACGCTAAATGTCTAGATGGGGTGCTCTTACACAGTCATTAAGTGAATCCAATAGTTTCTTCTACCTTCTTCAGATCAAGAATCATTACCCCAGAACAGTACCCATGATCCCCACTCCAACCAGTGTCTGCATCCTGGCCAGCTTGATGAACCTTGTCCTTCACTTTTGGGGGGTAAGATTTTTCCGTCTGACCGTGTGCCCCTTGGGTACCTGGATTTGTTGGAGGTCTGTTTTCCATGCTGACTGGATCGTCTCACCTGTCTGAAGGAAGGGTGACAGTTAACCTTCTGACCACAGTGGGCCCCACTGGCTAGCCACAGAACCAGGATGGGGCTCCCCAGGGCTGGAATTTCTTCTGCCATCTCTCCTCTGATGGGTTCCTTCTGGCTCCTGAAGCTGACAGCATCCACAATGATGAGGACAAACCCAAGGAATTTGCGCCCACCCAATGGGTGCTGTGGAGGTGTTCAGTGGTCTCTCCTGATCCTCCCTGTAAGTGGATTTGACAAGACAGCACTCTGGGGGTAGGGGTAGGTGGTGATACCAAGAAGAGATCTGAACTGGGCAGAAGGCAGAATACCGTGTGTCAAATACAGCTGAAAGTCGTTGCTGGCTGAGACAGCTAAAACAGCTAAAGATAAGCCCTTCTCTGTGTCCGGGCTTTGCTTTCTCCAGAGAGAAACTCATGAGCAAGGAACCAGGGCCATGTGGTCTCAAGAGTTGCAGCCACCTGCCTGGCCAGGCTCGGAGTAAGGCTGACTGGGGGGAAGCTTTCTGGGTCAGCTTATGGCCATCCATGACCAGGTAGGGCATGGAGAGAGGAAAGGGCTTCCCACGGGGTGTATGGGGCCTTAGAAACTCTGAATGTGTCCAAGGTCAGCTTCTACCTTGAATTAGTACTACTGTCAAGGTATAAGTCCCTGAAAAGGGAGGTACCAGGCAGCTCTGGAGGAATTGGGGAGAAGGCTGAAGACCTGTCCTGGTGTGATTGCTCCCCTACCGATTTCTGCTTTTCTTTTCTTTTCAAGATTTTATTAGAGACAGAGAGAGGGAAAGAGAGAGGGGGAGAGTGAGAACGGGCGCCCCAGGGCCTCTAGCCACTGCAAATGAACTCCAGATGTGTGCACCCCTTTGTGCATCTGGTTTATGTGGGACCTGGATAATTGAACCAGGGCCCTTAGGCTTCACAGGCAAACAGCTTAACCACTAAGCCATCTCTCCAGCCCGGTTTCTGCTTTTCTTTAACATGAATTCATTCACGGCCCTAAGGATAAATGGCTCATAGCTCTTGACCATACACATAAGCAGACAGAGATGACACTCATATGAGTAAGACACGTTTCCAAGCCTCCCTTAGTTGTTTGGCAGAGGCATGTAGCACTATCTACAGAGCAGCGGAGGGCTTTCTTAGATGCTAAAATCATACCTGCCCAGCCTGGAGGAAAGCGTTTTTTTCTTGAGGTGTCTTGTGTAATAGTGGTGGTGATAATTTAAGCAAATCACAACCTTTCTGGGGCATCTTAGGGCCTGTGTTGAAGACCTGGTACCCTTGGTCCTTGTCTTGTATTATGGACCTACTCTGCTCTATGGAATGCCTGGAAAAATTGACAAGCTATGGAGGCTAGCAGCTTTTGTTCCCTCAAAGAAAAAGTCTATGCTAGGAGGTCTATCACTGCTTAAAACTTTGCCCACCCTTCTAAAAGTCCAGGTAACAAGCTTCAAAATTACCCTTGAGATGTTGTATTGAGTCCCTGAGCTTTTAGCCCGGTGTGGTGGTGGCAAGAGCTATAATCTAAGTATTTGGGAGGCTGAGGCAGGAGGTTCACAATGTGATGCTCATCTGGGCTACATAATGAATATAAGTCTAATCTGGACTAATCTGATTTTTTTTTAATCCCAGGCTTCTTTCCAGCTTGAAAATTTCACTATCTAAAGATCTGGGAATGAGGAATTTTCATCCCATTACTGGTCCAACCACCCATGCATGTGGAACTCAGCAACCCTCCTGATGTAAAATAATGATGGAAAGAGCTCAGATTCCATGGGCATGCTGGAGACATTAGCTGTGGGTGATATATTGGAAAGGAAAGTATTTATTGTAAAATGTTTATGGGCTGTGTCTTGTCAATAAACCCTCCTAATAAAATATTTATTTAATTTTATTTTGGTAATTTTTATGCATGATCATAGTTGCCTCCCATTACCTTCTCTTTTCATCTTCCCTTTCCCTTCCTACTGAACCCATTTTTCTTCCCAACTAGACTCTCTTTAACTTTGATGTCGTGTGTGTGTGTGTGTGTGTGTGTGTGAGAGAGTGAGAGAGAGAGAGAGAGAGAGAGACCCACTGGGTTTAATTGGAGTTGCTTGCATGATCATGGGGCTCCACCTCTGAAGAAAATGTCTTCCCCTCCTACATCAACTATTAATTGCCAATAACTCCTAAAGAAGAGTTGAAAGGCTGAAGAGATGGTTCAGCAGTTAAAGTACTTGCTTGCAAAGCCTGATGGCCTGGGTTCAATTCCCTAGTGCCCACATAAAGCCAGATGCACAAAGTGGTGCAAGCATCTGGAGTTCCTATGAAGTGGTAGGAGGCCCTAGTGTCCCCATGTGTGCTCTCTCTCTCTCTCTCTGTCCTTGCAAATAAATAAATGAATAAAAGTATTTGGTAAAAAAAAAAAAAAAAAAAAAAAAGGCGGGGGGAATGGAGTCAGGCGTGGTGGTGCACACTTTGAATCCCAGCATTTGGGAGGTGAGGTAGGAGAATTGCTGTGAGTTTGAGGTCAGCCTGAGACTCATAGTGAATTCCAGGTCAGCCTGGGCTAGAGCAAGACTCTGCCTCAAACAAACAAACAAACAAAAAATAAAGGGAAGGAGACCTCACGCCCTTCTCCACCCTGATAAAATACTTGTTTCAAAACCGTTTATAGCTTGTAAAGGAGAGGGTAAAATCTTCCCAAGGATATTCGTCTGAGAACATCTTGCCATTTCACATTTTGAACAGAATTCATGCTTAATCCTTCCTCAGGCACCAGATCTCCAAGTGAAGCAGAGTGAGTTCAGGAGCCCGGGCACAGGACACCGAGTAAATGCACTTGACGCCATTAGGATCTTTATATCTCTAAATTGCTTTCTTCCGAGGGAGCTTATTTGGCAACTGAAAACTTGCACTGGGGAGAGGAAGAGTGAGGTGACTTGTGTCTAGTCCCCTGGTGGAATTCCATGGCCCCACACTGATGCTTGCAAGGGACATTAACAATGACGTTCGCTCTCCTTGCGCACTAAGAATGTCCAAGCGCTTTGAGGACCTCACTAGCCTTCAGATGCCTGTGACGGGCTCCAAAGCTACTGGAGGGGTTTTGTGGACACTGTTCCTCCCTCTTCTCTCCCCTCACCATAAAATGAAACAGCAGATAAGACCACAGGACACAGTGGCTTAGTGTGTTAATCGTGGGTTCAGGTTTTAAAATTTGCCCCTACCAGTAAGAAAAGATGTGATCTTGAATGTAGTGGAGTATCTCTTTGTGCCTGCACTTCATCTCTGAAATGGAGATTACATTATTCGCATTCTTAGAGGATTGCTATGAGCATCAATTTGAAATAATCGGATGAAGCATAATCAGTATATGATGGCGCTCAGGCATGCTACTCTAGTCAATCCTTCCCAGCACAGAGCTCCTATGGTTGTTTAAAGATTGCTAGCAATGACCAAGTATATTCCAGGTAGCTCTAAGCAATACATATTTACATCCTCATAACAATGCTTATACTATTTTTACAATGATTTAATACCCAGCTATAGGCAAGTAAATATTTGTTAGAAAGATTAAACAACTAACCTTTGGTCACAGAATTAAAAAAAAAAAACAACAACAGAGTAAGAACTGCAACTTGAAAGTCAGTCTTAAAGATTTTGAAAGATTTTGTATTTCCTCTCCTTAAAAAAAAAAAAAAAAAAAAACAAGGGCTGGAGAGATGGCTTAGCAGTTAAGGCTCATGCCTGCAAAGCCAAAGGACCCAGATTCGATTTTCCTGGTCCCACGTAAGTCAGATGCACAAGGTGGCACATGCATCTGGAGTTTGCAGTGGCTAGAGGCCTTGGCGTGCCCATTCTCTCTCTATCTATCCCTTTCTCTGTCTATAATAAATAAATAAAGTTTTTTGAAAAAGAACAAAATCTTTATATATATTTTTGGTTGGTTGGTTCTCTTTTGTTTGTTTTCTTGAGATAGGGTCTTGCCCAGGCTGACCTGGAATTCACTCTGTAGCCTCAGGGTGGCCTCAAACTCACCGTGATCTTCCTACCTCTGCCTCCTGAGTGCTGGGATTAAAGGTGTACGCCACCACATTAGCTCCAAACAGACAAAAGAAAAAAGAAAAAATCCCACCACCTTTCCAATTTAGCTCTTAGATCTCATTGGGAAAGATCCCCCACATTCGTTGCATAACCCGATCCCTGTAGTGCCACTTGGGATTTGGTGAACATGTCACCAAGAGGTATCATTTCTTTCTGATTGTGCAGCCTAAGAAGATTAGAAAGGAAAGGCTTATTACAGCCGGTTTGCTCAATTCAGACTTTCCAGTTTTCAAATTCCAATTGCCCAATTGTCAAAAAACTTCCAGAGCTCCAGAGCTCCAGAGAACCCCAACGAGTCACGCTCCGCAGTACTTACAAGGAGTTGCCCGTCCAGTTCCCAGTCCAGTACCTCCTCACTGCACCTGTTGACGCTGAGCTCTGGTGCCAGAGTGAGGGTTAAGCATAAGCTCTATTTGAAATGTGAACCAGCAGGAAGTCTCAACTGCCCTTGGATAGATTTTTACTTTCACCCCAAAATTGAGGAAGCTGGCGCCTGTAGGGGGAAGTCCTGGGCTTTCATTCTTCTTGAGGCTCGGCACAAAACTGCTTGGTGTTCCAAGAACCTCACAACAACAAGGGGGGGGGGGAAGCAAACAAATTTTTAAAATTCCTGTGAGACTTTGGACTGTAGTCACAATCATTCTTAGTGAGGACAATGCCAACCTAGCCTTGACCTTCTGCAGTGACTCCTATGGAAATAATACCTTTGCTACCCCTCTGTTTCTCTTCCCAACATCCTTCTGTGGAGGTCAGGAAGGAGTGTTTGGCACTTCATGGGGAAGTAAAAGCCTGGCTTCTCCAACGTACGGTTCCTGCCAGTGGTTTCCAGGTAGAGCCATTCATTCATGTATGATCCAGGGCTCTCCGCAGTGGGGGAGGGACTGGGCATGCTGTCCCGCACAGCCACCCAGCAATTTTTATAAGCAAGTAGGTAGCACAATTGGTCATCATTAGACCCTGGAGTGGTATTTGGCCACATTGTTAGGAGAGAGGGGAAAGTGCAAGGGAGTTTTATCTCATGATATTAATTTGAGAAGTGAAAGTATATGATCTTTATTTTAACCTTGATTTTGTTTATTTGCATGTGCATATGTGTGTAAGGAATATGGTTTCACATGAATGTGCTTAGGCACACATGTAGAGAGCAGAGAACAGGGTCTCTCCTGGTCTCTGCCTGCCCAGTGCTGGGATCACAGATATGTAACATGCATGGCATGTACATGGTTACTGAGGATCGACTTCAAGTCTTCATGCTTGTGAGGCAAGCAATTTGTCAACTAAGCTATCTCCCAGCCCCCTTCTTTTAATCGTTATTATTCTCTTTAGTACATCTGGGCTCCAGTCAACTTAACCATGTACTCATTTCATGGTCCTGGAAACTTAAGTCTACTGAAACTATATCCCCACCCCACACACACACTGGCAATTGAATAGATAATTCTTCCTAGCTTTCTTGGCAACAGCTGAGGCTGGCCTGGAGCTCACTATGTAGTACAAGCTGGACTTGAACTCACTGTGACTATGGAGTGAGCCTATTCAAGTGCTGGGATTATAGTCCATGCCACCATGCCCAACTTTGGAATGGAGAATTCCCCAGAGGGTCCTTTATTTAAAAAATAAATAAATAAATTTGGAGCTGGAATGATGGCTCGGCACTTAAGTGAACTTCCCGTGTAAACATGCTAGCCTGAAAGGGTCTAAGACAGTCTAAGTTTAACTCCCCCAGCACCCACATAAACATTTGTGTGTGGCCTCACATGTCTGTAACCTCAGTCCTATAGAAAGCAGAGACTAGAGAATTGTTGGGGCTCACAGAGAAACACAAGCTCCTGAATCAGTACAGGGATCCATCTCAAGAAACAAAAAAGAGCAGATGAGCAACAGAGGGGGACACCTCACATGCTCCCCTCGCCTCTATAGGCACTCACACGGGGAGCCGCATCAACACATAAACACATGCAACAAAGTAAGATTTCACATATAAAAAGCGTGTGCTCCATCTATGGTTATCCTTCAACGGAGGTCCTTGGTCTTTTGTTCTCTTTCACACCCTGTACGAGGTGCTGGTTTTGTTGGTGCCTTTATCTGGCAAAGCTCATGGACCTCAGGCATGCAGAAGTGACAGAAGTGATTGGTTTGTTGTTAGCCTGCTGCACAGGACTTGTTTCCCTTAACTTAGAAGAGATGATTCTTTGCAATGCGTTTCCTGGGTGTTTCTTTAGGTCATTTTCTGAAAATTCCCTTCCTAATTTTACACCTGATCTTTTGCCAGCCAGGCATTACTAATTATGCTCTAAGTAGTTCTTTAAAAGCTTCTGGTCTCTACTTCCTTGGAAAGTACAAAGCTACTGACAGCCTGTTACTATAACAGAGACCAGACTAGAAAAGGAAAGAAAAAAATTCCCTGAAGACTTATATGCTTTTAAAACAATAAAATAGAGAGCAGGACACATGGACTTTCCATCTTTCTCTCTGTCCATTTCACTTAACCCACTTTGCACCAGTCTTTTAATTCTCATTTTCCAATTATATTATCAAACTCCCCAGGGAAGAAGCTTAGCATATGCCTTATATGCCTAGAAAAATCTACCTGTACTATAGATGCAAAGAATATAAGGAGAACAAAAACTGCCTCCAGCACCAAATACTAAGCTTGTGAGATGTGTGTAAACATTCCAATGGCATGTCAGCATAGTTTTACCACAAACAACGTGCGACCGAGGTTGTTGTTGACTCACATGCCTTTGCAAACAAGCACCACCTGCATGCAGACTGAATGCTGATGTTAGAACACTGAGTTTATTGCCCTGGTTGCCTTGGTTTTTCCACATTGTCCTAGCTGGATGCCACATGCATCATGTTTTCACAAGAAAGTACCACAAGCTACAGAAAAGGGTCAGGGGAAGTGAGCATTTCCTTTGAGTCTCTTTCGTGTCAGGGAGCGACATTTTCCCAAAGCCCAGAGAAGACTTCTCCTTATATCTGATGGAGTTGGTCATAGGTTCAAGCAATCATTGGCCCAGAAAAAAATGATGTCTCCTTCACTTCCCATTGCCATCTGAAGGCAGATAGAGGAAGGCAGCTGTGCTCCGAGGCCCAGCCGACTTTCTGGGGGTCACCTCCGGGGACTCCCCTTCTTGGTCTCTGAGCTCCAGGCACCTTGACCTTCTTCCACTCTCAACTCCTACTCATACAGCAGGTCTTACCTGCTCCCCACTTCCAGGTTCTCTTAGGATATGTCCACAGGGGTGTTGAGTGAACTTCGGGAACACTTTGCCACATTGTATGCATGTTATATGCAACTGTCTGATTATTTTATGACTTCCTCTTTCTCCATGAGACATGTCTTTCTGTTGACCAATGTCTCCCCATGACTAGCTTAAATGCCTATCCCACTTTATTTATGTATGGTATGTTCACTGCATGGCGGGGAGACTATGATAGATATATAGACAACTGAAAAAGATGGCTCATTATTGGACTAGGGAGACCTCAAAACAATGGGATCTAATATTCCAGTGGTAATCATCTCGACTTCACTTTCTTAGCCCACTCCCATGGCCACATCTGGGGCCTTGAACTAGCCCATCCCTGCATGACACTTGATAGTTTTAATGACGCTTCTCTTGCTTCTGCCTTTTCTATCACCTCACTTCAACCCAGTCTCTCCAAGACCTCAAGATTTGCAACCTTCCTCATTCCTTCAGCATAGATGTTGGGGTCATTGACCTTTTCTAGTTGAAACTGCCATTTCCTCAACACCAACAACAACTGATGAGCTAGGCTGGTGTTTGCCCCAGCAAAGCATTGTTAGGATTTGAGTGAGCTGGATCCTGACACAATCCTTCTATTGGCTGGTTGGTGACTCTTGCACTAGCTTGACATAAAGAGCTTTGCTCAAAGTTAGCCAAACCTAGTTAAACTTCTCTTCCCCCTTTGGTCCTCTTCTCATCTGGTTCTCTTCAGCCCTGCTCCATTTGCTTGGTCTCATTTGCCCACGTCTCTACTCACGCGTAGCTCTTACATTTCAGAAGTTCCCTCCTTCCTCGGGCATGCCCTTATGCAAGATTTCTCAATGTTGGAGGCACTGTAGGTCCACCGAGATCGACGCTGGCACATGTGGCAAGGTTTCTATCTGCCTGACGCGTGATTTTCTTCATTGGATTCCGTGTTTTGGGAGCAGACATAGGGGACCTTGGGAGAGCCTTCCTTGTGGGTTAGCATTCTAGGGAGAAGCCACCAAAGGACAAAGAAACCAAGGAGTCAAGTTTACTCCCAAAGGGTGCTCAAATGACGACCCAGGGAATCAGAGGAGCAGAAGAGAGAAGGCATGAGGAGATAAAGGGATAAAGCAGATGGGGAAGAGGCTTGTGAGGTAGGAGTCCTGGTGAGACTAAAGACTGACGGTCTACGCTGGTTGAAAGGATAGAATAGGGTGCTTGGAAAGAACATGTTTGGGTGATTTTAAAAGTACAGCAATGCTTGGATGGGATGGGAAGTAGATTGGTTTAAGGCCCTGGGCTCAGTCCCCAGTATCTTTCCACCCAAAGTAGAGCAATGGCAGGGAGCATGTGACTGAATTATGCAGTATGGATATGGAAGACGATCATTGGCAACAGGGAGGTCAAGGAGGAGTTGAGAGGCTAGGGTGTTTTGTCAGCCACATGAGTGTCCATTCTATGGAACAAAATTATTTTGATATTTCCTAAAGGATTATTATTATTATTATGGTTGCCTAATAGAGAACTGAACTTGGGCTATGGCTTCTGAAGGTTTCTGAAACAGGAAAAATAGATTAAAGGCAACTATCTCTGCCCAACTTCCTTAATACACACACACACACACACACTTTTATATTTGGATTTATTTGTAAAAACAAGCACAAACACAAATGTCAAAGGGGCTCTTAGATTCATAAGGATCAAAGTCATAATTTTCTTCATTTCAAAAGAACATTTGAGACCACTTGGGGACTAGGGAATGGGGATGGCTGATAAGGGTTTTCAAACTGGGCAGGGAAGCCAATAAGACCACTTCTTGGGCAAGAAGAGAGATGGTCAGGAACTTTCTTCTTTTACACCCTTCACTTCCCCATGTCCTGATTCTTAGTTTTCCTAACCTCATTAGCCCTTGGCCTCGGTGCAATAATGGGCAGGAAAAGGGTGGCACAGCTCAAAATAGTGAAGAAAGAGGAAGTGGAGCAGGAATTGCAGAGACACCAGGAGTATACAGAGCCTCCTTCCCCATGTGATGTGTACAGGATATGGAGGAATGCCTGGCCCCTGTTGGTCAATGGTAGTGCTTCCCTGCTGCTCAGGACCTCACAGTGGCCCAATTTGTTTGTATTCAACTTCAATCAAAACAGAAGTGATGAGATGGAGAGATGGCTTAGCAGTTAAGGCATTTGCCTGCAAAGCCAAAGGACCCAGATTTGATTCCCCAGGACCCACATTAGCCAGATGCACAAGGAGGCACACGCGTCTGAGGTCGTTTGCAGTGGCTGGAGGCCCTGGCATGCCCATTCTCTCTCCCTCTCTCTCTCTCTCTCCTCCCTCTTTTTCAAATAAATAAATAAATAAATAAATAAATAAATAAATAAATAAATAAGAGAATCATTATAAAAACTAGAAGTGACCTTCTTTTATTTCTGGAAGCGGGAACAGTAAGAGACTGCTCTGTACGGATTTGTGTGAGTCCTCAATTTGAGGCACAAAACCCATAAAACCAGACAATACATCCTAATTAGCATTGTGCTTTATTCTTCTGCATTTTTGTCCTGGGAAATTGTGTGTTTTTGAAGTTTTCATCCTGTTATAATTCCTATTTCAATTGAAGGCAGGTAAAAAGAAAGAATATTTAATTTCAACATTAATTGGAATGACTTGCCTAGCAGATAATATGGAAATAAAAAGAGACATGAAACCTAGACCTTGGACTGGAGAGATGACTTAGTGGTTAAAGCATGTGCCTGCAAGCCAAATGACCCAGGTTCAATTCCCTAGGGACCAAGTAGGCAGATACACAAGTTGGTGCATGTGTCTGGAGTTCATTTGCAATGGCTGGAGGCCCTGGTGTCCCCATTCACTCTATCTGCCTCTCTCTTTCTCGAATAAATAAAAAATAAAATCAATGAAACAAAAAAAACCCCTAGACCTTGCTAAATACAAATATGAATACAAAATACAAAAAAAGTGAATACAAAATATGTTCATCAGGATCCTAGCAGGAAAATAGTAGGTTCAGAGGGATCATGGAAGAGAGTGAACAAAGGGATCATGTGGGGTTTTGAATTTGATGCCCCCATAAACTCATGTGTTCTGAATGTTAAGTCCCTAGCTGCAGGCAATTTTGGAGGTGGCGCCTTGCTGCAGGAGGTGTGTTGCTGGGGGGAGGACCTTGCAGTTTTTTTTTTTTCCGAGGTAGGATCTCACTCTAGCCCAGACTGACCTGGAATTCACTCTGTAGTCTCAGGGTGGCCTCAAACTCATGGCGATCCTTCTACCTCTGCCTCCCCAGTGCTGGGATTAAAGGTGTGTGCCACCACGCCAGGCTTGGACCTTGCAGTTTTCAGCCCCTATCTTGCTAGTGTTAGCTGGGCTCTCCAAATTAACTATCCCGCTGCTGGGTTCCACCTGCTGGGACAGGGGTGACATCTAGCCTTTGCTCATGCCATGCATCATGGAGCTTCCCCTTGGGACTGCGAGCTGAAACAAAGCCTTTCCTGCCATGAGCTGCTTTTGATTAGGTGTTTGGTGCAAGAAGGTAACTCCAACAGAAGTGTTAGCAGGGTTGTGGGAGAAAATTGAATGGTAAAGTACCAGGACCAAGCAGTAATGTTGTGTGTGTGTGGGGGGGGGAGGCTTCACCACATCCAGGCCTTCTAGGCTCAACACTTTTATTAATGTTGCATTTTTAAATCTGTGTGTGTATGATATGTGTGTGAGTGCCGGTGCACACATGTCATGGTGCACGTATGGAGGTCAGAGCGTAACTTCAGGGGTCAATCCTCTCCTCCCATCTTGTTTGAGACAGAGTCTCATTTGCTGTTTGCCCCTGCATATGCCAGGCTAACTGCCCTGTGATTCTCAGGCCTTGTCTCCCATCTTTTGGAGGAGGGCGGTGATTATAGACACAGACATTTGCCACTACACCTGGCTGTAGGTGGGTTCTGGAGATCCAAGTTCAGGTCATCACACTTAGACAGAAGGTCCTTCCACTCCACTGAGCCATCCTGCCCGCCAAGCCTCAACTCTTGAGGGTGGTGATGGTTTACCTCCAAACTCAGAGTTGTAGCATTAAATAGGTGTCCCTTATATCATGTCAGCCATACTGCAGATAAAGTGATCTGATGATTTTCTACTAATTAAGCACTGAGGTCCATTCCAGCCTACCAGTGCCTCTCACCTAGCCTGTACACCTCCCGCGGTGAGGGTTAGAATTTAGAAAACCATGGAGACAGCTTCTTTGGGATTCATGTGTTTTAATTAATGCCAATGGAGAATGCTGGTGAGATTGAGAGCAAAGAGAACGGGAAGGACACTTTGACTCACCTGGAATGAGTAACAGAGGGTTTTTAAGGTCCTCTGGGGAATTAGGGAGAGGATGATCATGCACTAGGGTGTGGCGTATCCGGCCCCTGCTGCATGGGTGTCCATCTGTCCCACATTGGAGGTGGTCAATTATGCTCGAGTCATACTCTCCCAAATCTTTCCAAGGGGGACTTGGGAGCTCAGTTTTGTTTTCCCAGGCATTAGGTCTAAGGGAGGGGCTGTGTTCTCCCATCCAGGCAAGGAGGAGTCGAGGAATTACTATTCTAAGATCCCACACTGGAGCCTGCATTTACTTTCAAGGAGCGGGTAGGAACAACGCTTTGAAACCTCAATTTCTCTCTCTCTCTCTCTTTCATTTATCTATCTATCTATCTATCTATCTATCTATTTATTTATTTATTTTTAGGTAGGTTCTCGCTCTAGCCCAGGCTAACCTAGAATTTGCTATGTATTCTCAGGCTGGTCTCCAAACTCACAACAATCCTCCTACCTCTTGCCTTTTGAGTGTTTGGATTAAAGGTGTGTGCCTCCTTACCCAGCTGAAACCTTAATTTCTATAACCCAGTTTGGAAGGGGAGCTTAGAGGTAGATGGCCACCTGGACTTCTCTCCTGAATTCATCTGGCAGAGTCTCTTCTACAGCACCGCAACAGAGGGTTACTCCTCTACTCAAATTTCGCCAGTGGTTCCCCATTCCTTCACAGTGGAATCCAGTGCACTCACATTCCTGAAAGCTCTGCATGGTAAGTCACTGAATCTCTAACCCTTGTTTCTGGCACCAATTTTCTTGAGTTTTCCCTTCCGGGCCCAGGTAGGAGGCAGCTGCTTCTAGGTCTCTGTCCTCACTGCTTGCTTTGCCTAGAGCCTGCCTCCTGCTCCTCTCCACACTGCTTCCCGCCCTGCACCCCGATTTCTGCTGAGGTGTTGGTCTCCTCAAATAGGCCTTTCTCAGCTATTCTCACTTAGTCTTCCTCCCTCCTACCTTACCGTTTATGAGCTTCATACCCTACATGATCTTGCCACTCAATACTTCTCAGTAAATGAAATTTTATTAACTCTGTTTCTAACTGGAACATAAATTTTGTGAGGACTAAAATTGTTTTGTTACCTACTGTATCTGTGATGCTAAGAAGAATGTTTGGCACATAGTTCAATAAATCCTTGTGGATGGAAATAACACACATATAATATATATACATATATATAGCTATATATATAATAACCAAATATATATATATAATTTTTATTGACACCTTCTATACTTACACACAAAAACATATGATATTTCCCTCCCCTCCCCCCATTCCACTTTAGAAGTTCAATCTCCATCATATCCCCTCCCTTTCTCCATTAGTCTCTCTTTTAATTTGATGCCATCATCTTTTTCTTCTATTTTGAGGGTCTTGCAGAGGTATTGCTAGGCACTGCAAGGTCATGGATATCGAGGCCAATTTCTGTCTGGGCAGTTGCATTGTAAGAAGTCATACCCTTCCTTTGGCTCTTCCATTCTATCCACCCCTCTTCCGCAATGGGCCCTGAGCCTTGGAGGGTGTGGCAGAGGTATTTCAGTGCTGGGCACTCCTCCATCCCTTCTTCTTAGCACTATGTTGTCTTTTGGGTCATCCCAGTAGTCATCGCCATCTGAAAAGAGAAGCTTCTCTAACCAGAAGTGAGAGTAGCGTTAATACGTGAATATAAACATTAAGTGTAGTGCCCCCAGGGCAGCTTGGTGGGAATAATATATACATTTAGTCAGACAAGAGCAGGCTTTATAGCCCTAAGGCTCATGGCCTCACCTGCCACAGACTTTTGCTTAGGTTTTTCAGTACCAGGCATGTATTCCTTCCCATAGAGAGGGCCTTTAGTCCAATTATGGAGCAGTTGGTTACCCCAAGAACAGATATGCCACTATTGCACCCGTTCAGTCATTGGGCCTGTCTGGCCAAACTTGAATATTCAGTGTCCACTGTTTTCACTGCTGATGACTTCTGTCTCCCATACGGCTGCATGCAGTGCAGCTTTTTCCAGCTTTCAGTTGGCTGGTCTACAGGGAGAAGGTTTTCTGCTCCGCACCAGCTTGCTTTCTCAGTGACCTTGCCTCTCAGGCAAGAGATATCTTCAGCAATAGGGTCTTACTATCTGTTTCTCAAGGGAAACCAAGGGCTTTGGCAAAACCTTTAATGTTTTGGAGGCTACCAGGACCTCCTTGGCCAACAACTCACTGGAAGGTATCCCATCCCAGGCACTGAAAATTTTCTAGTAACAGTCTACAGTTTCTGGATGTGCCATTATTCAAAAAAGTAATTTTACATAAGTCTTATTCACACTATCTTGAATTTAGATTGACCCTCCCCCTGCCCTTCTTTTACGCATTCTCTTCCCATGGCCTCGCTTAGGCCATTCCCCTCCCTGTAATCTGTTCTTCTACTTACATATGTGCAATACCATACACTTAAGTCCTTCCCTTCCTCCCTCCCTTATAGCCTTTTACCAGCTAACTGGTTTCTGGTACCTATTTTTGGTTCCAGTTCACACACAAGTCTATACATTTGTAGCTAGGATCCACATATGAGAGAGAACATATGACGTTTGGCTTTCTGAGCCTGGGTTACCTCACTTAGTATAATCCTTTCCAGATCCATCCATTTCCCTGCAAATTTCATAATTTCTACACTGTTGGTGGGAATGTAATCTGATCCAGCCATTGTGGAAATCAGTCATTGGGCCTGTCTAAAAATAGATAGATTTACCATATGATCCAGCTATAGCACTCCTAGGCATATATCCAGAGGACTCTTCTCACTACCTTAGAGATACTTGCACAACCATGTTTATTGCTGCTCTATTCACAATAGCTAGGAAATGGAACCAGCCTAGATGTCCCTCCACAGATGAATGGATAATAAAGATGTGGTACATTTACACAATAGAGTTCTATTCAGTGGTAAAGAAAAAAGAAAAATAACCAAATATATATAACCATATATATGAAACGAAATATATATACACACATTTGGAGATATATATATACAAATTTCCTTTCAAGTGTCATGGATAGTTAAGATCATGTGGTGACTTCCCACAGAGCCGTGGTTTCCTGAGAACATGGTTTAGTGAATTTTTATACAACCGCCCACATCTCCTGCGTCTTTATTCCTGAAAGAGAAATTGGTCTTCAGCTCCCACAAGTCCTGTCAAGCTAGATGAGGAATTATGAGTCAACTGTGATTTCATTGAAGTACAAACCCTCCAACAGTCATTTTCAGCCACAAATGGATCTTTTTGCATCCTCAGATGACCGGGACCATTGTGCCCATTGAGTAAGTGGTGGCTTACTAATGTAACAATTTCTTACCTGGTTTTCTTAACCACCACTACTAGTTTGTATCCAAAGCTCTTAGTTTTTAAAATAGGTTGGTGACTTATGTTCTTTGAAAATGTCTTAAAATGTATGTTTTTAAAAAGCTGATTGGAGACAGCATTCTTTATAAATTCCCTCTTTCCTAGTGTAATGGGAGTGTTAGGGTTCCTTACCAATGCACCAGTATGCCAATGCGCCAATAAATTTGGGGCATCAGGCTGGAGAGATGGCTTAGTGGTTAACGTATTTGCCTGTGAAGTCTAAGGATCCATGTTCGACTCTCCAGAACTCACATAAGCCAGACACACAAAGGTGAGGCCAGTGCAAAGTCACACATGCCCACTAGGTGACACAAGCATCTGGAGTTCAGTTTCAGTGGTTGAGGCCTTGGCTTGCCAATTCTTTCTCTCTCTCTCTCTCTTTCTCTTCTTTCTATCTTTCTCACTTTCTCTAAAAATAAAAATAAAGGAATAAATAAAAAAATAAATTTAGGGCATCTCTAGATCCTTGTCTTATGAACTTAAAGAGTTAAAATCCATAGACTAGAGGGTACGAGTCAGACTTTATAAGACTTAGACTTTATTAGATTGAGAGAAGGAAAGAGGAAGAAGTACAGGCAGCTCCTGCCATGGGGACAAGAGCGGATAGGGGACCCATATGGGAGTCGGGGTCGCCACCCCATCTCAGTCCAGCTGGGCTGAGACAGAGGATTTACCAGAGCAGAGAGCTGGATGTTCAGGGGAAATGAACAGCGAAAAGAGAGGCCTACCACTTGGTAAGTACCTATTTATAATCAGTCAGGTGATCTGAGAGAGAGGGGTTGGCTCAAGAAGAGGCCAGCTGTGAAGTCAAGTTTCAGGACTGAGCTTAACTAATCCAATGCCACAATCAGCTTTAAACCTTAATTCTAGGAAAAGTGAACTCCTTCCCAGGGAGAAGCTCAGGTTGTTTATAGAAAAATAGGTCTGGGTAACTCCTTTAGTCAAGAGTTAAGAAGAGGAGAGATACTTCTCTGATCTCGAGTGAAGTAGAGACTGCCAGGGCAGATTCAAGGACATTCCTGCTTTTTACTTTCGGGACCCAGTCACCCTAAACTGCCTCACTAGCATTCTTTTTGTTTTCTTCCCCTATTATTTTCTTTCAATCAGTCTCACCAAAGGGTGTATATATCCCATTATTTATGATCTTGGAGTTCAGGAGGAGTCAGTCCCTCAAGTTTATGAACCCCAATTTTGGGACTTGTTCTATTTTTAACAAAGAAGTGATAAAAATGAACTCAAGCTGGGTGTGGTGGCACATGTCTTTAGTTCCAGCACTCCAGAGGCAGAGATAGGAGGATTGCTGTGAGTTCAAGGCCATCCTGAGACTTCAATAATGACTACTAGGTCAGCCTGGGCTACAGCAAGACCCTACCTTGAAAACAAAAAAACAAACAAACAAACAAAAAAACCCTCAAGAAGTATAAATGATGTATAAACTAAGTATTATTAGGTTTGTTTATCACAAATTTATTAATTACAAATTGTGGGGTTTATTTAGGGACATTGGGATCTAGGAAGAAAGCTAGAGCAGTGTCATAAACACGCTCTCATGTGGAAAACACAGCATAGTCATTTAAGAGAATTTGAGGTTTTCAGGGAATAAATACATTGGAGAGAGAATTTAGGTGCTTACATAGGGAGACTTAGAAGGAACCCACATGACATTGGCCATGTGCTTTTCCATGTAGGGAAGTTAAGAGGGCAAATGGTGAGGCTCAGGGAGAAATGAGAGGGCAGATCCAAGCAGAGAGTAGAGACTCAGAGGAAAAATGAGCAATGAAGAGGGTTACACCCATGGTTACCCCGAGTTTAGGGAACTCATACAGGTAGCAGGCCTGGAGCTGGCGAGAGCACCCACATGGTAGACCCAGAAAGTACTCAAATGGTGAATACAGAGACCAAAGGAAAATCTTACAATCAAAGTGAGAAATTATTCCAAACTGTAAAACAGTGGAAGATAGACAAGTTCAGATCAAGAAACAATGCTATGCTCTCCCAGCCCCACCCAGCTGTGTTGGGTAGGGGTAGAGGCCAGACTACTGTGTGTGTCTGTGCAGCACAGGGTAAAAGCCAGAGAGAGATGTGCACACAACGAGGGTCCAACCAAGACAGAGGGAGGGACTGGAATGCTGCAGCCTTTATAGGGTCGGAGTCAGGGGTGCAAAGGGAAGACCTGAGTGGTTTGTAGATTTGAAGGGCAGACCCCATGGCCAGGCCACCTGGGATGTTTTATTTAGATAGCATCCTAGACCATGGGAATCAAGGGACAGTGTAGATCAGTCTTGATCACACACAAGTTCATTTCCTGCCAAATTCCATTCTTTTTCTGTTTTTTTTTTTGTTCTTCTTTCTTTCTTTCTTTTCTTTTTTTGTTTTTTTGAGGTAGGGTCTCACTCTAGCTCAGGCTGACCTGGAATTCATTCTGTAGTCTCAGGGTGGCCTCAAACTCACAGTGACGCTCTTACCTCTGCCTCCTAGTTCTGGGATTAAAGGCGTGCGCCACCAGGCCCGGCCCGAGTTCCATTCTTGTGTCAGAGCAAGGTGTCATGTGAAGTGGCATCACCTGGTTCTCTCTGGGCCTCAATCTCTAACTGAAACTGTCTAAAAGAAGTTAGCTTTCTCCTATCCACCTTCAATACAATGCTGTTTAGGGTCCAAAGTTTCTTAGTTGTACCACCAGGAGAGGTTGAGTAACATGGATTGCTGGGTCCAGGGCCCATCCTCAGAGCCACTGGCTTGCCTGGGATGGGGTGTTGCCTGACACTAGCGCTGGAGAGCTCCCAGGTGACTCTAAGGCCATCACATCCCGTCTTTCTCCCTTGAGTGTTTAGAAGCCTATCTGGACATCTTCATACATTTCCTCCGTTCCTGGAGAGGTTTCTTTTTCTTTCATGATTCGTAATGTTCACAGAAATATCAGCCGAAGGAATGCCTCTTGACTGCATTGGATAGTGTTCAGTCAAGCCCACATGATCCTCTGGACAACCCAAGTTCGATTTCCCAGCACTGGCATTTGAAAAGAAAAAAAAACAACAACAGCCAGTTGTGGTCAAACACATCTGTGACCCCAGTCTCCAGGCAGAAGGAGCTGGCATGGGGGGGGTGTCTCTCAAGGAAACACACAGATAAGTAACAGAGGACATTCATGGGTCTCCTCTGTTCTCTGCATGCACATGTGGGACACATCTGCACCCAAACATGCAAATGTCATACACACATCACACCACACATAGTCTACAAACACACACACAGAAAAGAAAAAAAAAAAAACATAGAGAGGTTTGGAAAAGAACTCTTCAAGACCGTATAACCTGGAAGGACAAGAGTTAGAATTTGAACCTTAGGTGCCCTTTTTTCTGATGAACCTGCTAGGAAAACAAGATGGTACTGATGTAGGATTTTAGGGCTTGGACGGGTCCCTCAAGTTTATGAAACCCAATTTTGGGTACTTTTTTTATTTTTTAACAAAGAATTGATAAAAATTAACACAAGAAGGATACATTATGAATTATTGAGTGTATTTAGGGACAAATCACAAAATGTGGGGTTTATTTTAGGGAAATTGGAATCTAGGAAGAAGGCTGGAGCAGATTCATAAACACATGGGAAGTGGGAGACACGCACTCAGGTGGAAAACTCTGCATAGTTCACAAGGTTCACGTAAGAGAAACTGAGGCTTTTAAGGAAAGACTGGAGTTGAGCCACAAGCACATGGAGGATAGTTCATAAAGCTTATTTACGAGAAATTCAGACATTCAAGGAAAGATTAGAGCGGAGCCACAAGCTTGTGGAAGGTAGAACTTAGGTGTATATGCAGGGGAATTTAGAAGAAACACAGAGCATCTGACTTGTGCTTCCCTATGAAAGGAGGTTAAGAGGGTATATTAGTCAGGGTTCTCTAGAGGAACAGAACAGATAGAATGAATTGTATTAAAAAGGAATTTATTGGATTAGCTTACAACAGTCCAGCAATAGCAGATTGCAGGCCCGAGAGTCAAGGAACCCAGTAGCTGCTCAGTCCACGAGGCTGGAGGCCTCAGCAGTCTCAATCCGGCACTGAAGGCCTGAAGGCGTCCTGGAGAGACGCTGTTCTTCAGTCCACGCTGGTCTTCAGTTCACACTGGAAAGCAGCAAACACCAAGCAGTGAACAGCGAGCAGCACCAGCAGCCAGGTGGGAGGAGAGAGAGCCTTTCTTCCCAGAGCTTCTTTTTATCAACCAGCCCCCTCCTCCAAGAGGGGCCACCCACTCTGGGGGAAGGGCTCACCCTGGGGGAAGGATTCTTCCTAGAGGCAACCTCAGAGATACACTTAAGAGGAATGTCTGTGGATTCCTAAACAAATCAAGTTGACACAAACTTAACCATCACAAGTCCACCCCTTGTCAACTTGACACCAAACCATATCTCCTTTCATCATACTTAGTTTTCAAATGAAGACAGTAACAAGGTCATTATTCCACCTAACATGATATAACTATCCCTTGTACAACCGGAAACACACAATCATCCCCACACACACACACGAAGCAGGTTCCTTGAGGAAGGCTTAGTCTCTAATACAATAAGTCAAATATAAATTCAACAGTGGTTAACTAGCAATATGATCTTAATCAGTATTAATTACCTAATAGAGAAATAGAGGAAGAACAAAACATCTTAATATTGGTATACATATGTACAAACACTCTTAACAAGGTAAGACAGAAACACTCATGGCAATTACAGACCACGTTTTTGTAACTGGTCCCGTGGCCTTAGCTGGTATTTGTTACTGCCTTCTTCTACTACCCATTTAGTATTTCCTCCACCTTCAGCAAGCACCTCAGCAGGTCTTGGTTCTTTACCTGGAGGGGTGACCCATACCTTCATTCCTGAAGGATCTGGGCTATTTATCACACTGCCTTGACTGGTTGTTACAGTTGTCCATTGACTTTGATAACAGGGCATGGTAACATCAAGAGATGCCCTAGAGAATCTCCAGCACTCCAGACCTACTCTTCCTTACCTCCATTGTGGAGGAGCAGTCCAATTTCCCCCTGGTAGTCTGGATCAATCACCCCTGCTAACACTGTAACTCCTTTCTCAGCCTGTGCACTCAAGGGCATCAGGAGCCCAAAGTGGCCAGGGGGAAATCTCAGCTTCCAGTTCAATGGAATGTTCTTTGTGCCTCCTGGCGAAAGCACTCCCCCCTCTGGAACCAAGACCTCTAGGCCAGCAGAGCATAAGGTTGTGGATACAAGAAGCAAAAATTTGGCTAATGGGTCACTTGGGGTGATGGTAAGTGGTACCATTCCAATTTTCACCCCTTGATTCCTGGACCCGTGAATCCGGGCTATAGGAGAAACAGCACCATATATAGGACGCTGATTCAGAGGATATACAGCCTGCTGGAGGACACGCCCCCAGCCCTCCAAGCTATTGCCACCTAGTTGGCACTGCAGCTGTTTATTTAAAAGGCCATTCCACTGCTCTATCAAGCCAGCTGCTTCAGGGTAGTGGGGCACATGGTAAGACCAGTGAATTCCATGATCACGAGCCCACTGCTGTACTTCCTTGGCTGTGAAGTGAGTTCCTTGGTCAGAAGCAATGCTGTGTGGAATTCCATGACGGTGGATAAGGCATTCTGTAAGCCCACGGATGGTAGTTTTGGCAGAAGCATTACGTGCAGGAAAAGCAAATGCATACCCAGAATAAGTGTCTATTCCAGTAAGTACAAAATGCTGCCCTTTCCATGATGAAAGAGGTCCAATGTAGTCAACTTGCCACCAAGTTGCTGGCTGGTCACCCCGTGGAATACTACCATATCAGTGGCTCAGAGCTGGTCTCTGCTGCTGGCATATTTGGCACTCAGCAGCAGCCGTAGGCAGGTCAGCCTTAGTTAGTGGAAGTCCATGTTGTTGGGCCCATGCACAGGGCAAACAGTGGGAGCTTAAGGAAGAACAGCAGAGAGAAAATACCAAAGCAGAGGCCAAGAAATTCAGACGAGAAATGAACAGTAAAGAGAGTCATACCCATGGCTATGCTGAGTTTAGAGAAGTTACGTAGGTAACAGGCCCAGAGTTAGAGAAAGCATCCATGTGGTAGATCCAAAGTGTAAGGGATACATACACATGGCAGACTTAGAGACCAGAGGAAAGTAGTACGTGTAATTAAAGTGAGAAGTTATCCTAAACTATAAATAAAGCAGAGGCAAGCAGAAAAGTTCCCCCCAGATCAAGAAACCTTATTATGCTCTCCCCTCTACCAGCCAGGCTTGGGGTGGGGTGGGAGAGGCCGGACTCATGTGTATTTGTGTGGCCAAGCAAGGAGAGATAGGCAGACAACGACAGGAAAAAGGCCAAAGCTTTTGTAATATAGACAATGTATTCTTTCTTCAGATTCCGGTATGTAAGGAAGCCCCATTTGGTTTATAAATTTGGAGGGCAGATCTCAGAGCCAACCCGCCTAGGTGATATGCTAGACTATGGGTAGCAGGGGGCACTGTAGCCAGTTGTAGATGTGTCTTGCAGAGGAGTCTTGTTCAGACACACATTCCCTTTCTGCCCAGAGTTCCATTTGTGCCAAGGAGGGTTGGCATGTGGGGCAGCATCTCCTGCTTCTCTCTGGGCCTCAATTTCTAACGGAAACTACCTAGCGTTCCCCTATCCTCCTTCAGTACTGAGAGCCTTGTGGCTTTACTAGTCAAGTTCTGAAGCTTGTTCCATTTGGCTTTCCAAGGCTCCTGGGATTCCAAATCAACAACCATTAAAGAAACTTTTCTAGTCCATGTGGGTGGCTCAGGAGATGGAAAGTGTTGACAATATAGCAATCCACAATATACATACATATTCTTGAAAATCTTATTTTTAAATGCGGGGGGAAAAAAACCCAACAACAACAAAATAAATGAAGTGTCAGCACAAGGTTTCTGAAGAAAGGCGTCAGCAGCTACTGCCCACACGGTAAACTCTGAGTCAAGCAGAACCGTATTCTTCAATGCTTGCTGAAGCTAAGGGGCAAATGATCTATGCCGATGCTGTGCAATATGGCTCAAATGTGCATTAAAGACGCTATTTGCTAAGTGTCTGGTATCTTTTTTCTTTTGCATGTGTGTATGTGGAGACCAGAGGCTGGCATTGGATAGCCTCCTCAATAACTCTCTATCTCATTTTTTTGAGTCAGAGTCTCTCGCTGAACTCAAAGCCCACTGATTCCACTAGACTAGTCATCCAGGAAGAACCCAGGACTCCTCTGCACACCGTCCCCCAGCTCTGGGATCACAGGAGCACCCTACTGTGCACACCTTTTCTGTGAGTGCTTAGGATCTGAACTCGGGTTTTCATGCTTGCGCAAGCATTTTACTGACTGGGCCATTGCCTGTGGTGTCTTTTTTGGTATGACACTCCTTGTGCTTTTGAGTGCTGTAAATATTTGTGCAATTAATGTACGCTTCAAAGGAAAGCTGGTTTCCTCATGCCAAACAAAATTGTAATCAGCAACACAAAAGCAAAAGAATTTGCCTTATTTTTCTTTCATTTATTTATATTTATTTATTTATTTACTTTAGCGAGAGAGAGAAGAGAGAGAAGAGAAATGAATTCCAGATGCATGCGCCACCTTGTGCATCTGGCTTACATGGGTCCTGGGGAATTGAACCTGGGTCCTTTGGGTCTGCAGGCAAAGGCTTTAACTGCTAAGCCATCTCTCCAGCCCAAGAATTTGCCTTTTTAAAATTTGTTTATTTATTTATTTATTTATTTATTTATTTATTTATTTATTTATTTGAGAGTGACAGACAGAGAGAGAAAGAAGCAGATAGAGAGAGAATGGGTGTGCCAGGGCCTCCAGCCACTGCAAAATAACTCCAGATGCATGTGCCACCTTGTGCATCTGCTTTTCGTGGGGCCTGGGGAATTGAGCCTTGAACTGGGGTCCTTAGGCATCACAGGCAAGTGCTTAACCACTAAACCATCTCCCCAGGCCCAAATTTGCCTTTTTTAATCTTGGTGCTTAAAAATTGTTAGTATTTAATACAGCCAGAGGCTTCAGAAAAGATAATTTGCAAAAACTACTTTTCCTAAGACTTTAAGAGCCAGTTCTATACCGTAAAATATATTTTAACAATTTGCATGAGGGCTGGAGAGATGGCTTAGTGGTTAAGGCGCCTGCCTGCTAAGCCTAAGAACGCCAGTTCCAATCTCCAGGTCCCACGTTTAGCCAGATGCAAAGTGACCCAAGGGTGCAGTGCCATACTTGCCCACAAGGGGGCACACATGTCTGGAGTTTATTCACAGTGGCTGAGAGACTGATGGCATACCCATTCTCTATTTGTCTCTCTCTCCCTCTCTCTCTGTCTCTCTTTCCAAAAAAACAAAAACAAAAACTTGCTTGAGAGTTTTTTATTTTTATTTTTTTATTAAAAAAATTTTTTTTTAAGACTCCAGGCTGGTTGGAGATGCCGGGGATTGAACCTGGGACCTCACACATGTGAAGCGTGCTCTCTACCACTGAGCTACATCCCCCAGCCTAATTTAGTTAATAATAACTAGGAAAGACACTGTAGACCAAAGTCCTTTAAAAATGTCAGTAATGGCTGAATGTGGTGACACATGCCTTTAATTCCAGCACTTGGGTGACAAAAGTAGAAGGATGGCTGTGAATTTGAGGCCAGCCTGGAACTACAGAGTGAGTTCCAGGTCAGTCTGGGCTAGAGTGAGACTCTGCCTCAGGAAGAAAAAAAGTCAATAATAAAAAGGAAACGCTTTGTATTATAGGGATGAGTGGCCCATCTTCCCTAGAAATGGCTGCTAAACTGACTTATTCCAGAAGGATGAGGGGTATTCATGACATCAGCTGGAGAGGCTGGTATATCTGGGCCCATCTGTTGAAGGCTGTCTGATGGTTCATGCCTCTGTCAAATGTCATGGTCTTTTTAACCTCAGCCTGATGCTCCTGATGGACTCTGTGTGCGTGTGTTTGAAGTAGGGCCTTACTCTAACCCAGCCTGACTTGGGACTCACTATGTAGCCCAAGCTGGCCTTGAACTCACTGTGATCCTCCTACCTCAGCTCCTGAGTGCTGGACAGACTCTGGAACTCCCTGGAAAATACACCCCAGGTCTGAGTAGATTAATGCCATAAATCCTTTCTCACTTGATCTGGGGATAGGCTATTATACAAGTAACTTTTCTCATCTCTGTGACAAAAACGCCTGACAGAAATGATGGGAGAGGATTTATTTTGCTTCCATATTGCAGTCCCCCCGGGTGGGGAAGGCAGGGTGGTAGTTGACAGCAGTGAGGGAGGGCCTCAGAGGCACCTCAGTGGATCAGAGAGCACACAGCTGGAGGTGGGATATCATCTTCAATGCCTACCCACAGTGACCCGCTCCTGTTAGCTAAGACTCCATGTGCCTAAGGCTCCATGTGCCAAAGGCACCACGACCTTCCAAAACAGCACCATCGGCTAAGATGGGGTGTTTCAAACACGTAAAAGCCTTTGGCGGATGTTTCACATCCAAACCATGACATAAGAAATAGCTGGGTCTGCAAACAGTCAGCTTATCACCGGGCCTTTGATAGTCTTTCCCTGCTCATTAATTTAAGTTTTGCTGCCAGTGGTGCAGATCTTCTGGGCATGCCGTCCTGAGACACTAATCAGAAACCCCAGGCGCCCAAGTGGTTAAACATACAGGTGCCTGGCTTTCATCCCACACCTGCTGTAACTACAGTGGGGACTGGGGGAAGTAAGAATCTGCCTCATCCAACAATCCTCCAGGGACTGTCAGGCATTGGAAAGCTTGGGAATTACTAGAGTAAAGGAACCATCTTTGGTTTGTCAGCCCTAACTTCCTCTCTCCTGTCTTCCCCGCAGCTATGTCGGTGGCTAGCATGGCAAATATTCCTTCTGAACACATTTCTCTGGATCCTCACACAGAAGGACACCCTCCCTTCATCTGGAATTGGAATCGTGTATGCACAATGCTGACTCAGTGGTTATCTTACTGGCGTGAACAACTTTTCTTGGTCATTTTTTTTAAGAGTTTTATTTTTATTTATTTTTTTATTTGAGAAAAAGAGAGAGAGAGAGAAATGGGGGGTGGAGAGAAGAGAGAGAGAGAGAGAGAGAGAGAGAGAATGGGCATGCTAGAGTCTCAAGCTGCTATAAACAAAATTCCAGATGCATGTGCCCCTTTATGCATCTGGCTTACATGGGTCCTAGGGAATTGAACCTGGGTCTTTTGTCTTTGCAGGCAGGCACCTTAATGGCTCCATCTCTCCAGCCCTTTCTCGGTCATTAAAAAAACAAAACAAAAAAACAAAAAAACAAAAAAAAAAAAACACTTTTTTTTTTTTTTTTTTTGGTAGAGTCTCACTCTGGCCCAGGCTGACCTGGAACTCACCCTGTAGCCCCAGATTGGCCTTAAACTCAAGGCACTCTTGATAATTTTTCACACCCCATCATTGCATGACATGTAGCAATGAGTTGGACTTATTGAATGTTTGATGCATACAATAATCCCTGCTCTTCTAGATCTGATTGACAGCACAGATTGGAACCCATGATCAAGGAAGAGTCCCTGGAGCAGAAAAGAAAAAACAAAGCCGGGCACGGTGGTGCACGCCTTTAATCCCAACACTTGGGAGGCAGAGGTAGGAGGATCACTATTCACTATATAGGGAATTCCAGTGCAGCCTGGGCTACAGTGAGACCCTACCTCAACACCCCCCCCCAAAAAAAAGAAAAGAAAAAAGTAAAAAAAGAAAACAAGTGGAGGGCCCATTCTTTTATTTTTTTATTTGTATTTTTAAACTTTATTGACAATTTTTGTACAAGTAGATAATAAATTTTTACAATAATCCTCTCCCATTACCTTCTCTTGTCACCCCTCCCCTTTCACTGAACCTCTTTGTCCCAACTAGTCCCTCTTCTATTTTGAAGTCTCTTTTCTCTTGTGTGTGGTCATGACTCACTGAGTTTAATTAGTATTGCTTGCTTGCATGGGCACGTGTGGAGGGGAGTGTTCACCCAAGCATATGGGTCCTGCCAGTGCATATCCCACTGAAGAAAATGTCTCAGACTCTCATGGGAGGGACCATTCCTGCCTCTCTGTGAGTCTCACATCCTCCTCCTCACCGACATCTTCACATCCTCACCATCTCTGACGTGTGCTATTTATTGAGATCTGTGCAGGCATCTCCCTGAACACTCCACTGACCTCATCTCCTTGAATCTTCACATGGCTTGCCTCTTATGTAGATGAGGAAACTTAAGGATTGCCACAAGCTCATGAGTATTAAATACTCAGATGCCAGACCTGGAATTTGAGTTTGGATCAAATACAGAGGTTATTTTTTTCAACATTTAAGTCCATCTGTTAAAAAGCATGAAGGTCTTCTGATTGGAACAGGCTTGAAGCAGCTGAAGCTGGACCTAGCAATGGAAAGCAAACCCATCCTGTCATTAACCCTTCTCTCTTTCCCAAACCCTCGGTGAGCCCCATGCAATATGCTTGGTTCAGACCATCAAAGCTCAAGAAATGCTCAGTGTATTGGCAGCCATCACCTTTCTAACTTTATATCCCGTGCCATTCTTTGGCCTTATATGCCTAACTGTAGTGGTATAAATATTTATAACACCATATAAACCAAACTTGTGCCAAAGGCAAGGCATCCTACTGGACCATTGTGTTTTCAAATGTTGGTCACGCACTGTTACAGAGCTTTTCCTGCCTTAACCTACAAGCTAATAATTTTCCTGTTCACATCAGTCCTACAGTGGTGGCTGGAACATTCCAAACGTGTCCTTGGTGTGTTTGTGTTCATGATTTGTGGATCAGGAAGAATTACTTACCATCTGATCCAAAACAAAGGTTTTGAGTCTATCAAGCAAGTGATGGGGCATACTGGTGAGAAGAGGTCAGGATCCCCCTGTGGGCTCCAGGGGTAGGTGGGAAGAGACAATTTTAAGTCAACCCACAACAGCTCCTGCCTTCCATTGGAAACATGCACCACGTTCTCTTCTATTTGTGAAGACAGTTTTGTCTTTCACTCATATTTATTGACACTCCACTCCTATTATATCTCTCAATAAAGACTTATTTAGAATGGAGATAGGTACAGGAAGTCAAATGCATATATAAAGGGGATGCTATAGGTTGAATGTGACCTCCTGTAGCAGACAGCTTCAGGTTCACTGAGATGAACTTCCAGACCAGGCACAGTTATGGAGGAAGGGATATTATTTATTGAAGCTTACAGATCCAGGGGAAGTTCCATAATGGCAGGAGAAGTGGCCTGCTCTTATAGGACCAGGCATGAGAGAGAAAAAAGCCACAAACAAAAGCACAGCACACCTTAGGAGCTCCTACTGGGCACACTTTGCATATCTTTACAACGGAATCTCAAGCCCACCATCACACCTTAAGATCCGCCCAGAGACACTGCCTCCAGCCAAGTAGCTGCAGATGCAAACTATAAACTAATAAAACACTGAATATATTGGGGGCCATCTATTCAAACTACCACACCTCCCAAAAGTTATGTGTTGGGAGTTTAATCCACAAGTTCATATGATAATGGTATGTGCATGTGGGGCCTTTGGGAGGTGTCATTTTCCAGCTACTATGATAAAATACCTGACAAAAGCAACTGAGTAACCCCAAGAAGGAAGGGTTTATTTTAGCTCACAGTCTGAGGAAATACAGTCCATCATATTCTATAAAAACTCCAGAATATATTGTATACATATTTTGTGCTAGCAGCTCCCAGTGCAATGCACAGGGAAGCCAAACTGCATAAATATGGAGGTCCTTGCTCTCAAAGCAAAGATTTCAAACTGGGATGTGCATATGGGTGGCTTAGGAGACTGGTTCAAAAGCAGTCTTGTTGTGAAGGTCTGGGGTAACCTGGGACACTGCTATTTCTCCCCACGGCCTTATTATAATCAGGCCTTCCTTATCCACAGGTTTTGTATTTACAGTTCCACCAATCAAAGAAGATCAAACGTATTTGAAAAAAAGATCACAGTTATACTTGATGATAAACGGACTATTTTTCTTGTCATTATTCCTTAAGAAACCTAGTATAATTATTTATACAGCATTATAAGTAATTGAATGATGTTTTAAAGTAGACAGGAGGATGTGTGCAAGTTATATGCAACGATGATGTCATTTAATAGAAGGTACTTGAGCATCCAGATTTTGGAACCCCGGGAGTGAGTCCTGGAATTCCTTTTGTGGGTACAAAGGGGTCACTGGATAATGATTGCTGTTGTAAACTGACGACTTCTCACCTCACCACACTGTTTTTTGTTGGGACAAGTCCTGAAGGATGAAAAGCTGGCGGCCCGAGTGTCCACCTAGGACATCAAAAGTCAACCCCTGGTGACCAAAGTAGCTGGCAGTGAGAGATTTCAAGTGGCGGGCTTGAGACCAGACAAAATAAAGGCATCGTTGTCAATGTCTGTGACCTTTCAGGGAATGCCTTTTGCTTCCTCGTTTCCCTCATTTGCATCGTTGTATCTGAGGGCTTCATTCCTTGAGGTTTTACATCATGTGTGTGCAATGGATCCCCTCCCTTTGAATCTATTTGAGTAGCTTATGATGCTTTAAAGAAATTTACTCAGGAATAAAGCATAGGACAGCTTTATTTAAACAGCTGTCTCTTTAAATAGGCTTGTGGCACCATGAGGATGAAGCCCAAATGGAAATGATAATTTTAGCTCACGATGCCCACGGACACCTCACAGCACCTTGTGCTCCTCATGGGATGAAGGCAGGGCTCTGATGCTCCTGCCAGGTCACTGCAGACTCTCAGAAACCACGAGCCCCAGGGAGGAATTCTCACCAGAACTGAGCTCTACCCTTGGGCAGCTTGCATATGAATTTCAGAATATGAAAAGATTACAAAGTGGAAGCATCTGGGTATGAATGAACATGAGCCTGCTGTGGAATAGGATTTCTGGTCTTGATAAGCAAGGCTGCCCACGGGAATATTCAGGAATGAAGATGCTTTCTTACCACGGTTTCTGGTCTGAAGAATGTAAGATATGAATTGTGTAACCCTTATTCAAAATGCTTGGGACCAGAAGTGTTTCAGATTTGGGAATATCTGCATAAACTTTACTGGCTGAGCAACCCTAATCTGAAAGTTTAGAATTTGGAATGTTTACTTATTTAGTTATCTGAGAGAGAGAAAGAGAGAGAGAGAGAGAGAGAGAGAGAGAGACAGAGAGAATTGGCATACCAGGGCCTCTAGCCACTACAAATGAACTCCAGATGAGTGCACCACCTTGTGCATCTGGCTTATGTGGATCCTGGGGTATCGAACCTCGGTTCTTTGGCTTTGCAGGCAAGCACCTGAACCATTAAGCCATCTCTCCAGCCCATGTTTTTTTTAAAAATATATTTTATTTTTATTTGCTATTTGGAGAGAGAGAGAGGTAGATAGAAAGGGAAATAGGCATGCCAGGACCTCCAGACTCTGTAAACAAACTCCAGACACATGTGCCATCATGTGCACCTGGCTTATGTGGGTACTAGAGAATCAAACCTGGGTCCTTAGGCTTCACAGGCAAGCACCTTAATTGCTAAACCATCTCTCCAGCCCATGAAATACTGGAAATTCAATCTATATTATTCATTCTTTAAATACGTAGAGTAATGATTTTTGCTTCATGTCGTAATTCATGTAGGCACAGGTGTTTCTATGCTAGGGACCTTAAATGACAACCCACTTTGCACAGAGCAGCCTGCATATTCTGGGAGTGGAAGAAGCATCTGGTTATTGATCCTGAGTTCATGATCTCAATTTAAATTTTGAGTGTTTGGTATATTTTAGATGCCAGCCAACCAGGGAAATGCCTAACAAATTGCTCCAGTTTTTCTATTTGTAAAATCTGCTTTTACAACACTTGACTTTCTTTTCTTTTCTGGCCGAATTAATAGATAGTAACCCAACCCCAAAAGTTTTTTTTTTTAATATTTATTTTTATTTATTTATTTGAGACAGAGAGTGAGAGTGAGAATGGGCATGCCAGGGCCTCTAGCCACTGCAAAGGAACTCCAGACACATGCCCCACCATGTACATCTGGCTTACATGGGACCTGGAGAATTTAACCAGGGTCCTTAGGCTTTGCAGGCATGAACCTTAACCACTAAGCCATCTCTCCAGCCCCCAAAAGTTTTAAAGTCAATTAACCCTTTATGCAAAAAGTTTCAGCTTCCTAAGTAATTATTTACTGATTGTGTTCTAGTTTCAAAATAAAATTATGTGTTATATTTCGTTTTTAGTTCTTCAGTAGCGCCAAATCTTTCCCAGTTTCCTTATTTCCTCACTACCACAAATCACTTCAGAAAGAAAGCAAGTTGGGCCAGGAAGCTGGCTCAGTCTGTAAAGTGCTTGCCTGGCATGCACGAGGACCCGAGGTTGATCAGATACCCAGCACCCACTTAAAAATGCCAGGTGTTGGGCTGGAGAGATGGCTTAGCAGTTAAGGTGTCTGCCTGATAAGCCTAAGAACGTTGGTTCCAATCTCCAGGTCCCACGTTTAGCCAGATGCAGTGACGCAAGGGTGCAATGCTGCACTTTCCCACAAGGGGGCGCACGTATCTAGACTTTGTTCACAGCAGCTGAGAGACTGCTGGTGTGCCCATCTCTGTCTCCCTCTCCCCCTCTGTCTATCTCTCTCTGTGTCTCTCTCCAAAAATAAATAAAATTTTAAAAAATGCCCGGTGTTGTGGCATGCTCCTGGAATCCCAGCTCTGAGCAGGCAGAGTCAGGTAGGTCCTGGGAGCTTGCTGGCCAGCCAGTCTAGCCCTCTTCCTAAGCTGCAGGCCAATGAGACCCTATCTCAAATAGAGGTGGATGAATGGAATTCCTGAAGAACAATACCCAAGGCTGTCCTTTGGCCTCCACATGCATACCTGCATACTCACAAATGCACCTACACACATGAGCAACCACACACATACACACACACACACACACACACACACACACACACAGAGAGAGAGAGAGAGAGAGAGACAGAGAGAGAGACAGAGAAGAGAAAGAAAAGAAAAAGGAAGATGACAAAATGAGCTAATTAGGTATTAAACACATTTTAATCAATAAATACCAACATTTGTTAACCACTTATCAGGAAGAGAAAACATGGAAATGTATAAAGAATTCAAAATAGAATAATACCTAAAAAAAAACAAAGTGCCAAAGAGTCCTTGTTATACACTGGTTCATGTATGGCCTTGGTGGTAACAGAAAAACGTCACTCAGAGAAAGGTTTGGAACACCTGAAAAAATTCCTGATGTATTTGAAAGACGAACAGATTATTTTGCACCTTTGTATCTGACAAATCAATGAGTAAATGACTGTATGGATGAACTGTGAAACATCAGGGAATATAATTGCTTAAATTCACATTATGGGCTTGACTTCCATCCCTGCTTCACGGTCCTAACCCCCAGAAGGCAAAGCTGATCCCAATTTCTGTGGCAGATACCAATTCTGGACTCAGGAAAACCTCATCCCATATGCTAAAAGTCTCTGTTATTTGGCTTTCTCTCTTTCTCTCTCTTTTTGTTTCCTTGAGGTAGGGTCTCTCTCTGGCCCAGGTTAACCTGGAATTCACTATGTAGTCTCAGGCTGACCTCAAACTCACGATGATCCTCCTACCTCTGCCTCCTAAGTGCTGGGATTAAAGGTGTGTGCTACCATGCCGGGCTTGGTCTCTCTCTCTCTCTTTCTTTTATCATCACCTATGCAAAGTAAATTCCCTGTGTTAAATTCCCTCTATTGAAACACCTATAATGGCTTCTGTTTTGTGGACTGGTCCTGACAGACACATATTAGAGTAGGACATTTTTTCTCTTTTCGCCTGTCCTAAGCTAATGGGGGAAAAAAAATTACTCAAACTAGACACTAACCACTTCCTGTAATACAGGCCAATGAATATCTCTCTGTTTTTTTTTTTTTGTTGTTGTTGTTGTTAAGAACTTGGATTCTTTCTACCAAGCACAAATATGACCCTGACTCTCCACCAGCGTCAGTCTTCTCCACAGGTCATTTCATTTCTGTAGCATGCGCTTAAAGTGATGGCAAGGTGAAAGAAACAGCAACGGGAAGTTAATCTTAAGAAGAAATGACAAAGTCATCCAATGAACATCATTAGGAAAAAAAAAAAAATCTAGGAACCCAGAGAACATCAGACATCACCAGAAAATTTCTTCCCTGCTGATTCAATATATTTTCCTGAAATTGAAATCTCAACGTTTCTGAATATTTCAAGAGCATCAAAATAATACAAATGAAAGATCTGGCTCATCGGTGAACGACGGTGCTTGTCCGCTGGAAGGCACGATCATGTCACGGGCTGAAGTAGAGTTCTTTGGTGAGCATGGAGACCACACAAGGGATCTGCTTCTTTTCGTGGAAGCGGGGGTCTTCTGACTGAGACTCAAAGTGCCGGGCCACCCTGTCGTTGACTCTGGTGAGGATCTGCATGATCTCCAGGTCCTTGCCGTGCTCGTTCAGGATGGAGCAGAGGGCCTGCACAAACCACGAGCCTTTGCCGGGGTTCCTCCAGGAGTAATAGCCTTCATCGGGACAGGAGGGAGAAGAGCCTGTTAGCAAGCTCTGGGAGGGTCCACCCAGCAAGAACTGTTGGTGTGAGAGAAAACATAGGCCTCCCTAGAAGAATTCACTTCCTCCCCAAGCTCCTCCAGCCTTGTTCTGAGCATCTGAAGCTCCGTGCTGGGTCTCTTTACACTGACATATTCCCACTCATGCACTGCCTCCCGCCCCAGGGCAGGAAGACCGACTTATTTTCTACTTATACAATCCTTAAAACTTGGAGTTATCCTCCTCTCAACATCCATATGCGGATCCCACCAAATCTAGTTTTTCTTTTCTTTCTTTCTTTTTTTTGGAGAGAGAGAGAGAGAGAGAGAGAGAGAGAGGGAGAGGAAGACAGATAGAGATGGGCGCGCCAGCAGCCTCTCAGCTGCTGCGGACGAAATCCTGATGCGTGCGCCCCCTTGTGGTCAAGTGTGGCATTGTGCCCTTGCATCACTTTGCATCTGGCTAAATGTGGGACCTGGAGATTGGAACTAGCATTCTTTAGGCTTAGGAAGCAGGCGCCTTAACCGCTAAGCCATCTCTCCAGCCCCAAATCTAGTTTTTCTAAAACTTATTTACTGTACCAAGCACTTGATAAAACTACTACAGCTGGGAGAATTCCTACTTGGTGTTGGTCTGTCTACACCCAAAACACAGGGAGGACTTGCATTGAATGCACTCAGGCAGACATGGTGCTTATTTTTTTTTTTTTAAATTTTATTTATTTATTTGAGAGAGAAAGGGAGAGAGAGATGGAGGAAAGGAGGGAGGGAGGGAGAGAGAGAGAAAGAGAGTGAGAGCACTCCAGATGCATACACCACTTTTTGCAACTGGCTTACGTGGGTACTGGGGAATTGAACCTGGGTCCTTTGGCTTTGCTGGCAAGCATCTTAACCATGAAGCCATCTCTCCAGCCTAAGAAGTACAATTAAATTTTTTTTAAAAAATGTATTTGAGATAGAGGGGAGAGAGAGAGAGAGAAGAGGCAAACAGAGAGAGAGAATGGGTGTGCCATGGCCCTAGCCACTGCAAATGAACTCCAGACACATCCGCCACCTTATGCATCTGGCTTACATGAGTTCTGGGGAACTCTGGGGAACTGAACCTAGGTGCTTAGGCTTTGCAGGCAAGCACCTTAACCACTAAGCAATCTCTCCAGCCTGACACGGTGCTTATTAAGTGAACAGTAGCCTTGTCTCTTGAGCACTGTCTGCTATCTGATTTGCTTGTAGCATAAAGAATCCTGTTCTGAGACAATGCAGAGGCAGTGCATTGAATACCTTTCCTAACCTACCCAACTACTGTGAGGATAGTATAGGAGCAGAGACATCAAAATACTCTCAATGACAAAGTATTCAACAATTTAAATAATTTCTTATAATAATTCTTATAATGATGCTTCTAGTAATATGGTGACTTATTTTTCATGGTTAATCTCTACTGTCCACTGATCAGAACAGGAATCAGGTGAGAGACACACCTCTTGGGCAGGTCTGTGAGGGTATTTCCAGGAAGGCTTAACTCATGGAGGAAGACCCCCCTACACACTGGACAGTTCTTCTGGTAGCAGCCTATAGATAAGAAGGTTCTGGGAAAATGCAGTGCCTTTTTGACTGGCTGCCCGTGCTACTTGCTGGTGAGCACATCTACCCTGCTCCTTGCCAATCTCTGCAGACATCAGATTCTAGCTACTTCAGCCTTCCAAAGTAGACTGAGGACCAGCAGCTCCCTAGGAATCCTCCAGCCTTCGGAGCCAGACTGGGACTGCTGAGGCATCCAGCCTTGTGGACAGAGCAGCTACCTGCAGCCTGCAGACAGTCCTTGTTAGACTGCCCAGCCCTATCCTGTCACCCAATCGGGTAAGTCTCCTTTATAATGTTTATTCATTTGATACATTCTATTTCTCTAGAGAACACTTATGTAGTTATAATAGTTATATACACTTATATAGTTGTAATTATTATTTGTAATGATATTACTGTTAATAGTGGTAATAATAACCCAGCGTTCCTGGAGAGAAAAGTAAATACATCCCACAGCAGGCCCAATAATGGAACCTGTGACTATGTTTCCTACTTAGCAAAAATGCAGATGCCATTAAGTATGTAATAGAGTGGAGATGAGGAGATGATCCAGGACTGTCAAGCTGGGCCCACGTCCAGATAGGGGAAGTCTGACTGCGGCGGGGGTGGGGGGAGGTGAATATCAGAATCAGAGGCAAGGAGGCAAGGTCAGAGAGATGATGTTTCTGGCTTTAAATGGAAGAAAGAACCACAAAGCCATACCATATATATATATATATATATATATATATATATATATATATATATATAGTTTTGCTAGAAAGAAAGAGGAAATTGATTTCTCTCAGTGTATAGAAGCAATAAAGGCCTGACAATTCACTTTGGGATTTTAACCTCCAGAACTCCAAGACAACATATTTATGTGATTTAGGCCACTGTGTTCAGAGGACACATCCCACGCATCCCTGATTCTAAATGCTTGGGAGTGGATGTATTCCCAAGCCTTTATTTTTTTTTTTTTTTTTTAAATTTGCATCAATTGTACTGGCTGAACATCTCTAATAAGGAATGTGACATCTGAAAAGTTCTAAAATCCAAACCTTTGAGCATGATGCCAATGCCCCCCAAATTTCATATTTTAAGCATTTCGGGTTAGGAATGTTCAAACCTAAGTAACTACCATTAATGACTGCACCCTTAGAGAACAAATCCACCCCCCATGCCTGCACTGCGATGGAGGAAGGGACTGGTAAGGATAGACGGCAATGGACGGGATACCTGGAACTGTGGAATAGGCGAAGAGAAAGTCAGCTTCCACTGGGATCTTGTATCGGGGATTAGCATCTGTGTCATTGATAGGCCCCGAGTCAGCCTGGATCCCGTCATCAAGCTCTGTCCCTCGGCAAGCCTAAATGATATGAAAGCGGAGGTGACACCATGGAGCTAGGAACAGAAATGCAAGTGGTTTTGTCCCCTATTGTGTCCCAGAGCCAGAAGCTGTGCCTGGTTCATATTAGGAGCTCAGGGGTCAATAGATGAGGGGAATCAAATGCACGGTGATCAAGTTACCAAGCCAAGCACTGCAGTGTGCTACAGAGACCATGTCAGTATTCACGTGTGGTAGTTTGAATGTATAGCCTATAGACTTGGGTCTTCTACTAAAACTTAGTCCCTAGCAGGCAAATCCCTGCTACAGGGGGCGTGTCCCTGGGGGTGGAGCTTAAGAGTCTAGCCCTAAGGAGTGTGGAGGGCAACTCGGAGCTCTGGCTGTTGGTGCTGGTGGTATTGTTAGCCGTGTGGTGGTGTTTCTCTGCTACGCATCTATGGAAGTGAGCCAGCTTATTCCGACATTGATGGTGTTCCGCTGGATTTTGTAAGGCTGAAATGAACCTCTTCCTTCCATAAGCTGCTCCTGGTTGGATATTTGTCCCAGCAACAAGGAGCTGACTGCAATAAGATGCAGAAAACCCAAACCCAAATTTTCATACCTCAGGGAAATAGCATGAACACTTGTAAATGTAACCCCACCCTTGCTGCTCTACGATCTTTGCCCTGTTCAATCTTATAAGACTTGAAGGGTGATTACCTGAATAAAGAAGAGTTTGGGTTTCTCTAACAGGGTTTTACATCGATCTCCCCTAAAATGAGCCGTCAAATCCTTTATTGGAGTCACACCATCTTTCCCATAAATCAAGTTTTCTTCTCCATGGCTTAACAAGATGCAGGCGAAGCAGGCTGACTTGCTATGGTCCTCCTCAGAAGCTGCAAGCAAGCAATGTGAACACTGACAGGTCAAAACTTACTTCCCACGGGAACTCCGAGGTGGCATTCCAGAAGCAGTAGGCAGGTGCCCATGACCGTTAGGTGCTGGGAAGGGACATAATCAGGCCCTTTTCAAAAGACTTTGTCAGGGCCATCCCTAGGAAGAGAGTGATGCCTGGTGGAGAGAGGTTAGAAAAGCCTAGAATTCTCTCATAGTCAGAACCCAGGCTGGGATGGTCTTGGGGAGTGACTCTGGGTTCCCAGGAGCTAAAACAGCTGCTGGGGGCACAATAACCAGGAGCAAAAGAGCAGGTGCCACTGTTGGCTGGTTCTGACACCAGACAGGTTGCTTAAGCACTTTGTGCTTCTGTTTTCTCAGCTGCAAAGGAGGAGGTGACGGTAGCTATTGATGAGGCATCATGTAGAAAAAGCATCACACAAAAGGGAAGTGGCCCTAAACCAAGTAAAGCAAGAAGGACAAATGCTGTAGGATTCTTTCTTTCTTTTTTTTTTTTTTTTTGGATGAGGGATCACACGAAGTCAACTTCACAGACAGAAGGTAAACTGCTGGTTGTCAGAGGCTAGGGAAGAATAGGAAATAGAGAGTGTTTAATAATTAGGATGTTTTCATATGGAAGATGAAAAGAATTCTGTAAGTGGATAGTGGTGATGTTTGCCTAACAAAGTGAATGTGCTTACATGCCACTGAACAATACTCTTCAAAATGACTAAACCAGTAACTTTTATGTTACATGAAATTTAGCTGGGTGTGTGGATACACACTTGTACTCCCTGGCACTCCAGGAGCTGAGGCAAAAGGATTGTAAGTTAAGAGCCAGCCAGAGCTACATAAATGAGAACCTGTCTCAAAAAAAAAAGTGAAACAAAAATATATTAATGTAATTTATTACAAAGAGAAACAAAATATGTATATCCGAAAGTCTCTAAGTCAACATACCACAGAGATGCCTACACATCCATGTTTACTGCTGCACGATTCAGAGTAGCTCAATCACAGAAGCGGTCTGGATGTCCATCAACAGATGAATGGATAAATAAAATGTACTTATTGTCCACAGAATTTATGCAGCCATAAAGAAAAATGAAATCATGACAGTTATAGGAGAATGGATACAACTAGAAATCATCATGTTAAGTGAAATAAGCCAGACTCAAAAAGACAAATATCACATGCTCTCTTACGTGGAACCAAGATTTGAAATTTGATACACATACTTAAATGTGTGTGTGTTTATATTATGTGTGTATGTATATGTGGATGCATGTGTACGTTATAAATGTAGAAAGGGGATGGGGGAGCAAGAGCTCTAAGGGAAGGGGAACAGAAAGTGTGATAAAATTCACGTGATAAGAAAATAGAAGAAGGAACTAATTTTGAAATGGAACCAGAGAGGTCAGGGGACAAAGGTGTGGGGGGGAATGAATGACAACAAAGTATAATGATGCATGCAGATAAAAACAACACAACGAAGCCCGAAGCCCATTACTTTGTGTGCTAACCTAAATATTTCAAGAAGGAAAATAAGCGGGGGAGATAGCTCAGCAGTTAAAGGCGCTTCCTTGCAAAGCCTGCAGACCTGGGTTCAATTCCCCACACCTACATCAAGCCAGATGCACAATGTGGCACATACATCTGAAGATTGTTCCCAGTGGCAACAGGCCCTGAGACACCCATTCTCTCATTCTCTCTCTCTATATTTCTCAAAAACAAATAAATAAATAATTTTTTTAAAAAAGAAAAAAAGTGAGAATGCTAGACAAGTTGTCAATTCAGGACATGAGGTGAGGAATCCTGACCCAGTTCAATCCATCTATGGTTCTGTGATACTAACTCACGCACACACGGCTTTTCTTCTGATCTACAAACAATGAGGACGTAACAATAAGATTCAGAATTTCATGAGTACCTCCATCCCTTTTACCTTCATTTCACTAAAAAAACAGAATCTCGGGGTAGTGGCATAACCTTGCCCAAAGGTGGCAAAATCTTGGAGCCCAGCACCTAGTACAGAGACTGCCAGGCCCTGCTGCTTCGTCTGCCATTATAATCACTGAGACACTTGTGGGTGGATCAGCACAGAGATTTCTATATCCATTTTGATAATGAAGCTGCAAGATGGTGGTGACAAAAGTGGAATTTGTTTTTTAAAAAAATTATTTTAGAGTGTTTGCCTGCAAAGCCAAAGGATCCCAGTTCGATTCTCCAGATGCACAAGGGGGCGCATGCATCTGGAGTTCATTTGCAGTGGCTAGAGGCCCTGGTGCACCAATTCTCTCCCTCTTCTGTCTTTCTCTCTCTCTCTCTCTCTCTCTGCCTCTTTCTCTATCAAATAAGTAAAATAAAATAAATATTAAAAAATATTTCATTTGCAAGCAGAGAGACAGAGGAGAGAGAAAAAGAGAAAGAAAGAAAGAAAGAAAGAAAGAAAGAAAGAAAGAAAAAGAAAGAATGAATGAATATAAATGGGTGCTCCAGGGCCTCTAGCTACTGCCAATGAACTTCAAACACATGTACCACATTGTGCATCTGACTTTACGTGGGTACTGGAGAATCAAACTTGTGATGTTAGACTTTGCAGGCAAGCACCTGAACCAGCACTGAGCCATCTCTCCAGCCTCAAAGCTCAAGATCAGGTGAGTCAGGACAGCACTGGAAAAGCAGTGTTGTGTCCTCACTGGAAACCGTCACACACAATGTGAAGGAGAGTAACTGCTTTACTGCTCTGAGAGGACAGTTAGGAAGAAAGTGCCATGCTCTGGGCTTGGGTAGAGTAATTTATCTATCATAAGAACAGAAATGATAACTGGCATGAGCCTTTAGGCCCATAGAAGCCTGTATCCCCTGTACACCAGAAGGTTTTCTCTGGGTGAATCCTCCTTCCAGTTCTGAGAAACATGTGGAACTGGTACCATGGTCCACACTTCAGGAAAGTGAAAGAATAAGGAAGATATAGTGGCCTTGTTGGGCTACCTAGTTGTTGGAACTGGTGTCAGACTTGTGATTCAAACTCCCAATTTCTAGTCTGTTCTATGTGACTTACTAAGATCCAAGAGTTCACCTTGTAAGACTCAAGTTTTAAGAAATTAGGAAAAGAAGCTGAGCTGAAAAGAAAATAAGAGTGGTTAGAGTCTGTGTTTTCTTTCTTGTTCTTTTTTTTTTTTTTAACCTGTGTTGCTAAGAAAGGCTACAGTGAACGTTGTGCTGCCCGAGGGTCCTTGTTTAACAAGCAGTAATGATTCTGTTCTCACACACTTGCTTTCTGTGTGTGAGAGGAACCCCGTGGGGGCATCCGTTAAGGCATGTTCAATACATAGCTTGTAGGCCACATGTGGCCCCGGAGAGCTATGAATGCAGGTCAACACAAAACTGTCAACTTTTGTGATGGCTAAGTTCAGTTGTCAACTTGACAGGTTGAAAAATCACCACGGAAACAAATCTCTTGGCATGTCTGTGAGGGAATTTCTACATTAGATTAATTGAGGTGGGATGAACCACCTTAAACGTGGGTGGTATCTTTCCTTAGGTGTGGGCTGGAGGGATGGATTAATGGTTAGGGCACTTCCCTGCAAAGCCAAAGGACCCAGGTTCAATTCTCCAGGACCCATGCAAGCCAGATGCACAAGGTGGATGTCATTTGTGGCAGCTAAAGGCCCTGGCACACCCATTCTCTTTTTCTCTATCTGCTTGTCTCTCTCTCTCTCAAATAAATAAATTAGTTTAAAAAACTTAAAAAAAGACATTCTTTAGGTGGGACTATCTAAAAAGGATAAGAAGGGCTGAGCACCAGCACTCACCACATTCTGCCTCTTGACCACGGCTGAAATGGGACCAGCTGCCTCAAGCTCCTGCTGCCATGCCTTAACCACCGTGGAGGTCTATATTCTCAAACTGCGAGACAAAACAAACCTCTCCTTCCTTCTGGTATTTGTAGTAGCAACAAAAAAGGTAAGTAGTGAACTTACTTAAAACACGAGGTTCTGGGAGGATTACGTTGTAACTGAACCGTGCGGTTCTTGAGCATGAATTCTGTAGATGAGACAGACGCGCTGTCACAAGGTTGGACGTTCCTGCTCGGTGTGATCAGACAGGAGCTGGTACACCGATCCTGAAGTCTCTGGCTTTGCCCCTAACTCATTTCTCAGTGTCTCTCATCCTTTGTAAGTCCACCCACACATTTATTTTATTTTTTAATATTTTATTTATTTGAGAGAGAGAAAGAAGCAGAGAGAAAGAAAGAGAGAGAGAGAGTGAGAGAGAGAGAGCGCCAGGGCCTCCAGACACTGCAAACGAACTCCAGATGCATGCACCCCCTTGTGCATCTGGCTTACATGGGTCCTGGAGAATCGAACCAGGATCCTTTGGCTTTGCAGGCAAAAGCCGTAACCGCTAAGCCATCTCTCCAGCCCTCACCCACACATTTACAACATGGTATGGTAATAGACTGTAGACTGACATGGCAGGTATGTGTTCAAGAACTTATGAAATAAAGTCGTTGGCATCCATACAGAACAGAAACTAGTCCTGAAGAATGTGGGGACGGTTGTTCTCTATCTGCTCAGGAAGGTTACACCTAAACTCCAGCCTGAACAGGACAGGACAGTGTAGATTGGATACCTCCCCAGAAATCAGCCTTTTGGAACTGCAGTCACACTGTATATCCTAAACCTATCTCTCTTGATTGACAGATTTCATCTTTTTGTAGACACTGGAGTGTTCTTAAGTGTTCTCCCAGAACAGGTATGGGAAGCAGACTCCCACTGGAAGTCCACCTGTCCCACTGAGTTGTCCTGTTGAGACCAGCCTGGACTGCGCTCCTCTGTGGAGAGGAGGCCAGACAAGGAGGGCACACGCTTACCTCGTTTCAGCAGATCTTTCATCTTGTCACAAGAGCAGTCATTGTAGACGACAACCTCAAAACCCAGGTTTCGGAAGCATTTGAAGAGGGCTTCGGCGTCCTTGTCTGTTCCGTTTCGGACGTCCATGCCTGTGAGAATGAACCAAGCTGTCAGGGGAGCAACGCGGCAGGCAGGCAGGTTCCCATCAGGTGCCGAGTGGAGCAGGCACCAACTGTAGGGTCAAGGGCTGGCAACCCATGAAAGATCTTCCAGTGTCACAATTGAGTTTTATTTTCAGTTTGTTAAAATAGAGGGCTGGAAAGATAGCTTAGTGGTAAAGGCACCTGCCAGCAAAGCCTAAGGACTCATGTTCTACTCTCCAGATCCCACGTTAGCCAGATGCACAAAGGTGAGGCAAGCACAAGGTCGCACATGCCTGTTGGATGGCGCAAGCATCTAGAGTTCATTTGCAGTGGCTGAGCCCCTGGCACACCAATTTTCTCTCTCTCTAAAAACAAAAATTAAAAAATAGGGCTCCAACTGTTGCAAACAAACTCCAGATGCATGTGTCACCTTCTGCATCTGGCTTATGTGGGTCCTGGGGAATCAAACCTGGGTCCTTTTGCTTTGCAGGCAAGCGCCTTAATCACTAAGCCATCTCTCCAATCCTTGTTTTGTTTTTTTGAGGTAGGGTCTGGATCTTGCCCAGGCTGACCTGAAATTCACTGTGTAGTCTCAAGCTGGCCTCAAATTCACAGCAAACCTCCTAGCTAGCCCTCCTGAGTGGTGAGATTAAAGGTGTGTGCCACTGTGCCTTTTAAAAATACATATATTTGCTTGTTTTTGTTTTTGTTTTTGAGGTAGGGTTTCACTCTAGTCCAGGTTGACCTGGAATTCAGTATAAAGTCTCAGGGTGGCCTCAAACTCATGTCAATCCTCCTACCTCTGCCTCCCAAGTGCTAGGCTAAAAACATTTTTATTTACTTTTTTGCAAGGAGAGAGACAGAGAGAAGAGACAGAGAGAGGATGGGTACGGCAGGGCCTCCAGCCACTGCAAATGAACTCCAGATGCATGCACCACTGTCCATCTGGCTTTACATAGGTACTGGAGATTCAAACCCAAGTCATTGGGTTGCTTGCAGGCAAGCACCCAAACCACTGAGCCAGCTCTCCTGCCTGCATGTCACAATTTACATGAGCTGGTAAAATGAAAACATACTCAGAGCTGGAGAAATGTCTTAGCAGTTAAGGCATTTGCTTGCAAAGCCAAAGGAACCCGGTTAGATTCTCCAGGACCCACATAAGCCAGATGTACAAGGTGGCACATGTGTCTGGAGTTTGTTTGCAGCAGCTGGATGCCCTGGTGTGCCCATTCTCTCCCTCCCTCTCTCTCTCTCTCTCTCTCTCTCTCTGCCTCTTTCTCTCTCTCTCTCTCTGCCTCTTTCTCTCTCTCAAATAAATAAATAAATAAATAAATAAATAAATAAATAAAATATATTTTAAAAAGAAAACATACTCAAAGGAGGAGAGACTCAGGGCATGTCCCCTCAAAGACACACAGGACCCTTGAGTTAAAATCATCCCTTATCTACTAATACACAGGGTGGGGTCTCAGACTGAGGGTCCCTGGCTTCTCAGCGCCCTTTCCCAGCCATAGGAGTTCCACCCTCAGAGGGAATGGCTGCTCCAGGTGGGTACAGCTATTCTCTGATGAATGGCCGGTACAAATTTTGGCACAAGAGGTTGACCGGGGCTCTAGCACCTACCTGTCACTTTGTCGAAGTTCTTGTTGTTTATAATGATGCATTTCCCCACCTTCTCGAAATCCATGCTATACTGATAGGTAGGCACTCGGGTCCGTGAGGTCCTGACTGAGCGCGCAGAGCCATTTTTCTTCTTCCTGTGGCAGAAACACAAAGTCAGTCAGAGGCTACAGATGTTATCTAAGCACCGAGGGCCTCCCAAGCCCCCAAGAAAGCCACCGTGCCTGTGAATACCCACGGTGGACAGATGGCTCTGTTAAAACTGTCAAGCTTAAACAGAATAGGGATCCCAAGTAAAATTCATTAGCTGACAGAGAAATGCAAATTACACAATCCCCAGAGCAGCCACGCTGGGAAACGAACACATGGGGTGGGTGGAAACCTACTCTGAGCATCCACTGTGGGAGGCTGGCAAAATTCACTAAACCCGAACTGACACAAACCCCAGGACAGAGCATGTGGCCCAGGTCAGGCAAATGTCTCTTAAAGGCCATCACACTGTGCACGGCAACACTGTGGCCCCAGATAGGAAGTCATCCATACACAGGGCTGTTGACAATATAACAGCTAAACTGTTGAATGGTCACTTAATGAAGAAAAGCAATGACAGTGAAAGAACACATCACTGTGAATGAATCTCACACAGTGGAGAACCAACATTTGAAAGCATCTATAGACACAAAAGCACAAGTGCCGGGTACCAGACGCCTGGACATGGATTGCCTCATCGTTGGGAAGGCCAGGGACCAAGGCACAGGAAGATGGTTTGGAGTGTGGAACTTAATTTTCTTTCTTGGTTTTTCCTGATGCTTACAGGCTATGCCAGCTAGCAAGAGCTCCCGTGTGTGCACTTTTCAATGTAGATGTGGTAACTTAATGAGATGAACATCAACAGATAATTTTAAAAAAGAAGAAAGTCGGTCCCTTCCAGTCTCCAAAGAACTGCAGTTCAGTTGGCCAAAAGTGAGGCTCAAGATACTGTGGTGGACGCATGGCCACCTTATTTACTGAAGCAGGCTTTCTCATTTAAACCTAGAAATCACCAATTTGGCTAGTCTAGCTAGCCAGCTTTCCCGGCGGATCCCTTCTCCACCTCCTGGACACTGGGGTTACAGATGGGCCATCACGCTCACCCAGCTTTATACCGGTTCTGGGCATCCGGGTTCTCACGCTTGCATAGCAAATGCTTTCTCCACTGAACCATTTCCCCAGCCACAGAGGAAGGATGAATTTTCATCACTGCCACCTGGGCATGTCAGTGGCTTTACTGACGGCATCCCCGGTGGATGTTACAATACAGACACACGGTCTGTTATACACAAAATCTTTGGTCTTCAGTGGCCACCTTGGGGGTATGAAGGGGGTACAACGTGCACTTTGTAGACAGCAATAACAATGGTAGTCGTGGGTATTTATGGGGCTTATGAAAACTCTCAGCTGCATTTTCTCACTGAATCTTGACAGAAACCCCAACAGGCAGATGGATACCATCACAACCCAAATTTAAGGCTGAGGGACGAAGGCTCAAGTGGTAAAATCACTGGCATGTGGGTGAGTGAATACCACAGGTCCAAATCCAAATAGTCTTGTTCCTCATTGGACAATGGTGACCCTTGGGAACAGCAGGTGGTGGGTTGCTACACAAAGCCAACTGTGACCAATCACGTGACTTCAAGAGAGATTATCGTTGCTCCAAGTCCCAGGACTGAGACAGAAGTGTCAGATGACCCTCCAGTGGAGTCCACTTAGTCTAGTTCCCAGGCCTCATTCAGGGAAAATGGAGGGGCACCTGAAAAGCCCTCTTTAACTTACTATTTTCTCAGCAGTACATATAAGCCTTGTTATCACTATTAACAGGATCCAGTAAGTGACAGTGCTTTAAACTCTATGAAGTTCAGAACAGATAACGCCTACTTCCTTACTATTCCTTGCTAGCCCTGCCACCTATGGGCCAGGGCTTCAGAGAACCACTGCCTATTCCCAAGGCCACGTGCATTTGTGCAGACAAGAAAGGTCAAGTTCAGATCCGACTGGGATGTGATTCTCTGCAAACTAGCCACCCAGGGTGTGCTTTCTCTACTATGTTGTTACTCTTTGAACAAATATTGCCTTTGAAGTTAAAATGCAGGGCAGGGCTCATTCACCTCCCAGCTTATTTTGGGGGGCCAGGTGGAACATAATCTGTTAATTCTTAAACCAGGCTCCCTGGCCCAGTTAACCCCTCAGCAAAGGCAGCTTCCAGATGGGCTTTACCCAGCATTCTCTGCAATCTTTCAGAAAATACCAGGGTGGGATTAAAAAGAGAGAGAGAGAGACAGAGAGAAAACTGAACAAGTAAAGTAGGGTTTTAAACAAACCATCCACACTTAGCGCAAGGGTCCTGCATCCTAAAGCTAACCAAAGGCCATTCAAGGACCCCCAGAGTAGCGGGCCTCACTTTCTTCGGTACAAAGGCCTTGACGAGATAAAATTTGATTTCTCCTGTGCTGAGGCTCTGCAGGATAAGATTCAAGTCACACACAGGCTGTGGCCCTTTCTCAATAATGGACAAAGTGAAACTAGCAAGCGTCTTCTGAAAGATACATTACAGGGAAATTGTATGGCTTTGCTTCGAGCAGGACAGAATTTAGAAAATTGTCTCATTATTTTTAAATTGGTAATTAATTAATTCGGTTTAACACAGAACGTGATTGGATAGTGAAGGTATACACACTTTAAATACAATATTAAGCGCAGTTATGGAAATTACCTCAAAATTGAATGTGAGGTAGCATGTATGACTCTTGTGTGCACATGTGTGTGTGTGAGAGAGAGAGAGAGAGAGAGAGAGAGAGAGAGTATGTGCACGCATGCACGTGGAGACCAGCGGGCAATTTTGGGTGTCATTCCTCAGGCAGCATCCATCGTTTCTAAAACAGTCTCTTGCTGGCCTACAGCTTGCCAAGTACACTAGCCTGGCTGGCCCGTGAAACTCGGGATCTCCTACCCCTGCATCACAGGTGCTGGGATCAGCAGACTCAGTATTTTTACGTAGGTTCTGGGGATTGAACTCAGGTCCTCTTGCTTGCAAGGCAAGCACCTTACCAACTGAGCTATCTCCCCAGGCCTCTCTATTATGGTTTTGATTTGCTGGTAAATATCTCAAAAGGCTGGTGAGGCTAATCGCCCTTCTCTAGCCTGCATGTAAACTGAACTCTTACATTTCAAAATGAAACTAAACCTGCTTTGCCCTTCTGGATTTGAGTCAGTTCCTTCTACAACCCAGACAGCTTTCTGCTAAAGCCACGTCTTCCCAGACCACAGATGTGCATTACAGGGTGATGATCCATTCACTCCCATTGAATTTACTTTTCTAAAGAGATCTGGCTCTGGGCAAGCAAACCATAGGATCAGTTTACAGCTTGGAACAGATGGACAGTGAAAACGGGGACTGTGGAAAAGGCACCCTGAAGAATGAACCAGAGAGAAAGGAGGAAGCAGGGCCCAAGGTGCAGGGATAGCTATATTCAGCATGAACCCCTCTAAGAGTCTTCTGTCACCTAACAGCTCTGAGGTTTGGGCACCTTCTCTTTCTTGGGGTGATCTTCTCCCTTCAAGACTGCGGGGAGCCGGGCATAGTGGTGCACGCCTTTAATCCCAGGCAGAGGTAGGAGGATCACCGTGAGTTCAAGGCCACCCTGAGACTACATCGTGAATTCCGGGTCAGCCTGAGCTAGAGTGAGATTCTACCTCAGAACCTCCCCCACCCCCCCAGAAAAAAAGAAAGACTGCAGGGCGAGTTGTCTGTCCTACAGGTGCAGAGCAGGTGCCCATCCCACCCCCTTAAACCTCTGGCCACCACAGATTGGTCCAGAGTCACCGCTCCCCAGGCTGGGGATGTGAAAACTGGTAGAAAGGAAAAGTGTCAGTCTCTTGAAAATAACTAACTAAAATGAGAACTGCGGGTGACCATTCTTCAACACGTGGCCTGAGAAGCCAAGCGGACAGGCTGGCAAAGCGGGTGGGTGGAACAAAAGCTACTGGTAGAAAGATGAGCGAAGGTGGGGACGGGAAGGAGAGTGGGGAACCTAGGAGGCCAAGATTCCTGTAGCCTGAGAGCTCCCCTAAAAATGTGACTCAGATCCCAGCACATGACATTCACAGTTTCCCCTGTGGCCTCTGCCCCCTTTCCTGGCCCAGTTCTCTCCTACCCAGGTGTGGTCATACAGCAACAGCTCCTGAGGCTTACTGGGCATAGCAAGACCCAGGACAGCGAGCTGGCATCTACCCACAGATGCCCTGTCTCTGCACTCGGTGATCCTGGCTCACTAGGCATCACACCCCTAGCTTCGGCAGGACCCCACATGCCCAAGCCACATCACCTCCTGATCTGATCTTGCCTTGCTAGTCTCTTCTTCCAAATGACCTCTCAAATAAGTCAGGAAAAAACCCCATAAATCCAATCACATCTGTGCCCTGCTCAGAGCCATCCAGGGGGTTCTTGTTGCTGAAAAGGAACCCAGACTCCCGGCCACCACTCACGTCACTATCATGTGTGTGGCTGCACCAAATCCCTTGCCAAGGACTCTTTCTTTCTGCCAACTATCCCGCTCAAGAAAAATGTGAACGTTCTCTACTTAAGCCACCTCAGGGCCTTTACACTCTTGCTCTTCTGTCTGCCTGCACTTCTCACGGCTCCAAGAATCACACAATTCCTTCCTTCACTTCACTGGGCTCACTCTGCCATTCCCACGCATCATTCGGGGTTCTGCCCCTGCTGTCATGTTTGTTATATGACATCACACTTTGTTACCTTGCCTGACATCAAACACTCTTTTCTAGAGGATAAACTTCCATGGTGCTTATTTATTTATTTAGCTTTTTTCAAGATAGAGTCTTGCTCTAGTCCCAGGCTGACCTGGAATCTACTTAGCCTCAGGGTGGGCCTTAAACTCTTGGTGATCCTCTTATCTCTGCCTCCCGAGTGCTGGATTAAAGATATGCACCACTATGCCTGTCATTTTTATTTTTTCAGATGAAGTCTTGTTATGTTGCTCGCCTGATCCTCAATCCTGGGTTCCAGGGGTTCTCCTACCTGCATCTCTGGAGCAGCTGGCTCTGCAGGGGGGTACCACTGCACCCGAATGAAGGTCAGCTCTATGAAGACAGGGCATGGACCAGTTGCCTGCTATTTCCCAGCTTCTAGAACAGTGCGAGCACACAGTGGGCACTCGCTAGTAGTTTGTGAATGAATGAAGAGCACTTCTGCTGGCAAAACAGAATAGGCCTAGGTCCCGACAGACAGCCTCCACTTTAAATGACTGAGCTCCCTGTGCGCCTGAGGGTCAACTGGGCTCTTCAGAGGTAACGAGGCATGGGAGGCTCCAAAGTCACATGTCAGAAGAGAGCTGACTTCCGTGACCATTTCGGTGGGCACTCGGGCTGCAAGTCTGCTTGGGAGATAGGACAACTATTATTTTAATTTTTTATTTTTCTGTGTGTGAGATATTAAACTACTTACAAAGGCTGAGAAGTTTCCTTCCTCCACTTACTCTCCTTTCCAACATCCACATTCGAATGTTTATGGCACAGATAGACAGAGAGAGAAAGAGAGAGATTGAGAGAAAGAGAACGGGCACACCAGCGCCTCCAGCCTCTGCAAACGAACTCCAGACACATGTGCCACCTTGTGCATCTGGCTTACATGGGACCTGGAGAATCAAACCTGGGTCTTCAGGCTTCGTAGGCAAGCGCTTTAACCGTTAAGCCACCTCTCCAGCCCTAGCAAGCTTTCTTAACCATTGAACCATCTCCCCAAACAGGAAGGTAGCATTTTTAACTGATCACATGTAGTGCAAAGTGTGAGGCTTCTGCTGCATGGGCCACTGGGGCAGGGAGCCTGAAGTATGGGGCAAATCCAAAGAAGGTAGCAGCTACTGTACAAGGAAAAATAAGATACTTTAACAGACTGTAGATAGTCTTAAGACAGTGATGCAGATACATCCAGATTCTGGGTCTGGATGGATGGTTGGAACCTGCCCTACTGTATGACCATGAGTTGTTTCATCTCTGTGTGCTTCAGCTTCCTCATTTGTAAGGGAACAAAAACCCTAGTATCTAGTCCAGAGCTTCTAAGCAAGTTAATATTCACAAAGCAATAGAAGTGTGATTTGCAGTTAGGGGTGAATAAATGCCATGGCCATTATTAATATTATTATAGTATATCATCAAAAGTAGTTAGCTGAGAGCTAGGTGTGGTGGCACACGCCTTTAATTCCTGCACTTGGGAGGCAGAGGTGGGAGAATCGTCATGAGTTTGAGGCCACCCTGAGACTACATAGTGAATTCCAGGTCAGCTTAGGCTAGAGTGAGACCCTACCTTGAAAAACTAAAACAAAACAAACAAAAAACAAACCAACCAACAAACAAATAAGGAGTTAGCTGCTTCATGTGAACAGAACAGCAGGAGAGAGTGGGAGGAATTTTTTACTGTATATATATTTTATTACATGCATATTAGTTATTTAAAAACAAATCTAAAATTAACACTTAATAATTAAAAGTTGTCAAAGGACTTTAAGAGCTATCCTATCTTCAAAAACTTTACTGGATTCCTACATTTCTGGGCTAGTTTTGTTATTGTTGTTTATTTGTTTGTTTGGAGGCAGGGTCTTTAGTCCAGGTTAGTCTCAAAGTCATTATGTAGCTAAGATGATCCTAAACTCTTAATCCACTATCTCTACCTCACCCATTTTTATGGGGTACTGGGGATCCAGCCCAGGGCCTTGTGCATGCTAAGAGCAAGCATTCTACCAACTAAATTACCTTCCCAGGCCTGTACTAGTTTTTGGAAAAACTCCCTGGATGCCCTACTTTTCCAGATTCCACTCATGTTTCACCCTTCTCCCTATGTCTCATCCTCTCTGTGTCAACAATTGGGAGGCAGAGGTAGGAGAATCACTATGAGTTCACAGCCAGCCTGAGACTACATAGCGAATTCCAGGTCAGCCTGGGCTACAGTGAGACCCTACCTTGAACCCCCCCTCCCAAAAAAAAAAGAAACCAAAAATAATTTTAGAGATGGCTTAGCAGTTAAGACACTTGCCTGCAAAGTCCAAGGACCCAGGTTTGATTCCCCAGTACCCATGTAAGCCAGATGCACAAGGTGGCACATGCACCTGGAGTTTGTTTGCAGTGGCTAGAAGCTCTGGTGCACCCATTCTTTCTCTCTCTCTCTCTCTTGAAAATAAGTAAATAAATAAAATTATAAAAATATGTTAAAGAAATTATATAGCAAGAACCATTCTTGATCACTTACCACCTTGTATATTTCCTCTCATTTCAGCTTTATGACAATTTCTGTGAGACATTAGTCCCACTTCAGAAAGACAGACAGAGATATACAGCGAGAGCTTGTCCAGGCTCACAAGCTCACAAGCAGCAGCACCTGTATATTCCAAAAGTCAAACACCACATCTCCTACTTCACTTTTCTCACCTCTGCTCAAACTCAAATTCCCAGGGCTTGTTCAAAACTAGATAATAAGGGCTGGAGAGATGGCTTAGCAGTTAAGGCGCCTGCCTCCTAAGCCTAAGAACGCCGGTTCCAATCTCCAGGTCCCACGTTTAGCCAGATGCAAAAGTGACGCAAGGGTGCAATGCCGCACTTGACCACAAGGGGGGGCACAAGCATATGGATTTCATTAGCAGCAGCTGAGACTGCTGGTGCGCCCATTTCTATCTGTTGTCTTCTCCCTCTCTCTCTTTCTCTCTCTGTGTCTCTCCGTGCCCCGCCCCACACACAAAAAACTAGATAATAAGCCACTTAGGCTGGCTGGGGAATCTTCATGGAGACACTAAGACACTGAGTTTTGAGGGCCAGAGCCTACTGCTATCCGTTCTAACACTGTCTGGATCCTCCCTGGTGTGAGCAGAGATCCCTCCCCAGCTCACTCAAATGTGGTGTACTTTGTGTCCTAGTCCAAGCAGCTAAGTAGGAGTCACCATCTGTCTGGAAGTCAGTGGCTAAAGAGCTGCTGTGGACGTGAGAGCAGGCCCCAAAGGCTCGGGCAGACAGTGCGCTAATTAGCTCCTTGCAGGAAGTTAGTAATGGGCTTTCCATGGGGGTGGACAGGGAGTAAGAAGCTTTGAAAGATTCAGAAAGAACTTCCTCAGCTGTTCTATCAGCCCTGGAGTTGAGTGTCTAAAAGTGGCTCTTTTAGTGGTTCCAGGTTTATATGACCTTTCTGCAGAAGGTGGAGATTTCTATCACACATATTCTCCCCCCAGCCCCGCAAGAGGGTGGACTGGGTGCATCTCAAGCCCAGATCAGGGGATGGGAATTTTTCTCCAAGCCACTTCAGAACTTGGGAGCAAGAATATGAACATTTCTATAGTGTCTGGTTTTCCAGAATGCATTAACATTCTTTATCCAGGAATTCAGTAAAGCCCAGTGTAGAGTCAATGACAGACACACAGCATAAAACTAGCTAGGGATTTTCTAAGCCAGCTCAGATCACTTCCCATCCACCCCACCCCTCTTTTTTCCTCTCCTTTTGTTAATTCTGTGTTGATAAACCTAACTTTTATCTATCTAGGCCTTTTTACATTCTGAAGACTTTCTCAAGACTCTTTTGCTCAAAAAGTAACCGAGGATTCTTGTTTTGGAAGCTGTCACTTAAGTGCAAAGTCCAAGATAAATCAGACCAGTGAATTAAAAGTTCTAAATCCTCTTAAAAGCTTGTGTGTTCCACAATTGGCTACAGATTTAAAAAAAAAAAAAAAAAAAAAAAAAAAAAAAACCACCAAATCTGGCCCGCAAATCACTGCGCTTAGGGACAGACAAGCAAGATCACAACACACATGAGATCCCAGTAGAATGACCTAATGACGCATGTGCTAAGATGCCCAGGGAGGGTCAATGTAGGGCAGGGGGAAGGCGCAGCTGCCTGACCATCCTTCAGCATCTTAGTGCTGGGCTTCCTCGCAGCCCAGCCGATGTGGGTGAGGAACATCCTCTTTCTTGCCTAGATAAACTCAGATAAGCACACATCTCTGCCAGGAACACATAATGCCAACATTGAGGATCAGGAAGGAACTGGATTATTCTAGTCTCAAGCAGAAAGCCAATTCTTGTGATCTCAAATTTCCCAGGGTGATGCCAAACGCAAGTCAAGCTCACTACCACCCAGTAAGATTCAACTAAACTGTGCAGGTATTTTCCATCAAAGGGTACACTTGAACAACCTACAGCAACTGCTCCCAAGAAACACGACAGGATAAAAATATTCAAACTACTTGACTAGGAAGTGAAAAACCCTCAGAAAGCTCACAGTGGACTTTTACAAGCCACTCTAGATGCCAGTGTAATTTTCCCCATCACCGGTGTAGATAAATACAGGTTTTCATCCTCTTACAGATCCCCTGAGCTGCTCAAAATGTGAATTATGCCTTTCTATTTTTGGAAGGGCATATAAGCATACAAAAGCTCCTCCTGTTGCTTTTCTAAATTGCTTCCATGAATAGGATTCCCGGTAGCTCTGTCTGTGCAGACATTTCTCAGCAAACAGAAAACACGGCACCAGGCACACAGCTCCTCGGAGTTATTTCTTTTGGAACAAGAGCTCTGGTTTTTGTAACTGCTTTGTCTAAATATTTTGGGGATGATTCATTCATGGTTTCAACATTTCAACCGTGGGCATCCCCGCAGTCTTTCCATACCAAGGCCAAAGGCAGGCCAGGGAGGAAGAGAGAGAGCAGAGGTACCTGGTGTCCCCGTCGGGAAGCAGCTCCCCGGGCAGCAGGAGCAGGCTTCGCCCTGACACCACCAGCATTGAGTCTCGTTCTTCTCTGCAGTAGTAGAAGCTCAGCATGCTTGGAGCTCAGCCGGGGAGAGGAGGCTGGCACAGGGCACAGCCCTGCCGCCTGGGACTGAATCAGCAGTGAGCTCCCCGCTGGAGTTTTCCATAGGACCATTCAAGCCCGGGGCTGGGAAGGTCACACTGGCCTCCCGCTTCTCTGCTGACAGGCAGAAATGAACAGCTTCCACATTGAGGCCCCCACCTCACCCCAGGGACAGTTCCTTATGGACAAAGTGATACTCTGTGAGCACTGGTGTCCAAAGGGGAAAATAAACCCAGACATGAACACACACGCAGCCCCATCTTCAGGAACGGAAACCTTCAAACAGCAAGGGGGTGGTTCAGACAGAGGCACAGGGTTAACAAGATTAAAGCATCCCACAGCTCCGTGCGGTGATGAGCGCGCGATGCAAGCATGTTCGTGCATGTGCGCATAGCACACAGGTGAATGACACCTTATGTCGAACTATAGGTTAGTAAATGAGCACAAACAGGAAGTGAGTTCATGGGAAATCAAACAGTAACTAGTAACGTGAGTCACAGAAGCCTATGAAGTCCCTTCCTTGTCACAGAAGGCAGGTCAACAGGTCCACGTGAAGTCACCACATTTTCCCGTCCCAACCCTCCAAAGGCATCTGGAAAAAAAGGTGGAAAGGAAAGAGGTAAACGCAGGAGGCAACCTGCTGAGCAGCGTTTTTCTTCATTTCCAGCTTAAAAACTTCGGACAATGAAACAGGAGCAGTGGATGAAGCGGGGGGGGGCGGGGGGGGTGACAGCCTGCCCTGGGCAGCACTGCCATTATTTGCCATCCTCAGCTCTATGAGTAAGACAGAAAATGAGCTCCATTTTTCTCTGAAACTATTTGCAAAAATAAACTTATGTAGAGGGATGAAACTCCTTTTGATTTTTTTTGAAAACATTTTATTTATCTATTTATTTGAGAGAGAGAGAAAGGAAGAGAGAGAAAGAGAGAGAATGGGTACACCAGGGCCTCTAGCCACTGCCAACAAATTCCAGATGCATGTGCCACCTTTGCATCTGGCTTAGGTGAGTACTAGGGAATTGAACCTGGGTCCTAAGGCTTTGCAGGCAAACATCTTAAATGCTACTTCATCTCTCCAGCCTTCAAACTCTATTTAAAAGAAGCGGGGTATTGAGGAGAGCTGTGGAGTTGGCTCAGTGATTAAAGTGCTTGCCACACGAACAAAAATGAGGACTTGAGCTTGGATCCCCTCCACCCATGTAAAAAGTTGGGCATGGCAGACCATGCCTGTGATCCCTGGTGAGGCGGAGAGAGGAGGATCCCTGGGGCTCGTCTTACCTCAAATGCTGAGCTCTAGGTTCAGTGAGAGACCCTGTCTCAAAAAACGAGGGAAAGAGTGATGAAGGAAGGCCTTGATGTTGACCTTTGGCCTCCATGTACACATATGTGTACACATGTGCACGGCCACACATACAAATACATATACATGCACACACCACACACATGTACATGAAAAAAAAACAGGATGCTAGGGAGGAACATGAATTCTTCTCCCCAAACTTCTCAACCTCCACATTGCTTTTCTCCCTAACAAAAGATGATGGGACCACTGATAATCAAAACTTAAAAAAATCTCCTAAAAAATCATATGGGGGGGGGATCTGTTGGACAGATGACTTAGTGGTTAAGGAGCTTGCCTGCAAAGCCTAAATGAACTGAGTTCAAATCCCCAGTACCAACATAAAGCCACATGCACAAGGTGGCACATGCATCTGGAGTTTGTTGGCAGTGGCTAGAGGCCCTGGTGCGCCCATTCTCTCTCTCTCTTTCTTTCTGTCTCTCTCAAATAAATAGATAAATAAAGTGTTTTCAAAAAATTAAAAGGAGTTTCATTCCTCTATACAAGTTTATTTTTGCAAACAGTTTCAGAGAAAACCAGAGCTCATTTTCTGGAGTAGCAGTTAGAACAGTTAGAGGCCCTGGTATGCCTAGTCTCTCCCCCATCTCTCTTTCTGGCATGGTGGCACACAGCTTTAATCCCAGCACTCAGGAGGCAGAGGTAGGAGGACTGCTGTGAGTTCGAGAACAGCCTGAGACTACATAGTGAATTCCAGGTCAGCCTGGACTAGAGCGAGACCTGATCTCAACCCCCTCCAGAAATATATATATATATATTTTTCACACAGGGGCAGGAAAAGGGGCTCAAGTCCCTTTAAAGAGCATGACAGATTGCGTGGAAGACATAAGAAGACGTGTGTGATGACTCCAAGACCCAGGATTTACCACAGCTCACATTCTTCAGTCCTGGTCCTCATAAAGCCACTTCATCCATCCTTTCTACTTTCAGCTGAGCAGCAAGACCCTTGCCAGCTAGCTCAGGGTTCACTGCCATGCCAGTTTCTTTCAGAGTCACGTGTTCATCTGCGAGGCAACATGCTATACTTTCTCTTATTAGATCCACTATTCTATATGCATAGTGTTTTCAATTTCCATTACCACGTGGATGTGGTTTGTCCCTGCCAAAATTCATGTTGAAATGAAATGGCCAGTGTCATGGTGTTGAGAAGTGGTGGGACCTTCAGGAGGTGATTAATTTATAAGAGCACTACCATTGTGAATGGATTCATGTGGTTCTCAAGAGGCCAGGTTCATTTTCTTGTGTCACTATGTTGCTGCTCAGTCCCCCTCTTTTTTTTCATCAGTTTTTAAAAAAATATATTTTATTTATTTGAGAGAGAGAAAGAGGCAGAGAGAGAGAATGGGCGTACCAGGGCCTCCAGCCACTGTAAGTGAACTCCAGATGCATGTGCCCCCTCATGCATCTGACTTATGTGGGTCCTGCAGAATCAAACCGGGATCCTTTGGCTTTGCAGGCAAATGCCTTAACCGCTGAGCCATTTCTCCAGTCCCAGCCCCTCTCTTTCACACATCCACTTGTTATACTTCTGGCTTTCATAAAAGCTGAGTAGGTGCCGGCATCCTGCTCTGACTTCCCACCCTCCAGCTCTCAAGCAGAAATAAACCTGTTCCTTAGAAATGACTGTCTTGAGCATTCTATTCTCACAGCAGAGGACAGCTGAAGACACTAAGAAAGTCTATTTACCTCCCATCTTTTCTTTTTTTTTTCTACCTTTTTTTTTACTCTAGAGAAACAAGAACCTAAAATGCCGAGAAGAAGCTAGTCTCACAGTACCTAGACTTGGTGACACTCAGTGCTGTGTAGCAATCTGGTCCTGACATGTGCCCTTGGTCCTCTCACTGGAGGCTCACTGTCAGCCCTGCTGCGACAGCTGTCCACGTAGCACCCCTCAGCTGAAGTGAATGAAGCAGAAAGGGAGCAGGGTGGATGAAGAATTAATTTGCTGACCCACTTGGGTGGAAGAAAAGAACTGCTCTGTGGGTGGATTAATGTGGTCGAGCTGGTCCATGCCAGCACAGTTGTGTGGCATAGGACACATGGCTGGGAGCACAGGACTCCAGTTTAGGCCTCTGTCACCACCCCGGTTCTGCTCAGAGATGGTAAGTAAAGCTCTTCATCTCTCTAGGCTTATTAACCCTGCTCAGCACACTTAGACAAATCATTTTCATTTATTTATTTGAGAGAGAGACAGAGAGAAAGCAGGCAAAAAGGGAACTGGTTATGGGCCTACAAGAGACTCTTGCCACTGCAAACAAACTCCAGATGCATGCGTCACCTTGTGCATCTGGTTTTACTTGGGTACTGAGCAATGGGACCCAGGCCATCAGGATTTGCAAGCGAGTACCTTAACCATTTCTCGGGCCCCTAAATTACCTTTTTGAAGGTCTCCTTTATAAGGTTTCTTCTTCATCAGGTACATTCAGGTACTTCAGCAAGCTACACCCTTTATCACACCAGTCCAGTGCAGATGAGGAAACAGACTGAGAAAGGACACATGGTTTTCTGAAGTCCCTCAGGGCACAAATGTGAATTCAGGTTGTCATCTTCAACAACTTCTCCACAGGTATGTTTTTTGTTTCCAATATGTCATTAAATATTTGCTTATTCATTTAACGTTTTTATTTTATTTCTTTGAGAAAGAAAGAAAGAAAGAAAGAAAGAAAGAAAGAAAGAAAGAAAGACAGAGAGACACACAGAGAGTTGAGAATGTATGCGTCACAGCCCCCGATACTGCAAACAAACTCCAAATAGATGTGCCACTTTGTGCATCTGGCTTTACATGGGTACTGGGAAATCAAACCCAGACCACCAGGCTTTGCAAACAAGTGCCTTTAACCGCCGAATTATATTAAATATTACTCTAAAAACAAAATTAGGATGCAGACATGGAGTAACTGGAGGCTCAAAGGGAAGCCTCCTATAATGAAAAAGAAATGTTTTTGGTATATAATTTACTGTTCCTATATATATGCATGTGTGTGGAGTGTGGTGTGTGTGTGTGTATGGTATGTGTGGTGTATGCATGTGTATGTGCCCGCTTGGGGTCCCGTGTGTTCACCCGCGGTGGCTGGAAAGGACCGTTAGGTGTCCTGCTCCGTCCCTCTCCCTCCCGTTCTTACTTGAGCTCGAGTCCCTTACTGAGCCTGGAGCTTACTGTTTCCTCAAGAGCCTGGGTGATTCATTTTGTCCCTCTACGGGACTAAGATTGCAGACATGTGCGGTCATGCCCAGCTGTTTATGTGAGCCCTGAAGATGGAACTCGAGGGTCTCTCAGGCCCTCCTGCTTGCACAAGTGCTCTTGAAGGCTGAGCCTCTCTCCAGCCCAATGTTCCCAATTTTTAGGTGACCCAGACCTGGTTACTCTCAATCAGTGGATGTTACCACACAGCGTCTGCTCACTTTGGACATTCTCTTGGGGATGTCCTCTCCCTCCATGTCTCTAATTCGCAAGCGCTGTTGACTCTGAAACACTGTTTAACCTTCGCCAAATGAAGGCAGCCACCTGAGCTTTTTATCATTATACAAATAGCACGTTTTTCTTTTTTTTCAAATAGGGATCCATTTACATATAACCCACACTGGTGGAGAAGAAGCCCAAGGCCACAGGCCGGGAAAAAGAATTATAACGGAGTGGCATTTATTATACACTCTCCGGGAACGAAGGCTGGAAAATAAAGACGATGCCAAGGTCAGAGCCACGTGGCATGAGCCAGGGCCAGCAGAACAAGGAGTTTATCCAATTCTGAAAACGAACCTTTTTGCCGGCCTCTTCGGTGGGGAGCTGAAGGGCACACAGGAGGCCCAGGGAATTTGGTCTGTTGAAATTGTGTGTGTGTATGATGTTTGTGCATGTGTATATGCATGTTCATAGGTAGGTGGCTGCACGTGAGTATGGGTAACTAAGCACATGCCGGTGGAGGCCAGAGATAAACATCGGAGGGGTCACTCCTCAGGCATGCTTGTCACCTTGTTTTATTGAGACTGGTTTCTCCCTGACACCGGCTCACCTTAGTCAGCTAGACTGAGTTGGCCAGCGAGCCCCCAGAGAGCCCCGTCTCTCCTTCCTCAGTGCTGGAAGTGCAGGTACACACCACCATGCCCATAACTTACATGGGGTCTGGGGATCTGACCCCAGCTCTCACGCTTGTGCAGCAAGCACTTTTTTCAATGAGCCATCTCCCCAGCTCCCCTGCTGTGACATGCTGTGTCACAGCAGTGCCGTCCACTGTGGTGAGCAGGCCAGCAGGAAGGGGTGGACCTCTGATGGCTCACAGTACTTATGGCATCAAGATCATCTCATCCCCATTTGGTGGCTTTGAGAGGGAGTCAGGCAGTTTGGGCCCCTGAAAATAAAAAGGCAGGAAGGCCTGCGCTTGCTAGAGATCAAAGGAGACTGTTCTGACTTCTTATCGTTTCCGTAACCTGTTTTTCCATAATCTGAGTCCCCACATCCCTGGGAGGGAAGACTTTTTCTAGAATCCTGACACTGTGGTTGGTCAAGCTTGGACCCCAGAACTTGGCATCATGGCTTTTCCTGAGACAGCCCCTAGCCCAGACCAATGGCTGTCCCTCTGGTTCACCTGAGCCGGAAGGGAGTGCCCACCACCATAAGGTTATAAATACATTTGTGAGGAGGGCAAGGGCTCTGGACTGCCTGACCACTGGTGACCTCCAGCTTCTGGCGAGTTCTCCCCAGCTGTCTGAGCCGAGGGGAAAGCCCCCTGGCCCCTACTTTCCACACAGGCTCTTTCTCCACATGGCAGGAGCTCTGTACTTTCTTTCCTGTCCTCTCTACAGTTTCTCCAGACCCACCACGTGGGCTCTCAAGTCACGTGGGTGTATTCATTCTCCTTTCCTTAGTTCTGTATTTCCCTCAGTAAATATAATAATTTAATAGTTATCCTTCTCAGTTTCATTTTAGTCAATTTTTTGGTTAAAAATAGACTCGAACCTAGGTTTGGGGTTTAAGGACTTTCCTGAACATTTAACACCCCGTTATAGCTCCACCCACCATTCTGGGCACAATGTGTGCAGCTAGCCAGGAATAACCATTTCCACCCTGAGATTGCCCTGAGGCCTGCCTGCCCTTCAGCATCCTTTGTGATCCTCTGACAATTCAAGTTCCTGTTCCTCCCCCAACCCTTCTACACCCTTCCCCAACCCTTCTTCTCACAGCCTCCACTTATTTTCTGTTACTATTTCTAAGCATTTGATAAAAACTTGACCTATGGTCAAGGCAGGGACTACAAGGCCCACACAGATGGCAGTTGACCTGCCGTAAGTGCATAAGGGTTGCCTTTACCTCAAGAGAGGACCATAGGGCTGGAGAGATGGCTTAGGGGTTAAATGCTTGCATGTGAAGCCTAAGGACCCTGGTTCAAGACTTGAATCCCCAGGACCCACATAAACCATATGCACAAGGTGGCACATGCATCTGGAGTTCATTTGCAGTGGCTGGAGGCCCTTGTGCACCCATTCTCTCTCTCTATCTGTCTGTTGCTCTCAAATAAATAAATAATTTTTAAAAAGAGAGAGGACTGGGCTGAAGAGATGGCTTAGTGGTTAAATGCTTGCTGTGAAGCCTAAGGACCCCAGTTTGAGGCTCGACTCTCCAAGACCCACGTAAGCCAGATACATAAGGGGGCGCACACATCTGGAGTTCATTTGCACTGGCTGGAGACCCTGGTATACCCATCCTCTCTCTCTCTCTCTCTCTTTCTCTCTCTCAAATAAATAAAAATATTTTAAAAAGAGAGGACCCTATAAACTTATAGTTTGTGTTATAAACTGTGGTCCAGACTGAACATATACTATACCACTACAGATCCTGTGAATAGTTGTTTTCAAACATATTCCTAATTTAATACTATCTTGAGTATTTTTCTCTCTGAGTTTTCCTATGTTTCTTCGATGTGTTTTGATAATCATAAAATTAGAGAAACATTTTAATATATACACTTTAAGAGAAGGACAGCTTGGACTCCTCAGGGACGCTGGAATAGAAATAAAATGATGCACTTCTGCCATCTAGTGGCTGTGAGACGAACAGCCAGGACAGTATAAGGGCCTGAACCCGGGGCAAGTCCAACCCAGGCTTTGGGGACAAGGGGGCTTCTGTTGCTCAGTATCCTTGCGGTCTCCTAGGGAGGGTGGGTGGGCAGCGTGGCTCTTAGTTAGGGGAATATGAGCTGCATCACTGTCTCTTGCCACTCCCTTACCGATGGCGATTCTGAGTACCTGGACAGAGAGGGAAGGTGCTTCCCCCTAGCGGCTAACCACACCTCCCTGCAACACCTGCACCCTGAGACCTCAGCCAGAGAGGAGATGGGGAAGGACCATTGCATCTCCCAGTTCTGAAGGACACAGTCAATCTTCTGGCCCAGGCTATACTCAGGGACACCCACAATGAGATGTATTTAGCAGAATAAACTCAGAGGTTAAACTGAAGTGTGTCAGGAGCCCAGTGTGATACTGGACACACTCTCTCGACGCCACTCTGTCTGCCTGCCTGAGTACCACCAAAGCACGTGACTGTTCTTGTGGTCCAGGTGTGACTTTCCTCGCTGTCTCTCTTGTGGCTTCTGTCCTCCTTTCCACCTCGTCACGCAAGTCTTGCTGCCTCCATCTGCCAATCATCTCTGCAGTCTGGCTGCCCTGCTCCACCTGCCCCAGTTCCGCTCCATAAACCACTCTCTTGAGGGAGAATGGCCGCAGCCCAGCTTTCTGCTTCTCCTCGCAGGGCCCTTCTTCCTCCTCCTGTGCAGCTGTCTATGGTCCACTGCAGTTCAGGGTTCCTGCATTTGCCTTCTATTTAGCGCATGGGCGCACACATGCCACAGTGCATGCGTGTGGAGATCAGGGGACGACCTCAGCATGTCTGTCTTCAGCTTCCACCTTGTTCACCAGACTAGCTGGGAACACCAGACTAGCTGGCCTGCTAACTTCAGGATTCTCTTGACCCCACCTCCCACTGCCACAGGCACCTTGGGATTACAGACAGGTACTCTACTTGTGTCCAGCTTCACATGGGTACTGGGAACTCCAACGCCAGTCATTAGGCTTGCAACACTTTTAACCAATGAGCTATCTTCCCAGGCCCTCCATTTACCACTGATAAAATCATTTTACTGCACAGACCCTGTAATGACTTCCACTGCTCTGAAGACAGACTGCAAAACACCTCAGTTATCTGTTCCCTTATTTGCAAAAGGCAAGTTCAAGAGGCAGGACCGTGAGGACTTTGCTTCCCACCGCAGCCCCAGGGTAAATTCTTGCTCAGCCACTGATTCAACTATAGATCTTAGAGCCAGGAATGGTGATGTATGCCTATTGTCCCAGCACTCAAAAAGCAAAGACAGGAAGATCAAAAGTTAGAGGCCAGTCTGGGCTATGTGGCAAAATCTTGCTTAAAAAAATTAAAAAACAAAAGTGTGGACTCTGTGCAAGGAGCTTGCCATCTTTCTGTCACCCTATGAATGTTCAGTGAGTGAACAGAATAAGAATTACAGCTGGGTGTGGTGGCGCATGCTTTTAATCCTAACACTTGGGAGGCAGAGGTAGGAGGATCGCTGTGAGTTTGAGGCCATCCTGAGACTACATAGTGAATTCCAGGTCAGCCTGGGCTAGAGCAATACCCTACCTCGAAAAACTAATAACAATAATAAGTAAATAAAACAGGAATTATGGCATCTAAAGTGGTTAATTTTAAAGCCAGGGATTTTATTCGATGAAAACACTTTGCAGCTTAATGAGGTGGAAAAAATAGAAAGAAAAAACCTAAATTTTGAGGGTATGTCACACATCCGAATAGACTTTCATTTATGTGGATTTCTTCCTAGTAGGTAGCCTCTGTATTATTTAATACCCAATTTCCCGAGGTTGAGACAACTTGTTTGGGGATCATGTAACTGAATATAAGGGCCATAAAAAATTGACAAAAGCTCTCTGAATGTGCAATAACCCAAGTCAATTCAAAATCAAATGCACAATGAATCCTAGAAGTTTTTGGCAATGCTCACCCATGTTGTACCTTGTGATTTCACTGCAACCATGGCTCTACATACAACATGCACTTTGCACTGCGCATGTTGTCACACTGCAGGGGGCTAGAAAGTGGAAACTGGGGGAGCATGGGGAGGGAAAGGAGCCCCTCACCCAGGTTGAAGCCTCTCACCAGCCCAGAAGCAAGAACTCAAGCACAATTACCAACTGCTTAAGGACTATCTCCCTTTCTCAGCTGTGAACCTAAGTCATGTCTTACATCCGTTGTGTAAAACTAGTAGCTTTTAGGTTTATCTGATCAGATTGTGGGATATCTTGAGACACCTTATAATCACAATTATAAAAGAAGAAAATGAGAGAGAAAGAGAGAGAGAGAGAGAGAGAGAGAGGAGAGAGAGAGATCGAATGGGAGAGTCCCCTAGAAACTCATTAAGCAGTGAAATTTCAAAATGTTTCCAGGAACCTATATCCAGTGACCACCAGGACACGTGAATGGGATGATCCCTGGAGGTGCCCATGCACACCCTTGGGTGTGTCTAGTTCTTCCCTGGGTTACTCTCTCTGAGAGGCGCCCACACTTTGTACTCATTCTATGTCCCAGTGCCTCGCCTTTCTCCTCACCCTCACGACTAAGCCTGTATTACAATGGCTAAGAAAATCTTCAACTTTTTCACACCTGCTCTTCCTAGAATTCTTTAAAAAATTTTTTTCAAGGTAGGGTCTCACTCTAGCCCAGGCTAATCTGGAATTCACTCTGTACTCCCAGGCTGGCCTCAAACTCAACAACAAATCTCCTACCTCTGTCTCTCAAGTGCTAGGATAAAAGGCATGTGCCACCACTCCTGGCTCTTTCTGGCATTCTTTCCTGCACCTTGAGGCCTGGGTTTAGCCCAGGCTGAAGTGTCTGAAAGGCTGGGGGTATTCCTTAGGTGACTGAGGGTGACTGGGTGAAGCCCCCTCACCACTGACACCACCACACAGTGCTGCCCAATGTCTGGAACACCTTGGCACAGATTCCAGAGACTATGGGTGTGCTATGACTTCCAGTGTTTCTACTGTCTGTACAAGTTTTCTGCTCTTATAGAAATAATAGTTTGATCACAGAAAATAGAACTTTAACTTCTTACTTCCATTCCTTGGTATATATCAAATTAGTACTTTGGATTATATTGTATTAGAATGTTTGATTAAAAAATATTTTTATTTATGAGAAAGAAATGGTGGAGAAAGAGAGAGAGACAGATAATATGGGCAGGCCAGGTCATCTTACCACTGCAAATCAACTCCAGATGCTTGCACCACCTTGTGCATCTGGCTTTACATGGGTACTGGGAAATTGACCCCCTAGGCTGCCTCTGTCTTTGCAAGCAAACACCTTTAACTGTTGAGCCATCTCCCCAGCCCCATGTTTGATTATTTTAAAAATGCTGTTTGAGTTGCTAGTTTGAGTTTCCTACAAGATGAACTTTGGCTTGGGATTAGGAAAGAATTTCCAACTAAAATGACCCTGTCAGCAGTGAAAAGCTTGTGACATGGCTCCACACTGTCACCCTGAGCATCCTGGACCTTCGGGGACTTCAACTCAGGCAAACCCAGGATTCCTGGCTTTGACACAGAAAAGAATTTCATGAAGAGCCAGGATGAAGTGGAGTTAGATTTTATTAAAGGCAGTAAAAAAAGGACTAGATGGGGCTGGAGAGATGGCTTAGCAGTTAAGGTGCTTGCACACAAAGCCTAAGAACTCATGTTCAAATCTTCAGGTCCCATGTAAGCACAGTGACACAAGTGTGCAATGTCGCACATGCACCACAAGGGGGCACACGCATCTGGAGTTTGTTCACAACAGCTGAAGGTCGTGGTGTGCCCATTCTCTCTCTGTTTCTGCCTCTCTCTCTCTCTCTCTCTCAAAAAAAAAAAAAAAAAAAGCTTAAAAAAGGAGAAAGGGACTGGAGAGGAGAGTGAAAACACACCCAAGAACGAGGTGTGGCCTTCCCTCAGCCACAGCTGAATGTCTTAGCATTAACCCTATTTGCCATTTGGTGGCTCTCAAGATACATTTCTTTTTCTAAAAATATGTTAAAAATAATTTTATTTTTATTTATTTATTTGAGAGAGAGAAAGAGGGAGAGAGGGAAAGAGAGAGAGAGAGAGAAATGGGCATGCAAGTGCCTCTGGCCACTGCAAACAAACTCCAGACACATGTGCCACCTTGTGCATCTGGCTTACGTGGGTCCTGGGGAATCGAACCTGGGTCTTTAGGCTTCACAGGCAAGCGCTTTGACTGCTAAGCCATCTCTCCAGCCCTCAAAATACATTTCTAAAGGTTGCTGTGGTGTTTGAGTCAGAAGCCCCCCCCCGCCAATAAAACCATGTTTTGAATTATTGGTCCCCAGCTGGTGGCATTTAGGAAGTGGAGCCTTGTTGGAAGAGGTGTGTCATTGGGGGGCAGGCTTTGGGGTGTTACAGCCAGCTCCCCATTGCCATAGTTCAGCTCACTCTCCTGTCGCTGTTTTCCACCTGCTGTGACAAGAAATGTGACATTTAGCCTCTGCTCAGCTGTCTTTACCCGGCCATCATGGAGCTTCCCCTCGAGACTGTAAGCCAAAATAAAATAAACCCTTTCTGCCATCAGCTGCTTTTGGTTGGGTGTTTTGTCTCAGAAATGCCAAGATAACAACAAGAGTTGCTAAGAAACCTTTTTTTCTTTTCTCTATTGATAAATGAGATTGCAGCATGGCTCTGGGTCTGGAGATGCCTTGGATGGAATTATAATGTGCTACGATAAAACTAAGAGCCACTAGGGTTTAGTACCATGTCCTTCCCTGTAAGTGTGGTTTCTGGTGAGATTCCGAGAAAGCTGCAGGTTTACAGCTGGGGTTGGGGGAGGAGACATGAAGCAGTTGTTAACTGTGTGGAATTCATACTTTGCCTCAAGCCAGAGAGGCAGCGACCTAACCCCTAGGTGGGGGGGCTTCGTCCCTTTCCCATGCCCCCCTTTATTTTTCCCTATCTTTCTATCCTGCCTCAGTTTTAAACATGCTTCTATTATTTTATACTAGGTATTTATCTGAGCGTTGAAAATTATAAAGTATCATCGAGTTCGGAAAAACACTGAACATGTTCCGTGTTCAGCAGTCTCAAATTTTCAGCCAAGCTTAATTCTTTATGTAAAAATAAACAAGCACATCATCTTATTAGTATGCAACTTTGCTTTCATCTTTGGTAAATGGTAAAATTATGTGCATATCAAAAAACTGTTTTAAAGTAATTTTTTTATGATTCGTTACCAGAAAATGTTTTATTCATATACCTACTTTATATAGCTATCTACCTGGGGATACATAAAAATTTATCAGGAGAAAAGAGATTATTTGTGGAAAAAGTTTAAGAAGCTCAATTTAATATATGGAGAGCCAGATGCCTAAAGAAGGCAGAGAAAGGGGCTGGAGAGATGGCTTAGAGGTTAAGGTACTTGCTTGCAAAGCCCAATGACCCGGATTCCATTCCCCAGCACCCAGGTAAAGACAGATGCACAAAATGGTGCGTGCATTTGGAGTTCATTTACAGCAGCTGAAGGCCCTGATGTACCCATTCTCTCTCTGTCTCTCTTCTCTGTATCTCTCTGTGCTTGCAAATAAATGAATAAATAAATATTTTGCATAAAAAGGAAGGCAGAGAAAATAAAGAACTAACATTCACAATCTAGAAGAATATGACATTAAAATGTCATTTATTATAGCTCAAAATTGTTTAATAATTCAACAATCATGTCTTACATTTCATGCAACTAAAATAAGTGTTTTAGAAAATGGCATTAATTTAAATATTTTGCAAGGATAACTGTTTATTTTGATAACAGGAAACCTGATGTCAATATCCGTCACGATATGACACAGGTACAGTTTATCAGAATAGGGTACCCAAGCATATTCACTTTTCCAGAGGACTCAAGGTAGTGGGGACAAACCACAGGCCAGATCTGGTTTCGCACAACAACAGGGTCTAGGCTCAGGCTGTCAAGTAGAACTCAGCATTCCTAAGGGTTGCAGACACTAACACCTTTAAGGGACTATATGACCAAACCCTCAACTTCCATTTGTATGTTTGCTTCTTTTCCTAGCATTAGTCTATATGACGTACCACTTTCCTTCCCATTCTCCCATCTCCATTGCATAAAAAGAGGGGCAGAGGGGCTGGAGAGATGGCTTAGCAGTTAAGACCCTTGCCTGCAAGGCCAAAGGACCTTGGTTCCATTCCCCAGGACCCATATAAGCCAGTGAACAAGGTGGCTCATGCATGTGGAGTTCATTTGCAGGACAGGAAGCCCCGGTGTGCCCATTCTCTCTCTCTCTCAAATAAATGAATAAAAATTTGAAAAAATGTTCAAAAAGAGGGGCAGACATTCTCACGCAGTAAAACCATTCCTATATGCTGTGGAAGCCTTTGGTCATCTAACAAGGGACAATACCCTGTCTGTGGGCCTTGCTAATATACACCAGAAGGCAGAGTCAGTATTTGAGGCCCCACTTTGGGCTATTCTAAGTTCAATTAACTACTGGGAAGCATTTTAAAGAAATACGTATTTAGGGTTGGAGAAATGGCTCGGCGGTTAAGGCCCTTGCCTGCAAAGCCTGAGGATCCAGGTTTGATTCCTCAGTACCCACATAAAACTAGATGCACAAGGGGGCTCATGCATCTGGAGTTCATTTGCAGGGACCAGAGGCCCTGGTACGCCCATTTCCTCTCTATGTGCTCCTTTCTCTTTCTCTCTCATAAGTAAATAAATAAAATATTAAAATAATAAAAAATAAGAAATAAATTTAAAATATATATTTTAGAATGGAGAGGGAGTGATGCTGAATCTTAACGATCTTGCCTCTGTCATCTGACTATTCCCACAGATTTCACCACTGCGGAGCGACAGCCCTATGGGAGCAAAGCAAACACAGATTCCGGGAGGTGAACACAGGGCTGGGTTTGGAGTTTTTTCCTTCTTCTTCTCTTCCCTTCCTCCCTCCTTTGCATCCATCCAACAATTAGAATTCAGACCCATGATGATTGTCATAGAATGCCTAGTAAGACATTTATTGAACTGAAAAGTGGCCTCAGACCTTTATTGAGAGAAATCAAGTCTGGTGGGCATAAATCAAGCTGGCTTTGCCAACTGGATTATTCAGCAGTGTCCATGCATGAAAGAGCTACATTAGCAGCTCCACAGTGTATGCATATATAATATAAACATATTATATAAAATATATATGTAATAATCATATATATACATATATATGACAATATATGCGTGTATATATATATATATATATATATATATTATATATATGATAACTTCAAATGTTTATTTATGTTTCTTTATCTTTTTGTTGTTGTTGTTTTTGTTTTTTCGAGGTAGGGTGTCACCCTAGCCCAGGCTGACCTGGAATTCTCTCTGTATTCTCAGGGTGGCCTTGAACTCATGGTGATCCTACTACCTCTGCCTCCCGAGTGCTGGGATTAAAGGCATGCACCACCACGCCAGGCCCTCTTTATCTTTTTAAAATATAATCAGACAAATTTGCCTCTGTAAGTAAATGGGGAACAGGTTTAATAACCAATTACTGGAGAAGTTTTGTTATTGTCTTTTTGATGTACTTCCCAGAAACTGAAAAACACAAACAAATAAAAACCCCTCTAAAGGTTGAGCAAGAAGTCAGGTGATTTCCCACCATTTACTTTCCTCCTCAGTGATGAAGTACCTAGCTGAGTTGCTGGTACAGAACCCAGAAGGTATTCAAATAATTAACTGACAAGATTTTAACAAAAATTCCTAGCATCCCATGGATTAACTCATGACTTTTAAGTGCTCAACGAATAAAAATGGAAAGTTAGGAACACAGACATGCTTTTTGAGCTCTTCTGCATTCTGGTTACTTGTTCCTTTGTCCACATGCTTTTGTTTCTGCATTCTTTGTTCATTTATTCAGAAAGCCTACCGATTCTATGATCAGCTGCAGTTTCCACTTAATAATTACTGTGACGGGAAATGATTTAATGATACAAATGATTTACTATCCTTTGTTTAGATCAACTGTGAATTAATAACTGAAATAGAAAGTTCAAGGTATATTTCTTAATAACACTCATGCATACTAGAAACTGCCTTCATGTGTAAGCCAGCAAGCACATGACTACATACATATGTGATATGGCTCTACAATGAGGTGACCAACAAAAGATTTTCTTTTTTTTTTTTTTTCGTTTTTCTTTTTGGTTTTTCAAGGTAGGGTCTCACTCTCTAGCTCAGGCTGACCTGGAATTCTCCATGTAGTCTCAGGGTGGCCTTGAACTCATGGCGATCCTCCCACCTCTGCCTCCCAAGTGCTGGGATTAAAGGCGTGCACCACCACGCCCGGCTAAAGACTTTCAAGTAACTAAATCTATCCCATCAGAGTGAAATGTAGGGGGGAAAAAAGAAAGAAAACCAAACAAACAAACAAACTACTCCAGAGAGGTTGCTATTGTGGTCACTTGGCAGGTAGGAAAACTGAGGCATTGCGGTGTCATCATTTGCTTTTATGGTGGGTCACTAAATGGTAGAGCTGAGAGGAGATTACAGAGAGTCCCAGAACCTCTCCCCTAAGAGGGCCGTGGTGTGCCTTGACATCGGAGGAGGGCTGCAGGGGTCTGGAAGTCTGGCATCTTCCCTTAACCTTGTTCTTGGATGGGCAGTGAGTGGTGCTTCCTGACAAGAAGCATCAGCTACCAGAGTCAGAAGTATCAGACATCAGAATAAAATGTAAGTGAAAAAGACATGTAATAAAAAAATCACAGGATTAGAGAGATGGCTTAATGGTTAAGCGCTTGCCTGTGAAGCCTCAGGACCCATGTAAGCCAGATGCACAAGGTGGCACATGCACCTGGAGTTCGTCTACAGTGGCTGGAGGCCCTGGTGTGCTCATTCTCTCTCTATCTGCCTCTTTCTCTCTCTGTCTGTCGCTCTCAAATAAATAAATAAACAGAACTCCCTTCTCCCCCCAAAACTACAGCTGCTGGAGAGATGGCTTAGAGGTTAAGGCGTTTGCCTGTGAAGCCAAAGGACCCAGGTTCAATTCCCAAGGACCCATGTAAGCCAGATGCACAAGGTGGCACAGTGGCTGAAGGTCCTGGTGCACCCATCACCCCTCCCCCCCATCGGCCTCTCTCTCTCAAATGAATAAAATAAATACATAAAAAACTTACAGCTGCTAAAGAATTGCCTCATATCTTTTTAAAAATGATATAAAATCACTACACATTGAGATTCCACTGGACTCTTAAAGAAACGATCTTTAAATGTCAATGTTTATACCATACAGTCACCTTTCCTGAATGTCCCTTTTCCGCATGAGGGTGGAGATAGTAGACATGAAGCAGACTGAAGTGCCAAGGGGTCCTGATGAACCCAGCAAAGCAGGAGACTTACTTTAAGAACGATGACACAAACGAGGACCGGTCCGGCTTAGCGTCAACTACACATTCATTTGAAGAATCCACATCTGACTGGCCCACAATATTGTCCTGATCATCTGCCATCTGCGAGAAGAAAAATCAAGCCAGAAAATTGGCATTCAGTGGCATCAATGGCCATATAGTATTTATTTATTTTGGTTTTTCGAGGTAGGGTTTCACTCTAGCCCGGGCTGACTTGGAATTCACTGCGTAGTCTGAGGGTGGCCTTAAACTCATGGTGATCCTCCCACCTCTGCTGGGATTAAATGAATGCACCATCACGCCTGACTTTATTTATTTATTTATTTATTTATTTATTTATTTATTTATTTATTTATTTATTTGGGGGGGGGTTGAGGTAGAGTCTCACTCTAGCCAGGCTGATCTAGAATTCACTCTGTAGTCTCAGGGTGGCCTTGAAGTCATGGTGATCCTCCTACCTCTGCCTCCCAAGTGCTGGGATTAAAGGCACCACCATGCCCAGCAATTTTTTATTTTTTGGTTTTTCAAGGTACGGTCTCACTCTAGCCCAGGCTGACCTGAAATTTACTATGTAGTCTCAGGGTGGCCTTGAACTACCGGCAATCCTCCTACCTCTGCCTCCTAAGTGCTGGGATTCAAGGCATATGCCATCACAACTGACTAATTTTTAATTTTTTTAAAGAATGAGCCAAGCTTGTTTTTTGTTTTTTAAAAAATATTTATTTATTTATTTACACAAGAGAGGGAGAAAGAGGAAGAGAGACAGAAAGAGAGAATGAGCGTACCAGGAGCTCCAGCCACTGCAAAGGAGCTCCAGATGCATGTACCAGCTTGTGCATCTGGCTTATGTGGGTCCTGGGGAATTGAACCTGAGTCCTTAGGCTTCACAGGCAAATGCCTTAACCACTAAGCCATCTCTCCAGTCCTAATGTGGTATTTTTTAAAACTTTTTATTTTTTATTACTTTTTTGGAGAGAGACACAGAGAGAGAGAGAGAGAGAGGGGAAGACAGAGATGGGCACGCCAGCAGCGTCTCAGCTGCTGCGAACAAAATCCAGATGTGTGCGCCCCCTTGTGGTCAAGTGCGGCATTGCGCCCTTGCGTCACTTTGCATCTGGCTAAATGTGGGACCTGGAGATTGGAACCGCTGGAGATGGGAACCAGTGTTCTTAGGCTTAGGAGGCAAGCACCTTAACCCCTAAGCCATCTCTCCAGCCCCTAATGTGGTATTTTTAAATGACACTTCCTAGGTGAGACAGTCCGTGTATGTATGTTTGTGTACGACCTGATCCGGTGTGGGGCACACAGACAAAGGCACATGCATGTGTGTGCAGAGACAAGAGATTTACACTGGGTGATTTCTTCGGTTGCTTTTCACCTTATTTCTTTTTTATGTGTGTGTGCCCATGTGTGTGTGTGTGAGGGTGCATATGCACATGTGTGTGTATGTAGGGGCCTTAGGTCCACATGGGTGTCTCCTTCTTCCCCCTCCACCTTAGTCTTTGAGGCAGTACCTCCCACGAAACCTCGAGCTTACTGATTTGTCTAGGTGGGTTTTTACCATGCCCAGTGTTTGACATAGACACTGGGCACCTGAACCTGTGTCCTCGTGCTGTGCAGCAAGCACTTTACTCACTGAGCCAGTGCCCCAGCCCTCCACTTTATGAATTTAGTCTTAAAGAGAGTGCATGGGAGAGACAGAGGGAGAATTGGCGCGCCAGGGCCTCAGCCACTGAAATCAAACTCCAGATGACTGTGCCACCTAGTGGACATGTGCAATATTGCACTTGCCTCGCCTTTGTGTGTCTAGCTTATGTGGGATCTGGAGAGTCGAACATGGATCCTTAGGCTTCATAGGCAAGCGCCTTAACCACTAAGCCATCTCTCCAGCCCACTCCACATTTTTTTTTGAGACAGAATCTCTCGCTGAAGCTAGAGCTTAGCAACTTGGTTAGATTAGCAGCCAGCCTGCTCCTGAGATTCCCTGCCTCTGTCTCCCCTGTGCTGGGCCTACAGGCTCCTCCAGTCACACTTGACATTTTCTGGGCACCCAAGCTCAGGCCCTCATGTTTGTATAGCAAGCAGTTGAGTCAGTGAGCAATCTCCTTGGCTCATTGTTCTCAATTAAGCCTGGGGGGAGCAGTCTTGCCTATTTAAGCTCTAGAGTTCCTGCATCTTGGATGCATTCAGAGGCCTGAGTGAGTGCCAGCTATATCTTGGGCCTCATTTCAGAGACTGGCTGACAAGCTGTAAATTACTGAGTTCTGGTCCTCAGGGAGTATCTACTCCCCTTCCCCACCGTGAGTACCATAACCCCACTGAGAGGGGCCCCAGGGAAATAGGAGCAGGGGAGAAGGGGATAAAAAAGTGTAACCTGTTATAATATATAAAATGAAAATTACAATGTTTTCAATTTCAATTTTATATATTATAACAGGACACTGGAAAATTCAAGTTTGGCCAGACAGGCCCAATGACCGAACAGGTGCACTAGTGGCATGTCTGCTCTTGGGGAAACCAACTGCTCCCTAGTTGGACTGAAGACCTTCTCTATGGGAAGGAATACATGCGTGGTACTGAAAAAACTAATCAAAAGTCTATGGCAGGGGATGTCATGAGCCTTAGGGGTATAAAGCCTGCTCTTGTCTGGCTAAATGTATATATTATTCCCACCAAACTGCCCTGAAAGCATTACACTTAATGTTCATATTCACATATTAATGCTACTCTCACTTCTGGTTAGAGAAGCTTCTCTTTTCAGATGGCAATGTCCACTGGGATGACCCAAAAAGCAACATAGTGCTGAGAAGAAGGGACAGAGGAGTGTCCAGCACTGAAACATCTCTGTCACACCCTCCAAGGCTCAGGGTTCATTGCGGAAGAGGGGGCGGATAGAATGGAAGAGCCAAAGGAAGGGTACGACTCCTTACAATGCAACTGTCCACATAGAAATTGGCCTCGATATCCATGACCTGGCAGTGCCTAGCAATACTTTCACAAGACCCTCATAATAGGAGAAAAAGATGATGACATCAAATTAAAAGAGAGACTAATGGAGAGAGGGAGGGGATATGTCGGAGAATGGAGTTCTGAAGGGGAGTGGGGGGAAGGGAGGGAAATATCATGGTTTATTGTCTGTAAGTATAGAAGTTGTCAATAAAAAAAAAGAAAACAAAGCATCTCAGGAATTAATAAACAATTTCCAATAATAGCTCTGAATATTAACAGTCTCAATCCTCCAATCAAAAGGCACAGAATAGACTAGCTGAATGGATTAAAAGGCACCACCTTTCGATTTGTTGCCTCCAAGAAACACATCACTCCATAAAATACCTTAGGGTGAAAGGATAAAAACTGGTATTTCAAGCAAACCGGGAGCAGAAAACAAGCTGGCTGGTGTTGCTGTTCTAATATCTGAGAGGATGCAGTTTGAACTAATAGCAGAGATAGAAGAGATAACGTCCTTTTATACTGGCTAATGGACTAAGACAATACAAAGACATTACAATTCTAAACATACATGCGATGAACATACATGCATCCAATTTTATTAAACAACCCCTACTGGATGTAAAGTCACAGGTTAGCCCAAGCACAACAGTAGAGGGTGACTTCAGTACTCAACTCTCACTAATTGTCAGTCATCTTAGAAAACAAATAGACAGAGGGGCATCTGGATTACATGACATCATAGAGCAAACAGACCTAACAGATATTTATAGAACAGTTCATCCATATCATGCACAATACACATTCTTTTCATCAGCACATGGAATGCTCTCTGAAACAGATCATATATTAGGAGAACTAAGGTAATGCCTTGTCTTCTATCTGATCATGATGGCATAAAACTTGCTCATCAACCAGCAAGAAGGACCAAAGAACATACACAGACTTGTGGAAATTAAACACTACACTATCAAATGGTGAATAGGTCATGCAAGAAATCAAGGAGATAACAAATTTTAGAGACTCAAATGACAATAAAAATACTACATACCAAAACCTATGGGACACAATGAAGGCAGCCCTAAAAGGAAAATCAATAATTTTAAGTGCCTACATTAAGAAATTAGCTTAGCAGTTAAGACGTTTGCCTGTGAAATCTAAGGACCCAAGGTTTAATTCCCCAGGACCCATGTAAGACAGATGCATGTGTCTGGAGTTTGTTTTCAGTGGCTAGAGGCCCTAGTGCACCTATTTTCTCTCCCCGCCCCCAATCTCATAAATAATGAAATAAAATATTTTTTGAAAAGAAACTAGTGAGGTCACAAATAAATAAATTCATGATACATCTTAAGGCCTTGGGGGAAAGAAGAAGCCAAACTAAAATTAGTATGTGGAAAGAAATAATAAAAATCAGAGCAGAAATGAATGAAATAGAAACAAAAAGAAATACAAGGAATCAGTGAAGCACAGTTTGTTGTATGAATGGATAAACAAGATTGAAAAACTCTTTGTGAAATTAACTAAAAGAAAGAGAGAAGACCCAAATTAATAAAATTAGAGATGAAAAAGGAACTATTACAACAGATTCCAATGACATTCAGAAAATTATAAGGACACATCTTAAAACCATATACTCCACTAAACTGGAAGAGCTAAAAGAAATGGATGATTTCAAAATGTATATGACCTACCAAAATTAAACCAAGAAGAGCCGGGCGTGGTGGCTCACGCCTTTAATCCCAGCACTTGGGAGGCAGAGGTAGGAGGATCGCCATGAGTTCGAGGCCACCCTGACACTACATAGTTAATTCCAGGTCAGCCTGGGCCGGAATGAGACCCTACCTCGAAAAACCAAAAAAAAAAAAAAAAAAAAATTAAGCCAAGAAGAGATGAACCATTTAAATAGACCTATAATAAGCAACGAAGTCAGAGTCACACAAAAAAATCTCTTAATTAAAGTTTAGGGATTAGGACGATGGCTCAGTGGTTAAAGGTGCTTACAAAGCCTTCCAGCCCAGGTTCTTCCCAAGCTAATCATGTATGTCAGATGCAAAAGTGACACAAGTGTCTGGTGTTCATTTGCAGAGGCAAGAAGCCCTGATATGTATGTGTGCACACGAGTGTGCATGTGCGTACATATACATAAATAAATCAATAAAATTAAAAAATTTAAAAGTCTAGGCCCAGATGGATTCACTGCTGAATTTCACAAGACCTTCACAAAAGAATTAACACCAATACTTCTCAAACTATTCAAAAAGAAAGAAAGAAAGAAAGAGAGAGAGAGAGAGAGAGAGAGAAGAAAGAAAGAAAGAAAGAAAGAGGGAGGGAGGGAGGGAAAAGAAAGAAAGAAAGAAAGAAAGAAAGAAAGAAAGAAAGAAAGAAAGAGGGAGGGAGGGAGGGAGGGAGGGAGGGAGGGAGGGGAGGGAGGGAGGAGGGGAGGGAGGAAGAAAGAAAGAAAGAAAGAAAGAAAGAAAGAAAGAAAGAAAGAAAGAAAGAAAGAATGGATGGAAGAAAGAAAGAAAGAAAGAAAGAAAGAAAGAAAGAAAGAAAGAAAGAGAAAGAAAGTGAGAAGGGAGGGAGGGAGGAGGGAAGGAAGGAAAGAAAAAGAAAGAAAGAAAGAAAGAAAGAAAGAAAGAAAGAAAGAAAGAAAGAAAGAAAGAAAGAAAGAAAAAAAGAAAGAAAGAGAGGAAGAAAGGAAGGAAGAAGGAAAGACAGACAGACAGACAGGACAGGAAGCAACACTACCAAGCTCCTTTTATGAAGTCAGCATCACCCTGACACCAAACCCAGATAAAGACACAACAAAAAACAAACAATTACAGACCAATCTCCCTAATTAGGAAAGATGCAAAAATTCTCAACAAAATATTGGCAAATAGAATAGAGAAACCCATCAAATATATCATTCACCCTGATAAGTAGGTTTTATTCCAGAGATGCAGGGATGGTTCAATGTATGCACATCAATAAATATATTACACCATATAAATGATAAATGGGCTCAAGGACAAAAATCACATGATCATCTCAACAGATGCAGAAAAGGCATTTTGACAAAGTCCAACATCCCTTCATGAAGAAACTAGGAATAGAAGGAACAAATCTCAACATAATAAAGGCTATATATGACAAACCTGTAGCCAACATTATAATAAATGGGAAAAATTCCCACTATTTCCATTAAAATCAGAAATAAGGCAAGGATGTCCACTTCCTCCACTTCTATTCAATATAGTATTGACGTCTTAGCTGCAGCAATAAGAAACACAAATAAAAGGAACATAATAGAAAAGGAAGAAGTAAAATTATCTTTATTTGCAGATGGCATGATACTTCATGACAGATCCTAAAGACACCACCAGGAAACCGCTAGAACTGATGACCACTATGAGCAAAGAAGCAGGATACAGAATTAACACACAGACACCAGTGACCTTCTTAGTTATAAAACAGACATGCTGTAGATGAAATTAAGAAGATAATCCCGGCTGGGCGTGGTGGCGCACGCCTTTAATCCCAGCACTCGGGAGGCAGAGGTAGGAGGATCGCTGAGAGTTCAAGGCCACCCTGAGACTACATAGTTAATTCCCTGTCAGCCTGGACTGGAGTGAGACCCTACCTCACAAAACCAAAAAAAAAAAAAAAAAAAAAAAAAAAAAGACAATCCTATTCACAATTACCTCAAATTACCTTGAAATAAACCTAAGGAAGCAAAAGACCTCTAAGATGATAACTTTAAACAGAGAGAAACTGAAGAAGACAGTAAGACATGGAAAGACATCCCATGTTCGTGAATCAATATTGTGAAAATGGCTCCTTCCAAAAGCAACTTACGTATTTATTGCCATCTTCATCAAACTTCCAATGCCATTTGCAGTGGTTTGAATGTACATGTCCCCCACAGCCTCAAATTTTTGATTAAACTTCCTATTTAGTCCCCAGCAGCTGAAGCTCAGCAGGAGGTGTGTCACCAGGGGTGGATCTTGAGTCCAGCCCCACTGTGTGTTCAGAACCACCTTGTGCTGGTGGTTCTGTCTCTCTACTACAGATGTATGGTGAAGTGAGCCAGCTTCCTTCACCATAATGAAACTTCCCATCAAAACTGTAAGCCTGAAATAAAGCCTCTCCTCCCTTAAACTGCTTCTGGCTGGGTGTTTGTCCCAGCAACTCAGTAATGACAAGATAACCACAATACCATGCTTCACTGAAAAAAAAAAAAAAAAGGTGCGGTGGCACATGCCTTTAATCCCAGCATTTGGGAGGCACAGGTAGGCAGATGGCTGTGAGTTCGAGGCCATCCTGAAACTACAGAGTGAATTCCAGGTTGCAGGAGGCTAGAGTGAGACCCTACCTCGCAAAACCAAAAGAAAAAAGAAATCCTAAAATTCATTTAGAAGCCCAAAAATCTTTGGATATCTGAGCAACAAAAACAAGGCTGGAGGTATCACCATTACATTACAGAGCCACAGTAACAAAGACAACATTGCACTGGCATAAAAATAGTTACATGGTCAATGTAACAGAAAGAGAATCCAGATATAAACCAAGGCATCAACAGCTGATTTTTGACAAAAAATGCCACAAATATTCACTGGAGGAAAGACAGCCTCGTCAACAAATGGTGCTGGGGAAGCTGGGTATCTACGTGTAGAAGGATGAAAATAGATCCCCACTTCACTCTACAAAACTCAACTCCACATGGAAGATCCCCACTTCACTCTACAAAACTCAACTCCACATGGAAGATCCCCACTTCACTCTATACAAAACTCAACTCCACATGGAAGATCCTCACTTCACTCTGTACAAAACTCAACTCCACATGGAAGATCCCCACTTCACTCTGTACAAATCTCAACTCCACATGGAAGATCCCCACTTTACTCTGTACAAAACTCAACTCCACATGGAAGATCCCCACTTCACTCTACAAAACTCAACTCCACATGGAAGATCCCCACTTCACTCTGTACAAATCTCAACTCCACATGGAAGATCCCCACTTCACTATGTACAAATCTCAACTCCACATGGAAGATCCCCATTTCACTCTGTACAAATCTCAACTCCACATGGAAGATCCCCACTTCACTCTACAAAACTCAACTCCACATGGAAGATCCCCACTTCACTCTGTACAAATCTCAACTCCACATGGAAGATCCCCACTTCACTCTACAAAACTCAACTCCACATGGAAGATCCCCACTTCACTCTGTACAAAACTCAACTCCACATGGAAGATCCCCACTTCACTCTACAAAACTCAACTCCACATGGAAGATCCCCACTTCACTCTGTAAAATCTCAACTCCACATGGAAGATCCCACTTCACTCTACAAAACTCAACTCCACATGGAAGATCCCCACTTCACTCTGTACAAAACTCAACTCCACATGGAAGATCCCCACTTCACTCTACAAAACTCAACTCCACATGGAAGATCCCCACTTCACTCTGTACAAATCTCAACTCCACATGGAAGATCCCCACTTCACTCTGTACAAATCTCAACTCCACATGGAAGATCCCCACTTCACTCTACAAAACTCAACTCCACATGGAAGATCCCCACTTCACTCTACAAAACTCAACTCCACATGGAAGATCCCCACTTCACTCTGTACAAAAATCAACTCCACATGGAAGATTCCCACTTCACTCTGTACAAATCTCAACTCCACATGGAAGATCCCCACTTCACTCTGTATAAAACTCAACTCCACATGGAAGATCCCCACTTCACTCTACAAAACTCAACTCCACATGGAAGATCCCCACTTCACTCTGTATAAAACTCAACTCCACATGGAAGATCCCCACTTCACTCTACAAAACTCAACTCCACATGGAAGATCCCCACTTCACTCTGTACAAAACTCAACTCCACATGGAAGATCCCCACTTCACTCTGTACAAACTCAACTCCACATGGAAGATCCCCACTTCACTCTACAAAACTCAACTCCACATGGAAGATCCCCACTTCACTCTACAAAACTCAACTCCACATGGAAGATCCCCACTTCACTCTACAAATCTCAACTCCACATGGAAGATCCCCACTTCACTCTGTACAAAACTCAACTCCACATGGAAGATCCCCACTTCACTCTACAAAACTCAACTCCACATGGAAGATCCCCACTTCACTCTGTACAAAACTCAACTCCACATGGAAGATCGCCACTTCACTCTATAAAACTCAACTCCACATGGAAGATCCCCACTTCACTCTACAAAACTCAACTCCACATGGAAGATCCCCACTGCACTCTGTACAAATCTCAACTCCACATGGAAGATCCCCACTTCACTCTACAAAACTCAACTCCACATGGAAGATCCCCACTTCACTCTACAAAACTCAACTCCACATGGAAGATCCCCACTTCACTCTGTACAAAACTCAACTCCACATGGAAGATCCCCACTTCACTCTACAAAACTCAACTCCACATGGAAGATCCCCACTTCACTCTACAAAAATCAACTCCACATGGAAGATCGCCACTTCACTCTACAAAACTCAACTCCACATGGAAAATCCCCACTTCACTCTACAAAACTCAACTCCACATGGAAGATCCCCACTTCACTCTGTACATAACTCAACTCCATGGAAGATCCCCACTTCACTCTACAAAACTCAACTCCACATGGAAGATCCCCACTTCACTCTACAAAACTCAACTCCACATGGAAGATCCCCACTTCACTCTATAAAACTCAACTCCACATGGAAGATTCCCACTTCATTCTACATAACTCAACTCCACATGGATCGAAGACCGACCATGCGACCTGAAACACTGAGCTGCTACAGGAAGAAGTCGGGGAAACATTTCAATGTAGGCACAAGCAAGGACCTTCTGAAAGGAACTCCAGCCACTCAGGAAATAAGGCCACTTATCAACAAACCTGACCTCATAAAATTAAGAGCTTTTGAATAGCAAAGGACACTGTCAATCACACTAAGAGGCAGCCTATGGAATGGAAGAAGATCTTCACCAATTATACATCTCACAAAGGATTAATATCTAGGACATATAAAGAACTCAAAAAGATAAATAAAAAAATCAAACAACCCAATGGAAAAAAAAATGGGGCTAAAAAGATGGCTCAATAGCCTCATAAAACCAGATGCACAAAAAGGCGCATGTGTCTGGAGTTTGTTTGTAGCAGCTAGAGGCCCTGGAGTGCCCATTCTCTCTATCTGTCCTCTCTCTTTCTCTATCCCCCTATACTTGTAAATAAATAAATAATATTTTTTTAAAAAAATGGGGGCTGGAGAGATGGCTTAGCAGTTCAAGTGCTTTCTTACAAAGCCTAAGGATCTAGGTTCGATTTCCAGAACCCACATAAAGCCAAATGCACAAGATGGAACAGGTGTCTGGAGTTTGTTTGCAGTGGCTAGAGGTCCTGGCATGTCAATTCTCTCCTTCTCTCTCTCAAATAAATACATAATTTAAAACTGGGCTATAGAACCAAATAGTTTTCAAAAGAAGAAATACAAATGGCCAATAAATATTTAAAATGATATTCAATATCCTTGGCCATCAGGGAAATGCAGATTAAAAGTACTTTGAGATTCCATCCTATCTGAATATATATATATATATATATATATATATATATATATATATATATGTATGTTCTGGAATAGCAAATATGGAAATCAGTGTGGCATTTCTTTTTTTATTCTCTTTTTTTTTCTTTTCTTTTTTTTTTTTTTTTTGAGGTAGGGTTTCACTCTACTTTAGGATGACCTGGAATTCACTCTGTAGTCTCAGGGTGGCCTCAAACTCACAGCAATCCTCCTACCTCTGCCTCCCGAGTGCTGGGATTAAAGGCGTGCCCCGCTCAGTGTGGCATTTCTGAGATAGCTAAAAACAGACCTGCCATATGACCCAGTTATACCACTCCTGGGTGCATACCCTAAAGACTCTATGCTTTCCTAAAGAGATACTTTCTCATCAGTGTTTATTCTGCTCTATTCATAACAGCAAAGAAATGGAACCAGCCTAGATGCTCATCAACTGATGAATGGATAGTGAAGATGTACATATACACAATGTAATTTTTTATTCAGCTTTCAAGGAAAATGAAATTATGGAATTTGCAGGGAAATGGATGGATCTGGATCTTAGATCTTACTAAAGAACTACATGGCAAGACCCTGTTGCTGAAGCAACACCACATGCTTTGGTTGCAGGACACTGGGAAGTCAAGCTAGAGCTGAGTTGGAAGGCTCCTCCCTGCTGATTAGCAGTCATAGTGCTGAAAAGTGCTGTGCAGCCTGATGAGGACAAAAAGTCACAGGGGCTCTTAACCAGCAGTGGCTCCTATAAGCTACACAACTGGTGGCCTTAGGCAAGATGAACCCACTAGTGCAATAGTGACATGCCTGTTACGGTGGTAACCAACTGCTCTCTACTTGGATTTGAGGCATACTCTCTCTATAGGAGGGAATTCATGCCTCTTACTCAAAAGCCTATGGCTAACAAGGTCTTAAGTCCTAGAGGAGAGGTTACTACTGCTATTTGGCTGTATGGATATGTCAGGCCCACCAATTGCCCTTTAAATACTTGTGTTCATGCAGATACATTGGTGCTGTCTCACTTGTGGTTAAAGTTTCTCTTTTCAGATTGTGGTGACTGCTGGGGAGAGGTAAAACTCATCACAGTGCTAAACAGTGACAAAAGAATGTTCAGCACTTACTGAAATATCTGTATCACAGCCTCCAGCGGCTCAGAGACTATAGCAAAAGAGGTGACAGAAAGAATGTTCAGAGCCAAAGGATGGCAAGGAGTGTTTGGGAAACGCTGTCTCGCGGTCACAGAATGGTCATTGCTCATTGTAGTCATGGCCTCAAAGTAGCTGTCCTTGCCGGGCGTGGTGGTGCACGCCTTTAATCCCAGCATTCGGGAAGCAAAGGTAGGAGGATCGCCATGAGTCCAAGGCCACCCTGAGATTACATAGTGAATTCCAGGTCAGCCTGGGCTAGAGTGCGACCTTACCTTGAAAAACTGAAAAATGAAAAAACAAAACAAAACAAAAAAGTAGCTGTCCTTATGTGCACAAGACTTGCATATCATCAGGCCCATCAACAGGCTGTCACTGATGATGGAGGAGATCGAAGAAGAAGAAGAGATGGTAGAAAAGAAGTGTGGGTTCAATGAAGAGGATAAAGCAGAGCAGTGAAAGGGGATGCTATACACTTTAGCAAAGTTTTAGGATTGCCATGAGTTCTACAGAGTGAATTCCAGGTCAGCCTGGACTAGAGCAAGAGCCTACCCCCCCCACACACACACTTTTTGGGCTGGAGAGATGGCTCAGCAGTTAAGGCTCTTGCCTGCAAAGCCTAATAACCCAAGATTGATTCCACAGTGCCCACGTAAAGCAAGATGCACAAGGCAGCGCATGCATGCATGCATCTGGAATTCCTTTGCAGTGGTCGGAGGCCCTGGCGCACCCACTGCCTCTCTATCTCTCTTCTTGCAAATAAATAAATAAATAATATTTTTTAAAAAGCAAAAACAAACAAACAAACAAACAAAAAAAACCTGGTTATTCCTGTGTACAAAATTACAGGTTTGGCAATTCAAGGAAATCGACGCATATTAATTTAAAAATCAATTCTCCCGAAAGGACACATTTAATTCTTCCTGACTTTGGATGATGTAAACATACATGTATTAAAAAGCAAGCCTTTTCCCTTTTGTATGCAACCTTTCTAAAGCAGAACAGAGAGAGAGAGAGAGAGAGAGAGAGAGGGAGAAAGATTCTTCAAGAGAGCTCCATGATTAAAACGTTCAGATCTTAAACCTATATCCTTGGGTTTTAAGGCCCCTTGTGACCCAGTATAGGTGATAGCAGCATGTGACCACTCGATTTTGTGAGGAGAGTTCTACTGGTACAGAGCCACGACCACTCATTAATGCACCTCCTCTGCTTGTTTGCTCTCTGCAAGCAGACACAACAATATTTACTACCTGTCTGTTCCACCCTGTGCTCATCCCCTACTCGGCTCTCATATTTGTCATCTGTTTGTGCACTGCTAATTGCATGGTTCCCGCAGGACAATATCAATTCATTCTGATAGAGGCATCTGGCGCACAGAAGGTGCTTATTAAATAAATATTAATTGAGTGGAAGGTTGGAAAAACTGAATTCCCGATGGGGAAAAGAATTAGTTAGACAGGATGCAGCTGGTCCAGTGAGAGCCGGTACTGGAATGGCTTCATACAAACATCAAGTCCTGTTTCATTCCTTGTGAAAAGACCAGGGATTCACATTCAGCAACTCAAGGAGATCTCTCCAGACTCCAATTTCTACGGGGCTCAGCCTGTGAGCGTGGTCCCCAAGCAGGCTCAGCTGTCAGGTGCAATGTCTGCACACCTGTTAGGGCTCTCCCAGGGATGTTTCTCCACTTAGTTGGAAAAGAAGGCTGCATTTATTTTACAGAGCATGCTGTGTTTCCAAGCATGACAAGGAATGACATTTAGAGGTGAGAAGAAAATCTGGCTCAGACACGGATGGCCATGGAGGCCAAGTGACAGCCTGGTCCTCCTGAATTCTGTCGCTGTGAGATTATCTTCCAGCGGAAGAGGGGGGGGAAGAGAAGGGAGAAGAAGAAGGGAGAGAAGAGGGGAGGATGAGGAGTGGAGGGACAGGGAGGAGGGAGAGAAAGAGGAGGAATGAGACAGGGAGAAAAAGAGGAGAGGAGAGGAGAGAACAGGAGAGGAGAGGAGAAGCGAGGAGACAAGAGGACAGGAAAGGAGAGGACAGGAGAGGAGAGGAGAGAACAGGAGAGGAGAGGAGAAGACAGGAGGCAAGAGGACAGGAGAAGACAGGCAGGAGAGAAGGGAGAGAACAGGAGAGGAGAGGAGATGAGAGAAGAGGAGAGGAGAAGACAGGAGAGGAGACCAGAAGACAGGAGACTAGAGGACAGGAGAGGAAGACGAGAGGACAGGAGAGGAGAGGAGAGGGGAGAGGAGAGAACAGGAGAAGAGAGGAGAGGAGAGGAGAGGAGAAAACAGGAGAGGAGACCAGAAGACAGGAGATGAGAGGAGAGGAAAGGAGAGGAGACAAGAGGACAGGAGAGGAGATGAGAGGACAGGAGAAGACAGGACAGGAGAGGAGAGAACAGGTGAGGAGAGAACAGGAGAGGAGAGGAGATGAGAAGACAGGAGATGAGACGAGAGGAGAGGAGACGAGAGGACAGGAGAGGAGAGGAGAGGAGACCAGAAGACAGGAGACAAGAGGACAGGAGACCAGAAGACAGGAGACAAGAGGACAGGAGAAGAGAGGAGAGGAGAGGAGAGGAGAGGAGAGGAGAGGAGAGGAGAGGACAGGACAGGACAGGACAGGACAGGACAGGAGACAAGAGGAGAGGACAGGAGAGGAGAAGAGAGAACAGGAGAGGAGACGAGAAGACAGGAGAGAAGAGACCAGAAGACAAGAGAGGAGAGGAGTACAGGAGAGGAGAGGACAGGACAGGACAGGAGACGGGAGGACAGTAGAGGAGACAGGAGAGGAGAAGAGAGAACAGGAGAGGAGACGAGAAGACAGGAGAGGAGAGGACAAGACAGGAAAGGAGAGGGACAGGAGAGGAGAGGACAAGACAGGAAAGGAGAGGAGAGGAGAGGAGAGGAGAGGAGAGGAGAGGAGAGGAGAGGACAGGAGAGGAGAGGAGAGGACAGGAGAGGAGAGGAGAGGAGAGGAGAGGACAGGAGAGGAGAGGAGAGGACAGGAGAGGAGAGGACAGGAGAGGAGAGGACGGGAGAGAAGACAAGAGGACAGGAGAGGAGAGGACAGGAGAGGAGATGAGAGGGCAGGAGAGGAGAGGACAGGAGAGGAGACGAGAGGACAGGAGAGGAGACGAGAGGACAGAAGAAGACAGGAGAGGAGATGAGAGGACAGGAGAGGAGAGGACAAGAGAAGAAAGGAGAGAGAGGAGAGGAGACAAGAGGAGAGGCGAGGAGAGAAGACCAGAAGACAGGAGAGGAGAAGACAGGAGAGGAGACGAGAAGAGAGAGGAGGAGACAAAAGGACAGGAGAGGAGAGAAGTGAACAGGAGCAGAGAGGAGAGGAAAGACAGGAGACAAGAGGACAGAACAGGAGAGGACAGGAGACCAGAAGACAGGAGATGAGAGGAGAGAGAGGGAGAGAGAGAGAGGAGGAGAGAGAGAGAGGAGGAGAGAGGAGGAGAGAGAGAGAGAGGAGAGAGGAGAGAGGACAGGAGAGGAGAGGAGAGAATACAGGAGATGAGAGGAGAGGAGAGGAGAGGAGAGGAGAGGAGAGGAGAGAGGGAGACCAGAAGACAGGAGAGGACGAGAATACAGGAGAGGAGGAGGGAGAGGAGAGAGGAGGAGAGGAGAGGAGAGGAGAGAGAGGAGAGGAGAGGAGAGGAGAGGAGAGGAGACAAGAAGACAGGAGAGGAGAGGACAGGAGAGAACAGGAGAGGAGACGAGAGGAGAGGAGAGGAGAGGAGAGGAGAGGAGAGGAGAGGAGAGGAGAGGAGAGGAGAGCAGAAGACTGGAAAGGACAGGAGAGGAGATGAGACGAGAGGAGAAGAGACCAGAGGACAGGAGAGGAGAGTAGAAGAGAGAACAGCAGAGGACAGGAGAGGAGAGGACAGGAGAGGAGAGGACAGGAGAAGAGAGGGGAGGACAGGAGAGGAGAGGAGAGGAGAGGAGAGGAGAGGAGAGGAGAGGAGAGGACAGGTGAGGAGATGAGAGGAGAGGAGAGGAGAGGAGAGGAGATGAGAGGACAGGAGAGGAGACCAGAAGACAGGAGACAAGAGGACAGAAGAAGACAGGAGAGGAGATGAGAGGACAGGAGGACAGGAACGGTGAGAACAGGATAGGAGAGGAGAGGACAGGAGAGGAGAAAACAGGAGAGGAGAGGAGAGGAGAGGAGAGGAGAGAGAGGAGAGGAGAGGAGAGGAGAGGAGAGGAGAGGTGGAGGACAGGAGAGGACAGGAGAGAAGCACAGAGGCTGGACAGTGGGGGAGGAGCTGGGTTGAGAGTTGTGGAGTTTCACCTCCACAGCAGTCAGAAGTGATATGACTACCTTGCTTCTCAGCATATTACGACCCTCCCTGTGATTGTCATCAATGTGTCTGTTCAGGAGATAGATTCTTTCAGATGGAGACCCTGTAGCTGACAGCCTCACTTCACTGAAATGAATTTGCAAACCAGGTAGTTATGGAGGAAGGGATTTATTTGAAAATTACAGATCCAGGGGAAGTTCCATAATGGCAGAAGAAGCTGGTCCCCTCTTACAGGCAGAGAGAGAGAAAGAGAGAAAGAAAGAAAAGCCAGCAACACTAGTACAGGCAAGCACACTTAGGAACTCCTTGCAAAGCTCAGGCACTTTGCATATCTTTGTACTTGGATTCCAAATCCACCCCACTGGCTGCAGATCTAAATTACAAACTGTAATAAAATCCTGAATATATTGGAGGGTATCTATTCAAACCACCACAGACCCCTTACGTTTCTTAATGACCCCATCCAAGATGAGCGTGCGGCCAGGCATGCAGGAGACGTCCTCCAGGCACATTCCATCCATTATCACCCTTCAAAGCGGATTGTTATGCGCAAAGTACACACTTGAACACTTTCAAAATTCACAAGTAGGGCTGGGGAGATGGTTTAGCAGTTAAGGCACTTTCCTGGGAAGCATAAGGACCCAGGTTCGATTCCCCAGAACCCACGTAAACCATCTGCACAAGGTGGAGCATGCGCCTGGAGTTCCTTTGCAGTGGCTGGAGGCCCTGGCAATATCTGCCTCTTTCTCTCAAATAAATAAATAAAAAAAAATATTTTTAGGGGCTGGAGAAATGGCTTATTAGTTAAGGCATTTGCCTGCAAAGCCAAAGGATCCCGGTTCAATTCTCCAGGACCCACGTAAGCCAGATGCACAAGGGGTGCATGCATCTGGAATTCGTTTTCAGTGGCTGGAGGCCCTGGTGTGCCCAATCTCTCTCTGTCTGCCTCTCTACTATCTTTCTCTCTGCTTGCAAATAAATAAATAAAAATAAATATTTTTAAAAATTCACAAGTAACGTTTTATGAAAATCTACCAGAAAAAGACACAACCTTCATCAGGTAGCTTTTAGCTTTGGCCTATTTTGTATTTTGTACACTTATTCTTTTTTTTTTTTTTTTTTTTGGTTTTTTTGAGACAGGGTCTCACTCTAGTCCAGGCTGACCTGGAATTCACTATGTAGTCTCAGGGTGGCCTCGAACTCATGGTGATCCTCCTACCTCTGCCTCCCGAGTGCTGGGATTAAAGGCGTGCACTACCACGCCTGGCTTTATTTTGTACACTTATTCTTAAGAGCCGAATGCAGGGTACATAAAACAAGGTGATCACTACCAAAATATAATAAAAAGAGGAAGAAAGAAGACCTTTCCTTATGAAGACAGATGAAAAGGTTCTGACCTTTATCCTGCCACAGAAATGAAAGCTTGGCTACTTCTAGCAGACCAGAATACCTTCCTGGGAGCTTAAGCATCTACTGAGGCTCCAGCACCTAGTGGTGTGGGTGGACCGAGGGAGGAGTGTGAGAGAAAGGTGTAATGTTCCTGACACCTCCCCAAGGAAGGATCAGCAAAATGAAAAGTTTGTTAAAAAAAAAAAAAGTGTTTCATTGGCAACTTCCATAATTATAGACAATAAACCACGATAATTCCCTCTCCCCTTATTTTCCCCTTCACCACTCCACTATCCATGACATCCCCTATAAGAAGGTTGTTTTTTGTTTTTTGTTTTTTTTGGTTTTTCAAGGTGGTGTTTCACTCTAGCTCAGGGACTAACTGGAGAGAGAGCTCAGTTGGTGTGGTAGTTTGAATATATGGCCCCCAATATATTCAATGTTTTATTAGTTTATAGTTTGCATCTGCAGTCACCTTGCTAGAGGCAATGTCACTGGGTGGTGGTTTGAGATTCCATTGTAAAGATATGCAAAGTGTGCCCAGTAGGAGTTCCTGAAATGTGCTGTGGCTTTTGGTTGTAGCTTTGCTCTGTGTGCTGTGGTGGCTGGTTGGCTTTTGCTCTCTTGCCTGGTCCTGTGAAGACAGGCTGCTTCTTCTGCCATTATGGAACTTCCCCTGGATCTGTAAGCTTCAATAAATAATATCCCTTCCTCCATAACTGTGCCTGGTCTGGAAGTTCATCTCAGTGAACCTGAAGCTGTCTGCTACAGTTGGTAAACTGCTAAAGACCAGTGTTTCCTCCTTAGATCCTATGTCATGAAGGTTAGAGCACAAAGGCGCCAGCCTGCAAACCCATTGTGGGGAGGCAGAGACAGACAGATCCCTGGGACTCACTGGCCAAGCAGGCAAAATCTAGACCAATGAGAGACCTTGTCTTTAAAAAGGTGGATGGGGGGCTGGAGAAATGGCTTAGTGGTTAAGGCACCGCCTGCTAAGCCTAAGAACATCAGTTCCAATCTCCAGGTCCCACATTTAGCCAGGTGCAAAGTGACGCAAGGGCACAATGCCACTCTTGCCCACAAGGGGGCCATGCATCTGGATTGCATTCGCAGCGGCTGAGAAGCTGCTGGCATGCCCATCTCTATCTTTCTCTCCCTCTCTCTCTTCCTCTCTCTCTGTCTCTCTCTGAAAAAAAAAAAAAAGGTGGATGGGCACTGTGGCACACACCTTTAATCCCAGCACTCGCAAGGCAGAGGTAGGAGAATTGCCATGAGTTCAAATACTATAAAGGAAGCTCTCAACTGAAGAGCAAAAAAAAAAAAAAAAAAAAACAACTCAATAAAAAATGGGTGAAAGACTTGGCTAGTTTGGATATGGTTCACCTTCCTCACAACAGGCCCATGCATTAAAGGCTTGGACCCCAGCTTGGTGCCACTGTGAGGTAGTGGAACACAAGTTGAGGCCTAGTGAGAGGTCTACAGGTCACCAATGGTGTGCCCTCAAAGGACATAATGATACTCCAGTTCCTTCCTCTTCTTCCCAGCCATGTATGGCTTGAATATGAAATGTGCCCTAAGGCTCACATATTAAAGGTTTTGTCTACAACTGGGATGGGGGGAGAGGATGATATAAACTTTAGGAGGTAGGGCCTACAAGGCCTACCTGGAATAAATAGATCATTGAGGGTGTATCCCAGAAGTGTTTTTGTCCCTGACCCCTTCCTGTCACTCTTCCTGCCACACTCTCTGTCTGCTTCCTTTCTGTCATGAGGTGAGTGACCTTGTTCCTCTATACACTCATGCCACCATGATGTCCTGCTTCACCACAGGCCCATACCAACGGAGCAAGATGACACAGGCTGAAAATCCTGAAAACATGAGCCAAAGTAAATCTTAAAGGGAGGAAAATTTTTTTAAAGTTATTTGTCAGAGTGATGAAAAAAACTGACTAGCACAACCACCACAATGTGCTACCTCACCATAGGCAGTGGGCCCAGTTTATCCTGGACTGTAACCCCAAAACCTGTGAATAGAAATAAACCGCTCTTCTTTATAAGTCGATTACCCAGGTACTTGCTATATTAATGGAAAGCTGAAGAACAGAGGCTCCAATAGACATTAGCCCAAAGAAGAAATACAAGTGGCTATTTAGATGGTTAGTCTTTTAAGTTCATCTATTAAGATGTTCACCAGTCTTCAGGGAAAAGCAAATTGAAAGCACAGCAGAATACTGCCTCATGCCTGTTAGGATGGTATGGTGGTTTGAACCAGGTGTGCCCCATAACCTTATGTGTTCTGAATGCTTGGTGCCCAGCTGAGGGCAACGTGGGAGGTGGAGCCTTGCTGGAGGAGGTGTGTCACTGGAAGCAGACATTGAGGTTCATTAGCCCCCAGCTTACTATTGTAGGTTTGGCTCATACCCTTGCTGCTGTTTTCCACCTGCTGTGGCAAGAAAGTGATGTCCAGCCTCTGCCATGCCATCTTTTTCTCTGCCATCATGAAGCTTTTCCTTGAGACTGTAGGCCAAAATAAATCCTTTCCTCCCATCAGCTGCTTTTGGTTGGGTGTTTTATCCCAACAATGCAAAGGTGACTACATCAGAAAAATGGTACAAGAGGAATGGAGATATTGTTGTTAGAAATCTGATTGTGTGGCCTTGGGACTGATTTGTGGGAGGAATATGGAAGGATTTGAAGCCCTGGACTGAGACACCTTGAAGTGCTATGAGCAGAGTTTAATGGATCATGCTGCTCAGAGTTGAACGATCTAGATGCAGAAAGAACTATAAACTGTGAGGCTTGGCTTATCCGGGATTGTTGCGACTGGGCTAGAGGCAGTCTGTGTGAGAGGCTGGCTGTGATTTGCTCATGTCCTGAGAACTTAAGCAAGGCTGAGTTTAGAAGGAATGCATTGGTGAGAGCAGAAGGATAGAGCACAGAAAGAAATGGAAGTTTCAGGGCTGGAGAGATTGCTTAGTGGTTACAGCGCTTGCCTGCAAAGCCAAAGGACCCAGGTTCAACTCCCCAGGACCCACATAAGCCAGATGCACAAGGGGGCACACGCATCTGGAGTTCGTTTGCAGTGGCTGGAGGCCCTGGTGTGCCCATTCTCTCTCTCTCTACCCGCCTATTTCTGTATCTCTCTCTCTCTCAAATAAATAAATTAATTTAATTAAATTAAAAGAAATGGCTGGAGACAAGAGCCTGTTCCAACTGCACTTTTTTTTGGAGAGATTGTCACCACTGAGACTGGGCCAGCTGGTCCTTATCGGGAAAGTAGGAGGAATGCTGACTCTTGAATAAGGTGGCTTGAAGGAAGAATGCTGAAGATTCTCCTGTTCTTCAAAGTCAGCTTTATTCAACCCCCAACACACACCCCTGAACTAACAAACGTGGCAGCCCACCTGGTACTAAAGAGTGTAACAAATGCAGGAAAGAAAAGGCCATTAGATTTGCAACATGGTTTTTTGAAAATGGCCACTGGGCAATGTGGGGGCAGGATTGTTTAAGTTGCTGTGTGGAGGCCTGATGGAGCCATGAGGAGGAACTGTAGGTTGCAATGGAGACCCCAGCATTTTAGAGACATTAACACTATAGAATGGCTGCCAAAGAGATCTGTTGGCTCTGCATGAAGTTTTCCCCAGGCTGTGAACAACTCAGCTTGGCACCACAGAGACTCTGTCACTGGTCACAACGGCCAGACAAGGAGCTGCAGGATTTGATTATTTGCCCTGCTTGTTTTAGATTTTGCATTGCTGGAATCTTTCCTTGCAATGCCTTCTTTTGCAGTTGGAGTGTTACTCTGTGCCATTACGTGTATGTAACTTGTGTTTTGGTTTTACAAGCTCACAGTTAAGAGACCATGGACTATGAGGATGTTTGAACACTGTTGGGATTGATGAAAAACTATGGGGACTTTTAAAGTTGGACTGAATGCATTTTACATCATCGATGCTCATGACTTATGGGGACCAGAGGTGGGATGTGTTGACTGGAATCATATTCCCTGCCCCCCCATAAACTCATGTGTTTTGAACGCTTGCTCCCCAGGTGATGGCGACTTGGGAGGTGGAGCCTTACTGGAGAAGGTGTGTCACTGGGGGTGGACCTTGAGGTTTTTTGTCCCTAGCTTACCAGTGTTAGTTCAGTATATCTGTTTACTACCTGCTGTGTCATGCCATGTTCATGCCAGGCTTTCCCCTGCCATCATGAAGCTTTTCCTAGAGACCAGCAGCCAAAATAGACTCTTTCCTCCCATCAGCTGCTTTGGGTTGGGTGTTTTATCCCAGCAAGCTAAAGGTAACCCCAGCAGGTTATTAAACAAATAAAAGATGACAAGTGTTGGTGGCCATGTTAAAATGAGGACTTCTTTGTATACTCTTTGTGGGAATTCACTGTTACAGCCATGGAAACCAAGATAAAGGTTTCTCAAAAAGAAAAAAAATTCAAAACTGAAATATCATATGATCCTGTAATCCCAGTTCCTGGCAGATTCATAAAGGAATGGAAAATAAGTATAACAGAGAGAAATCTGCCTCTTGGCAATCACAGCAGCAAGACATGGAAACAATCTACATGTCCATCAACGGATGAGTATGGATACAAAAAAATGGTATAAACATGCAATAGGACAGTAAAAAACAAAGACACCCAGCCAAGCCTGGTGGTGCCAGCCTTTAACCCCACCTACTCCAGAGGCTGAGGCAAGAGATGGTCAAGTTCAATAACTGCCTGGGCAATTTAGTGAGACCCTATCTAATAATAAAAAGAGGGCTGGGGATGTAGCTTAATGGTAGAGTACTTGTCTTGCATTCACCAGGCCATAGGTTCAATCTTTAGTATTGGAGTAAACAAACAGCAAACAAATAAATACAGATAATTTTTTTAGATGGACCCTGTCATTTGTGATGAGGCATATGGACCTAGAAAGCATTATACTAAATGTTAGTAAGCCAGGCACACAAAGACAAATTTTGTATGATTTGATACCCACAATTAATTTCTGGGTCAAACTTACATAAGCAAAAGCTAGTATTGTACTGCTATGGGGAAGGGGAATTGGAGAAAGGATAGTTAGAGGGGTCAGATTTTCAATGATGCCAGATGAATAAATTCTGGAGGTCTACTGTGCAGTTTAGTGCCTACGGCTAACGATACTGGAAACATATTAAATACTTCCTGAAAGGTTCATTCTATGTTCTATTCTTACCCCATGTGGTTAATATTGACCATCAACTGGACAGGATCTTGAGTCACCTAGGAGACAAATCTCTGGGCATGTGTGCGAGGGACTTTCTAGGTTGAGTTAACAGAGGTGGGAAGCCCCACCTTAATTGTGGGTAATTCCATGGACTAGGATCCTAGATGGAATAACAAGGAGAGACAGCTGAACAGAAGCATTCACTGCTCTCTGCTCCTGACCAAGGATTCAATGTGACCAGCTGCTTCAAGCTCCTGCCACTATGCCCTCCCCATCACGGACTATATGCTGTCAAACTGTGAATGAAAACAAACTTTCTCTTCCTTAAGCTGCTTATGTAACATATTTCCTCACAACAACTACGAAAGCAGCATCCCATACCTGCAAAACTTTAGGAGGTGGGGGACATATTGAAGGTGGTGAGAGTCACAGATATATATTTATCCCCCAACTTAAGATGCATGCATTCTATATTCACAGTATTTGTACATCAATTATACCTTAATAATATGATTTCTTAAAAGAAAAAGAAGCCAGGCATGGTGGCACATGCCTTTAATCTCAGCACTCGGGAGGCAGAGGTAGGAGGATCAGCATGAGTTCGAGGCCACCCTGAGACTACATAGTGACATAGTGAATTCCAGGTCAGCCTGAGCTAGAGCGAGACCCTACGTTGAGAAACCAAAAAGAAAGAAAGAAGAGAAAAAGAAAAAGAAGCCCCCTCCCCAAGCCAAATGGCTCTAAGAAACCAAATATTTGTTCTTAATATTGTCAGGACTGCTCTGAAGAATTCTGGAGACTCATCATGCAATGGAATTCAACTAGAAGTTCAAAGTCTTGGATCTGTGTTGGAAGTCAGGGACGTTCATGTGAACACAATAACCTGGTCCCTCCTGCCACAACCGTGAACAGTCACTGATGAAAGACAGCACAAATGTTTAGCTCCAACTGTGATGTCTGGCCAGACAGCAAACAAGGTGTGGCCAGACAGGTGGCCTCTGTGAGCCACAAGGAAATCAAGAATGTTCCCAAGGGAGGAAACACCTAACCTGAGATCTGAGGAGGAAGGAGAGGAGCCTGGCAGGACCATGCAGGCAGAGGGAACTAAACATCTGGAGTGTCCCACCAAAGCCTGGTCGGGCTGAAAGCCCTCATGCTTCCCTGCCACCGGCAAGCTTGAGAGGTGGGAAATCAGGCTGATGTTCTCTATCTCAAGTGAGAAATTTTCTTCCCATGCTGGGCCAGGGCCTTCCACCAAAGACCCATGCCACCTTATGTCTAAGGCACACAGCAGCATTCTGGGCAGACACTGGACACTGTTCAGCGTGGCAGGTAGCCTTCCTGCTAACAACCTGTGTGAGCCACAGTGAACTTGCCTCAAGTCTGTAAGACTGAGCACTCAGTTACATCATTCCTTTTTCCTTTTTTTTTGGGGGGGGGGTATCAAACCCAAGGCCTTGGAAATGCAAGGGAAAACACTCGACCACTGAGCTATGTCCCCAGACCCTGTGTGGATAATTTCAAAACATGTTTAATTGGTGTCCACATGTTGAGGCAAACAATATGGTACGGAACTAGGAAGGGAATCAGTCCCCAGATACTGTCTGAACTTGCCCCACCCCACCCCCAGAAGGGGAAATAGAGTAATTGCACCCTCTTCCCTTGCAAAGTGATATCATACAATCTGTACTAACTTCTTGCCTGAGTTCATGCATTCTTCCTAACGTTCTGAGACCTCAACCTCACCTCTTGTCCTGGTGGAGGAAAGAGAGAGAAGGTCAGCCCGGCATGCAGGTGTTCCTCACAGTACTGAAGGACATTTGTGACTTTGCCCATGTCCCTCAAGGCCACACGGAGAACAGGTGGCAGAGGGTGAACTTGGGCATTAGCAGCACGGAAAAGGAAAGTCAGTCTTAGAAGGAAGAAACAGTCTGCAAGCAATGATCAGGGCCACGTCGACCAGCCCAAGTTCACGAGAAAAGGCCTGGAGAATAATTCACCCAGCACCACGTACAAGGAACTTTGCTTTCCCACAACCTGAATGAATGGATGGGTAAAGGTCGCAAGGGCCCCTGAAGTCCAAACCTGCAAGGATTTCCTGAAGCTTTTTCACTTTTTCAAGAGTCCCACAGCGAGGACCCCTCAACAGTGAGAGCAGTGCAAGCATCCTTCTCCACAAAGCAAAGCTCCACAAAGTGGACCCCAACTCCCTGATGCCACGCGCCCAAGTCCTCCGGGATGCATTTAGACAGACCAGGCACGGAGAAGCCAAGGTCCCACAGTGGGCAAGGGGATGTCGCCCGGGGGGCTAGAACCCAGGCCTGTGTGATGAGGAAGCCCTGCGCTTCTCAATCCACTTGACCTTCCCGGTCATATCCCCAGTGGTTGCGGGCTGGTCCGCAGACCACTCCAGACTAGGACGGCTGGGAAGACCAAGCCGAGTAAAGACAGCGATGGCCTGGCCATAGACGGTCCTTTTGCCCATCCACCCCTTCCACCCACGTCTGAGCTCCAGCCGGGCTTTAGCCCCGACCAGTCCTCCGAGAGACCGGGAGGGAGGAGGCCGGGGAGGGAGGGACGGAGGGAGGGAAGAGGAAGCGCGCGGAGCCGGGGGACCGCGTTACCGTTCCCACGCTGGCCGGCGACAGGGCTGCCCGAGCCCGCGGCGCTCCGGCTCTCGGGGCAGCGAGGTGGTCCCGGCGAGGGCTTTGGCGAAAGCGAAAGTAAAAGTGAACGTCCCGGTGCTCGAAGGGGGGGAGGAGCCGACGGGGCGGGGCGCGGGCCGGGCGGGGCAGCGAGCGCCTCCTCGCTCCTTCGCTCCCGTCTCGTTGGGGACGGTGAGCCCCGCCGCAGCCCACGCCCCGGGCCGCCGTGTGCGCCTCGCCCGCGCGCCTGGCCGCCACGTGCGCGGTGCAGCCCGCGCCGCTCCCCGAGGGCGCGCCCCGAGAACCTGGTCCGCGGCGTCTCCAGCCCAGACCTTCCCCGCACGGTCGCGAGCGCGCCTTCGGCAAAGTCGCCTACGCTCAGCCCAGAGCTTGCTGAGCGTTAGTTTGCAAAAGTTCCAGCGGGATCTCGCCGCAGCCGCCGCCCACGCTCCACCATCCCCACCCCCCATCCCCGAGAGCGCTCGGCGAAACTGCGAGCGCTCAGACCGATCCAAAGAGCGCGCCAGGATGGGGCCCTTGTCTGGTCACCCTCTCGTCCCTTTCTCCTAGTCTGCATGTAGACCTGGGACTTCACGACCCCTCAGTGCCTACCGCCGGTCTGTAATGTTAGCATTCTCCATGGGCTCCAGCCTCGTTTAGCCCCAGGAATCAGCCCCGAGGGCCAGCTATGGCGTGGCCGTGGTCTTGCGGATTCCCAGATGTTGCTTCCACTAGCGTGGGATCCTTAGACGGCAACCCAACTTTTTTTTTTTTTTTTTAAGCAAGTTTCCCTTTCATAACCAAGGCTTGCCTAGACAGTTCGCCACGATCATTTAAGGAATATTGGGCGCCCCCATGTGTCCGGCTCTGGGTATGTGGTCTTTGTGCAAAGAGAGCCGGTGCTCTTCCACAGATAGGAGAGTCCACCCACCCTTCCACTACACATACATATGCGCGCACACACACAACCTGGGCTTCCACGATCAAAAGCCTCCAGGTCGTCCCCAGCTCCTCACTCATTCACACTGAGGCTGAATTTCTGAGAAACAATTGTGGTTGTATATATTCCAGAGATATTTGCTTTTTAGAACTACCAAACGACACATACTTTGTAGTGTAACACTGGGCAATCGCCACAGTCAGCTGGATTGTCACAATATTGACATAACCGTGCAAACGTGCAAGGGAAGACAGCATGCTGAACTTTCTGTAATAATTGCACTGGCAACGTATTTCCTTGGATCTTTCCAGCCTTGGGCCATGCCATCATTTAAAATTTATTTTTGAATTTTTAACATTATTTTTGTTGTTGATGATCTGTGGATTGAATCCAGGGCCTTAGCCTGAAGCACTCACTCTACTCTGAGATACAGCTCATCTGCAGCCATGCAAAGGGTTCCTGTCTTTACCCACAGAATTACAGCAGGAGCCTTACCCCTCGCCTCTTAAGACACCACCAGGCCTCATAGCTGGTCCTAGGGGCTGGTTCTGGGGGTAAAGTAACACAGGCAAAAGACACTCAAGCCCATGGAGAATGCAAGCATTCACGAACATTCAGATGTTTTCCTAAGGGCTGGTCTGCTCTTGGCAGGTCCCTCTGAACCTTGGTCACCATGCTATCCATGCCCACTTGCTGGGCACATCCAGCCCTTCTCTGAATGGTGCCATGGATGACTGAGTCTCCAGTCCTCCGCAGGACAGTTGTGGCCAGGCTACAACTACACAGAACTCGGTCAGAGGATCTCCCAGGATTAACAAAAATGCCGCTGTCAACATCCAAAGGCTCGAACTCAGGCCGCTTACAGGAGTAATTCATGATTGCCTCTCAACTCCAAATCCATCCTATAGGTTAGGTGAAAAATTCACGTGGGCCCTTTAAATAGTTTTCCATTGCCAATGATTTGTTGTTAAGCTTGTGCATAGAGGGCACTATGAAGACTTTTCCAACTAGGAAGAGTGGCTTCCTGCATCTGTGCCTCATGCTTCCTGCAGAGGATGTGGCTCCTAAATACCAGATTCCTATAGTGTACTTGAAGGTGGCCAAGGGACCCAGCAGCTAGCGACTTCCCCTTGGTAGTTCTTTGAAATGGTTTTCTGGCAGAGTGCTTCCATTGAGACACTTCCTCAAGAACAACTCTGGTACAAGCATATAGATTTCCAGAAAGCTCTAGAGAAAAAATTTCTGGCAAGTCCTCTGGGACTAACCATAGTGACTTCTCAGATATCTACTGACCATAGCCGTACCCTTACCAATAAGATGCGGATCTCGGACCTGGAGTTGAGGATGGACCTTTCTTGAACTTCTTATTTCAGCTCAGTTTCAGCATGTAATGATGTCTTGCTACATTAAGTTGTGATGTTTGTTATCATGTGAGACTGGTTCATATGTTGAAGTACTAACCGCCAGGACTTCAGAAGATGACTGTATTTGGGTTTAAAGAAGTAAAGTGAGGTCACTAGCATGGGGTGTGATCCAATAACTGCTGTCCTTATGAGAAGCACAGATTATGACCCAGATATACACGAAGGAGCCATGTGAGGCCATAGGGAGTCACAAGGTGGTCACCTGCAAGTGGAGACAGGCTTTATTAGAAATTATCCCTGCTGGGCTGGAGAGATGGCTCAGCAGTTGAGCGCTTGCCTATGAAGCCTAAGGACCCCGGTCCAAGGCTTAATTCCCCAGTACCCATATATGCCAGAGGCACAAGGTGGCGCATGCAATCTGGAGTTTGTTTGCAGTAGCTGGAGGCTCTGGTGTGCCCATTCGCGTCCTCCCCCCCCCCTCTGTCAAATAAATAAAAAGAAAAATAATTTTTTTCTTGGTTTTTCGAGGTAGGATCTCACTGTAGCTCAGGATGACCTGGAATTCACTATGTAGTCTTAGGATGGCCTCGAACTCATGGTGATCCTCCTACCTTTGCCTCCTGAGTGCTGGGATTAAAGGCATGTGCCACCACGCCCAGTTTAGAAATATATATATATATGTTTTTTTTTTGAGGTAGGGTTTCACTCTAGCCCAAGCTGACCTGGAATTCACTTCATAGTCTCAGGGTGTCCCTGAACACTCATGGCGATCCTCCTACCTCTGCCTCCCCAGTGCCAGGATTAAAGGCGTGTGCCACCACGCCTGGCTAGAAATATTTTTTAAAAAATAAATTATCTGTTCTGATAGCTTGAGCCTGTGTGTCTAGCATCCAAAACTTTCTTTGCTTACATTACCTACTCTGTGGTACTTTACATGACAGTCCTAGCAAACTAATATGCATATTATTTGCAAGAATATTATATCTGCAATGGCTATACATTTTAGACCTTACTTCTTACTAGCCTACCTCTTGGCAATCAGCTTCCCTGTTAGTTTGTTGTTTGTTACATTACTTTTTCCTGTTGAGATGAATGTATGATTATTCTCCTGACTGGACTCAGATGGATGCCACTGTGTATGTCTCCATTCTGACTCTATGGACTTCAGCACTTAACTCACCTTCCTAACTCAGAGAAAAGCCTCCACCTGACTTAAGTGTGTTGTGGCACCCCAAGCCAGGAAAAGGCAGCCCCAGAAGCTGAGTATTATTCTCCCCCTGAACAAGCATACTTTGCAGATAGTCAAAGGCCTGGCCAGATGGGACAGAACAAGGTTCCTACTCTTTTCCTCTGTGTTTTGCCTCCCGCCCTCTTCCCAAGAGAATATCAGCACTGTATGTTTGTGATGTCCTGTGAATGACTCCCCAGATGAGGGGTTGGTAAACAATGGCCTGCAGGGTGCTTGTGCCCTGTTTGTGTTCAGCACACAAGGTACGCATGGTTCCTACAGGGTGGTCTCCAACAAGGTATGGTTTTGATGTGAGACAAAATATTTCTTTAACTTTCCTGGGCAGACTCTTCCTAATGGACCTAACATATATGAACTGAAGGGTCTCATGCACAGTTTCCAGGAGAAACCTGGGCATTACGTAACTACATCAAAGTTGAGGTTTCTCCAGGGTAATGAGGTACTTGCCTAACGAAGGTTACCACCATTGGGCCTCATGGCCTCCAGCAGCCAGTGCCTGTGGAACGTCACTCTGTTGCTGTTTAACCCCAACCCTCCACCCCCCGCCCCACCACCACCAGCAACTTCTCCAAGCCGTCTGTAAACCCGAGGGATTGGGGTGAGAGGACTGTCTTGGAAAAGTGTGAAAGCCAGAGACGAGGCCATGCCTGTGAATCTTTCACACCTAGTGTGTGGAAACAGCATTGTCTCCATGGTGAAGAGGAAAAGATGGATGGAATAGAACTGATGCCATTAGGGCTCGGGAGATGGCTCAGCAGTTAAGGCACTTGCCTGCAAAGCCTAACAACCCAGATTGGCTTTCCCAGTACTCACGTAAAGCCAGATGCACAAAGTGATGCATGCATCTGAGTCCCTAGAGGCCCTGGCAACCCATGCACAGTCTCTCTCCTCTCTCTCCCTCCCTTTCTCCTTCTTTCTCTATTTCTCCTTGCAAATAAATAAATAAAATATTTTTAAAGAAAGAATTGATGTCATCAGCTCAGAAGAGTGGGGCAGTGGGAGTTCTTGGTGCACCTGAGATAAATGTCCTCCTTTGCCAAGCTCACAGCCAAATCTCACAAGCAAACAACTCTTGGTTAAGCAAACCCATGTCTCATTCCCTCATTTTCATTGTAGCTCCACCCAGATGTGCTACCAGAAGTCCACTCAGCTTCTGCAGTCATATCTTCCCTGAAGGTACAGGGGGCTAATGCCCTTGGGAAACACTCAACTATTGGTCAATGAGAGGTGGCTAGAAAGGTGTCTCCATCCCCCATTCTTCAGTGGGACAATTCTGGGGCCCATTTTGTGCAATTCCTCTGGAGGGTCCCCAGCAGGACTGAGCCCCAGCTGTCAGCATAGCAGGAGTAAGTTCAGAATATAGCCTTGATTGACTCCCCCTGGCTTATTCACCTCAAACTCTCACTCTTGTCCAATGGGACTGACTCTCAAATATCTACTTCTTGCTTCAAGTTCTACTTTTGGGGAACCTAAACCAAGATAGACACAACCCTTTAGCATAAGGAAAGCAACCACAGTCCAAGATGCGTAGCGGTGACAGATGATCAATAGCTGTCCCCTCACTTCACATTTGCCAACTCTTTAATTTCCAAACCAGTTCACATGCCCAGCTTTGGAGACAGAAGTGATGGATGGCACAGTCAAGGTACAAAGAGATCTTGAAGGGTGGGAGAGATGGCTTTGTGGGGAAAGTGCCTTGCCACCCAAGCATGACTGGAGTTTGGTTCCCAGCACCCAGGTAAAATGTTTGGTGTGGTAGCAGTTGGCAGTCTTCCCAGTGTCCTGAAGGCAGAGACAGGAGGCTCTCCAGGGCTTGCTGACTAGATTGTCTAGCTGGATCAGTGAGCTCCTGATTCTCTGAGAGACCCCATCTCAAAATAGAGTGGAAAGCATGGGGCTGGAGCGATGGCTTAGTGGTTAAGGCCTTTGCCTGCAAAGCCAAAGGATCCTGGTTCAATTCTCCAGGACCCATGTAAGCCAGATGCATATCTCTCTGACTTTTTCTCTCTCTCAAATAAATTAATTAATTAATTATATATTTTAACAAAATAGAGTGGAAAGCAATAGACAGAGATACCCAACATTGACCTCTGGCCTCCACATGCATGTGAACATGTGTATACACACCTACATACACATATGGGCCAACATGCATACACATAAACATACATGCAAAAAAAGGGGGTGCTGGAGAGATGACTTAGTGGTTAAGGCACTTGCCTGCAAAGTCTAAGGATCCATGTTTGATTCTCCAGATCCCATGTCAGCCAGATGCACAAAGGCGAGGCAAGCACAAGGTCGCATATGCCCACTAGGTGGTGCAAGCATCTGGAGTTCCATTGCAGTGGCTGAGGCCCTGGCATGCCAATTCTCTCTCTCTCTCACTCTCTCTCTCTCTCTCTCTCTCTCTCTCTGTCTCCTCCCCACTCTAAAATAAAATAAAATAAAAAAAGATGTTGAGTAGCTGAAGAAAGAGAGCCCACCCTCAACAAGATAGAATTTAAGAGATAATGAGTGCTATGTTTAAGTGAAGACAACCAACTGCCCACACACCGAACATGAGTTATTAATGTGCAGCAAAAGGCTGTGGCACCTTTCACTGATCACAGCTCCCCTTTGATCAAGACTTCTAACAAGGCCAAAACAATATGGGGTGGTATTGGCAGAAACATCCCCATCAAGGATCCCCAAAGTGCTGTGTGATCTAGCTCCACCTCACTGCTACTAGACACAAGTGCTGGGCTCTGCTGACTGGACAGTGTAGCAAACCCTTCTCAGCTGCTACTTTAGTTCCTCTCAGCATCACTTGTCAGTAGGCTTGTGCCTACTGGTGCCAGCCCAGCCTTGGCAACTAGTTCTGTGTGGGTACTGGTGATCCCTGTGGACATAAACGTCAATGTCTGAATGTAGTATTCAGTTGCTATGATATTTCTCTGTTGAGATTGAAGTCTAATCTTCTTTGAGACCCCCCTGGGTACATACACAGCATGGAAAACTAAGAAGGTTAATACTGAAAACCTTTTCACCAACTGGAAACAAAAGTCCATACATGAATTCTTTCCCCCTCCTTCTTCAGTAGCTGTTCCCGAGCAGCAGCCATTCACAAGGTGTGATGATATGTAATCTTGTCAACTTGATTGGACTGAAGGTGCCTAGGAGATAGTACAGCACACCCTTGGATGTATCTAGAAGCCATTTCCAAAGATGATTAGATCATGAGAGCTCTAGACTAATGAACAGGTAAATTCAATAGCTAGTTCAAAATTTGAATAGACTGGGAACTGTGGAAGGTGGGGCCCAGCTGGAGGAAGTAGGTCACTGGGGGACAGACCTTAGAAGGGTGTGTCTCAGTTCTGGTCCCTCTCAGTTAACTGCTCTCTCTTCTTCCTACCTGCCATGAGGTGAGTCAGTTCCTCCACCACGTTCTTGCTGTCCTGTTTCTGACTCACTTCAGGACTAAACAATGGAGGCAGCCAACTGTGGGTGAACCCTCTGAAACCAAGGGCCAAGATAAATGTTTCCTACTTTAAATTGCTTTTTTTTTTTTTTTTTGAGGTAGGGTCTCAATCTAGCCCAGGCTGACCTGGAATTCACTACGTAGTCTCAGGTGGCCTTGACCTCACAGTGATCCTTCTACAGAGCCTCTTGAGTGCTCGGATTAAAGGTGTGTGCCACTATATCTGGCAGTTTCACTCAGGTTTTTAAAAGATCACTAACAAGACAATGACAATACACATGCCCCTTTGGCCATGGAGGTCAAATGGTTCATTGTACTTTATATTGATTAAGCATGCCTCATCCAAAAATCCAAAACTCTTTGAACAACAACATGAATCCACAAGTGAAACATTTCACACCATAGCTGCAGAGAAAGGACTATGACTATGACAATACCCCCCTTGTCTCATTTGATCTCTCTTTAATTTTGAGTTTTATGTACATAATTTAAAATATTGCATAAATTACTTTCTGACAATGTATTTAAAGTATATGAAAGATAAATGGATTTCATATTTATATATGAGTTGATATATGTGCAAAAATGCCAAATTCCAAAAAACAATTGTAATTCAAAGCATACCAGAACTTTTGGTGCACAATGAAGGCAGTCCTAAGAGGAAATTTATAACTCTAACTGCCTATATTAAGAAATTAGACAGTTCATGAGTAAACAATTTAATGCTTCACCTTACAAGACAAAGCAAAAATCAGTAGATGGGAAGAAATAATAAAGATTAGGGCAAAAATTAATGAAATAGAAACCAAAAAAAGAATCTAGAGAATCAATGAAACAAAGAGTTGGTTCTTTGAAAGGATAAACAAGATTGATAAACCCTTAGCAAATCTGACCAGAAGAAAGAGAGAAGAGACAAAAATTACTAAAATTAGAGATGAAAAAGTCACCATAAGGACAGACTTCAAGAATATATGTGCCTTTAAGTTTGAAAATCTGAAAGAAATGGATGATTTCCTTGATTCATATGACCTACCTAAATTAAATCAAGAGGAGATAAACCATTTAAATAGACCTATAACAAGGAGATCCAAGCAGTTATAAAAAGTCTCCTGACTAAAAGTCCAGGCCCAGATGGTTTCACTGGTGAATTTTATCAGACATTCATGTAAGAACTAATACCACTGCTTCTCAAACTTTTCCATAAAATAGAACAGGAAAGAATTCTACTGAACTTCTTCTACGAAGCCAGCATCACCCTGATACTAAAACCAGACAGAGACAGAACCAAAAAAAGAAAATTACAGACTAATCTCCCTCATGAACATAGATGCAAAAATTTTCAACAAAATACTGATAAGTAGAATACAAGAATATATTAAAATGATCATTCACCTCAACCAAGTAAGCTTCATCCCAGAGATGCAAGGATGGTTCAACATATGCAAATCGATAAATGTGATATGACTACATAAATGGGCTGAATGAAAAAAGTCATATGATCATCTGAATAGATGCAGAAAAGGCATTTGACAAATCCACCATCCCTTCATGGTAAAAGTCCTATAGAAACTGGGAATAGAAGGAACATATCTTAACATAATAAAGGCTATTTATGACAAACCTACAGCCAACATAATAGTAAATGGGGAAAAAACTTGAAGCTTTTCCACTAAAATCAGTAACAAGACAAGGGTGTTCACTGTCTCCACTCTTATTTAATAAAGTACTAGAAGTCTTAGCTATACCAATAAGACAGATGACACTCATAAAAGGGAAATTGGAAAGGAAGAGAGCAAATTATCATTATTTGCTGATGATATGATTGTATACATAAAAGACTCTAAAGACTCTACCAGCAAACTGTTAGAGCTGATAAACAATTTAGCAATGTGGAAGGATACAATATAAATACACAGAAATCAGTGGCTTTTTATATACTAACAACAAACATGCAGAGAATGAAATCAGGGAATCTTTCCCACTCACAATTGCCTCAAAAGAAAATAAAGTACCTTAAAATAAATCTAACAAAGAAAGTGAAAGATCTCTATAAGGAAAACTTTAAAACACTCAAGACAGAATTTGCAGGAGACACTATGAAATGGAAAGACATCCCATGTTCTTGGATTGGAAGAAACAATATTCTGAAAATGTCAGTCTTACCAAAAGCAATCTACACACTTAATCCAATCCCCATTAAAATTCCAATGTCATTCTTCATGGAAATAGAAAAAACAATCCTAAAATTCATTTGCAAGTACAAAAATACACAAATAGCCAAAACATTTTGAGCAACAAAAATAAGGCTGGCAGTATCACCATATCTGATTTTAAGCTATATTACAAAGACACAGTAAAAACAGCATGGTACTGACACAAAGACAGACACGTAGATCAATGGAACAGAATAGAGGACACAGATATTAATCCAGGCAGCTACAGCCATCTGATTTTTGACAAAAATGCCAAAAAATTTCATTCAGCAAGTGGTGCTGGGAAAACTGAATATCTATATGTAGAAGGATGAAAATAGATCCTTGTCATTCTCCATGCACAAGAATCAAGTCCAAATGGATCAGGGACCTTAATATCAGACCTGAAACTCTAAAACTGCTAGAAGAAAAAGTAGGGAAAACCCTTCAATATATTGGCATAGGCAATGACTTTCTGAATATAACCCCAATTGCTCAGGAAATAAAACCACTAATCAACTACTGGGATCTCATGAAATTACAAAGCTTTGGACAGCAAAGGACACTGTGAATAGCGCAAAGAGACAACCTACAGAATGGGAGAAAATCTTTGCCAGCTATGCATCTGCGAGAGGATTAATATTCAGAATATACAAAGAACTTAAAAAAACAAAACAATAAGAAGTCAAACAACCCAGTTAAAAAATGGGCTATGGAACTAAATAGAGAGTTTGCAAATGAAGAAATACAGATGGCATGTAAACATCTAAAAATGTGTTCTACATCCTTAGCCACCAGGGAAATGCAAATTAAAACTACTTTGAGATTCCATCTCACTCCTGTCAGAATGGCTATCATCAAGCAAACAAATGATGGGGCTGGGAAAATGACTTAGTGGTTAAGGCATTTGCCTGCAAAGCCTAAGGACCCGGTTCCATTCCCCAGGACCTACATAAGCCAGATGTACAAGGGGCACATGCATCTGGAGTTCTTTTGAAGTAGCTAGAGGCCCTGACATGCCCATTCACTCTTTCTCTCTGCCTCTTCCTCTCTCTAGCTCTCAAATAAATAAGCAAATTAAATATCTTTTAAAAAAAGAAAACAAATGACAATAAATGTTGGTGAGTATATGGAAAAAGAGAAACCCTTCTACACTGTTGGTGGGAATGTAGTCTGGTATAGCCATTGTGGAAATCAGTGTGGAGGTTCCTAAGAGAGTTAGAAATAGATTTACCATATGATCCAGCTATAGCACTCCTAGGCATATATCCTAAGGACTTTTCTCACTACCTTAGAGATACTTGCACAACAATATTTATTGCAGCTCTATTCACAAAAGCTAGGAAATGGAACCAGCCTAGATATCCCTCAACAGATGAATGGATAATAAAGATGTGGTACATTTACACAATGGAGTGCTATTCAGCAGTAAAGAAAAATTAAATCATAAAATTTGCAGGGAAGTGGATAGATATGGAAATGATTATACTAAATGAGGTTATCCACACATAAAGCCAAACGTTTCATGTTTTCTCTCATACGTGGATCCTAGCTACAAATGTTCAAACTTGTGTTAGAGTTGGAGTAAAAGTTGGTAGCAGAGACCAGTAAGCTGGAAAAGGGATATAAAGGAGGAGGAGGGGGTGGACTTAAGGGGATGGTACTATACTTTTGTAAGTAGATGGACAGATTACTCTGGGTGGGATGGTCTAAGCAAGATAAGGGAAAGGGATTGAGTAAAAGGAGTGCAGGGAAGGTTAATCAAAATTCAGGATATTGTTAATGAGCCACATGATAACCTACTTTTTTGGATAATGGCACACCAGAAGCTATAGACTGTTACTAGAAACCTTAAAATTCATTTGGAAGCACAAAAAAACTTGAATAGCCAAAACAATTTTGAGCAACAAAAATAAGGCTGGCAGTATATCACCATACCTGGTTTTAACCTATATTACAGAGCCATAGTAACAAAAACCGTCTGGTACTGACACAAAAACAGACATGTAGATTGAAGGAACAGAATAGAGGACCTGTTGGGCATTGCTAAAAATGGGCTGGGACTGTGAGGAAGCTGGCCTGAACTGTTGGACATGGCCAGGGACCTTGAGCTGTGGGGATTGCAGCTGGCCTTATCATAGGGAACCCACCCTGGTGATGGTGACTGGCCTTCCCTACCCTCAGGCAAGGTTGTAGTGTTCCCTGTCATCATCCAGAGTGGGCAGAAGTGGCGAGGCCCTCCCCCCTTCTTGATCCCCAAAGCATTGGACCATTCCATAAGTCAGGCTTTGCCCTTCCCCCACAGTTCCTGATCTTGTGGCTAGCTGCCCAAGATACCCTTATGTGGCTGAAGTCATGTAGCTTTTCCTGCCACTTCTGTTATCTCCCTTATAGCTCCTCTCTCTCGATTCTGAAGTCATGTAGCTTTTCCTGCCCCTATCTCCCTTACACTTCTGCCTTTCAACCAATTAGATAGCAACCCATAAACGATGTATCCAATGGCCATATAGTCTGTATGTGCCTACTCAACCTTTCCCAAATATTTATAAACCCACTCTCCTTTTGAATAAACAAGTGCTGTCCATCAGACTGTCTCCCTGGTATTCATTGCCCATTGCACTCACCTGCTCCAGGACCCTGCTTCTTCCCCCCAACTCCTCCTGCACCCGGGACTTCGGTGGCCAATGACCCTGGGGAACAGCGAAGACCCACAAGGACCTAGAGGTAAGTCTGGGCAACTACACAAATGAACTGATCTATGACAAAAATGCCCACAATTCTCAATGGAGAAAAGACAGCCTCTTTAACAAATGGTGCTGGGAAAGCTGGATATCTATATGTAGAAGGATGAAAATAGATCCTTATCTCTCTCCATGCACAAGAATTAAGTCCAAGTGGATCAAAGACCTTAATATTAGACCTGAAGTTCTGAAACTGGTAGAGGAAAAAGTAGGGGAAACCCTTCAACATATTGGCATAGGCAACAACTTTCTGAATATAACCCCAGTTGATCAGGAAATTAAGCCACTCATCAACCATTGGGACCTCATGAAATTACAAAGCTTTGTTTTGTTTTTGTTTTTGTTTTTTTACAGCAAACAACACTGTGAATAGAGCAAAGAGGCAACCTATAGAATGGGAAAAAATCTTTGCCAGCTATACATCTGACAGAGGATTAATATCTTGTAACATCCAGGATATACAAAGAACTAAAAAAAACTAAATAATAAGAAATCAAACAAGCAAATTACAAGTGGGACATGGATCTAAATAGTTTTCAAAAGAAGAAACTCAGATGGCTTATAAACATCTGAAAAAAATCTTTCACATCTTTAGCCATGAGGGAAATGAGACTTAAAACTACTTTGAGATTCCATCTCACTCCTGTCAGAATGGCTATTATCAAGAAAATAGGGGCTGGAGAAGATGCCTTAGTAGTTAAGGCATTTTCCTGCAAAGCCAAAGGACCCTGGTTCAATTCTCCAGGACCCACGTAAGCCAGATGTACAAGGAGGCACATGCATCTGGAATTTGTTTGCAGTGGCTGGAGGCCCTAGCATGCCCATTCTCTCTCTCACTCTCTCCATCTCTTTCTCTCTCTCTCAAATACATAAATAAATAAAATATATTAAAAATAATAAAAGAAAACAAATGACAATAAATTCTGGCGGGGATGTGGAAAAAGAGGAAGATTTCTACACTGTTGGTGGGAATGTGGAGGTTCCTGAGACAGCTAAAAATAGATTTATCATATGACCCAGCTATACCACTCCTAGGCATATATCCTAAGGACTCATCACATTACCTTAGAGATCCATGTTTATTGCCACTCTATTCACAATAACTAGGAAATGGAACCAGCCTAGATGTCTCTCAACTAATGAGTGCATAATGAAGATGTGGTACATTTATACAATGGAGTTTAACACAGCAGTAAAGAAAAATGAAGTTATAAAATTTCCAGAGAAATGGATGGATTATATTATATGGAAGGATTAAATTTAGTAAGGTAATCCAGGCCCAGAAAGCCAAGGGTCACATGTTCTCTCTCATATGTGAATCCTAGTTACAAATGTTTGGACTTGTATGTGAGTTGGAATAAAACTCAGTAGCAGAGGCCAGTCAGCTAGAAGGGGGCTATAAGGGAGGAGGAGAAAGGGGAGGATTTAAGGGGATTGCATTGCATATATGTAAGTAGATGAATAGATTACTGGGGTTGGAATTCCTTAAGTGATGTCAGGGGAAGAGATTGAGTAAAGAAAGGGTCAGGGGAGGATTAATCAAAAATCTAAGAGGGTGTAAATAAGTCATATGGAAACCTATATTTTGGACAATGGCACACCCAGAAACCATAGATTGTTATTGGAAAATTTTCAGCACTCGGGAGGCAGAGGTAGAAGGCTCACCATGAGTTCGAGGCCAGCTTGAGACTACATAGTGAATTCCAGGTCAGCCTGAGCTAGAGTGAGACTACCTCGAAAAACCAAAAAGAAAAAGAAAAAGAAAATTTTCAGTGCCAGGGATGAGATACCTTCCAGAGAGTTGTTGGCTAGGGAGGTCCCTGATACCCCCAAACATTACAGACCCTTGCCAAGGCACTTGGTTCCCCATCAGGAATAGATAGTAAGATCCTATTGCTGAAGACTCCACATGCTTGGGCTGCAAGGTCACTGAGAAATCCTGCTGGAATTGAGCTGGAAACCTCCTCCATGTAGACCAGCTGACAGAAAGCTGGAAAAAGCTACACTGTTTGCAGCTCCATGGGAGAGAAAAGTCATCAGTGGAGATAAACAACAGTGGACACTGCAAGCCTTAAGTTGGGCCAGCCAGGCCAAATGAGCCAATGGGTGCAACAGTGGCATGTCTGTTATTTGGGAAACCAATCACTCTCTAATTGGACTGGAGACTCCACTCCAGGGAATACATGTCTGACACTGAAAACCTATTATAGAGGAAGGCATGAGCCCTAGACTCGTAATGTCTGCTAGTGTCTGGCTAAAAGCATATATTATGCTCACCATTATATTATGTTCACACCCAAATATTAATGCTACTCTCACTTTTAGTTAGAGAAGCTTCTCTTTTCAGATGGCAGTGACCTCTGTGATAACTCAAAAGGCATCATGGTGCTGAGAAGAAATGACAGAGGAGTGCTCAGCACTGAAATGTCTCTATCACACCTTCCAAGGCTCAGTGTCCATTGCAGAAGAGGGGACAGAAAGAATGGAAGAGCCAAATAAGGGTAGGACTTCTTACAATGCACTCTTCCAGACACAAAATGCCATGGGTATCCATGACTTTGCAGTGCCTGGCACTACCTACATAAGATCGTCATAAAAGGAGGAAAAGATGATGACATCAAAATAAAAGAAAGACTGATTGAGAGGGGGAGGGGATATGATGGAGAGTGGAGTTGCAAAGGGGAAAGTGAGGTGGGGAAGGAACTATTATAGTTTATTGTCTGTAATTATTGCCAAAAAAAAAAAAAAAAAAAAGAAAAAAAAAAAGGTGAAGAAGCTGGCCCACTTTCACAGGTCCAAACAGAGTGGGAAAAACCACAGGCCACCACCCAAAAGCCACACCACCAGCACAGGCAAGCACAGTCCTGGGACTCCAGGTGGAACGTAGGCATTTTGCATATCTTTAGACTAGAATTCCAAACCCACCACCACACCTTAGGGCTGGACCCTAAGATCCATCTAGTGACACCTCCTTCAGCCAGGTAGCTGGAAATCTATGAAGCTTTAACAAAACTCCTGAATCTATTGGGGAACATTTATTCAAACTACCTGACCTGGGATCACAGATTCAGGTTGCTCTAAATACTATACTCCAATGTGGTGACAGTTTCATGAAGTTTTTATATTAACAGAACGAAGAAAGTCATCAGTCAGAACACTTTTCAAATACACTGGTGGAAACACTGGGTAGACATGGTACAGCAAAGAGGGACATCTCTGCTATAGGCTTCAGATGCTACCTGACAATGTCTTAGCCTCTGGGTGGGTGGAAGCTAAGGGGTGCATTGATTTTACTTGATATTCACAAGGGTGTTAGGTCAATACAGTTGGGTAATAAATAGCTACTTAGTGGCAGCGAACCCAAGATAATTTTGGCTCCCAAGAGGTAAATTATACCTCTCCACAGTCACAAAAGTTATGTTTAATTGAATTAGCTTTGTGGGGACTGGGAAGATGGCTCAGTGGTTAAAGGCACTTGCTTGTAAAGCCTGAAGGCCCTGGTTCAAATCCCAGTATCCACGTAAAGCCAGATAGATGCACAAACTGGTACATGTATCTGGAGTTCACTTGCAGTGTCAGGAAACACTGGCATGCCCATTCATTCTCATTCTCTCAACTATACATTTGAGATAGGGTTTTGTTCTAGCCCAAGGCTGACCTGGTGTTCACTATGTAGTCTCAGGGTGGCCTGAGTGATACTCCTACCTCTGCCTTCCAAGTGCTGGCATTAAAGGCATGTGCCACCATGCCTGCCTAATAAAATATTTTGTTTTGTTATAGAGAGAGAGAGAGAGAGTGAGAAAAGAGAAAGAATTGGCACTCCAGGGCCTCAGCCACTGAAATCTAATTTTGGATGCTTGCGCCACCTAGTGGGCATGTGTGACTTTGCACTGGACTTATCTTTGTATACCTGGTTTATGTGAGATGTGGAGAGAGATCCAACGTGGGTCCTTAGGGTTTGCAGGCAAACGCCTTAACTGCTAAGCCATCTCTCCAGCTCACAATATTTTTAAAAATTATCTTTGTAGGATATTTAACACAGGTTCCCTCTCCCCACCTCAAGCTTCAAGTCACTGTAGGATATTCCATTAGTGAAACATACACTTGTTCTCAGCCTTCTAAGACTGGAGTGGGAGAAGTTTGTTCTCAGTGATTTGGGGAGCTCTGACTCTGTTTCCAGGGGAAGCCCGAGACATCTGGTCCAAAGCACAGCATGCAGAGTTTCTGTTCCCATTTGCTCAGCCTGGTGGCAGTGTTGCAGCCTGGATCCTTCTGAGCCTGGAGCCCCTGTTTTGTGTCCTTTCCTGTGCAGAGAGGGCAGCCTTGTGCCCCACATACAGTCAAGTTCAGACCTCATTTTCCCTTAGTCTCTTCTGTATTTCCTTTGCACCTTCCTTCTCTCCCAGGGCTGTCCTGGCAGAACACAAAAATACCACTGATTACTGATTTCTCTACCTGTGGACACCCAGCCTCAGCTCAGAAAATTGAGGCCAAAGGTTGCAAATTGATTGTTTGCTAGAAAAATATTGCCCATGACCCTGTTTGTTTTTAGTCTCAGTGTTTTTATTTATTTATTTATTTATTTATTTATTTATTTATTTAAGGAATTCCATGTGTAAATGAAGCTTTCTAACTTCACTGTTCAGAGCCCTTGGCAATGCTGAGAACTTAGTCTGTCCTGACAATAGTTGGTTGCGACTGAGGCATGCTGAATGCTTTGAATGAAGAGTATTTTAATCCCTTTGAGAAGCTCTTGCCATTACCTATGGCTTCACACCTGGCCTTTGTGAGCCTTTTGGTGAGAGCATTAGGTCCATTCCATGCATTTCCTAAAAGCTTACTGGGCATCTTTTAAGTTCCAGGCCTTCTAGACCATGGAATGTGTGTGTGAACATGGACTCAAGTATTATATTTCAATGGTTGTGACACGATTTTAAACAATATATACATTCAGATTCACTATTTCAGGTGGCAATAACTACCCTAAATATCACACAGCAGGTGGCTGGAAGAGAAAGTGATGAGCTGCCAGGGTGGGGGCCCAGGTGAGGCATCATTTTGCAGAAGGTAGATGAAGTGACTTGTAAGCAGAGACTGGAGGTGATAGGTGCTTTACTAAGCTGGCAGGAGAGATTTTTGTATCAAGCCACCTTTGCTAAAACCTGTGAGGATGGGCTGGAGAGATGGCTTAGTGGTTAAGGCATTTGCCTGCAAAGCCAAAGGATCCTGGTTCAATTCTCCAGGACCCATGTAAGCCAGATGCACAAGGGGGCACATGCATCTGAAGTTCGTTTGCAGTGGATGGAAGCCCTGGCATGCCCATTTTCTCTCTCTCTGCCTCTTTCTTTCTCTCAAATATATATATATTTGGTTTTTCGAGGTAGGGTCTCACTCTAGCTCAGGCTGACCTGGAACTTGCTATGTAGTCTCAGGGTGGCCTCGAACTCATAGCGATCCTCCTACCTCTGCCTCCCGAGTGCTGGGATTAAAGGTGTGCTCCACCATGCCCGGCTCAATAAATAAAATACATATTTTTTTTAAAAGCCTGTGAGGAAGAGAATAAGCAGAAAGGCCTTTTGGGAACATTCTAAGATAAAAATACAGAAGCTGAGCTGGTGAGATGGCTTAGTGGTTAAGGCATTTGCCTGCAAAGCCAGAGGATCCTGGTTCGACTCTCCAGGACCCACATAAATCAGATGCACAAGGGGGCGCATACATCTAGAGTTCATTTGCAGTGGCTGGAGGCCCTGGCACACCCATTCTCTCCCTCACCCTCTCTCTCTCTCTGCCTCTTTTTCTCTCACACATAAATAAATAAAATATTTTTTAAAAATGCAGACGCCACACACCCAGCATTCTCTTTTGTTCTTATGGTTTGGCATCCCAGTAGAAGCTGAACACAAATGAATCTTTAAAGTTTTTAGTTTTCACCATTACAAAACTGTAAAGTTCAAATCCAGTGTTTACCTTTTTTTAAAAGAGTGAATCAATTCTATTTTATCCTCATATTTTGGGGAGCTGGCCTGTCTGCGTTAGTCATCAGATGCTCATAGTCAGCTTTTCTAAATTGACTCCTGGGGGTGTGGTCATTCTTTTGGTTCTTTTCCTGGGCTATGACCACAGCTAGCCTTCAACTGTCCCACGCAGCCTGATCCCACCCCAGGATTTGGTCATGCACACAAGCATGATGTTGTCGTGAGCTCACTTTTCTATTTACAGAAGCATGTCAGCTCGAAATACCTCCACCTTGGTGCCCAGACGCATGCGTGCCCAGTGAGTTGCCAAAATAATCCCTTGAGTAAGTAGCAGCTTTAAAAGCCAACCAGCTGCTGATATCAACCCAGAAGGTCAGCAAAGGAAAGTGGAAGTTGGGTTCTGAAGGATCAAGGCACACAAAGGAGTTTTAACAGCTGTGGGGATCTGAGTGTCTTGAGCAACTTGTCTGAGGGGACCTGTTTGTAGATCTTGCCTGTTCCCTCTCTTCATCTTTTGACTTCAGACTCCAAGATGAACGTGCAGGCTTGCTCTAGGTGCGGCTATGGGGTTTATCCTGCTGAGAAGATCAGCTGTATAGATCAGGTCAGTGGATAAGTTCCTGGTCGTGGGACAAACATGGGACATTTATCTTCTTGCCTATGAACAGAAGGTGGTGTTTTATTTTGAACCATAATAAAAAGATGTGTTTTCCTACCTTTATTAGGTTCTGCTCATTTCTAGCTCTTCTATGTTGCCATAAGAAAAAGTTTCCTGCTTATTTAATGTATTATAGTCATGTGTGTAGGGAGAGGGGTTATAAATTTTAGCACCATTTTATCTCCAAATCTCAAATTTTTACTATAAGATATAAGAATCCAGAGTCTAGGAAAAATAGGTAACTGCCAGGTCTTCTCTGTGTGACTTGTAGATATGGCATAAAGCATGTTTTCACTGTGAAGTCTGCAAGATGATGCTGTCTGTTAATAACTTTGTCAGCCACCAGAAAAAGCCGTACTGTCACGCGTAAGTGTCTGACTCCCTGTCCACAACCCCTTGAGGTTTGGTCCCTTTCAAACATGTAGCCAGCTAAAGATTATATTGTATGTTTCAGGAAATACCTTTCTCCAAGTTTTCATTTGTTCCCAAGCACTGAAGAGACTTAAAGTCGGATTTCATTCACTGCCCAGAAAATTTCAAATTTCATATAAGCAAAAGGTCCAATCTACCCACTATAACAGCATGCATGCCAACTTATGAACTGTTCAGAGCAGTCTAACTTCCACGGATATGCATATATAGAGCTTCAAAATTTTCTTAGAAATAAATGTGATCATCTTCAGTTAAATTTAAAATGTTTAGGCATAACATATTGAACTTATTTGATTTGAAAATTTTTATTAAGATTCATTGCCCAGGGACTGGAGAGATGGCTTAATAGTTAAGAACGCTTGCCTGCGAAGCCTAAGGACTCATGTTCGAATCCCCAGATCCCATGTAAGCCAGATGCACAAGGTGTCACATGCGCACAAGATGGCACACACAGCTGGAGTTCAATTGCACTGGCTGGAGGCTCTCTCTCTCATAAAAAAAGATTCATTGCCTGGAAAACTGTGAAATCAATGATGAAATTTTATGCTTATCAATTTGAAAAAGTGGCTGTGCTTTCACCAAGAGTCCCTCAGTCATCTTGGATGCAGTGCATCTCTAATCTTGATTTATTTCTATTCTTCTTGCAGTCACAACCCCAAGAACAACACTTTTACCAGTGTCTATCACACTCCATTAAGTCTAAACGTGAAGAAGTCTGTGGGAGCCATGGGTGGGGTAAGTCACTTCATTTTGCATTTTGAAATAGCCCTTAGAGAGAATCCTTTGGCTCAGGCACCTGTTGGTTTTTAAGTGTCTCTATCTATATGCGAATGTTTCTTTCCTCCATAAGTGCGCTTAAGTGACAGATGTTGCTGTTTGTCCTCCCTCATCCACAGCAGCCAATACACCCAGTAATTTAGATTCGATCTTTAATTCTGACATAATCTTTATGCCTGGACAGGTTTGGACACAGGGGTATTAGTTAATACAATAGGTCTTGTGTAGAACGTTAGATACTTACTAATACACAAAACAAAATTTGCACCATTGGAAAATATCACAGGGCCCTTCTTTTCCTTCTTCTGTAATATTTTGGCACATAAAATTACAAGCCCTCAGTTCTACACCTGAAATCTCCCTGAATTCAGTAGTGTATTAGTCAGGGTTCTCTAGAGGAACAGAACCGATAGAATGAATTGTATGAAAAGGGAATTTATTGGATTAGTTTACAGAGCCCAACAAGAGCAGTTTGTAGGCCTGAGAGTCAAGGATTCTTCCTGTAGTTAATTCTCCCTGGAAGCAACTTCAGAGACCCACTCACGAGGAATGTCTGTGGATTCCTCAATAGATGAGGCGGACACAAAACTTAACCATCAAAAGTACTAACCTAAGATTGCCTGAAATTTCACTTTTCCCCTAGGGCAAGAATGGGTTGGAGACATTTTGGTCAGGAAATGAAGTTTGGTTTGGGAGGTGGGTTTGGGACATGGAGGATGACAAGGTGGGCAGATTCAAGCAGAGCAAATTGATAAATCCAAGAGTTAAGCTTTGTCATCTACCCAACTGCTGATGGAACTCTTCCATCTGTTGAAATGATGAGTCCCTGGCCTTCTCTCACCCAGGCACCTTGAAAAGTTACTCTGTAGGATGGAGCTTAGGAGTGTTCCGAAATTAGAACATTACCCAGTAGATGGAGGACTCTCTAGTAATCTTTGCTCACCGGACACTCCTTTCCTGATGTCACCCCACTTTGGTGCCCACCAGGGTGTCTTCGGTGTCAGAACTTTTGTCCTTACATCTGACAGTTCCAGACCTGGATCCCTAGGCACGCTGCACTAATTGTGAACTTCCTGTTTTCATTTAACAAGTGTGTATTGCACTGCCTGGAGAATTGCTTAATTCACTCCATCTGCATCACAACCCCATGAAGCAGATACTGTTCTTATCTTGTTCTGCTGGTAAGAAAGCTGGAGCTCAGCCAGGTTACATAACGTGCTCACTGGGTACAACTCCAGACTCTCTGGCTGTAGAATCCAACCATTGACCCACCTGTGTACAGACTTAGCAGGTGTGTCCAACCTTTGGCTTGTGGGCCACATCTGGTCCAGAACAGCTATAAATGTGGCTCAACACAAAATGGTAAACTAACTTAAGACATTGTGAGTTTCTTTTCTGATTTTTTTTTGTAACTTGATTGAATGTTCTCTAGTATGAACTTAAAAAAAAAATTCTTGTTTTAAATAATTTTATTTATTTATTTATTTATTTATTTATTTATTTATTTATTTATAAGGAGACAGAGAGAGAGAGAGAAAATAGGCATGCCAGGGCCTCTAGCCACTGCAAACAAACTCCAGATACATGTGCCACTCTGTGTGTTTGGCTTTATGTGGGTACTGGGGAATCAAACCCAGGTCATTATGCTTTGCAGGCAAATGCCTTAACCACTGAGCAATCTCTCCAGTCCCTCTAGTATGGACTTTGTAGAAAGAGAGAAATGACAATGTTGTGTTGCAAGGTTATAAGGTTGGATATGCCAGACATGGGGTGGAAAACTCTGAAACAGTGAAAGGGCACTGGCTTTTGTTTTCACATGTCCAGATGTTTCTGTAGTTGTGCACAAGGTGTTGCGCTCATGATCAGAATACTGTTCTGTGTGTCATACTCTGTACCAAAAGATCTGCACTGTCTGGACGTTCCCAGCCTCCCTTAAACTTCAGCTGAATCACAGTCACACATGCCACACAGCATGTCACCCAACATTTACCTCTCTTTGAGGTAGCACCAGACTCATTTTCTTTCTTTTTCTTTCTTTTTTTTTTTCAAGGTAGGGTTTCACTCTAGCTCCACCTGATCTGGAATTCACTCTGTATTCTCAGGGTTAGCCTCGAACTCATGGTGATCCTCCTACCTCTGCCTCCTGCCAAGTGCTGGGATTAAAGGCATGTGCTACCACGCCCGGCCAGACTCATTTTCTTTTAAGTGTGTATGACAGGGCCTAACCTGGCACAAACCTAGGATTATCCATTGTTCTATTTCCAGCCACAGGCAGTCATGTGGGCTTCTCAGGAGGCCTGTGTGTGTTTGCGTGTGTGACTATGCTTGCATAAGGGCTGTATGTGTTTGTGAGAATAGATATGCACACATATATGTGGGTATATGTGATGTACACAGGTGTATGCACATACACATTCATATGTATTGCCTACATGTATGTGGTGTGCATGTTTATATGCATATTTATAATGAAATGTGTATATTCATATCATATGCACATATATGTATGTATGTGTGCATGTATTTGTATTGTATGCATAGGTGTATGTGTTGTGAATATTGGTGCATGTGTGTATGTTTGCTCATGTGCAGGCATGTGTGTATCTTGTATGTGAATGTGTGCCATTGTATATGGTGTGCATGTGCTATGTACGTTCATGGATGTGTCTGGTGTGTGTTCAAGCAACTGACAGCTGAGATCCCTTTTCTTCTCTCTTCCCACCAGGGAAAAGTTTAAATAGACAACCACCATTGCTAAGCCCCAGATCTTTTTGTTGTTGTTGTTGTTGTTTGTTTTGTTTTACGAGGTAAGGCCTCACTCTAGCTCAGGCTGACCTGGATTTCACTATGTAGTCTCAGGTGGCCTTGAACTCTCAGCAATCCTCCTACCTCTGCCTCCCGAGTGCTGGGATTAAAGGCGTGCGCCACCACGCCCGGCAAGGCCCCAAATCTTATAATTGTCCTGTGCTTGTGTGATGAATAACTTTGTCATTGTTAGTTTGTCCCTCTGGGAGACTTTGCCAACTCATTAAGAAACAAATTCATTGTGCTTATGCTAAAAAAAAAAAAAACAGAAGGAAAGGGATACTTCTGTGTGGTGATGAAGAGTAAAAATTTTGAGCTGGCATTTGAGGGAGATTTAGAGTTTTCTGCTTCCTAAATGTCATTCATTGAAAAATAAATATTTGCTAAGACAGGATTTCCTGTTTGGTGGGAGTGAATGGCATTTCTGGAAAATGAAACATCTTGCCCCGCTCACGTCCATTCAGGGGACGAACTTAGCCCTCAATGCTCACTGCTGCCGCTGAAGTTTACAGCTGTTTGGCGTTTTCCCTCCCTCATTTCCTCACTGAGATGTGCTTCCGGCCAAAGGTCTCTGTGGGGCAGGTTTACATGGTCAGCAAATCAGCTATCTGGGTAGAGGACAGGAGCATCTATTTTCATCACGTGTTTCTGATTCCTTAAGTTCACAGTTCTCTATAATTTTTTTTTTTAGCCATGGGAAACATTTGGTGATTATCTGGGTTATTTGTGATGGTCACAACTGGGAGAGGGGAGTCATTGCATCTGGGGGGGGGGAGAAGCTAGGGGTGCTGTTACATATCCTATCATGCTTAAGGACTTTCTCCACAACAGAAACCCTTCTTTAAGTTTATGAAATGTTCACAATAGTTTCTCAAAGTACCAGAAAGAAAGCATGTGAACCTATTTCAGTTTATGGATTAACATGTACCCATGGATCTGCACTGAGCAGCCTTAAGTGGTCATAGGCCTGGGATGTCAGAGAGATAAAGTGACCTTGACTAGAAATTAGAATTCCTACATTTTTTTTTTTGATCTAGTTTCCTCCATAAATCTATAAAAGCAAGGGTTTAACTTTAGCTTACAAAAACTGAAGACTTTTGGGCTCCATCTCAGACCTAATAAATTGTGGTATATTGGCCTGAACCTAAATCCTTCTGAGTTTTTCTTTTATGGTTAATCCTCTCTGTATTCTATGTAAGAGATCTTTGCTCATCTCCAAATCATGAACATGTGAAATGTTAGTTCTTCCCAAATTGATCCATCTACGGGCATGATATTCACATTCCCATGATATTCACGTCAAAATCACGGGCTGGATTGTAGATATTTGCAAACTATCTCTAAAACGGACACAAAAATCACAAAGTTTCTAGAGTAGCCAAGAAATCTTAAGGAACAAAATTGAAGGACTTAGGTTACCAGAATTCAAGATTTACTATAAAAAACAGTACCAACTCATCCAGTGAAGGATTGGTACCACAACAGGCAGGCCAGGGGACTAGAATACAGTCCAGAAATGGAGCTACCCATGTGTGATTCTTTAATTGTAACAAAGCAATCACTGTAATTCAATGCAGCCAGAGTGATCTTCCAATAAAGTGCTGGATTTGATATGTGTTCACTTGATCTTAGTCAAAAGGCTGGAAATGTCTATGGTTGGATATTCGTGTGGAAAAGATAAACTTGACTCCTACCTTATACCTACACACAAAAATAAGCCCTAAGACTATTACCAATCAAGATATTAAAGGTAAAATTATATCATGGAAAATAGTTATATAATGGAGAATGTCTCCATGAAAATGGGAACCCAACATGGGTGGAGATTACACAGTTAAGAGACAGGAGCATTATTCTGTTGTCCAGTGTTTTCGGAGGTAACTCTGCTGCATGTTAAGCTCATGGTGAATTTACCTGAGCCTTTTATTTTATTATTATTTATTTATTTATTTGAAAGAGAGAAAAAAGAAAGAAATACAGAGAAAGAGACACACAGAGAGCATGCCAGGGCCTCTAGCTACTGCAAATGAACTCTAGACCCATGCACCACCTTGTGCATTTGGCTTACGTGGATACTGTGGAATTGAACCTGGGTCCTTAGACTTCATAGGCAAGTGCCTTAGCTGCTGAGCCATCTCTCTAGCCCTACCTGGGCCTTCCCACACAGCAGGAGCTCAATCTGTGCACCTGGCTGAAGGCACAGATGAAACCCCAGGGAGATTGGTGGCACCATGTGCCTTATAACACAGCTAAAATGCCTTGTCATTGAGACTTAGGAGAAATCGCCCCCAAATTTAGCTATGAATGATGTATTCTCTCTCTCTCTCTCCTCTCTCTCTCTCTCTTTTGTTTTTCGAGGTAAGGTCTTGCTCTAGCCCAGGCTGACCTGGAATTCACTCTGTAGTCTCAGGGTGGCTTCGAACTCAGGGTGATCCTCCTACCTCTGCCTCCCGAGTCCTGGGATTAAAGGTGTGCGCCACCACGCCTGGCGTATTTTCTTTCTCTTCTCTGAAGGACCATTATTAACAGCATCTTCATTGTACAGATCCCTGACCAAGAAGATGGTGAGCAGTTTAAATCGGTTTTTCACTGGGACATGAAGTCCAAGGACGAAGCGGGTGCACCTGGCAGACCAACACTGATCAATGAGGTGAGAGAGGAGGGGCGCGCGGCTTTGGAAGGAGAGAGGACGACAGGCTGTGCCAATAGAAGTGCATTGTTGTTACCACTCCGGCTGTCTAAGGGGGCTTCCGGCTCTGCCTCCTAGCTGCACCTCCACTGTTCCTACTCCAGTTCAAGTTCATTGTCTTCTCCTCTCCGACCACAGTGTTTCTGTCCCTGGGAACAACTGCTCTGGCTTGCTGTCAGTTCTACCTTTCTGGGCTTAGACATTTCTCTCCCTGTCTCTGTCCCCATTTTGAACTATGTCATTTCTGCCTGGCTCTATGAGGGCTTCCTACAGTGGCTTTCCCTCTTCCAGATCTGCCTGTCCCTAGCCTGGTGTGCCACATTGGTCTGACAGTTTCCTGAATGCTCTTGCTTTACTCTTCCTGTGGCCACCCTCTCTTGATGACCGGCTCATTTCAAAATCACTCAGCCATTTAGTTTTAATTACACACACGATACTTGCATTTTCTCATAATATAAAAAAAAAAAATCCAAGACTGGAGAGATGGCTCAGCTGTTAAAGGCACTTGCTTGCAAAACCTGATGTCATGAGTTCTATTCCCCAGTACCCACCTAAAGCCAGACGCACAAAGTGGTGCATGTGTCTGGAGTTCATCTACAGTGGCAGGAAGCTCTGGTGACCCCATTCTCTCTCTCTCATAAATAAATTAATTAATTAAAAAAAGATTTTTAAGCCACACGTGGTGGCGCACGCCTTTAATCCCAGCACTCAAGAGGCTGAGGTCAGAGGATCGCTATGACTTTGAGGCCACCCTGAGACTACATAGTGAATTCCAGGTCAGGCTGGACTAGAGTGAGATCTTATCTCAAAAGACCACACATGAAAAAAAAGATTTCCATAATAAAAAAATCCTGTGGTTCAGAGCATCAGTCCAAGATCTCTCAGGAGAAGAGCCACTATGATCAATCTTGTGGGTACCCATCTAGACTTTTCTAGTTATTGATATCTAATCTCTCTCTGTGGTTACAGCCAGCATCCTATCTATCTATCTATCTATCTATCTATCTATCTATCTATCTATCTATCTATCTAGTCATCCATTTGTCAAGTTTTACCTATCTTTAAATTTCTAGAACTTGCATTTGGACATATCTACTACCTTTATTGAGGAACCTTGACTAAGTTATTACAAAACTCTTTGCTTCAGTTTTCTTATGTATAAAATGAACTTTAAAACCTTCTCAATTCAGGCTGGGGAGATGGCTAGCGATTAAAGACACTTGCTTGCAAAGCTTGCTAGTCAGGGTTTGATTCTCCAGTACTCATATGAAGCCAAATGCACAAAGTGGAGCGTGCATCTGGAGTTCATTTGTAGTGGCAAGAGGCCCCAGCAGATCCCCCCCTCTGTCCTTTCTCTCTTCATAAATAAATCAACAAAATATTTAAAAAAGAAAACAAAAAACTTTCCAATTCATGGGGCTATGTTGAGGATTTAAAAGTAGATGCATACAAATATATTAGAGCAATGTTGGATACAATAAATATTGCTATTATTATTTTAGTTGATAATTATCTATGTCAATTTCTATTGATATAAATATAATTTATTTTATTTATTTATGAGATAGAAAGAGGCAGAGAGAGGGAGAGAATGGGCCATCAGATGCTGCAAACAAACTCCAGATGCATGTGCCACCTTGTGCATCTGGCTTATGTGGGCTGTAGGGAATTGATCCTGGGTCCTTTGACTTTGTAGGCATACGCCTTAACTGCTAAGCCATCTCTCCAGCCCCAAATATATATTTTTTGAAATAATATGTATTGGAGTTGGAAACACAAGTTGGAAAGCAATGCATATTGTTTCATGAAAAACAAAAATATTTTGATAAAAATTGACATAGATAATTATCAAGAAATAGCTACTCTTACTTAGATATTTAGGACATTTTTGGTGTGAAAACACGAACATTCTAGACTGAGTCCATGTATGAATAGGAGCATCTCATTTTTAGAGAATATCCAATCTTGACGATGTATGTGAGTGTTGCAGGGGTTGTGGAAATGGGGGATCTTGGCCACCAAACATGAGTATGTTTGGATTCACATGTGTGCTTCCTTTACAGAGAGCCCACTGGCCAGGATATGGAGAAGGAAATGCTTGGTGCCCAGGCGCTCTGCCAGACCCCGACATTGTAAGGATGGTTGAGGCTCGACAGTCTCTTGGTGAGGTAAGAACCCTACAAATCAGTAATGATTAATTAGGAATTGGTTTTAATGTTCATTGAGAATATGAGGTTTTCAGAGTTAATTCAGATACCATGTTCACATTTATTCTGCACATTGAAATGTTTCCAAACTATGTAATGAATCCAATTTCTTTGGTTGCATTTCAGTTTAGTTAGTTATCACCCTTGATCATGTTGGGTCTCACGCTGCTCTGGCTCTGTCCAACAGGAGTATACGGGAGACTATGAGCAACAGAGGGGCAAGGGGAGCTTCCCAGCCATGATCACACCTGCCTATCAAAGGGCCAAGACAGCCAACCAGCTTGCCAGCCAGGTGGGTGTCCCCAGGCTCATTGTTTCCGTCAATGATGCTAAGTGTTGGCTCAAATGAGAAAAAAAAAATAGAACAGATTGCTTTAGTTATAGAATAGGTCATGCTGTACTAAGGCTAAAACTGTTTTCATCTTTTCCCTGTTATTTACCTTCTGTGCCTTGTCTGAGCCACACTTACAAAATACAGAGAACACCATTTAACTCACCCCCAAAACTGGATGAAATGACTTCCACAGGTTGTTGTCAAATGAAAAGGTGGATGGGACTAGAGATATGGCTCAGTGGGTAAGGCGCTTGCTTACACACCCTAACAGCCCAGGTCTGATTCTCCAGTACCCATGTCAAGTCAGATGCACAAAGTGGCGCATGTATCTGGAGTTCTATTGCAGTGGCTGGATGCACTGGTGCACCCATTCTCTCCCTCTACCTGCTTCTCTCTCTCTCTTTCTGCTTGCAAATAAATAAATAAAAACATTTTTTTAATGGATAGCAGATCCTCTTGGAGGTATCACTCAATGATTAAGAGGCCAGATTTCACAGCCAGAATTGTAGGGTGTGATCCTGGCTCTATCACGTATCGGCTGTGTAGCTATGGATGAATTACTTACTCTCTCCATCCCTTGGCGGGGAAAGTGATACTCTCACTGGCTGTGATTGATGAAAGGATTATGTGAGTTGCTCTTTGTTGACGCTTAGAGGGCCTGGCACGTTCTTGGTCCTGCCACATCAGCACTTCCATGACGAAGGGGTTTGGCACAGGTTTGCGTAGCTTGCTGGTGTCACTTCAGGAGTGCTGCAAGGAGAGATCTTCACGCAGGCTGTGAGATGTTGACCTTGCCTCTGTGCTGTCTCCTCTTCAGGTGCAATATAAGAGAGGACATGGTGAACGCATCTCCAGGTTCACCCCGGTGGCGGATACCCCTGAGCTGCTGCGGGCTAAGGCGGGGGCACAGCTCCAAAGTGATGTAAGGAATGATGCAGACTGAGGCACGATGGTCCCCACGGAACAGCTGTCTTTCTTTTCTTACCTGGCAGAGAGGCAGGGGAGAATGTAGGCGGCATCCTGGTTCTGCCTGGGTACTGGAAAGAGCTTTCTCAGATCAAGGATCATCTCGTCCCTTCAGTTAGTCAGCGCAGGCCTTGCACAAAGATCTTTAAGCAGGAACCATCAGATTAGATGAGTGCCAAACCAGACACATCCAATTCATCTGAGAGAAATTTTGCCACTGAAGACTCTCACCACGTGCCTATTCACAGCCCAAATGCTCCACGAGCATGCTAACACCAAGAGCTGAGTGTTGCCCTGAACGAGAACTTGAATTACAGATAAATTCAGCTTGACCACTATATAAGTGGTTTCTACTCGGCTTGGCCTAGGTCTGGAATCAAGCGTCTCCTCTGGCAAACTTAACTGCGGCTCCTCAAGGACAGAGTCTTAGCCCTCTGTCTAGCGCCCTCCCAACCTGGCCCACAGCAGATGCAATGCAGGGATCATGTAAACTCCACATTGCCCATCTCCACGTGCCAGGCACTGTGCTGGGCACCAGGAATAAAACGGGGAAAGATGAACAAGGTCCTCCAAGCTATAAACCAATTGTGCCATAAGACCTATGACAGGGGATGGGCAAGGAGTCATGGACCCCCCTCCCGGGAGGGTGCTCACTGAGATCACTTGGTAAATGGCGTGACCGAGGCATGCGACTCACTTGAAGTTTTTTCTTTCCAATTTTCCAGGTGAGCTACACAGAGGACTATGAGCATCAGAGAGGAAAAGGCAGTTTCCCTGCTATGATCACACCGGCTTATCAGATAGCTAAAAGAGCCAATGAGCTGGCAAGTGATGTGAGTGTCAATGATTGTGTAGTCTTGTTAAGGGGAAAACAGGAAGTGAACCCGGGAGTTCAATTTCCCGTCCATTTTTTTAACGGGGGAAAATATGAACTTAACCTGGGTCAGGGAGTCCAATTTCCTGTCTATTTTTACATAGCTTCCAGAGCCCAAAATGAGCGTTCCAATTATTTTTTACCATAGCGTTGAATTGCCATTTCTGTATCTAACACACAGTCCTTAGACTCAAGACAAAAAAGATGATTCCACAAGCACTCATTTTCACTTTTCTGGCGCTTGGGGTGTTGTATGCTAAACTCATTGAGCTGTTGTGCCATCCAAACAGGTGAGATACCACCAACAATATCAAAGAGAAATGAAGGGAATGGCTGGTCCAGTCGTTGGAGCTGATGGCACGCTGACGAAGGGAGGTGTAGACCAGTATGACCAGGTATGTGCTGCAATGTCTTCCTGGGGAGCCGGCCTTCTCCATGGCCCATTCTTTTTGGCCCCTACTGTTCTGACAGCCTATGGGCATTTGGTTAGGATTTGGGCCCTGGTTTAATGAATGATGGATTTTCTATGTTTTTTTAAAAATTTTATTTATTTACTTATTAGAGACAGAGAAAGGGAAAATGGGTGTGCCAGGGCCTCCAGCCACTGCAAACAAACTCCAGCCTGAATGGTGGATTTTCTAAGCTAGAAAGCAGCAGATAAATAATATACAAGAGTCAGCTCTACCCATTTAGGAAAATAGGTTTAAAGCACCATTTTCTTTTCTATCTTTCTTTTAAAAAAAAATAACAAGGAACTATAATCTTGGTCAAGAATCAAGGAGCCTCATCTATCCATTAAAGAGGAGCCCCAAAGACAAACACTAGTTGCTCAATAAACATGAAAAAGATCAAGGTGCATGTACTGGGGATTGGGACGATGGTTCAGAGAGTAAAGAGTTTACTATGCTGGGCATGGTGGTGTGTCTCTAATCCCAGCCCTCGGAAGGCAGACAGGAGGATCCCTGGGACTCAACTGCTAGCTAGTCCAGCCTGGTTGGTGACCTTCAAGTTCAGCGAAGATCCCGTCTCAAAAATAAGACGAGAGCCTTGGCGTGGTGGCGCACGCTGTTAATCCCAGCACTTGGGAGGCAGAAGTAGGAGGATCGCCATGAGTTCGAGGCCACCCTGAGACTACATAGTGAATTCTGGGTTAGCCTGGGATAGAGTGAGACCCTACCTTGAAAAACCAAAAAATAAAAAATAAAAAAAATGAGGAGTGTTTGAGAAGACGCTGACATCAATTTCTACACACATGTATCCATTTGGATGTGTACCTACTCACACACATGCACCCATACACATATGAACATGCGTACATGCATGGACATGCACCACGTACACGTGCAAAAAATGCATGTTTTGACAAATTCTGAGCATTCCACTCAGTAACAGGCTCATTTTCTTTCTTTTTTTAAAAAATTATTTATTTATTTATTTATTGACAACTTCTTTAATTGTAGACAATCCCATGGTACTTCCCTCTCTCCCTCCCACTTTCCTCTTTGAAACTCACTCTCCATCATATCCCCTCCCTCTCTCAATCAGCCTCTCTTTTCAGTTTGATGTCATGATCTTTTCCTCCTATTATGATGGTCTTGTGTAGGTAGTGTCAAGCACTGTGAGGTCATGGATATCCAGGCCATTTTGTGTCTGGAGGAGCACGTTGTAAGGAGTCCTACTTTTCCTTTGGCTCTTACATTCTTTCCACCCCCTCTTCCGCAATGGACCCTGAGCCTTGGAAGGTGTGTTAAGATGTTTCAGTGCTCAGTAAACCTCTGTCCCTTCTTCTCAACACCATGGTGTCTTCTGAGTCATCCCAAGGTCGCCACCATCTGAAAAGAGAAGCTTCTCTATCCAAAAGTGAGAGTAGCATTAATATATGGGTGTGGACATTAGGGAAAGTGCTTACTGGGCAGTTTGGTGAGCAGAGTATATACATTTAGCCCGACACCAGCAGACGTTACACCTCTAGAGCTCATGACTACCCCTGTCATAGGTTTTCAGTATCAGGGATGTATTCCCCCCCATGGAGCGGGCCTCCAGTCCAATTAGAGAGTGGTTGGTTTCCTCCATAACAGACATGCCACTATTGCACCCATTGGCTCATTTGGCCTGGCTGGCCAAATTTAAAGCTTGCAGTGTTCACTGTTGAGTACCTTCACTGGTGTTTTCTCTCTCCCATTGAACTGCATGCAGCATAGCTTTTTCCAACTTTTGGTCAGCTGGTCCACATGGAGGAGGCTTTCAGCTCAGCTCCAACAGGGTTTCTCAGTGACCTTACTGCCCAAATATGTGGAGTCTTTAGCAATAGGGTCTTACCATCTATTCCTGGTGGGAAACCAAGAGCCTTGGCAATGGCCTGTAATGTTTTGGGGGTATCTGTGACATCTCCGGCCAACAACTCACTGGAAGGTATCCCATCCCTGGCACTGAAATTTTTCTAGTAACAATCTATGGCTTCTGAGTGTTCCATTGTCCAGAAAAGTATGTTTCCATATGACTTATTTATATCCTCTTAAATTTTGAACTAGAAATTAAATTTCTCATCTAGGTTGCTAGATGGAGCAGAAGGCCAGAGTGCCAAGTGCAAAGCTTTCCCCCCAACTTCATTTCTCAAACTGCATGTAGTCAGGGAGTGGGAAGGTTGAGATGATGGACTCTAGGTACTTTCTATTTGCACTGGAGGAGCATTGGGTGTCTGCTAGAATGATACATTCAGTGAGCCAAGTGATGGCTTTAGTTGGATAGCTTGAATTATTTGGTAGTAGATGGGCTGCAACATAAATAAGCTATTGGAAACCACAAAGAAATTACTTCTTTTCTTAAGAAAACAACTTACGTATACTCATGTAAGTCTTAGGGTGTGTGGAGGTGTGTTTTAACTCCTTTGTAAATGTTAAGCAAAAAAAAATGCTTGAATGAAAAAGAGCATTTAATCAAAGCCTGCAAGCTCATTGCAGGGATATTGGTGTTTTAAAATCAATGAAAATATACTTTTACTGGTTTCAGGTTTCAGAAGGCTCAAGACAATTTTTACAAAAAAAGTTTTATTTAAAAAAAAAAAAAACATCTTGCATGAGCTGAATGCCATGGCTCACAGTTATTATGCCAGCACTCAGGAGGCTGAAGCAGGAGGATTGCCATGGGCTCAAGCTGCACTGGACTACAAAGTCTCAAAAAATTGTTTTTGCTCCTATATTTGGCAAGAAAATATTTTGTTCTGTATTTGCACAATCCTTATCTACCCCTAGTTTTACTGCACATAGCATTTCATATGTGTATCTATACATGTCACATATAAAACTGCAATGTGTTATAGTAGATTCTTGATCATTAAGGCTGAAGTTTCCAGCCTTGATAATAATACACTCAAGAATCAAAGTGGGCGTTATTAGGTGGCACCATTAGCAGCTGTTGAGAGGCCTCGGCCTAGTGTGGCATTTTGCTGTGTGATTTGGCATGACTCACTGGGGCAGGAGTAGGAGGGAGTGAGAGAGAGAAGCAAGCAGGCGAGCAGATAAACTATAAATAACTGTAGTGCCTAAAATGCCCAGCAATTCATTCTTCTCTTTACTGACTAATCCCATGAAAAATAATATACTATGTAATCAGCTTATTATTTGTAACCAATTAACTCCGCAGTAGGAATCAGTGCTTTACCAAAAGAGTTTTACAACACACACACACACACACACACACTTCAAAATAAAGCTATAGACATAGCAGGATAAGAAAATCCACAGGGCCTATTATTAAGGAATCCGAAAGCCTTCCCCCTCCATAGTCTTACTGTTTTAAAGTTACTACATTTGATCCAAAACATTCTGCCGAACAGGCACAAAGGAAGTCTCAAGCTAAACAATTTGTATTTGGGTGTAAAAAGAAGCCTAGGTACTTACACTTGACCCAATTGTCTTATTTAAGAAAGTGTGTGTGTGTGTGTGTGTGCACGCTGACTGGTAGACTGGCACTATTGAGGAGTAGGCTCTTGCCTCAGTGGGTGCCCTGGGCAGAGGGTGTCATGAGTCCAGGGATGTGAAAATGACCGGTCCATCTTGTTGGGCAACAACAGATGACGAGACAGCTGACTGAGCCTGGGGTGGGTCTGTGTTGAGGGAGGACTTGGGGACGTTCAGGTAAAGGTGCGTCTAGCAAATCTCACCCGAATGACCTCTTCCCACTCATGTGTTGACAGCATCATGAGAGATGAAGTCTTCCTCTGTGGAACTAGGAGGGTAGAGAAAGGAAACAATTAGGAGGGAGATGATGATCTTTCTTCTTCAAAACCATGACTCCCATTTCAGATACTCTGAGGGGACTTTGAAGTCCCTCCTTCAACAAGATTAGAAAAATGTTTCGTTCTTCTTCTTCTCTGGGTACCTGACACAATCGTTGTGGGAGACAGTATCGGGGTATCGAGTCATCCGTCTGCATGGACTTGCCACTGGGCCAAACAAAGAAATATTTGAGGCTGATGGAATAGAGCTACTTCCCTCACATCAATTAAAGCATGAAATTTCATAACAGCTGAGACTAGTAGACTGGCAGAGTATTTTGGTTTATGTAGTTGAGATGTTGATGATGATAACAATGATGAAGCTAATTACCAGTAATTTAGTGCTGCCTGCACACTGGCCAGCAGTAAGTGAGCTAAAACTCCACGGTCTGACATTGTAACCAACCTCGTGGCATATCTCCTTTGGTAATCATGGAATATCCAGACTACATGGGTCCCTATGGGAACAGGCTCTTGCATAATCACTGCTGATCCCTATCTATCACTGATCAATGGTTTTGGTTGAATCATCAGGGTTACTTGGAAGAGTGCGACCAGCCTAGGGGAAAGGGCAGCTTTCCAGCCATGATCACACCGGCTTATCAGAACGCCAAGAAGGCCAATGAACTCGTTAGTGATGTAAGTACCATAAGGATGACTGACAGAGCCCAGAGGTAGAGGAGAAATGAGATGCTGAAGGCTGTACTTACCGAAACCTACATGCAGATCCGTTTCTTAGGGCTGAGTCAGCAGAATGCTAGCCTCACCCAAGTCACTAGAATCTTCCTTTTCTGTTCAGTCTTCCAAGGAGATGACATAGAGAGACCACACTACTCCCTTTAGGTCATTTGAAGCAAGTACAAATGCTGGTGCAGTCAGATAAACTGCGATCAATGGAGTCTCTGCCAAAAATCCACTGAGAAACTGAGCATTTTCAGGGGAAAGCGGATTAAAATAAGTCATACGACTATGAAACCCAGCAAGTGATAAATGATTTTTATTTGTAGACTGTCAAGCAGCTGGTAGTCCTTGAAAGACAGGCTATAATTAAACTTGAAGTGAAGCGCTCACTGCAGATCTTCACATGCCAACTTGAACTTGGTCTCTAATCAGAGCCTAGCATTCATTTCACCACTATGCCAAACTCCTCCTCACTCTGTGACTGTTCAGTGAGTGCCCGCTCACCCAGAACCACTCCGCCTTTGCCCTGAGAATTGAAGTATGAGACTTGATTCCTTTCCCCACTGCTGACTAGAGGAGAAATCATGGAAATTTAGGGCAAAGTGGGGTGGGGCTTACATTCTTTATGTGATCATTTTAAGAGTTTTCCCCACCCCGGACAGAATTGGTGTAAGAAGTATGAAAAAGTCTGGTAAAAATTTAATACAAACAGAACCAATTTCTAGGTTGAACAGAGACAAACGTCTACATGATTTTTTTTTTCCTTGAGAAAATTCTGTCGAGTGAATGTTGATGTGGAATCTGGGATAACTTCAGAGTCATTTTCTCTCATGGAACATAGCAACAACCCCAGACTCCCTGTGTGTATTTCTTCCAGGTGAAATACAGGCAGGACTTCCATAAGATGAAAGGTGCTGCGCATTACCACTCCCTCCCCGCCCAGGACAACTTGGTTCTAAGACGGGCTCAGAGTGTGAACAAGCTTGCGAGCGAGGTACGAATGGCGGAGAGCCACCCTCACGTACTGTCATCTCTGTTGGATCCTTGACAATGACGGTGGCGCCCCTACGATAAACAACAACAAAATTCCAGTTAAGAGTATGGTACCATGCCAGGCATGGTGGCACACTCCTATATTCCCAGCCCTTGGAAGATAAAGGCAGGAAGATTAGTGGTTGAGGGTAGCCTTGGCTACATAGTATGTTAGAGGGCAGCCTGGACTACATGAGACTCAAAACAATAACCACAACAAAAGATTATTATAGCACGTATCCTGTTTTTGGCTTACCAGTTTCCAAAGAATGGAGATGCAAGACAATGCAGTTAACAAAATATCTTGGGATCAAACAAATTGTCTTTTCTTTTTGTTTTGTTTGGTTTTGTTTGGTTTGGTTTGGTTTTGCAAGGTAGGGTCTCACTCTGGCCCAGGCTGAAAATTCACTATGTAGTCTCAGGGTGGCCTTGAACTCATAGTGATCCTCCTACCTCTTCCTCCTGAGTGCTGGGATTCAAGGCGTGCACCACCACGCCTGGCTTCAAATTGTCTTTTTCTGATGGCTCAAAATTTCTTTCCCCAAATCCTCACTACACCCGTGGTATTGCTCTTGGATAGTCTAAAGCTCCAGACCACAGCTTACAGTTGTCAGAAAGGGCACTGGATGGCCCAGCTTTTAGAACCATAAGCTGTTGTATGGACTGAAAAGTAAACATCAGAAAGTGCTTCACACGCCAGGTTCCTAGGAATACATGTGAGTGGCCCTTTCCTGCTGGGCTGACCTGACTGCTTGAGGTATCAAGTGGTTTTTTTTTTTTTTGGTTTTTCGAGGTAGGGTCTCACTCTAGCCCAGGCTGACCTGGAATTCACTATGTAGTCTCAGGATGGCCTCAAACTCATGGCGGTCCTCCCACCTCTGCCTCCTGAGTGCTGGGATTAAAGGCGTCCACCACCATGCCCGGCTATGTTTAAGTTTTAATTGCCAGGACTACCTGGCAAGGGTATATCTCCCCAGGTGCCCGCAAGGTCCAGTGACCCTTCGTGGCAGCTTCTGGCATTGGCATCACTTCTCAGAATTCTCAAGATGTTTAAGTCACAGCTCTGGCAATGGGAAGGTTCATAGCTAAGAAAGTCTTCACATAAGTTACCCGCAGCTCAGACACTGAGATGTGAACATCCCAGAACGTTTTTTTTCTTCATCTCTAAAAGCCAGGCCTTTACCACCACCCGCCCCCCAGCTGAGTTGACCTGTGGTCTGCTCAGAAATCATACAGTGACATTTTCCTGAGCCTAATCAGAAGCCTTGGATACTTGGAAGTAGCATATAAGTGCTGAAAACCTGGGTTCTGCACTGACAAGGTATTCTAGATGATTCTAACACTCTAGACCAGAGATCAGCACACTGTGACCTCGTTGTCAAATCCAGCTCACAGCCTGTTTTTGGAAGTAAAGTTTTATTGGGACACAGCCACGTGTATTGCCTGTGGCTGTTGAGCTATCAAGGTGAAGTGGAACACTCTATGTAGAGCCCATGTGGCTGGCAAAGCCTGAAATACATAGTAGGTCATTTTATTAACATTTTATTAACTCTAGATGGGACCTTTGCAATTATTAGACCATCACTTTGTCATCATTCTAGAAAAAGGAAATGTCTGGTTTGTAAAGATCTCAGAGACAGAAGTGGAACCAGCCTACTGGGTTAGGTGGCTCAACCACCCAGAAATAGCACTGTCAACATTTTGGCACTTTTCTATGTGACTAAGTAACTGAATATATGGATATTAAGCTATATTTATAGAATTAGAACCTAATCACACAGTAGCCTCACATCTCCCTCCAGACACCCGGGGACTTCAAATAGTCAACCTATTTAAAATTAAGGATGCTCTTCGTCAGCATGGGCTCCTTCATATAGTCCCTCGGAAAGTATTCTGTTATGTTCCATGGAAGTGTGCATACAGAGAAGTGCATGCATCAGAATGCACAGTGGAAAAGCTTTCTACAAATAGATGCCTCCATGAAATAAACTCTCCTTCAAGAAACAGAGTGACCACAAGTCTGGACATCTCATAGTCAGTTTCAAGACATTTCACCCTGAGTAGCCCAGGCCCCCACATGGGGCACATCTTCTATCATCAAGCTATACTCCCAGTCACCATTTTATTGGTTTTGAGCTATGTGAAGTATTCTAATGTCTGTTATTGAAAAGAACTATATATTTGTAATTTTGAGCATGAAACCTATTATTATTTTATTTGTTTTTATAAAAAACACATACTTTCAGTGCCAAGTGCCCGGCATTTTAAAATGTTGAGTTGAAAGTTTTGTAAAAATATTTCAAGCATGGCTTGGGTGTTTTTTTTGTTTTTTTTTTTCCCCCCAAGGAAGGCTTCAGACTTGGTTTTATTGAGCGTCTGGTGTTTTGGTTTTCAAGGTGGAGTATAAGAAGGATCTAGAAAATAGTAAAGGTCACAGCATCAACTACTGTGAGACACCGCAGTTCAGGAATGTGAGCAAGATCTCAAAATTCACCAGTGATGTGAGTTGAGTTGATGATACCTAAGTATTTGGGCATCTTTTGTGAGCTTACCTTCTAGATCTCTTAAGAGATGATTTTTTTGTGACCTTATCCCTGAGTCTTGGAGGAGCATGCCATCCCAAACACCAGTACCTAGAAGTTTTGATTGTTTGCCTGCTGGGATTGGTCTGCGTATTGTCAAATGCTGTCACCTACCCTGACCTCCTATTTCTTCCCTTTGTGTAATTTTGAGTCTCCAGGAAAGGACCTGTCCTCTGTGTTCTTTTTTTAAAAATTTTAACTTTAATATTTATTTCTTTGAGAGAGATTGAGAATGAGAGAATGCGTGTGCCAGGGCCTCTGGCCATGCAAACAAACTCCAGATGCATGTGCCACCTTGTGAATCTGGCTTTATGTGGGTACTGGGGAATCAAACCTAGGTCCTTAGGCTTTGCAGGAAAGCACAATAACTGCTGAGCCATCTCTCTAGCCCCTCTCTTATTTTATTTTTTAATATTTTTATTTTATTTTATTTATTATAGAGAAGGAGAGGGAGGGAGACTGAGAATGGGCATGCCATGGCCTCTAGCCTCTGCAAACAAACTCCAGATGCATGTGCCATGCATGTGCATCTGGCTTACATGGGTACTGGGGAATTGAACCTGGGTTCTTAGGCTTCACAGGCAAGCACCTTAACCACTAAGCCATCCCCCCGGCCCCTCTCTGTTCTTTTCATTCTGTGTAGCATGGGATCTGCTTCTGGTGATGAATGTTAGTGAGGGAGCCCGACTGAGCGTGATGCATTCCTTTTCAATGTGACTTTGCACTTTGTAGTTAACACATGATCTCACTGAGCCCTCACAACCATCCAGGGAGCTGCCATTACTTTCCCATCCTGCATATGACCAGACATATGCCAGGGTCACATTTCAAAATTTGGACATTCTTGGAGAAGTTTTGAAGGGATCCATTCCATTTTGATTGTCTTTTTCTTTGATGAGTGATCTTTGGGATATAATTCATTGCTACACATGGTGTCCATAGTGACTGATTTTTTTTTATTTCATAAAATTGGACAAACCTCACATTTTATTCTTCATATATAGCTATCCCTCAATACCCATCCCTTAGTACCCCTCTTAGCTGATACAAAATTCTCAGCTACCAAAGTTACTTATAACTTCATATACACTTTAAATCATCTCTAGATTACTTATAATATCCAACACAATGATATATATATGTATATAGCTATTATGCTGAATTTTTTAAGGAACAATGACAAAAAAGTCAGCACATGTTTAGTACAGATGCAACCTTGTTTAGTGAACATTTTCAACCTGTAGTTGGTTGAATCCCTGCATATGGATCCCATGGATACAGAGGACTGACTGTATTTAGAGCTGGAGGTAATATATAGAGTGCTTCTACCAGCTGCTGCCCAGGGCCTGTGGAAGCTGACGATACAACCCATGCTTCTCCATTGATTGTCTATTGACAAGCTCCACACTCTCAGGATAAATTATCACAATAGAGAAACCTGGTAAATTTAAATTTGAAAATGTAAAAGCAAACAAACCAACATCCAGTCTGCTTGGTGCTCCCATTGCCCATCAGACCCTCTGTCACTATGTGCTTGTCTGCCTGTCTTACTCCAAGTTCTTGTGCTTGCTTGAAATTTTTAAGCTGTTAAAAAAAAAGTTTGCTTCTTTTTTTTTTTTTTTAAATTCAGTAGTTGAATCATTAGTCCATTCAGATGAGCAATTTCTCTTGAACTAGTTAGGAAGTTTTCATTGAAGGTTTTATATTTCCATGCAGAATAAATATAAAGAAAACTACCAGAACCAGATGCGAGGCCACTATGAAGGAGTTGGCATGGACAGACGCACCCTCCATGCTCTCAAAGTTGGCAATCTGGCTAGCAACGTGAGTGTTTTGTGTGAAGACCTGTGGGAGTCAACTCAGCTGTGTCTTTGTGTGTGTGGTGTGGTATGGTGTGTTGTGTGTGTGTGTGTGTGTGTGTGTGTGTGTGTGTGTGTACATGGGAAGGCAAATGGACAACCTTTGGTGTTTGTCCTCAGGAATGTTACCCACCTTTTTTGGGACAGAGTCTTTCACTGGCCTGTAAATCATCTAATTAGGCTAGGCTGGCTGACCAGGGACCCAGGGATCTGACCGGTGACTCTCTTCACCTCCCCAGCGATCATAAGCACCTATCACCGTACCTTAGTGAGGGTTCTGTGGACTCAACTCAGGTTCTCACACTTGCAAGGGAAGCACTTTACCAACTGAACAATCTCTCTACCCCAATTTTTCAAACTCCCTTTAAAAAATATTTGTGTTCTGATCTGCAAAGACAGACCCATACAGATTTCTAAATGTTAACCAATACAACCAAAGATTTGTAAAAAAAAAAAATAGAATAAAATAAAAACTCAAGTATTTCAGAGGCTCCATTTCTTTTAAATCTATTTATTTTATTTTATTTATTTTTTAAATTTTATTTATTAGAGACAGAGAGAGGAGGAGAGACAGAGAGAATGGGCATGCCAGGGCCTCTAGCCACTTCAAACAAACTCCAGACACATGTGCCACCATGAACATCTGGCTTATGTGGGAACCAGAGAATAGAATCTGGGTCCTTAGGCTTTGCAGGCATGTGCTTTAACTGCTAAGCCATCTGTCCAGCCCAATATTCCATTTTTTAATCTTAGTTTTCTATAATTGATCCAGCATGATAAAAATTATCTGAAAGATAAAGAGAAATGGATGAGTACAATTTCTATTTGAAATTGTTTGGGATCCCAAAGCATTTGTGACATATTTGGAGTTGATATATTGGTTGGAAAGTTTATTTACTCATTGCATTTATTGATGATACACTGTGGTCCAGCACAGTAATGACATAGCCAAATCAATTAGGAGTCTATTAATTTCTTTTCCTCCATCAATCCAGTTCACAGGTTTGCAAATCTTGGAAATAAAGAATCTTTAAAGAAAATTTATTTCATATTTAAAATATATAAGTGTTTTATCTTCCTGGGACATCAGATTTTACTGTCAGAAAAAAATTGAAATATTGTAGAGATTTGTGTGAGTGTGTGTATGAGATGGATGTGTCTAGCATTTATATGATGTATATGCACATATATGCATGTGTATGTCAGATGTATATGTCTCTGTATGTGATATATATGTGTGTGTGTGTGTAGTTGTGTATACTTTATGCACACAAGGACAGAGACCAGAATACAATATCACTCTTCTGCATTGTTTTCTTGAGCCCAGTGCTGCCATCTTTGGACAGAGTGGCTGACCACCAAGCTCCATTGATTTTCCTGTCTCTGTCCATTTCAGGACTGGGTTACAGGGGGGCATGGCCAATGCTGGGCTTCTTATATGGACACTCCTGGTCAAACTCAGATCTTCATGCTTGCCCAACAAGTATTCTTACCCAATGAGCCACTTTCCCAGCACTGTTCTGCAGACTTTAATTTTTCATTTATTTTCTTGGAGTTGGCCAAGAAGTACTTCCATTATATACCCGTGTGTAGCAGACCGCTTCAGGTTCGCTGAGATGAACTTCCAGGCCAGGCACAGTTAGGGAAGGAAAGGATTTATTGAAGCTTACAGATCCAGGGGAAGTTCCATAATGGCAGAAGAAGTTTGCTCCATCTTAAAGGAGCAAGCAGAGAGAGAGAGAGAGAGAGAGAGAGAGAGAGAGAGAGAGAGAGAAGTCCCAAGCCAAAAGCCACACCACACAGTACACTTCAGGACTCCTGCAAGGCACACCTTGCATATCTTTAGATTCTAATCTCAAACCCATCACCACCACCACACCTTAGGGCTAGACTGCCCAGTGACACCTCCTCCAGCCAGGTAGCTGCAGATCCAAACTACAAACTAATAAAACACTGAATATACTGGGGGATGGGGGAGGCATCTATTCAAACTACCACACCATCTAAGTTCTCATTTTTAACAAAAATGAGGAGTCTCATAATTTAAAAAGAAAGATAAAATAAACGTGTTGCAGATGGAAGTTAACTAATTTTGGACTAATTAAGAAGAATTCAAATTAGTTAAAGGCAAAAGTGTGAACATAATGTAATTTCCTTAGAGGTGATGAATGTGAATTAATTTTGTTTCTGGCTATTTAAAAGTATTTCTTATGATATTCAAATCTGGTCAAGAGAAAGAGGGGGTTGAATTCTCTTTCTTTGGGCTTCAGGTTGCCTACAAGGCTGACTACAAGCATGACATTGTGGACTACAACTACCCAGCCACCCTTACTCCAGCCTATCAAACAACAATGAAGCTGGTTCCCTTGAAAGATGTAAGTCCCACATTGATGACCCCTTCGCTTGTTCACTTGACACTTCATTCCTGTAGAGTGAGTGAAGAAGAAACCCTTCCATCCACTGACAGATGGTTCTAGAGAATAGGAAACGGGGACTGGTCTTCCCCAAGAAGTCCATTCGTGCAAGGTTGGAAACTTGCCTTTTCTTCTTCTGTTTTTCCTTTCTTCTTTCCTTTTATTTTATTTTATTTTTGGCATGTGTAGTATGTATGTGTACATATGCATGTGCCACATGTGTATGTGTGTAGAGGCCAGAGGAGAGTGTGGGTGTCCTTCCTTCTCTACCTCCCTGCTACATTGTTTCCCTGAGATAGTCTCTCATTGACCCTGGAGTGGACATTGTCTCAGCCAGATTGCCTGACCAGTGAACCCAGTGATTCTTCAACCTTCCCCACACAGAACTGGGGTTACAGGCATGCCTGACCACGCCCAGTTTGTTTTTATGTGGGTGCTGGGCGTTAAATGGAGGCCCTCATGCTTGTGTAGTGAGTGTTTTCACCACAGAGCCCCAAAACTTTTTTTAAATAAAGTTTTTAATTTTTTTAAAAATTGTATTTTTATTTATTTATTTATTAGAGACAGAGAGAGGGAAAAAGAGAGAAGAAGAGTGAGAACGGGCACACCAGGGCCTCCGGCCATTGCAAAGGAACTCCAGACGTGTGCGCCCCCCCTTGTGCATCTGGCTTACGTGGGACCTGGAGAATCGAACTGGGGTCCTTAGGCTTCACAGGCAAACGCCTTAACTGCTAAGCCATCTCTCCAGCCCAAAACTTGGGTTTTTGATGTAAAAATGTGGACAACTCTGACTTTGTTTTCAAAATGTCTTAAAGTTCAGTTTCTCCTCTTAGAATTTGGAGGGTTACATCTGCTGGGCACATTTATAGTAATTGTTCCATAACAATGATGACTCTTAAAAAGAAAATCTGGCATCCAGCATGTTTAAGAGGGAATGGAGTAAAATGAAATGAATATAAGTTGAGCATATTGGTAAAAATAGATAGATTAGCTAGGTGATAGGTAGATACATCCCTTAATGGTTATAGCAGTGGGTTTATTTATGGTTTGACATCCCAAACAAAATAATGCAACTGAGTAAATTAATTGTTTTGTGGTCACAAGAGTTTTACTATGTGTTTTCTATAGAAAATATAGAAAAGTACAAAGAAAAAGGTAAAAAGTCATATACTGTTTTAGAAATCAGTTGGTGTCATAGTTCTTAGAGAAGGCAATCTGCAGTCAGGAATTTAGCAAATCACTCTGCTACAGCTTCATTTTCTTTGAGGGTTAGCACAATTCCACTGACTTGGGTTTTCCTTCTGGTAGATAGGTCCTCACGTCTCTCTCTCTCTTTCTCTCTTTTTGGTTTTTTCATTTTTTGGTTTTTCAACATAGGGTCTCACTCTGGCCCAGGCTGACCTGGAATTCACTATGTAATCTCAGGGCGCCCTCAAACTCATGGAGATCCTCCTACCTTTGCCTCCCGAATGCTGGGATTAAAAGCGTGTGCCACCACACCCGGCACGTCTCTTTTTTGCTCAGAGTAGGAGCAATGGGGTTCCGCTAGGGCTAAGACAGTGGCCAGGACCTTGAGGGACAATAGTGGCCAAACATTAGTCTACTGAGGGGAAGGGGATTTTCAAAAGTGTAATGAGCCAGGGAATGGGAAGTCATAGGGTATAAGGGGCCACTATGTTTCTTATCCTTTTTCCAGGAAGTTTTGCTGGGTTGGCTTGCTCATTTCACTTTAATGAGACTCAAACTTAAGCTCAGCCACTGCTGAAGTTCCTTCCTTTCTTTTTTCTTTTTTAAATATTTGTAAATTTTTTAGATTATTTATTTGAGAGAAAGAGACAGATATGTAGAGAGAATGAGTGTGCCAGGGCCTCCAGCCACTCCAGATGCATGTGTCACCTTGTGCATGTGGCTTACATGGGTTCTGGAGAGTCGAACCTGGGTCCTTATGATCACAGGCAAGCGCCTTAACCACTAAGCCATCTCTCCAGCCCTTCCTTTCTTTTTTTGACTCCAGACATTACCTAGGACACTTACCAGCTACAAACAAAACCATGAGTATGTGCTTTTGCAGTAGAATTGTGGAAACAAAACCTGATCAACAGTACAGACACAATGAGATTGATCCCAGCAGCTAAGTCTTTCCACTGGAACGTGGTCTGCTAATTGGTATTTGTAGGCTCAAACTGCATACTTGATATGTAGCCAGCCAGAATGAAACTCGACAGAAATAGACATATTGAGTTTAGGGATAGCTTCTAAACTGGCAGCATGTGAGCCACATCCAGTCCCAGAAATACTTTTTGCTTGTGTGCATGCATGTATGATGTATGTACATGTATGTATACAGATGCACATGCCCTATATTCATGCATGTGGAGGCCAAAAGAGAACATCAGGCATCTTCCTCTATACTCAACCTCATATTTCTTTGAGACAGAGTCTTTCTCTGGATGCAGAGCTGCTGGTTTTGCTCAGACTGACCAGAGAGCCCCAGTGATTCTCTAGTCTCTGCTCACCACAGGACTGGGGTTATGGGGATGTATGGCCATATCCAGGTTTTGTTTTGTTTGTTTGTTTTGTTTTTTTGTTGTTTTGTTTTTCGAGGTAGGGTTTCACTCTAGTCCAGGCTGACCTGGAACTCACTCTGTATTCTCAGGGTGGCCTTGAACTCCCTGCGATCCTCCTACCTCTCGAGTGCTGGGATTAAAGGCATGAGCCACCATGCCCGGCTCCAGCTTTTTTTTTTTTTTTTTTTTAATTTAAAGTATTTTATTTTTATTTATTTGACAGAGAAAGAGGGAGAGAGAGAAAGAGAGAGAGAGAGAGAGAGAATGGGTGCACCAGGGCCTTCCAGCCACTGCAAACGAACTCCAGACGTGTGGGTCCCCTTGTGCATGTGACTAACGTAGATCCTGGGGAATCGAACCTGGGTCCTTTGGCTTTGCAGGCAAATGCCTTAACTGCTAAGCCATCCCTCCAGCTCCATATCCAGCTTTTTATGTGGGTGCTATGGAGTCCATCTTGGTGGTCTACAGCCCGGGAGGCCCTCATGTTTGTGTGGCAAGCTCTCTTACCAGCTGAGCCATCTCCCCAGTCCCCAGAAGAGTTGATTTGTGTCTGTCACACAGCTTCCATTTAAAAACTCTAACCATTATATGGAAGTGTGGACACATAAATCATTAATATTTTCACAGCTTTTTAGCTTTTCAAGTTTTCATTAGCATATATTAATTATATGTAATAAAGTGTTTCGTTGTGGCATTTGCATATATGTAAATGGTATACTTTGCTTATATTCACCCCCATCACCCTTTCTTTACCATCTTGTCTATCTCCCATTCCCACTGATGCCCAAGGTTGAAAACTGTGGAGAAAGTTCTAGTTCTTCCAGGGCAGTAATTGTGTAGGATTGCAAGGTGTGTGATCTAGTGTACCACGCCTTCGTGGATCTGATACAAGCTTGCGTTTACCATCCCCAGTGTAGGGACTTGAATATTCAGGAAGGCTGAGGAGCTCATTGTCAAGAGCATTGTGATCTCACCATCTGGTAGCCTTAAAGGTGGTAAAATAGCTATGAAATTAAAAGAAGCATGGGTCGTTAATGAGCAAGCATTCCTTTAGACAGATTTTTATAAGCACTAATAGAATTACAATGAGTTGCTATCTTTAGCAAACAACCCCTTTAGAATGTAGATTGAAGCCATGGCCAAGCATTTGTGATGTTGCAAAGTTGTGATTAATCATGAAGAATGTTAATTCTGTCCTGCAGTGAAAAGTAATTGTGCTCAGTGACATAATTAGTGCAGAATTATCAGGAAGGAATGTGCCATTTAAAAAATATATGGCTTTTGTGACATTTTATCATGCATAATTCTGAATTCTAATAGACTCTATTATGAGTTGATAATTTTTCCCTCTGAATTAATGCATTAGGAAGTCACAGTGCTCTAATGTCATTAATAGTTGACACTGAAATGGTTTTCTGTTTCCTAGTTCTCCCCTGTATACTCACAACACACAGAAACTTTTCTCCTTGAATTATTCATGAAAAAGCACAAAGTGATGCTATCCTTTACTCCAAACCCAACACAATAATCTGTGGCCCAGTGCTAGAAGCACTCTACTATCCCTGGGTCCCATTCTAGAGGTTAGGTTAACAGGCATTTGTGTAGGCCTGGAATGCATTTCCCTGTCTTCATGAGGTAGGCTCTGGCTATGGAAAAGGCCTTTTCCTTCTACGAAGTAATAAGGAATAGTCCCAAACACACCAGGCATCCCAGATTTCTGGAGCATAGACTCAAGAGAATCACACAGGAGCCACCTTGTGAGATAGACACCTTGGATTCTAACACAGCTTCTCCCCTTTACTAGCTAGGTGATCTTCAGCAAATGTCTTTCGGTCTCTGTACCTCAGTGTCTGCATTACAAAGTAGGGATAGTCATAGCTTGAAGGATTAAATGAGTTAGGATGCAGGAAGCATTTGGAATAGTGACAGGCACCTAGTAAGGGCCCTGTGTTGGTGATTTATTAGCTGCTGTTGTGATAGGCAAGGAAGACGGGAGTGCGGGGAAGGATTGGTATATACAAGCTGAGCTGGCGACCACTGGATCCAGCGTGGCCCCTAGGGATGTTTTCCTTGTGTCACTGGATTTTAAAAATATTGACTTACAGGCTAAGGATATGGATCAGTTGGTAGAGTGCTTACCTGCCTGCACAGAGTCCTGGCTTCAATCTCTAGGACCACATACACAAGCTTTGGTAGTGAATTCCTGCAATCCTAGTACCTGGAAGGTGAAAGTAGAAGGATCAGTACTTCAAAGTCATCCTTGAATGCATGACAAATTTGAGGGTAGCCTGGACTACATGATACACTGTTTCCAAAAAAAAGTAACTTTAAAGCCAGTTTTGGTGGTGCATGCTGGTAGGATATTTGCTGAACAGGTGGAGGCAGGAGGATCAGGAGTTCAAGGCCAGACTGGGCGCCATATTAAAAAGAATAATTTTAAAATTATTGGCTTACTTTCCAGTCCTTCAGATTTATAGTAGTTTACATAATGACATGGATTTATGGTTTCTTTGTAGTATCTGGAGAAGAGGGCTATCCTGAGTCCCACACTGATGCACAGTCATCATTTCCTGGAGCTGGGAGGGACAGTCCCCACCCTTTACTATGTCTTCAACAGTGAAGCTGGGCATTAATCCTTGCTCCCAGTTGGTGGTCATGATCCCATAGGCACCAGTGATCTTGAGGTTCCACAATCCCTAGATGGACTATCATGTATGCAAGGCAGCCAGTGTAGCTGAAGGCAGATAGAGAAGGGCACAGAGAAGAAAGGGTGAGACATTGTGGTGGTGGCCGAGGTGGGGGTCCCTGGGAAGGGCAGAGCAGCTGCAAGAGGATCAGGCCAGATGCCGTGGGGGAGATCCGTGTTGAGAGTGCCATAGGTAGTGGGGATGCGGACTCTGGATCTGAAGCTGCCACACACTATGGGTCACCAGGTAGAGTCATGGGCCTTAGGCCATCAGAGTCATGAAATCTGTGGGGGAAGGCATTTAATGATGATCTGGCCCAGCTGGCTCCTTTGTGTGGACAGGCTCAGTGTTCTGAAAAAAAATGCATCAGTTTGAGGTCCTGGGAGCAAGGATTCATTTAAGAGATCTATGTGGCTTTCTCTCTCTCCCCAAATAAATAATATTTTTAAAAATGAGGCTGGAGAGATGTCATAGAGGTTAAGGCACTTTTCCAGCAAAGCCAAAGGACCCAGGTTTGATTCCCAGAACCCTCATAAGCCAGATGCACAAGGTGGTGCATGTGTCTGGAGTTTACCTGCAGTGGCTGGATACCTGGCATGCCCATTCTCTCTCTCTCTACCACTGTGCCTCTCTCTCTCTCAAATAAATAACAAATTTTTTTTTAAAAATATCTGTATGGGCACAGCTATGTCCAAGTTTTCTTCCTCTGCATGGACTCTCATGACCATTGAAAGAACGAATGAATGAACCAATGGGTGAATGAAAGAGGTCAGGCAGGTTGATAGGTAGTTAGGAATGAGTTTACTTCCTCCACTTTTTCCTGGAATTTGGGCTCATGGTATGAAATTATGAAAGAGACATGGGTAAGCCACCGCCTCACCCTCTTTGCATTCACCCTAGCCCTCCTTCCCCCCAGGAGGTTTCTGGGGTCCTTGTTCCAGCCCCCTCTTCTATTTCCTCAGGCCAAGCCTGTGTGTGTGTGTTTATGTGTGTGCAGGTGTGTATATATGCACGTGTGTCAGTGGCCAGAGGACAATCTCAGGTGTTGTTCCTGGGTGCTGTTCACTTTTGTGAGACATGGTCCCTCACTGGCCTGGAGCTTGTCTAATTAGGCTAGACTAGCCAGCCAATGAGCCCCAGGGATCTGCCGACTCCTTCTGTCCAGCACTGGGGTTGCAAGCATTTGGACTGGGTCACACCACTGCTTTGTTTTTTTCAAATGTGGATTCTGGAACCTGAACTCAAGTCCTCGTGCTCTCAGAGCAGGTGATTTACCAATTGAGCCAGCTCCCTAGCCCTTCATTTTTCTCTGTTTTAAACAGGGTTTTTTGTGAAGTGATTAGACATATGTGGAAAAATACATTAAGTCTAGGCACCTTGAATTTTCACAATGACCCTGTGCCCATTTTCATTGGGAGTGAGCCCAATAATGGAGTTCCTGGGACAGAGGGTTTGCGTATGTGCCCAAACGGCAAATGGTTTCCAAGCAGTGGTCCCAATCTTCACTTCTGCCAGCAGCATTGAGTTTCCAGATCCTTTATCTATGCCAACACTTACATTATCAGTAATCTTACCTCTCTGCCTGTGGGTGGGTGTGGAAGACTACCCCCGTGTGCTTTTTACAGTGTGTGTCTCTGGTTAATAATGTGGACAAGCACCTTTCCTGTGACCCTGGTCATTGAGTTGATCTCTGGGACACATTGCCTGTTCATGCCATGTGTCAATCAATGGTTTCCTATCGGTTGGCTCAGAGTGTCTGTTTATTGTCCAGTTGGGATTTTTTTTTCATTCTGTTTTCTAGTTATTTGAGAATCACTACATGGGTAGAGAAGAGAGCCAAGCATGTCTTAGAGACAGGGGAGAGTGACAGTTTCCTGTTCCTGTTTTACCCAGGTCAACTACAGGCAGAGCATCGACAAGTTGAAGTACAGCTCGGTGACCGATACGCCACAGATTGTTCAAGCCAAAATCAATGCCCAGCAACTGAGCCACGTAGGTGACCCGCTTCTCCTCGCTGGGATGTGGGAATCTTGACTTCTGGTCTCTGTTGAGTGTCAACCCTGCCTACAGCAAAATGTCTAACACTGCAGCAAGTTAAGACATGTCTTGCAAACTCGCCAATCCGAGTGTGCCTTTGAGTCATTTTATTTTTCACTTGACTTATTCGATCTATTAATTTTAAACATCCCCTCAACTATAAATTTCCTTGTATGAGGCCTTTTACAAAAATTCCTTCTCAGAAATGAGTCTCAGGGGAAAATGGGAAAGAGAATATTTTTCCCCCAACTTCTCCTTCTGCCCACATAAAAACCCTGTGTACTGCATAGGTAGTATGTATGTCTTTTAAATCCAACAGGTGAATTACCGAGCTGACTATGAGAAAAATAAGTTGAATTACACATTGCCGCAGGATGTGCCTCAGCTGGTAAAGGCCAAGACTAATGCTGAACTCTTTAGTGAGGTGAGCAAGAGTGTGTGGGGGGGGTGAAGCAGTGCCGGTTATGTATAGATGTCGAAATAAAGATACCGGGCTGGGGCTGGAGAGATGGCTTAGCGATTAAGGTGCCTACCTCCTAAACCTAAGAACGCTGGTTCCAATCTCCAGGTCCCACGTTTATCCAGATGCAAAGTGATGCAAGGGCGCAATGCCACACTTGACCACAAGGGGGCGCACACATCTGGATTTTGTTCACTGCTTGAGTGCCCATCTCTGTCTGTCTTCTGTCTCTCTCCAAAAAAAAAAAAAAAAAAAAAAAAAAAAAAGATACCAGGCTGATCAAGAAAGTAGAGAATATTCTGTTCCTAAGAGAAGTGCCCCTAGGATATCCATCACCATGGGGATGGGGTGGTCATAGCATAGCAATTCTTGTTGTGTGAGCCTGTTGCTATCTTCCTGGTGAATTCTAAGTGGTGACCTTGTGTGTGGGGGGGAAATTTGAACATCAAAGTCTTCTGGCATCACTAGTGGGCTGTGAGGAGGTTTCTCATTCTCAATGGGATGTATAAGGCAGAAGAAGAAAGAAACAGGAACTATCTTTTTTGAATTTTTATTTATTAATTTGAGAGAGAGAGAGAGAGAAAGAAAAGAAGCTGAGAGAGAGATTGGGTACACCAGGGTCTCTAGCCACTGCAAATGAATTCCAGATGCATGTGCCACCTTGTGCATCTGGCTTACATGGTGGTGGAGGGGAGTGGGGGAATTGAACCTAGGTCCTTTGGCTTTGCAGGCAAGAACCTTAGCTGCTAAGCCATCTCTTCAGCTTTCCAGGAACTAATATATTTTGCAAGCCTGTTTTATACTGAGGCAGGTGATAAAGAGGATAGTAGGATGTATGTTATATTACATGGTATAATATAATAAATATAATACAATATATATAATATGTCATTCAAATAACCAGTATAAACTATTGTAAGGATATAGTTGGTAGCATGGGCTTTGATCTCAGACAGATCTGGCTTCAAATGTTGGCTTGGCTACTGGTTGGAGAGATGACTTAGCAGTTAAGGTACTTGCTTGTGAAACTTAAGGACCCAGGTTCAATTCCCCAGGACCCATGTAAGCCCGATGCATAAGGCGGCACATACATCTGGAGTTCATTTGCACTGGCTAGAGGCCCTGGTGTGCCCTTTCTCTCTCTCTAGCTACCTCTTTCTCTCTCAAATAAATAAATTAATTTAAAAATATATTTTTTAAAGTGTTGGCTTGGCTACTTTTTCCCTGTGGACCTTAGGTGCGCTCTTTAACTCCCAGAGTCTCCGGGCTGGATGTGAGGGCCTGCACTGAGTGAACAGACAACATTTAGGAAAGACCCACAGGCAGTAGCTGTAACTCGCACGGCAGTATCAACACCTACATCTTGGTGTCAGTTTACCAGTTTAGGCTTGTTTTCATACACTACATACAATTTACTGTCTTAGTCCTGAGAATAATAACATGTGCATTTTATAAATGTTCATCTATAGCTGTAGCTGCCCAAAGATACAATAAGCGTGTGAGGAGGGCCACATAGGTTTTGTCTTTGTCCTAACCTCTTGTCACTGCTCCGAGTGGCCCCACATCTATGGAATCAATGAACTGTATTAATATTAACCATTATCATTGTATCATAACAGCCAGGACACTGGCCTGAAAAATAATTGAAGAAACCAACTTTGCTTTTGAGAAAATTCCTCTTCAGATTTTGGCCAAAATTTGCAGTGACTTCCTGTTCACTGTTTTTTTTTGTTTGTTTGTTTTTTGTTTTTGTTTGTTTGTTTGCAGGTTAAGTACAAAGAAGGCTGGGAGAAGACAAAGGGGAAAGGATTTGAGATGAAGCTGGATGCCATGTCTCTGTTGGCCGCCAAAGCCTCCGGGGAGCTTGCTAGCAATGTAGGTTTCCTCTCATTAACTCAGAGATGCATAAGGAACGGTTCCAATGAGACACCAGTGGTCCTGCTGGAGAAAATAATGACTGGTAACCCTGTAAACAGCAGAGTGCTTTAATCTTCCTCTGGATTTGGGAAAGACTGAGAGGTGTTTTGCAGAACAGTTCTCTTTGCACTTGTTAAACCAGAGCCCCTCAGATGGCAAAGTTGCTCTGTCGCTCACCGTAGACTTTCTTCTTTCTCTCAAGATTAAATACAAAGAAGAATATGAGAAAACAAAAGGCAAAGTCCTGGGAACAAGCGACTCGAAGCTTCTGCACTCCCTGCAGGTGGCCAAGATGAGCAGTGAGGTAAAAACTTTCTCTGGCTCCCAGTTCCTTACTTATAACTGTGTTACTTTAAAACTTTCTCCTGGGCCTCTCTCTCTCTCTCTCTCTCTCTCCATACACACACACACACACACACACACACACACACACACACACACACATATATATATATGTGCTTCTACTTGCAGCTCTTTTCTTTCTGAGCTTATATAAGAAGTCTGTTTGATTTCTCTTTTATTTATTTATTTATTTACTTATTTATTTATTTGAGAGAAAGAGGCAGAGAGAGGGAGAGAGAGAATGGACATACCAGGGCCTCCAGCCACTGCAAACGGATTCCAGATGCATGTGTCCCCTTGTGCATCTGGCTTACATGGGTCCTGGAGAATTGAACCTTGGTCCTTTGGCTTTGCAGGCAAACACCTTAACCACTAAGCCATCTCTCCAGCCCCTATTTGTTTTCTTTATTTTTGCCAAAGCATATTATTGTTTAGAAGCAGATGGTGAGCATGGCCTTGCGGATGGCCACATCTTCTGATCAAGACACAAAGGTGTTTGCTAACAGATGTTTACCGATTACTTACTCTGGGCGGAATGCTGTACAAGGCTCTGGAGCCTGGAGAATGAGCAGCGCATATCACCTTTGTCCTCCGTGGAGCTTAACTTGCATGCAAGCATGCCTTGGTCCCCTTTCTGTTGCTATAACAGAATGCCTGAAGTGGGAAATTTATAGAGAAAGAGGGAGGTTAGTTTGGGCATAGCTGCACCTAGTAAGGGCCTCATGTTGCATGAGGTGAAATAAAAAAAGTAAAGGTGGGTGGGAGAGATGGCTTAGTGGTTAAGGCACTTGCCTGCGAAGCCTAAGGACCCATGTTTGACTCCCTAGATCCCACATAAGGCAGACGTACAAGGTGACACATACATAAGGTTGCACATGCACACAAGGAAGCATATACGTCTGGAATTCAATTACAGTACCTGGAGGCCCTGGTGCACTGATTCTCTCTCTCTCACTTTCTCATACAAAATCCTGGTCTGTTGGGCTTACCTCAAAAAAAAAAAAAAAAAAAAAAAAAAGAAAAAGAAAAGAAATATAAAGGCAAGTGGGATCATGCAAAATTAGTGAGAACGTGAGCTGTCTTGCTTTGCTTTATAACCCACTGTTCTTATGATAATTAATCCCGTCCTATAAGCATGAGCACTGATATTTTCATCAGGGCTCAGCTCCCATGACACAAACACCTCCCATTTGGCTCTACCACCACCACCACCACCATCTTCGGCATTAAGGAGTTTCAGTGGGGCATTCATATTGAAGCCATAGCTGGACTTTTAGGTCAAGTGTTTAGTTGAACGTTGAACTAATGTTCTGGATGAATCATGCGAACCCACACACACACACACACACACACACACACACACACACACACACACACGATATTAAAAGTATTTGCCAAACAACTAGGGCATCCCAGGCTCCAAGCAATATGAACGTTGTTACTTAACTAACGGTAATGACTAGAGATTAACCTTGGTAAATGCCACTCATCAAAGGAAAGAAAGGTTGGCCATTGGGAGTTCTGCTAGAAGAGATACCCGTGGTTGTCAATCAAGTCTTCTCTGCCAATGCAGAATAGGCATAAAGGACAAATGGCCATTGACTTCCCATTCTATACTGCCTGTCCAAGCTATGGGGTCAGCTTATGCAGCTCAGCTGGAAGAACTGATCATAATTACTACCTGACAGGTCATTAAGGGGCCGGGGCTCAAGTGGAATAAAGGAGTTAGCACCTGGGTCACCATGCTGGATGTGTCACAGAACACACCCTGTGAAACACACAGTCATGAAGCCTAAGGAGGCATTGAGATGGGCATGGTGGCACACACCTTTAATCCCAGCATTCAGGTGGCAGAGATAGGAGGATCACCGTGAGTTTGAGGCCACCCTGAGACTACATCATGAATTATGAATTCCAGGTCAGCCTGGGATAGAGTGAGACCCTACCTTGAAAAACCAAAAAACAATTTTAAAAATTAAAAAAAAAAGAGGCATTGAGAATTGAGCTTTGAGTTAAACAGACAACAGATCAATATCTTGTATTTGTAATGTGATCCAATGTGAACCACAAAGACTGTGTTTGCCCCAAACCGTATGAATGCCAGGGATAGTCGAGCAAAGGTAGAGAGACCCTGGTACTCTTATGATCTGGTGCCATATTCTCCCTATTGTTGCCTGCTACCTCTCCCCACCATACCCTCACCACTCTTGTCATCACCATCATCACCATCATCACTACCATCCCTGTTGTCACCACCGCCACCAGCACCCCAGCCGTTATGACTGTTACCATCACCATCATCACCACTACCACAATGTATGTTGACACCATTGTCACCACCATCACTATCACTGTAATTGCCACCATCACCCCATCACCATCAGTTATCCCTGCTTCCATCATCACCACGGTGGCCCCCATTACTACCATCATCACCAAACCACCCTCACCATGCATTCGCCACTAACACGTGTTTCTTGCACGCGACAGCCCCCTTCCCTGAGCACCTTTCTGTGAGTATTCCATTCAACATCTGTTGCAGTCAGGTTCGCATTGCTGGCAGGAATCACCCGACCAAGAGAGGCTTTTGGGGGAAAAAAGGGTTTATTTTGGCTTATAGGCTTGAGGGGAAGCTCCATGATGGCAGGGAAAACGATGGCATGAGCAGAGGGTGGACATAACCCCCTGGCCAACATAAGATGGACAACAGCAATAAGAGAGTATGCCAAAAACTGGCATGGGGAAACTGGCTATAATACCCATAAGCCCGCCCCCAACAATACACTGCCTCCAGGAGGCATTAGTTCCCAAATCTCCATCAGCTGGGATCAAAGCATTCAGAACATCTAAGTTTATGGAGGAACACCTAGATCAAGCCACCACAACATTGCAGCCATTCCCTTGAGAAAAATGAGGCCTAAAGGAGGTGATAGAACTTTCCAGAGGTTGCATAGTTGGCAAAGGACAGATCAGGTTTGAAGTTAGGCTTGTTTGGCTCTGCAGCTCACACTTTGGTGTTCTGGACCTTAAAGCCTCTGCAGAAAGCACAGATAGAGTCTTTCTCCTGGCACAGCCATTTGAAAAGAGTTAGGATGGGTGAGAGTCAGGGTGGTACACAGCACCACCAGTAGAGCTCCCTGGGCGACATTGCCTTACAGAGCAAAGACTGGTGTCACGCCTTTCTGACAAAAAGAAAGTCTTATTGTCCAGGGTGTCCATTTCTCCCCAGTGCTCCAGAGGCCCTCCCATGCTCTCACACCACTCCTGCAAGAACAGTCTTTAGTGCATAATGAGCCTTGTTTGATGCATTGCAGGTTGAATACAAGAAAGGCTTTGAAGAGAGTAAGAGCCACTTTCACTTGCCCATGGACATGGTGAACCTCAGGCATGCTAAGAAGGCCCAAGCTCTTGCCAGTGACTTGGACTACAGGAAGAAACTGCACCGATACACTGTGCTCCCTGAAGACATGAAGACTCAGTGGGCCAAGAAAGCCTATGGGCTTCAGAGCGAGGTGAGGGCTCACTCCCCGCCAGCTGTCCCGCACATCATGAAATTAGATATGCGCCCAGAGTGATCTGGAACCTGTGCAGGAGTCTGCTACATAGGTCAGAGGATGAGGAAGAACCAGAGATGTGCTGGTTCCAGAGAGCCAAGATGACTAAGAATCAGGATGAGCCTGGCTCGTGGCCTTCATGAAAGTCACGATGGCTGGTAATGGGCACAGGCAAAGAGGAAGCAAATATTGGTCAAAAAATCCAAGAAAACTTTTTTTTTTTTAGGTCAGATTTTAGCACTAAAGTAGAGCAAGTTCTTCTTGGTAACTAGGCAGGAGGGGACCCAATGGCTTCACCTTCCATTGAAAGACCAACCTGGCCATAAAACAGAAAGGAGCCTTTTTCTGGTACAACAAATGCAAGGTTGAGATGGTCCCAACTCCCCCCATCTCCACACACACTGTCCTGTCTTCATCCCTGTGTCTCATGAGACATTTCTCTTACAGCTGCAGTACAAGGCTGACCTGGCATGGATGAGGGGAGTCGGGTGGCTGACCGAGGGGAGTCTCAACCTAGAGCAGGCCAAGAAGGCTGGACAGCTGCTCAGCGAGGTAACCGGAGCATAGGTCCCTGGCTGCCAGTGATCCTCAGCCCCTGAGTCATGGGGGCTCTGATTTCCTCTCCCCACACCCATATCTTTATTTTGAATATGAATCCACGGCTGGGAAGACTTCATTTCCCACCTATAAAGTGCCTGGAATTAACTTCCCACCCTGAAACGTCATGAACAAAATTTTGTTGTGGTTTTGAGATGGTGAGAAAGGATTTCCACATTTAGCCAAAGTAGACCTTGAACTTCAGATCTTCTTGCCTCTGTCTCCTTCCTAAGTGTGAGGATTATGGGAGTGTGCCATCAAGCCTCACTCTACAGTGTTGTTTTTTAAAGAAACCTGTCAATTTATATATTTATTTATTGTTCTGTCTTTTCTTTTCTTTTCTTTTCTTTTCTTTTCTTTTCTTTTCTTTTCTTTTTTCTTTCTTTCTTTCTTTCTTTCTTTCTTTCTTTCTTTCTTTCTTTCTTTTTTTTTTTTGTGAGGTAGGATCTTATTCCAGCCCAGGCTGACCTGGAACTCACTCTATATCTCAGGCTAGTCTTGAACTCATGGCAACTCTCCTACTTCAGCTTCCCAAGTGCTGAGTGCTGGGGTTATTGGCATAAACCACAATGCTCAGCTCAATTTATTTTTGAAAATATTTGTTTGTTTATTTATTTGAGAGAGAAAGAGGTGAGAGAGAGAGAGGAAGAGAGAGAGAAAATGAGGAAGAGACAGGATGGGCACTCCAGGACCTCCAGTTCATGCAAACGAGCTCCAGATGCACATGCCACCCTGTGCATCTGGCTTACATGGACACTGAGGAATCAAACCTGGGTCCCCAGGCTTTGCAGGCAAGCAGCTTAACTGCTAAGCCATATTCCCAGCTCTCAATTTATTTTAAGAAACAATCTCACCCACAGAATAATTTTGCATAGAAAGATTGTACAGATAGAAATACTTGAAAATCCATAATCCAAAAATGCCCCCAAATGCAAAATGTTGTATATGTGTGGCTGTGTGGGGATGTGTGTGAGTGTGTTTGCAAGCAGGGGCCAGAGGACAACCATGGACATTGTTCCTTAGCAATGCTGTCCACCTTTCATCAGACAAGGTCTTTTGTTAGCCGGGACTTTACCCATGAGGCTAGACTGGCTGGTCAGGAAGCCACAGGAATCTGCTCTCTACCTCCACACTGCTGTGTTACAGATGCATACCACCGTGGCTGGCTTTTTTTTACATCAGTTCTAGTGATGTCACTCAGGTCCTCATGCTTGCAAGACAAGCGCTTTACCAACCAAAAACCATCTCCCCAACCCACTAAAACGTTTTGAACATTGTCATGATATCACATAGAAAATTTCACACCATGAACCTTTGCTTCATGAACAAAATGGTTGCAATGTTGGATAAAATATACCTTGAGTCTGTATAGGCATCATGAATGGATTTACATTTGGGTCCCACCACCAAGATATCTCACTATGCATCAGTATCCCAAACTCTGAAAAACTTTTGGTCCCAAACATTTCAGATAAGGGATCCTCAACCTGAGATGTCCTTCTTGCACACGGAGCATATGATTCCTTGAGAATCAGAGTCCGGTATTTGGAATGGATCTTCTCCACACTCACTGTAAACATGGGACACTTAGCCTTGCTCATCCTCTCTGCTCATAGGGAAATGGATTGGCTGGCTCTAAGGCCCCTGCGGCTCGAAGCCTGGTCTCTTTGTACCATGAAAAGCCACACTGGCAGCAGCAGGAGGAGGGCTTTTGAAGGACATTTCATCTGGGACTGTGACTATTTCAGGAACTTTGTTTGGGATCTTCAAAGGAGATTCTTGATTCTGAACCAGGAAGGCTGAGTTGGCATTTCTCTTGCCAGAGATAATGTTAGTTATAAAATTACCATCGTTTATGGACTGGTAATAATTCTTTAGTCACTGTTGTGGTTGATTGATCCATATTGCTACCTATCAGCCACAACTATCCTCTGAACAGATACTGTGATTATTCTGTTATTATTCCCATTTTAAACCTTAAGAGAGTGAGACTTGTCACTCTTTAAGTCCGTAGCAAACCAAGATCTGTACCCAGCATGTGCCCCAATGCCACACAGCTCTTGCCCATTGGGCAATATTGCATCTCCAAACAAATGCTTGGTACTTTATTCTCATTTTCCACCACACTTACACTTCTCTCAGACAAAGACACATTTAAAATTTAAATATATAAAGAAGGAAGGTAGAAAAGAGTAATACATGGAGGTTCTTGGCACCACTTCTTTGAGACCAACCGACATCCAGGTGGAATATTCCAGCCCCACCTTGGGTCAGTGTGCAGTGAGGGAAGGGGCCCAGGAAGTTATTCCTTCAGCTCCAGGAATGTGAGTGTCTGTCTCATGTCCTGTGTTGACTCCTATTTTCTAAGCTCCTTGGGGGCCCTGGGGATTTTATCTCCTTCACCTCTTAAAATGAACTATAATAGATTCTTGACTCCGAAGTATGTACTTAAAGTTTGATCAATGTCCGCTCTGGGTTGACTGGGAAATTCCAAGAGTTTAAGGACAATATGACTTCCTTCCATTCTGCGGGGATGGAATTGTCCCCTTTAGCACAGGAAGAAGAGGTGGCTCTTTGGCATGTTTTCTCTAGGGTGTGTGTGTGTGTGTGTGTGTGTGTGTGTGTGTGTGTGTGTGTCCTTCTGAGCCAGTCTGACAGTTGGAGTGAGTGCTCTCTTGAGTCCATGTCTTCCCCCTAAGGAAGGACGTTTGGAATCCCCAGTGTGCTCTTCACTGCTCTTGCCGTGGCTCTGGGAGTTCGGGTAGCACTGCCTATGAGCTCATCCCTATCTCCCAACCTCGCGAGGCTGTTGCTTCAACACGCCATCCACGGGGGCTACCTTTCTCATCTCCTTTGGCAACTCCAGTGGAAAAGCCGGAGGAACTAATCCCCAGGAAAGACAAGAAGTCCCTGTGGGGGGACAGAATTAGCACATTTGAAAATTTGCCACTTGATGTCTGGCTGCGAGTCAGGGACACAGGGAAAACAAAACCTCGGTGATCTGAAAATGAGGGCCCATGACAGAATCGCGTCTGACCTCTGACCTTCTGTCTGTGGCTCTTGGCATTGCTTCCTCCTACGAGCTGGTGCTACCTGAATAATCATGGGGTTACCACGGACAGTGGGGATGATATTGGCTCCCATAGAAAGCAAAGCACTGAAGTGTCCTCTCCTCCTTAGAATAAAGGAGCTTCCATTGCTTTCTTTGCTCATTGCACGGTTGAAACAAGAGAGAATCAGGTCCGTTATTAAGTGACATGTCCAAGTCATGAAGCTGGAACAAGATGCAGTGAGATTTGAACTTCCATCTTTTAAAAACAACTTTCACTTATTCATTTATTTATTTGAGAGGGAGAGAGAGAGAGAGAGAGAGAAGTGCCAGGGCCTCTAGCCATTGCAAATGAGCTCCAGACACATGAGCCACTTTGTGTGTCTGGCTTTCCTGGGTACTGGGTAATTGAATATGGGTCCTTGGGCTTTGCAGGCAAGTGCCTTAACCTCTAAGCTATTTCTCCAGCCCAACTTTCATCTTTTGCAATTCTGAAGTTCAAGCTTACTCCACCTCACCATCCAATGTCAGACTTAAATTTGTAAAAGGAAAACACCCCATTGCACACAGTGAAATACATGATTTGCTGAGGGAAAAACATTCATGTTCCCATTCAACAATAGCCACCAAAACAAGCTCACCAGAGCTGGCTGGCTTGGGCTGTGTGGTTCTGTCTTAGTCACAGGACCCTCAAACATGTTCCTCCAAGGAAATCTGAGGGCCTCAGAATGCATGTGTTATGTCCATGTGTGTATGGTAGAAAGGAGTGTGTTGTGCTAATGCTGTGGGGCCCCTTTTCTTTGGAAACAGAAAAACTACCGGCAGAGGGTCGATGAGCTGAAGTTTACTAGTGTGGCCGACAGCTCCCAGATGGAACATGCCAAGAAAAGCCAGGGACTGCAGAGTGCGGTGAGTCCTGGGCTGCCCTCTTTCCACCAAGCTGCTGTGTCATGGGTCCGGGAATCTCTGGGGACAGCAGCAGGTGCTGCCCAGGCACGGCTCAGGAATCAAAGAGCTTTCCCCTTAAATAGGATGGATCTGGCATTCCTCCAGGTTGCGGGCTTTCTGAGAACCACACTTCAGCCTTCATGCTCTTCCCACCCCACTTTTCTCCCAGTTATTAGCTAGGATGGATGCAGGACTGACTTCATTCCTTTTCTGCTGCTGGTATTCCTTATATGCCTTCCTCGCTCCTTCCTTCCCTCCCTCCCTCTTTCTCCCTTCCTTTCTTCCTTTCTTCTTTCCTCCCTCCCTCCCTCCTTTCCTTCCTCCCACCTTTATTTCTTTTCTTCCTTGGTAGGCCCAGGTCGGTCTTGAACTTGCTATGTAACCAAGGATGACCTTGAACTCCTGCTTCTGCCTCCACCTTCTGAATTTTGGAGTTGTAGGCATGCAGCGCCACGCCTGATTTTATGCAGTTCTAGAAGTCTAACCCAGGGCTTCCTGAATGCTAAGCAGGCACTTTACCAGCTGAACTACACCCCACCCCTTTTCTTTCTCTTTCTTCTTTCATCCAAGACTACAATTCTGGATTCAGTAGAGAATTATCTTGAAGGGCAACCTTTGCCTGTGAGTGCATGAAGGGCACACTGTTTGAGCTCAAATATAAGAGGCGGGGCAGGTGCCATGTACATGATTAACAGATCAATGTTCAACCCAGAGCTGGTACCCTAGTTGCTCCAATCTGGGCAGGGCCTCCTAGCTTTCCTGCCTAAATGTCTAGGAACACCTGCCAGAAAGAATGCTATGAACACAAATTAGAGTCAGCAGAAAGCCACTGTTTGGAAACACATCTCAAGGGTAGTGGCAGGCAGGGATGGTGGGTGACGAAGAAAGAAAGAACAGAGTGCTCAGTTTCCATGGAGAAGCTCACTGTGCAGTCGTTCTGACCCCTGGACACACTTCCTGTTGTCGGCACCTACAGGTGCATGAAGATTGAACATGATGTGTACTTCCTGTCTGTCCCACTTGGGAACCCTCTGGTGGGGTGTTCTGCTGTAGCAATAGGCAATGTAGATGAGAACAAATTTAGGGAGGTCAGTGGCATTTCTAGGAAAAGATGTGAAAACAGAAAGCTTAGAGGGCTTTTAGATTAGCCCCTGATCTTACACTTTCTTTTCGCATGTGTATGGGTGTGGTATGTGTGTGCACATGTGTGCACATGGGTGGACGTGTGTTCACTTGCATGTGGAGGCCAGAGGTTGACACAGGATGTCTTTGCCAATTGCTGTTATCCTTATTTTTGGAGGCAGAGTCTCTCACTAAACACAGAGCTTTCTGACTTGGCTAGACAAGCCAGCCAGCAAGCTGCAGGGTCCTCCTGCCTCTGTCCACCCAATCCTAGGATTACAGGCACACACTACCATTCCTATCTTTGTACATGGGTTTTGGGGATTCAATCTCAGATTCTCGTGCTTTCATAGCAAGCACTTTATCAAACAAGCCATCTCCCAGCCCTGAACTTTGTTTTTTTAATTGTATTGTTACCCAATGTCTGGTTTGGTGACTATACATTTGGTTTTCTTTCTTTCTTTCTTTCTTTCTTTCTTTCTTTCTTTCTTTCTTTCTTTCTTTCTTTCTTTCTTTCTTTTTTTTTTTGAGTGAGGCAGGGTCTCACTTGCTTGAAACTCTCTATATAGCCCAGACTGACCTGGGACTCTGAGCAGCTCTCCTGCCTCAGCCTCCTGAGTGCTGAGATTGCAGTGGTGAATGTGTGTGCGTGTGTGCATGCGTGCGTGTGTATGTATGCCTTTGTCTTTGCATGTGCATGTGGAAGCCGGAGGTTGATGTCCCGTGTTTATCCCAGTTGCTCTCACTGATACCAGACTCACCAATTCAGCTAGTCTCGCTCTCAGTCGAGCCCCAGGGATTCTCCAGTCTCTGCTTCCCCAGGACTGGTATTAAAGACATGCACCATTATGCCAGGATTCTATGTGGGTCCTGATGCTCCAAACTGAGCTCCTCATGGTTATACAGCAAACATTTTACCCACTGAACCATCTCTCCAGCCCTGTATATTTGTGTTTTTAAGCAATATATGATATATACTACTTAATCTTAATTGAGTACTGTATTGCAACTTGATACAATGCACAATGAGCAAATCCAGATAATTAGTATTTCCATCTCTTCAAATATGTACATTTCTATGTACATTTCTTCTTTAGAAATCTAAAATCAAGTGCTGTGTACCATAGTTAGCCTATAGTACTATTTCCCTCCAGCCATATGCACCCTCCCTCTCTTCTTGCCCCACCCCCTTTCCATCCTATAGTGAGTGACCTTTCTCTACTTTCCACTTTTAATGTCAGCAACCTTTTCAGCTGGCACAACTCAGTGAAAGCATGTTCCTTTCTTTCTGTGCCCGGCTTATTCCATTTACCACAGTGTCCTTCAGTTCCATCCAAGTTTCCCTAATTGTGATAAGATCCCCACTTCTTCTCTCCGTCACTCTTGATATTGCTCTCTCTCTCAATAGGTGGCTTACAAGGCAGGAAATGAACAATCTGTCCATCAGTACACCATCAGCAAAGAGGAGCCTCTCTTCTTACAGGCCCGGGCCAATGCTGCTCAGCTCAGTGAGGTACCACAAGGGGGAGTGGGCAGCTGTGGGCCCTGCTCCCCTGTGTCTATGGCCACCTGGTCACCAAACCCACTAGCCACATTGTTGATGTCTTTGTCAACTGACTTACAAGCATCTGGTCATCCCGGCAGATATGGTTCCTAAATAGTGCTTTAGGAGAGAGGCAGACAACCTTTCTAGCAATGGTTGGTGGGGCACTTTCTTAAGGCAATGAACAGATCATGGGGTCAGAGACATGGTTATTCTGGAGGTCAGAGCTGAGCAATGGGAGAAGAGAGCTCAGATGCTGCCTCCAAATACCATTTGATGCTCAGTCCTTCCATTTAGCACATGTATGACCTTGGAACAATTCTTTACTCCCAGTTGTCCTTTTAGTAAAAGAGGCTAATACCATCCGTTGCTCACCAAGCTGGCCAAGAGTTCACTGAGTGCATATGCATGACAGTGTCCACCGTCCATTCTCCTTGTGTCCTATTCTCACCTCTCTCCTTACAGCTCTTGAGTGACTGGGGTCCTGATCTGGGAATTGGTGGGGTGGAGGAGCGGAAGGAGAGGCAGAAGCTGAGATGATTTTCACACAGAAAGGGATGAAGGCCTTCCAAAGGAATTCTCTTAATCCTGGAGGCTGGAACAAGAGAGGGAGTGGGAAGGACAAAGAAAGGCCCAGGGGAAACAGAAGCTGGGGAGGTGGCAGCAAAGAGAAAGGAGTGCACCTGATGCCCTGCTGCTGGGGTGTGTGGACAGGCACAGAAACTTCCAATTTGAAATGTTATTCCATCTTGGTGCATCTTTGAGACTCTATAAAGACTCTTGAGAGTTTTAAAAAGCCTTTGGCAGTTTTATTTAGGCTTCTTTTTATTGAAGCCAGTGTGCCCAGAGGCCTAGTTGTACTCAGGCTGTGACAGTCTAGGGCCTACATTTTTAGGGAAGGATGCTGTAGCAGACAGCTTTAGGTTTGCTGAGATGAACTTCCAGACCAGGCAGTTATGGAGGAAGGGATTTATTGAAGCTTACAGATCCAGGGGAAGTTCCATAATGGCAGAAGTTGGCCTGCCTTCACAGGACCAGAGAGAGAAAAACCCCAAGCCAAAAGCCACACAGCATAGCACACCTCAAGGAACTCCAGCTAGTCACACTTGGCATATCTTTAGATTGAAATCTCAAACCCATCACCACACCTTAAGATCCACCCAGTGACACTGCCTCCAGCCATGTGGCTGCAGTTGCAAACTATAAACTAATAAAACACTGAATATATTGGGGGCCACCTATTCAAACTAGCACAGATGCCATTGTTGCTGTCTTCTTTGATAAGCTATCAGGAGAGAAACCTCTCACTTGAACATGACTGCTTTTCTCCTCCTCCAGAAACTGTACAAGAGCAGCTGGGAAAACCAGAAGGCAAAAGGGTTTGAGCTACGCCTTGACTCCCTAACATTCCTCACAGCTAAAGCAAAGAGGGACCTGGCCAGTGAGGTGAGTCCATCTCCAACTTGAGCAAGAGACATGAAATCCTCTGCCTTATGTCTGGGCCGATTCTTCATCTCCCTGAACCCCAGAGTTCTTGAGGGAAATGGGGATCATAATAAGCCCCTCTTTCTAAAGATGCTGGTGTTTGTGGTTAAGAGCATGGGCTCTGGTGTCAGGTGGGCCTTGCCTGCCTGTCCTGCCTGTTGTGAGCCAGCAGGTATCATACATTGGTTTCCACCAACTAGAAACTTCTTATTGTCGGTGGCAGCAAGTGTCACCATCCAAGGACTTTCTAAAGATGCTGTGGCTTGTTTGTGGTTAAGAGCATGGGCTCTGGTGTCAGGTGGGCCTTGGATAAAATCCTGCCTGTCACTTGCCATCATTGGGGACATGGTTTTGCCTTTCCATGTCCCAGTTACCTTTCTCAGAAGACTGTTTTCAAGGAAAACCCTCAAGAAATGAATATAATAGCTGCATATCAAGAAACAACAGGCCAAATTAAATGAAATTGAGAGTCTTTATTTATTTATTTATTTATTTATTTATTTATTTATTTATTTATTGTTTTCCAAGGTAGGGTCTATCGCTCTAGCCCAGGCTGACCTGAAATTCACTATGCAGTCTCAGAATGGCCTCGAACCCACTGCAATCCTCCTACTTCTGCCTCCTGAATGCTGGGATTAAAGATAAGCTCCACCACTCCCAGGCTGTCAGTCGTCTTTGAGTTAACTCTCACTTGTGCAGTTTAATGCTTACCAGCTCCTTCAGGGGATTCTCATGCACTCTCACTCTGTGGTTCCTATTCAGGTAAAGTACAAGGAGGATTATGAAAGGTCCAGAGGGAAACTCATTGGAGCACAGAGTGCACAGGGGGATTCAAAGCTGAGCCACTCTCTGCAGATGTCCAAGCTACAGAGTGAACTGGAGTACAAGAAGGGCTTCGAGGATTCCAAATCCCAGTGCCACGTCTCCCTGGACATGATCCACCTCACGCATGCTCGCCAGGCTCAGAACTTAGCCACAGACATAGGCTACAGGACGGCGTCACACCGCTTTACAGCTTTGCCCACAGACATGAAGGTGGAGTGGGCCAAGAAGGCATATGGCCTACAGAGTGATGTAAGCTCTGAGTGTGCACTTGCACATGTGTGTGCATGTGTGTGTGTGTGTGCTAGTGCTGGTGTGGCATTTCCCCAAGCCCTTCTAGACAACAGTTTATGTTTACTGAATGCCTGTTTCTGGATCCCTCAATGGAATCACTTTCATTTCCTTGTGGCCTGACGATTATTCATATTATGACAATTTTAGGTTCTGTACCAACAGACAGAAGTCATATGGCTATATTTTCCTTCTTGGAATTCTGATCTATGTATTTTCTAGCCTTTCTTTCACCACTGGAGGAAAATGTATTCATGATGTATATTCTCAGCCATGGTCAGCTATCAGTGTCACTGATAATTCGTTCCAACTTCAGCAGTCCCCTTTGTAGAAGAAGAAGCTTGCTAGTATTCGGGAACCCCTGCTCCTTCTTCGTTACATCCCCTCTTTGCTTCTGTCTGCTGCATTTGGTTGACTTTTGTAATAGAATATGAATGAATGGATCACCTGTAGCTTGGCTGTTATAACAGGTATATGTGTGCACACATGCACGCACACGCATGTGTGTGCAGGCATCCCTTCACGGCAGAGCTGTTTAATGAGAGATAGATGGTATGCTAACTTAGAAAAGTGCTCACCCGTCTACAGCCACACCACCTGAACGTGCCCAATTTTGTCTGATCTCAAAAGTGAAGCAGGGTCGGGCCTGGTTAGTACTTGGATGGGAGGAAAGGGCTCACTTAAACAACTTTCATTAAGATGATAGATTCAGATTCCATGTCAAGTAAAGAAAGGAGAGCTTTCCTCTCCCTACCCCCTACCTCGAGAGGAGGAAGGAATCGGCGCCACGGGGAGCCCAGATACCTTGCAAAAGTCCATCCTCGGATCTGTTATGAATCCTCATTTTCTTCTTCCCTGCATGTCATTTCAAACAAGGAAGCTGGTAACAGACAATGGGGATGGGCCTGTCCCAAGCTATACCTGAGGCTCTAATGAGGGCCAAGGCTTGACTGGGCCCCTCCAGCTCTGCCCCCACGAGTGTTGGGTGTGGCCTAAAGCAGCCATCCACAGGGAGGGCTCCAATTAAAGAGGAAATTAATTTATATTTGGGGTCCCTAACCATGACTCTGTGACATGTGACTGACTCAGCTGGATCCCAGGGTACATTGGAGCTGTGAACAACCCTTTGACTGTGTGTGCACCAACAATGGCCTGCCTTTTCTCTCCTTTCTTTCCCCTTTGTCAGAACCAATACAGGGCAGATGTGAAGTGGATGAAAGGCACAGGCTGGGTCGCCACCGGGTCATTAAATGTGGAGCAGGCGAAGAAGGCAGGAGAACTCATTAGTGAGGTGAGATTCCCTGACAGCGTGTAACGGGCCTGGCTGCATTAGGCATGCAGCGTTTCTGTATAAAATTAAAATAATTTCCACTCAAAAGGCAAAGAAAAAGGCAAAGCCACATGAAAGGGCCTCCAAACCCAGACTAGGGCTGGTAATTAGAGAGAAACCACATACCAAACACACACCAGTAGGGGCCCGTAGTGCCCCAGCAAAAACAAAGTGGGTGACAAATGGTATTATGAATAGTAATGACAATCAAACGGAGCTCAATTGCTACCCACCAACTTACCTTTTTAATGAAGCAACACGGGAGAGGTGATGAAAAGATACACTCATCGCACCAGAAGCCCTTCGGTGACTTTATATAGATTTCCTTCCTCCCTGTCTGGCACAGTGTAAACAGTTTTGGAATATTCATTCACGTGCTATCCAATATGGTGACATGGTTGGTTGTTTCTTGTGGGAGGGGACGTCTCACTTCTACTGTGTTTAAATCGCTGTCCTGCCAATGTGCCGCTACCCTGGCTGGACCCTAAGGCATTGCTGCTTATGAAAACAGCAGATCACGCACATGTCAGGGCAGTTTCATTGAGGAGCAGTTTTAGAGGTTCCGTCAGCAGTTTGTTTCTGCACTGACGCTTCTGAGATGTCACAAGCTCTTTCTTGTACGATGTTAGCCTGGCTCTCACAGCTTGTTTAGTAGCTTCTCTAGCTTCTAGATGCCAGTCATAACTTCTGTAGGGTTTTGAAAACCAAAAGGGTTACAGACCTTGGCAAATGTCTTCTATGGGGCAGTCTTGCTTCTGGTCTAGGCACCACAAACTGGGCTAGCTCAAGCTCACACTGTCAAACCCCTTAGGTCCACCCCTCTACATGTCTGTTTGGAGAGAAAGAGGTTTGTTCAGAAGGCAAGTGACCATTCAGGTGCCCTTAGAATAGACAAGTTTTTCAAGACCTTTCAGGATAGTGAGGAGACAACAGTGGCACTTGAGTGGTCGCAATGAGCCCTTTGAGACTCTGCTTGAAGAGACATTCTTATTTATTTAATTATTTACTTATGTATTTATTTGAGAAAGAGAGAAAGAAGCAGAGAGAGAGAATGAAAGTGTGCACTAGGGCCTTTAGCCGCTACAAAGGAACTCCAGACACATGCGCCACCTTGTACATCTGGCTCACGTGGGTCCTGGGGAAATGAACCTGGGTCCTCAGGCTTCACAGGCAAGTACTTTAATCACTAAGCCATCTCTGCAGGCCTGAAGAGACATTCTTATCAGATGCATCATCAAAACAGAAATACACCTGTGTGGGTTTGGTAGCCGCACCTGCTCAGCGTTGGTATTTCCCACAGGACTGCATTCTAGTTACCAGACACATTGCAGAGTAGATGGCAAAGGTCGCCTCACTCTGAGTGGGCCAGTGTTCAGAGACCTTACTTAGTCATCCCTCAAGACTCAAAGGACCCTGGGGACGGTATTGTTCTGCAGAGTTCAGCTTAGTTAAGGAAAGACCGTCTTGGGAGGAGGAACATGAAAAATGATGGGAACAATATTTAGGTGTGAAGGTCTGAAACTTTCAATATGGGGCCCACTCATGAGACAGAATGGAGGCTAAAGACTGCTCCATGCCCAAGTTAGCCTCCAGGCTGGTCTCTTCCCGGGTCTCAGGCTCGTACCACAGGATCTTTGGAAGTCATTTACTCCACAGTGGTCTTATGTTCTCATCTCATTGTCATCTTGCACACTTTCTCAAGAAATGTGTTTATCTTTCTTTTTTTAAAATATTTAAAATTTTTTAAAATGTATTTATATGCAAGCAGAGAGAGAAAGCTAGAAGAGAGGCAGACAGAGAGAGAATGGGTGCGCCATGGCCTCCAGACACTGCAAACGAATTCCAGATGCATGTGCCCCCTTGTGCATCTGGCTTATGTGGGTCCTGGGGAATCGAATGGGGATCCTTTGGCTTCGCAGGCAAATGCCTTAACCTCTAAGCCATTTCTCCAGCCCTGCTTATCTTTCTTAATGCCCTAGCTTCAGACCGGTCTCAAACTTCAGTAGATGAGGCAAGATATATTTTAGCAACATTTACTTACGACTTCTTTGTAGGCTGGTATGTTTCTAAGTTAGCATCAAGTTGGGCTGGGATAACTTTTAGAGAGAATGCCAGATAGTGTGAAAAAATACACATGTCTGTACACGTACACACACACACACACACACACACACACACATTTTGTAAAACAAAGTCGGAAAAGTTTTTTTCTGAAAAGCACCAGGCAGTTTATATATTTTCAGCCTTGTAGGTTGCATGATCTCCACTGTAACTGGCTGAAAAACAGCTGTAGACATTATATGTAAATGAATTAGTATGGCTGTGTTCCAGTAAAACTTTATTTACAAAAAAAACAGGTGCAAGGTCTGATTTAGCTGAATGTAAGACAATCTAGTACAATATACAAAACTCCAAGTAGATAAATGAGCATATTTTATAAAATAGTTATTTAATTAGGAAAACGCAAACTCCATAGTGCCAATAAAATAACGTTTTAGTCCCTACACAATGTACTTTGATAATTAACTAAAGCATGATTTCCAGAATTGAGTACCTGTGTCTTTTCTAACCTTTCAGTTTTTGTCGCTTTTTGTTTTGTTTGTTCTGTGTCTTTCAAACTGTAAAATGATGACTCCTTTCAATATCAGCCCCTACCTTTTTATTGTAATGTCTTGAAGAATTATTACATATGCTAACTGGACCAGATTCTAAAGAGATTGCATAGTACTTTACTCACCCACTGAATGTTAAATGTGAGGGTTTTGACTGTGACAATGCCAAGGCCTTTTGTGGAAGGAAAATATGAAACTTCAATAGATAAATGTAACTAGGAAATGTTCCCTTTTCTACTTAGAAGAGCCAAACTAAGATATGTAAACAATTGCCACAGTATTTGAGCCCCTAAAAAGAATCTCTTCCTAAGTGGGTGTCTCCTACAGTATTTTACTGGTATAACCTAATTTTGAGATGTTGTCTTTGCACCAGGTAGAAATACTTTAATGTTAATTGACATGAGGTTATTCTTAAATTGAAACAAATATTAACCTGAAGGCACCTAGGAGATAAAAATGGAGGAAGCAGAATAATAATTATGTTCACAAATTCACTCTAATCTCAAGCAACCTATGATTTTCTCTTTCAAATGGCATGAAAGAGCAGCACAAAATTCACAGCTTTGATCTTTTCCTGCTCAACAGAAGAAGTACCGTCAGCATCCAGATGCTTTGAAGTTTACCAGTATTAAAGACACTCCGGAGATGGTCCAGGCCAGAATTAGTTATACCCAGGCCGTGGATGTAAGTGATAATGTATATACATGATGACTCTGGGAGTGGGCTCTTCTTTCAACGGTGTGATTGAAGCGGAGGGGATCTTGGGCTTGCTCCTTCTGTTGTCTTAAGGATGAAGGGGCTCCTTGTCCTTTTTGAGGCTCCCCTTAGCAGGGAGTGCTTCCTTATTAGGATGCAAATGGAGCATTCCTGCACTTAGGGTGCCAAGTGGGGCTCCACACCCCACTGCCCCATGATGCTCAGCTCCCTTCCATTTGCATGTCTTGAGGGTTTGTCTCTGGTGAGGCCTTTTGCCCCTTGCCCTCCTAGTTCAAAGTGTTGTCTTTACAGCTAGAACGCGAATTCTTGAATTCATAGCTGGAGCTGGAATTCTTGCTAATTGGAATATGGGAGCCATGCTTAAAGGTCTTTGAGACCCAAGGGTAGAAATGGTTTCTGCTTTCTCAATCAATTTCCCAGGCTTTGAAAATAATCTGGGTTTTATTTGTAGCTATCACTCCAACTGTTAAGCCATTTCCTATACTCTGTGGGAAACCAAAATTTGACCCAGCACCCAGTTTGCTAGTCTAAATGGAACAATGAGGTCCTCTAAAAAACTCACTTTAGTACATGGATTAGCTGGCTCTGTCTGCTGATTCTACCGAGAGAAGCCCACGGAGCTTTGAGTGAAGCGGATTTGGAAATAGCTGTGACCCCACAAATTCCCGCAAAGAAAATTCACAACCCTTGGGGTTTCAAAATTTCCTCCATGGCTTTGAGCACCCCCCCACACCTGAAAGACTGTGCCTGTCAGAATATGCAATGGGATGATTCAGTTCTGGATTTAGGAATTGATTATTTCTTGTTCTTCAGCCTGTCAGAATCAAACTGAGTTCTGAGGGAAAACAGCCAAAGGAGAATTTCTATGAAGGAAAAACACTTGCTCCGTCCTTACCCTAATCAACTCTAGGGGGCACTGCTGTGATATGTAGAAACACATCTGATAAGATTTGGGCTGGAAAAATCCTGGTTTAGAAACTTTCTTTGGTGGCAGCTCTAGGTGTCATTGCAGGCAAGGAGGGCATCAGAAGCCCAAACCAGAGTTCGGGGTAAACAGAACCCAGACCCAAGAATGCTGGAGGTGGGGGGACAGAATGAGGATGGAGGGGGGCTTGGAGAAACCCTCTCTGCGGAGAGCCACCTCCCATGTCTCCTGTGTGCTTATTGTGTTCTGGCGCCCTCTCTTGCAACTGTGGTTAATAACCAAGCGAGACTAGACCTCTGTCTCTCCTTTGACACTTGTCTCAGGAGTGCAGCATTCTTGAAGGAGAGTTTTAGTCGGCCATGCTGTGAGCTGCAAAGTAGAGCTGAGGAGAGAGGGACACGCATGTCACTGCGCCAGCTATTAAACCTGTGGGGGGGCAGCGTGCCGCCATCATGTCTTCGTGGGGACATGGACGGTTGTGCCTGGAATGGAACTTGGCTCGTGGGCACTCAGGGTAGGGAGGAAGCTCTGGGTTTAATAGAAAAATCTCTGTCGGCCCACAGAGGTTGTACAAGGAGCAAGGAGAAAACATGAAGCATCACTACACGCAGACCGCTGACCTGCCTGAAGTCTTGTTGGCCAAGCTGAACGCCATGAACATGAGTGAGGTGAGGCTGGCTAGAGGGACCTTGCGCTTGCGTTCCCTGAGAGAAGGACGTTTATTATAAAGATGCCTTTATGGGCTAGCACCGTCTTGAAAATTCTGCTTGCTCTCACTGTGGGGACCTGCACTAGCATTTGCAATGGCCCCTGCCATTGGCATAATGCTCCTGCAGAATTGAGCTCATTGAGAAGGTTGTGACCGGCTAAAGCACTTGCTTTAGTACAATCTGGGACTATCTCAATAAAGCTAGCTGTATTCAGTGGCTGTGCCACTGAGTTTGGAAGAATGCACTTGAGGACGGTCAGCTCCCCCCTCCATAGTCTCTGTCAGTCCCCCCTCCCATCATCCCTGGTCTTCAGTAGAGACATTTGGCTTTTTGTTGTTTTGCAAGTACAATCTCATTCCTCGTTTTCTCTCTCCTCCTCCTTCACCTGCCAAGGTTGGGTGGGAGGCAGGAGCTGACATGGGTAGGCTATTCTAATCTACAGTAGGGGGGTGGGGCGGCGGCAGGAATCGTAACAAACTAGCTTCCTGTTTTGGGAAACCAGATTTTAAGAAACCAGCAAGTCCCATGAAGTTCTTTACTGGCGTCCATCTTTTCCCCAGACCCGTTATAAGGAGTCATGGAGCCGACTTCGAGATGGCGGCTACAAGCTGAGGTTGGATGCCATTCCGTTCCAGGCAGCGAAGGCTTCGGGTGAAATCATAAGTGATGTGAGGATCTAACAGTGTGACAATGTTGAAGCCAAACCCAGTTTCAGTTCTCTTGTCTCCTAACCTCTGCCTTCTTTTGCCTGTGGGTAATAGCCTCTTCTCTCCCAACTGACTGGGCAAGGGCCATCAGATAATGACCAGGGAGAAAGAACACATCTTACAACAACAACAAAAAAAACTTCCCTAGCCTGGGGTTCAAAGCCGAATGCTGGACTGTAAACACAGAACGTGGGCAGATGAAATGCACCTTCCACCAAGAGCTCTCACAAAGCCAGTCTGTGAAGAGCCGGTGAACAATGCACGCACCTTCTACCAGCCTGGGCCGCCCAAGTGCTAAGGCGTCCTGCCATTTCAAATCGGAGCTCTTTTAGTCATTGGGAGTCTTGCATATGAAAGAATAGACCTTTTGACGACTCCCGCGCGTTTGCTTTTTAACTCACCCGGTTACTGTCAAAAGAACAAAACATTTTCGCCCAATACCCACCTCTTCCATTCCGTGTCCCTTGTCCCTGAGCTGTTACTCTCTCCCGCTCTCTTTCCCTTTAGTACAAATACAAAGAGGCATTCGAGAGAATGAAAGGACAGATGCTTGGCTCCCGGAGCTTGCAAGATGACCTCAGCCTTGCACATTCAGTACACGCGACCTTGCTGCAGAGTGATGTAAGTGGGAGGAAACACAAGGAAGCTGTGGGGCCCACCTAAGGATGCTCCTGGCTCAGCCGGCTAAGGTTATCAGTCCTTCTGGAAGTGGGTGTCAGTTCTGTGCCTGACTTGCATTGTAGCATTATGCCTCCAGACTTCAGCTCCCCCCCACCCATGAGATTGGATTGGTGGGCCTCCTTGTTCCTGTCTGGGCTAGGAATCCTTTGGCTTGGACTAGTGGTCACAAATGGACGGTGAAGGGACAGTAGGATTGATTTGGCCTGCAGAGGTATATTACTTGGTCTGCAGAATGGATTATTTGAACACATTTTTTTTTTTTTTTTGAGAAATGAAAAAGTTTTACATGAATGTTCTAGACGACTTTCCAGGAGATACACTAGATTCCTGAAGGTTATAGTCAGTTGAAGTTGCTTCCTCCCAGCTCTGTGTAGATGGGGGTCTGTGTTCACCTGGTCACACATGTACACACACACACACACACACACACACACACACACCATTCTTTACTTATTTGTGCTACCTACAGAAAGGCAGGCATCTGAGTTGCTACCACCCTCTGATAGCTAATCGTGACCCTCAGGAAAGTGGTACAGGGTCCATCCAACACGGAGGACCAGCCACCGTCATGCGCAGCGTCTCATTTCACCAGATTGTGTCTGCCAGCTCTCTATCTGGCTTTGCTGCTCATAAAATCAAGATGCAGAATGGCTCAGGCCCTTGCCTGGGGCCAGCTAGGAAAAGATGAAGCCAGGCCATGGCACTAGCTCCTTCTCGCTTGCCCTTTTCACAGCTTCATATGCTCTCTGCCTCAGTTTCTCCACTTCCAACTTTTTTCCCCCTTGCTGTCCTGGGTTATTGAGTGCTGAGTAGATGAGAATTGACCTTGGCCTTGTGCTAGAGGGGAGGGGAGGGTTAGTGAGGTGGGTGTGGGAGGTTAAGGCCAGGTGGCTGGAGTTCCAGGGGACAATGGGAAGGAGAGAAGGGGAAGAGGAGGAAGAGGAATAACTATGTCTCTGATTCCCATGGAAAATAGGCATTTTTTTTTCACAGCTCAACCAAGGACTAGTAGGGAACTGATAGTCAGGAACGGGCAGCCCCTTCCTTTCTCAGGGTGTGTGTTGAGTTTAGAAGATGTACATCTTCAGGACTGGTTCTCCAAACAGCCATATCACTGCTAAGTCCCAAGATTGACTAGAGACTCATCTCAAGTTGTATGGAGGCTTGTGAGAGAATGCCTGGTATCTAAACCCTGACCTGGAGAGGGTGATGGAGAAAAGATACATTGGGTCGGCAAGGAGCCTTCCTGATTTTACAAAAAGAGAGAGTCTAAGAAACGGAGCAAGGAAGTCTGTGACATTAGATCTGTCCCTTGTCTGTAATTTTTTTTGTTGTTATTTTTTTGTTGTTGTTGTTGTTTTGTTTTTCAAGGTAGAGTCACACTCTTGCCCAGGCTGACCGGGAATTCACTCTGTATTCTCAGGGTGGCCTTGAACTCATGGCAATCTTCCTACCTCTGCCTCCCAAGTGCTGGGATTAAAGGCACGCACCACCAAGTCTGGCCCTTATCTATATTTTTCCTTGTAGAAGAGGCATGGTCCACTTTACCCAGGCCAGTTTACCTTCAAGAGGTAGGGGTGGTGAATCCAGGGAGCTGGAATCTTGAGCATGCTCAAGGCCAGGCCTCACAAGAGAGGAGCGCCCGTCCTGTCGCAGCATCCTGGGCTGACAGGACAGTTGCATTGCAGTTGTTTGCCTGGATGGTCCTGTTGCAAATGGTAGCTTTGAAATAGCGGCTGTTGATCCTCTAGGTGAATTACAAGAAAGCCTTTGAACACTCAAAAGCACACGTCCATCTGCCACTGGACATGGTAACACTGGTGCATGCCAAGAAGGCTCAGACCCTGGCCAGTGACCAGGACTACAGACATCCGCTTCCCCAGTACACGTCCTTGGCAGAAGACCTGAGGCTGAGGTGTGCCAAGAAAGCTCACAAGTTGCAAAGCGAGGTAAGGAGGCCTGGCCTCTCTCTCTGTGTCTCTCGAGGCCCTTCTTGCAGCTGAGAACATAAGGCAGTGACCTGGAAGCTCCCCTGGGCTTGGTGAAGCCTTCAGTGGTCAGGAATCCTAACCCTTCATTGCCTCTGGAAATCTAGCCTGAGAGTTCAGCGCAGCCCGAAGCGCAGTTACACCGATCTGTTAAGAGCAGCCACCATTCATTGAGTGTTTTTGCTGAATTCAAAGCGCTGTGTACTCACACTTTATCTCATTTAATCCTCACAATAACCCGGTATTGACAAGTCTTTATCCTCACTGTCCATAGAACTTACAGTGAGACTCAAGGAAGATGAATGGCTTATCCAAGATTACACAACTGTATGTGAGAAATGGGGTTGCCGGGTTGGAATGTGAGGTGCCTTCCAGGAGTGTTTTCTCTTCTTTTCTTTTTTTATGTTTCCTACATTCCTGTCCTCTTTTCTGGGGTGGGTCAAGGGGTGTCGACAGAGGTGCTTGGAGCCTATCTTTTGTATTCGTTTACTATGAGAAGCTGAAAATGAATGCAGAGGAGGGCCACACAGTCAGGGCCCAGAGGTCTCTCCTTGGACGTGCCTGGTCCTTTTGAGGCATTTTTGGTTCAAGTCTCATCTCTGAGGCAGGGGACCCAGGATAGCCAGCACGCCTCAGGGAAGCTCCACACACCTCACACATTGTCCAGCTAGGCAGCAGTGCCCTGTTTAGTACCTTAGTACCCGCCCTTTTCTTTTCTTTTCTTTTCTTTTCTCTTTTCTTTTCTTTTCTTTTCTTTTCTTTTCTTTTCTTTTCTCTTTTCTTTTCTTTTCTCTTCTCTTTCCTTTCTTTTCTCTTCCTTTCCTTTTCTTTTCTTTTCTTTTCTTTTCTTTTCTTTTCTTTTCTTTTCTTTTCTTTTCTTTTCTTTTCTGGTAGGGTCATTCTAGCTCAGGTTGACCTGGTTTCACTATGGAATCTCAGGCAGGCCTCAAACTCACAGTGATCTTCCTACCTCTGCCTCCCAAGTGCTGGGGATTAAAGGCATGCACCACTACGTCCGGCTTTGGTACCCAGCCTTTCTGCCCAGCCCACTAGGTTTGCTGGCTCCCAGATATGCAGGTGATGGGCCCTCAGAGAAAAGTAGAACCTGGCCCCAAATCTCTGTCCCTGTTTGGACACAGTGCCTGTGAGCTGAGCGGATCTGGAATTTGTCACTGACTGGAGTTTTGTGCCTGTGTTTGCTGAATGACACCAACTGTCAAAAACCCAAGAGCAGCTATAGGAACAGAAGGGCTGCCACACTCATTTCAGGCCTTTTGTCACTGAGGCAGAACCCATGCTCACCCACCCTCCTGATGTGAGGGCAATTGGAAAGGCAGCACCCCCACGGGGCACCTTGCTGGCTGAGGGGAGTGAACGGGAAACTCTTTAAAGTGTCATCTCAAATCACTCAGGTACACACACTCGCTCTTACCTATGCCAACCCAGGCTAGTCTTTGCCAGATGATTTTGGATTCATGTATTAGTTCTTTCTTAGCCCATGATTAATTAATACTGCCTGCTGCTGGTGGCTTTCATTTAAAAAAAAGAAGAAGAAGACAAAACCTCTAAACCATTTGTGCATTTGCCCCAAGACACCTGACTTTCTAACCACAACCCACTCCAGCATTTATTTTTTGATGGGCCACGTTAAACACAGAAATCCATCTAGCAACCCTGTCACAGCTCCCTGTAGAGAAGTGACAGCAGTATTATTTTCTTCTGACATACATCTTCCCCTAATGAGAGTTTACTAAGAGGCATCTACAATTGCTGACTGTGCTACGCCCAGAGAGAACCAGTCAGCTTAGGCTTCTAGCTGTGAGGGCATGATGCCCTGAGATGACTTCTGCCTCCTCTTACTCCCCAGTTCCGAGAGTTTGGCTCTTCTGATTCTTTGTGTTGTCCCTCGTAGAATTTGTACCGTTCGGACCTGAACTTCATGCGAGGTGTTCCCTGCATTATTCCTGGCACGTTAGAGATTGAAGGGAGAAAGAAGGCATCTGAGCTCATCAGTGAGGTAACCACCGGGGGCCCTGGAGTGGGTGTTGACTGCCTGGTAGTTCCATGGCAGATGCCCACATCTGTCTGTTTCCTGCTGCTCAAACATCTGGAAGCTAGTCTGTAGCAGCCTCTTACCTGGCACATCTGAGCTTAGTGGATTATTCATTCACACTGGATGCCATTTAATACAGTTGGGTGGACAGCCACTTAGCTCCTCTACTAACACAGTAAAAGGATGCACTGTGTCATAAGGTAGATTGTCCTTGTGTCCCTCTGAAGGGTGGCTCTATGATACACAATGCAAAGCAAACAGGCTTTGAAGACCAACAAATGAGAGATTACAAATCCAGGAAAGCTCTCCTTTGCTGTGTAAACTCAGTTCAGTGACCTGTCCTCTCTGAGTCTTGGCTTCTTAATGAGTCAAATGGGGATAATCACAACCCCCTTGTTTGGTTTCTGTAAGGATTAGCATTTCTAAATAAATAAAGATTAGCATAATCTAAGAGCTGTGCATCTCCCACAGCTGTATTTGAAAGGGTGGCTGTATGCTTGGTGATAAAAGACAAAGACAGAAGTCTCAGAACTGTAAGCTGACTGAATGTATAGGGCTCTTCCTCGTCCCTGAAAGGCAGCAGGACTGCTATTCATGGTAGAAGCAAGAAGAGGGGACAAAAAGGTTCTTGGTGTGTCAGCCTGAGAGCTTAGTTAGACTGTGTCAGTTACTTCCTCATTACGGGGAAAAATATCTAAGCAGAAGCAGCTTAGGGAAGAGAAAGATTTGCTTTCAGCTTTCAGTTTTGAGAGGGACTCTGCCACAGTGGGAGAAGGAGAGCAGGAGCAGGAAGCTGGTAGCACACCATCACATCAGCAAGACCAAGGACAGCGAGCATGTGGAATGCTCAGCACACTTTTTCCTTTTTATGTGGTCCAGGACCCCCAGCCTATGGCACGTCACTGCCCACATTGGGGGGGGAGTGGTGGTTGATTCAATACAGAAAATACCTAACAGATATTCCAAGGGACTTGTTTCCATGGTGATTCTAAATCCTAGCAAGTTGACAACCAGAGATTAACAATCACATGGAATGATGGTGTGCTATCTGGAGGAGCTTGGGATCTTCCAGGCTCTGCTTTTCCAATGTGATCTCTGCAGCCAAGCTCTCTAACTGCCACATGCATGAGGACCTTTTGGGCTTTGAAGAACATTGAGAGGTTTGGGCTTTGCTCATGGTTTTCTGACTCCTGGTAAGGAGCAGGATGCTGTGGCTGGCTGGCTTTTTAAGGTGTTACAGACAACTGTAGAGAACTGGGTCTCTATCCAAGAGCCAACCACAATTTTTTAATTTTTTGATATTTTTTATTTTATTTTTTTTTATTTGAGAGAGAGAATTGGTGTGCCAGGGCCTCAGCCACTGCAATTGAACACCAGATGCTTGTACCACCTAGTGGGCATGTGCAATCTTGCACTTGCCTCACCTTTGTACGCCTGGCTTAGGTGGGATCTGGAGCATTGAAAATGGATCTTTAGGCTTCACAGGCAAGCACCTTAACCACTAAGCCATCCCTCCAGCCCTCAACTACAAATTTTGTTTTGTTTTGTCTTTTTTTGAGGTAGGGTCTTACTTTAGCTAAGGCTGATCTGGAATTAATCATGTAGTCTCAGGGTGGCCTCAAACTCATGGTGATCCTCTTACCTTTGCCTCCTGCCTTCTGAATGCTGCAATAAAGGCATGCACCACCAGGCCCAGCTCAACTACAAATTTTAACGGTCATGTTTACTTTACCAGTAGAGGACCAGCTCCCCCTTTCCTGTTGCTGAGCATCTGACTGGGTTCCCTGGTCTGTCTTCCTTAGTGAGTTCCCAAGTGGATTCTAGGATGATGGACTGGCAGCCCGGGCAAAGGGAATTTTCATCAAGGCTTAAAGCACCAGCTCTCCTCTGGTTCTGTACCTTACACATCTGTCTTCTTCCTTTCTCAGAGTAAATACCGCCAGCATCCCGGGTCGCTCAAGTTTACGGCTGTGACAGACACACCCAACCTCCTTCATGCGAAGTTCACCAACCAGATTACAAACGAGGTGAAATCTCTTATAATTTTCAGAAGCTACTAGATTGGTTTAAAAGATGTATAAATGTTTGAGGGAGGAAAAGAGCATCATACTTGCCAGATTTTGGAGAGAAAATGGCATTATAGAGAGAGCTGCAGTGTCTTCCAGAGGAGAAGAGGCCCAGTTAGAAACCTGTGCTAGCCTTTCTCAGCTCCCCTAGACCAGCTGCATCAGCACCCCCAGGAGTGTGTGGAAATAACCCAGCAGCATGCCTCACCCTAGAGAGATCAGATCCAAAGGCGCCTTGAACAAGGTCCTCACCTCAGCTGGCTCTTTTGCACACTACAGTCTGAGAAGCCCTGGCCTTTAGTTCTGTCTAAACAGATACTGGCTAACCAAGGCGATTGGTCATCCAATGGTCATTGCAGGAAGGACTTGTTATCCAATGACAGGTCTCTTGTATAGTGTATGACTTACTTCTCTATCATTTGTCTCCTCTTAATTACCCTCACTTTTAATTTATTCATCCCATTACTTACTATCTGTACCAGATAGCTGCACGGAAATGAGTGTCATCCTCTGAAGTCATATTTTCTGTCAACTTCTCCTTTTCCTTGCAGTGGTTCTCATATAGGCTTGAAGTAGGCAGGTGCATAATCTTGAATCATATTTAGCTTTTAAGATTCTCCCAAGTCTAACTTTAAGAAGTTAAGAGAATTGGCTTTTTTTTTTTTTTTTTTTTTTTTTTTTGGATTTTTCAAGGTAGGGTCTCACTCTAGCTCAGGCTGACCTGGAATTCACTCTGTAGTCTCTGGGTGGCCTCAAACTCACGGCGATCCTCCTATCTCTGCCTTCCGAGTGCTGGGATTAAAGGCATGCGCCACCACGCCTGGCAGATTTGGCTATTTTTAACCATTTGTTTCCACATTCTCCCCAAAGTCCAAAAGCAGCTGGGGAGCAAAGCAAGTTCCAAGTTCAAGATCTCATACAGTGAGGTTATCCATTTAAAGTTCTTACTTAGCCTTTCCTGCCACTCTGTGAGCAAAGTGCTGTGGGGTGACAATGAGTTTGAGGATGGCCTCTGACCGTGATGGAGTCAGCAAGCAAGGACCCATGTCTGATCACAGTGACAGATTCTATCATAAAAGACAAGGCTCTCAAAGGTGGCTTAAGCTGAGTTCTCTCACTGATAGGATTGGGTGGGGGGTGGGGGGAGAGGGAGGCATGTCAGGAAAAGATGCAGGCCAGGGCAATTTCCTTCCATCTGGGGGGCTTTGGTTACTTGTCCAGGGTTTTAGGATTGCCTTAGGTATATCCTCAGGGTAAGGAATTTCAGAAGAAATTCTCCATGTGTTTATCATCCCTCAGCTTATCATTTAGCAAAGCAAATCACATTTCCTTATGCATTCCTTCTATTTCATTCCATTTGACTCATGAAGATTGTCTTTATTGAAGGACATGTTCCCCTGGAGGCTGAAGGTATATCCAGGACATAACAAGTGTCCTTTTAATACTATGATTCCTCTTGCAAAAGTAGGGCATACAGCTTAGCGTTTGTCTTCTCTCTCTCTCTTTAAAAAAAATTTTATTCGTTTTTACCTTTGGGTGCAGCGCCTCTATAAAGCAGCCGGAGAGGATGCAAGACACCGATACACAATGACCCTCGGTCTGCCCGAGTTCATCCGAGCGAAAACAAATGCAGCCAATCTGAGTGATGTAAGCCTTTCTCACCTCTGAAGTTTAAGCATGCCCCAAAGTCACCAGTGCTTGTGCCCACAAAGTGTTTGTGCCCACAGAATGATGTAATCATCACTTTTTGGCACTTGCAGAAGCTTTCCAAAAATGCACACTTTAGGGGCTGGGGTATTTGCTCAGTGGGTAAAAGTGCTTGCTGTGTTCCAGAAAAATCTGGGTTCAAGTCAGTGAGAAAACCAAGCATCATTCCAAGAGAGATGTGGAGAATTCGTTTATTTACACTGGTGGTCTGAAGTGAGCTCCATGCTCGTAAATGTCTTCAGCTCAGAGCTGTGATGAGCCCATGTCTTTTATAGGCTGCTGGGCTAGCAATTTGACATCACCTTGAGTTCTTTACACCACTTCTGGGTTAAACTTCTACACTGCATGACCATGAACATGGATAGAAAACTGTCTTTGGCAAGCAAACAAGCTTGCAGAAATGGGGAGGGAGCACAGCTATATACTTAGATGATACATTTTAAGCAGGACATAGCTGTATAGGGTGAGGGGGAAGGAACCGTAAGTGGCCTACAGAAGCAAAACCATAAGCTATTAGCTCAAAGGGGGTGTTTACCCATGATTTGGTCTTGTAAGATATCTGACTTACTCAGGACAGGTCAAAGGAGCACGAGGCACATCGGGTCAAGTTCTGACAAGAGTAGGGCTAAGATGGTTTACAGTCTTTTCAGCTTAGAATCTGAGGTATTTGGAAAATGCTGTTCAGTCTAGTAAGGGGAGAATCTCCACCATAGCCTTGCAAGCAGGAGGTTGATCCCCAGCACCTATGTAAAGAGCTGGGCGTGACCACCTATGCCTGTAACCCCAACACTGAGGGAAGGCGAAGACAGGAATGTGGCCAGGGTTCACTGATCAGCCAGGCTAAGTGGAAAATGACAAGTTTGAGGTTCAGTGAGAGACTGTCTCAGGGAAATAGAGGAGGACACCCCCACATCTTCCTCTGCACTCGGCACATGGCCTGTGCATTTGTCTACATATGTGCATACACCTCCCAGTACACACACTACCCATACTACACACACATATCAAAATGCAAACTTTTGGGTTTTTTTATTTTTTATTTATTTATTTATTTTGTTTTTTCGAGGTAGGGTCTCACTCTAGCCCAACCTGACCTGGAATTCACTCTGTATTCTCAGGGTGGCCTTGTACTCACAGCGATCCTCCTACCTCTGCCTCCCAAGTGCTGGGATAAAAGGCATGTGCTACCATGCCTGGTTTGTTTTGCTTTTTTTAGAGGTAGGGTCTCACTCTAGCCCCTGCTGATCTGGAGTCGCAGGCTGGCCTCGAACTCATGGCAGTCCTTCTACCTCTGTCTCCATAGTGGTGGTATTAAAGGCATGTGCCACCATGTCTGGATAAAAATGCAAAATTTATACACCCATGTTCAATATACCCATCTTTTTGCAAATACGTTCTAACACATGTGCCCAGAGCCTACCACAGGGTGTGTGCTAATGAGATTTTTCTCTGCCAAGCTGAAAGCTTTCACCATTCACAAATCGATTCTAGAACCCTATGTTACAATTGAAAGGGGTAGCCTTTGTTCATAGATTCATGTATTCTTTTTTTTAAAAGATGTACATGTGTTCCCACTTTAGGCAAAATACAAGGAGTCTTGGCATAATCTCCGTGCTCAAGGCTACAAGCTGACAATAGACGCTCTCCCCTTCCAGGCTGCGCGGGCCTCTGGAGACATAGCCAGCGATGTGAGTAGAATGTTCTGACCTTCCATCTTGCCTAATTTCTGTTAACTTCATGTAAAACAATGTCTGTGGCTGATTTTCCTGAATTAAAGCAAATCTATAACCATGTGAGACAAGATGTCACCTGCAGAATATATTAGCTATGAATGAGGTCCTTTCACGGAGGGAGGGAAAGCAAGGCTCTGCTGTCACAAGCTGAATTCATGCAAAGGTCTCCAGCAGAAAGTGGTAGGACTTACTTCTAATTGCAAAGCTCGGGCAGCGGTCCCAGAACGTGGGACCTGCCAGTCTGCAACTCCACCCAGAGCGTAAAGAGATGAGCAGCAGAGATGGCCTCTCTCTGCCGTTGCCTACCATAGTGTTCTGGTCTGCCAGCTGTGTTTCATGTGTCTATAGCTTTGGGACATGAAGGTGACTTTCTCTTTCCTACAAACAAATCACAGAAAAACGTGGACTTCAAAAGAATGGATCTCGTCTTTGGGGCTTAATGTTTTGCCAAATGTGAACGGATAAAATACAAGTTTCTCTTTTACCCTTTTTTGATAAATGCCTTTGGCTGTAGGACACGTAAGAGAAGCCAGCCACTTGCTTTGGTTCCGAGGCTCCGATTTTAATTAGATCGGAAGAGAAAAACAATGTTTTCATTGCTGAGCCCCAAAGAAGGATGGCACGTTCTCAAGCCAGACTGCATTGGTAGCTCTTAGAAAACAGTACCTCCTAGAACGAGAGAGGAGGTGACCCCCCCCCCACACACACACCAAGGCCTACAATAAAACTGAGCCATTGACTTTGTGTGCTGACCCCTGTCTGGCCTGTCCTTCCTTCCAGTTTCTGTATAGACACGACTTTGTGAAGGAACGTGGGAGGCTCATTGGCATTCGGAGTGTGAGTGAAGACCCCCGGCTGCAGCACTGTCGGCGGATGGGCCAGCTGCAAAGCGAGTGTCGGTACAAGAGGGAGGCCGCCAGCAGCCAGGCCCAGTGTCACCTACCCTTGGACATGGTGCACCTGGTCCATGCCAGGAAGGCCCAGGCCCTGGCCAGTGACCACGACTACCGGACACAGTACCATGAGTTCACGGCACTGCCTGAGGACCTGAAGATGGCCTGGGCCAAGAAAGCTCACGCCTTACAGAGTGAGGTAGGGGGCCTTGGGCAATGCAGACTAACTCCCCTTCCTCCTCCCACAACACACAAGGTTAATCTCTGGCAGCCTTTGGCCTTTTGGACCATGCCCCATCCCAACCAATAACCTTCTTGGTCTATGATATTCAGTAGATATGCACACCTTGCTCTTTCACACTGGTTATGTGAGCTTAAGACCCTGGCCCTTGGCCAGCCCTGGACATGGGCACAGTAGCTGCAACCCATGGGCATGTTTCACACTGGTCCTTGTCATCTATACCAAGGCTTCTTGCCCTTGGCATCCGTGACAAACATGTCTTTCTTGTAGACACTTGTCCTGTGCATTATAGGACATTTAGCAGTACCCCCTGGTTTTAAGCCTACAGTTACCCATAACACCAACCAAAAACATCTCTAAACATCACCAAATGTCTGCAAGGGACTAAAATGAGCCATGGTTGGGAAATCGGTCCTCTGCTGAGAGCTGGTCTGAGCACTTAGCAGGATTTGCCCATCCTCAGGAGTGCTCGGGGAAACCTCTTCTGTTTTAGTATGTTTCCTCCAGGAAGTCCCCAGTTCAGGTGCCTTCCAGGGAACACCTGCTCTTGGTTTAGTGATGTATGGCAATACGTGGGGTATCATGAACACATTCTTGGTTATTTCTTATAGTAATGATCTAATTGACTCATCATTGATTGTGGTTTATTGTTGAGCCAGGGAAGGGTGCTGTTCTGTCTCTGGTATGCTGGGTGTCCTTCAATAACCATTTCACTTGCTGGCCTCCATCAGGAAAGCACCAAACCTTCAGCTAATCATTGCTCTCAGACTTTTGAGATTTATAGGAATAAATGGTTTTTTTGTTATTGTTGTTTATTTTATTATTTATTTATTTATTTGAGAGTGGCTGACAGACAGAGAGAGAAAGAGACAGATAGAGAGAGAGAGAGAGAGAGAATGGGTGCTCCAGGGCCTCCAGCCACTGCAAACAAACTCCAGATGCATGTGCCACCTTGTGTATCTGGCTTATGTGGGTACTGGGGAATCGAGCCTCGAACCGGGGTCCTTAGGCTTCACAAGCAAGCTCTTAACTGCTAAACCATCTCTCTAGGCCTGGAATTTTTTTTTTTTTAAACCATAAGATCAACATAATGCCAGGTTTTATTTTACTAAGCGGGAAAAAATTAAAAATTCCTAAATATTCCCCAAAGGAATAATTTATGTCATTAGATTAGAATATAAGCTAAACAGGAGAAGTGGCAGCTGGCAATCTTACACTAACCTTTTTTAAACTATGGTTATGTATTTAAAACAAAATTTTTTTGCAGTACTGGGGATTGAACCCAGGGCTTTGCACATGATAGGTAAGCACTCTACTACTGAGATATCGCCAGCCCTGTATTAAAGTCTTGAAGGCTTTGAAATGATTGCTTAAATTTTAAGTGACCCTCTCAGGCTTTATGCATTGTTTTCAGTCTAATTGGGAAGTCTGAATTCCAAGCCATTATACTGAAAAGTAACGATGCTCAGCTTTACTGTAGCCATGATCAACAACTCTCTCATGTGGCTCTCTCATGTAGACAAGGAACCAAGTGCTCAGCAGACATCTGTTTAGTTGAGCTGCTTCTACCTTAGCCAGTAAGAAAGATTTGGGTTAGGATGGGGTCTGAGACATGTTCCCCACTGGGGCTGAGCTCATTGAGACCCATGTCATGCACAAGTCTTGCTTTCCTTGGACGCTCACCTGACCTGCTTGTGCTAACCTGGGTGATCTGCTAGTGATTTCCATCATCTCTTTGGTCCTCTTCAAATTTGCTGTTCCCTGTTCCTGAATGTTCTCACACCAGGGCCGTCGACATGCTTCACACTTTCTGGATATGTAACCTCGGGTAGACTCCTAAAGTTCCCCCATCAGAAACAATAACAATATTAGCTACGTAATGAAGGCTTTGGGAGATGGATCAGTTGATAAAATGCTTGCTACACAAGCATGAGGACCTGAGTTTGGATCCTTGGCACCCATATAGAAGCCTAGTATGGTGATATGTGCCTGAAATCTCAGTGTTGGGGAGGCAGAGATAGAGAATCCCTGAAGCTTGCTGACTAGCTTTAGTCTTGCACAATCTGTGGACTCCATGTTCAGCGAGGGACTCTGCCTCAAAAAAAAAAAAAAAAAAAAAAAAAAAAAAAAAAGGAGGCCTATAGAGATGTCTTGGCAGTTAAGGTGCTTGCCTGTGAAGCCTAAGAACACATGTTCAAATGTCCAGGTCCCAAATAGCCAGACACACAGTAATGCAAGTATGCAATGTCACACGAGCATCTAGAGTTCGTTCTCAGCTGCTGACAGGCCCTGGTGCACTCATTCACTCTCTGCCTCTCTCTGTCTCTCTCTCAAAGATAAAATAATAATAAAAATTTGGTGGAGAGTTATTAAGGAAGAAATCTGATGGTGACCTTTAGCCTCCACAAGCAAACCCACACATATACAAAAACACATGCACACACCACACAGAGACAAAGAAATAAAATACATAGACAATAGTTAAAATGTACAGAACCCTTCCTCTTGGGCTGGCCATTTGTATAAATATTTTTGCACCATCTCATGTCATATCTAGGCATACATATGTGTTATTCACATTTTTATAGATGAAGAAATGAGCAATTATCACTTAAGTAAATTGTCCCAGGTCACAAGCTGGCAGGGAAGAGACTCTCCTAAGACCACACAGCTAGCTAGGAATCAGTGAAACAGGGATTCCAGTTCTGGTCACTTGGTCCCTGGTTCAGTCTCTTTGGCTTCCCAGGGTGGCCAGATTATGAATACAGGCTCTCCAGTTTGTGTTCTTACTGGCTACCAGTATGGCCAGAGCAGAGCCACTTAGGGGTCTCCAGAGGATCTAGATCATTACCAAAATGGCTGTGTGGCTGACAATGTGAATGCTTCCACTGCAAGGCAGTGAGAGCAAGCATTGAGATCATGGGTCTAAAGCAAGTGCTGTGTGAGGTGGTAGCGATGCTACTTGTGACTTATGTGACATGTATAACCTTTCCCCCAGGAGCCTTCTGGGTACCATTGCTCCCATCTTTCCTCTGCTCATTGTCACTCAGGTATTGCAAGCTGAGGCTATAGTGCTTGCAACATCATGCTCCAAAATGGCATTAGGAAACTGTACCATGTGCAGATATTCAGGAAGCTTCCAGACCATCATGTGAGCAAGAGAACTTATGAAGCTGCCATTTGGGGAAGTCAGATTTAGTTGACAGTTTAGGAAGGTCTATATATATATATATATATATATATTTTTTTTTTGCATGAGTACATTCATGTGCTCGAATGTGGGCATGCATATGTGCCACAAAAAACATTTGGCGGTCAAGAGGACAACTTTTGAGAGTTGGTCATCACCTTGGGAAAGTCTCTTCTTACCTTAGAATCATTCTCTAAAACTATCTTTGGTTAGCTTGACTTCTGGGCTCCCCTCCTTCCTCCGCTCTTTCATCATGAAGTCTGGGGCAGGTGTGTTGTTTTTAGGGTCTGTGTGAATAGTCAAAGCAGGGCTGGAAGCTGAGCTATCAATAGACAATCCGTTTATAAGCGAGTCGGAGGCACAGTGAGATCTTTGGGGAACCTGCATCTTGCTTTCTGACTTACCTGCGATCGCACTGTTCAGCTCAACAAAAGGCAAGTTGAAAGAGCGCTCCCCACTTCATCTTGCTTATGAAAGGAGCACGGCCTGGCTGTGAAGAGGCCCTGTAGGATTATTCTCTCCAACTTAGAAATTTATCCAATTTTCTCTGTTCTTTATCAGAGTCGAAGGCAAAAAGCATTGCTGGTGTAGACTGAAAGATCGCGGTATGAAAAGCAATCTTACTGACACAGGGTTTTGAAACCTGCTCCCGAGCCTGAGTGATGTCTCCCTTCACCAGTTGGGAAGCAGAGTGGAATTTGCACAGGGGCATTATCCAGCAGACAGTAGATCAGAGACGGACCCTCTTTGAGGCCAGCTGTGAGGAGCGCTGTGAATCCTGAAATGAAAGAGAACTCAAAAGGCCGAGAGGCGGAAATCTGCAGTGATAGTTTGCGTTACAGCAGAGCTTATATCTAAATTAGAGAAATGCCATCAACTTCGTTTAAACCCAAATTTCAGATTTCCTTAGAGAGGCATTTTCCACCTTTAAAAACACCTAATTTCCATAAAGAGGAGAAGAAAGGCGTTCGGGTGATGCTCTCATTGTAGACAGTGTAGGCAGATCAAGGATTCCTAATAAGATTTGACAGTTTAGGGGGCTCCAATCAGAACCATTATCAGAGAGCACCTTCTTTTTTCTCTCCCAGGAATAGGGCTGTTATCCTCGTCTTCACAGTGCTTAAAATGAAGACAGAGGATAGAGCTTCGCCCATTTCCTTTTACAATATAAGCCAAACAGAATGAGTTACAAGTGAGAGGCCATAAACTGAGGCATGAAATGATTAAAATGGCTGACTCCCTACGAGCTGATTGGAACTATATTTGTTTGTTTTTAAAGTCCTGCTGTAATTGACCCTTCCCCCCTCCATGGCCGTTATCTTCAGAACAAAAGTCTCATGGGCTCTTGTCCCTAAGAACTCTTAGATGTTTTCACGAGAGGGGTTGTTATGACCTTCAAGTGTGACAGAGAGAAACTAAGTCACACTTGATTAGAGCGATCAGCTCTGGGTAATATCTAATTCTGGTTTGATTACCTGGCTCAGGGCCTTTGATCAGTTGAACAGTATGTGGAGTGTGTGGTAGGCAGTTGACAGGGTCACCTCACTGGGGGAATGAACCCCAAGAACTCTGGTTGATTCTTGAATGTGAGTACTTAACTCAGCTCTTTCTTTAAGCAACTTCCCACAGAAGCCTTTGGCTTAAAACTCTGCTAGTGGGAGCTTCTTGGATCTTATGCATGCTTCGTTATTTAATTCCTGAATGTGCCACTCAAGCAACGGACGTGCCCACGTACAGAAGCTTCTCCCGACGAAGTTATCGAGCTGCTGGGATGAAGTATTATGACAGAGGCTGTCAGAGTCGAGGACCTTCTTGAAATGCCCCCAAGAGTTCCAGTCACTGTCTTGACAAAAGCTCTTGATTTCCTTCCTGCAGTTTCGTTACAAGTCAGACCTGATGGGTATGAAGGGGACAGGATGGCTGGCGCTGAGATCCCCCCAGATAGAGAGCGCGAAGAAGGCTGGAGAGCTCATCAGTGAGGTACCTGTCCTATTGGAGTGACATGGGCCACCTAACATTTCCTGCTTGATCTATTTATATAGTGGAGGTTCTAAGAGGGACCCATAGCTGCCGGGTTCCCAGTATTTTTCTGGGTCTGTTTACAATCAAAACCTAGAGCAATGAGATTTCCTTGTAAATGAACTCAGTGCTGGGAAACTGAAAGAAAACACATTAGAGAATGCCCCATCGATGCATTCTGCATAGTTCCGAGCTAAGACGGTCCACTCCTCTTATCAAGGGAGTAATCTATACTTGCCCACTGAGTTGGGCCAAGTAGCCAGAAGTCACCTGGTTGCACAGGGATGGCCACATTGACTGATGACTGACCTGGGGCCTCTTTCTTGGAAAGCATGAGAAAGGCTCACTGCCATCTGAGAACAGATCTTCCTTGGACATGATCTGATGCCTAACATGGCTCTTGACTGAATTCCTATATGGTGGAGAGTTTCTTTGTAAAGAGGGTAAACGCTTGTCACGTGTTTCTAATCATAAAGGAGAGCCTGGGTCTGTCCTCTACTCTTATCAGGTGCCCATCAGGAAGAATGACTTGTCTTCTAATAATGTCATTGTCATACATACCTGTGTCCCAAAGCTCATGGGAACTTTATCTTTTTTTTTTTTTTTTCTTGCAGACCAAATACCGTAAAAGACCAGACAGTATGAAGTTCACCACTGTGGTTGACTCACCAGACCTGGTTCATGCCAAGAACAGCTCCATACACTGTAATGAGGTGGGTGCTTCCACCTCACTGACTCTGGGCAGACAGTGGGGTGCTGTTGTGATAGGTAGAAATAAACAAACTTTCATGTGCCTGAGCACCTTCATTCCCAACACTTGGGAGGCAGAGGTAGGAGGATCATTGTGAGTTCGAGGCCCACACTGAGACTACATAGTGAATTCCAGGTTAGTTTGGAGTAGAGTGAGACCCTACCTAGAAAAACCAAAAAAAAAAAAAAAAAAAAAAAAAACCATCTTCCATCTGAAAGATTATGGACCAGTTGCTCATCTCTTGTAACCATAGTCTCCTTATTTGGAGGTGGGAGGGGTGGTGAATAATGATAGCAACCATTTCATATGGTTCAGTACATTAAATGAGGATTGAATAAGTAACTGAAAATACAGCTTTTAGCAAGTACTGGGAACACAGCAAGTCCTCTATAAATGCCTCTTACTATGGCTTGATTCATAATCATAGTAATGCCTTTATGATGACAATCCCTCACCGAGCACAACAATGGATGCATCTTAATTGCTGATTGACAGTAATGGAATTTGAAGCTTAATAGAAGCCAGCTTGAAAAACAAAAACCACCTGTATTCAAAGCTTCCCTCTGCCGGTGCTCCCTATACAGTTGAGCCACATTCAAAGCTTCCCTCTGCCGGTGCTCCCTATACAGTTGAGCCGCATTCAAAGCTTCCCTCTGCCGGTGCTCCCTATACAGTTTAGCCGCATTCAAAGCTTCCCTCTGCCGGTGCTCCCTATACAGTTGAGCCGCATTCAAAGCTTCCCTCTGCTGGTGCTCCCTATACAGTTTCCCTCTGCCGGTGCATTCAAAGCTTCCCTCTGCCGGTGCTCCCTAAACAGTTGAGCTGTATTCAAAGCTTCCGTCTGCCGGTGCTCCCTATACAGTTTAGCTGTATTCAAAGCTTCCCTCTGCCGGTGCTCCCTATACAGTTTAGCTGTATTCAAAGCTTCCCTCTGCCGGTGCTCCCTATCCATTAGCCGTATTCAAAGCTCCCTCCCTCTGCAGTTTAGCCACATTCAAAGCTTGCTCCTATACAGTTTAGCTGTATTCAAAGCTTCCCTCTGCCGGTGCTCCCTATACAGTTTAGCTGTATTCAAAGCTTCCCTCTGCCGGTGCTCCCTATACAGTTTAGGCCCATTTCCTCTCTTCTGTATTTATTTCAAGAGGTAGGAAGCTATGTGTCTCATGTCTCTTCCCCTGAATGGTCAAGGGCTTCAATTCTGCACGCCCCATCTTCCCAGAGCCCAAATGCTGCTCTGATCAGGTCACAGTGGCAAAGTGACAAATTGAATTTGGGAATATTTCTTCTCTAAAAGGAGACAGGATTCAAACATTTCCTAAATTCTTCAATCACTGCTCTAGGAATAAGATCCCAGATAAAGCTGGAGTCCTAGAATGATGTCTCTCTGGAATCTGGGTCAACTATGAAAACCTTAATTATGTTTTAACAATTAAAACATTTTATAAAATACAGGACTTATTAGCTCTGTGTATCATTATGGTTACTGTCGAGATTCAACAACAGAGCTGAAAAGCCTATGATTATATCTTTTACCAGTGTATATACAGAGATTTCTGGAAATACCTGCCCATCTTAAGCAGTATAAATACACAGATGTCACCAACCAGGGTGTTGGGTTATAGCACATTTTAAGTGGATCTTGGCAATTATTTTTTATTTATTTTTTTATTTTAGAGAGACTGAGAGAGAGAGAGAGAGAGAGATAGAATGAAAGAGAATTGGCACGCCAGGGCCTCAGCTGCTGTAATTGAACTCCAGACACTTGCGCCATCTAGTGGGCATGTGCAACCTTGCGCTTGCCTCACCTTCTGTGTGTCTGGCTTACTTGGGATCTGGAGAGTTGATCATGAGTCCTTATGTTTTGCAAGCAAGCACCTTAACTGCTAAGCCATCTCTCCAGCCTTTGACAAATATTTTTAACAGGGTCTGTTTAAAACCAGCCAGTTTCATCTCACTCTGCCTACATGACCTCTTTCCAGCAGAGGATTCTAGAAGAATACTCTCCAAAGGCATGCACTCCATCCAGCAGGCAATCAGGTGGAGGGCTAGGAGAGAGAATTAGCTGTTTAGCACCTGTGGTTTCAGCAAATGCTGCTCTCTGCTCTACCTTGACTGTGAGCTTTTCCTACCCACAGCGTCTGTACAAGTCGGGCGATGCAGAATCCCTGCACAGGTACACCGTGATCCCCGACCACCCCGAGTTTGCCCGAGCCCGCCTGAACGCACTGCACCTGAGTGATGTAAGTAAACAGGGGATTCATGTGCTACGTGCCTACTACTATCTGTTATCTGTGCCCAAAGCCAATTTTTTTTTTTTTAAAGGTAAGGTTTCACTCTAGCTCAGGCTGACCTGGAATTCACTATGTAGTCTCAGGCTGGCCTCGAACTTATGGCAATCCTCCTACCTCTGCCTCCCAAGTGCTGGGATTAAAGGCATGAGCCACCACGCCCAGCCCAAAGTTAATTTTATTGGTTTTTTTTTTTTTAAGTCCTAGGAAGAAGGACATGAAACAGGGGTGAGATAGGGATAAACTTCCTGTGTGACTTTCTCTCCCTTCCCTTGCTGGGTCTGTTTCCTCATGAATGAAACAGGAAGGAATGGTACTGAGCTAAACTGAATTTTCTTCTAGCTCTAAAATTTTGATTTTAAGCGGAGGAGGTGATTCAGTACATAAAGGGCTTGGTGCCCAAGCATGTTGAGTTTTCCACATAAGACTCTGGGTGTGGTGGTGAGTGCTCATTATCCCAGCACTGGGGAGGTGGAGATAGGAGAATCTCTAGGGTTTGCTAGTCAGTTAATGCCTAATCTGTGAGCTCCAGATCCAGTGAGAGACCCTGTCTCAAAAAGTAAGGTGGAGGGGGCTGGAGAGATGGCTTAGCAGTTAAGGCGCCTGCCTGCTAAGCCTAAGAACCCGGTTCCAATCTCCAGGTCCCACATTTAGCCAGATGCAAAGTGATGCAAGGGCGCAATGCCGCACTTGAACACAAGGGGGCGCACACATCTGGATTTCATTCACAGCAGCTGAGAGACTGCTGGCACACCCATTCTCTGTCTCCCTCTCCCTCTCTCTGTCTGTCTCTCTGTGTGTCTCTCTCCAAAAATAAAATTTAAAAATAGTAAGGGGGAGGGAGATTGAGGAAGACACTTCATGTTAACCTTTGACTTGCACACACACACACACACACACACACACACACAATTGTAACTCTGGACTCATCTTCCAATATCCAATATCCCAGTTATGTGCAGGGTAATGGTCAGGGCCATGGTTCCTTTGCTCCAGCAAATCTACATCTACTCTATTTATTTCTCAGACTTGTCTTCTTGGTCATTCAGAGGAGTGTCACTATAAAGGGACCAGCAGTTTGGAAAGATGATCATGGTAGCCCACCCTGTCCCAATGCAGAACGCTCCTTTGTACGCGGGGCTATGCCCTCCAGCACTGTAGTTTCCCTCGGACCTGTGCCCTTCGCGTGCAGAAGCAAGATGCTATTTCCTCAACCCAGGCTTGTTGTCAGCAGGGGTTGGAGGCCCCTGGCTGTAATAGAATAGGTAGTCGCTTGGCCAGCAAAGCTGTGATCCCTGGATAACAGGTAGAGAGACGGTGGAATCAAAAGACACTGTCAGATTGGGATAACACAGGCTGAGTGTGTCGGCCTGGGGCAGCGCAAGGCCTCCCAGAGCCCAGCCATTCTTCCCTCCCTGGCCTGGCTATTGTGTCCTGGGGCTGCGTGCAGATCGACAGCTGCTGTCGTTCACCCCGGAGGTGGCTGCCTCACAGGGGTGACGAGAGGAGCCTTCTAGTTAGCGTGTGTGTTAGTTTGCTGCATTTGAAAAGCCCTGTGGGATCCCACGCGGTGAATGCGCTGAGCTTTGTAAATATGAGCTATTATGACCATTTGATGCTTTTGAGGGATGCGTGAGAGATAATTTTAGAACCGCAGCTCTGGTGGGCTGGCCTCTATCTGGGGAAGCTGGACCTCCCCCCTCTACAGAACTGGCGCAGAAGGTCTGGCTCATTAATTCCCAAGGATGGGGAGGCCAGTCCTGCACTGGAGGGACTCTTGAAGGCCCAGAGTTGAGAAACTGGGATAAAACTGCCAGTTTACATGGGTGCCAACTTAAGGAGGACATCCACCCATCCCAGGGTGGCAAGAGAAACATGTTCCCTCTCATAAGGTGTGTGTGTGGGGGGACAGCCTGCAGAGTCCCGGAGCTGAAATTAGCCCCTAGGGCTCACAGGTGTGGCAAACTCGTGAACCTGATTTGAAAGAGCACTTCTTCGGGGGCGTGCGCAATACGCACAATTGGATCGAGTGTTCTGTGAGGAGGACATGGAGGCAAAGTGACCTTCCTGGGCAAAGAAAGCCATTGAGATGTGTAAGGCAGCCGAAATAACTCAAAATCAAATGACTCTAATGTGTGAGGACGAGGACAAAACTGTGCCCACTGTGATGAAGAAGAGGAATGCCCGGGGTTCCAAATCAAAGCGCCTGCGGAATCTAAAGCATCCCAGTGGCAAGGCAAAACCCTCAACAGCACAGAAAACTCCAGAGGAAGTGATCACAAGCAAACAGTGGACAGGGAGGGGCACGAGAAGAAAGGGAACCAGCGCCCCAGGGACAACCTCAGTTCCCGCCACTCTCTCTCTAGGTGACCCTAAGTTACCTAGACTCCGGAGCTAGGGTGCATGCACGGGCCACCAACAATCGGGTGACATTAGACCTTTAGGTTTGTGTAAAGTTGGGTGTTACTAAATGGCCCACATCTAGGGTGCAGTCCCTTATCAGGAAGGCACTGTGTTCCCTTTCATAGAGAGTGCCCAGGGTGTTGCCCGTCCTTCTAATGTCTTGGGCTGGGGTGGGACACCAAAACAAGGAAGCAGGTTGCTAAAGGAGGGATGGGACTACTGATTTTCTGTTGTCTGACTTTCCCCCTCCAAGCGGCTAACCTCAAAGGCGACCCAATACATCTAACCATTTGGCTCTATCTGTAGCTGTCAATTCGGTGAGGTTTCACGTCCAAGGCTGAGTCCGTGTTTCCTCGGCCTTTTGTATCTGACTTGTGTGTTGGGTGTTGGAGTTGGAGGTCATGATGAAGGTCAAGGTGACAAGAACAGCAGCACATGGAGATGATGAAATCCACCCTACTTGGCCCAGGCACTCCGTGGTCCCCTCCAGGGCTGGACCCAGGTGGGAGGGGGTTACCAGTGGCTCCACCTCTGTTTAATTCCCCTCCTCCAAAGTCCTGCAGAACAGAGAGCCAGCCCTGGCCTCCATTTCCAGGTGACAAAAGGAAGGTTCTTAAGGGGCCCCTGACCTGCTGCAGCTCACAAATGAGTGAACAAGCTTCATGGTTTGGGGCTGTCACTTTGTCATCTGCTGGTGCTGTAGCTCTCCTGCTGTCCCTCGTCTCTGTGGTTGAATAAAGGAGAGCTTCCACTGGGACCTGCCGAGAACTCCTTTCATGGAGCCATTCCCTTATCTTGGAAAAAAAAAATGAGCTACATGAAGGCAAAGAAGATTTTGATGGCTCCACAGTGCTGTGGCTGTACCGAAGGACTTAGAGGACATGATTATAGACTCCCAGTGCGGGTGTGAGCACAACTTGAAAAGGGGGAAAAATGAAAGAGGAAGAATATGAGACAAGTGTGTCAGGCACCTGGTCAGGGTCTTGACAAGACATTTAATTCAGGTGAAGGCTCTGGCCTTCCTACAGTGACCCCCCTCCCACCACCGCTGCGTGGGGTGCGTGTGAGATGTAGCATGTCTCATAATGATGGAGAGTTGAGGCGTTATAGCTAGAATGAGGGGGCCCTAGGAGTCAGTGGAACTAGCAACCCTATGGATGACAAGGTCCAGAGACCAGTACTGCTGTTGGTGTGTGGGAAGGAACTGGGTTCTGGAGTTCTGGTGTGTCCAGGAGCCTGCACGTCTGAAACACAGAAAGTGAATGCAAATACAAGGAGGGGGGCAGGGTGTGATAAAGGAGCTAGATGACATACAGGCCCCACAGGGGCAGAAGCCCCTTACAGCTAGGCCTGCTAAGCCCAGAACTGGGGAGTCCTCAGGATCACAGAGGGCAGAGGGGCCTACTGTCCCCAGCATACACTGCGCTTGGATACCATTCCTGTTGAGAACAGATAAGCCACAAGCCATGGGCTTCCTTCCTGCTTACCTGTCCTTTTGTTTTCCGAATCCAGAAAGTCTACAAAAACTCTTGGGAGCAGAACCGGGCTGGAGGCTATGACTTCAGGCTGGATGCCATCCCATTCCAGACTGCCCGCGTATCCAGAGACATTGCCAGTGATGTAAGACCCCTGAGTTTGCCCTTGGTTGAAAGGGTTGTTGTTGATTTCCCAGGTGTGCTGAAAGTCACAGGACAGACACTGGGAACTAGAGCAAAGTCCTCCACACCGAAATGAAACACACGTTCCAGAGGAAAGAGAACCCAGGCCGGTTTCCTAGGATGTTAGGCAGACATTTGGGGTTGGGGGGGGGTATCATTTCTACTCCCTCTCTTAGGAGAGGTACTCTAAAGATTGGTGAATGAGAACCTGGAAACCAGAACACAACTGGCTGGCTGGTTCCTTTGCAGTGAACGGCCTGGTTTGGGCTGCAGTGGGGCATGGTAGAAAGCAATGGGGCCCTTTGTGGACTTGAGTTCAAGTGCCAGCTTAGTCACTTAGGAATTGGCTATTTCTCTTGGGTAAGTTTCTTAAATTGTCTAAACTCAAATTTCCACATCTGTGAAAGAGAAATCTAAAACTTGCCTCCTAGGATTGAAATAGAGATGAAAATATGGTTTAGCATCTGGTGCATAGCAAGACTTCAAAACATGGCGACATTATTACCAAAGAGAATGTTACTGACCACACACTTGATGCTGACTCACCTGCAAGACGAGTGCAGAAATCAAGAGCTAACATTCCAGTACATCCTTAGCAAGGATATGTGAGACATTCCAGCATGTGAATGGTAGAGATATCTCATTAAAAGTATCAAAATTTGTCTGGAGAGATGGCTTAGTGGTTAAGTACTTGCCTGTCAAGCCTAAGGACCCCAGTTCGAGGTTTGATTCCCCAGTACCCATGTAAGCCAGGTGCACAAGGTGGTGCATGCTTCTGGAGTTCGTTTGCAGTAGCTAGAGGCCCTGGTGCACCCATTCTCTCTCTCTCTCTCTCTCTCTCTCCTCCCTTCTCTCTCTGTCACTCTCAAATAAATAAATAAATAGAAATAGAAATTTAAATATATATATATGTATAAAAATCAATTCAGGTGTTATCAAGTGTACACAGTAGGATCATATATTTTGGGATTCGGTGGATTAGAAATTTAGCCCTGCAAAATTAATTAGGTCCTTTACCTTAAGTGAGGTGATTTGAGAAGCACTACGCCTTAAAAGCTGGAAAGAATGGGCACTTTTTTATTTTCCTATTGGAGTATTAAGTATAACAATAGCACTAGAAACCAACATCAGTGGGCGTGAATGATGCCAAACTTGAAGCTCAGTTGCAGCTCATTGAATTCTCTAACACCCCATGGGGGTGGAGATTCATTCTCCCACTTTATCGGATGCTCAGAGAGGCTTAACAACTGGCCCAACACCACACAGCTGGGTTGACTTGAATCCAAAAACTTGTGCCCCAAACCCACTGTTGATCCTCGCGCTGAACATGCCAGGCTCTGGGCCCCATCACAAAGGCCGGCCCTGGAGGGGCTCCCTGACCACACCTTCTCCTCTGACCTACAGTTCCGGTACAAAGAAGCATTCCTGCGGGACCGAGGCCTGCAGATTGGGTACCGCAGCATCCACGATGACCCAAGGATGAAGCATTTCCTCCAAGTGGGCAAGCTCCAGAGTGACAACGAATATAAGAAGGACTTGGCTAGGAGTCGTTCCCAGTTCCATAGTCGTGTAGACCAGCCCAGCTTCCTCCAGGCCAAGAGGAGCCAGCAACTGGCCAGCCACGTGCACTACAGGCAGCCCCTACCCCAGCCCTCCTGCGACCCGGAGCAGCTGGGCCTGAAGCATGCGCAGAAGGCCCACCAGTTGCAGAGTGATGTAAGCTACCTCTCTACATATTCCCCGTTGCCTTCTGGGGCTGAGAGCATGATGGGAGAGAGCTGGGCTGAGAAGGCACAAAATGTCTGTCATGACCCTTCTACATCTCCAAGTAGAAACCCATGTCCTTGGTGGTTACATATGAGTCTATCCAAGGGGTTTAATCATTACCTCAGCAGCTTTTATACTTTTTATACTGGGGCCCAGAGATGGGAGGCAAGCCTCAGAGTAAGTCCAGGTACCAGCTCAGACTTGAAGCCCGTGTCCGCCAGCCCCACCCCTCTTTCTATTTCAGATCCCACCACTTGAATGGGAAGATATGAGGGGTGGGCACATGCTGGCCAGGCTCAGGGCACATCAAGTCGTGTATGCCAGGGAGCCCCTGCTTCACATGGATTTGCTTTCCTCCTGACTATTGACAACTCATTCTGCATCTCATGCCCTACTCCCAAGCACTTCATGTTCAAAAAGCCCCTAAACCCTGTTGACATCTTCCTCTCGTTTCCTCCTTCTCCCAAGGTCAAGTACAAATCTGACTTAAACTTGACTCGAGGTGTTGGCTGGACTCCTCCAGGTTCCTACAAAGTGGAAATGGCTCGGCGGGCTGCAGAACTGGCTAACGCGAGGGGCCTGGGTCTCCGGGGGGCTTATGTGAGTAACAAGCAGAAAATGAACCCCTGCCTTGCAAGCCCATGGGACGTTCAAACTCATTGTTGCTTTTCAAAGTTTTTTTTTTTTGGCCAAAGGTCAGCTGGCTCTAAAGAAGTATGAAGCAAGGCGCCTAATTTCATGGGTCTGAGATGACCGGGAGGGTGACACGTAGGTTAAACTTCCCGCAGAGTTTTCTCAGAAGTCGTAGCCATTAGTTCTGCAGAGGCAAACCTAACCAAGGCTACATCAATCCCGGGCCAGGGCAGCCCAGGCTGTGCTGACTGCTTGCTCGTTACACACACAGAAAGGGTCGGGGACTCACTGACTCCAGCAGTCTGTATTCTGACCCCTACTTTGTTCCAAAGAGAGACGCCACATCTAAATGAGCGATGGGCTTTGCTGTTTTCTCATTGTTGCCCTGAGGATCATTTTTCTTGGGCAGAGTAGAAGAGAGGGACAAAGAAGGGGAGGGTGAAGGTATTAAATGCTGGAAGCTCATCTTTGAACGGCACATTGGAGCCGAGAGAGAGCTTTATTTGAATCCAGGGTATGTGTGTGTGTGATTTCTGCAGGGAGGGCAAGAGGCAGTGAAACCAGGAGATCATCCGAGTGGGGAGGTGAACCCCGATGCCACTGAGATTCTGCATGTCAACAGGAAGAGGGCTCTGATGATGTGAGGAAACAGCTGCCACCCTGTCATCCTTGAAGCCACGGTGGAAGGTTGCTTGCTGGGGACGTGCTGGGGTGGATTTGGTCTGTGCAAGCAGTAAAACAACAACAACAACAAAATAAAACACAGAAATGGCAGACCAGCCCATCCACCTCTGCCTTTATTAAAACAAAAACTCTGAAAGCAAATGGAGGTGGCTGTGTTCTTGGTCTTCTCTCTGATACTTGGTTGAGGCTGGGGGTCCCGTGGGGAACCCCGATCATGTGTGACAAGGAGTAAGTAGTCAAAGCGATGCTTTCTTGATTCTGGGCATTCATAAACTCACAACTGCAAATGTCCTGGGGAAGAGTGCTGGGAGCTCTGATTTTTCTAGAAGGTGTAAGGGATGGAAGGGAAACAAAGCGAGTACATTTCCTGTTGGTTCCCAGGAGGGCAGAGGGAACCTGAAATAAAAAATTGGTACAAATGCAGGTTCAGCAGATCTCAGGCTGGTCAGCAGTGTCTCTGCTCAGGACATGGACACTGGCCCATGTGACCACTTGGGGTCTGAAGGAGCATCCCTGGCTGCCTACGAGGTCCTTGGTGTCTGGTGCTAAAGAGGAGGGGCTCTGAGGCTCAGGGGACAGAAGCTTAGAAACCAGCCTCCTTTTGGATGGTGGCTTTGATCCAATTCAGGAATCTGGTGACCTGGGTATACACGCCTGGCTTCTTCCCACATTCCAGGCCCCAGCTCACGATACCATAGACGTAGTATGTGCCGTTCTTCTCACAGGTCAGAGGGCCTCCTGAGTCACCCTAAGGGAAGAGCAGCACAGGCACAGCTTCAGCCTGGTGAGCAGATTTCATTCAGATTTCATTCATTCTCTGTCCCCAGTGGTAGAGTTGCCTGCTGGCCACCCTAGACTTCTCTAGAAAGCAGTCAGTCACAAGGCTTCTTCATGCTTCCCATGTTGCATAGCTCCAAAGGAAGAGAGTCCAATACTGCCCTCACCTCTGAGTCCAAAAGGACTTGGCATAGATGCCCAAGCCTATAGCTGTTGTGCCTCGGACAGACTCCTATTTCCTGACTTTCAGTTTTTTGGGTGTTTCTGCTTCCACTTGTCAGGGGCCCTTGGCTTCTCCTGGTAGCTGACCAAGGGAGCATTGCCCCATTTAGACAGAGCCACGCAGGGAGGGGGAGACTCAGCATGGCCAATACATTCAATCTGACCTATGGGGTAAGAGCTTCCAATCCAGGGCCTACCACCTGCTGACCATGGGCCCTTTGACCTACCTCAGCTGTGAACTATCGCAGTTCCCCAGGAGAACTGCGAGGACTCTTTGTTTACAAAGTACTTGGGAGCTGGAGAGATGGCTTAGCGGTTAAGGCACATGCCTGCGAAGCCTAAGGAACCAGGTTCATTTCTCCAGGTCCCACATAAGCCAGACGCACATGGTGGTGCATGCATCTGGAATTCGTTTGCAGAGGCTGGAGGCCCTGGCACACCCATTCTCTCTCTCTCTCTCTCTCTCCCCTCTCTCTGTCTCTAATAAATAAATAAAAATAAATCTTAAAAAAATAAGGTACTTAGAATAAGCCCTGGTTCATATTAAACATGCCATGGAAATGGCAAGGGTAGAGACAGGCAGTGAGGGTGACAGGATGTGACCCCTACTGCTTAAATGCTGTAACTAACATTTTTGTAAAATAAACTCCCCATCTTAGCCACTTAGTCTTTCATGGGCACATCAGATCCCTTAGGCACCTGAGGGTGCAGAATCACTGTGTTGGCTCATCAAGGTCACACAATACTAGACAGAGCGAGGCTTTAAATCCATGACTACCAGTTTGCAAAGCCTGCCAGTGAGGTGCTTGAATTAACTAAAGAACTGAGCAATCTGTATTCTTCATCATCTTCCCAAGGCGTAGGGAAAACCACACTTACCTATTCCTGCCTGTCCTATGAGCCTTTGGGTATGTGGATACCCATGGCCCACAGAGGGCCACAGTAAAGCCATAGACCCTGGAGGGAAAAAAAAAACCAACCAACTTCCCATTCCACGTGGGCTCAGAGCTGGCTGATCATTGTTAGGTCCCTTTATAGAGTGTCTCCATCAAGAATTAGACTATGGGGTTGGAGAGATGGTTTAGCGGTTAAGGCGCCGACCTGACAAGCCTAAGAACGCCAATTCCAATCTCCAGGTCCCACGTTTAGCCAGATGCAAAGTGACGCAAGGGCGCAATGCCACACTTGACTAAAGGGGGCGCACGCATCTGGATTTCGTTTGCAGTGGCTGAGAGACTGCTGCTGGCACGCCCATTCTCTGTCTTCCTCTCCCTCTCTCTCTCTTCTCTCTCTGTCTCTCAAAAAAAAAAAAAAAAAAAAGAAAGAAAGAAAAAAAAAAAAAAAGAATTCAACTGTGACCATGTGGGGTTTCCCAGGACAATTGGATGGGTTGTGGGGATAGCAAGCAGAAAATCCTAAAGTGAAATGATCCCTGGAGTCTGAGAAGGATCTGTCCTGTGTAACATGCCGAGAGAGAGATGGGCTATGGGGAGGAAGCTCAGTGTAATATGGTGGTGGTGACATCCCCTTCGGCAGAGTGCTGAGTAAGTTAAAGTTGACAATGCAGGTGATGTGACCACTATGGTTATTATGCTGAGTCATCGTGACTTGATGTGGACTCAGACACACCTGCCCATATGTGCCTCAGCTCTGAGGCAAGCAGTCTTCTGGCCCTGGCTCCCATCCCAAAGCTACAATAAGCCTTTTGTGCCCAGTATACATAATCTGCCTTTCAGAGTCTCTGACCTGGCAGGTGTCTTGCCCGGGTTTCTGAAGGTTTCCCGCACAAATCATACTGTCATCGATCATGTGGTCATAGAGTCGGCGAGAGTTGCATAAAGTGTTGGCAATCAGCTTGACTTTAGCATCCAGGAGCTGTCGGGACCCTTCCCCTGTAGGAGGGAGAAAAGAGTACTACCAAGGGGACCCACACTGCTAGAACCAATGGTAGTAGGGAGAGACTAGCAGATCTCAGCTTAAGGAGAGTTTTCCCAGGAGATGGGCAGAAAAAGCCCATCTCCCAGTAGCAGAACCCCTCTTCCGCAGCCCCCTCCATGTCTGTTGCAAATATGCACAGCCACTCTGATCACACGATGGAAAAACTGCCTGCTCCATCCTGTCTCCTCGAGTAGACCATGAGTTCTGGGAAGGCAGGGAAGGCACATGGTAGATTGTGAAAGGATGGATGTGTGGATGGTTGCATGAAAGGATGGGCAGATGGCTGCATAGACAGATGGATAGTGAGATGCATGGATGGAAGGACGGATGGATGAAGTGCCCTGGTACATTAAATTATCTGCTTCTTAAAGAAGACATTCCTCACGTAAGGACAATGAAATCCATGTAAACATCCTTGACTTTGAAATTATGGAATTAGTCTATGGCCATACCACCCTGAACATGCCTGATCTCATCTGAAATTCTAGAATTAGAAAACTGTGGGAAAACAAAGTCATTATAACCTGAGGCAACAGAGAATTCCCCACCAAAGACATCACCATGCTGACCAGACTCTGATCAGAAGAGCAGAGGTGAAAAGGCTTCGATGGGGCTGGAGAGATGGCTTAGCAGTTAAGGCGCTTGCCTGTGAAGCCTAAGGACCCAGGTTCAATTTTCCAGGTTCCACATAAGCCAGAAGCACATGGTGGATCATGCATCTGGAGTTCGTTTGCAGTGGCTAGAGGCCCTGGTGCACCCATTCTCACTCTCTCTCTCTGTCTCTGTCTCTGTCATAAATAAATAAATAAGAAAAGGCTTCAATGGACTACAATAAAGAAAACTACAAAAGAGCTTTCTGTTTGATCATAAGTCCAATTCTTTAGAAATATCCTTTCCCAAAGCCTGAGGCAAATATGTACATTCCATTTCACTTTCCTCAAGAATCCAAACCTGGGCTGGAGAGATGGCTCAGCAGTTAAGGCACTTTCCTTCAAAGCCTGAGGACCCAGGTTCAATTCTCTAGAACCCACATAAGTCCACACACATGGTGGTGCATGTGTATGGAGTTTGTTTGCTGGAGGTCCTGGCATAACCATATTCATTCATTCATTCATTCATTCATTCATTCATTCATTCTCTCTCTCATAAATAAAAAATAATTTAAAAAATCCAAACCTATTCAAGGTGGTTTTTCCTTCCCATTAATAAGGAAAAGATTGGGGGGGGGCAATGAATATAGTTTGAGGATTTAGGGGGTGAAAAAGCCCTCTGAATTTCTTTATATTCAAGGATGTGATCTTGCCATGTTCATAACTTTAATTCCTAGAGGTAAGTATTCTACTGAGAAACTGAAACATTTGCTTGCCACCAAACTACATGTTCCTTCCAGTCCACACTTCTCGCAATCTACCTAGAGAAGGAAACAGCTTTCATGGGTACAGGGTCAAGGCTGGAGAAAGGTCGGGCATCGAGGTAGGGCCCCAGGATCACTGTGGAGATCAGGGATGGCTGGGGAAAGTTCCATGCAAATGGTGACATTCAACTGGAGCTTAAACAATGAGATAGACACTTTCTTTGATAATGCATTTTGAATTTCTTTAAAGGGCAGGAGGGTAGTTGAGATTGGCCTTTATTTGAGAGAGAGAGAGAGACAGAGAGACAGAGAGAAACAGAGAGAGAGGAAGAGGCAGAAAGAGAGAGAATGAGCACACCAGCAGCCTCTCAACCACTGTGAGTGAACGCCAGATGCGTGCGCCCCCTTGTGGGCAAGTGTGGCATTGCACACTTGCATCACTCGCATCTGGCTAAATGTGGGACCTGGAGAATCAAACTGGGGTTCTTAGGCTTAGCATGCAGGCCCCTTAACCACTAAGCCATCTCTCCAGCCTAAGGTTGGCCTTTTATTCTCTGATTAATGTAGCTCTCCTGAGTCTAGGTTGAACACAGAGACACACTCACCGGTTTCTGTCACACCCCAGCCAGAGATGTGGCACTCAGTCCCAGAGGGAAGGGGGTCGTTGGGCAAACAAACGGTCTTCACGTATTTGGACTGCAGAGCACAGTGACCATCGACTGGCTTCAACTTGAGCAGAGCTGAGTGGGGAGAAAGAGAGTGAGAGAGAGGGGGGAGCGAGTAGATGTGATGGCATCTCTTCGTCAAGGAAGCATCAGCTCTGGCTTGCTGTGGACAGTTGTCCTAGCTAAGCTCCTGCCATGTGCCTGAGAAATCTCTTCCTCCTCATTTCATGTTTTCAACTTATGCCAGGGAGAAGAATGGCCCAGAACAATAATACCAACAATAATTATCGAATTGAAAGTCATTCCTAATCCATTTTTTAAAAAGCAGATGATAAAGGAGAAGCACTATTAATGAAGGGAGAAGAAGGGAGGGAAGAGAGAAAGAGAATAGAGCAGGGTAGGAACAGCACACAGAACTACAGAACTAAGCAGTGATTGAAGGACAGAATTTTCTCTATACCTGAGCATTCGTCAGGTACCACACATGCCCACATACACATCATGTCACAACACAAAAAGTTGAGCAGCAATGTGCCCATTTAGTGGAATAGAAAAACCCAAGTTCAAGAAGGTGACCTTGAGCTGGGTGTGCCTTTAATCCCAGCCCTCGGGAGGCAGAGATAGGAGGATCACCATGAGTTCGAGGCCATCCTGAGACTACATAGTGAATTCAAGGCTAGACCCTACCTTGAAAAAAGAAAGAAAGAAAGAAGAAAGAAAGAAAGAGAGAAGGAAAGGAAGGAAGGAAAGAAGGAAGGAAGGAAAGAAGGAAGGAAGAAGGAAAGAAAGACAAAAAGATGACCTTGATCTTGGTTAGTCAGCAAAGGAGATTCGAGACTGAGTGCTTTCTACAATCCAATATACTATTCACAACCCTTTCTTTCCATGGAGGAGCTGTGCCCATTTATCCACAATGCTAACACAGGCTGTCAAGATACAAAAGCTCTGGAAAAAAATTATGTACCTTGGACTGGAGAGATGGCTTAGTGGTTAAGGCACTTGCCTGCAAAGCCAAAGGACCCAGGTTTGACTCCCCAAGACTCACATAAGCCAGATGCACAAGAGGGCACATGCATCTGGAGTTTGTTTGCAGTGGCTGGAGGCCCTGGTGCGTCCATTCTCTCTCTCTCTACCTGCCTATTTCTGTATCTCTCTCTCTCAAATAAATAAATAAAAATAAAATATAAAAAAAAACAGGTGTGGTGGTGCATGCCTTTATTCCCAGCACTTGGGAGGCAGAGGTAGGAGGATTGTCATGAGTTCGAGGCCACCCTGAGACTACAGAGTGAATTCCAGGTCAGCCTGGGCTAGAGTGAGACCCTACCTCGAAAACTACAGACACAAAAAAAAGGAAACATTTTTTAAAAATTATGTACCTTATGAGGTCCGTAAGTCATCAAAATTATCAAAAGCCAAACCTCAGCTTTCCATCAGTAGAGAACTCCACCCAGGATAGGATCATGGGAGAGCCAGGAGAGGAGACTTGCCGATATCATTGTGGGGAATCTCGTCTCTTTCATTATACTGGCTATATTTCAGGATTTTCTCCACCCTGAAGGTCTGCTCATGGGATTCTGTTTTCTTCAGGTCCTGGTCTCCTAGCACGACTTTTAGATGCTTGGCTTTTATGCTGCAAGTGAACACAAGATGATCGGGAAATTTCCCTGGTGTGTAGAAGGCAGGGAGCGCACCCCAACTGTGCTCCTGGGGAACTGGGGAACCTTTGAGAGCCTCAGCAGCCCTCCCTTACAGAACTATACCGTGGGCTCCAATTAAGACAATGTGAGGGGACTGGAGGGATGGGTTAGTGGTTAAGTCATTTGCTTGCAAAGCCAAAGGACACAAGTTCGATTCCTCAGGACCCATGTAAGCCAGGTGCACAAGGTGACGCATGCGTCTGGAGTGTGTTTCCAGCTGCTGGAGCCCCTGGTGCACCCATTATCCCCTCTCTCTTTCTCTCTTCCTCTTTGTCTCTCCCAAATAAATAAATAAAAGTAAAATATTTTTTTAAATATTTTATTTATTTATTTATTTATCTGGGCACGCCAGAGCCTCCAGCCACTTCAAACGAACTCCAGACGCATGCACTCCCTTGTGCATCTAGCTTACATGGGTTTTAAAAGACAACATGAGGGAACTTCTTTATTAATGGCTGTTATCTTTATCCCATCTTTGCTGGGAGCCCTCCTTTGTTTCCTGGGCTTGTTGAAGAATGGCCATTGAAGTTTCGAGCAAATTTGCTGACATTCATCAGTAGGTGCCAATGTTCACATGCCTGACTTACCCTCTAGATTCCAAAGGAAAACATCTTATGGCAGAGTGAACGGGAAGACCTGTTAGGCTGCCTATGAAACCCAGGTTTGTGGTACCAGCCCACACCGAGCATTTAGGAACCTGGAGCTGGTGGTGATTCCTTAGCTGTCAGGTCACAGGAGGCCTGGCTGAGGACACCTGACCTAGAAGCTTGTTCATGATGAACACAAGTCAAGTGGGTTATTTTACCCTACGTGGGGCAGGCCTCTAGAGGTTCAAGAAGCAGGTAGATCTGGGCCCAAGCTGTTTACATTGATCCTATCTGACTGCTGGTCAGAGCCAGACCTTCTTTTCAAAATGGGAATCAGAATGTATTTTTTTCCTCCAGATATTTAATAAACTCTTGACATTGTACAAAGACCCGCTGTAGGCACTGAACATACCACAATTAACAATAGCCATTAAGAACCCTGTACGGTGGGGACTGGAGTGATGGCTTAGCAGTTAAGGCACTTGCCTATGAAGCCTAAGGACCCAGGTTCAATTCCCTAGTACCCACGTAAGCCAGACGCTCAAGGTAGCACTTGTATCTAGAGTTCGTTTGCAGCAGCTAGAGGTCCTGGCACATTCATTCTCTCTCTCTCTCTCTCTCTCTCTCTCTCTCAAATAAATAAATAAAAGTATTTTTTTTTATAAAACACCATGTACTCTCTTGGCTCATCTCTCATTTGCTAACTGAGTTTGGTGACTGTGGTATCATTCTAGACGGGGTAGCTATTTTATCTCTAGCTTCAAGAGCTGCTGTTTTTCTTCTGGTGCTTTTGCCCCTAATCCTGCCACACCTATGAAGACACCAATCTGGTAGGAACAGGAGAGGCCCCTTGCGCCCCAGTCAGGCTGCCCTCAGCAGGTACTTACTCGGTGCAGTGGGCAGCTGTGAGCACCCAGCAGGGGTGGATCAGTGCGCCCCCACAGAAGTGGCCTTGGGGCATAGTGGTGGTCAATGGCAATGAGGTCTGCAGGGATGCCTGCCATGGATGCTTGCCTGCTGTGCTTTTAAAGCCTCCATAGATGCGCTTGACCACACGCTCGGCTACCTCAGTCTTCCCGCAGGAGTCAAACCCCATGCTCACGCTCCTAGGATCCACAAGACCTTCCTCTGGGTCAGTCATGTCTGTGGGACACAAGAGGATATATCAAGCAACTCACTTTCCTTCTAGTCCTTCTAGGGCCTGGGAAGGTCTGACTCGAGGTGCAGAAGCTAGTAGGCAAGTGTCCAGAGATGAGAGACTGCACACCCGTGAGGATGTTGCTGGTGAGTGATTGAGAGTTGTTGAACAGCCTGGCTGATATAAGGCAAAGCCATAGAATGAATGATATAGGTGTTGCTTTCACCTTATTTCAAAGTGTGTTGCTCCTGGGATCTACAGGTAATACACACAGTATTCACATCCATCATGTAGCGCACGTACGATGAATACATACGTAGTCATGGATACACCTGTTTATATTGTGGGAGTCTTTTCAGTGCAGAGGAAGCTATCCAGACGAGATAGATTAGGGGCAATAAGATGTTTGCCCAGAAAACTGGGCCCAGAGGAAAGAGGGGTTAGTATTGTACAGGTGTAGCTTTGTCCCATTCCTTGGGGCTTGTGAGGAGGGAGGGAGAAGGAGATCGAAGAGGACTTCCTAGAGAAAGGGATGCTGAGTCAGTGGGAAAGGACAAGCGCAGTTATGTGTGGAATATCAGAGACAGTGCTAAGCACAATGTCACTGGCATGAAACAGATCAGGGAGGAAATCCCACTGGACAGGTGAGAGGGCATGTCGTCCAGATGTGTGCATAGAGGTGGGCTTAGGAAGACTGGCAGGAAGGTGGCAAGCACAGCCTTTCATCATGGTGCATCCTGAGAGATCGTGGGGGCCCAGCCAATGTAAATCATCATTGTACCCTCAGGGCTTGGCGCAGTGCCTGGCACACAGCAAGTGATCAATGCAAAGCTGCTAACTGCGCTGACTGGGAGTCTAGAAGGGTGAGTCTATAGCTAACCACTTGGTCTGAGCCGACAGAGGTATCCGGGCCTGTTTGGGGATCAACCATCCTGATGGTTTTAGTGGATTGGAGAGGTGCAGTAGAAGTTGGTAAAGAAAGTTCTGTGGAAGGCTGAGGTTGGCAAGAGCCAGATGTCAGGTACATCTGTCTATGGACTGGTGAATATCACCTCCCCGCCCTGGGGGGCCTCTGGAGAGCCATGGCTTACCTGGGATTGGGCAGGCTGGGACATCACAGTACTCCCATTTAACCTTTTCACTGTTTACTTTAACGAAACACCATGGCTTTTGGTCTCCATCTGGGTTTCTAAACCAAAAAAATAAAATGACTCGACAGCATGGCTTTGAGGCCTGAACCTCAAAGCACCCTGGAGCAAAGGGTGCCCATCCGCCATGCTCCCCCTTTCCATTTGAATCCTCCAACAAGTTAGCAAACCTTGGCCATTACACACAAGGATGGTCATGGATTTTTTTTTTTCAGAGAGAGAGAGAGACAGAGAGAGAGGGAGAGGGAGACAGATAGAGATGGGTGTGCCAGCAGCCTCTCAGCTGCTGTGAACGAAATCCAGATGTGTGCGCCCCCTTGTGGTCAAGTGCAGCATTGTGCCCTTGCATCACTTTGCATCTGGCTAAATGTGGGACCTGGAGATTGGAACTGCTGGAGATTGGAACCAGCATTCTTAGGCTTAGGAGGCAGGCACCTTAACCGCTAAGCCATCTCTCCAGCCTGGCCACAGATTTTTTTGGGGTGTGTGTGTGTGTGTGTGTGTGTGTGTGTGTGTGATGTATATGCATACATGTATACAGGTGCATGCATGTATGTGTATGTGGAGGCCAGAAGGTGGCATCATGTATGTCTTTCTCAGTCATTATCTGACTGAATTTTAAAATATTTTATTTTATTTTACTTTAGAGAGAGAGAGAGAGAATTGACACACCAGGGCCTCAGGCCTGCAATCAAACCCAGACGCTTGCGCCACCTAGTGGTCATGTGCAACCTTGTGCTTGCCTCACCTTTGTGCATCTGCCTTACATGGGATCTGGAGAGTCAAACAAGGGTCCTTAAGTCTTTGCAGGCAAGCATCTTAACAACTAAGCTATCTCTCCAGCCCACTCTGGTCCCACTCTGGTCCAGGTTTACCTGGAATTCACTATGTAGTCTCAGGGTGGCCTTGAACTCACGGTGATCCTCCTACCTCTGCCTCCTGAGTGCTGGGATTAAAGGCGTGTGCCACCACGCCCAGCCCAACTGATTTTTTTAAACACAGGTTCTCTTGCTGAACCAGGAGCTCATGGATGCAGCTAAACTAGCTATGCACTGAGCCTCAGGAGTTCTCCTCTTCCACCCGTGCTGGATGACAGACATGTAGCAACACACCTAGCAGTTATGTAGACACCGAGGATCTGAACTCAGTTCCTCATATTTGCCCAGAAAGCATTTTATTGACTGGGTAATCTCCCCAACCCAATCACAGACTTTCTGGCACATGTTAGTTAACATCTAGAGGAGAATCCAGAAAGTAACTCATAAGCCTTGTGCCAGATCCAGGAGAGACAGATCAAAGTGTTCTTGGGAGAAGAGCTAGATCCTAACTGAAGATTCTTCTGGGTTGGGGAAGTAGTATGGACCCAGAACCATGGTGAGAGCCAGATTCTTCTTCCCAGAACTCTGAATTTCAGGCATTCATTTCATTCCAAAAGTTACCACTGAGCTCCATGAAGATAGCTAGATGATACTAGATGGATCCTCAAAGTGAGTGCACGTAGAGGGTACAACTAAGGTTGTGGGCAAGGAACAATTCTCGTGCTTATGGAGCCAGTTTACAGCCACACACACACACACACGCCCTCTTCTCTCTGTGTACGTGTGTGTTTGTGTGTGTTCATGATACATTGTGCACACAGTGTGAAGAGGCCAGAGGAAAAACTCAGGTGTCCCCCGTCGTGCTACCCACCTTTCCTTTTGGCAGAGTCTCCACTGACCTGGAACTTGCCAATTCGATTACGCTGCCTGGCCAGTGAGCCTCAGGAATCTGTCTGTCTCTGTCTCCCCAGCACTGAGATTACAAGCATGCACCATCACCACCCCTTATGGTTCATGGGTTTTGGGGATGGATCTCAGGTCCTCATGCTTCAAGGCAAGAACTTTATCACTGAGCTATCATCCCAGCCCAAGATTTCTTGTCTCCATTTGGGAATCATCTAGTCATTGACCTTGCTTGGACCAAGAATGGTGGAGGAAACCAACAGGGTAGTCTGGGGGTAGCAGAAAGGGGAGAAGGAAACTACAGTCACCCCCAAGCAGTTCTTGGTATTATCCTTACTTGGGAATACCTGACTGATTGAGTGATTGAGTGGCCAAAACCATAATGCTCACTAGATCTTCCGTTTGCTCCTGTTTCTCCTGGGGCCATGTGACTACTTCAGACCAAGGAGAAGGTGATGTGTCACTTCTTTTCTTTTTTTATTATTTTATTTTTCAGAGAGAGAGAGAGAGAGAGAAAGAGAGAGCGGGAACTGGTATGCCAGGGCCTTTCAGCCTCTGTGAATGAACGCCAGATGTGTGCACACCCTTGTGTGTATGTGCAACATTGCACCCTTACGTCACTTTGCATCTGGCTGGCTTACGTGGGATCTGGAGATTCAATCATGTGTTCTTGGGCTTCACAGGCAAGCGCCTTAACTACTAAAGCCATCTCTCCAGCCCTGATGTGTCACTTGTAGGTGGCAATAACTTTTTATTTTAAAAACTTGCTCCATTTTCCCGTTTCTTCTTGCCCTTCCTGGTTATTTGAGAAACTCTGCTAAACTGAACCTCGCGGGCACTGCCCTCAACCCACCCGACACACGCAGCACAAGAAGAAATGAGCTGCTGAGAACTGGGTTTTGTTGTCACAGCAGCGTAACCTTGCCTAGCCTGAGTAGGATTACTCTCCTTAGAAAGAAGACCGGCGAGTTTCCATGCTCTGCTTCAAAATGATGCTCAGGAGGGAAGATACTGTTTACCTGCAGAAGTTGTGATCTCCAATCCCATGGGTCTCAGCGTCCTCCATAAACACATTGTAATTCTCCTGCAAGAGGAGTTGGGAGTTCCAGTAAAGGCACGGGCTCTGGTTCACTGTCTTACTCACTTTGCCTCTGTAAGCATATCCATCACCAACATAGCAGTCATCCGGACCTCGGAGGAAGCAGGTCACCAGTGAGAACGGACAGCCATGGACACTCTGCCCCCAAGAAGGCTCGATGTGTGAAGGGAACGATAGGACTGGTTCTGACTGTTTTGTTACCTTCAGGTTTCATCACAACTTTCCAGAATGTTCCACATCCAACCCAGCTTAAAAATATGAAATATTTCAGTTAAGGAGGTGGGTGGATACACAGTTCCTTCATTTGGGCTCACGAAAAACTGGGGAGGTGGGGCGAAGCTGTGGTGGGCATGATCTGCCCGTACCACATCCTGGGCATGACTGTGGTTACAGAGACCCTTGCACGCTCTGTGCCCTTGGGTGGAGAGAGTAAAACAGCTGTAGAGTTTGGTAAACTTGAACCATATCGTGAAGACAAAAGCCGTGAAAGGAAAGGATTACAGATCTCTCACTTGTGGTTCTGAGTTTCTGAAGAAATGGTGGTGAGGACCCATACCTATCTCACAGAATTTCCCCTTGTACGGATCAGGACAGGCGCAGCTAAACCTGGACCTCCGTCTTTGCCGAGAGCAGACACCGCCATTCTGGCAGGGATTCGGCCTGCACACAGGTAGCACTGCGAACACAAGAAAGGAGGCTGGAGGACATTTTCCAAGGAGACACAGCACCCATCTCGGGATGGAGGGGGTGGTACCCTTTTGGTGTCATGGAGAGGCAGACCTGTTCACAAGCCAGCAAGTGCTCATTAACCCAAGAACGTAGCCCGATGTGGAAGAGACCATGTGGAGAGAGACCACCGTTCAGAGAAAGCTGTGTAGATGGGTCACTCTGCCAGAGCAGCAAGAGGCACAGGCTAAGCAGGAAGTTTGGGGCAAATCTGATGCAGGTTGAAATTTGTCTCTGGTCCGTGAAGGTTGTGTTGACCAGGAGAAGTTAGTCGCCTCTCAGACCTTCAGTTTCTTTATCTGTAAACGTTCCTTGCAGAGTGTTTGGAAGGATGTCAATCTGTTGGGACGGTTGCCTAACTCATAGCACTGACTCAGTATGAACTCATTCCCCGACACAGTCCATGTCAGGAATAGATCAGCACGTACTTCCTGGAGGACGTGTGCTTCCAGATGTCTCTTTGGCTTGCTTTAATATGATGGAGCCGGGTGTGGTGGTACATAGCTTTAATCCCAGCTCTCAAGAGGAAGACGTAGGAGGATTGCCATGAGTTCAAGGCCACCCTGAGAATACATAGTCAATTCCAGGTCAACCTGTGCTAGAGCGAGACCCTACCTCGAAAAACAAAACAAAACAAAATGAACAAAAGAAAAAAAAAAGATGGTGGGATGTACCCCTGGGTTCTCTAGGGATGATGAGTTTTTAAGGATCCTAGTTAAGAAGGCCACGTTGGGCATTTTAGACACATCACACTTCCACACACTAAGATGCAAGGACCCCAGGCACACATGAGGGCAGAGAAGACGTTTTGTCCAAGAGGGTCTCCATTGCTTACCTCTGGAGCAGTGTGTCCCTGTGTAGGGGTATTTGCAGGCGCAGCGGTAGTAGGGAGGTTGCTGGGTAACGAGACATTCACCTCGAGCACACGGGTTGTTCTTACACTTGTTCTGCACTGTACAAGAGTCACAGAGAAGCGGGGAGAGAAATTGGGACATTATTTGGGATACATTGACTTAGAGGGACACCTTTATCCTATGGCGTTTGGAGGTGGGGTATGGCTAAAGGCTGCTGGTGATATAGTCCATGTTCCTAAGACACTTGTCTGCACCAGGACAACGTGGGTGATTGCCACCCATGCTCCTTCAGGTGCTGACGGTCCTTCTTGGCCTAGCTTAGCAAAAACTTTGATAAATGTACACCTTTAACACATGGAGCTGCAATGTTTGTCTCTCCATCTTTTACCTGGTTTCACACTTCATTTTGGTTTTACCATTCCTAAGATGTAAAGGAATGAAGGAAGCCACAATATTCTCAACCATCCCGAAACATTTAGTGAAGGGAAAGAAGGCTTGAAGATGGAAGCAATAAGTGAGGAAGACTCAGATGGAAACCATCAAGTACAGAGCCCTCTAGATGCGGAAAACCCTTGCCACGTCCTCCCACCCCACGAGATGACAAGGAGATGGGACATACCATTGCCTGTACAAGTTCTCCTCTTATCACCTTACCCCCGGCCACATGGGATCTTACAAGAGTGTACCAAGGGCAATCACAGGAGGATGGTGGAATGGAAGCTCATGAGGATTCAGGCCCTAGGGCTCTTAAATCTGCCTGCCTCCTAACCAGCTGTGTGACTATGAGCCACCTCTGTGCTCCTGGGTATGAACTTAGGTGTCCTAAGACGCATCCAGCTGTCCCACTTGAAGCCAATATGTCTCTGTGGTCATTATTCTAAACGCTAGGAAGGCAAATTCCCCCAGTTCAGGGTACAGTTGAGTTAGATGCTAGCTGTCATTCCCATCTGTGAAATGGGCCCACAGTCCCATGTCACAGTGTATATGTGGGAGGAGTGCAGTGATGTGCCACCTATGACCACACAGAGGGGTCCATCATAGGTGGCATAGCAATGTAGTTACAGTCCTTACCCAACAGTCACCCCAACCCTTCTGCACCACCTATGAGTCTGAGAGAGAAAGGGCTCCATGTTTACTCCCAAGGGAAAATGGAAACGGGCTCACCCGTCTGGCATCTGCTCCCTGAGAAGAGGTGTGGGCAGTTGCAATGGAAAGTGTCTCCTCTGATGACACATTCCCCACCGTGTTCACAGGGGTTGGACTGGCATGGATCTAAGACACAAAAGCAGAAGTCAAGGTCGGTCAGAAAGGGGCAGGCCAGGAGAAGACCCCCATCTAATTTCAGCTCCTGCCCCCAAATGAGAGAGTAACCACAGAGCCAGTGATTAGGCATGGGACTGGGGGGGGTACATATGCCATCCTTAAAAGGTCAAGACAACTGCGGTGACATGAACAGAAAAGGAGATTCAGGTGAGTAAGAGAAGAGGTAAGGCGAGGCTGTGACTGCCCCTTAGCCTGCTTTGGGCGAGCCTTTCTCACTGAGAAAGTCCCCTTGCCCCTTCAAGCACGTTTCTCTCCTCCCATCTCGCTGGGAGTGCCACCGGGTCTGTCTCTGATGCTGAAGGCATTTCACAAGCCTCAAGACCTCCCCTACTTCCAGTGCCCAGGGGTGGAGGTCAGGCGGAGTGGAGAAAGCACACCCACCCCTCATGAAACACAAGCTTTCTGAACATCACGAGAGAGGAGCAAAGGCAAGAGGGTGACAGAGAATTGACGGCGAGGAGGAAGTGACCCAGTGGCCTTCATCTTTCTTCAACTCCTTGTTCAGTTAGATTGTGTCATATTTCATCTGTGCCTCTGGCTTTTTTCATGGTTGTCTGAATGGATCTTCCCTTGGGGAATTCTTTGTCCTTCCGCTCACACACATTGTTCTTTGGTTCAGGAACTAGAATCCCGGGGCCTGGCTCTTGTTTTGATGGTGCCTTCTGATGTTCCCCTGGTGCCCTGTGTCTTGGCCCTGCCTTCCAGGCCACTTTGCAGTTACACTGCTTTTATGCCAGCTGCTGCACTCTGTCCATACCTTCTCCTGGCTCAGTCACGTGACTTTTCTTGGAACCAGCCTCTGATTTTCCTTTCTATACCATTGTTCAGGGTAAGAAGTGTGTGAGTCCACACACACACACACACACACACACACACACACACACACACAGACCCTCACGACTGTAAGAAGATTCTGAAGCATAAAAAGAGAAAGAAAAACATGGCAAAGAGAGAAAGGAGGGGAATCTCAAAGCCAGGCTTGTGCATGATGTATTTCAAATACTCAAAGTGAACTTAGATTATTTGTTCTGCACAATTAGGGTTTAACTTGAGATCAAAGATATGGAAATGACTTTGAACTTCTCATGAGTGTCATGAGACCTGGTTGATGAGATGACAAAGCATTAACTTGCTGCATGACCTTGGCCCACTGAGTGCCTCTCTTTGCCTATCATCCCCCATCATTTGAGAGTAGATCAGACGGTCTCTACATACCTGCCCAGCTCTCATAGTGCAGGGTTCTAGTGGGCAAAACAAATTCTTCAATACTTATTTTACCATGAGGACAAGAGAGGGGGGGAGCAAGAGGCCCTTGCAATGTGGTCACACATCAATTCCCTTCAAATGTATTTCTTCCTTTGGGGGTATCCTGAAACAGATTGGCACCCACCATCATCTTCATAATACCAGTCAGGGTTCTCAGGGAGGATCGGCATAATACTGGTGCTTTCCTCAGGATTGGAACTCTCATAGCTGTAGTAATAGTTGTCAGGGGTCCAGTCTGCAGGAAAAGAAACAGGACAGAAGAAAGCCTAGTGATTAGACCTGAAGAAGCTAGCCTTTTATTTACTTGAACACCTTTGCCCAAAGAGCTCTAAGTCCTTAAGGAGAAATCACAAGTCTTTTCAGCTCTTTCTGCTGTTAAGGGTGGATAGGAGCAATTAGGCGTGGCGGTTTCATTTGGGGGATGTTAAGACCAGTGAGGCAGTGTTGGCATTTGGCAGGGTCAAGAGAACCTGCCCATGGGGTAGGAGTGGGTGGGGTCAAGTCCTGGCTTTCCCCTGTGACCTTGGCTATGCCCTTCACGTTCTCGGCATTTTGGTTTTCTCACTGTTGAACAACTGGAAGAAGCCTGTGGCCTAGCGAGTCAGTGAGGTTCTATGCGGGGTCTACCAGGGTCAGGGCATGTGGCACTGGAGTGCCTTATCTGGTGGCGTTAGGGATGGTTAGTCCTCTATGACACTTTATTGGTCATCTTTGCTTCATGAAGTGCAAGAAACTTGTCATTTTCCCTTTGATCCTGTCATCAAACTCCTCTCTAGCCGCAGCTATAGAGCTCAGAGACAGCTAACACTCACTGAGCGCTTTCTGTGTGCAGGGCCCCAGGCTAACGTTTGAACATTTGCAGGCCCCATCTCGTCTCGTTCTCATAAACATCTGCGAAGGAGGGCTAAGGATGGAGCTCAGTGGGTAGAGTGCTTGCCTAGCATGCGTGAGGCCCTGGGTTTGATCTTCAGCACTACATAAACTACGCATGCTGGTGCACACCTACAATCCCAGCTGATGGGAAGCAGAGGCAGGAGGAGCAGAAACTGAGGGTCATCCTTGACCACATAATGAATTTGAGCTCAACCCGTGCTACATAGACCTTGTCTCAAATAAGAAAAAAAAAAAAAAAACTGGGGGCTGGAGAAATGGCTTAGTGCTTAAAGATACTTTCTTGCAAAACCTAATGGCTTGGATTTGATTCCCCAGTCTCCATGTAAAGCCAGATACACAAAAGTTGTGCATGTGCCTGGAGTTTGTGGTGGCCCTGGCATGCCCATACTCCTTCTCTGTTTTGCCCCTGGGAATATATTATTGGCTACACTCAATATTAAGGAATATAAAGCTGAGAAAGAATCAGCAACTTTCCCAAGGCCCCAGAGTTAATCTATAGCAGGATTTAAACTATGGAATCTCACTGGCTCAATCATGATACTTAAGTTCTTGAGTGACACCTGCCTTTGCTGTGGAGACCCGCACACTTACCTTGGGTAGCCAAGCATCCCCATTTAATATCCAGCCTGGCACTTAGCAATTAACCAAGTGTAACCCGAGAAAGCTCCTGGATTTTTGCCTACCGAAGGGGAATGCAGTGGGTGAAGATGCCTCACAGTTGCAAAGCACATACTAAACCGGACTTCGGGAAAGCAGGCACGTGTATGTCTGGGCTCAAACTCATGGCTGTATGGGGCCTTGAAAGGTACTGGTCACTCTGTGGCTGGAGAAGAGAAGTTTCGGATTGGAAGAAAGTTGGATTCATTTTGCTCTTTCCAGCTGACAAGAGGCTGGTAAGTTGGCAAGCTAAAGATGTAAGGAATCTGTCCAGAGATGCATATGGTAATGAGGTGGGAGCCATTGCAGTGTGTCAGCTTGAAAGGCACTCTGACGGAGGCAGCGGACAGGGCGGAGGACTGCTCTCTACCCAAGCCTGATTATCACGCACACCATCTCACGCCATCTCCCCACCATTCGGCTATAGTCTTTATCTCTGTGGCTTTTGAAAAATTCACTTTTGCACAATGGCTGTTTTATATTTCCTATTAAAAAATGGAACTGTCTTTTTATTTCTTCTCTTTTGAATGCACCAACTCTGATTCCTTGGCAAGGTTTCATCTCATTTATCACAGTGTCAAGACTCTTGGATGCTCATTATTTCTCCCCGGCTGCTTCCCCCCACCATGAACACGCTCCCAGAGGAAGCCATCTGCCCAGGATGAGCATCTAGGTCGGAGATAAGGACCATTGTCTTCCTGGAGCAAATAAAGTTTCTTTCCATAAAGCATAATAAAGCAGATAGTAAGGGAGAAGGTGAGAGGAAAATGTGTTTCTGAGTTGGTCATGGGAGATTTCAAACTGACATGTGCAGGAGACAATGAGATGATTGTATCATTAACTTAATTCTTTTACCTTTTCAGTGGAGGATGGAGTTTTGCTTTTCCAACAGGTTTTTACAGATAAAGAGCCCTTCTGGAGACTCCTGGAATGCATCCCCACCACTCCAATAAGGTGGAGGTTAGACTGGCTAATGTTGACCAGACCATTAAGTGTGGCCCCTTCGAGAACATGAAATGGGGGAGGGTTTTACACAGATGGAGTGGTTTGATGACTGTAGGGGATGAGGGATGGATGCAAACAAAGCCTGTTGGAGGATTTCGATTTGAACTCAGTCCTATGCAAGGTCTTCTCATCTCTCAGTGAGCTGAAGAGAGAAGCACACAGGCTCTGAATCATAACCCTACCAAGCAGGACAGTAAGCTCCTCTTGTTCAAGAGGGCCTGGGGTTCTGCCAGATCACCAAAGTAGATCTAGCTGGGGGCAGTGGCATGTAAGGATGGTGCCAAGGTTCTTGATACTTCATTGGCCTCTACAGTACCTTATGGAAACATAATGTAGTGGGTTTTTATCTGTTATGTTGGCACTTAATCCTGCTGTCTATTGTAACTAATTGTACACCTACTTTGGATCAATAGAAGGCCAATTGCTGGAAAGCACTGGGGGCCATAGAGAATTATAAAGTTTTACAAATAAGAGAAGGACATGAACTTGTCATCAAAGAAAACTCCAGTCTGGGCAGACTACAGGAAGAAAGCCAGCCAAGGAAGAATAAAGGATGGTATGGAAGAATAGAAGGTGGATGTGTATTTTTAAAAAAATCAAAGAGGGGCTAGAGAGATGGTTCAGTGGTTAAGGTGCTTGCCTGCAAAATCTAACAACCTGAGTTTCATTCCCTAGTACCCATGTAAATCCAGATGCACAAAGGGGCACATGCATCTGAAGTTCATTTGCAGTGGCTAGAGGCCCTGGCACACCCATTCTCTCTTCCCCTCTCTCTGTCTTTCTCTCCCTCCCTCTCTCTCTCTCTCTGCTTGCAAGTAAACAAAACTATTTTTAAAAAAGAAGTTGTATGTGGCCAATTGGAAACCTGGTAGCCACACTTTCCATGTTGGATCTTTGGTTTGATTTGAGACAATGTGATGACAAAAATGCCCCAATTCCCCAGTGCTCCTGGTATCTGCACCCTCTTACAATAAGACTGTGTAGTTCTTCACACCCAGTTTCCTACCCTTTGGATCTGGACTGGCCTGGGGATTTCCTTTAGTCATAGCACTTAGGGTGGAAGGTCACAGGCCAGCCCCAAGCCTGGCCTCAAGAAGTCTTGTTATTATTGTTCTCATTATCCTCACTGTTGGCATCATCACTGTCCTGGACCTCTTCATTCTCTCTCCTCAACCCTCATGACTGCCATGAACAGCACATGCTGCCACATTCGGCCCTGGAGTCCCAGCTGAGACCTCAGACATCTGAGAAAACCAAGCCAATAGCAAAATGAGACCTAGCTGATCCCCCAGCTGGTGAAGAGATAAAGAGGTCCAGCTCAGATCAACTAGACCTGGTCTAGACTAGAAGAACTGCCTAGCTGAACCCAGTTTAAATTACTATTCCCCCAAATACATATCTAAATATACGCCTCTGTGTTAGGATCCTATGTTATATAATAGCAGCAGACAACTCAGAGAGCTTGATTAATACTGGGGTGTGGCCTGGATATTCCTGACCTCGCAATGCCTGCTACTACCTACACAGGAGGAAAAGATGATGACATCAAAATAAGACTGATTGGGAGGGGGAAGGATGAGGAAAGTTGGGGAAAGGATGGAATTACCATGCTTTATTGCCTATAATTATGGAACTTGTCAATAAAAAGTAAAATAAATAAATAAAAATTGGTTATTACACATGGAAAAAAATCAGAGACTTGAAAGGCAGCAAAGAGGCCATAGCCATGACTTCCTCCAGTTGCAAGAGTGGACACACTGGCATCATCAGATGTGTTTGCAGAGACCTGCTAGACTCTCTTGCCTCCGCTAGAACCATTGGCAGCATTTTCTTGCAATTGTCTGACCTCCGCACTGCGCAGGGACTTTATAATTCTTTGAAAGCTAGCATTGAACCTGAAATTTGAGGACAGCCTGCACATACATTGATTCTCATTCCTCCAGCCTTTTCAGTAGTTTTGCAAATGCCTAATTCCCTGTGTTAAATCCCTTTCTGATTAAAATGCCTAGACTAAAAAAAAATACTGGGGTGTTCTTGGGAATTTAGAATCATTCCTCACTGGTCTTGTTGGCTGTTGAGTCTGGGTGTCTCTGAGGTCCCGCTTGCTCTACCCCATTTGTTTCTTTCAACTGGATTGCTGCTTCCCTGAGAACAAGGGCCACTTCCGTTCTACCCCACAGTACCTGGTACAGAGCCCTGTGTGAAGCTGTCACGTGTGAATGGTGGGTCTTCCCCTGTGGCTGGGTCTCCTTGCTTTCTGATTGGCTGCACATGCTGTAAAGATGGTGGCCATGCCTTCTGATTGGCTGCACCATCTCTCTCTGTAAAGATGGCGGCTTATTGAAGCAGGGTGAATGGGGCTCTCAGGAAAGAAACCAGGTGAGAAAAAAAATTCCTGATGATCTCCATAGAAAGTTGTCTAAAAGCGGACAGGGTGTAATAGCACATGCCTTTAATCCCAGCACTTGGGAGGCAGAAATAGGAGGATTGCCAGGAGTTCGAGGCCAGCCTGGGAGTATAAGACTTAAGTTACAGGTCAGTCTGGGTTATGAATGGAAACCCTACCTGGAAGAAAAAGAAAAAAAGGGGGAGGGGAGGGGAAGGAAGGGGAGGGGAGGAGGAAGGAAGGAAGGAAGTTGCCTTAAAGCTTTCCTGGGCGGCCAGGGATTGCTATATGACATGAAATCTGATTCTTTGGCAGATTATAGAAAACAATATCTGATTCAAATTCCTATCTTCTGAGACTTTCTCTGGGCTATAGAGAAAGGGAGAGAAAGAATGGCTCAGAAGCAATGTGTGTTAAATATAAGTGAAATCCTGTGAATTTATCTGGTTACCAGTCTTTCTAGAAGTTACTGTGAATACTGGTAAGAGCATCTTGAATTGACCCACGTAATCCTACTAGCAGGTCATTACATGGTGAATACTTTCTGGGTAGCAGCTACTCTCCAAGTAAATGCTCAGAAAAGCCAAGGCAGGAGGACACGCCCCTCCCCCAGGCTCACCTAACGCTAAATTCCCTGGGCCTTTTCATGAGTTGACACATGGTGTGGTTGGATTCCATCAAAACTCCACGGAGTTTAGCTTTCAGGAAGGAGCCTACATCAGGGAATCTGCTTTAGCACAAGCCCCCACGTCCCCCAGCCAGGAACACTGTGGTCCATGGTCAGGAGGGACTCTTGGAAAATGCTCAGCTCCTGCCATGGGGACTTTGCAGCTGCTCCACTTAAAGAGCCTGCCAGATGTGTGGAACAGAGTAAAATTCCCCGGAATGTCGTCCCTCTTGGCTTCATCCATCACTGTGGTGCAGCCTGTTCCTCCTCCAAGGCCCTTCCCCAAGCCCCAGCCCTGTCGGCTTGCATGTGACGTTTCCAGCCTGGCTGGTGGAACAAATGCAGCAGAAAGCCATGCTGGCAGGAGGCAGGACAGCTGATGGATGGACAGGCACAGCCTGTGGTGCCAGGCAGAGCCAAGCCAGCTTTGAAGCAGCATTTCCGCAGGCCTCCTGGCTGCGTGTCACCTGCTATGGGGATGTGGGAAGAGCCTGTGCTGTTTGATTCCTTTGCCACCCATTGGGGACTGTGGACCAGACACCTTCTGCTCCAGCAAGATCCTTGCTATGTACAGTCTCCAGCAAGACCAACCAAGGAAGCAGCTTGCCTGTGGGCATGAGCGTGGTGTCTCCTCACTAGGCTATTTTCTGAAACCAGCAGAGAGCTGACAAATTTCATCAAAACACAGCCCCTGTGTGCAATTAACAGACACCTGACAAGGATGCTCTTCAGACCTAACCTGCTCTTTGCAGAAAGGCCCAATCAGCACATCTCACCTCACGCCACAGCCAGAGGCTGACAGGGAGCCTCAAGATAGCAGCCGGAGCCCAGGGGCAGCCTGCTTCTTTTACTCACCACTCAGACCTATTGGCAGAGTTCTTACAGAGCCCAGTGTCTCAGGATGGCTAAAGCCAATTCTCTCCACTCCCTTTTAAATTGTTTTTCAACTTAAATACCTCCAGTGCTGGGGAACTCATTACTTCCCAAGCACCCAACAGCTGACTCAGATTTTTTGATCTACTCTAATGATTGGGGCATTCTTCCTGGCTGCAGAGCAAACCTGACCCTATGGCTTCCCATGTCTGTTGAATTAGATTTTCAAACCTTATAGGTGTATAGAATGACTCTCTTCTCCTTCTGTAGTCTCTGTTCGGTAGGGTCATCACCTCATACTTGTTCAAGTTCAGTGCACAATGCCAGAGTGTCATAAACTCCTTGTAGATCTTTCACAGCTTTCTAGCAGATGGCAATAATTTCTCCTGTGGTAAAGACACTTCTTAACTCCCATAAAGTCAGCTTACACACTAGGCGTGGATCTGTGTTTTAGATGTTTGAAGAAGTAAAAGTCCCGTGACCATTCTGTGCTCATGTCTCCCTGTATCACACTGTACCCAAGTCCAAGACCCTTTGCCAGTGCCTGAGCAATCTGTGTGCAAGGCTAGGCACGAGGTGGCTGTGGGGGTTTGAATGTACAATGTTCCCCACAGCCTCGTGTGTTTGAATACTTCATCCCCAGTTGGTGATGCTGTTGGTTGGGAAGATTATGGAGCCTTGGGGGGTGAAGCCTTGCTGCTTGCTGGAGGAAGTGTACCGCTGAAGGCAGGCATTGGGATGTTATAGTCCAGCTCCGCTTGCTACACTCAACTTGTTATTGCTACTTCCTGCTCAAGTAAATACGCAATGCCTGGTTGTCTGCTCCTGTCATCTTTTCCCCTCCAGACGGTAAGCTGGAAATAACCCTCTTTCCTCCATAAGCTGCTTCCGGTCGGGTATTTGCTCCCAGAAATGACAAAAGGACTGCTATAGCTGTGATTCTTCTAGCCTTGGCCTTGGCTTTAGCCTCTCTCTGGACTGTGTGTGTGGAAAGAGTCTGAATATGAGCCTTCCGATGCTGGACTGCACGCTATTCAGTGCTTTGTTTGGGGGGAAAAATGCAGAGTCAATCAAAAGTCACATACCATGTCATGTAGGGTGGGACAAAAGCCTGGTGGTATCTGCCCCAAACTGTCACAAGTCTATCCTGTCCATCCAGGGCTCCGCCACTGAGTTCATTGATGGCCACGTTGAATTTGTCCAGTAGCCACCATCTTTGCTCCAAGTAAGTCCATGAGGCAAACTTGAGTCAAGTTTGCTGTCTCCATGTGCTGGCTGCCTGCCTAGTCTTATGAATGTGACCAGCCCATGCCCCTCTCTATGGGGATGTCCCTCTGATCCTACGAATCAGTGACTGACACTTTCTCCCCAGCTCAGAGCAGAGCAGCAGGAGCTCCCTGCTCAGCGCAGGATGGTGTGGGCACCAGGCAGAGGAAACAAGACAAGGGGAGACAGGATTACAGGGTGAGTCCAGGAGAGACAAAACGCCTATGGGAAAGAGCCCAGCCACTCACAGGTAAGTACTTTGAGTGTGTCAGATATCATGGTTCATAAAAGCATGTACTTGAACTCATGTCGTCCAGGCTGGCCTCAATAAAACTGAAAATAATCTTGGCTTTCTGATCTCCTGTCTTCATTTCTGAATGAATGCTTCTTTGTGCTGGGATTGATCTTAGGGCTTTGGGTATGCTAGGCAAGGACTCTACCAACTGAGGCACATCCCCAGTCCCTTGAACACAATCTCCACAATACCTCGTGGAAGAGCTAAACCAGGGCAGGACACGGCATCCACTCCAGGCCCACCTGAATCCCAGTCTCAGGTGCCTTGTCATCAGCCTGGACTTCCTATGGGTTGCTGGACATGTCAAGCCCAAGGAAACAAATGAACAAAGGACACTGGTAGAGGTGAAGGTGCCGGCAGGGACATCACCAGAAGCAAGCCATCTTGGGTCACATGTTCAATATCTAGGGGACAGGGTGCATGGGTGGCCCTTTGCTCAGCCATATTTTTGCTTTCTTTAGCCTTTTCATCATATCTGTCATTGGTGGACTGTGTGGCCAGGAGCACGTGGCCTCCCCACTCTGTCTCAGTTTCTTTTTTAAAAAAGACATTTGCGAGAGAGAGAGAGACAGAGAGAATGGGTGCATCAGGGCCTCCAGTCACTGCACACAAACTCTTGACGCATGCACTACCTTGTGCATCTGGCTTACATGGGTCCTGGGGAATTGAACAAATGCCTTAACCAAATGCCTTAAGCAATCTCTCCAGCCCTCAGTTTCTTTTTCTATAAAATGAGAGTGTCCACCCATCGGGTGGTCTTTCCCTTGGGTGGCAGAGACTGGCCATCAGGACACTCACAGAAAACTCAAAGTTGTGTGAGGTGTTGTGTGATTTCAGTGTTTCTCAAAGATGTCTGCGGTACCTCAGAACCAGTGGAGCGTCATTCTCCTCCAGTGTTTCCATTGTTGGGTACCTTCCTGCACCCCAGAACCAGCCTAGCCCACAGCTGGAAGGAAGCCAGGGCAATGACATGCTCACCTGGGTCTGGAGGATCAATGAAAGGCATCAGGGAGAACTGCAAAACAGAGCAATAAAGCAGAAATGTGAGCTGGCCAGCAGAGCCACGGGCACCTTCCTGAGTGGCCCTAGGCCTGGGAGGACGTTCCCAGGGCACAGATGCTCTGGGGGCTTCTGAGGGCTGCAGCAAACAGGCTAGAGGGACAGACAGACCCCCGCTTGAAGATGTCCCCTCTCCTGTGTATGCAGCATGGCCCTTGCTCTAAGCAGGATGATGTCACACACCCATGTCTGTTGAGAACGCAGCCATCTGGGCAGTGACATGCTTGCTATTGTTATTGGCTGAGTGTTCATGGTTATTTTATGCTCTTAGGACAACCCCGCGGGGAAAGTTCTATTAACTTGTTTGTAGAGGAGAACATTTAAACTCAGCGGTCTCAGGATGGGGATTTAGGCTCCCATTTGAGTAACTTCCCTGGGAAGGCAGCCTCTGAGGATTGGGAAGGGACGAATGCATAAAACTCTCCAAAGACTTCTTATTGTTCTTGGGGAAAAAATGCAAATACTTTCCATGACCTACTAAACCTGTTCTCTTACTCTTCCCTCCCGCTTCCCCTTGCTAAGTTTTAGTCATGGTTTGGCCTCAAAACAGCACAAGACACGCTCCTCCCTCCTTGGGGCCTTTCCTCCCACCTTGGGGCATTCACCAGGTATCACTTGAAAGTCCACAGTTTCAAGAAGACCTGCCCCAAATAGCCTATCAGTACGGCACCCTTTACTCGCATTAAGTAAATGATTAGATCCATTTGTTTCTCCCAGGGGCTTAGCTGTACCACATTAATACACGGTGTCATGTTTGTTTGCACATCATCTATGTCTCACATCAGCCTGCCTTCTGGAAAGACAAGGATTTATTTTGTTTCTGATGCATCACCAATACCTGTCACGTGTGTGGCACATTGCATCCCTCCAAAGGTTCCTGTTAAATAAATAATGATGCATGTATATATGTATGTATGTGCATTAACATGTAGGGGGTGCATGTGTGTACAGGTGTGCATGTATGTGTGTGTGCATACATGTGGGAACCAGAAGTTGATGTCAGGAGTCTTCCTCAGTTGCTCTCCACTTTATTTACTGAGGCAGGGTCTCTCCCTTGAACCTAGAGCTCACTGGCTTGGCTAGTCTAGCTCGCCGGCTTGCTGCTGGAATCCTCCTGAGTGCTAGGGTTACAGGCGGGCCACTATACCTGCCCAGTATCTATGTGTGTACTGGAAATTCAAACTCAGGTCTTCACCCGTGTGTGGCAAGTGCTTCACGCACGGAGCCATCTCCCTAGCCCCATATGGACAATTCCCTTGAAGCAGAAACAGACAGATTTCCTCTTCTAATCACTAGAGTCTCGCTTAAGCCAGGGATCAGCACACTGAAGCACTCAAGCAAAACCTAGCTAGCAATTGTGGTTTTGTAAATAAAGTTTTATTGAAAAATAACCACGCTCATTTGTCTATGTCTTTCTATGGCTTCTATTGCACTGCAATGGCAGAATAGTTCTGATAGAGAATGTATAGGTCAAACAATTTACTATCTGACACTTTGTGGACAAAGTTCGCTGACTTCTAACGTGGAAAGTGAGAGTTTTGTCACTCAGTGGGCTTCCCTTGGAGTCTTGGCTGATGGAAATATGAGGTCTATGTGATGTGGCTTCACAGTCCCCACATCTATCTAGGCAGATTGGCATGTTTTCTTCCTTGGCTCTCAGCTGAAGTTTTAGTTTTCCATCAAACTATATCAGGAAATGGGCAGATGATAGATTAGAGGAAAAAGATGGAAAGAAAGAACACATGTGATATGACACTGAGGATGACACATCAACAAATAGCTTTCTTGACAAAAAATCCATGTTGTGTTTATTTGTGTGTGTGTGTGATATGTGCATATGTGTATGCTTGTGGGGAATATTATATATGTTGTGGGGGTATAAGTGTGTAGGTATGTGTGCATGCACATGTGTGCATGTGAAGACCAGAGGACAACCTTGCATATCATTCTCAGGAACTCAATAGACCTTTTCTTATTAAATTTTTTATTTATTTAAGAGAGAGGGGGGAGGGAGAAAATGGGCATGCCAGGGCCTCCAGCCACTGCAAACAAACTCCAGACACATGCACCACCGTGTGCATCTGGCTTACGTGGGTACTGGGGAATTGAACCTGGATCCTTTGGCTTTGTAGGTAAGCACATTACCCCCTAAGCCATCTGTCCAGCCAATGTTGGATAGCTTGAGAGTGAATAATGACTACACGTCTGTAGGAAAATGAACTTACTCTCAAGAGCTGCACGCTAACATATTTAGGGAGATGTCTGCTCTCTCTTGGAAACGATTCAACAAACAGACAGACAGACAGACACAGGAGAAAGAGAGAGCATCAGCTTGACAAAATACCAACCATGGATCATCTGTTGAAGTGAAAGATAAATTTCACTATTTTCATTTCTCTGTAAGTTTGAAAAATGACAAAATAAAACTTAGGGAAGTGAGGAATGACAAGAAAGGAAGGGAGGCCATGTGTTCTTTGAAATGTCTCTTTATTTATTTAATTAACTTCGCAGTCCCCAGCCTTCCTTCGCCTTCTCTCTACTGAACATGTCAGCAGGAGCACAGGTCCCATGTCCCTGTCTATGTGAGGAGATAGATGCATGAATGCTTTATTTGAGCTGAACAGGCTGGGCCATGCCTGACTACTTCAAGCCTTGAGAAGCGAGCAGGACAGAAGAGTGGACACTGGTGACTCTTTTTGTCCGGATGTGATAGGGAACCCGGCCCCCACCACCAGGCCCTGTACCAGAGACAGCTGGAGCCCCAAATCTAGCAGGAGGCTGAGACAGCCTTGCAATGCCACCCATAGCCAGCAGGTGGCAGACGAGTCCTTTGTAGGCGTCGCTGAAGGGAACCCAGACCTGAAGCATGGGACTTCCTGGCAAAACCTGCCCTGGGGACATGCTTATGTTTCATTTGGTGACCACACAGGAGCTCTGGTACAAGGTGAGCTGGCAGCCCAGCACCTTGTGGGGATAGCTGGATGCCACATGAAATGCACACCCCCAGAGCTCAGACACTGTCCTAGGCCTTGGGTTCCAGCTTTCCATTCTGTTTTTACCAAAGACAGGGGACTGATAGGAGAACCAGTCCTCGTGGGGCTTGCAGATCCAAAGAGGAGGAGTGGACGAAGCGTGTGTGTGTGTGCTGGGGAGCTACAAGGAAGGATAGCTGAGAATAGGGTTACACTTACTGAGAGCTGACATTGAGCCCAGGACTGCTGTAAACGTGTTGCCTGCATGTAGTATTGTTTATTGCACATAATACTTGATTGTTTCCATACGATCTTTCTGATCACTTTAGAGGATAGAAACCTGAGGTTGGCGGAGACCTTAGCTCAGCTAGTAAACATGTTCGTGGGATACAAGGGCACCCGTCTTCGACCAGAGAAATCCAGTCACTCTTGCTGAGAGGGGTGAGAGGAATGGAGCACTCCCATCCTGCTGTGGAAGGATGGAGAAGGAGCTAGAAGATCTCACAGCAGTAAATGGGGCAGGATTGGGGGTTAGATCAAGATATCAAGGCCCCTTGAAAAGCTTTACTAACGTCTCTCCAGAGGAGACAAGGCCTGGCAGGTCACAGGGAGCCCTCACCACCCCACAGCCCCCAGCTTCAGTGACACCTGAGAAATAATGAAAGGACGCCTCAACCAGCCCACCGAGGCAAACAGCTCAACAAGTCCTTCTGTTGGCCCCTAAGGCACGTGAGATGCTGACCATTTCTCCCTCCATCTCCACCTCTGGTTTGAATGAGGTTTAAGCATCATATGGTCCCAACTGACCAGCCTCTTTCTTTTTTTTAATTTAATATTTTTTTATTGACAACTTCCATAATTGTAGACAGTAACCTATGGCAATTCCTTTCCTCCCCCTACCACACACACTTTCCCCTTTGCAACTCCACTCTCCATCATATCCCCTCCCCCTCTCAATCAGTCTCTCTTTCATTTTGATGTCATCATTTTTCCTCCTATGATGATTGACCAGTGTCTTTTAAAGGGCTGGACACAGCCGCCTCTCCCATATGGAAAAGGAACTTCTTGGCCACGGATTTAAAAAGAACTCTCCAGATGTAACTGCTGGTCCGTCCACTCTGCACTTGCCCTTTCTAGATGGATCCATAGCACAGACTGAGCTTCCCAAGCTGAGGAACAACCCCTAGGGGATGCTAAACTTCCCTCAGCCACCAAAGGGCTTATCTCAAGATCTGACACCTTCTAGGAAAAGGGTAGTGAGGAAGATAGGGACAGGCAAGGAAAGAAAAAATTCCTACATCTTTTTTTTTCCATATATATGTGGATGTGTGTTTCATATACATGTGTGCATACATATCTGCATACATATATGTATATTGTGCACAGGCAGGTGTACACACATATGTGTAGAGGCCAGAGGTTGACATATGGTGTCATGACTTCTCCACCTTATTTTTTTTAATATACATTATTTATTTATTTGGGAAGGAGAGAAAGAGGAAGAGGGGGAGAGAGAGAATGGGCTTACCAGGGCCTCCAGCCACTGCAAGGAACTCCAGATTTATGCGCCCCCTTGTGCATCTGGCTTTATGTGGGTTCTGGAGAGTTGAACGGGGATCCTTTGGCTTTGCAGGCAAACACCTTAACGGCTAAGCCATCTTTCCAGCCCTTCTCCACCTTATGTTCATGAGAAAAGGTCTCTCACTGAATCTTGTTCAGATAGAGGCTTGGCTCAGAATGGCCCCAGAGAAATCTTTATTCTGGTCTGTAAAGACATCGCAGCCACCCTTCCTGTGGAATGTTCTATCACACATGTAGTGATAGACCAGATATCACTGCCAGTCAAGGAGGGACTTCATTGTCCCTAGGGGCAGCCTGATAGGAGAGAACTGTGCCCCATGGCCAGCAGAAGGGTGCAGCTGCTGGACTGGAGAGTGGACAGGGAGCATGGCCACCACTCAGCAAGACCTAGTCCTTCTGCAGAACAAAGAGCTCCTGGCCACAGTGAATGGCGGGGTGGGTAGATGAAAACAGCCTGAGGGAACCAGTTCTGTGGGGTCCACCTGCAGGAGCCCATGTATGTGGCTGTGCCCAGAACACGTAGTTTGACCACCTTCACCATAGGTGGATTACCTCAAGGTCTTAGGCATGAAGCCCCCAGCCGAGGAGAGCAAGGGCTCCTTTTTGCTCCTATGCACACTGTTGAGTGGCCCCCTGCCTCAGTTTCCTTGTTATAAAGCAATTCCCTCACTTGAGCTGATGATGTTTCATTGGAGGACATTTGACTGCTCAGAGTGAGTATAGCATTTGTAATGGAATTCTCCACAGGTGGGAGATATCTGTACAAATGGCTCTTCCCAGGTGCTGGAGCCAAACAGACATGGACAGGAGGGAGGCAAGGGTTTGAAGGTGAAGGAGTGAGGCCATGGGGAACAGAGACTGGAGGGAGACAGATCCTGTCTCTGGATGTCCTAACATAAGCGCACAACAGAGTGGGCCAGGTCTGAGGCCTTCCATATGAACACGAGTCCCCGTGTTCACTTCCTGGACCCAGTGGTCCTCGGCTTCAGCCAAGGAGCTGCCGTCTAGCGGGTACCAGGAGAGCGGGCCACACGTCTGCTCCTTCCACAATGCAGCCAGCATCCACATGAACCATTGGTGGTACCTGAGTTGATATATAGGTGGTGCCTAGCCAGAGCATGAGGTGACCCAGAAGCAGAAGGAAAAAGTCATTTCCTGCCCAAACTTTTGGTTAGCCTTCCTGATCTCACCCCCAGAGAACAACGTGGCAACATTATTTTCTGTTCTGTGATTCTCCACTGATGGGAAAGGATGAGGTCCTTTTACCAGTAACTCAGCATAAGGGGAGGTGAGTGTGTTTCACAGAAATACCAGGAAACTAGTTGAGGCTGGGGCGGAGTTTCTGAAGATGGGTTCACAGATGACTGAAGTGTGTTTTTAATATTTTATTTATTTATTTGAGAGAGAGAAAGAGACTGAGAGAGAAAAGGGTGAGGTGAGAGAGAGAGAGAGAGAGAGAGAGAGAATGGGCATGCCAGGGCCTCTAGCCACTGCAAACAAACTCCAGACACATGTGCCACCTTGTGCATCTGGCTTACGTGGGTCCTGGAGAGTCGAACCTGGGCCCTTTGGCTTCGCAGGTAAGTACCTTAACCACTAATCCATCTCTCTAGCCCGTGACTGAAGTTTTGAATACACTGATCAAATCACTTAGTGATCTGGCAAGATGGACCCTTCTGGTTTCAGAAAATAAAGCCTTCCTGGCTTGGGTGGAGGGGAACTGCCTGGAGGAGTGGGGTCTGAAGCCACTACAACAGCCTGATGCTTCTGGTCCCATACTGAACAGACCTCAGCCTTTGGACAAGGCATGGTGTCTATATATGTCTGTGCCACCATGGCTACAAGCATGGAAACTGACAGATGGATTTGTATCCATTCTGTGACCTGCCACGGGAGCCATCTTGGACAGGTGATCTGACTTCACAGTAGCTTGGTTTCCTATCTGTGAAGTTAGCTGTCACTGGACCTTACTTCATGGCCTGGTTGGGAAGCTGAAATGAGAGAATAAACATGAAACCTGTGGTAAAACTTAATAAATGGCTGATAGTGTTGTGATTATCATTGCCATTATTAGACACTATTGTCTTTGAGGGTTTTTTTTTAATTTAGGGGCTGGAGAGATGGTTGAGCAGTCAAGGCGTTTGCCTGCAAAGCCTAACAACCCAGGTTTGATTCCCCAGCACTCCTGTAAAGCCAGATGCAGAAAGTGTCACATGTGTTCAGTTGCAGTAGCAAGAGGCCCCCATGTGCCAATTCTCTCCTCCCCCACCCCGTCTTTGTCTCTCTATCTTTCAAATAAATGAGTAAAAATATGATTTTTTTTTTCAGATCACTGGGTGCACTGAGGGGAAGGGCAGACCCAACAGTGCTGTCAGCACAAAGTCTTCCTGGAACGTGTACGTTGGGTCAGTCACAGACACATTGGTCCCCTCCCCCACCATTATCCCTGGGATCTTTGCCAAGCCCTAAGCCAGGAAACCTTGTTATATTAATTATGAAGAAAAAGCATGTTTTATTTAAAATCCCGGCTGCCGAATATTCTGCCACGCTGTTTCTCTGTGACAGCAGAATTGCTTTTGCATTTAGGGAACTCTAACGAATTTAGAATATAAATATATCTGTGCCTATATACACATGCGACTTCCTGCGACCTGATTTCCCTAAATACCAGGGTACACTACGAAAGCTAATGAGTTCAACTCCTGCTTGGGATCAGTTTTTTCTTTTTCTTTTCTTTTCTTTTCTTTTCTTTCTTTCTCTCTCTCTCTTTTTTTTTTTTTGTCTATGAGAAGTTTCAGTAAAAATCATCCCCTCCCTATTTTCCAGGAGACTCTGCAAGAGTTACAGAAGAAGAAGGGACCCCTTGATGGCTCCCCCGTAGGCTTCAGAAAGACTGACATTTGGGGGCACTGAGACTTTTCGAAGTATGGTCCTCTTTTTTTTTTTTTTTTGTCTATGAGAAGTTTCAGTAAAAATCACACCCCCCCCCCATTTTCCAGGAGACTCTGCAAGGGTTACAGAAGAAGAAGGGACCCCTTGATGGCTCCCCCGTAGGCTTCAGAAAGACTGACATTTGGGGGCACTGAGACTTTTCGAAGTGTGGTCCCCATGTTCCATCCTGGGGCCCGCGTGGATTTGAGTGCTTATGATGCTGAGACGGGGACTGGCTCACTTCAAACCGGCTCCATCACACTACACCATTCATAGTGGATTCGAATAATAACCAAACAAGTGTTCCCCACACTCTGTGTGTGTGTGTTTGTGTGTTTCTGGTCTGTATCTCTCTTTGCATTCCATCCCACTGGCAAAATCAGATGGGGACAGTATAGAGTGGTGGACAGTGAAATCTGGGAGGCACATGCACTTCCCTTCTCAGTGAGTGTAAAAATGGTGCATCCAGTGTTACTGGGATGCATGATTTTAAAAAGTACTTGGGGACTAGAGAGATGGCTTAGCCATTAAGGTGCTTGCCTATAAAGCTGAAGAACCCAGGTTCAATTCCCTAGGATCCACGTAAGCCAAATGCATGACGTGGCCCATGGGTCTGGAGTTCATTTGCAGTGGCCAAAGGCCCTGGTGCACCCATTCTCTCTCCTTCTCTTCCCCCCACTCTCTCAAATCAATAAATAAAAGTAAAATAAAAAGAATAGAAAAAAGAATACTTGGAGACCCATAAGCTTTACGTGAAATGCTCTGGCTGTCAGAGGCTACATGAGAGTTGAAAGGGAACTAAACTATTCTGTGGCCTGATCTGTTCCCTCCCAGATAAAACTAAGCTGTGAATGGAATGTAAGCCAAGTTGCCAATCTGTAACCTCTGGACTCCTCAGCATTTTTTTTTTTTTTTTTTTTTTTTTTGTGACTCTGCACCTAGAAAGGTTGTGGAGATTAAACAGTATGGAAATATAAGTAAACAAATGCTTTAGTTGGAAGTCCCCTTTGTAAAGAACAGCAGAAAAGCACTAGTCTTTTCTCTTGTCTGGGGATAGGCAGAGATAAGCAGGGTAGGCCTGATAAGCATCATTCTCTGGTTTCTGACCCTGGAAGAGGTCAAATTCCATTGCAGTCAAGCCCAGCATGTCCCAAATCACTTTGAAGAACCACAGCACAGCAAGTGACTTCTAGAACAGTCCCTGGGTTAACTATACATAGCTGTGCCAGGGACACACATGACAGACACACACAGACCAATCTAGACCAGAACTGGAAAGCAAATGAAGGATGCCGGGAGTTCAAGTTCATGGCCATAGTAGCTGAGCCACATTTCTGAGAAGTGGATGTTGAAACAGGAAGAAGGTATAGATGCTAACAAGGAGAAATTAGCACAATGTCAGCACTGACCACCACGGATGACAAGGTGGCCCTCCTCTAGTTCTAGAAGTACATGGAACCCATTCCACTCCATCCTGCAAACAGCCTCCAACGAGAATGTTGTTCCTGGGGCTGGAGAGATGGCTTAGTGGTTAAGGCATTTGCCTGTGAAGCCTAAGGACCCCAGTTCAATTCTCCAGGTCCCACATAAGCCAGATGCACAAGGGGGTGCACGTGTCTGGAGTTCGTTTGCAATGGCTAGAAGCCCTGGTGCACCCATTCTCACTCTCCCTCCTGTCTTTTCCTCTCTTGGTCTCAATTAAATAAATAAATAAAAATTTTAAAAAATTAAATAAAGTTTATTTTTAAAAAATGAGTGTTGTTCCTGATGCTGCAGTCAGGACCCAGGCTCTAAAAATCTAAAACTCCGCAGTGCCACTTTCCTGTTATAGGACTTGGGGCCATGTTATCTATGCCCTTTTCTGTAAAATGGGAGCAGCGACAGTGTCTACATTATTAGGGCCTTCTGGTGAGGAACCAGTCCACAGGAGACTCAGGGCCTTGCACTCATGGTTATTACTATTATTATTATCATTATTATTTTGAGACAGAGACTCACTATATAGCCTCTAATTCATGATTCTCCTGCCTCAGCCTCCTGGATAGGAAGTAGTTGGTTATTCTTTTGAGCCTCCTGGGTGAGAGAGGGTATGTGGCTATGTGGCTGTGTTCCCTGCCCCCCCCCCAGTAGAGCACCAAACTCTCCCAAGTATCTGAGCAACTTGGCCATTTCCCCTGCATGTCATGTGCCAACCCATGGAACAGGAGCTGACCACCTGTCTGGCACACATCTGGGTATGAAAACATTGCAAAGCCCAGCATCCTCTCTGGAATTGACTAAGCTCATTGCCCGAAGGCTATCTCTCATATTTTCTCTTTTATCCATTATTGACTTATAATTTCATTGCTAACCCCTAAAAATTCACTAGGGCTTGCAAAAATGGGGGATTTCTTGGGGGGGGGGTCATTATCCTTTTGTGAACTTCAAACAGATTGCATCAACCCTTCTCGTCCTCTGAAAACTGTAGGCTTAATTCCGTCTGACTGGTACTTCCTGTGGGCCTTGCCTGGGCTTCTGATAACTTCACCACCTCTCTGTAGACTTGTGGGGTAGCTGCTGCCTCTGGGCCCCAGAAGTCCACTGAGTGAGCATGTATGTGATGGGGGGGGGGGCGATAGCATCTGTAACTGCAACTGCCACATGTACCTGCATTATAATTTGGAAAGAAAACCCTTCCCAAAGTGAGTCACTTGGCAATCGAATATGGGGCAAAGGAGGTATCTGAGTCCAATTTACTGTAAGGAGTCAGTTCTGTTATCTTAAGAACATGCTAATGAGAAAGCCTGTAATTTAATCTGCTTCCTTCAGGAAACACTCCATAAAGTAAAATAGGAAATGAAATGCAAAGATGTTTAATATGATACAGAGGTTTATGATTATTTCTGCTTTTAGCCCCTGCCCACTCTCGTCCACCCTCTCCCCAATAAATGGGGGGGTTAATCTGATTTTTATAGAGAAATTACACTCATTCTGGAAGTTTTCAGTGAAAAGAGCTAAGATGGGGCTGGGAATTTGGATCAATGATAGAGAGCACAAGGTCTTGGGAAAGCCTCAATCTGAGGGTCGGGTGAGGAGAATTAACATTTATTGGAAGCCACATACGTGACCTTGTTTCGTCATGAACTTCATCTAATTAGCAGTTGATTGGCAGGCAAGAGCACCGAGGCTCAGAGAGGTTAGGTTTCTGGCTCAAGATTGCACAGCTCCACTATGACAAAGCTGTGACTGTTCCCAGCTCCAAGCCCCACACTCATGCCTCAGCCCACAACCAGCATGGACCTCCCAGGAGGCTGCTGTGTAAAAAGTTCCTCCTCTTATCCAGCTGACGTTTGGACTACAAGGACTCACAGACAGGCCCACAAACCTCACCACTCATCTCATCCTGAGGGCCTAAGCCCTATTCAAGACCTTCTCACGACACTTCTCTTTCTGGCTCACCACAACCTCCCATGGGCCCCTGCTCAATGTGTGGCTTCATCCACGGTGGACATGAACAAAAGTATAAATAGTATTAACCACAAAGCTTCCTCCCAAATCTAACACATCTATCTAAGTACAACGTTTGCCAGGAACACTTGAGCTAACAGGATTCCCCTGTGAGGCCAAAGCACCCTAGACCTTTCTTTGTGTGCCAGCCCTAGGCGGCTGAAGAATTGGGTGTGTATGTGCTAATGCTGGCACCATGTCTATCTTTCTGGGGGATAGAGAGACTCTTTCAACTGGTTCTCAAAGAGGTCCCTGAGATGCATGCCAGACTTCACATACTCCTTAGAAGATGTTTTTGCCCAGTATCCTTTGCTGGAATATATTCATGGGGGCTCAAAGAATCACCATCCTATGCACCGCTCAGCAGTCCATGGTATAGATCTGCACAAGCTCTTACAGTCAGGACACATTGAACTTGGCAACACCAGCCTTTCCCCCAACTCAAACTTCTGCTTGCCTCCCAGCCTAACTCAGATGATCTTGCTAATAACCTCAGGGTTTCTCAACCATAGAAATTTGAAATGGACACTTACCCCAATGGCTGACTTCTCCACCAGGGCAATTAACAACAGAACATGGAGATCAGACACCCCGGCAAACATCTTTGCAATTGAAGGCTTGTGGTTTGCTCTTAGCACAAGTTCTTTGCTTGTCTCTGCCTTTGGGGCGGGGTGGGGATGGGGGCCAATGTCAGTCTCCAAGGATTCCCGAACAAATGAGGAAGGCGCAAATAATTAACTAGGCATCAAATACTGTTTAATGTTTAATGTCTTGCAAACCAACTACCTTGATTAAACAAATGGCGACTTGGGGGCTGGGCAGAGCCCAAAAGAGCTTTCTCTTCTGATGGAGAATGTCTCCAAAGACAGTGGCCAAGATAAAGAGCCCTGTGGCTCATGAGTGAGTGCACGTGGGAGCTACTGAATGTTCAGTGTGAGGGTGTGGTGGTATACCTGGCCTGTCAATCATAAGATAAAAGACTCTAAGGCAGGTGAGGCACCTGCCACAAGGCTCGGCCATTGCCGATCTGGGGAGCATGCTGATAGATTTTTGATTCTTTACATCTCAAACAAAATTAAGGCATAGATGGGTTCCTAATAACATCACACTTTATGTTCTTGAAAGATAAATTAAAGTATGCCAAACTGCTATTGACAATCATTGATCCTGGGACTCTTTGAAGTGTTGCCCACAGTTACTTGTTGGCTTCAAAAATTTTTCTGGTAAACCTCATTACATAAGGTTTTTACTTTTAATTATTTTTCCCCCTTGCATTGGAGTCTTACTTTGATCAGGGGAGAAAAAAAAAACAAACCCACAGCCACAGCACTTGTATTTCGGGACAATTGTTTCCAGCGTTCCTTCCTTAGCTACCCTGGATACAGGTAGTGCTATGGAAAGCAGAAATTACCAGCAGGCAGGGATGTTGTGGGCTCAATTGATCTCCTTAATAGATACGAGCCTGAGCTCCGGTATATATAAACATCTGTCGGCCCACAGTAATCCATGCATGGCTCCAGGAATCCTCCAGTCCTGAGTCCTTAGGGCAGGCTGGGAAGTGCACTAACTGACCAAATGTGATCACTGGTGCCTCCAGCTCACCCCTGTCGTCATGAGCCATCACACAAGGCACAGGCTTGCACACTGCTCAGCTGCTAGTCCCACCTCTGGAAGCCAGTCACTAGCTAGAGAAGACCCCACAGGCCCAGCCCACAAGACCAAAGACACAGCCCCCACAAAAGAGGGGCGCCATGGGACCAACCAAGTCCTGCCACTTTGCTACCTAATCATCTCTCTATCTTCTTTCTTTTCTCCTCTTCTTCTGTTGTCACACTGCTTCAGGAAGCCATCAACCCTCCTCTGGTCAATACCTACTTGGTCCCGTTGAACATGGGCATGTTAATTACTTTTTCCAGAAAGTTCTGCTCTAACTTTTTCTATTTCTTTCATCCTTACTCAACCCTGATTCTATTTTTAACTTTAGCCCCTAATCACTGTTGAGAAAGCTAAGGGAGTTTAATCTCCAACGTCGATCATCTTTCTAGGTTTAATCCAGACATTACTTCCTCCAAAAACATACATGTATGTTCCTTCTCAGTATTTCACAGGGACCATCATGATGTGCCCATGTTGCTGTTTCCTGAATATCTATCTGCTCCCCCTCTGCCCCATTCAACCAGGCATTCTGTTTGATCACCATTGAGTTCCCCATCTAGAAGCCTGACACTTGACAGGCACCCAATAAATTTATGTTGGATGAAATGAACAAATAAACCACTTTATTGAAATGACAGTTGGGCTGGGCATTTCATTTCAAGATGTCTTAGCATAACCAACTCTGTGTGAAAAGAAATTCTGGATTTAAAAAAAAGAAGAAGCTAGGCTTGCTGGCACACGTCTTTAATCCCAGCACTCAGGAGGCAAAGGTAAGAGGATCACTGTAAGTTCAAGGCCACACTGAGACTACATAGTGAATTCTAGGTCAGCCTGGACTAGAGTGAAACCCTACCTCGAAATACCAAAAAAAAAAAAAAAAAAAAAAAAAAAAAAAAGCAATTGTTTCGCACACTGCTACTAATTCATGAAAACACTAATATTCTTCAAATATTTATGGAGGGCCAGGCATAGTGGTGCATGCCTTTAATCCCAGCACTGGGGAGGCAGAGGTAGGAGGATCCGCCGTGAGTTCAAAGTCACCCTGAGACTACAGGGTGAATTGCAGGTCAGCCTGAGCTAGAGTGAGACCCTACCTCAAAAACAAACAAACAAACAAACAAAAAAATTTCATGGAGGGTCTCCTGTGAGACGGCCTTGGAAGAAGCAGACTTGAACTTCACTCTTAAGGGACACCTGTTCTGGTTGGGGTTAGAGGAGTAAACTAGTGAGTTTCAATTAGTGGAAAGTATTAAAAGGAAAGTAATGGATGTTGGAACAGGAATCCCATGAGTGGGAGATTTTCATAGACGGGGAATGGCTGCGATGGCTTTGTGGTCCCTGGTGTGTACTGAAGATGTTGCTGGTATTTATCTGATCACAGAGGAGATCAGAGGCCATGCCCACGGGGCAGCTGCAGCTTCTCAGACCTGACGTTGGAGTCTCCATGGCAGCTACACAGACTGTGCAAGAAGATGGAAGTCGCAGGCTAGAGACCCGCTCTGACTCACGTAACTTGGGGGTCACCTTTCCCTCCACTGCCTTAGATGCGAGTGAACTTCCGACAAGGTGGAGAGATTCTCTGAAAACAAACTAGAAGCTTTTCTTCCTGTGTTAACAGGAAGTGACCTGGACAAGTTTGCTACCTACCATTAATGTAAGCTGGGCTAATATTCCTGTCCGGTAATCTTGCCTTTCTTTCATGAAAAAGGAATCATTTGGCACTTTTTGTAGTAACTACAGACCGTCCCACATGCTGTCTGTTACTTCCCCAAAGTTTTATTATCATGATAATGTAAATTGAATAAATTTCTACGCTTTGTCTTCCAGCAAAGAATTCTCTAGAAGATACTTAATCCTTTTAATTCAGAAGGACAAAAGGGGCTCGCTTATCATGTAACCTGTCCTTATCCTGGCAGCTGGAACAAACTCACCTGGGATCTCTGGTTTTCGGGTCTGAACAGAGTACCCTTGGTGCTCATCCGGTGGGGTTTCAGGTGTCCCCATCCGTTTATTCTCTGGGTGAGCTAAGGGACAGGTTCTCACGTGCTGGGTTACACGCTGCTGAACGGACCCTCTGTCCTGAGCAGCAAACCTGGGGAAGTGGGTGTTCGATGGAGCTGACCCTTCCACACTGAGGAAAGGCATCCTCATAGAGTCCTGACCAGAAACCTGCCCCTTGATGTTCTGGGTGAGGAAAACAGCCTTGTGGACATGGTTTTTGTTCGCTTGTTGACTTAAGCCACAATCTCTTTCCTGCTAATCCCTGTGTGCATGGGGAGGCAGTAGCCAGGCCTCAGAACAGACCTGGGATTGAGTCACTGCTTGACCACATCCCTGCCATGTGACTTTGGACCAATCGTTTACCTTCTCTGAGCTTCCGTTTGCTCATCTAGAAAATTGACTGTCATAGTTCCTGTGACGTGATGATGTTATTGAGACGTCATGTGAAAGGATGGGGTAAGGGACAAAGGGAAGACAAGATGCTCACTGCAGGGCTGGCAGAGAGCAGAATTCTGCAGCACATAGTGATACCACAGGAGGCCTTCTATGAAACGGTCGCTTGCTTGAGAGACGATTCCTAGCTTATTTGGTCTTTTAAGGGCCAAGATCAGCATTTTCTTTTCCTTGAGAGGTCCAGAGAGGGTAAATATTTCTGGTTGTTTCTGGTCATATAGTTCCTATTGGGACCTTTCAGAGCTGTCAGGACATCAGAAAAGTAGCCATGGGCAAGACTTACACCATAGCATGGTTCTGCTCCCGTGAAGCTGTGCTTACAAGAAGGCTGTGGGGCTAGGAGGTGGCACAATGGATAAAGCACTCACTGTATAAGCACGAGGATTGAAGTTCAAGTCTCCAGCATCCATGTGAATGTCAGGCAGACCAAGCAATCTGTGCCCAGCACTCAGGGAGGGGATCTGGGGCAAGCCAGCTAGCTAGACAAGCTGAAATGGTGACCTCTAGGTTCAAATGAAAGATCCTGCCTCAATAAACAAAGTGAAGCTGGCTGGAGGGATGGCTTAGTGGTGAAGGCGTTTGCCTACAAAGCCAAAGAACCCAGGTTCGATTCCCCAGGACCCACGCTAGCCAGATGCTCAAGGGGGCTCAAGCATCTGGTTGTTCATTTGCAGTGGCTGGGGTGCCTGGTGCGCCCATTCTCTCTCTCTATCAAATAAATAAATAAATAAATAAATAAATAAATAAATAAATAAAACATACCTTTCACTGTGAAGAGTCATACACAACATACACATGTCACACACACACACACACACACACACATGCAAAGAAAGAGGATAGTGACTTGCTGTGACCACTGGGGGAGGAAAAATTGATGCAGAAAATCTCAAGGGGTTTTAGACAGCTAAGGAAGGACCCTAGGCTGACATAACCTGGCCTTGCTCAGACAATCTGCCCAGAAGGCATGCACCTCCTTCCCTCTGGACATCACCAGACATCTTTGTAGGCTGAAGGACTAAAGCTCACCCAGCCATTTATCCCCCCAGGTGTTCATGGAGTGTCTACTCTGAGCTAAGCAGAATTGAGGGAGTCTTGGGAGCAAGGAAGCCAGACCAGGCTCCAGCACCCTAGATTTGCCATCTTGCAATGATCCTCACTCAGTGGCTGGTCTGCAGGCAGATTTCAAAAATCATCCCTGATAAAAAAAAATGTCTTGGGGACTCATTAAATTTTTTAAGGGACACTCAGGTGGGGATGGACAAGGAAAATGTCTTACCCACCTGACATGGGGGTGCTAACTTTTCTCCATTCTAGAACCTAAGCCAGTTGGTATATGTTCACATCCACTGTACACCCTATTCTAGGGCCTCGAGGATACTAGAACTTGGGAGGAAAACCAAACTCAGGCCTTTTATAATCCTGAGCTCATACAAGTCTCTCTAAGTGCTGTGGCCCATTTTGCAATTGAGTGAGGCTCAAAAAGGCGAAACAACTTGCATAGGTCAGTCATGCCGCTTGAAACAGGGACAGGATTCTCAGCCTTCTGACTTCAAGGCCAAATGCTATCCTCTCAGGATGATAGCTTCCCAGTGTTGGCGTAGTGCCTCCTGAGCACTTACTGGACACCAGAGGTAACCTGCTATCTAACCAACTTCCATCCTCCCCCTTTCTCAATACTACTTTTTAGGGTGGCCAGTGCCCAGAGACTATAGCAGAAAGATGGCCTTCTATCAATAGCAGCCCCTATGGTCTTGGGTGGGGTCCCAGGAAACAGAGTTGCTGCGATTTGCATACAGGAAGTTTGTTGGTGTGGGGGTTGCTTTAAGGAGAAATTGGGGATGAAAATAGGCAGAACTGAGCAGTCGCAACAGAATTCCATCCCATGGAAAGTCTAGAGCATGACATCTCTTGGCATTGTCCTGCCATGAAGCAAAGTGGCGGGACCTCTATGCTGGGATGTCTTGCTACTGGCTGTGAGCAAACCTATGGCAGTAATGTTTTCCTGGATCACTCTCTAGCAGAAAGTCTCAGAGAGGAACTCAGATGTGGGATCTGAGACCCCACTCCATGGATGCTGATAGAGTGACTTGTTGACAGAGTGAAAAGGCATCTGGCAACACCCCATACCATCTTCTCCAACTCTAAGATGGACATCCATTCTGCATCCCTTACCCAAGGCCCCAACTTAGCAAGGTTGAGTGGTTCAGTTGGGTTTCAAGTAAACATTTCTGGGCTCATGTGAAGTAACTAACTAGAGACAGCTAAAGTCAAAGTTTGGCCAGGCTGATCCATAGGCAGATGACAGATGTTTAATGAGACTAATCAAAATTCAGGCAGAGGCCAGGCATAGTGGTGCACACCTGTAATCCCAGCACTTTGGAGGCAGAGGTAGGAGGATCACCATGAGTTTGAGACCATCCTGAGACTACATAGTGAATTCCAGGTCAGCCTGAGCTACAGTGAGACCCTACCTCGAAAAACAAAAACAGCAACAACAAAAAAAATTCAGGCAGAAAGCAGGATGCTATTGTGGACACAAGTATTCAGGTGAGCTAGAGGGCTGGAGATAGTTAAGTCAGTGAAGGGCTGGCCTTGTGTCACAGACAACTTCACCTTGCTGGGATGAACTTCCAAACCATATAGTTTATAGGAGGAAGGGTTTATTTGAAACTTACAGATCCAGGGCAAGTTCCATAATGGCAGAAGAAGCTGGCCCCCTTTCACAGGTCCATGCAGAGAGAAATACCACCACCAGCACCACAAGTGAGCACACCCCAGGAGCCCCAGACAGAGCTCAAGCACTGTGTTTATCTTTGCTGGAGTTTAGATCCACTTGCACACACACCTTAGGGCTGGACCCTTGGATCCACACAAGTTACAAGCTTGAATAAAACTCCTGAATCTGTTGGGGAACATCCATTCGAACTACCACACCTTGCAAGCGTAAAGACTGGAGTTTGATCCCCAGTACCCATGTAAAAATGCCAGGTGTGGTGGTCACGCTTATAATCCCAGTGCTGGGGAAGTGGAGCGAGGAGGACCCTGGGAGATCACTGGTTAGCTAGTCTAGCCTATTTGGTGAGCTCCAGGCCAATGACAGATCCTGTCTCAGAGTGACATTGGACCTTACCCTACAGCCTCCACATGGACACATGTGCATGCATATCCTCAATATGTGCACCCACACATATACCCACACCACACTCACATGGGTATTTTTTTTAAATGAGCTAAAGACTCATGGCTAAGATCCCATTGGCTTCCCATGAAAAAGGAGAAATGCCGGGGCCTAGAGAGATGGCTTAGCAGTTAAGTGCTTGTCTCTGAAGCCTAAGGACAGCAGTTCGAGGCTCGATTCCCCAGGACCCACGTAAGCCAGATGCAGAAGGTGATGCATGCATCTGGAGTTCATTTGCATTGGCTGGAGGCCCTGGCATGCTTGTTCTATCTATCTGCCTCTTTCTCTTGCTGCCTGTCTGTCTGTCTCTCTCAAATAAATAAATCATAAACAAAAAAATTTTAAAAAGAAAAAGGAGAAATGTGATCTTTTGTTATGATTTACATCATATGTAAGTCAAATAAAGTACTTTTTCTCTTTGTGGGCAATTCCAGGTCAGTTTTTATTCTAAGTTATTAGCTGGTGAGCACAGACCAGGGTTGGAATAAGCAGGATGGGAAGACACAGTGAAATCCTGGATTCCTGGTGGCCCTCTAGCATGGCCAGAGAAAGGATGTCCTTCTGTGGGTCTAAGTCAGGGGTCTGGATGGACCCCTGATAACTATAGTTCTTCTCCTCGAGGGCAAGTGTTGAAACTCCAACATGCAGTAGGTGTTCAAGCAATGTAAGCTGGATGCTAGAAGGAACAAGTGGCAAATTCCAAGCTCTTCATCTTGGTCATCAGCATGCACATGGCTTTTCTGGTTGGAACCAGTAATCATCACTGATCCCTCCCTTTCCTCCTTGTTCCCAAAATCAAGTCATAGGCATGTTGAAACCTCCAGAAGGCACCTTCCATCCCTCTGGCCCACCAAGTACACACCACCTCCTGCCCAGACTCCCCCAGTCGTCTCCCACTGTGCTGCCTGTTTGTACACCTGTCTCCTGTTGAATCCATTCTCCAGCATATTAAAACCCCAGATATGGGCTTGAGAGATGGCTTAGCAGTTAAGGTGCTTGCCTGCAAAGCCAAAGGGATGAGGTTGATTCCCCAGAACCCAGGCAAGCCAGAGGCACAAGGTGGTGCATGCATTTGGAGTTCCGTTTGCAATGGCTGGATGTCCTGGTGTGCTCAGTCTCCCCACCTCTCTTTCTCTCTCAAATAAATAAATACATAAAAATAAAATACCTAAAAGTCCAGATTATGGGGGCCAGAGAGATGGCTTAGTGGTAAAGCGCTTGTCTGTGAAGCCTAAGGACCCTGGTTTGAGGCTCAATTCCCCAGGACCAACATAAGCCAGATGCACAAGGTGGTGCATGCATCTGAGTTCATTTGCAGTGGCTGGAGGCCCTGGTGCACCCATTCTCTCTCTCTCTCTCTCTCCGTCTTTCTCTCTGTGTCTGTTGCTAATAAATAAATAAATAAAAGTAAACATAAATTGGGTTTGTTGGTGAGACAATGTTAAAAAAATCCAGATTATGTCCAGGCTGGAATAAATCCTTCAATGTATTCCCTTTGAGCTTTGAAGACACCACATATTCTACCAAAATTTTACTTGGTCTAGCCTCTACTTAGCCAGGTTTTTTTTTGTGTGTGTGTCCAATCATTCACATACTGTTCTCTGTAATACCCATATAATGCCCATTGCCATATCCTTGGCCCTTCACTCAGGACTTGGTAAGCAGCATTAAATATTTGATGGACTGATGCATGGATGGGCAGGTACTTAGATAGATGGATGACAGAGAGAGGGATAGATGATTGGATCAATGGTGGATGGATGACAAATAGGGAGAGATATATGGATGGAGGATTGGTGGACGGATGGATAGATGGATAGGTAGACAGACAATGGATGGAGGGATAGATAAATGGAGGCTGGGAGGGTTAGTGGATTAGTAGATGGTAGCTAGAGGGATGGATGAATAGATGACTGATGGAGGAAGGGTGGATGAATGAAAGGTTAGCTAAATGAGTGGGAGGTGGATAGAAGGATGGATGGATGGTGGATAGGTAGGTAAATGGATAAAGGATAGATGGATGGATGGATGAAAGGACAGTGGGCAGACTCATTTGTTCAGAACACAGAAGTCCCTCTCTTGGCCAAGTCTCATGGCCAAGCCATGGGCTCCAAATTATGAGGTGTGGACCCTTGTCATAGAGATGTCACTGGGACCTCAGACTCCTGTGTCCTGTGAGCTGTGGGAACCATGGATGTTGCAAGCCGTGCCGATCCCAGTACAGCCCAACCCAACTGGAAATACACCTTTACGATCTGCCCTCAAGTAATTGATCTGCCCATTTGTACTCATTTCTTTGCTTTAATCTTCTGGTGAGGCTTCAATCTTCCCTCTCACAGTTTCAGTTTCCTCTGTTCCCGTGGTTGTCTATGCGGTGTGTATGTTTTCCCCTCCATCTCTCCCGTCCCCATCAATCAGTTGAGCGTAAACACGGTCTGCTTCCTTGGATCTCTATCCTCACAAAGAGCCATCACCTGGGCTGTGTGATGCTTCTTGTTCTCGGCACATCTTTGATTTATTAAACATTTCGAGTAAAATTCTGCATACGTTTTGCATGTTGAAAAATGCCCCCCTCCTTTCCACGTAATCGGCAATGTGAAAGAGAGAAGGGATCTTGAGGTTTCCGTGTTGCTTTCTGTCTGGGCTTGTCTGCTTTCTGAATAGAGCACGCTGACATGTTCAAAAGCCTCTCTTTTTGTGTGGCAGGGGGACCTCTGAGCACCTCTCTAAAACAAACTTCTAGATACTTTCTGGCATTGCCATCTTCCCAAAACACTTTGACAAGCTAGCTCTGTGCCACACTAGCCTGGGTTACCATCACACTCAGCTATTGGGAAAGTCATTTATTTTCTGTATGGTCCTGGGAAAGTTGGTAGTCTGTCTGAGTTTGTCTTAAATAAGTTTTGTGAGGATTAAGTGAGACGACATATGCAAAGGGGCTTGAAACCCAGTAAGTCCTTGGCTTATATTATTTTGCCTTACTTTCTTTTCCTACTTCTAATTTGTTTCCTTTTGCAGTGCTGGGGATTGAACACACACATACCAGGCAAGAGCTCTATCACGGGACTACATTTCCAGCTGTCTCACTTTTTTGTTTTAAGGTATTGTCTCACTAAGTTGCTCAGGCCTTGAACTAGTGATCCCCCTGTCTCAGACTCCCAAGTGCTTGGATTGCAGGTATACATCATCATGCCTGGCTTATTTCTGTTTTTTTTTTTAATTTTGTTTTATTTTTATTTATTTGAGAGTGACTGACAGAGAGAGAGAGAGAGGGAGAGAGAGAATGGGTGCACCAGGGCCTCCAGCCACTGCAAACGAAATCCAGATGCATGCACCACCTTGTGCATCTGGTTTACATGGGTACTGGGGAACTGAGCCTCGAACCGGGGTCCTTAGGCATCACAGGCAAGTGCTTAACTGCTAAGCCATCCCTCCAGCCCTATTTCTGTTTTTTTTTTTTTTGTTGTTGTTTTGTTTTTAATAGGAAGTATAGGTTGCTCTTCAAACCAGCATGGTGATCAGTGAAGGTTTTTTGGGTGTTTTGTTTTGTTTTTCTTTTTCTTTTCTTTTTTTTTTTTTTTTTTTTTCATTTTTCAAGGTAGGATCTTACTGTAGCTCGAGCTGATGTGAAATTCACTATGTAGTGTTAGGGTGGCCTCAGACTCATGGCGATCCTCCTATCTCTGCCTCCCAAGTGCTGGGATTAAAGGTATTCATCACCATGCCTGACTCAGTGAAGGTTTTATACAGTCAGACTGAAGGGAACCACATCACTCACTTAGACACACACCACCCAGCTGTGGGCACGTCCCTTTCCTCATCTGGGACATGGGGATAATCGGGCATATTATATTTCAGGGCTACAACTGTGTGGGTTAATAGGAGTGAAGTTCCAAGTGCTTGGATTCCTTTGGGAGTATTCATGTGCCCCTCCCACAAGGCTGCCGTAGGATCTTCGTGCATTGCTATCTCAAGTGCTACCAAGGGCCTGGGTGGTGAGTGTAAAGATACTAAAAAAAAAATCTCATTTGGTTCAGCCTTTTTCTGGTGTCATGATCGCCATGAACGCTGAACTCTTGCTCTTCCCCTGCGTTATTCTATGGTTCAGCTGGGGCCCTGGTGAGGTGTGATTGGCTGATCCTCCCTTCAGGTTCGTTGTCCATCTGAAAAAAGATAAGCAAATTCTCCAAAGGAGAGAGAAGTTAGTACTAGATAGAAGGGATGACCATAGATGTTTTGGAGGGAATGTTATATGTGTTGGCTCTCTTCTAGCCCACATTTGGTGGTATCTTGATCTTGGAGACTGAGCTCATTTTTTTGTACCTGGTTTTGACTAATATCCCAGTTCCAGCAATGAGTTCCATTCACTGAATGGACATCCAACTCCAACTAAGCCAGATATCCAGAGACACAGAGGCTCCCAAAACCTCATCACTGAAGCAGAACTAAAATGACCCCAATGTGGCTCAGGGAAATTCATGGAAGAGGGGGCGGAAAGAATGTTAGAGTCTTAAGTTGGGGCATTATGCACAGAGACTGGAGCCTACCCCCCCACACAACTCTTGACTACCCCCACAATGCATGACCCAAACTCCCCATTGATGAGGGTCCCTTTGGAAGAGGGAGGACAGGGAGGAGGACAATGGAGCCAATACTATGAATGTAAAATCAAAATAATATAAATAAATTAATTTAAAAAATTAAAAAATCTCATTTGGGGCTGAAGAGATAGCTCAGCCATTAAAGTGCTTGCCTGCAAAGCCTAACAACCCAGATTTGATTCCCCAGTACCCACATAAAGCCAGATGCACAAGGTGGCACATTCATCTGGAGTTTGTTTGCAGTGGCTGGAGGCCTTGGCATGCCCAATATTTCTCTCTGTCTGTCTCTCTTCTCTCTATACAAATAAATAATTTTTTTTTGTAAAAAGGTCTCATTGAAATGAGTATTACTCAAGATAGATGATTGACTAAAACAAGGAACTGGCATATTTGAATTGGCAGAGGCAGATCAGCAACTTGCCTGTGCCTCACTTGAACTGACTGTAAAATGTGCCTCATCTCTGAGTTGTGGGTATTAAGGGCCAGTGTGCTTCAGAAATGCAATGCTCTCCAGAAGCGCGGGGTTCATTCTATCTGTGCCCTTTGTGGTGCATTATATTGAGTGTCATCTTGACAGTACCTAAAATCACCTATGAGAGAGTGTGTAGATTAGGTCAGCCTAGGTCAGCCTCTGTACTGGTCTATGAGGCATGATCTTGATAGGGTTAATTGAGGTAGGAAGACCCACAGTAACTGTGGGTGGCAACATTCCCTGGTCTGGGCTGTACAAGGAGGAGAGAGCTGGCTAGGCAGCTTCCTCACTGCTGAATGTGACCAGCTATCTCAGACTCCTGCCACCACGCCTTCCCACCATGATGGACTGGGACCTGGAACTTTAAGCTGACACAAACCCTTCTTTTCTTAAGCTGATTTTCGTTAGGCAACGGGAAGGTCACTGATACACCTTTGCTGACCATCCAGCTCTGTGATGTCACCATGCTCTGTGCCCAGCAGCCCTTCTGCCACTCAGATTGCAGTTTCTGTTCAACAGCTGGCTATGTGACAGGTGATTTTTGTTGTGAACAGTTCTTTCTCTGGAGTCCATGCTGTCCTCTGACCTGCTGACTCGCCAGCTGCCAGCTTCCCATGAGGAGGTCACTCCCAGGCACGGAATCTCTGCAGAGGACGCGTCTAAGCAGGTCATCTTCCTGTGCACTACCAAGTAGCTTCCACCTCTACCCTCTGAGCCCCACCCTCATTGCACACCTAAGGCTGAGGTCCTCAATAGCCATGCTTGGACGGGTGCAATAGCCTCATTTCTTCACCTTGAGGCAGGACCTTCACTGTGCCGGATGGTCCCACTTCTAAAATACTTCCTTCATGGTGCATGCGTCTGGAGTTCGTTTACAATGGCTGAAGGCCCTGGCATGCCCATTCTCTCTCTGTATGTGTCAAATAAATAAAATAAAATTTTAAGAAAGAAGTTTTAAAATACTTACTTTGTATGTCACTGTCTGCTGAAAGCTCATCGTATTGCCTCACTGCCTACAGGACAAAGTTCAGACTGATCAATGTGGCACAGGAGGCCTTGCTAATCTAGGCTGGGTGACTGATTTCTCCTTTTTCCTCATGGCTTTACTCCTCACTGCTATGCCCACTCCCGAGACAGCCTTACCTTGCTTGGTGCCTGTTTGTTTTCATCTATGTAGTTCCCCAAGGAGGAAGGGCCCCTACACCCTGGGGCTTGGAGAACTCTGTCCTCAGAAGCTCAAACATCTCCTGCTGGAAACTCTCTCTAGAAGTCAGAGCCAGCAGTCTGCTGACAGGAGGATTCCTGTGCCATTCTGTCCATCAATGACCTTTTACAATATCTGGTGCACCACTCATAGGAACACGTCGCAGCTGAGATTGGAATTCTCTGTCTTTGGATCTCCAGTGTTCTGTGCATAGTGCGTGTTTGTTTGTTATCTGTGGAATGCATGGGTGTGCAGGGGTGTGCATGGTCAGTGGTCTCAGAGGGGCGTGTGTAATCAGAGAGGAAAGGTGGACGAGAAATAGGAAGGTTGGCCTGAAAACCAGAAGTAACAGCTTCCAGAGATGACAGCCGCCCGCCCCCCCCCAACCCAGTCTCAGAGCATTCCAAGGTCTACTTTAGAGCTGAGTTAGAAGGAGGGACAATAGCCAATAAATAATCAGGCAATGGGCTGATGGAAATTGATTAGTTTTGTTTTGTCAAGGTTTCACTGTACAGCTCAGGCTGGTCTGCAATTTGCCATGAAAGCCAGGCTGATCTTGAAATCCAGATCCTCCTGACTCAGCCTCCTCCCTACTGGAATTACAGGTGTGTGCCACCACACCAAGCTCTTGATTCTTACAGGGACAGAGGCCTTCCACAATTGCCACTGCTCACGGTTCTCTAAGATCTGGCTCAGCCCAGTCCTCTCTCTGGCTCCCACCGAGATCGTTGCCAGGAGCCCATCCTGAGGCCTGGTGCTCACTGGCAGGACCATCTGCATCAGGTTGGATCTTGGGGGCCCCTGTTTTTTAATGCAGTGATCTGGGCCTGTTATTCAACCATTTCAAGCTAATAAGGTCAATTCAAATCAGTGACAAGGGCTCAGCAGGGCACTCGTTGGGTCATGGGTACCCAATCTGTATAGGAACCTTTGCCCTGGGCCGCTAAAAGCAGTAAAAGCAGGGTGTCCAAAGCCATGAGTGAGCATACTTCTCACAGAGGAACTTTGTCAATGTGTTTTGGGTGATGTCCTGTGGTTCTTTCAGAAAACCAGAATTCTTTTTTTTTCCACTTTTTAAGCATTGTTCTCAACCATTTAATTTATTGAGAGATGCTGCTATGATTCTTGGTTTAGCAGTTACCACTCTTTTGTTTACATAGCATTATGGTTTTATTTGTTGTTTTGCTCTGTATTGGAAACAAATAAAGTTTTCTACATTATTTTCAGTCAGGGGTTCTGGTATAGTTTCTTTGTAGCAATATGCACATTGTCCTCTGGGATCTGATTCCTCACCATGAAGAAACGTGAGCTTTTTTGTTCTTTTCAATATGAGTGATTATGTTAAAAGTGAGTATACTTAAGAGGCACTGGGTAAGCTTAAACAGGATGTAAATGAAGCCCCTATACTCAGGTACCAGGTACTTCTTTCTCAGGTTCACAAAGTAATCCTCCACCACTGAACTCCATTCTCTCACGTGGCTCAATGAAGGCTAGCCAATCTGATGCATGTGTAGGCAATAGTCCCATGGACTGACACTTGTAAACAGCCAATGCCAACCCCATCCGGTTTCCAATGAGATAGACCAAACCCTGAAGAAACTTCTGACTTGAACTCTCTAGCATCTTGAAAGTGGCTGAAATGGCCATTCGTGCCTGCATGGGTCTCCAGGCCATCATGCACCCATCATAGTAGGGAAGATGGAAATGGTATTGCCTTCTCCACCAGGATCTGGTCTGTCTCTTGCATGCTGGTATCAGGCACTTGTTTGTCCAAGTCACCGACTGGATACAGTGAATCTCCCTGTCCACTGCCCCGGTCACTTCGGCCCCTGCTGCCTCCTCCAGGCCCGCTCAGCTCAATGGCCCACTTGAACCGCCGGCCTCGGTTGGCAACCAGGCCCCCCTGGGCTGTGATGACCACAGCCTCTGTTAAAGCTGACAAGGTCCTGACACCCCGGGACACCCGCCACAGGCCCCACAGCTGTCACGTCTGCGGCCAGAAAACCAGAATTCTTTGTGTGCTTCTTTGTCGTGTGTACCTGCAGACCAAATCACCTCCAAAACCATGCAAGGCTGAGAAGAAGGTTCTGTGGCTAAAGCACTTCACCACTCCAGCTGGAGCACCTGTGTTCCATCCCATCTCCAGACCCACATAAAAAGTCTAAAGCCATGGAGCGCCTCTGCAATGACACTGACAGCAAGATGGGAGGCAGAGACAGAAGAATTTCTCAGAAGCTCATGGAAAACAAAGCCAAGAATGGCAGAGTGGGAATCCAGAGTGAGAAACCCTGCTTTGAGATGTTGCAGAAATTCTCTGGAAAGATCCCTCCAATGTCAGTATGAGTGAAAGTAAAGGAGTTTATTTAGCTGGGGGTGGGGCAAAGAGCTTGAGATAGCTCTCCAAAGAAGCTCTGACCCAGAGCTGAGATTTTATATTTATTTCATAGTTTTCATAGCCGAGGGGAGGGGTAGGTGAACGTGGCCACTTGCAGATCAATTATTTCAGTAGTCAGGCTGCCCTAACAATGTACTCCATTTTTCTTTGTTTTAGCTTAAACTGTCTTTCCTTCTTATCATTCCTCTGGGACCTTTCTGGACATTTCTCTCTTTGGGATTTTTCTATCTGCTGACAAAGACAAGTTTAGCTCTTCAGCAATTAACTCTTACAGTAACTCAGTGAATCAGTTCAACTTTTAGCTTCTTTTCTACCATAAAATGAGGTAGACAGGCAAGAAGTGACCTAAATGTTATCCTCTGAACTCCATATGTGCATCATGGCATATACATAACAACACACACAAACACACAATTAATAATTTATTTAATTCATTCATTCATTTATTTGAGAGACAGAGGCAGATAGAGAAAGAATGGGCACCCCAGGGCGAACGAACTCCAGACACATGTGCTGTGCATCTGGCTTTATGTGGGTACTGGGGAACTGAACCTGGGTCCTTCAGCTTTGCAAGAAAGAGGCTTAACTGTTAAGCCATCTCTCCAGCCCACAGATAGTAATTTTTTAAAACCCCTTATGCATAGTCCAAGTTGTTGGCTAGGAAGAAAGCACGTACTATCTTGATGCTAAACTCAGTTTGCAGTTGGATTTGGGAATGCGTTCACACAGAGACCTCTGGATCTTCAGGTGGGACTCCTTCCAGGCCTTTCACCTGAAGGCAGTTTTCCACTCTGTTCTTCACAGAGCTATCTTTGAAATGCTTACACTGGGGCTGAAGAGCGGGCTCAGTGGGTAAAAATATTAATTTGCAAGCATGAGGACCAGGGAAGGTGGAGACAAGAGGCTCCCTGGGACTGGCCAAGGACAGTCTAGACTGGTGAGCTCTCAAAAGGAGGACAGCATTCCTGACAATAATAACTCACAGGGCTTTTTTCTTGCTTCCGCCTATATATGTACACATGTGCACACACGCTCACACACACGCGCACACACACACACACACAACACACCCTGTAGCAGACAGCTTCAGGTTCTCTGAGATGAACTTCCAGACCAGACACAGTTATGGAGGAAGGGATATTTATTGAAGCTTACAGATCCAGGGGAAGTTCCATAATGGCAGAAGAAGCTGGCCTGCGTTCACAGGACCAAACACAGAGAGAAAAACGACAAGCCAAAAGCCCCACAGCACAGCACACTTCAGGAACTCCAGCTAGGCACACTTTGCATATCTTTAGATTGAAATCTCAAACCCACCACCACATTTTAAGATCCGCCCAGTGACATTGCCTCCAGCCAGGTGGCTGCAGATACAAACTACAAACTAATAAAACACTGAATATATTGGAGACCATCTATTCAAACTACCACACACCCCAAAACCCCAACTGTTTCCACTGAAGACAGCACCAACCCCAAAGAGGAACACCCTTACAATCAGAGTGGTCACAAGCTTCCAAGCATTTGAGAGGTCCTTGGTTGCCCAGTGATGATACTCTGATCGAGGGGTCAGGGGCTCCCTGGCACCGGGTGGTGCTAGAATGGGCTGGTTCAGCCAGGCTTTCAGGAACTGACTCTCCATATTCACACTTTTGGCTTGAATTCAACCTCAGGGGAATAGTCAGAGCCCAGAAAGGGACATGTGTGTGAGTGCAGTGTTTCTCACCCACCTGGAGTGTAAGCTGTTTCAAGTTCATTAGCAAGCCACAGCACCCACTGGGAGCGAGAAGCAGAGAGGGCAAGAGACACATTCCAATGTCACCCAGCAACGTAGTTTAGGCAGGTCTTCTTAGAAAGATTGAAACTGGAATTCTAAGTGGTATGGAACAGATAGATGATGGACAGACATAGATAAATAGATATATAGATAACAGATAACATAGATAGATAGATAGATAGATAGATAGATAGATAGATAGATAACATAATGCCCCCCCCCAGGATTCCTATCCAGTCCTCAGAGCATGTGACTCCAAATCTCATATGGCAAAAGGAACTTTGTAGGTGTGATTGAGGATATGGGCATTGTGAAGGAAATGTTATTTTGGATGATCTGAGTGGGCCCGGGTGTTTTTTTTTTAAGCCATGGATTCTTAAAAGAAAGCAGAGAAGGTTTCCTTGTGGGTCAGAGAGATGAGAGAAGAGAAGAGGAGGGAGAGGTCTGAAGTGTGAGAGGCTAGCCTTTGAAGATGGAGCGGGGACCATGAGCCAGGGATGTGGGTGGCCTCTCCAAGCTGATAAAAGGACCCTCTGCCCATAGCTGGCAGGAATATAGGAATAAGTAAGAATCACAGTTCTGCTAATACCCGATTTCAGTCCACAAGGACCCACGTCAGAGGTGTGACCTACGGGACTAGACTAGAACAGGTTTGTACTGCTGATGTCACTAGGGGTGGTCATTGGTCACACAGCAATAAACAAGTAAACAACAAATAGTCCAGGCTCAATTAAGTTGCTAAGGAAACCCAGAGATACTGCCATGCAAGGGCATGACCTGAGAGGGCTCAGAGGAAGGAGGGAGGTGTCTTTCAAAGACCAGGGAGGCCTCTGGAGGAAGCAGGGTGTTGGGAAGGGGGATTCTAGGGAACTGATGGCAAGTGGCAAGGGCAGAGACAGTGGCCGTCATAGGCCAGATAAACTGGATCTGCAGGTGCACATGGCCACAGAGCCCAGCAGGTCACTTCTGGCAATGAGTGGGGGTGACGACAGTGATTTGGGCCATGAACTTCAGGGCTGGGGAGCACACTGGAGAGATGGAGACTGTAGCTCTGTAGCATGTGAGCCTAGGTGGCCCAAGAGTTGGCTATTGAATGAAAAGCAGCCAGGAGCCTGGAAATCAACTGACACTGAAGAGCTGGTGAGATGAACTTCCAGACCAGGCGGATTTTGAGCCTGGGAAGTTCCATAATGCCTGCATTTGAAGAGAGAGAAAAGCCAACCAGCCACCACAGCACCAGTTTAAAAGGTCACACAGCACACTTCAGTCTTCTTTGCATATCTTTACAATGGAATCTCAAACCCACACCACTTAACACCTCCTCCAGCCCCAGTGACATTGCTTTAGCTGATTGGGTTCCAAACGAATATATTGGGGACAACCTCTCCTTCACACACGGTGTAGGTCCCTGGTGGTAACACAGCTCTGCAGTGGGGCCTCAAGGAGGTGGAGGCTGGACTCCAGCTGCTGGGAGTGACTATGAGGACAAGAGCTGTGATCACCCCACCACCTACAACAAAGTCAGAGAAGAGGAACAAGAACATATTGAATGGGTTTCCTTGCCAGCTTGCCAGTCACCTGCTGGACCCTGATCCTTGTTGCTGAGAAAGCCAAGCCTGGGCAGGGAAGGAGGCTTGCCCTTGGACTGATGGGAAGGTTGCAGCCCCATTCCTTACTGTCCTGTGTCTTGCTCAAGTTTTGGGAAGGGGAAAGAAAGAGGGCAGTTATTCGAATTTCTTGTCAGAAACTAATTTATACTGCATTTGCCTGAACCAAATTCAATATTTTTTTTCCTTCCCAAAAGCCACTATCTACCTATCTATCTGGGGTAATTGATTCCTACTTTTCCTATAGCTCTGGCTGGAGTTTGCTGAGGAGGCAATTCTGAGTGGTAAGGCACACAGACAGAAACAATCAAAACAAGAGTGGTCGATCTGCGTTATTTCCCTCAGCAGAGGGAGCACGGTGACTCTCTGCCGCTGCACAATGTGATGAGATACAGTTCTGACTCAAAGTCTCACTCATGCCAACTAGCAGGCTGAATGCCATTCTGGTCAGGAGCACAGGCTTGAGGTGAGAAGGGCTGAGCAGCCATTCTGGGTCCACGGCTTAAGGCTGAATGACCTTGGAAAAATCAATGCTTCTTGTCACCAAGTGTATTATTAGTTATATTTTTCTTGTTGCTGTGACAAAATATCTGACAAAAGCAAGTTCAGGTTCATAGTTTGAGGTTAAGGCGTGGTGGTAGGAGCATGAGGCAGCTGGTCACACCGCACCCACGGTCAGGAAGCAGAGAGACATGAATGCTGGGGCTCAGCTCCCTTTCTTCTCTTGGTTCAGTCTAGGAGACAGCATGTTGGATATGCTGCCCACATTCAGAGTCTTCCCTCCTTAGTGAAGCCTCTCTGGAAACACCCTCACAGATATACCCAGAGGTGTGTCTCCATGGTGCATCTAAAAATCAGTCAACCAGAGAAGGAAGATGAATCAGGAAAGCTTCATCCCATGGCTCAGAACCAGCCCGGATGTCAGGCACTCTATGGAAGCAGAATCACAACCCCTTTAGAATGAACCTCCCCTGGTGTTACCTAGAGAAGACCTAACTACGCCCTCCAGCTCCCTTGCGCACAGTTGGCTGAGGATGACCGCCTCTGTGCTCACACAGCTGAACTACACTTTCTTGCTTTCTTTCCCCGAGCCATCTTGTAGCTGCTCTTCTGCCGTGTGGGTTATGATAACAGTTGCCTGGCTATTTCGCAGGGACTTGGAAACCTCCTGTTTTGTTTTGCTTTTTTGAGATAAGTTCTCACTCAGGATGGACTGAAACTCAGTGCTCCTGCTTCAGCCTCCAGAGAGATGGAACTACAGGAGCGCACCATCATGCCCAGCTTTGAAAACACTGACTCGTCACTTGGCTCTGTAGATGTCCAATGAGTGACCAAACCCAGAAGAGAAGGCTTGGCACCTCTGTCTTCAAATGGTGTCTGCCTGCTTTGTCATGTTCACCTTGGGATCCGAGTCTACTCAGTTCTGCATGCAGACGTGCTAATCTGGAGAAATGTTCTGTCCAGAACTTTAATGCAAGGTTGATCTGATCTAGACTTGTCTAGTCTCTTCCTCCCCCTGCCCCTTCTCTTTCTGTTTTTCCTCTTTTAATGCTATACACACCAGACCATGAAAAAAGTGAGAAAAAGTGGGGGCTGGAGGTATGGTTTAGCGGTTAAGGCTCTTGCCTGCAAAGCCAAAGGGCCCAGGTTCAATTCCCCTAGGACCCACATAAGCCAGATACACAAGGGGGTGCATGCATCTGGAATTTGTTTGTAGTGGCTGGATGCTCTGGCACACCCATTCTCTCTCTCTTCCTCTTTCTGTCTCTCAAATAAATTTTATATATATATATATATATATATATATATATATATATATATATATATGTCAGAAAGGTGGCACACAAGTACAGAAAAGATGATCTCAGATCCCAGAGAAGACGTGAACATTCTGTCCTTTATTTGGCTTGTCTCTCCTTTATTCCTGTCCCATACCTGAGACTTGTCAGAGCCACTGGAGTTGAGAAGCTGACTTGTGAGCCAAGCACTTCCTCTTCATCCTTGGTCTGCCGAGTCAAGCCTTCCTTCCTCCCCAATCCACGTCAGAACCTCCCACAGTGGTTCTCATAGAGGCTGAGCCTCGGAGCTGGCCCTAGTGAGTCTCTAAGCCTGTTTCTTTACCTTTCAGGGTTTTCACAAAGGTTACATGGGGAAGGTCATGGAAAGTGTTTGCTGTGATTTCTCCACGTGTTGTACATATGAACATGTAACCTAGACTACTTATACATAAATGTGAACGTGCACACACACACACCCCCATAGGCACACTGCACACCCCGTGTGTTCATATCCTCAAACTGTATCTTTGGGGAATAAATTCTCTCCCACCCTGGATTGTGGAAGTGGCCACTGGAGGCGCTAGTGGGAGGTTGGAAAGTGGCAGTACTTGCTGGCTGGTCCATCCCTCTTCCTTCCTTTGCTTCCAGTTGCTTCTCTTGAAACTTCTGTGTCTCCTCCACCATCACAGCCAACCTAGAGTCTAGTGGAATCTGACCGGCTACCATGTCAGGGAACTTTCTCAAGTTCTTCCACCTGCTGAATGCTTTTTATGCATTTGCCTTGCTTTGTTATCTCAACAAGCCTGTGAAGAGGAAAGAGGATGCTCTCATCATTAGCCCCATTCTGTGGATAACATTGCATCTCAAAGAGCAGCCGTCCCGCCGCCCATCAGTGACGTTCCTGAGCCCATCTTATTAGCCAAGGTGGGTGTGTTACACAGAAAGGTTGTGCTGGCTTGCTTCAAGGCTCGCTTTAATTAGCCAACTGCGACACTCGTCACCAAGCACACCCTGGACCCCAGCCTGGGAGACCTGGTTACTCTCTGTCCTGTGGCCCCAAAGGAAGCCGTCTCCAAGTCTATGGCAGGTTTGACAGACACATGAGCAGGGTCTGAGGAAGCTGCTGCGGCTTTGATGGGAGACCAGATCCCATGCAGACACTTCCAGAGATGGCTTGCTTTGAACAGCTCACTGCGTATATAAAGGAGAAGAAAAAGTGGAGGGGTGGAGGAGGGAGAGAAGGGAGAGGGCTTGCAGAGGAGCCCTGATTTCACAGAGCCCAACCCCACGAGACAGTCTCTGATGACCAGGGAAAGGCTTTGAAATGTGGAGGGCAGTGCCTCAAACCCCACTCCCTGAAAGTGGGGGTGGATCCTGACAGAAATCACATGGGGACCCCTGCTGTGGAGCCAGGGGGACCAGGAAAGAGTTCAGGTGATAAGATAAAAAAAAAAGAAAAGAAAAAAATCTAACAGAGAACTGCAAAGCACCTGCCTGTAATTCCCAGTGGGACTCCTGGGGCAGAACGCCTCTGTGTCTTCCTGCCCAGCCTGGCTCTGCACACCCCGAAGTGCCGCACAGAGCGGGTGCGTGTTCTGTGGGTTTGTGAGGAAAGAATTCCCAGGTTGAACGTGGCTATGCTGCTTCCCTCCTTCTTTCTCACAGGCCCCTGGACACCTGCTGGCCATGGGTGGTATCTGCTGAGGAGACCACAAAAAAATGGGGTGTCTGTGCCTGTGGTTAGAAAAGAGGAGCTCCCCCATTCTCTAGGCAGAATGCCCGCAAAGCACAAAAATTGGGTCATGTTGCTTCCTGATGACATCTGTTGTTGCTCAGAAAAAAAAAAAAAATCAGAATGCCTTACTTGGTCTACTAGGCCATGCATGATCTGACTCTTGTCTTCTGCCTGTCTCACCAGTGCACCCTTCTCGCCTTTGACTGCCATGTTCTGAATGAAATGACCCTCCTTTCAATTCCTCAACATACTCTGACCCTCTCAGAGGGTTGTTTTTATTTTTATTTATTTATTTGAGAGATAGAGGCAGATATATAGAGAGAAGGGGTGCACCAGGCCTTCCAGCCACTGCAAATGTCACCTTGTGCACCTGGCTTACGTAGGTCCTGGGGAATCGAACCTGGGTCCTCTGGCTTTGCAGGTAAGTGCCTTAACTGCTAAGCAATCTCTCCAGCCCCCTCAGGGCCTTTTCACATTCATTTTCCTCTTCTTGGGCCTCTGTTCAGGCTACTCTTTATAAGCCTGGGTCCTTCACATTCTCTGGCCTCAGCTTAAGGGCCTGGTGGCATTTTTCTGTAGAAAAGAGCTTGGTTGTTGTGGTAGTTTGAATATATGGCCCCCAATATATTCAATGTTTTATTACTTTATAGTTTGCATCTGCAATCACCTTCCTAGAGGCAATGTCACTGAGGGCAGGTGTGGAGGTGGGTTTGAGATTCCATTGTAAAGATATGCAAAGTGTGCCCAGTAGGAGTTCCTGAAGTGTGCTGTGACTTTTTGGCTGTAGTTTTGCTCTATGTGCTGTGTGGCTGGTTGGTTTTTCTCTCTTGCTTGGCCCTGTGAAGGCAGGTCAGCTTCTTCTGCCATTATGGAACTTCCCCTGGATCTGTAAGCTTCAATAAATAATATCCCTTCCTCCATAACTGTGCCTGGTCTGGAAGTTCATCTCAGCAAACCTGAAGCTGTCTGCTACAGTAAAGTGGTACCGAGGAGTGTGGGATGAGATGAACCTGACCGTGTGGATGTTCGTCTTTTGCAACCTTTGTTTTGGAGGAACAGGCATGGACTTGATGCTTGCAACTGAAGATGCCTTCTGGAGTGGTAAGCCAAGTTTTATGGACTATTCTGATGAGAGTGTGAGAATGCTAAGTGCAGACAGTATTGAACTTCGAGGCTTGGCTTATGAGCTTCCTAAGGGGAAGGAAAGACTGCAGAGGACTTTGTTGGAACTGGGCTACTGGCATAAGGGATGGCTACGTTCCGCTATCCAGGCCCAGAGTGTTTGATAAAACTTAAATTTGTAATGGACTGATGTGCTTGGCTAAAGATATCGGACTGAGATTTTAAGATTTTAAGTTGGAAAACCTCAACCAAGTTAAAATTAGAGGCACTGAGACTGATTTTAGGTTAATGGAGTTGCTATTGTCAACACATTAGAAATCTTAAGGAAGATGGAAGGAAGGTGGCCTGACTGCTTTACATTAAAACAATGGAGAGCATGCCTGAGGAAAGACTGTTAGGAATGCAAACTCTTGGAAAGAGGTAACTGGAGAAGGAACCTGCTTTTCAAGGCTATGATTTATTTTGTTCCTGGATTAAGAATATGGCTGTGTCCTGCACACCTGGTATTAGTTTTGGAAGCATGAAATATGCATGAAGTGGTCATGAATTGCACACACAGTTCCAGGAGCTGCTGTTGAGATGCGGCATAAGGCAGGGCATGAAGACCCTCAGGAATAGGCTGGAAGAGCCTTTGGAAGATAGACCGTGGTTTGCATGGAGACCTGAAGATGTTTTGGATATACCAGGACTGTGCAAAAGGGCTACCATGGAGTGAAGTGTTGGCATGGGATTAAAGTTTTCCCTGGTGACTCTGCCCAGCTGGAGGGGCAGAATTGGAAAACCTGGAGACTGTCAGTCTATGGTTATATTGAACTTGAACTGCAGAAGTTTGATGACTGCTGATGGTGGCTGAGTTTGCATTGTTCTAGTTTCTCCTTGCTATTCCTTATACAGTTAAAAATGTTTACTCTGTGCCTTTGCATGTTGAAAGTATTTAACTTGTTTGATTTTACAGGACTCACTATCTTAAGTTGGTCAAGACTGTGAGAACCTTTGAAATTGGACTGAGTACAATTTACAATGTGTGATAGTGATAAATCTATTGGGGGGCCAGGGGCAGAATGTGGTAGTTTGAATATATGGTCCCCAATATATTCAATGTTTTATTACTTTATAGTTTGCATCTGCAATCACCTTGCTAGAGGCAATGTCACTGGGGGCTGGTCTTAAGGTGTGGTGATGGTTTGAGATTCCATTGTAAAGATATGCAAAGTGTGCCCAGTAGGAGTTCCTGAAGTGTGCTGTGACTTGTTGGCTGTAGTTTTGCTCTATGTGCTGTGTGGCTGGTTGGTTTTTCTCTCTTGCTTGGCCCTGTGAAGGCAGGTCAGCTTCTTCTGCCATTATGGAACTTCCCCTGGATCTGTAAGCTTCAATAAATAATATCCCTTCCTCCATAACTGTGCCTGGTCTGGAAGTTCATCTCAGCGAACCTGAAGCTATCTGCAACAGTGGTTTTTTATCTCAACATCCCTTTTAGAGACTAGACAGTTACTTATTATCTTGTCCTTACTGGCCCCTTAAGCCCCATTTCCAAAGTGGAGGAACCTTGTGTATTAGTAGGTGCTTGCATCCTTGGAATAGAAACACAGGCAGCTGTGCTCGGGGATGGTCTGTGGGACCCCTGGCTGGATAGCACAAGCAGAAAAGCCAGCTAGGGGCTGCTGCAAACATGGGACCAGCCTGGGACTCCATACCTATGTGGGTGAGAAACCAGCTGTCAACTGGAAGCTGGTAGGCCTGGGGAAGGGAGGGTGTGGGACCAAGGAAGAGAGTGCCTACACCAAGGGGTCCTCAACTTTTCTATTGGTATCTTATCCTCCACGGATGAATACCATGTGAGGTAATGCTATTTGGCAGCAGAGAGAATGGGCTGGTCAGAAGGCCTGTGCTGGACACCCCTGAATAATTTGTGCTTTGCTTTCTGATCCTCCCCCAGGCTTCCAGGCTGTGGCATGGACTGTCACCATTCTGGTGCATTCCCCAGTCCCACCCTAACCTATGCTCCTAGGAATACCTCAGATCTCTCTGACGTTTACTCTTTATTGTCAACCTGCCTGGATTTAGAATCACCATAGCAACATGACCCTGGACATGTCTGCCTATGAGGCCATTTCCAGAGAAGTTTATGAAGAGGGAAAACCCACTCTCAATATGGGCAGTATCATCCAGTGGTCTGAGGTCCCAGACTGAATAAAAAACAGAATCAAAAGTGAGCCAAGGGGAAAGTGGGGAGAGGGAGGGAAGGATATTGTCTGCAATTAAGAAAGTTGTCGATAAAGTTTTTTTTAAAAAAAATTGAGTTTGTTGGGCTGGAGAGATGGCTCAGCAGTTAAGGCACTTGCCTGCAAAGCCTAAGAATGTGTGTTCAAATCTCCAGGTCCCACGTAACCCAGGTGCACAGTTACTCAAGTGCACAATGTTGCACATGCACACAAATGGGTGCACATGTCTGGAGTTTGATTGCAGTGGCTGAAGGCCCTGGTGCTCCCATTCTCTCTCTCTCTCTCTAATAAACAAATAAAATTTTTTTAAAGTGAGTCAAGCACCAACATTCCTGTCTCTCTGCTTCCTGACTACTAATATCATGTGACCAGCTGCCTCACATTCCTGCAGTCATGCTGGGCTGGACCCTCACACCCTGAGCCAAAATCCTTCTTTCCTTAAATTGCTTTTGTCATGTATTTTGCCACAGAGAGGAAAAATGTTACCCGCGGGTTTCATACCATGCTTGCAACCCTACTGTCCTGGGTTGATTCCCCAATATCCGCATAAAGCCAGATGCACACATTGGCACATGCACCTGGAATTAATTTTCAGTGCCAAAGGTTCCTGGAGTGCCCACACTCTCTTTCATAAATAAATAAGTAACATATATTTTCTTAAAAGTTATCAGTACAGCTGGGTGTGGTGGTGCGTGCCTTTAATCCCATAACTTGGGAGGATTGCTGTGAGTTTAAGCCCTCCCTGAGATTACATAGTGAACTCCAGGTCAGTCTGAGCTAGACTGAGACCCTACCTTCGAAAACCAGAAATAAATAAATAAAGTCACCAACACAGTCCTGAAACTGTCATGACTGGCCACCATCTTTGGTCACCACACACTGATTAGAGAAGGCTGATGCTCTGGGCAGTTTCAATGAGCAAGCACAGTACATGTCAAAGTCAAAAGGTCCCATGGCATCATACACCCTCAGCGGCAGGGCTGAACTGATGATGGGGAGCTTCTGGAACCATCTTCCCACAGAGTTCGTCCTTCATCTTCACGTGACTCCTGGGCTTGTCTGTATTCTACCTTGGGATGGGACTTTTCCTTTTCTCAGAGCCTCTCCTACTTCCTGTCCTCTGGTGGCTCTTTCCCCTCTTCTGTCACTTTTAAATATTTTATTTTGGTTTATTTGAGAGAGAGAAGAGGAAGAGAAAAAGAGAGAGCAAGAGACAGGGAGAGAATGGGTATGCCAGGGCCTCCAGCCACTGCAAACGGAATCCAGATGCATGCCCCCATCTTGTGTATCTGGCTTATGTGGGAATCAAACCTGGGTCCTTTGGCTTTGCAGGCAAGTGTCTTAACTGCTATTTCTCCAGCTGCCCCATGGAGTCCTACTTCCTGGCCATCAGTGTGTGCAGCAGGCCCTTCCTGTTTGCTGTTTTCTGTCACAGGCTACTCCTGGCAGCAGAGGTGACTGTAAAACCATGTGAGTATTATTTTAAGCCGCCAACACCTACAAATGAATGTTGTCCTCTTTAAAATAAACCCCAGGCCTCTTGGAAGATGTGGCAGTTACCATCCAGCTGCCTTTGAACCTGTGGGTGACCACTGTGTCCCCTAGGCCCCTCCAATGCCAACCTTCAGCCTAAACTTGAGCCCTCCCCCAAATGTTCTGGGGATGGAAACATGGCTTCTTCCAGTGGGTGCTCAGATCCTCTGTGAGGGTCCTGGTATTGGCAGCAAAGATGGCCACTGTGCCCTTAGCCTTTGCAATGTCCAAGGCCCAGATGTCCAGTGGTATGCACCAGGCAGGCAAGGGGTTCCCAAATTGAATAGGGAAGAGACCCTGGGCCGTTCCAGGACATGCTGGCAGTAACCTCTGCTCCTTTCCCTGTCCTCTCTTGCTCCATCTGACTGTCCTCAAAGAAACTCCCACCCTCTATTTGTCCTCTGCTGTCCTTTGCTGCCGAGAAAGGACACAGTCTGTATTTCTGCAAATAGCTCAATGCCGGGCTTTGCCGGGGGCTTTGTCTTATCTCCACTCTCCTTCCTCAGAACGGTGCTCGGCTGGTTTCAATGTGGGGATTAATGTAGCCCAAGTGCAGAATCAACTTCTCTTCGTGGAGAATGCTCTCCAGGCTGTTGTTTATCTGTCTTCCTCCTACCCCACCCTAATCTTTGGAGCTTAAAAGGCTTAAAATGCTTCTTAGGCATGAGATCATTCTTGTAAGGCAACTATTGATGAGCTAAACAGGAATGATTTTGAAACTTAATGTGAGAACTTTGCTCCCTGAATGCCTGGCCATCCATCAAGGCAGGGGGGAAGGGAAGAGCCCGCCCACTGCACTCCATTGTCAGATATTTTCTACCAGCCTGGTCTTTGCACAGAGCCAGCCCATCTTTCCACCTATTCAGCTGATCAGGGGCTGACACTCAGCAAGATGGCCTCACCCTAGCTCAGCCTGAGCCCTGAGCATCAATTTACTTTGAAGAGAGGTGCCATAGCCTTTCCCATCCATTCACAGGGAAACAACCCATCAAAATATTTTAGCACCTCCATGATACTGAGTGCCATTGGGGAGCTGTTTTTGCATTCATTCAATTACTGCTCATACTTTTTTAAAAAATTATTTATTTATTTGCAAGGAGAGGGAGGGAGAAGTAGAGAGAGGGAGGATGAGAGAGAGAGAGAGAATGGGCATTCTAGCCACTGCAAACAAACTCCAGATATGCATCTGGCTTTGGGTAGTGGGGAATCAAACTCTGGTTATTTAGGCTTTGCAGGCAAGTGCCTTAACTGCTGAGCCATCTCTCAGCCTCCTACTACTCATCATTTAATGAAGTAAAAAGTACAGGGTCCCCATTTTCCAGATAAGGCTGAACCTCAGTGAGGGGGGAAAAGATTAACCAAGGGATTTCAGACTCTGAAGTATAGTGTTGGGCTCTAGAACTCCACAGCTGTCCTGTGTCTGTCCTGGTTTGGCTGTTTCTGGCAGTGAAGGGTGAAGCTGCAAGACATTTTGAGTGATAGTGGGAGGCCATGGACAGAGTGTGAGCTGGCTGAGATACCAAGAGAAGGAAGGTCTGAGTCATTCCCGAATGAATTCAATTGCAACCTCCATGCCACAGAGTGAGACAGAGAGAGACCTGGAGTGAGGTATCTCTGCTGAAATGAACATGCCCTGAGCAACTTAACCTTCATGCTTTGGGGAATCAGAGTCCAGGGACACTGGCACGTTAGAGCTGACCTTGAACTGGGGGAGGAGATGGAGAATGTCTGACATGACCAGGAGATGGACGTTGCTGTCTCTTCTTGGCAGAACCTGGAGGCTGGAAGATTCTTAGCAATCCCACGCCTTCCCCCTCATGCTGCATGTTTAGACAGGCTGAGCTGAAGGAGGAAGGAGAATTTATGAAATGCCAACTGGCCCCAGCAGCCTCCGTCAGAGCTGATTTCAGAGGGAAACCAAAAACACGAGTTGCAAGGCTAGAAAGGTTGGCTGCTAACATCAGCCTTCATAACCATCACTCATGTTGTTGGGAAAACAGAAAATGCCTCGTGCTTTCTTTTTCAATGTTTGTCTGTTTTACTTGCAGGCCAAACTTGGCATACAGTGGAAAGAAGAAATTTAGAAATGAGAAGAGTCTGGAACACATGTGTGGAGATCTGTGGACGTTTTCTCTGGGTTTGGGGAGCAGCAGAGTCCCCAGGCTGTCCCCTCTAAATCATCCGAGGAATATGATACTTACTTGGGGACCGCAGAATGCTCAGTGGTGTCCTAATGAAATAATAATGGGGCACATCCACCTCCCCAGAATTTCTACAGGGAAGACTTATTTTCCCCCAGACAGGGATTAGGCCTAATAAATTACACACACAGGATGCAGGATACACATACAATGTGGGGGCTGTGTACACACACACACACACCCACGCACGCACATGCACACATACACTCGCTGGCCCCCCGAGGACAGATCCATCACCCTCAGCTTGGACAATTCAGCCGGCGCCAACCAGCAGGAAGTGGCCTTCAATGTGTCCCAGTGCGGAAGTCCTTGGGGTACAGAAGTCATGCAGAGAATATTTAGCTGGGGGACTCTGGCACATGTGTGAGTTGCTATCACCATCTTGAGAACTCTTTATCCAGGCTTGGGTCCCCACCAGGGTACTATTGGCAGTATAGACCAGAGAATTCTTCTGCCATGTGCATTTGAAGATTCTTAGCATTGTCACCAGCTTCTATTCGTTCAGTGCCTCCAACAACTCCCCACATGCTTGTGACAAGTCAGAATGGCCCAAGGACATTTCCAAATAGCCAGGATTGGGAGTGAGGTAGAGTTGTTCCCAGCTGAGAATCATTGTGACAAAGATTGAACCTGCCTTGTTGTTTGACTACAGAATGCTTTAACGGTGGCCTCTCCACCTGTCCCCGTATCTCTCTGCTTCTCTTGCTTTATAAAACCAGCCATCCAGGCCTCCTCACTGTTTCTTACATACACCCAGCACATTCCTTTGTCAGGGCTTTGCACACTTGCCATGTCCTAAGCCTAGAATGTTCTTGGTACCACCTCCTCCTACAGCTTCTCCTTTGCTTATCCCCTTATAAATTCAGGTATATTGCTGGGCATTTGCTCCAGATTCAACAACCCCTCCTGGAGGAAGCAGGGAGGGTCAGAAGCTCAAGAGATGAGAAACTTACAAGACTCACAGGGCGCCTCCCTGAGGTTAGATAAGCAGCAACCAATGGGGGGGGGGGCGGAGGACACTCTTCAGTGATGTAACTGCCTGCAAGTTGCACAGGGAATTTTAGGTGGGTGGTTTTTGTGAGTCCTTATGCATGTTGGGGTGGATTTTTTTTTGGGGGGGGGGTTTCGAGGTAGGGTCTCACTCTGGTCCAGGATGACCTGGAATTAACTATGTAGTTTCAGGGTGGCCTCGAACTCTCGGCAATCCTCCTACCTCTGCCTCCCGAGTGCTGGGATTAAAGGCGTGCGCTATCACGCCTGGCCTGGGGTGGATTTTTTTTTTTTTTGAGAGAGACAGAGAGAGAGGGAGAGGAAGACAGATAGAAATGGGCATGCCAGCAGCCTCTCAGCTGCTGTGAATGAAATCCAGATGCATGCACCCCCTTGTGGTCAAGTGCGGCATTGCACCCTTGCGTCACTTTGCATCTGGCTAAACGTGGGACCTGGAAATTGGAACCAGCGTTCTTAGGCTTAGCAGGCAGGAGCCTTAACTGCTAAGCCATCTCTCCATACCTGGGGTGGAATTTTTGATGACACAGCTACTAGAGACACATCTGCTCCTGTAAACATCTCCTCACCCATGCTGCTGTGAACAAACCCCTCACCTGAGCTCCTGTAAATAACCCAATATACCCATCGGTGCACCAAACTGGACTTGAATGGAATCCTTCCCTTGATCTGTTGTTGCTCTCTTTATCTGGGCTGAGCAGAATGTATCACAGGTCTTTGCTCAAATGTCCCTTGGGAGGCCTCTTCCTTTGGCCATCCAACTAAGCTGCCTTGCCATTCCCCTCACTCTTTAAACCCTCGCTTCTTGTGTCACATTCTCCCTGTGGCTCTAGTGACGGACTTCCACATGCATGTGTCATACATCTTCCTCCAAAAAGTATAAGCCTCTTGGAGGCGGGACCTTGTGTGCTCGTCAGTCACCATGTTCTGTCTCAAAAGGTGGCTGTAGGATTTTATCTGATGGAGGCAGCCGAGTGGAAACCCAGAACGGGGCCGCTGAGGATTCTTGTTACATGACCCAGAGGAGGGACTGCTTTTCGCACAGGGGGCACACCAGGCTTTGGGCAGGAGTCAGGAACAGGGTGAGGGGAAGCCAGGGCCAGAGTCCTCGCTGGGACTATGCAGGAACAGCAAGGCCAGGCACAAGAAGCATCTTGGGACTGGTTAACAGACAATAGGCTTTGGGTTTCACAGGGGTCTTCTGATTGTCTAGTTCCTGTCCCTGGAGTAGTTGACTGCTGGAGGAACTTGGGATTGTGGCAAGGACAATGTCCTTGTTCACCAATTTCCCTAACACCTTGATAAGATGGAAGGGGATTCTGGGGTGTGGTAATTCATGAATCTGGTGTAGCATCCTCTTCAGCTGAAGATGGGAATCAACAGAATGACAAGTAACCGGGGAAGGTGCATGCTCTGGGGAACACCAGGCCTCTGTATGGGACTAAGAGCTTGGCTTGGGGTCAGGTTGAAGTGGTTCAGATTCCTGGGCAAAGTCACAGCCTGGATTTCCTTCTTTATCAGGTTGCTGAGTGTTATTCGGCACATTTAAAGAATGGAATAACCCAGTCCTTTTCCTGCAAGGGCACCAGGAGAATATGAAGCAATGCCTCTAAAATGTCCGCACATCCCAAGAGTGGTCAGCAGGAACTTTTGGTGGGACATCAGATCTCATCTGTTAGTAAGAGAAGTTAAAAGGTAAAGCAGGGGCTTGACAGGTGGCTCAGTACATAAAATGCTTGCTGGGTTAGCATGGGACCTGAGTTCAGATCTCAAATACCCACACAAATGCTGGGTGGATATGATGACCCACCTGGCATGCAGGAGGTAGGGACAGAAGCTCCCTGGGGCAAGCTGGCTGGCAGCACTGTCTGATACGGGGAGCCCGGGGTTCAAGAAGAAGATCCTGTCTCAGCAAGTGAAGCAGGGAGCAGAGGAGAAAACAACGTCTGTCCTTCACACTCATGCTGACATATGTGTATGCACACCTGCACACGTGTACGCTGGTACGTATAGAAACATGCACGCACGCACAGTTACACATAGACAAAAAGAAGATTAGAATGGGATGGAAATACTCATGCCGGAAAGGCACTAGCAGGCCAGGAAGGATGGGAACATTGAGTAACACCGCGCCTGCCCCAGAGGTGGGATCAAAGCTTGCAGGAGCACCTGGCCTGTGATCTCCATTTACGCTGCACTTGACTTGCACATCTCTTGCCCATCCTCTCTCATATTTGATCCTCACAACCCAGTAGGGCAGTCATCCCTTGCCAATGACCAGGAAAAAGAGGCTTGGGGGATACTGATGGACGTGAAGAACAGCGAGGTGGGGCAGGACCCAGATTCTAAGCCAGGTCTTCCTGACTCGAAATTCTCTCTCCCTTTCAAAGAGTCAGAGCCTGATGAAAAATACTTTTGATACTATTGTAATAAGTGCTGCCATCTGTGGCAGGCTCCGATGGGCCAGGCGCTATGCTAAGAGCCTTGAAGTCACCATTGTGTTTCATTGTCACCGTGGCCCGATGAGGGAGGTCCTCTAATCCTCCACGGTGTGCATGCGGGTGGGGAATCTGATGCCCAGGGAGATTAAGACACTTGCCCACGGGGCAAAGCTGTGACTGGAACAGAGATGGACTGGCTCCAAAACCGTGTGTATGTGAGTGTCTAATCCTCAAAGCAAGGGACTCCAGGGGCCTATGTCCCCGTGACCCAGTGTTGTTTGAACAGAAGAAAAGAGAGGAAGGAAGTTCTCTACACCTTCAGCTTAGCCATGCCCCAACAACCACAAAAATTTTGGGAAATGGCTGGAAAAAGGAGGCTGGCTGAGAGCTGGGCACAAGATCGATGAGCAATCCACTCAGAGAGTGATCCCCCCATGGTGCCTGCTGTGATCCACTTCCTCCTAAGCCATTGGAGGGGGTCACCTTGCCATTATGTTAGATGTAATGGGTAGTGTTGTGCTTCGAATCTGAAACATACCCCCACAGCCTCCTGTGTGCACTGATTACTCGGTCCCTTGCTTGTAGCACTATTTTGAAGGCTTTGGAGCTTTGAAGAGGTGAAGTGTGGCTGGCAGAAGTAAGTGACTAGGGCTGCGTCTCCTCATCCTGACCTGTGTCCTCTGCTTCCACGTCAGCCACCATGTGCACAGCTGCTGTACCTCACGCTTCTGCTGCCTTGACTTCCCTGCCATGATGGACTGAAAGTCTCTGAAACCGTGAGCCGAAAGAAGCCTTTCCTCCTTTGAGCAGTTTCCTTGGTATCTGGTTACACCCAATGCAAAGGTAATACAGGTTCTGGAACTCTGAACGGTGATCTGGAGCTGTGAAGACCTCTTACAGGTACCCGGGATCTCCTGTCCCCCAAGCTCCTTAGGGATCCTGTCCATCCTGCCCTTACTATCCCAGCTCACAGCAGGGCTCTGGGCACAGGGAGAGCACTGGGAAAATATCACTGGAGTGAAAGATTGATTCCATGCTGGGCCTGGGTTGGTCTCAGAGTGTCCCAAGGCTGGAAGGGCCTCAGGAGGTCTGGGTACCTCACTTTGAAAGGTCCTTGTGACCTGAGATACTTTTTCCTCTTTTTTTGTGTAAATTTGATTTTTTTTTTTTTGAGAGGTCTCGCTCTAGCCGAGGTTACCCTGGAATTCACTATGGAGTCTCAGGTTGGCCTTGAACTCACAACAGTTCTCCCCCTACCTCTGCCTTCTGAGTGCTGGGATTAAAGACATGCCCAACCACGCCTGGCTCCTTTCTCCTCTTTCTGTCTCTACTCTTTTTGTCTGAGATCTGTGCTAAGAATTTAAGACCCATTGTCACACTTGTATGCCAACGGCTTCACCAGATGATTGGGCAGTTACTGAGTCCTCCAGTCTCCACAATTGCTTTGCTCCTATTACAAACGCTGAGCACTGGAGAAGGACCACGTCACTCTTGCCTTCCCCTTCTCTGCCCTCTTGTAGAGCAGATGGAGGGTAAGGAGCGGATGACCCTCCTTAGTTCACTTGCAACAAGGGAACCTGTTGCCTTTAGTCCTTCTCCTATGACCCTTGACCCCTCACCTGTGACCCTTGACCCCTCACCTGTGACCCTTGACCCCTTGCCTGCAATCCTAAACTGTCCTCCCAATTCCTGCACCAGCAGAGAGGAAGATGATAGAACAAGGATGTTTTCACTTTCCCTGTGGAAATGTGTGGGGAAGAGAAGCTGCTTGAGTTCATTTAAACAGGAGAGAAATTGTCTCTGTATCCATTTATTTCCAGGAAACAAACGAGCCAATAAGAGGCTGATCCTAGGGAGCCAGTGTTACCACAGTAGTTAAGAATGGTGGACTCTGCTGGGTGTGGTGGTGCACGCCTTTAATCCCAGCACTCGGGAGGCAGAGGTAGGAGGAGCGCCATGAGTTCGAGGCCACCCTGAGATGACAAAGTGAATTCCAGGTCAGCCTGGGCTAGAGTGAGACCCTACCTCAAAAAAACAAAAACAAAGACAAAAAAAAAAAAGAGCTTGGACTCTGATTTTTATTTTTATTTTTATTTTATTTATTTATCTATTAGAGACAGAGGGAAAGACAGAGAGGGAGAATGGGTGTGCCAGGGCCTCTAGCCACTGCAAACGAACTCCAAACTCATGCATCCCCTTGTGCATCTGGCTTATGTGGGACCTGGAGAATCGAACCAGGGTCCTTAGGCTTTGCAGGCATGTGCCTTAACCACTAAACCATCTCTCCAGCCTGAGCCTGGACTCTGAAATCTATCACCTTTGTTCAAATTGTTCTTTTGCCACTTAGTAACTGTGAGACCATAGCAATTTGCTGAAGGTCTTTGGGCCTCAGTGACCCAGGTGCAAAATGGGGATGTCTCTTTCCTCACAGGTCATAGTGCACAGTTCCTGGCATGTAGTAATTGCTCTGTAGATGTAGAACTGTCATCACAGTGTCTTTAACCCTGCCATTACAAATTGCCTTTCTACTCTAAACTGCAGCCTGCATACTGGAGGGCAGCTGTTAGATGGCTTGCTGGTTCTCCTAGGCACACAAACCCAGGGACCGTGGCCAGTGAGCTGTGATCTCCCATGGAATTCCCAGGTCCTCTTTGGCTCTGTCCCTTAGTGGATGATGCGATGGGCTTAGATGAAAGACTCTTACCCTCTTGACTTGTCGTGTGGGGTTCTCTGTGTCCCTTTACAGAAGTCATGCCGGCCATGAAAAGATATATTGGCTGCTGAAAATCTGTTCCTTTAAAAAAAAAAAAAGTTAGGTGATTGGATAAAAAGACAATTCTCATCCATTCATTTATGTGTCAAGTCCTGAACTCAACCTTTATATGCATGATTTCATTTTATTACCACTATAGCACCATGAAGTAGACAGTCTATTATCTCTACTTTATGGGTGAGGGAAACCAAGGTTCAGAGAGGTTAAGCATCTTGTCCAAGGTCACACAGCTAGGAAGTGGTAGAGCTGGAGGTTCAAATCCAAATCTGTCTGACGTTCAAGTCCAAGTGGTTTTGTTACTCATTAGAAAATGAAGTCTTGGGATAAAGGAATTGTCCCTTTGACCCCTCTTCTGATTGCTTGGGTATTTCAGTTAAATGTACATGTTCTTTCTTAGCAACAAGGGACATTAGGGGTCCTGGCTATGAGATCCTTCATTCTCCATTACTGACAAAATCCTTTTTCCTACTTGTTCCAGGCGGGGTTGTCAAAAAGATACTTGACCCAGATAGGAAATGTCTTTTGGAATAACCAGATGCTATGAGTGCCTCCTAATTAAGCCATGACCTTCGCGGAGTTCATCTCTTTCCTGTCTCTGCTCTTCCTTCTCTGCCCAAACTGCTCTGAGTACAAAGAAAGAGGGGCCTGGAAGCATTAGCTGCCTTCTCTCTTTCCTCTGTGCAGCAGTAGGGCCAGATGCCCACAGGATCCTCTGCCCCCGGAGACCCCAAAGCCCTTCAAGGCCAGATGATCTCCTCCACGCGCTAACCCCCTCCTTCTGGGATGCCCATCCTCCCAGCCACTAGAGCTCAGCCCCCTCTTCCAGGTCCACCAGCTTCCTTCCCAGCATCCCACAGCTACCTCCCTCACACATGGCCTGAGCTCCAGCCTTGCTCTCCTGGGGTCTGGCTGCCAGAGACATGTCGCCCCTACAGGATAGTATCTGTGCCCTGCTCAACACAGTGAGTGGTTCCCAGTCCCAGGCTTCCAGGAAGCTTGGCATCCAGGAGTGCGGTAACCCAGCCCATCTCGAATTCATTGTTTTGTTTCTCCCTTTTAGATCTGTCTTCTCACTCCCAGCTCATCTTACTTGACTGCCTCTGGCTAAACGCCTTCCTCAACGCAGCTTTAATCTACCCAGGTGCCATGACCTGGAAAGCTAAATTTGAATGTCTGCCATTCCCTACTCTACTCAATTGTAACTGCCTGGAACTCTATGATTCATTTTCTGAAATTATATACATGATCTTCATGGATGAGAATGATGGCCGATTAGTGATGTCTGCCATAGGTATAGAAGGAAAAGTTATTGATGAGTGATATCTGTCATAGTTCTAGGAGGGAGAAGTTATTGATCAGTGATGTCTGCCATAGTTATAGGAGAGAGAAGTTATTGAGGAGCAATGTATGCCAGGGGAAAGGCAGGAGGGGTTATTGATTAGTGATGTCTGCCATGGGTAGAGGAAGGAGAGATTATTGATTAATGATGTCTGTCCAGAGTGAAGCAGGAAGAGATAGAAGTGGACTTTGGCTAGAGCCATGCAGTCTGTGGCAATGGCCACCCTATGTTTGGCTTTGTTCACCATGGGAGAGCTCATCCGCAAACATCTTATTGCAGGGGCTTTGAAGAACAGTGTCTACGAAGGAGAGGATAGGAGTCTCGGAGTCCAGCTCTGCCTCCCGTCTCCTGTTCTCTCTGCATGGACAGTGAAGGAGCCCACTCAGCATACTTATGGCTGACCCTGAGCAGTTCCACTCACCCTCACAGCTCTGTGTGGACCTTCTGCTGCTAAGCCATGGTGCACAGAAGAAAACCATGCACAGGGACAAAATGGCCTGTTCACGGTCACCTGTGCAGTGTGAACTGGAATCAGGACCCGCACCAGGTCTGTTACACTAACAGGCATTTCCCTTTCTTCCTTGGTGTGTTCTGGTCGGTGTGGCTTTGAACCATTCACACATTTTTGTTTCTGAGGTAGGGTCTCGCTCTACCCCAAGCTGACCTGGAATTCACTACGTAGCCTCGGGCTGGCCTCAGACTCTCTGCGATTCTCCTCCCTCTGCCTCTCAAGGCTTGGGATTAAAGACGTGCCCCACTATGTCTGTCTAAACCACTTGTTTTTGACGACGTTGTTACAACAGATTGTAAAGTCGAGGGCAGGAATTTGTCATGTACTTTACTGTGTCCTTCCTTTCCACACCCAGGTACCCTAAACAGCCCTAAGCTGGAAGTGATAGGAGAACTATGTCCTTTGTGTGCATGCGTGTGCACGTGTGTGTGTGTGTGTGGATGTGTGGACACCACAGGTTGACATCGGGTATCTTCCTTTATCCCTCTGCTCTTTATTTTCCTGAGGCGGAGCCTCTCACTTGAGTCCAGAACTCATCCCACTCAGCTGTTCCACTTGACCTGGGAATCCTGCCTCCATGCTGGGATTACAGGTCCATTCATGACCACTTAGCATTTATGTGGGTGCTGGGGGTTCGGGCTCTTGTCCTCATGCAGTGATCAATGCTTCACGGAACCATGTCCCGGCCCTGGTAGAGTTTTCTTTTAATAATGCTATTCTTGGGCTGTGTTATTTTTATAATTCTCTTATATTTTCAGGACCCTATAATGGATTCCACAGATAGACACTAAGAATTAGGCGTAAAATGACTCTGGGATCCTAGGAAGATTGCACCCGAAGAGAAAAACAACACTTTTCTGTGGGCATAATAAAATTTTTAAATAAATGGCTGCAGTGTCAAATCCTAGCCACAAGAGGGCAGTAGAGACAAGGCTACCAAGACCAAATGCTACCTGGCTCTCCAGGCGGATCTCACCAGCTGGAGTCTGGCAACAAGGATGGTTTCTTTTAGTATGGCCACTATCATTAATCTTGAAACGAGTAGCGGCCCAATGGGCTGATGCAAAGATATAATTGATGGCTTCCTTGTCACGTCCAGCATAAGCCAAACTGTATTTTAGTCATACCTCACTTTGGTCCACCTGCATGGATTGAGTCATCTACTCAATTGTAAGCCCAGTGCTATCTGGCGGGGAGGTAGGAGCGTCCTGGAAGAGCACACTGGCAATTCTAGTACAGTTTTGAAGAGATGTCTGAGGCTCAGGAGTCCCTGAGCATGGCCACGAGTTCCAAAGGGCATCCCACAGGTGAGGTTTGAGCTGGATTGAAGAAGATTAAGAAATTCACCAAAGATGGCCGGAGGTGGGGCATCCCTGCTAAAAGGTATCAGAGAGGGGCAACCTCAGATGTCACCCATCTGGAAATGAATCTTCGGGCTGCTTCCAGAACAGGAAGCAGCTGCAATTGGATGGCCAGCTTTGGGTGGAGACCCTTGCAATTGTCCTCTGTCCTCCACGGTCAAGGTTTAAGTCATCACACAGGTGTAGAGCTGTAGAGTTTGACTAAACAGGAGCGAGGGGGACCAGGTTTTGCGATTTCATCTCTCCTGACCAGATGATAGGAGTTCCCAGCAAGGGAGTCTGGAACCTTCCTCTAAATAAGCCCACAAGGGCTGACTTTGGGCAGGGACACAGGAGGCCCTTCCAGGCCAACCTCATGCACAAGGCTGGAAGCTGGCTGAGGGTCCTTCATCTTCCCTGGGTCACCAGCCTGCAGTCCCTAAGGGGAGGGTCTTTTAGCTCTGCTTTGTTCTCCGAGCTCTCTCTCTCTCTCTCTTAATTTATTGATTTTTTAATAACAAGTTTGCACACATAGACTCCCTTCTCCCTCTCCCGAATTCTGCTGAGGGTTTTTGGTGGGCTTATTGGTATTCATTGTGGGGACCAAGAGGCCTCAATCAGTCTCTGCAGGGATGGGGCAAACATGGCATCTCAGGCTATTCCCACCCATAACGAGGCTCTAACAATCCGCCCCCTCTTCTGCAATGTGCCCTGGGCCTTGGTGGGTGTTCTTTGAGCTCTTGTTCCCTAAATATTCCTTCCTCTCCCTCTGTTTCTACTACCTGAGCCTCATGGGGGATTCTGGGCACACTTCCATCCCTGCCAGTGGGTCTGAGTCCCCGTATGTGAGGAAGGCCACAACTTGCCCACTTAGGGCTGTTCTTAGCTCTTGGTTCTGCCCACACCTTGGCTATGTGGGTGTGGATTTGACACACTCTCTCAGCCCATTTCTTGTTTATTTTTATTTTTATTCATTTATTTGCAAGCAGAGAGAGAGAGAGGAGAGGCAGACACAGAGAGAATGGGCACGCCCGGGCCTCTAGCCACTGCAAACAAACTCCAGATGCATGTGCCCCTTGTGCATCTGTTTTTTTTTTCTTGTTGTTTTTAAATTTTTATTTATTTATTTGCAAGCAAAGAGAGAAAGAGAGAGAGATAAGAGAGGCAGACAGAGAGAGAATATCAACCCATTTCTTCATCCTTTTCTTCAGCTTTGGTGAGAAGTCAGAAATAACTGTGATCTCAGGTCCCAAAGAAGGCTTGAGCTGTGTCCAACATGCCTGAGAAAGCCAGAGAGACTGGGTTTCAAGTCCAAGTAGAGATTATGCAGCCTGTGCAAGGGGACTCGTTTCCTCGCCCCTCTGAGTCTCAGTGTCGCTATCTATAAGCTGAACAGCACATATCTAAGGGCCACTGATTGTAATATGCTGCACTGATTTTGTGGATCACTGGGAAAATGACACAGAAAAATGCTAATTAGCTGGACATGGTGGTATGTGCCTGTAATCCCAGTAGTGGAGAAGCTGAGGCAGGAGGATCAATGAGAGTTTCAAAGCCAGCCTCCACTACAGTATGAGACTTGCACTTTCTCTCTCTCTCTCATACACACACACACTGCTTTCAATTAAACTATGACAATATCAAAATGGCATGTATTGTAAGACACTGGCAGATTTTGGTGATATGACATGTAATTGATATTTGGTTTAGAATTGCTGGCCTCGTGGTTCTCACATACAGTCCTCAGAGTCCAGGCTCAGAGTCCTCACGCAGCGAGGATGGGCTCATTCTCAGAACCAAACTCCCATCCATGGTCCCAGTTGGAATCTCTCTGCCCTCAGGGCCCTCCCCCAGTTTCCTCCTCCCCCACCCCACTTCCTGCCCCAAGCTGTCAGAGCAATCTCTCCCTAGGCAAGAACTTGGACCCAAGTCCCTTCAGAAATGGAGAGAAGAAAGTACCTTGCAAAGTTCTCAGGGAAGATTTGATTTCTCTTTCTCTCTTCTCCACAAGCCTGTCAGACTCCTACCTGCTTCTTTGAAAGTTAGAACATTAGCTGGGTCAGCGGGGGAGCAAAGCGCGCAGCAGAACTTCGGCGTTGCCGTCAAACTTTTCTTTCTCCCGAGGCATGATGGAGTTCTCTACCCATCCCCTGCTCGCTTGCAGAACAGCAAGGCCTTTTTTGCCTGCTTGAAAGCCAGCCACGAGCTGCCTGAAGAGGCCAAAGACAACTGCAGTGGCTTGCCAACTCCCTGCAGTCCTAGAGCAACAAGCCAGGAGCCCCTGTCGCCCGCAACTGGTGATTTACGAAGGAGTCCAGTCATCCATCACCTGGCAGAATGTGGTCCCCGGCAGGGCCACCGCACCCAGCCCAGTTGTACACTTTACAGTTTCTCCATTGTCTTGGCTCTTGGCTTGAATCCCTTGCTTCTCCTTGGCCAGAAATCAGAAGAGAGAGGCCGAAACAATCCAAGACATTCTGCTTGTGAACAGAGCTGGCTGGGGCTTGTGGAGCTTGGCATCTCCGAGTGGCCTGCAGACTCACTCACACTGGCCAAAGGACTTTGTTGCCGTCTGCCCCCACCGGTGCATCCCTGAAGGTCAGGGTGACACCTGCCCACCTCTTTAGGCACCATTTGGTTTCTTTCTCCTTAGAATCAGCATTGGGGAGTGTTCGTTGCAAATATAGGCAGATGGACAGAGACCCTCCTGTGCTGTTGTAGAAACATTTACGTCTAGTAGACATGGAATGTTCTAGAGCCACCAACAACAGTTCCCAAGCAGAAAGTCCACAGGCATTCTATTTTTGTAAAAGAATGAGACACATTTTCTGCCTTTCAATTTGCCCAATAGTTGGTCTTCTTTCTTGAAGATGTGAAGTGGAGGAACCAGGCTTAACCAAAGGGAGGGAGGGAGGCAGGTGTTCTGTTGCTAGGGAGTTACCAAGTACTGACTCAGCCCAGGCAGAGGAGCTGGCATTGGAGGGGCAAAGTCAGAACTGGATGAGCATTGACCCCAAAGAGAGGGAGTTCATCTTGAAATAATTACTGAAATGGAAGAGACTGAGACGCAGACAAGCTCAACCCAGCTTCCACCTCTGTTCCAAGGTCATTATCATACAGGTCCAAATGCCTTCCTGCTGCCTCAAGTCCAGCAGGCTGTAAACACGGAGAGTTTTGCCCCTTTCTCCAAAAGTTTGATGCTAAGACTCCGCTTAGCAGCAAAGTCTGACCTGAATTGATATGAGGCCAATTATAACTTTTATGTGTCCCACCAAATGTGAATATTCATAGGCCTGCACGCAAAATACTAATGTGTTTGATCAAAGGCTGTTACTGCAGATCCTATGGGGGTGTTACGTAATATCTGTTTATGCCTCAAATTATTCTTTTTCTTCAAATATAAAAGGGAAAAAAAAGACAAGTCTCAATCCAGGCATGGCGGCTCACAGCTGTATTCCCAGCTCTCAAAGGCTGAGGCAGGGAGGATGGCTGAGAATTTGAGGGCAGCCTGGCTTACATAAGTAAATTCCAGGACAGTCTGAGCTCCAGTGTGAGACTGTGTCTCAAACAACTAAAGCAAGCCGGGTGTGGTGGCGCACGCCTTTAATCCCAGCACTTGGGAGGCAGAGGTAGGAGGATCACTGTGAGTTCAAGACCACCCTGAGACCACATAGTGAATTCCAGGTCAGCCTGAGCTAGAGTGAGACCCTACCTTGAAAAACAAAGAAACAAACAAACCACACACACACACACACACACACACACACACACACACACACACAGAGAGAGAGAGAGAAAAAAAAACCCACTAAAGCATACTCTGGAGGCTGAAGCAGGAGGATGGACATTTCAAAGACTTCCTGGGCAATTTAGTGAGACCCTGTCTCAGAATAAAAAGCTGAAACAAAAAACAGTGACAACAAAAACCTAAATAAAAAAAAGTCAAAATTGTAAAACACATCAGGCTCCAAGCATGTTTGGATAGAGACTTGAGGACCTTTCTCCAAAGATGACTCTGGAAATCAAACATAACAGCATAGGGCTTTGAGCCTCCTGAGTAAGTCTGTGCCCAGTCCTGCCTCCAAATGGCTTTTTTGCCATATTTGAACCCCAGAAAGAAGAGAACTGGCCATTGATTCAAAGAGGGACCTTTTACCTAAGGGAGCAAGAGAGACACTTCCCAGGACGCCAGGAGTAACCCCAAGTTCCCTCTATACCCTCAGATCATATGCCTTCCAGTCAATCAAAATACCTCCCTGTTGCCTCCCAGTTTGCCCATTAGAATAAAAGTCCTTTCTTGAAAGAATGTGGCATGGTCCACGGCTTTCTTCCCAGCTGCGTTAGGTTGTGGTACTCCCTGTTGGTTGTGAAGTTGAAAAACGCATTCCCATCTGTCCTTGATCTGCTGAGTCAAGAATATGAAAACCCAGCAGCACAAAGGCGTCCTCACACACCCCTTCCGAAAGGGCACTTCCCATCAACTGCGCGGGTTAGCGAGAGCTTCTTTACATATGTTTTTGATGCGGAAAGTATAACATTTGACTTCTCTTTCCTGCTCCAAAGTGTTCTCCAAATAAATACGACTTAGATGATGTTTGTTTTAACTTAGATACATGACCTAAGATTCTTGTTTCTCTTCTGACTTCAGCACAAAGCTTAGCTACTTAATCCCTACACTTTAAAGCCCGCTATTTATTTATATATTTATTTATTTAATCAAATCCACTTATGCAGAGACTCTTCTCTTTCTCGACAACTGCACAAGGGGGAGGGGGTTCGTATTCTCACCAAGGAGGAGTAAAATGCACATGAAGCTGTCGCTCTCCGGACATTGGATGGCTTTACCTGGACTCCTAACCTTGGCCCTGTGTTTGAGTCTTAGAGTTAAGCGTGGACACCCCCACCCCACCCCGCACAGGGGCTGTGAGTCTCACGGTTACTGTTGCTTTTAGGATAAGATATAAATCTGTACAGATGGTATGGTCTTTTCCCAATCTCCCTGGGTTCATTGCCTCCCCTTTCTCTGGCACTGGCTTGGCTTCACGTTCTTCACTCTGATTTGTGCCTGCCTCAGGAACTTTTCATCTCTCCCATTCTTTCTCCTGAGTGCTCCTTCCCTGCCCTTTTTCTTGGCTCTCTAGTAGGTCACCTTTATCACATATTAAATGTCCCTTCTGTAGGAACAAATTTCATGACTCCTGCTGAGATAAGGCCACAAGCATCTGATGTGTTGTTAGCTAGAGTTAGCGATCATTGATCATTACTTATTACTTTTAAATTTTTTAATTTTTTCCAGGTAGGGTCCTGCTCTAGACCAGGCTACCTTTTAAATTTCTGATTAAACCACCAGATTATAAGCCTCATGATAGCAGAAACCAAGATTGTTTTCATTATTTTTTATGTTGGGCCAACAGTGTCCAAAACATCTTGTATTTGTGGAAGAAGGGAATTAAAGAAGGAAGGAAGGGAGGGAGGGGGAAAGGAAGGAAGAAGAGAAGGAAGGAAGGGGAGCAAAATATGAAAGGGAAGGAGAGAGGAGAGAGGAGAGAGAAGGTACCTCTGAAGAGTTGGCTGGCACATTTTTTAATGCTGCGGTATGTGGGGGTGGAGGGACATACATATGTGTGCATGTGGAGGCCAGAGGACAACCTCAGGTGTTGTACCTCAGGCGCCATTCACCTTTGCAGAGATGGGAGTCTCTCTTTGGTCTGGAGCTCACTAATTAGTCTAGGCCAGTGAGCTTCAGGGATCCTCCCATCTCCACCTCCACAGTGCTGTATTCCAAGAATGCAACACCATTTCTGGCATTTTTCTTTTTTAAATTTTCATTTATTTATTTATTACAGACACACAGAGAAAGAGGGAGAATGGGCACACCAGGGCCTCTAGTCACTGCAAACGAACTCCAGAAGCATGTGCCACCATGTGCATCTGGCTTACGTGGGACCTGGAGAATCGACCCTGTATTCTTAGGCTTCACAGGCATGCACCTTAACCACTAAGCCATCTCTCCAGCCCCATATCTGGCATTTTCCTGGTGGTTCAGAGATTGAACTCAGGTCCCCAGGATTGTGCTGTGAGCACTTTACCAGTTGACCTCTTTCTCCAGTCTGAGATGAGGACTTCTCACAGAGCAGTTTGGTGTGTGGAACCAGAATACTCAGCCAAGTGTTCCCATTTGTCCTAAGGACCCCAACCACAGGGCAAAGAGCCTTCCTTTATGCTTCTAGATCTTCTCTGGCAATGGTTGAGGTGAACAATCGGAGGGAAAAGTCCATGGGAGGAAAAACTGGGCAGTGAGATGAGTTTTTGAAAGCTCACCACCTTCCTGGGAATCCAGAAGTCCTCATGCAATCCAGGGCTGGTTTCAGGCTCAGGAAAGACTCAAGAAGATCCAGGCTCTCATCTCTGGCTGACCTTCTGATGCTGTGCAGGAAGTTAAAGCACAGCAATACCAGCTGCCAACTGAGTATTGAAGACATGCTCCCAACATGCACAGAGCTCTGCTTCAAGGGCTGAGCATGGGCATCTGTTTGATTTTATTCTGAGAAAACTCAGCACACTCACTAGCTAACCTCTGGGCTAAGAGAACTGAGATTTTGCTAGTTCTGGGTGACAGAGACATCAGAACTGACAAAATCTGTTCAGAGAAGTCACTATATAGGCAAACATTGCAAGTAACAAGAGCAAACTAGGGGGTATAACCTTATTTGTATTTATTTATTTATTTGAGAGAGAACCAGATAGAGAGAGAATGGGTGTGCCAGGGCCTCTAACCACTGCAAACAAACTCGAGATGCACATGTGCCACCTTGTGTATCTGGCTTACATGGGTACTGGGGTATCAAACCTGAGTACTTGGGCCTTACAGGCAAGCACCTTAACTGCTAAGCCGTCTCCCCAGCCCCAATCTGATTTCTAGAGTAGCCACCGTCTAACATTCAAAATGTCCAGTTTGCAACAACAAACCATGAGGCAGGTGAAGTGAGCAAATCTTGTATTTACACAAGCAAAAGAGCCATCAATAGTGTGAAAATCTGCATATCCAACTTGCTAGATAAAACATTTACTTGCTTATTGAGTGTTTATCTCTCTCTCTCTCTCTCTCTCTCTCTCTCTCTCTATATATATATATATATATATATATATATATATATATATATATATATATATATATTAGACAGATTCATTATGTAGTCCATGCTGGACTTGAACTAAGTATGTGGCATGGGCTGACCTTCAACTTGCAGCCATCCTCTGCTTCAGCCTTCTGAGTGTTGATCTTGTAGCATTTACATTTGGCTAGATCAAAAATTGAAATCAATTATTTTAAATATGTTCAAATATCTAAAGGAACCACATAAAAAAGAAACAAAATTAAGATGAGATGAGATAATAAGATAAGAAGGAAGCCATTAGAATAATGAATTACCAAGCAGAAGATATCAGAAAAGACATATAAATTATAAACAAAAGCCAAATAGAAATTTTGCAGGTGAAAAAGTATAATAACCAAGATGAAAACTCCACTAGATGCACTCAACAACATATTTGAGTGACAGAAGAAAGAAGCAGCAAAGTTGAAAGCTGAGCAATTGAGGTAATCCAGTCTGGAGTACAAGAAGAACAGAAATGAAGAGAATAAACAATGTGAGAACCCTCGGGACACCATCAAACAAACAACACATACCTAAGGGGAGATGAAAATATTAATCTCCACATCCAGGGAGCTCAACAAACTCCACATAGTACAAACTTGGAGAGATACATCCTGTTATACAGTATAATCAAAATGGACCGTCAAAGACCGTCTTGAAAGCAGCAAGAGAGGAGCAGCTCCTCACAGGATATGGTTATTTCTCAATAAGATTAACAGTTGATTTCTCTTCAGAAGCCATGGAGGCCAGAGAGCAATGAGACAGAATATTCAAAGTCCTGGAAGAAACCTAAAGTACCAACCAAGAATCCAATAGCTGGCCAACTATCCAACAACAGCGGAATTTAAGACACATCTGGAAGAAAAAAAATGGAGACAATTAGTTGTTATTTTTATATCATATCTAAGAGAAAGCTAAAGAGAGACATGAGCTGAAATTTCTTCTGGGCAATAATTCCAAACACACACAGAAATAAAGCACATTAGAAATAAGTACATACATCAATATAGGATATGGTATCATTATACTTTTGGATTGTAACTGCTGCTTTTGCTTTCTTTCTTCTTTTCTTTTCTTTTCTTTTCTTTCTTTCTTTCTTTCTTTCTTTCTTTCTTTTTTTTTTTTTAAAAAGTTACATTTAATTTACAATGTAATATATGTTACAGGTAAAAAGCTACATAAAGCATGAAAAGGCCTATTACACAAATGTACAAATCTCTGTACAATACTCATTCCAATGTTCCTGCCCTTGTATCTTGAGCTAGCTAGGTCTAATCTTGAGCTCTGAATAAGGAGAACTCTCACCCGAGGGCCAGGGAGTCTCCAAACAACAGCCAAACATGTCCTCTTAAAAGACATCAGGTCCTTGCAAAGAATAGTCTCTTCCTGTTTATTTTCAACTGCCCTAACTGGTCATATCCTTTAAAAAATTGCTTTTATTTATTTATTTATTTTTGACTTATTAAGGTAGGGTCTTGCTCTAGCCCAGGCTGACCTGGTATTCACTATGCAGTCTCAGGGTGGCCATGAATTCACAGCTACATCTGCCTCCTGAGTGCAGGGATTAAAGGCATTTGCCACCACACCCAGCTAAAGATTTTTTTGTTTGTTTGTTTGTTTGTTTTTTTTTTTTCGAGGTAGGGTCTCACTCTGGCCTAGGCTGACCTGGAATTAACTATGTAGTCTCAGGGTGGCCTTGAACTTAAGGCGATCCTCCTACCTCTGCCTCCCAAGTGCTGGGATTAAAGGCGTGCGCCACCACGCCTGGCTCTAAAGATTGTTTTTATAACCCACACTCCAAAAGAATTGTGATGCCTCAAGGATGAGGACACACTCTGGGATTAAGTGAGAAAGTAGGCAATCGGAGTGCTCAAGATGGACGAGAAAAACAGGTTAAGTCCAAACAATACTGAAACTTAACTTGGAGTCTGTGCCTAGCCTATGGCACTGCCTACAGATGAAGGTGAATCAAAATGGTCTCATCTAACAGAAGGGACCTCAGTCCCCGCTGACACTCGAGTTTACATCCTGGCTTAGATGAAGAATGCTAACCAAACTGGGATCCACAGCAACCCTTTTGGCATGTGAGACTTGCAATGCAATAAATATTAACGAGGCTACTGCCACCTCTACAGCTCTGGATTTGACCTGGTGTGTGAGATTTCATGTGAAAATGCTCCTAGAGGGAGAAGGAAGGAGGCAATAGGAAGGCTGGGAGAGCCAGGGCAGTGTGCTGGAAAGGGCCTCTGAAACCTTCCTGTACACTGAAGGGCTTCTGAAGACAGGTTGTCAAGGGACAGCTCAGCACCACCCCCATCTCGGTATTACATGGTTAGGACCCCAGGAGACATTCTGAAAGACGATACTGCACACATGGAAAGTTTTCTCCTTAGTTCATTAGCTCTCCTTGTCACTCTTCCACCCAGTCCCACCCTCTCCTTGACCAGAAATATCAAATCAGTAAGGAAGGTGTGGGCTCCTTGCCTGGCCAAACCTCTTTTGCACATTTCTTTTTTTGTTTGTTTGTTTTTTTTTTTTTTCCAGGTAGTTGTCTCACTCTAGTACAGGCTGGCCTGGAATTCACTATGTAGTCTCAGGGTGGCCTTGAACTCACAGCGATCTTCCTACTCTGCCTCCGCAGTGCTGGGAATAAAGGTGTGTGCCACCACACCCGGCTTTTTTATTTTTTGAGGTAGGGTCTCACTCTGGTCCAGGCTGACCTGGAATTAGCTATGTAGTCTCAGGGTGGCCTCGAACTCATGGCAATCCTCCTACCTCTGCCTCCCGAGTGCTGGGATTAAAGGCGTGTGACACCATGCCCGGCTGCACATTTCCTCTTCTTGGGTTCTTTGACAGCTTCAGGGTTATAGATGGCCAGTTTGTGTTGGGTTTATGTTCACTGCTGATGGTACAACGGGAGTCAAGTGCACATCAGGAGCCGGGTTCGGGTATGGCATGGGCAAACCACCGATGGATGAGAGCTGTCCCACACATGCCGGGAGCCTGGGAGCCCGCTTCATTGCGCCATTGTGCATGGGGGACAGGGCCCCGCACAAGCCTCCAGGGAAGGTGCCCCTGCTCCCCACCTCCCCCAGGCCCAGAGAGACCTCCATCCGCCTCTTCTTCACTCGGACCACTGCAGTTAGCACCATGTTTGACCAAGCGAGGGATCCTCATCCTCTGGGTGGTGGGCTCATCACCCTCTCTGGAAGTCACTCTGAGGGTCTTTGTCTTTGGTCTCTGAATGTCCAGATTGCCTCCACAACAGTCAGAGTTGGAATCCGCTTGTGATGGGCAGCGTGGAACTGGGTGAGCTTCTCAAGCTCGCTTTCTTCCCCTGGAAACTGTAGTAAGCCCTGGAGTTCATCACCCTCTGCCCCCATGCCAAGTCTGGGCTTCTCACACAGTGGTGCCCGCATGCAACACTGTGCCTTTGTCCAATGGACCCAATATGACCCAAGAAAGTCCGCCCCCACGCCCTTCAGAGGGTCTCCCTGGCATGGATGGGGGAGCAAGACCGGTGGTCAGTGGCACAGTCACACAAGTCAGCCTTTCGCCCAAATAAGGACTATTTCTTCTCGTCAGTAATCCATTTCTCAGTTAGTTTGTCTCCTTTGACTACATCCGGATGTAAACCAGCTGGGGATTCACCTGCCCAGGTCAAGCAATAGAACAGGGGGAGGCTAGAGCAGGAGTTTGCAGTGGGCACAGTCTTGCCTCTCCCCTTTTCCATTTGGCAGGCCCCCGAAGCACTGATGCTTTTTCTTAGGATTTTTAAAGGACTGCCTAAAATAGGGCTGGAGAGATGGCACTCTTTGCCAAAGGACATCGGTCTTTGGGACCTTTGGATGCACAAGGTGGCGCATGAGTCTGGAGTCTGTTTGCAGTGCCTGGAGGCCCTGGGCCACCCATTCTCTCGCTCTCTTAAATAAACAAATTAATTAATAAAAATTTTTAAAAGACTGCCTAAAATAATAATTATAAATCTTTGTTGGTGGGCACACTATGTATAAAGATATACTTTGTGACAATACTAACAAAAGGAAAGCAGAGCTATATAGGATCAAAGACTGGCCCTGAACACTACACTGAAGTTGGTATATTTAGTATGAATCCGAACTAGATTTTTATAGCTAGATTGTTTAACTAGCTGGTCAATTACAATATCCAAGACAACTAATAAGATAAAAAGGTTTAGTAAAAGAAACAAGAGAATTAAAATGGGACTCAAGGAAAGTTCTGTTTGACATAAAAAAAATATGCAATAATGGTTGAATTGAGGAACTAAAACAACACACAGAGAACAAATAGCAAAATGAAAGAAGAAAGCCCCCCCCCCATCAGGGTTTCAACTCTCCATTTAAATGGCAGGGCAGGGGTTTGGGAGATAGGTTAGTCTATGGAGTGTTTGCCTTGTAAGCATGAGGACCTGAGTTCAAAACCCAGAACCCAAGTTTAAAACAAACAAACAAACAAAAAGCTGGGCATGGTGGCACCATCTTGATATCGCAGTAATGGAGAGGCAGGCACAGGTGGATCCTTGGGGCTTGATGGCCAGTCAGTTTGGCCTACTTGGTGTGCTCTATGCCAATGAAAGACCAGGTCTGACAAAAGTGGTAGGTGGTACCTGAGAAACAACCCTGGAGGGAGTCCTCTGGCCTACACACACTTGCAATGCACACACACAGGGCAGAAATATATACTGTCTTGAAGAGACTCATTGTGGATCTAATGAAAATAAGACATAGAAAAAGATACCCAGAAAACAGTAACCCAAAGACACTAAAGTAACTGCATTAATATCCAACAGTAGAGAAAGGCAGTTTTATTATTATGACAAAAATGTCACTTTAGGGAAAGAGCTCAAACCATAGACCTCTTAATCAGACCCATGAGGTGCCAGCCCAAACCTCGATGAGAAGGTAGCTTATATCCACAAGGACAGATGCCATTAAATACACAAATAAAAATGAAAATACCAAGAACTGGTTAGAGCCAGGTGTGCTGGTTCACGCCTGTCAACAATTCCTAGCACTTGGGAGACTAAATTAGGAGGATCAAGAGTGTAAGGCCAGTCTTGGGTCCACATCAAGTTTAAGGCCAGCCTGGCCTACATGAGAACCTGCCTCAAAAAAAAAAAAAAAAAGTTGAGCTGGGTGTGGTGGCGCACGCCTTTAATCCCAGCACTCGGGAGGCAGAGGTAGGAGGATGGCCAAGAGTTTGAGGCCACCCTGAGACCACGTAGTTAATTCCAGGTCAGCCTGGCAGTCTGGACTAGAGTGAGACCCTACCTTGAAAAGCCAAAAAAAAAAAAAAAAAAGTTTGTGAGGATGTAAAGCAATGGGAAGACTTACACATTGCTTGTGAGAAAATGTAAATTGTTGGAGCCACTGTGGAAAAATAGCTTGGCAGTTCCCAAAAAGTTAAAAATAGAATTTCCGTATGGTCCAGCGATTCCACGCCTAGATATATTCTCGTCATCATTGGAAACATCTGCTTAGCAAACACTCGTACCTGAGTGCTCTGAGCAGCATTATCCACAATAGGCCATCCACGGACAAATGGATACACCAGGTATGGGAGATCCACACAGACTCTTTAGCCATAAAATGTACCAAAGCTATGATTAATGCTACATCACGGATATACCTTGAAAACATGTTATGTGAAAAAAGCCAGACAGAAGGCCACATGTCCTATGATTCCATTTACAGTCAAGGTCAAGAAAAGTCAAATCCATAGAGACAGAAGGATTAGTGGTTGCCAGAAGCTAGGAGGAGGCCGGGGTGGGGAGCTAGTGCTTCATGGGGGTGGAGTTTGTTTTCGGATGATGGAAGTGCTCTGACACTAGGTAATGATAGTGTTGTGCGGTACAGTACAGTGAATGTACTGAAACCTCAGGAGTCAGAGGCAGGAGGATTGTGAGTTCAAGGCCAACCTGAGCTACATCATGGGCTTAAGCTCTCCTGGATGAGCTTATGTCTCCAAAAATGTTGAACACAAAATAGTTAAAATGGTGAATTTGTTATCAGGTGAATTTTTTTTCTCCAAAGTATCACTTATTAGATGATGAAATTTACACAACATCCCTGCTAGCCTATCACAATTATTGTAGTAATGATTTCAGTACACACATATACCCAAAGGAACATTTGTTATCTATTAAGAATGCTTTTGGGAGCCAGGTGTGGTGGCACACGCCTTAATCCCAGCACTCGGGAATCAGGGGTAGGAGGACAGTCGTTGAGTTTGAGGCCACCCTGAGACTACAGAGTGAATTGCAGGTCAGCCTGGGCTGGAGTGAGACCCTACCTGGAAAAAACAAAAACAAAACAAACAAACAAAAAATAATGTTTTGGGGGCTGGAAAGATGGCTTAGTGGTTAAGGCACTTGCCTGCAAAGCTTAAGGACCCAGTTTCGACTCCCCAGAATGCACATAAACCAGATGCACATGGTGGCGAATGCTTCTAGCCCTGGCATGTCCATTCTCTTCTCTCTCTCTCTCTTTCTCTATCTCTCATAAATAAATAAATAAATAAAATTTAAAAAGCGCTTTCGGCTGCATATACATCAAACCAATAGTGTCTCGGCTATCAGGCTGATGGCTGTTTACTTACGTATACAAAAAGGAAGAGGCTTTTAAAAGGATGTGTCAGAGAGTGTGACACTGTAATCTGTTCGTAGCTCAGTTGTTAAGATTGCCTGTGCTGAAGGCAAGATGAGCCAAGGTGTGCCAGTAGCCTTTTGCACGTGCCCTATCCATCAGCAAAGTGAAAGGCTACCCAAAGTGTCCCCAGTACATCCCACTGGCCAGTAAGGCGACACTTAACTTCAGGGAAGGTTATAGGCAAGGAAGGACCTGACAGTTCATGATCTCTCATGGCAGGAGGACACAGGAAGGAAATTAGAAATGGTTATTTGATAACACTGTCACAGTATCTGCCAGGGAGACTCACCGAGATCATGTTGGACAGGGAAGGAAGCAGGTTTCTTCTAGAATGCTACTTCTGATTGATTAGTAATGTCTGCATGGAACACTGTGCTGAGAAAGACACTGTATTCAATATAAGATTCAATATCTTGGTTAAATGATTATTGGTGCCTTCAACAGATAGTGAAAAAAGTAGCAGCATGAACGCTATATATTTACCATTCTTGTTATAGGGATATTAGTCAGATGGGAGCATCAAGCACTCTACAAAAGACAAGGGTTCCCCAGAACTTCTTGGTCACTTTGGTCAGCATTACACTCTAACCAACTGAGTTAGCTGACCAGATCTTGATACAATGCACCCAGCAATGCAGTGGGCCTTCTGTCACTGTTAATCACTGTCATTGCTGGATGGAGCCAAGCAGGGTGGGGGTGCAGAGGCATGTGTTATGATGCTGAGTCGGGAAAGATTAGCACCCTTCAATGGAGGAAGCTGATGAGACACTGAGGCCTGTTTTAGAAGCAATCTCCATGCCACTCCTGTATAAAGATGCCCAGGAGCATTTTCTAAACTCCTAAAGGGAGCCACCAGCCCAAATACCTTCCTGAGTGGTCATCTACTGTCCCTCCTTCCCCTTCCCTGAATAGTTCCCTGGCATTCAATGGCAAGGACATCCCAGGGTGTTGCTGTTCACCCAGGAGGAAGATTAAATAAAAGCAGTCAGTGAAGAAAGCTTTACTCCAGGGAAGCCTCTTCTTGCCATCATCCAGGAGAACTTCCATCATTAATTAGGTTTGAACTCGCCCAAGTGGTCAATCAATTGGAGACTTGTTTTGCAAATATAGGACAATAGACAAGCAAAGCCAGTCCGTCTCCATAATGACAACCCCAAAGTCTCAATGAATGTTTCAGTCACTGTCTTTCCCGTTCCTTACACACTTTGTGCTGTATGACATCTCTCTTGTATTTCCACAGTACTCTTGTCACTTTTAGATAAAGCCTGTTCCTTAAATACACTGTGTCACTTTAAAGGCTGCTATGCCTTTAAATCCTGCTCATTAGACAGGGCAAGATGGAAGGAGAGATAACTTGCAATGTCCCGACTATACTAAGTGTATTGGTCAGCTATTGCTACAACAATGCTGTGTAACAGATGATATCACAATCACATCAACAAGCATGTACTTTTCTCACTTGTGAAACCATGCATTGACTGGGCAACTCTGCTTCAGGATGTGAGTATGGTTTGGGTCCATTCTTGGGCTGGTGACCTCTTGGGACATTTCTTATGGTGAATGTCTTCACCTCAAGAAGGGCAGGTAGTAATAAAAAAGTGATTCTTCTCAAAGTATAGACTTAGAGCTGGCACACTGCCATTCCTGCCCTTAGGATACAACTAGAGAAAGTTACCTGATCCTGTCTAACACCTGTTAGGTGCATGATCCTGGAACTCTAACACCTGGCCCTGTCTAACACCTGGTTCAGGTCCAGGAACATACACCCTGTCTAACACCTCCAGGTACATATGCTCCTCTCACAGGAACTCTATAAGTCACCTGAACTAACACCTGTGGTTCAGTCACCCACTGAACTCTGCCCTGGCCCTGTCTAACACCTGTGGTCCAGGTACATATGCTCCTCTCACAGGAACTCTATAAGTCACCTGATCTAGTCTTACACCTGTGGTTCAGGTATGTATACTCCACTCAAAAGAACTGTATAAGTCACTGCCCCTGTCTAACACCTGTGGTTCAGGTACATACACTCCTCTCACAGGAACTCTGTAAGTCACCTGGCCCTGTCTAATACCTATGTTCCAGGTACATACATTCCTCTCACAGGGACTCTGTAAGTCACCTGGCCCTGTCTAACACCTGTGTTCAGGTACATACACTCCTCTCACAGGAACTCTATAAGTGACCTGATCCAGTCTAACACCTGTAATTCAGGTACGTACACTCCACTCACAGGAGCCGTATAAGTCACCTAACCCTTTCTAACACCTGTGGTTCAGGTACATACACTCCTCTCACAGGCACTCTGTAAGTCTCCTGGCCCTGTCTAACACCTGTGCTTCAGGTATGTACACTCCTCACACAGGAACTCTGTAAGTCTCCTGGCCCTGTCTAACACCTGTGTTCAGGTACATACACTCCTCTCACAGGAACTCTGTAAGTCACCTGATCTAGTCTAACACCTGTGGTTCAGGTATGTACACTCCACTCACAAGAACTCTGTAAGTCACCTGGCCCTGTCTAACACCTGTGGTCCAGGTACATATGCTCCTCTCACAGGAACTCTATAAGTCACCTGATCTAGTCTTACACCTGTGGTTCAGGTATGTATACTCCACTCAAAAGAACTGTATAAGTCTGCCCCTGGCCAGGTACTGTCTGTAAGTCAACACACCTGTGGTTCAGGTACATACACTCCTCTCACAGTCTATAAGTCACCTGATCTAGTCTAACACCTGTGGTTCAGGTATGTACAGTCCACTCACAAGAACTCTGTAAGTCACCTGGCCCTGTCTAACACCTGTGTTCCAGGTACATATGCTCCTCTCACGGGAACTCTATAAGTCACCTGGCCCTGTCTAACACCTGTGGTCCAGGTACATACACTCCTCTTACAGGAACTCTGTAAGTCACCTGGCCCTGTCTAACACCTGTGTTCAGGTACATACACTCCTCTCACAGGAACTTTGTAAGTCACCTGGCCCTGTCTAACGCCTGTTGTCCAGGTACGTACACTGCACTCACAGAAATGCTATAAGGGCAGAAGGGAAGGAGACACAAGTAAATACATGCTCCATCTGCTGAGCCTGGGTTGGAATCCTAGAGGTGTGGTTGTGAGGTTGCTATTGGGGTTCAGTGAAGATGGAAAGACAGAAGCCAAGGCAGCAGGCTTCAGTCCCATTGGATCCCAGAATTGCATCACCCTGGCTCCTTGAAGAACTTCACCACGGGAAATATAGAGAAATGATTGATCTTTGGTAAAATGTGTAGGAATGACTTTGTGATAAAATGTATCAGATTAAAAATGACCCACTCATGGAAACTTTGAACATTCTACTCAGCCAGCTACTAGAGGCCAACGTCTATGCCAATCACACCTTCTGCCCAGTGTATAATCTTATCCTTTCAGGACTATTCATATAGATGATCTCTTTTTTATTTTCACATGTGTAGTATGTTTGAGCATGTGCATATGCATATTTGTTTGCATGTGTGGTGATGGGATACATGCAGGTGGGTGTGTGGTTCATGTAGAGGTCAATGTAACGTGTCTTCCTTGATCATTATTCACTTTATTTTTGAGGCAGGGTCTCTACCTGAACCCAGATCTCACTGATTTGGCTAGACTAGCTTGCCAGTAAGTCCCAGCAATCCCCAATCTCCACTTCCCTAGCCCTGGGGTTGAATGCACACACACCTACTCCCAGCACATACGTGGAGGTTCTCAGGAACTAGTGCTTATGAAAGCACTTTACAAACTGAGCTATCTCCCAGGCCCATATACATGTTCTTCTTCTTCTTCTTCTTTTTTTTTTTTTTGCTTACAGTTTTTTTTTTTTGTGTGTGTGTGTGTGTGTGTGTGTGTGTATGTGAAAGCGGCAGAGACAGAGAGGAGAGAGAGAGAAAGATAGAGAGGGAGAGAATGGGCACACTAGGACCTTCAGCATGCTGTCAATGAACTCCATAGGCGTGCGGCCCCTTGTAGCTAATGTGTGACATTACAAGCTTGCGTCACTGTGTCTGGCTATGTGGGACCTGGAGATTTAGACATGAGTTCTTAGGCTTCACAGGAAAGCACCTTAACCACTAAGCTATCTCTCCAGCCCTCTATACACAATCTTGATGTAGCAAATGAAGGGCTGGTTCTTCTAGACACCCTACAAGGTCATGTGTCTTCAGTAGCTGCCCTAGAATGTGGCCTGAAGAAAGACATTGAGCTAAACTGGTTTACAGGAGTGTTGGAATTCAAAATTAGGCCATCAAAATGTGTGTGTGTGTGTGTGTGTGTGTGTGTGTGTGGTGGGCGTGTAGTCCTGTGATTTGTGCATGCATGTGTGCGTGTGGTATGTGCATGCACATGTGTGTGAATGGTACATGCATGTGTGTAAGCACATATTATGTCTTATGTGCATGTGTGTAGAGACCAGAGGAGGATGTCAGATGTTCTATTCCTTCTTCTATTGCTTCTCTGACTTATTTCCTGAGACAGATTCTACTTCTGAACCTGGAACTGAATCTTGAAGTTGTGGTGTTTTTTCATTACATTAGCTGCCCAGGGAACCCCAGTAATCTTTTGTCCCTACCTGCCTCAGCTCTAGAGTTGCAGGCATGTGCAGCCATGACTGGCACCTGGCTTTTTAACATGGGTGCTGGAGATTGAATTCAGGTTCTCATGCATTTGCTTAGCCCCAAAACATGTTTGTTCTGAACACTGCTCTGGACCAACCACTGTAGCTCTTTCCCCTAACACCAACCATGCATGCGCAACAAGGTCAGAATAACTTCGTCATAGCATGTTAAGAGGCAGCTTTCATGCCCAGGAAAGGAGTTCTGGGATTGAAGCATGAAGGTAACAGACCTTCTTCTCTTAGAGCTTCAGCCAGTAGGGATTTGAGACAGCAAGTGCATAAATAAGTGAAAACAAGTCACATTCCAGTAAGTGTGAGAAATCTGTAAGGGTGTGTGATTCAGGTGTCCCCTATAAACTTAGATATTCTGAATGCTAGGTTCCCAGCTGATGGAGATTTGGGAATTAATGCCTCCTAGAAGCAGTGTATTTTGGGAGACAGGCTTATGGGTATGATAGCCAGTGTCCCCTTGCCAGTGTTTGGCACACTCTTATTGCCATGGCTCTATCTGTTGTTGGCCAAGAGGTTGATGTCCACCCTCTACTCCTGCCATCATTTTCCTCTGCCATTATGGAGTGTCCCCTTGAGTCTGTAAGCCAAAATAAACCCCCTTTTTTCCCCACTAACTTCTCTTGGTTGAGCAATTTCTGCTAGCAATGCGAACCTGACTGCAACAGTAATGTTGGTACCAAGGAGTAGTGTCATTTGCTACTGGACACCTGATTAAATGTCTTTGGCCTTTTGGAGCTGATTTTCAAGAGGAATGTGGGAGGATTTGAAAGCTTGGCCTTAGAGAAGTCCTGCAGTGTTGTAAGTACAGCTTGATGGACTATTCTGGTCAGAGTTGAAAGACATGAATGTAGTAAGAACTATGGACTTTTTGGCTTATGAGAGTGAGAAAGAGCTTTGCCTGGACTGGGCTAGAAGCAGTTTGTGTGAGAGGCTTACTGTTATGCCCATGTCCTGAGAACTTGTGCAGGGTTGCTTTGCGTAGAAATGGACTGGTGTGATTAGAGGGCTATGGCACAAAAATGAAATCTTTGGGTCAAATCTTCTGCCCATTCAGTTGCAGTTGAGAGATTACAACCTTTGAGATTGAGCCAGCTGACCTGCATTGGAGCAACAGGAAGAATATAGAGTCTTTCGAAGGTGTCTGAGTGCTCAAAGAGTGTCCTGTTCTTCTGCTTTATTCCCCCCCTGGATTAACAAATTGGCCCTCTACCTGGTATGGTGGAGTATAAGAAATGCAGGAAAGAGAGGGTCATTGAATTTGTAACACAGTCTTGTGTTTTGGAAATGGTCACAGGCAGCGTGAAGCAAGTTTGCTGGATGCCTGCATGGCGGCACGATGGAGCCGTAAGGATAAACTGTGGGTTGCAGTGGAGACCCAGTGGAGATGGAGGGACCATGAGATAGCTGCTAAGGAGGGCTGCTGGCCCCGGATGAAGTTTTCCAGGACTATGAGTAGCCTAACTGGAGGGGTGGAATTGGAACCCCAGAGACTTGTTGCTGGTTAGAATTATCGGACTTGGAGATTTGTCATTACTATTGTTGTTGGACTTGTAGCTACAGAATTTGATGTTTTCTCTGTTTTAATCTTGAATTGGTTGAATATTTCTTTTCTATGCCCAATTCCATCTTTTGTAGTGTGAGTGTTTATTCTGCACCATTATGGTTTTTTTTTTTTTTTTTTTTTTTTGTATTATGGCTCCATTAAAAGACCTTGGATTATGGTTTGGAATGTGGTGGTTTGGTTCAGGTGTCCCCCATAAACTTAGGTATTATGAATTCTAGGTTCCCAGCTGATGGAGATTTGGGAATTAATGCCTTCTGGAAGCAGTGCATTGTTGGGGGCGGGCTTATGGGTATTATAGACAGTGTCCCCTTGCCAGTGTTTGGCACACTCTCCTGTTGCTATTGTCTACCTTATGTTGGCCAGGGGGTGATGTCCACCCTCTGCTCATGCCATCATTTTCCCCTGCCATCATGGAGTGTGCCCTTGAGTCTGTAAGGCAAAATAAACCCCTTTCCCCCCACACAAGCTGCTCTTGTTCGAGTGATTTCTGCCAGTAATGTAAACCTGACTGCAACAGCGTGAGTGAGATTTGGTCAGGGAGATTCAGAATGTTTGAGGATTGCTTGTTGAAGGAAGTGTATTAGAGTACAGTCCTGAAGGGAGGAGTGGGGAGCTTTGAAGATGCTCAGGGCACAGTGTCAAGGCAGAATGAAGAGCCAGTGGGTAGCTCTGGGGCAGGAGCAAGTTCTGCTTGAAGTGTACCAGAATGTCAAGTTGTAGACCAGAGTAAACAAATGGTAGGAGGGTAGGAAACAAGGCCAGTGAAGTGGCAAAGTTACATACCACATAGGGCTGTGAAGTCTAAGATCATTGAACTTGAGCTCTGGACTCACTGGTGCAACTACTGAATGCAACACACTCGTCTACTCCTTAAGCTATTTCTCTCCTGGATTTGAATCTCTTGTGTGTGTGGAAAACCTATTACAGACTAGAGCAGAGGGATGCTGTTCAATGTGGTCAGATATGCCAGAAGTAGAGAGCGTTCCTTAGTTGAGTAATGACACACATACATCACTCCCTGGTTACTCCCAAATCACAAGGAAGGACTTTCTTTAGGGAGGAGATCAAAGAGAACCCTAGTCCCGTATGCCAGACTCTGGAGTCATCTCTCCTGTGCAAATCGGCAATTCAGCTCAGTACTCTCCTCCCAGAAAGTTCCTTCTGCAGCTCCTGTGGACAAGCTGCCTCTCTGCTCATAGCTGCCTCTTAGCATGGTATCGTGCGGTCCTCCTGATCTTGCTGAGCACTAGGGTTGACAAATCCTGGGGGAAGGAGCACCAGCCTTATATCTGGCTTCACAGTTTGGGGCCCAGCAACTATAGGATCACATGGGAAAAGATGAAGCCTGTTCAACCTGGGCCTGTTTCTTGATCTGAAGAAACATGTTTGGGGTCTTATAAAAAAAAAAAAAGGAACCATATTTGGGGAGTAATTGTGAAATTCAAGCATTCCTGACACCTTCTGGGACAAAATGACCACTGTCACCAGACTCTACTGTGGTACACACAGTGTTAATCCAAATCATCTCACTCTTACCAGGAAAAAGCTGGAAGCATTTCTGTTTTGTTTCCACTCTCCCATTTAACCGTTTTCTTAAATTGCTCATTTTTCACCAAGTTATTCCTTTGTCCTCTTAGAGAGATGAAATCTGTTCAGCCCTTCGTGTTTACCCAAATCTGTTCACTAAGGGCTTTGTGAGGCTGTCCTGTTCTACTTGGCTTCTAGGTATAATTAGTGCCCATTATAATCGTACAAGTGACCAATCACAGGAAGCTCCCCAGGGGACCAGGGCTGGGAGAGAGACTATTAATATAGTCATACTTAATAGAGTCTTATCTTGCTAGGGGGGGAAAAGAAACATCTGCCTGGCCTCCCACATCTAACCCCTTGCAGGTACTCCAGCCCTCCTTGAGGTGGCATCTCTCACCAACATGAGTGGAAAACAAGCTTTTAAAGATGAAACAGTCACACATGGGAAATGGCGGTGATGTTTATGGACATTGCCAAAGAGGAGCCACCGGGATGCTGGTAGTGGACAAATGCACCCTGCAAATCCAGAAAGCAGAAAAATGACAAAAAAAAAAAAATTAAAAGATGAAGGGCCAGGACTCTTTGCATCTTATCTTCTTGCAGCTGTGCCGAGGCTGATGTATTTTCCACCTCCTAAAGGTTTTCCTTGAAACTGCAGATGCAGAATCAAAATAAAATAAATTCAACAAGACAAAAACAGCAACAACCACCCAAACACTGTTAGAAGCTAATGCATCTCACCATATCCCTTTCTCCTGTCCTTTCTGTAAGAATCAGCAGGTACATATTTCCATCAGTTGGCCTGTGAAGATAATTAAAAATGCCATCTCATGTTTGCAGCAGGCTCTCTCATCTATAGCAAATTCCCACTGCCCAACACTACTGGTACTCTATCCTAGTGTTCATTAAGCTTCTGTTTCCACTGCCCTTATTCATGTCATGGACTTAGAGTGTCGTAGCAATGGCCCAACTGGATAGGGAGCAAAGAAATCAACCGCCCTTTTTTTTTTTTTTTTTTTTTTTGAGAGAGACACAGAGAAGAAGACAGATAGAGAATGGGCATGCCAGCAGCCTCTCAGCCGCTGTGAACAAACTCTAGATGCATGTGCCCCCTTGTGGGCAAGTGCTGCATTGCACCCTTGTGTCACTTTTGCATCTGGCTAAACGTGGGACCTGGAGATTGGAACTGGCATTCTTAGTCTTAGTAGGTAGGCGCCTTAACTGCTAAGCCATCTCTCCAGCCCTCAACCTCCCTTTTAACAGACAAAAAGACTAACGTACAAAGAGACGCCACACCTCACCCAAGTTCAGCAAACCCTGGACCAAGGAGTAACCAAAGTTAGTTTTGTTTCCACTGAAGAGTTATTTCCTCTGTCATGAAGGTAATAAAGACAGGTTTATTCTGGTGCATTGATTGCTTTGATCAGCTCAGTTCCCACATATACCAAGCTAGACTGCAAAATGTTCAAAAAGTAAATTTAAAGGAAAGCACTACTCAATAGGATTTTATATAAGATTTTGGAGCTAGACGTTGACTTGAGGCATAAGTAGGCTATCAAAGAGAACCACAGCTGTACAGCAAAGGTAAAAGCAGACTCTATGAAGAAATTATTGCAATTAGGGGAAAGCGATTCCGGTATAGGACTGAGAACCATGCCAACTGTGGCAAGAAGTAGGAATTTATAGTCAAGGAAAAGGTATAGGGGTCAGGGATGAAGCAGAATGGAAAATGCAGAGGGTTCATCTAAGGCAAAGGGATTCTTGCTAAATTTGTCAAAGCAGAGTCTTGCTGAAGGTAGACCAGATGACAAAATATCAAGACTTAAAGGTTCTCCATTAATCTATTTGGTAGGATTTTCTCTAAAACTGGGCTACACAGGCCCAGCAAGGATCAAGTCGTCAAGATGAATATTTATCTAAGAAGAGGGCTCAGCTTTGTGAAAGAGAATGTTTTTACTATGCCAGCTCCTGACCTCATGGGGCCACATTGGCCAAGCCCAACACACGAAGTGCTAGACAAAGCTTCAAGCAAGGCTCCAAATCCCACGAGAATGTCTTGATTTCTTCTTGTGGAATCAGAAGCTACTTCAAAATCCTGTGTTTCAGTGAATCTTGTCATTGTTGAGGGTCAAGACTGGGCAAATAAATGAATTCAAAGGGGCTCAATAGTTGTTTGTGTTTCTTAAAATCCCACCAATGCCTGTGTGTTCTTATACTAGAAGGCAGAGCAACAAGATACCTGTTTTCTGATTTCAACACTGATAATGGTTTCCCAGGTACACCTTAAGAAAGAGTTGGAGGCCAGGATTTGGACTCCATCAGCTGGCTGATTCTGAATCCTCTCTTAATTTTTTCATTTATGGGGTAGAGAGAATAGAGTTGAACAGGGGAATTTGACCTTGAGGAATCTAGAGCACACCTGTAGCACCCATGCTACCCCCTTCCCTTACAACTGGGATCATCTTGTAGTGACTGAGCAGGTTGAGAAGACAAGTCCAGTCTTCAGCAGACCTCTAAAGGAGCTTTGATTTTCCTTCCATGGCATTTACATTTCAGGCAGCATCAAAGGGGGAGCAGTGAGTGTTAGAAATCTTAAGTTCCACAGCTGGTTTTGCTCAAATATGATGGTGCTTGTCCTAATAGGATTTGATCTGCTTAAGTGAAGACTTAAGTTCTTTTAATAAAGCATCTCCCTTTCCCTTGGTCCCAGAGGCTCTTTCTTCCAGCATGTTCCAGGAGCAACTTCCTCCTTAAGGTGGAATGAGGTCAGATGACAATGCTGGGCCTGGGGCATCTTCCAGTCCAAATTACACTGTTCACAAGAGGGTATCTGTATAACTTTAAGGCCTTGGCTTACATGGTCTCCTCATCTAGCTACCCTGAAAAAAAAATAGACTATAGAAAAGAGTGGACCGACTTTGCTGAATGTTCTCCCTCCTTCTAAGATCATGACAGAAGCTCAATTGCAGTGCTATAGGGAGAGTGTCCCATGGCTAATTCCCTGACAAGTCAGGGAACACGAGGGAAAGCAAAGTGGAGCACCCCTTCTCCCATCTTTAAAAGTAAGGGGAACCCATCGCTGGCCTCCTCTAAGCCTGATTCTTCAGGTTGTAGTTGTACCCCACTCCCTCCACACATACACCCAGCACAATATAATAAATATGCCTGGCTCTGGTCCATGTGGGAATTCTGTAGAGTTACAATTGTTATTTCCAGGAATGCACAGACACCAGCAAAAATTCATTTCCCAAACGCACAGCTATTTTGAGAACGAAATCTCCTGTGCTATAGTAATCAAATGGGGGCTTTTCAAGTCTCGCTTTACAATAGAAACCTGTTCTGCCTTCAGCTGTCTTTTACCTACAAGAATTCAATAAGAGAGACACAGAGAGAGAGAGAGAGAGAGAGAGAGGCCATTAGAGTTTCTTCTTCCCGTCTCTGCTTTGGCACAACACACACTCCCGGCCAACTTTCCTGGCTCTACATCTTAGTAAATTCTTCCTGACAATAGTTAGTGACAAGCATGTCAGAAACAACACACTCTGTCATCTACACAGCTTATCAATAATTTAGTCTTTTCCCCTCATGAGAGCCTGTGTGTTTTGCAATAATGAAATATATGATTTTAAAAATAAATAATAGGCTGTTGTCAGCCCGATTGTAGCTGCAAGTTATGAATGTGATTGATTGATTGAACATTTGACTTCATCTGCTCGAGCAGGATCAAAGAAAGACTCTTCCACCCGCCTAAGGCCACTAGCAATTTATTTAGAGACTGTGTTCGTATCCCAGCAGGTAGCAATATTGGACTGGGGTACACAGAAAACCAGCTCTTTGAGGTTTTTTCCAAGTCCAAGGGAAGCAACAAATGAGATTTTTTTTTTTTAGTTCATTAAACCATTAACCACTTAATCACTAAAAACAAGACATTATAAGCGTTCCCTTTAGCTGGAAGCAGAAGGAAGGCCACTTTGCAGAGAGCTGGTGTTGTGAGGCGGGCTGTTTTGAAACAAGATGACAGTCTATAATTTTTTATTTATATGGCACTGTATTTTTTTTCTTCATCTTAACTAATCAGCGTGGCAACAGCCACACTGACATACAAAAGTGACAGGTGTCTGAATTGCAATGAGCTATCTATCCAACAGCCAATGTTGGGGGGGGGGGGAGACAAAAGAGTGGAGGAGACGTTTGTTTGTAAAGCAAATACTGCAAACACCAGAATATGTGCTACAAGAAAGACCCCGGTGGGTGTGGGGTGCAACCCCTCAAATTCATTCCAAACCGAGCTCCTTTTACATTTGGTGTCCGGTTGGCATAGGAAATACTGCCATTTCTTTCCAAGGAGGGTCTCAGGGTCAAGTTGGGTCTACCCCTCACCAGTTTCTCTGAGCTTCTAATAGCCCTGTAAACCAGAGGCCTTCCCAGTAGCTAGGGATCTGTTCAGCATTCCAATGAGCAGCACCGGTGAGGTTTGGAGCCTGGTCCTTACCAGGGTGCTGGGAATAAAGGAGACAGGATGTGAGGCCCGAGGACATCAGCCCACCAAGGGACAGCCCATCTTAACAAGCACGGGTTTCTGTCTTCGCAGTTCTGGCTGGGGAATGGAAGAAAGGGACCGTGTCTTCCCCTCCTAGCTCCCCTCGTCCCGCGCTGTCTGACCTCAGGCAAGGCAATTTCATAATCATCGGAACGCTTTTGACTTCATAGGGGCCTTTCATCCACAGATCTCAAAGCACTTCACAAATACCAATTCATTAACCTTCACAACCCACCCTGGGGGACACGGGGTGGGCATGTTGTCCCCGTGGTGGGAGCGCTCAGCTGGAGGCAGAGGAAGCACCATTTTTCCTTCAAGGTCACCTAAAAGGTGACCGCAAAACTCAAGAGTGATTTCCAGAACAGCTGGCATCCAGGCCAGGTACTGCTAAGTGAGGAGCCCCCAGCTTATTATCTACATTCGTTAATTTTCTTGTTGCTGTGACCAAATCTCTGACAAGACGCAACTTGATGGAAGAGGGCTTTATTTTGGCTTACAGTTGGCTGGGATACCATCCATCATGGAGCCGAAGAGGTAGCGGCGGGCGTTGCCATGGCAGCCGGGTATGCAGCTGGGACTCCTTGTCACGGCTTCGTGGAACAGTAAGGTCCATCCCCAGGGACACACTTCCTCCAACAAAGCTTCACCTGCTCAAGGTTCCACAATCTTCCAAGACGGCACTACCAGCTGGGGACCAAAACGTGAGCCTATGTGGCACATTCACATTCAGACCACAACACTCTCCTTTGTGCCATTGTGATTATGCTGGACACACACCTTCAGTTGTCCCCACAAGAGCAAAGGAGCCACGAATGCAGGAAGGCTGCTGTGGCCAGAGCATATAGTCACATACTACATTGCTTCACTCCCCTCCTCCCAGCCAGGGAGTCTGTGAGTGTCTACTAGACTGACTATACCTTACAAGGTAGATGACAAGGCTAGGGGATCTTGAAGAATGTCACCCAAAGTCATTTAATCACAAGTATCCCAGTTGATGACCTGTTTGTGTTATTTTACGTTATTTAATTATTTGGTGGGGGGAGGAAGAGAGACAATGAGCACGCCAGAGCCTCCAGCCACTGCAAAGGAACTCCAGATGCATGCGTCACCTTGTGCATCTGGCTTATGTGGGTCCTGGGGAATCAGACCTGGGTCCTTAGGCTTTGCAGGCAAGTGCCTTAACTGCTGAGCCATCTCCCCAGCCCCTATTGGTGATTTTTTTAAAGTAACAATATTAATAATGCATAAGTGTTCATAGCCATTCTCACAATACCACCCCTAAGACTCTATCTTCATGTATGGAAACTGAGTCAATGGCCAACCCATGGTTTGAGTCTCTGAGCTGATCCAGAAAATGCTGAAGCCAAGAAGTCCAGAAAGCTGGACTTAATCTCAGAGGAGAAAGTAGAGGGATAAATCTGTAGCTCTGAAAAGAGAATGAGAGGTTGTGCCTTTTGGGGGCCTGGAGGGAGGGTGGCAAATGGAAAAACCAAGCTAGACTGAGATTCCTTTCCCAACATACAAAAGGCAAGTGCACAAGCACCCAAGGGCCAAAGGTTGGCCATGCTTTCTTGGAATGCCCCAACCATCTTATCCAAGAGTGGCCTGCCTTTCCCTTGAGGTCAGGAAAACAGCCTGAGTGCTTTCAGTATGCACAGCCACAGCCTCACCAGCGAAGCCATGGAAAGCCCTCATTCCCCAGAGGAAACGTGCCCCACACGTGTAGCTTTATTTTGAAACTCATTTGTGTGCACTCTTGACGGATTGCAGGGGTCTCATAATGACAAAAACCTGTCTCTCCCACAGTCGATTTCTTTTCATTTTCTCTGAACATACCAAAGTCTGATTGTTACAGAGACCCAAGGCAAAAATGTTCCAAAGCGACTTCCCACTCGTCCTTCCTCCCAGCTTCTTTTCTCTGTTGTGTTCAATTCCTTCTACCTTCCCATTTGTCGAAACAAAAGAGAAAAAATTCTATAACCACTGGTCCCTGTCCAGAAACACAGAAGAAAATGAAGCAAAGCAAACAACAGAGAAAAGTGAACCACAAACTGCTTAACGATCCTGGGGCACAGGTCGGCCCTGAAGGTTAAGGTATGGTTTCTTTTTCCTCTTTCTAAATATTTGTTCAGGGTTCAGATTCTTAGAATAAAATCAAGGGTTAGTGAAAGAGGTCTGAAAATCTCTTTTTCTTTTCTTTTCTTTTCTTTTCTTTATTTGAGAAAGCGAGAGAGAAAAGGGGGGGAGAGAGAAAGAATGGGCAAATCAGGACCTCTGGTCACTGCAAATGAACTCCAGATGCATGCACCACCTTGTGCATCTGGCTTACGTGGGTCCTGGGGAATCAAACTGAGGTCCTTTGGCTTTGCAGGCAAATGGCTTAACTGCTAAGTTATCTCTCCAGCCCTGAAATCTCAATGTAGAAATTATTTGCCAATCAGTATGTATCCAGAGTCTATAGAGACGCCATCCAGTTCAACTCAGCAATTCTGTTTCTAAGACTACCCGTTGGATCCCCCCCAAAGCAGAGCTTGAGGTTTGGAACAGACAGTCTCCTCAGGTGGTGACCCCAGGAAACATGGCCAGAGAGTAGCAGATGTGAGAAGAAAGGATGTGGGGAAAGCTGATATGAAGATGCCAATGAGACAGATGTTGCAAGAGGGTCAGTCCTCTGAAGATCATCGGACAATTGTCACACTGAGGAGCAAGGACCTTGGGACATTTATCTATCAGTTTGTGCCCCATTGGTTGAGGATTGATTGGGGACATTACCATTGACAAATCCAGAGTGTTCTGCACATACATAGACCAAGCAAGCCAGAAAACAGGTTCAGACAGATGACACAGGAAGCCAGCCAACTGTCAGGGATAGTCTGCAGGTGCCTCAAAGAAAGGCTCAGGGTGAATGGTTGGAAGGATGGCAGAATTTCAGCCTTGACTACCACGGTGCATTTGAGGGTATGTTACCTCCCTCTGATAGATTCACTCAACACCGTATCGCCCACTGTTATTTTGTTCAGCCACAGTTGCTAAGACCAGAGTCATTAAGATGAACAAGGACAAACTTGGTTTTTGCCTATAAGATTGGTCTCATTTGTTAATGTGGATTTACACAGGTCCAGGCCATATTGTAACACCTTGGTATCAGGACTGTATATACCATGTGATCTTAATTCTGTTTTCGAAAGTGCAGAGAAAAAAGGCTGGAGGGAAATATATTGAATTGCTAATATTGTTTTTCTTTGGTTAATGGGAACTTTTTTGCTTCTTGCATTTCTGTTTTGGCCAAATTTCCTATAAAAAGAATGTATTCTTCCCAAGGAGAAAATAATAACCTTTGTCTGACAATAAGAGGAAGAAGTCACCTGCCAAAGCAGAAGGGAATTTAGAACTGGCCTTGCTCACTTTACCCCATGGTCAACTTTTATGTGTGTCTTAACATTTCAGGTTCCCTGCTGAACCGGGAACCAGTATCGAATGTAAAGTCATTTGGGACACTTCTCAGGCATGACTGGGATGTGGAAGTAATATGTATCTCCTGATTAAATGTGAAGTTCTGAGGGTGCCACAAAGAGAAAAAGAAGTATCTATTTTTCATTTAGCATAAGTTAATTCATGGAAATAGAAAGCCCATACTCCTGTCGTTTGGGATAGCTTCTCAGTTAGCTTTGGTGCCATCTTCAATGGTCAATGAGTGACTCTAATGTTGGCAAGTCCCCACTTTGGTTTAGAAAGTTATCATTGCCCTGGTGTGGTGGTTTGATTCAGGTGTCCCCTATAAACTGAGGTATTCTGAATGCTAGGTTCCCAGCTGATGGAAATTTGGGAATTAATGCCTCCAGGAGGCAGAGTATTGTTGGGGGTGGGCTTATGGGTGTCATAGCCAGCTCTCCCATGCCAGTGTTTAGCACACTCTCCCGTTGCTATGGTCTACCTTATGTTAGCCAGGGGGTGATGTCCACTGTCCACCCTCTTCTCATGCTATTGTTTTCCCTGCCATCATGGAGCTTCCCCCTTGAGCCTGTAAACCCAAATAAACCTCTTTTCCCCACAAGCTGCACTTGGTTGGGTGATTTCTACCAGCAACGCGAACCTGACTGCAACAGTAATTTTGGTACTGAGAGTGGGGTTGCTACTAGATAGCTGACTGTGTGGCTTTGGCCTTTTGGAGCTGATTTTCAAGAGGAATGTGGAAGGATTGGAAACCTTGGCCTAAGAGATGGCTTTCAGTGCTGTAAGTACAGCTTGATGAACTATTCTGTTCAGAGTTGAAAGACCTGAATGCAGTAAGAACTATGGACTGTGAGGTTTGGCTTATGAGGTTGGAAAGGAGCTTTGCCTGTGCTGAGCTAGAAGTAGTTTGTGTGAGAGGCTTGCAGTTATGCCTGTGTCCTGAGAACTTGTGCAGGGTTGCTTTGCATAGAAATGAACTGGTGTAAGGAAAGGGATATGGCACAGAAAAAATAACATCTTTGCGTGAACTCTGCCCATTCAGTTGCAATTACATGAGTGATTACAACCTTTGAGATTGGGCCAGCTGCCCTGCACTGGGGCAACAGGAAGAATGTAGACTCTTTTGAAGGGGCCTGAGTGCTCAAGGAGTGTCCTGTTCTTCAAAGTCTGCTTTATTCCCCCCTGGGTTAACAAATTGGCACCCTACTTGGTATTGTGAAGTATAAAATATTCAGAAAAGAGAGGGTCATTGAGTTTGCAATGTGGTCTTGTGTTTTGGAAACAGCCATGGGCAGTGTGAAGCAGGTTTGCTGGATGCCTGCATGGAGACTCAATGGAGCTGGGAGGATGAACCTTGGATTGCAGTGGAGACCCAGTGGAGATGCTGGGACCATGAGATGGCTGCTAAGGAAAGCTTCCAGACCCAGATGAAGTTTTCCAGGACTGTGAGTGCCTAGATGGAGGGGTGAAATCGGAACTCCAGAGAGTTGATACTGGTTAGAAGTATCAGACTTGGAGACTTGTCACTGGCTAGAGTTGTTGGACTTAGAGCTACAGAGTTTGGTGTTTGCCCTGTTTAAATCATGTATTGCTTGAGTATTTTGCTATGCCCAATGTCATCTTTTGCAATGTGGATGTTTATTCTGTGCCATTATGGGTTTTGGGGGGGATTTTGGTATTATGGCTCAGTTAAAAGATCTTGGACAGCCAGGCATGGTGGTTCACGCCTTTAATCTCAGCACTTGGGAGAGAGAGGTAGGAGGATCACTGTGAGTCCGAGGCCACCCTGAGACTACATAGTTAATTCCAGGTCAGCCCGGGCAAGAGTGAGACCCCACCTCAAAAAAACCAAAGGAAAAAAAAAAAGATCTTGGACTATGGGAATTTTTGAACATCATTGGGATTGATAAAAACTATGGGGACTTTTAAAGTTGGACTGAATGCATTGTATTTTATATCATGTATGGATACCAGTTTATGGGGGCTGGGGCGGAATGTGTGGTTTGAGTCAGGTGTCCAACATAAACTTAGGTGTTCTGAATGCTAGGTTTCCATCTGATGGAGATTTGGGAATCAACACCTCCTGGAGGCAGTGTATTGTTGGGGGCAGGCTTATGGGTATTATAGACAGCTCCCCCTTGCCAGTGTTGGCACACTCTCCTGTTGCTATGGTCAACCTTATGTTGGCCAGGGGGTGATGTCCATTCTCTTCTTATGCCATTGTTTTCCCTGCCATCATGGAGCTTCCAATTCAAGCCTATAAACCAAAATAAACCTCTTTTTCCCCACAAGCTGCTCTGGGTTGGGTGATTTCTACCAGTAATGCGAACCTGACTTCAACACCTAGAGTGGAGGGACTTCACTCTGGAGAATTTTCTTACCAATCCTCTCTCTAGTATCATCTGGAGACTTGGAGGTAAAAGATGCTACCTAAATACAGTGTTCTTATTTACTGCTTTAAAACTATATCATGAACTCTGCTTACAGGAGAAGAAATAGGATTATACTCAAGGCAGTAGTATTTATTGGCCTGGCTACAACTGGCAACATTCATCTTGAAATACTTTTCATGCAGTTAAAAGCATTAAACATCTTGGAAATATTCTTCCTGGACTTCCTCAAACCCCTAGATTCTGAATTATTTCTTATCATGGAATATTTTAGCCGTTCAGCCTTTCATGAATCTGATATTTGGTGACAGGTCCAGGCTGCATAGTTGGTCACATCCCAGGGCTCTGTTCACACGGGGTAGCTTCTTGGCGTTGTGTATAAGAGGCCAGTGCAGATCCTGAAAGGATTTCTCTAAATTCTGCCTGATGTTCCTCAATGTCTGGTATGGCTCTGAGTGGCTCAAAGGCACTTGGGACTTTTCAGTGATACAACTGCCTTTGAGTCACCCATGCCCCAGTAAGTAACAGTACGCAACTCATTAGTTCTGTAAACCGCACTTGGGTGGAACCCTTTCTTTGGTCTGTCGGTGGCATATTTGAGGTGAGTTGACATTTTTTAGATATTCCCAGGAAAAGCAACCCAACATCGCTTTTACCTGCTGTAGCTGTGGGAGGATGAACTTGGACGACATTTAGCACCACGTTACATGGCTGCCACTTGATAAACTGGAGGGAGGAAGAGTTGTTTACAGGGGTCAGGCAAGAATTAGGGAGAGGCATTGGGCCAGACAACGAAGGATTGTTGAACATTTGGTCAGTTTCCTTACTAGATGGTGCTCTGGGATTTTTTTTCTCTTTCTTTCGTTTGTTAATGTAGTACAGAGATGAGGATTCCAGCACACAGACGGCCACCGCAGATATCAGCAGACCTCAGGCTTCTCCCCAAACCCCCATCACTCACTCACTCACTCACTCACTCACTCACTCACGGTGACACACAATAGGTGCTCATTAAATATGCACTGCACAATCAATGTACTTGAAGAGGAATAAGATCGACTCAACCCCAAGAGCCATGCAACAAAAAACCTGGACTTTTTTGCTTTAGTCAGGTCAGCTTTTCCCTCTCAGAACAAACAGAAAACCAAACAAAAATAAAATCAGACAAGGCTCTGGTTCTCAAAGACACTGAACAAATACACTTGAGTTATTATCGCAAGAAAAAAAAAAAATCAATGTTTTTCCATCCACCAGTGCCTAAGCCTTTGGCACTGACTAGGAAACAGGGAAGGCTCCCAGTCCAGTGCTCTCCTGAGTCCATGAGCTAAGCACACAAGGCCCAGCTTCCCCAGCTGGATGACCCTGTGGGAAATCATTTCCTTCTTGGAGCTTCGAGCCATCGCTGCAGGTATTAACACGCCCGCAATGGCCCCTGCCTTCTGGCTAACATAAGTGGATGTTTAAAAAAAAATGAGGCAGCCGGGCATGGAGGCACTCAGCTTTAATCCCAGCACTTGGGAGGCAGAGGTAGGAGGATTGCCATGAGTTTGAGGGCAGTCTGAGACTGCATAGTGAATTCCAGGTCAGCCTGGGATAGAGTGAGACCCTACCTTGAAAAACCAGAAAAAAAAAATGAGGCAAACCAGACAATTGTGGGGTTTAGAGTCTTGGAGAGTGGGTTTGGAACTGTCCTGGGAGAGCCAAGAACAGGTAAAGGAGCTTGCTTAGAGCTAAGACATATTTGTCTAAGCATTGAATCCACTGAGGTCCTTTGAAATAATGACAGATTTTTATGTCCACCTAGAGACCAGATTCAACATCTCCATCTTTTTTAAAGTTTTTTTTTTTTTTTTTTGGGAGAGAGACACAGAAAGAGAGGGAGAGGAAGACAGAGATGGGCATGCCAGCAGCCTCTCAGCTGCTGCGGACGAAATCCAGATGCGTGTGCCCCCTTGTGGTCAAGTGCGACATTGCACCCTTGTGTTACTTTGCATCTGGCTAAACGTGGTACCTGAAGATTGGAACTGCTGGAGATTGGAACCAGCATTCTTAGGCTTAAGAGGCAGGTGCCTTAACCGCTAAGCCATCTCTCCAGCCCAAAAAAGTTTTTTTTTATTGACAACTTCCATACATATAATGTACCATGTTCATAATCTTCTCCCATAACCCCTTTCTCCCCCTCTGAAATCCCCCCTCCACTGAATCCCTTCTTCTTTCCAACCAGTCTCTCTTCTATCTTGATGTCATCATTTCCCCCTCCTATTATGCAGGTTTTGTGTATGTAGCATCAGTTGCTGTGAGGTCATAAATACCAAGGCCATTTTGTATTTTGAAGACATTATTGTAAGCACTCTTTCCCTTCCTTTGGCTCTTACATTCTTTCTGTCACCTCGTATGCAATGGTCCCTGTCCCTTGGAGGATATTATAGAGATGTCTAACTTAGTGCTGAACACTCCAGTTCTCTTCTTCTCAGCACTCTGGTAACTTTTGAATCATTCCAGTGGCCAGTGCCATTGGAAAAGGGAAACTTATCTAACCCAAAGTGAGAGTCGCAATTACATATGGGCATAAATATAAATATTTAGAGGGCAGTTTGGTGGTTACAAGATATCCATTTAGCCAGACAACTGTAGTAGTTTCCCCACTAGGGATTATGAACTCTCCAGCCATAGGCTTTTCATTAAGTATTCAGTACCAGGCATGGATTCCTTCTCATAGAGCAGGCTTCAAGTCCAATAAGAGAATAGTTGGCTTCCCCCAGAAAAGACATGCCACCATTGCACCAGTTGCCACATTTAGCCTGGATATCCAGGCTGTAAAACTTTGGGGTCCATTGCTGGGAATACCTGTTCTTTGAAGAATTTAAAGGGATATCTAAAGAAACAAACTTCATGGAGGCAGGGGATAGAATTGAGGGTGCCAGGGCAGGGGAAGAAGAAGATGGAGCACTGGTATTACAGGATAAAGTTTCAGTTATGAAGAGATGGGCAAGCTGTACAGCATTAAGCTAGAGTACTAAGGGGTTTAATACCTAGTACCATACATAAAGTAAATAAATAGCAATGTTATATGATGCTCTTGAAAATCTACTAAGAGTGCCAATTTCATAATAAGTGTTCTTACTACATATGTTCGATTGTTGTTTTTTAATGTTTTTTTTAAAAAAATATATTTTTAAAATTTATTTGCAAGGGAGAGAGTGGGGAGAGAGAGAATGAGAATGGGCATGACAGGGCCTCTTGCCACTGGAGAAATTTCCAGATGCATGCACCACTTTGCATCTGGTTTTACATGGGTACTGGAGAATTAAACTGGGGACATCAGGGTTTGCAAATAATTGTCATTAACTGTTGAGCCACCTCTCAAGCCCACATTGGTTTTGTTTTAAAAAATGAATGGTAGGGCTAGAGAGATGGCTTAGCAGTTAAGGCACTTGCCTGCAAAGTCTAAGAACTCATGTTCACATCTCCAGGTCCCACATAGCCAGACACATGGTGATGAAAGCATGCAATGTCACACAAGGGGGCACATGCATCTGGAGTTCATTCACAGCAGGCTGAATATCCTGGCACACCCATTCTTTCTCTCTCCGCCTATTCTCTCTCGCTTTTAAAAATAAAAATAATTTTAAAAACAAATGAATGGTAGAAAAAAGCATATAGTTTAGGAAAAAGAACTGGAGGCTACATGTGATAGCATGCAGCAGAAGAGAATTCCAAGACAAGACAGAGTAAAGTTAGTTGTGTTGAGTAGAGATAAGAGGTGGTACATGCCTTAAATTTATGGCAGGTGTGAGGACAAAGATAGACAAAACCTTGAGAAAAAGAAATAGCATGCACCTAAGACATGGGTAGAGGCTTTTCAAGAGAGAGTCACACCTTAACAAGAACTATATATCTATTTGTGGCTTTTGAATTTACATTGGTCAAAGGATGGAATTTACAACTAGGCTCAGAGATTAAGCAAAGTTTACATTTTAAGCAAAAAAAAAACTATGATTTGGTTTACATCTCTTTCTTATCTCAAAGAATTTCCTTCTGTAAATGAAATTGTGAGGTGTTTTTATGAGGTACACTTTTTTTAGGTTAGCAATGAGCCAGGAGAGCAGATATATTAGGGTCAAAGGTCACAAACATGCTGGCCCTAAGTGAACACTGTCCATTTGTTCTTTGCTTAAGATGCCTTTCGGAAAACAAGCACTGTCCCTGTAGACAATCTTGATTCTGTCCGTTGTGTGGAAGTTTTTGATTCTCCATTCTCAGGAAATGTAACCCCATTCTAGAGAGGTTTCTTCCCCTTCCCACAGTACCCTAGTTTTCTCCATCTTGTTATCCTGTTTCAATTTCCTGAGCAATGCCTCTGCCCAGAGGTATTCCACAGGCTTCTCCCGACCCCCACGGTGCGGCTACTTGGTCCCATTGGTATGTGTCTGCTAACTGTCAGCCAAAAAGGATACATTAATTTGCCTTGAACAACATATTCAGGCTGAATGTTACACAGAGGTCTGTAGCACTTTCTGGAACCTCAGAGGCAGTGGTCACTGAGCTGATTCCCCAACTCTACTAGCCCCCAGTAACTGAGCCCCCAGTCTGCCCAGAATTTATAAGAGCAAGTGGTAGCTGACCTGGATGGTGAGGGCCTGAGCAGGCCTGGGCTCCTGAAAATCTAGAGATCCATTGCGAGAAGACGCTGAGAGCCAGGGTACCCCAGGAAAACGACAACTGCTCTGGGTGAGCCAACACCACCCTCGGGGACCTTATCCCTGGCCCTAAGGATAGGCCAGACTTCTGTTGACTCACCCTTGGCCTTGACCATGACCATGGCACTTTCCTCCTGCCAGTTCCTATCTTGTGCTAGTTTCTATCCATATGACAAGAGGACAGTCTTTGCAGGACAACACTTTTAACCAATTCTTGGTTTACTCATTGTCTGTGAGTCTCAGACTACTTGTTTATTATTTTTTTTATATTTTTTATAGTTTTTATTTTTGGAGAGAGACCCAGAGAGAGAAAGAGAGAGATGGAGAGGGAGACAGATAGAGTCTCAGCTGCTATGAACGAAATCCAGATGCATGTACCCCCTTGTGAGCAAGTGTGGCATTGCGCCCTTGCGTCACTTTGCATCTGGCTAAACGTGGGACCTGGAGATTGGAACTGGGTTCTTAGGCTTAGCAGGCAGGCGCCTTAACTGCTAAGCCATCTCTCCAGCCCTCGTTTATTTTTTTTTAATATTTTATTTTGATTTATTTATTTATTAGAGACAGAGAGAGAGGGAGAGTGAGAATGGGCACGCTGGGGCCTCTAACCACTGCAAACGAACTCTAGACGCATGTGCCACCATGGGCATCTCACTAATGTGGGACCTGGAGAATTGAACCAGGGTCCTTAGGCATCGCAGGCATGTGCCTTAACCACTAAGCCATCTCTCCAGCCCTCAGGCCACTCTTTAGTACTGAACTACTGCTCCTGGCCAATATACCTATGGCAACGTGGATCTTGAGCTCAAATCAACCTCAATATAAGGCAAGAAGAAAGGGTGTTATATTATGTTGTGTTTTTATAAGGAAGGTGCTTATTCTCCATTTTTCCTTCTTCTTGCCCTTGGCTTAAACATGAGATGAACCACAGGGATCAAGATGTGCCCATGTGTCTTAGGGAGTTGGAGCCACTCTTCCAGCCTGCTTCCCTGTTCCCTTGTACACAGAGTTAGCCATCTGCCCTAAACCATCTTTCGACAGTCATAGGAGAGAAGCCCACTCTGTTTCATTGAATTTCAGCCTCTATAGTTTGGGGTCTCTTTGTTACAGCAACTTAGCCTATATGGACACATAGGGAACATGTTATGCCTATACCATATAATTCTGATCACTAAAAAATGCATAAGGAAAATGCCCCGGAGAAAATATATCAAAAACTCAAGAACAAAAGGAATGGGGGTAGCCAACTCAAACATGGTTCCAGACAGCAATGAGGTAATGTTATCTACATGATCACTAAACTAATATATACTGAGCACTATTATGTTTGGGTAGAAGGTGAGATTCGAGGACAAGAAGGACATAGTTTGTGTTTTTATGGATTTTATAGCAAAACTAGAGTGAAAAGCATTTGTATAAGTCGCCAGTATGAATAACATGCAGAATTAATCTTTTTCAACAGGCCTTTCTGCAGAGTCAGGTGTTGGTGAGACCTGGGGTTCTAGGTAAGGGTCACTGCCCTCTAGGACTGGCCACGGCCACCTTGCCTTGAAGTCGCTGTTAGGTGCACCAGGAGGTGACCCTCCCCTTCAACAACCCCTCAGGAAAGGGCAGGAGGAGCTTTCCTAACCCTGGGACAAAGAAACCCGGAGCCTATCCCAGGCCCCATTAAGCAGCGTGTCCTGGGAGCCCACTTTATCGCACAGCACCTGGCTTAGCTGCTGGGCTGCCATCTTGGGAAAATTGATAGCGTCTGTTTGTTTTGGGGCTGGAGCAGGGTGGGAGCAGCAAAGAAAGCTGAACAAACACAGGAGTGGAAAGTTGGCGCCTGTCTTACACAGTAGCTTTAATTTCTGTAGACTTTTGTTTTTTAAAGCAAGAAATGCCAGTGTTTGGTTTAGCCGCAGTCATTAAATATTCTGCAAGAGCCTGCCTGAGTCAGCAAGAGGCAGTACATTTGAGGTTGAGGAATACTCAAGGTCCACCAAAGACTTGATCCTTCTCCTATCTCTCCATCTACCTGCCCTGCTACCCCAGCAGCTCTTCCAGCCACTGCTGAGCATTTCTGTTCACATACCTGTCAGGCTCCATTTTTCACCAGAGGCTTCATTACCAAATAGAGGCTGAGCATTCTTAGAGGCACTTTAAACAGCTGAAAATAATGAAGGGAAGTCAGTGCAATTAACCAAGCCCTTGGCAGCAGGATCTGAATAGTGAAGGGACTAATTATGTGCCCCAGGCACAGAGGTATTGTGTTTGCCACATCGCTGGGTCACAGTAAAGAATGTCCCAGAGCTGAGCATCTCTCAGGACAAGGCACGAGGCAGGCGGGCAGGCGTTGCCTTGGTGAATTCCCTTCCTTCTCATCCTCCATAAAGAAGTCTCATTCTTGCAAAGTGGGGTCTGCAGCTGCTTCCTCACTGCCTTTTCTCCCCTTTCTCTTCACTAATGGAAGCAGGATTTCACTCAATGGGAGAAAACACCCAGGGAAATGGAATATATGTCCTGCTATCTTTTATCATTAGAAGTGGTCAGTGAACTATGTGGACCGCAATTGAACCTTCTAGGAAGACCAGCTTTCTCCTTGTGCTCCATCTTCCTGCTTGAAACCTGTATGTGACCAGTGGAATTCCAGCAGCCATGTTGCCACCATGAGGCAATCTTGGGGTTAATTTGTGAACCTTAGATCAAAGAGCAGAAAGACAGAAAACAACAGCATGAAGATCTACATGAAGCTTTCGCACAGCCACGGGATTCTTAAGCTCCAGAGACTTCATGTCATATGCCTCTGTGTAGCCAGGCTGTTAGCTCAGATGTCTGCTACAAACAGCAAGTCGAATCTGACCAGACTCAACATACACTCAGTATCTGCCTTTCTCCTAAGTCCTTCCAAGACCTTTAAAAACGGAATCCCTGGCCTGGAGAGATTGCTTAGTGGTTAAGGCACTTGTCTGCAAAGACTAACAAATCTGAAAGATTGCCTTTTGAAAAATGACCTGTGTAGGCTGTGTAGGCTGCTGGTGTCTCCAAACGTCCTTGCACAATGCCTCTGACAGGTGGTCTGTGTCTGTGCACGGGGTACAGAAAAGCTCGGCCTCCCCCATTAACCTGGTTCAACAACTGTCCACATCTGACAGTCACTGACTGTAATAAGTCACCAGCCTCACGTGCAAGTCGCCGTCATTGCCTGGTTATCGGTCTTTCCCAGCATGCCCTTTAGGGTTCAGACTCCTTTTGCATCTTTAATGGCCTCTTCACATGTGACTCAGAGGGTCACAAGGCTGCCCCTCTTGCCTGTCAACCCTGGCCTTGTCTCAGCTCAGTCAGGCCTTGGCACCCTTGGGCACTGAGCACACACCCCACCCTCCTCCCCCCTCAATCTGGGTATGAAGATTCTAGGCCAAGTACTTCCCAGGAAGTGGCCCATGTTACAAGGGACCTAGAGTGGAGCAATCTCTGAAAGTCCATGGCTTCCTCAGAGAGAAGCCAGTAGGGTTTCTATACTCTATCCCTAATGATATGGAAATTTGGGGTGTCTTTGAGCCATTCTCAGTTCTTGGTTGGATTTTAACCCCAGACAGTAACAGTCATGCAAAACTTCCACTCAGTTAGTGGCCTCCATGTTCTTGTCTTATGAACTTGGAGAGTAAAATCCATGGACCACAGAGGATGAAGTTTAGAAAGAGTTTTAACCAATTTTATTTATCTATTTGCACATAGAAAGAGACACAAAACAGAGTCGGGGTGGGGGGAAGAATGGGTGCACTAGAACCTCCAGCCATTGCAAATGAACCCCAGGTGCATTTGCCACTTTGTGCATCTGGTTTTATGTGGGTACTGGGGACTAGAACCCAGGTCCTTAGGCTTTGCACACAAGATCCTTAACTGCTGAGCCATCTCTCTGGCCCTAGAAAGATTTTTATTATAGGACTTAAGAGAAGAACCAAAGACCGAGCTGTAAAGCAGGATGGGGTCACCAGAAATGGGAGAGAAAAAAAACTGCTTGGTGACATTGACTGTTCTTTTTTTCTAAAGTAGATGTACATATTTAGGGAGGAAGAGATAAAGAAAAACCAGATTCATCAGGTCTCTTGATAGGCAGTAATCATGTTTACATCTTTACATCAAGTTTCTAGGAAAGGGGAATTCCTTTAGGGAGAAAAAGAGATAAACAAAAATAGGATGCCACATTGCAAGCTGAAGCATATTTCCCCCTTTAAAAAAAAAAAAAACTGGGGCTGGAGAATTTGCTCCATGGTTAAGGCACTTGCTTACAAAGCCTAAAGTCCTGGGTTCAATTCCCAGTACCCATCTGAAGTCAGATGCATACAGTGGTGCATGCATCTGGAATTTGTTTGCAGTGGCAGGAGGCCCTTGCATGCCCCTTCTCTTTGTCTCCTCTCTCCTTGCAAATAAATAATAAATAAAAATTGAAATTTAAAATAAAACTGTTCACTACCTGGGACCTGTTACCCTCAGCTGCCTACCTCTTACTCTTCATCCTTAGGCATCCTTTTAGAAATGGAATTGTGGGCCAAACACAACATTCATCTCTCTTGCCTTTCCACTACACCACTTTCCAGGGCTCACAACTGACAAGCTAAGGAATCAATTAGAGTTCCATTACAAGCAAAAACGAGTGGGTGAGTGAGGGTGGGGTGGCCAATGTTTCTCACTGGCCACTGCAGGCAAGCCCATGTGGTGGTGTATGGGTACATACACATCATGCACACACCCCACACACCACATCAGACATACGTACCACGCACATGCAAAAACAAGTGACGTCTTCCTTCATTGTTCTGATTTTCCCGTTTGATTTCCCATCCCACTTCTTTGCGGTATTGTTTACCCTTCAGTCATAAGAAAACAAGACGTCAATCTAAGCCCTTGCCCACGTGTCTTTATCACCTCGCACTGCACTGTGTGGACTGGCTGGTGCATTTTTCTTTTCCTGGAGTTTACAGCAGAAGCTGGGATAACCTGCTTGTTTTCTCCCCTGGACACTCCTGTTCACGGTTTCTGAGGTGTGGTGAGACCCACAGAAATGTAAAGGCTCACATGGGAATAAACGTGTAGATGTATTTAGATTTTCTTTGAGGAAATGGGCTTTCACCGCTGTCCAAGTTCAACAGACATGGCTGTGCAGACCAAACAGTGGGGAGTCGTTGACACCCAAAACCACTTGCAGCCCAAATTAGACACAACAAATCTGGGGAGGAATTTTTAAAATCCAAACCTTGCAATGCCCCCTCACCCCGGATTCCTTTCAGCATCAGAGAAGGAAAAACACACTTGCCAAGAGGGGGGTGGGAGGCCAGAATAGTCCCCTCGGGCTGCAACAGGTAGAAGTCGCATTTGCTAGAAAAGTTGGAAGCACTTATGAGGCAGTCACCAGCCTGGTCCTGTCTCTTCTCATAGCCACTGGGACTGGCTGTCAAGGCTGAGGGCTGGGTCAGCCCTATGCCAGTGTTCCAGATAACAAATAAAGTCTTGGAGGAGTTAGACTGAGATTCAGTCAGGGCTGGGCAGGCGAAGGTCTACAAGAGCCAGGCAGGAACACACATGCTGGTGGGCAGCCTAACCAGCAGGAAAGGAGACTCTCCCCTCGGGGCCGCTGTCCACATAACCCTGGCTGGTGTGGTTCCTATGCCAAACGTAGCCTCGTGTCCAAGATCTCTAAAAGTTTTTCCCAAAGCTGATCACAACTTCTGATGTTAAATGTTGGCAAGTAGCTAGACTGCTGATATGACTCTGTAATCCCCAGTACTTGAGAGGTTGAGGCAGGAGGATTTTAAGTTCTAGGCCAGTCTAGGCAACTTGGCAAGATTGTCTCAAAATAAAGGTGTGGGGCATTCTGGGGCTAAGGCTCAGTGGTAGGTTGCTTGCCTGGTTGGCATGAGACCCTGTGCTCAATCCCCAGTACCATTAATAGATAGAGAGATGATGTTGGCAATGAAAATGGATACATTTTCTGAAGTAAACAAACCTGTTGGCTGGATATGGCTTGCAGGGTAAATCATTCCTGAATTTGGGGCGAGGTTCCCTTTTATCTTACCCTTGAAACTTGGGGTTCCGGGAAGTGGGTTGAGGGTCCACACATGTCCACACTCCCATTTCTGCCCAGATGTTTTCACTGCTAAATGAGTCCAGCTTAAGGAGTCTGGCAACATCCACGAAAAGGAGGCTCAAAAAAAAAAAAAAAAATCAAAGCACAAACCCAGAGCACAACCTCCCAGGCGGCGGCCTCAAATAGTGTGTTACTTTTATTTACTTATTTTTAAAAATGTACTTTTGCAATGCCCCAGGATGCTTGGTCCTGTTCAAAACCACAAGCGTTAATAACAGTCTTGCCCAGCTCCATAGCTACGGACTCCTCAGGGCAGGCTTGGCAAGTGAGTGGTATGGGACACACACATAGAAGAGGAGCTGAGGCAGGGGGCTGGATTCGACTCTCCTTACTCTGAACGTGCAAGCAATGGCCCTGCCAGGGCTCCATGAGCAACCATTTCTGCAGGAGTGTAAAGCAAAATAGCTGAGCTCAGAGACCCCAATCGTGCTCTCTCCCCAGCAGCAGGCTACCTTGGGACCTCCGAGTCTTTCACCTTGACCAAGTAGCAGCTCAAGGAAGGGACGAGGCAGAAAGCAGGGCACACAGTCCCCAGTTGCAGGCGAGCTTGCTTGGAGCTGTCAGCCAGCCAGCCAGGCAGCCAGGGCTTCTAAAGGTTGGCATGTCTTCTGCGCCTGTGCCTCACAGCTATCTGGGGGAAAAGGGAAGCGGAGGAAGGCTAAAAGAACAGAGACCAACAACAACAACAACAACAACAAAAGACAAGGCCCGGCTCCCCAGCCTGTGATTAAGCCCTCCAGGGCTCCCGGCTAATCAGCACGGTGGGAGAAGTCCTCTCCCCCACCCACCCCACCCACCCACCCCAGCCCCACACGTGCTGCCGCCACCCACCGCAGCACCTCGAACCTTTCGCTTTGTTCCCTAGAGCTCAGACCCAGGGGCTGCTTAGAAAGAGCGGGGAAGCTTGCAGAGCATTGTGGGTACCGACATGCAAATGAGGAGCACAACCGAATGTGTCCCACATTGCTTCAGAGGACCTGAATTTTTCATAGCTTGCATGCGCTTTTTGATGTTTTCATTGTCTCCCAGCATAACTGATATGCATTCCGATTCTGACAACCAGAAGTTGTGGGGTCTTTTCTTCTTCTTCTTTTCCTGGAGCTGGCCTTCTCTACCTTAAAAAAAAAAAAATCCTTTTTTTTTTTTAAACAAGGACAAAGAAGCAAAAGAAAACAACAACAACAACAAAAATGTAGTGTAACAAACCGAGGTTACTTTAAGAAGTGAAATATTTTAAGCAATGCAAAGAGGAAAGGAAAACATGTTGGTTCTCTTAAATTCCTTAGAGGAAAACAACTCCAGCTTGCCTGCTTCAATTAAAGGGACAACTTCCACAAGGAGGAGATTGGGGGGATGGTGGGGTTTGGTTTTTAATTTGATGGTGGTCAGTGGCAAAGAACCTGTTCTGATTATGAAATCCGCCTCCCCTCCTCATCTGTTTGCACTTGTCCTTAATGAAGTTGGGGACAGTCTTTTGGAAAAAGTGGGAGGCCTTTTGAACACTCCCTCTCTCTCTCTCTCTCTCTCTCTCTCTCTCACACACACACACACACATACACAAGATTGGGTGAACCTTTACCCTTTGAGGACCCTCCATCAGCCCACCAAATACCTCAGTGGAATTTCATGTTTGGCTGAGAGGAGATTTGCTGGTCGCATCACCAGAAAGGCATGTCAGAGAATCCTCCTCTCCAGTGACTAAAATCATCGGAATAATAGGAATATTGGGCTGGCTCCTCAGGAAGGCCAATGTGAGCCCACACAGGACCTTCCCAGCCGTCCTGTTTCATTCCAACTGCGTGGAAACAGGACAAACCACATCGACGTGAACACCACGACAGTATCTATGAAGATCCTGACAGATTTTGCACTGTTCTTTCCAGTCTCCTCATCCCAGGTCTTGCAACACATCATTCTAGCTTCATATGTGACCCCCCCCCACCCTGTGCTCTGCTCCAAGTTCAGTATCATTCTTTCCTTTCAGCACCATTCTCACATTCCTAATGGCCTTGGCTGACTCCATTAGATGAAACTTAACAGCTTGACTCCCCAGGGTCCTCATTCCCCACCCTGCAAACCTGCAGCAACAACATGTGGACTCCCCCCCCCCCACCCGTCCCCACCATCTTCCCTGTAACTTCCTCCTCCACTATTTCTGTTGCTGTTGTTTGTTTGTTTTGCTTTTCAAGGTAGGCCCAGGCTAACTTGGAATTCGGTATGTAGTCTCAGGGTGGCCTCTAACTCAGGGAGATTCTCCCAACCTCTGCCTCCTGAGCGTTGGGATTAAAGGCGTGTACCACCACACCTGGTTCCTTCCTCCGCTTTTGCTGAAACCCACATTCTTCTGTCCTGGAGTGATATCACCAGCACTGTCATAATTTCTCTCTGCTCCCAACAGCCTTACTGGCATCCAGCATCAGGGTTGTGATCCATGCTTCCTTCCTTTGTTCTTTCCTTTCTTCCTCCCTCCCTCCCTCCCTCTTTCCTTTTTTCCTCCTCTCCCTTCCTTCTTTCCTCCTCCTTTCATTTTATTCCTTCTTTTTCTTTCTTTCATTTTCTTCCTTTTCTTTCTTTCTTTCTTTCTTTCTTTCTTTCTTTCTTTCTTTCTTTCTTTCATCTCTTTTCATCCATCTTGGTGTGCTTGTGTGCCTGTAGTATGGGTGGTGCATGTGCGGTGTAGGCACATGCCCCATACACACATTTATAAAAGTCAGAGAAGATGTTGCTAGCCCTCTCTGTCTTCTGCCTTATTTCCTTAAGGTAGGGCCTCTCATTAAGCCTGGGGCTCACTTTTTTCAAACTGGCTGACCAGTGAGCCCCCATGATCCTCTTGTCTCCACACTTTTGGTGCAGGGACTATGGGTGTGCACATCCTTGCCCAACTTTTACATGGATGCTGGGAATAGAACTAGGGTCCTTATGCTTGCACAGCAAGCACTCTTATGCCCTAAGCCAGCCCCCCAGTCAGTGGGACAATAGTTCTGAGTGACAGAATACAGGACTTCCTTGATTACTAAGTAGCATGCATGCGTGTGTGCACGTGCGCGCACACACACATACTCCCACACACACTTTATGTGCATTTTCCACCAAAAGCCTCAGAAGTAAGTGTTACCATTTCCATTTCAAAGATGCTAAATGGAGGCTCTGTGAGGGTGTCACATGACTGGACTAAAGTGCCCAAGAGGCATCCTGCTTTTCCAGAGACAACTCTCAGTGGGTCCCATCTTCAATCCCTTTTCACAAACAGCAGTGCTGTGAGCTGGTCAAGGACCCTGTGAGATAGCTGTAAGTGGTGACCTTGCTTCACCAGTGCAGAAGCCAGCAGCACAAATCTCTGCGTTGTCTTTGCCACTCTGTCCTCTCTATTCCGTAACCTTCCTGGAATTAAAGAGAAGCCCAAGTCTCCCCCAGCATGAGCTGCAGGGGCAGGAGGCAGGCCAGTTAGAAACCTGCAGAAGTCAGGTTATCCTTTCCAATTACAAAAGCCTTTAGGGGCTTACTTCACCAAACCACCCTCCAGACCTCAAGAATTTATGATCTTTCTAAATATAACCAAATGAGCCTCCGGAAGTAGCTTAGGTAGTCAGAAGCCAGCTCCATAAGGCATATAAATACATTTAAAATTGCAGTAAACTATTTCCAATCTCTTTTCTTTTTATGACTGACTATACTGTAAATAGAAACGCTGGCAGTCACCCCTTTAATGACGCTACTTATATTTAACACACCTGGGTAAAAATTACAACCCTGTGGGCTCGAGTACCAGATCTTGGTTTATTCACTTTTAAACCTCGGAGCTGGACAGGCTTGACTACCATGATGACAAAAATAAAGAGGGACACGAGTGTCCTCACCTCCTGGTCATTTTCTAGCTCCCATGCCCTTCAGTATATCCAGTTTTCTGCCAAGCTAGAGGCATCTCAAGGGTCTCCCATTGGTGCCAGAGAAAGATGTCAAGTGAGCTATTTCTCAACTCCCCACAAAGAAGAGAAGCGGGGCTCGAGAAAGGCTTCGTGGTTCAGTAAAGCTCAGGAGAGCTCAGCCTGCACAAATTAGGGTGGACACAAAAAGAAACAATATCCCAACTTCACATAAAAGCTGTCCAAATACCCTCCCCTTAAGCCCTCCCCAGCACCCTCACATCGTTTAGATTTCAGACTTTGCAAGGACATGTATTTCTTTTGACATTTAATAATGTCTGTTGACATGCAACATCCCTGCTAGGCTTTTCCTTTTCTTTTTTTTTTATTAAATGATGTAAGTTCTGTAACTGATACCGGTTGTCATCAAACATCATAAAAGCCAATCATGCCTCAAGTCATCAATATTTATTGTCCCCGGTAGGGGAGAGACTGTTTGCAGTTCAGGGCAGATGGGTTTAATTTTTAAGGGAATGGTTGCAACAGACACACCTAGTATAAAATATCAGACCAGCAAGGATCTGTGGACAGGGTATGATTGAGATGTTCAGGCAGTGGCTGAAAGAGGGAAAGAGTGGAAAGGGTTGGAGAGAGAGATAAAGGAGAAAGAAAGAAGGAGGAGGGAGAAAGAGCAAGGAGGAGCAAAGGAGGAAGAGGGAGGCAGGAGAAGGGAGAAGGAAGAAGGAAGAAGGAAGGTCCTCATAGAGAAGAGTATTTGATGTGAGAGGAGAAAAAAAGGCGTATAAACAGAATGTGCATGTTGTGATAAGTAAAGTGTGAGCCAGGTCTGGTGGCATGGGTCTGTAATCCCAGCACTCTGGAGGCTGAGGCAGAAGGGTTGCAAGTTGAAGGTCTACAGGAGCAATTTAGCAAGACTGTCTCAAAATTAAAAATTAAAAAAGGAAGCCAGGTGTGGCAGTGCATACCTAATAATCCCTCCCAGTGCTTGAGAAGTGGAGGCAGGAGCACCAGGGATCCAAGGTCATCGTCAGCTACCTGGGGAGTTTGAGACCAACCAGGGCCACACAAAACCTTGTCTAAAGAAAGAAAACTAAACCAAAGGAGGGTTGGGAATACAGCTCAGTGGTAGAGTGCTTGCCTAGCATATGCAAGGTCCTAGGTTCAATCTATACCCCCCACACACACACACACACACACACACACACACACACACACACACACACACATAGAATAAAATGCTGTTTTTCTACTGGAAGATATTAGAGTAGCTTGAGCAAAGGGAGAAGAAATGATAGCAAGCAAAAGCAAAGTAGAAGAGAATGAAGGTAGAAGGAAAGAGCATGGGACAGAATAGGAAAAAAGAAATATGAGACAATGAGAGAGCTCTCCACGTGATGGTGCAAACCTGCAATCGCCTCACTCAGGCTGAGGCAGGAGGACAGCCGTGAATCTGAGACCAGCCTGAACAACTCAGTGAATATGCAGCCAGCTAGGACTGTATAGCAAGACCTTGTTCCAAAAATCCAAAATAAAGGTGGGAGGGGGAGGGCTGGAGAGATGGCCTAGCAGTTAAGGCACATGCCTGCGAAGCCTAAGGACCTCTGTTCAATTCTCCAGGTCCCACGTAAGCCAGGTGCACATGGTGGCACATGCGTCTGGAGTTTGTTTGCAGTGGCCAGAGGCCCTTGTGCTCCCATTCTCTCTCTTTCTCCCTCTCTCTAATAAATAAAAACAAAATCTTTAAAAAAGAAGGGAGGGGGAGAGAAGGGTGAATGAAAAGAGAACAATGAAAAAGAGATGTTTCTAGAGAGTGAAGAGTGAGTGGTTAAAGACAGTCAGGAAGACAACCCACATCCAGCAGTGCTGCCAGGGCCTGGTGGGTGGTGGCCCCAGGCTGGGGGTTAGGTAGGCTTTGGGCAGGCTGGTATCACCATAGCCAGTCAGGGTGGGTGAATTTGTCTCTGGCATTCCTCTTCATTTGCCTGTTACCTGTTGACTCAGAAGTATGCATCTTTTTGGCAGGGTTCCCATGAACTCTAGAATCATCTCACCCTCACCCTCAGAGAAGGCTCCATGCATCTCATTCACACGACATATAAATGTATTACAGAATTTAATGTGATACTTTAAAATTTTTTAATTTATTCATTTATTTACTTACTTATGAGAGAGAGAGAGAAGGCACGCTAGGGCCTCCAGCCACTGCAAAGCATGCCAGACACACGCTCCACCTTGTGCATCTGGCTTATGTGGGTACTGGTGAATCAAACCTGGGTCCTTAGGCTTTGCAGGCAAATGCCTTAAACAGTAAGCCATCTCACCAGCCTATTATGATGGTTTTGACTGCAGTCAGGTTTCCCTTGTTCATGTTCATTTCTCATGACAAAATCTGAGACTTTTTTTTTTTCAGTCAGGTGGGGAAAATTGTAGGGGCTATCAATCTGGGTCCATAGACAAGTGTATCCTGCCTCCTGAAATAGTCTGTTGGGGACACACTTTGTAGAGTCAGAGTTTCTTTATGTCTTATATGTTGGACAAGTGTGACTAGGCCTTGGGCCTAGAAAGCCCAGGGAAAAATTTAGACCCCAGAGGCTTCGACTCAGGACTGAGCTGCTAAACAGACTAGAAACCTTGTCCATTGTCCTTGGGGTTCAACGGGTCTTACACAGGCCTCAGGATGAGGAGGGGTCAGGAGCGAGCGACTGCTTTGCAGTGTCCTTGTATGCCCAAGCTGCTCACATTAGCTTTTGTGTTGACGTCAAAATCAGAGGGAAGGAAGGAAGAGGGGAGGAGAAATATGAACAAAAAGAGTTTCAAAAAGGCTCCTGATGAAAAATAGGTCAAACTTCAAAGGGGCTTGGCAAACTGTCTGATAGTCTAGCCCACCAGATGCATTTTGGATCACAGGACCTCATAGTTACATAAGCTGGTCTCTAGAGAGAGTAGGGGCAGGGGCCCTGCCCACAGCAGGACAAGAATTCTGAGGAGGGAGGGCCCACAAAGCACTATCTGAATGGGAACTGAGCAGCACATATTGTCATCTTCTTTCTTTATAAGACTGAGAGAAAGGGCTGGCGTTCAAGTTCCCAATGTCTCATGCGTTGTCTGTATATCTCCCTTCCAGGCATTGTCAAGTGGATAGAGATTGCATTCTGCACCCACCCTACCATGGTCTCTCCAGCTGGGTTACATCCAGCTACCCACCAGAGATGACCCAGGAGCCCCCAGACCCACCTTGCTTCATGTGAGATGGCTCCAGAGCGTTCCTGCCCAAGGACCCAGCTGTCAACGCAGAGCTCAGTGACAGAACATGAGTACTGTCCCTGCCTCCAAAAGGCATCACCCAACACCCGTATATGTCTGACTGAGTATGCTCAGTGCTGGTGGTGGGCACAGGGCTCCCCTTTGCTCATATTCCTACGAAAACTTGCAATTTCCTTTGCAACTTTCCTAATCTTTGCCATCAGAAACTCATCCCTCTTTTCATTTGCCTTTTAAATTGTGGCTGCGTGGGCTGGAGAGATGGTTCAACAGTAACATTGATCTGCTCAAGTACGAGGGGCTGAGAGGACCCGTGGCTGTGGCCTTTGAATCTCCAGAACCCACAGAGACAGTAACCCCAGTCTTGTGGGAAAAGCAGAGACCAGAGACTCTGTTGCAAGGAATAAAACAGATGGGTGAGTGACTGGGGGGGGGCACACCTGATCTGATGTTACTCTCCTCGGGTCACTGAAGGTGAGCCCACAGGATGGCATATCAGCACATACAGGTATTTCCACCCAACATACTATACCACACATACTACACCTACATACACATACTACATACATACACACATACTACACACACAAAGTAAATTATGGCTGAGTTTAATTTGTTCTCCACAAACTTATTAGCATTTACTTTCCCCTTCTGGGAACTCCCGCTTTCCCTGTTAAGTTTCATGTTTTCGTCCTGCTGGTTTGCGGTATCTTGTGTTCTAGGGCCTACTTTTTGTTGATTTAGTCCATGTTCATTATTCCCACCCAGTCTGCCATTCATTAGTTAACTATGGCTCTAGTGGCCATGTTTGAACAGATTTTTCTCTTTTAGTTTTTTTTTTTTTTTTTCCCCCTAGGTAGGGTCTCACTCCAGTCCAGGCTGACCTGAATCTCATTCGGTAGTTTCAGGCTGGATTCAAATTCAGGGCAATCCTCCTACCTCTGTTTCCTGAGTGCTGGGATTAAAGGTGGGCACCATCATGCCTGGTTGGAACAGGTATTTTAAATTTTGATATTGTCAGGTTTGGCACATTTATCATGGGGATTATGCTTTTGGTGTTTTATTTTTTATTTTTATTTTTTGTTTTTTTCATTTGTCAATTTTTCAAGGTAGGATCTCACTCTAGCCCAGGTTGACCTGGAATTCACTATGTAATCTCAGGGTGGCCTCGAACTCAGGGCAATCCTCCTCCCTTTGCCTCCCAAATGCAGGGATTAAAGGCGTGCCCCACCATGCCCGGCTTGGTGTTTTATTAATATAACCAGGGGCTGGGCAGACAACTGAGTGGTTAAAGGCACTTGCTTGCTAAGCCGTTTGTCCTGAGGTCAATTCCCTGCTAGCCATGTAAAAGCCAAACCAGACACAAAAAGTGATACATTTGTCCGGGCTTTATCTGCAGTTGCAAGAGACCCTGGATTTCCCATACGCTCACGTGCACACACACACACACACACACACACAATAAATAAAGGTATAGAAAAAAAGGTGAAATCCTTCCCATCGTAAGGTCAAAATGATGTCCTTTTTACATATTCTTCTATTGGCTGCCTAACATTTTTTCTTTCATATTTAGGTGTTTTAAAGTCATTTTTGGAATGTGTTTTCAATGAGAGCTACAATTTTGTCCATCTTCATCCAGCCTGCCAGTTACCCCAATAGCATGTACTAAATAATTCATTTCTTTCCCTTCAATGAGCTCTGATGCCTCCTTATCACAGCAGAAGCTCTTTCTGAGTTCCTTCCTTTACTCCATTGTCTATTGACTTAGTATTCTCATAGCTTTATAACAGTGTCTTTATAGAATGTCCAGATAGCTTGCTCATAAGTGTAAGGCATAAAGGTATAAATATATAACCAGGCAGATTTTATTTCTTCACTTTCTTCCTTTTCAAAACCGTCTTGGCTATTCTTGCAGCTTTATTTTTTCTTAAAAGAAAATATTAAAAAGATGAAATTTTTTTGGCCTTTAATAACATTCAAAGAATTCGTACTGGGGAGTTGGACATAAGTAGAGATACTCTTCGGTATGTCCTTGGCTTTATCTGTTCGGATCTTATTTCATTTAGAGTTTCCTCTGTATGGATCTTGTGCACATTTTAATTAACTCCTAGCTGTTCTAAGGCATGGAGGTGGGGCAGATGACTCGATGCTGAGTTTAGTTCTAATACATTTTTTCAGTAATTACTGTTGGCATAGTGGAGCCCCATCACTACCTTTAAAGCATTAACTTTATTGAGACAAAATTTTATTTTTAATTAATTACTTTATTTGAGAGGCAGAGGGGGGGCATACCAAGACCTTTGGCTGCTTCAAACAAACTCCAGATGCATGTGCCTTCTTGTGAATCTGGCTTATGTGGATCCTGGGGAATCAAACTACAGTCTTTTGGCTTTTCAGGCAAGTGTCTTAACCACTTAGCCATTTCTCCAGCCTGAGAGACAAAATTTTAAACAGTAATATATTCTCATTTTAATTGTGGCACTTAATAAGTTTTCACAAATTTACATACCCATGTAATCACTGCAAGCAAAATATGGAATGTTTCTATTCACTGCAAAAAGTTTCCTCATACTCCATTTTAATAAATTTCTGCATCTTCTACCCATCTAAGGGAAGCAACTGGCTTACTTTCCATCACTATAATTGCCTTTTTACAAATTTTGATTTTCAATTTTTTCAATGATAAATTGCTAAGTATTGATCTTATATTATGAAATATTATTAAATTAGTGTTTGTAGGCTGTGGTAGTTTGAATAAATGTCCCCCAATAGATTTAGGAGTTTTATTAAAGCTTCTTAGATTTCCAACTGCCTGGCTGGAGGAGATGTCACTGGGTGGATCTTAGGGTGCAGCCCTAAGGTGTGGTGGATTTGGAATCCCAGTCTAAAGATAATGCAAAGTGCCTGAGTTCCACCTGGAATTCCTAAGAACTCTTGTGTGTGCTGTGGCTTTGGGGTTTTTTGCCTTGTGGTTTCTCTCTTTCTCTTTGCGTGGACCTGAAAGCAGGCCAGCTTCTTCTGCCATAATGGAATTTCCCCTGGATCTGTAAGCCTCAAATAAATATCCTTTCGTCCATAACTGTGCCTGGTCTAGAAGTTCATCTCAGTGACCTGAAGCTGTCTACTACATAGGCTTTTTATTTTATATGTTGATAGTGATGCCATCTCATTTTCAATCTGTATGCCTCTTAATTAGTATTTGTTTGCTTGCTTGCTTGATTTGTTTTTAATACAAATTCTATGTAGCAGAGGCTTGCCTCAAACTGGAGACTTTCTTGCCTCGGCCTATATGCTAAGACTACAGGTACATACTACCATATCCAGCCTGTGTTTGTTTTGAAAATTTCCTTTTCTTGTCGTATTACATGTTCTGGGGTTTCCATTATAATACTGAACAGACATGGTGGGATTAAATATCTTTGCTTGTTTCTTAAAAAGAGAGAGGGAGAGAGAATGAGTGTGCCAGAGCCTCAGCTGCTGTGAATGAACTCCAGATGCATGCACCCCCTGTGCACATGTGTGGCATTACGCCCTTGTGTTACCATGTGTCTGGCTATGTGGGACCTGGAAATTCAAACAGGAGTTCTTAGGCTTTTCAGGCAAGCTCTTTAACCACTAAGCAATCTCTCCATCTCTCTAGCCCGGAAGTTTCTTTTTATTCCTAGTTTGTTGATAGTTATTATCATGAGTGACATTGAAATTCTGTATGTGTGGGAATGATCATGTGAAATTTCTTTCTTAGTGTGTCCTTGCTTTTTGTTTCATATTCAAGTAATTCCAGTTTCATCACACAAGCTGAAAATTATTCTTACTCTATTCTCTGAAAGAATTTGCTCAAGATTAAAGTTTTTTCTTCCTTAAATATTTGTTAGTTATAAACAGCTAGGCCATCTAAACTGGCACTTTTCTTTGTGGGAAATTGTTAAATTTTCTGATTCTTTTTCCTTTTAGACAGAGAAAAAGGTGAGAGAGAGAGAGAGAAATAATGGGTTGCCAGGGCTTCTAGCCACTGCAAATGAACTCCAGACACTTGTGCATCTGGCTTACATGGGTCCTGGGGAATTGAACATGGGTCCTTTGGTTTTGCAGTCAAGTGCTTTAACATCTAAGTCATCTCTCTAGCCCTTATTCTTAAAATCAAATGAAGAAAGCTTGATGGCTTGCATCTATAATCCCAAACCTTAGAAAGCTTAGAAAGTTCACTGTGAATTTGAGGACAGCCTAGGCTATAGAGTAGTTTGTTAAGTGTTGGTTACAGTGAAACCCTGTCTCAAAAAAAAAAAAAAAATCAATAAATAAACAAATGAGTAGCTGTACTTAAAAAAAATCAAATACAAGGAATTTGTGTTTGCTATTCTTCTTGAGTATTTTTATTTGACAAATAGGTTATTTTAGATTTTTTTTCATTTTATAGAGGTCGTTAAATTAATTGGCACAATACTGCTCACAATGTGCCCTTATTGCACTTTGAATATCCATAGGATCTATGGTTCCAATTATTAATGACTTCACTCTTTCTTCTTTCCTTCTTGCCAGTCTACTTAAAACTTTCATTGGTATTTTAAACAGCTTTGTTTCATTGTTTTTTTTTTTCCCCTCTCTTTTCATCTATTCATAGCCTCCCATTTTTATCTTAGTATGTTCATCTTCTGTGGTGGTTTTGAATGTGATGTCTCCATACCCTTAAGTGTTTGTGATTAAGTTTCCTAATGAGTCCCAACCTAGTAGAGCTTTGGGGAGGTGGAACCCTACTGGAGGAAGTGTGTCATCAGGGACGGACCTAGGGATGAGGCCAGCTCTGTGTGTGTGTGGGGGGGACAGCTCTTGCTGGCTGGTGCTGGCTGTTGTCTCTCTGCTATGGATGTGTGATGCAGTGAGCCAGCTTCTTCCACCATGATGAAGCTTCCCCTGGAATCTGTAAACCTGAAATAAACCCTTTCCTCCCATAAGTGCTTTGGTCAGGTGCTTTATCCCACAACAAGAAGGTAGCTGCAACATCCTCCTACTAGCTTTAGGCTTATTTTGTCTTATTTTTCTAGTTTCTTATAATATGTGATTAGGATTTAAAAGAATGTCTTCTTTCCTAAAAGGATCATTAGTGGTTAGAAATCGAGAGAAAGGGGAAGAAAGAGAGAGAGAGAGAATGGGCGCACCAGAGCCTCCAGCCACTGCAAACGAACTCCAGATGCATGCACCACCTTGTGAATCTGGCTAATGTGGGTCCTGGGGAATTGAACCTGGGTCCTTTAGCTTTTCAGGCAAATGCCTTAACCACTAAGCCATCCCTCCAGCCTTATAAATCATTCTTTAAACACTACTTTATCTACATTCTACAAATTTTAGCTTGTTGTGTTGATATTTTTATATATCTTATGATCCTCTCAACATTGTATTTATTTTTTAATTAATTAATTATTTATTTATTTATTTGAGAGAGAGAGAGAAAATGGTTGTGCCAGGGGCTCTAGCCACTGCAAATAAACTCCAGATGTGTGCACATTTTTTGATAAAGCCCAAGCACTTAAAGGAAAATATAAATACTCCGGTTCAATTCCCTAGGATCCACGTAATTTCCAGATCAACATTGGGGCATATGTTCCTGGAGTTTGTTTATCAAAAATGGAGGCCCTGGAGTTTATTTGCTCTTTTTCTAACTGCCTCTTTCTCTCTCTCTCTCTCTCTCTCTGTGTCAAATAAATAAATAAATAAAATAATATTTTTAAAAAATGACTTAAAGGTTTTTTTTTCTAATTGCACCATTTACATGATTTTCATATTTGTTTCTTTTAGTATTCTCTCTCTCTTCCCTTCTCACTCCTTGGTCATGGAACATATTTTTATGCTTCTTGGCATTTTAAATTTTCTTTATTGAATGCCAAGCATTGAGAATTTTGTTGAATGCTGTATGTTGTTGTTCTTCTGGAATGTTAGGCCTTCTGGCAGGCAGCTTAGTTATTTAGGCACATTGTTTGATCCTTTGGGGTACTTGTCTTTTAGAGCTTTTATTAGTTTGGACTCAGGGTTAACTTTGCTTGGGGCTAGTCTAATAGAATAGAGTAAGAGCTATCCAGTCATCCCAGTGGTCAGTACTTGATCTCAGCTCTGTAAGAACTCCTGAAGTTGTTGGCTTTCTAGGTCTCTGGCATTCTTTGCCTGGCCTCATAGTTTCAATCTATATGTGCACATTTTAATAAACAAAAGAAACTCTCAGAATTCCTTAAGATATTTTTGGTGTGTGTGGTGGGGGGGTACATGTGGGTGCATGCATGCCACAGCACAAGTGTAACGGTCAGGACAATTTTGGGTGTCTTTGCTTGCTTTCCACCTTGAGGGAGGGTTTCTCCTTGTGTGCTCCAAGGTAGCTGGCTTACAACCTTCTGGAAGATTCTCATGTTTCTACCTCCCCCCCCCCTTTTTTTTTTTTTTTTTTCGAGGTAGGGTGTCACTCTAGTCCAGGCTGACCTGGAATCCACTGTGTAGTCTCAGGGTGGCCTCAAACTCATGGTGATCCTCCTACCTCTGCCTCCCAAGTGCTGGGATTAAAGGCATGTGCCACCATGCCTGGCACTACCTCCCTTCTTGCCATAGGCCCACTGGGATTATAGTCACCCACTACAGCAGTTAGCTTTATGTGGGTTCCAGGGGTCTAAACTCAGGTCTTCACACCTGTGCAGCAAGCACTTGATCCACTGAGCATCTCCCCAGCCCCAGAATTCCTTCTTTACTACCTCACTCCTCTCTGTCCCTCACAAGTTCTATTCTCCTCACTCAGTCTCATCAAATTCCCATCTCTTTCTTCTTCTTCTTCTTCTTCTTCTTCTTCTTCTTCTTCTTCTTCTTCTTCTTCTTCTTCTTCTTCTTCTTCTTCTTCTTCTTCTTCTTCTTCTTCTTTTTTTTTTTTTGGAGAGAGACACAGAGACAGACAGAGGGAGGGAGAGGAAGACAAATAAGGATGGACGCGCCAGCAGCCTCTCAACTGCTGCGAACAAAATCCAGATGTGTGCGCCCCCTTGTGGTCAAGTGCTGCATTGCACCCTTGCGTCACTTTGCATCTGGCTAAACATGGGACCTGGAGATTGGAACCAGCGTTCTTAGGCTTAGGAGGCAGGCGCCTTAACTGCTAAGCCATCTCTCCAGCCCCATCTCTTTCTTCTTAACCCAAGTGATGTAGCCATATGCTAAATCATCCTCCTGTGCTATGTTCCAGAATGTTTCTCCAGGCCAAGGATGTGGGGCTTTACTTCTTCCAAGAGTCACAAGCTCATGTTGCCTGTTGTCCATCACCTGAAAACAGCTGTTTCATATAGTTCATGCTGTTTGCCTTGTGTCTGTCTTAAGATATTAAGTCTAGTCCCATTACATTGACATGACCATAGCAGAAGCCAGACATGAATCTGTTTCACTGTATGCAAATGATTCTCGAATCCGGCAGTCTGATGATCTCTTAGCAGTCTTGGGAGTTTTTCCAATAGATTTTTTTGGATCCACCATGAAAATGATCATTAGCATTTTGGAAAATAGATACATTTTCTTCTTATGTTTTCAGTATCTACATTTTGTTTCTTATATTGTGGTTTTGGACAGGATACTCATGCTAGATTTCTTAGTAAGTGGATAGCATATAGTTTTGCCTTATTGGCATTGTTAATGGAATCATCTAAATTTTTCATTCAAGGTTAATTTTTGCCAAAGTGTTTGCTATCTAGCATTTATTAAGCTAACAAAACCTTTTAATGGTACATTTATCTAGGTTAAAAAGTCACCTTAGGGCTAGAGAGATGGCTTAGCAGATAAGGCACTTGCCTGCAAAGCCTAAGGACTCATGTTTGACTCCCCAGATCCCATGTAATCCAGACACACAAGATGATGTAGGCATGAGGTTGTGGATGTGCATAAGGTGGTGCATGCACCTGGAGTTCGATTACAGTGTCTGTAGGCCCTGATGCATCAATTCTCTGTGTGCGTGTGTCTCTCTGTCATAAAAGAAACATCATGCTAAGGCTGGAGAGATGGCTCAGCAGTTAAGGTGCTTGCTTGCAAAGTCTAAGGACCTAGAATCCATTCCCTAGTACCCATGTGAAAGCCAGATACACAAGTTTTGCATACATCTGGAGTTCATTTGCAGAGGCTAGAGGCCCTGGTGTATCCATTCTGTTCTCCCTTCTCTCTCTCCCTCTCTTTGCCTTTCTCTTAAATAAATAAATAGATAAATAAATAAATAAAACATTTAAAGATCATCCTAACTCTCTATATAATTTTTCTTCCTTAGTACATTAGTATGTTGAATTACAATCATTTCCTGGGGTTAAGCCATCCTTGTACTATGAAATAAACTCCAGTTTGTCATTATTGTTTCACACTAATGAGACCCAAGATATTGTATTTTTTTCTTCTCATAATTTTGCTCTTCAATCATATTCCTGTCATGAAATATATTAGATCATTTTTCCTCTATCTGAATTCTGAAACCATAGGTAAGAATTATCTATAACTTGATCTTTTAATAGTACTTATTTCTAAAACTGACTAATGCTAGAGCTTAGAGTAGAGCTCTACTTGATCAGTGTATCTGTGGTAGTTTGAATAAATGTCCCCCAGTTAGATTCATGAGTTTTATTAAAGCTTCTTAAATCTCTAGTCATCTGGCTGGAGGAGGTGTCACTGTGGACAAACCCTAGGGTCCAGCCCTAAGGTGTGTTTGGGGAATTCTAGCCTAAGATATACAAAGTCCTTGAGCTTCACCTAGAGTTCCTGGAGTGTGCTTGCCTGTGCTGGTGGTGGTTGCCTTTGGCTTTTCTCTCTCAGTGCTTGGTTCTTTGAAGGGAGACCAACTTCTGCCATTATGGAACTTCCCCTGGATCTGTAAGCTTCAAATAAATCTCCTCTTCCTCCCATAAACTGGGTCTGGTCTGGAGGTTCATCCCAGTGACATGAGGCTGTCTGCTACAGAATTGGTACCAGGAGTGGGCTAGTGTTGCTGTGTGATCAATCCGACCACATGGATTTTGGTCTTTTGGAACTTGTGTGCTGGAGGAATGGGAAACTTGGTGCTTGCAACTGAAGATGCCTTCTGGAGCAGTAAGCCAAGTATTATGGACTATTCTGATGAGAGTTTGAAAATGCTAAGTGCAGAGAGAACTGTATTTGGAGGCTTCACTTATGAACTTCCAAAGGAGAAGGAAAGACTACAGAAAACCTTGTTGGAACTGGGCTACTGGAATAAGTGCTAACTGCATTCTTCTGCCCCTGCCCAGAGAGTTTAATTAAGGTTAAATTTGTAATGGACTGACATGCTTGGCTAAAGATACAAGATTTAAAATTGGAAAAACTCAAACAAGGTTAAAATTAATGTCACAGAGACTGATTGCTGAAGCTGCTATTTTCAAACGCATTAACAATCTTAAGAAAGAGGGTCCAACTGCTTTACATTAAAACAATGGAGAGAATGTCTGAGGTGATCTTACCCCAGAAAGACTGAATGGTAGGAATGCACTCTTTTGAAAGGAGATCTGAAAAGAAGAAACTGCTCTTCAAGTTCACAATTTATTTTGTCCCTGAACTGAGAATATTGCTATGTCCTACATACCTGGTATTGGTTTAAAAACATAAAAGAATACATGGAGTGAATGAAGCACACATGGTTCTAGGAGCCACTGCTGAGATGCAGCATGAAACAGGCCTTGATGACCTTGATAGACTGGCAAAGCCATTGAAAAATGGACCATGGTTTACATGGAGACCTGAAGATATTTTGCATATACCAGGACTGTGCAAAGGCTACCATGGAGGCTGTTGGATAAGGATGGAAGCTTTCCCTGGCTGTTCAGCCCAGCTGGATGGGCAGATTTGGCAAATCAGAGACTGTCAATCACTGGTTATGATATTGGACTTAAGCTTAGATGTTTGATGGTTGTTGCGTTTGCATTGTTCCAGTATCTCCTTGTTATGCCTTATAGCAGTTGGAAATGTTGACTTTGTACCTTTACATGTAGAAAGTATATAACCTGTTTTGATTGTACAGAATTCACAGCCAACAGGCTATCTTAAATCTCAGATGAGACTTGGGACTTTGGAACTACCTTAAGTTAGTAAAGACTGTGGGGACTTTTGAATTTGGACTGAATACAATTTACAATGTGAGATGATTATCAATCTACTGGGGCCATGGGCGGAATGTGGTAGTTTGAATAGATGTCCCCCAATAGATTCAGGAGTTTTATTAATGCTTCTTAGATCTCTAGCCATCTGGCTGGAGGAGGTGTCACTGCGGGCAGACTCTAGGGTCCAACCTTAAGGTGTGTTTGGGGAATTCCAGCCTAAGATATACAAAGTGCTTGAGCTTTGCCTGGGGTTCCTGAAGTGTACTTGCCTGTGCTAGTAGTTGTGCTTTTAGCCTTTCTCCCTCTCTCTGCTTGGTCCTGTGAAAGGGGTCCAACTTCTTCTGTCATTATGGAACTTCCTATGGATCTGTAAGTTTCAAATAAATTTCCTCTTCCTCCCATAAACTGTTTCTGGTCTGGAGGTTCATCCCAGTGACATGAGGCTGTCTGCTACGGTACCTATTACCTTGTCCATGTTATACTCATGACCACACTGCATGCACTACCTCTCCGTTAGTCACTTAGGAGCTGTTTTGGTTATCAGATCCATCATTACCCTATCATAGTGCTTGGGTTCAAGTGACACTTAATCTACTTACTAATGACCCCAAAACTGAAAGTCTAGTGATACTGAAAGTTTAGATATCTTGAAGAAAAGACATATAGCACTTCCTTTAAAAGAAAGATTTAATAAAAGGAAAAATGCATATCCTATGCTTTGTTTGCTAAGAATGAATTGGGCTGGAGAGATGTCTTAGTGGCTAAGGCATTTGCCTCTGACGCCTAAGGACCCATGTTCGATCTTTCTCCAGATCCCACATAAGCCAGATGCACAAAGGTGAGGCAAGTGCAAGATCGCACATGCCCAGTAGGTGGCACAAGCATCTGGAGTTCGAGCCCAGTGGCTGAGGTCCTGGCACGCCAATTCTGTCTCCCTCCCTCCCCCCCCACATGCACTCTTGCATTTGCTTTCACTCTCTCTAAAAAATTGTTTAAAAAGAATAAATCTTCCATCTAAAAAGAGTGAACCAAAACAAATTTCAAGCTAAGTTTGCTATCACATCCCAGACTGCAAAAGTTCTGGCCACATAACTAATGGTGACATAAGGAGGAAAAAGGCATAAGGTTTTGTGAGTGGGAGATGTGAGTGGAAAACATGTTCCCATCGCTGGCAATGTGTTTCACCAAAAAGCTCAAAGTCTGTGTGTAGGTTTCAATAAGAGATTGCCAGCAACCAACAACCTCAAGTCATTTGTTGCAGTTGAAGAATGGTTTAAAGATGCTGGAATGGTTAGGGATTGTATCATCTGTGGTTCCAGGGATCAGGTATCCATTCTGGGTCTTGGAGCACATCCCTTGTGGATAAGGGGGTACTCTGTTTTCTAATCTCTTTCTGCAATAGATATTTATCTGTTTTCATTGTGTAAGGCATTATCTGTTATCTATATCCTCTCTCCCTTTTGTTAAACTCAAAAATTGTAAAGCCCACTGCTGCAGAGATTTATTGCAAAATAAAAGTATTAAACAATAAAAGAAATAAATTTGTACCAAACAGCACTACTCAAGGTAAGAGCATTCAAACTCCAGAAGTACTATTCAACCTGTTTCCTACATTTTCACATACTTTTAAAATTTGTTGACAGTTTCTATAAATGTATATAATGTTATTATTATATAATATATTTTAATATTATAGTATATTAATATATATTGTATATTATACATAATATATTATGTTATACATATACAATATGTAATATATTATATAATATGTTATCATATAAAATTATTTTGATCATAATTCTCTTCCATTACTTTCCCTAGATACCCTTTCCTAGTACCTTCTCTCGAACTTTCTTCCTGTCCTCTTTCCACTGAACCCCTTCTTCCACCATTCTCTCTTCTACTCTGATATGTCTTTTCTCATTTTCTTCTTGACTGTGGATGTGACCCACTAACTTTCATTAGGGCTGCCTCCCTGGGCATAGGCAGGTCCTACCAGTGGCTACACCACTGCAGGACATATCTCCCACGACCTTAGCCACCACTGAGGGCCTCAAAGAGGGATATGGGCCTCATGCTCTCCTCCATCATCCATGATGCAATGTTGATGGGCCCAGTATTGTGTGGCCTTGTGCACGTTTCTACAGTCACTGTGAGGTCATACTTGTGGATGCCTGGATGATGACATTCCACAGCACTCCTCCCCATCTTCTGGCTCTTACATTCTTTGCACATTGTCTTCTGCATTGCTCTTAAAAAGCATGTTTTCGGGCTGGAGAGATGGCTTAGCAATTAAGGCGCCTGCCTGCTAAGCCTGAGAACGCCGGTTCCAATCTCCAGGTCCCACATTTAGCCAGAAGCAAAAGTAACACAAGGGCACAATGCCACACTTGCCCACAAGGGGGCGCACACATCTGGAGTTCATTCACAGCAGCTGAGAGGCTGCTGGTGCACCCATTCTCTATCTGCCTTCCTCTCCCTCTCTGTCTCTCTCTGTGTCTCTCTCCAAAAAAAAAAAAAAGGCACGTTTTCATGAAAGATCCTGATCCTGGTTCAAGAACTGTTTAGTATCTCAGGAGAAGTGGTAGATGCATGAACCTGAATGCAGGATAACATTGCATGGGGCTGAGCATACACACACACACACATGCACATAACAAGTAAAACTGGGAAATTTTAAATCAAATCAAATATCAGATCAATGTCAATATCCTGGTTAAGATGCTGCATTAGTTTTGCAAAAATGTTACCACTGGGGAAACTAGGTTAAGAGTGTACTGGGACTTTCTATGTATTTCTTATCTCCTCTCTGTGAGCAGTTAATTTCTTACCTTGAAGCATTGTGCTGGGCTTTTTGGTTGCAAGCTATCCTCTTTTCACAAGTAGCCTCAAGCAACAATTAATCCTGCATGTAATTTCCGAATCAAATGGTGGCTTTGGGTGAGAACTGTGGGAGTAGTTTGGAAGCAGATGTAGCCTGAGGTGAAGTCACTGCCTGTTTTTGAGTGGAGTCAGGGATGGGCTTGGGGCGGGGGGAGAAGAGAAAATGCATATAGCCTGGTGTATGAGCTAGAGCTTAACCTAAGAGTCCCTATCTCCCCTTCCCCAGATGTCCATGCCTAATCCTGGGAATCTCCAAACATGGCACCTTACATGTCAAAGGGGGGCTCGGTAGACATGCTTGAGGTTAAAGACCCCGAGATAGGGACATGATCTGGGGTTGCCTGGGTGAGTGTGCTGTAATCACACCAAAGTGCCAGTTTTCTCCTGCTTGTCCTTAGGGAAAAGGGACTCCAAGGATTGTCACAGAAGTGCCATGTGCTGGCTTTGGAGGAAGAAGACGGAATCCAGGAGCCAAGGAATAGAGATGGCAGCCAAAGCTGGGAAAGGCCAGGGAACAGCTTCTTCCCTGGAGCCTCTGGAATGACCCAGCCCTGCTCAGGGAGGCTCAAGTCTTGGAAGACACTAGATGTGTGTTATCTAAAGCTCCTAAGTCAGTGGTAATTTGTCACTGCAGCATAGACTGCAGAGCCCAGCTCAGGCTGTCTTTTATTCAGCCTGACTTTTTGCCCCACCTCTGAACTCCAGTGAGCTTCCTCTGGAGCCTTCCATCAGAACAATGGGACTGGATTCAGCTTTCATCATTCAAAACGTTTTTGGCCTTGGAGTTGGGACAAGTAGAAGCGGTTTAACAACTGAAGACATTGAATGTGTACCTCGGCCCCCAACCTGCTGCAGGGGCAAGTATGAGCAGGACGCTTCCCTCAGATATTCCGGGGGTGGGGGGAGCGGACAATGGCCCTGTCTCCCAGCCTTCTTGCTAAACCACCACAGGCCAACCTCCACTTAGCCAGCTGAGAGGATTCTGCTCTGAGTTTATATTACAAACTCCAGTTGCGTGTTGGTACAATGCAAGGCTCATTGCTCATGGGAACCATTGACTGACTGACTGACTGACTGACGGATGGATGGATGGATGGATGGATGGATTGATTTTTGAGACAAGGGCTCCCTGTGTAATCCAGATTGGCCTGGAACTCACTAACTAAACCGTGCTGGCCTCAACCTCATTATCCTCCTGGCTCAGCCTCCCTATGCAGGTGGGAGTCACCAAACCTAGACCTTTAAGCTGGTATGATCCCAGGCATCACCCCAGACTTGTTCAGTCCAAGTCTCTTCAAGGCCCTAAAAGCTATCCTTTATCAAAAGAGCACTAGGATATTTGGGAATGGAGGATTTTGCCTGGATTCATCCAATGACCATAGTATTTCTATACCATTGACGTTAAGTCATTGTTGGGGTTGGAATATGCCCCTCACAAGCATTTATGTTTGAGCACTTGCTCCCTAGCTGGTATCACTTTTTGGAAGGGTAGTGGAACCTTTAGGACGTGGAGCCTTGGTGGAGGAAGTGCATCACTGTGGGAGGGCCTTGAGTTTTAAAGCACAGACATAACTTCCTGTTGTCCCTCCCTCCCACCTCTCTCTCTCTCTCTGGCTATAGATGCAATGTGACCAGCAGGCTCCCTGCTCCCGGCTCCTGCTGCTGTAACAACAACAACAACAACAACAAAAGACCCACCCAAAACCAAAACAAACAAACAAAACCCTTTCTTCCTTAAGCAGCTTCTTGTTATGTATTTGGTCACAGCAATGAGCAAAATAACTAATGCAGCCACTAATCTCCCTGAGCCTAACTTCTCATTTACAACCTGACAGTGTGGAACGAAGTGATGCCCGGATGCCATAACTAGTGGTCATTCAGCTACAATTGTATCTTTCTTTCTTTTTTATTATTTAAGGAATACTCTCATCCAACCAATAGAAAAGGTGTCTTTCATATTTAATGCAGAGTGTTATCACTGTACAGATGAAAAAAAAATAAGTTTAACCTTTCTACACCAATAAGGCTGTTGATTTTGATACAGTGCCAACTCAACATGGTAGACTAATACACTTGTTTTCCATAGTTGGAAACACAGCCAGTTTCCAGAAATTCAAACTTCAAATCACTTGTATGTGATCACACACACACACACACACACACACACACACACACACACACATATATACTCATTCTAAGGATTTTATCCAATCCCAGGGCCACTGCAGTGCACATCTTTCTCTGTAGAAGGCTGACATTATAGAAAGAGATACCTGGGATAATCTAAATGGAAACTGTAGAAAAGCCCAATCGTTTTTAAAATATGTAAATAAATTTTAGTTCATAAAAAGTTAAAATAAAGCCAATTGTTTTTGCCCATTTTGATGAACATTGCAAATGGAAACCACATACCAAAAGCATGCACTCCATCCTTGCCCTGGAGTCAAGTGGGTGGGACAGGGATGGAGGTGCTTTTCAGAAGATGCATCTCCTCTGCCTGTTTCCTTTGGTTGCTATGAGAAGTCTATTTGGATCTTTTCCTACAAACCGCTTCGTATTTATTGTGACTAAGCAGTTCTTCCTCTCCCTCCCACCTGAGAATGAACTCTTAGCAAGCCCAGGCTTCTGAGACAATGCCAACATGTTAACAGAAAATGAAATCCAGAGAAGGGGAGTAACAGTTCAAAGTCACTCATCTGAACTATACCCACTGTATCAGTCAGCACAGGTTAAGCTGAGCTACAGTAACAAACAGCCCCCAAATCACTGTGACAAGCTTCATTTTTCACTCATTCTCCATGTAGTCACTGAGGTAATGGAGCGGCCATCCTTTCAACTAATGTGCTCAATGTAGCAGAAGAAAGAAAAGCACTTTGGAAGTCTAACCTTCTAGTCTGAAGGGAGTCCAGGTCACTTCTGCTCACACTCATTGGTCAGAACTAGTCACCAAGCTGAGGTAAACACAGGGACAGGAACTGAAACAGCTGCTCATCTGGAGCACTCTCTCTTGTTACACCTGCCCTTTGGGCCTCAGCCCCTCCAGTGGGGATTCATTTCTGGCTTATAGTTTTGGGGGCAAATTCCCTCATGACATGGCAAACATGGCAAGAGCAGACAGCCGAGTGTCAAGTCTCCATGCATCAGCAGGGAGGAGGGCATGCAAGACTGCATTGTGACACCCCCAAGGCCCACGCCCAGTGACACACCTCCCCAGAAAAGTTATACCTCCCAAAGGCTCCACCAGCTGGGGATTAACTATTAGACTTTTGTTAAAGTTTTTTTTAAACTTTATTGATTTATTATTTTATTTATTTTAGAGAGAGAAAGAGAATGGGTGCCCCAGGGTCTTTAGCCACTGCAAACAGATTCCAGATGCATGTGCCATCTTGTGCAACTGGCTTACATGGGTTCTGGGGAATTGAACCTGGATCCTTTGGCTTCATAGGCAAGTGCCTTAACTGCTCAGCCATCTCTCCAGCCCAAGTATGAGTCTTAATCACAGACACATGAGTGTATGGGGGACATTTTACATTCAAACCCACCACAGCCTCTTTCATGTCATTTCCCATACAAAGCTGACCATGTCCCCATAGACTGCTTTCCTGAAAGTTCTATTTGTGTTGCTCTTGCCTGGAGATATGAGGAAAGGAGAAATGCAGATTGTGTTTTTGAACTACAGAGCTAGCAGCAGGAAGCCCAAGTCCCAACCACAGACTGAGAAAGCCTGCTGGGAAAGGTAGCACTCAGAAGTGGGCTGTGTGCTTCAGCTTTTCCTATCTAAGTGATGCAGCCCCAGCAGGCCTGGGGCTGTGGTTCAAGAGTGTTTCCTAATTCCACATCTAGAATCTGCTTCTTTCTTCTCAGAGTGCACCCTACATGGGGAAGGCAGCCTGCCTTTGACTCCAGGGTGGAAACTCAGGGACCAGGCTATTGTGAGGTCTCTCCCTCTCTCTCTCTCTCTTTCTTTTTGCTCTCTTTTCTGTATTACAAACTTGTGGCATGATTCTCAATCTGATTGTCTCATGGGGTAAGCAAGCAAGTATAGGGACACACTTTCCCCTGCCCTTCATCTTTTGGGCTGCTGGCTGTAGTGGTGCCAAGCTGCCATGCCCATAAGCAGAGTGCTGCCACTTGCGCCTCTGTATCCATGTTTCTGAACTTCTAATGCTCTCGCTGTTGATTTGGGGTTCCGCAGTTGCCCACGTGCTAACCCTTTTCTTGCATGGACAGAGAACTTTAGGAGACCAGATTGACATCTGCTATGTCCAGCCCAACCCAGAGCCCAGGAAAGACTCGGCTCAGCATGAACTCCTAAGCAGTGTCTGATGATCCAGGGTTGTCAACAGTTGGGGGGTGAGTTTCCTTTCTGGCTCAATGTACCTTCGTCGTCTTCTTCTTTTTTATTTTAAGGTGGTCCTCATGAATACTCAGTCTGGTGCAACACTGCAATGGTCCGACATCTTCATTGCAAAGGTGGGAACAGGCCCAGAACAGTGAAGGGACATTTGCCAGGGCATGACAAGGTGGTGGCTTTCACCTCTGTAGTTCATCACGGCCTGAGTGGAGTTCCATCTCTGTACCTCTGATACCAAACACCAGGCCTGGACTAATGAGTACTACTTCTGAATGTCCCTGCTGTCTTATTAAAATTTAATTTAGCAATTATAATGTGACGACATTGTAAATACCATTTAATTCTCAAAACTACCCCTTGTGGTCATAACTATAACATGTGTTCTCCTATGTTGTAGTGCAGGCCACAGAGGCACAGAGAGGTTAAGTAATTTCCCCAACGATCACAAAGCTGCCAAGCAGTGGTACAGAGTCTCAAACGTGGGCCATCTAGCTAGAGGGAGGGTCTTAGTGTGGTACTCCACTCTACTGGGTCTCTTCATTCTTCAGTTTATAGTTCTCTTCCATGTTCAAAAGGCCCCAGTAGGACCCAGCCTCCTTTTTTTCTCTTTTCCCCCTTCCTTCCTTGCTTCCTTGCTTCCTTCCTTCCTTCCTTCCTTCCTTCCTTCCTTCCTTCCTTCCTTCCTTCCTTGCTTTCTTCTCTTCCCTTTTCTTTTCTTTCTTCTTTTATTGTAGCATGATAGGCATTGTATCTGTAACACTCCCATCCCTGCTTATATATATATTTAATTAATTAATTAATTAATTTGAGAGAGAAAGAGGCTAGAGAGAGAGAGAGAGAATGGGTGCTCCAGGGCCTGCAGCCACTGCAAACGAACTCCAGATGCATGCGCCTCCTTGTGCATCTGGAGAATCAAACTGGGATCCCTTGGCTTTGTAGGCAAAAGCCTTAACCGCTAAGCCATCTCTCCAGCCCCGCTGCTTGTTTTTTGAAACAGACTCTTACTGTCTAGTCCAGGCTGGCTTCAAACACATGGTAATCCTCCTGCCTCAGTCTCTGAGTACTGGGATTATAGGCATGAACACTTGGCTTTCCAGTGGTTTTTTTTTTTTTTTTTCTGACAAAGCTTACCATCTTGTATCCCACCCTCTCCATTCAGGACCTTGATCTCCACGGATCTGATAACTTCCAGGAGATCATTACTTTCACCTATACAGTTTTCCCCAAGGCTGGCCCACAGCGGCCTCTGCGTCCAGGGTCCATGCATGTGGGCAGGCGGGCACAGGCTTGGTGAGCAGCAATGCAAATGTCTCCCACCTATGTAACCCTATTAGGAAACATTTTTCCTCCGAGAACCATTCACAGCACGCTGTCTGGGCTTTGTTGATTTAGAACAATGCAGGCTTGTGGCTGAGAAATGGCAAGCATTCTGTTGTCACAATGCACTCACCATGGACATCATTAAGTGACTAATTTGTCTAGAAGTCCAGTGTTGCAGTCACCCTCGCATTGCTGGAAGAAATCACCTGACCAAGATCAGTTTTGGGGAGAAGAAAAGGATTTAATTTGGCTACAGACTCGAGAGAAGCTTCACATTGGCAGGGGAAAATGATGGCATAAGCAGAAGGGGGAACATCACCTCCTGGCCAGGAACAGGAGAGTATGCCAAGCTTTGGCATGGGGAAACTGGCTATAACACCCATAAGCCCGCCCTCAACTATACACTGCCTCCAGGAGGCTTTAATTTTCAATTGCCATCAGCTGGGGAGACTAGCATTCAGCATACTTAAGTTTATGGGAGACACCTGAATCAAACCACCACATCCAGGAACCATGTACTTGGCTCCCCCATTAACAAGCCCTTTTAGCTTGGCTCAGTCCTTCACTGGGAACGTTTGCCAGTTTGTGAACAAGGCTCTCAGAAGCTGAGGGTGAAAACCACGTCCACTCCTGAATTCCTGGACTGTCTCACAGTGGCTCCAAAGACAAGCCACTCTGGAAGACAAAGATGGTAGGGATATGTCTGGCCTGAATCCTGAGCTGGGCCTAAGAGGGTGCTCTGTTCGTGGGGGCTCAGTGCTCTGTCCTAGGCAAAAGCTTCGAAACGTTTAAAAGAGTACTCAGGTTGCTTTCAGAAACATACTTACAAGTTCCCAGATTATATCTCAATTTATGTTCCAAACATAAATTTGCCTTCACTCTGATACTATCCAGCTATGAGACGATGAGGGGGGAAAAAAAAGAGAAAGGGGACTTAAGATTGCTGGAGAAGCTGACCAGCTGGCTTGTGAGTACTTTGCTCTGGCCTGAAGGTGCCACAAGATGGCAGCATTTCTGAATGTTCTAGTTAGGCCTACCTCCAACCCTGTGGGTGCCTTGGCCTGGTATAGGAAGCAATTCTTCTCTGATCAGGAGGGTTAAGAGTACTGACCCCCTGCTGGGTGTGGTGGTGCACGCTTTTAATCCCAGCATTCAGGAGGCAGAGATGGGTGGATCACTGTGAGTTCGAGGCCACCCTGAGACTACATAGTGAATTCTAGGTCACCCTGGGCCACAGAGCAAAAAACCAAAAAAAAAAAAAAAAAAGAAAAAAATACTGACCCTTTGAGGCTGGAGAGATGGCTTAGTGGTTAAGACGCTTGCCTGAGAAGCCTAAGGACCCAGGTTTGATTCCCTAGTACCCATTTAAGCCATATGCACAAGGTGGCGCATGTGTCTGAAGTTCATTTATAGTGGCTAGAGGCCCTGAATGCCCATTCTCCCTGTCTCTCTTTTTGCCTGTTTCCCTCTGTCTCTCTCAAACAAATAAAATTAATAAAATATTTTTTAAAAGAGGCCTGGAGAGATGGCTTAGCGGTTAAGCGCTTGCCTGTGAAGCCTAAGGACCCCAGTTCAAGGCTTGATTCCCCAGGACCCATGTAAGCCAGATGCACAAGGTGGCCCAGGCATCTGGAGTTCATTTGCAGTAGCTGGAAGCCCTGGAATGCCCATTCTCTATCTATCTTCCTCTTTCTCTCTCTGTCTGTTGCTTTCAAAAAAAAAATATTTTTATAAAAGTTCTGACTCAGGATGCTCTGATGTTCAGGCAGCACAGAGAGGCTGAATCTCTGTGGCCCACATTCAGCTGGTTCAACCAAATCAGCCAGGAATCCAGTGTTTGTTGGCCAGTAGCCCCTTGGCTGTTGGGCTGGATTGACGATGATTTTTGGAGCAGTATGGTAACTAGGCATATTGTATGAGGCCAAAGAACTTGGAAGTGCTTTCGAAAGCACACGCCACTAGCTTGGTCCATGTACTGTGTCAGATTTCTATTCTGCATGGCTGGCACCAAGGCCCTCAGTCGGGCACCCCTCACCCCCAATATCAGCACCAGACATAATAAGCCATTTTTACTATGAAAACCTTCCTTGGTATCTGACTTAAGAGGTCCCATTCATTTATTCACTTGTCAATAACCATTCACTCCAGCACTTTCTGAGCCAGGTGTCCTGAGGAACCAAGAATGACTATTCTTCCATCATGGAGCCTGTGTCTAGTATGTGAGGCTATGAGAAAATTCATGGATCACCATTACAAAAAGAGTCTTACAGAAGGTATGGCCAGGACTCTAGAAGGCTCCATTACTGATTGCTGGGTGACCTTGGGCAAGTAATACATCTGGAAGACTCTGTGTTTCGTCTCTGAGACTTTGCATGTCGTGTTTGCAGAAATTAAAGAATAACCCCATGCTACAACATCTGTCTTATTAGGGATGTCGAATGAGAGCTTCGTGTTTTCATTACTGCTGTGCACACCCCTACCACCAGGAGGTGCTGTTGACATACCTCACACACACCCCTGATTAATGCAGCCCTAACTTAACTCTGAGCCTCGATTTCCTCATTTGTTGACAGGAACAATTCATTCTGGTATCATCACGGGTCTGTGGAACTGTTGTGAGAATGAAATAAAGTATGGAAAGAGCCCTGAGCTCTGTACCTGGTGCCTGACATTCAATTTAGATGCTCCAGGTGTCCAAGCTGAACAAGAAGATTTGAACTTGGAATTAGAGTTGTCACCAGGGCCCGGTATGCCTATTACATTATGTGTTTGGCCAATTAATGGCCAACTTTTATCTAGGAAATTCCTCTGCTTCCCACTTCCTGGAGGACTTTCTGGTGTGCCCGAACCAGCCTAGTGTCAATGAATCTTTTTGCTCTCTCTTGAACATCAATGGCCTGACAAGTGCTCAGCTCTGTATCAAAGAACAAGGGTCTGTCCAACCAGCTGGGCAGGGAGATCGGCAGAGAATCAATGGGGAGAAGGGAAGGAGATACGGAGGTCACATCTGCACTGTGTGGACTTTTGTGGTGGCAGCTCCTGGACCTGCTAAATGTTATGTCATGTAAGTCTCAGGAGGACAGCCCTAATACATGAGCCCTGTATTTTGGCACCCCTATTTTACAGAATAGAAAATGAAGTGTAGGGCTGGAGAGATGGCTTAGCAGTTAAAGCACTTGCCTGCAAAGCCTAAGGACCCATTTTCAATCTGTCTCCAGATCCCAAACACACAAAGGTGAGTCAAGTGCAAGGTCTCACATGCCCAATAGGTGGCACAAGTGTCTGGAGTTCAACTGCAGTAATGGAGCTCCTGGCATGCCAATGCCCTCCCTCTCTCTCTTTCTTTCTCTCTCTCTCTCTAAAATAAAAAAAATAAAAAATTTTAAAAGTTTTTTAAAAAAGAAAAAATGAGGTCCAAAGTCACCCCAGAAAATACATGATGGAACTTGGGTCAGTCTGACTCCAGAACCTGAGGACTTTTCATAGCACAAAGCTATCTTTGTTGTTGTTTGCTGTCGTTGTTGTTGTTTCAAGGTAGGGTCTCACTCCAGCCCAGGCTAACCTTGAATTCACTATGTAGTCTCAGGGTGTCCTCGAACTCACAGTGATCCACCTGCTTCTCCTCCTAAGTGCAAGGATTAAAGGTGTGCGCCACCACGCTTGGATGCACAAAGCTATCTTGAATGGCTTGATAGACCCAACTAGAATGCTACAGTTTAACTTGTCTCCAGGCTGACGAAAGGCACTTAAGTGTCCCTGTCCTCAGTTTTCTGGTTTGAATGAGACCTGCTCCATTACCATCCCTGGGGATGGACACACGACCAGGGCTGACCCATTGTGGACCTCACACCTGTCGTGAGTGCTTGGAGGAGGTGGGTGTGTCTCACCTACACCAGAAAAGAATCAGTCCTGAGGTTGGGTTGGAACTTGAGATTGACACATCCTCTTTCTCCCAAGGTGTCTAAGCTGCTGCTGTTCAGTCTGGAATTACTGGTGGCCATGCTATCTCCCAACAGGCAAACTGGAGGCTAGAGGGAAGCAAAGAGAAGCAAAGGTGAGACAAAGATCCCCGGGACATCTTCAGCACCACTGGAATTGACCATGGACTTTCCATTGTTTGAGCATTGTTATGCATTTTGCGGGAGTGTGTGCAAGGCTTTGTGGAGCTTCTGCCTCTTAGATCTGCAAGCACAGAAGACAGAAACAGTTTCCAAACAGACCAGTAACTCAAGTGCTGAAAACACAATGAACGTTTCGATTGAAATTTACCTGACTCTTTGTATCACTCTTTATTATATATATATATATATATATATATATTTTTTTTTTTTTTTTTATATATTTTTTTATTTATTTATTTTTTTGGTTTTCCAAGGTAGGGTCTCACTCTAGTCCAGGTTGACCTGAAGTTCACTATGTAGTCTCAGGCTGGCCTTGAACTCACGGTGATCCTCCTACCTCTGCCTTCCGAGTGCTGGGATTAAAGGCATGAGCCAGAGCCACCACGCCCGGCTGCTCTATCACTCTTTATTGTTCTATGCAATAGAGATTAAACATATAAGTGAAATTGTGCTATGCCTAGGCTCTATCATGCAAACAGAGGCCCATGCCCACATGTTATTCATTAACAACATTATCCAACAACTCCCAGAATCTGGCTGCTCTGGAGTTGGAACAGTTCATGTTTGAATTCTAGCTCTCTAGTTAGCTTGGACTACTTACCAAGACCCAGAAGAGTCAGAGCCCTCCCTCACCTTCCTGACCCGCAATAGGATGATGTCGAGGTACCCTCACATTGCTGGGATGAAACACCCGACCAAAAGCACCCGATGGGAGGAAAGTATTTTTAGTTGTCCCACAATCTCAAGGGGAAGCTCCTTTAGGGCAAGGGGACAGTGTGGCATGAGCAAGAGCCGGCCATCACCTCTGCCACAGCAGGTGGAAACAAGAGCGGAAGAGTGAGCCAAGTTCTGTCAAGAGAGAGCTGGCTATAACCCTGCTAAGCCCGCCCCCAATGACACACCTCCTCCAGCAGGGCTCCGCCTTCCAAATTACCATCAGCTGGGGATCAAGCATTCAAGTACTTGAATTCACGGGGGTTGGAGGACGGGACCCCTAATTCAAACCACTGTTGCATGCTAGTCATTAAGGAGGGTTATCTGAAATAACAAGTATCCAGCTGTACTCACATGTCTAGAAGGCAGGAACTGAGAGGCCGAAAGATGAATTCACCTGTTCAGTGTCAGCCAACTGGTCAGCAACAGAGCCTGGGGTTGAACCAAGGCCTGTGTTCTTCCTGGTCCTCATGTCTGCCTTCTTTGGAGGCTCAGAGAGGTTCAGAAGCTTGCTCAAGGTTTCGCTTCTTAAAGAAAGCATACAAAGTGTCAGTTTTTGGTCTCAGAATGTAGTAGGTCTCAGCAGATGTTACGGAGAAGAACAAAGAGAAAGAAGGTTCCTAGGTAGATGGCTGGATGTCAGGGCAGGAGCACTCGTGCAGTGGTGGGGACTTGGGGTTCAATATGTGAATGTAAACAAGACACCCACTTGTTTGGAAGCATCTCTGTTGTTGGTCCCTCACTGTAACCATATCCTGGGACAGAATTCAGAGCCATTCCTCACAGTCAGGATGACCCAGGCACTTGATGGGACTAAAGAAGGATTGTCACTCAAGGCCTCTCTCTCCCCGGCTGTCAGCGTGCACGTGTGGGCCCAGCTGGGCTTCCATTCTGCTCCACACTGTTTCCAGCTTGGCTTCCTCTCCAAAGCTTGCTTTCTTGTTCTCACCTGTTCCATTTCCAAGATGAAGGAAGAAAAAAAATATAACCCAAAATGAATATCTCTGAACCAGAGCAAGGAAAGGCCAGGCCTGACCCTCAGCCTGCTTCCATGTTGAACTTGCCTTGTTTTCACAACCAAGGTCCAGCCTCTTCCCTGACCATTTAAAAAGCTTTTAGCACATCTGAAAATGTTTCCCAAATGGCAGCAAACTCTCCCAGGGAAGAAACAAAAAAAACAAGTGTTTTGATGAGTTAAGTGTAAATGAATCAAAACCATATGGATTAAATTTCCCCTGAAATACACTCAGTATTAAGGACAAATGCTTAGGAACAGGGTGAGCCGAGGGTAGGAGAGGGTGGAAAACTGGGGTCTGATTTGGAATGTCCTATGTCCCTTGGTAACAGGGCTCTTTCTTCCAGTGTCTCCCAAAGTCCCAGACCACGTAAATCACACTCAATTTTTAACCAAATATGTAGATAATCTTAAGGGAATTTAAAGGGGAACAAATTAAGTAACTAAATGTGGTGGTTTGAATGTAACATGTCCCCCAAAGACTTGTGTGTTGAATACTTAAGCCCCAGTTGGTGGCACTGCTCAGGAAGCTTTATAGAAACTTTAGGAGGTCAGAGGCTTGTTGTATAGGGAGGGTGTCACTGGGGCAAGCCTTGAGGTTTTATATTCCAGTCCCACTGGCTGGGCTCTCTCTATTTTCTCTCTTCTGATGTGATGATGTGACCCTGGTTCCCTGCTCCTGCCCTGTCTTCCCCATCATGATGGATTCTACCTTCTAGAAAGAACTATCAGCCAATAAACCCTCTTCCTTCCATAAACTGCTCCTAGTCAGGTGTCTTGTTCAGCAACCAGAAAGTAACTGATACACCAAATGCCTCTTTTCCTGGCTTCTCTTGCTGTGTAGGATCGTTCTTTGAAAAGTAAGTTTGTTCAAGGTGTTGAACAACTACTATGGTTTTGGAACTGGCATGTTCCTGTCAAAACTCTGGTTGAGATGTAATTACCAACACAATGATTCTGAGAGGTGGCAGGGCCATTCGAAGGTATAAAATCATGGCCATAGTAAAGGGGTTAATGCAGTTATCACAAGAGTCAATTCATTGTCACAAAAATGTTACCTCTTCTTCCCTTCTTCCTCTTTTCCCCACATGCCTGGTTTTCTGCCATGAGACCTGCATCATAAGCTAAAATGACTGGGCCACTCAATCCTGACATTCCAGTCTCTATGACCATGAACTAAAGAAACTTCTTTTCTTTATAAATTATTTGTTCTCTGGTATTCTGTCATAGCAACAGAAAATATCATAGCAACAACAACCTCAAACAAGCTAATTTCTTCATTCAAAAGAATATTTACCGAGTAACTAATTTGTTAGTAACTGTAAAATGAAAAAGGAATTCTTGCCTTGAAGGAGCCCAGCTCTTCTGCCCCTTCCTCATGAACTATGTCATGACACCTGCCGCTACTTCCCGGTGGGTCTTCTTTGTGTTCGTCGACACTCGGCTGTCTGTTGGAAGGCTTTCAGGCCAGTCTGGGACTATTTCCTCATGACCTTGATTGAGGCTGGGGACATTCTGCGAGGTCAACTCTCTACTCATGCACCTCATTAAAAAGCCACTTGATCATCAGACCCTAGCTTCTCCTAGAACCTTCAGACGGGTCATTGTGGATGTCTCCCAGCCACCCAAATCTGCTCCCATCATGGCACTACTGTTCAGAGCTCCAAGCTGCCAAGGGTTAAAGCTCAACCCCAGAGAGTGGCAGATGGTCCTCTGTCCTCCCCTCCTCACATGCCATCTTAGTCATCCAGTCCCACTGGATGACTTGTATTCTGACAGCACCAAGGGGTCTATGACTTCCTCTACCATGTACCTATTGCTTCTCTCTCTCTCTCTCTTTTGGTATGGTCTCACTCTAGCTCAGGCTGACCTGGAATTCTCAGGGTGAGTCTTCAAACCCATGGCAATCCTCCTACCTCTGCCTCCCGAGTGCAGGGATTAAAGAGGGATTAAAGGCGTGCACCACTACGCCCGGCTTCAGGATTTCTTGCTTCTCTTGTTTGTACCATGTTCTCTTCTGTCTTTGTTGCCTCAATCCAACCTCCCTAAATCCTGTTCTGAGGAACACAGGTTCTGTGAGATGCTGACACCTTTGTTCTGGGGTCAGAAATCTTTTTAAAACTGTGGAGTTAGGGCTGGAAGGATGGCTTACTGGTTAAAAGGCATTTGCCTGCAAAGCCAAAGGACCCAGGTTCGATCCCCCAGGACCCACATAAGCCAGATGCACAAGGTGGCACATGTGTTTGGAGTTCGTTTGCAGTGGCTGGAGGCCCTGGCATGCCCATTCTCTTTCTGTCTGTCTGTCTGTCTCTCTCTCTCTCTCTCTCTCTTTGTGACTCTCTCAAATAAATAAATAAAAACTTTTTTTTAAGTATGGAGTTAGGGCTGGAGAGATGGCTTAGTGCTTAATGCACTTGCCTACACAGCTAAAGGACCTCGGTTCAATTCCCCAGGACCCATGTAACCCAGATGCACAAGGTGATAAACGTATATGGACTTCGTTTGAAGTGGCAGGAAGTCCTGGTGCTCCCATTCTGTCTCTCTCTTTCTCTCTCTCAAATAAATAAATAAAAATAAAATATTTTCTAAAAAGTGTGGAGTTAGAGAAGGCTACATGTTCTTTGTGGGGCTGGGACTTGAATCCATGGCTTCACTGTGCCAGGCAAATGCTTTACCACTGTGCTATAACCCTAGCCCCTTAACTGGGTTTCACATTGTGCTCTTCTCTGAGCCTTGGTTGGGCTTTATGTGTCCTGGCCCTCCCCAAGGCCAAACTCTTATGTGACCACAAGATCTAATTTACTATCTGCTCTTTCTGGGAATAAAGTTAGGGAAAGCTATTTTGATAAAGACTCATTCTGTAACCTTGAATTTCGAATATACTTTTTCTTTTCACCCAAAGGACATTTATTGATTACACTTTGAGTTTCTCCTAATCAAAAAAACATTTAAGACCAGAAATGTTTAAGATTTTTGGAGTCTTTTCAGTTTTGGAATATTTACATAGACTTTACAGTTTGAGCATCCTGAACACAAAAGTCTCCAAAAATAAAAACCTGCCATATTGGTAGTCAAAGTTTTAGATATTTGGGTGTTTTGGAGTTCATATTTTCAGATTAGGGTTGATTGTCTTATCTCTAGGTTTTGTCAGTCTGAAAAGTAATTCTGGAAGCAAAGAGGAAATGTAACAGAGTCCCTGTGTGAAGTGGATTTTCTGACTGTACAGCCTCACTCCCGGTGACACCTGGTCTTGTAGTTCTCAGACACCAAAGAGCAGAGATATATTTGAAGGCTTTTCAGGATGTAATACATTAGGAAAAAACACATTCGCGTAACCCCGCAATGATGTTGCCAAGGCCCCTGCGGGAGGGGACTTTCAGCTTGATATGGACCGCACAGTGTGACTGTGTTGCCAAAAGCCTCAGTCAGTGGGAGAATGTGGCTCGTCCTGCCCTCTCATGGCGGGCAGTGGGAGGTGATCACTAAGGGCCATCCATTAAGGCTTGTTGATCTTTTCTACCTCAAGCTTTGCCTAATAATAATTTTTTCCCTTACACGTTCCACCTTCGCCATGGGAGCATGGCTCTTTTACTCTCCATCATTTTGCTTGTGTAGAAGACGACTTTGATTTTTCATTCATTGTTCAACCCTGCTTGCCCAGCTTCCAACATCTTTTCCAGAATATTCCATCTCTTTCTCTGCCTCCCAGTTTCCTCATAAGATGGTACGTGCAGCAAAGGGAACAACAGGGCTTTCCTTAGAGTTTTCTGTTGTTTCAGAGAAGAGGGGTCAGGGGAGAGGAAGAGAGCAAGTCGCTGGCCACTGTCGGCCTTCATGGAAGGGTTTTGAGTTTGATGGTTAGAGTGTCAAGGTTCCTAAATTATTAAGCATTCAAGACAAGGAGTGAAGGCCTTAGCTGGAAGAACACGGGACCTGGGGTTCTGTGAGGTGCTGGGCACAAGTACATCCACCTTGGCACCTTAGACCAAACACTACACCTTGACGGAGAGGAAACTTCTCACGTTCTGCACAGAGGCCGGAGAGACACCCTGGCAGCCAGAGATGGGTGTGTGGGGGGCAGATCTGAAGTCAGCAGCCCCGGGAGAGACAGGGCCATTTTCAGATGACTGGTTCAGGGTTTCTTCAAGGACATTCTTGTCAGATGGACAAGTGGAAACCAGAGAAAGAAGAAAAGGCCATGAGGAGTATAGTTGAAAAATGAGGTTAGTAAAGATCCTGTGCCCATGAGTGTGGGGGCCATGTGTGCTTTCGCATCATTCTTTTACAGGCATGTTGTATAGCGCCTGGCACACGGGACACATGTCAGAAACATGTGCACAGATGAATGTAAACATGTAAGTCTTATTCTAGGAGACGTCCATGGTGCATGGGTGTTTCTTTGAAGGGCGCTCATTTCCAACAGTCCGGATGATGAGGGCTGATGTTTCCCATCGTGCCCCTGCATAGTCATCATGATGGAGTTTATGTCCAGAACAGCAAGGTCTGGGAGGTCTGGGGCATAAGGACTGCCTTGGGCATGGCAGGGATTCATCTGGCCAGTTTAAATGGGCGGAGGAGGAGCTGAACGGCATATCAGCATGTCATATGAGAAGCAGATCTGGGGAAGGGAATAAAAGTCACTTCCAAAGGGGTGTTCAAAACAGTTGATGCTCATGTTACGGGCTGACAAGGGAGGAGCTTACTGCCTGCTCATTCAACCTCATCGCCATATCCAGGTTGGAGTTTTTAAAAATTTATTTATATGAGAGAGAGAGAAAGAGAGAGAGAGAGAGATAGAATGGGCATACCAGGGCCTCTAGCCCCTGCAAATGAACTCCAGATGTATGTGCCACCTTGTGCATTTGGCTTTTGTGAATATTGCGGAATGAAACCTGGGTCCTCAGGCTTTGCAGGCAAGTGCCTTAACTGCTGAGCCATCTTTCTAGCCCCCGGTTGGTTTTTTTTTTTTGGTTTTGCGAGGTAGGGTCTCACTCTGGTCCAGGCTGACCTGGAATTAACTATGTAGTCTCAGGGTGGCCTCGAACTCTCGGCGATCCTCCTACCTCTGCCTCCCGAGTGCTGGGATTAAAGGCGTGCGCCACCACGCCCGGCTCCCCCGGTTGGTTTTTAAGTAGGTAGGATGGTGCTCTTTCTCCAACCAAAGAGTTATCTTTCTTAGAAGGCTTATAGATGGAAAATTTATGGAAAGTAGGGTTTCTAGCAAAGGTTAAATGTAATCCCATGAGAGCTCTTAAAAAGTATTTAGGGGATCCGGGGCACACCTTTAATCCCAGCACTCGGGAGGCAGAGGTAGGAGGATCACCGTGAGTTCAAGGCCACCCTGAGACTACATAGTGAATTCCAGGTCAGCCTGAGCTAGAGTGAGACCCTACCTCGAAAAACCAAAAAAAAAAAAAAAAAAAAAAATTAGGGGGAATAGGATCTATTTACAGTATGTATTTCATGTATTAAAATTCTCAATTTATAACATTACAAAAATTACTTAGCAGAAAATATGTCCAAAGCCACCTATCTGACAGAGTAGTTTTTTTTATTCTTCCTACCATAGGATATTTTTTTATTGACAACTTCTATACTTACATACAAAAAATGCATGATATTTCCCTCCCCTCCCCCCATTCCCCTTTAGAACTCCTATCTCCATCATATCCCCTCCCTCTCTCCATTAGTCTCTCTTTTAATTTGATGTCATCATCTTTTTCTTCTATTATGAGGGTCTTGCGAAGGTAGTGCTAGGCACTGCAAGGTCATGGATATCAAGGCCAATTTCTGTTTGGGCAGTTGCATTGTAAGGAGTCGTACCCTTCCTTTGGCTCTTCCATTATATCCGCCCCCTCTTCCGCAATGGGCCCTGTGCCTTGGAGGGTGTGACAGAGGTGTTTCAGTGCTGGACACTCCTCCATCCCTTCTTCTCCTGACAGAGTAGTTTTATAAGCAGCGCTCAAGTCCCAACAGCAAGAGAGCATGTGATCCAAGTATAAGCTGGGTAAAGGCATGAAAAGACATTTCACAGGAAAGGACAACAGATGGCAAACAAGCCCATGGAGAGATGTCCACGTCATGAGCCACTGGGGAAATGCAGAGGAAAGCTACAGTCAGCTATCCACCATATGCTCGAGACAATATAGACCCACTGGATCATTCATCACTCCTGGTGGGAACAGTGGAGCCACTCTGGGAAACTGTTCTGTATCTTCCTAGCAGCCGCATCATGCAATCACTGTATGAGCCTGCAAATGAAATGACACAATTTGTTTGCACAGAAAACTGTATAGAAATGTGCATAGCAACTTTACTAACGACACTCTAAGTGGACAAACAAATCCAGATGTTCTTCTACATGTGAATGGTTAAACAGACTGTGGTACATCCACATCACGAAATGCTACTCAGCATTAAAAAGGATCAAGCAATTGACAGAACAAATTAGATAGGTTTCCTGGGATAGTGCTGAGTGAACCAAGTCCATCCCGAAAGGCTATGTACAGTATGGTTCTATTTACCCAGCATTCTCTTTTTCCAAGGCAGGGTCTCATACGTACCAGACACTCAGCTACACAGCATTCTTGAAATGAAAAAAAAAAATCCATGAACACACACAACACACACACACACACACACACACACACTGGTGGTTGCCAAGGATGGGGAGGGGCAAAATGGAGGTAAATATGGTAAAGGCAATAGGTGGGCTCCTTGTGCAATGGGACTATTGTGTTTCTTAACAGAACAGTCACAACAGTCACATGTGACACAATTGTAGAGCACTCACACATTTTCACATGATGGCAATAGTAGCCCCCTAGCATTATTGCCCAGACCATGGGGAGAAAGGACTGACCCCACCTAAAAACAACTTGAGGGCTCTTCTTAGGACTTACTCATCTGTGTGGTTCAAGAATCAACACACATATATCAAAAAAGGACTTTGACTTCCAACCTGCAGCAACGTCTTATCTACATTAAACAACCCAGAAAGCCAGAGTCATGGCCTAAGCGAGGCCAGGGGAAGAGAATGCATAAAAGAAGGGCAGGGGGAGGGTCAATCTAAATTCAAGATATTGTGAATAAGACTTATGTAAAATTACTTTTTTGAATAATGGCACGTCTAGAAGCTGTAGACTGTTACTAGAAAATTTTCAGTGCCTGGGATGGGATACCTTCTAGTGAGTTGTTGGCCAAGGAGTTCCCGGTATCCTCCAAAACATTAAAGGCTTTTGCCAAAGCCCTTGGTTCCCCTTGAGAAACAGATAATAAGACCCTATTGCTGAAGACATCTCTTGCCTGAGAGGCAAGGTCACTGAGAAAGCAAGCTGGTGCTGAGCAGAAAACCTTCTCCCTGTAGACCAGCCAACTGAAAGCTGGAAAAAGCTGCACTGCATGCAGCCATATGGGAGACAGAAGTCATCAGCAGTGAAAACAGTGGACGCTGAATACTCAAGTTTGGCCAGACAGGCCCAATGACTGAATGGGTGCAATAGTGGCATGTCTACTCTTGGGGTAACCAACTGCTCCACAATTGGACTGAAAGGCCCTCTCTATGGGAGGGAAAACATACCTGGTACTGAAAAACCTTAAGCAAAAGTCTATGGTAGGTGAGGTCATGAGCCTTAGGGGTATAAAGCCTGATCTTGTCTGACTAAATGTATATATTATTCCCACCAAGCTGCCCTGAAAGTACTATACTTAATGTTCATGTTCACATATTAATGCTACTCTCACTTCTGATTAGAGAAGCTTCTCTTTTCAGATGGTGATGACCACTGGGATGACCCAAAAGGCAACATAGTGCTGAGAAGAAGGGATGGAGGAGTGCCCAGCACTGAAACACCCTCCAAGGCTCAGGGACCATTGCGGAAGAGGGGGCGGATAGAATGGAAGAGCCAAAGGAAGGGTATGACTTCTTAAAATGCAACTGTCCCGACAGAAATTGGCCTTGATATCCATGACCTTGCAGTGCCTAGCAATGCCTCTGCAAGACCCTCAAAATAGAAGAAAAAGATGATGACATCAAATTAAAAGAGAGACTAATGGAGAGAGGGAGGGAATATGATGGAGATTGGAGTTCTAAAGTGGAATGGGGGGAGGGGAGGGAAATATCAGGTGGGGTTTTTTTGTATGTAAGTATAGAAGTTGTCAATAAAAATAATAATTTAAAAAAGAAAAGAAAAGGAAAGCTCTAGAACAAGAAAATCACTCCATGTCATCCTCTCTGCTCAATGCCTACTGAAAATCAGGCTTGCATGAAGCCCGACAGCCTATGGAACACAAACGACAATTTCTGTGACAGTGGCCCTCGATGTCCAGAACACGATTGATAACTGACAGCCACCATGAAGTTGTCACCACTTCAAAGAGAGAGTAAAATACAGACACGTAAACAATCCCATGAATGTCACTTTAAGCGAGTCCATCCTCAGGCCAACAGCTTCTGGTCAAGGCACACCCAAAGCTCTTTTCTCTGTGGTAAAGCTTCTTAACTCTCCCCATCTTTAAGACTCCACTGACCATCAGTAACAGTGGCCAATGCCCTGCTACATCAAGGCCAGAATGAATAGCCTCATTTGTTTGCTCTGTGTATTTCCACACTCCTTTCTAGAAAGATATGGGATAAAATATCTTAAGCACCCAGTGGAATCACCCACTTTTCCTGATTCTGTCTCCTGCCACGCCAGGTCAGCGCTTGGATAACCCTCGTCTGTTCCTTCTTTTGGCCTGGGAAGAGGAATGACTTCACAAATTCCATGCCTGGCACAAACCTGGCTAGCTCAGTTGAGATATGGAGCATACTCATCGTCAGCCTCAAGCTCCCTGGTAGTGCTTGGTGCCTGTTCTCTGTGCTATGTGCCTGACTGGGGCAACGTTGGTTGTTAAATATTTTTAAATAATCCCAAACCATCCTCACACCACCCCAAGTTAAACTGTCAGCTGTCCCCCAGCTGAGCACCATGCTTCACACTGGAAATGACCAAGGCGGAGAAGAGCTGGGAGTTGGTTTCCAGTCTCAGCACTTGTCAGGAGGGCCAGCCACATCCCTTCTCTACGCTCCATCTCTTGGTGTGCCGAACTCAATCACACTGTAGGTCCTTTTCTGCCTGGCCCTGCTGAGTCATCTGTCCAAGTCCTCCAAGCCCTCATGCACATGGACATGATGAAAGTCTCCGAAGGACCACTCTGATGGACTCCCCCATCAGACTAGGGATAAGCAAGCTAGCGGCGCCTCCATCACCCATTGAACAGAGGCCAACCCAAGGCAGAATCAGGTTCCTGTTTCCTGCACTAGCTCTGTTGTACCAACTGGTACCATTTAGGCACCACCAGCCCTTGAGCTGCCACACCCTTCATTGTAATTCATAGCTCACAGACTCACTTCCCTTGGAAACATGTTTTTGAAATGGAATGAACCCAGAGTAACATATGTTGCCTGCATGTGACATTGTGTAATACGTTTTTTTTTTTCCTTCTGCTCCCTGACTTGCCACCCCCACCCCAGGCATCCCCTAAAAACCACTCTCATTGAGCATCATTAAAAACAAAACAAAACAAAATCCTCACTCCCCCTTTAGAGGCTGAAGTCCTGGGGAGCCAGAGCACGGGAAAGGTTGTCTCCTCTAAAGTTCCGAAATAAAAATGACTTTCTCCTTTCAGCGGTTGTTCCCTGATGCGACTCTGTGATCAGTATCAAATGCTCAGTAGCAAGGATTTCTGTAGCGCCTTCTCAGCTAAAATAGATTTAACCTGCCCGTTGCTCTTTGTGAGAGAACAATGGGCGTAACAATAAGGAGCTGCTATATTGTTCATCCATGAATAGTCTCCATTCTAGGTGTTTGCTGTTGGGCCCTACAGATTACCTGCAAAGAATGTCCGGCTCCCTCTGTGGAGAAAGGTTATGCTCCAGGCAAGCAGTCCGGGCTGTTTTGTGGTAATGAATCCATAGGAGTTTGCAATTAACGGAGTCATATCCAAATGGTCCCTGTCACCTTTGGAAAAGAGGTCTGTTTTCCCCTGTAGCATAATTGCACAGCCCAGGGTGCCTCCAGCTTGGATGGATCAGCTCTGTGTGTGAGCAGGGCTTAGGGAAGGGCAGCAGGAAGGGGCAGAGGATGCCAAGCCAGGTTTCTCTGGAGACTTATTTGGGCAAGCTTTGGGGGAAATGAAACCCATATGTGTGTCATTAGCATGTGGCTCGGAACCAAGCAAGCAACACAGGCGCGCGGAAGGCAGAGTGTCTTTCGAGTGTTTTGGAGGGCAAATCTTTGTCACTGGGGATGCCCATCTTTTGAGGACACTTGGAGGACAGTTTTTGAATCTAGTGCATGTGAAATCCCATTACTCTGTCACCGGCCAACAGTGTGTCCTTAAGCAAAGGATATGACTTCCCTGGGCAACCCTGCCTAGTTGGTCTAGCAGGTATTAGCACCTTCTCACAGGGGTCTTGCGAAGTGGTCATGTAATCATCTAAGATTAACCCAATTTCCCAGTGTCCCCTATAGAGTAAGGGATAGAATGATTCTGGTCAATTCTGGTGAAATGGCTTAGCAGTTAAGGTGCTCTCCTGCAAAGACTAAGAACCCCTGTTCAATCCCCCAAGACCCATGTAAGCTAGATGCACAAGGGGGCATATGCATCTGGAGTTGGTTTTCAGTGGCTAGAGGCCCTGGGGTGCCCATTCTCTCTTTCTCTCTATCTGCTTCTTTCTTCTCTCTCTCTCAAATAAATAAATAAAATAAAATAAAAAGTGAAAAAAAGTGGGGGCCATCTTCTTCTGGGTAAAGCTTCCTGGAGAGCTTTTTTTTTTTTTTTTTTGAGAGAGAGAGAGAGAGGAGAGGAAGACAGATAGAGATGGGTGTGCCAGCAGCCTCTCAGCTGCTGCAAACAAAATCCAGATGCATGCGCCCCCTTGTGATCAAGTGCAGCATTGCGCCCTTGCATCACTTTGCATCTGGCTAAATGTGGGACCTGGAGATTGGAACCAGCATTCTTAGGCTGAGGAGGCAGGCACCTTAACCACTAAGCCATCTCTCCAGCCCCTGGGGAGCTATTTTAAAGATAGACCCAAGCTTTTGTCTTGCCCTCTTTTTTCCTTCCTGGAATATAGTCATGATGTCCAGAAGCAAGAGGGATGCCATCCTGCAGGCATGAGGACAGCCTCCCCCAATGCAGAAGTGTATAGGACAGAAGGATAGAGGGAGCTGCAGGTATTGGTGAAGGTGTGGGGCAGTAGTACCAGTCCCCTGGCACCTCTTGTCAGGTGAGGGCAAGCTATCCCTATGTGTTGACATCACTACAACAGGAGGTCTGTCACAAGCAGCCATGCAGTCTTCAAGTGATGCCTGCTTATTTCTTCAGGCCGGTGTAACAAGCCCTTGGAAGCTTCCTAAGAGACTGACTCAGGTGATGTCAGGGGAAGGATTGCTCTGGAAGGCCTGGTGCCAAAACTCTGGAACTTCAGCATTTCATGGCCCTCGCCTTCAGGCTTAACCACTGAGCCATCTCTCCAGCCCTGCCCTCACCTTCATCTATGCACCTGAGCTTTCTGATTTACCCAGATTTTTCTTGCTTATTAGTCAATCAGGGCTTCCGGGGAAGTGGAACTAAATTAACAGCGATAAGAGGCAAAGATAGCTGAGACACTGTATAAATACCTTTCTGCATCATAGTTAATAAACTACGAGAACAAAAGCAGTTCCCGAATGAAGACATGGCTTGCCATGGCTGACTGCAGCAAGCCCATCGAGCAACGGAAGTAAGTAGGCGACCCAACGGGCACAAGTCCTAATGGTAATAAAAATTTAAAAAGCTTCTTCCCTAATAAAAAGAAACCTTTGGTGGATTCTCACCCCTCGAGAAATAGACAAGTGCATGTAGCTATTCAAAGGGACTTTTCATGGGAACTTAGGAGAAGCGGAGACTTGTCATGGCTAAGGTTAGACTGGGGCCTCTGGCTCAGTGGGAGAGCTGGGGGAGGGGGAGCTTCCTGGTGCCCTCTAAAGATCAACCTACTGACCTCGCTGCTCTAGGCAGTGTGGCTCGGAGGCCACTCTCAAGGAGGGTGGTGGTGTAAGAACGAGTCACAAATGAGCTAATCACCATTAATGTGTTGGCTGAAACTGCCAGTCTGACATCCCTCCTAATGCCTGACAAATGTCAGGGTGACTTGTGTGCTTTTTTTGTTAATTGAATTGGTTAATTAGGTCCCAAAGGCCTAACTGCTAATTATGAGCTACAGCCGAATATGAGCTTTAAAAAAAAAAAAAAAAGATGCAAGGAAGTTAAAACAAAAGAGAAAACACATATACACTCAGGCACAAACAGGCACACCCCAGCTCCTTTATGTTTTCTATGATCTTTACTGTTACCTTCTCTCCATTTCTGACCTGCCACATGTTACTACCTTCTTGATGTTTGAAAAAAAAATACTTTTAAAGGCAAGAAAAACTCCAATTCTGCCGTTTTCCACCAGGAGCATCTGTTCAGGCAGAGCCTCGTTCATTAGTTTTCTGCCAATTAGCAAGAAAAAAAAAAAAGGTAGATAGGAGAGGAGAGAAAAATTCAAATTTGTAACTTCATGCTTTACCTTTAAAGATGGTATATTTGGATGCGGAGGCGGTATCTGCCTGTTAGTCTATCAAACCCAGCAATGGCTTGTTGGTGTTTATGAAAACGTCTCTGGAATTTCTTAGTACAGGCCCTGGACCCACAGGACCCCACTGAGGAATAATCTGCTTTATAGTCAATAAGGTGCCTTGCAGCCCATGGAAGGTTCCAGACACTCAGAGCTAACAGTATCCCCATAAAGCATTTTCAACACTCAACACACTGTGCTGGCTATAGTATTTTAGTTTTTGGCTTCCATTAGGACATTGTGTTGAGGGAAATCATTATCTTTTCCCCTTCTTGGAACAGCAGACCCAAATAGCAGATAAACCGTCAACATTCTTTGGTTGGTGCAGAAGCAGGGATGGGCAAAGACAGTGAGGGAAACCAAGGGAGAAGGCTGGGGAATGAGACTTAAAAGATCCTGTGTGGTTCAACCAGACTTCTGGAGCCTAACTTCCTGGCAGCCATGTTTAGACTCTTTAGGGTTCACTGTTCATGCCTCACAGTTGTCACTAAGACAGTCTTCCAAAACGGTGGCTCTCTCTTCTTGCCCCAAGTGACACTTTGTTAAAAATCACCAGATGAGAACATCCAACTCCAACTAAGCCAGATATCCAGAGACACAGAGGCTCCCAAAACCGCATCACTGAAGCAGAACTAAAATGACCCCAATGTGGCTCAGGGAAACTCGCGGAAGAGGGGGCGGAAAGATTGTTAGAGTCACAAGTTGGGGCATTATGCACAGAGACCGGGGCCTACCCCCCCAGAACTCTTGACTAACCTCATAATGCATGACCCACATTCCCCATTGATGAGGGTCCCTTTGAAAGCGGGAGGACAGGGAGGAGGACAATGGAACCAATACTATGAATGTAAAATCAGAATAATATAAATAAAAAATATATATTTAAAAAAATCACCAGATGAACTTCACATGACATCAATGTGTGACTCTTTGAGCACTAGAATGGTGTTAGATTTTGAAAACCTATAGCTAGAAGCTCAGGGTCTTTAAGAATGCGTATGGCCCAGGCTCATTTGAAGTTGTCTTCCCCCAGTGAATTTAGACTTAACTTGAATTACACCCCCGATGCTATTGTCTGTCCCTCCCAGCTCAGCCAGAGGTCTGCACCCTCCTGATTACTCCCAATTTCTCATCTTGGCCTCTTAAAGTCCTATCCCTTGCTTCCTGGATGATGCCTCCTGTTCAGTTCTAAGCTGGCCTTGGTCACTTTTCTGTCACAAGGTCTCTGATCATAATTGCCCTTCTCTAACCAACCCAAAGCTTTCTGTCCCTGCACTCTGCTGTTAGGTAACCACCGGAGGAAAGGCGTTCTTCCAGAATGGTGCCCTCTTCCCTTGTCCCAACAGAAGATCCCTAAAATCACCAGATAAACTCCACATGCCATCAGGATGGGAAAAGAAGGCAGCCACTGTAGAAGGCAAAGACGAGAGTCAGAAATTTGGCCCGTAGCAGCCTTCTCCCGTCAACTGGGCAGAAAGGGTTGCATCTGTGTATGTATGTGTGGAATATTGACCTGGTGGTATCGACATGCCACCTGCCGGGACGCCTTTCCTTATCGATAACCAATGGCGGTGCCTAAAGTTCAAACACTGCTGGACGGCTTTCATGTTTGTAAACAGTATTGATGTGCATAAATCAGGGCCCATCAGACCACAGGATTAAACAAGGATGGAAATAGAACATTTGGGAGATTCCATGAGGAAGCAGCTAATTAAAATCAGAGCTGGGAATGAAGCTGTAAATGGTGGCCGATTAATGTAAAAGCCTTCAATCCTGGACACTCCAGTGCCTAACCTAACCCAGGTTTCCCCAGGCTTGTGGCCAGGGATGCTGCCTCTATTCTTAGGCTGAGACAAGCCCCAACACTACCTTTGGTTTAACCCCAACAGCCTCTTAGGCCAGTGGCCCTGTAGTAGTCAGCTCTGGAAATGCTAGCCTGTCTGAGAAAACTGCGTAGGTTGGGTGGGGTGAGATATCACCATATTAACTCACAGTATTCTGATGTAGCTTGGGGAAGAAAAATTAAAAATGCTTAGAGCTTTAATGAAACAAACATACAAACAACAACAAAAACTCAAATAGAATAGTAAAAAAAGTTGGAAAATAACATCACTTTTTCTTAAGCTCCAAGAAAGGTCACATCGAAGGGCCAGATTGTGCTTAAGCCTGTCTTTTAAGCTTAATACTTGTTACTTTAAAAGTTGTTTGTGGGCTGGAGAGATGGCTTAGCGGTTAAGGCGCCTGCCTGCTAAGCCTAAGAACCTGGTTCCAATCTCCAGGTCCCACGTTTAGCCAGATGCAAAGTGACACAAGGGTGCAATGCCGCACTTGCCCACAAGGGGGCGCACACATCTGGATTTCATTCACAGCAGCTGAGAGGCTGCTGGTGCGCCATTCTCTATCTGTCTCCTTCTCCCTCTCATGAAGTAGCCCAGGTGGAACTCTCTGTGTGTTGAGTCTGGCTTTGAACTCCTAATCGTCCTGATGTCACTTCCTGAGTTCTGGGACTAGTGAGGTGTTCCACCACACATGACTTTAAAAGCATATTTAAATTGGGCATGGAGGCTTGTACTTGCAAAACGAGCACTCATGAAGCTGTGGACCCAGCCTGGATTACAAAGAAAATTAATTGCAGGCTCACTTGGGCTGTGGTGTGAGGCACTATCTCCCCCTCCTCCAAAAAAGTGGGTTTTGTTTTTTTATTTTTAATTTTTTACATTATAATGGTTCAAACTCAAAAGAACCATGTCAAAAGTTTCCCTTACTTAAAAACAACCGTGTCCAAACCTTTTACTTCACTGCTGGGATGAGCTGGTTTTAAAAGGTGTCAGCCACTCATAGTTGGAATCCCTTTCCCAACTGGTTCCTTAGGAAATATCTTAGGAGCTACAACAGGATGGTGATCGGTGCCATACTTTCCACTTTCAGCCTTAATATGGCTTTGTAAAAGCCAATAGAAGTAACAGCCACCACTGATTCAGCACTTCCTGTGTGCCAGACATGAACTTGAGCGCTGTGCATGGATTATCCTTTAGATTTATTAAGGAAAAACAACCATAGAGGGAACGGAGCCAAATAAATTGTGTTACTGCCATGGTGATCTTGTTGGCCCAAGAAATCTTGGTGAGGAGGTAAACAATTTAGTACCATTTAAACGTGAGGAGCTAGAGCCCGAGGGGGAAGATGGCTTGTTCACAGTCAGAGGCCATCAGCTAGGCAGTGAGCCCACTTGGGGGCTCATGGATGCCATACCCTTTTGTTTTTGCTTTATGTTGATACTTTGAGTTAGCATACAAAATAATCAGCTTCATTATGACATTTTCATGTATATTAATATATATATACATGTAGAGAGATAGAGATGTATATATAATGATGTATATAATATTTATAAACACCATTGTATTTTATTCATATTTTCTCCCCTATACCATCCCCCATTTCTTCTCTCCTCTGCTTGCTGGTCCTTTTCCTTCTCCCAAATAGTCCCCCTTACGCTTTCATTGCACATTGAGAAAAATGTGCAATGTTTGGCCTTTCTTTTCCTCCCATTTCCCCTCATCCTCCTCCCTTTAGCCCCTTACTTCTCTCACAGATTGCCCCTATTTTCATGTCATATGTATGTATTCATGTGTACCTATATATGCATACATATGCAAATATATATTGTATATGAGAGAAAATATACAAAGTTTTTATGTCTGGCTTATTTTGCTTAACATGATAATTTCCAGTTCTATCCAGTTCCCTGCAAATGCTGTAATTTCATACTCCTTTATGGAATGCCCTACTTTTAAAGAATTGGGATGGCCATGACCCACGACCACTGCATTATTCCCAGGAGCTGTTTACCATCACCATGTTCCCCATCGTCAACAATAGCACCATCTTCCAGAAGCATCTCTTTCTTGTTGGCCTTGAAGGAAGATGAGATAGCTTCCAACATTGCATTGTCACAATGAAGACTGGGATCCAGTACCTGGAAGTACAAAGTCTGTAAAAATGCATTGATCCCTGGTTCTGGTTAGAGGATTTTCTCCAAAAAAAAAACCCAAAAAACAAAAAAACAGATCATGAGGCTGCCCTTTCCTTAGTGTGTCCAACTAGGATGCCTTCTACTGTGCAGAGTAGAGGAGAGCTGTGTTATATAAATAGCCTAAGGTTTGGGGACAAGGGAGCCAAGGAGTGTGTGACTGAGCCATATCACATTCCCAGTTTTAGGTTAGCTTCAGGACTGGAATGCTTAACTCATGTGGTTTTTCAAGATTAATCATAAGTTACAACAAGCTGCTCCCCCTTGGGGCATTTCATCTACATCATTTTCTCTCCCAGAGGGCTGAAGGCAGAAAAAATATCCGCTGCACAGCTTTGGAAATTAGCTGCTTGTCACTCACACACTTGGAATGGGATTCAGAGCTTGTGTCCCATGCTCCAGAGCCCTGGTCCAGCTCCTCAGCAAACAGGAGGCAGACAGCTGGGAAAGACTCTGTTCCAAGACACTTACAGCAAGGAAAGCCAGTGTGGGCAGTGCTGGAGTAACTTGAGCCCCTGGCTTCTGAGCATCATCATTCATCTGCAGGTCCCAGGCCCCTTCGAGACTAGGCCATGGCCTCCGTGTGCACTGGAGGACCAGCAATGGTCAGCAAGTCCAGCTCTTTCTGGAAAAGAAGATGGTGCTTCAATCTAAAGGAAGATGCTTTATGTGAGGTAGTGGGAGACCTTGGCAGTCCAAGTGGGGCAGCTAAGTAGGCATTGTTCTGCCTGGAAAACTGTTGACCATCTTGGTCCAATTTTGTTTGTTTGTTTTTTGAGGTAGGGTTTCACTGTAGCCCAGGCTAACCTGGAATTCACTATGTAGTCTCAGGGTGGCCTCAGACTCATAGCGATCCTCCTACCTCTGCCTCCCAAGTGCTGGGATTCAAGATGAGCACCACCATGCCCAGCTCTTTGTCCAGTTTTTTAAAAGAAGTTTTTTGACAATTTTCTATACTTATATAATGTATTTTTAATTTTTTTTTTATTAGGTATGTACATGGTGTGCAAACAGGCATGTTGGTACCATGGTTAGCCTCCTCCCTCTCCGCCCCCCTCCGAAGGGACCCTCCACAATGGGGATTGTGGGTGGTGCATTGTGGGTATATAATGTATTTTGATCACACCCCATTACTGCTCTTGCCCACTCCCATTGAACCCCCTTCATCTTCACAACTAGCCTCTTATTTCTTTCTCTCTTTTCTCTTATGACCTGCTTGCATAAACACGGGTAGGGAGCATAAGCAGCTTATTAGCGGTTACACCATGCAAGGAAAATGTCTCGCCCTACCTGCCCACCATTAACTGCCAACAACACCTGGGGGGGGGTGCCTTACTAGTCTGTCCCCCATTCATCATGGAATGTTGACTCTTGTTGATTCGTGAGTGCAACGACCACGCCATGTCCGAGGTTGGAGCTCCACAGCCCTCTTGCCAACCCTCTGCCTCTTACATTGTCTGTGTTCAGTTGGGTATTAACAGTGCCTCCACAAGAGTTATGTCTGAGGAGTGGGGCGTGTTGCCACAGTTCTGCAGACATGAGTCATCAAGGCCCATGGAACCAGACTGACATTCTGAATCTAGAACAGTGGACAAATCGGGATGAAAACCCGGGAGCTGGGAACAGAAGCTGTGTCGAGTGCGTGGGACTCCCACGGTGTGGTCAGATCAAGCCTGAGGTCCCTCTTGGCAAGTCTAGGGCCATCAAATTCATGGCAGACCCTACCTTCCTCCCAGACAGACACTGTAATATTTTGCCTGACTCAGCCACAGGGCTGCTGCCAAGATCCCAGGAGGAAGGGATCCTTTTGAATGCTTCTGCCACAACTGAGTGAGCCACTTCCTAGGTGCTGATGGACGTGTTCTTGCCAAAGGATGACACGTACCGGAAGTCTAACCAACCAAGTAGTTGCTTCAGGAAGCATGATGTTCAGCCTGGTCACTGTAAGGAGAGCTATATAACTTCACAGAAGCCAAGCGCGTTAACAATCTTTTCATTACTTTATTATTTATTGGACGAATTCAATGATTTCCCTTGCTCAACCGAACTAATAAGGATTAGATTTCAACTACTTGCAAACTCCACATGCACCAGAGGAGTCCTTCCTCACGAAGTTCAAACAGTTCCTGGTGGTCAAAATGAAAAACTCTTTGTGTTAGCCCATTCATCAGGAAAGGATGTGCAGGGTCTTCTGGTCTGACGTGTCTTCTCCAGGCACTGCTAGCCCTTCATGAGAACTGTATCAGGACACGTGCCAGTCCTCAAGGACACAAGGTGGGTGCCCACTGCAGGGTCTTGCTGGTGATGCACCTCCCTGGCCTCCTCTTCCTTCCCTACCTACTTTTTGGAGGGAGCATTTTGGGGGGGAGCACAAAGCCTTATTAGGTAGATCAGGCTGACCTTGAACTCATTCTGTAGCCCAGGCTGGCCTTGAACTTACAGCAATCCCCCCACCTCTGCCTCTCAGGTACTAAGATTACAGGTGTGTGTCACTGTGCCCAGTTCCTAACCCCATTTTTCTTTACCAAATTCTTCTTGTCTGACCCCAAATGACACCTGGTTGTTATACCTTCAGGACCCCAGGCAGTTGAACTGTATTGGTTTTCTAGGGCTGTCATAACAACATACCCCTATGGTGTATATAGAGGATACATCTTACTACACATTCCTGAGGCTGGTAGTCTGAAATCAAGGTGTGGGTGTGGTCAGTCCCTTCTGAAGGCTGCAAAGAAAAGGTCTGGTCCCCGCCTCTCCCCTTGTCTATGCTTATGTGGTATTCTCTCTGTGAGCATGTCACCAAGTCCAAATTTCTTTTAAAAGCACACCAATCGTGGCCTGGTGGCTCAAGCTAATGATCTTCTTTCAAGGTCTGTAAAAAGACTCCATCTCCAAATAAGGTCATACCTGAGGTACTAGGGTTGAAGACTTCAGTGGCTGAATTTAGAGGGGACACAATTTAATTCATAACAAAAGAATGAATGGTTAAAAGTGGAAGGGGGCAGGGCATGGTGGCTCACGCCTTTAATCCCAGCACTCGGGAGGCACTCAGGATCGCCAGGAGTTTGAGGCCACCCTGAGACTACATAATGAATTCCAGGTCAGCCTGAGCTAGGGTGAGACCCTACCTCGAAAAAACAACAACAAAAAAAAAAAGTGGAAGGGGGCTGATCAATCATCTATCCTGTTGCATATTACACATGTAGGGAAACTGAGGCCTGGAAAGCCAAGGTTCACAAGGTCACACAGAAGCAAGACTCAAACTTGCCCGTGTATGTGTATGAGCATACTCACACGCACGTGCACGCATGCAACACAATGCACATATGGAGGTCAGAAGGCAACCTTAAGATGTGCGTCCTAGCCTCCCTCTTTGTGTGAGACAGGGTCTCTCTTGCTGTTTCGCTGCTATGAAAGCCAGACAAGCGGATGCACAGGCTTTGGGAATTCTGCTCAGGCCACCTTCCTTGGTGCCACTTGCATCTGGCTTTACATGGGTTCTGGGGATCTGAACTCTGGCAGTCAGTCTTGTGCAGCAAACATTTAAACCACTGAGCCATCTCTCCAGTTCCCCCTTCTAAGGCCTACTTGTTTCATTTTCATTACTTTCTCCATGAAGAAAGGGAGGCAGAGAATAGAAATCCAGATAAGAAGTGAAGCCATCTGACTCCACAGTACAACAATTCTCCAGTGTCAACATGCCCCTGTGGTGGCTTTCCAAAACGGCAAGACTTCTATACATTAACCACTTATTTGACACTTCCTTCCAGAACATTTCCTCCAGCTCCTACCAGTAGCCCACGTGGAGTTAGGAGTTCCAACAAGAAAAACAGCCTGGAGCCCCTCTCTGGTGGCTCTCTCTGACCAGATGGAGCACATTCCTTGGGGCAAAGCGAAGGCAGAAAAGAAGCATTAGATCTCAGATGGGAGACAAGGGGAAGAGGGAGACTGAATGCTTTTGCACATTAGGCTTCTGATCTCACTGGCCAGTGTGCTGCTTTGGGACAGGGTCACAGAGATTAGAATCGAAGTTTAGCGACTGGCCTGGGGCCCTGCCTGAGCCAGTGAGAGCAGCTCACACCAGCCTTGCAAAATCAAAAATCTTGGACTGGAGAGATGGCTTGGCGGTTAAAAGCGCTTACCTGTGAAGCTTAAGGACCTAGGTTCGATCCCTCAGTACCCACGTAGGCCAGATGTACAAGGTGGCTCATGCATCTGGAGTTTGCTGGAGGCCCTGGCATGCCCATTTTCTCTATCTGCCTCTCTCTCCCTCTCTCTTTCTCCAGTAAATAAAAAAGATATTAAAACATCAAAAATCCTGAAGGAGAGGAGATTGCAGTTAAGGTCTCTATAGTGTGTAATAGAGAATGATATGTGTAAAGTGTGAAACCGATGCCACCATTATCTAGCCTCTTGAATTACCTCCTTGTAAGATAGCTTCATGGGCAGAGAGCAGAGGGCACAGTCTTATGTGGAGAGACCACGTGTAGCAAATACACTGTATCTGTTTGGATGAACCAGATTTGCTATAGTAACACAAAAATCCTGTGATTTCCATGGTTGATAATGCCAAAATTTCATTCTTGTAGCATGATTTTTTTTTTTTTTTTTGATTTTTCAAGGTGGTGTCTCTTGCTAATCCAGGCTATCTTGGAATTCATTACGCAGTGTCAGGTTGGCCTGGCTAAAGATTTCTTTCGTATTCATGGTCCGCATTCAAGGAAGCCAGCAGTGATCCTACCCCACAGCATCCCCGCCACCATGTGAGGTTGAAGAGGCGGCCTCTATTTGTTACTTTGTTTACTTTCTGGAGGAAGAAAACATTGCTGGGTGTGGTGGCACACCCCATTAAGGCAGAGGAAGGAGGATATCCATGAGTTCGAGGCTAGCCTGAGACTACATAGTGAATCTCACGTCAGCCTGGGCTAGGGCGAGATCCTACCTCAAAAAAATAAACAGACAAACAAACAAAAAGAAAGAAAGATTAAAAAAAAAAAAAAAAAAAAAAACAAAAGAAAAGAAATCAGGGGTGGTGGCGCACGCCTTTAATCCCAGCACTCGGGAGGCAGAGGCAGGAGGATAACCAAGAGTCCGATGCCACCCCAAGACTACATAATGAATTCCAGGTCAGCCTGGGCTTGAGTGAGACCCTACCTTGTAACAAACACAAACAAACAGGCACCCAGCACTTCAGAGGCAGAGGTTGGAGGATTGCCATGAGTTTAAGGCCATCCTGCGACCACATGGTAAATTCCAGGTCAGCCTGGGCTAGAGTGAGAACCTACCTCGAAAAAACAAAAAAAAAAAAGCAAACAAGAACAAAAACAAAAAACCCTGGCAAATCACACATGGCTCCTGGGGCTTCTTCATGAGCAAAGTTCACATTTCATTGGCCAAATGAAGCCACAGGGCCAAGTCTGATGTCAACAGACAACAACGTGGGATCCTCCCACAGGAAGGACCATCCCAGGCAGGGACATCAAATATGAGAGACAGGTCCACTGTCCACAGAAATGCACACCCCATGACTTAGCTCTCAGAGAACTCGTGGCTTTGGGCGGCCATTTTACTTGTTCCTCTTCAGTTTGTTCACTTAGCTGTTGGGAATAGTAACGCTCACCCTTCCCATCAGACAAGACACAGTGGAGAGGAAACATTGAGAAGTGATATGAGGCTGCCTGGAAAATCGTTCTTAAAGCTCCCTATAAACAAAAGACATGCACTGAACAGAAAGTAGATTGCAGTGGCTGTCAGCCACAGAGACAGGTGGCAAGTGACAAAGTAGGGCCTGTGGGGTGTCCTCTCAGTGCCTTCAGGAGCACAAAGCCTAGCTCTTCCCCAGCCTTTTGAGAAGAAAGGCAGCCTTATCTTGTCGGTAAGACTTTGCCAGAAAAAGCCCTTCAGTATAGCCTGGACAGCTGTGAGGGTGGAAAGGGACAAGTCAACTTGTCACACTAACCACAATGGAATCTTCATTTTTATTTTTATTTGAATTATTTCACTTTTACAGAGAGATAGAGATAGAGAGAGAGAGAGAGAGAGAGAGAGAGAGAGAAAAAAATTGGCATGCCAGGGCCTCAGCCATTGCAATCGAACTCCAGACACTTGTGCCACCTAGTGGGCATGTGCATCCTTGTGCTTTCCTCACCTTTGTGCGTGTGGCTATGGTGGGATATGGAGAGTTGAACATGGGTCCTTAGGCTACGCAGGCAAGTGCCTTAACCACTAAGCCATCTGTCCAGCCCTGGACTCTTCTTTAACCAGCTCCCTGATCCACCTCTTAGCCAGTGCTAGTCCAAGCATTAGTCTTCATTAAAGAACAATTAATAAACCAGTATTGGTATCTGTACTGAGTACAGAGGAAACTGACACTCTGAGAGATGAAGCAGCATGTTCAAGGTCACACAGTAACACTAACATATGGTCTCTTTTAAGCACTTTTTATCAATTAATATTTAATCCTTGAAAATACTGTGTGAAGTGGGTGCTTTCACAATTGCCATGCATAGACAAGGAAACTGAGGCACAAAAAAAATTATACGATTTTATCATCATCAAACAATCTAGAGAGGCTTGGGGTTTGACATCCTAAAATGCACACACACACATGCACACACACACAGGAGCATGTGCACGCGCACATACACACATGCATTTTCACACCTCTGAAATTGGGATTGTCTTTTTATTGATGGTACATTATAGTTAAGGAGTCAGTATATTTTCTCCTTTAGTGGCATACAAAGTAACAGCCCCTCTTAAGATTGATGACATCTTACTCAAAAAATCAATGAAATATGATTCGTTCACAGTCTGCCCCTCTCCACCGCTCTTGGTCAATTTGAGATTTAGAAATGGTTGCTCCTCTGGGCTGAAGGGGAAGCAAGACACAGCCACGATCCTGTCATCATTCCATCATCATCCTTCCCATCTTCTGGGTGAAAATGCAGGGGCAGACACTGACAAAATGCAACCAAACTTGGGGCACATCGCCTTAGAGGTTGTTCCCTAGTCCTGTATGGGACAGGTACTGGGAGCGAGCAGAACCAGTGCTGTGTGCATTTCTTTGAGGTCAGAGCCCTGGCCAGACATCCCTGTACAACCCAGGGCTCTCTTTCTGTCTCCAGTGCCAAGAACTTCCCCATCCCCTGTCATGCAGAGATACAGCCAGGAAACAGTCCAGGGCAACTGCAGAAGGCACGTCGACAATGTTAGAGTCACTGAACAAGACACGAATCTGTGTCCGTTTCTTGGGGGGTAAATACTACCACATGTGCCTGCAGCTCTCACATCATTTAGTCCGTGCTGACACGAATCCCCCTGGAAGAGTTAGCATTTGGTTAGGTAAATGTTTCCCCTCTCCCTCCCCTCCTCACCTCCCCGTTCTCCAGCAATCTCTTGCAGATGTTGGAACAATACATTAACTGACTCCTTTCCCACACTGGAATGCCGTCCTGGGGAAGAATAGAGCAGAGCGTTCTGGCCGCCTTCGACCCTCGGCTACGGCCTCCTACATTCTCTCGCTTGTGTATCAAGCCTGTGGCTGCTTGCTGCCAAGTATTAAGTGCTTGTTCCACAAACCTGGTGTAGATTATCACTTTGCTGTGTAGATGTATCTAATAGAATTAAATAGTTGGCTCCTGCCCAGTAACAGATGTGCTACATATAATGCAATAGTAATGAGATTGAAACCACCATGTAATATTGAGGGAAGAGACGAGGGCCACTTACATTTCTCAAGTTTGGAAGCCAGCTTGGAGGGAAAAGAAACTACGGGGGATGGCCATCTACTTGCCCTGTGTGAGCTGTATCTGTTTTGGATTCTCCAGGAAAGCTTTGCATGGTCCCATCTGCCCCTATGACATGAGTATGAAGCAAACAGGGTGAGTAAGGGGACTGGTTGGTACTGGAGGTAGACTGATTCAGCTTAGGTACCCCCTTGCTCCCCCAGTCCTGGTGCTGCCTTGCTGTGGAAGGTTACATGAGGTCAGAACGGAGTCAGTTCCTGCAGGCTGCTCCAGGGGAGAGGTGACCCATGAAACATAAGCTCTGGAAGCCAGCATATGGTCAAAGGTGGAAAAAAAAAAAGCACAGGTGAGAGCCGGAAGTCTGGCCACGGTTGCACATGGGCCAGTGTTCCCAGGTATAGACTCACAGGCAACGGGCATCAGTGAAGAGAAGCTACCAGTGAGGGCCATTGTCAGCCTCAACTGGAATTTTGACACTTGGATTTTTCCAGAGTTGTTCAAGTTCATAGAGCAGGAGTGGCCACTGGGACAGTTCCACCCTACGCACCAATACCCAAAACCACCATCCAAAGAAATGGTCACGAAGCTGCCAGGCCAGCTTCTGGTAGTCGTCAGCTGGAGACGTCTTCTGTCTGTCATTCCCCAAGCTGACATTTAGGATCACTGCTTCTTCCGCCCTTTCTCCATAGCCCATTCTTCCTCCTCCTCTCTGCTTCCCTCCTTCAAATTCTACTACCAGTACCATTCTCTCCTCCACTCCTCCATATGCTACAAGGCCTCTCTCCTGCCCTTCTCCATATACTACCAGTACCACTCTCTGCTCCACTCCTCCATATATTATTAACTATTCTCCCCTCCTCCTTATACTGTAACTCCTCTCTCCTGCCCTTCTCCATATACTAATGCTACCAGCAGTATTTCTTCCCCTCTTCCATATACTACAACTTCTCTCTTCTCCCCTCCTCCATATATTACTATTAATACCATTCTCTCCTCCTGCCTCCATATACTATGACTCCTCTCTCCTCCCCTCTTCCATATATTACTACTGCTACCATTCTCTCCTCCCCTTTACATATCCTCCTCCTCTTTTTTTTTTAGAGAGAGACAGAGAGAGAGATAGACAGACAGACAGACAGACAGACAGACAGAGAATGGTGTGCCAGCAGCCTCTCAGCCACTGTGAACAAACTCCAGACGTGTGCGCCCCCTTGTGGGCAAGTGCGGCATGGTGCCCTTACATCACTTTTTGTGTCTGGCTAAACATGGGACCTGGAGAATCAAACGGTGTTAGCAAGCAGGTGCCTTAACTGCTAGACCATCTCTCCAGCCCTCCTCCTCCTCTTACAACTATGATGACGACGGTGGCAACTACTACTACTGTACACTCAAGACAGCCCTGAGACAGTTTCCAAGTGCCCTCCCCACCACATGCTCCAGTCCCCCAGAAAGAATGGGTAATACAAAACAAAAATCATGATCACAGAGCATAGTCCCTGGGAGAACGATAGGAAGATATGTAACAGAACAGACAAGAAACTGTGAAGAGGCCAGATAAGGCAGGAACTCCTTCGTGCCCTGGTCCCAGAGGTACAACTGAGGTCAAGACAAGATGAGAATAATAAATACAGCCACCTGATCAAAGGGAAAAATCCAGGATTGCATCATCAGGAACTCCCAAAGCAGGAAAAGGAAAAGGGTCTGACCAGAAAAGCTCAGGTAATCTGTGTGACACATAGCAATTGGTCAATGACTATTTATGAGCTGACTGCTAGGAAGCAATCCGAAGATTCCAACAGGTTTAGGAACGAGGAAAGTCATTGAAGCATTATTTGTAAGTGTAGAAGCAAACCAAATGTTCAACAATAGGGAGACGATTGAATAATTTATGGTACATCTATGTAATGGTCTGTGATGCAATTATGAACATGATGTTTTAAATTACAGTTTTATGACTGGAGGAGAGGTTTCCCCATGTAATCTGAAGTGAAAAAGCAGGTTACAAACTACATGCAACATGATCCCAGGGAGGCATAAAATAGTGTGGTTTTAACAGTGCTTTATGGGAGATTTTTGTATCTTTACACTTTCTATATTTCCCAGGTTCTCTGTAACAAGGCTGTTTCCTTTATGACTATAAGTATAATCAAGGTTCTGAAAAGAATACAGATCTTGATTTTGAAACAGAGACCAAAATACTCACTTCTTGTTAAGTGGTAGCAGACCCTCCTTATGAATGTTTCTGGATTTCCATCCGTAAGACTTGCCGTGGTGTGTGATGTATGGTTGATGATCTCTCAAGTCTCCTCTGGGGGGACAGTGGTTTTACATGCCTCGTTCTTTGATATACTCCCCAGCACTCATCACGACTTTGTAGAAAGCAAGCTTTCTCTCAGGAAATATTTCTTATTTATTTTTTCTGCTTGAGAGAGACATTATTAGATTAAGAGAAGGAGAGACACAGAAAAGTACAGAGAGCTCCTGCCCATTAGAAGAAGGAAGAGAGTAAAACCTCAGGAAATATTTATTAAGTGCATAAAGTGCAGGGAAGAAGGAAGGAACAAAGGAAGGAAGGAGGGAAGGAAAGGAGGAAGGAAGGGAGGTGAGGGGGAAGGGAAGGGGAGAAAGACAAAAAGAAATCGCTTTCTATCAAATATGCTAGGATATCCTATGTCCTACACCATCAGGGTTAGGAGCACCTTGGCTGACCCAAGGACAGAACGATTAGGAATGGAGCTCTGATCTGTGAGACCTCAGACTCTGAGGGGTGCTAACTGCCTCGCAGGGAACCAGCATGGCACAGATTGTTGTGGTGGACAGGAAGGTGAGGCAGGCTGGGGAACGTCTCCGTCAACCATGGCTGCTGCTTCCTCTTGAGATAACCAGTTCTCAGCATCTCCAAGAGTCAGTGTTCTTAGACTTCCAGTCCCTTGTGGTCAGCACCAGGAACATGCGTCCCTCCCACCTCCTTCAGGAAAACAATATGTGTGTTGGATGCTTCTGCTGTGCTCCGTCTTCCTTGCCCGGATGTCACTACCGTACCTTCATGGCTGTAGGTGGAACTAACTTCTTGAGCCTTTCTGTATCACACCCCAGGAGCATCAAGAGGACCTTGATTTCTAAGTCGTCTTCTTCTCCACTTTTCTCTCTTTTTTCTGTCCTGTTTTTGGGCTCTCTACTTCCCTAAAAAAAAAGAGAAAAAAATCAAATACACCTAAAAAACCATGACAGGAAAAGAAAAAGCCAAAATTAGTTAGAAGGTGGCCCAATCACTACTTAAAGTCCTCCAAATTTCCCTTCATAACCTTCTCTTCAGTCTTCAAAGAGGCTACCTTTCTGTACCACCAGAGCTTCAGGGGAAAAAAAGGAATTGTTCTCATTGGGGATCTCATTGGGTTCCTTTTTCTTTGCTTTTAGTGAGGTTTCCCACTTTTCTTTCTTTTTTATTTATTTGCAAGCAGAGGGAGAGAGAGAAAGAGAGAGAAGAGAGACAGAGAGAGAATGGACATGCCAGGGCCTCTACCCACTGCTAACAAACTCCAGATATGTGCGCCACCTTGTGCATCTGGCTTACGTGGATCCTGGGGAATCAAACCTCGGCCCTTTGGCTTCACAAGCAAGTGCCTTAACCACTAAGCCATTTCTCCAGCCCTCCGCTTTTCTTTTTTATAGCATATGCATGCAGTATTCAACTTTGTAATCATAGCTGCCAGTAACTGACTTCTTCCTCGTGCCAAGAAAGTGTGCTAGGGATTGAGTTTGTCAGAATTCAATTTACCTCCTCAACCCATGAGCTAGAGCTATTATAAATCCCATTTTATGAAGACGGAAACTGAGGCTCATAGGGAGTAAGCAACTTGCCCAGTCGTGGTATGAACTTCTTAGTTTGATCTGGAAGCTAACCACAAGTTACGTCATTCTTTCTAGGAGAAAATATGTAATGCTATTCCTGTGATCACTGACGCATGTGAATGCATATATGTGTGTGCACACAGACACATACAGCAGGAACACAAACTGTTTCTGCTTATTAGGGAAAGAATTGGCATGTGACCCTTGTCCTCATGGCTGATAAGAATCAGGGTGGCTTCACAGCTTAACATAGATTCAGCCCTCTCTTCTGGTGATAGGTCAATAGAGCCATTACTTCCCACCTGACTTAGGATTGGTCCACAGTTGAACCTATAATCTAAGCTGGGCCAATCCGTGTCCATCCCATGAATTCAAACAGTAGAAGTCCTTCTGGTGGAAGGCCTGCTGTGCCTCCTGCATCATCAAGGAAAGATGGTGCACTGAGAGTTTCTGAGCAAGTGGAGGAAAACAGCCTGTTGTGAGCCACAGAGAGTGAGGCCAAAGGGCACTTGTCAGACACTAGCGGTGACTCAGAGAGGAGAGGAGTGGAGAACTAGGCTGAATCCAGTTGTTCCAAGCTCTCCTTTCAGCTTCAAGAGCTGTGCCCTGCACTGCCTCGGCCTTTTCACACTCGAGGAAACCGAGCTAAGAAAGCAAAGACGCCTGCCCAAAGATGTGCATTTAAACCAATGGCTGAGCCAAGCTAACAGCACAAGCCCCTGGTTCCCAGCACAGTGCTCCTAAGGACACCCATATGCCTGGGATATCGAAGGCAGGAACAACTGAGGCTTGTAAAAAGGAGAACGTGGGATGCTCTGTGCTTGCTTCCGGTAGCCTTGAGGCCTGTGCCCAGGGCTTCACCATCTGTGTGACACTCACACCTTGCTTCTCATGGCTGCTGGCCCGGCTCAGCAGCCTCCCAATCAATGCCTCATTAACGGGATCCACCTGTGGGCGTTTTATTTAATTATCTCCATTGGAATGGAGTCAAGATGCTGGAGTTAATGTCCTTGAGCTTTCTGAGAGCTAATTATCACCTGTGGCTTGGCCCCAGGCACAGACAGAAGGGGCCACCAGCAGCACGGCCCATGCATTGCCTGGGTTCTATGTGTTCCCTCTCATTTGGGCGAGAAAGGTGAGTGGAGCAGGGCAGAGAGTCAGAACACTTCTAAGCCAGCTAACCACCTCCACAGATGAAGGGATCATCCTTCGGTCAGAACATTTCCATAGGGCATAAAGAGGTTCCCCAAATTCTGGAACCCAAAAGCAATAATAGCATCTGCCTGGCACGGAGCACTTACCTTGTGTGGCAAGCCCTAGTGGCTGTTAGCACCAGTGGTCACCTAAGCTCTGAGAACGGTTTTCCCTGTGCCTGTCTGCCTGGGGATGATCGGATGGCTCGGAGAGGTCAGGTACTGGACACACAGTGGTAGGATTCGAAGTTGAGCTTTGTGATTTCAGGGCTGAGATAGTTCCCTTGCCCCCCCCCCCCTCCCCGAGTGTACCTCAGAGGAGCCAAGCACTTGATCAGTTTCAGACAGTCAAAGGTGAACACAATGCACTCCTTTGCTTCTGGGAGTTTTGTGTAAAACTGTTCTGATTTAAAAATAGTGACTATCCTGATACCAAAATAACAGGGTGCCATGAAAAGAATGTGCAACCAAAGGGAATGGATTTAATTTCTGGTTTTAGCCTCCTAAATTGGATGGCCTTTCATAAATCATTTAACTTCCCTAACCTCAGCCTCCACATCAGGCAACATGGAATGCATTACACATTGCCCTGTTTCATGGGGCTTCCCAGAGCCCAAGTCAGATAATGTATATGAGAATACTGTTTACAAATGCATAGCTTTGTTGTGGGAACTGTTGTTATTGGATGCATTCCAAGACTGACTCACCTTCTGAGGTTGGATACTAGCCTAATTCACAAGTGCGAAGTCTCAGTTTATAAAGTGGGGCCCAGAAATAGGAACTGGTCCTTGCTTTGCAATGGTTTCCACGGGTCCCGCGTTGAACAGAGGGCCCTTGTGTGCCTTCAACATGGTCTGCATGTTAGGAAATACCAAACAGAACTCACAAGTTACTTCTTACAAAGTTTCTAAAGGTGGAATTTAAGTTGATTGCTTCCCCTCTTTGCTAAGAGATTATTTGACAGTTTTCTAAAATATTTTATTTATTTGAGGGGGAACGGTGGGGGGGCTGGGTTTTAGACACACCAGGGCCTCTAGCCACTGCAAATGAAGTCCAGACACATGCGCCACCATGTGCATCTGGCTTACGTGGTACTGGGGAATTGAACCTGAGTCCTTAGGCTTAGCAGACAAGTGCCTTAGCCGGTAAGTAGGTAGTCTCTCCAGCCCTGGTGGTCTCATTACATAACAATAGCTGGTGTCATCATTGCTGTGCTTTTCTTCATTTGGTCTATATGAGGGGGCTACTGGGGGGGGTGAGGCAAGAAATAAGACTGCCTTCTTGGCACCAATGTGCCAGCCCACCTGCCAGAGACAACTACTATGCATCAGGGCCCCTTTCTTGACAATGCCCTTGGCCATGAACTCCTCCTACAGAAGGTCAATGTCAACCCGTTCACATGCATCCCATGTTCTCAGGGCTGTTAAATGGGTTAAACATCTGAAGTTCTGCCTACCTGAGGCACCATCTGTTCTGAATGAACTGGGCCTGCTCGCCGCCCTGCCGCATCTCCCCGCCCCTCCCTGCCCACGGGAAGAGTAAGCAAGAGCTGATGCTCACGTAAGCAGGGCTGTCTCAGTCCATTTCCTGTTGCTCAAACAGAATACCCGAGACTGGGTGATTTGTAAAGAATACAAGATAATTCTGCCTCTTCTAGTTACGGAAGCTGAGAAGTCCAAGAGTCGGCTGGTGGTATACAAAAAAAAAAAATTTGTTTTTCAGCCTCTGGGGAGGGCCTTGTGCTGATCCAAGTCATGACAGATAGCAGAAAGGCCAGCAGGAGAGACACCTCACTCTACCACAGCGTGTTCTTTCAGTTACTAACCTCCCCCTAAGGATGAGGACTCACCCGAGAACACGTTAGGATTAATGCAAGCTCTGTCCCCAAGACTCAAACTCGTCCCACTAATTCCTCCCTCCCAACACTGCCCCATTGAGGAACTAAGGTGTCAACTCATGAACTCTTGGGGACATACTTGAACTTCGGCAAGGGCGTGCCTCATTCTTTCTCTGCCATCTGGGGCGAAGTGCTTAACTTCTCAGAGCTTCGGTTTCTTCATCTCTAAGTGGGGATCGTGGCAGAGCCGGCCTCGTAGATCACTGGGAGAATTAAATGAAAGTACTCCATGCAGTACAGTCATGGGGGACCTAATGACCCTCATTATGGTCCCTGTCTGGTCCCAGCCATAGGGATTTACGCTCAAGTCAAGACCACAGACGTACACTGTAAGTGAGCTTAGCTCCCCTTCTTCTTCCCTCACATTGTTCTGCTTTGGCCTCCCTTGCAACGCCCCCCTGCTCCTTAACTCCCCAACTCTGCCTTACTGCTTCTTGGTCCCCAATCCCAGGATGCACGGGGCTGTTTCTTTCACAGTGCATTATTCATTTCTTGGCAGGGAATGCTGTGCTCGTAAGAATTAACATTTGGGTTTTATTTACTGGCTCACAAAGTGCCAGGATTGCATGGGGGATTCGGTTGCACAAACTCTCTTGATGGGAAATCAATGACAAATTGAGAAAAGTGAGGGGGGTGTCCAGAGGATCAAACAGCAAACCCCATCCCAATCCTTGTTTGAAAACTCAGTCTGGCCTGATTTATTGCCTCTCCCAAAGTGGTTTTGGGGGAGGAGTGTGGTCTCTCTCCAGTCCCCTCACTGACCACCAAACTGAACAACTAGACCCATTCCCAGTCTTACATGAGATTAGTCACAGGATATTTCATTTTAAATCCAATGGAATGTTTTCCTAAATCAGACAAGACTTTTTCAATGTTTATGGCTGTTTTGCTGGAATTCTTTTTGGCTCCAGGAGGGATCTGAAAATTAAATACATTTCCTTTTGGTGACCTGGGACAGCAAGGAGATGAGGCCCTAGGCTTGGCCCAACAGTAACTTGTCAGGCTTGTTCCAGGAAGAGACTCCCATTGGCCAGCCTTCCCGAGCACCTGCAGCCTACCATGGTGGTCAGACCAGGCACCTCATCCCCGCAAAGCCTTCTTTCCATTAACTGTCCTGCTGTGCACTATGGGAAATGGGAGATGCAACCCAAATGTTCTGCAGAATTGGAAGAGGAGGAGTGAGCCTGGGCCACTTGGAGGAGAAGGGGAAGTCAACAAGGGGCTTCTTTTCAATCAGAGCTATCCTTTTTTTTTTTTTTTTTTGCTGGAGTCATTCGTAAAAATATGGAATTTTTATGCTAAGAACTGTGGCCAGAGGCCACGGGATTTTTCTGATCCAGCAGATTGCTATTCACTTGTCCTTCATGCATATGAAGAGATGAAAAGTGATGGTTATGGAGAAATGGTACAGACAGGAAATAATGGCAACACAAACAGAGTTAACTAGCCAGTGTTGGACTCTGTCCACCAGAGCCTGCAGTGTCTTGCCTGGAGAGGGATGAACTTGTACAGGGTGTTTTCCCTATTTTAAAATCGCATGTGATTTCTGTTTTACTTAAGCATTTCTGCCTTTTCATTCAGTTTTGTTCTAGACCTGTGGATGATAAGCTCACCTCAAATGAAAATCAAGACAGCTAGTAGCAAGATTCTGAAGCCAAACTAAGTTTGAATCTAACTTCCAGCCACTAATGAGTTGTATGTTGCTGCAGTCAGGTTCGCGTTGCTGGCAGAAATCACCCGACCAAGGGCAGCTTATGGGAAAAAAGGTTTATTTTGGCTTACAGAAAACAATAGCATGAGCAGAGGGTGGACATCACCTCCTGGCCAACAACAGATGGACAATAACAATGGGAGAGTGTGCCAAACACTGGCAAGGGGAGACTGGCTATAATACACATAAGCCTGCCCCCAACAATACACTGCCTCCAAGATGTGTTAATTCCCAAATCTCCATCAGCTGGGAACCTAGCATTCAGAACACCCAAATTTAAGGGGGACACCTGAATCAAACCACCACCAATGTCTTTGAAAAATTTACTTAAGGCCCTGGTTTCACTTTTTGTTTGTTTGTTTGTTTGTTTGTTTATTTGTTTGTTTGTTTGTTTTGTGGTAGGGTCTCTCTCTAGCCTAGGCTGACCTGGAATTCATTATGTCGTCTCAAACTCACTGCAATCCTCCTACCTCTGCCTCTCAAGTGCTGAGATTAAAGGCCCAGCTTTTTTGTTTGTTTGTTTGTTCATTTTGGGTAGTATCACAAACATAGAGAATGGAAGATGCATCTCGCTGGGCTGTGGAGAAGATGAGGTGGATTCTGGGAACGAGTCCGCTGATTCCCTAGTGCACACTCTGCAGTACTTGCTGTTATTAAACCCGACTCAGTCCAAAGATTGGCACCACCACATGTCACCCGCACAAGGGGTTCCTGGGATATGCTAGGGGCTGTTGGATAAGTAAGGATTGGTGTTGACCTGGATACATTGGGGCGAGCCATAACCCCAGGGGAACCACTGCAGGTGTAGCTTTTGAAGGGAGGAAGCCGACTGCAGGCAGTGGAACCTGAGGCCAGCTTGGCAGGAGGCTCTGCCTGTCCTTCATGGAGGGCTTCCAGAACGTGTCTCCAAGGGCTACCTCTTGATGGATCATATCTGTTACTTTTCTTTTTTACTACCTTTTAATTTTTTACTTTTTAAATTAATTTGATAAATATTTTGAAGCAAGATCTCATTCTAACCGAGGCTGATCTAAAACTCATTGTTTAACCCAGGCTGCCTTGAACTCACAACACTCCTCCAACTTGAGCCTATTGAATGCTGCCATTAAAGGCATGGTCCACCCCTACCCAGCTCATTCATTGGAACCTAGCATTATCCAGAAGGGTAGAATCACACCCAGAGCTGTGGTCCAAGCACGAAACAGTGCAAGTGTTAGTCAATGGGGAGAGGGGATGGCATATACCAGGGGTTCTTTCACTGTCTACTGCTCTTGAAATAAGTGCTCCCATGCCCCCCATTACATGATGATTGATTAATAATAATGTTCAGAGGGTCTGGAGAGATGGCTTAGTGGTTAAGGCACCTGCCTCCTAAGCCTAAGAACACTGGTTCCAATCTCCAGCAGCAGTTCCAATCTCCAGGTCCCATGTTTAGCCAGATGCAAAAGTGACGCAAAGGTGCAATGCCGCACTTGACCACAAGGGGGCGCACGCATCTGGATTTCATTTGCAGCAGCTGAGGGACTGCTGGTGCGCCCAGCTCTGTCTCTGTGTCTCTCTCTGTCTCTCTCCAAAAGTAACAATAATAATAATAATCATAATAATAATCATAATAATAATGTTCAGAGTTATATGACTTGCCAGGTGTTCCCAAAAGTCCTATGGTATTGGTCAAGTCTATAGGCCACTCTGCATGGTAGAATTTGCAGGAATGAAATTCGGTAGAGAAGACCTTCCAGAATATACGATGGTGAACATTAGGCTCACTGTGTGTCTTCCCCATGCCAAGCTCAACTTTGACTTAAATATTGTCTTGGAAGTGGGAAAGCATTGGTCCAGCATGCATCCTCCCCCCACACACACACAAGTAGACAGATGATCTCATCACCTTACTACATTTTTGTCTGACAACACCAACCACTGCTTTCATGCTGCCTAGCCCACAGCAACTTAGTATTAATCAAATGCGTGAAGTTCTCCCCCAGCCCACAAAAAAAATTTTTTTTCAGGGCTTATCTAGTGTAACATCTTGTATTCATGACCTTTGCTCTAAAATATTCTCTTTCTTTTGCTCCCTCGGGGGCTGTAGAGGTCTTAAGTGAACCACTTCCTCTATGAATAATAATAATATCTTTTATCTGTTGATTGAGCACGTACTGTCTATCCTGTCCAGTGCTAAGCGTTTCACAGACGTTACCTTATTTAATATCCATACCACCCTATAAAGTAGGTTTCCAAGTGAAGAAAACACCTTCCTGAAAAAGCTACCTAATCTGCATACAGAAACACCATACAAGTTCAAGCCTGGATGTGAACCATGCAGCCTGGCCACTGTCTGAGAGTTTTCCCAGGCTTGCGAAACCCACTGACAGCTCCTCCAGGCCTCCTCTCCTGGCCTGTGCATGTCTATGTACAGCTATCGCTTCCTTTCATGCTGTGCTGTGCTAGGAAGGCCAGGAACTGTGTCTGGACACTTTTAGGCTCCCAATACTCACTCTCACAGAGACCCTGTCACTGGGATCATACTACATCCAGGTCGTGGCCTCAGCATGGCCCTGACACAATTCATGTGTGGCAACTGCAGAGGCTCCCTCAACCCAGCCTGTGTGTGTTCTGTGTCTTGGCCAAGCCCGCCTGCAATAGGGCCACTGACTCAGAGATTCACTAGAGCCAAGCGTGAGTGCTGACTGAACAAAGCATAGGGTCAGCATAGGTACCAGGCTGGCTGGCATGGCTGGGTTCTCTTCAGCCCAAGTAGCTCTGTGACTTGGGCATGCTGGCAGCTATAGGTTTCTGTGCCTCATGCTGGCCAGTGAAGTGTCTATATGTACATGACTCTTACGGGCTAGCAGGGAGCAGCTGAACATTAGAGCGATTTTCCTCTTCCGTTCAAAGACTGAGCAAGCTCTTGACCTCTGGCTGAAGACATAAGAATGAAATAGTTCACAGACATAAGAATGAAATAGTTCACAGCTGCCAGCGGGGGTTGTGTCCCTCAGAGCACTGTTTAAGAGCTTTCTGCTGGGCCACACAAGAACAATTCTATAGTACAGCTCTCTGCTTGTTCCCAGAGCCTGGCCAATCTGAGTGTATGGCCACTGGTTTAGTGGGCTGGCCATTGGAGAAGCTGCAAAGCTAAGGGTTGAAGAAATCTCCTGCCTGGAAACCCAAGGCAGTTGCTGGCATCTGGAAGTTGAGAGTTTGAGTTCCAAATGCTGGCCATCAGCCCACAGTTGCAGAATAGAAATGTCCTGATGGTTGAGGCTGGAGCACAGAGAAAGTAAACTCTAGCCAGTCCCAAAGATGAAGACTGATAGTCCTCTGCAGGCTCCCTGAGTGAATAAAGTTCTGTGGTTGAGATTGTAAGGCTTGTCTGACTCTGGAGGGCAGAGCTTCAAGCTACTTCTGCCATCTTCTTTGCTTGCTGTTCTCTCTGATGGTACCCTTTGCCTTTGCCAACGTCTCTACGTGGGCTGAGAGAGGAAGGGAGAAATGCCCCATTTGCAGAGCCAAGAAGTGTTTGCTTTCTACAGTTGATCTCCAGACCTCAGGGAGACAGAGTTCGGAAGGCTTGGGACAGAAAGAACAGAATTTCTAGCCAGGCGTGGGGGCGCATGCCTTTAATCCCAGCACTCGGGAGGCAGAGGTAGGAGGATCACCATGAGTTCAAGGCCACCCTGAGACTACATAGTGAATTCCAGGTCAGCCTGGACTAGAGTGAGACCCTACCTCGAAAAACCAAAAAAAAAAAAAAAAAAAAAAAAAAAAAAAAAAGAACAGAATTTCTGAATGAGTTAGGGAAGCACCCATGTGTAGTCTTTATATGAGGCTAAAAGAAAACATAATGTTTTCTCTCATCTCTTATGCTTGACACAAGGCAGATTGGAAGGACAGGAAGATGTGATGAATGAAACAGCACAAAGAAAAGCATTGAATAAATCTGAGCAGCTGGGTGATCACAATAAATGTGAATGGATCAAAGCCTTCCTATTAAAGGATAAAGACTTTCATGTTGGATTTATAATACCCCAAACTGGCTGAATTGGTACTTAAAAGCGACAGCTAAAATACAATGACATAGGGATGTTAAAAAATAAAGAGGTGGCAAAAAAAAAAAAAAAAAGATATGAGACTCCTCCCCTCAAATAAAGAAGCAGAGTAGGGAAGAGAGTAGCTACCAGGCCCGTCTCTCATTTCCAAGTAATGATGATTAAGTAAGCGTGCATTGTTTGGCTCTATTTCCAAAGTGACCTTGAGGGAAAACATTTAGAAAACCATGTGTACGTTAAAATGTCTCCACTCATTTCTCACCTGCTCCAAATTTTAGAAAGGAGGGAATGCATGGAATTCTCTTTGGCAGCTGGCTCCATCTCCTCTCTTCTTACAAAAGCAAATATAGTTAATTAAAAACAAGCCCATGGGCTAGAAAGATGGGTTAGCAGTTAAGGCACTTACCTGCAAAGCCAAAGGTTCAATTCCCCCAGAGCCACATAAGCCAGATACATAAAGTGGCGCATGCATCTGGAGTGGCTAGAAGTCCTGGTGTGCTCATTCTCTCTCATTCTCTCTGCTTCTCTCTCTCAAATAAATAAAAAATAAAATATTTAAATTAAACAACAACAAAAAAAGTCCGGAAGTCTCCTCGTGTTTCTTCCCACTACCAACCCAGAAAATAGCTTTGGTCTGGTCATTTTGAAAAATCTTCCAGGTAAGAGGTCATGTATGGACCATAGAATGAATAGATGTCTGAGAGAGAGAGAGTGAGTCTCATGTAGCCCAGACTAGACTTGAACTCACTAAATAGACAAAGATGTTCTAGAACTCCTGCTTCTACCTCTACCTCCCAAGTGCTAGAGTTATAGATATATGTTTTCACACCCAGCCTGGACCTTAAAATTGAGCTGCTAATTTTGCCACCAAAATAAAGAGGCACAAAATAAAATGGGTGACACCAGCTGAGGAACTGATGGTCACATTTGTATTGCAGATAGCCCAAGGATGGACCTCAGAGGGATAGAAAAGCCCTTAGTATCATGTATAAATTATGAATCTGTGAGCCCAAGGAAGGTTCACAGCTGTTGCATAGTTTCTAATAGATTTATGACTTCACAGGGTTTGAGAACAATTGGAACTGTTGTGATCATTTCAAATCTAAAAGGAGAAGGAGGCTGGGCATGGCGGCACACCTTTAATCTCAGTATTTGGGAGGAAGAGGTAGGAGGATCGCTGTGAGTTCAAGGCTACTCTGAGACTACATAGTGAATTCCAGGTCAGCCTAGGCTAAAAAAAAAAAAAAAATCTAAAATGAGTCAGTTTCCTGGATCTTGCAAGGCCTTCTAAATCAGGGCTGAGGGTCCTACAATGTTTACAGAACAAATTCAAGTTACTCCTGTGGTCAGCAAGACTAAGCACAGAGGTCAGGCCCTATCAGGAATGGGGACAGAACCACAGGAATGGGGCACAGGAGGAGACGGGTGTGGGTATAGCAAGGAGCTAATCCTCAGTGGTCACCCCTCCCGTCTCTCAGGCCCTCGTGGACTCACTGAGCTCTTTGATGTAGGCATTCATTCTCATCTTTGTTCAGCAAGGGTGACAGCTCTGTCATCTGTGCATTTCCAAGCTGAGATTCGACAAAGGACAGGAAAGAGAACAGAGTCAACATCCGAAGTGGAGGGATATCAAGTGAGGGTCAAGACCCTCCTGACTTGATAATCCTCACTTCTTCTGGTGGGGATTTGCTTTGCCTCTCAGAGTGAGGTTTGGTGAGACCCCACCCCACCATGTCACACCCACTTCTGTGAAAAATCCATACGGCCTGAAGTGTGCACTTCATGCAGGATGGGAGGGTCACAGAGCATGGGAGCCTTGGGCCAGGCTGAGATGTAGGGACTCGGTCAACTGGAGGGACATGGCACTCCCAAAAGTCCTCTAGTACCCCAACCAAAATGAGTACAGCAAAGAGCTCAGTCGGCCAAGCAGGTTTCCAGGCTCCATCGGTAGAGTCTTTTACCATAGCCACCTTCTCCACCGCAGCCCTCAGGCTATTTCCGAGTCTTGGGCTGCGGTGTGTATACTAACTCACGCTTCTTTCCTTGTGGGAACTTCTTGTCTTGAGAGATCCGGAGATGTTGGGACTGATCCTCAAGGTAAAGGCATATTGGTGAGAGGTGACACCCGACTTCACGTTCTGCCTTAGGCACTTGGATTTTGCAGCTCTCCTGATCATCATTACTATATAATGTCTGGACTGGGGAATCTGTAAGCCTAAGGTCCAGGCCCAGCTCTACAGCTAACATTCTACCTGGCCTTTGATCACTTTGAGCCTCAGTTTTTCTACCTGTGAACTGGGAGTTCTATACCTCCTCAGGAGGAAGTCAAGAGGCTCAAATGAGATCAGATGTCTTAAAAAAATACTTTAGACAGTATAAACTCCAAGATTATTACTGAACTATCAGGAATGAGCAGACGGCCACCACATGCAGTACAGGGTCCCTAGCAATACCAGACTCAGGATAGCATTTACCCATGGTTCCTCATTCTCTCTCCCAGCTCTGGCTTCTTTTTGAGTGTCTGTGTACAGATGGATCTCTCTGGTTCTAATCTAGCTACCAGGGCATCCATTACTATGGCGCCATCCCTGTGGGATTCTTGACAGACACAAGAGAAGACAAAGGGTATTCTGTCTTCCAGATGCTAGAAGGTTCCATTGACTTCATCAATTTCATGCTGTCTGGCTGAGCACTAAGGTTTTCAGAATGACTCCACAAATGGACCTTCAGAGTAAGGTTTGTATAAGAACTTTAAATATGCCAATATGGGACAGGGAGGAAGCTGGGAAGATGGCTCTGCATCAGGGAAAATGCATGTTTGAAAGCCTTCCAACCCAAGTTCAATTCCTAAGCTGTCCACTTAAGCTGCATGCAAAATTTAGTCCAAATGTCTGGTATCAGGAAGCCCTTAGTGCACGTGAACATGTATACACACACACACACACACATACATAAATAAATGAATATAAATAAATAAATAAATGAATATTTTTGAAATGGCCCCATGGTAAGCTGCATTATGATTATCATAAAAGTGACTCGTGTTATTATCTTAACAAATGTCATCACAATCATAACCTTGGATCTTTCTTAAGAGCCATACACTGCGTTAGAAACAGGTCCCATTGTGTTGAAAGCAGTGCTTCAGGAATGAGGGACTATCCATGTCTCTAGACTTCTCATGGTTCCATACAATTCTCATCACCAGGCAGGGGCAGGGACCATGTCAGGGAAGGAGACAGCAGCTCACTCCGGTGCTAATGTCTTCTGGAAGGCTCTGGGCCTGGAAGTGTGGTAGAGTCCAAGCTGAGCTAGCCATCTTGGCACTGTGGCATGGCTCCTTCACATCACGTCCAGCCTTGGATGATGGTTAGAATTCACATCACTTCTCGCTGTTCTCTCTAGACTTGTACAAAGTTTGCATCTCACTCTCCCTCCCACACACTGTCAGCACTGACGGTTGATTCCGTCATTCACTGCTTTGCTTCATTCCTTCTTTTCAGTGCTGTTTCATTTCCTTCCCCCCATACCCCCCACCCCATAGGCAGCTTGTCTAGTGTTTAAGTGCCTTTTTTTTTTTTTTTTTTTTTTTTTTTTTTCGAGGTAGGGTCTCACTCTGGTCCAGGCTGACCTGGAATTAACTATGTAGTCTCAGGGTGACCTCGAACTCTTGCTGATCCTCCTACCTCTGCCTCCCGAGTGCTGGGGTTAAAGGCGTGCGCCACCACACCCGGCTTTAGGTGACTTTTTGTTTTATCTGTATATTGCTTTATGTGCAGGGGTTTTGTGAATATTCTACAGTGCCCCTTGCTGTTAACTAGTAGTTTTTATCTTAGTGTGAACCAGATAGAATACAAGGAATTATTTCACTTTTCCTATATTTGTTAAGATTTGCTTTGTGTCTTAGTATAGGATCCACTTTAGAGAAAATTCCATGTGCTTCTGGAAAGAATGTGTACTCTGCAGTATTTGGATGGAATGTTCTGTAGATGTCTATTAGACCCACTTGTTCTATGATGTCATTTAATATAGATACTTCTCTGTTTTTTTTTTTTTTTTTTTTTTTTTTTTTGGATGACTTGTTAATTGGTGAAAGTGGGTGTGCAGATTCTTTTAGTGCATCTATATCACCTTGTCTTTTCTTATTCCATGTCTCTTCTTGGCCATTCTTTCTTTTTCAATGCAGAATTATGTTTTTAAGATCCATGTATGTGGGCATATATACCTGTACACAAAGTCCATTGTGTGCCAACAACTGGGCAGGCTTCTAAGGAAGAGTGACGGCAAAGAAGACAAAGGACGTGCAGGCAGAGAGCTTGAGAGAACATGGGGGAATGTTCCATCAGGGGAGCAACTCTCTGTTCAAATGGTTCCTCCCTGGTCTATGTACTGATAAAGACAGACACACCACATTCAACACTATCAGCCAGGGGTGGAGGGCTGAGGTCATAGCACAGTGGGCTGAGTCAGAGCCACTCTGGCAAACCTATGTCTTCTAGAATGTCTGAGCCGCCCTGCCTTACACAACCCTGCCACCCATACGTGGTTCTGGGACAGTGGGCCACTACTGCTCTATGGACTCATAGGTATATTCTCCATGGGTTATGGACATAGAGGCTTGGCCTGCAGGAGGAACTGGTCATTAAATGGGACCCAGTGTTTTGGCTGTTCTTGTCCTCTCTCTCTCTATCTGCACTGAACCAGTAGAGGAATTAGGCTAACTTTTGACTAAATCAAAACCAGTTTCATTTTTCAAAATTGAAATTTCACAGGTCATCAGCCTACCCCATGGCCCACTGCCCTTGGAGAGGATGGGGAAATAATTGGAATCATATGAGCCAGTTTGATTAGAGAAGTGAATGTGGTTTGGAGTGGAGGCCTGGAATCCTGGTCCTCAGTGACTGACTTGACCTCTCCTCTCCCTAGCCCAAGCCCCTTGGAGATGAAGCTGCCTTCTGGCTGGGGAAAAATTATCTCCATTTAAGAGGAGAGAGGTCACTTATCTCCCCAGAGGCCAAGACTTTCAGCTCCGGAGCAAACAGTTGGAAGTGAAATCTTCAGGCGCCCAATGGGGTGTTTCCCATCCTCTGACAGATGGTGGCCCCTGCCCCATCCCTGACCACTGTTGCCATCAGTTGCTGGGAGTGAACTAAGGGCACAGTCATGGACAGCACTATTTTCTCCAAAACCCCAAAAGTCCAAGTTTGCTGTGAAAAAAATTATTTCACGTTGACAAATGTCTCTAGAAACAATGACACTGGGAAAGGGAGAACTGTGTAAATACAACTCCATCAGGGGTTTTCAAAGAAAATCAAAACATATTCCTCCTGTCTAAATGAAGTGTTGTAGCCTTGGGCCGCCATTTCCCCATTCTCCCACTCCAGCCTCTTCAGACTACCATTCTTCTCCCTGCTGCATTGAGTTTGATGTTTTTGGCTTCCACGAGTCAGTGAGAACATGTAGTGTTTATCTTTCTGAGCCTGCCTGATTTCTCTTAGCATAATGTTCTCCAATTCCATCCATGTTGCCTCGTCCCATTCAGAGTCTTTACCCAAAAGATTTTAAATCAGTGTGTCCAAGAACTGTGTGCCCTCTCATGTTCATGGTGGCGCCTTTCCAAGAGCCAAGGTGCAGTCAACCTAAGATGAGTACCTCCTGTGAGCACCTTGTACACCACAAATCCCTGTTCCAAAGCTCAGAGCGGGGAATTAGTGAATAGCTGGGCATTCGCCTCCAGCTGCCTGAGCTGTCCTGATAACCTATTTTGACTTCACACAAGCCAATCTCATAGCCATGTTGAATGCAGACCAGTAAGAACCTCCAACAACATGGACTTTAAGGGCCATGTGTCTGGAAGCCTAGAGTGATTTAAAGCACCCATACATGCAAAATAGAGCTGGCAAAATGCTGAGGCGGGGGGGTTAAAAATCCCTCTTGTTAAACGTACTTTCCCAAGACATCCAGCTATCTATTGCTCTGTTTTTTTCTTTCCTTTTCTTTTTTTTTTAGGCTTAGTGAGGTGAACTACCTTTCCCCCATAGACCTCTCGTGCAAATTGCTTTTCAATAATCCCCATACAACCCGCTGGCAGCCGTATTCTACATAACAATGCGACGCACACATACATCACCTGCAATTATAACTCTGGCTTTGATGTCCAAGCCATTTAAAGATAGCGAATCGGGGTCTAATTAAGGCAGCTCAAGCTCAGACTGATAAGGGCCACCTTCATTACAACTCAAGTGAGCTGAAAAGCGGGCCTGAAAGAGTCAGGAATTGGTTGGGAATATTTTCAAGGCATTTCAAAGCACCCCTCATTGTACAACAGGATTCTGGGCTCTCCCATCTACTCCTATGGTCTCATTAGCAGAATTTTGCTTCCTCTCTTAGATTACCCTTGAGAGAAAACAAATTTCAACACTTGAAAGCCACAATGACAAAGGGAGGTCCCGTTGAGGAGGGTGATTGTATTGGGTCGGTCCAATGATGTCACCCCTACTTACCATGAAATCCCATCTCCTTGCCATAGGCCAGTGCAGATCCTGGGTCCCACCTGAAGATCCAGCCATAGCCAGCCTCAATGACCACAGTAACCTTGTACTTGTTATTCCCTCTGCCTGACACCTTGTTCTTGGCATAGTTAACTCCTTCTCATCTCAGACCCATTGTCACCTCAGAGGAGGGACCTTTCCTTCTCTGTACACCATCTCCCACTGTATCTTGTTCCATCCCTTTATGCAGCCTCTTCTTTTTAAAAAACATATTTTATATATTTATTTATTGCAAACAGAGAGAGAGAGGAGAGAGAGAAAGAAAGAGAATGGATGTGTCAGGGCATCTAGCTATGGCAAACATGTACCACTTTGTGCATCTGGCTCTGTGGGGGTACTGGGGAATTGAACCTGGATATCATTAGGCTTTTCAGGCAAGTGCCTTAATGGCTGTGTCATCTTTTCAGTCCTCTTCTCTCTCTCTCTCTCTCTCTCTCTCTCTCCATATATATATATATATTGGTTTTTCGAGGTAGGGTTTCACTCTAGTCTAGGCTGACCTGGAATTAACTGTGTAGTCTCAGGGTAGCCTCGAACTCATGACGATCCTCCTACCTCTGCCTCCCAAGTGCTGGGATTAAAGGCGTGCGCCACCATGCCCAGCTCTTTTTATATATTTTTTATCTTATGAATTAGGAACTTTACTATATGGACAAGACATCTTTTGGACCCATTCCCCTCATGTTTTCTTCTTATATCCCCTCTCCCCCACCCTCAGGCCCTCCTCGATAGGGTTACTGGTAGTCACCATGGGGTTAACTTCTTAAACTTTGGAGACACTCCCTCATACCTAGAACAAGACCTAATAAACATTCAAGGAAAAATTGTAGTATTGGTTGGAGAATCTGTTTTTTTCTTTTCCAGAAAATTGTGAAAACTGAGAAGAGCCAAGATCCATGAGTTCAGCAAGATAGAGACAACTTAGCATGAGACAACCCACCTCCATCACATCTGCCAGGGCACTGGAGACATCACAGAGGAAGTGGAGACTTAACATGAGTGCTGCTCTCACTGCTAGCCTGACAACCACCTCCAGGGGGATGGCGATAGATACTGAGGGCACTCAAAACACCTCAAAGCAGAAGTCCAGAGATGGCAGAGCCAACCACTAAAGTGGACTTATAACACACCCACCAAGACTCAGGAAATATCATGGAAGGGGGCGGGGTGGAAAGATTGCAAGAACCACAGGGAGGGAAGGAGTATCCTGTCACATTGTCTCCCCCACCACAGAGGATGATGCATTCATGACCCCACAAGGAATGCCAATGACCTCTGTGAGGAGGTCCCTCAGTGGATTGGGGCTGGGGGAGAGAGGATAGGAGTATAACCTGATGGGAATATGACCAACCCCCCCCATAAGGTCATACAATAAAATCCATAGTCCATTAAAAAAATGGTAGAGGAGCTAGTTTGAGGGAGGAAGTGGACAGAAGAAGGAGTAGGGGTTTGGGGGGAAAAGACAGAGGGTGGTGGGTGACTATGATCAAAGTATATTTTTTACATACATAAAAATTGTCAATAGGGCTGGGGAGATGGCGTAACAGTTAAGGTACATGCCTGTGAAGCCTAAGGACCTAGGTTTGATTCTCCAGGTCCCACGTAAGGCAGATGCACATGGTGGCACATGCATCTGGAGTTCGTTTGCAGTGGCTAGAGGTCCTGGGGTGCCCATTCTCACTGTCTCTAACAAATAAATAAAAATAAAAATAAAATCTTTTTTAAAAATTGTCAATAAAAAGTAGAGGAAGGACTAGCTGGAAAGAAGGGACTCTGGAGGGAGTGTAAGGGAAAAATGGAGGGTGGTGAGGGGGAACTATGATCATGGTTTATTGTACTATGTACGGGTGTTTTCAATAAAAAAATTTAAACATCAGGAGAAAATCTATAGAAAGCATACACTGATGAAGAACCATGGTCTCCAGTTAGTAAGCGGGGATACCATATGCAAAGCTACTGTTTCCATGCTTGCAAGGAGCTGACAATAAGGACTTGCTGGAAACATGCAGAGACCCCCTCCAAAGTCACAGATGGGCAGAGCCAGGCTCTGTGCGAGCCCCTCTGCTGACATGTGGCCTTATGGGCCATGGAGCTGATTTTCTTCAACCTTCCTGAGACCAAGCCTCCCCAACAGTGAGCATGATATCAAGTTCATTACCTTGGCTTTTGGTTTCCTTCGCCTTAAGTGGTCTCCAGGCCAGAGTCAGAGTAACAACACAGTTTGATGCTCTTGATAAACTCTGACACCAACTGAATACAAACCCGAGGTACATCCCAGAGGTCCTGCTTGCACAAAGCCATTGGCACACAGTTCATTTGTTGGCAGGAGGCAGTTGGGTACTCTACGTCACCAGTTCCATGGACACGAATGACCCACGCTTGTGCTTGGCTTTGGCTTTGGCTGTGGCACTGGCACTGCCAGAGCAGATACAGCAGATGCCTGATTCACCAAGAGCAGGCTGGACCAGCACTTGGCCAGGGAGCCTGAGCACGCTGTGGCCACCCCGCCGGCACACTGTGTAAATGATTTCACACTCCAGCGGCCAAATCAATTGGGTGTTTCTCTGCTTAAGAATGGCTGGGATAAAGTGTTTCCTTCTCTATAGGCAGGGCATGTTCTCGGCTCTTCAGGGGGCCTTTGAAAGGGGCTGGTTTTGTATTTAAGAGTAAAGCGTTGCTATCAAGAATGTTTAATATACCCTTCCACAATTGAGAAATGACGTTAGTCCTGGAACCCCCTTGGCGGGGATGGCTCTGAAAGGATTTCGACTAGAGGCACTCTAGGGAGGAGGAAGGTCACCTTACAGGTTGTTGGCAGAGGTGACGCAACTCAGATCGGGAATGACAGTGTAGATGGAAGGACTTGAAGAGCAAGAGGAAGAGGAGAAAGAGGAGGAGGGTGGTTGAAGGAGGAAGAGGAGAAGAAGAAGGGCAGAGCTCATGAGAGTAAGGTTCTAGGTGGAGCTAGTGGGGTTCATTATGGGGCAGGAAGCCCAGCTGGTGAAGGCTGGGCAGTCTACTAAGCAGAGGGCCTCTGGGGTACATTTGGTGGTACAGTGATCAGTGGTAATGGTGCATATAGTAGACTCTTACGTCACCTAAGTTCCTGCAGAGGGTCCTCCCTGCTTTGGGAAACTATTTTTTTTTTTTTTTTTACTGGACCTGTGACATAGCGTGAACCCCCAGGGTGAGGCCAGAAGTCACGCATAGTAGTTTGAGGGGGCTGAACTTCCATAGGTTAGAAAGAGGTGGCAACATGGCTTGTATGCAGGGTACACGTTGTGGGTGAGAGGGACAGGCTGGATTGAGCCTTACCTTCATCATAACCCCCGGAAGTCAGCTGCTTCCTAATATCGTCATCACCTGACTGGGGACGTGGGTAACAGAATGGTTGTGTGAACTGAAGTTCCCAAGGGTGGGTGGGGAGCTCCTCCATTAAGTATCCTACAAGGCAAGGCAGAGTGACTGATTAGAACTTAGTGACTGAAGAGGTGGAATAATGGTGCCTTAACTCCTAGATAACCATTTCTTGTCCACTTCTGCGTGTGACCTAATATCCTTGTGAACCATGAGGTAAATCCTTTTGGAATGTATGAGCAGACCTCTATTTTCACCAACCCCAAAGCTAAGAATGTCATCAGATAGCATCTGAGGCCCGTGGCAGTGACGTCCCTGTTTTGCTGTAACCTGCCAACTGGATGTTGAAAAGTCTCTCGATTGATGCTTTTTTTTTTTGCTTCTGTTACCATAGCAACTTCACTGAACTTTTACCACATTGGAACATGGAATTTCGGTAGCTAGGATCTGTGTTCTTAGGCCACGGTCTTGTGGTTTTTGAGTTGACAACATGGAGTGGGAGAGAGGTCTGGAGATATCCATCATTGCTGTAGGAACTTTCATCTTGAAACTTCTCCATCTGAAGTCCTCCTGGATACTCGGAGGCTAACCAGCCTAGGGGTGGCTGAAGCAAACAACCCTGGCATCTCACTGGCAATTAAGGGAGGGAGCCCAGGCTCCAGACAATGGACTTATTTTCCTTAAGAATTGAATCAATCCAATCAAGGTGATTGATTCTCCTTCTTCAAAGGTCCAGGGTAGCAGTGCTCTATGTTATGTTTGTGTTTCTGGAAGTTTTCCCAAGCTGTTATCTGCAAATCATCCCTACTGAAAATAAGCAGCTGCCTTTGTTATTACTGCTGTTCTTGTTTAAGAAAAATTTAGAAAAGAAAAGGGTATAGCCAGGGAAGGAATACACACACACACACACACACACACACACACACCTATGTTCGTCAAACTCTCTCTGAGGCAGGAACGAAGCTTCTGGAACCACTTGCTCAGCACAGTTAACTCTCTGCTAACACAGAGTACTCACAGAAATCTGAACCCAAAATACCAGTTTCTGATCTTAGAATTGATTGACGTCTTTATGAAAAGCGAAGCCATGGTAATTTCCTATTTCAATAGATTTGAAAGAAAATATGACTGACTCATACCAGTTTGAAAAGGTGGCAAAATCTAACAAAAAGAGCAAAGATTCAACTACTCTCAGTGAAGTCCCCAACAAATAGCCCATGCATGGGCATGAAAGATGACAATTGATTAACTGGAGAATAAATATTGGTAACTGAGTGTGGGTAAGTAGATGAATTCATTCATTTTCCAGAGATGCTGGAGCCTGGGAGTGAGGGGTCTACTCCTACAGAATTCAGTGAGTGAGAATTCAACACGTGTGACCAGATTCCAACCCCATATTCAGACACTTGGAGCTACAAAGCTCATTTCCTTAAATGGGGCATAGGACTCAGGTTGAGAGGCCTTTGGTGGGATGTTGTTCTGCCAGCCACTGCCTGACTCCCAGTCAGCTCCACCGGGCAGGACAGTTTGGTGGGTCCTCTTCGCTGCAGTTTCTTGCAGGGTGGGGGCAGAGGAAGAGGTGGTCTCAGGCGGATATTGACATTGTCTTTGGTGCATCCGGAAATCTCTCCAGGATTTCCAATGCCTCCCAGACAAAGATCAATAGTGACGTCTTCAGGTAGCTCAATATTTCAACTCAGCAGAGAGAAGAGCGCCGGGTCAATGCCGCTGTCATACAGCAGGAAGCCTTTCAAACACCTGAGCACTCTGTGAATGATCCCATCCGGCCTCCTCACACAGAACATAGAACGGAGCCCAAAACCTCAGCCTGACCTTCAAGACCTTTCCTGCCCACGGGCCTCCATCTGCCTATACAGAGAAGGGCTCAGAGCACAGCCGGATTAGAGCCAGTGGTGTCTCCCAGATGGACACTTGCTTCCAGCCCACAGCACCAGCGCTAGCACAGAGGCAGGGATGCTGGTGTGACATGAGGTATGTCCCACCCTGAGAGGAAGAGCCACTATGCTTGGTGACCCTGAGCATCAGCCATGCTCACTGGAGACTCCAGAACACCCAGCCTCCCCATCCTCTCCTCTGTGGTACAAATACTCACACATCTGTGTACAAATCCCAGCCTCATTTTCCCCACCTGTCAGGTACATTTAGAGAAAATTGCTTCTTAGGGAACCCTAGCATTTCCCCTCCATGTGACTGGATTGCTTAAGACAAATGACCACAAAGTGAGTGACTTAAAACAAGTAAAGCTATTCTGTCTCCATTCTGGGAGTCAGCGGTTTGGAATGAAGGTGTGGTCAGGGGACACTTGTTCTGAGGGCTCCAAGGGACAGGCTGCCTTTGCTGAGGTCTTGGTTCTGGTGGCTGCAAGGAACTTTCCTGTCTTCTCTTGTCTTCTTTCCTGTGTATCTATGACTCTGTCAAAATATTTCTCTTTTATTTATTTTTTAAAGGTTTTTAAAATTTATTTATTTATTTATTTGCAAGCAGAGAGAGAGAGAGAGAGAGAGAGAGAGAGAGAGAAAGAGAGAGAATGGGCACACTGGGGCCTCTAGACACTGCAAATGAACTCCAGATGTATGTGCCCCTTGTGCATCTGGCTTAAGTGGGTTCTGGAGAATCGAACTGGGGTCCTTTGTCTTCGCAGGCAAACGCCTTAACCACTAAGCTATTTCTCCAGCCCAAAATATTTCTGTTTTATAAAGATGGCAAACACTGGAATGATGCCACCAAAGTCCAGTATGAGATTATTTTAGGTCTATAAAGACCCTGTTTCCCATGTATAACTATATCATTTGCAGGGAATCTATTCCAGCCAGGGCATAGAGCATATGTTCCCCTCCTGCTATATTGAATTGTGGATTTTGCAGCAGAAGTTGGCATCTGTGTGACATTGGGGTGACCACAAGGGATAATTGAGTGCACATGCTTTGACTCACGAGTCAAGAGTGAAGCCAGTGCCCTCTGCACAGATTTGGGACATGTGCACCTAACACCCTAGGACAACTTTAGACAAAAATCTCCCTCGCCCCCTTTTCTGGAATCTTCTTTGGTTCTCTCCTGCACAAGATGACAGAGGCAGAGAGGCCGAGACAGTTTGAATTTGCACACTGCTAAGATGGGAGAGACAGTGTCCTTTGAACTCTTGGTACTGGCCATGTAACTTTGGACATGATCCTTCCTCCTGCAAGGCCAGGGAGGGTGAAGATGAACTTGTACTTGCCTCATAAGATCAATCAGCTCGTTCGCAGTAGATGCTGTCCTTGTTGTGCCTGCAACTTGGGAGGGAATGGATGAAGTTTAATAGCAGCCATTGGTCCACCTCTGTTGGATCGACAGGGCTCATTGCTGGATCTGGGAGTGCAAGTCAGTAGATTTTCTGCCAAGTTGTGTTAACGTTATGACCCAAGGATACATCCCAACAATCAGGCAGGATCTACTGTGTATGGCACAATACAGGCCTGGTCCTAGCTAGACCGTGTGGCAGAAGACAACAGGAAGTGGCTTCTGTAAAAATGGCGTTTTGTGCAGGCGTGATGTGACAACAGTTACAGCCCCATGCTCGCGAGAAGCCTACTATGAGATGTTCTGTCCAGAGACAAGCTGTCATTGGTCACCAAAAGGGGACCACCCCATACAAGGATTAACAGCCCCTTAAAACCCATGTGCACTTCCTGAATAAACGAGTTTGTGGATTCTCACTCCACTTTCACCCAACTCCCGGGGTCTGTGTCGTGACTCCACGCTGCTCACCCCAATTCGGCAGAGACCCTATCGTCCCTCCTGAGCTGGCCTTGGGGGGACCCCAACATCTGGCGCCCGAGCAGGGACCCTCTGCTCCGACATCGGTGTTAGCGAGACACCCCATCCGTGACCCCCAGCCCCATCGGCATCTGGCAAGATGCCCCGTTGAACGTCCCGTGAGCTGGTGAGCAGCCCCCTCAGCGTTTAGCAGAACAGCAAAATGCCCAGTTCTTCGAGAAGCCCCCTCGGCGAGTAGCCCCCTTGGCGATGCCCCGTCCTTGAAAGTCCGACGAGCAAAGCGCCCAGTTCTTCATTGGTGAGAGAAAAACGGCTAACGGTTGCCTGTGGGTGAGCAGGCAGCCCCTTCCCCCCTTCTTTCTTTGTTTATTCTCCCCTTCCCTCCCCAGTAAGGCACACACTGCCACAAGGCCCTAAGCCTGTGTTGGCCCCTCCCCCCACTAAGCACAAGACACGTGGGTCCTAAACAATCTATCTGTATGTCTCAGCTGGCCCCAGCATTAGGACTTGTGGTTTGCATGATTATCCTCTGGTCTATCATCTTTGATCTGGGTTATTATTTTCTCAGTCTCTTTGATTCAGGAGTGTCCCAGCCCAGCCCCCCCATCAAACAACACCACGCGGCAATGGGCAACCTCCCTCCCCACCAGAGGATGCCACAATTGCAAGCTCTTAAGGCCCTTCTTCTGCAATGTGGCTTAAAATTAAAACAAAAAGACCTCCATAGCTTTTGGGATGAAACTCTTGTTTTAGCCCCATGGATTCTTATCCTCCTTGCCATAATTGCCAGCCTTAAAGACTCCACTGTGGAGAACGTCATTTCTGCCCATAACGAACGCTGTAAGGAGGATCCTAAACTGGCTCTTCAAAGTTCGTTCTTCCCAGCCCCCTCTTACGGTAACTCGGATGAGGAAGAAGTCAAACTTTTACATTACAATAGACCACCACCACAACCCCCTCCTGCTACAGCCACACTGGCAACCACCCCTCCCCCTCGTTACCCTTCCAAGGACCTTCCCCCCCCCTCAGTCCTGGACACACCCAGGCGACTGCCGGTTCCCTGACATGCCCCTTCGCCACCTTCCCTGTTAACATAGGGCTCCGTAAGGTGGCCCAGGAATCTGTCGTTAATTCTGCTTACTTTGAACAAGTCCTCTTACAATGGGCCATCCAGCCTATAGTGACCTGGCTAAATCCCAGGCCCACCAAAATCTTAGGGATAAAATTCCAATTGCCTTAGACATACTCCTTGGTACAGGACCTTACACAGACCCTATATCCTGAGCTCTCCCTTAGCCAATGCAAACATTTAACCCATACTTGTAAGGCATGTGCCCCCCCAGCCCCCGTGGGCCCCCTACAGCCTCAAGGAGTCAATCCTAGAGGCCTTACCCCAAATTCTATCTGGCAGATGGATGTTACCCACATACCTTCCTCTGGTAACCTCAAATATGTCCATGTCATTGTGGACACTTACTCTAAACTTACTTTTGCTATTGCTCTCTCTGGGGAAAAGGCATCCCATGTCATTAAGGCAACAAAAACCGCTATGTTGGTCATGGGCGTGCCCTGGTCAATTAAAACAGACAATGACCCTGCATACACATCTGCCCAATTCACATCCTTCATGGAATCTTGGGGAATATAACACTCCCTTGGGATCCCCTACAACCCACAAGGACAGGCCATCGTGGAAAGAAAAAACCGGACCCTAAATGAACTAACTATAAAACAAAAGTCCACTATGTCGCCCAAGGACCCCCACTTGGCCCTAGTGGAAGCTCTTTTCACCCTCAATTTTCTCACCTTTGATGAGGCAGGACTCTCCCCAGCCTACAAACATTGGAGATCCCAACCAACCACGACACCCTTACCCTTAGTCAGCTGGAAAGATCCTCTTACTAATATTTGGAAGGGGCCCCACCCTCTTTTAACGCAGGGCTGAGGGTATGCTTGTGTCTTTCCAGAAACTTCACAGATCCCAGTTTGGATTCCTGCCAAAAACGTCCATCCAGCCACTGACTCAGTGACCAGCCTTGCTGAAGAGGATGATGCCAGACCCCTCACACTACATACGGGACTTTAAACTTATTTCCCCCCACCGGCCACTGACTCAGCAACCAGCCTTGCTAAAGAGGATGATGCCAGATCCCTCAGACTACATAAGAGACTTTAAACTTATTTCCCCCCACCAGCCACTGACTCAGCGACCAGCCTTGCTGAAGAAGATGATGCCAGACCCCTCAGACTACATATGGGACTTTAAACTTACGCCCCCCCCACCTAGCTATAAATTCCTTTCCAACTCCTTTCATTACATTGAGCTGCTACCATTAAGGACACTCAATGCTACTGACTATGACGCTAGGGTGAACTCACCCAGCAACCTGTCCTACCCCAGTCCTCTTCAGGCTCTCTAGTTGATTCTCACATGCCACAGAGCCATGCCCACTTGGCCCTTCCATGCCTCCTAGGCAACAGCCTCATATGTATGGTACAATACAGGTCTAGCCCCTAGCCAGACCTCATGCTAAAGCCATACCAGGCCATACCCCTCGGGTTTTCTCACCAGGATGGCAGCCAGCCCATGACGGGTAAGATTCCATGAGATGGGGCAACCTAAGACAGGCACTGTCACATGTGATGATCCCTTGGGGCCTGGGTTCAACAATGGCTTTCCAAAAGCCATACCAGGCCATCCCCCTCGGGTTTTCTCACCTAGGTGGCATTTGGCCCATGACGGGTAAGACTCCATGAGATGGAACAACCTAAGACAGGCACTGTCACGTGTGATGATCCCTTGGGGCCTGGGTTCAACAATGGCTTGGCAATAAACCATACCTCTCAGGGTTGCCAATAATAAAAACAAAAAGGAGGATATGTATGGCACAATACAGGCCTGGTCCTAGCCAGACCGCATGGCAAAAGACAACAGGAAGTGGCTTCTGTAAAAATGGCGTTTTGCGCAGGCGTGATGTGACAACAGTTACAGCCCCATGCTTGTGAGAAGCCTACTATGAGATGTTCTGTCCAGAGACAAGCTGTCATTGGTCACCAAAAGGGGACCACCCCATACAAGGATTAACAGCCCCTTAAAACCCATGTGCACTTCCTGAATAAACGAGTTTGTGGATTCTCGCTCCGCTTTCACCCAACTCCCGGAGTCTGTGTCGTGACTCTGCGCTGCTCACCCCAATTCGGCAGAGACCCTATCGTCCCTCCTGAGCTGGCCTTGGGGGGGACCCCAACACTACTGAAAACACAAATGTGGGACATCTAATGGTGCTAAGTGAACACCTCTCAGATGTATACCTGGTAGGAAGTGCCTTGCACACAATGACCTAAAAATTATATCCATGGTTCACATGAGAAAACTGAAGGCTGGGACATTTCAGTGACATTTTCTCATCACCCAATTGACCCTGTAAGCACTAGGCTTCAAATCCAGGCACAATGAATTCTCAGCCTCTTTTTTTAAATAGATTTATTTTCTTTCCTTTCTTTCTTCCTTCCTTCCTTTCTTTCTTTCTTTCTTTCTTTCTTTCTTTTTTTCTCTCTTTCTTTCTTTCTTTGAGAGAAAAAGGTAGAGGAAGAGTGAGAGACAAGAGAATGGGCACACCAGGACCTCCATCCCCTGTAAACCAACTCCAGATGCATGTGCCTCCTTGTGCATCTGGCTTACGTGGGTGCTGGAGAATCAAAGCAGGGTCCTTTGGCTTTGCAGGCAAATGCCTTAACCACTAAGCTATCTTCTCCAGCCCCCCCCTTTTATTTTTATTGGATTCTCACCTCAGCCTTATCTTGCAGGGAATGGGATGAAGAAATCTTTCTCAGTCCTCAGCAGTCAGATCAGCCATGTAGAGGGAGCAGAGACTTCCTGACGGGCTTAGCCAGACACAGCCCAGAAGGAGAAAGCATCTGGCCCAAGGCCACAGTAGCTCTGCTCAGCCCTGCTGGCAGCTTGTTCCCCACTCCTTGTTTCCTTGTTGCTACTCTTTTCTTCTAGGGAGGAACCAAAATTATTTCCAGGCCCTCCTTACCCTGCTGTCTCAGAAGACCAAGTAGGTAAACACACACATACACACATGCACACTCACGTGCATACACACATAAAATGTGAAAGCCAGCTCCATCTGGTCTTGCAGGCTACATTTCTCAATTTTGGGGGCAGAAGTCATGGTTAGCAGTTGTGTTAATCTTGGGCGTCATGCCTCACTTCTCCCAATGCGTGGCATTGCTGGTTCTAATGGCTAATCAGAACCCGGAACCCAACAGCTACCACTAGGGTTGGGAGGGGCAATACCGTCCATGCCAGAATAACCTACATGGTGACAGCTACATAGTTAAGGCAAATGGAAACTTGGGAGGGGATACCAGGCTATACTAGACCCCTCCTCCCGAAATTCCCTACTGCCTACCCATCTGCTTGTCTTTTTTTTTTTTTTAATTTGAGAGAGAGAGAGAGAGAGAATGGGCACACCAGCAGCCTCTCAGCCACTGTGAACGAATGCCAGACGCTGGCATCCCCTTGTGCGCATGTGCAACATTGCGCTCTTGCATCACTTTTGCATCTGGCTAAATGTGGTACCTGGAGAATCGAACGGGCGTTCTTAGGCCTCTCAGGTAGGCACCTTCACCGCTAAGCCATCTCTCCAGCCCTGACTTGTTTGCTTTTAATGATGTTGACTCATGTGAACCCAGAGTCTCCTGAGATAGGAAGTATGTTACCAGGGCAATGAGGAGCACGAGGCTCATCAGATAACTGGGGTTGACTATTTCCCTGCTGATGGATGAGTTACGGAATGTTCCTAAGCCTCAGTTTCCTCACCTTTAAGTGGGCGTCACACAATCTTCACACGAAGAAAGCACAGAACGCCTTAAGGAGGCTAGCACAGAGCTGCTGCCCCCGACAGAAGTGACTTGGAGCCTCATCAGAAGGGGAGGGTCTGAGGATTCCGAAAGTGCACTTTAATGCCATCTGGGGGACAGGAAGGGGAGACAGGGCCCATTGGATGATCCAGAGAGAAGAATGGATCCCAGACTTCTACCTTCCAGGAGAAGGATGAGGGAGAGAAGGAACAAAAACCTCCACTTCTGGGCTGGAGAGATGGCTTAGCACTTAAGGCACCTGCCTGCCAAGCCTAAGAACGCCCGTTTGATTCTCCAGGTCCCACGTTTAGCCAGACGCAAAAGTGACGCAAGGGCGCAATGCCACACATGCGCACAAGGGGGCACACATGCCTGGAGTTCATTCACAGTGGCTGAGAGGCCACTGGTGAGCACATTCTCTCTCTGTCTTGCTCTCTTTCTGTCTCTCTCTCTGTTTCTCTCTCTGTCTGTCTCTCTCTTTCTCTCTCTCTCTGTCTCTCTCAAATTTAAAAAAAGAAAAAAAAAAACTCTACTCCCACAGTCTGGCTAGTGCCAGAGACAGGCTGGACCAGAACCCTCAGGTACCTCCTCACTTCCCTCTTCTCACAGCTTTGCAGCACAGGAAAGAGCCTTCTGCTCTGCAGAAGAGGGAACTGAAGTTTTGTGGTCATGGGACATGTTCCAGTCCGCTGGCCAGATAAAGAGGCTGAGATCTGCACCTAGCTTTGGCCGACCTTCTCAAAGGAAGTGTGCAGAGAATGTGCCGAGAAAAGCTGCCTCTTGCACATAAATGCCAATGAAGGAAAAGCTACAAATTGCCTCTACCACTGGTCCAGTGTGTCTTTGGTAGATGAGAAAACCGGGTGCAGGGAGACTGAGTGACTTGTCCAAAGGCACACCACCACCCAGAGCTACGCCATGGTTTTCAATCACATCACAAAGTGCTTGCTGGATGTTCACAGCTCAGGAACGAGAGCCTGCATTTCTCTGAAACTGGACGTGGCTCACCCATATGCCTCACCATGAGACCCTGGGACTTTTCTCTCTGCGCATTTTAGAGACCTCCGTTCTTTCCAATTCCCAGGGTCTCTTGGTGAGGCGTATGGATGAGCCACATCCAGTTTCATTCTCATCAGGGGGCTCGCCCTCCTGCAGAGCCCCCCTCCCCGCTTTCTCCCTCTGCTATCTACAGATTTCACAGTTGACTCCGACCTTGAACGCTATTTCTTCATCTCCACCCTTCAGCCAGAAAGGATCAAACACCTCACTTTTGCGATCCCTGAACTATTGTCGAGAGGATAACAGACCCTGAAAATGTAATTTCTCAAGAAACATTCGGGTCTTGAAAATACACCCGTGTCAAGAGGCTGCACCGTTTCAAAGACCATTCTTGCTGATCTTGAAAGGATTTCTGTGGCTGTTGTTGAGAGCTGTACCCAACAAAAGGAGTTGGGTTAAATGTTCTTATTAAGCTAACCCCACACCACAGCTCTGATCTGCCTAGGTGCCTTCAAGCTGAGCCATTAGCTACACAATGACGAGAGTATGATTCTCAATGATGTTTACTGAGTACTCATTTGGAATCAGATTCTGAGCTAAACAGGTTCCATCATTTCATTTCGGTCTCCCATAAGGCCTCTGTACTCAACCCCCTGTGATAAAAGGAGTATAGGTGATGACACTATCTGGTAATTAAGAAAACTGAGGATCAAGGTGGCCAGGTCACTTGCCTAAAGACACACAGAGGTTCAGGAGGCTGGTTTTGAACCTGGGATACAAGCGTTCGTGCTCCGCCTCTAACCCTGATCCCGTTGATTCCTGATCTCACAGTCCATAGGGCCAACAAATGGGAACACGTGCACTGACTTTCCCATCTCCCGACAGCCATTCCTTTCAACCAGCTATGGCCAGTCACCTGCTCTTACCTGCGTGCCCCTGCCTGTTCCAAGACCTTCAACTGTCAACAAACATCTCACATGCTCGCTTCTATGGTCTGCAAATTTCAGTTCCTAATCTTGATCATGGGATCTTAGGAAGTCATTAAGGCTCCACACTCATGAATAGAGTTCATGTCCTTATGAAGAGCCCAGGTGAGTGAGCCATGGGGGCTTTCTACCTCGTGGGGGATGGGATGCGGCAAGACCAGATGCCATATGTGACAAGGATGACGTTCTTTGCATGTATGCATCCATCTCCGTTTTCAGAGAACGAAGTCACTATGGTGAGCCAGGAGAGTGACACGGGACAGAATCATCCTTAGAGACCCGAGAGTGTGGCTCTGGCCCACTCTGACCTCTAGTTATGATCGAACCCCCAGAACTGTGAGTCTACAAATATCAGTCACTTGTAGCTCAGTTAAACTTCATGATGGCAGCTGTAAGAGTCTATTTCATGCCATGTAGCTGTAGCCAAGGCCCTTGCCTTTCTAAAGAAAAAAGACTCAGTATTACATTTGACAGTCATCAATAGCATCTATCTTCCAGGGCTGTTCAGGGATTAAGGGGCATGTGGCAGCACTCAGCAGCGGCCTGGCACACAATAAGTGCTTGGTGCATTTTCTGTCCTTCTTAGTACATGGCCAGGGACCACTGCTTTTTATATTTTATTTATTTATTTATTTGAGAGAGAGAGACTGGGCACACCAGGGCCTCCAGCCACTGCAAACAAACTCCAGATGCATGTGCCCCCTTGTGATTCTGGTTTACCCACCTCTCTTGCTCCTGGGAGGAAAGGGGATTCAAATACGAGTAATGAGAGATGAGTTTCTGAGTGTATGCCTTGCCTTGTATTTTCTCTTGCCCTGCAAATGCTAGTTTGAGCCCAGTCTTGGTCAGCAGAGTGTTTGGATTCTGATCCTCCCCAACTCCACCCCAAAAAAAAGAAGAGGCTCTGGAGCAACTCAAGTTTGGAATGTGAATTTTTATTTTTATTTTTATTTATTCACTTGAGAGAGAGGCAGATATAGATGTAGAGAGAATAGGCACATGGGCCTCTAGCCACTGCAAACAAATTCCAGACGAATGTGTCACCTTGTGCATCTGGCTTAAGTGGGTCCTGGGGAATTGAACTTGGGTCCTTTGGCTTTGAAGACAAGTGCCTTAGCCACTAAGCCATCTCTCCAGCCATGCAATGTTTAATTCTTTGCTACCATGCATAGTCCACCAAGTTGTCCCCTCACACTCTCAGCTGGTCTCTGTCTGTTTTGTGTTACTAGGACAGAATACAGAGGCTGGGTAACTGGCAAGCAGCAGTGGTTTATTTGGCACTGGACTCTAAGTTCAAGATGGAGGGGCTGACTCCAGGGAGCGCTTGCCTGTGATGTCATAACCTTGCAGAAATCGCTGTATTCTGTCCCCCCAAGCTTTGTTTTCCTCTTCTTATAAAACCACTTATGACCTATGTAACCCTATCTATCCCATAGGTTCTCTACCTCTCAACACCATTGCCGTATAAACTAGGGGATTAAGTTTCCACTTCATAATCTCTTAGGGGACACATTGAAGTCATGGCAACCACCAATTCTGAAAGTGGATTCCTCTAACAGCTTCTCATACCCTTGGAACTTAAAAGTGTAAAAGCCAGGGCTGGAGAGATGGCTTAGCGGTTAAGGCGCCTGCCTCCTAAGCCTAAGAACCCCAGTTCCAGTCTCCAGGTCCCACATTTAGCCACATGCAAAGTGACGTAAGTGCGCAATGCTGCACTTGACCACAAGGGGCACCCACATCTGGATTTCATTCTCAGCAGCTGAGAGGCTGCTGGCGCGCCCATCTCCATCTGTCTTCCTCTCCCTTCTCTCTGTGTCTCTCTCCAAAAAAAAAAAAAAAAAAGTAAAAGGCAGGGCTTGAAATACAGCATAGTTGTTAAGGCGCTTGCCTGCAAAGCCAAAGGACCCAGGTTCGATTCCCCAGGACCCATGTAAGCCAGATGTACAAGGTGGTGCATGTGTCTGGAATTTGTTTGCAGCTACTGAAGGTCCTGGCATGCCCATTCTCTCTCTCTCTCTCTTTCTCTCTCAAATAAATAAATAAAAATCAATGTAAAAGCCAGCAGTATCTACAACAAACTTGGAGGGCTCTAACACATAGTTTCCTCACCCAGCCCCCACCTATGGTAAACTCAGCAGCTTTGCCCGAATGCTCACCCCACTCCAACCAGCACCCACATGGGAAGATCTTGTGTCTTGTTGCCATACTAAACAACAGGGCTGAGCACCAGGCACTCCCCAAGCAGGATGTTTCATCCTCCCCGGTTTTGTTGTGGAGGTTTGGAAATAGAATGGTTGGTTGTGTCTTCTCTAGAACAAGGGGCCAGAGCCAATTCCCCCTCAGTGCCTTAGTCGGCCTCCCAAATGCAGCATGGCCTTACTTATCATAGCATCTCACAAGGTAAGTGTGCGTTCATTACTTTTTTCCGATCATCCCCAGCATTTGATGCGAGAAGGGAGTACAGTAAATACTGTAAATCTTTATAGAGGACTCCAGTTGGAGACTCTGGTTTTGGCTCCACGTGGCTCCCTCACATCTCCCGCGGGTGAGACAGGATCCAGCTCACACACATAGCAGGAGAACCCCACGGGGACATGGGAAGGGCTATGGCTCCAAGCTGGGGCAACTGCTCTGAGAAGGAAGAACGAAACAGAGGTGCCCTGAGCTTTGAGTTTCTATAATGGAAGCACCTTTAATTATTCATCAACATGAGGGTTTAACATTATTTATAGTGTTAAAGTTAATCATTTATTTAGCACAGTTTCTCCAAAAGAGTTCAGGCTAACCTTTATCATGCTCATTAAGCAACAGCAACTTATAATAATTAGCACTTGTTCCTTTCCTGTCTCCTGGTTAGACCTTGAGAGCCCAAGGGCAGGGCCAGTATCTGGCTCATTGACTATTTTATCTGTTACATTTACAGCAACCCTTTACATAGTAGGTGCTTAATATATATTTAACCCATTTTGCACACATACATCTAGAACTTTTCATTTTGCTTTCAAAGGCACACAAGCAAGACATCATTTTGAGATGTCAGCTAAGCTACCTTAAGCCCCTGAATTTGTGCTATCCTTATTGTCTCTCAGTTTTAGACTTTGGGGTCTTCCAGAAAGTTCTGCACAGAGATTTAGGCTGCCCTTTCTATTGCTAACCAGCTGTGTGACTTTAGACAACTATTGACTGAAAACATCTATCAACGAGTCTCCACTTAAGGGTTTGTTTGTTTTTTTTTTCGAGGTAGGTTCTCACTCTAGCCCAGGCTGACCTGGAATTCACTCTCTATTCTCAGGGTGACCTCAAATTCATGGAAATCCTCCTACCTCTGCCTCCCAAGTGCTGGGATTAAAGGTGTGCGCCACCACATCAGGCTCCATTTGAGTTTTTGTATCCTCTATACATCCATGCTATGCTCTGGTGCCATTGAAACCCCTGAAACTGTAAGTACAGATGTATACTGTTGAAAAGTACACTCACAGGCTGGAGAGATGGCTTAGTGGTTCAGGAGCCTGCCTGCAAAGCTTAAGAATGCTTGTTCGAATCTCCAGGCCCCATGTATAGCCAGACGCAAAAGTGACACACACACGCAATGTTGCTCATGTGCACAAGGGGGCGCACATGTCTGGAGTTCACTCATAGAGGCTGAAAGGCCCTGGCATGCCCATTCTCTCTCTGCCTCTTCCTTTCTCTCTCTCTCTCAAATAAAAAAAAGGTATACTCACATGCATAGCATTAACTAGTTTCCCTAAGGATTGCCTAATGAAAATAAAGTTAAGAATCTCTCTCTCTCTCTCTACATGTTTCTTTAAAAATTGAGGATAGTGGTGGGGGAGCTTTAGGCCTGCTTGTCATTTATAAGTCAAGATTGTTTGTGCCCATGCCTGCCTCGATCTCTGGGACATCACAGAAGACCATGCTCCTCCAGAGGTTGCCTTCTACCCTCTTTTTCAAGAGCTTTGGCCCCAGTCCCCAAAGCCAAATAGCTCTTTTGACCAGGACTCTGGACCTGCCCGCTGCCTGTCATTATGGTTCCCTTCTAGCCTTACATTCAAGCCCTTGCCTGGCCTATTCCTTCTCCTTCTCCTTCTCACCTTTAATCAATATTATAACACTTAGGGAAGGGGCTCATGAGGTCCCACCCTTCCCAAGGAGTGTTGCCAGTGGAGAAAGAGACATTTTCTGAAGTTGCATGGCCACTGGTTTTTAAGTTGCTCATGCTCTCGTAAATAAATGTCTGCTCATGTTTATGCAAAAAACCCTAATTAAACTGAGTGGATGACCAAATAAAAAAGTAGAAGGGGGACTAGCTGGTAAAAGGAAAGGGTTTATTGAAAGTGGCAGGGGAACAAGAGACGAAAATGGAACTCAATATGGTCACAAGATATTTTGTACATGTTATGTAATTATAAAATATGAATTAATTAACTTTAGCAAAGAAAAGATACAATAGTATATAAACCTGTATCACTATATCCCATATCAATGTTCATCTCTACTAGAATTCTGTTACCCTGATTATATAGAATATTGGGCCTTGTAGGCAATGATTATAACCAGATTTAGGTAGGGTAAACCAGGTGGCCACGAGCAACTTCTGGAAGCTGTGTGCCAGCATCCATTAGGTGAAAATGAAAATTCTGCCTACTATTCAATCTTATATAGCATCTTTGCCTCAAGTTCAGAATTTCCTATCTCTAACTAGTGACATGTTGGAAATCTTAGCACTGAAAAAAAAAACAAAAAAAAACTGGTGCAGTAAGACTGTGAGGATAGTATGGGCTATATAACAAGAACCTCCACCTTCCTGTCTCTAAAAAAATTAAAAGATGGGAAGAGAAGCCGGGTGTGGTGGTGCATGCCTTTAATCCCAGCACTCGGGAGGCAGAGGTAGAAGGATAGCTGTGAGTTGGAGGCCACCTGAGACTACATAGTGAATTCCAGGACAGCCTGGGCCAGAGTGAGACCCTACCTCGAAAAACCAAAAAAAAAAAAAAAAAAAAAAAAAATGGGAAGAAATAAAGAGATAGAGATAGAGGAAGGAAAGGAAGGGAGGGTAGGAAGGAAGGAAGAAAGGAAGGAGAAAAGAAGAAAAGAAAGGAGGGAGGGAGGGAGAGATAGAAGGAGGAAAGAAAAGAAGAAGGAAGAGGAAATTCCATGTTACTAGAGGCCGAGTGGGTGGGGCTTGTGTGCACTTTTAAGGTTAGCTCACACCTTAAGTGCATTGTAAACTAACCAACCGGGAAGCCGGGCACTCCCAAGAGCACACACAATTGATTGTTGTCTGCGTTCATTTTCTCATCTCTAACATGAGATAACTGGGTTGTATCACAAGCAGCTACATTTCAACTCCAGTGCAACTCTGGCAGCCCACAGCCCAGCTTCCCAAACTGTGTGGCATAGAAAGATCACACAGGACCTTGTTAGCCTGTCTTCTGGTTTAATGGTCCTGAGATGGGGTTGAGACTCCAAAATTCTATCAGACTCCTGGCAGTGCTCTGCTACTGGTCTTTGAAGTACACTTTGAGTAGCAAGGTCTAAACTATTGGATTGGGGGAAATTCTGAGGCTAATCTGACCCACAGAGGAAAAATAGGAAAGACTGTTTCAGAGCATTAATCCAGCATCCAAATCCTCTATAGAAGTGACGACTCTCAGTCAAGGTCAAGCATATGCTCATGTTTACCTTGTCCAAGGGAAGAAAGAGATGCAGGTAACAGAGTTAGATCCAGGACAGAAACGCTCTTCCCATTTTACCCTGAATTCAGTTGTAGAACTGTGGTTAAAAATAATTACATATAATTGTGTTCTGCAAGCTTCTTTGTCTTTCCTAGTTTATTTTCCAACCCACAAAATGTGTGCCTGGTCATTTTTTTTTTTTTTTTTTTGAGAAAGAAAGAGAGAGAGAGAGAGAGAGAGAGAGGCAGATACAGAGAGAATGGGTACACCAGGGCCTTCGGCCACTGCAAACAAAGTCCAGATGCATGCATTACCTTGTGCATCAGGCTTACGTGGGTCCTAGGGAATCAGACCTGGGTCCTTTGGCTTTGCAGGCAGGTACCTTAACTGCTAAGCCATCTCGCTTGCCTTCTGGTTATATTTTAAATGGATCAAAACTTAACGTGTTAATATAATCATTTGTCCCTCCCACAGTGTTGGGAGTTGGGCTGGGTGAGCCTGGAACACAGTTCCATTGGGTTCACAACTGGCAAAGGAGCTGAGACTTGAACTTAAGTATTGTTCCTTACTGATTAGACCCTGTCCATATTAATTCAAAATATTAACTGGTACCAGAGAAAACTGGGTGTTGAAACTTTAGGGTGTAATAATAGTCCCAGCCCAAGAGAAGTTACTGATAACCAACCACGTGTGACTCCAAAGTGATGGGGGGGGGAGGAATCTATGTATCAAAGAGTGAGAGAGCACTTTCCCCTTGTCCCCCATTCAAACGTAACCATAGCAGCACTCGGGTGTGAAACAGATTATGGCTCACAGCTGGAGGCAAAGAAGTTGCAATTCTATCCAATTACACCAATTTAATTGGGTGTTAAAAATATCTTTGGCCCCAACAGCAGTTCCTTGGTCAGGTGGAGGTCTGTATTGGGAAGAAGTGGTACAATATTTGTTAGAAAATATGATTTGAGGTTTGGAGAAAGAAAACGGGGCATCTTGCTTGGACTATCCTATAGTGGGGGGCATTTTGACCTTGAGAATGACCCTGAAGCCTGGTTTGAATGTTGGGGACAGGGTTTGAAAGGGCACAGTTTGAAGGCAGCTTCTGCAAAGTCTTTTGGTCCTTAGACTATGGAAGAGAGAATTCATACTCTGCCACTCACTTCTTAGAAGTCCCAAATCTGAGAATCCCCAAAATATGTAAACATAAGGCACAATTTGAATCTCCATCTTAAGAAGAAAAGTCGGGAAACGTGTGCCTCCTTAGTAACATGGCAGCCATTACAGTCAGCATACATGGGGGAAGCATTGCTTATGGACACAGGCAAATGCTTCTGAGGTCATAGTAAATAAACGCGGAGGCAAAGTCATCACATGTTATAATCTCAGCAATGTCCAAAAGACATAGGATAGCAGTCAACATGTAAAAGTCACTTCCATCGAATAATGGATCGACAGCCAATATTTCCACCTTGTTTTACTGACTCTTCCTAAAAACTACAACCAAATGCATTATCTTTATATATAGTTATAAACAGAGAATTTAAAAAGTTCACTCCTATTGAGACGCGCCATGTCAATGTACCTGGTTTTTACTTCTTTCCCTCTATGTACCAACCAAGCCATTCCCACCACCTGGCATTACTGCCCTCTGCCTACTCAATATTTCCCCATCTTTCCACCAGTCGGGTTCCCTATTCTTTGCAGACGCCATGGAGATCACTCCAGAGCAAAAGAGCATCAGTTCCCTCCTCTAAACTCCTGTACCACTGTCTCGCAGACAATGCTTACTAAGTTACGGAATATAAGGGGCGTTTGCTGTCCATCTGGGTTGTAGACCACACCTTGGACCACGTACTCCAGAATCTCTGGGGACTGGGTCTACGGAATGGGCTTTATGAAGCTCCTGGTGTGATTCCGATATGCGGTCAGGGTTGAGAAGCACTCTAACCAGAAGCCACAAGGGACTTCCTGTGATGCTGCAGCTACCAGGTCCCGGGTCATCCGTCCCACATTCAAATATCTGCTAAGTCAATCCCACATGAGACGCAGATGATTCCCAGAAAGCTCAAATTGTTATTATTACCACATTAACTATGTCTCTGAGGCACGTGGACTCAGGCTCACTATTTCAGTTGGTTCATATGTACTTGTTTTGAATTCCAGTAGGGGTTATAGTGTTCACAAACGAAAATACAAAATATCCAATTGTTTGCTTTTCGGATAAACAAGGGAAACCTTTGAAGAATGAGTATAGTGAAAATATTATATAAGGATAATTATACGAAAAACGCACTCCTTGTTTATCTGAAATGCAAATTTAACTGGGCATCTGCATTTTATTTGGCAACACTTGGTTCGAAAAGAGATTTCTGGACTTGAGGGTTTTTATTTCCTGTATTTCTAGAATAGTGCCTTCCTACAGTCAGGGCTGAACCCACAAAGTATCCGTGTTACTGTCTGGGGAATATATTTATCCCAGCATCCAAACAGGCTCAGGCCCACAGGGCTTTTGAGTAAAAGTTGACCTGAAAGAATGCAGACAGCATGTGGGCACTGCTTCTAGGCGACACCTGGGGCTTGGGAGTCACGACATCTGTGGACAGCAGCTCCCAGTACATGCTCCAGAGCAATCACGCTACGCATGATTTTAGGTTAGTTCATTAATTTCCCTCAGCCTCACGGTTTCTTGTCTATCACATAAGGATACAAATGCCTTTACTCCTAGTTGATTAGTCGAAGGACTGAGTGAGATCATATCTATAAAGTTCTTAGCATAATTCTTATCATTATAATTATTATCGTGGTTTTTATAAGAACATTCTTTGGTCTCAAATTCAGCCAAGGAGCCAAAGACTTTCTCCCACTCCTCTTACCAATTACCCTTTTGGTCCGTATCTGACCAGCTCTGATATGAGTAGACCAAAATGACCGGAAAGAGGGAAAGAGAAAAGACTACTCCAGGACAAGCGGGAGAAAGAAATTTTTTTTAGAACTTGAAAGTGAAGACAGGTTATAGAAGGCAGATCTCAGCTGTCCCATGATGGAATCTGACACAAGTGGTAACCAAGTGGCTGGCCCTTGTAGGAGAACACATGAACCTGTGTGGGCTTCCTCCCCAATCCCAGATGATGGGTAGCCAGGGTCACAGCAAACACTGGGGTCTTTGATCATCCAGGCTGCCGGAACCAGCCATCCACACAACTCTAGTGTCACTTCTTCACATTTCCGCAGGTGCAAAAGCGTGTTCCTCTCTCAGCACTTCTCTCTACCCTGGGGCGATTCAAGATCTCCTCGTCTGATGCTATCCACAACCCTCCCTCCCGGAGCCATGAGACACTAACCAGACCTGATGTTTCAGTTTTTTTTTTTTTTCAAAACCAAATTTGAAAAATATCACCTGGGACAGTCCCCCATCCTCCAGGCCAATCTGCCTGCTGCCGGCAGTCCTCGGAGAGACACATCAGCTTCCAGTCATTGCCAAGTTTCTGCTCAATCTGCTGCAGGGGAGGAGAGAGAAGGAGGTCATTTGGTTACACTGGGCACAGTGCTTGAATTCCAGGAGGGAACTGGAAATGGGGCTCAAAGAGAGGTTGGGTATGTGAGAGCCTGGGCTTCCTGCAGGTTGTGGCTCAGCTCATTCTTCCAAGTTCAACTTCTGCTCCAAGGACAGAAGGTGGATGGGGGTTTTCTAGACAGGCTAGCTCAGAGGCGTGGTGAGCAGGGTGGCTCTCGCCCCATCAGTATTTGCATGAGTTGCAAAGTGGCTCGATCTTTCTGAGTCCCCAAACCCTCCTCCACAAAACAGGGATGAGATCTATACTGTTTACAGTGCCTAAGAGGGTCAAAGGAGATCCTGACATGAACGCGAACGCGCTTGGCAGCTTGAAATACACTAGCCGTATTCTGGGCATTACATTCGTTTGTATTTTTCTTTTTCTCTTCTAGGACAAGGAATCTACCAGATGTTGTGACAGTCAAAGGAGTACAGGCGTCCATCATTTCCATGCACTGCACCAAACTGTAAGCTGAGAAGGCATCCTACGAACCTGTGATAAATGATTGCCGTTGGGGTGTCCTGCATCCCCAAGGTGCGTATGTGTTCCTTGCCGGGTATTAGGGAAGGCAAGGCTGGTGAGTACAGGGACACAGTCAGTGGTTTGTGGCAGTGAGGACAAGGAGTGCCAAAAGTGTGGTTCAGAAATGGGTTGACCCTTTTGGTCTTACGCTTGACGTGCCTCAAAAAGAGGTGAAAGCACACAGCAGAGGGTATGGGGTTGGATTTGTGCTTTCCCATCTGGTCTCACTTGGGGATTTGTCACCTCTGACAGACACATAGAGACTAACCTTGTCATCTTGAGTCAGACAGTGCACCTCCATGCGTGTGAATACGTGTGAGATTTCACACCTGCTTGCTGGAGGAAAGAGGCCATGCAAGACAAGGAGAGCATAGTTACAGTCTCTGTGAGTGCTTGGAGTTGTTGTTTTTTTAGAAACAAATAAAATAGGCCTTCACAGGATATGAGAAAGGAAGGGCAGCTTTCCCCCTGTGTGGTATCAAAATCTGAGCAACCTTAAGCAAGAACGAAATTGGATTCCCATCTGCTAAGGCTGAGCATGCCCCTGATTCCTTCAACAGGTTTTCTTTCCTTTATTTACTCTGCCCATCAACATCTCAAACAGGACTGGGAGAGAGGTGGTGTCTATATACTATTTTGAAAATTGGTTCTGCACGATGTGGACTTTGTAATCCATATGTGAAGAACCAGAAAGCAAAGTACCTCGAAGGTACAGACATACACATCTTTAAACTATGACAGGAGCTCAGGAGAAGGTCCAGTCAGTAAGACCACGTGCTGTGCAGGCCACGTGAGGGCCTGATTTGCCCTGGGTTTGAGTCCCTTGCACCCAGATAAAAAGCTGAGCATGACCACATGTGCCTGTAGCTCCAGTGCCGTGGGAGAGAGAAAATGAAGGATTGCTGGGGTTTGCTGGCCAGAGAGAGACCTTGTGGAAGTCAGGGCTCTGCTTCAAGGTTATAAGGCAGGAGGGATAGGGGAGCACATTGGCACTCTCCTCTGGCCTCCACTCATGTGCATACAAGCACACACACACATGCATACACTACACACACATCACAGGTACCACACATGTGTGTGTGCACAAATAATAAATGAATAATAAATCAGTTTTAATTATATTTTTCTGTTATTTGACTCTACTGTTAGCAAAAAATGCTTGATAAAGATTTATTTTTTTCCAAGCAGCTACATTAGGGACTGTGGCCACAAAACCGCAACAATAGTGATCACATGGCTGGAGATGAGGGTGAGAATGAGAGCTGAAGCAGATGGTATGGTAGGAAGGACGGCATCATCCTCCACCTACCCTTGACTTCAACATTGGAGATCCCTATTGGTCAGCACTATTTTTCCTCAGTGATCTTAGCCAGCCTTAACCATCTCAAAAAGTAACAATGCAACTGCCCACACAGAAATTGGCCTCGAGATCCATGACCTTGCAGTGCCTAGCAATACCTCCACAAGACCCTCAAAATAGAAGAAAAAGATGATGACATCAAATTAAAAGAGAGACTAATGGAAAGAGGGAGGGGATATGCTGGAGATTGGAGTTCTAAAGTGGAATGGGGGAGGAGGGAAATATCAGGTGTTTTTTTTTGTATGTAAGTATAGAAGTTGTCAATAAAATAATAATAATTTTTTTTTTAAAAGTACTGCCATGGAATTGAAACTGAGGGGATGAAGAGATGGCTCAGTGGGTAATAGCATCTGCCGTCTAAGCATGAGGCTCCAAGTTCAACCCCCAGTGCCCACTGTAAAAGTCAGGCATGGCCACACATACCTGGAACCCCAGCACTGAGGGAGGCAGGGCTGGTGCTTGCTGCTCAGGCAGACTAGTGGGGGGGAAAGTGAGAAGCTTCGGGTTCAGTGAGAAATTCTTTCTTAAGGAAAAAGAGCCATACAGGATGCTGGTATCCTCCTCTGGCCGCTAAACACATGCATGTGGGGCATGTGCGTCTCTACACATGTGCACACAAAACTACCCACCGCAGGCTACACATAGACACACATGCAAAAGAGTTGAAGCTGAGATTCAGAGGCACTCATGGATTTCCAGCTCCCATGGCTAAGAGGGGACAAAATGGGACTTCTGAGTCCATATCCCGTCCTGCATTCTGAAACTTAGCCAGAAGCCAAAATAGCTCGGTCATTGTGAAGCCTGCATGCTCTTGGATTAGGCTGTCTGGGTTTAAGTCCGGCTCTGCTGGTTAATCGTGATGGTCAGTTTGGTTAGGTTACAAAGCACGTCGTAGGGTATTTTCAGAGACAATTAGATCACTCCTCAGTGGAGTAATCTACTGATGACATTAGTGGAAGGTATAAAAAGTAGGAAGGGGGGGCCTCACTGGAGAAAGGAGATCACTGAGGCATGCCTTTAGAGATTTTATCCGGCCCCTCCTCTTTCTGCTTCCTGTCAGCCATGATGCGAACTGCTCTGCCCTACTGCCCTCACCCCTGGCAAGGGGACAGACACCTCGGACACCATGAGCCACAGTGAATGATTCCTTCATTAAGTGGCTTTCTCAGGTATTTACCTCAGCCAGATTAAAACAACTGCAGCACATGCTCACTTTTTCTGCTAACATACTCTGGGTGTCTTTACCTGAAAAATGGGAACAACAACATAGTAGGACCCCATTTACAAGGACGTCATGAAGATGGGATGCAACCTTATGTATGGAGTCCCTAGCTCAATGCTGGACACGACCAGTCAGCTTTCAGTATGGACCTTTCTCTTCCACCTCAGTGTTCATCATGAAAAACATGAATGACTGTGTGAGAGGAGAGAGAGGGCTGGAGAGATGCCTCAGCTGTTAAGGCACTTGCTTGCAAAGTCTAATGACCCTGGTTCGAGTACCAGTTACCTATATAATACCGGGTGCACAAGGTGGCACGTGCATCTGGAATTTGTGTGCAGCGGCCAGAGGCCCTGGTGTGTCCATTCTCTCTCTGTCTGCCTCTTTCTCTCTCTCCCTCACTAATAAATAAAATATTTAAATTTAGAAAGAGAGAATGCAAATGTTCCTGGACAAGAACTGGTGGGTGTGCATTCAAACTATTCACACCTTCCATTCTGTCAAGCTTTGCTGTGTCTTGCTTTTCAGTCTTCATGACAGACCTAATAGTCTCTGTTCCTATTGACTGAGCTCTGTCCAGACCAAGACCTCCACTTCCTAGTGCTGGGAAGCCAGGGGAGACGTGCTGTATGACAACAATGTGAACTGTGTTCTTGGACTCCTCCCTGGCTACCAGGAACTAGGCTACAGTGTACAAACTCCTTCAGGCTTTCCCAAGAACCCAGCTAAGGAAAGGAATGAGTTAGACTTCTTCTGGGGACCTTATCTGGGTACCTTTTTGGGGTAGGATAAAGCATTATTTAATAGAACTTCAAATTTTGGGGAAAGATAATAAGAAATAAGCTAGAAAGGGAAAAAAAGAACCACCACAATTGCCAATGGCTACCCATAAAGACTAGGGTGTGGGCTGATGATGGAATCACCATGGGAACAGTGATCTAGCTGAGTGACGTTTCAATTTCTTACCATAGGTGTACACTATTTGGTATGAAGACATCGAAAAAGTGGCCACATATGTAAAAATTGAAGAACAATTTTTTTAAAAAAAGAATTGCGTGTAGAGGATGATCTAGAGGCGTTTTCATAATGTATATGATGCAGTTCAATTTTATCCCCCATTTCTTTTATTCTCACCCACTAATACCTTTATTCATCCCCACTGTTCCCCATCTTATGTTTATTCCTTTTTCTAAAAATATTTTTTATTTTTATTTATTTATTTGAGAGAAAGCGATGATGGGGGGCAGGGGGGAGAATGGGCACACCAGGGCTTCCAGTTGCTGCAAACAACTCCAGACGCATGTGCCACCTTGTATATCTGGCTTATATGGATCCTTGGGAATTGAACCTGGGTCCTTTGGCTTTGTAGGCAAGCTCCTTAACCACTAAGTCACCTCACCAGCCCTGTTTATTCCTTTTCTTCAAAAAAAAATTAATTTAATTGCAAACAGAGAGCTAGATAGAGAGAGAAGAGAAATAGAGAGGGAGAGAGAGAAAAAAAAATTGAGAATGGATGCACCATTGCCTCCAGCCCTGCAAATGAACTCCAGATACATGCACAACTTTGTGCATCTGGCTTTATGTGGGTACTGGGGAATCAAATCCAGGTTGTTAGGCTTTCTAAGCAAGTGCTTTAACTGCTGAGCCATCTCTCTGGTCCCATTCCTTCTTCTAAAGCCCATTAAATTAAATTAGAGTTGCCTGAGTGATTATGGATGGATGGTTACTCGCTGTGACATGGGAAACTTACCAGTGGCTACCCCACTGATGAACCTGACTTTTCGTCTCCCAGTATCTGTTTGTTGTCTCTGGGAGATGTGGGGACCCCTCTCCCATCAATGGGGAAGCCCTTCCAGATGGAACTCATTACCTCTGCTTCTACAAAGGCACCACGTGCCTACTGATATTATCGACTTTAGTCATCTGGCCGGCCTTAATTGTCCACTCACCCAGCAAGCTGCACTGTGAGTGAGGCCTGGTGGGGGTCCCAGGAAGAAAGGCAAATACAGATGAGGGGCTTGCACGGGTGGAGCATGTTCTTTCTGCCATGGAGATCAACAGCATGTCACCAGTCCTGTTTTGCAGCATCATCCTTATGACATGTGCTCTGATGGGACGAAAGCCAAGGAAGCAGAGGGAGAGATCCGACCCAGGCCGGAAGGTCTGGGAAACCTTCTCTGTGCCAGTAACCTTGTGGCTGGGAACCGGAAGACAAGAACACAGGCTGATGAGGTGAGAGGGCTGGGAGGAGGAAAAGAGCTCCCAAGGCCAGGAGGCCAGGCCAACGTGAGATGGAACACGTCGCAAGGCAGCAGGCCCCAGGACACTGTGCCCCGAGAGCAGAGAGATTTCTCTTTTTGGAACGTCTTTTGCTCATACCACTTTGCCCCACTAGGTCCAAGCACAATGCCTGGCGGCGCATGGGAACCCAGTGGTGACTGACAGGACAGGATGGCCCAGCCAAGTCATCTTAGACAGAAGCTTCAGGAAATCGTGATCCCAAAGCCTTCCTCTTCCTACTGCCACCATTGTCTCCCCAGTCCAGGCCCGAGGCTGAGAAGTACAGAATCTATAGAGAAGGAGCAATTGGCAAGGGCATGCAAATTAATTTAGTGTCTGCCTTCGCAGCCATGCCCAGAGGTTCCCAGCTGGCATCGGGTATCACCGTCTTAACCAAGGAGACAAACAAACGGAAAGTAGTCATTCAGAAGGGAGGGGTGGGGTGGGGTGGGGATGGGCACTTGCCAAAGGCTACCTGGCAAGTTCCAAGAGCTCTGAGTCCTGCCTCAGCTGCTTATCAAGGGCAGACTCTCCATCTCCTGCCTAAAATGAGTATTTATAGCCTTAATGATGTGAATTTGCTTGCCCTTGGCTCAAAGAAAGCAGATGTAGGGGCACTTTTATTGCTGCACAGATATGAAAGTGTATGGAAACCACCTGACCTCAGACCCACCGCATGTCAAAGCAGTTGGATTTCGGGTGTGTTTTTTTTTTTTCCCTTTTTCCCCAATGGCAACAGAATGCTTTTTATAGAATGGGAAGTCAATTGAGAAATCATAAAAAGTTAGAGTTGGGAAGGAGCTCCGGGCTCACGAGGGTCAGGTCTCCGGAGCCGTTGCAGCATTGTTCCCTGTGGTGAAGGGTCTAATGTTTTGTCCACTCAAGTTTTAAATATCTCAACCAATGGCTCACCCCTGGGGACGCCTCTCTACAGGGCAATAGATCTTGCTGTCAGGCCCCTTTTCCTGCTATTCAATCTCACTTTTCCTTGCCTCCAAGTCAACCCAGTTTTCTTTGGCAATGATATAGACAAAAGTGTGCTGATGTCTGAAAACAACAAAAGCCATGTTTTTTTTTTACTTTCCCTTTCAGTCGGAGATCCCCATACCTATGGAAGCATCCAGATCTGGTAAGGAGAGTAGGAGGGAGGCAAGACAAGCGAGCTGACATTACTCTAAGAGGCCAAACTCTCTGACCGTCGGAGGGCATTTCTACCTTGGGAAAGATCAGGTTCCAGGGAGCCTCCCTCTGGAAGGCAGAAGTCACCAAATTTTTCCCAGATAGCCCAGAGCTGAGCCGCCTCTTGCCACACTGTGGGGACAGAAGGTGGCAGCAGAGCATCAGGCTCCAAGACCCGAGCAGTCCTGGAGGAGGGCTCTTGTTGCAACCCTTAGGCATCCAAACTCTACAAGGCATAAAACCAGACCAGCCCGGAATGCTGCTGCGCTTAGGCCAAGAGTGAGGTACGAACCAAGATTCGGGCCAGCCTTTTAAGACAAATCCCAAACAGCCAGGAGTGTGTGAACACAGTCCATTTTTTCCCAAAGAACATCCTGCAGCCAGAATTTAATCCAAAGGATGTCTTTAGTCCCAAACAGGGATGCCGGTCCAAGCTGATCTAAACGCATAAACTCGCCGTTTCATCTGATGTGGTGTGTGTTTAAAGAAATTGGGGATAAATGCATCTTTTTTTCCTTGATGTATTTGTCTCTGCTCTTCCTGGTTTTCTTTTACTTATTTGTTTTTTTTTTTTTTTTTTTTTTTTTTTTTTTTGCAGTCCTTCCAAAGCAGACAGGGCAAGTATTTCTGACACAGAGTTGGACTCCAGCTGGGGAACCAATCAAATGTACTACCCACCAGGGAGAGTGTGATCGTTTTTATTACTTTCTAATTTCGGACCCTGAAATGGCTTCAGTGATCAGAACATTCTTCGGCTTAAGACCTAAAGGAGCCAGCGAAACGATGCGTTTGATTTGTGTTTCATTTATAACGGTCCATACTCGTCAAGTGCACTCCAAGGATTTCCCCGCCCGCCCCCCTCCCCCGTCTGTTGCAGGAGGGAATGAAACTTTCTCACCGAGTTGCCTCGTCCTACTGGGAAACTGTCAGCTACTTTGGGAAAGTCTTTCTTTGAGAAGTCAGTGAGCTGAGAGCAAAATGGGTGGAAGAATCAGAACAAAACAATCTCGGTGGATTTAAATCTATTTAGACTACAAAAGTAAATCAAATCCATGCCTCCGTCTCCTCACCAACTGCCAGCTAGTGGGTTTCAGCAATGTGCGCTAAGGCAAAAGGAGAAGTCGTATTTATTCCCTAAATCCATTCACAGGAACCCCAACCCAGAGTGCGAAGTTGCTCGCTCCTAACTACAGTGTGTTTTATGTTTCTCTGGTCTCAGGCGTTAGCATCGCTTGAGAAGAGGGTGAGGAAGTGAGTCCAAATAGATTCTAATGAAGAAGAAGCAAATAAAAGTCAAATTCTCCCTGAATGTCTGAGTGTTTATTTATTTATCTTTGTAACAAGAAAGGATGCCTTAAGATCCCAAACTGCTCTCAGATAAAAGGAATCATACCACCTAGCTAAACAACCCAGCAAAACAGCTAAAAGCTCAAATTATGAGCTGTTCCAAATCCTTTCCACTTGCCACCGGAGTCCTGACTGAAAATATTTTTTTCTTCTTCTTTCTTCTCCTTTTCTTGGCTCATGAGCTTAGCCAGAAGGTAATTCTGAAAGTTTATCTGAAGTACCTCACTGGTATTCCGGGGGAACTTTCCTCTCCCTCAAAGAGTCCCCTTAAAACAAGGGCTTGTTTTAATTCCCACTAAATCACACTTGATATGGTGAATCTTTTGCTAGTGAGCACTTAGCTTTAGTGAGACTGACATGTTGAACCCTTCTCAGCAACAATTTTCATAAAATGTGATAAAAATAAACATTTTCAATTTTATAATAAGCCAACTACTGTGTTATCCTAGTATGCTCTGTTAAATTACCCTTCCTGGGGGATGGGGAGATGGCTCAATCAGAAAAGTGTTTGCCATGTACACATAAGAATCTGAGTTCAGATCCTCAACCTGGTGCTGTAGCATACACCTGTAATTCCAGTGCTGGGGAGGCAGGGTCAGGAAAAATCCTTGGTACTCACTGGTAAGTTCATCTAGCTAAATCCATGAGCTTCAGATTCACAGAGAGACACACTCTCAAAAAAATAAGATGGAGGCAACCAAGGAAGACACTTGACATCAACCTTCATGTGTACCCGCATGTACAAATGTGCCCACAACTATATGAACATGCACACACCCCCACACACACATACACACGTCTTTCCTAGTTTTAAATAGAAATCTCAATCTCATGGGAACAAAAGTGTTTATCTTGATTGTGTACAGCCTCCTTAAGTACCACTTTTTCACATGATTTAAAGTTCAACAATTTAGCAGCCAGTATTTATTATTTAAAGAAAGGGTAAGTGTTTCTTCGGAGTTTGTCTGACTTAAAATCACAGACCAATCCCTCTCCTTCCCTCTCTTCTTCTTTCCTTTTATCCCCCTTCCTTCTTTCCTTTTACAACCCAACCAATTGGCTGCTATTCAATTTTAAAGGTCCATAACTATTCACTACTCCTTCAGGAATGAATACTCATAGCTTACTGGAATGGTCAGCTTCCTTTTGAGGGAGAATATTCTGTGTAACGATGTAACTAAAAAGGTGATGTCCCATATCAAAATATCTCCCGGGTCTATAGTGGCAATGAGAATCAAACCAATTATACAATAAATGGCAGGGTAGATGCTCGAAAGAAAGGATTCTCAAAGACATGATGCAGCACGGGAACACCACTGCATCTGGTTCACAGAGTCATTTCCTGGACCACAGTCCCACTCCCCCAGTTTGTACAGAGGTGCTTGCTTAGAAATGTGTCCACTCTCCTCAGCAACTTGTCATGAGACAACAGATTGTTGACCTCTGGGAAGCAATATTATCTCAATCAACCCATTTGGAACGTTGTATTTTACAGTTTCTAAAATTAATGCTGAATTCAGACAAAAACAAGGCTGGTTCAGAAGTGTACCAGGCGTGCAGAGGATCCTTTCCTATTCACTGTCAAAATTAGCTTTATGTGCGCCCTAGTCCCATTTTTGAATGCAGGCCATTAACTGACCAACTTGTTGTTAGGCAATGGTAATGATCAAGTTTCCCAGAAGCCTCGTTTAAATACAAAACGTCACAGGAGTCCCGAAGCTGCAAGTGGAGGAGGTGAAGCAGAGGGGCAGGGAGGACTGCCCCCTCCCTCTACAAAGCCAGGATTCCCTGCGCATGGAAACAATGCTGGCTTATTCCTCCCATTGAGCAAAGCTAAATTTTTCCAGGCTTCCCCGAGGAATGTCTTCCCCAATATCTGCATGAATTATGAAGCTGACATCTAACCAGATGTCAGGGGCTCTGCCCTTCCTGTCCACTCAGGATGCGTCAGTGTTTAACTCATCATGCCCCTTGCATTTGTCTCATTTTTCAACCTCGTTTTCATTTGGAGATTAAAAAGGAACTGGGGTTTCTTTTGAGACTACATAGTGAATTCCAGGTCAGCCTGGATTTTTTCTTTTTACACAGTTTTACAGTTTCAGTGAACTGCTCCATGAAAGTCTGAAGAGTCTGTTGACAGAATTCAAGTGGGGGAGGGGAAAGGAGCGGAGTGGAGAAGATGATAAAACAACAAAACAAAACAAAACAAAACAAAACAAAACAAAACAAAACAAAACAACCAAAGACTATTTAATGATGCGTTTTTCCCAAAGAGTCTTCTGTGTGTCCACCTAAACTTGAACCATGACTGGAGCCACACCTCTCATAGGGGAGCTTTCTGGGGGTGCCACTATCTTTGGGGAACACATCCCAGGAGGCCTTGGCAGGAAGCTTATTCCATCCTTTTGGAACCACACTGGTTCTTGACGTTCTCTTTTGCACCCTGACTTTCCACTTGAACATTTTACTTGAAAAGTTTCCTCTGTCATCTTCAACACAGACAATTTTCCAAGGCAGAGAAAGACTCATTAGAGTCTCTGTGTGCCCATAAAATTCCACCTTAGAGATATTATGAAAAATCATAAAAGCATCAGTGTCCACCAGGATAGGAAAGCAAGAGGCAATTTTCCCTTAAAGTGTATTTAAGTTGTCTGGGGACTGATGTTAACGTGAAAAGGAGGTTAACTTCCTCCTCACCTACCATTCACCCATGCACCCCTGAGGTCACACCACAGGCTAAAGCAAGCCAGCTGGGGAGGGAACGTGCACCCGGATGTAGCTCCTCACACAGGGAGCCATCCGGCCTCCATCACGGCAGGTAACAAGCACGTGTGTTCATAACAGGTAGGAGAGGCATGAGGCCTTCTGGCAAAACATTTTTTTTTTTATGGCATAAAGATGTGTTTTGTGGTACTCTAAGAAGTCTAAAATGAAGTACTTCAAATGACTATCTGACTACTTCTCAGCCAGCTCTAAGCACTGGTCATACAACCGTCAATTGTTGAAGTGAATAGCAATTAAAAGAGCAGGCAGGGAGACTAGTGAGATGGCTCAGAGGGTAAAGTACCACATAAGCATGAGGCCTTGAGTCAGCACTCCCAGTTAGTGAAGTAAAATGCCAGCTGTGGTTGGTACATGCCTATAATCCCAGCTCTGGGGGTGCAGAGACAGGAGGATTCCCAGTGCTCATTGCTTAGCTGGCTGGTGCAACCACAGTGGCAAGCTCTAGGTTGAATGAAAGACCCTGTCTCAAAGGAGAAGTGATTGAAGAAGACCCCCCCCCACCGACATCACCCTCTGGCCTCTATATACATGCACACCCATACTCACAACACAGACACACACACACACACACACACACACACACTGAACAGGAAGGATTGCTGCATGAGGATTTGTGGGGTGATGTCCATCACTCACCTTTCAGAGGGCTGTGGGATCATGACCCTTCCATCCTCAAGTGCCCTCACCTTTTAAAATTTTTTTAAATTATTTTATTTTTATTTATTTATTAGCAACACACAGAGAGAGATAGAGGCAGAGAGAGAGAATGGGCGCACCAGGGCCTCCAGGCACTGCAAACGAACTCCAGATGCATGAGCCACCTTGTGCATCTGGCTTACATGGGTCCTGGGGAATTGAGCCTCGAACCGGGATCCTTAGGCATCACAGGCAAGTGCTTAACCACTAAGCCATCTCTCCAGCCCACCCTCACCTTTTTTTGTCATGTTATATGTTAAACCTGTAGTCAGATAAAACATTGAACAGAGAAATTCAAATCCTGTAATGACCAAACACTTGAGGGTATAGCGTTAGTTTTATTTTGTTGTTGTTTGTTTTTTTGTTTTTCGAGGTAGGGTTTCACTCTAGCTCAGGCTGATCTGGAATTCACTATGTAGTCTCAGGGTGGCCTCGAACTCATGGTGATCCTCCTACCTGTGCCTCCCGTGTGCTGGGATTATAGGCATGCGCCACCATGCCTGGCTGCGTTAGATAGTTTTACTGTTGCTCTGACAGAACGTCTAACATAAATAAGTTAACAGGAAGAATTACTTATATTGTTCATGGTTCCACCATCATAGTGGAGAGAACTTGACAGGACAACTCACATCATGGCCTTGAGAAGCCAAATGGCGCAGAAGAGGAAGTGACCAGAAAAAGATAGGCTCTCAAGGACATGTCCCTCCTCCGATTGCACCCCACCTTCCCTCTTTCCACAGCCTCTGAATAGTTAACTCACAGTTTGAATCCATCAATGGGTTAATCCATTCATATGATCTAATCTTTTCTGGAAACATCCTCACAGATGTATCCAGAGGGCACTTTGTCATTCTCTCTTGGCATTTCTCAACCTGTTGAAGTTGACAATCAGAATTAACCATTACAGATCGCAAGATGGGTGTACTGTACAATGCTATCATCCGGTCAATACAAGAATTATTGATCAGGCAATCATTTGACCTCATACACTACTGACATCAATGCAGCATCTATAACCTCCAAAAGTTTACTGCTGTCATTCTAATGGTAGATCCTGTTGAATCCCGCTCAGATGATGTAAGCTTGTTCCAAACACTTTCCTTATATAATCTCAAGTGGTCTTCCCAAGAGCTCCATGAATTAGAACTAGTATTTTCTCCTTTGTCCAAAGAAGGAAGCAGAGGCCCTGAGCTATTTCCCACCTTAGCCATGGTAACCCTCCAGTGAGATGCAGAAACCATCCACCCTGGCAGCAGAGTTCTTGCGTGGACTGATGCTACTCAAATATTCTGCATTTTGCAAATGGCTCCACCTCCATCAAACATTTATGGTTCCATCTTGGAAAAGGAAGGTGGGAAGGACCTGGAACTACTATTACCCCTTGAGAGCCAACTACAATGGGTAAACAAGAATAGGGATAGAGCACACAGCGCTTCATTCAGAGACAGACTTGGGAGTAGGGTGGAGAGAAGGGGGAGAAACAGATAGCAGGGAAAAGGGGTTGTTAAAAGCCTTGCCTCAAGAATAGGGACAAGCACACAGCGCTTTGAGACGACCTTTTTATCTGAGGAAGGAGAGACTCGAGGGAGCCTGGGAGGCAAACATCCCCTGGTGAGCCACCACTCTCTGACCTTGATCCAATATAAGCCAGGCTTCTCGATATTGCACCTGTTGACATTTCATGCCAATAATTCTTTATTGTGGGGACTTCCTTGTGAGACATAGATACTAATGTTATTCCTTCCACCCCCTTGTTGTAACCCCCCAAAAATAAAAAAACGTGTCCAGATACTACCAAATGTGCCTCAGGAAGAAAATTGCTCCCTTCCTTCTGAAAAGCACTGATTAAAGTTTTTATTTCTTATTTATGTGGGGGGGGGGGTGCCAGGGCCTCTAGCCATTGCAAACAAAGTCCAGACACATGTGTATCTGGCTTTATATGGGTCCTGGGGAATCAAACCTAGGTCTTTAGGTTTTGTAGGTAAGTGCCTTAACCACTGGGCCATCTCTCCAGACCTCAAGTTTCTATTACTTTTCCCATCAAAAATTTCTACATTGTACTGTGTCCATTGAGCCATGACCAAAGGTGAAGTAAGCCAGTACATTCATTTGATAAGCACTTAGTGTACGTGTCTTACGTTAAGGCAAGGCAAGTTTCTACCCAATGGTTGTCCCTGGAATATAAGTCCTTAAAATGTTCTTGTTTCTTCTGTCCTGGGAAGATGGCTCAGTAGTTAAGACCACTTACTGCTTAACCATAAGGGCCTCTTAGACTGGAAACCACCAAGTTTGATTCCCACCGAGCCCCCTGAAAAGCAAGGCATGGCCACATAGTGCCTTAACCCCAGTCTGCAGGAGCAGAGCCCTGAGAATGAGGGCAGCTCACTCTCTATCAGCTGCTCTGAGTTGACCCTGTCTCAAGGAAATATATGGCCAGGCGAGAAGAAGATATTTGGCATTGTCTTCTCACTCCATGTGCATGTCCATGGGGCACACACATCTACACACACACACACACACACACACACACACTTGTGTATGCATATGCCACACACATGTTCTACAAACACATACTCACACTTCTTATTTCTGAAACTTTCTCAGTTACTTCAAGTTGACCATGAAAGAAGTGCTTGGAGAAAGACATTATTATTAGCCTGAAGTGACCTCAGCTGGTGAGGGGAAAATGTTTACAACAGGGAAGATGGGAAAGGGGGTTTACAGACGTCACCTGATAACTTCAGGAGGCAAAAATTATTTAATACAAGTTCAACTGTTATAGCTGGGGACGTGACTTCATCATTGAAAATCTAGATATTTTAAGCAAGGCTCTAATATTCTCTTTTTTTAAAAAAAATACTGTAAATGGTGACCTTGAGAAACCCATAAATACCCACAAAGAGACAAATGGGGGAAAAATTCTTGGGACTTCAAATGAAAATTTCAGCGCCAGCATCTTGCATAGATTAAAAGTGCTGTGTCTTGAACAGTTTCTTCTGAAGACATTTAGATGATTCAAACTGGCTCCATTGACAATGAAGGCAGGTGACAAATATCCGTGGAACCTAAACTTTAAAAAAAAAAAAAGATTGTTGGAAACAATATCTTTGAATATATTATTAATCTAATATACAATATATAACTAAATTGATGCTTTGAGTACGGAAATAAACACTTCACTATTTCATAAAGGGTCATAGATTTGAGATGGTTTTCTTTTCGGAGGATGTGAAGTTTCTTATATCTGGGCTTATCTTACACTCCCGCCTAGCCGGGTGTTCAAGACTGTGCCCGCTGCATGGACTGCAGGCCCTTGGAGAGTATTTTTCTCTGTGGCAAAATGTGAGCTGGTGGAAGGAGTAGCTTCCACATGACCCATCGTGATTCGGCTTCAGGTGCATGGCTCAGAGGATGTGCCAAGAGGAGGAAGTGCAAAGGCCTGAGTCATGCCTCCAGAAGATTCTCAGATGTGTCAGCCCCACTGCGAGAGTCCAGATTAGCACCCCGGCAGGAATTCCAGGGCCAGCATGGCGTGGATATCTCTTTGCTGCTGCCTCTATCTCTAGCTTCACCTGGTTCCCTGTTGGTCCCCATCGGCCTCATCTTCCCTGGAGAGGGCCTCTCCTTTGCAGCTGCTCCACACTCTGTCCCCTCACTTTGGTAACTTACCTTTACTTTTCTCCTGCAAACTTCCAACGGTTCCTCGGACTTTATCTTGAGCCTCCCTTCCCCTGGGAAGCCTTCCCGGAATTCTCCGTTCACTTAGGATTATTTGTTTTCATCTTCCATAAATGTGTTTCTATTTCTTCTCATGAACCTATTCGTGAAATTGTAACCAATGTGTGCCGATCATTTTATGCTACAGGCCTTCATCTTTTTCTGCTTGTTACCTGATGGTAAGGATCTATATCAAAGTAGATACTCAACAGATAGCCGTTGAATGAATCCGTGATTAACGGAATGCGTATTTGCTGTAACCTTTAGCCTTAGACCTATTGTTACCATCACTATTATACCACTAAGCGAAGATCCTATGACATTATTGTAAGTCAAGCACTATATGCAGATGACCTTGTTTAATCCCCCAAAGCCTATGGTGCAGATTCTAGTGCTAATATTGTCTTCATTTTCCATATGAAGAAGATGGGGCCCAGGGAAGAAGTTAAGTAACTCAAAGTCCTGGGTATAATTTGTGTGCCCAGGTTCTGGGGTTTGTTTGGTCTCTGGTCTGTCTTCCACCAGAGGTCTGTCACTTTGGTGTAGTTGCTATGGTTTGAATATGTCCTCCCCCAAATTCCCATGTTCGAGACTTAACCCCCAAATTCTTAAGCTTATGGTGTTTGGAGGCGGAGCCTTTGAAAGATAATAAGAGATGAGGTCATAAAGTAATGGCTTTGATGAAATTAACGCATTTATAAGAAGATAGAGAGAGATGCAAACTGGCACACTTGCCCAGGACCTGCACATGTCAAGATGTAGCAAGACAACTCTCACAACCTTTAATCTGAACAGCCAAATAGACTCCTAATCCTTATAAATTACTCAGGTTTGAGCATTCTGCCATAGAAAATGGGAATGAGCTAAAACTTTTAAAAAAGTATTTTATTTATTTATGAGAGAGAGACAACTGGGCACACCAGGGCCTCTAACTACTGCAAATGAACTTCAGACACATGCGCCACCTTGTGCATCCAACCTACATGGGTACTGGGGAATTGAACCTGGGTCCTTAGGCTTAGCAGGCAAGCGCTTTAACCACTAAGCCATCTCTCCAATATAACTTGTTATATTATACTATATTATATTTTTCACTTATCATAGTCTATTCGTATAGTCTACCCAGAGATGCTGGTATGACTTCTAGCACCTCTAAGAAGCTCCTGACCTTGCCTCTCATTTCTATCCTCTCACTGCATCAGTTATGTATTTCCTCCTAGGAATTTGGAATCAGGTTAATGATTGTTCTTCATCTTCCGAATAGGAATAATCCTGGATGCTATGGAGATTTTAGCTGGCTTCCTACTATCAAGTAATTGGTATCATGGCTTGCAGAGTCAGCCCCATTAGTTTGCAGCATACCTCATGCATTTGTAGATCCTTATTATATTACTCCTTTATTGAGACTGCATTAGAAGGTCTCCGGAGGCAGGTAACGCACCTCCGGTTTCTATATGACTCATGACATCTGGAGGCCAGCGCTGAGCACATAGTGAGAACTCACCTATTGCTTCTTTATTGGTTGATGACATCACAAGAATTCCTTAGAAGCAGCCGCTCAGACTTCACTACTGGAGCACAAGCCAAGCTAGATCTGGCGTGTCTTTGATGCCATGGCCTTCTGCAGAAGTTTTAATCGACACCCTGCCTCTCCAGGAAGCCGAGTATTTGTCTGAAAATACTTGTGGGTGTGGAGAACTCTTGCTCACCAAATGCAGCCTATCAGCCAATAAGAGTAACTGTCGAAGGCCAATAGTTGCCCAGACTCTGCCCATCTCCCATCTAATTCCACTTGTTGGCTTGTGAGAGGAAACACTAGCTATGACTTGGTTAACTCATTGGACCTGTGGGTAACTCTGCAGGAGGCCTCTTCTTCATTAACGCCACTAAACGCACTGAGTTAGCACAACACATTAGCCCTTCAATCCTCCTCTCAGATGCTTCCCCTAGACATAAGGGAGACTCCACAACAAGGCATCTGTGGAACTGCAGAGATCTTAGGGCACATCAAAACAGCAGCAGAACTGTTAAATCACAAAACAATGGAAGAAGAGAAGAAACAAATAAGAATTGTAAATATTCAATAGAGAGCATGATTAGAGTCCTCCGGTGGGGAATGCCCACAGATAGCTCACGCCAACTTAAAGCAGGCAGAAGCTCTGACAATGAGGATAAAATGAAATAATGGATGCATTATTTCTAGTGGGACTTGCATTGCTATTTGGCCTAATTATTTGTGATATTTCACCCATCGTTTGAGAAGCTTCTTCAGAGAACAGAAATAATAATTTGACTCCTAGAGAACAAAGAACAAAGGGCTTCTATCACGAGGAGAGAGAATCTGTCCATTAGCTGGAAACCCCAATTCCTCACCCCAAAATAATGCCTCATAAACATCAAATGCCCACAAGGGGGAAGATGCAGAGACGCAAGCCTTGTGCAAGGTGAGAGGGAAGGTAGAGTTAGAGACCATTGCAAGCTAAAGAAATGCAGCTTCTTCCTTGCTCTATGATGTCTGGGGTGAGTGTGTGTGTGTGTGTGTGTGTGTGTGTGTGTGTTGCGATATGGGAATATACATAAGGGCACACACACACACTCATTCACCATAAACTGGAAGAAGCAAATGTACCCCACATTTGCTTCTCTATGTGCCTGCTTGTATAAAGGATTATTTATATATTATTTGCCTGCTTGTATAAAGGATTATTTATATATTATGTGCCTGCTTGTATAAAGGATTATTTGGGGCTGAGAATGATAAAAATCTCCAAATAACAAAACCATAAACAAGACAGACGTTTGGCTAGACAGATGGCTTAGCAATTAAGGCACTTGCCTGCAAAGCCAAAGGACCCAGGTTCGATTCTCCAGGACCCACGTAAGCCAGATGCACAAGGTGGTACGTGCATTTGGAGTTCGTTTGCAGTGGCTGAAGACCCTGGCATGTCCATTCTCTCTCTCTTTCTCTTTCTCCCTCCTCCTCTCTCTCCTTTAAATAAATAAATAAAAATTTGAAAAAAGACAGACATTTATTTCTCTGCCATAGAGACATTAGCGCAAGAAAACCAGGGCTGAAACAGTGGCCCACAACCAGCCGGATCTCAGCCTCTCTCATTGTTTTTGCTCTGTCACCCCCTACTCATGGCATCCACTATATGGTTCAAGATCATTGTTTTATCTGTACACATTACGTCCACTTTCAGAAAAAAAAAAAAAAAAGAAGGTGATGACATGGACCCTCCTTATAACAAGGCTCTTATGAGGAAAGTAATCATGATTTAGAGAGGCCATCTCCTTAAGCAAAAGTCAAGGAAAAGAAAGGGAGAGGAGATACTGGAGAATAACCATGGGTTTCTATGATATTCTCACGGTATTAGGGCTTTGGGAGGTCTTTTGCAAGCTGTGTCACGGTCTTCTGGCCCCAGGAGCTGATCCATTAAGCAGTGGTCATAGTGGAGACCCAGACATCACGTCGTAATGAACTGGACTCAGATACTAGATGTTTCAGATATAACTAGGGGTTTCTCTTTGCATCTTTTAAACACTTCAGACCACTAGATAAACTCTCCTGATTAATAACTTGTCTGTCTAGGCCAGACTCCAAAGTAATGGTCTAGCACAATTCTTTGCCTCTTAAGGCCTCAGTTTGCCTCTCGATAAAACAAGGGTTGGTATTTGACTACTCTTTTTTAAAATTAATTTATTTTTTATTGGAGACAATATCCCATGGTACTTCCCTCCCTCCCCCCACTTTCCCCTTTGAAACTCCACTCTCCATCATATTCCCCCCCCCCATCAGTCTCTCTTTTATTTTGATGCCGTGATCTTTTCCTCCTATTATGATGGTCTTGTGTAGGTAGTGCCAGGCACTGTGAGGTCATGGATATCCAGGCCATTTTGTGTCTTCAGGAGCACGTTGTAAGGAGTCCTACTCTTCCTTTGGCTCTTACATTCTTTCCGCCCCTCTCTTCTGCAATGGACCCTGAGCCTTGGAAGGTGTAGTAGAGATGTTCCAGACTACTCTTGATGTGGAGGTTGTCTCGAGGCCTACGCAGAGAGGGCGAAAGAACCTAACAGTTTCTAAAGATGGAGGAGAGTTCAAATGCCATCTCTGATCCTTATTAGCTGTCTAACCCTGACAAACCAACTTTTACCTCTAAGTCTCATTGTCTAATATGTACATTAAGAATAGTGATAGTGTCCACCTTGGGGAGGATATTTTCCATTGGGTTAAATGGTTACATTAAATACTCTGCCCAGTGTGCCTGACGCATGGAATCTGTAATGAGTATTCATCACCCACATCTCCCAGCAATGACTCCATCTTGCAGATCACCATACTCACCCCTACACCATATGACACAAACAATACCATATGATTGACTTGTCATATTTAGTAAATATTGCTTTTTTTAAAATGAGCTCTACATGAAGGAAAAAAAAAAACTAAAACAAAGGGGAAAGAGAGTAGGAAGTTGTCTGCGCTGTGAAAACTTGAAAACTTCCTGAGTTCTTTTCCAAATAATCTAGCTTGGCAAGAAGAAATGAGAGAAAAAAATCCCTGACCAAGTACATATCCTGTTAATTTGCAAATCCAAGTGTGTGTTTCAGTGGAAATTTAATCCACATGTCTTTGTTGTTTTGCATTTAGTTTATGAAATTATTGTTTGAAAAGAATCATGTGATATTTGATAAGCAACCCTTCCTGTTGGACTTCCCATGCAGTCATGGGAATGGTCTCAGGAGAGTTTTAATGTAACTCTCTACGCTCTACTGTGACCTGACAGCTCACCTTAGGACCCTCTCCTCCTGGATTGGGGTTGTTATCTGAGCTAAAGTGACTGTCCATGAGTGTGTGGGCCACCTATAAATGCAGCATGACGATCAGTTTAGCCAGTCTGTCTTGGGAATGTGAACAAAGTGAGACAGAACAAAGCTGCCAGTGAGTGAGCTACTAGGACTAGCACTGGGGCTGGAGCCAGGATGGAAATGGGCTACTTCAGTAGATTCCACACTAGACAGTTGCGTTTTGGAGGAGGTGGTTCAAAACCACTGGTTAGGGAATGAGAAAGTGACACAAGAAGGGACCCACATCAACCAGGAGCATTTCCACAGTGTACATCCCTGCTGGGGAGATAAGAGAATCAAGGGGTAACGGGGGGGGGATATATTTAGCTTCTAACTGGTTTGGAGACCACTTGTAAAGGGAGCTCCTTCCCTAGAAGTTCTGACCTGCCCTGTTGAGAGCCCACAGACCAGGAGTGTCCAGAACTGTGGGCTCCTGAGGGTGCCTTTGCAGGGCACCAGCAGCAGCATCACACAGTCTTCCAGGAACCCTAAAGCTGTGGGGTGGGAGACAGTAGAACAGAAGAGCCAGGAGAGACACACACCCTTGGGCTCCTTTTCTTCTTCAAACATACAGTTCAGCCTTTTCTAGATTCCCATGAAGATCATATCTGTACAACTCCCTCCCCCCAGTTTCTAGATCTCATTTGAATGGATTTCTGTTTCTTATGCAAGAAAGAAACGCTTTTCCTCTCCGCAGTGACTGAATGCCGCTCTCCCAACTCAGAATTCACGACTTCATGGGGAATACCAGCAACCCCACTGAGGATGGCTCTCAGTGGAGTAGGGGCAGGGAGGAGGGACATGATGGTACCAACACATGATGTATCCACACAATGTTTCTACTTAATAATACAAAAAAGAAACACCTTTTGTTTCCTGTCCTTCCCTTCCCTTCTCTTCCCTTTCCTTGCACCACCAGAAGACACAGAGATATACTCTTTGAGACACCCCTCAACATCTCCCAACACACCAGCAAGGGTTATTTTGGTTGCAGGCAGAAGAAACTAACAATGATGAGCTTAAACCACAAAAAAAGTGAATCTCCTGGGATTATCTGAAGTATGCAGGAATAGAAAGAATATCTGTGGAACCCAGCTGGGGACAAATAGGACGCAGTTATGAGGTCTCTGTGACAGGCACCTATTGATGTTCTCTCTTGGGGTTGCTTCTGTAGTAGAGGAGAGCCAGCCATGTCTTTCAGCCTTGTCACACAATTAAGAAGCAGAGACAAGCAACTAGTTCGCCCATCTCAGATCGCACAAGCCCTGCTTGGCTGTACTGGGCAGTAAGAAAAAGTGCCTGCAGGAGGCTCAGAATTCTCAGGAGAAAATGCTCCTAGGAAGGAAGAATAGATGTAGCGTAGCAGGAAATATGCACCCACGTGCATGCGCGCATATGTGCAGACACACACACACACACACACACACACACACACACACACTATACTCATAGAGTCAGGAAGCCCGCTGTGTAATAATGAGGAAATCAAAGATTATAACACAATGTGAAAAATGATGTAGAAGAGGTATACACACATACAAAGAACTCTGGGGGCCCAAGGAAAGGAACAATGGAGACAAGGGACAAGCAAAAAGGTTTTGCTGAGATTCTGTTTGACAATGAGTAATTATTGCATGCCAGGCATTGTGCCCACTGTGACACTCAAGCAGAAAGATGAGAGTTTTCCAAAGACTGAAAGGGGGCATCCCCGGGGAAAGAACAGCGTGTGTAAAATCATGGAGGTGTGAATGGCAAAGAAAAGAACAGAGCAAGTGTACGCAGTAGAAGGAATGAGGCAACAGGAATGATCTCAGGTCATGAAGTCACAATGGGTTGTTCATGCCAAATTCAGAGACTGCAAGGACCCCAGAGTCAGACGTGAAGGAAGTTGCCTGTGTGGTGGAATTAAGCTTTAGTGAGCTCCTCTGGTGGGTTGTGAGAGAGGGGTCTTGGGCCCATTGTGGGAGGAATTTAAATCAGGGCCAGAGGGTTAGTCAGATGCTTGGGGTACTGTTCAAGAGGGATAAGGCGGCTGAGCTAGCTCCCACTTAGAGAGAGGGAGTGACCATTATGAGAGGTATTTGGAGGGTGGAAGTGGTAGGACTCGGTCACTTGCCCTTGTAACTGGGAAGCAAAGTGTTGGTATTGATGGAGAAAGCTCAGAGGTGACCATATTCAGCAGTAATGGCGAGGCTTTCCTCGTTTCTCATTCTCAAGTGTATTCTGCATCAGAAATATGGTGGTCATCCACAGAGCTTCAAGATGCCTTTTGGAATTCAACGTACAAGGGAAGGGGTTGGGAAGAGTCTTAGAGAGTATGTTAATTAATTTTGGTCATCCCCATTACAAAATATCTGACAGATGGACATTAAGAGAGGAAGGTATGGGCTGGAGAGATGGCTTAGCTGTAAAGGCGCTTGCCTGCAAAGCCAAAGGACTCCGGTTCAATTCTCAGGACCCATGTAAACCAGACGCACAAGGTGGCACATGCATCTGTATTCGTTTGCAATGGCTGGAGGCCCTGCCGCACCCATTCTCTCTCCTTCTCTCTCTCTCTCTCTCTCTCTGTTTCTTTCTCTCTCTCAAATAAAAAAAAATATAAGTTTAAAAAATAGTTTTGAAAAAGAGAGGAAGGTTTATTCTGACTCACAGTTGCAGAGGAGGGAAGGCATTGTGGAGCAGCTGATTGGTCTGTGTGGCAGGAACTTACAGCTGCCACTTCTCATAGCTTGGCAGATCAGAAAGCCAAGAACTGGACCGGAGGCAGGGCCAGGCTAGATCCCTCTGAGGTTAAGTCCCCCAGACTTATCTCTGCCCACCAGGCCCCACATTCTCCTAAAATAGTGCCACTAGTTGGGGACCAGGTATTCAGAGATAATTAACTGCTTGAGGACTTCAAATTGAAGCTGTACAAAGGAAATGAATGAGATAAATTGAGCAGGAACTGGTGTTAACCCCACAGGGCTAACTGCTGACAATGGTGGCACCCATTCGCCCCGGGTCCTGCTTCCCATTCTTAACTCTCCATTTGTGCCTCTTACGTCTTTCCTGTGCTTATCCATAAGTTCATTCAGGACATCCAGCCATCTGGAAAGGCATTCATAGCCTCCAGGTTCCAATCACCACATCCCTCTTCCTTAAAGCCAAGCACAGAGCCAGCCCCTGGAGTTAAAAGACCTCTGAGGAACACTGTTTCCTCTCCTTTAGGGTAACCTGAGAAACATGGTGGAATAGGTACTTTCCTGCCTCCAGAGGCCTAGGAAGGAGGAGCAGGAAGCTGAGAACACAGGAGATAACATATGCTGGGGCAGCTTCCATTCAAAGTGCCAGGAGAGAACCTGATCCCTGTGCCTGGCCCTGCGAGTGCTGGATCTTAGGCAACCAGAGAAAGCAGCCAGTCCCTCAGCTTCTGTACACAAAGTGGGGGCCAGACATTATATCCTTGCCAACACCTTGCATTATGGATGGTGGAGGAGAAAATAATTCCCTATTAAAACCAACAAATGGGGCTGGAGGAATGGCTTAGCTATTAAGGCGTTTGCCAGGTTTGATCACCCAGGACCCACGTTAGCCAGATGGACAAGGGGGTGCATGCATCTGGAGTTTGTTTACAGTGGCTCTGGAGCGCCCATTCTCTCTCTCTCTGTTAAATAAATAAATAAATAAATAAATAAATAAATAAATAAAACAAATGGACCAATTCAACATACTTTAAAAAAAACAGGATGGAGAGATGGCTTAGTGGTTAAGGCACTTGCCTGTGAAGCCTAAGGACCCAAGTTCAATTCCCCATACCCACATAAGCCAAATACATAAGGTAGCACATGCATTTGGAGTTCATTTGCAGTAAGTAGAGGCCCTGCTGCACCCATTCTCTGTCTCTCTGTTTGTCTCTCTCTCTCTCTCTCTTTCTTCCTCTCCCTCTTTCTTCCTCTCTCTCCACCTCTTTCTCTTTCTCAAATAAACATTTTTTTAAAAATTAAACATCATTGTCTCCCATGGCAGAAAATGGGCTATGGGTCAAGTCTGACCAGTGGGCACCTCTTGCCCATACCTTATTGTAAAATAGGAGTGTCTTAGATAGGAGCAGAGTCTGGGAGGAGGCTTTTTCCAGATGTTTCTAGACTTGGTAAAGCCAATGGGATTGTCCACTTTATATGGACTGAGGTTTTTTTTTTTTTTTTTTCCTGCTGGGACACTACACAGATGGTTTTTTTTTTCTTTCCCAGTCTATGATATGATATTCACAGTAAGGGGAAAGTAAAGTTGAATATAGATGTGAAGGGCACATAGTTCAGGCTCCTACTTTTGTTTTTGATCATCTGTTCTATGGATTCAAGCAAGTCCCTCGGTGTCTGCCAGTGTGAAACAGGCGTGCAAGATCACTTATCTGAGTTACCAGCTGCAGGAATTAAAAAAAAAAGAAGTGACAATAGTCAACATGATTGAAAAACCATTGCACCAGTAGACATCACGATCACTGTTCGAGGCACCCCATTAGCCATGACCCAGCTTGGTGTGTGATTACAAGCAAACGCACTCCGCAAGTCTTCTGCATGATATATCACAGAGGCTTTTGCATAACCGTTGTTCTTGGGTTTTAACTGAAAAAATATCCAACCCTTAAATGTCCCCCCTGGGGGCAGGATCTTTTGAGGAGTAGGAGGGAGAGTTTTATCGCTCTTTCTGTAGCAAACTAGATTTCTTTGGGCCTCTCCCAAGTCAAGAAAAGTAGAGTGTAATGCTGGCTCAGCACTTTAGTTTCGGCAGAGGCATGTGCCAACACGATATGGATCAGGGACTCGGGGGAGTTTTCAAACCAATAACACAAATGAAAATAAAATAAGTTTGGGCAAGAAGCCTGCTATGTTAATATTATGTTCAGTGTTATGAGCTACCTTCCCTTAAAATGATTGCCCCTAGAGGTACTGATGGAAAACCAAAAAACGGTTCTCTTAATTTGAGATTTTAATCCTAGAACTTGAAATCTACCAGATGTTAGGTTTTGTTTTCTTTTCCCCCAGGGGGCTTCTTCCAACTTTCATCCGAATGTTAATTGTAGTCCTCCGGGTTTTATATCACTTTCCTCTCCTTAGTTCCATAATTTCTGTTCCATTTCCCTGGCATAGATTTGAATGTCCTGGGTAGAAACAGTTGCTCTCTGTCAGTAGTTCTAAGCGTGTTGGAACTCTCTCCAGATCGTAAAGTCTTATCTTACCTCCAGCTCCAAGCCCACCTCTCCGGCTGCAGCCACAGCAAAGCAGGATTTGTGATGGGAATTATCACAGACAATTCATTTGGCCCTAAATATCTTCCATCTGAAAGTGAACCAGGGAGGACAGCAGAATGAAAGAAAGGCCTGCTTTTCAAGGCCCACGGAACGCCATGGGGAGGTGTGTGAACCTAGTCCCTCTGGCCTCACTTGTCCTTGACTAAGACAGAGATCTCCATCGCACTGATATTCCCACATAAGGGGAGGAAATGCATCCAGGGCTCAGATACCAGACGCTCAGAACAAGAGGTGCAGTATGGCAACTGGGAGGTCATGTACCACCAAGCTGGTCTGGATCCTAAACTGGAACATGAAGTAGGGGAGATGCAGGAGCTGGGGAGGGCCGGATGAAGATGGCAGTGGACTGCTCTGAGGGGCCTATTAGGAAGAGTCCAAAAAAGGGGAAAAACAGAACAGTTTGAAAAACATCTCTGTTTTTAAAAGCTACCCAGTCAGGGCTGGGGATGGAGCTCAGTAAGTGGTGGAGTGCTTGCCCAGCATGCATAAAGTCACTCTCTGTTGGATCACCAGTACCACATGCACGTCCAGAATACCAAAACTCTGGAGATGAAACAGGAGAATTGGAAGTTCAATGTCATCCTCTGTTACAAAGGGAGCTCAATGCTATCCTGGGCTACATGAGACCCTATCTTCAAAAAAAAAAATTAATTAAAGCTAGCTAATCTATGGCATTTTGCCAGAATGGACAGTGACACTTCTTTGTCCTCTTTATTTTGATTATTAGAAGGTAAGTCCTTCATAAGAGGGGACTCTGTAAGCCAGGAAATAGGAAGTTAGAGGTAAAGCAAGGTGCCCACTGCTAGTCTGCATAGTCATGACTGGAAAGGAGAGAGAGGGGGAAGGAAGGAAATTAGTGGGGCTAGGGGAAGGAAAGTGGGGAGAACACAGCCAAAGTTCATGATAGACTTGAAAGAAACTGGTTTGATGAAACACAGCACTAAGTACAATGAATATATGAATATATGCCAATCAGTTTTTAAAATTATTTACTTATCGGCAAGCAGAGAGGGAGAGAGAGAGATGGAGAGAAGAGAAACAGAGAGAATGGGTGTGCCAAGGCCTCCAGCCGCTGCAAACGAACTCCAGAGACATGCACCACTTTGTGCATCTGACCTTACATGGGTAGTGGGGAATTGAACCAGATTAGCCTTGGCAGGCAAGCGCCTTAACCTCTGAGTTCTCTCTCTCTGCCTCCTGAGTGCTGGGATTAAAGGCATGCACCGCCACGCCTGGTTTACAATTAGCTTTTTGTTTAAAGAGCCATGGCTCTGGAAGTCGTAGCTTACGCAAAAGACAAGGAAAAGAAGTGAGGCTTTAGGACTGGAAAAGAGCAGAAAAACTAAAACCTGCAGGTGTTATTTTATTTTTAAAAATCCAAAAAGAAAAAAAAAATCCACAAACTATTAGCCCTAATAAAAGAAGGTAGCAAGGTTGGACAGAAAAATCTGTCTCCTAAAGTTAACAGTGTTTTTTAATTGGCCAGAAATAACCAATTTAAGAAATATAATAGGAAGAATAAAGAACAGAAGTGGGGGGAGAAGAGAAGTAGACAGACACAGTAAGGAGGAACAATGTGTTTCTAGTCAAATACCACACTGTCATCAGGGAGAAGAAGTAAGAGATGGAAAATTTTGACCAAGGAAAGCTCAAGGCCCTTCGGCCATTTTTTTCTCTTACAGCAAGGAGGCCTTTTGTAAAAGGGAGGACTGGGTAGAGGCCTCCAAGCGGTTGGCACAGAGAGTGCTGGCATTCGCTTGATGGGGTGGAAGTGGATGGTTGTTCTGATTCCCTCCAGGCCTGAGACTAGTTTCAGATAAAACACCCTGGTATGCTTGGGAAAAAGAGAGAGAGAGAGAGAGAAATACACACAATCATTGTATTTGGGGGACACTGTGGTAAGCATCTGTAAAAGTCCCCCTTTTCCCTAGTGTTCTAAGACCCAGTTTAAGTCTTGAGTGTGGCCTGGACTCACTCATCCGTCACCAACAGAAGACCTTGACTTCCACACTGGGCCTGCGCTCTCATTTGCAGAGCTAGCTCTAGGAGAAGCCAGCTGCCAGGTTGTAAGGCACCCATGGAGAGCTCCGCACCTTCGATAGCCAAATAGGAACTAAGGCATCCAATAGGGAGTGGGAAACAGAATGCAGTCGACACCCATGAGAACACACTGAATCCCTCACAGGAGCACAGCAAGGGGACCCTCCCAGGTCACATCCTCAGATTCTAGCACAGCTTATCTACAGCTTTGCCAAAGCCACAATGCTCCTCTCCAGCTGCACCCAGGGTCCCGAACCACAGAGCTATGAGATCATAAACGCCTGCTGTTTCAAGCTGCTGAATTTGGACTCGATTTGTTATGGAGTCCTAGATGACTAATAGTTTTGAAGGTTCTTTTTTTTCTGTTGTGTGTGTGTGTTCACGGGTGTGAGTGTGGCCGCATGTGTGTCAGGAGGTTAGAGGACAACTTTGCAGGGTGGGTCCTTGCATTTTTCCTTGTTGGAGGCCGTGTCTCTAGTTCTCATTGTTTACCGTTGCTGCTTTTGCCAGGCTAGCTGGCCAAGGAGCTTCCGGGCAATTCTCTTGTCTCCATCTTCCGTCTTGCAGTAGGCATGCTGATGACAGACATGGCCTCTGGCTTTTATACGGGGTCTGAGGCTCTGAATTCCCGCCTGTGCAGCAAGAGCTTTATCCCCGGAGCCATCTCCTCTGCTCCAAATGAATGGGCTTTAATTATTCATAGTTCATGCAACAAACCTGTGCTTCTAGTCAGTGGTCTTTTTTTCCTCCCTTTTACAAAGAATTAGAAACTTAATCTCCTAGGGTCCCATCTTATGATAAACATATTTCTCTGGATTCTGAATCTCACCCTACTTTGAATATATCAATTGGTTGGAAGTAGGAGGAAGGTATGCTATCGGCCTGGCTTAACTTCCAGACATGCATAGTTACCTTGCCTTGATCTCCACTCAGAAAATGAACTGTCCACTAGTGTGTTGCCACTTGCATCTTTGGCCATATAGACATAGCCTTCAAAGCACCTATCAGTGCTCTCCCTGAAACTAACCCTGGCTCTGAGGCAGGAGACGGGAAGCACATGTGTTTTTGGTTTGGATGTGAAGTGTCCCTGAAAAGGCTCATGTATTGAAGGCTAGGTCCCTGATACAAGGGGTCTTCAGGGCTGTGGGACAGTCACTGGATCATGAGAGCTCGGCCTTCATCAGTGCTCCATCGGCCAATGGAGTCATGGCGTGATGGCATTTCCTAGAGATGATAGACACTTTCCGAGGCAGGCGGGGTCTGGTTGTAGGAAGGAGGTCATTGGAAGGCATTCTCTGAGGACATATCTTGGTCTGGACCCCTTCCTCTGTCACTCTCTCTCTCTGTTTCCTGGCCTCCATGGAGTGAACAGCCTCCACCATGGTATTCTGCACTGCTGAAGACCCAAAGGAAGGGATCCAGCTGATCACAGACTGCAACCTCTGAAACCAGGAGCCAAAATGAATTGTTTCTCTCCCGCACTTATCATGGTAACAAAATGTCTAATACACTGTGCCCATGATTCATTCATGATTTTATTAATTTCCTTCATTCTGCTCAGTACTGAAGTTCCACTGGCCACCTGGTCCTCATTCAAGCATACAGTCATGCAAACACCTCCATTCCCCAATGGTCTCTCAGGCTGGGCTCTTTCATCTACCTCTTCACATGACCCAACACTTGGTCTTTGTTCCTTACCTCTTAATTGCCCCTTCCTAACCAAGTCCGAGTTAGGTGCTCTTCCCATATTCTCCACCAAGGTCCTCCCACACTCCTCGCATTGTATTACGGCTCTGATGATGGGTCTCTCTTCCACTAGACTGAATCGCCAAGACACACTGTCTTGTCTCTTTGGGTCATTGCTGCATCTTCAAGGCCTAGCACAGTCTCCAATACTTCACAATAAATATGTTCAGTGAATGAGTGCTTTGTGCTCTTCAAATCAAAAGTCTGCTTCCAGAACTCACCTAAGCATCTTAGTATCAAACACTGGCGATCAAAACCCTTGAGGAAGAATAGAGCCGATAGAAGTAAATTGGAATTGAAAGGGACATGTATCCAGAGAGTGCTAGACAAATGAGACAGCTGTCCAGACAGTACAAGCTGTCAGTCATACTTCAACTCAAATTCAGGTGAAGGTGTTCAGGTGGGCCAAGCCTAGATATTTCTGTATTCTGCTTTGGATCATATCGTGTCAAAACTTTCACTTCCATCAGAGAATGTGGATGGGTCTCAAGGCACTGGCCTTCTTCCTGTTCAGTGTCATCTCTTTCATTCCATTTCATTCCTTCTGGATCCAGTCGGTTCCAATTTCAAGAGCACAGAATCATTTCTGAGCTACTCTCCTTTGGTGCAGTCTTGCACTTGAACCTCACTGAGCTTTAGCACCTGGGACTCACTGTGCACACTATTCTGACCCTGAGCATGTTGATGAAATGTCACGGGAGGCTGGGGAGACGTTTCCGCAGCTAAAGGTGACTGCTGGCCAGAGTTCAGTTCTCCAGTATCCATGTAAGCACACCACATTCCTCTGCAATTTGTTTTCAGCAGCTTTCTTTCTTTCTTTCTTTCTTTCTTTCTTTCTTCCTTCCTTCCTTCCTTCCTTCCTTTCTTTCTTTCTTTCTTTCTTTCTCTCTCTCCACAAATAAATTTTTTAAAAAAATTCAAAATAAGAAAATGTCATGGAAAGGAAGAATTTAAAATATTTTCAGCAAAAAACCCACCTCATTGACATCTCAAATATTTTTTGACTTTTAAAATTGATCCATGTGACTACACAAAATAGCCGGTGCATAGCTACAGCTGGCAATCTCTATGGAAAGAAATCACGGAACGAGAGTTAAAAATTCTATTTAAATGATGGGTTTGTCCAATCAACAAGAGTGATAATAGGTGACTATCATCTGCATGGGTTTTGTGCCCTGACAAACCAGCCCAATTTGTAGCAGCCTAAAACATGCAGCTTTAGGTTAGCTCATAATTCTATGTGTTGGGTGTGTGGTCTAAGATGGCACAGTTGTCTTTTCTGCCTCCCCCCACCTTTCTCTTTTTTTTTTTTTTTTTTTTTTGGTGTTTTGAGGTAGGGTCTTGCTCTAGCTCAGGCTGACCTGGAATTCACTATGGAGTCCCAGGGTGGCCTCGAACTCACAGCGATCCTCCTACCTCTGCTTCCCGAGTGCTGGGATTAAAGGTGTGTACCACCACGCCCATCTGCCTGTCTTTCTCGTGCTTCCACGGTCAGCTGACAGAGTCATCTGTGGCTAGATGACCTGTCATGGCCTGTCTTCCACGTCTGGAGATTGACAGGCGTGTTTGCGGGAGCAGCTGGGTTCTCCTACGCTTGGTCTCTCAAGCTCCAATGAGCACTCCAGGATCACTTGCACTTGCATACCAGTGTCAAGGTTCCAAGCCTAACAAGAGAGAGAAATCTCCTTGGGAAAGTAACTTTCAATTTTTGTCCATTTGCTTTTCACATGGCTGGTTTAGATGCAAGAGGTAGAGGAGCAGACACTCATCTTAATGCGTCAGCTGTACCTTTAAGGGAGAAACGTGGACCGTTTTTGAATAATCTGTCTTAATGTCATCTCCACACAACTTCCCTTGCTCAGTGTCCCTGTCACCCTGGGAAGGAGCACCCATTCCCACTAATGGGTGACGGATGACACAGAGGCAGGAAGAAGCCATGTATACCCTCCATGGTCTTACACTTACCAAAGGGCAGAGCTGGGGTGTGGATTCAGTTCTGTGTCCCTCGGAAGCCTGTCTTTCTAATGACTCAGGTTTTCATCCAATCCAAGTACTGACTTGGTTGCTAACATGGTTAGCACATTGCTAATGTGAATTCAAACCTTTAAAAAATTTTATTAAAAAAAATTCATGTAGCTAGGCGGCAGCCTTCGGTCTGTGTTTATCAAATATTATGAAAATATTTTGCAAAGATTATTTTCATTTCCAGTTCAATAAAACCTCAAACTCCAGATGTGGTTAACTGGGTTCTCTTCTCCTGAACGTTCAAGCCCCGAGGCTCTTTATGGTAATGTAACCTCAACTCCTCCAGCTCTCAGAGTCATTCCATCCCACCACAGAAGGGACCCTCCTTTTGAAGCCCAGAAATTCTGCAACAGCTCCCACCCTCGGAAGAGGCAGACTTAGAAGCCAGGCATTCCTTCTCATTCCCAGTCCTCCTTTCCTGACCAGGGGAACTCCAAGGCCATGTCCAGGCTTGGTATCTCTTTGCATAGATAAGAATCAAACATCTGAGTTTCCAGTTGCAAACAAGCCACACTAGAAAGGGAACCAGTGCCACAGAGACCCTGCAAGAAGGAGTGTCTCCCATCTCTTGTTCTGGCATCTCTTCTGATCCAAACTTATTTCCCCATACCTCTGTGGTTGAGGAATACCATTTAATAATAAAAACGGGCCCCAAAGCACCCTTGGCTACAGTTTCAAGAGTCATAGAACCTATGAGGTAAATTAAATGCTCTCGATGAATCTGGAAATCCTGCATATTTTGAGGGAATAGAGACATATTATTATTATTATTTTACTTACATCCATTCTAAATCTACTCTAAAGTTTCCCATTGAGGAGAAATGAATTTATCTTCGTTTGACAATTTTATGACCCAAATCAGCTAGCTCTGTCCATTTAACTGATTTAAATTCAACCAAAAGGCTGGACTGCTTTAACAGAAATCCAGGGGAGGCTCACAACACTTGCCATTGGCATAGGTCTCTCTTAATATGTGACTTTCCCAGCATGGCTACCAGGGTGACGCTCACCTCCTGAGCACCCATTATTCAGTAATAGCAAATGATTCAGTAATAAAAACAAGTGCTTGGTTTTTGGTGTTTTTTTTTTTTTTTTTAAGATTTATTAAAGCTCCTCAGAGGTTGTTTTTATAAAACTTCAGCCCTTAGAGTGGCTGACCTTAAAAATATGTTTATCTAAGCTATATTCCCCTAACCCGTTGACCATCGTGATAAATAATTTATTTAATGTTTCCTTAAATATTATTTTGTTTGGTTTAAACCCAGCGTAGAAAATCCTTCTTCCTAAAAGGAACATTGTCTCATTTTTGTATGCAATGGAAACATTTGGGAACAAATAAGAGAAATAAAATTTCTTTTTTCACAAATTTTGGTTTACTAAGTGAAGGCTGGTTAACCCAGAGGCTACAAAATCCATGTGGTGACTTATTTGAATGTTAAATTAGACGCTGGAGCAACTGATTGAAGGGTGTGAACTTATTTTGGGCATTTCTGTATACTGGTAGAAAAATAAATAGCTATAAATAAACATAGTAAGGAGGACAAAAAATTATCAATAGAAAAATACTTATACCCTTCCACAAAGGAGTCACCACATGGGCTGTGTTCACCTGGACATACATCTTAGAGATTTTGAGTAAAACCTGAGCTGAGCTACAATTGAACATCTCCAGGTGAACTTCCTGAAAGCTTATTACTTCCTTTGCAGAACTATCCCTCAATCCATAGACAGCATCCATCACAGAGTCTCTATGCCTGGGTCATCAGAGTAGGACCTAATATAGGATAACCAATCAGATTATACCTTTGGGATTCTGTGATTTTTCAAGTTATCCATGTGGTTCATCTTGAGCCAATTGTAATCCTTTGCAATTACTTTCAACATAGGAAGAAAGGCCTGCTCTGAGTCACAAGGGTCCTTGCACTTCATGTACAACTGTGAAAGTAGTATACAGAAGTTCCTTTGGGTTCCAGCTGGGGAATGAATCCACACATTAAAAATGAGTTGGTGGGGGGGCTGGAGAGATGGCTTAGCGGTTAAGGCACCTGCCTCCAAAGCCTAAGAACGCTGGTTCCAATCTCCAGTGGTTCCAATCTCCAGGTCCCACGTCTAGCCAGATGCAAAGTGACGCAAGGACGCAATGCCACACTTGACCACAAGGGGGCACACCCATCTGGATTTCGTTCCCAGCAGCTGAGAGGCTGCTAGCGCACCCATCTCTATCTGTCTTCCTCTTCTTTGTCTCTCTCTGTCTCTCTCCAAAAAAAAAAAAAAAAAAAGAGTTGTTGGGACTGGGGAGATGGCTCAGTTGATTAAGTGTTTGCCTCATAAGCAAAAGGAACCAAGTTTAACACCCAAAATCCATGTAAAAATGTTGGAAATAGTGATGTGTGCTTGTAATTCTAGTGCCGTAGGTGAAGATAGGTGGCTTCCTGGGGCTTGCTGGCCACCCACTCTAAGCTTATGTGGTGAGCTGCTGGTCAGTGAGAGACCCTGTCTCAAAAAAAAGGTAACTGATGTTACTGAAGAATAACACCTGAGGCTGTCTTCTGGCTCCCACACATATGTGCAAACATATGCATGTGTATCCAAATATGTACATTAAGAAAGAGATGTTACAACTTAGTCAGGCAAGATGTGCCCACTGGTGCAATAGTGGCATGTCTGTTATGGTGCCCACTAACCAGCTACTCTCTGCTTCCATCTGAGACATGTCCCATGGAGAAATTCACACACGATACTTCAATCATAGTCAAAAGCCTATGGTGGGAAAGTCATAGCCTTAGGGGATACGCTACTACTATTGTTTGGTTAAATGTGCATTTTATGCCCACCAAATTACCCTCTAAATGTTTGTGTTTACTCCCATATATTAGTGCTGCTCTTGCCTTTGGTTAGAGAAGCTTCTCTTTTCAGAGCTGAGGACTGCCAGGGAGACTCAAAACTCCATCAAAGTGCTAAGAAGAAGTGACAGATGACTGTTCAGCACTAAATGAGACATCTCATTCACACCCTCCAAGGCTCAGGGACTATAGCAGAAGAGATGGCAGAAAAATGTAAGTAAGAGTGAAAAGATGGGGAGGAGGGCTTTGAAACAAATGCGCTGTCTTCCAGACACAAAGTGGTCATTACATTCATGACCTCACAGTGGCTGATGTTACCTACATAAGACTTGAATAATATTGGGCCCATAAACATATTGTCATGGTTGGTGGAGGACAAAAGATGTCAAACTAGAAAAGGGAATAGTTGGAAAGAAGAGGGGGTTCAGTGAAGGGATATGGGGTCAGGGGAGAAAGGAGGATAGTAGGAGGGGATTATGTAAATTTATAATGAAATTTTAAACAATTTCAAAATAAAAATACAAAAACAAAAAAAGACTTGCTATACATTGTACTGAGTGCTTTGCATGTGCAGTCTTATCAATGTCCTCCACAAATCCAGTACAGCAAGAACCGTTCCTAACCCATATCACAAGGGAGGAAGTGAAGTGGCTCAGAAATTTGCACCAGATCATACAAGAATGAGTTGTAGAAGTTGGACAAAATTCTAGATCTAAGGTATTCTACCTCTCCCCCAACCCCTCGATAGTATACCGAAAAAGTAAAATACATAGGAATGACCCTGCGGGAGATCAATTTACCTCCAGAAATTCAGCAAGGGCCATTAAGAAGAGTTGCCAAGGAAGCAGAGAACATTGAACATGGAGTGACTCTTTGTGGCTAACGTTCTGATTCTGCTACCTCCTTCCTCTGTGTTGTTGGACACATGCCTTTAACCCTCTGAGTCTCTGTCTTCTCTACTATAAAATAAGGTTAATAACACTACAGTAGAGAGTCTCCAAGTACAGCTGCCAGCAATTACTACACCGCTCCTTGGATCATGCCATGCCTTGCATCAAGAGGGGAGGTCAATTTCCTCTTCTTGAATATGGGCTGGTTTCAGGACTTGCTTGTGCCAATCAAATCAGGGTGTAACATTCTCAAACTTCCAGGCTTGTGCCTTAAGCTTCTGCTTCATCTCTCATGGAGCCCAGCCCCCATGCTTTAAAGAATTCAGCTTAGAGTCATACATGATTAGAGGCCCTGTACAAATTCTCTGACCAACCTCCCCCACTAATGCACCCTCATAAAAAAAAAAAATCAACTCTAAGCAAGACTAGCAGAAAACCCCACCCAGCTGAACTCCAGCCAAGCCACAGAATTGTAAGAAATAATAAATATTGTTATTTTAAGCCATAACTTTGGGAGATGATTTGTTATGCAGCAATAAGTAACTGACATACTTACATCACTGGGTTGTTGGGAGGATTAAACGGGCTCATGTATTTGAAAAGCAGCAACATGTGGAATAGAATTTGACATTCATATATGCAGCACATGTTGATTTGGATAAATACTTTGTGCCCCAAACTGCTCAAGGCAATTGGGATGCTAAGGAGAGCAAGGCAAAGTCCCTTACCTCCTGGAGCGCACATTGGAAAAGGAGGAATTACAAACAATCAAAAATAAATAATACAATATCAAGTACTGATTACTGCTAAGAATAGTTACAACACAGCAATGCTGGATAGCTTGCGTGCGCTGACTGTCTTTGGTTCCTACCCCTCCGCCACCATATCAGGCCTTCAAGAACCTCCTGGAAAATGATGCAGGGTAGGAAAGTGGAGACTGAGAGACGAAAGACCCACGTGAGATGTTGTTATGGTTCGATTCCGGAATGTCCTGTGCAGGCTCATGTTCAATGCTCTGAGGCGAGGGAACCTTTAGCAGGTGGTACCTGGCTGCCGGAAGTAGGTCACTAGAGGCAGGCCTATGAAGGTCATTACTTCCCACCCCATTACCCATTACAACCCCATCTCTCTGCATCCGGGTCTGCTGCCACGTGAGGCATCTCCACTATATGCTCCACAACCATATCCACCATGTTCCCCCACTATGACAAAGTAAACCTTCCTCTTGTCTCTGTCAGGTATTCTGTCACAGTGAGACAACAGTAACTTACACAGACGGTCTGGTCAGAAAAGCCCTTCTTCCATAGAGAACTGAAGCAGAAACCGGAATGCCGTGAAGCCAGCTGCACTTTCCTTCACGTGCCCGTGATTCCTGCTGCATATTTTATTCATTTGTCTTCGTGTCATCTACCTGCGTTGACTGAGTGTTCTCATGCAGGCATTTCTCATCTGGATCCTCTGGGGTGTGGCAGTGGTGACAATGGTCCCAGGAAGCATTTACTGACTGTGTGAATGCCCGTCATGGTGTGAGCCAACCAGGCTACTCACAGCGGTTAAGTCATGGTCCTGAGCAGACCAGGCATGGCTTCCATAGAACACATGCTAGCTTCCTACTTTACCTAAAAGGCTTGTTGGGGCTCCACCTGTCAGGTAACCTCCATGTCTTCCTCAGGGTTACCTGAGGAAATCTCACTTTACTCAGAGACCCTTGCAGGGAGCAGCCATCTGATTAAGCTCCCACCTCTACAGAAACCTCTACAGCATCACCAGAAGGGAGCTGTTCACCTGCTCTTGCCTCGAGCTGAACCCCGACAAAGCCCTCTGAGGTGCAAGAAGTGAGTCCTCCGAGGATGGGGGAAACCGGAGTCACTGTAACCTGTGTCCGTGCAGCAAAGAGCTTGTGCAGACTGCAACAAGGAGACTGCAGTTTCCTCGGGCTCGATGGGAAGGAGGCAGGATGGAGCACAGCAGCAGAACGTCTGTCCTTTTTCGATCCAAGCCACTTCACGTGGCCCACTGGAACGTGCCTCCCAGTTCACCTCACGAGCACACACGTCCACTGACAAAGAAAGCACCTTGGTTGTGCGCAGCCACAGGCCAGCAAGAAGAGCTTCCCTCTCTGCCCTTTATTCTCCACCAGACCAGATGGCAACTTCGTCCTCTGCGGCTGGCTCCACATTCCACAAAGGGACTGTTGCTATTTGTCACTCCTGGAGAAAGCCCTTCCTGGGCCTCCCCCAACCCCCACAGAACCCTCTCTCTTCCCCGCCTCTCTTCCAGCTGCTCCTGGTTCAAGCCGCTGCCTGCCCCAGCTAATAATGCCTTGTCACGCAGTGACAGAATTATGGTCTCACACTGGTTTCACATGTCACAAATAATTGCGCTCATTGCGCATCATATTGAAGCTGTCAGGACTCTCTTACGCCTGTAATTTGTGTGAGTTGATCATACTTGGGTAAATCAGTAGGTCGTGACCCGTGCCCTTTGGCCCTAGTGGCTGGCTGACAATGACCTACAAATCTCGTGACAGGGACAACAGCGAGGGTATGAACTGTTCAATTGTTTGTGTCTATCAGCTGCCATGAAGAAGGCCAGTGTTCTTCCCTTTCGCCATAACCTCAGATGGCCTCACGCTGCACCTCAGCCCATCTTAATTTCTTCACATCTAACCTTTTCCTTCCTAGGATTTTCTAAGTTCTCCCTATTTTCTAAGTTCTCTCTCTCTCTCCCCCAAGAGATACTTGGGTGCCAAACCCACGTGTCTTTCTTCCATGTTTTAAATGAAAACCTCCAGTGACAACATGACCAGACGTCACCCTCATCATCCCACCTGCCTGGGCAGTGCTGGATGCAATGGTAAAGTCCTGCTGGCAGCTTTATGAGCTCCTTTGCTAACACTTTATTGGGTGACATGTTCACAAACAGTGTTCCCGGGCCTTTGTTTCCATTATGGAACAATGCGTACCATCAAGTCGCATTTAATTCACTGCTCTGTGCTAAAGCACAGTGTCACCGACTGAGGCCTTCAATACCTATGCTGGGAAGGAGCAGCGAGTCCAAGCTGCTTTTATTATCCTGGATCTGCAATAATTAGCTTCGCAAAACAATCCCTGGGCAGGAAACGAGAAGATCAAGTTCTGTCTAAAGGCACTCTGCAACTCAGCTGCAGAGAGATGAGTAAACTGGTCTATGTGGGTCTGTCTCTTGGAAGCTGTTGCAAGTCAGGTGTCCAGAGAATGGGAGGCCTCCTCGGTTTGAGAAAGAAAATGGTGCTAATAACACACGGATATCCACACTGGTGGTTTCCCATTCTTTACAGCCTACCCCACCCCTACAGAGGAGCAGCAGATGATAACACTGGACTGCCCATCCTGAGAGGCCAGGAAGCAAGAGGGATGTTGTTTGTTGGTGAATATCAGATCTAAGGGCAACGGGTGGAAAAGAAACCAAGTAAAACAGACTCTCACTTGCACATCACACGAAGCATGTGCAATCAATTTCTCAAGGCATGGCTGCAGGGACATGAGCCAAGAATGATCATCAGGTCACCCAAATTGCACGGAGATGCTACAAAGGACACAAAGTCCAGTTGAACCCTATTTTTGTTTTATTTGTGTGTGTGTGTGTGTGTGTGTGTGTGTGTGTGTGTGTGTGTGGTATATGTGCATATTCATGTGTGTGAGCATGGGCACATGCACGTCAGAGTGCACATGTGAAGGTCAGAGGACAACTTTGAGATGACAGTCCTCAACTTCCGCCCTGTTTGAGGCAGGCTTTCTCACTCACTGTTTCCTGCTACATTTATTAGGCTAGCCGGCCCACAGCTTGTGGGAATTTTTCTGTCTCCACCTCCCATCTCACCACTGCATGCTGAGATTACAGAAGCCCACTGCAACTTCTGGCTTTAACATGAGGTCTGGCATCCCAAACTCGGGTTCTCTGGCATGTGCTCCAGGTGCTTTATCGACTGAGCCATGTCCCCAGCCCCAAGCTCTACTCTTTTTGTCCCTTTGCCCCTTGTCTCTTCTAGTTTGGGTGGGTATGTGTGCATATGTGTACATGTAGAGGCCAAATGACAACCTTGGATATTGTTCCTTCAAATGTCATCCACCCGTTTTTTTTGAGAGAGTGTCTCTCGCTGGCCTAGAACTCACCAATTAGTCTTGACTAGCTGGCCAGTGACCCCAGGGATCTGCCTGTCTCTATTCCCTAGGGCTGGGATTACAAGCACACGCCACCATACACGAAACGTTTATGCGAGCACTGGGGATTAAGCCCAGGTCCCCGTTCTTGCAGAGCAAGCACTGAGCTATCTGCCTGGCCCTGAGCTAAGTGTTTTTGCATCACTATCTGGCTTCACATTCAAGATAAATTAATGAACTCTTATTATCATCCACATTTCACGAATGAGGAAAGAAAGACTCCAAAGGTTACAGCATGAGGCATAAGATGAGCTGGCTCTTGGAACTTGGTCTACAAAATAGGACATACCCATAGATGTCCCTGGGTGGCAGTGGCCTATAAATGTGGCACAGGGATCCTTAGGCATACTATCATGAGAATTCAAGAAATGCCTGGTGATCTTATAATCTCCAAACCCATATCTTTGGGGCTGAGGGATCAAGAGACAAAAAGCTAAGGAATATTTCATGATCTGGAAACTTTCAGCTCCTTTAATATGAAAATGTTCGACATGAAGTATTAAAGATGTAAGGATTCAGAGGTTGCAGGAGGCCAAGGAAGATTAAGAGATTCTTTCTCCTAAATGAAGTGCATAGAGTATCCATTACAGGGCATGGCAGATCCCCCTCCCCCACCCACTCCTCTTAATAGGGAAAACGTTGAAAACTTTGAAGAAATGCCTTCTTTGTTCTTTAAGTTCCATGATTAATTAGGTATAAGCCATGTTTCAAAACGTTTCGTCATTTATTTGTAATTCTCCCCAGAGCGTGTACTGTAACTTGGCTCAGAACACATAGATTACATTGCAAATGCCAGTCATGAGCCGGAACTTTTTATGTCTCCCTCCTTTCCCTTCTCTGCTTTCCTCCACAATACTTAAGTGGAAGAACAAAGCTGGGTTTCAGCTGGAGCACACCCTGCTCTGTATGGATTTACTGGCCTGTTGGTCACCAAGGGGTCTACAGCTAGAAACAGCGGGCGGGCAGCCTTCTCCTTACACATGGATGGAGACTCCGGGGTTGCTCTGCACCACTTAAGCAAAGAGGTGCACTGGCTTCCAGCTTGTCTTCTCCATTTCTAGCCACACCTTGCCCCACGGGTGATCCCCAAGTGCAACCTAGTGAGCAACGGAAGATAGCACTAAACCTATGGGACCCAGTTGTGGGGTCTGACTCAGCTTTCAAAGTATCATTTTTCAGATCAATAAAACGGGCATACTAATTACCTTAAAGGTCCACTGGGTCACTAGTACCATTAAATATGACTTGGAACCGTGCTCCATTCAGGGGATGCCCTCGATACGCATTCACTCTTATTTTTATTATTTTCAACTTGCATCAACACACACACACACACACACACACACACACACACACACACACACACACACACGAGCCCTGGGTTGGGTAACTTTAGGGTAGTGCTTAAAAAGAAGATGGCTCAATCAGACAAGTTCCAAGGGCAATGAATTTGTGTGATACAAAACACACACACACACACAGCTTCACAAAAAAAGCATCTACGGAAGTTTTCTTTTTGTTTTTAATGCAAGACAACAATAGTGAGTGGGAGAGCAAGAGAGAAATAGAGAGAAAGAATTGGAGCACCAGGGTCTCCAGCCAGTGCAATCAAACTCCAGATGAGTGCGCCCCCTTGTGTATCTGGCTAACGTGGGTCCTGGGGAATCGAACCTGGGTCCTTTGGCTTTGCAGGCAAATGCCTTAACCACTGAGGCATCCCTCCAGCCTCAGAAGTTGTTTTTTGATACCAGGGCAGGGACGGTCCTGTCTTGCTTTCTATCCTATTCTTCAGCACACTGTGGAAGTGTCTTCACCTTGAAATCTCTTTGCCTCTTTCACTCTCAGTCAACACGGGGACCTGGTGTCAGTATACTACATCAGCCTGGCACTGGAGACTGTGTTGAGATGGATCACGGAGTATATCCTCTTGCTAGGGATTCACAAACATAGTACCACAAAGTAGGAGACTTAAACACTAAAGTTTATCATCTTGTAGTTCTAGAGTCCTAAAGTCCAAGGTCAAAGTGTTGGCAAGGCTGGGTCATTCTGAGGGTCATGAGGAAGCATCAGCTGCATGCTCATCTCCTGGCTTCTAATGCTTGGTTGGCCATCTTTGATGTCGTTCCCTGGTGTATCAACCATTATCCAAGCACTGTGTTAACTTCACATGGCATCATCCCTGTGTGTGTCTTTTATCTATGTCCAAATTTGCCCCCACATACTTCTTTTGCATGGGTATATGTGTGTGGTGTATATTTATGCTTACATGTGTGTGGCCGCAGATTATGTGTGTGTGTGTGTGTGTGTGTGTGTGTGTGTGTGTGTGTGTGTGTAAGCCAGAGGTTGGTGTTGGGTGTACTTCTCCATGACTCCACCTTCTTTTTGAATCTCTCCCTGAACCAAGGAGCTCTCTGATTCAACTAGACCAGCTAGCCAGCAAGCCCCAGACACCTTCCTGTCCCTGCCTCCCCAGTGCCATGCCCGCTTGGATGCTGGAGAACTGAACTCAGGTTTCTCATGCTTGTTCAGCAAGTACTATGCCAAGTGAGACATCTTCCCAGCTCTCAGATGTGCCCTTTTTCTAAGGACACAATTATTTAGTTTAGGGCATATTCTAATGATCTCATAGTAACCTTCAAAGAACTTGTCTCCTCCAATAAGGTCAGATTCAAAGTTATTGGAAATTAGAACTTTAATGTCTTTTTATTATTGAAGGATGGGAGTAGAGTGAAAGACACGAGCCAACCCATAGCAACACAGGAGTGGGTGGGTAACAATAAAGGAGGTGGAGTCTGAACTTGGAAAGGGGAAATCCACAGTAAACCCTGAGTCTGTCTTTATCATCAAACTCAGATTGTTCGAGACTGGTGGTTCTGATGTCAAATTAGGACCACCTGGAAACCCTTAAGACAAAATTAAAAAACAATAAACAATGCTTATGGGGTGGGGAAGACGGGGCCAGGTATCATCATTAGCAAGGATGGCTCACAGTACTAGACTAAACACCCCACTGGGCTTCTCTCCTTGGTCTGGCCACAGAAGCATGACTTCTTTGGGGACTTCCAATAATGTACTCGGGATGTTTAAATGATGCTTAAAAAATTAAACTGACCTCTCATCTAAAATTCCACAGAGAATATAGAACGTTATAATTCTCCAGATGGTGGAGATAGAAGAAAATATACTTTCTAAATTATGCAGCCACCATCTCCTTGTCTGTTTACTTGACCAGCCCTTGCCTACATGGAGAGGTGTAGGCTGAAGTTTCCATCTTCAATGGTTGTGAATGTGTTGAGATGCAAGAGGGAGGATGTGATGGGTCAGGAAGATGCCATTCCGGGGATGGTCAGAATGGTATCTCAGATTTAAACTCAATCTGGCTGTCTGACTCAGTGTTTTCCATAGTGTTATTGGTGCACTGAGTTTCTACCAGGGAGCTGGTGCATGGGGGATATGCAGGGATGAGCAACCTGTGAGCCCAGGTCTTGAGGAGAGAAGCTCTGGAAGTAATTATCATCGCTGTCGCTTACCTGACCACTTGTACACCTGATACTCATGGTAGCAATGTACTCATCACCATTACGTTTTTATGCCAATTATCTACCTGCCAGACTTCAACTTAAAGTTTGAGCCACTTGACGATTGTATTTTACTTGGTGCTCTAGAAACAGAAACACAAAGCAGATTCTTGGAAATTCAATACATTTTCATTTGCAATGTTTTATTAAGGATCCTGTAAGGACAAGGGTACCTAAACAAGCTGTTCCATCTTCACCATCATGAGAACAAGTTCTGGGAGATGCTGAGGGGGAGAGAGAGAGAGCGAGCATAGAGGCCTGGTTAAAACACTATAAAATCACTCACTCTGATAAAATTTCATTTTCTTATTTGAGAAGGAATTAGGGCAGAGGGCATGGAAGCAAATGGGACAGTGATGTAAGACTGACTGTCTAAGTAATAGCAAAGCCTACAAACCCCTGAGATGTCAATGGTACCCTCATGTCCCACATCTTGGCTACAACACTTACAAAATCAACAGCTCATCAGTGGCCACAGGTTTTACTTTTGATGCTGGTCCTATAAGAACAGGTCCAGAAGAAAAGGAGGAAGGCACAAATTGCCTGGGTGCTGTGAGGCCAGGGAGTGAGGAACTCTCTCTTGCCAAGAAGTTAATCTCCAGTATTTATTTGGGTGCAAGCAAAAGTAGAATAATAGGGAAGGAGGTCCTCCATGTAAAAGAAACTCAAAAGCTTTACAGACTGAATTAGGTGTAATCCTTATGGGATCTCTAACAGCTCATAAATAACTTTTAATGAGATTTCCAGCAAGGAAAATAGCACATGGAGGAAAGGGTATTCTTTTTTTTTTTTAATTTTTGTTATTTTGTGTTCAATAAAGCACATTCTTCTTATTGTTGTTTTCCAAACTCATAACCAAAAGAAGGAAAGCCATTTCAATAAGAAGAGATTAGTTCTGAAAATATTTAATTAACTGATAGAGACAGGAAACACTTGAATATGTCATTGAAAATGCTTGACATTGACCACTAATCTATGGAAACTTAGAGAGCTGAGTCTCAAGCATGTTCCAGAGTTAAGCGGAGAAATAAATCAAGGTTTGCAAATGTCATTTAAGTTTTCACCTGTCCCACGATTCAAAATTATTGGCTTCCCAATGAAAAGCACATGTTGTGTCCCTTGCCTGGGGAGTAGTAATGAAGTGAGGCAGACACTCTCCAGCCTCCCTCCCATCGTGTCCCTCTTTATTTTCCATCGAGCGAAAATAATTACTGTAGCCTTTAGGGAGCGCTTCCCGGAGTCTGGTCCCCCGATAAACCATGCCATGCTGACTCCTCCAGCCCTGCCCCTCTTCCTTCAGGGACCACATTTTGATTTATGAGAAAATAGTTGGCAAATTGCGATGTCCATCTTGATGGATGACATCATTTGGACCATTTTGCTGATCATGTATGACTACCTTTTTTTTTTGTTTAGCTTGGTTACCATTGATCCACAGCTCTAACAGCTGAAAATAGGAGGGGGGAAAATAGCAATTGCCTCGTCTTGGAAAGGCCACCAAGCAGAAAGATCTCTGGCCTTTTGTTCCCTGGAAACCTACCAGTGATGGTCGAGCCATACAAAGAGCTTTCATGGATGTCCTGTTCAACAAATCCAGAAAAGACTCTTAGCAGCAGCCAAGAGAGATTAGGTCTCCTCTTTTGAAAGACAGGAACAGTGAACTCAGAGAGTCTGAGTGCTTTATCCAAGGTCACACAGATAGTTAATATCAGGGGTCCCCATCTGGGTATTTTGACTCCAAATTGAGCACTCCTTTTTCTTTTCATTATGTTCTGATGGAATGATAAAATCCACCTCTGCATTTGCCTATTCATCTCATTTGCCCTTCCATAGTTCCTGTAGTGGCTTCCTAGCTGGTCTCTAGATCTCTCATAACATCCTGTCTCCCCCTTCTCTCCCACCACCAGCACTGGGATTCCAATTGTCACTATACTTGAGTAAATTTCAATGTCTCTTCATCCTCTCCACCCACCCTTACCCCTCAGTCCTCAGAATTACCTCATTCCTTCAATAGGAAAGTTATGAAGTGTGGGGTGGAACCCAAAGGTGCCTGCTTTGAATTTCCTTGCAATCTCATTGCTTTATCTTAAGTTTTAATCCAGTTTTTTTCATTGTACACAATACATCCCTGTATGTTTCCAGTTAGAAACAATTCCCATCCAAAGATCATTACTCAAAGTGAAATTCCTTGAGTAATATCATTTAGCTACTTTCTGGCTTTGTAGACTCCTTAGTACACTTCATCATTTGAGGATTCCTGAGTCATATCCTAAGTCTCAAGGATCATATTCAAGACTGGAGCTCAGACTTTAAGGCATGGCTTGACCAGCTCTACCTATCCACCCTCAACCCAGTTTCATTTCTAGCACTTACGTCCCACCCCTGGCATGACACTGACCTTCCATGTTTCAATGTCATTATCAAGATCTTGCCTCAACATAGAAATCTCTTCCCCTTGATCTGAAAAGTCTCATTATGTATATCACTGCTATTACACACCTTCCCATTCACTCCCTGGACCTGGATGCAACTATGGCCCTATCCTCTGCACCCCACTCCTAGTAGTAATTAAAGTTTTTTACAGCATAAACATCCATGGGCATGTTTTTTCTAACCACTAAGCTAAATGCCCTCACCTGTCATCCCTCAACTACCAGTGTCCACTACACTGGGCACAAATTTGGCACTAGGCAAATACATTTAAAATGAGCAAAATCTTTTAACACTCTTTCAATATGGAAACCTTTTAGAAGCTAACATAATCTGCTTCTTACACTGCACAGTTTATAAGCGCCCTTAATTGTCTTTAGAAACCTACATTGAGACCAGTGGGCTTTATGCATACCAAATGAATGAGCTCATCTTCATGTCAATGTTGTGCAGCAGCTCCAGCTCACCTCAACCTCTCACCATAGCATGTAAGGGAAACCTAGCATGGGCCCTTTCATGCTTGGGTTTGGCTTGTCCCCTCCCTGCCAGCTCTGTGTGACCTCAATTTTCTCATCTATAAATTGGGATGATCATGGTTCTCTCAGGAGGAAATTTACTGTGGTAATCAAGGGAAGGGATCCACCAACTACAGCCATGGGCCAAATTTATTCACCTGTTCTTGTGTGGCTTTCAAGCTACAATAGCTTTATTTTTATTTTTATTTTTGGAGAGGGTCACAGAGAGAGAGAGGGAGAGGAAAGAGGAAGAAAGATAGAGATGGGCGTGCCAGCAGCCTCTGAGCTGCTGCAAACGAAATCCAGATGCATGCACCCCCTTGTGGTCAAGTGCGGCATTGTGTCCTTGTATCACTTTGCATCTGGCTAAATGTGGGACCTGGAGATTGGAACCGCTGGAGATTGGAACCGGCATTCTTAGGCTTAGGAGGCAGGTACCTTAACCACTAAGCCATCTCTCCAGCCCTACAATAACTTTTGTACTTGTAAATGGTATGTATCTAGCTACCAACTATTATCATTCAATCATCTATATAACATCTGTTTATTAGGCTTGTCATTCTCATATCTCCATAAGCAAGCAGAAGTTCTGAGTAGTTAAATGCTTACCCAAGAAAATACAGCTTTGAATACAAGTTGGAAGTCTCTTCCTTCTCAACCTGGAAACTCCCAACATGCACTTCTCTGCAACAGCATGCCTCCCATCCATTCCCCTAGACCTGGATGCAGTTGTGCCCCTGTCTTCTGCACCCCACTCCTGATATCAGTTAACCCTTGCGGTATAAACATACATATAGGCATGTTTTTCTCCCTAGTAAACTAAGCTCCCTGACCTGTCACCCTACAATTACCATAAATAACTAAATCCACAATACCAGATGCCTAGACCCAGGCTTTTCCCTCCACCCACCCTGCCAGGCTTCCCAACCAATGCTTCAGGTTCTAACCCTATGGTTTTTAGAAGCAGCAGCACTAACTCTAAGGGAAACATACACCTCTATGGTTGCACTTTCTGGATTTCTTTTTTCAAGAACAGAGAATAGTCATTTTTGTTAAGCAATCAAGTTTGAATCTAATGTTTTTTTCTCTCTTTTTGCACTTGCTGCATATTCCTGGTTGCTGGGTATAGCGGCCACATGATCTTCAGGCTCTGATTCTCAGCAAGGTCTCTGACTGGGAAAGATAGCCTTCGGGCACTTTAGTTCAATGACAACTCTGCAAATGGCAAATTGTTAATGATTTGAGAGCAGCAATGATCCAAGATGCATTGTAAAAGAAAAAAAAGCAGAGTAAAAAAAAAAAAGCACCAAGTAACTCAGAAATCTAGGCCAAACATAAACCTATAGATTTCAATAGACACTTGATAAAAATGTCTTCATATTGCCTGCACATCTTCACAGGAAGCTCCAGGTCTGCAGCTTCTGTTATTTATTATTCCTAACAAATGTGGTCGCCAGAGAAAATTGAGTTCAGAAAGGCACCACCCAAGGGTAGGTTGGAAGGAGATTCTTCCACAGAACCTCGCAACACAAAACATTCGAGCTGTACAGGCAAAAGTGAGGATTTTGTTTATTTGACGATTTTTCTCTCTTGGACATTGTATTTAAACAAGTGTCTCCTTTTGGTCCAGTGTTTCTTCAAATTTATTTATAGAAGAACTTTTCCTTCTCCCTTCTAATCTGTTTTTCATATTTTGGTGAAAGGGATAATATATAAAATTTTACAAGGGTTTCACTTTCTTTACATTTCCTACGTGTGGGCGTCTGCTGTTCTCATTAAGCTAGCGATATCCATTCATGGACTCACCCTGTCTTTAATTCATGCCAAAGAGCAGTGCAGAAATGCGAGGAATACGCTGTCTTCCGCTGTCTTTTGGGGGGCTTCTCTTTCAAAAGCCTATGGAGCATTCTTTAGTTTCGATTTTCTCACATCTTTAATTTCCAATTTCCCCTCTTTATCTCCAAGCACTAGAACCTATAATGTTACTGTTTTCTGTACTTGACCCAAAGCCCGTTTATTCATGCTATAGGTTTGTCACTAGGACCTATCTAAATTTTAGGCTTTAGGACTGAGGGGAGAAAAAAGAGAGAGAGAGAGACACAGAGAGAGAACACAAGACAAACAAGAAACAACACTGCAACCAGAGTTTCTCATTACACATTGCAATGAACCCTTGAAATCCTATATTCCTTCTGAGAGCACCTCGCTCAGCCAGACTTTGGAAAACCCGAATTCGAGTTTATAATCTCCTGAAAGTAATATAAACCAAAAGATTGGCTCAATTTCTATGATGTCACTGATACATTTAATTAGGTGGGAATGATCTGGATAGGATGCATGAAACACACATGAGCATGTACATGCATATTGCAAAACACACTAGTTCAACATGAGTCAAGGAGTTAGTGACCACTTCAGAATTTTCCCCTAAAGATGCTTTCCATGTAATACCTTCATGATGCTATTATCATTATTGTGGTGATAAATACGATGGTCACTTAAAATAGAAATAGTTAGCTGGGCGTGGTGGCGCACGCCTTTAATCCCAGCACTCGGGAGGCTGAGGTAGGAGGATCACTGTGAGTTCGAGGCCACCCTGAGATTACATAGTGAATAGTGAATTCCAGGTCAGCCTGAGCTAGAGTGAGACCCTACCTCGAAAAACCAAAAAAAAGAAAAAAAAAAGAAAAAAAGAAAAAAAGAAAAAGAAATAGTTGACAGAAAATATCCTTGTTCTTCATTTTATTAAGATAGGAACAATCCCCTCAAACCTAGATAATTTGCATTTTTCTAATATGCCAGTACTACAAGTTTGTTTTTTCTTTTCAGGAGTTCTCGACAGGTTGGACAGCCACTTATATATAGAAATCCATTTTAAATTGACAAGCTGATGAATGACCTGCTCCAGTAATATGGATGACTGTGGGTAAACATATTGGGTGCAATGTATTTTAATGATTTCTAAACAGTTGGACGTTGGTATACGCGGTTGAGGAAGGTCTGTTGAAATTGAACCTGCTTGTTTTCCTCCAGCTCATTCTTGGTAATTTATGAGTCTGCATGTAGCCTGCAAGTTTGTACTTCCTGTTGCTTGCCATTATTTGGGGTTGAGTTTGGTCTCTGCTCTATCAGGCTAGCAAATTATCTGCCTTGATGTTCAGTGGCTCCTGGAAGTTGTCCTCCTTAGTAACAATTGTATCCCCCGGGATCAGAAGGAATTGTTCATTCTCTTCTTGTCTCCGAGTCCCCCATAGCAGCTCTTTTGCTGGTCCTATGAACAACCTAGTAGAGTAGATCAACTAGAAACTGTGATGACACATCAAGTATCACTTATATTGTGGTATTTTGTTCTGACTGTGAGATTGAATCCATCCAGGCTTCAGATACAGGGTCTAGCTTATAAGAAAGGTAGGAGGTTGGGGGAGTGGGCTGTGGGGATGGGGAACAGCACTTGCTATGCAAGCATGAGGGCCTGAGCTCCACCCCCAGCACCTCTGTTTTATTTTTTTACAGCCAAGTTCGGTCATGTACCCCTGAAATACTAGCACTGAACAAGGTAGACACAGGAGGATCCCTGGGTCTCGTTAGTCATCTGAGTAAAGAACAGCATGCTCTGGGGTCAATGGGAGAGTCTGTCACAAGGAAACAAGGTGATAAGTGATAGGGGACACTTGGTTTCCTTTTCTGGCCTCCAAACACATGCATAAAGGCATGTGCATACATCTGCATAAACCACACACACACACACACACACACACACACACACACACACGACATGCACAAACCACACATACACCACCCCCACCCCCCCAAAAAAACAAATGATAAAGAAAAAGCAGAGGATAGGAAAACAAGTTAATCAATACCACATGGAAGCAAACCAGAGAAATGTAAATGGTATGACGCTCTGCCTGCCCTCTTCAAAGCACTGGGGGTGTGTGTTCAAGGGATGTGCTACATAGAAAAGAATGGAAGGTCACAGCAACTGAATCCATTGCAGAATACCTGCTTGTACAGTACTTTGTACAAGGACCTGTAATGGACATTTTGGGGTCCACTGGAAAATTTAAATATTGTCCAACTTTTAGAAGAAAGGCAAATTTAGTAAAATAGGTTGATGAAGAATTTTAAAGAAATAAATAATGTAGCCGGGCGTGGTAGTACACGCCTTTAATCCCAGCACTCAGGAGGCAGAGGTAGGAGGATCGCCGTGAGTTCGAGGCCACCCTGAGAGTATATAGTGAATTTCAGGTCAGCCTGGGCCAGAGTGAGACCCTACCTCGAAAAACCAAAAAAAAAAGAAAAAGAAAAAAGAAAAAAAAAAAGAAAGAAAGAAAGAAATAGTGTAGATGCCAAAGGAAGATGCATAGTTGGTTTCACATTGATTGGAATAAAAAACAAACACTCCTTGCATGAATATATGTGTGTGTGTGAGTGTGCATGGGCATAGAGCTCCAGAAGGGTCTGTATGAAAATAAATGGTGATGGGGCATCTTTATGGTGAAGACATACTCGTTTCTTATTGCCACAAACTTAGTAGCTTTATAAAAAGATGTTAGTTATTTATTCATTTAGGGAGACAAAGGGAGGGAGGCAGATAGAGAGAGAGAATGGGCACACCAGCATCTCTAGCCACTGCAAATAACTCCAGATGCATGCTCTACCTTGTGCATCTGGCTTACATAGGTGCTGGGGAATCCAACCTGGGTCCTTAGGCTTTGCTAGCAAGCACCTTAACTGCTGAGCCATCTCTGCAGCATACTTAATAGCTTTTTAAAAAATAATTTTTACTTTTTTATTGGGAGGGGCGTGTGTGGGGGCATGCCAGGGTTTTTGGAAGTGTGTGTGTGTGTGTGTGTGTGTGTGTGTGTGTGCGTGCGTGTGTTGGGAGAGGTACATGTGTGGGCATGCAAGGGTTTTGCATTCATATCTGCATTTGTGTGTGGGAAGGGTATGTATGTGTGTGGGCATGCCAATGGTTTTGCACCTGGCTTTATGTGGGTGCTAGGGAATGGAACCTGGGCCAGAAGGCTTTGTAAGCAAGCGCCTTAAGTGCTGAGCTATCTCCCTAGCCCAATCTGAGTAAGCAGCACAGATTTATTATCTTCTTGTTCTGGGAGTCAGACATCCGAAAAGTTTCACTCGGTTCGCCTCAAAGGAAGTTCAAGGGGAGCACCCTCGCTCTGCTTTCTCCAGCCTCTGAGGGCCACCTGCATTCCTTGGCTCCCAGTGCTGCACCAGTCCACTCCCCACCCCATGCCCTTGGCTCACATGCTGCCTCCTCAGAATTTGACCTTCCTGTCTACCTTTTATGAAAACCCTTGTGATTACATTTAGCCCATTAGATAATCTTTGAAAAATCTCATCTCAAAATAATCACATTCATCTCACTTTAATCACATTTTCAAAATCTGTTTTGCCACAAACGGTAACACATTCACAGGCTCTGGGAGTGAGGACACACTCCTCTTTGGGGAACAGATATGGTGGCATTCTTTGGCCGCCACAGTGGAACTAGACTTTGGTCACCCGTTGTCCATACTTTCAGGCTTCTTGCGGTGTCTATGGACTGGTTTGTTAACATTTAAAGTGAAGCGGTCTCTCTTCCTTGTGAACACCACCCCTGACCTTGGTGTGCTTCACCTTGCAAAGGACAAAGAAGACACAGTCCCACAGATACTGGTCCCCCTTGATGGGGAAAGGAACAGCATAAGAGGTGCAGGTAACTCCCTCTAGATCCAGAACCCGGGTGCCAGCATGCCTAGTCCATGGTTAACCCTTTCGGTGCCAACACAGAAACACCACTCCATCATTTTCCCAAGCACTCGGGTTTGCTTTGCTCCGTGTGACCTTTATTCTTTTCCTGCAAGGTATGTATCTGGGGCCCTGATTTCTAGGCAAGGACACCAGAACATCGAAGACAGTTAGTAACTCATCCGGCCACAACTGGTTGGTTACGAAGTCAAATTTCCAGTCCAGAGCCAGAGCTCTTCTGTTCATATATATATTTTTGCATATGCATGTGTGTATATATTATGCGAATGTGTGTGTGTATGTTCACATGTGCCTGGGCACAAATCTCAAGCGTGCACACGTGTGTGCAAACCAAAGGTTGACATTGGGTGCTTTTCTCATTCATGCTTCATCATACTTAACTGAGACAGTCTCTCACTTGAACCCAGGGCTACCCAATTTGCTAGTCTAGCTGGCCAGCTTAACCCAGCGATTCCTGGCCTCCGTCTCCCCAGTGCTGGGATTATAGGTGGGCTGCTATGACCCATTGGCATGTACGTAGGTGCTGGGGATCTGAACCCCGATCCTCACATTCGTGGGGTAGTGCTATATCCACTGAGCCATCTCCCTAGCTTATAGTTTCAGACTGGAGGTAATTGTAATAGCCAACGTATTTCTCCCTAGCAGTGAGCAGGGAACCCTTCCCTCCCGGAGCTAAGTACTTCTCAGAGTCCAAGCTGGAAGATGTCAAGCCAAGTTTCTCACTGACCTGGTGAGCAAACCAAAGCAAGCCAGTGCAGCTAATCCAAGGCAGGACTAGGGCATAGGGGCCCCGGCTCCCCACCTGCCCAGGACTTTGTCTACTAAAACGTCGGCATCCACTGCTTGTTAACAAAAACCTTCATTGTTCATCCTTCTAATTGCTAGAAAAAGTAATCTTTTGTAAATGAGAAAAAAAGTGAAATTAGATAGTTAAAATGCGTTGGTGCTTCTGATTCAGGTGCTGGACCCACAGCACCAGGGAAAGCAGCGCAGGGTGATCTAACCTTCAGAGACATCCATCTAAGGGGGACCCAGCTGAAGGAAAGCAATGTCTATATGATGCTATATCCCCAGTGACCATATTGGTTCTGGCCCAAAGATGGCCTGCAGCGATTTCCCAGAAGACCACGGACCTGACCTCAACTGCTCCTGGAATACAGGCCACATATTTCATCTCATCTACTTGAGAGAAGCTCAAGGAGCACTCAGGTCAGGGTGGCGGCTGAGATCTTAGGGGTCGGGTTTTGAAGTTCCTTGCTGACCGTCCAGTTGGTTCGTGTTCATCTCACCAGATGTGTGACAGTGACTCAGCAAGCATGCGTGCTATGACTCACTTGCTGTGGTGTGCAAGTGAGACCTCCCTTCTGCTGGATGTGGCGTGGTGTGGCGTGGTGTGGTGTGGCGTCTGCGAAATTTTCGTCTGACTCGCCTTCAGCTGTACTCAGGCCTCGAGTGTAACTCTAGAAATGGTGCCATTCTACACAGCCTTCCTGTGGACCTCTCTGCTTCCATCTCCCCTTCCCACCCCATTGAGCCTCACAAGACCGTAGCACCATCCTGAGGTGTATTTCTATTTTTGAAGAGAGTGGTGCTTTTATTAATCATTCTTAGTTTCACTCTTCTGAGGTATATTTCAAGCGCAGACATTCTCCTTCAAAAATAGCCCAGTGGCTCCCCCTTGCCCTAGGACAGGATGACCACTTTGTGTGTGTGTGTGTGTGTGTGTGTGTGTGTGTGTGTGTGTGTGTGCTGTCTAGCCACATCTACTCATTTCTCTCAGGCTGCCCCTGCTGCTCGGGCCCTATATGAAGTCAGCTGTACCCCTTGTTCCTGTGACAGCTTCTGTGTGATCCCAGCCCATCGAACGCAGTCATAGTCTGTGCCAAACCATGCATGCCAAAGGTAAGACCTGGGGGGGGGGCAGCGATGACTCAGTCCCCCGAGGCTACTAGCAGCATTAGCACCGATGCCAGTGATGCCTGAAGGCAGGGTGGCTAGATCCTTCCCTCTGTTAGCATCTGCAGAGCCCACACCTGGAGATACAGGCATGAGATTTTGGAGTACAGGATGAGGAAATGGTTTAAATGTGATAACCTCACCCACTGCTCTCCAGCCCTCCCACGTGGTCCTCACCATGCCTTCCCTAAGACAAACTCACCTCCTCGTGCCCCAGATCCTTGGAAGGAGAAACCCACAGCGGTCCAGGTGGTCTCGGCCACAGGACACCAGAGGAAACGTACATCTTTTAAGACTGCACTCCTGGGTTTTTGTTGTTTTTCTTTAGCTATTCGACACCTCTTCATTTTTTTCACCAGGTATCAGCAGTATGAGAGAAATGGGTGACAGCAACGTGAAGTGGGGCTTGGGAAGTGGCTCAGTGATGGAGCACTATCTACCCTATCAGAGACCCCCGAGTTCCATTCCCAGAATTAAAAACAAAAACAGACAGAGAAGCACATCTCTTTATCATGAACATATACTGAAGACCTGGAAAAGCTATCTTAGAGTCCATTTTCAGAAAAGGTTTCCAGAATTAAGCCCTTTTGCATTTTGAAAATGAAGAGAATTCCCACTATAGAAACTATGAAAATCTCCAAGAGTTTCTAGAACCCAGGTCTCTGGAATCCTATCTCTGACCTTATTCCCAGTTCCCAGGCACGTCCCATCCCAGCAAACAAAAAGTGACTGGCTTCAGAGCTTGGCTGCCCCCAGCAAGTCCCCACAGCCCATTATGTCATGCTGTATAGGCGATCTTACAAAAAAATCAGAATTTAGAAAAAAAGTCCTTTCCAGACATTTTAAGTGGGGGGAAAAAAAGAGAGAGAAGAAAATAAAGGAGAAAAACATAACCGGATCATTTTCAAAACTCACTCCCAATCAGCTGGAAGGCATTCAGTGAACTTTGTTTTACAGCGTTTTGGGGCCAGTAACAAATTTGGGTCATGCCCTGCAATCAGTCTCTGCCGGGAACTTTCACTGAGGCTATCAGGGGAATTTGAAATAAAATGTTAGAGGCCGGATCAAGAATGCACAGATGAGCTGGGGGAATGTGTGGTTGGCTTTCTGGACGCAAGATAAAAGAACAGCTGGATGACTCTGGTCCAGCCCAGACCCCGGTTCTCATCCAATGTCACTCAAAATGAGAGTACCATCGCTGATGGCACAGAGACCTCACTGACTTGGGCACTGAGACAGAAGCATCTCTCCGTGATTATTTTGTTGGCTGCGAGGCACTGAAATAATGGCTACAACCTGAAACTGTCCTGTATCTGAGAAACAGGAGGGATGGCTAACCGTATGGAACACCCTGTGGCTTACCAGCAAGGGCTCCCTCTTTGCCTGGGAAACTGAGCAAGTCTCTAATGGGCTGAGTTCAAATCTCCCCCCTCCTCCACAAGATCTGGTAGCATTTTTCTTTGAAAAAAATACAAAATACAAGAGGACCTGGCTTTCTTCTCCACAAAGTAACCAAGCACAGGGACTCGAAGCCCCATTGTCAATGTCTTTGGAAGACCACAAAGATGTTTCAAGATGTTCCCAGAAGCAAGCTGTGTACCAAGCAGCCCCTTCTCTTCTCCGGCCTCTTCCACTAAGAGATTTTGCACAGCAACTGAAATGGAAGTCTGCATTCACACTGCCAAGCCTTCCGCAGGAGTTTAGTGGGGAAGCTGACCTCTAAAACTAAATTCCATTGAAAAAAGAACTGAATCCTAAATATGGAGAGTGTTTCTGACATTCCATTTAGTAAGCCCCCTCTGATATTTTGAAGAAAGAGATCAAGCTATAAAGCTAGCAGAAATAGTGGTCTGGATTTCTAGAAGATCCCTACAAATTAGATAAAACTACTACTCATAGAAAATGTGTTTATTTGCAACCTGCAAAAGAGAGAGAAAGAGAGAGAAAGTATGGGCATACCAGAGTCTCTTGCTGCTGCAAATGAACTCCAGATACAAATATGACTTTGTGCATTTGACTTTACCTGGGTGCTGGGAATTGGACCCGGACATCGAGCTTTACAAACAAGCACCTTTAACCTATGTGCCATCTCCCCAGCCAGTAGAACTACCATTATTATCTTATAGAAAAAACAAACTGAAACTCAGATGGGGGCAGTTTTCACTTGCTAAGATGATACAGCAGTTAAGTCATAAAGCTGAGATTCAAACCCACACACAAGGTTCTCTGTTCAGACTTCCATTTTACCTTCCCCAAATCTGAGAAGAGAGAGGGTGTGTTGGTTAATTTAGATTGTCAGTTTGACAGGATTTGAAATAACCATAAAAACACATCACTGGGTATGTCTATAAGAGGTTTTCTAGATTAAGTTAGTTGAGGTGGGATGACCCGCCCTAACTGTGTGCAGCATCATGCAATGGTCCCAGACTGAATAAAAAGGAGAAAAGTGGGGGCGCTGAGGAGATGGCTTAGTAGTTAAAGGTGCTTGCTTGCTTGCAAAGCCTGTCAACCCAGGTTCAATCCCCAGTATGCACAAAGTAGCACGTGCATCTGAAGTAGCAAGAGGCCCCGGAGTGCCCATTCTCTTTCTCTCTCTCTCTCTCTATCGATTATATATCTATATATTTATCTATCGAGCAAATAAATAGAAAAATGTTTTTAAAGGAGAAAACTAGTTGAACAACAGCATTCATCACATCCTGACAACTGACTGAATGTGACCAGCTGCTTCATGCTCTCACCACCATGTCTTCCTCACCATGATAGACTGTGTCCCTTGGAACTTACAAGCCAGAGTTCATCCTTTCTTCCTTAAGTTGCTTCTTGCCAGGTATTTTGTCCCAGCAATGAGAAAGTAACCACCAGAAAGAGCAAGATCATGGGCTCTGGAGTACTGAGCAGCCTCAGTATCCAGAGAAGAGCAGATAGCCTGCCAGGATCCCTTCCAACAGAATCAGGAGGGAAGAGAGTTGGGCAACATTTGGAGAAAGGGACAAGGAAGAAGGCCAGAAGTCAATCCTAGGAGCAGAGAAGGAAAGAACTATAGGTGTCTGGGAAGGAAAAAAAAATCAGGCTCAAGGAACAGGGTGTCACCTCTTTACAGAGACACCAGTTTGGAAATTGACTCAATGCCTCCTTCTGGGACTCACAGGTTACTGGGCAAGGCTGGGGCATGATTAGAATAGCTGACAATCAAGTCCAGAGCCCGTATTACCAAGGCAGATGGTTGCTGCTATATTGACGGGTGTTATTTTGGATCCTCTGAGAGACAGACCCCTAAGCAACACCAGACAACTGGACCAGACTGGAAGTATATACTAGGAAAGGAGGGAGCTGATACAGCAAGGGAGCTTCAGACTGCAGTGCCTATCTGAGCCTATGCAGTAGAGAGGAAAGGAAGAAAGGAAGGAAGGGAGGGAGGGAAGGAGAGGATAGGGAAGATTATGTAGGAAGAGTCTCGGTTCGAGAAATGTCTGGCCGGGTCTGAGGAGTACAGCAGAGATGGGCATCCGGTGTTTCCCGTACTCATTGGCAGGGAGCAGTTCACACTGCAGCCCCTCCGGGCCATCTGGTTGGTGGGTCTAGAAGACCAGCCGCTGTGCCAGCCTACCTCCTTGCCACAGGACGTCCAAGTGGTGCATTTTCATGATGACCACAATGCACCGTCGTCTTGCTGGCTCCACATGGGGAGAGGAACCACTGGAAATTTAAGTTGAGGAATTAGTGATGCATAACCCCCGCCCCCCTGATAGCATCACTGTGAAGAGTAAAGTGTGAAAATACCTTTGGGAACCAAGAACTCTTTCTATTCAGCAAGTTGAGAGAGATAGAAGTGCTCATGAGGAGCTAGACTCACTTTGTAAGTCACTCTGCTCTTCAGGAAAGGCTCCCAAAGCATCTAGAGACTCCAGCATCCTCTTCCTCCTCCCCCCCTCCAGCTCCACCAGTCAAGGGGAGAGTCCCACTGAGCTACATATACTCCTTTATGCAACCAAACCTCCCCCCAGCCTATTGAGTCTGATTCCCCCACAGCACATAGACAAATCCTTCCACTTGGCTTTGACCTCAACCTCCTCGCTCGAAGGTCAAGCCACCCTCTGGAGCAGGATGCCGCTTCTAAATTTAAGTCAAAAGTTCTCAGTCTCAGAAATAATGACCAGCTCCTGGACAAGGATGGTTTTGATCATGAAATGAAGGCTGACTGTTAACTGGGGAGATGCTGTCTGGAGCTGTATGTGAGGCCTGAGGCCAGCCTTATTGTCTAGCAGCCTAAAAAAAAAAAAAAAAAAAAAAAAAAAAAAAAAAAAAGGCTCCTGCCCTGTTGGCCTTTTGGGAAATGCCATTCTTGCCCTCCCCAGTGACCAGTTCATTTAATTATTTGAACGCAGAGTTTTATAGACTATTTGCCAGACCCCAGCTTTGCTGGGGGCATCTCAGGTTGCAGATGTTTACAAGTGCTGACCCTGGTTAAGATGCCCTTGATCCAAAAATGCATTTGGTTTAGGGGTTAGAATGTGGGCCCGAGGACGTGAGAAATTCCGGGTAAAGAGAGGCATTGAAGATGTCCTTCTAGAAAACACTGGAAAAGGTAGCCAAACAATGTCAAGATGAGAACCACATCCACCCACAGAGGAATGCTAAAATCGGAAGATTCCATCATTGAGGTAGTCCCCGTCCATGGCCTTGGAAAGATAAGCATTAGGGACCTGGTGGAAGACGCATGGAAGAGCCCATCATTGCCTCCTTGTTCTCCACTGTGAACGAGCCCAATTTTCTGGTATTTGAGAATGAGTAATATTTAAAGGTTTAGGGAAAATTAGTCAAATGTACCTTGATTATAAACACATGTACCCATTTCATTTGGCTATTTTAGGATGTGGGCTTTAACCAGCTCCATTAATTGTGAGTGCCCTGCCTGCCTGTTTTTCTCTCTTCTTGTAATAGACACGGCAGAAGGAAAGCAATATTTAGCCATCTTGGATCTCTTTCCAGAGCAGGAAGAATTATTGAATATAAATTGTATCTTCCTATCACATGAAACAAATGAAACCTTCTAAATTAAATAAAAGGAAAATTAACAATCGGGATTAGGTAAAAAGCATTACATTTCCTTGGGGCTCGAGTTACAAAGATATGTTTTTGTAAAAGAAAGAAAGGTCAGTTACCACTATTAAACTTGTGTATTGTTTTATACTAAGCCCTTTCAGTGGCCTCTCTGAGGGACCGTTTAGTTTGTATTACACTCTAATAAACTCCAGGTGTACAGGACAAACTGAATAATCAGAACCCGATGGCCCAAACTAGTTAAAAATAATGTGGTACATTCCTGGTTCTCTGCATTTAATTTATTGTTAATCATTGTTATTACTTACATTTATTGGGTAGTTTTTCCAGATTTATTAGGCACTACATTTAACAGTGTTATCGCTTGTAACTGACCATCAGTCGAATCAAAAACATATTTTTGCAAAGTCTCTTACCCTAATTAGTAAGTTGTTTCCTTTGAGACTAAACAGACCCAAAAACAACTGTGCTATTTTCCTATTGAGTCAGAGGAAAACTCTGGTGCAAAAATGCACTCTTACCAAAACCACCTGTGTCAGGTGATACGAGAAGGGACGTCATTGCAGAGACACTGTGGTGACCTTTCCATTCAGGGCAGGACCATGAAAGATCATAATCTGCAGAACACAGTGGTTCCCTCTCAGAAGGAAAGAATGTCTTCCTATGTTGTGACTTCTATGATGCCAAGGACGGACAAATGGGGACCCGATGCTCCTTCTGCTTGGAAATCGGTTACCTGGAAGCCAAGCTGGGGGTACAGGAGAGAAGCAGCTTTCATACAGCTCACACTCAGCTGTTAGTGAGCTCACACTCTTTAGCACACAGCACAGCAATGCACAGAGAATTATTTCTGAATGAATTATGAAGACCAAAGGCAATAGCCTTTGTGTTTGGTCACATCCGTGGAAATGGTGGAAAGCCCGCAGGAGCAGGGCGTGAATCTTAGCCTCTCATTTCCACTGTGCTACATGACCGTCAACAAGTTGCATGACATCCTGTGGAATTTGGTTTGTACTTCTAAAATGAGATATATGGTGGTCCGTGGATTACAGGCAGAACCTCAGTTCTTTGTCCCTCCATGAATCTATGTCATTAATCAGGTGAATTTGCAATTTTTGTTCTCCCTAGGAAGACAGAGTCCATTTCTTCACCCAATGAACTTGGGTTAGTCCTTCAACTTGCTCTGGCCAGTAGAATGCTGAAGTAACAATGTGCTGACTTCTACCCAGAGGCCTTAGGAAGCTTTGGTGTTTCCACTTGCTGCCTAAGTTGGTACTTTGAGCTAGAGAGACACACAGAACAAATCCAAGCCACCTTAATCTCCCAGTCAAGGTCAGCTTTGGCCAGCCAACAGCCAGCCTACCTCCAGATACACAAATGAGTTCAGCCAAGATCAGGGAGCCATAAATACTTATGATTTTGCACCACTGAAAGTTTGTGGCTGTGTGTCATGCAATGTTATGGCAACAATGTGTAAGTATACATATGGTCATGTTAAATGACCTCTAAGACCATTCCAGCTCAAATTCCACCAACAACTTAGAAACCCACCCATTCTATGGACAAATGTCTAGCCCTAACTCTATCCCTCAGGAGACACTGGTGGGTCTCAACCTGCCTAACTCTTATTTTCTTTTTAAAAATCTATTTTATTTATTTGAGAGAGAGAGAGAGAGAGAGAGAGAGAGAGAGAGAATGGGCATGCTAGGGCCTTTAGCTGCTGCAAATGAACTCCAGATGTATGTGCCACTTTATGCATATGGCTTGCATGGGTCCTGAGGAATCAAACCTGGGTCCTTTGGCTATGCAGGCAAGCGGCTTAACTTCTAAGCCATCTCTCCAGGCCCCTAACTCCATTTTAAATAAAAAATAACAATCATTCTCCCTCTCTCTCTCTCTCTCTCTCTCTCTCTCCATAAATATTTCAGAGGCTGGGCCCTCCACGGGGATATTTTCAAGGACAAATGGAATATTCAATGTGAAATCACTTTGAACCATGACAAGGAGGACTGTATGTGGTTAGCTTTGCCATACTTATACTGCATCCTTTTAAGAATCTCATTCAGGGGACTGGAGAGATGGCTTAGCGGTTAAAGCACTTGCCTGTGAAGCCCAAGGACCCAGGTTCAATTCCCCAGAACTCACATAAGCCAGATGCACAAGGTGGCCCATGCATCTATAGTTCATTTGCAGTGGCTAGAGGCCCTGGCATCTCCATCTCTCTCTCTCTCTCTCTCTCTCTCTCTCTCTCTCTGTGTGTTTCTTCTCTCTCTCTCTGCCTCATTCTCTCTCAAATCAATCAATCAATCAATTTTTTTTTTTTTTTTGGTTTTGCGAGGTAGGGTCTCACTCTGGTCCAGGCTGACCTGGAATTAACTATGTAGTCTCAGGGTGGCCTCGAACTCTCGGTGATCCTCCTACCTCTGCCTCCCGAGTGGTGGGATTAAAGGCATGGGCCACCACGCCCGGCTAAAATATTTTTAAAAAAAGAATCTCATTCAGAAGTCCCCAAAGGTGCCACTACTTAGAAGACAAACAATAAATTACGTAGATGTTGTTCAGACACCCAGGTGGGTGTCTGACACGGTATCCTCGTCAGATGCGCTCAATGAGGATTGGTGGGTTCAAGAAACTATAAAGCAATCACTGCCTATGCCGCTAGGGGATTTCCTCACTCGTTTTATGTCTTGCTTTGACCCGTGGTTTAGCTACATAGAAGAAGAGAGTAGCTGCTTCAATTGTTCTGGTCATTCAACAAAAACCTGACCAAAGTCTATTACCTCACAGGTCTGTATCTGGCTTAGTAGTAATTAAGCATAACCCAGGCTCCACCCTCCAAAGACTTCCAGATTGATTAGATGGAACTTCTAGATTGATTAGATGGAAGAAGATACTAAGCCATTAATTAGAAGACATTATGCAGCTAAATCATGCATCTGAATTATGGGGAATAGCAGAAAAGAGCAAAGCCTGCATCCTGCTTTCCTCAGACACACAATGCCTCTAGGAGACTACAAAGAAGTTGAGGCAATGTTTTGCTTTGAAAAATAGTCTACTTGATAAACAAAGGAGGGGCGGGGCGTGGTGGAACACACCATTAATGCCAGCACTCTGGAGGCAGAGGTCTGAGGATCACTGTCCTGACACTACATAGTGACTTCCAGGTCAGCCTGGGCTAGAGACCCTACCTTGGAAAATAAAAAGATAAAAGAAAGGAGGGAATTAGAGGATCACGAACAACTCTAGGTTGAGCATTAAAAAACTGCTAACATCCATGAGGAAGCCATCTAGGAGTGAAATGTCCCTGGGTAGAAGAAGACACGTCCTCCTATGAAGTAGTCTTGCTATAAAATAAAAATAAAAACCAATCAAACTTTTACAGCAAGTCACAAAGCCAATTCTAAGAGTGACAGAGGACAAAGGAACATGGGAGATCACACCCTGGGGGATGCAATTGGCAAAATTTACACTCTGGAAAAGGCTTTAGAAAAGTATTAAAATTTCCTACCTTGCCCCCAAGTAATAGTGTCCACATTGTTTTGCATTGTATAATTCATGAAGCATCAGTTTCTTTGTGAGCACTGCATTTTGTAGGGAAAACATGAAAACACTTAATTGCAGCATTTTAAAATATTTTATTTATTTGCCAGCAGAGAGAGAAAATAGAGACAGAGGGAGCACTAGAGCCTCCAGCCACTGCAAATGAACTCCAGACTCACGCACCACCTTGTGCCTCTGGCTCATGTGGGTTCTGGGAACTCAAACCTGGGTCCTTAGGCTTCGCAGGCAAGTGCCTTAACCGCTAAGCCATCTCTCCAGCCCTGATTTGGGTTATTTTAAAACAGTCTAAAAATATTCCTGACATAAAACTTTTGTGCTTCTGGTTTCCAGTAAAAAATTTATTAGTTGAGAGTATACTTTTAAGCACATGAACCTTTACCAGCCTGCCTTGGGGTACAAGAACAACAAATGAAGAATATGTTGAAATACAATATTTCAGATAACTCAGAGAATCATTAAAACATCACATTAAATGAACAGAAAACAAATATATTCTAGTTTTCTTCTATAATAAGATATTCATTGTTAACAGCTCTCAAGTATATTGTAATACCAGTCATGCCAGCTGTAGCTTCCAGTTAAGTACTCATCTTATTAGCCAAAAAGTTAAATATATATATATATACATATATGCATGTATGTATGTATGTATGTATGTATGTATGTATATATACACACACACACACGTGTGTGTGTGCAATATGTGTATATATTTGAACATATATATGTGTGTGTACATGGTGAGGGAAAGGGAAGAAAATATCTTAGTTCCAACAAACACCTAGAATTACCTTCATTTGCCCAAGTTTTTATAGTATCTTGTGTGACCTTGAACAGTTACTTTATATCTACAAGCCTTGCTTTCTTTGTTTGAGTGAAGTAAAATACCCATTTTCCTGCCTGGGTTATGTAAGTCTGAATGAACTAATACATGTGAGCCACACAGAGCAACACCAGGCCCTTATCAAGCATGCACTAAAGACTGGTGTTCACCATTGTTCACACTGTCCATGATTGTGACAGAGAAATAGCCCTTCAATGGTGACATCACAAGTAGCTCCCTGGCTAGTCTCTATGCAATCCATTTTTTTCTTCTTGGTCTTCCTTCAGTTTTTAGAAAAGAAGTCATTTCCTTTTTTAATATATATTTCATTTATTTATTTGAGAGAGAAAAAGAGGCAGAGAGAGAGAATGGGCACTCCAGGGCCTCCAGCCCCTGCAAACGAACTCCAGATGCATGCGCCCCCATGTGCATCTGGCTTATGCGGGTCCTGGGGAATTGAACCAGGATCCTTTGGCTTTGCAGGCAAATGCCTTAACCGCTAAGCCATCTCTCCAGCCCAGAAGAAGTCCTTTCTGGGTCTCAACTAATTTCTTGTAGTTTGGTGGAAACTTAGTCCCATTTGGTTCATGAAACCAAATGATCACCTGTCACTGGCCCAGGAAAAACACTTCAAGGAAGAATGGTAGTGACCCCTGGAAAGATGATTGCAGACAAGATTTCAGCAGGAACATCTGTGCTGCTGCCAATGGCACACCATTCACATGTTTGCTCAAGCCTAGAGCCTGGGATTCATCCTTGGTCCTTCTTTTGCCTCTCCACACATTGAACATCCAACCCAGTCTATTGGCAAGTGGATCGTGCAAGTATTGTCAACTTTTGTCCCATTCCACTGTCACCAGTCTGGACCCAAACCACTATCATCTTCACCTAGGATTTTGCAAATATTTTTCTTGGTAAGTTCATTATTTCCCCCTTATAATCTAATTTTCCATAAGGCAGCCAGAGTGAGCCTTTAAAAATCATGTGCAAATGAGACATCAAAAGAGAAAAAAAGGGTTGGAGAGATGGCTTAGCAGTTAAGGTGCCTGCCTGCTAAGCCTAAGAACGCCATTCAGTTCTCCAGATCTCACGTTTAGCCAGATGTAAAGTAATGCAAAGGTGCAATGCCACACTTGCCCACAAGGGGGCGCATGCATCTGGAGTTCATTCACAGCAGCTGAGAGGCTGCTTGCATGCCCATTCTCTATCTGTCCCTATCTCTCTGACTCTTTCCAAAAATAAAAAAGAAAAAGAAAAGAAAAAAAGCTACTTAGAAAAAGGAGGGTTTAAATAGACTAGAGGTGTGTGTGGGAGGGATAGACGAGAGGGCAATAGGTCAGGAATATAATCAAATGATAGTATGTTCATGTATTAAAATTCTGAATTGAAATTAAGATGGGGATTAATGGGATAGAGGGTGTTAATGGGAGGGAAAGGGTAATGAGAGAGGTAATTGGGAGAGGATCCAAATACATTATGTACTTGTGTGCAAATGTCAAAATAAAAAAATTAAAATTAAAAAATAACAATATGAGACCCCTCATTTCCTGCTTAGAAATGTTTCAGTGGTACTAGAAGGAAATCTAGTTGAGTCAAATTGGTGGTCCCCAGGTTCAGCAAGAGACTTTGTCTCAAAAAACTAGCTGGCCAGCAAGCCCTATGGGTCCTTGTGTCTCCACTTCCCCATGCTGGGATTACACACATGAGCCTGGCTTTTTGTGTGGGTGCTGGGGATCTGGGCTCATGTCCTCATGCTTGAGCAGCCAGCACTTTACCCACTAAACAATCTTCCCAGTCCCTGGACACAGCAATCCACCCCATAAGTAAAGAGTGAGGAAGGCCATTCTGTTCTGTCAACTTTCCTGGACTGCAGAAAAGATCAGTTCACAACCTCAACACTCCCAGCCAACAATGTTAGAGAAAACCAGAAAGTCCAGCAAAATGAGCCGAGCCTTCACTTCTTCAGGCACATGAGCGTTCATGCCAAATGCCACACGTAGCTGTCAGAGTTAACCACACTGTTGACAACAGCCAAAGAAAGAGCCCCGGCTTAGTCCAGAGCAATGTCTGTAGCTGGGGCTGACATTTCAACACTAATTGGGTTACTTTGTCCTTCCTGGAAATGCCTGATCCGGTCACATAATGGGACGCTATTTGATTAGAAGGTTCCTGCTTGTTCTGAAATGTATAGGAAAAGTGGTTGTTATCTAGAGGAGGCAGTGTGACAAAAAAAGAATCCCGTTCTTGCTGGCAAATTTACCCCAAGCTCTGCTGCCTTCAGAAAAGCAAGTCAGAGACATTCCCAACAAGTGGAAGAAACTCTCTCTGGCTCAGAATATTGTACCCCCCAAGAAGGAGCTTTCTGAGATGTCTATTTAAGATATATGCAGTGTTTCTCCATATATTCTTGCAGTCAATCGATTTAGTGCGTTTTAGCTCAATTTAGCAGATGGCACCCACATCGAGGTAATGAGGGAAGACACGGAAGAGGGCAAGATCACCCTCGATAGAAGAAGGGCCACAGAAGGTGCCGAGTATGGATGCGAGGACGGCCAGAAGACAGCAGAGGAATCAAAAGAGGAGTGCAGGGGACACTGGAGGAGGTGGCTCAGATAGAAGAGAGCTTATAGCACAAATCCCAGGACCTGAGTTCAGATTCTAGCACCCAGGTAAACTCTAGGCATCGCAGCAAGCACCTGTAACCCAGCACTCAGGAAGTGGAGCAGGGGCTGCTTGGGCCAAGTCGGCTAGCTGAGCTAGACAACTCAGTGAGCTCTGGGTTCAAGTGAGAGGCCCTGTCTCAATAAATAGGGTGGAACACAATTGAGAAAGACACCAGTCAACCTTTGGCCTTTAACATGCACACACGCACATGTACACCTGTACACAAGCAAACACACACACACACACACACACTCATCTTGAACTCACATATACATGCAAAAAAAATAATAAAAGAGGAGTGGGATCAGATACCTTAAAACACAGCTCTGGAAGCCCCAGTGTTCCTAATGTCTGCCCCATCTCCAGCAATGTACGATAATAAGCTCTTTAAAAGGGAAGTCTCGCCGGGCTGTGGTGGCACACGCCTTTAATCCCAGCACTCGGGAGGCAGAGGTAGGAGGATCACCGTGAGTTCGAGGCCACCCTGAGACTGCAGAGTGAATTACAGGTCAGCCTGGGCTAGAGTGAGACCCTACCTCAAAAAACAAAAAAAAACAAAAAAGGTAAGTGTCATGCAACTTTTTGTCTTTTTCTATCCTGGGCCTAAGAAATGAATCATAAATCTAAAGAAAGGCCATCAGGACATCACATCTTCTGAGCTGCTATTGCAACCGCTAGCCTCCGTGCTCAGGAGACACACGGGAATACCAGGGTGAGGTATCCTGTGTGCCAGGACCACAACGCCCTGTTCATCTCCGGTAGTTCTGTGTCCAGAATGGCAGAAGGGTGACCAACTCATGCCACTGCCTAAAACTGTCCTGCTTTTTATGATTGTTATTGTATTTTTGAGAGAAAGAAAGAGGCAGAGAGAGAGAGAAAGAATGGGCATGCCAGGGCCTTTCAGCTGCTATCAACAAACTCCAGACGCATACGTCCCTTTGCGGGCATGTGAGATACCGCATGCTTGTGTCACTTTAGCATCTGGCTACTACGTGGGACGTGGAGACTCGAATAAGCATTCTTAGGCTTCGCAGGCAAGCAACGTAACCACTAAGCCATCGCTCCAGCCCTGTCCTGCTTTTAAAACTGTAAGTCCTATGTCCTGGGAAGGACTTCATTCCCCTGAGCGGAAATTTCACTAAACATTTGCTAAATGATTGAGGGGCACAACTACCTCATAGTCAGTGTTACCGGAAGATCAAAGAAACTATATCTATTGACAAAGTCTTTGAAAAGCCTAAACTGTGTCCAAGTGGAGAGTAGAAGCCAACGTCAAGAGTGATTCTTGCCAGACGTTTGTGATGATTGGCAAGAGAGAGAAATACCTGCATCTTCAAGTGCCAGGTACACTGGTCTACTGGCCCTTGCCCCCTTGCTATACAACTGGTTTATAGAATGACAGCATCCTGGCTGGAGGAGAGGATGGCAGGCTGTGGTCCTGGGACAGTCAAGGTTTACTGACCCTAACCCATGTCAAGCTGTCAGGTTAAAGCTCATGCTAGCCAGGCATGGTGGTGCACGACTTTAATTTCAACACTTGGGAGGCCAAGGTAGGAGGATTGTTGTGAGTTCAAGGCCAGCCTAATACTACATAGTGAATTCCAGATCAGTCTGGGCTAGAGTGAGACCCAACCTCAAAAAAAAAAACAAAACAACAACAAACAAAAAAAAGAAGAAGGGAGGAGGAGGAGGAGGTTGTGTTAGGAGGCAGAACAGTATGAGAAGGAGAAGTAGGGCCTGATGGCCTGATAGCCCAGTATCTGGGGAGGTTGACACTGGAGGATCACACGTTTGAGAAGAAAGTGTCTCAACAAAACAAAAACAAGAACATAAAAAAAAGCTATTTCTGTGTCCTAATCCACAGGTCAGATAAGGAACTCACATTGCCCCTTAATCCCTCCACCCCTGGGAGGTAAAGGGGAAAGTGGAGGTGACCAAGTTTGTTTATGACGAGTCAAGTCAAATGACCTTATTCCCACATTCCTAACTCTCGACCACACACACACACACACACACACACACACACACACAGATGTTCATTGGTGTCATTGTGTAGATATACACGTAGGAGCAGCCACAAGGGGATGAAACTAGTTCACTTAAGAGGACTTGGCGAGGGCTGGGGAGAGATGGCTTAGTGGTTAAGGGATTTGCACGCAAAGCCAAAGGATCCCAGTTTCATTCTCCAGGACCCACCTAAAAGATGCGCAAGGGGGCACATGCATCTGGAGTTCATTTGCAGTGGTTGGTGGCCCTGGCGTGCCCATTCTCTCTTTCTCTCAAATAAATAAAAAGAGAGGGTTTTGTGAGAGGATGGAAGTTAGAAAGAACAGAAGTGACACAAGTTCAAGTGTCTAGTGGAAGAAGGATGGAGGTGACACATGAGCAAAATGCATTTGTCTGAGTGTAGATGTATATGTGTGTCCATGTTCATACCTGTGTGTGCACTATATGTGGGTACTTGTGCACATGCGTGCGCATGCATGTGGAGGCCAGAGGAAGACTTCCGGTGTCATCTTCAGATGTGCTATCAGCCTCCTTGTTGAGAACAAGCCTTGCCTTGGCCTGGTGCTCACCAATCAGGCTACACAGGCTGGCCACTGGGCTCCAGGGATCCGCCTGGGTCTGCCTCCCTGGGCTGGGATTACAGGTGCACAGTACTATGTCCAGCATCTATGCGGGTGCTGGGAATCAAAGTCAGGTCCTCATGCTTGCAAGGCAGGCACTTTACTCACTGAGCCATCTCCTTGGCTCCACGGCGATTTTACGGAGATATCGTGTGAGTTAACTCGTTCCCTCATTGCCCCTTTTAGCGAACTCACCTGTGAAGTTTTACCCTTTTGACTCAGGATTTAAAACAGTCCTCCTTTAAAACGTGTCTAGCTACATTCTACCTTAACTGTAATGAAACGAAGCTCTGGTGGGGTTGTTGCATTGGCCAGGTGAGAAAGGAAGCTGTGATTTTTCCTTACCGATTTTTCCTTACCGCTGGCAAGGAGGAAAGAACAATGACTGGAGAGAGAGAGAGAGAGAGAGAAAGAGTGGAGTGCTTGCCCAGCATGAGCAAAGTCAGTGGGGGGCTGGAGAGATGGCTCAGCAGTTAAGGCTCTTGCCTGTGAAGCGTAAGGACCCAGGCTTGATTCCCTAAGATCTATATAAGCCAGCTGTACAAGGTGGTGCATGTGTCTCGAGTTCATTTGCAGTGGCTGGAGGCCCTTCATTCTCTCCCTTTCTCCCTCCTTCTTTCTCTCTATAGCTCTCTCAAATAAATAAATTTAAAAAAATTTTTAAGTGTGGGTGGGGAGGACACAAAGTGAAGGTCCCAACATTGAGTCTGACATGTTGAAAGCAGAAGAGGAGCCTGTGATGGGGATTAAGAGAAGGTCAAGACCATACAAATAAGGCCTGGAACAAGGACCATGTCACCTTGGGAATACCCATATTGTCATTTAAAAAAAAAAAAAAAAAAGGTAAGACATGCTGTGGGTGTGTGTATGCCTACCAAGCCTAATCCAGGTTTTATTTTTGTCTATCTGTTAACCTTCTGAGCATGCCTTTATGAAGGCACAGAAATTGCCAGAAAGCTACCAGTATGCCTAAGAGCAGGGTCTCTCATCAGTGTCATAATAACTGAAATTCTGACTGCCTTTGTGTTCCATTGCATTCCAGAGGCTCCAAGCACATTCTTTTTTTTAATTTTTTTATTTTTATTTATTTATTTGACAGAGGGAAAGAGGCAGAGTGAGAGAGTGACACAGAGAGAGAGAGAGAATGGGCATGCCAGGGCTTCCAGCCACTGCAAACGAACTCCAGATGCACGTGCCACCTTGTGCATCTGGCTTACGTGGGTACTGGGAAACTGAACCGAGGTCCTTTGGCTTTGCAGGCAAGTGCCTTAACCGCTAAGCCATCTCTCCAGCCCCCCCAAGCACATTCTTATCTGACTGATCCAGAAAGTAACTGAACAAAGAGGCAGACAGGACCTTCCCCACTCAGCCACTGAAGAACAAGAAGCACAAAGAAATCAGCCCGAAGTGAATCTACCCCAGCCTGGGCAAAGCAGATCTGAACACCTAGCTCTTTCCTGCCAACCCAGACTCCAGTCAGTGCTCCCATTCCCACGGCAGGAGAAGAGGAAAAGAGCTTCGAAGGTCTGTCTGCGTGCTTGGAGCCGACCTCAGCTTGAGACTGACATGATTTGGAATATGAATAGGTACTGTTCTGTGCAGGCCCCCAGGGCTTGTCAGTACAGCCTTGGCCTTGATTCTGCCTAGTGGGTTCATCAGAAATATTTCCTTCAACCATTTCTCCTACAGTCTTTGTGAATGTCAAGGTTGGCATTGAGACATTCATTAGGTTTCCTGTGAACTATCAGCAGGACCCTTTGGACCATCCTGTGAAGAGTCTCAAAATACCATACCAAATACCCCAAATTCCTCAGCGATGCAGAAGAATCAAAAGCCCAACAACAGGCCAACAGAGAAGTCCTGATGAAAACCACTAGGTCACATTTTCTATAAGCATTGTCACCTACTTGAAAGGCTGAGTCATTTTGCCAGTCTCAGGGGGTGGCAGAGTCACATGGATGAGAAGGAGCCATCTTTTTTTTTTTTCCTTTAACCTAGTTCCCCAGCCTTTTGCATGAGCACTCGTTGGTCTGTCTTGCTCTTAAAATATCTGGATCAGTTGTATAAGACCGAGCATCATGATTGTTTGTGCAAGGTCACTGCATGCATTTATTGAGTTTGAGTCTTTTATTACTCAGAATGAATGTTCTCGTTTCAAAAACTCAACCCAAGTTAGAATAGCAAAAATAATTTTAAGTCCTCCCACAGAGGGGAAACTTAAACTCAGTTATGGAGGAATTGGGCTTAAAAATCAGCGCTGGAAAGAAAAGAAGTGATGACTTCAGTTCCCTGTATAAACTACGCAAAGAACTAGAGAAGGAATAGAAAAAGGGAGGATTTAAAACCTTTTATCACTTTCAGAAAACAAAAGTTAGCCAAGTGACTTAGGAAAGGGCTATGCTTTCTCAGGTTTTGTTATTTTCTTAAACTTATTTTTTTAATATTATTTATTTATTTGAGAGAGATACAGAAATAGTCAGGTAGAGAGAGAGAGAGAGAGAACAGGCACGCCAGGGCCTCCAGCCACTGCAAACGAACTCCAGATGTGTGTGCCACCTTGTGCATCTGGCTTACATGGGTCCTGGAGAATTGAGCCTCGAACCGGGGTCCTTAGGCTTCACGGGCAAGCGCTTAACCATTAAGCCATCTCTCCAGCCCTTAAACTTATTTTTATTTATTTATTTGTGTGTGGAGGGGTGGCACAAGGCCACCACACAGGTGTGAAGGTCAGAGGACAACCTCAAGCTGCTTGTGCTTTTGTACCTTCTTTGAGACGGGGTCTTTTGCCAGCTCAAGCCAACACCAGATCAGCTGGCTCACGAGCTTCGGAGTTTCCTGGCTCAGCCTCCCATTGTTGTAGGCGTGTTGGGATCATAGGTGGGACCACACTTTGGTTTGGCTTGATCTGGGTGCTGCAGAGGATCTAACCTGGCTTGGCAGGCTTTGCAAACAAGCACCATTAACTCCTCCTGACCCTTCTCCCCAGCCCCCGGGGTTTTATTTTTGGAATTTGTAAAAAGAAGCCTCCAGTTCTCCATTTCATACAAACCAAATATAAACTGAAAGAGAAGAAAGGAAGCAAGAGAAGAATAGAAAATTCCCTGCAAAGGTCACCCTCAAGTCATCTCGTGTTCTAACCCAGGGAGATTCCACGGGGGATGCAACTGGGGACATATCTGCTATGCAGGGAGCCAGGGAACCCATCCTTCCACAAAAAAAAATCTTGGCCATCGATATGCTGAATTCCCAGAGCACTTAATAAGGTCCAAAATCCTATAAGCCCTTAACATCTTTTAAAAGTATCATTTGTGGGCTAGGGGTATAGCTCGGTGACAGACCACTTGGGTAGTTTGCAAGACCCTGGGTTTGATCCCCCTGCGCCACAAAATGTGTTTGTGTGTTTGTGTGTGTGTGTGTGTGTGTGAGAGAGAGAGAGAGAGAGAGAGAGAGAGAGAGAGAGAATAAGGTGATGAACCATAATAGTATCTGTTTGATTCACATTGAAAACCATGCTGTCTGGGAAGCCCCTGGATTCCAGATGAACAGTTTACATCAGTTTTATGTATCTATTTGTATTTATTTATTTTTGAGAGAAAGACAGACAGAGAGAGGGAGAGGAAAAGGCAGAGAGAGAATGGATGCAGGGCCTCTCTGCCACCGTGAACAAACTCCAGACACATGCACTCCCTTACGTGCATGCGCGACATTGCGCACTTGTGTCACTTTTGCGTCTGGCTATTTGGAGATTTGAACAAGCATTCTTAGCCTTCGCAGGCAGGCGCCTTAACCGCTAAGCCATCTCTCCAGCTCATATGTGTCTACTTTTGCTGCAGGAACAAACATCACCAACAACTCAATAACTTAAACATTTCTTTGTCTTTTTTCCACACTCCCAGTCCCACTCCATGTTGCTGTAGATACAACTCAGGGCTTCATACACACTAGGCAAGACGCAACCCCAGCCCAGCAACATCTATGCCATGCCCAGGATATTGAAGGCTTTATGCACTGTGCCATCTCCCAAGGCCCTGTATAATGTATTTTGATGATTTTTACATAATTGTTGGTTTGTAATCAATTTGATTCTATGGTCAGTGGCAGTGCCCAAAGGGCTTTTTATTGTTGTTGTTCTTCCTGTTTGGATAGTCTTATTTGAAGTGTTTTGAACTTAGAAGGCCTTGGTGAGAGTCCCTTTTAGATACCTTTAACCTGAAATATTCATGCAAATCCAAAGACTTGGTAGGGTGGGTACTTAGACAGGTCAGAGGTCCTAAAAAAAGACATGATCAGCTAGCTCTATTTTCTGGGCTTCTCTAGGGCTGGGTCTTCATTTGGAAATACTTAGCTGGCTGAAGGTGCACTCCTTAACCTAATCCCAACACTATCTGGATTGCCTCCTTTATTCCCAAAGGCAGGAAGGGCATGGTCAGAGGAACCTTTCAGGGAACTTGGCCCCAGGCTGAGTCCTGAAGAATAATCAGTGTCTAGCCACTGAAGCGGGCAGGAGGTGACGTTCTAGCAGGAGCTGCAGGGAGAAGACGCTGAGACGCCAGCCAGCCTAGCAGGAAGTCAGGGTGGCTAATGCTGGGCCACTTTGAACAGAGACCACCAGGTGCAGTGAGACTGCAGGGGACTCCCAGATCACAAGGAGTCTAGTCAGAGCGAACCTGGTCCAAAGGGCACCTGAAGCTCTTTTTAAGCTATGGTTGAATAGTGTTGCCAGACACAACTCAGCACAGGCCGCTTTTCTTCACCCACTGTGGATGTGAAAGATACAACCCCATCTCATCACAGCTTTACAAGGCCTCATATTTCTATTTTTGGACCTTTTAAAACAAAGTGCACAGCTGACTAGTGAGGCCACCTTTGCTGTGGGTGGAAAAGACCTTTCTTGAGAACACACAGGCATGGAGGTCCCCGGGGCGGTCTGCTACTCATTTTTTTTAAAACAATATTATTTATTTATTTGTAAGCAAAGAGAGAGAGAGAATATGGACACACCAGGGCCTCCCGCCATTGCAAACAAACTCCAGATGCATGCACCACTGTGCATCCGGCTTCACGTGGGTACCGGGGAATCAAACCTGGGTTGTTGAGCTTTGCAGGCAAGTGGCTTAACCACTGAGCAATCTCTCCATCCCCTGCTACTCATTTTTATGTTTCTCAATGACTAACTTTTGCTCTGAAAGCTTTCTCTTCCTGAGGCAGGTCCACAAATCCAGGTTCAGACTCGCTGCAGGCATGGGTGCCGCTTGTCGTCTTACAGAATGATCAGCCTTGACATGGTGCCTCTGAGCCATCACCATGACCTTCCATTCTGATGGCCTGTCAGTAAAGGTTCTGCTTCACTTCATTCTGGTGTCAAACACTGTGGGAAGCAGTGAGACTCTCTAGTGTTTGTTTGTTTTTTTTTCTTTATCTGCTCAGCTGTCTCCTTCAGAGTCACGTCTACCAACCTGGGGAAGGGTGTCTGGTCTTCCCTTCCAACCCAGGTCTCTGCACTGCAGAACTGTCCCAGTAAGGGTCTAGTCACTAACACAGACATGGGCACAGGGTCAGTCAAGTCCATGGGCCACAGCTCTGGGCTCTGGACTCAGCTCTACTGCTTACATGCTATGTTGCCCTAGGAAACTTGCCTAACCATCCTGGAGTATAATGAAGGACGGGGCTTTCTAGCAAACAGAGACTCAGAGTCTATTTCCTTCTTCTTTCAGAGATGTCCACTTGGGGTTCTTAACCAAGACAGTGGGCCAGAATCACCTGCCAAGCTAGGAGACAGTAGACACTAATGCCCTGTCTCCTCCACATGCTACCTTGTATTTTTATTTCTTTATATTTTTAGAGATTGTATGAGGTGTATGTGTGCGTGTATGTGTGTTTATGTGTGGGTGCAAGTACACATTGATGCCGGATGTCTCTCTCCATACTTGATCTGAGCCAGAAGGCCGAGAAGTGATACTGGGTATCTCTATTCCATTGCTTTCCACCTTACTTATGGGGGCAAGGATTCTCACTGTACCCACGACTCACTGACTCAGATGGTCTAGCTACCCACCTCCGAAGTGTGGGGATTACAGATGTGCATCGCCATATCTGATGACATTTACATGGGTGCTGGGGATCTGAACTCGGGTCCTCACGCCTGTGCGGCAAGCACTGAATCCAATAGGCCATCTCCCTAGTCCTCAACTTCATGTGAGGTCTCAGCCCAAAAGAACGTCCTGGAGCTGCCAGAGAATTAGTGTGAGATTGGAAAAACAGGCTTTGTTGGCAAGAACCCCAACTGAGGTGCCATTCAAGAGCTGAGAGAGTGGTGTAAGAGAGAATTTGGAGATCTTCACACAGAGAAACCACACGGGCATAAGGGAGCTCTCATGAGCACAGTAACCTTACAGAAAGCACTACAAGCAGCCCAAGGCACACAGGTAGTCATTGCAGGTTTTCTGTAGAATTGTCATCAGCTTGTTCTCGGTAGTCACCTACCTCGTATGGAATACAATGTGAATTACCATCAGAACTAAAAGCAATCTCTGTAAAGCCAGATGCACAAAGTGGTGCTTGCATCTGGAGTTTGTTTGCAGCCACTGTTGGCGCTGGCATGCCCATTCTTTCTGCCTCTCTTCTATCTCCCTCTGCTTGAAAATAAATAAATAATTTAAAAAAAAAAAAAAAAAAGCAATCTCTTCATTTTCCCCAGAATGACATCTGCACAAGTTCCCAGAGTCAGTCCTTGAGGGTCTCATAAGAGCAGCGCTACAAAATGGAAAAAAAAATGGAATTTAAGTGCCTCAGTTGTGGAATGAAAGGTTATTTCACGCTTGGTTTGGCAAGATGCTGCCTTTTAGGATAGGAAGATATAAAATACAACTGTTAATTCAATTTAGTTCTATTAATAAAGAACCCTGTCCAGAGTTTTGCTTCCCTTTTATAAAGTGATACAAAGTCTTTATGTCATCAGTATGTTTCACCTTAGTTGTTCTCTTGTTTTGATTTCATCAAGTGAGACGTGAGAAGTTATGTGGGAAGTGGAAGTTTGCAGAAACTGCTGAGTTGTCTACATTCCCTTTCATTACTGTCCCTCTCCTGTCCCCAAAGCTGGTAAGAATGAGTGAAGTCTTCAGTCCCACCCAGAAGAACCTGGGGAAACAGGGTGCTGAGTGAGCCTGAGTGGCACATGTCAGAGATTTAATTTCACTTTCTTAACTTCCTTTTTTTTTTTTGAAAACAGCTTCAGGTGACCTTGGGAGAGGAGACAGGCAAAATGAAAACAGCAGCCAAGGACCAGCTGTGAGGTTTTAAAATAATACCTTTATGGCCAGCGGTGAAAATCCTTCAACTTAGACAGTGAGGACAGAAGTTTGTGGTTCTTGATATGCTGAGCCTCAGGCTGAGAGGAGTTTGGGGTCCAGCCTTTCCCCTGTGTGTTTCACTTTAGTTTGTTTGTTTGTTTGTTTGTTTGTTTTGGTTTTTCGAGGCAGGGTCTCTCACTCTGGCCATGGCTGACCTGGAATTAACTATGTAGTCTCAGGGTGGCCTTGAACTCACTTTAGTTGGTTTTTTTTTTTAATATTTTATTTATTTGCAAGGAGAGAGAAAGAGAAAATGGGTGCATCCGGGCCTCTAGCCACTGCAAACAAACTCCAGACGCATGTGCCACCTTGAGCAACCAGCTTTTACATGGGTATTGGGGAATCAAGCTCGGGTCCTTAGGCTTTGCAGGGAAAGTATGTTAAGCATCTCTCCGGCCCAGTAAAAATGATAGAGAAAGCATAGATTGAATGATGGAATCCATCAATCACTATGGGAAAGAACTTTGAATGAGAGAGGGGGAGAAGGTACTTTTTTTTTAAATCCCATCTTTTCCACCAACAAACCATGTGGCTATTGACCTGGGCACCAGGGAACAGACCCATTAACAAGCATGCAAGAGAGAAGCATGTTAGTAACGAGATAACCTGGGATTTCATGAAGCTCCTCAGAGTCATTTACACCTCCACTCCCTTATAAAATTGCCTTCCTATAAATAGCAAATCTCAGGGAGCCGGTCCTCTCTACCAGATTCCTTGCAAAGGGCAGACACAACATTCCTGTCGTGGTTTAAAGGTGTCCACATATTTTTCCCTTTTTCCTTCCTCCGACTTTTCCCCATGCATATGCCTGTTCACGTGCATATGGGTGCACATGTGTGCACAGGTGCTCATTCATGAGAATGCACCCATGTGTGAGGCCAAAGGTCGTCAGGCATCTTCCTCAACTGCACTCCACCACATTCTCTGAGACAGTCTCTCATGGAACCTAGAGGTTACAGATTCACTTAGACTACCTAGCTAATGAGCCCAGGGGGTCCCCGTCTCTGCCTTGCCAGCACTGGGATTACAGGCGCCGCCACACCACCCAGCATGTTACCTGAGTGCTGGGGATCTGAAATGCTCGTGCTTGTACAAGTTCTCACACTTGCACAGCAAGCACATTTACCCACTGGATCATCTTCCCAGTGCCACACATTCTTTGACATGAAGCAAAAAAATCAGTGAGAGTTATCCATCCCTCTTCAATCTAGGCTGTCTTTTGTGATTTGCTTCTAATAAATCACACATGGTAGAAGTAATGCCGTGTGGCTTCTGAGACTGGATCATAACAGGGACACAATTTTTGCCTGCTTCTTTCTTGTAAGTAATTTGCTTTGGGAACTTATCCGCTGTGTGAGAGGAGCCCCAGGCCCCCAGAAGGAACTCCAGCTGAAGGAGGTGTGTGTGACACATCCTGCACTGCTGCACAGGCCAAGGAAGATTTGGCAAGGCTGCTGGGGAGTTCTCCAGCCACAGACACCCATCAGAGTCTTGTGTCCTGTGGGAACACACTGGCCTTGATGTTCTCTTTGGATATCATCGGCCTAAGTAGCTTTAGCACAAACATGGCAGTGGACTTCAGAACACAGGAGTTCTGAAGGCAAAGTTATTCAACTCACCTGAGGCAAGTGCAGGGCTGGCTGTTCTATCATGATGCCCCATGCAGTGCAAGAGCTGCAAGGGCATAGTTAATGCCTATAGAAGGTGAAAGAGGGGGCACCTAGAGCCAATCTGAGAAGGCAACTGCCATGCCACTCTTCCTGGAGTTGTTCCCAGGATCTATGTGAATTCTGACATCTTACATTCCATTTGTCTGAATGCCTTATTCATTCAGAGCAGTGGCACCCCAGTGCTAAGTGTGGGCCCCACGTGATTCTTTATCAGAGCTTATATTCTGAGATTGACCACAGCAGGCAGCAAGATTGCTCTAATCCAAGCCTAAGGAAGGGAGCAAGCATGGGAGACAGAGACGCCAAATACCAGTGCTGGTGTGCGGTAACCTGAGATCTACCTGTGGGAGGCAGACGCGAGGCTGAGCGTGCCAGGAGATAGAGTCATTATGCAGCTAACTTGGGGGCAAGCAAGAGGGGCCAGCACAACATTACAGACAACCCTGGGAGATCTCTGATAGAATGAGTGGGCTTATTTGGAAATCTTCGGTTAAAGAGTCAAGAGAGGGGCTGAGGAAATGGCTCAGCAGGTAAAGTGTATTTGTCATGTATTAATCAACTTCTCATTGCTGGGACAAAATACCTAACAAAAATCAGTTTAGGGCTGGAGAGATGGCTTAACGGTTAAGGCGCCTGCCTCCTAAACCTAAGAACGCTAGTTCCAATCTCCAGCGGTTCCAATCTCCAGATCCCACGTTTAGCCAGATGCTAAAGGGGCGCAATGCCGCAGTTGACCACAAGGGGGCACACGCACCCGTATTTCGTTCACAGCAGCTGAGAGACTGCTGGCGCGCCCATCTCTATCTGTCTCCCTCTCTCCGTCTGTCTCTCTCTGTGTCTCTCTAAAAAAAAAAATCAGTTTAAAGGAGGAAGGGTTTATTTAAGCATATAGTTTTAGGTCACAGTCTGCTATACTTACTTCTCACTGCTCAGACAAAACACCCAACCAGACGCAGCTCATGGAAGGGAAGAGTTGACTTCCAGCTTACAGTTTTTTTTTTTTTTTTTTTTTTTTTTTTTCGAGGTAGGGTCTCACTCTAGCCCAGGCTGACCTGGAATTCACTCTGTATTCTCAGGGTGGCCTCGAACTCATGGCGATCCTCCTACCTCTGCCTCCCGAGTGCTGGGATTAAAGGCGTGAGCCACCACGCCCGGCCAGCTTACAGTTTTGAGAGGATGTTTCATCATGGCAGGGAAAGTACAGCAGGAGCAGACAGCAGGGCATCATATCTTCACAGCAGCGTGGAGGAAGCAGAGAGGCTGGGCTTAGTGTGGCCAGTGAAGCTGGGCTGTAATACTCCAAGGCCCGCCCCCTAGAGTCACATCTCCTTCATCACAGCACCACCTTCCAAAGGCTCCACGAGCTGAGTATGAAGTTATGAGGCTTAATCACAAACACCTGAGGCCATAGGGGGCACCCTACATCCATAGAGTAGAAAGCACTTTAAACAGGAGATTGAAGCAGCTGATCACAGTCAGCGCAGTGAGAAAGCAGATGACAACAAGTGCTGGTATTCAGTAGATTGTATCTAGTCCAGGACCCGAGCCCATTGAATGGTGCCACCCACACTTAAGGTGGCACCTCAACTAACCCAATCAAGATAATCATCCACACTTAAGGTGGATCTTCCCACCTCAACTAACCCAATCAAGATAATCATCCACACTTAAGGTGGATCTTCCCATCTCAACTAACCCAATCAAGATAATCATCCACACTTAAGGTGGATCTTCCCATCTCAACTAACCCAATCAAGATAATAGTTCTCAGCCATGCCTGAGCCTCACAGGTTATTGCAGGTCTTGTCAAGTGGACAATTAATAATAATAAAAAACCCATGACACTGCCCAAGCATGAGGGCCTGATTCTTCCTGAGTTGAATTCCCTAGCAGTCACATAAAAACAGATGGATGTGGCTGTGTATGCTGTAACCCTAGTCCCGTGGGGAACTGAGATGGAGAATCACTGGGGCTTGCAAAGATGACAGCTCTGAGTTCAGAGGGAGACTCCATGTCAAGCTAATATGTGGACAAATGAAAGAGGACACCTGACATTCTCCTCTGGCCTCTACATGTGCATGGACACAGGGCACATGCATCTGCACACACAAATGCCTACAGCACACACACCAACACATTCACACAGCAAAGAAAAGCAGGTTTCCCTTACAAACTGTTCCAAGGTCAAGGGCCAAACAGTCCCAGGATACAGGAACTAGACAACCTTTGAAGATAAACTTGACCAAAATGAAAAGCTCACCGACTTTCAGAATAACAGATAATGCCCTGAAAATCTGTGAACGTTAATTGTGCAAACAACTATTCATTGTCCACAGCCCCCATGTACTCACATACATACACACGTGAAAGCCAAAAGGAAATACCAACCAAAACAGAAAGAATCCTATCACAGACGTGACCCTTCCAGAAACAAAGCAAATAGAGCTGTTTGGAGCCCACATCATCTGTCTGTGGTTTGACTTCCAGGAAGCTCAAAACCACATTGACAGTTTAGCATAACTGCTATCTTTGCTCTTATATTCTGAGTTTTAAATTCCAGTATTTTCTCTTCTATTTCCTCTCACCCAACCCACCCTTTCTGCTCTAATTTGTATTTGCCTTGGTCTGCATGCCTTGTGTTTTAATTCCCATTGTTCTTTTATTGATGGTTTTAGTTCAGCTCCAACCGCAGTGTAGACTTGCTGTAGAACATCTCAGATTTATTCTGAAGTAACATTATGACAGCATAGCAGGAATGTCTATTTTATAGAAGAGGAAATTGGGCATATGAAGCCACTTGTCCAAAGGTCATCTGGGCAGTAAAAGGTCAAGTCTGATTGTTGACAGTCTGGCTTACAAGGTCATGTCTAATATACTGTTCTACTGGCCTCAACAGATTAGAATACGAGTCAGCCAGCCACCACAGGTGAACGAATGTCTAAGTACACACACACACACACACACACACACACACACACACACCCCCTTACATACCACCAACTCTACTTTGGGCTCCCCCCCCCCATCCCTATCATTTCTCCAGGTTTGAAAGTAAGCAGAGTCAAGAATATAATGTGGAGAAAAAGAAGAAGAAAAAAAAAAAGCCCAGGAGAGCTCTCTGCAGAGGCTAAGGCCCTCCTCAACTCCCACGAGGATGCTCCCGGTTCATCAGCTCAGCTCTCCGTGCTTCACGCCATGACACTGACATTGTCATGTGGCGGAGAAGGACCTGCCTCGGTGCCCTCCGCAACCCTGTGGCTAAGGGCTGAGCCAGCTCTGCGAGGGGAGAGCCAGCAGCCAGGAACGGTGTACATTGATCGTGTGGTGCTCGTGTGGGCTCAAAAGTCAATATCTGCTTGACATGCCGCAAAGTGTCCTCAAGCACGCTGGGAGTCCAGCTCCTCGGAAAACTGTGCTTTCTCCTTTTTTTGTGTGTGTAGATGATAAAATAGAGGAAGAAAATAAAACCGAGAAACTGTATTGACCTGGCAATATTCGAAGCTCTTATTTATTTCTATGTAGTAGGATTTTGAGCCCTCTTATAAGAATTTCACAGTACTAACAGACAGACAGCTTGCTTCCGGGCTAACGTCCTTGCAAGGAAGTGCTGGCCTTATTGCCTGCCCATGGTCTTATGAGGGCATGTGCATTTCCTTCTTGTGTTTTGGGGGCAGTCCCTAGGTATCAGATAATATGTCTTCTGGTTGTCCTCCCCTTCCTAAAGCCTCTGAAATCACGATGGGGTTTGAGGACAAAGGCAGCGACCATGGTTCTGTTCTCTTCCCTGCCTCTTTTTGTGACCCACATGCATGTAGCCAGGTCCAAGAGCTCCTTATCTGGTAGAGCGTGGCCTGCCCGGCTTCTTCTGAGAAGATGGGCTTGGATGGCAGGCTCGCCTGGGTCTGGAGGGTAAACCATGCAGGATTCACCATTTAACAGCTTTTCTGTTAGTGCTTGGCCGTGAACCTGTGACAAACCCTCCAACCTGCCCTAGGAAAGGCCCCAGAGCTCTTGCTTTCATCCCCACCTGCCTGGCTCCAGAGTCAAGTTCACAGTCAGTGTCAAACTGTGCTGGCAACAAGGAGTTGGTAGGGCCACACATGTCCCAAAGCAATCCTGTGGGATTAATATAGGAGAAATGGAGTCACCTCCCCATGGGAACACATGTAGAGTGCACTGGACAGCTGCTTGCACTCTGATCACGTTGCCTCTAACCATTCATCTTTCTTGCCTCTTATTTTAATCTCAGGCCAAATCCACATGCCAGATTATATCTACTCATACCTTGTGGAAAATGAAACTTAAGAATCTTCCATAAAATCATTAAAAACCCATTTTTTTTTTGAGATTTCAAAGCATTGACACTTTTGATTCCGTGGAGCAATGCTGGGTTCCATATTTTAATATTTTTATTGGAGTCTTGCTCATTGGGATGAGTTAGGTCTTATGACCACGCATGTCACAAACCCATCTTGTACGGGTGCTAAGATGAGAGCATTTATGAATAAAGGCACTGCACCTAGCCTTGGAATGCTGGGTCTCTAAAGTTCTGCAAATTGTTTTATTTATCTATTTTTGTATTATATTATAATTATTTGTGTGCGCGAGAGAGAGAGAAAATGGCTCACCAAGACCCCTAGCCACTGCAAATAAACTCCAGACACATGTGCCACCATGTGCATCTGGTTTATGTGAGTTCTAGGGCATCGAACCTGGGTCCTGAGGCTTCATAAGCAAGTGCCTTACCCGCTAAGCCATCTCTCCAGCCCTTATTTAATTTGTTAATGGAAACAACCTCACAGCATTTATTGTTACACAGTAATAACATTAGGGCCATCAAAACAATATGAATAAATGTTTCAGAATTATACTCCCAACAGAAGACACCATTTAAAAAAAAACAAAACAAATGATTCTGTGCTCTCATTGTCTCACTTCCTTGATCATTTCTAGATGGAAACACTTTGTAGGGGGTAATATCTCTTTTCAACATAACTCCACCTAGTTGTTTTCTTGACTTTTATTTGTATTTATTTATTTGAGAGAGACAGAGAGGCAGATAGATAATGACAGAGAGAGAGAGAGAATGGGTGCACCAGGGCTGTAAGCAGGTGCAAATGAACTCCACTCGCATGTTCCACCTTGTGCATCTGGCTTACGTAGGTCCTGGGGAATTGAATCTGGGTCCTTTGGCTTTGCAGGCAAGTGCCTTAACTGCTAAGCCATCTCTCCAGCCCTTTCTTAACTTTTATTTTTTAAATTTAATTAGAGAGAGAGAGAAAAAGATATGTATGTGTATATATATATATATATATATATATATGTGTGTGTGTGTGTGTGTGTGTGTGTGTGTGTGTGTATGTATGTATGTATGTATGTATGTATGTATGTATATGAAGAGAGAGAGAGAATGGGTATGCCAGGGCCATCAGCCACCTCAAACTCCAGACACATTTACCACCTTGTGCAAATGGCTTACATGGGTCGTGGGGAATCAAACCTGGGTCCTTTGGCTTTGTAGGCAAGTGCCTGAACCACTAAGCCATCTCTCCAACTCTTTATTTTTTTAAATATTTTAAAATGTTTACTTATTTGAAAGAGAGAGAGAGACATATATATATATATATGGAGAGAGAGAGAGAGAGAGAATGGGTATGCCAGGGCCTTTAGCCACTGCAAATGAACTCCAGATGCAAATGCCACCTTGTGCTTCTGGCTTACATGGGTCCTGGGAATTGAACCTGGGTCTTTTGGCTTCGCAGGCAAACTCCTTAACTGCTAAACCATCTCTCCAGCCCTCTTTCCTGACTTTAGAATGACTTTCTTCTGCATCATCTAAGATGAGATTCATGATCCAAACCAATAGTACAACCCTCCGTCTGCATATTTGTGCTCACAGAGCACAGCTGCATCAGAGTTCTATTTCGCAAGTGTCTGAGGGTGAGGTTGGTGGGCTGCACCATTACCTTCTGCCCCTTTGGGTCCTGGCTGCGGTTCACCATGGTGGGATCTCACAAAGACCACATGCATCTGCCTATTTACTTATTTATTGTCCTTTTTCAAGTCGAGTCCTTAGTATGTAGCCTATGCTGGCCTCAAACTTGCAATCCTCCTGCCTCAGCTTTCAAATTGTTGCCTCCAATTATAGATGTGTACCACCAGGTCCAGCTTGATATTCTGCAAATTCTTAGGGAAAACAAGAAATTCCAAATAGAAAACACTTAATTTAGCATGCCCCCTGGGATGGAGTTTACCTGGGAGTCTTCAGTGGCTTCATCAATAAGCAGCTGCTGTTAAGTTTGAACATTGTCAAGTTTTCTAAAAATAGATCTTTGGTGATTACTGACTGTGTGTATGAGTGGGTTTTGTTGTTGTTGTTGTTGTTGTTTTGTGTGTGTGTGTGTTTTGAGGCAAACCCAACACACTGGCCTTTAAAAAAATTTTATGAGAAAGAGCAAGAATGAGAGAGAGAGTTGGCACACCGGGGCCTCCAGCCACTGTAATTGAACTCAGATGCATGCGCCACCCAGTGCACATGTGAGACCTTGTGCATGCATCATCTTGTGCATCTGGCTTATGTGGGATCTACATAGTTGAACATGGGTCCTTTAGGCTTCACAGGAAAGTGCCTTAACTGCTAAACTATCTCTCCGGTCTTTTCTTTTCTTTTCTTTTCTTTTCTTTTCTTTTCTTTTCTTTTCTTTTCTTTTTTTTTGACACTGTGACAAAGTATCCAAGAGATACAATTTTAAAAGGAAAGGTTTACTGTGACTCATAGTTTCAGAAATTTCAGTTCTCTGTTGGGTGGCTCCATTGCTTTGGCCTGTGACAGGCAGAACGTAATGGCAGAAGGGTGTGTTTGTCTCATGGCAGCCCTTTTGGAAGAAGAAATGGTTGACATCCAGCCTCTGCATGCCCCTTCTGCTAGCACAATGCTGAATCCAGCCATGGTGCTAACAGTGTAAATCTGAGTAGCTCACGTACTGCAAGCTCAAATGCAAGCCAAAGTCATTGTCTTCAACTGTATGAAGTTTACTTTAATTAATTTCTGTCTTGAGCTCCTCAGGCAGCCAGGTAGAAGAAAATTCATTTTAGTAACTGTTGACAAACTCATCAGCCTCGGTATTTTTCGATTCCATCTTCTTTGAGGGTGCACTCAGATTCTGGGGATGGTGAGGGAAGGTCCGTGTAATTCCATTCCCATGAGCATCTGCTGTGTGTTCTCATTCCTGTGAGTCTGTCCTGATGCCTTCCAGGAAGTCTCTGACAAAGGTCAGTGTTGGCCACCATAATTCTCCTCCCCTGGAGCTCTGGAAAATTCCCGGGGGTTATGTCAACCTCCTCTGCTTCCACCCGCTTGCTGTCACCATGGCTTACTGCCTTGTGTATGAGTGGGGCTTTGTGTTTCTTTCTTTCTTTGGTTTTTTTGACAATGTGACCAAGTACCTGAGAGAAACAATTTTAAAAGAGAAAGGTTTACTTTGGCTCATAGTTTCAGAAATTCCAGTTCACTGTTGGCTGGCTCCGTCACTTTGACCTGTGACAAGGCAGAACATAATGGCAGAAGGGTGTGTTTGCCTCATGGCAGCCAGAAGAGGAAGGAAGATGGAGAAGGGAAGGGAGGAGGAGCGGGAAGCAGGAAGAAGATACATCCTTCAGAGACACTAGGTCACTGCCCTACTTCCTCCACCCAAGCCCCTCCTCCTAGGACCCTGCTCTGCATGAACCGGTCACTGCATCAACGACTGATGAAGGTACCTTCCTCTCAACCCAACACCTTTTTTCTAAATATTGTATTCATTTATTTTATTTGAGAGAGAGAGAAAGAAAGAAGCAGATACATAGAGAGGGAAAGAATGAGTGTATCAGGGCCTCTAGTGGCTGCAAACGAGCTCCAGATGCATATGCGACTTTGTGCGTCTGACTTACACGGGTATTGGGGAATTGAACCTGTGACCTTAGGCTTCGCAGGCAAGCACCTTAACTGCTAAGCCATCTCTCTGGCTCTTGACCCAACACTTTAAAAAAATTAACTTTTTATTGGTAACTTCTGTACATATAGGCAATATACCATGATCAGAATCCCCTCCCAAAACCCTCCCTTTTCCCCTTCCAGAGTCCCCCCTCCACTAAATCCCTTCTTCTTTTCAACCAGTCTCTCTTCTACTTCAATGCTGTTTTTCTCTCCTATTATGCAGGTCTTGTGTAGGTAGCCTCAGCCACTGGGAGGTCAATACCACAGCCACTTTGTGCCAACACTTCTTAAAAGCACCAGCAGATGAGGACTAAGCCTTGAATACACAATTTTTGGGGGGAGGATGCTTCATATCCAAATCATAATTCCATTGCACTCACCCTCATACAGTGATAATCTGGGGCCTGGAGGATCTCTGGGACACACCACCCCCAGGAATGAGGGGAATACCTCCCTTCTGTTTCAGATTTCTAAATGTATCTGAGGAAAGCTACCCCTGCAACTCCACAGCAAGGGGAGGTGGAACACACAAACACTGTCTAGAGTCACGCCACACTCTGTCTTCTCCCCTCTGACTCACTGTTTTGTATAAGGCCATATGCATGACCGCTTCTAGGGGACACAAGCTGTCCCTGGGGGATTCTTCATTTCCTCAACCTCAGCGCTGAGCCTTCCGAACGTCAAGGCAAGATACCTTTGTGGATGCTAACAACCTTCTTGTAAAATAATGAGTGCCTCATCCTTGCTTTGCACTCGGGGTGAGGTGTAGTGACGAGCAAAGCACACATGCGCCATGAAGCGTCTCTAATGCATTCACAGCTCCCATGTTTAAAATCGTTCGTCCAGGACTGGAGAGATAATTCAGTGGATAGAGTGCTTGTTGAACAGGTGTGAGAACCAGAGTTCACATCCCAGCACCCAAAGAAATAACGAGTGGAGGGCTGGAGAGATGGCTTAGCGGTTAAGGCATTTGCCTGTGAAGCCGAAGGATCCAGGTTCGATTCTTCAGGACCCACGTAAGCCAAATACACAAGGGGCACATGCATCTGGAGCTCGTTTGCAGTGGATACAGGCCCTGGTATGCCCATTCTCGCTCTGTCTGCCTCTCTTCTATCTCTCTCTCTCTCTCTGCTTGCAATAAATAAATAAATAATTTTTTGTAAATAAATAATGAGTGGAGAGGGGGCCCACCTCTAATCCAAGTGCTCAGGAGATGGAAACAGGGGCTGGCTAGCTTGACCACCCAAATCAGAATCAAGTGAGAGACCCTGTCTCAGTAAATAAAGTGGAAGGTAATGGAGGAAGATACCTTTAGAGGTCACCTTTGGGCCTCCACACGCACGTTCACCCACACACATACCCACAGAAGCACACACGCATGCATATATAAACATACACACACACACACACACACAAATAAATCAAAAACAAAGAATAAACTTTTGCCAAAGACTCTTGGAAGTGGAGTTTTTCCTAAGATCCTGTATTAGTCAACTATTTCTATATACTAAATTCCCTCCCCAACTTAATGCCTTTAACAGTGTAACGTATTGTCTCACGGTTTTCATAGGTCAAGAACCCGGGCAGAGCACAGTAGGTCTTCTGGCTTAGGGTTTTTCGTGAGACTGCAGTTGAAGTGTTTCTGAACACAGTAGCCTCTCGAAGCATGACTAGGAAGCCCTCTCCCGTGCACGTCGGCAGGGTTCAGTTTCTGGCACAGTGTTGAACGGCAGGCCTCAGCCCTATCCGCTCAGCTCTTCATAGGAAACCTTCCTTGGTTCTGTCCCACGAACCTGTTGACTCACACCACCGTGGCGGTTTTCATCGGCGAGGACTACAAAGGGGAAAGTGAGTAAGAGAAGTCACAGCCCTTTGTCACCTAGTCTTGTCACTTCTGCCAGTGTTTGTTATTTTGTAATATGTGTGTGTGGTTTGAGTGGTGTGTGTAGGTATGTTCATATACCTGTGTGTGTGTGTGTGTGTGTGTGTGTGTGTGTGTGTGTGTGTGTGTGTGCCAGAGATCAATGTCAGGTGTCTTTCTCAGTAGCTCTCTACCTTGTTTTTAGATGCAGAGTCTCTCATTGGACTCCGAGCTCACAAATTAGTTTAGCTAGCCAGCAAGTCCCAGGGATACTCCTGTCTCCACCTTCCCAAGTGTTGCAGTCAGGTTTGCATTGCTGGTAGAAATCCCCCAACCAAAAGCAGCTTATGGGAAAAAAAAGAGGTTTGTGTTGGCTTACAGGCTTGAAGGGGATGCTCCACGATGGCAGGGGAAAACGATGGCATGAGCAGAGGGTGGACATCACCCCCTGGCCAACATAAGGTGGATCATAGCAACAAGAGTATGCCAAACATTAGCAAGGGGCAGCTGGCTTTAATACCCATAAGCCCACCCCCAACAATACACCGCCTCCAGGAGGCTTTAATTTCCAATTGCCATCAGCTGGGAACCTAGCAGTCAGTACGCTTAAGTTTATGAGGGACACCTGAATCAAACCACCACACCAAGGCTGGGATTATAAGCATGCATCACTATGCCTGGATTTTAGGTGGATGCTAAGGATCAGAACTCAAGTCTTCATGCTTGGGCAACAAACCCTTTACCCACTGAGCCATTTCCCCAGCCCACTTCTGTCAGTTTTCTGTGGGTCAAAGCAAGCCTCTCCATGTAGCCCACCCACAGGGGAAGGAGATTACACAGGGCCATCCACATCAGAAGGAGTGTGTCCCTGGGTGCCGTTTCGGAAGCTGCCCATCACAAGACGAGTTACTTTCACCTAAAGCCCAGGTGGATTGTACAATGAACAGTTCTCAGCAATATGAACGAACGAACGAACTACAAACAGACCTAACAAGAATGAACCTCAAAACACATCACATCGAGTGAAAGCCATACACCAAAGGGTAAATCATTTAGGATTAAATGTCGTGAAGTTTTAGAACAAACAAAACTCACCTATGGTAACAAATCAGTAATTGTCACTGGAGAGGAACTGGCAGGGAAAACTATGAGGGAATTTTCTAGCATGAAACATATCTTGAATGGAGTGGCAAATGTGAACACATACATTTTTTTCAAGATTCTTGAAACTGTACAGTTAAAAAGTTGTGTATCTTGGGGATAGAGGGGTGGCTGAGAAGTAAGGTGCTTGCCAGCAAAGTGGATGGACCCAGGTTCCATCTTCCAACATCCACAGAAAACCACATGCACAAGATGGCACATGCATTTGGAGTTCGTTGCTACGGCTAGAGGCCCTGGCATGCCCATTCTCTCTTTTAACCTCCCTTTCTCTCTCAAATAAGTAAATAAATAAAGAAAAATATTTCTTAAGGCCTGGAGAGATGGCTTAGTGATTAAGGTGCTTGCCTGCGAAGCCTACTCCAGGTCCCATGTAAGCCAGATGCATAAAGGTGAGGCAAGTACAAGGTCACACAGCATCTGGAGTTCGATTTCAGTGGCTGAGGTCCTGGCACACCAATTCTCTCTCTCTTTAAAAAATTAAAATTAAAAAAAATTCTTAAAATGTTGTATATCTTACTCTATGTAAATTACATTTAAACACTTTTTAAATACTTCTTCCATCATTGTTCCACAATATTATTCCACTATAATCACACACTCAACTTTTCCTGACCTGGGAAAGAGATTTGACTATAGATTAGATTTTTTCCTGTGTGGCCTGGAGCAACCTCCTTAACCCCTCTGGGCTCATCCATTCAACAAGCATTAAATATCTACTCTATGAAAGCTTTATGGGACATAAAGAAGAAACAGAACCCTGCCAGCTCTCCCCAAGGGCCTATAGCCTAGCATGAGCAACACACACATAAATGAATAAGGGTGCTGGGATGGATTAGTGATGTCTGCCATGGGCATGGAACACTAATGGTGTAAAGAAGTTTAAATGGAATAGCTGTTTCCTGGGTCCTGCTAAATGTATGTCAAGGGCTCCCCACATTGTTCAATGTAATGTAATACAAAAGACACTTTTAATTACTTTCTGTGTCCTGGACATATTTAAGCATTCTTTAATTTCTTTGACAGTACCATCTGGCCATTATTAACATCAGCCCTGGCTCAATTGTCAAATGTTTGTTGAAGGATTTCACTAAGAACTGCCAAGGTAAATGAAGCAAGCCCACGGGTCATTTTTCACCCTTGAGAAATTCAACACAGACTAATGGCAACATAAGACATGGTGGTTTATAAAAAGTCCTCCACAGACTCATGTGTTGTGCCTTTCAGGAAGGTTGTGGAATCTTCAGGAGGTGGAGCCTTGCTGGGGGAAGTGTGTCACTGGGGGTGGACCTTGAGCCCCGCCCCACTTGAGGCTCTCTCTCCTCTCCCTACTTCCTCTCTGCTGATGTGACAATGTGATGCTGGCTTCCTGTTTCTGCCATGCTGTCCCAGCCATGATGGACTCTACCCTGTGGAACTGGAAGCTGAATTAAACCCTTTTCCTTCTATAAAGTGTGTCTGGTCAGGTATTTTTGTCAAGGAGACAGTAACTGATCATCAAGACAATCACGAATGTCCATTTGGTTGGGAACTGTGAACGCACGTATGAACTTTGCACTTCTGAGTCAGTAAAGGTGAGGCTGTGGATTCACCACGTGTCCTGCCATAGACAAGCTCAGCTTCCCTACATTCACTGACCCTCACCACTGACCTGGGCCCCCTTGTAACTGCCCATTTGACAGGTAGGAAAATGAAAGATTGGGATGGTTAAGGCTTGCTGAATGACTCAAGACTAGATTATACACTTGAACCTCAATCTCTACAATCTCTTCCATCCTTTAATAAGATAGTCATTCACTGAGGGAAAAAACAAGGTGCTAAAACTTTCCTCCTGAATCATCCCCCAACCCCCCAAAAAACTAAAGATCATTCTCATTGAGCCAGTTTGATCAAAGCATTCCCTATGAATGATCTGGGACAAATTAGTTCTCTCTTGGAACCCTAGTTGGGAAATGTGAAGACTCAATTTGATGACAAAATCTTTATAGCTTAAAACAAAATTATGGGATATGCATTTCAAATTCAAGATGGTGGAACCCTAAGAAATTCACATAGCCAGTACCTGTGGCAGCATATATACTCATTGCTGGCTGCCAGGTGGGGAAATGATTCCCTCTCCAGCTCATGACAAGTAGAAAGTGGAGGAATCATGTATTCAAGATGCCATGCCATTCTCTTGCCTTCACTATGCTAACACATTTTAAAAGCAGGATTTTGTGTCTGGACACTGAGAACCTAGAGTTGGGTTATGTTTCTATGTCAAAATGTAAAGTTCACGTTCAGGAGGTTTTTGTTATAATCCAATAGGCTCTTAATGGGCCCTTAAGTCTCAAACCACATTTTAACCTCTGAATCCTCAGGCAGAGCTTGGTCATATCATTTTTCAATAGAGACATTTCATGCTTTATTGATCTTATGCAAGAATCAGAAAAGACACTTATGGAAAAAAGGAGTTTGGCTCAACTTATAAACTAAATGGGTCCTGAGCCGGGAGCTTTAAAGGAGTCTTGTGTGCTAAACAAAGCACTGAGTGAACTGCATATAAACATGGGGTCCATATAAACAGTGGTGATTGTCTGCTTTGTAGAAGGTTACAATAGCTGCGCTTCATTGAGGACGAGAGGATTTATCCATCCTAGAACAGCTCAGCTCCAAGCAGTGAGGGTTGAGCAGATAGACGGTTTCTGTCTTCTGCGTTTTAAATTTTAAAAAAAGGAGGACAGGAAGGAGAAAGGACAAAGCAGAGGAGAAGGTGGGAAAAAAATACGAAAGCGTCTAAGAAACTCCGAGAACTTCATTCACAGGTAGAGATGAGTCACTTAAAGGGCCTCTGTCTACCTGGTTTGCTTGCTCCCAGGGTATCTTCCTTCTTTGGACCTTACAAAAAAGCTGAGCTACTCTATAGAACAAAGGAAGGGAGGAGAGAGGCTGAGCAAACTCGGCCTTCAGGAGGACTTTACAAGCTGCACCCTTGAAACATTCTCATTTGCAGATGGAGGCCACTGAAAACCAAGAAGCGTGAAGACATTTATTTCAGTCACTTGGCTTAGAAAGGAACACTCCAGGGACAAAGTAAAGCTCAGGGGCTGGAGAGATGGCTCAGTGGTTAAAGACTTGCTTGCAAAGCCTGACTGCCCAGGTTCCATTTCCCAGCACCCACGAAAAGCCAGATACACAGAGTGGTGCATGTGTCTGGAGCTCATTTGCGGTGGCAGGAGGCCCTGGCATGCCCATACACACACATACTCTCTCTCTCTCTCTTAAAAAAAATAAATAAATAAAAATTTTTAAAGTGAAGCTCTACCTCTCCCAGGTTATGACTTGTTCCAGAACTTTCCAAGACAGCCCTGTAATAATGTGCCCCACAGACATCGTCAAACATCACAAGAACCTGAGGTCACTGTTAAACAATCAAAGTACAATATGGATGAGACTCCAATGCTCACAAGAAGAGGTCATGAATTGAGAAATTAGAATCAGAACCAAGTGATTCACTCGTGTTCATAACTAGTACCTATCAGCTGGTGCTGACCCAGATCAAAACTGCAGCAAAATGATATTTAATCAAAGTAATAAAATACTTTTGAGCCATTCTCCACATGTATCGTGGAGAGAAAAGTAGATAGGAAGAGGGGAGGGAAAAGGAAGGTGTATTTACAAGGCCCTATGACTATTTGGTAGCCTAAATTTAAATATAGGACAACCTGTGATAAATATTGCATCAGATCTTCCTTGTGTCCCTACAGGCACAGATGGACCACTATGACAAGGCCAGAACCTCTTCCAGCAAAAGACACAGGGAAGAACCTTCAAAATGTCCAGAAATGTTTTTAAAGGCTAAGATTATACAAATGTAAACAGTTAGGTAAAATCTCGTCAGATGAAGTGTGGAAAAAAACCAATTTCGCCCACGTCCTGCTTGTGCCAGAATGCACATACCATAATGCATTCACTGACTGAGCAGGCACACTCAAGCGCTGGCACATTCTATACCTGCCTAGGAAAGTGCTGCCATGACAGGATCAGCGTCTTCCCCCATCACCCCTAGGATGGCACTTTGTCCTGTGTCATGTTACATGACACATCACCTTCTCAGACAGGTTTTTCTTGACATGGAGTCCCCTGTCCCCTCCACGAGTGTTCTTTCTCATCACCATTTTATGTGTGTCTCCCATTAGATCGTAGCTCCATGAGGGCATGCCTCATTTATGGCTCCATTTGCAGTGTCCTGCAGAACCCAGAGTAAGGCCCTCCTGGGCTTGGGACATGGCAGGTTTGAAGATTCAGAGGTGGGAGGCTGTGGGGACTTCTAGGGGTTGCAACAGGGGAGGGAGAGAGGGAGGGAGGGAAGCCTGCAGTGTGAGATGAGACTGAAGCCCTGTGGGCCTGGCTGGGGGGTTTGGATTTTATTCCAAGCACAATGCAAGGCCATTGAAGGGTTTAGCAACAGTCAATAGAAAGGAGTATAAAAGGCTTATTGGAGGCTGGGCACAGCCCCATAAGCCCCGCATTCAGGACCTCACTAAGCACTCACTGTATTGTCTCCCGGACTCTTTTCACAACAGCCTCTGAGCCCCTGATTTTCCCAGTTCTTTCTCTCTATGGCTCTCTTATAGCTCCAAAATGAACACGAACAAGGGAGAAAGAAGAAAAGCCCCCAGTCCCCAGGGGCCCACTGGTCCGCTGCAGACACAGGGGACACAGCAAAGCGCCACTGTGCTAGAAGCTCAAGTCTGAGAGCAGCCCCAGTGGGCAGAGGTAGAGGAAGAGAGCCGAAGACCAACAGCCTTCCTCCACAAGCCTCAGCCTCCCGGAGCCCTTGAAGGGCTGGGGAAGACGAAAAGGTCACAGCCACGGCTGGGACCTGCAGGCGGTCAGACCTCAGCGTGTCAGTTGGTTTGAGCCTTTGGGGCTAGAAGGCTCCAGAGAAAGCCAGAGTTAAGGGTTAAGCCCCAACTCTGGCTATGGGCCCAAGGCCATGCCACTGGTCTCAGTTCCTCCGCTCCCAACACACACACACTACAAGGCACACTTTAATTCATTCTCCATTCTCTCCACCCTGATGTCTGCCCAGTGCACTGGTGCCCTGGTCCTCTAGCTTGCACTTGGGTTTGGCTAACATGAGGCCTGGTAGGAGGTTGTAGGGTTGGCAGGGATGGAGATCCTGGGCCCTACTCATTGGCTCCTTTACCTTCAATCGGTGGACTGGTAACTGAAGGACTCTGTTCCAGTCAGGCAGCCCCGCCCACTCGGTGTCTTCCCATCACCCTTGCAAACTAACGGTAGTGCTGCCTTCCTGCACTGGGATTTTTTTCACCTCTCTGGCACACACTGCCATTCGCCTGTCCTCATTAACCCCTTCAAATGGCCTAAGTCGTGGTTGATCCCCAGGGGGAGGATCTGTTTAGGGATGTGGTCAGATTGTGGGTCAGATGTGGGTAAAGTGATACACAAGAAAGCCATACTGGTGGGCTTTGGTCATAAGCCAGAGTACTCAAGTTCAACTCCCAGACCCTATATAAAACACTTGACGCCACGTATGATTTTCACTAGAATTAAGAGCAATGTCTGAGTTCAGTGTGTAGAAAATACCTTATAAGTAATCACTATTAAAATATGAACTCGGGCTGGAGAGATGGCTTAGCACTTAGGCATTTGCCTGCAAAGCGAAGGGACTCAGGTTCTATTCCCCAGGACCCATGTTAGCCAGCTGCACAGGGTGGCGTATGTGTCTGGAGTTTATTTGTAGTGTCTAGAGGCCCTGGCGTGCCCATATTCATCCTCTCTCTCTCTCTCTCTCTCTCTCAAATAAATAAATAAAAATAAAAATTTTAAATATATATATTACAAAGTCATTACAACAGAATCTTATGTTTTCATGAAACCTTCCTATGGATTATGTGTTTGAACTATTAGCCCAGACTCAAAGATTAAACAGGAATGAATTACCCCACTGGACACCTGAGGAAACTGAGGCAAAGAGAAACATGACTTACCTACGTGCTTGCAGTAGAGCTAGTGTGGAACTCGAGTCACCTGAAGCAAGAGACTCACTTTCTGCGAGACCGTTTGATCCAGTCAGTGGGATCCAGGTGGAGCAAACCCAGCTTGCAGTGACGAAGAAAGAGGCTGAGGAAGGGGAGGAGGTAGGATAGACAAGTTCCTCCCAGTCCAGTAGAGGGAGCCACGTCCCCCGGGACTGCAGGGCAGGCAAGGTGTTCCCAGTGGAAGGGTTTCAAGGGAAAAGGTTGTAGGAAGAGCTGCTGGCTGTTGAACTGAAGCCCCACGGAGGGACTTCCAGGCCGGATTTCACCCAATAAGAGTCAGCAAACCTGGAGATCTGGGGACGCAAGTCCTGGGTAGAAGTCTAGAGTGAATAAATATTTACGTCTTGGCCTCTCTGCCCTCCACTGCCCATCCCACTTAATGCAGCAGCTCCTCATTACTGCTTGTCCTAGTTAATCTTGATTGTCAACCTTCCAACAAGTAGCCCAGAGGCAAGGCAGTCCTAGGCCAAAGCAATGTTGCCTGCCTGCCTCTGCTTCTTGATGGTGCGTCTATTTCTGCTGCTGCTGCTATGATTTTTGTTGTAATTTTGCTGCTGCTGGCACCGTTTATTAACATCAGATTCCACTTCCTTAGCCTTCCAATGAGGAATGAAGACCAGCGACTCTCCAGGGAACTTCCAGACTGTCAGCACTAGATTGGGAATGGCGTTCATTTCACCTGTTCCTCTAGAGAAGCCGGCCTGGTGCAGCACTCATAGAGAAAGAAGGTCGGGTGACTGGATCGTTCACAGGAATTTAGGAGGCAAAGATCCTCTTTGGGATGGTGATACAATCAGGGGAAATTTAACCCTGTCCACATTCACAGTGTTTCATTTTTTAAAAATATACTTTTTATTTATTTGTAAGCAGAGAGAAAAAAAGAGACAGAATGGACGGTCACCAGAGCCTCTAGCAGCTGCAGATGAACTCTAGACACATATGCCTCTTTGTGCATCTGGCTTTACGTGGGTACTGGGGAATCAAACCTGGGTTGTTAAGTTTTGCAGGCAAGCACCTTAACCACTGAGCCATCTCTCTAGCCCCCAGTGTTTCATTTTCTCCCTCCCACCCTCCAATGTAGCTAGAGCATTGAAGTTTATTCTGAGATCATTACAGACTCATAGAAATATGCAAGACCAGCACTTAGAGAACCCTGAGACACTTTGCTCAGCTCCGCCTGTGGTAATCTCTCTTCCAACCACAGAACTGAACCTGAGCCGGCAGAAAATTGACGATGTAAAATAGATAACTAGACTAAGACACTGCTCAGTTCCCATCGGTTTTTACACGCACGCGCAGTTCTAAGCCCTCTGATCTCTCATACGGGTTCACATAATTACCACGAAATAACATGCGGAATGTGTCACCACAAGGAAACTCCCTTGTGCTACTTGTTATGAGTTATCTCCTACCCATGTTCCTATTCTCCCACTAATCACTAATCCTTCCTTTATCTGCATGGTTTTGTCATCCTTTATGTTTCATAAATGTAGTCATCTGGGATGAAACCTTTTGTGGTTGGTCTTTTACAGTAAGCATGCTGCCCTTATCCACATGGTTGCATACTATGGTGTGAATTATGTCACTCCCAAAATTCATATAAGGAACTCTTAATCCTCCGTACCCCAGAATGTGAACTTACTTGGAAATGGGGGTCACAGTAGATGTAATCAATTACAATGATGCATTCTGGAATGGAATGGGCCCCTAATCCATCATAGCTGATGTCCTTATAAAAGGGAAATTTGGAACACCATGTATAGATAGAAGGCGTGCTGTCACTAGCCAAGGAACTACCAGAATGTAGGGGAGAGGTCTAGAATAGGCCCTTCTATCATACAATCAGAAGATCATGCCAGGTGTTGCAGTCAGGTTCACATTGCTGGTAGAAATCACCCAACCAAGAGCTGCTTATAGGAAAAAAAGAGATTTGTTTTGGCTTATAGGCTCGAGGGAGAAGCTCCATGATGGCAGGGAAAAGGATGGCATGAGCAGAGGGTGGACATCACCCCCTGACCAACATCTGGTAGACAACAGGAACAAGAGGGTGTGCCAAACACTGGCATAGGAAAACTGTCTATAATACCCATAAGCCCGCCCCCAACAATACACTGCCTCCTGGAGGTGTTAATTCTCAAATATCCATCAGCTGGGAACCTAACATTTACAACACTTAAGTTTATAGGGGACACCTGAATCAAACCACCACATCCCCCCCAGCACCCATAAACTCATAACATCCCTGTTGTAAAATGCAATTCATTCAGTCCAATTTTAAAAGTCCCCATAGTTTTTAATCAATCCTAATGATGTTCAAACATCCCCATAATCCAAGGTCTTTTAACTGAGCCATAATACCAAAAAATCCCCCCAAAACCCATAATAGCTCAGAATAAACATTCACACTGCAAAAGATGGCATTGGGCATAGCAAAGAAATATTCAACCGATACAAGATTTAAAACAACCAGGGAAAACATCAAACTCTGTAGCTCCAAGTCTAACAACTCTAGTCAGTGACAAGTCTCCAAGATTGATAATTCTAACCAGCAACAAGTCTCTGGAGTTCCAATTCCGCCCCTCCAGCTAGGCTACTCATAGTTCTAGAAAACTTCATCCAGGACAGCAGCTCTCCTTGTTAGCCATCTCGTGGTCCCAGCATCTCCACTGGGTCTCCACTGCAACCCATGGTTCATCCTCAATACCTCATAGGGGTCTCCATGCAGGCATCCAGCAAACCTGCTTCACATTGCCCATGGCCATTTCCAAAATACAAGACCACATTACAAACTCAATGACCCTCTCTTTCCTGCATTTCTTTTATTCCACAATACCAGGTAGGGTGCCAATGTGTTAATCCAGTGGGGAATAAAGCAGACTTTGAAGAACAGGACACTCCTTGAGCACTCAGGCCCCTTCAAAAGAGTCTACATTCTTCCTGTTGCCCCATTACAAGTCAGCTGGTCCAGTCTCAAAGGTTGTAATCATTCATATAATTGCAGCTGAATGGGCAGCAGTTCACCCAAAGTTTTTTTTTTTTTTCTGTGCCATATCCCTCTCCTTACACCAGTTCATTTCTATGCAAAGCAACCCTGCACAAGTTCTCAGGACATGGGAATAACAGCAAGCTTCTCACACAAACTGTCAGCTCAGTCCAAGCAAAGCTCTTTCTCACCCTCACAAGCCAAACCTCACAGTCCATAGTTCTTACTGCATTCAGGTCTTTCAACTCTGACCAGAATAGTCCATCAAGCTGTACTTACAACACTGCAAAGCATCTGTTAGGCCAAGGTTTCAAATCTTTCCACATTCCTCTTGAAAATCAGCTCTAAAAGGCCAAAGCCACATAGTCAGGTGTCTAGCAGCAACCCCACTCTTGGTACCACTTTACTGTTGCAGTCAGGTTCACATTGCTGGTAGAAATCACCCAACCAAGAGTAGCTTATGGGAAAAAAAGAGGTTTATTTTGGCTTACAGGCTTGAAGGGGAAGCTCCATGATGGCAGGAAAAATGATGGCATGAGCAGAGGGTGGACATCATCCCCAGCCAGCATCAGGTAGACAACAGGAACAGGAGAGTGTGTCAAACACTGGCAAGGGAAAACTGGATCTAATACCCATAAGCCCGCCCCCAACAATACACTGCCTCTTGGAGGTGTTAATACCCAAATCTCCATCAGCTGGGAACCCAGCATTTGGAATACCTAAGTTTATGGGGGACATCTGAATCAAACCACTACACCAGGCTTTTTTTTAATCACCTTGACCTACACACCTTCACCCTGAGCTCTAGTCCCTCATGAGACACACTTGTTTTTCCAACCTTTGTTTGTGGTACTTTGCCATATTAACCCTAGCCAACTAATACATTACATGTCTCAAAAATATGTACTTTTTATTGCTGAGTGGTGTTCCACCATACAAATAAAAGACTTTAACTCTTCAGCCACTGAAGGACCTTGGGTAGTTTCCAATTAGGCTGTCACAAATAGAGCTAATATGAATATTCATGTGCTGAAATCTTGTCAGATTATTTCTGAAAATATTATTTTAGTTCTATGAGAAAAAAATATGTCCAAGAGTGCATCCACTGAGAATTAAAGCAAACATACATCTAATTGATAAGAATGACAAATATTATTTTATTTGCAAGACAGAGAAAAAAAGAGGGGGGAGGGAGGGAGAGAGAGAATGAGCACATCAGGGCCTCCTATTGCAATAAACAAACATTTCAGACACATGTACCATGTTGTGCATTTGGTTTTATGTGGCTGCTTGGGAATTGAACCCAGGCCTGCAGGCTTTGCAAGTGTCTTTAGCCACCGAGCCATGTCCCCAGCCCCTGTTCTGTTTTTGAAGCAGAGTCTCACTTTATATATAGCCCAGGTTATGAAGTCCAGGCTGGACTGGAACTGTGTAGCCTAGGTAAGATGTGCCACACAAGCCACCATCACACTACTGCAGTGACTAAGCGGGTGAGGGCGGTAAGACACACACAGCCTCGAATACAGACAAGACCCAAGGTACAAACACAAGCCTTTGCAGTGTGCAAAATATTCTCACTCTGTCCTTAATGCCTTCTCGCCCGGTACGTTACTGTGAGAAACCTGAGTGAGCAGCTTAGAAGAGTGAGGCAAACGCAAATTGTGGACAACAGAAAGTGAACAGCCTGACTCGGAATCACTTTCTGACAACTTGAGCACCTGGAAACACAGTGTGACAGTTGGATTAATCACGAAAACGAGAAGCGCTTGATTGGATTATCTGGATCATCTGTCTGGTTGAACCCATTCACTCAGGGGTGGCCTATGCCTGGCTCCCAACGGCTGATTCCAGGAAAACACATACACACTCATGGCCCGCCCGTTCTCACTGGTAGCTTCTTACATTTTCCCTTCCTTACCTACTCAAGGAGCTCAGGCTGAGCCCTGACTCAGGCCTCACAGGTTTAAGTGTTAAGCTCCCTTTTCCTCGGGAGACGTTATCCCCTTCCCCCAGACAGGGCACCAAAACAGACCAAAGAAATGACTCCAAGCAAGTCGGCTTAGTGAACCAGCTTATAGGAGCATGGATGACAAATCATCAAAGACTGTCCCATCACAAAAAGCCTGTTGCAAGGCTGGAGAGAGGGCTTAGCAGTTAAGACGCCTGCCTCCTAAGCCTAAGAACCCGGTTCCAATCTCCAGGTCCCACATTTAGCCAGATGCAAAGTGAAGCAAGGGCACAATGCTGCACTTGACCACAAGGGGGCGCACACATCTGGATTTCGTTCACAGCAGCTGAGAGGCTGCTGGTGCGCCCATCTCTGGCTCCCTCTCCCTCTCTGTCTGTCTCTCTCTCCAAAAATAAATAAAATAATTTTAAAAAATTTTTAAAAAGCCTGTCACAGTATAGGTGACAATTTAAGAAAGCTGCACCCCTGGAGAGAAAGTGTGGGGAGAGAAAGAAACTTTCCTTGAAGGCTATGACCTAGAAGTATGAAAACATTTCTACTCACATCTTATTGGCCAGAGCGCAGTCACATGACTACACCAGCCGCAGGGACATTTGTTCTTATTCCTTATATTACCTTCTAGAGGGACCTTGTGGACCTTGTAAGTTTCAGGAGCTTCCTGAGACCTGCGAGGTGTTTATACCCTGAGCCTTAAGGAGCTTTGGTATTTTAACAATGTTCTAATTCTGAGGAAATTGCCCAACAGCAGTAACTCCTTGTACTACTTCCCTGTTTCTTCTCCACTGAGCTTTTGAGGCCCAAATGAGGCCTGGCTCAGCACTTTCAAATGAAGTAAGCTCTTTGAAATGAAGTAAGTGGGCCTCACCTGCCTTGCCCCGAGAAGAACAATCTTTATTGACCCAGGACATTTCCAGAAATGTTTTTACCCCTGAATTTGACTCTTGTAATGTTTCGCTTGGGCACAGGATGACTTGTGGCTTTCAGCACTGACATTCGCTGCCTTTCTGCCATCTATGCAGAAGATGAGCCCCGAACTAAGACAGTCCTCCTGCAACATAAGTCAGTGATGACAGATGTACAATGTCACAAACTGGAAGTGGAATAGAAAAAAAAACGCTGCTAGCTACACCAGGATCGAGTTTCCGTCTTCATCCAGCTTTTGCTGGATAGGAAAGCCAGATTTTCCTGTGGCTGATAGAGTCAAGTGACTGTGCTCTGGCCAATGAGATGTGAGTAGAAATGATTCATATAACTTCCAGACTATAGCCTTCAAGGAAGTGTTCTCCCCTCCCCCTTTCTCTTATACACCCATCTCTCTTCATTCTCTCTCTCTCTCTCTCTCATTCTCTTTCTTTTCCCCTTGCTTCGGGGCAAGTAGACAAGGTGATGTGGTTAGACAACCATTTGAGAGCACACATGGAAGCACAGTGCTTCATGGGTGGAGCAACAAGAGATGAGAGCTTGGGTCTTGGTCCTCTTTGAAACCACCTCTTCATTCAACTGCTTGCTCTTGAGTAAGCCCAGGAAAATGAAGTGAAATTAATTTAGAGCTTTCTTGTTTAAATCAGTGTCTGAGCATATTGGCTTTGTTTTATTCTATGAGAGAAAGAGAGAGGGAGTGTGTGTGTGTGTGTGTGTGTGTGTGTGTGTGTGTGTGTGTAATGATGTGTAAGAATGAAAGAATGGAGAAGCAGGCAAAGGTATCTCCTTGAAAAGCGAGGCTAAGGCACATGGGTTGTCTAGGATCCAAGCATGTAGCAGCCACATTTGTTGACTGAAAGCTTCCTCCTGGCAGGCAATGTCCACCACTTGAGTGCAACATCCTCTTTCTTACTTCCTGACCTTGGAAGATATTTCCTTTTAGCTAGGAATCCACTTAACTGAAAGGAAGAAGGTGTTGTGGTTTGATTCAGGTGTCCCTCATCAACTTAGGTGGGCTGAACGCCATGGCCCCAGCTGATGGCAATTTGGGAATTCAACCCTCCTGGAGGCAGTGTATTGTTGGGGGCGGGCTTATGTGTATTCTAGCCAGCTTCCCCTTGCCAGTGTTTGGCACAGTCTCCTGTTGTTATTGTCCATCTGATGTTGGCCAGAAGGTGATGTCGACCCTCTCCTCATGCCATTGTTTTCCCCTACCATTGTGGAGCTTCCCCTCGAGTCTATAAGCCATAATAAATCTCCCCACCCCCCGACACACACACAAGCTGTTCCCGGTTGGGTGATTTCTGCCAGCATTGTGAACTTGACTGCAACAGAAGGGCATATTTGGACTCGTAGCTCAGGCGATATAGTGCATCATGGCAGGGAAGGAATGGCAGAAGGAGCAGCTCCTGTGTGGTTTGTGGTGGTGGGAAGCTGCTTGTTCACATGTGTGCAGTGAGTTCACAGAAAAATGAGAAATCTAGCTCTCAACAAGCATTCTTCTTTTTCCTTCTATTCCATCCTGGACCACAGCTCAAGGAATGGTGCCACTCATATTCCCATGAATTTTCACCTTCAGTTAACACTCTCTGGAAACGCCCTCACTAATACAGCCCACAGGTGTGTCTCACCAATGCCTTAGGTGTTTGTGTCTTAATCCAATCAAACAGACGATCAAAATTAACCATCCCCAACATTTGGAGAAATCCCTTACCTCCTTCAGACTTTAAGTTGCTTATTGTAGCAGTTACTTTCTTTTTTATTATTATTTTTATTGACAACTTCTAAACTTACATACAAAAAAACACATGATATTTCCCTCCCCTCCCCCATTCCACTTTAGAACTCTAATCTCCATCATATCGCCTCCCTCTCTCCATTAGTCTCTCTTTTAATTTGATGTCATCATCTTTTTCTTCTGTTATGAGGGTCTTGTGAAGGTATTGCTAGGCACTGCAAGGTCATGGATATCGAGGCCAATTTCCGTCTGGGCAGGTGCATTGTAAGAAGTCATACCCTTCCTTTGGCTCTTCCATTCTATCCACCCCCTCTTCCGCAATGGTCACTGAGCCTTGGAGGGTGTGACAGAGGTGTTTCAGTGCTGGGCACTCCTCCATCACTTTTTCTCAGCACTAGGTTGCCTTTTGGGTCATCCCAGTGGTCATCGCCATCTGAAAAGAGAAGCTTCTCTAACCAGAAGTGAGAGTAGCGTTAATATGTGAATATGAACATTAAGTGTAGTGCCCCCGGGACAGCTTGGTGGGAATAATATATACATTTAGCCAGACAAGAGCAGGCTTTATACCCCTAAGGCTCATGACCTCCCCTGCCATAGACTTTTGCTTAGGTTTTTCAGTACCAGGTATGTATTCCCTCCCATAGAGAGGGCCTTCAGTCCAATTATGGAGCAGTTGGTTACCCCAAGAGCAGACATGCCACTATTGCACCCGTTCAGTCATTGGGCCTGTATGGTCAAACTTGAATATTCAGTGTCCACTGTTTTCACTGCTGATGACTTCTGTCTCCCATATGCTGCATGCAGTGCAGCTTTTTCCAGCTTTCAGTTGGCTGGTCTATAGGGAGAAGGTTTTCTGCTCAGCACCAGCTTGCTTTCTCAGTGACTTTGCCTCTTAGACAAGAGATGTCTTCAGCAATAGGGTCTTACTACCTGTTTCTCAAGGGAAACCAAGGGCTTTGGCAAAAGCCTTTAATGTTTTGGAGGCTACCAGGACCTCCTTGGCCAACAACTCACTGGAAGGTATCCCATCCCAGACACTGAAATTTTCTAGTAACAGTCTACAGCAGTTACTTTCTCATTGCTGGGACAAAACACTTAACCAGAAGCAGCTTATGGAAGGAAAGGATTTCTTTGGGCTTACAGTTTCGAGGGGAAGTTTCCGTCACAGTGGGGAAAGCACAGTGGGAACACACAGCTGATATCACTTCTCCACATCAGCAGGAAGTAGAAATCGTGACAGCAGGAAGTAGAAAGTGTAACACACCCCAAAGCCCACCCCAAGGAATACACTCCCTCCAACAAGGCTGTACCTGCCAAAGGCTCCACCAGCTGGGGATTAATATGAGGCTTAATCCCAAGCACGTGAGACTCCGGGGGACATGATGCATTCAAACCACCACACTTGTCCAGGGAAAGGTTTTCTGTGGATGATGTGGCCCTCCTGGAGGACTCTACTCAATACCTCCTCTTCAAGTCCACCTGCCTGCCTGTGCATCTGGCTGTCCCTCCAGCCTGAGAAATCCAGGAGTATACTAGACTGTGAGCCACCGTGTCTGATACTCCCCACAGGCTATGCTTAGAGTGTTCATGTTCCGCTGAATGAATCACCAGGCCAGAGACTGGCTTTGCCAGTCATCTGAAACCTGGGAGGCTTCAGTCCACAACAGGACCTCTTTGAAAACTCTGCCCCCTGACCAGACCCCTAGCTAGATGTTCAACTGGCTCCATCCTGGAGGAAAGCAGGGACCCCATCTTCCATCAAGGGTTGCTAACCACTCACTGTCCTTTCCAGCCACTTTCCTCTGGAAATGTCCCACCCTCATGGTACTGTTTGGTGTTTGTTTTCCCTCGTTTTCCTTCTCACTTTCTACTTGGGCTTTTTTTATGTTTCTCATTGTCATTCTGCTGTTTCAAGCTGAGCATCATCGCACACAGCTCCCCGCTGCCCCTCCACGCTGCTTGCACCCCACGCTGTCCCCCGCCTCTGAAGAGCACACAGCTAGCTACCCGCTCCTCCACTCCCAGCGCCCGCAGCGCTGAATGAAAGCTACGCTTTTATCACCGGGCCCCTTTGCCTCCAATTTTTTCATATCTTATTAAGGCTCAAACCAGTTGAAGCAATTTCTTCAAAAGCCACACAGATTACTCAAAAACAACAACAATAGGGAAGGAATAAAAGCAGCTAAACGACAAAAAATTATCTGGTATGCTCAACCCCTTAGTGTCTGGTTCTCTTTGACAACCATGCCCCGTGACAGGAGCTAAAGGAGAAGGCTTCAGGGAAAATTGCCCGTTGCCTATAGCACCCGATCACCCCAAGACCTGAGCTCTTTCCAGGAGCAACGTGACTCTCTGTTCCAGGTCACTGGCCACACAGGTGTGTGACCCACACCGAGCTCAGCATGCACAAGGGTACCAGGTTCTAATGCTCTACAGTCACGCTCTGGAATTCTGAGTGACTTCTGTGCACAGGTTCTGTCTATCATTTTATACCAGGCTCTGCAGATTATGTAGCAAGCCCTGTCCTTAGGTGTGAGCGCTGGAGATTCTCAGGCTGGAGACAGAGCTTCCCAAGTCTCATCTGGACCCAGCATCTGCAGCTTGAAGGGTTATGGGGCCAGCCCAGTGCAGAACACACACAAGCTGATCTGAGTCCATCCTGTAACTTCCACATACCTCTTGGCCTGTTTTCCCACTTGTGAAAGGAAGTTATACCCTACCCCATAGGGTCGTTAGGAAGTAGATCAAAGGCGCTTCTTTGTTATATAACAAAACACGTGGAAGACACCGAGGCTTGGAATATTTAAGGCTGGGAAGCAGTCATTAGGGAATTACGGATCATTTCGAATCGATGAAGGAAACAATGAACTCATCTTCAGAACAGTCACTCCCTGGATTTAAGGCATGGCTATGTCACTGAGGCCACTCCAGCCCCAATGGATACCAGTTAGCCAGAGTCTTATTGGAAACTCTTCAGATATTTGAAGGCAGAAATTCTTTTCCAGGTCCGGGGAGATGGCTCTGTGGGCACAGTGCTTGTCAGGCAAGGATGAGAACCTAAATTGTGAGCCTCAGCACCCACGTAAAATGCCAGGCATGGTGGCATGCACTTGTAACCCCAACACTGGGGAGGCAGAGCTGGGAAGATTCCCCTGAGCTTGCAAACTGGCTTGTCTAGACAAATGGTGAGGTTTCGGTTCAGTGAGAGACCCTGTCTCTCAAAACTAAAGTGGAGGAGCAATGGAGGAAAACACTTGAGGTCAACCTCTCGTCTCCACACACATGCATGTTCCCCCCACATATATGCACCCACACACATTAAACATACATACCACATACATGTACACATACAAAAAAAGGAGTTTTAGTTTAAGCTTTTTTAAGAGTTATTTTCTGTAGGGCTGAGGAAATGGCTTAAGGCATCTGCCGCAGAAGCCTAAGGACTCTGGTTTGATTCCCCAGGACCCATGTAGACTAGATGCACATGGTGGCACATGCGTCTGGAGTTCGTTTGCAGTGGCTAGAGGCCCTGGCACACTCATTTTATCTCTCTCTCTCTCCCTTTTTCTGTCTCTAATAAGTAAATAAATAAAAATAAAAACTTAGGGGCTGGAGAGATGGCTTAGCAGCTAAGGCGCCTGCCTGCTAAGCCTAAGAATGCTGGTTCCAATGTCCAGCGGTTCCAATCTCCAGGTCCCACGTTTAGCCAGTTGCAAAGTGACACAAGGGCGCAATGCCGCACTTGACCACAAGGGGGCGCACGCATCTGGATTTCGTTCACAGCAGCTGAGAGACTGCTGGCGCTCCCATTTCTGTCTTCCTCTCTGTCTATCTCTCTCTGTCTCTCTCTCCAAAAATAAATAAAAAATAATTTAAAAATTAAAAAATAAATAAATAAAATAAAAACTTTAAAAAAAAGGAATTGCAGAGAAAGCAGTAGATGCTGGGGATCTGTGAACATATATACATTTCCCAGGGTTCCTAGAAAGACCCTAAGAAGAACTTCCCTGAACAGGGGACTTCCTTTCCTGGACGTGATCCAAAAGCACCGGCAACTAGACCAGAACCAAACAGGTGGCACTGTTCCAAAACAAAAGCTTCTGAACCGCAAACAGAAATGATCAACAGGATTAGAAGCAGACGATAGAGAGGGACAGAGTATTCCCAACAATTTGTTTGATAAGGAGTTCGTCTGTAAGATACTTTTCTTAAAAAAAGAAACCCCTTTTAATCCAGCACTTAAAAATGAATAAGGCAATTACAAATGGGCCAAGGATTTGAAGAGACATTTCCCCAGAGAAGACCAGCAGATATATGAAAAGATGTTCAATGCCATTTGTTGTCAGAGAAATGAAAATTAAAATCAGATACCACTTCACACCTGTCAGGATGGCTATTATCACAAAAACAAAAGTTGGTGCTGGAGATATGGCTTAGTGTGGAAGGTGCTTGCCTGCAAAGCCCAAGGACCCAGGTTCAACTCCCCAGCACCCATGTAAAGCCAGATGCACTAGGTGGCACATGTGTCTGGAGTTCATTTGCAGTGGCTAGCGGCCCTGACATGTCCAATCTCTCTCTCTCTCTCTCTCTCTCTCTCTCTCTCTCTTCTCTTTCTCCCTCTCAACTAACTAAATAAAATATTTTCTAAAAATAAGCCAGTCACAGAAATACAAATGCTGTATGACTCTCTTATATGAAGTATCTAAACAGTCAAATACCTAGACTCGAAGACAGGGATGGCGGTTGTCAGGTGAGGAAGAAATGAAGAATGGCTGGTTAACACGCATGAAGTTTCACCAAACAAGAAGAACATACTGTAGACACTAGAGATCTACTGTGTGTCCACAGGGGGTATATCTCACATATATTCTAATCACAATAAAAGGTTTAGATTATTAGGTGGACACCAGTAGCCAAACAGTTGTGCAGATGGGAGTGGGCTATGGGGAGGTCAACTGAATTCCATACGTAAAATTATCGAATCTGACACCTAATGATCAATAAGTTTTATCCTGTTCTGTCCACAACAGTGGAGAAGGCATTCAATGGCATCATGGGGCCCATTCCTCCCAATTACAAACTGGTTGGGTTAGCTAAGACAACCAAATTCTCTCTCTCTCCTTAGACTGACATTCAGCTGATTGGGTCACCAGTGGTGTCAGTGTACTATGATCAGTGAAAGAGTGTCAAGTCTGGAAATCACTGCCAAGGTCAACCAAAGCCATGGGCAAAAAGATAAAATGGTCCTGGCTGGGAAAATCAGTCTGTGAGGAGAACGGTGGAGGAAGAGTCGGGACAGCATGCAGAAACAACCATCTACGGGGTATCAGAGAGAGATGGCAGCTTCCCACTCAGTGAGGCCAGGCTACACTTCCCACCACTGGGTTTCAGGAGGTACCCCTGAACGCTTACAAGAAAGTCCCTATGTTCTCCTGGAAATCAGTTCAACAAGCTTCCCCACAAATTGGTACAAAGTCACCAGAGAATGCTGAGACCTGGAACATGCCAAGTGGACTTCCTGTGCCCCCACAACACCTGTGTTGTCCCTCCGTGGAAGGCAGCCTCCTTTGGGATTTGGGGGGTCTGGCTGTGAATTTGGAAATAAAAAGAATTTTTCTATAACCTCACCAGGGTTATGGATGTGACACAGGGCCCCGCAAAAAAACTCAAGTTTCTATCTGAAAAATCTTGAAGTATGGATGGTCACATGACACCTTGAAAGCCAACCAGCAGACACCTGGCCAAGGCCGTGGTCTCGGAGCCAGCTCAGAGACCAAGCAGCCTTTGTCTGAGGCCTGGCAGAGCTCCGGACATCAGAGGGTTCCCAGAATACAGTGAGACCTGAGCCTAGGGTGGCCAAGTTCCATGTATTATTTCCCTGTTAGGAAATAAATAGCTTGGCAGGAGAACTCACGGGGGAACTCCTACCTTCAGTGAAAAAGCTGGAATCCACTGGTCCTGGGAATGGACATGAAAATCACCCTTTTCACTGCATCACTGCATGGCTGCCATTGATCTGCCCTCTCGATGGGAGGTAAAATCCTCCTCCGTCGTGCTGAGCCCTCCACCATACATCCTCTCCAGTCTGTAAAATGATCATGTAAAGTAGCTGCTACCTCTTCACCTTGCAGAAAAGGAAACTGAGGCACAGAGGGGGTTATTAAATATTTAACCAGAAGTCACTTGGCTGGCTTCACAAGAAGTTCTCTACAACAGATGTCCTGAAGCACCAATGGCTAAGGACATCTTCTGCCCTCAAAACCAGAAGTCTGTGGTTGAATGGAGCCCTTCTCAGGGGTCTGTCAGCCTCTCTGTGGCAGGGCCTGGCTGGGGCTGTAGGATAAGCACCTGCTACAGCCCTAACTAACGTGCTCAACTTTCCCACACAGCCTGGGCTGCTATCAAAGCTCCAGTTTTTTTAAGTTTTATTTTTTATTTTTAGAGAGAGACACAGAGAGAGACAGACAGAGAGAGAGGGAGAGGGAGACAGATAGAGAATGGGTGTGCCAGCAGCCTTTCAGCTGCTGTGAACAAAATCCAGATGTGTGCCCCCTTCTGGGCAAGTGAAGCATTGCGCCCTTTTGTCACTTTGCATCTGGCTAAACATGGGACCTGGAGATTGGAACCAGTGTTCTTAGGCTTAGAAGGCAGGCGCCTCAACCGCTAAGCCATCTCTCCAGCCCTCCAGTTTTTGTTTGCATGGATATCTGTGTATGCATGTTTGTGTATCTGTGTATGCACATATATGTATCCATGTATGTGTGTCCATAAATGTGGAGGCTAGAGGTCAATGTCAGATGTCTTCTTCAATTGCTCTCTAGCTTATTTTTTTGTTTTTTTATAAAAAACTTTATATATATATATATATATATATATATATATATATATATATATATGGCAGATTATAGTCTTATTTCCTCACCCCTGATCCTGTTTTCCTAGCGCCCTCCTCAGTGAGATTGTGGGATTCACTGTGAGGTCAGGAAAGCCTCACTCCATCAGTGGTTTGGTGGTAGGGGGGCCATGCTTCCATGGCTCACTCTATAGCTCTTATATTCTTTCCAACTCCTCTTCCACAATGTTCCCTGAGCCACAGCAGGCCTGTCAGCAGTCTGAGTTAGTGCTGAGTTCTCTGTAGCTTCTGGATGTCTGCTTTGATGGGTTTTGATTGACCACCTTGTCTTCCACCATCACCCCGGAGCTGGTTGTCCGGCTAGTGGTGAGAGGGTGTTCAGGGCCCGCCACTTCCACTGCACGCGCTCCTGGGTCCTGAAAGGTACAGTAGAGGTGGCCGGTCTCATGGTGGGCAGTCGGCTATCTTCTTGTCTCATCGGTGGATCTTGGCTCTCCTCTGTCTTCTCTGATCTCTGTAAAATGAAGCAGATTGTCCAACCAAGAGTGAGAGCAGCTTGGGTTAAAGGGGTGTGCAAAGTTCCTCGAGGGATTGCTTGACTTAGTTTCCAGTACCAAGTGTGAATTCTCTCCCACCGAGCAGGCCTCACTTCCAATCAGACAACAATTGGTTACCTGCAAAGGCTGTGTGCCACTGTTACATAAATGTGTACTTCTTGTTTGGCTGGTTGATTTCATAGTTCACAGGATTGTCTGCTTATTCATGCTATTGGTGACCATTTTCTTCCAGCAGCTCCCATAGTGCTTTCCAGCTTTCCAATGTCCTGTGACCACAGTCTGTTGTATCTTCAGCAATAGGGTCTTACCTTTTAGCTCTGGAAGGTAATCAAGTGGTTTTGCAATGGCCTGCATTGTTTTGAGGACCTCATGGGTTTCCCTGGCTCACTTAGTGTGTGTTTTTGGGGGCAATTCAACTCTGGACCTGGGACTTACTAGCCAGAGTCTGTGGTCTTTTTAAGGTTAAGTTTTTTTCCACCTTCTGTCAAGACTGTCCCTCCTCCCCCTTTATTTGGACCTATAGCTTATAGAATGCTAGTCAGAATAAGGATTTTTATGGAACTGATTTATATTGTCTTAACTTTTCTGTAATTCCCTCCCCACCCTCCTTACCTCCTTACCCCTCCAGACATCTCTAACCCCAATATTCTGCCCTCCCCTGACCTGTCAGGGAACTCCCCTCTCTCCCCATTTCTTCTCTCTCCTGGTCTCATTCTAGTTTTATGCCCATATTCCCAGTGCTGACTGTCATTTGCACTCCTCTCTAATCAATCCCAGTTAGGAACCACATATGAGAAAGTATCTGTCTTATTTATTTATTGAAAATATTTTTACTTATTTCAGAGAGAAAAGTATGGGCATGCTAGGGCTTCCTTCCACTGCAAACAAATTTCAGGCAAGTATGCCACTCCATGCATCTGGCTCTACATGGGTACTGGCAAATTAATGCTGGGCTGTTTTTGAACAAGTTCTCTTATTGAACCCAGAGATCACCAATTTGTCTACACTAGCTGGCCAGCAAGTCTGTGGGATCCTTCTGTCTCTTTATTCTCAGTGCTAGGATTGTAGGCACGTGCCGCCACACACAGCTTTTATGTGAGCGCTGGGGGCCTAAACTCGTGTGTGTTCAGCAAGAGTTTCACCGCTGAGCCGTCTCCCAGGCCCCCAACCTGGCCTCTTGTTGGACTTCACACTCTTCTGTGAGGTAGGCAGAGCCTAGCCCTGACATCCCCCAGCCCAGATGAGAACTGCAAGGCCTGGGAAGGTACTTTGAAAACTCTAGAATCAGGCTGGAGAGATAGTTTAGCAGTTAAGGCATTTGCCTGTGAAGCCTGGGTTCAATTCCCCAGAACCCACATAAACTAGATGCATAGATGGTGGTGCATGCATCTGGAGTTTTTTTTGCAGTGGCTAAAGGCCCTGGCATGCTCATTCTCTCGCTCCCTCCCTTCTCTCTCTCTCAAATAATAAATAAAATAAAAAATGTTTTAACAAACAAAACAAAAACATACAAACAAGCAAAAAAACAACAACAACAAAAAAAAAAAGGACTCCAGAATCAGGGCTGGAGAGATGTAAAGGCACTTGCCTGCAAAGACTAATGACCCAGCTTTGATTCCCCAATACCCACATAAAGCCAGGGGCACAAAGTGGTGCATGCATTTGGAGTTCATTTGCAGTGGCTAGAGACCTTAGTACATCCATACACATAATCTCTCTCTCTCTCTCTCTCTCTCTCTCTCTCTCTTTCTCTCTCTCTCTCTGTGCTTGCAAATAAATAAAATATTTTTTCAAGCTCCAGAATTAGGGCTAGAGAGATGGCTTAGCAGTTAAGGTACTCGCTTGCAAAGCCCAAGGAGCAAGGTTCGATTCCCCAATACATAAGCCAGATGAACAAAGCGGCATGTGCATCTGGAGTTCATTTGCAGTGGCTGGAGGCCCTGGTGCACACATTGTCTGTCTGTCTGTTTCTCTCTCTCTCTCTCAAATAAATAAATAAAAATAAAAAATTGGAAAAAAATATATAAAACAACTCCAGAATCCCAGAGCTGTTAAAAGGGAAGAGTTGGGGCCTAACCATGAATTGACTCCACAAAACTGCACTGTGATTTCAAGAGAGTTGCCATGGAAGACCAGTAAGTGCTCAGGTAAAAGAAATGCGTGACACAGAGAGATCATTTAAGGCAGAACGAAAGGTCACATGGGAAGAAACAGCCCCACCTGCCAAGGCCCTGTCAGTGGACCAGCGCAGCTGTGACCTCAGAGGCCTGCAGACTAACCCTGCTTCTAGCCGGGTTTTGTGGAATCAAGCCTCTGTCGTGGTCACAACGTAGAAGATCAGCAATGCCTGGTCAATATCCATTTTCTGTCCACTTGAACTTAAGGCAACCAGTGGGAACTTACTGACTGAGACTAGAATTTACTCCTAGCAGAACTCCTGGGCTCCTAGCTGGAAGAGGAGGCAGGGAAGCGGGGTTGGACAGGGAAAGAACTTGATTTAAAATGATCATAACAAAGCCGGGCGTGGTGGTGCATGCCTTTAATCCCAGCACTTGGGAGGCAGAGGTAGGAGGATTGCCAAGAGTTCAAGGCCACCCTGAGACTACAGAGTGAATTCCAGGTCAGCCAGAGCTAGAGTGAGACCCTACCTTAAAAAAACAAAACAAAACAACAACAAAAAGATCATAACAGAGGCCTCTACTGATTCCACAGGCAGTTCTGGAGCCGTAGGAGGGGGCAGGGTCTAAGGTTACCCTGAATCCAGGCAGGGCAAGCCTGAGGGCTTATACCCACAAGGACTTGTTATCCCATGCAGAACCAGCCCAAGGATGGAAAAGACACTTGAGCAAGGGAGTCTCTTTAGTGGAAGACAGCTCCTGGCTGGGATCCTGAAGCAACCAATCCTTTCAGCAAGTGAATGAATGGAAACCTTGGGCCTCAGGAATGACCAAAAGGCACATCATAGTGTCTACTGGAAAAGTCTGTGGAATGTGCATAGTTCAGGCACATGCAGGCCTACACACACGCACGCACGCACACACACGCACACACTCATGCAGGCACACACATTAGCAGACATGCCCTGCCTGTCAACACCTCTGCAGCTCACTTGATCCATTACCACCACCACCACCACCACCACCACCAGTTAGAACCCTGTGAGGGAGGGGCCACATCATGTTGGAAACCCCTGCTCTGGCAGAAAGCAACTAACTACTTCATTTTATTAATCTATCTGAAAGCCCTAATAAGCCAAGGGAGACTTTTCTCTTCTGACTCAGTGGAGTGACCTAAACTGGCCCAGTGTCTTCAATATCCCGAAGCAGCCTTGGTAGCAACTTCCCCATCCTCAGAACCTAATGATTTCCAGTTGAGCAATGTCCAGCTACAGAGCCAGGTGACGCCAGCCCTGTGGTGGGAAGACAAAGAAGAATTCAAATCGGAGAGAAAGCCCTGTGAGGCGTCAACCTGGGGTGTGTATGTGGGAGGGAGAGCGAGAAAGATCTCCAAACTTGCTCCCCCAAGAACTAAGGCGGGAATAGCAGAAAAGCTCGAGGGCCTCCAGCCTGTGCGGGCTTTGGCTGGTCCCACAGCCTTCTGCTAGATCATGTGGGGCTCAATTACATAATAGATGGTTGCCTAACTCACCCAATTGTATACAGTATTTTTGAAACCCATTTTCCCTTATAAACAAGAGTGTAATGTTAACCACCAAACCACTCAAAATCTTAACCCGGGGCCACTTTATTTGCATGTTTTCTTGACAACTTACGTATTTCATTTCTTTAATTGGACAACTTTGAGCTCTAAGCTGACCACCGGCCATGCTGACAGAGAGAGAGATAGAGCGTGAGAAGATCTTGCTCTACATCTATACTCTTTTCTCCTCCACTTCCAGAATTAAAGGAATGTTTCATGGCCCCCAGCCACTTCATGAGTAAAAAGCATCTTAGGAGATTTGGAGTTTAGTCTACTGAGTGAGAGTACATGCTTCCTCAGTCTCTTCAGACTGTGATTTCAAGAGAGTTGCCATGGAAGACCAGTAAGTGCTCAGGTAAAAGAAATGCGTGACACACAGAGAGCATTTAAGGCAGAACGAAAGGTCACATGGGAAGAAACAGCCCCACCTGCCAAGGCCCCGCCAGTGGACCAGCGTAGCTGTGACCTCAGAGGCCTGCAGACTAACCCTGCTTCTAGCCGGGTTTTGTGGAATCAAGCCTCTGTCGTGGTCACAACGTAGAAGATCAGCAATGCCTGGTCAATATCCATTTTCTGTCCACTTGAACTTAAGGCAACCAGTGGGAACTTACTGACTGAGACTAGAATTTACTCCTAGCAGAACTCCTGGGCTCCTAGCTGGAAGAGGAGGCAGGGAAGCGGGGTTGGACAGGGAAAGAACTTGATTTAAAATGATCATAACAAAGCCGGGCGTGGTGGTGCATGCCTTTAATCCCAGCACTTGGGAGGCAGAGGTAGGAGGATTGCCAAGAGTTCAAGGCCACCCTGAGACTACAGAGTGAATTCCAGGTCAGCCAGAGCTAGAGTGAGACCCTACCTTAAAAAAACAAAACAAAACAACAACAAAAAGATCATAACAGAGGCCTCTACTGATTCCACAGGCAGTTCTGGAGCCGTAGGAGGGGGCAGGGTCTAAGGTTACCCTGAATCCAGGCAGGGCAAGCCTGAGGGCTTATACCCACAAGGACTTGTTATCCCATGCAGAACCAGCCCAAGGATGGAAAAGACACTTGAGCAAGGGAGTCTCTTTAGTGGAAGACAGCTCCTGGCTGGGATCCTGAAGCAACCAATCCTTTCAGCAAGTGAATGAATGGAAACCTTGGGCCTCAGGAATGACCAAAAGGCACATCATAGTGTCTACTGGAAAAGTCTGTGGAATGTGCATAGTTCAGGCACATGCAGGCCTACACACACGCACGCACGCACACACACGCACACACTCATGCAGGCACACACATTAGCAGACATGCCCTGCCTGTCAACACCTCTGCAGCTCACTTGATCCATTACCACCACCACCACCACCACCACCAGTTAGAACCCTGTGAGGAGGGGGCCACATCATGTTGGAAACCCCTGCTCTGGCAGAAAGCAACTAACTACTTCATTTTATTAATCTATCTGAAAGCCCTAATAAGCCAAGGGAGACTTTTCTTCTGACTCAGTGGAGTGACCTAAACTGGCCCAGTGTCTTCAATATCCCGAAGCAGCCTTGGTAGCAACTTCCCCATCCTCAGAACCTAATGATTTCCAGTTGAGCAATGTCCAGCTACAGAGCCAGGTGACGCCAGCCCTGTGGTGGGAAGACAAAGAAGAATTCAAATCGGAGAGAAAGCCCTGTGAGGCGTCAACCTGGGGTGTGTATGTGGGAGGGAGAGCGAGAAAGATCTCCAAACTTGCTCCCCCAAGAACTAAGGCGGGAATAGCAGAAAAGCTCGAGGGCCTCCAGCCTGTGCGGGCTTTGGCTGGTCCCACAGCCTTCTGCTAGATCATGTGGGGCTCAATTACATAATAGATGGTTGCCTAACTCACCCAATTGTATACAGTATTTTTGAAACCCATTTTCCCTTATAAACAAGAGTGTAATGTTAACCACCAAACCACTCAAAATCTTAACCTGGGGCCACTTTATTTGTATGTTTTCTTGACAACTTACGTATTTCATTTCTTTAATTGGACAACTTTGAGCTCTAAGCTGACCACCGGCCATGCTGACAGAGAGAGAGATAGAGCGTGAGAAGATCTTGCTCTACATCTATACTCTTTTCTCCTCCACTTCCAGAATTAAAGGAATGTTTCATGGCCCCCAGCCACTTCATGAGTAAAAAGCATCTTAGGAGATTTGGAGTTTAGTCTACTGAGTGAGAGTACATGCTTCCTCAGTCTCTTCAGATCTTGAGCACCTCAAATAGTGGTCAAAAAGTTGGGGCTCGGGGCTGGAGAGATGGCTTAGCAGTTAAGGTACATGCCTGCAAAGCCTAAGGACCCCCGTTCAATTCTCCAGGTTCCATGTAAGCCAGATGCACATGGTGGCGCATGCATCTGGAGTTCATTTGCAGTGGCTGGAGGCCCCGGTGCACCCATTCTAACTCTTTCTCTCCCTCTGTCTTTCTCCCTCTGTCTCTAATAAATAAATAAATAAAAATAAAATCTATAAAAATAAAAAAAAGGTTGGGGCTCTAAAGGTGGGTGTGGTGGCACATACCTTTAATCCCAGCACATAGAGGTAAGAGGATAGTTATGAGTTTGAGACCAGCCTGGGTTACAGAGTAAGTTCCAGGTCAGCCTGGACTAGAGTGAGACCCTGCCTCAAAAACACAAACAGGGCTGGAGAGATGTCTCAGTGGTTAAGGCACTTGCCCACAAAGCCAAAAGACCCAGATGTACAAGGTTTGCAGTAGCTGGAAGCCTTGGTGTGCACATTCTCTCTCTCTCTCTCTCTCTCTTCTTCTCTCTCTCTCGTCCTCTCTCTCTCTCCCCCTGTCTTTCTTTCTCACTCAAATAAATATATAAAAATAAAATTAAACAAAACCAAATAAAATAAAAAGAACCTGTTGAAGCTCTAAATCTTCCATATTGCTTCCTCAGTAGAGTTCTGAATGTCAAGGAGCTTAAACCTCCACAGTGCCTCCTCACTGGAGTTCTGAATGCCTTCAAGAAGGTCCAGAACCTTGGGGGAAAAAAAGAGATTAAAAATTAGTCAGGGATCTACAAAAACATTAGAAGGCAAAAGAAAAATTAGTAAGGACTCTGCTAAAATATCCTTCAGTGTCACCCAAACTGTACCTTTTCCCAGGGCTGTCCTTCCTTCAAGTTCTTCATCTTCCAAAAACAACTGGGGCCCAGAGCTCACAGGTCCACCTCAGTCCACTCCTCTCTTGACTGGGGTAATAAATCATTATGAATGCCATCGTCATAACAGGCACAGATAATTCAAAAGCCCTAACAGGAGTTTCTACTTGTTCACATTTTTCTAGGTTTTCTGTTTAGTTGGTTTAGCTGTTTTTTTTTTTTTTTTTTTTTTTGTAATTGTTATTAGTATTATTACTCTCATTGCTGTTGTTTTTAATCTTTCAAGTTCTTGAAGAATCTTTCTCCAGGGCAGGATCTTCAGGGGCCTTTAACACCAGGGTAGCTGTGTGCTTGATTTGTAGCCATGGTACCATTCAAGATCAAAGAGGTGAAGCGGGATTAATGGAAAAAGAGTTGCTATTTTTTTGTAAGAATTTCTGGATGTTAACCATCTCTGACCGCGTGTCAACCCTTTCCAACTCCATTCATCAATAGACTCTCTTGAAGCCTCATGGATTCCCTGGCCTATAATCTTCTTTTGTTTCTGTAATGAGATGAAGGGGAATAACTTCCACTGAAATAAGTTCCAATTAATTATGCCTCTGAGTCAATCTTTTGGATAACGATAAGTGGATAGCAGTCAGACACACCGACTCCCCTGGAATATGTGTATGCACACGTGCTCTGTGTTTGCTTTTTAGGAAGTAAGGATAATCAGGCAACATTTTAAAGCCCTCAATAATTGATTGCAGTTAAATATTTTGGAGGATGAGCCATGATTTAGAAGATGAAACTGCTATGCCTTCAAACCTTCTGGAACATCCTTTGGCTAGAAGGCATTGAACTCGTACTTTCCCTGTTGAGTTTAAACCTTATGAAGTTAACAGAAATTGTCTACAGGGGCTGGAGAAATGTCTTAGCAGTTAAAGCGCTTGCTTTCAAAGCCAAAGGACCCAGGTTCAATTCCCCAGGACCCATATAAGCCAGATGCACAAGGGGGCACATGCATCTGGAGTTTGTTTGCCATGGCTGGAGGCCATGGCACTCCCATTCTCTCTTTCTCTGTCTCTCTCTGCCTATTTTTTCTTCTCTCTCTCTCAAATAAATAAATAAAAATAAAATATTTATTAAAAAAAGAAAAAGAAAGAAATTGTCTACAGATAGACTGCTAGTGGCCAGTGTAAGAGGTGGAGAGAGGTCAGGGAATTGGGAGGGCAATGGTTGAGGAAATTTTTACTTAACTCAGATAAAGGTTTGTTTTAAGTTTGTATTTTTGCAAGGGAAAGGTTGATGACTATTGACAAAATTTTCCATGGGTTACTTAACTGAGACATTATTGGCCACCATGCAATGATTCTGAAATTTACAGAAGTTTCATATATACAGCTCGGTATGGTGATACATGTCTATAACGTCAAAACTCAGAAGGCTGAGGTAGGAGGACAGCTAAGTGTTCAAGGCCAGCCTGGAATACAAGGTAAGTGCCAGGCAAGCCACAGATGCATAGTAAGACTGTCTCAAAAAAAAAAAGTTGCTGGGCTGGAGAGCATGCCTGCAAAGCCTAAAGACCCAGGTTCAATTCCCTAGTACCCATGTAAGCCAGATGCACAAGGTGGAACATGTATTTGGAGTTCCTTTGCAATGACTGGACCCTGGTGTGCCCATTCATTCTCATTCTCTCTCTCTCTCTCTGCCTGTCTCTCTGCCTGTCTCTCTCTCAAATAAATAAATAAAAATAGAATATTTTTAAAAATTGCTTCAGGGATGGAGAGATGGCTTAGTAGTTAAGGCAATTGCCTGTGAAACCCAAGGACCCAGGTTTGATTCCCCAGGACTCATGCTTCTGGAGTTCGTTTGCAGTGGCTAGAGGCCCTGGTGCGCCCAATCTCTCCCTCTCTCTCTTCCTCTCCATCTCTCTCTTTCTATATCTCTCTCTACCTATTTCTCTCTCTCTAATAATTAATAAATAAAACATTTTTTAAAAGTTGCTTCATATACAGAGAATATTTATGAAACAAGGTGGGGTAATTCAACCTGTTGAGCAGCAATTCTCAACCAAAAGAGGCTAGAATAGGCTGAGCGCCCTGGGGAATGCCATCATTTCAGAGCAGGCAAGGAAGAGATGCTGGGAAAAGGGAGTGAGACACACCAGGCAACTATCAATGAGGCTTAGTGTATGTTGGACATAGAGCTGAGAAGTTCTCAAAAACACATACTGATTGATTTGTCACAATGAAACTGAGGCTCAAGTTCAATTAAATGAAGAAACTGGGATGTTGAGTCATGCTGGTCTGTCTCCCCAGTATAAGCTCTTAACCAAAGAGCTGTGTTGTCAGCTAATGAGAAAGTTATTCTACAGGGACATAGGAAAAGGAAAGATTGCTGAGGACAGAAGAGGTAAATGTGTCAATGATAAGGAATGGAATTGGGTTTAAGATAAGGAGACCTTAGGGAAAGACTGAAGGGTCAGCAGTGGCTTTAACAACTAGGAGTTAACCTAAGAGGGTCACCAATGACCCCACACGTCCGTTTGCTCTTTTTAAAAAAAAAAAAAAAAAATCTGAGCACAAGTTCAAGGACCAGATAGTTCTTGCTTAAAACTGTGTCCTTGCCAAGAATTTCTGTAGAAGGCAGGGTCGTTGGTACTTGAGTGTTGTGGATTGCGAGCCTTCTCCATAAGTTGTCTCCTGTGGAAGAGCAAAAATAAATCACAGAAGAGATGTAAAGGGTTTGGGAAGATGACTCAGTGGGTAAAAGTGCTTCCTGTGTAAGGGTGCTGACCTGAGTTCAAATCCTCAGAAGCCACATAAAGACCGATACAGTCGGGCATTCTGTAAGCCCAGCCTTCCTATAGCAAGATGGGAGGTGCAGGTAGGAGAATCCCCAAAAGCTCATGGGCCAGCCAACTTGGTACAGACAGTGGTGAACAAAAGGTCCTGTGACACAGAAACAAAGTGGAAGGCTTCCACACATGTGCCATGGCACATGCACACCCAGACTCACACACTTACACATTCACACACAAAGATCATTTTTTTAAAGAGATGTAAACTGATGGGCATGGCTATACACCAATAAAATTTTATTTGAAGAACAGGCAGTGGGCTGGGTATGGCCCACAGACTGGCTTGCAAATCTCTTGTCTCAAATAATGCTTTTCAGATAGTAAATGTTCCTTGGTTACAAATTAGCTATATATTACATACTCTTGACTCAGCAATTTCAGCACTAAGATTTTATCCTAAATAAATAATCAAGGACATTCTGAAACATGTGCTAGATGGGTGTTCACTGCCTCGTTGTTTATAATAGACAAGAACGGAAGTCACCGAAGTGATCAGAGTTAAATAAACCATTTTTGTCCACAGAAAAGCATAGCAGGCTGTTTAAAACAATAGAGAAGAATGTTTGCTAATGTCAGCATATGTTTCCTATACGTATTGTTAAGCAAACAAATCAAATTACAAAAATAATCTACATTCATTAAATATATAACATATAGTAAACACACTATACCGTATGTTCTTATATCTACACAAAGTCAATGAAAACAGACAAAAGTCACATATCAAAAATGCACAGTGTTTGGGATTATTTGTTTATTTTAATTTTCTCTTTTATGCTTTTCCATGTTTCCTAAATTTAATGGCTAGCTATTATTTTTTTAGGAAAAGGTTTTTTTTTGTTTTTGTTTGTTTGTTTGTTTGTTTGTTTGTTTTTTGAGAGAGAGAGACACAGAGAGAGAGAGAGGGGGAGAGGGAGACAGATAAAGAAAGGGGATGCCAGCAGTCTCTCAGGCGCTGTGAACAAACTCCAGATGTATGCGCCACCTTGTGGGCAAGTGTGGCATTGAGCCCTTGCATCACTTTGCATCTGGCTAAATGTGGGACCTGGAGAGATTGGAACCACCATTCTTCTTCTTTTTTTTTTTTTTGCTTTTGTTTTTTTTTAATTTTTTTTATTGACAACTTCTATACTTACATACAAAACATGCATGATATTTCCCTCCCCTGCCCCCATACCCCTTTAGAACTCCAATCTGCATCGAATCTCCTCCCTCTCTCCATTAGTCTCTCTTTTAATTTGATGTCATCATCTTTTTCTTCTATTATGAGGGTCTTGCGAAGGTATTACTAGGCACTGCAAGGTCATGGATATCAAGGCCAATTTCTGTCTGGACAGTTGCATTGTAAGAGGTCATACCCTTCCTTTGGCTCTTCCATTCTATCCGCCCCCTCTTCCTCAATGGGCCCTGAGCCTTGGAGGGTGTGACAGAGATGTTTCAGTGCTGGGCACGCCTCCATCCCTTCTCAGTACTAGGTTGCCTTTTGGGTCATCCCAGTGGTCATCGCCATCTGAAAAGAGAAGCTTCTCTAACCAGAAATGAGAGTAGCATTAATATGTGAATATGAACATTAAGTGTAGTGTTTTCAGGGCAGCTTGGTGGGAATAATATATACATTTAGCCAGACAAGAGTAGGCTTTATACCCCTACAGCTCATGACCTCACCTACCATAGACTTTTGCTTAGGTTTTTCAGTACCAGGTATGTATTCCCTCCCATAGAGAGGGCCTTCAGTCCAATTATGGAGCAGTTGGTTACCCCAAGAGCAGACATGCCACTATTGCACCCGTTCAGTCATTAAGCCTGTATGGCCAAACTTGAATATTCAGTGTCCAATGTTTTCATTTCTGATGACTTCTGTGTCCCATATGGCTGCATGCAGTGCAGCTTTTTCCAGCTTTCAGTTGGCTGGTCTACAGGGAGAAGGTTTTCTGCTCAGCACCAGCTTGCTTTCTCAGTGACCTTGCCTCTCAGGCAAGAGATGTCTTCAGCAATAGGGTCTTACTATCTGTTTCTCAAGGGAAACCAAGGGCTTTGGCAAAAGCCTTTAATGTTTTGGAGGCTTCCAGGACCTCCTTGGCCAACAACTCACTGGAAGGTATCCCATTCCAGGCACTGAAAATTTTCTAGTAACAGCCTACAGCTTCTAGATGTGCCATTATTCAAAAAAGCAGGTTTACATAAGTCTTATTCACAATATCTTGAATTTTGATTGACCCTCCTCCTGCCCTTCTTTTATGCATTCTCTTCCCATGGCCTCACTTAGGCCATTCCCGTCCCTGTAATCTGTTCTTCTACCTTCATATGTGCAATACCATACACTTAAATCCTTCTCTCCCATCCCTCCTTTATAGCCTTTTACCAGTTTACTGGTTTCTGGTACCAATTTTTGGTGGAACCAGTATTCTTAGGCTTAGCGGGCAGGTGCCTTAACCACTAAGCCATCTCTCCAGCCCTAGGAAAAGGTTTTAAAAATTATTTACATATAGCTAGTTTTCAGTATATTTATAAAGGAAAAAAAATCTACTTATCCCTCTTTAGCTTAGTTATTTCATTTATAAAACCCACACCACAGTGAAAATGTCCCAAGAAATCTATAGACTCTGAGGATTCCACAAAATTGTTAAGGTGACAAGACTAAATATGGGTGTAATCAATGCTTATCCAACACCTTCCATGGATCCTGCTGAGAGAGATGGAAACTCATGTCAAGATTCAAACTCTGGACCTGGATGCAGTGGTGTAAACCTGTAATCCCAGAACTCAGGAGGCTGAGACAGGAGGATGACAAGTTGGAGGTCACTCTGGACTGTAATGGTAAGACTTTGTCTCAAAAAGAAACAAACAAAATACAACCCCTGGTCTCAAGTAGTTGTCTGCGGAGAAGAAAAAGGGCAGATAAAATAGGTATGACCAGTTCCCCTCTGAGAGGCGCATAATGTCACATTGGTACCAAGGTGGGATTGCGTGAGAACCTAAAGAATCCAGCCTCTGCTACGCTTTAAGAACCGTATCTCATTTCACTCTCACAGCACCTGTATTAGACTGATAGAATGAATAGATATTATAAAAGGATATATTAGATTGGCCTATACTGTACAGGATGGGCAGTCCCACAATGGCTGTCTGCAGGCTTGGGAGGCCGAGAACCTGGTGGCAGCTGACCAGTCCGTGAGGCTGCATGCTTCAGCAGACCCAATCAGGCACCAAAGGCCTGAAGGCTGCCTGGAGACAGGTCTCCAGCCCATGTTGAAAAGCTGAGGAAGCTGGGTTCCAATGTCCATGAAGGTTAACAGCAACAGGGTAGACGCAATCACCAGCAAGTAGCAGGGTAGCCAGGTACAAGGCACGGTGTTAGCCTGGAACCTCTTTGTATACAGGCTGCCAGCGGAAGGGCTGCCCACTCGGAGGGAAGGAAGGTCTTCCTCCCTCAGTTAATCATTCCTTGAAATGCTCTCACAGGTTGCCCAAGAAGTGTGTCCCTTGCTTGACTCCTGATCTGCTCAAAGCGGCAATAGAGACTTAACTGTCATTGTGTCCATGTGCTTTAAGGGCCCCAGGACAAGAAGCAGGCAAGAGGAAAAAAGATCTACCCCCTGGTCTACTGGCCTCTAGAGTTCTGGGTTTTTTTGATCTCCACACCACTGTGTCTTAGTGTGAGGACTGGGCCATCTGTCAAAGTGCATTCCACTATCGGAAGCATTTCACGGGGCTGCAGAGATGGCTTAGTGGTTAAGGCGCTTGCCTGCAAAGCCTAAGGACCAGGTTCAGTTCCCCAGTATCCACATAAGCCAGATGCACAAGATGGCACATGTGTCTGCCCCTTACCCTCTCTCAAATAAATAAATAAATAAAATACAAAAAAAAATTTTAATATTTTATTTATTTATTTATGTATTTGAGAGAGAGAGAGAGAGAATGGGCATGCCAGGGCCTCCAGCCACTGCAAACGAACTCCAGATGCATGTGCCCCTTGTGCATCTGGCTTACGTGGGTACTGGGGAATCGAGCCTCAAACCGGGATCCTTAGGCTTCACAGGCAAGCGCTTAACTGCCAAGCCATCTCTCCAGCGCCCCCCCCAAAAAAATTTTTTAAAAGCATTTCATGGGCTGGAGAGATGGCTTAGGGGTTAAGGCGCCTGCCTCCTAAGCCTAAGAACACTGGTTCCAATCTCCAGGTCCCACGTTTAGCCAGATGCAAAGTGATGCAAGGGCGCAATGCCACACTTGACCACAAGGGGGCGCACACATCTGGATTTCGTTAGCAGCAGCTGAGACATTGCTGGCGCGCCCAACTCTGTCTTCCTCTCCCTCTCTCTCTCTCTGTGTCTCTCTCCTAAAAAATAATTTAAAAAACACTTTAAAAAGCATTTCATGATCAGAGATTTTGGGGAATCTATGTCAATACTCTCCTAGCATACGGAAGGTTGTGATAAATCCTGAAGAGTGTTTCCACATGTATTTTACCCGAGCCATGGTTCCACGCATCATCTCCTCGTCCTCTTGACAGCAGGGATAGTTCCTCTCTCACACAGCACTGCACTGGGAGTCGGGAGAGCAGCTCAGTACAAGACAGCTGCTGGCCCGAAGAAGCCGGTGGGGCAAGGGCTCACTAGCAGCACCCTTCGTGCATGCCCGGTGAGTCCCTGTCCCGGATGCCAGCGCTGGACAGGAGCATCATCGTCCAGGCGAAGATGCTGAAACGCAGGAGGCTGTGAAAGGAGCACGGTGACAACCCAGCGGTGACAAGTTAATTTCCCCAGTGGGGACTGGAGCTCGCATGGCCCAAACAAGAATACAATTTGCCTAATTTCCCCTCAAGGGATGTGTCTTCCCTCCTCAAGAAAGCCACGGAGGAGTTTCTCCCTCTCGCTTGTAAACAAGCGTGGATAATGTCTTCCCGTGATCTTCCTGCCGTGCTGGCCTTTGGACGCTACTTAGCCTAAATTGCTGACAGCTCCATTGGGGTCCCTGGAGGCCACCACCCATCTGACAGGCAGCCTCCCCCTCCCATTGCAGATCTTAGCTCACCATCAAGTGCCTGGGCAATGACGGGCTAAGGGCCACAAGCTCGTGGTGCGGGGGTGGGCTTGACCCATCCAAGGCAGGCTCACAGTCTGTGCCAAGGGGAAAGGGGCTATGGGATACATTACACACACACACACACACACACACACACACACACACACACACACCTTGCTGTTTTGTTGTTGAGAGGCAGTCTTGGGTCTGAATCAAGCTTTTGACTCTACTAGTTGTGGGGCTTTAGACAAGGTAGTTAGTTAACCCTTCCCAGCTCCAGATCTTTCAACGGCAACAAGAATGGCAAGAGACAAGAAGACATATGTGAAGTGCCCCGCACCAAGCTGGGAAGACAACGGGCTTGAATAACTGCTTATGTGAAGAGGTCGTTCAACTCAGAGAGGTACAGACTTCGCTCTACAAGAATCTCTGGGACTAGGGAGAGAATAAGTATGTGTGCAGCCACCAGGAAACTGTTACACCCCTCCTAGAGTGCCCCTGCGGGGGCGGGGGGAGGCCATAAGGCCAGCATGGATCCGAAAAGGTTTGCCCTGCATGTGGGCCTTGAATTAAGAGTGGAATCCAGACGGAAGGAGGGGGAGAAACAGCAGGAATGAAGGCCAAGGGACCTGCCAAACAATGTCTACGCTGCCACAAGAGAGTAGCCCTAGCTACATCCCCAGGGGCTGACAGAAGAGAAGGCAGAAAAGAGGGGACACGACTGTGACAAGTATGAAAGCCAGGCAGAGATGCTCAGCCCTGGGCCACACACGGCAGAGAGCCTGCAAAGCTCCCAGCTGGGTTGCAGAAGATTAAAATGGTCATTGGGAGAAATCTATTAGGATGTTGTGTCCCCTCCCTGTGCAGACAGCTGGAGGGGAAAGAGCTACGACCTCTGGGGACAGAGACAGCAGCCAGGAGTCCAAACCACAAAGAGTCTCACCTGAAAGTGACAGGAATGTTGTTTTTCAGAGGGAACCTCAGAAACGGACAAACCTGCACGCCTACTACTATCTCCCCTGGCTGGTCATGGGCCAGTCCTCCCATTCTCTCTTCTGGCAGGTGCTGACTTCTAGGAAGCAGTCCCCCACCTTATGTGTAATGATTTAATTTTTACAAAATTGGATTAATGGATTGCTTGTGTGATGAAAAATTTAAGAGAAAAAAAAAAAACCCTAAGAAATCGAACTTCCCATCTCTCCAAACCAGAATTCATCCAAGAGGCTACTTTTTGATTTTTACACTGACGTTTCAAAGATGAACGCAATGAACCTCCCAATTCTAGGGCAAATTCCTTCCTACCCCTAAACACCGCCTACTCACACCCCCTCTTGATTAGCCTGGGCTTAGAAGGGAAGGGACCTTCATGGAATGTTTGCCAAAATTTTACAAAGCAGAGGGCCAAGCCTGGGTGGTCAGGATGCATCAGCTGCTTCTGTAAGATTCCTTCTTCCCAAGAAGCTTCTTTCCCTTCAAGGTCTGGTCGCTCCTCACTGAGGGCACTGCCACACCACAGCTCCAGGGGTTGGCTAATGCCAGAGATGAAGTTTCCCAGCAACGCTTCCAAGCAGGAATCTAGAAAGACAGTCGGAGCCCCATTTTTTACACGCCTGCCCCTCACTGCCTTGTCAAAGGTCCTTCTTGTCCCTATCATCGTCAGGAGAAGAAAAAAAAAAAAAGACAGAAGGCTTTCCTGGCTGGGCAGTGATCATTGGCATAGAAGGCGCCCAGGGATAGGAAAATATGCAGCATTAATATTTAATAGTCTTTTTCCATTTTCCCCTAATAAGCCCAGTGCTACAGTGGGCAGAGCTGATTTATTTTGTCAGCAGTGAAGTATTTCAAGTGTGATGCATGTCACTGGGTCACACGGAACCCATCACACAAAAACACACACTGCAGAGGCATCCAATACAGGAGTCTTCTGGACTTGATCTCAAAGTCTCCGGGCTTTAGCATGCCTGGCAAACAGCGTGAGATTTGAGTGAGAATTATTTGCAGGATGGGTGGTGGATGGGCATAGGGGTCCCAGGTCGGGGCAAAGAGCTATGGCATGGCAGAAAACTGAAGGACTCTGGAGTCAGGTGGCACACAGTGCTGGCACCCTCCCAGAAGTCATCTGTGTTCCTACACACCGGTGACCCATTTTTGACTCTGAGTGTTTCTCTGGCCACCGGTGCTTGTCCTGTCCCTTCGCAGAGTCAGGGGGTTGGGACTGTGGTGATGGTTCAGCCCGTAGAGTATTTGTTGTACAAGCATGAGGACCTGCCTTCAGACCCCCAGCACCCACATAAATGCCAACAGTGGATGCAGCCTGCCTGTAATACCAGAACTTGGGAGGTAGAAATGGGGGTCTCTAAATGGCTAGCTAAGTCTAGCTGAAATGGTGAGCTCTAAATTAAAGTGAGGGCTGGAGAGATGGCTTAGCGGTTAAGGCGCCTGCCTGCTAAGCCTAAGAACCCTGTTCCAATCTCCAGGTCCCACGTTTAGCCAGATGCAAAGTGACGCAAGGGCGCAATGCCACACTTGACCACAAGGGGGTTCACGCATCTGGATTTCGTTCACAGCAGCTGAGAGACTGCTGGCATGCCCATCTCTATCTGTCTCCCTCTCCCTCTCTGTCTGTCTCTCTCTGTGTCTCTCTCCAAAAATAAATAAAATAATAAAAAAAAATTTTTAATTAAAGTGAGAGACAGTCTGTCAATAAATAAGGTAGAACAATTGAGGAAGACACCCGATGTCAACCTCAGGCACACACACACACGTGCATGCCCCTGTACACACTTGTGTGCCCACATATATGAGAACACACACATTTGTACACGATGCACATATACCCCCCACAAGAGGGAGAAAGCACCAGGGGATTAAAGCCTCTGAAATAGACCTGTATTAATATCAGATGGACAGACATGTGAGACCTATAACTTCACCCTTTGCAGTGGGCTCTGGACCAGCATTCCGTGGTCTTCAGTGGGACTGGACCCCTAGCAGCCTGCAATCAGCTCCTGCTTATTAGCACATAGTCCCGGGCTTCGTCCACACCCTCCCCAGTCTTTTGAGAATCACTACCCAAATACGCTTGACTCTTCTGGGCAAGAAATTCCTGATATCCTTGAAAGCAAGCATCCTGCTGGTTTTCCAGGAGCCAAATGAAACAAGCACGGGACCATGGCAGCACAGCAGCCGTCAGCAAATGAAAGTCACCTCCAGAGAGGATGGGGGTTTCTCATAAGCCACGTACCAAGCAGGATGGCAAATATGTCTCTTTCCCGTCCCTCTGTGAATGTTTATGCAGCCCCATCCCAGGAGTGTCCTGAACCTCTGCGTACCCCAATCAGTGAGGACACTGGTGAAGGGACTCATAGGAAAGGCTAAAAAGATGACAGTAGGAAGAGGGCCTGCCTGACGGCCATTTGGTCTGGCTAGTGGTGAGTTGAACTGTGCCCCTCTATAACAGATATGCCCAAATCCTAACCGTATTTGGGAAGCGGCGGGGGGAGTCATTACACATAGGATTAAGGAATTTGGGATGTGAATGCCCAGGATGAGCCAGATGGCCTAAATCCAGTCATTTCTATCTTGAAGCAAGAATCCATATCTGTTGGTCCAAAGGCTGAGGCAGGAGGCTCACAAGTTTGAGGCATGCCTAGGAAATTCAGTAAGATTCTGTCTCAAAGTACAAAGGGATCTGGAGTTCTGGGAGATCCCTCAGCCAGTAAAGTCCTTGCCTTGAAAGCAACATGCCCTCAGTTCAGTCTCCAAATACCACATATATGCTGAAAAGGCAGAGACAGGCAGATCCCTGGAATTTGACAGGCAGTGAGTCTAGCCTAATTGGTGAGCTATAAGCCAATGGGAGATCGGCTTCCAAAAGCGACAGACAAGGTATGTAAGGGTGACAACTGAGGCTGTCCTTTGGTCTCCATGTGCACGTGCTCACACACAGACAAGCACGCGTATCGAACACACACATACACGCTCAAAAAGAGGGCTGTGAATGTAGATCCATGGTAGAGCACTTGCCTAGTGTGTGCCAGGCCCTGGGTTCAATCCCCATGACTGGGGTGAAGAGAAGAGAAAGAGACAAAAGAGGAGAAATGGGGAAAAGGCCATGTGGAAACTGAGTCTAAGACCAGTATGATGTGGCCCTAAGCTTGGGATGCCTGGAGTCACCAGCAGCTAGAAGAGGTGAAGAAAGAACCTCTCTTACAGCCTTTGGTGGGGGAGCATGGCTCTGCCCGCAATGGATTTCTCATCTCCTAAAGAAAGTTCTGTTGTTCTAAGCATGTTGTTTATGGTCATTGCCTCAGTGGTCTTGGAAATCACCAGCTGGGGAGGTCCGGAAGTGATAGTTCTTCCCCACCCCCATGGTGCCAGGTGCTTGAGGGAAACCCAGTGACTGTGAGCAGAGAAACACACGCACCTAATGGCCTCCACCAAACTCACAGAACAGCTAGCAAAGACACTGAGCGCTGGAGTCAGCAGAAATCAACCAGAGGGTGAGTCAGCGTGGGCAGGATGACAGTGCAACCACGGAGGCTCACGGCCTACTCCCCATGCCAGGTAGTGGGTACCAAGGTACTCTGTGGTCCACTCTGTCCTTCTGAGGGTTAGCATAACCAGGAGTCGCCTTCCGCAGATCTAGCATTGCTTTCTCTCCTCTGCAAGTCCGATTTAATTGGTCTCAAGTGGGGCTCAGCCTTCAGAACTCCTTCAGAGGCCCTGGGATGATTCAGAATTACAGCCAAGGCTGAGAATGACTGTCCTAAACTGCCTCATGTCATCACGATGTCTGCTGTTTCACAACAAATAACTTTCTTGGATTATCTTATGTGCACTTCAAAACAATTGTAGGAGTAAGAAGAGACTGACCTTTATGACCCATTTCACAGATGAGAAAACTAAGTCTCTGAGCATTCCTATGACGCTGCTGTGTTACCCAGTGACTCAGAGCACAGCCTCAATGTAAACACTGGCCTCTAAAATCCAGTCTGATGTCTCCACACAAGATCTATTTCCTAGCTAGGACAATCAGCTAAAAATCTTACTAGTCATGGACTGAGGCTTTAAACTACTTGGGAGACCTTAGTGAGCCACAAATTTAGAATCAAAATGACTGTGAACTTTCAACATCTAGCTGTCAGGTGCCCCTGGAAACTAAAGAGAGGTTTGCTTCCCCTGACGTATGCCAGTCCTTGGTCATGAGGCCATTGTACCCATGAGGTACTCAAGGTGCTGTGCCTAGGGCCCACAGTTTTCACAAGAGCTTTCAAAGGTTCTCAGTAGCTGAATGATCATTGGATCCAAAGTACTGAAATCAGAAAGCAAAGTAAAAATATGCAAATGCCTTATTAATATGTGCAAGTGTCAGCACTCACGGAGGGTGCCTTCGAATGCGATGCGAGGTGCCTTCGAATGCGATGCGTAGGTGCCATGGACCATCAGCCGTACAACCTGGGACATCATGGTTAATTGCAAAATAAACTAGTCACTTACAATCATCTAGCTTCAAAAGCAAAGCCATAAGAATCCTTTGAAGCTCTTCTTAGAGCAAGAAATAAATTTTTCTATAATATGGGGTGCCTTTAAAACTTTTGACATGACCTGAGGTGGGCAGATCAAAATTATCAAGTGCCCAGGGCTAAGAAAGAACTGGAAATGGCCCTAGCTACCCATCTCGCCCAGCCTCCTATATCACCTAAAAGCCTGCTGAGAACAAGGCTGGGATAGCCATGCCCTTGGGCCCTGAGAGCATCCCCAGGGATAACTCCTGGTAGGGAAAAGAAAGATTTAGAGAATTAAAAATAAGGACTTCATCATAATTGATTGTTGGAACTCTCCATTGGATATTGATTTTTTTTTTTTTGCTGTTTTGAACATGCAAAGTTCTTAAAGTATTTTTTCATATGCAGTAATCTTTAATTTATTCTTCTCATCAGTTCTTTGCATTTCCCTGAAGACGCTTCCCACAAGGCCCCCCATGTCACTCCATGTGCACTTGAGTAGAGATTCGCCTCTCAGTCTAGATTGGGACTGCTCTGGTCGAGGTGTCTTCCCCCTCCTTAGAGGTTGACTTTCTCTCCTCATCCCCCTTTCTCCTTCATTCCATTGATTCCCAACACGCTCCCCTCCTGGCCACTTGACGTGGCAGACATTAGAAAGAGAAGGCTGAAAAGGACCCAGGTCTGCAGGTCACTGAGAAATCAAGCTGGAGCTCAGCAGGAAGCCTCCTGTCTATAGGCGATCTGTCAGGATGCCCGAAAGGCCTAGGCAGCCCCCAGCCTTTCTCGGGAAAGAAGTCACAATAGTCTTCACCAGTGGACCCTGTAAGCCTTATAGCTGGCCAGACAGGCCAAATGTGCCAACTGGTGCAATGGTGGCATGTCTATTTGGGGGGGGAACCAACAGCTCTCTGGAATGGAGGTCTTGCTCCATGGGAGGGAATACATGCCTGGTACTGAAAACCCAGTCAAAAGCCTATGGTTGGGGAGGTCATAAGCCCTGGGGGGAAATTACTACTGCTATCTGGCTAAATAGATGTACAATGTCCATCAAACTGCCATCTAAAGCCAGGCATGGTGGCGCACGCCTTTAATCCCAGCACTCGGGAGGCAGAGATAGGAAGATTGCTGTGAGTTCAAGGCTACCCTGAGACTACATAGTAAATTCCAGGTCAGCCTGAGCTAGAGTGCGACCCTACCTCGAAAAACAAAACAAACAAACAAACAAAAACCTGTCATCTAAACACCTAAGTTTATGCTCACATACTAACCCTACTCTCACTTTTGGTTAAAGAAACTTCTCTTTTCAGATGGCAGTGACCACTGAGGTGATTCAAAACCAGCCAAAGTGCTGAGAAGAAGTGACAGTAGAGCATTCGGCACTAAATGAGACATCTCTACACACCCTCCAAGGCTCAAGGACTATTGTTGAAGAGAAGCCTGAAGATTGTAAGAGCCACAGGGTGAGTAGAAATATCCTGAGGTACAGAACCCCCCATACACACGGACTGACTGAGGCCTTAATTACACACCAGTGAACACCAACAACCCCACTGAGGAGAGCTCTCAGGGAAAGTGGGACCCAGAGAGAGGGGACATGTCAGTACAACCTTTGTTTAAAAAAAAAAAGTAAGCCAGGCATGGCGGTGCACACCTTTAACCCCAGCACTAGGGAAGCAGAGGTAAGAGGATCGCCATAGGTTCAAGGCCACCCTGAGAATACATAGTGAATTCCAGGTCAGTCTGACCTAGGGCAAGACCCTACCTCAGAAAAAAATCAATTAATAATAATAGTAATAAAGAATATAAGAGCCAAAAGAAGGGGAGGACTGCTTATAACACTGTCTTCCAGAAACAACGTGGCCTTGATGTTCATGACCTCACAGTGGCTGACACTACCTATGGAAGACCTTCATAACAATGACATCAAAATAGAGGAGAGTCTAATTGGGAAAAAAGAGGGAGTTCAGTGGAGGGGAAACTTGGGAGGGGAAATGAGGGTCATGGGCTTATAATTGTGATATATTGTCTATACTTATGAAAGTTTTGATAAAAAAGATTTAAGGGAAAGAAAGAAAAAAAGAAAGGAAGGAAGAAAGAGAGAAAGAGAGAAAGAAGGAAGGAAGGAAGGAAAGAAGGAAGGAAAGAAAGAGAGAAAGAAGGAAGGAAGCAAGAAAGAAAGAAAGAAAGAAAGAAAGAAAGAAAGAAAGAAAGAAAGAAAGAAAGAAAGAAAAAGAAAAGAAAGAAGAAAGAGAGAGAGAGAAAGAAAGAAAGAAAGAAAGAAAGAAAGAAAGAAAGAAAGAAAGAAAGAAAAGAGAAGAGAAGAGAGGAAGGCCCAACCGGTAGTAACTACAACCTAGAGGAGGGAAGATGGGGAAAGAGGATGGGTCAATAAATGATCAGAATTCAGTCATGGATCTCTAGGATACATAGCAGGTGCATAAAAACACAAAGGAAGAAAGAAAACTCAAGCCCCTGCCTGAAAGGTCAGAAAAGCCTTCCCCAAGAGCATGTGGGAGTGGATGAGAATATTATGTCATTCTGACCCCACATTGTTTGATTGGAGGAGAATAGGCAAGAAATGCTAGTAGTGTCTGAAACGAGCCCCTGGTCATTTTGTTTGTGGATGGCGGAGATAGGACTTTCTGTTATTCGGCAGCATGTTCTGTACATGGGCTTACTTCATAAATTCTTCCGGGTACTTGCAACTAGGGAAATGCGTGTCTCTCCACAATGCAGGCCTGGATCAGACAGTGAGAGGCCATTCATCAGCTTTTCCTTTCTTTCCTTATGAAGCTCATAGATAAATTCCATGCCTATTAGCAGAGACTATATCTTCCTTAGTCTTGGGTGGGAGTTACCATGTATGATAAAAACATAACTGCTGGGCTGGAGAGATGGCTTAGTGGTTAAAATGCTTGCCTGGGAAGCCTAAGGACCCATGTTCGACTTCCCAGATCCCACGTAAGCCAGACGCACAAGGTGATGCATGCACAAGGACACACATGTGCACAGGTAGCACACAAGTCTGGAATTTGATATAGTGGCTCTCATTTAAAAAGGACAGTGTGTTGGGTTTGCTTCAAAAAACAAACAAAAAAAACCCTGTTGCTGGTTGTGGTGGTGCTCGCAGATAGGAAATTGCTGAAGAGGTGGAGTCAGGAGAATCATGAGTTCAAGGCCAACCTGGGCTGATAAAAAAAAATAAAATAACTGCTGACCTCTGAATGGCTCAGCCTACAGGCTTTGCTCAGTGCCCTGTCACAGGAACGAGACTCTGTTTTTTAGTGGGGCTATGGAGACACTTTCAAGAAATTGAATGGCTGGGCTTTTAGCTCTATAGGGTCAGGGACAGTATCTTTCTAATCTGAGAAATGCAATTAAGTAGAAAAAATTAACAAAACGATTGGACTCGATATACATGAAGGCTGGCAATGTAGCTCAGTGGTAGACCACCTGCCTACCATATACAAGGCTTTGCATTCAAACCCTGGCACCACACACAAAAAAGATCAGTTACATGAGAACATAAATGAATAAATGAGTGAGATAACAAAGAAGAGACACGTGTTAAATCTTGATTCACTCAATGTTTCCTTGCTTGTGGTCAGACAGCCCTGCTCTCCCCATCTGGGGTTCACACCACACCCAATCATGTTAAACCTCCCTCATCCTCTCCTGCCACTTAGCCTTGCTCAGAAGCTTCCTAACTCTTTCTGTCACCTTCACAGTGAATGTGGACACATTTTCTGGTATGATTCTGAGACTCAGAGTTCATTAACCCTTGATATAGGATTGGTTTCTTGGTGAATTTCATGACCCAAGCATGGCCCACCAAAGTCCCTTGGGGACACAAGGTGTCTCTCAAACTGGAACAAGCAAGAATCAAGCAAATGTAGTTTCTGGAGTGATTCTCTATAACAGATGAGTGGTCTGGGGTGATTCTCTATAATAGAGTGGTCTGGGGTGATTCTCTATAATAGAGTGGGGGTGATTCTCTATAACAGACGAGTGGTCTGGGGTGATTCTCTATAATAGAGTGGTCTGGGGTGATTCTCTATAACAGACGAGTGGTCTGGGGTGATTCTCTATAACAGATGAGTGGTCTGGGGTGATTCTCTATAATAGAGTGGTCTGGGGTGATTCTCTATAACAGATGAGTGGTCTGGGGTGATTCTCTATAATAGAGTGGTCTGGGGTGATTCTCTATAACAGATGAGTGGTCTGGGGTGATTCTCTATAATAGAGTGGTCTGGGGTGATTCTCTATAACAGATGAGTGGTCTGGGGTGATTCTCTATAACAGATGAGTGGTCTGGGGTGATTTTCTATAATAGAGTGGTCTGGGGTGATTCTCTATAACAGATGAGTGGTCTGGGGTGATTCTCTATAACAGATGAGTGGTCTGGGGTGATTCTCTATAATAGACGAGTGGTCTGGGGTGATTCTCTATAACAGATGAGTGGTCTGGGGTGATTTTCTATAATAGAGTGGTCTGGGGTCATTCTCTATAACAGATGAGTGGTCTGGGGTGATTCTCTATACCAGACGAGTGGTCTGGGGTGATTCTCTATAATAGACGAGTGGTCTGGGGTGATTCTCTATAACAGATGAGTGGTCTGGGGTGATGCTCTATAACAGATGAGTGGTCTGGGGTGATGCTCTATAACAGATGAGTGGTCTGGGGTGATTCTCTATAACAGATAGCATTGCCAAAGGAAAAAACCAACACAGAGAATGCAGAGCAAGATATGGAATGGAGGAGTCTTGGAACACCTGGATATAGCCATCCCCCGAATCTGAGTGCTATCAGCTGATAGATTAATTCTCTTGCTTGAGCCAGTTTGGATTGGACATTTGATACTTGCAAATTGGAGGGTCCTGAGTGAGGAAACCAAGTACAAATTTCTAGCTCATCTTTTTGATCTTCAAAAACAACCCCACATTGCCGGGCGTGGTGGCGCACGCCTTTAATTCCAGCACTCGGGAGGCAGAGGTAGGAGGATCACTGAGAGTTCGAGGCCACCCTGAGACTACATAGTTAATTTGAGGTCAGCTTGGAATGAGTGAGACACTACCTTGCAAAACCAAAAAAAAAAAAAACCAATCCCAACAATCCCACATGGTAGTATCATGAACAGACCACCGGTTAATCTCCAATGACTTTGCTTGTTGAGTTATCTGAGTAAAACCTTTTGTGCTTTGGTGTTGCCTTCTTTTCTTTTCTTTTCTTTTCTTTTCTTTTCTTTTCTTTTCTTTCCTTTCCTTTCCTTTCCTTTCCTTTTCTTTCTTTTGCCTTGTTTCTTTTTATTTTCATGGAGAATGAATACATATATATTCATATATATATATTCAACAAAAGAATTCTTTTCAGAATATTAAAGTAATTTCTACCCTTCAGGAAGAACACAAGCTCAGTGAAAATGGGTAAAAACGCTTGAATAGGCACATAAATAGAATCCATGAAAGGCCAAGAAACATTAGCAGAGAGAGGAAATGCAAAAGGCAGTCACAACACAGGCTAGAGAGATGGCTTAGCAATTAAAGTGCTTGGCTGCGAAGCCTAAGGGCCTGTGTTCAACTCTCCAGATCCCACATAAGCCAGACACACAAAGGTGAGGCAAGTGCAAGGACTCACATGCCCACTAGGTGGTGCAAGCATCTGGAGTTTCATTGCACTGGCTAAATAAAGCCCTAGCCTACCTGCCCCCCCCAAAAAATCTTTAAAGTGAATTTTTTTAATTAATTCATTTTTTATTGAGAACTTCCTTAATTGTAGACAATATCCCATGGTAATTCCCTCCTTCCCCCCACTTTCCCCTTTGAAACTCCACTCTCCATCATATCCCCTCCCCCTCTCAATCAGTCTCTCTTTTCAGTTTGATGTCATGATTTGTTCCTCCTATTATGATGGTCTTATGTAGGTAGTGTCAGGCACTGTGAGGTCATGGATATCCATGCCATTTTGTGTCTGGAGGAGCACGTTGTAAGTAGTCCTACCCTTCCTTTGGCTCTTACATTCTTTCCGCCTCCTCTTCTACAATGGACTCTGAGCCTTGGAAGATGTGATAGAGATATTTCAGTGCTTAGCACTCCTCTGTCACTTCTTCTCAGCACCATGTTGCCTTCTGAGTCATCCCAAGGTCATCACCATCTAAAAGAGAAGCTTCTCTAACCAAAAGTGAGAGTAGCACTAATATATGGGTGTGGACATTAAGAGAAGTGCTTACTGGGCAGTTTGGTGAACATAGTATATACATTTATCCAGACACCAGCAGACGTTATACCCCTAGGTCTCATGACCACCCCTGTCATACGTTTTCAGTATCAGGGATATATTCCCTGCCATGGAGCGGGCCTTCAGTCCAATTAGAGAGCGGTTGGTTTCCCCCATAACAGACATGCCACTATTGCACCTGTTGGCCCATTTAGCCTGGCTGGCCAAATTTAAGGCTTGCAGTGTTCACTGTTGAGTACTTTCACTGGTGTTTTCTCTCTCCCATTGAACTGCATGCAGCATAGCTTTTTCCAGCTTTCTGTCAGCTGGTCCTCATGGAGGAGGCTTTCAGCTCAGCTCCAGCAGGATTTCTCAGTGACCTTGCAGCCCAAGTATGTGGAATCTTCAGCATAAGGTCTTACCATCTATTCCTGGTGGGAAACCAAGGGCCTCAGCAATGGCCTATAATGTTTTGGGGTTATCTGTGACCTCCCTGGCCAACAACTCGCTGAAAGGTATCCCATCCCTGGCACTGAAAATTTTCTAGTAACACTCTATGGCTTCTGAGTGCTCCATTGTCCAGAAAAGTAGGTTTCCATATGACTTATATCCTCTTAGATTTTAATTAGCCCTCCCTCCACATTTCCATTCCTCAATCTCTTCCCCTGACCTCACTTAGGCCTTTTCATCTCCATTGATCTGTTTGACTTACATATATACAATACTATCCTATTAAGTCCCGCCCCCTTTCTATTCCCTTTATATCCCCTTTCTTGCTTACTGGCCTCTACTACTGAGTTTTATTCCTACTCACATGGAAGTCCAATCGTTTGTAGCTAGGATCCACATACATTTTTTTTAAAAAAAGGAAGTCACAAAACAATCTCACACATTCCTGTCAGAATGAACAAATGCAAAAGAGCAGCTGAAATGAACCACAGACCAACTCACAGCCCTGCTGCAGCTCTCGCTACAGCTCACTCACTCACCTTAAACCCGGCGCCCACATCAGCAATTCCTGCACAGGCCAATGCCTTGCTCACCAAGACAAGTCTAATGACACCCTTGCCATAGCTACTTCTAAATATCAGGTCTCATATGCTCTACCTATCCCACTGTAAGACAGTAAGGGTTCATGTTTGGCAGGAGTCTCAGGGCCGTGCTTTGAGCAACAGTGACTTGTAACTATGGCTGCTGAGACTCCATCTTTCAAAATAGGGGAACTTGGTAGACAGCATCCTTTTGCAGAATGAACAAGCTTGGAGTGAGGTTTAATTTAACATGATGGGCTTCATATGAACCAAGGGGTCTCACAGTTTAAACCAACACATAGAGAAAAGACTCCCTGATTCCAAAATTGTTGAGAAAACTTCAAGATGATGGCTCTAAATTTGAGCAGGGAGGGAAGAAAATTGCACTGCACACCTGAAGATAACTTTGTACACTCATGGAAATTTGAGGTGAAGTCCAGAAATAATAGCCTGAGGGGAAGCTGGCTAGAAAGAGGTCAGCTCCTGCCTGAGAAGTAATTTCTGTTCATCCAAATCTCAGAGAACAGCACAACATGTGCCCCGAGAACATACTGGGAAGGGGTATCTCCCCTCCTCACCCCCGCCAAGGGACTTGGCAAAGAACCACATCCAGGATGAGGCACAAAGACTTTCCTACAAAAACCAATAGGTGCTGTCTGGGGACGCGTTTCTCTCTCTGGTTTCTATCTGGGTTTCCCTCCTTTCACTTCTTTCCTTAACTCAGTGTTTGTTTGTTTGTTTGTTTGTTTGTTTTTGAGGTAGGATCGCACACTCTAGCTCAGGCTGACCTGGAATTCACTCTGTAATCTCAGGGTGGCCTTGACTCACAGTGATCCTCCTACCTCTGCCTCCCGAATGCTGGGATTAAAGGCGTGTGCCACCACGCCCAGCTTGCAGTGATTTTTTTTTTTTTTTAACCCTGGGCTTCAAGTAAAATCATCTGGAACAAGCACCAATGCTGCGGTTCCACTGCCTGAGATTCTGTCCCTGGTGAATATAATGGTCAGGATTGGCGATCTTAAACCACCGCCCCAAACAACTCACTTTCTTCCATGGACAGTTGTGTGTAATGAGCCCTTCTTTCTCTGCCCTTTTCTGAACTCCTAATGTTTGCACATGTGATGAAAACTTAAAAGGAGGAGTCAAGCCAGGGTGCACGAGAGCAAAGTGCTCAGGGTGTGCTCTGACCTGCAGCAGGGCAACACCTGGGAACTTGCTAGCAATGCAAATTCCCGGTCTCTCCCCAGAGCTGAGTCAGAAACTCTGGCAGTCAGGCCCAGAAATGTGTGTGGGTTTAAAGGCCCTGTAAGGCCAAACACTGTGGCACATACCTATAATTCCAGAACTTGGAGGACTGAGATCACATGTTCAAGGCCACATAGCAAGACTCTTAACAACAACACCAAAATCCCTCTACGCAAAGGCAAATTCACAGAGGCAGAAAGCAGAACAGTGGTTGCCAGGAGCTGACAGGGTAAGAAGTCAGGGGAGGATGGGAATTATTTAAAGGCAGTAGTGTTTCTATGTACATGCTGAAGCATGTTCTGTGGATGGATGGTGGTGATGGCTGGACGATGTGAATGTGCTTAATGCCAGTGAAATGCATGCCTAAAAATAGCTCACATGAGCCGGGCGTGGTGGCGCACGCCTTTAATCCCAGCACTCGGGAGGCAGAGGTAGGAGGACCGCCGAGAGTTCGAGGCCACCCTGAGACTACATAGTGAATTCCAGGTCAGCCTGAGCTAGAGTGAGACCCTACCTTGCAAAACAAAAACAAACAAACAAACAAACAAAAATAGCTCACATGGTAAACTCCATGTTCTGTATGTCTGATTTCAATTTAAAAAAAAAAATTAGTTGTTTTTATTTACTTATTTGAGAGAGAGAGAGAGGCAGAGAGAGGAAGAGAGAGAATGAGCATTCCAGCCACTGCAAACGAACTCCAGACATATGTTCCCCCTTGTGCATCTGGCTTATGTGGGTCCTAGGGAATAGAACCCGGGGTCCTTTGGCTTTGCAGGCAAATGCCTTAACTACTAATCTATCTCTCCAGCCCTCAATAGTTTTAAATTTTATTTTAAAGAGAGAGGAGAGAGAGAGAATTGGCACTTGCACTACCTAGTGGGCATGTGCAACCTTGTGCTTGCCTCACCTTTGTGTGTATGGCTTAATGGTCTGGAGAGTAGAACATGGGTCCTTAGGCTTTGCAGGTAAGTGCCTTAACTGCTAAGCCATCTCTCCAGCCCTGATTTCAATTTTTAAATGAAAAAATATATCTTTAAAGCCTCATAGGTGATGCTGGCTGATGCATTCCAGCGTTTGGAGATAATTACTCCAGATCCTGAAGGCTGACCATTCATTCATTCATTCATTCACTCATTCATCTGAGCATTGTCATCATCATTTATCATGCTGCCTGCACAGACTAAGTTTCAGAAATTGTGCTTGGCACTGAATGAACATCAGCCCCTGCCCCTTGAAGTGTAGAATCTATCATGCATGTAGACATGAAGCAAAGGATTTCACAACTCACCATTTCGTTACCACTGGGACTGTGCCAGGAGGACAGGAATGAAGTCATGAATGCTGTGGCATATGTAACCAAGCCTGGGGAGGTTACAGAAAAGAAAACTTCCCTGAGGAAGCTAATTCCTGAAAGATACTTGGTGCTGATCCAGGTGAAAATCTGAGGACACGGCATCTAGACCCAGAGGAAAGCCTTTTACAAATATCCTGGGGCAGGAAGGAGCTTGGCATGCTTGAGGAACTGAGAGAGGACAGATGTCACGGGACCCAAGAGCACTTGCGAAGAACTGTGAGAACTGTGAGAACCTGGCCAGGGCCATGCTACAGGGCCCTGCAGACAGGTCAGGGGTCTTGAACTTCACCCCATGTGTGATGGAAAGCTGGTGAAGATTTATAAACAAGGAGTGGTCAAAGGAGAAATGCCTCTGGACTAACATTTAGAACATTTCACAGTTGGTGGGAAGGGGGCAGGGAGGGTGGAGGGATGCTTTTCAAAGCTATGATTGCTTTCTGACAGCTTCAGTACCACGCTAGGGTAAGACGAAGGTGTTCAGTAGGTGTAGCAGACAGCTTCAGGTTCGCTGAGATGAACTTCCAGACCAGGCACAGTTATGGAGGAAAGAGATATTATTTATTGAAGCTTACAGATCCAGGGGAAGTTCCATAATGGCAGGAGAAGCAGCCTGCTCTCATAGGACCAGGCAAGAGAGAGAAAAAGCCAACCAGGCACACAGCACACAGAGCAAAACTACAGCCCAAAAGCCACAGCACACTTCAGGAACTCCTATTAGGCACACTTTGCATATCTTTACAATGGAATCTCAAACCTACCATTAGCACCTTAAGACCGGCCCCCAGTGACATTGCATCTAGCAAGGTGATTGCAGATGCAAACTATAACTAATAAAACACTGAATATATTGGGGGCCATATATTCAAACTACCACAGTAGGTAAACCATACCCTGCCCTCTGAGCTCTTTGTATAAGCTGAGAGAACTTGTGTATATGTAATAATGTCCTCAGTATATTTATAGTCTATATTAGACAGAGTGGATTATGTTGTCTTGTAATAAAATAGTAAATCCCAATGGCTTAACAAAAGTTCATTTTTATTAAAGCTACCTGTACAACAGATCCTATGTATAATATCACATGCTAAAAATGATGATTTTTACATAGGCACTGCTGAGTGGCAAAGACCTACTCACTATCATCCCAGATAAGGGATGTCCAGAGCCTGACCTTTCCCTGAAAAGATAAACTGCCAAATGTTCAAACTCAAGTGCGTCTGACAGCCAGACGTCTCAGTGAAGAGCAGTGATGGACAAGTCCTTCCCACTCTAAAGATCATGTTCTCCAGACAGAGCAGAGGTACCTCTGGATTTCTCTCAGCTCCCAGATCATAGGATACTGAGTGGTTGTTTTCAAAATCAAGCAAGTGCTTTTAATCATTGGGCCAATCCTCTAGCCCCTCAAAATTTTATTTGGTACCTCATTATTGTGGAGACACCTGATGCTCAGAGAAGGGAAGTAGCTCACCCAAAGGTCATGAAAGCTAATGACCAAGCTAATAATAGACCCTTGCTTCCCAAACTAGGGCCATACTTAGCCATAAAATGTAAAAAAAAAAAAAAAAAAAAAAAAAAATAGTACATACAACTTTTACACTTAAGGAAAAATAAATGAGTTGAACCAAAACTTAGAAGAAGTTCTATCCAAATACATTAAAAAGTCAATGACATGGAGAATTCCCAGCCAATAAAAAACATGAAAAAAATCAGAATTGAGTGAAAATACATTCATGATCATAATAAACATGAATAGATAAAAAATGTTATGAGGTAAGATGGCAGCATAGTAGCCATGCTAAAACAGCCTAGGGAGGGAAATAAGCAGAAAAACAGCAAAATAACACTCTTCTGCCAAAAAGTGAAGGTGCATAAGGAATTATCAACCATAGCAGAGAAGCAGGAGAGACTCAGATCTTCTAACAAGCAGGAAACTGGGCAGAATCCCGCCAAGGCACCAGTGGCCATGAGCCTCATGCCAGCCAGGCATGCATACAGATTACAGGAGCAGAAACCAGGTGAAGGGATTTTCCACTCACACCAGCCTCCTTGTAAAGTCAAGAAACCTGAAGGAGAAGACCTTCAGCAGGGACCAGCTGAGCAGCTGCTGAAGGTACTCACAAATGGGACCAGCTGAGCAGCTACAGTACAACTCCAGGCATCCTGCACAGCCTCCCATGCCCCAACCCCCAGTGCAGCTAACCACCAGAGAAGTTATCTACCCCCCAGCCGCATGGCATCCAGCACAGCCAATCAGAATACCAGATCCAGTGACCCAAGCAGCTAACCAAGTCCACAGCACAACAGAGAGGGATCAAGGTGGGCACTGAGCATTGGTAACATTGGAAGCCACCCCAAAAGGTAACAGGGCATAGTTATACAAAGGCCTGCAATGGAAGTGCTAATCTCACTTTCCATGTCAGGGCAGGTGTAGCAGACAGCTTCAGGTTCGCTGAGATGAACTTCCTGACCAGGCACAGTTATGGAGGAAGGGATATTATTTATTGAAGCTTACAGATCCAGGGGAAGTTCCATAATGGCAGGAGAAGCGGCCTGCTTCCACAGATCCAAGTAAGAGAGAAAAACCAACCAGCCACACAGCACACAGAGCAAAACTACAACCCAAAAAGTCACAGCACACTTCAGGAACTCCTACGGGGCACACTTTGCATATCTTTACAATGGAATCTCAAACCCACCACCACACCGGCCCCCAGTGACATTGCCTCTTACAAGGTGATTGCAGATGCAAACTATAAACTAATAAAACACTGAATATATTGGGGGCCACATATTCAAACTACCACAGCAGGTTATGTGTTATATTTGGTTCATATATTCTTGGTTGTCTTTACCATCCTTCAATAAGATGTATTTTGGTGTTCACTATTGTTGCCTTTGATGGTTCCTGATTTATAGGACCTTTGTCTTTTTCTTCTTGTCATCATTAAGGGCAGGACCTGACTCAGCCCCAGGCTGACCTAGAATCCATTTCAGATGAGAAAATTTCAGTCTCCCAGTTGACAGGATTAAGGGTGCTGGACAACACACACCCTTAGGGACTTTGGCTTTATTAGACTATCTGTTTGCTTTAATCCCCACTCTTGCATAACTACTCTGTACTGGTTTTGATTGAATGTGTATATTGCCCAGTTGAATTTTAGAATTTTCCAGTAATTTGGTCCGCCCAGCCTACTAGAATACTTGAGTGGCAGACCCACTCAACACCTAGGATCACTTCTGCTATTACTCTGGGAGTATAAGAGTTATACCTGGCACCTTAATCTCTTACCCTGAAGAGATATAAAGTCAGGTTAACACAGCTAATAACACTGCAGATAACTAGAAAGCCCAAGCATCAAATTAACCCACAATGCAACAATCTCTACAGTATAATAAAAGAAACACAAAAAATCAAGACAATACAACTCCACCGAAAATGATAAATACATCAGAAATGACCTCTCATGAGACTGTTTTAGATGAATGTCTGATAAATGTTTCAAAGAAATGATTATATTTATGCTCAAAGAAATCAAACTCTGGAAAAACATCCCAGAGAAGATACAAAACCAACTTAATGAAATAAGGAGGTCAATACAAGGCATGAGTAAGGAAATAGAAATAATGAACAAATACCAATCAGAAATACCAGAAATGGAAAACAGACTAAGTCAAATAGGACACTCTGTAGGAAGTCTCAGCAGTAGAATAGATCAAGGAGAGGACAGAGTAGCTAAACTAGAAGACCAGGTGACAGACCTAATACAGTCTAACAAAGAGAAAGACAAGCTAATAGGAAAACATGAATGGGAATTTCAAGATATTTGGGACACTATGGAGAGGTCATGCATAAGAATTCAGGGCATAGAAGAAGGAGAAGAATTTCACTCCAAACGCATTGCAGGAAGACAACTTCCCCCAAGTAGGAAAATTTATGCCAGTATAGATACAGGAAGCCTTTAGAATGCCAAGCAGACAAAATTAGGAAAGAACCTCTCACTGTCATATTATAATTAAAGTACAAAACACACAAACCAAAGAAAATATATTGAAAGCAGTTAGAGAGAAAAATCAATTCACATATAAAGGCAAGCCCATCAGGATCACAGCAGATCACTCAACACAAACTTTTAAAGTGAGAAGGGCTTGGAATGATGTATTCCAACTTCTGAAAGACAACAATTGTCAACCAAGATTACTTTATCCTGCAAAACTATCCATCTAAATTGTCAGAGAAATAAGGACATTCCACAACAAAAATAGGCTAAAGAAATATATGAGCATTAAACTAGCTCTACAGATAATACATGAAAGGATCCTCCATGCTGAAGAGAAAGGAAAACACACACATAAGGAAACAGTAAAAAATAAACCATACTCAAATAATAGTTAATACAAGAGAGTAAAGGAGAAACAAGAAAAAAATACAAAACAAGAAGAATGGCAAGAATAAAAACACACCTTTCAATAATAACTCTTTTTTTGTTTTGTTTTGTTTTGTTTTTTGAGGTAGGGTCTCACTCAGGCCCAGGCTGACCTGGAATTAACTATGTAGTCTCAGGGTGGCCTTGAACTCATGGCAATCCTCCTACCTCTGCCTCCTGAGTGCTGGGATTAAAGGCATGCATCACCACACCCAGCTTTTAATAATAACTCTTAATATCAATGTCCCCAGTGTTCCAGCCCAAAGACACGGGTTTGCAGACTGGATTTAAAAAGCAGGATCCTTCTTTTCATTGCCTCCAAGAAACTCACCTTTCCATAAAAGATGGGCACTATGTTAGGATGAAAGGATGGAAAACGGTGTTTCAAGCAAATGGACCTAGAAAACAAGCAGGCGTTGCTATACTAATATCTGACAGGGTAGGCTTCAAACCAACATTAGTTAGGAAAGATAAAGAAGGTCACTTTATATTGATTATAAGGAACACTCCAACAGGAGGATATTATTATGCTAAATATATATCCACCTAAACTGGGGGCTACCAATTTCATTAAACAAACACTATTAGACTTAAGGTTACAGATAATACCAAACACAATTGTAGTGGGTGACTTCAATACCCATCTCTCACCAAATGACTGGTCATTCTGGTAAAAATTAACAGAAGCATCTGTATTAAATGAGGTCATAGAATACATGGACCTAACAGATATCTATAGAATATTTTATCCAAATGCTTCAGAATACACATTCTTTTCAGCAGCACATGGGACATCCTCTAAAATAGACCATATATTAGGATACAAAGCAAATCTTAACAAATACAGGAAAACTGAAATAATTCCTTACACTCTATCTGATAACAATAGGAGTAAACTACAAATCAACAGCAAGAAAAACTATAAAGCATATACAAAATCACAGAAATTAAACAATACACTATTAAATGATGAATGGGTCAATGAAGAAATCAAGAAGGAATCAAAAATTCATAGAAACAAATGGTAATGAGAACACAACATACCAAACTCTAGGACAGAATGAAGGCAGTCCTGAGAGGGAAATTTATAGCTTTAGGTGCCTATATTGAGAAATTAGAAAGGTCACAACCAAGCAACTTAATGCTTCACCTTAAGGCCTTGGAAAAAGAAGAACAAGGCAACCAAAACTCAGTAGATGGGAAAAAGTAGTAAGATTAAGGCAGAAATTAAAGAAATAGAAACCAATCGAGGCCACCCTGAGACTACATAGCGAATTCCAGGTCAGCCTGAGCTAGAGTGAGACCCTACCTTGAAAAATCAAAAAAAAAAAAAAAAAAAAAGAAAAAAAGAAAAAGAAAAAAAGAAAGAAAGAAAGAGAAAGAAAAGAAATAGAAACAACAAAAAAAAAAGCAATCAATGAAAAGTAGGTTCTTTGAAGGATCAAAAAGTTGATAAACCCTTAGCAAATCTGACCAAAAGAAAGAGAGAAGAGACACAAATTAATAAAATTAGACATGGAAAATGCATCATTACAACAGATACCAACAAAATTCAGAAAATTGTAAGGACACACTTTAAGAACATATACTCCACTGAGATTGAAAATCTGAAAAAATGAATGATTTCCTTGATTTATATGACCTACCAAAATCAAATCAAGATGAGATAAATCACTTAAATAGACCTACAACAAGTATGGAAATCCAAGCATTTATTAAAAAAAAAAAAAAACTCCCAACTAACAAAAAGTCCAGGCCCAGATGGATTCACTGGTGAATTTTACCAGACTTTTATGGAAGAATTAACACCAATTCTTCTCAAACTTTTCCATAAAACAGAAAAGAAAGGAATTTTACCTAACTCCTACAAAACCAGCATCACCCTGATACAAAAACCAGACAAATACAGAACAATAAAAGAAAATTACAGACCAATCTCTCTCATGAACATAAATGCAAAAATTCTCAACAAAATATTGGCAAACAGAATACAAGAATATTTCAAAAAGATCATTTACCCTGACCAAGTAGGCTTTATCCAAGAGATGCAGGGATGGTTCAACATATACAAATCAATAAACCTAATACATTATATAAATGGACTGAAGGACAAAATTCACATGATCATCTCAATAGATATAGAAAAGGCATTTGACAAATCCAACATCTCTTTATGGTAAAAGTCCTACAGAAACTGGGAATAGAAGGAATATATCTCAACATAATAAAGGCTATTTATGACAAACTTACAGCCAACATAATAATAAATGGAGAAAAACTTGAAGCTTTTCCACTAAAATCAGGACCAAGACAAGGGTGTCCACTGTCCCCACTTTTATTTATTATAGTACTGGAAGTCTTAGCTACAGCAATAAGGTAAGAGACACATACAAAACAGATACAAATTGGAAAGAAGAGACCCAATTATCATTATTTGCAGATGATATGATTCTATACATAAAGGACCCTAAAGACTCTACCAAAAACAATTAGAGCTAATAAACACTTTGAACAAAATAAACACACAGAAATCAGTAGCCTTCCTATATACTAACAACAAACATGCTGAGGTTAAAATTGGTGAATCATCCCCACTCACAATTGCCTTAAAAAAGTAAATAAATAAAGTACCTTGGAATAAACCTAACCAAGGAAGTGAAGGATCTCTACAATGAAAACTTTAAAACACTCAAGACAGAAATTGCAGAAGACAGGCTGGAGAGATGACTTAGCAGTTAAAGTGCTTGCCAGCAACGTCTAAAAATTCATATTCGAATCTCCAGGTCCCACGTAAGCCAGACACACAGTGATGTAAACACACAATGTTGCACATGTGCACAAGGGAGCACACATGTCTGGAGTTTGTTCACAGCAGCTAAAAGCCCTAGTGTGCCCATTCTCTCTTTCAATCTCTCTGCCTGTTTCTCTCTTTCCCTCTCACTCTCTCTCTCTCTCTCTCAAAAATAAATAAAATAAAAAAGAAATTTCAGAAGATACTAGGAAATGTAAATACCGCCCACGTTCTTGGATTGGAAGAATCAATATTGTGCAAATGGCAATCTTACCAAAAGCAATCTACACATTTAATGTAACCCCCATCAAAATTCCAATGGCATTCTTCACAGAAATAGAAAAAACAATACTAAAATGCTTTTGGGTGCACAAAAAACTTCAACTATCCAAAATAATTTTGAGCAACAAAAATAATGCTGGAAATATCACCATACCCAATTTTAAGTTCTATTATACAGAGCCTTAGTAACAAAAACAGCATGATACTGGCACAAAAACAGATACATAGATCAGTGGAACAGAACAGAGGACCCAGATGTAAGTCTGGGCAGTTACAGCCACCTGATCTTTGACAAAAATGCCAAAAATACTCATTGGAGAAAAGACAACCCCTGCAACAAATGGTGCTGTGAAAACTGGATATCTATATGTAGAAGGATGAAAATAGATCCTTATCTCTCTCTATGCACAAGAATTAAGTCCAAATGGATCAAAGACCTTTATAATCTGACCTGAAACTCTGAAACTACTAGAGGAAGAAGTAGGTGAAACCCTTCAACATATTGGCATAGGCAACAAATTTCTTTTTTTAAATATGTTTATTTATTTATTTATTTATTTATTTATTTGAGAAAGAGAAAGAGGCAGAGAGAGAGAGAGAGAGAGAATGGGCATGCCCTGGCCTCCAGCCACTACAAACAAACTTCAGATGCATGCGCTCCCTTGTGCATTTGGCTTACATGGGTCCTGGAGAATCGAACTGGGATCCTTTGGCTTTGCAAGCAAATGCCTTAACCACTAAGCCATCTCTCCAGCCTGGCAACGAATTTCAAAACAACCTCAGTTGTTTAGGAAATAAAACTACTAATCAACCGCTGGGACTTCGTAAAATTACAAAGCTTTTGAACAGCAAAGGACACTGTGAATAAAGAGGCAACCTACAGAATGGGAGAAAATCTTTGCCAGCTATACATCTGAAAAAAGATTAATATCCAGGATATATAAAGTACTCAAAAAACTAAATAATAAGAAATCAAACAACCCAATTAAAAAATATGCTATGGGGCTGGAGAGATGGTTTAGCAGTTAAGCGCTTGCCTGTGAAGCCTAAGGACCCTGGTTTGAGGCTCAATTCCCCAGTACCCACATAAGCCAGATGCACAAGGTGGCACATGCATCCAGAGTTCATTTGCAGTGGCTTGAGGCCCTGGTGTGCCCACTCTCTCTCTCTCTCTCTCTCTCTCTCTCTCTCTCTCTCTCTCTCTCTCTGTGCCTCTTTCTCTCTGTCTGTTGCTCTCAAATAAATAAATTAGAATAAACAAAAAAATTTTTTTAAATAGGCTATGGAGCTAAATACAGAGTTCTTAAAAGAAGAAATACAGATGACATATAAACATCTTAAAAACTGTTCTACACCCTTAGCCATCAGTGAAATGAAAATTAAAACTACCTTGAGATTCCATCTCAGTCCTGTCATAATGTCTATCATCAAGAAAAAAATGTCAATAAATGCTGGCAAGGATGTAGAGAAAGAGGAACCCTTCTACACTGTTGGTGGGAATGTAATCTGGTGCAGCCATTGTGGAAATCAGTGTGGAGGTTCCTGAGACAGCTGAAATAGATTTACCATATGACCCAACTATACCACTCACAATCATATATCCTAAGGACTCGTCTCAGTACCTTAGAGCTACTTGCACATCCACGTTTATTGCCTCTCTATTCACAATAGCTAGGAAGTGGAACCAGCTTAGATGAACCTCAACTGCTGAGTGGATAATGAAGATATGGTACATTTATACAATGGAGTTCTATTCAGTGGTAAAGAAAAACAAAATTATGAAACTTGCAGGGAAATGGATGGATCTGGAAAGGATTAGTCTTAGTAAGGTAACCCAGGCCCAGAAAGCCAAGTGCCACATGTTCTCTCTCATATGTGAATCCTAGCCTCTACTTCCTCTTTTGAACTTCTCCTCCCACATCCTAAAGGCTCACAGTCTCTAGAGAGTAAAGTTTCCCCTCAACTTTTCTCAAACATTAGCGCTACGTGGATATCTTCAAGACCATTTATCTGTCCCTTAGACCCTGTCCAACTCATACAACAGGTGTGTGTGTGTGTGTGTGTGTGTGTCAAATGCAACCCACCACAAGACTAACTAATCCACAGTAGCCATGTCTGCTCCTGGGGCTTCAGTCACCAACACCAAGCACTCTGGTGAACACCAGCTCCGGCAACCACCTTCCCAGGGAGCAAGGAGCTCTCTGGACACTTGGCTGAGCCTGGTGGAACCCCGGTTGCTGAGAATTCTTTCACAGCCCCTGTCCTGCTGGGCCTTTCCCAAGCACATTTCCCCATGGCCCCCACAAGGACCATCTGTTTCCCATTTGGGCGCGGGAGGCCTGCACAGCAGTTTGTTAAGATCGCTGCCGAAAGAAAGCAAAGAAACAGCCTCCTAAAAAAAGACCCAACTGGTCCTGCCCTGGGCCTCTGGTTTTACAATAGAGCACAGGGCTGCCGAGGGCTGGCCGTGTGCCTGCCAACTACAGGGCCTCGTCATCTACACTGGCCACCCCCACCCCCACCCCCCATCCATCCATCACAGCCCTATGCCAAAGCCTTAATGGGGCACGCCACGCCCTGGGTGTTTATGGCAGGACCACTGGCTGTCTTGGCGAGCTCCTGGGGATTGTCTTCTCTGCAGTGGAGGTTGGCAGGGAGGAGGGCCTGGGACAGAGGGAGGTGGAAGATCACTTCCGCAGTGGAACCTGGGTCAGAGGAGAGCTGCAGTGGCTGCTGGGAACTGGACTGTGCAGCTTGGAGTCTTTTGTTCAGCTTGATTGTCCCTCCTGCTGCCCACTGGGGGACCCCTGAATGCACTGCAGACATTTTTTGGCAGGCCGGCCTCGGTGCTGGGCTCAAGTTCATTAATCTGCCTGCCATTGAACGGCTGTGAAAAAAGGAAATTGTTTCATGCTCCCTGAGAAACAAAGAGGGGAGGGCTGGAGCAGGAAAGGAGTCCCAAGCTGGCTCTGCACGTCCAGCCAGGGCTGAGGTTCTACGGCCCAGAGCACCCCACAGACAACCTGAGATAGCAGTCTCCTTGGGCAGCCGGCAAGCCTTCCCTGGAAGGATCCTGAATGCATGCAACCTGGGCCATTTATTAGCCCAGTAATGGGAGCTGGTGTAATGGCCTGGCTTCACCAGGGCCTGAAACCACCAAGGTCTGCATTGACAGATGACAAGTAGAGGAAGTGAAAAGGGGGGGGGGTCGTGAGCACAAAGGGAAGTGGGGAGTGCAAATTGCTGCGATGAATTTTGAAGGCAAGCTTTGGAAGGTAGGAGAAAACCAGGAGCCGGGCCTGGGGACCTTCCTGACAGTGTTCGCCAGCGACGGAGGACAAGGACTCAGGGAGCCGCCTGAGCTCACTCACTTCTGGGTACCAATTTCAAGTGCGACCATGGAAAAAGGCTCCATTTTAAAATACCGAAGAGACTGTTAAAGAAGGCTGAAGACCAGACCTGGCAAGTTGCAGAGGTTCAGCAAAAGTAAGGGAGCTGGAAAACCCAGTTGCTCCCACAACAAAGAAGAGGGATCTTGGAGCTCCCAGGATCAAACCAGGATAAGGGGACAGGAACAGAAATGGGAAGAGAAGGCAAGGACGGAAAATGGCCTGGCCTGAGAGACTGACTGACAGGCCTGAGTCTCCAGTCAGCTGGGAAGCCAGAGTAATCTTTAGACCACCTGAGGGACAGGGGGTCAGGGTGACAGCCGCCATTCCTTGACTGGACACCTCCCACCTGAACATATAAGTATGTTCTTTATATCCTCCCCCCCCCCATTTTTTTGCCTTGTTACAAATTCTCAAACAGTAAAATTTACCATTTTTAGTATGTAGTTCTGACAAGTGTATACAGCTGTATAAATACCAGGAAATCAAGATATATAAAATTTCCACCACTCTAAAAAGTTCTACTATGCTCCTTTGAAAACCAAGCCCCTTCCTCACCCTCAACCCCTGTCCACTCTTTTGGTTTTGTCTTTGCCAGGATGTTCCTACCCATGGTCTCAGGTGTCAGATGACCTTTTGAGGTGGTTTCCTTCACCAGGGGTAATGAACTTGAAGTTCGCCCAGGTTACTATGGGTAAGTATCCGTTCTTTTTCATTGTAGCACAGTTAGGGCTCTTCATGTGGAGGGGACAGTTTATGGGTAATTTCGCTTGCTTTCTTTCTCACTTCTTTATATTTTTCTCCTTTTTATTCAAGTTTTTTTTTTTGGGGGGGGGTTGAGGTAGGGAGCATCTCACTCTAGCCCAGGCTGACCTGGAATTCACTATGTGGTCTGAGGCTGGCCTTGAACTCACAGTGATGGTGTGTGCCACCACACCTAACCAAAAGTTTACTCTATAAGCATACTGTTATTTGATCATCCCCCATTCCAGGAGTCTCTCTCCTATTTTCTTTTCTTTCTTTCTTTTTCTTTTCTTTTTTCTTTTTCTTTTTTTTTTTTTTTTTTTTTTTGTCTCACTTCTTTTGACTTTTGAGAGATGGTATTACTGGTGGAGATTATTTTAGAAGTTTAGGGGGCCAGGCCAATACTTTGGACTAACCTTTTCTTTTCAAGGATTCCAAGACCTTTCCAGATGAACTTTTGTCATTTAACATAGGTCCAAACTGGTATAAATAGTTAATTTTATAACTTGTAAAAAAAAAAAAGTTTGGGGGCTAGAGAAGTGGCTTAGTGGTTAAGAAGCTTGCCTGCAAAATCTAAGGACCCAGGTTTGATTCCCCAGAACTCATGTAAGCCAGATGCACAAGATGACGCATGTTTCTGGAGTTCGTTTGCAGTGGTAGAGGCTCTGGCTTGCACCCCCCCCCCTTCTCGCAAATAAAGAAAAAGTAAAAACAAGATTTTTTTTTTTTAAGTGGGTTGTTCATGAGGGCTGGAGAAATGGATTAGCAGTTAAGGTATTTGCCTACAAAGCCTAAGGATCCCAGTTTAATTCTCTAGGACCCATGTAAGCCAGATGCACAAAGGGCACATGCATCTGGAATTCGTTTGCAGTGGCTAGAGGCCCTGGTGTGCCCATTCTCTCTATCTCTCTCTATCTGCTTGCAAATAAAATTTTTAAAAAGTGGTTTGTTCAAATACTATACAAATCCATGACTTTTAACATATTCATGGAATGGTGCACCCCTCATCCTAATAAATCTTAGATCATTTTCATTACTACAATAAAAAAACTTTCAGCCCTTAGCTGCTAATTCCAGCATTCCTAGCCCTAGGAAATTACTACCTTTCTGTCTCTACAAATGTACCTCTCTGTATATTTCATATAAATGACATCTTGCAATGTGTGAGTTTTTGTGTCTAGCTTCTTACCCTTATCATAATATTTTTCAAATTTTATCCATGGATCAATATGGCATTCCTTTTCATTGCCAAATAGCATTCTACTGTTTGGACATACAACATTCATTCCTTTTTATCCATTCATCAGCTGATGGAAATTCAGATTGTTTCTATTTTTTGGTCACTGTGCATATTGCTACTTTGAATTCATGTACAATCTTGTGGGCATGGTTTCAGTTCTCATTAGGATACTCTTAGGAGTAAAATGGCTGGATTATATAGTATAGGATAGTGTGATGGTTTGATTCAGGTGTCCCCCCATAAACTTAGGTGTTCTGAATGCTAGGTTCCCAGCTGATGGAGATTTGGGAATTAACACCTCCAGGAGGCAATGTAGTGTTGGAGGTGGGCTCATGGATATTATAGCCAGTTTCCCCTTGCCAGTGTTTGGCACACTCTCCCGTTGCTGTTGTCCATCTGATGTTGGTCAGGAAGTGATGTCCACTCTCTGCTCATGCCATCATTTTTCCCTGCCATCATGAAGCTTCCCCTTGAGTCTGTAAGCTAAACTAACCCCACCTCCCCCAGCAAAGCTGCTCTTGGTCGGGAGATTTCTGCCAGCAATGCAAACCTGACTGCAACAGTAAAGTTGGTATCAAGGAGTGGGGTCATTTGCTGCTTAAAACCTGACTGTGGCTTTGGCCTTTGGGAGCTGATTTTCAAGAGGAAATGTGGAAGGATTTCAAACCTTGGCCTAAGAGACGCCTTGCAGTGTTGTAAGTACAGCTTGATGAACTATTTTGATCAGAGTTGAAAGACCTGAAGGCAGTAAAAACTATGGATTGTGAGGTTTGGCTTGTGAGGGTGAGAAAGAGCTTTGCCTAGACTGGGCTAGAAGCAGTTTGTGTGAGAGGCTTGTTTTTATGCCCATGTCCTGAGAATTTGTGTAGGGTTGCATTGCGTAGAAATGGACTGGTTTGAGCAGGGGGATATGGCACAGAAATGAAACCTTTGGGCTGAAGCTTCTGCCTGTTCAGCTGCAATTACATGAGAGATTACAACCATTGAGATTGGGCATGCTTACTTGCATTGGGGCAACAGGAAGAATGTAGACTCTTTGGAAGGGGCCTGTATGTTCAAGGAGTGTCCTGTTCTTCAAAGTCTGCTTTATTCCCCCCAGGATTAACAACTTGGCACCCTCCTGGCATTATAGATCATAAGAAATGCAGGAAAGAGAGGGTCATTGAGTTTGCAACATGGTCTTGTGTTTTGGAAACGGCATGGGCAGTGTGAATCAGGTTTGCTGGATCCCTCCTGCATGGGGACCCGATAGAGCCTTGAGGATGGACCATGGGGACCATGGAGACCCAGTGGAGATGTCGGGACCATGAGATGGCTGCTAAAGAGAGCTGCCGGCCTGGAGGAAATTTTCCAGGACTGTGAGTAGCCTAGCTGGAGGGGCAGAATTGGAACTCCAGAGACTTGTTGCTGGTTAGAATTATCAGACTTGGAGACTTGTAACTAACTAGAGTTTTTGCACTTGGAGCTACAGTTTGATGTTTGCTCTGTTTAAATCTTGTATTGGTTGAATATTTCTTTGCTATGCCTCATGCCATCTTTTGCAATGTGAGTGTTTATTCTATGCCATTATGGGTTTTGGGGAGAATTTTTTTTTCCAGGTAGTGTCTTGCTATAGCCCAAGCTGTCTTGGAACACTCTCTCTCTGTATAGTCCCAGGCTGGCCTTGAACACACAGCAATCCTCCTACCTCTGTCTCCCAAGTGCTAGGATTAAAGGTGTGCACCATCATGTCCAGCGGGGGCGGGGGGGCGGATTTTTTTAATGGGTCATTTAAAAGATCTCATACTGTGGGAATGTTTGAACATCATTAGGATTGATAAAAACTATGGGGACTTTTAAAGATGAACTGAATGCATTACATTATGGATGTTTATCAGTTTATGGGGGCCAAGGGCAAAATGTGGTGGTTTGATTCAGGTGTCCTGCAGAAACTTAAGTGTTCTGAATGCTAGGTTCTCAGCTGATGGAGATTTGGGAATTAACGCCTCCTGGAGGCAGTGTATTGTTAGGGGCAGGCATATGGGTATTATAGCCAGTTTCTTCTTGCCAGTGTTTGGCACACTCTCTTGTTGCTGTTGTCCATCTGATGTTAGCCAGGCAGTGATGTCCACCCTCTGCTCATGCCATCATGGAGCTTCCCTTCTAGTCTGTAAGCCAAAATAAGCCCTTTTTACCCCCTAAAAGCTGCTCTTGGTCAGGTAATTTCTGCCAGCAATGTGAACCTGACTGCAACAGATAGTAATTACTTTTTTGTTGCTATAGCACAATACTTGTCAAGATGCAGCTTAAGGGAATGATGGGCTTATTTCCATTTACAGTTCAAGGGGATACAGTTCATCGTCATAGTGGCAGGAGCATGAAGCAGCTGGTCACATCCGGTCTGCAATCCGGAAGCAGAGAGAGATGATTGCTGGTGCCCAGCCTGCTCCCTGGATCCACTCCAGGACTCTAGCTCATGGGCTGCTGCTGCCCATGGTGAGGGTGGCCTTCCCACCTCACCTCTAGAAAGTCCCTCACAGACATGCTCAGAGATTTGTCTCCTAGGTGATTCTAGATCCTGTCAAGTTGACAATTGACATTTACCACCACTGTAGCAGACAGCTTCAGGTTCGCTGAGATGAACTTTCAGACCAGACACAGTTATGGAGAAAGGTATATTATTTATTGAAGCTTACAGATCCAGGGGAAGTTCCATAATGGCAGAAGAAGTGGCCTGCTCTATTACAGGACCAAGCAAGAGAGAGAAAAGTCAACCAGGCACACAGCACACAGAGCAAAGCTATAGCCAAAAGTCACAGCACACTTCAGGAACTCCCATTGGGCACACTTTGCATATCATTACAATGGAATCGCAAACCCACCATCACACCTTAACATCCGCCCAGTGACATTGCCTCCAGCAATGCAGATGCAAACTATAAACTAATAAAACACTGAATATGTTGGGGGGCATATATTCAAACTACCACAACCACATATGGTAAGGCCCTGCTCAACCATTTGAGAAACTGTTTTCCTAAATAATTTCACCATTTTATGCTCCACAAAGAGTATGTTTTCTACTATTAGTCATTGAAATAACAAGTATCTCAAATACCACACCTCCCCTCCTCTGTTTCTCGTGCTACCAAGCCCAACATAGAAGCCTGGTTAACAGTTTGGCTTATAATGGTTGACCCTTCTTCTTTTATTCTTGACATGTATATAATCCTATGTATTTTTATTAAAATAAAGATGCAGTCTTAAGCCAGGTATGGTGGCACATGCCTTTAGTCCCAGCATTTGGGAGGCTGAGGTAGGAGGGTCACTTTGAGTTAGAAGCCAGCCTAGGCCTACAGTGAGTTCCAGGTTAGCCTGGGCTAGAGTAAGACCCTGCCTTGAAAAAACAAAAGAACATATATGATTTGTGCTACACATAAATCTAAGCTTTTTTGAGACAGGGTCTCACTGTGTAGCCCAGGCTGGCCTAGAACTCGTGGAAATCCTCCTGCCTCAGTCTCCTTCAGTACTAGGCTTATAGATATGAGCCCTCATACCCAGATACTAACTTCCTTTTAAACATTACATTTTTCAAAGTGGTAGAAAAGCATTTTGACCATTTTAGTTGCGTGGCACTTAGTACCCTCATATGATCGTATGGCTACCTCCACCATCTTGCCATAGAACTCTAAGTTCCTCATATGAGCAACATATACAGCATCTGTCTTTTTGTGTCTGGATTACTTCACATAGCCTAATGTCTTCAAGATTTATTCATTCTGGAGCAAGTGTGAGAATATCCTTCCTGTTTATGGCTGAGTAATCTTCTTTATATATATGGACTTTTTTTCATTCATCCATAAACTGACATTTTGGTGTCACTTCCACCTTTTAGTCGCATGGACAGATTAACTCTTCTTGTCCCTAATTTTTTAAAAAAATTAAGTAAATTTTTTTGGGGGGCTGGAGAGATGGCTTAGCGGTTAAGGCGCCTGCCTCCTTAAGCCTTAAGCCTAAGAACGCTGGTTCCAGTATCCAGTGGTTCCAATCTCCAGGTCCCACATTTAGCCAGATACAAAGTGACGCAAGGGCGCAATGCCGCACTTGACCACAAGGGGGTGCATGCATCTGGATTTCGTTCGCAGCAGCTGAGAAGCTGCTGGCACGCCATTATCTGTGTTCCTCTTCCTTTCTCTTTGTCTCTCTCCAAAAAAAAAAAAAAATTAAGTCATTTTTTTTTTGAGGTAGGATCTCAACTTAGCCCAGGCTGACCTGAAATTCACTATGTAGTCTCAGGTTGGCCTGGAACTCACAGTGATTTTCCTACCTTTGCCTCCCGAGTGCTGGGATTAAAGGTGTGTACCACCACACCCAGCACATAAACTTTTTAAAATTATTTATTTATTTGTTTATTTGTAAGCAGAGAAAGAGGAGAAAGAGAGAGAATGGGTGCACCAGGGCTCAAGCCACTGCAAATGAACTCCAGATGTATGTACCACCTTGTGCATCTGGCTTTATATGGGTACTGGGGAATTGAACCCAGGTCGTTAGGCTTTGCAGGAAAGTGCCTTAACCACTGAGAAATCTCTCCAGCCCCCAGGTAAACTTTTTATTGAAACTTACCAAACTTTAAAAAAATTCTTTTTCAGGCAGGTTCTTCCTATGTAGCTTAGACTGATCTGGAGCTTACCGTAATTCTCCCAGCCCAGTCTTCTGAGTCCTGGGATTAAAGGTATGAGCCATCATGTCCAGATTTTGGAAAAAAAAAAATTCTTAAATATTATATATATATATTTATTTATCTATTGAGTGAGTGAGAGAGAGAGAGAGAGAGAGAGAGAGAGAAAGAGAATGGGTGTGCCACGGTCTCCAGCCACTGTAAACAAACTCCAGACACATGTGCCATCGTGTACGTCTGGCTAACATGGGTTCTGGGGACTCAAACTTGGGTCCTTAGGTTTTGCAGGCAAGCACTTAACCGCTGAGCCATCTCTCCAGCCCTTAAAAAAAACTTAACAACATACTCATGGGATTCTTTGGAGCTGCTAAACCACCCTCACGCTTGGAATTGCTTAGTCTCCACCATGGCACAGAGGTCTTATAGTCTAGTCCACCATTCCTCATTCCTGGAGCATTGGCTGTACATTACTGCAATGCGTTTCCCATGGCGTTGAGCTCTCCACCTGCATCTACTGAGTGGATCCTGACGCTTCATCCCTTATAACCAGTTCTAATTGTTCTGGAGATGATCAAGAAACCGAGGCAGAGAGCTCATGCCATCCCCCCAGGACTGCTCTGCCACCAAGGGCTGAGGATAAGTATCAGTCTGTGTGACAACCAAACCCACACACTAAACCCTAACTAGTGAAGTTCCTGGTGAAACGTCACGCGTGTGACTTCACCAGCCAAGAGTCACGGGGCTGACTCCCCAGCCAAAGCTGAGCTGCCTGTCCGCAGTGAGCGTCCCTTCTCACAGCACAGGTTCCTGTAGCCTCAAGAAGCCAGAGCTCGCTCCCTCAGGAGGGTCACAGCATCCTGCCTCCTTCTTGTTGACTTCTCACTTGCTCAGTCCTGCCTTCCCAGCCTCTCCTCACACTGTCCTCCTCCTGACAGACCCGGCTGGCAGGGCATTTCAAAGCCCAGCCCAAATTAGCTTACACAAACAAAAATGCTTTAGGGGTTCACTTAACTAGGGACACAGGGTGCATCTAGCCTGCACCGTGAAGGAATCCAAGGGCTCAAATGACAGCACAGGGCTGTTTTCTCTCTCCGATCTGCTATTCTTTGGATGGTAGCCTGGTCCTATCTTACAACAGAAGTCTAGCTGGCAGAAAGTACAAAATTGTAGCTTCAAAGTTCAACTCTCTGGCTGGGGAGATAGTTCAATTTGTAAAGTGCACACACACGAGGACCTGAGTTCAGATCCCCAGAACCCACACGGAAGCCACATGTGGTAGCACCAAGGATCCTGGTTAGCTAGTTACCTGAACCGGTGAGAAATAAGCCCTGTCTCAAAATAAATAAATAAATAAATAAATAAATAAATAAATAAATAAATAAAGCAGAAAGCTGGTGGTGGTGGTGCACACCTTTAATCCCAGCATTTGTCAGCCTGGTCCAGAGTGAAACCTTACCTCAAAAAAACCAAATAAATAAATAAATAAAAATAAAGAAATTGAAAAAATAAGGTAGAGGGCTGGGGAGATGGCTCGACAGTTATAAAGGTGCTTACAGAGCCTGCTGAGCCTAGATTCAGTTCCTCAGTACCCACATAAAGTCAGAATCACAAAGTGACACGTGTCTGGAGTTCATTTGCAGCAGCAGCGAGAGGCCCTAGCATGCCCATTCTCATTTTATCTCTCAAATAAAGAAATAATTTAAACAATAGTATTTAAACAATAAGGTGGAAAGCAATTGAGGAGAATACCCAAAGTTGTCCTCTGGCCTCCACATGTACAAGCACACATCTGTGTGTACACACATGAACACACACACACATATAAAACCAGGTTGGCTCTCCTACCAGGAGGGCCTCTATTCTTCATTCAGCATACAGGGATCAATATCAGGACAGAACTCCTATTGGCCCCTGTTTGGTTTGTATGCAAATTTCTTAACCAATCACATAGCTAGAAAGCAATGTTAAGTCTTAAGATGTAAGATGAAAACTCACAAGGAGGGCACTTTCTAGTACTAGAGAGAACGTAGGCAAATGCCTGTGCTCCATGGCCAGGAACAGTGACCTGTACTGGGACGACCTTAGTGTGCAGACTCCCACTCCCCACGTGCTTTCTTTGGTTACGGCCACCACTGACCGCTGCTCCTGGGCTCCACAGTGCCAGAGTAGACTGGATCCTGTGTCTACCACTCTAGAAAGAATGAAAACATCGGGCTGGAGGGAAGGCTTAGTGGTTAAGGTGTTTGCCTGTGAAGCCAAAGCTCCCAGGTTTAATTCTCTAGGACTGACATAAGCCAGATGCAGAAGGTGGCACATGTGTCTGGAGTTGGTTTGCAGTGGCTGGAGGCCCTGGTGTACCCATTCTCTCTCTCTCTCTCTCTCTCACTCTCTCTCTCTCTCTCTCTCTCTCGTTTCTTTCTCTCCCTCTCCCCCCCCCAAATAAGTAAATAAAGCAGTAATGTATTTTTTTTTGAGAAAGAATGTAAAAACCTCAAGTCTATGGAAATCTCAACCCATGCAACTCTGGTCTCCTTTTCCGGAGCAGATGCTGCATTATCTAAACATTTTCCTCATGGGCTGCTGCTTCCAGCTCCCTCGCCAAGCTCAGCTCATCTGTCAGTGGGCTTTGTCTCTTCCCCACCCTAAGGTATGAGAACATGAGGTGCCCAGATGTACAGCTGTTTACATTGTTCAGAACATGAGGCCATGCCTGTGGCTCGCTGCTCATCCCTGGCTCTTTTCTCCAGCAGTCCTGGGCTCTGATTATTGCCACAAAGCAAGTGGTCACAGACCAGCCTGATCATTACGCTGCCCCCCCCTCCCCTGGACGTGCTGCAGACCTGAATGCATGACATATCTGGTTTCCTCATCAGAAAGCAGCCAGAGGTTCCTTCGCCTTCTGATGGACTGTTAAATGAAAGCCAGGCCCTCTTGTTTGCTGCGGGGTTTTTTGTTTGTTTGGTTTTCTGTAGGATGTCATGAGTAATTCATCTCTGGTCCAGCTTCACGGACAAGCCATAAGACTTGGCACCTTCCCCTCTTCTTCCCTGTCTCCTGCTCCCTCCTGTCCTACAGTTCCACCTCAGTGGAAAGGTTCTCTTCCTTTTAAGAGTCAGCAAGTACCTCTTGCTTACACATGAACTTGAGCCAACGTTGCAAACCAGAGGCCGGGACTTTGAGAAATAATAACAGTGCTTGTTTAAAACCGTCGGATGCTCCTGAGCTGTCTATACATGCCAAATTGAGAGCGAAATCACAAGATACGCACAAAGTAAACAGAGCCACAGAACTCCATTTTTTCAAATGAATCATTCCCAAGTGAAAGAGTGTGAGTGGCTAGCATTACTGTTATTACAGCTAACCAACTTGGCATGGGCAACACTTGACCATTCTCAAAGCACTTTCACCAACTCATTACATGTGCTACAACCTTATCAAAAGAGTACATGATGGCACTGGGGAGATGGCTCAACATGCAGGAGGGCTTGCCTAAGCATGAGGGCCTGAGAACATCTGAGTTCGATTCCCCAGCACCCATATAAAACAGCTGGGTGTGGCTCTGCATGCCTTGTAACCCCAGCCTTGTGGGGAGCAGAGATGGGAGAATTGCTGGACTCATGAAAATGTCAGCTTCTTGTTCTAGAAAGGCAAGTTGTCTCAGGGAAATATGTGGATGAACAACAGAGAGGACATGCTCTGGCCTCCAGGTGCCTGTGAGTCCGACTGTATGTAAGTGTGCACACACCACACATACACACAGAGATAAACAGGAGAGAAAGTGTTCCGATTCCATTGTTCAAGTGTCAGGTCCAGTTTTGGGGATGGGCCTCTGTGGCAAGCCTCAGGAAAGAAATTTCCAGCTTGTATCCTGGGCTCTGCAGAGTTGAGAAATGGAAGAATAGGCATGAAGGTGGTGAGAGAAAAAGAAGAGAACAGGGCTGGAGAGATGGCTTGGTGGTTAAGCCACTTGCCTGTGAAGCCCAATGATTCAGGTTTGATTCTCCAGGTCCCACATAAGCCAGATGTACAAGGGGGCACATGCATCTGGAGTTCATTTGCAGTGGCTAGAGACCCTGGTGCACCCATTCTCTCCACCCACTCCCTGGTCTCTAATAAATAAATAAGACAAAAATAAATCTTTTTTAAAAAAAGAAAAGAAAAAGAAGAGAACAAAAGTCTACTCTACTCACCCTTCTATGCACAAATTCCCAGAGTACAAGACAAGCTCCTTTGGAACCAAGAAAAACCCTTTGATAATTGGAGTCAATGGAGCCAAGGGGATAACCCGATTTTGTAGCTAAATGCACTGAAACAGGAAGGGGTCTGATACAATCAGGGTGTCAAGAAAGACACAGAAATGAAGTCTTACTCAGACATATTTGTTCTACTTTGTCTCTGGAGTTTATAGTGACTTTTTCCGAATACTCTTGTTAAAGGACTATGACTTCCAGGAAGAAGTAACAAGAATGGCAGATTCCAGCCCTGCACCATCTTGAGCCACCACCTAGTAACCCGTCCCACCGTTACTCCAGAAAGCTAAGAAGTATACACATTGCTTGTATGCTGCGATCATGGGCTTGAGTTGAGAAATTCACAGAATCAACTTTTTGAATTCTGAGGGTTGGCTCCTTAGCTGCCTTCACTCCAACAGGAAGATGGCTATGGTTCTCTCACTGAATCTGTGAGGTCACAGTCACTGGGTATGAATGTGCAGTGATGAGAAAACAGGACGAGGACAAGCAGAGGGAGAAGGACCCTTGAGAGCAGTGTAAACAACATGAGCCGTGGGGGTAACTACAGAGCTGAGTCAGTCATAGATCTAAGTGTGCAGTAACCGTCTGGGAGATTGGTTCACAGCTGACCTTGAATAAGAACACTTATGTACTAGAGGAATCTAGAAGGATGCCTGTCACGCAGCAGGTACCAGCCAACTCTGGGTCTCTTTGCCCCCTTGGAGTCCAGTCCTGCCCCATCTTGTACAAGCACCCAGACACATGAACAAAAGTGGTGTGTGTGTGTGTGTGTGTATGTGTGTGTGTGTGTGTGTGTGTGTGCACATCAAAGACAGCCTAGAGAACAGGAGTGGGAGACAGACGTGGCCAGAAGCTGCACTGGGCATATGCCAACCCTTTGGGAATTGAATCAGGGTGGCTGTCACATTTCAACAATATACATAACCCAGGCTCACAACCACTGTCTTGTGTTTATATAATCTCACCATCAAGGGAGATCCTGGGATGTAACAGAAGGTATACTAGGCCCTAAGCAGGCCCCTTCATCTTCCTCATCTGTTTTCTGATTTGCAGGCCAAAAATAAGAGCCTTCTGAGGCCTGCCTCTGCATAACCATTATAGTTCTCCTGCTGCAGAACTGACATCTCTTGCCCTGCGATTTCAGCTCACTTCCTTTGATGAAGGGAAGGAAGGAGCGAGTGAATGAAGGCTGTGGAAGGGACCCGAGCTCATTAGATCCAGCTGGTTCTAGCCAATTGCAAAGTCACATAGAACTCCAGATTTAACTGGAGTCCTTGACCAGGGAGTTTTCTCAGTAAGCACATTAGAATTTTACTCCAAAGAGACTTCCAGAAGAGAACAAGCAAGAGGCGCCTATAGAAGCAGTCAAGCTATGTGTCCACTGGGCTGTGATGCCCTAAAGGACATCTTTGCTAACACATGAAAAGCAATGTATGAGTAAGCTGTGGCCCTACTTAAGTAACCTCTTTGGGGGCGGGGGTCTCTCAATGTACTTATTCTTTGAATATGTTTAGTGACTGCTATGTGCCAGGTCCCTAAAGATGAGAGACAGGGCTGGGGAGATAGCTCAGCTGATAAAGTGCTTACCTTACAAGCATGAGGGCCTGAGTTCAATCCCCAGAACTCATACTGAAAATAAAAAACAAGGCATGGTAGCACAGACCTGTAATCCCAGTGCTGGGGAGGTGGAAACAGTCAAGAGCCCTGGGCCTCACTGTGCAGCCAGTTCAGTTTACTTGGTGAGTTCCAGGCCAATGGAGACCCTGTCTTCTTTTCTTTCTTTCTTTCTTTCTTTCTTTCTTTTTCTTTCTTTCTTTCTTTTTTTTTGTTTTTCCAAGATAGGGTCTTGCTCTAGCCCATGCTGACTCAGTAGTTTCAGGGTGGCCTTGAACTCACAGCAATCCTTCTACCTCTGCCTCCCAAATTGCTGGGATTAAAAGACCCTGTCTTAAAAACAAAGAAATAGGGCTGGAGAGATGGCTTAGTGGTTAAGGCACATGCCTGCGAAGCCTAAGGACCCAGATTGATTCTCCAGATCCCACGTAAGCCAGATGCACAAAGGAGATGCAAGCGTCTGGAGTTCATTTGCAGTGGCTAGAGGCCCTGGCATGCCCATTCTCACTCTCCCTCTCTCTGTCTATAATTAATAATAAAAATAAAATCTTTTTAAAAATTTAAAAGCCAGGTATGGTGGTGCATACCTTTAATCCCAGCACTCAGGAGGCAGAGGTAGGAGGATTGCCATGAGTTCGAGGCCACCCCAAGACTACATGGTGAATCCCAAGTCAACCTGGGCTAGAGTGAGACCCTATCTCAAAAAACTAAAACCAAATCAGAATAATATAAATAAAAAATATATATTGATTAAAAAAAAAACCTAAAACCAATAAATAAATAAATAAATAACAAACAAATGGGCAGCTTTCCTGGGGATGACCTCTGAAGTTGTTCTGTCCCCCACACACATGTGCACATGCACACACAAACACACATGCACACTCACAAGTGAGACAGTAGGTATCCTTGCTCCAAGGAGCTGAAGGTCTAAAGAAAGGCTCACACAGATCCGAAAGTACAGGAAACCCAGCTAGGAAACCCGGGTCTGAATCCTGGAGTCCCTCATTGCTGGCTGTGTCCTCCTTTTCCTTGCCTGCCCCACCACCACCACCACACACACACCGAATCCAAAACTCAGCTACACGGATGTTTGGCTCCGTCATAACAGCTGCTCTCCCCCCCCCCATCTGATCCTCAGCCTGCTCTGACCCAGGCCATCACCCTTCACCCCAGGTGTAGTCAAACGGTCCTTTGTCTCCCAGCATTGTGGGAAATCCCTTCCTTCCTCCCTGCCCAGGGACCTGCCACTCTTAATAGCTTCAGTATTTGATTGTCAACAGCTGGGAGGTCAATTCTCAGAAACCAAAGGCTTTGGGGTCTGAATTGTTTCTTTAAATCCCTCCAACTCTCCACAGAATCCCAGGCCAAGATATGAAGCTGAACTCAAAAAATCAATCCAACCCCAAGCTATAGAAAAAGTGGCTCGAGGTTAAAAAAATAAAAAATGTGCTCTCGGGCACAAGGCACATGAGTGCTTCTCAGAGGATGCACGCTGCCTGTCCGTGGGCCTGTTTCAGAACAGCAGAGACATCAGTCTACGGTGGCTGAATCCTTTAAAGATGCCTAAAAATAAAGCACGAGCGTGTGTGTGTGTGTGTGTGTGTGTCACACACACACACTCTCATCATCTCAAGGCTGCCGTTCACTGAAAGCTCCTACTTAACTAGAGCACAGTATGGACACTTTGGCCTTTCCCTCCCCTGCATATAGGCCCTTAGAGAAAGAGAATATATGTGAAGATATATATCAGGCACTATGGGCAGAATAAAGGCAAGATGCTTGTGGGGTGGCTTTTTAAGTAAACCACCCAGCAGGGAAATGGAACCTACCTCCTTCCTGTCACAAAACAGTCAGGTAAGGTTCTGGGAAGATAGCAGACCTCTACTGTCATGTGGGTCAAGTGTCAGGGTTGAGGTTCCTGATCAATCAATAAGAGTCTATGTCTCATGAGGTGGGGGAGGGGGAGATGGAGGGAGAAGGTAGGTAGGGACAACCACTTGCAGACCCTGACACCAGGTGATTCTGGCCCCAGAAACTTGCAGCTTCAACAAAGTCACTCAAAGGAGCCCTTGTCCCTGTGCTGCTGGGAACAAGAGGTCACTTTATACAGAAAGGGAACAATCATGGAGCACCTGACAGCCTGGAATCTTCTCTCTGAAAAAACACTGAGCTCCAGGCGAAGACTGCTCCACACTTCAGGCTCCTCGCTCATTTGTGTGGTCCCAAGCCTCTCTCGTGCTGCTTCTGGTACAAGCACTAAGTGGCCAAGGACAAACAGCAAAGAATATAAACGTCCAGCTGAGGGAGGCCGTCAGTATGGAAGTAGGGAAGGCAAGTACACAGCTATGAATAGCCTACTGGGACATATGCAAATCACAGGCAAATCCACCTGCGAGCTCTCGCTCTACTAAATATTTTATGAGCACCGAACAGCCGCCTTGCTTCATGAAATGGAAGCATTAACAAGGTCCAGCATTTATTGAGTACTTGCTATCTGTCCAAGCTGGAAACCAGGGGCGCTCAGGGAAAGATTCTGAGGAGGCTTTGCAAGGCGAGTTTGAAATGAGATGGAAACAGTGCTTCTGGCGAAGAAGGGGGTGGGTGGGTGGGGGGAGGCCTGGAGTGGGATTGCAGGCGCAAACACGACTTCCACAAAGACTCTTCCAGGCGGAAGTCTGCGGGCTGCAGGTCGGGGGTCTCCCCTGGAAGGCCTGGAGATGGACTAGGCTTCACTTCTCACCGAGGACAGAGGCGTCCCTGCAGCCACTTCCTTGCAAGAGTCCCTTTATGGGACTATGGATCCCAGGGCTTAGACAGGGAGAAGGTTTTGACAGTTTCATTGGATTTTGTTTTAAACAACAGATAATATGAAATAGGCACCTGGGAGTGGTTTCAATTAACAACCCAAACCAAAGGAACAGCTGCATCCCAGAGAAGGGGGCGGAAGCTTCCTGCTTCTTTTTGCAACATTACATTAACGCTTATGAAACACACCCGAAAAGTCCAACAGCATTTAGGGAGAGAGAGAAAGGGACTTCCATAGTGTGTGCAAAAACATATTGCCAATTAACTGGCCACATAAGCCTGGGTTTTCAACTTGTCTGCAGAAGTCTCAAGGTTAATGAAACCATTAGATATGCATGGATACCATGGAAAGGGGTGACGAGGGTGACATAATTGACAAAGCTGTTTAGCTTTGCCAAGCAGGCTGTTCTTATCTCACAGTACTTCTCGGAGTCAGGTATGTGGGTGGAATGGGTCTCTGAGTGTGTGTGTGTGTGTGTGTGTGTGTGTGTGTGTGTGTATGAGGGAGCATGCGTGCCTGCATGTGTGTTTGCAACCATGCTAATGAGAACAATTATATTTTTCCATCTGGAACCCATTAGCCATGATTATGATGACGGACCCTCCTACCCGTTATTACTATCAGGATTAGCTAACCCCATTATTCCTCAGGCCACCTTTTTCAGTCTGTTCCACTGAGCCAAGGAGAAGGTTTCCTGTCATCTAAGCTGTTTCCCTCCCGCTCCCACTCTGGAGCCATTGTAAGCTCCCTCACCCCATCTCAATTACAAGAGCCCTAATAGGTCTTCCTGTCCCAAGTGACAGGCCTCTGCAGGTGTTTGGGAGGTGGGGGAGGGGGCGGTCAGCTGATGGGGGCAGTCACAAGACTTCCATTGGCTCAGCCAGGCTCATAGCACCGGGCCTGCGTGCAGGTGTTCAGCAATTATCTTGGCCCAGTTACCTCACAGTTTCTGAGGGTGGATGGAAAAAATAAATAAATAAGACACATTAAAAAGGTTGTTATTATTACAAAATAAGAGAAGCCTGAGAGACCATGAGAACCAGAAGGCTGCATGGGGAATGCTTAAGCCCTTCCCTCCAGGCTGTGGCTTCCAGAAACTGGCCCTCTTTCAGCTGTTCCAAGGTTGGAGATGACCTAGGGGTTGGGGGGACTCCCTGTTGAAAACACCAAATGAGGTCGTTAAGACTCGGGGACTTTGCATCTCCCTCCCTCTTGTAGCCCTGTGTCCCTGCTTTCCCTGAGGACTGTATTTCCTGGCCACCCTTACCCCAGTTCAGAGGGGAGATAACCTCTCCCTTGAGATTGCAACAGGAACTGTGAAGGCAATGCTTGAGGAGACAAGCTGATGTTTCCCAAGAAGTCATCAAAGAGATTACTTCGGAGAGAAGTCAGAATGCAATGGCGTTACAGGACATTTCTTTCTCGGCCGAGTCTCATTCCTGTTGATTTGGAATGTAATTGGAGAAATGGTTCAGGATTTCCCCGGACCTCGTCTATCCCAACGTACCCCTAGAGAGCACAAGATAGGTGACCTTCAGCCTTCCAGGCAGGTGGAGTCCAGAGGCAGGATGCCTGCAACTCAAACGGACCTGTTCCACCCAGCCCAGGATGCCAGTGATTTATCAAGACATAAAATGGGTAGGGTTGTCCTTCTTGAGACCTTCTAGGCCTTGGAGAACATTCCAGGGAACCCAGGATGGAGTTAGATTGTCTCGGGACCATCTGAGCATAAGCTGGCTGAGACTTTCTTCCAGAACTATTCATCAAATGGCACCATGGTGCTTTATGTGGCCAGAATCTGTTTCTGTATGGCTTGTAAAACAGATGAGATATTATCATAGTTATCAGGAATATAACTACCACACTTAACCTTGATAATGGTGACTATTCCATATTTTGTATAATAACCTTCCAGAGTGTACCTTGTTTAATTTGTCCTGGGGGTTGCCAGAGCCAAAGGTTGGGACTACAGAGACATTGGGTGCCGTGAAGGGCTGTACAAATATATTTTTGGTCTTGGGGCTTCTTTAATGCCTCATCCCTTTTTCTTTCCTTGTTTGTAAAATGAACTCTGCAAGGACCCTTCCTTGGCCACCATGTCCCTGCTTTGGCCACTGATTAATCTGATCAGCTTGACAGGATTGAGAATCTTCATGGAAGCACACTTCTGGCTGTGTCTATGAGCATGTTTCCAGAAAGTTTTAACTGAGAAAGGAAGCCTCACCCTGAATGTGGATGGCACCATTTGGTGAGCTGGGGGTCCCAAGCCGAATTAAATGGAAAAAACCAGCTCACTAAAACTAAACCAGCATTCATCTCTCTCTTTCTCTCTCTCTCTCTCTCTCTCTCTCTCTCTCTCTCTCTCTCTCTCTCTCTCTCTCTTTCCTAACTGTGGATGCTCTATGACCAGCCACCTCACACACCTGCTTCCATGCCTTCTCCACCATGATGGACTCAACCCCAAACTGTAAGCCAAAATAAACCTTTCCTTGCTTCCTTATATCAGGACATTTGTCACAGCAATAAGAAAATAAACTAATACCACCAATGAGGATGAGGTCCCGAGGGCTTGGTAACTTTTATGAGGTCCACACCTCTCTGCAGAATCAATCCAGCCTCCTGGCCCCTAACCGAGGTCTCCTCTAAGGAGTTTTTGATCTGAGGCCTAACCCATCTCTCATCCCCTATCTCACTCCACTGCCCCTCCTGACCAGTAGCTGCTGGCTTCAACCTCCAGGTTTATTCCCCAGGACATGGGAAATAAACCTGAGCAAGACAATGCATGGTGCTTCCGCGTCCTTACCCAGATGGATAGCAAGCATCTCAGCTTTAACCTGCCACTCCAGGCACAGGTGGAGGAGGGCAGGCATGCTGGGGGAGGTAGGGTTCCTACCTGTCTGAGCGTTAATCCTCTTTCACAGCCCATTGGCGCTGCAAGTCATCATGGGGCCGGGGAGTCATAAATTCGAGACTGTAGGCTTCCTGGAGGGAGGTCTAGGGAACCATATGGTACCTCAAATATCTCTTTTCCAAGCAAATTCCAAAGCCTGAACTTTCTTCTGTGGAAATGCACAAACTTTTGACCTTTCATCAGGCCTCACTGGGATCCCTTTCTGCTCAACTGCCCCTGTGCTGAGAGCTAGTTTGGGCACTGACTACTGAGCACACACGCCAGGTTAGAGTGTTAGAAAACCGGGAGACGGTGGGCTTGCTCTGTGTTTTCACTGGGGACTCTAAATGCTGAGTTCTCAAAGTCAAAAAAAGATAAGCAGGTTCCACATAAACCACCATAGCATACCATGTAGAGAAGTCATCTAGGCACCGTGCCTAAGGCAATCCAGGCAATGGTGAATAGCCATTTGTCTAAAGAAGTTCAAATATTTAAAAAGAAATCAATAGTAATACTTAGTGGTGACAGGCTTGGACAAGCATGTTCTCCTAAACTGTTAGTAGCAATGAAAATGGAAACTACCTTTCTGAATGAGTTGAACAAGCACATATCAAAAACCTTAAAAACATGCATAGCTTTGCACTTAGCAATTCTAAAATTTTTACCCCAGGGAAATAACCAGAAATGTGTACAAAGATTCACATGTATGCGTTTTCATCATAAACAATCCTAAGCAGTAGAAAAAAATAAAATAACATACAAGCCTAAGGAGGAGTCCCTTAAAACAACGAAGTACTGCAATGGGGTTTCTGAAAGTAGGAAATGAATTTTTTTCATTAAAAGATAGATTTTTTTAAGGACTTGAGATATGGCTTAGCAGTTAGGATACTTGCCTGTGATGCCTAAGGAACCAGGTTTGATTCCCTAGAGCCTACGTAAGCCAGATGCACAAAGTGGCACATAGGTCTAGAGTTTGTTTGCAGTGGCTAAAGCCCCTGGCGCACCCATTCCCTCTCTATCTCTCTTTCTGCCTCTCTCTCTCAAATAAATAAATATATAAATAAACAAAATATTTGGGCTGTAGAGATTGCTTAGTGGGTTAAGGCTCTTGTCTATGAAGTCTAAGGATCCATGTTTGACTCCCCAGATCCCACATAAGCCAGACATACAAAGTGACACATGCACAAGGTCGCACATGCACACAAGTTGGCACACACATCTGGAGTTTGATTGGAGCGGCTGGAGGCCCTGGTGTGCCAATCCTCTTTCTCTATCTATCTATCTCCCTCTTTCTCATAAAAAAGGCTAGTCTGTTGGGCTTGCCTAAAAATATATTTAAAAAAAACATATTTATATATATATATATTTATTTATTTGAGAGAGAAAGAGAGAGGCAGAGAGAGTGAGAGAATGGGCATGCCAGGGCATCCAGCCACTGCAAACAAACTCCAGACGCATACGCCCCCTTGTGCATCTGGCTTACGTGGGTCCTGGAGAATCAAACTGGGATCCTTTGGCTTTGCAGGCAAAAGCCTTAACCACTAAGCCATCTCTCCAGCCCTTTAAGAAAAAAAACAAAAACAGATTTTTAAGATGTTAAGGTCACAAAGAGAAAGAAGGCAGCCCCTAAACTGGTTTCTATAATATTTCACTTTTATAAAGTGTCTTTTTACTTAAAACATATATTTACAGGTTATACCAAATGTTTTCATATTTTCCACAATGAACATATTAAGTGCTTTTATAATCACAAATAAAAAATTCTAAGGAAATAAATATTTTTCTTCTGTTATGAATATGAAGAGACAATAATATAAGTGTAAAATACACATGAGTATTTTCTTATACCTAATCTAAGCTCTCCATGTACTGTACTCTCAGCACTCAAGAAAACTTTTTTCTCACAGTACCAGATCTTGTCCAATCAATACTTTGATACCAACTAAACTCATCCAGAATGTATGGTTAGTTCTGTCATGTATGCATTTTACCACATACCATTCTGGATAGAACTGTATTCTTGCCAGGTATGATTGCTCATTTAATCCCAGCACTTGGAGGCAGAGGTAGGAGGATCTCTGTGAGTTGGAAGCCAGCCTGAGACTGCATAGTGGATTCCATTCCAGAGCAGCCTGGGCTAGAGTGAGACCCTACTTCAAACAACAACAATCCCTTATATTCTTTATACTCTACTTGTGAGAAAATGCCTATATCTGCTGTCTCTCACTGGGTGGTGTTAGGAGTTGAATATGATGTGCTCCCCACATGCTCATATTTTGAGTGTTTATTCTCCAGCTGGTGGTGCTATTTTGGAATGCTGTGGAACCCTCATCAGGTTTGGCCTGGCTAGTGGAAGGAGATCACTCTGAAGGTTATATCTGCCCTTGGAAGGTGAGAATTCTACATCTGAGCCACCAATGCCATCAGACACCTGCCGTTGGTTCTAACCCTACACTCTTTGCCTACTGGTGTGCCAGTTGTGAGCAGCTGCCACTTTACAGCTCAGGCTCCACAGACGGGACCGCTCCACCATGCTTCTCCTGCTATGGACTGAAATCACTTTAAACAGTGAGCCAAAACACAGCTCTCCTCTCCTCTCTTAAGTAGTTTTCATCAGGTGTTATGATCACAGCAGTAAAAACAGAGATAATGCAGGTATGATAGCCTCCTTTGTCCAAATCCAGAAAGATCTTGGCAATTCCAGACCCAATACTAAGAAAGTGATGTGTACAGGAAGACTACCACCAGAAGCAAACCAGAATGGTGGATTTGCTTAAGGAATGTGCTGTGTTTGAAAAATCAAAAAAACAGGATTGGAAAGTATAGGAATTGGTATAAGTAGCCAGCACCAAGTGAGATTTATAGCAGCGTGAAAGAAGATCCTTGCTCCAAGGCCATTCTTTTTCTTAAGTAATTTTGACATCGACTATTTAGCCAACAGATGCTTCGGCTACCCAAGCCGTGCTATCTAGGGGTCATCCTCTTAGCATATCTAATGACTAGATTCATTTATTTCTCCTCCCAACCAATCAAAGGCCATTCTCTCTCAAGAATGTCTGGTTAGACACTAATAGGAAAGCAATCTGATTGAGTACTTCACATTAAGACACTGGCCTGGCATAGTGGCGCATGCCTTTAATCCCAGCACTCAGGAGGCAGAGGTAGGAGGATCGCCAAGAGTTCAAGTCTACCCTGAGACTACATAGTGAATTCCAGGTCCGCCTGAGCTAGAGTGAAACCCTACCTTGAAAAACCACACACACACACACACACACACACACACACACACACACACACACAGAGATATGACTATAACCCTGCCTATTCCTCTTCCTGTGGGTATCTTCAACTGACAATCATCCTTGTCTTTTCAAAATGTCGCCTCAGAAGCATCTTGCATTACCCTGAAGTAGTGGGTTTCTGGACACCAGTTCTATCAGATTCACTATCTTTTCTGAGGGCCCTAGGGATCTGCATTTGAAATAAGCCCCTTTGATTCTTCCACACCCGGAATTTGACAATTGGTGGAGACTGGAAGGAGAAATGATAACTTGGAGCAGAAAAACCTTCCTGCTAAATGACCCTCTTCCCTCTCCAGGAGCACCCACACCAGAAGACGGGGGTGAACAAATTCCCTTATGCTTAACACACACACGTTATGCAGCGGGTACTGCTATTCGCCGTGCATTGATCATGGAGAAACTGGGGTTCCCAAGGATTAGGGAGCACTCCGATGTCACACAACTTTTATGTTGGATCTAGATTTTTGAATCCCAGAAATGTTATCAAGGAAAAGTCTCCTGTGAGTTGACTTCAAATATCAGATTAGAACCTGTTTTGATCAGAACTCCTCAAATTTGACAGGCTGTGAAGACTTTCTAAAAAGAGAGAGAAAGAAGGGGGGAAGGAAGTGAGGTAAACGGTGAATTACTTAGAACATTCCACTCTGTGTCAATTCTCATTGAATGTGTTGGGCAGCCATTTAGGCTGGTTGATGTGTCACAGGTTTCCTGAGAAGGCTCAGAACTTTGAAACTGTTCCCTTTTGCACTTTGATTACACATTCATTCTGACTTGAAAAAGGATTATTGTAAGAAGTCACACACTCCCACACAGCGGATGGTTGCAGCTCCTTCCATCTGTAGTGATTGTTCAATGACTGTGTGAGAAAGTGCTGCCTGAGGTCCTCCAAGCACCCAGGCTTCGTTAAGAATCCCAGGAAATCACACAGGTGCGGAGTTGCTAATTGATAAAATGGGGTTCGCTTTCCTGTAAAGGAGAAAACCAGTGCTAAAGACAATATGACATTCCTTCCCATAAGAGGGGATAGTCCCCAACACAGAGGGATGGCACCTTGACGCCCCCAGAAGGGACAAATGTGGGATTTAAAAGACCTGTTGGTGATACTGATGTGGGGCCAGGAGGAGAGACATAATGAAGACGGTCCAGCACAATCCCCAAGAGGAGGACCCCAAAGACGAGCTTCTCCCGCTATCCCAAGCCTTCTGCGGACCCAAGAAGCCCTCACCTAGGGATCTGGACCTTCTCAGTGTAACCCACCGTCATTCACAAGCAGGATTAATTTACAATGATGGTACAAAGATGAATGAAGGAATCTTTACTCTGAGGATCTTGGTGGGGAGACACATAGAATACTTTAACAGTATTTTTTACCATTCTTATAGCTCTTGTAAACCCCACATACTGATGAATAGTTTGTAAACATAACTGAAGGGCATTGGACCCATCTCTGGACGATAAAACCAAGGTTTCAAGGAGTCCGGATCCTCACGCAAATTCAGGTAGCCAAGAGCTGATAGAGCCAGGGTGTGAACAGAAGTCCAGCTTCAAAGACCACCCTTTTAGCCACTCTGCTATGCAAATAGTTGAACTTCACTCTGAATGTAGAGGTATGTATATATGTGTGTATATACATTCACATACATACATGTGGCTCTATAAAGATTCAGGTGTTCTCTGGGGCGATGGGGTGCTGAGATCGAACACTGCCCAGTTTGTATTTGATTCTAATCTACTACTCACTAAAATGAGACCTGGGCCAGAGAACTTCACAAGTCCCTCTCAGCTTTAGGAACTCCACAGGATGGTCTTAGAATGGGAGGGGTTAAAGGGCAAAAATAGTCTACACATCCATCTCTAGCTAGGCACGTGATAGGTGTTTAGTTTCTACTGCTTTCTCTCCCCCCATCTGGCTGCTTCTCTGTTGGGAAATGGTAGAAGCGGATGCCTCAAAGCAAATATCAGCCCGAGTGCGTGGAGAAACAGGAACCCCCATCCACTGCTGGTGGGAGTGTAGAGAATAGCAGCCATGCACTGCCTTGAGAAAATTAAGACAATCCAACCACATGCATAAGGGGATGGTTTGAGCAGGCTTCTTAAACCACAGCCCACTGGCCAAATGTGGCCAAGGATCGCTATGTGTATGGCTCAACACAAAAATCATAACTTTACTTAGAACATTAAATTTTGGCATGTGTAGTACATGTGGTGGTTGTGTGTATATGTGTGGCTTGTATGTATGATGTATGCACTTGTTTGTGAAGATGTGTACACATGCATGCAAATACCAGTGGAAAACGTCAAGTGTCCCCCTCTATCACTCCTCCACCTGGATTCATTCAGAGGGAGTCTTTCACTGAACCTGGAGCTGCTGTTTGTTTTGTTTGTGAGCCCTGGTGATTCTTTGGTCTTTTCCCCACTTAGGACCAGGTTAGAGGAGCAAGTGGCAATGACCAGCTTTTTTTGTGTTGCTAGGGATTGAATTCAGGCTGTCTCAGGCCCTCATGCTTTATAGCAAGCACTCTTACATGTTGAGTCATTTCCCCAGTTCAATACAATTGAATAGTTCTTAATGCCAAAAGCTGGACAGGCTTGGTACAGTAGTCATTACAATATCATTTGTATTCAAGGGAGTTGAAAGCAACCTTATGTCTATCACTTGAAAATTAAAATTGAGAGGTTAAAAAATGCAAGAGTTAAGCAGGCATGGTGGTGCATGCCTTTAATCCCAGTACTTGAGAGGCAGAGGTAGGAGGATCACCATGAGTTCGAGGCCACCCTGAGACTACATAGTGAGTTCCAGGTCAGCCTGGGCTAGAGTGAGACCCTACCTCGAAAAAAACAAAGAGTTAGAAAGAGTTCCTCAGCCTAATCCTGTTCATATATTTGAACACTCCACATGATGTTGCATATTTTTATGTCAATTTATAATATATATATAATGGTTCCCCCCAAAGATTTCATCATCCAGACCTCAATAACCTGGAACCATGTCATGAAACAGGTAACTGAGGTTGCTAACCAGATGCCCTTAAGATGGAGGCTCTGCTGATAATTCAGGTGGGCCAGTAAAGAGAATACCAGGTCCTTCTAAGTGAAGAAAGGCAAGAGAAGGAACACAGAGCAATGTGAGTGAGATTGAACCAGCCATTCCTGGTTTGCGAGCAAAGGGGATCTGGGGAATCAGAGAATGCAGGCAGTCTCTGGGAGCTTAGAGAAAAAGGTAGAAAAGCAGGAACCCACAGAAAGAACACAACCCCACCAACAAATGATTTAGTCCAGAGTGACCCCTTCCAGACACCAGACCTCCAGAACTGTAGATGATAATGTTAGTGGTTTAGCATCACCCTGTGTATGGTAATAGGTTAGAGCAGACATAGGAAAAGGGTGTTATGTCAACAAGCTGCTATGGAAGAGGAGGAAGAAGAAGAGTGGAAAGGAAGGGAATGCAGAGTGTGGGCCACAGGTGGTTTCATGGCTAATCTCAACTCCAATCCTGTGGTGAGGGAAAAGAGACGAAAATGCAGAGAAAGGGAGGGAGGCAGGCAGACTACATTGGGTGCCATGCATCCAGCCAGATGTCTGATACTCCAGATGTGCTGAGTGGAAAACACATGAAGGAGAACTCATAATGGCAAGGAGGTGTGCAAGAAAAAGACTAAAGACAGTGATGGCTTGTAAAGGGAAGTGTACAAATTCAAAAGCAAAAGCAATGTTAAGATAGGGCTACAAAAGGAGCGGGACTTGCAGGTACTGGGCCATTTTCCCTGCCATAACCAAATTGGTATTTCCAGGTTGGTGTAGATTAACTAAATATTATCAAGCTTTCCTTAAAAAGAGAATCTGTTCAGAAATCTTTTTAGAAAATAAAAAACAAATATCACCAATTCTGGGTTTTTTCTTTTTTTTTTATTGATACCTTCTATACTTACATACAAAAAACATATGATATTTCCCTCCCCTCCCCCCATTCCACTTTAGAACACTAATCTCCATCATATCCACTCTCTCTCTCCATTAGTCTTTCTTTTAATTTGATGTCATCATCTTTTTCTTCTATTTTGAGGGTCTTGCAAAGGTATTGCTAGGCACTGCAAGGTCATGGATATCGAGGCCAATTTCTGTCTGGGCAGTTGCATTGTAGAAGTCATACCCTCCTTTGGCTCTTCCATTCTATCCGCCCCCTCTTCTGCAATGGTGCCTGAGCCTTGGAGGGTGTGACAGAGGTGTTTCAGTGCTGGGCACTCCTCTATCCCTTCTTCTCAGCACTATGTTGCCTTTTGGGTCATCCCAGTGGTCATCGCCATCTGAAAAGAGAAGCTTCTCTAACCAGAAGTGAGAGTAGCATTAATATGTGGACATGAACATTAAGTGTAGTGCCCCCAGGGCAGTTTGGTGGGAATAATATATACATTTAGTCAGACAAGAGCAGGTTTTATACCCCTAAGGCTTATGACCTCACCTGCCATAGACTTTTGCTTAGGTTTTTCAGTACCAGGTATGTATTCCCTCCCATAGAGAGGGCCTTCAGTCCAAATATGGAGCAGTTGGTTACCCCAAGAGTAGACATGCCACTATTGCACCCGTTCAGTCATTGGGCCTGTATGGCCAAACTTGAATATTCAGTGTCCACTGTTTTCACTGCTGATGACTTCTGCCTCCCATATGGCTGCATGCAGTGCAGCTTTTTCCAACTTTCAGTTGGCTGGTCTACAGGGAGAAGGTTTTCTGCTTAGCACCAGCTTGCTTTCTCAGTGACCTTGCCTCTCAGGCAAGAGATGTCTTCAGCAATAGGGTCTTACTGTCTGTTTCTCAAGGAAAACCAAGGGCTCTGGCAAAAGCCTTTAATGTTTTGGAGGCTACTGGGACTTCCTTGGCCAACAACTCACTGGAAGGTATCCCATCCCAGGCACTGAAAATTTTCTAGTAACAGTCTACAGCTTCTAGATGTGCCATTATTCAAAAAAGTAGGTTTACATAAGTCTTATTCACAATATCTTGAATTTAGATTGACCCTCCCCTGCCCTTCTTTTATACATTACTTCCCATGGCCTCACTTAGGCCATTCCCCTCCCTGTAATCTGTTCTTCTACTTACATATGTGCAATACCATTTTTTTTGTTTTGTTTTGTTTTGTTTTCTAAGGTAGGGTCTCACTCTAGCTCAGACTGACCTGGAATTCACTATGTAGTCTCAGGGTGACCTCCAACTCATGGTGATCCTCCTAACTCTGCCTCCTGAGTGCTTGGATTAAAGGCTCATGCCATCACGCCCGGCACCAATTCTTTTTATAAGTTAGTTCTGCCCTGATACCAAAACCAGATAAAGTTAGCACAGAGAAAACTGCAAACTAGTAAATCTCAGGCACAAAAAGTATCAGCAAATCAAATTCAGCAGCGTAAAAAAACACTTACATAGCATGGCTAAATGGGATTGATTCCAGTATGCAAGGCTGGTTCAACTCTCAAATGTCAATCAACACCATAGCAATAGACTTGACAAAGAAAAACAAAACAATCAGAACAACCGATGCAGAAAAAAAGTAAGAACAAAATTAATACCCAATCACAACGAACTTTCTCTGCAAACTGGAAATAGCGGGGAACTCCCTTAACTTCACAGAATACCTACCAACATCTTCAGCCAACATTATGCTTTTAGTTTTTGCATGTGTATGTGTGTGTGGCATGTGTACACATGTATATAGACTTGCATGTATGTGGGCACATGTGTATGTGAATGTATGTATGTATATGTACATGTGGAGGCCAGAGATTATCATCAGGTGTCTTCTTCAATCATTCTCTACCTTATTTACCTGAGGCAGGATCTCACACTTGAATCCAGAGCTCAGTGATTCAGGTAGACTAGCTTAGCTTAGCTAGCTAGGTTTCCCCGAGGATCCCCAGTGCTGCGATTATAAACAAACACCACCACATCCAGGTGTTGATTTAACAGAGGTTCTGTAGATCCAAATTCAGGTCCTCAAGACTTCATAGCAAGCACTTTACTGGCTAAGCCATCTCCCTAGGTTCCTTATGCTTTTCTTAAAATGCAGATGTGTATGACTGGGCATTCATGTTTACAGTTGTGTAGGTACACATAGATGTGCATGTGGAGGACAAAGGACAGCTTTAGATGTTCCCCAGGAGCTCTTCCCACTGTTGTTTGCTTGTTTGTTTTAAGCTAGGACCATCACCCCCCTGCCACAATGCACTGGCCTGGAGCTTGCCAGTTAGGCTAGACTGGCTAAGCAGTGACCCTTCTCTCTCCACCTGCCCAGCTCTGGGATTTCAAGTGCATGCCATCATGCCCAGCATTTTTATGTGGATCCTGGGGGTTAAACTCAGGTCCTTACTTTACCAATGGCACTCTCTCTCTCTTGCCTCAATATCATGCATTTTAAAAATATTTTTATTAGTGCATATTAATTATACAGACTAGTGACATTTTGGGGTGCATATAATACACTTTGATCATAATCTAACCCCTAATATCATGCTTAATACTGAAAGGACCCAGTGCTCCTCTTCCCAAACCAGTAACACAGCAAGCATGCCCACTCTTACTGCTCTCATTCAACAAAGTACTGGGGGAATACCAGTCTACTTAGTGGACCCTCCTGGATTTCCCAGTGGTTGGAGCCAACATCTGCATCCCCAGCTTCCCTTGAGACAGCTAAAAATTCAGAGAGACATCATCCTAGGACCCACTGTGGTCCCTAAGCTATCCAGTTAGCAGGATATCTGTCATAGGTCCCTCCCACTGGTCTTTGCACAAGCTTTAATGGTTTTTTATTTATTTTTTAATTTTCTTTATTTGAGAGAGAGAGAGAGACATAGGCAGGGGAGAGAGAGAGAGAGAGAGAGAGAGAGAGAATGGGCATGCCAGGGCCTCCAGCCACTGCTAACAAACTCCAGATGTGTGAGCCCCCTTGTGCATCTGGCTTATGTGGGTACTGAGGAGTTGAACCTAGGTCCTTTGGCTTTGCAGGCAAGCGCCTTAACTGCTGAGCCATCTCTCTAGCCCCAAGATTTAATTTTTTTTTTTATTTAAGAGAGAGAGAGAGAATTGGTGCACCAGGGCCTCAGCCACTGCAATCAAACTCCAGACGTTTGTGCCACCTAGTGGGCATGTACAACCTTGTGCTTGCCTCACCTTTGTGCACCTGGCTTACGTGGGATCTGGAGAATCGAACCTGGGTCCTTAAGCACCACAGGCAAGGGCCTTAACCACTAAGCCACCTCTCCAGCCCCTTTAATATTTTTTAATAGAGTGTTTCCCCTTAGCATTGATTAGCGGATTCAAACCCTCACTGTGGCCCTTTGTTCTTTTGAAGCTCAAGAGCTCCCCAAGTTACCAGCAATCCATCCTACGCTCAGAGGAAAGAATCCAATGACAAGCTGTCCTGCACTCCCTGATATCAGAATAAGAGCTCACCTTTCATAACTGCACAAACCACACAGCGCTTTCTTCTTCATTGGCTCCTCACATCAGACCCGCTCCTCTCACCCCTGTACCTTTGCTGGGCTTCCCCCTGGCAGATTTAATTGCTCCCTGTTCGGGATCCCCATAGCACTTCATAGGTGCACCCCCTGCCATGCTTGGCACTTTCTACTCAAGCTCTCATCTGGTGCCCTCTGCACCCTGCTAGACCCTGTGGAGCTCACACGGTGGCTCATTTAGCATCTTCTCTCCAGCTGCTGGCATCGGCTCTGGTGTACAAAGTGGGCGGGGGGGGGGCACCAGTGGGACTTAGGGACAGCTCAGTTTCCAGGCAGGGATTATTGTCACATTGAAGGGACTTGGAGACTGGGAGCCATAGTGTAACCTAGGGGAGATGGAGAAGGTGGAAACTTGGCCAGTCTAAAGACCCCATCAAGGACACACAGCTAGACCGTGACAGTGCTGGGGCGTTGACACAGATCACTTGCCTTTCATTTGGATAAACAGACACTTTTCACCTGCTGATGTCCTGCCCTATAGCGCGGGGAGGGACCACACCCCAGGAAAGCAGGAGAGGGTTTAATTCAATCCTGGCTGTGGAAACTGAAAAGAAAGGAATGGCCTCATTCCCGCTGTGCAGAGACACGGAACAAAACCAGAAAAACTGCCTGAACTCTGGAGAGCCTCAAAAAACAGAATGCAAACCACAGAGCCCAGCCTATCATAACTTCAACAAAGTTTTTCTATGTTGAACTCTGAACTTTGAGAAGTTGAGAATCTTTAGCGATTGCTTATTGCCCGCAGGATAGACGCAGTTAGTCCCGTGCCTTCTGGGCATGCCCTTAGCTGCAATCCTCATTGAAGTTCTGGGGCTGCCGCTTTCAAAACTGCTCAAATTCCTTCACTCAAGTGTTCTTAGCACTTATGTTGATAGGGAATACTTCAAAGGGTACATCTTTACTTTATCAAATCTGATCTAATTTTGCAGATGGAATCAAAGAGGTTCATTTTGAGTCTAGTCGAGTTTGCCAACCAACCCTGAGAAGAGGCCCCAGCGCCTTGTCCTCTGTGTAATTAACCTGAACAGACAGGTTCCCTACACACAGGAGTCTTTGGTCATTGTGTCCCAGAGACCCACGAGTAAAGGCCGAAGCCTCCCTCTGGATAAGAAAGACACTCTGGGGCCCCAGGGTGGCTGGTCCTTCTTCTCCACTGCAGTTGGAGACAGAATGGGTGTTCTGGGAGAAACTCTATGAAGACAGAAAACATAATGAGCCTCAGTGTGCATGGCGGTCTTTGGAGAGAGCACTGGGTGGTGTGAGGGAGACCCTGAGGCCCACAGTCAAAGCCTGGAATATTAACCTTCACCAGGGGCCGCAGGAACAATTACACGTCTCTTCTCCCAACCTGGCACTCTTTACAAAATCCCAAACTGGATGTTGGTGCTAATTTGCCCCTGATACCTGCATTTGAAGCTGGATCCAGCTCCCTAGCCAGACAGTAATTTCCAACTGAGCTATTATAATTGTTACAGTAAAATGTCTGTCTGCATACAACATACCAGGTTGGGGGAGGGGGGAAGAGCCATTGATTTTGGTGTTCTGAAAAGTTGTCTGCGGCTCAGAGGAGAGACAGTGCTGGCTGGTTTTGCTTTATCATAGATCTGTCTGTCTGTAAAGATATATGCACACAGGGACTGCGTTCTGCATTGAATACGAGGGATTCAGCTCCACATCCTCAACCCTGGGGTCCCCTTTTTAAAAAAGCTCTTCAATACTGCCCCCACAAGCTGCCCTTATCGGCCTTGGCTTTGGTCGTCAGTGGTGGGGAAGTGGGGGTGGGGGGGGAGTCATGCTCAGACACTGGCCTTCAGGAGGTCAGTGGGAAATGATCGCAGAGCTTTTGTGCGTGGTCCATGCAAATCGACCATGAAAAGGCTCTGTGGCCCAGTTCTCTGCCCACGCACTCTGGCATCACTGTCGTTTCCACAAAGAGGAAAAGTAGGCCAGGCTTGGGGAACACCAAAGACCCTCCCTCACTTGCTTGGCTCGGTACCCACTTGTTAAGAGCTTACCCACCTCTATAACTAGGATAAGACCCCTACCATAGACTTTTGGATCTCCACGCTCCCATCCTCCAGAGCTCGGGCTGCAGGTGTAGTATAGTATTCACAGCTGTGAGCGAGGTTTCTCTCCCTCTCTCTAGAATATAAATTCCAAGGGCATAGAAACCATATCGGATTCTTTTTCCCCTTGCTCATCATTGTAGCCAGCAGAGTCCTAGACACGTAATAAACATCCCATAGATACTTTCTGAAATAATAACATAACTTAAAAGAAGAAAGCAACAGAGCAGCGTTTCACAAGCAGGCTATGGAATCAGCCTGCTGACTTCATACTTCTGCTGCAGGCTGTGATGTAAGGTAAATTTCTTAATTTGACTGCGCTCTATTTTTTTTTCCTCAACAAGTAAAAAGAGATAGAGAAACCCAGTCCTGTTGTGAGCTCTAAGTCAAATGATATGCACAGACACACGGCAGCCCAGATATCTAACACCTTTACTTGAGGGAGGGACTGGTGTGCCCTGCACATAGGTACTCGGGGTCTTATGCCCTTGAACAACTATGGTAACAGGGATTATTTTCTTCAGGGTGGCATTGGTGGGCAGTATGCCACAGACTAGGAAGCCATAAGGATTCATCTTCTTGGTTCTTGAACGCGGTCCACGAGAGAAGGCAGCAGATGACATTACCAGCGCGTTATAAAAGCCACGTTCAAGCCCTGGCTCCATTTCTTAGAATGTGTATGACTCTGGGCTATTTCCTCAGCCTTCGGAGATCGCTGTTTCCTCATCTGTGAAACGAGGAGAGCCAGAGGCATCGACCTCTCCTATGTTTGCTGCATCCAGTGAGACGAGTGCAGGCTCCCACGGAGCACTTGCTGTGGCTCTCCTGAGATGTGCTCAGCACTGCAGACTGGGGTTACTGGGCTTTCTTTTTCATTGACAGTTTTCATCCATGTACATGGTGTGTTTTAATTATAACCCCTTTTCATATTACTTTCTTGCCTGCCTCCCTTTTTTCTATCCCCCACCCCCTTCCACTGAACCCCTTCTTCCTTCCAACTTAGTCTCTTTTCTATTTGGGTGGCTTTTTTATTTTTATTTTTTGGTTTTTCAAGGTAGGGGTTCATACTGGCCAGTGCTGACCTGGACCTTACTATGTAGCCTCAGCGTGGCCTTGAACTCACTGAGATCCTCTTACTTTCTTTTGCCCACCTCCATCATTCATGATGGGGCCAATCTTTTTTTCTCTCTCTTTTTTTTTCTTTTTTTTTAATTGACACCTTCTATACTTGCAGACAATAAACCATGATATTTTCCTCTCCTCCCCCACTTTCCCCTTCACAACTCCACTCTCCATCATATCCCCTTCCCTCTCTCCATTAGTCTCTCTTTTAATTTGATGTCATCATCTTTTTCTCCTGTTATGAGGGTCTTATGAAGGTATTGCTAGGCACTACGAGGTCATGAATATTGAAGCCAATTTCTGTCTGGACAGTTGCATTATAAGCAGTGGTACCCTTCCTTTGGCTCTTACATTCTTTCTGCCACCTCTTCTGCAATGGACCCTGAGCCTTGGAGGTATGATAGAGATGTTTCAATGCTGAGCACTCCTCTGTCCCTTCTCACAGTATGTTGCCTTTTGGGTCATCCAATGGTCATCTCCATCTGAAAAGAGAAGCTTCTCTACCAGAAGTGAGAGTAGCATGAATATATGAATATGAACATGAAGTGTAGTGCATTCAGGGCAGTTTGGTGGGAATAAGATATACATTTAGCCAGACATGAGCAGGCTTTATACCCCTAAGTGTCCAATCTTGTGCAAGTGACGACAGGCTGGTGCCACTCTCATTAGGCAGGAGTCATGGGGAACCTCACATTTTGCACAGGCCTGCTCACCTCTCACTGCCACTAGCCTTCCTGGGTGGGGAGGGGGCATGGATTTGGACTGTTCACACCATGGAGGGTAACTTCTTCTAGATTCTCTCCAACTGAATTAGGGTAGCAGCAATGTCCTGGTCTTTCAAAACAAGGAACAGCCTTCCTTAGCACAGAGGATTTCAGAAGATCGAGACCCAGGCACTGGCCGGCTCCCCCTTTCCACCTCTTCGCCCTGGAGAAGACAAAGACCTCGAGAGCAAAGAGATACTCCCATCAGGGTCTCACCCTTCTCCGCACATCAGGAAGGGGGACACTATTACTTTTCCAGCCAGAATGGCCAGGATGTGCTTAGCTAGGATTAAGGCAGAAATCTTCCTTTGTCAGCCAATAACTGAAGACTACAAAGAAAAATACCCAACCAGGCCCATGGCTACTGTAGCACCCCCATATTGGTCAGATGGTACCTGCTGCCCCTGGAACTCTGCTTGCCTCAGAAACTCAGGCACATGGGGACTGGAGACCAGTCAGGAGGGACTGTGACCACTGTTTAGACTTGGGTGAGCTTGAGGCTCTGGAGAGATGTGAATGTACGATGAGGCCGAGGAGGTAGAAAGAGAGCAACACTGCCCCCCACATACACAAACACATACCAGTGTGCAATAAGCTTGATGATATATGTATGCATTAGAGTTCCAGGAGGGACTTATGGGGGCCGGAGTAGCAGGTCATCTTGTAAAAATAAAAAACAACCAATTTGGTTCATTTCTCTCATTTTACCCAGGAGAAATTTTAGAATCTCAGGAAAGTGCCCTGACCTCTGTCCACAGTAATTAACTCCCCCGGGGCAGGGAGGGCAGAATCCAGTCCTGCCCTGACATTTGCGTTGAAAAAGCAAACTAAGCAGTTGTGCATGAAAATGATTTTCGGAGAGAAGAATTGGTAAGTCTTGGGGTAAGTTATCCTTTTCCTGTTGTCAGAAGAGGTAAGGAAGGGGCTAGTGAGATGACTCACAGGTGTTCCTGAGCGCAGCTCGTCAGCATCCACGTCAAGCCAGTCTCTGGAACAGGTGTCTGTAATTTTAGCACACCTACAACAAGAAGTGATTCAGAGACAAAAGAATCCCCTAGAAGCTCGCAGGCCTGGGGGACCCTGACCCATACAAGGTAAAAGGAGAGAGCTGACATCTGAGCTTGTTCCCTGGCCTCCACGTACTTGCCATGAAGCATGCACACCCATGCTCACACACATGGACATGCATGCACACGCAAAGAGGTAGGACTAAGGCCAGATGCACAGACCATCCTGCCTCTCAGCCTTGTGCATGAGGGAGAACTGTGGTACTCACTACAGTGGAGAATGCTGGCACTGCCTTTAACCCACAGGGAGGATTTCACTGCCCCAGGTCTTTCTTACAAGTTACCTCCCAGGCCTGCTGCCACCAGTCATCAACACTGACAACTGGTTAATGGTGGCCACTGGCTGTGAAGCCCAAGTCAGACAGCTTTGACATTGGATGGACACTTGCAGATGCTTGTCCCTAGACTCCTGCAGGCCTGGTCTCTCCTGGCTTTAGAATCCCAGGCCCATGAGGATGTTCTTTTTAAAAAAAATTATTTATTTATTTCTAAGCAGTGAGAGAGAGAGAGAGTGTGAGTGTGTGAACACACAAGCCAGTACCCCCTGCTACTGTGAAGGAGCTCCAGATGCATGTGCAACTTTGTACATCTGTCTTTATGTGGGTACTGAGGATTTGAACCTGGACCATCAGGCCTTGCAAGCAAGCGCCTTAACCATTAGTCCATCTCTCCAGCCCGAGGATGTTCTTAATTGAGTGAAGTAAAATTGTCCTTTGTCAAAGAGCCCTGGACATGCACTGATGAGCTCTGAGTGCTTCATGAGAATCTCAGCTTCTATTCTCTCTTCTCATCGTTCACTTCCTGCTATGGTGGATCATGAAATTCGAAGGATTAGGGCAGGAAGGGGCATCCCAGGGCATCTACACTAACTGTTTTATTCTACAGACGAGAATGTTGAAGCTCAGAACAACAAATATAAGTAACTTTCTCAAGTTAAGAAGAAGGGAAGATCAGATAACAGAGCTATGCCTCTGGGATGGAAGACAAGAACCATGTGCCTCATCCTTCCCCTCATGGTGGCTGCCACGTCTCAAACCAAATGCACTGTCTTGCCTAAACCACAAGGGCCCCCTCTACTAAGGCCTCCTCCCTCCTTTCAGGCTCAAAATCTTATTCTAAAAATTGCTGTTTTTTTCATTAAGAAACTCTGAGCCATGGTGGGGAAGTTCTAACCCACTGAGCTAAAATCAACCAGCAGCTTTGACACTTAGCCAGGCCATACCTCGTGTTCTGGAAAAGACTCCATTTAGCTTCGCATTGCCCAAGCTCTACTCCTGAGCAGCCACGAGGTTACCTTGACCTAAGGCAAGTGGCTCAGATTAGCCAAATCTATTGGAAAGGGCTTTTCCAAGGAAGCAGAACAATGTGAAAGTCAGGACACTGAACCTTTGCTTGGTACAAGAGAAATTAACAAGAATAGACCTCATTTTCCAAATACCAGTGCTGACTTACATCAACACAAAGGTAAGGCATATTTATTCACCCTGGTCAATAAAGAGAAGCATGGCACTTATGACAAATCACAATTCTAACGAGGTGGACCAGAGGAGAATCTTAACTCCCTACCCATCCTTCTTTCAATCTTTAACAATTTCAATTTTTTACCTCGTTTCATTCATTCATTCATTCATTCATTCATTCAAGACAGTGACAATCCAGATGTTGGCAGAACCCTCACCAACACCACTGGTCATGTTCTGCCCACAGCCCTTCCCAGCTTGTCTCTGCTCCAAAATGAATGCACTGTAAAAGTACAGCGGGCTCTGTGCATTTTAAAGAGTTAGCCTATTTTTCAACTTTAAAATAATATGTGGCATAGAAAACAGCATGTAGGATGAAAAAAAAGATCCTGTTTAGTTTCAGTGTGACATTTGCCTGGGGGAAGAAGTGCAGAGCTCATTGGCAAGCCGATTGTTGAAGCCCTGACCAGCCAGTTACAAAGTGTCATCATTTAATATGCCAGTCAGCTCTGTCTTTTTGAGGCCAATCACTCCTTTTTGTGTGCTTGTGGAGAGCATGGGGTGTGTGTGTGGGGGGGTGCTGGTCCAGACAAGAAATGGAGCAGAAGAGAATGCAGGGGGCACTGAATGAAGGATCAAGGTGCCCAGAACAAATGATAATTACAAAATGTTTGATTATTCAAGGTCCCTCACACCCCTAGGTAGACCTTCTTGGTACCCACTGGGTCAGATCAGTTAGAGCCCAGTAGTTCTTGGTTATTGTAGCTGCTTGGGTTTGGAATCCATAAATTAAAGCCCCAAGCCCTGATCTGCCCAACACGGATATCCCAGGTCACAAGGTCACAGTACTTATATATGCCCTTAGAGCTGGGGTCATCTCCTGGCCCCTAATACTACCAGAAGTGCCAGCTTGTCAAGTTATGAGCAAAAAGGTCAACAGATCTGAACCTATTCCTGCTTCCTGCAAGCTCAACACATTTCTGTGTTTAGACATCAGTGCAAGATCCCGGCTTCCTTTCATGCCTGGGAGCTTTGTATCCAACTTACCATTAACAGGGTTCAGCCAACACAGGGCTTTTGACTCTCTCTCTGCCCCCACCACAGCCCCCTCTCCCGGTCTGTCAGCCTTTTCTTCATCAACTATATTTGTTACAATCAAGTCCTGTCAACTGTCACAGCTTACATACAGACTGCCAGTAAATATGTCTTTCCACTCATTAGACATTCTTCCTAGTCACCTTGGGATTTCTACCTTGTCTATCTCACTCCAAAAACTTTTATTCAGAACTATGAGACACCCACTGAGCAATGTCAGCTTGCGGCCATTACCTCAGGAAGTGACAGAAAACACCCAACTGTCACTCATTAAGATCCATTTTTTTTCCAGAGTTGATGTAAGTCAGACTTTGCCCCCAAAACGAATCATGATTTATTTAATATATTTGCTTCTACAAGTGTCAGCTCATCAGCTTAAAATGTTCCTCCTTTAACTCTATTGAGGACTGTACAGAAAGTTTTCTTTGAAACCTAGTTTTTGCTTTAAGGCTTAATAATTAAAACAGAACCAAGAACAGTCAAGACTCTGCTCTTTGGATGCACTTTGGTGGCCCCTGGTTTTATAATTATATGTACAAAGGAGTCGTGGTGGAATTATCGCCGGACACGCTGGGAAAATTGCCTCCCACTGAGCAGGCTGGCTTTTTTCTGCCGGGCGCACTGGGCTGGGGCAAGATGAAATGCAACCCAGGGTTGGTTTGAAAGCAGGGACAAAAATAACAATTAGGGAAGGGAAGAGGAGAAAAATGCAGCTTCTTAATTGCTCGGCCCGGGCGCCAGCGGGCAGTTTTCTGTCACACTCCAGGAACGGGAGGACCCAGGAGGACCCGGTGCTGTCCAGAGGCCTGAGGGACACTGACAAAGGTGTGTTGGCTACAGCTTTCTAGGAAAGATGCCCCAGGCCTTGCTTTGACCTGGATTGGGAAGAGATCAAAAACGTGAGCCCAGGAAGAAGGTGATTTGATGGACTGATGGCTTCCTGTGGGGGGGGCGGGGATCATTCCAGCCCAAGGTCATTTCCAGTTAGTTACCTTCCCCTCTGCTTTAGCTTCATGCGGGCGGACAGTGGGTCTCTCCTCCAGAGACAAGAGGGGGCAGAGCACCATGGGTAGCGCCAGTAATTCGGCGTCCTCCTAGGTCTAACAACAGGAGTTGCGGCTGGCTAAGCATCACCCCACATTGAGGTTCGATCCTCTCTCTCTCTCTCTTTCTCAGGGATCCAGGGCGAGGTTACTCCTGATTCCAGCTCCCAATACCGACAGAAGCTTTGCCTCCAGACCCATATATATATATGGATAAGACCATAGAGTCAACAAAGAAAAGAGAACCCCAGGTGAATTGCTTGATCTGAGGCCGGGACAGAAAGCAGGGCTCCTGACAAGGATCACGTTCACACCTGCCTGCTGTTGGGGTAGAGCATGGGAGATCCAAGTCTTACATGGGCATTGTTTTAGCTACTTTTCTGATTGCTATGACAAAATACCCAGCAAGAGGCAATTTAAAGAAGGAAGAGTTTATGTCCACTTACCATATAGAGGGGTTACAGTCCATTGTGGCAGAGTGGCAGGGTGGCAGGAGTGTCCACAGTCAGCAGGCAAACAGTGATGGGTACCCACGCTCAGCTTACTCTCCTCTGTATACAGTCTGGATGCCCTGCCCATGGAATGGTGCCACCCACAGTTAGAGTGGGTCTTCATAATTCAATTAACCTATTCTAGAAACTTCCTCACAGACATGTCCAGGGATTTGTCTCCTAGGAGATCTTAGTTCTAATCTAGCTCGCAATAGATGCTCACAGGCATCTGGACTCAGAGATGCTCCAAGTTCTTCTCAGGTGAAGATCCAAGAGTATAATTCATTGCCAGGTGTTATTTCTGTGTTTGTTTCTACATTAGCAAGACAAAAGCAGAGATCTCAAAACCCCACCTGGTCCTGGCCTCTGAGTTAGGGCCATTCATCTCTAAGAGATGCAAAGAGAATTGCAAGGTTTGCTGGGAGCCTGAAAGAAGCATCTGGACACAGGCTGTAGAAGGAAGGTCCCCAGGAAATAGAGGAGCTGTCACCCTGTCCAGGGACTGCTCCAACTCTTCTGCTTCCCTGAATGCATTTCTCGTACAAGCCAGTGACGTGTGTGTGTGTGTGTGTGTGTGTGTGTGTACATATCTTTAAGTATACATGAGTGTGCAGGGACATGTGGGCATGTGGGAGCCAGAGGCCAATGTCAAATGCCTTTTTCAATTGGTTTCCACCGTATTCTTTCAGGTAGGGTCTCTCACTGATTTGGCTATGTTAGCAAGCCAGTGAGCAAGCACCAAGGATGTAATGGGAAGCCATTACAAGGATTACAGGTGCGCACCACCACGCCCAGCACTGTATGGGGATTCTGGCCATCTAAACTCAGGTTTGCATGTGACAACCACTTTATTATACACTGAGCCATCTCCCCAGCCCACCAGTGACATTCTGTTTTTTTTTGGAGGGGGTGGCATTTTATTTATTTTTTAATTTTTTTTTATTGAGAACTTCCTTAATTGTAGACAATATCCCATGGTAATTCCCCTCTCCTCCCACTTTCCCCTTTGAAGCTCCATTCTCCATCATATCCCCTCCCCCTCTCAATCAGTCTCTCTTTTATTTTGATGTCATGATCTTTTCCTCCTATTATGATGGTCTTGTGGAGGTAGTGTCAGGCACTGTGAGGTCATGGATATCCAGGCCATTTTGTGTCTGGAGGAGCACGTTGTAAGGAGTCCTACTCTTCCTTTGGCTCTTACCTTCTTTCCGCCCCCTCTTCCACAATGGACCCTGAGCCTTGAAGGTGTGTTAGAGATGTTTCAGTGCTGAGCACTCCTGTGTCCCTTCTTCTCAGCACCATCCACCAGTGACATTCTTGACACCCAACTTCCGTCATAAAATCTGTTTCCAACCCATAAAGGTCTCCCATTAGAACCTTCCCATGGCTTCCATCTTGTCAAATGAAAACCAAGTCACAGAAGAGGACAAGTCGTGTGTGGGGCCCTCTTGCTCCACCCTTTGCTCTCCTCACATTCAACCCTGTCCAAACTTTATGACGAGCCTTGGCTACCTCCCCAGAGCAGAACCTCAAATTTCCAAATCATAGCAAGGGATTTGCCTGCCTCCCTGCCTGACTTTCAAATCTTGGAGCATCTGGAGTCTCACACCAAATGCAGAGCCCTTGGGACAACAGATACAAGTTCAGCTGGACTGCACAGGAGCAGGAGGTGGACACTAAACTGCAGCTGCCCACTGGAGCCTGGAAAGGAAGGAGGGAAAGGAAAGGATGGAGTGATGGAGTAATTAACAATTTCCAGGGGGCTTTTCCTAGACAGGAGAGTCAGAGTGACAGGGATGGCTAATCTCTGGTCAACTTGACCAGATTTAGAATCACCATGGAAACAAATCTCTGGTCATGCTTGTGGAGGATTTTCTAGATTAGATGAGTTGAGGTAGGAGGCTCACCATGAGTGGGGGCAGCACCATCCTCCACAGACTGGGTTCTTGGACACTATAAAAAAGACAGAGCTGGGCTGGAGAGATGGCTTAGTGGTTAAGGTGTTTGCCTGCAAAGCCAAAGGATCATGGTTTGACTTTCCAGGATCCACGTAAGCCAGATGCACAAGGATCCACGTAAGCCAGATGCACAAGGGGGTGCATGCATCTGGAGTTCATTTGCAATGGCTGGAGGCCCTGGTGTGCCCATTCTCTCTCTCTCTCTCTGCCTTGTTCTCTCAAATTAATTAATTAATTAGTTAATTAATTAAATAGATTTTTTAAAAGATTATTATTCAAAAAGAGACAGTTTCCTGAGTACTCATCAGCCATCACGCTCTTCTTCCTCCCCGCTGTTGTGATGATGTCAATCTTGGCCTATTCCCCTGTTCTGGGCTGGTATTTTGCCTGATACACTACCTGCCCTTGACTCAGCACCTAAGCTGAAACTGCCTCCACCCAGCTGCTGCTGGCGTGATGAAATACTGTTGGCCCATATACCTTTCTCTCATCCCCTCTTTCCCACCCCCTTCCTCATCATCCCCTCTTCCACCCCCTTCCTCAAAGTATATTGGCCCTTATACCTTTCTCTCATCCCCCTTCCTCAAAACACATAAATATCTCCCCTGACAATAAGCAGCGAGTTTTTACTTTAGACGTTTCTCCAGCGACTCAATGTGGTTTTCTTTTCCCGGTGATTTGGGGAGGTTTGAGTCGCCGACACCTGTCTTCTCGCTCAGCCTCAAGAGAGAAAGCGGCTGGCCCGGCTCTCTCTCTCTTTTGCTCTACCTGCCGGTGGTGAGGAAAAAAAGCCCGGCATTTTGGCGCCCAGGCGTGGGGCACAACAACCACTGCCCCATGTGAGGGCGTGTGAGGATTCAAAGCGGACTACGGACTGCTGGCGTGAAAGGAAAAATTCAACATTAAGCTGGCGAGCTAATCGGACTGCTGACGGGTGTATCCTCATAAGTAATGAGGTAATCTTCATATTTAATATTCTAACCTTTACTTCTATAATCTGTGCTTACTTCAACTTCCTTTCTCTTTCCTTCCATTTCCGGTTTGCCGCCATTTCTAAACGAAATACGTTCATGGCGGACACACCACGTGGACAGACCTAAAGGAGACTTTAAATGTTTTGCCTCCTCATTTAAATAAAAACTCCGTCCCAAACTTCAACATCTCTTGTTCTTTTCTCTTTCCTCTCATTTTTGGGTTTCCGACAGACCGCTTCTGCGGTGCCGCCATTTTGTCCTGCCCCCATTTGAATGGGGCGCCATCTTAGAAACACCAGTTCATGGCGGACACACCACGTGGACAGACCTAAAAACAAAACTCACCACGTGGGTAGAAAAACTCACCGTTTTGGACAAACCTAAAATAAAAACTCCATTCCAAACCTAAAAACAAAACTCATGGGTGGACTGCCCCAGCTCACTGTGGGCAAACCTGGAGAACTCTCAAATAAAGCCCCCTCATTGGAGGGCTCATTGGCCATCATAAATCTAAATCTAAAAAAATTCTACAACATGTTTAACTATTTTTTAAGACTTTATGCTTATGTTGTACTCATATATATTACTATTGCCCTACTCCTCTTACAGTGTGGCTCTTGGGACAAAACTTTTGTTTTAGCCCCATGGATTAATTCAGTCCTCCTTGCCTTAATTGCCAACCTTAAAGGCTCTTCCAGGAAAAAATTCATTTTTGCCCTTAAAAACTGTAAAAAAAACTAAAACTAACTTTTAAAATCTCCTTTCTCCCAAGACCGCCACCCAAACCGCCACCCGGGCAGCTATCTTTTCAGCTCTTTTCAGCCCCTAACTACTGCCTAAGGCAAATGTGCTCAAACCCCTGATGGAGAACAGCTCCTCCATGTAGCTTTCTGTAAATGTAAACTGTGATCAAATACAAACCAAGTTCCCCAAATTAACTTTCCTCACTGGCGTGGAGCACAAGTCACTGGTCCGCCAGGCTCCACCGACATTCCTGCGGGAGGCGGGCCAATGGGACAACTCCGGCCCGGGCCCGAGCACTGCCCGAGCCTCACTGGCTGCGCCTCGCCCGCACCTCAGGCGTCACTTTTGGTCACTTTTATCAAAAATAAATAAATAAAAAAGGCCAACCAAACAACAAGGAGGCAAATAGGCGGGCTCTAACTTGCTTTAAAAATATCTTAGGAATGGGCGGGCAATCCGCCATGAGGCCATGAGACAAGCCGCTGCCGTCCCCGCCCCTTTTGCCTCTAGACGCTCCCTCTATGCTCTTAACTAAGTGTCCCACGGGGCCCAAAGTATTTACTTTTAAAAATAAAAAAAAAAAAAAAAAAAAACAGCTGGAGACATTCATATTGCCCTGCTAGAGGTAAAAAATCCTATTTTTCAAGTCTATATGGCTATATCCTACACACCATTGTCCCACCCTTCGCTGCCTTCCCATTAACATAAAGATAAAAAGATGACTTAATTGTTAAACACTTGCCTGTAGAGCCTAAGGACCCTGATTCGAGGCTCAATTCTCCAGTACCCATGTAAACAGTGGCTGGAGGCCTGACATGCCCATTCTCTCTCTACCCGCCTACCTCAATTCATACTAAGCCCAACTAACTCAATCGGTAATACAATGTTGGCCTAAGATTAAAGTTTTCTCTGGCAGCTCTGCCCAACTGGAGGGACAAAATTTAAAAAAAAAAAAAAAAAAAAAAAACCTAAAAACTGTCAATCTCTGGTTACTATAAAAGTTTAATGACAGCTAATGATGATTAAATTTAAATTGTTTTCTCTCTCCTTACTATGCCTTATACCAAGTATTATTGTTACTGTTATTATAAATTTATTAAAAGCCAGGGACAAAATATAATAATTTAAATATATGTCCCCCAATATATTCAATATTTTATTAATTTATAGTTTACATCTACAATTGCCTTACTAAAGACAATGTCACTGGGGACCAATTTTAAGGTGTAATAATTGTTTAAAATTTCATTATAAAGATATATACAAAGTGTACCTAACAAAAATTCCTAAAGCTTACTGTGACTTGACTACAATAATTTTGCTCTAGGTACTATGTAACTAATTAATTTCTTTTTCTCTCTTTCATGGCTCTACAAAGACAGGCCAACTTCTGCCAATATAAAACTTGCCCTAGATCTATAAGTTTCAACATCATAAAAAACTGCTAGCTGTCAGCCCTGGATTGACCTTAACAGTACATGTCTCATATCTTTTCTTCCTTGATTAATCAACCTAATGTTTTATTATTATTATTTTAGGTCATTCCAACCCATCTGATCTCAAGACCTCACTGCTAAATGCCTTGCCATTTTACAGGTGGCTCCAGAAAAGATTCAAACTGCCTCTCCCTTCAAGATTTTGGGCTCCAGGTTATTCCTTGATACTGTTTCTCCTGTCAAACCCCAACTCCATATTCAAAAATTCTATACTTTGCCTCAACTCCAAAAGGTGCTGGGAGAAATTAATTGGATGAGGCCCTGGATACCCATAACTACTGAGAAACTGTCCCCTTTATTTGACCTCTTAAAGGGTCTTACTCTCTCCTCTCAGATAACCTTGCCCCTCGTCATGAACAAATTCTACATAAGGTACAACGGGCCATTGATGCTGCTGTCCTAAAGAGGTTTGATCTAACTTACCTATCTCCCTCTGTATTTTCTCTGGGAAACATTATGCACTGCGCTGTTGGCCCAGGAAGGAGAACCCATCAATGGATTCACCTCTCCCTTGGTGGAGTCCCCAGAGTTTACTCTATAACTAACCAGATTGCAGACTGCATTATAAAGGGCAGGGACACCTCTGTCCGATTGTTTGGCATGGAGCCTCATGTCATTGTCACCCCCTTTAAGGTAACAGACTTCACTTGGCTTCAGAGAAATAACAACAGGGTTGCTATTGCCCTCGAGGGTTTCTGGGTATAATTGATTGTCACTATGGTCCTTATAAATGGATGAGCTCCTTCTCTAGGTTGGAATGGAGACCCCCAGACTTTTTTATCTAAACCCAACCCTGATTTCCTTACCGTATTCACTGATGGGGGCGCTTGGGAGCTTCCTAGTTGTTTACCCTCCCTTAAGGAGGAGAAAAGTCTATACCCATAAAGTCTATCTCCCATGAGGTCACAGGATCAGCACAATTTAAAGAACTATTTGCTGTCGTTTTGGCTTTGGACACTATTCAGGAGCCATTTAACTTATTTTCTGACAGCCTTTATGTTGTTAACCTGTTACCCAACCTAATTGAGGCCCATATTAGACTGGACTCCAATATTATAACCCCATTAATGATTCAAGCCCGCTCCCTACTTAAACAAAAAATTAACCCCATTTTTTCTTCAACATCTCAGAGGCCATCAAAATTTACCAGGATTCCTCTCTAAAGGAAACAATTTGGCTGACAAACTGGCCTCTCAGCCTCAATGTAATACAGTCTCAAAAGCTACACACTTCCACTTATTAACTCATATAAATTGGAGGGCCTTAAACATAAATATCCCCATGTGCCAGTCAAGGACCTTAAAAAATTGTCGAACTTGCAAATCCTGTCAGCCTTTCTTCCAGGTACCTCCACTTCAAACTACAGGAGCCAATCCTCGAGGACTACGCCCTAATCACCTTTGGCAGATTGATGTTACTCACTATTCTCCATTTGGAAAACTTAAGTATATTTTTCTCTCAGTTGATACTTTCTCCCATGCTTGCTGGGCATCAGCACATGCTGGGGAAAAAACTAAACATGCTATTAGCCATATGCTTCAATGCTTTGCCACCCTTGGATTGCCAGATCAAATCAAAACCGATAATGGTCCCTGCTTCGTAAAGCAAAACTTTTATAGATTTCCTCCAAACCTGGAAAATCTCACTTTCCACAGGCATCCCATATAACCAGCGGGCCAAGCCATCGTGGAAAGATATCATCAAACTCTCAAATCTCAATTACAAAAACAAAGGGGAATCTCTACCCCCACATGACCAACTAAAAAGGGCATTATTAACCTAAATATTTTAAATTTTTCTAAAGAAGATAGACACTTGTCCCCTTTTCAAAAACATTGGACCTCAGCTGTCACCTACAGCTCCATCTGGGTCAAATGGAGGGACCCATTAACTGGGGCCTGGAGGGGACCAGACCCCCTCCTCACAGCAGGGAGAGGATTTGGATGTGTCTTTCCTCAAGAGGAAAAAAAGACCTATTTGGGTACCGGCAAGAGACTTAAAATATTTACCCCAACAAGGGGATGATAATAATCAATCTTCCAGGGAGTGTCACACCCCTGAGAACTATGCCTCTATTTCTTCCCCAGGAACAACTGAAGGTATGGATGCTACTAGACCTGAATGAAGCCAGAAAAGCTCCAGAGAGATTTACAGAAGAGGAGTCGGGACTCCTAAGACAACCTGCTGTAGACGAGCTTACATGGCTTTTTATTCCACCTTCTCCCTCCCCTTGGACCCCTCCTTCTTCTTGCTCTTTACCCTACCATCTCCCTCCCCCTGAACCCCTCCTTCTTCTTATCCTCACTCTCGGGCCCTGTGTAATTAATAAGATTACACAATTCATTCACCAACAGCTTGAGGCAATTAAACTTCATCAGGCCAAGGCACCACAGGTTTGCGACTCAAAGACAATGGCTTTTCCACTTACTGGCTATCCACCTAACATCCCTCCCCGCCCTCCATCAACCAACGACGGGTAAGCTCTCAGACAGGCTGAGGCAACCTAAGACAGGGCGTGGGTGGTCAACAGGCTAGAGGCATAGTGCCCAGAGGCGGGTAAGGTTCCCAGAGGGAACAACCTAGGACAGGGACTATGCCATCCACCGTTCTTACAAAAACAAAGGGGAGATGTTGGGCTCTGCCCGGTGTGAAGCCGCAGTGGTTAGCCCAGCCAATCTTGGCCTATTCCCGGTAAGGCCTAGTCGAGCCTGAGTACCTGCCCTTGACTCAGCACCTAAGCTGAAACTGCCTCCACCCAGCTGCTGCTGACGTGATGAAATACTGTTGGCCCTTATACCTTTCTCTCATCCCCTCTTCCCACCCCCTTCCTCAAAGTATATTGGCCCTTATACCTTTCTCTCATCCCCTCTTCCCACCCCCTTCCTCAAAACACCCTAAATATCTCCCCTCAATAAACCCCTCTTCCCTCCCCTCAATGTGGTTTTCTTTTCCCGGTGATTTGGGAGGTTTGGGACAAAACGTTTGAGGTTAAGTCGCGTTTCTCCAACACTCAATGTGGTTTTCTTTTCCCGGGTGATTTGGGGAGGTTTGCAGTCACCTGTCTTCTCGCTCAGCCTTTATTTATTTGTTTATTTATTTATTTTCTTCAAGAAAGTGTTTTGGGCTGGAGAGATGACTTAGCAGTTAAGGCGTGTGGTGGTTTGATTCAGGTGTCCCCCATAAACTTAGGTGTTCTGAATGCTAGTCTCCCTAACTGATGACAATTGGAAATTAAAGCCTCCTGGAGGTGGTGTATTGTTGGGGATGGATTTATGGGTGTTATAGCCACTTTCCCCTTGCCAGTGTTTGGCACACTCTCCTGTTGCTATTGTCCACCTTATGCTGGCCAGGGGTGATGTCCACCCTCTGCTCATGCCATCATTTTCCCCTGCCATCATGGAGCTTCCCCTCAAGTCTGTAAGCCAAAATAACCTTTTTTGTCCCCAAAACTGCTCTTGGTCAGGTGATTTCTAACAGCAATGTGAACCTAACTGCAATAAGGCACTTGTCTGGGAAGCCTAAAGACCTAGTTCAATTCCCCAGTATCCACATAAGCCAGGTGCACAGGGTGGCACATGTGTCTGGAGTTCATTTGCACTGGCAGGAAGCCCTGGCATGCCCATTCTCTCTCTAACTATATCTGCCTCTCTCTCTCTCTCTCTCTCTCTCTCTCTGTCTCTCTCTCTCTGTCTCAAATAAATAAATTTATTTTTTTTTTAAAAAAAGAAAGTGTCTCACTCTAGCCCAGGCTGACCTAGAACTCACTGTGTAGGCTCAGGCTGGCCTCTAACTCACAGTGATCCTCCTACTTCTGCCTCCCAAGTGCTGGGATTAACGGTGTGCACTACCATGCCTGGCTAGAAGACCTTTCAACAGACAAAAGAAATGAGGCAGCCCTGATGATGTGGTAATGGTAGGGTGGGACCTGACTTGTCCAAGATCACCCCTGTCATAGGCCTCTGGGCTCCAGAGATTCCAATCAGCTGGTCTCCACTGTTGGATGAATATCCCTCAGTTCTTATAGAAGCAACTGTGGCCGTGAGCTAGGAGATAGATACCACCAAATCGCCCACCCCGTCAGACTACGGACTCACAGATCTGCAATTCTCAGCCTCCGCAGCTGCCTGTTGGAACCCCCTGGGGCAGATATTAAAGAGATCAGTGTTTGGATTCCGATCCAGGTATTCTGATGCCACTAGTACAGTATAAGGTCTTGAACTGGGATGTTTACCACTCCTTCTCCAAGTGATTCTAATAGGTCTCCAAGCATAAGAAACACTGCTTTCCTACCTGGAGTGTGTGTGACGAGACCTGGTAAAGTTTAGATCCTGCTGCAGCAGGCACAGCTTAGAGCCCAGGATATCGCATTGCTAGCAGGCGCCCACGTGATGATGATGCTACTGGTCTGTTGAGCACATTTTGAATATAACGACTCTAAAAGTGAATTTCTAGATGGACATTTTGGGCTGGAGGATTCATTTTGGGGAGGTGAAAGGGGCTGTCCTGTACCTTATAGGATATTTAGGAGTACCCCTTTACTCCTTAGATGCCGGCAGGGCCATGCTCAGTTGTGACAGCTAAGATCCTTGTAGACATTACCAACGTCCTGGGAGGAGGACACAGTTATTTCCCAGTTGAGAACCACTGTGGCTGAGGACAAATGGTGACATCCAGCATCCCCCGACCAGGTGCTCTAAGATACTCCATTAATTATCTTTCACACTGATTTACTGAGGTTTTTTTTTTTTTTTCCCTAGGTAGGGTTTCACTGTAGTCCAGGCTGTCCTGGAATTTACTATGTAGTCTCAGGATGGCCTTGAACTCACAGCAATCCTCCTACCTCTGCCTCCAGAGTGCTGGGATTAAAGGCATGTGCCACCAAGCCTGGATTCATTTACTGGTTTGCAGATGGCTTAAAAGTGAAGATTGCAGGGCTGGAGAGATGGCTTAGCGGTTAAACGCTTGCCTGTGGAGCCTAAGGACCCCAGTTCGAGGTTTAATTCTCCAGGACCCACGTAAGCCAGGTGCACAAGGGGGTGCACACATCTGGAGTTCGTTTGCAGCGGCTGGAGGCCCTGGCGCACCCATTCTCTCTCTCTCTACCTGCCTATTTCTGTCTCTCTCTCTCACAAATAAATAAATAAAATATTTTTTTAAAAAGTGAAGATTGCACCCCATCCATTAATGACAGATACAGAAAATGTGGTGTCTTGAGTGCTAAGCAGTGCACTGCACAGAGGATAAGGACAGTAGCTAGAAACCATGCGTGCGATCTCTCCTTAGTTTTCAATCCTCTCAATTCAACCCTTTCCCCATGCTCCTATGGTTAGCCTCGTACTACAATGGAGATTAGTGAAATGAAATCGCTGCCCCAAATCCTACAGCTAGTCAGTGACAGAAACAAGCTGTAAGGACTAGTGGATCTCTCTTCATTCAGATCAAGTCACAGGGGAGCTCACAATGTAGATAGCCATGCTCCTGCCTCAGTATAACACTGGACTAGCAGTGGGGGAAGAGGGACCACACAAAGAACAGTCAGTTCTGTTGGATGAACAGGAGGGGAGGAAGGACAGAGAAGACCTCGCATGGGAGGTGACAAGTGGGTTGAGTCTTGATGGACGAGAGGAATTTCACAATGATCTATTCACTTGTGGGTTCCCTGCCCCCAATGAACTGCAAGTTTCTTAGGGTGGAAAACAGACTCTTGTTTATTTTTCTCTCCTTAGTTCCTGGCATGGTGCTGGGTACACAGCAGGTGTTCAGTAAATATTTGGTGAATAAATGAACAAGTCAAGCAGAGAACAGGCACGAGTGAGAGTGTGGCGATGTGTGAACATGCTGAGTGTGGGAGGAAGAGCAGATGGACCTTAGGAGAAGGGGCAGGAGGTGCGAAGGTTCTGGCCCTTCTGATCCCTGCACCAAGCGGCCCCATTGGCTCCCATTGTGCATTGGGGTAAGACAATGGGGTTTTAGAAGCTTCAGGGGAAGTGCCTCAGCACTGTGTTCATCTCCCAAAGCTCAGGATCCACCTCAGGACTGGGTGAGTTTCGGATGATTTCAGGAAAGGGAGATTTAAGAAACCTGGCTTCTATGGAGAAAGAATTCTAGACATTCTTTGAAGAAAAAAAAAAAATCCTCCCATTGTTATGCATCCCAACGCTTGATGGTTGCAAGTGATTCAATCACAGGCAACCATAATTACCCAATTCTACCCTACTCCCTCTCCCAGCCCTAGGAAACTACTAATATATTCTCCACCATATTTCTTATAAATGGAATCCTACAATATGACTGGTCAATTTCACTAAGAGTAATGTTTTCAAGGTTTCAAGATAGGTTGCAGCATAGGTCAATGTTGTCTTTTTATGTCCAAATAATATTTTATTGTATGGATGTACCACATCTGGGCATCTTGAGCCTCCTGAGGGAAGGACTCAATAAATAGAATCCCATGCACCTAGAAGGAAGCATCAATTTACAAGAGAAATAGAGGAAGAAGAACACATTGAATTACACACAGGGATGCAATCATCCAAGTCTGTACTGAGGCACAGCCTAGAACAAATGGCTTACTTTCTGACGTATTTTAAATGAGTTTCAAAGGAGAGAGAGAGAGAAAAGAGAGAGAGAGAGAAAAGAGAGAGTCCATCTATAGGTTAAAGGGCAGGAACACTGCACTCACCTCCAATATTCAAGCCTAATTTGGATCCTAATTCAGACATCTATAATTATATATGACAAAGAGAAACTTGAATAATGATATTGTTAAATTTTTAGATGCATCAATGGCTATTTTTAAAGAACCCTGAATTTTTAGGGTACATGCTAAAATACAGAGGGGATGATATTAAATAAAGTCTGAGAAGGAAAGGATGAAAATATGGGGTGGTGCAAGCTAATAATTGCAAGGCTGTGAGAAGGGCAAACAGGCTTTTCTGTACTAGTATACATTTTCTCCCTTTAAATAGTTTTATTGAGACATACTTCATGTACCATAGAGCATACCCACTTAAAGGATAGCATTCAATGAAACAGCTAATCTTAACATTGTCGTTACCCCCCAAAATGGACTTTGTACCCCTTAGCCATAATTACCCAATTCTACCTTACTCCCTCTCCCAGCCCTAGGAAACTACTAATATATTCTCCACCTCTGTAGACTTGCTGATTCTCACATATTTCTTATAAATGGAATCCTACAAGATGACTGGTCGATTTCACTAAGAGTAATGTTTTCAAGGTTTCAAGATAGGTTGCAGCATAGGTCAACATTGTCTTTTTATGGCCAAATATTTTATTGTATGGATGTACCACATTTTATTTATCTAGACTCTAGTTGATGGACATTTGGGGTGTTTCCAGTTTGGGGCATTTTGAATGGCACATTTATGTGTAAGTTTTCATGTACACAGGCCTTTATTTCTCCTGAATATATACCTAGGAGTGAACTTGCTGGGTCATATCGGGATACTATGTTTAACATTTAAGAAATTACCAATCTGTTTTCCAAAATGCTGTGTCATTTTACATCCCTACCAGCAATATCCTGTCTATTTTTATACATTTAATTTTTCCATATTTTTTTTTTGGTTTTGTTTTGCTTTTTGTTTTTTGAGGGAGAGTCTCACTCTAGCCTGTGCTGACCTGGAATTCACTATGTACTCTCAGGGTGGCCTGGAACTCACAGTGATTCACCTATCTCTGCCTCCTGAGTGCTGGGGTTAGAGGCATGTGCCACCACACCTGGCTTCATAAAATTTTTTTTAAGTACCTGTCCACTCAGCCTGAAAATCACCCAGACATGATCATAGTGTTGGCAACTGTAGTGTGTGTGTGTGTGTGTGTGTGTGTGTGAGAGAGAGAGAGAGAGAGAGAGAGAGAGACGGGGTACTCTGAGATAAGATCACAACCCATTGTCATCCACCATCCTTTCTTGTTTGGTTGGTTTTCAGGTACATAGCTTCTCCATTTCACTTGAGGGACAGAACTCTTGAGAAAACCCAAATGATTCAAGTCAGTAAATGATCTACGGAGCTTTCCAGAGCGGAGGGAACTGGAGGCAGAGTCTTATTGTGCAATGCCACTCAGTAAATACTTGTGTGATGACAGCCCAGCATAATTACATAAAATGAAAGCCACAAAGGAAATAATTGCTGTGGTAAGATGAAGGAAGGGGAGAGAGTCTTTGGACCCCAAGGTTAAATGCAGGGGCGTAAAAAGATGTAAACAAGAGAAGTCTTTCAGCACGACAATTTGGGAAGTAATGGCACACAGAGTCACATTCTGCAGGTGGACAGTAAGCACTTGGCTGCATTATTCTATCCCAGGCCCCTATTTTCTCTTGTCAAGAGGTCTTTGACTGAAGACACAATTGTCTTCCAATGAAAGGCTGAAATGTCGTTTGGATGGCTTGAGTGGTGGGCTATAACATCTTGGATGCTCAAGAAAAAGCAATACTAATGGATTTGTGCACGGAGTAATACGAAAAGGGAGAGGGAAGAGGCCCTACCCAGCCACAGCCACTGCAGGAGCCATCTTCCAGGATGTCACTGGGGGAAACAAGACTCTGGTCAGAACAATAAATAATGAATAAATATCATCCCTCCCCACTAGGAAGGACAAAGGGAATCTGGGTTCATGGAATCCAAACCAGTGTGGTTAGCCTGGGCTGACTTCTGATTCTCACATTCTCCACAGAATGAGCAAGTTTCTAGCCATATCCCTGATCCAGGCCCTCTGCAGCAATCCCACTCAGGTGCTCCATGCGCTTGGGGAGATAGCCAAAGCCTGCCACGGGTAAACAAGACATCTAGAATGCCCGGATGTGCAACTGCCACAGGGACCGGGTCAAAGGAACTTCATGAGGTCTGGGTGTAGGAAAGCCCACAGGGTCCTCCTGATTCGACACCATCCATTCTGAAATAAGTCAGTGAGGACTACAGGTGGGGAGCAAGCTGAGGAGCAACTACGATCAACGGAGACAGCTCAGGGAGACCTAAGCTTTGTGTCGTAGGACTTTAGGAAACCACAGCCTATAAACCACAGCTCGCGGGGTTTCTTTGGAAGGCGACAGCAGCCTTGACTACTGTTTAGGTTGTTCTTATTTGCTCCTGTCGTGGGGGGAACTGGCTCACAAGTTCTGGGGATCACAGAACCCATTCCGCCATATACAAATAAGGAAATTGAGGCCCACCGAGTGTGTGAGACCTCGTGAAGGCACAGAGTGAGTCCCACTCCAAAGTCCCATCTTAGTAAGGGCTCTGCCTGCCATAGTTAAAGGAATCGGAAAGTGAAGTCAGCCCATGGTTTGAGCCATCACCACCTTTCCCCGCCCAGTTTCTTCCCGACCGATTGCCCCTCCACTTTTTCAGTCACCACCTGGAGCAAGCTGTCCTTCCCTCTGCTCAAACTCCTAAGTGTATTCCAGAACTCTAGCACCCACGACCATTGTGGGCGTGCAATTGTCCACTTAGCCCCTTGAGTTTTCTTGAACCACTCCGCACCCAGTTCTCCTTATTCAAGGCACACCAGCTTTCTTTCTCTCCTCCAATGGATTAGCTTCAACTCCGAAGCTTTGCCATGAGTGCTGTTCCCTTTCTGGAAAGGTCTTGTCCCTTCCTCACTTTAATTCACTGGCAGGCATTGGCTGGTGTGCTTCCTCAGGGAGGTCTGCTCTGACCTGGCACCAAGTAAAGTTTCTACATTTCCTACTCTCCCAGCGAAGTTTCTTTCCTTGTGAACATTCATCCCAGCTTATAATCATATGCTCATTAGTGTGATGAAGTGAAGACAGTCCATGTCCCTAGATAATAAGAATGAAATCTGCTTCATTTCACTGCTATTTTCCCAGCACCTAGCGTAGTGCCAGACACCAAGCACACATGCAGTCATTATGCACCTTGTGACGGGGATGGTTGTTAAAATATTGAAATGTTTCTGTATTCACTGATGATCACCACTGCAAAGTCAGGTATCCCATGCTATCTGTTCGCTCTCCTCCACCTTTCAGGCCATCCCACAATCCAGGAATTAAAGGGCTAATGTTTGTCAAAGCACTTTATTAATGATGGCTAAATGTTTTATTTCTTTATTTATTTTGAGAGAAAGAGGCAGAGAGAAAGAGAGAGAGAGAGAGAGAGAAAGGGTGTTCCAGGCCCTAATTTTTGTTGTTGGTGGTGGTGGTGGTGCTTTTTCTAGCCCCAGGCTGGCCTGGAATTCACTATGTAGTCTCACAGTGGCCTTGAACTCATGGCAATCCTCCTACCTGTGCCTCCCAAATGCTGGGATTAAAGGCGTGCGCCACCTGCACACACTCAATAATTATGGATGATCTAAAAGAGTAACTATAGACTAGGATGTCAATCTGAGGCTTACAGATTCCTGGGAATTATTTTATGGCCATGATACATTTTATCATTAAGCTTCCCAGGGTGACACATTCAGGCTCAGGCTGAGCCCTTTTGAGCGTTCTCACCCTGCAGTCAAGTCAGCGGAAGTATCAGCGCCTTACCAGACGCACTCCCATGTGCTCCCCTGAGCAATGAATCCACAGTCTGCTGGCACCAAAAGCAGAGGCACATGGGAGAATTTTTCAAATCATTGGCCCAAACATTCCAGAGATCCCCTCTTCAGTAGGAGTCATGTGACTCTGGAAAACCCATTTATTCTTTCAGAGGGGTAAGACTACCTAGCCATCAATCAACACTCCCCACCAGTCAGTCTATCTACAGAGAAGCAAGATGAAAGAAGAAAACATTTCTTTCATCACAGACGATACTTAGTGCTGAGCAGGATTTCATTTACATCATGTCACTGTCTTGGGGCAGGGACGTCCCTGGCTTCTAGACACTGAGAAAAGTTGTCTATGACAGTTAATCTCTATTACCAACTCGATTAGATCAAGTAACAGACATGCGTCCTGAGCAGGTCTGTGAGGGAGTTTCCTGGAAGGATGAACTGCAGGAAGAGGAGAGGAAAAGGCTCCCCTGACGAAGGCAGCCTATGTATAAAGAGGTTCCAAAACAAAGCAGTACTTTTGTCTGGTTGCCCTTGCAACTTGCTGGAGAGCGCATATCCCCTGTTGCTGCTATCCTAAGACCTTTGGCCTTCCAATGAGGACTGAGGACCAGTGGCCCTCCAGGAATTCTCCAGCGCTAGATTGGGACTGCTGAGGCATCCAGCCTCGTGGAATGAGCAGCTATCAGGCTCTGGGGCTTTCTCGCATGCAGACAGCCATTGTCGGACTGCCCAGCCTATATTGTGTAAGCCAGTCTGATAAATCCCCTGTGTAATATAGATTCATTCTACCCTGGTTCTGTTCCTCTAGAGAACCCTGACTAATACAGCAGCCTAAGGAAAAATATAAGTATAGGTCATTGAGCTGAGTTCTGAGGGGAAAGTGAGGACCTAAAGAGGGTATGCCCATGAGCAGACACTGGTGGGCACCTGGGGGTCAGTCTTGTAGCAGATCCTGAGGGACTATGTGGGGCACACTTCTTAATCAAGAATCAGACGATCTCCTACAGGGCTGGAGTATTCCTGTCCTTTCTTGATTGACAATTCGCCCAGGAACATTAAGTCTCTGACACTTCTGCCTTGTTCTGTGATTTGACCATGCAGTGAAGGAGTCATAGAGGATTTGAGAACTGCCTGTCGTAAAGGTCAAGGGTTGAATGTAGGAACCCTTAACAGCATCGGCTGCAGGGTGGAAATGCTGCACAGGGAGTTACTCCTGAAGTTCAGGAAGGAAACCTCACTTGGGGCAATTTGATACTGCAAGGAGAGCGTGGGCTTCAAAATCTAAGACTTGAACTTGTTCATTGACTCTGTCAATCACTAGCTGGGCTACCAGGTAAGTTTAAATGTGTGTTTTAAAAATATCTTATTTATTTATTTATGAGACAGAGAGGGAGACAGAGAGAGAGAATGGGCACGCCAGGGCCTCCAGCCAGTGCAAACGAACTCCAGATGCACATGCCACCCTGTGCATCTGGCTTACGTGGGTACTAGGGAATGGAACCTGGGTCCTCTGACTTTGCAGGTAAGTGCCTTATACCAGGTAAGTTTAAATTAACATCTCAGAACCTCGCTGTTTTTCATGTATAAGATTATACTGGAGGGCTGGAGAGATGGCTTAGCGGTTAAACGCTTGCCTATGGAGCCTAAGGACCCCGGTTCGAGGCTTGATTCTCCAGGACCCACGTGAGCCAGATGCACAAGGGGGTGCATGCATCTGGAGTTCGTTTGCAGTGGCTGGAGGCCCTGGCGCACCCATTCTCTCTCTCTCTCTCTCTCTCTCTCTCTCTCTCTACCTGCTTATTTCTGTATCTCTCTCTCTCAAATAAATAAATAAATAATAAAATATTTAAAAAAGATTATACTGGGGATTAAATACTATAGAGAAAATTATTGACACAGTTCTGAGCATGATATTGGTGACTAGCAACATAATAATCATTACTCTCTGAAAGGTATCTCTTCCTCTTACTTTGCCATGTCTAGAAGGCTCACCAGACTGAGGGTGAAGGAGGAGGAGGAGTGGCTGCTCTTTGTAAAGCTGGAGGATATAAGTTAGACCCTTGGCTTCTATCCATTCATCTGTTTGTTCATCCAGCAAGTGTTTATTGAGACAGTATCTCACCTACCTAATCAGCAAGAAGGAGAGTAACAATAAATGCAATTATTCCCCAAGTGCCCTCTGGCATTTACCTTCTTTTGATCTTCAACTGTTTCTTGCAGGCGGACAGCTTACTATAATGAAACAGTTGTGCCATTATCCCATAATGGTGCTTAAATACTTCTCCTGCCACTTACTAACAATGTGACTTTGCATAAGTTTCTTAGCTCCTCTCTACTTCTCTCTAAGACAGGCATATTAATGCCTACTAGTACAGTTACCTTTCAGGTGCTGGGATAAAACACCCAATCAGAAGCAGTTCTCAGGGGGAAAGGGTTTATTTTAGCTTGCAGTTTGGGGGAGAAGCCACATCACAGCAGGTAAAGCATGGCAGAGCTGGGTGCCACATCTTCTCACATCAGCTGGGAGGGAGCAGCAAGAGTGTGCAAGCTCGGAACACCCAGTGGGCTAGAATAATAGACTCAAGGACAAATGACAGCAGTATTTCTTGATATCCAATGCCAAGCCAGCTGGGTAGGACTTGCTTCAGCAATCTTGTAAATAATAGAATAAAATGTCTCCTAAGAGCAAGATCAGTCTGTCCTGTGAGTATAAGGTTCTGTTCTGACGAGAACCACTTAAGCACTGCCTGAAACTGTCTAAAAACTATAGATAGCCCTCTGTCTTTGGGTTCCTAATCTGCAAGCTTTTGATCCTCAGATTTAGTCCACCAAGGGTTGAAAATGTTTGGGGGGAAATTATGTCTACTGAATATGTACAGACTTTTCTTATCATTTTTTTCACTGAGCAATAATGTCTAACAACTATTTACATTGTGTTTGGTATTGTTCCCAACCACTTACACGATATTGGGTATTGTAAGTAATCTAGAGGTGACTTAAAGTACATACAGAGGCATGTATAGAGTATCTACAAATGCTATACCATTTTATATGTTACTTGCCAATCTATAGATTTTAGCATCTTACAGCCAGACTCTCTTGTGCTCGCTCACTCTCTCTGTCTCTCTCTCTCTCACACACACACACACACACCCTAGATACCAATATACCTGGATATATTTAGTTTAAAAGGGAGAAATATAAAAAGTGTGAATGACAAGTGAAGTCTCCCTGTTGAAAATGTCATCCACTGTGTAATACCTGCACCCCCTGAGAGCATGTTTGGAAAGGTGGAATCTCAAATCTGGCCCAGATTTGCTGGACCAGAATCCACACGTTCCAAGCCTCTACACACTTTTCAAGTTTGGATAATGCTGACAACTGGGGACTTTAAAAAATAAAATATTGATACCTGGGTTCTGCCCCTAAGGTGCTCAGGCATTGGTGTGAAAAGCAGTTTGGGCAAAGTGATTGGAAGAAGGAGGAGGAGAAAGAGGTGGGAAAAGGACATGAGGGAAGAGAAGAAGGGATAGAGGAGGAAGAAGAGAAATAAGAAGCAGAGGAAGTGTTGGAGAAGGAGGTACAGTAGGTGGAGGTAAATAAAGAAGCAAGAGAAAAAGGAAGGAAGAGGAGGAGGAGGAGGAAAAAACAAGAGAAAGAGGAGGGAAAGGAGCAAAATGACTAGAATCTCCTCAGAGGATTCCAAATGGAAGCCCAGGTGGAGAATCCTGCCTGGACCACCACCAGACCGTGCATGCGAGCAACAGACCCATTTCCTCACAGAGCGTCATCTCCCTGCCATCTTCATGCATCTCACCACTGGATACTGTGCAGGAGGCTTTAATGTCACCCCAGTGTAAGGCCCACAGGAGGCTGAGCCTCCACCTTCTGAGAAAAGAAAGACTGAACCCCAAATCCAGCCTACTTTCTCTCACTTGTTACTTGCTCCCTCTGCTGAATCACCTTTGCATCACTGTAGCTTCTACATCTGGTTCCATTCTTCGGAAATGTCTTCCCTTCCTTCCGCTTTCCTCTCCTCGGGGACCACTTTCCTGATTCCTGCCCAGAAGAATGACCTGGGGCCAGCAGAATCTAGCCCAGAATGTCCCCATAGCCTCCTCCTAAGTCCAGACTTCCAGGTGGGGCTTTTGAAGTGATTACATCAGCCTGTTCATCAGAAATGTTCCAGCCCTCCCAGGAATCTCTTTGGGACAAGCACAAGGTTCTGGCTAATTTTAAACGTAATTAAAAGATTTTCCTTCTTTCTTCCATGGCATGCTCAATTTCCATACACCCCCCTCCCTGGAATATATTTCCTCTGGGGTCTTCTTTTTGTATTTTTTTCACTCCTCACCCCCCCCATTAGAACACTTACAACAGATGCAAATTCTTTGCTTATTTAGGGTACTGTACCAGTAGATCATATTTTCACAATGCAGAGGTTTTCAAAAGGATGTGGAAAATGTCTTTCCCCTCACAACACTAATAATAAAGAAAAAGTCCTTTTTTAAAAAAATCTCTAAATTGCTTTTTATAACCCATTCAGCATTTTCAGGACATAATTAAAACATCAAACAGTTTTCCTGCTGGTTATGCTAAAATTTGAATACTTGAGGCAGCCACTATTATTAGATATTAAAATAGACTTGAGAATTTATTAAAAAAGATCCTCTTAAGAAACTATTCATTTGGGCTTGCTGTGTTTAATATAAAGACAAGCCCCATAATGTGAAAATACCTGTTTCTAATAAAGACTGTGTAATTGGTAGCAGGAGGATATTTTTTTAAAAATATAAAATATGTATTTTGTTCACTATTTTTTCTAGCTTAATGTGACTAATTTCCTCATTCAACTTTATCCCTAAGGAAAAATCTAGAAAGGAAGGCCATTACCAATACATGAAGCCCAGTAGTTTGCTTTCGTTGGATGTAATTGCTATCAAGGAGCCTACTAGTAGCTGGGTAATTTTGGTTAAAATGAGTACATAGCCTGAACAAGGATGCATTAACCTTTGAAAGACTGAAATTAGATCCCAATGAGTGATTGTCCCCACTGGAAGCACACAGTGTCCAAGGCAAGGGGAACAGAGACCCAGGAAGGAAGGAATGCTATTCAGGGAGAAAGGATGGGGCAGAAATAGCAGAAACATTTTACTTGTTTTCCTTTTTTTTTTAAAGAAGTTTATGAAAACTGTCTAAATAATTTATTTTTCTTTGCACAAAATTCTGACTGTCCTAAAGCAGATCAGGCCAATTTTTTTCAACACTGTGAGTGCCACACATGATATGCCAAAGCAATATCAACGCCCAGGAAGAATGGGGGACCTGGGCTGGAGAGACGGCTTAGTGGTTAAGGTGCCTGCCTGCTAAGCCCAAGAACCCGGTTCCAATCTCCAGGTCCCACGTTTAGCCAGATGCAAAGTGATGCAAGGGCGCAATGCTGCACTTGACCACAAGGGGGAGCATGCATCTGGATTTCGTTCACAGCAGCTGAGAGACTGCTGGCGCGCCCATCTCTATCTGTCTTCCTCTCCCTCTCTCTCTGTCTGTCTCTGTGTCTCCCTCCAAAAATAAAAATAATAAAAGAAAAGAAAAGAATGGGGGACCCCTCGTGTGCGCGCCGTCTCTCGAGGGGGCTTACTAAAGGAAGAGAGACTGCTGAGCCATGCAATACTAGATGGCCACGGGAGAAGGGACCATCCTTTGACTGGTATGGAGTAAATGGCTTTTGGTTTAGGACAGAATGGAAGACCTCTCACTGAAAAACATGTCAGCTTTTCAACATATGAGCCACCAAAATCATGTCAGCTAAAGAGACCACTGTCCCACAAAGTCCCCAGAAATTCCTGCCGCGAATAGCCCAACTCCTGGAAATCATTGCATATCTTCAGGCCTTGCTTTCTTTGTGACATGGAGGATCTGCAAATACTAACCAGATGTCCCCAACCCCCCACCTGCCAGGCCTTCCGATGCTGAAAAAGAAGAGGAAGAAGAAGGAGAAGCAGCAGCCGCAAAATCAACCCTGTGTAACTGACAATCAACTTACAGGTAAGTATGTAAATCACTTATCACTTGCCTGCCACACCTAACAACCCTGGGAAGTATACAGTAGGTGCCAACTGAATGCCAATGCTGTGGGAAATAAGGATGGTATGAACACTTCTGACACTGGCAGCTGGGAAGCCTTGAGCTTTTAGGACGATGGATCCACTGAAGAGCTTGTCGTAGGCTCAGGGGAGAGAGGGAGGGAGGGGAGAAAAATGCATTCCTTGGCCCAGACACTACTGGCGCCTGCAAAGCAGAAGCCTGACAGTTTCCATCAGGAGTGAGAGTTTACCCAAGGGAGCAGTTCTCTCTCCCTTCCTCTGTCCTCAACGAATATCCTAGTCCACAACTATCCAATTTGATGATCCGAGCCAGTGTTATTTGGGGAGGAATGAGGGTTGGGAAAGGGTCTCCTGCCAAATTCCTCTTGATGAAAGCCTTGTTCTTCCTGCTCAGCTCCATAACCCCCTCCCACATGGTGGGGCAGGTCCATACCTCTTGCCCCAAGGTCAAGACCCTTGCAGTTATAGGTGGGGAACATTTCTGGGTATACCACAGATCCTCATCAGAGCCCTGCTGGATGGTGAACACAGAGGAAGGGGTGGAACTCAGAGAAGCCAGCGACAAACGTATTGAAAGCCAAAGCATGTTGTTGCGCTACTCTCTGTTGAAGTCAAAACAGCTCCGAGTATCCCCAAGAGTGCAAGACACCCTCTCATCATCTGAAGTTCAAAGCCACTGTGAGGCGTGTGGCATAGCTCAAAGTGTCTGTATATAATAATGCCTTTATGATGTCGTTTTGTTTCTGGCTTGCCTTCACCTGAATTATCTAAAGATATTGTTTGAGACTATGAAAAATTATGAATAATATTAAGACCTTGAGATCAAAACCTAATTTTTGTTTTATTTCCACGGTTGCAGGTTGCCAATATCCCACGCCTGACTCCCAGTGTCCAAAGCAGCAGTGAGATGCTAAAAAGACCAAGTGAGGGTTTAGGTTTCTTTTCCTGATTTTTATTTTTGCTCTTTTACCCTGCTCTTGATTTTTGAGACTGGTGAAAACGGTTTGATGTCACAAAAAGCAATCAAGGGAGGGAAACCACCATTTAGATGTCAGATAAAAAAGAAACGAGGTGTGTACATCCACCCAGTAGAGCAAGTTGTTTGTGGCCTTGCAGGTTGGCCCCATGTGCACCAGAGCCCTTGAGAGGTGTGGCTAGAGGGCCGCAGAATGCTTTCCTTGCAGAGACAGCTCGGGTTGTGGCTCACCTTTGAATCAACAAACGAGAGATCTTGCCTCTTTTCCACCAGCCGGTCTAGTCAACCTGGCCTAGTGAAGATCTAAGTCTGCAGAACTAAGTAAGCTTGCTTTTTTTTGAGGTAGGGTCTCACTCTGGCCCAGGCTGACTTGGAAATTCACTATGTAGTCTCAGGGTGGCCTTGAACTCATGGCGATCCTCCTATCTCTGCCTCCCAAGTGCTGGGATTAAAGGCATGCACCACCAGTCCTGCTTTTTTTCTTATTTTCCTTCCTTCCTTCCTTCCTTCCTTCCTTCCTTCCTTCCTTCCTTCCTTCCTTCCTTCCTTCCTTCCTTCCCCCTCCCTCCCTCCCTCCTTCCTTCCCTCCCTTCCTTCCTTCCTTTCTTTTCGCCCCTGTATCCCAATTCATAGGCAGTGCCCATCTTATGTTCTGATCAGCAAATAAGGCACAAGAGCTCACCTCCAGAAGGTGCTATGTCTAACTCTAACACCGGATCTCCACCATTCCCCCATGTTAACAGTTTCCTGACAGAGTATCTGGCTTCTGACTTGACTCAACCTCCACCCAGGGCACAGGTCTACACTACCCCTCCTGGCTCTGTGTCTCTGTGCTTTCCCCATTTGCCCAGTTACTGAAGATGTCTGATGACTCAGCCCTCACTAGCCCTTAGTCCCACCCAGCTCTAGGTCAGAGTCAACCTCCCCTCCCTCTCCTTCCAGCTGCTCTGGCTCCTGTGCAAGCACTCATGTGCAATTTTACCTTATCAAAGTCTCGCCTTGACCCTTAACAAAGGCTCGCAAACCCTCTCCCAGTTGCTGGTTTCTTGTCCCTCGCTTGGTTCACTCTGCTCTCTCAGCAGAGTCAGAGCCCTCACAGAACACTGCTCTAGCTTGTTCTCAGCCTCCTGCAAAACCAGCAGTGGTTTCCCACCACTGCATCATTAACATACACTGCTCAGCCTACCAATCACAGACCTCTGCAACCTGCATCCACCTACTTTTCTTTTTTTAAATATATTTATTTATTTATTTATTTATTTATTTATTTATTTATTTATTTATTATTTATGCGTGAGAGAGAAAGAGTGGGGGAGAATGGACGCACCAAGGTCTCCAGCCACTGCAAACGAACTCCAGATGCATGCGCCACCTTGTGCATCTGGCTTATGTGGGTCCTGGAGAATTGAACCGGGGTCCTTTTGCTTTGCAGGCAAACTCCTTAACTGCTAAGCCATCCCTCCAGCCCCACCTACCTTTCTATCCACAATGTCAAACCAAACAGCCCACTTTGCTTTTCATACACTTCCATGCTTTACCACCTCCACATACTTGCTCAAACAGGTGGATCTTTCTGGAATGCCCCTACCCCTATAATCTCAATCTGGGCTTACATCAACCTCTGCATAGCCAAAGCCTTTCTACTTGACTTACATATGAGAGCATTCAGCAAATATTCATAATTGTAAGAAAACGGAAACAAACAAATAGTTAATTATTGGATAAGCAAACAATGGATGATGGTTAATCTGATGGTCAACTAACTGAACTGAGAAAGTCCTACGTCAGTGAAGCATGTCTCTGGGTGTGTCTGTGAGGGTGCCTCCAGAGATGACGGGGTGATGAAGTCTCTGGCCTGAAAAATGGATTAATACATTCATTAGGCGTTTGATTTAGAATTTTGAGCCACTGCACATTCAGAAACCTTTCACTATTACCATTTTTATGATCCCCCCTATTCAGTTATGCAACCCCACATGGGATTATTATCCACAATTTATTTATTTATTTATTTTCATTATTATTATTTTTATTGACAACTTCTTTAATTGTAGACAATATCCCATGTTATTTCCCTCCCTCCCCCGACTTTCCCCTTTGAAACTTCACTCTCCATCTTATCCCCTCCCCCTCTCAATCAGTCTCTCTTTTATTTTGATGTTATCATCTTTTCCTCCTATTATGATGGTCTTGTGTAGGTAGTGTCAGGCACTGTGAGGTCATGGATATCCAGGCCATTTTTATGATCCACAATTTAATAAGCAGGGATCTAAACATCTACATCAGCCATACAGGACATCTTGGTCTGTCTTCTGTCTTTTTTTTTTCTCTTTCCTCCCTCCCTCCCTTCTTTTTTCCTTCCTTCCTTTCTATAATTGTACAGTAAGATAGTATGAAGAGAGGAGATCAAATAACCTTCACTTCCTCATTTCTTCAGAAAAGAAGAGGAAGCCAGGTTGGATTTATCTCTGGCCTGTCCTCATCAGCAAGTTCAAGAGACACTGACCCCAGAAAACAAAGACTGCATTCAAGGTCTCCCAGAGATGTTTGTTTGTCCCTAGAAGAAAAAGAACAGCCTCGTGCTTGAAAACTTAAGTAGTAGGTGTGAAGCCATCACTTAAACCCCCTGTTCTGGGGCCTAAAACAGGTCCGATACTTTAGATTGAGACCCACACTGACTTCATCATCAGGTTGTCGCTCCCAAAATGTGTCTCAACGTAGACGTCCATCCAAGTTCCTAAAGATGAAGAAAGCCCCCTATACAGGGATTATTTCCTTAGGTATCTGGAAGCCTTGAATATAGGAAAACTTAGCCGGGCGTGGTGGTGCACGCCTTTAATCCCAGCACTCAGGAGGCAGAGGTAGGAGGATCGCCATGAGTTCGAGGCCACCCTGAGATTACGTAGTTAATTCCAGGTCAGCCTAGATCAGAGTGAAACCCTACCTTGAAAAACCAAAAAAAAAAAAAAAAAAAAAAAAAAAAAAGAGACAATAGGAAAACTTGCAAAGCCCTTATGGTTTCATTCTCCCTCATGGGGTCAGGGAAATGTATTTCTCTCAGGTATGGAGGAGGAACTGACAGGAACTAACCAGCCAGATAGTTGTCCAAACACAGAGGGAAGGGAAAACATGCCCTACTTTTTTCTTTCTTTTAAAAATGTTTATCAACAACCTCCATACATAGACACAATACCCCATGATCATAATCCCCCCCATCACCATCTTCTCCCCTCCCCCCTTCCTCTTCCACTGAATCCCGTCTTCTTTCCAGCTTGTCCCTGGTCAATTTTGATGTCATCATTTACTCCCTCCTATCACGCAGGGCTTGTGTAGGTAGTGCCGGCCACTATGAGCTCATGGATACCACAGCCCCTTTGCATCTGTTAGGTAATATTGCAAGACACTCACCCCCTTCTTTTGGCTCTTACATTCTTTTCTGCCACTTCTTCCTCAATGGTTCCTGAGCCTTGGAGGGTGTGGTAGAGATGTTTGACTTAGTGCTGACCATGCCACTGTCCTTTCTTCTCAGTGCTTTGGTGAGTTTTGAGTCTACCCAGTGGTCATCGCCATCTGGAAAGAGAAGCTTTGATAACCAAAAGTGAGAGTAGCATTAATATATGGGCATAAACATAAGCACTTAAATGCCAGTTTTGTGGGCATAATGTACCATTTAGCCAGACAATAGTAATAAGCTTTTGATTAGGCTTTCAGTACCAGGCATGTATTCCCTCCCATAGAGCAGGCTTCACGCCCAGTCAGGGAGTGGTTGGTTTTCCCCATAACAGACATGACATATTTGCATCAGTTGAATTATTTGGCAATGCCATTAACTGAGCACCAATTATATGTTCCAATTATATGTTGGGTGGTGTATTAGTCAGGGTTCTCTAGAGGAACTGAACCAATAGAATGAATTGTTATCCATCACAGGTGGAATCATTTATGTTGTTAATAATTTTCATGGAACTTCATGAGGTATTGAGCTGCAGAGACGGAAGTGACTATAATGGACAGCCTCGGAGGATCGTCCTGAGGAGCGAGACCTGAATGGGATTTGAAGGATGAAGAGAATTCAGAGAAGGTAGGAACACTGGGAGGTTGACTTGTGGGCACTCTTAACTGGTTTTTCCACATAGTGGCTCTATTCAAAAGTAGGAAATGTATATAGGCTATTGCCAAAGCTCTGGTTGCCCTCTAGAACTAGGTGGTAAGACCCTATTGCTGAAGACACCACATGCTTGGGCTGTAAGACACTGAGAAATCAAGCTGGGAGGCTCAAAACTCATCAAAGTACTGAGAAGAGATGACAGTGGTGTGTGTTCAGCACTAAGTGAGACATCTCTGTTACACCCTCCAAGGCTCAGAGACCATTGCAGGTGAGATAGCAGAAAGAATGTAAGAAGCAAAAGAAGGGGAGAGGAGTCTTTCAATACTGTCTTCCAAACACAGAGGGGCCGTGTTATTCATGACTTCACAGTGGAGTGGCTAATGCTACCTACATAGGACTGCATAATAGGAAGAGGAAAAAATGATGACATCAAAATAGCAGAAAGACTAGTGGGAAGGAAGAAGGGTGTTGTAGTCAGCTTTGTGTTATTGGCATGAACTTCCAAACCAGGCACAGTTTAGAGAAGGACGGGATGTATTGCAGCTTACAGATTCAGGGGGAAGTTCCAACAGAGGCAGGAGACACTGCTTCCATACATCCAAGCAGAGAGAAACAGCCAGCAGAAAACAAAACTGGCAGCAAACAGCAGGCTCCCCACCAGAGCCTTCATACCTTTGAGCTAGAAATCAGATCCATCCCCAAATACACCTTAGGGCTGGATCCTAGGATTCACCCCCAGTGACACTTCCTCCAGCCAAGCATCTGGAGACACAATTTATAAGCTTTAATAAAACACCTGAGTCTATGGGGAGGACATACATGCAAACTACCACAAAGGGACACAGTAAAGGGAGGAAGGAAGGGTAGTGGGAGGGGATTATGATCATGTTGTACAGTCTATATGTATGGAAGTTGTCAATCAAAAGTTTTAAAAATTGCCATTAGTAAGCCACCCTATGATCTTTCTTTAGGGCTTATATGTGCAATTTAAGATCAGCCCCTTGAAGGCAGTGATCATGTTTTCAGGAATACATCCTGTCTTCTGTATTCCTTAATTCCCCCTGAATCTCAGCACTCTCCCAGATGGCTGAGGGTTTAATGCGAGTATAGCCACAGGTAGTCTATTTCTCTATAACCCTCTACTGAACCCCAGCACACAAAGTGGAGTCTAGCTCATTTAATCAAGTGTCTCCAAGAGCTGCTGAGGTGCACCTGGGTTCCGGAATCCCTGGCTCTGGGGCAGTCCTATTTCCCCTCCCTCCTTCACTGACTCCTACATCCCCTGTTGAGGCTGGTCATCACATCCAGTCCTCTGCCTTCCCCACGATCGATCGCTCCTGACCAGGAATGCTCTGCTGCTTCTCTCGGCCTGCTCCATCCCCTCTTATCTCCTCTCAAACGTTCTGGCTCTTGTGTGCCTGTTCTAGGCATTGTGGGATCTTCCTCTGGAGTCACAGGGCATCTGAGATCCACAGGCCTGAGGACCTGGGGTGACACTTCCCAACTATGTCTTTGTTCTTGGGGTGCTTTTGTCTTTCCTTCACATTCAGGCCAAGGATCATTGTGAGTAATGAAACTGAAGATAAGTAAAGATGTTCAGAGGTCTGATGGATTCATGAAGTGACTGCCAAACAAGAACACAGGCTGCTCAGGACTCAACCTGGCCTCCGCTTATCAAGGGTGAGTGTGAGTCCCCAAAACTTCCTAAGTCATCCGCAACTGTGCTGAGGTTTTGAGGGGTATAGAAAGTTTCAGGTGAGCTGGTTTGAATTTTGTAATTTCCTAAAGACATTTGACATCAGAAGCTTCGAGGGCCCCGGACGGCTGGGTCTCTGTGGCCTGACCCAGCATGAGGCAGGATGCAGAGAGAAGGCCCCCGCCGTTGGCTCTGCAGCCCTCTGCAGATAATTAGCTCCGCCAAGGCGCAAACAAATTCCTTCCCACTGCTCTTCTGCGTGGCTCTGGCGGAGGTCTGGGAGAGAGGGACTTTTTCTTCCTCAACCGAGGCACGTGGAGGTGACTGGGGAGAGATGCGGGGAAGATGAAAACGACGTCTTGTGAAGCAACACCGCGACACACTCTGTGAACTTCTTCTGATTTGCAAATGAAATTTCTCGCACAGACAATGCAGGTAGCACCGGGCTGCACCGCCCTCCTCCTCCTGATTGAAGACTCAGCTCATGAAAGTCTCCAAGTCGGAGTGGGAGAAACCTCCAGCCACCCATCGCAGAAGGCAGCGCTGGCAATAATGAACCAACTGTATTAACTAAGAAATCGCAAGAGCCATCTCTATTAAGACAGCTGCGCGGGTCAAAAGGAAACCAGACAGGACACACGGACAGGAAACTCAGGCTCCCCAGGATAATTGCTGTGCAATTAATACGGGTGAGTCACCGCCCTGGTACAAGTGGGCTCCCACTGGCTGCCACAGAAGGACGAGCGCTCCCACCAGGCCCTGGCTGTCAGCAATAATTCCCCTTCCTCGCCATCTGTGGAACCCAAGGAAACATCCTCAGGAAATGGATCAATCAGATGACGTCGCTACCAAAAAAAAAAAAAAATCAATCCATGAATATCAACACAGGAAAGGGCATCACTTGAGAAACCTGGAAACGGATTTCAAAGACTTCCATCCCAGTTCTCAGTGCATTGGGCTTATTTCAGTAATTTAGAGAAGCAGAGAGGGTAAAGCTGGGAGTAATAGGCATTTGAGTACCTACGAGGTGCTGGGTGCTGGGTGATACTTTTTTGCCCATAACCCTAGGAGCTGAGGATTTCTATCCTCCATTCCATAGTGGTGGAAAGAAGAGTCTCAGAGATGGTAAAGAAAACCAAGGCAGGAGACAGACATAAAGTGGCAGAGGTAGAAGTTGAGGATGGGGCATGAGAGGAGGAAAAAAACCGGCAATTAACCTATGAAAATTCACCCCATGGAGCTGGAGAGATGCTTAGCGGTTAAGGCGTTTGTCTGCAAACCCAAAGGAACCGGGTTTGATTCCCCGGGACCCACATAAGCCAGATGCACAAGGGGGCGCATGCGTGGAGTTCTTTTGCAGTGGCTGGAGGTGCTGGTGCACCCATTCTTTCTCTTTCTCCCTGCCTCTTTCTCTCTCAAGTAAGTAAATAAATAAAAATTTAAAAAAAGAAAGAAAGAAAATTCACCCCATTGTTCTGGTGCCCTTGGTTCATTGGGCTATGGAGAAAAATGCCAGAACCCTTTCTAGACCCATTAAAGGAGTTTCATGCTGGGCTGAACAGATCCCCAACGATAATGGTACACATTGCACCAAACTAAACCAAACCAGAGGTAGAAAGGCACTGTTCTACTATGAGGAGTGTGTGCCATGTGCTAGGTCAGGAAGTAATTCTGAAGAGTGAGGGGACCACACACTACACTCTGAAAAATGACAATTACAGACATTTCATTCCCTGCTGGGGTTGTAGCTCACTGGCAGAGCACTTGTCTAGCATGTACAAGGCCCTGGGTTTCATCCCCAGCACTTCAGAAACAAGACAAGAACATTTAATTCCCTGAACTGAAAGCATGCTAGCTGCTGTGATCCACTAAGTTTCCCTCCTCTTCCAGGAGTACCTGTGAAGGTCTGAGCAATTTCTTGGGGACAGGAACAGTCGTTAAATGCCCCAATGACCACGTCTCTCATCCAGGGCCTCATGAGAAAACAACTTCATTGGGTCTCTCAGTCGCCAACTGGCTCACAAAAGACAAATGTTAGCTGGGCAAGGTAACAAGCATCTGCCTTCCTAGTACTTGGGAGGTACAGACAGGAGAACTCCCAAGTTCAAGGCCAGTCTGGGCTAAATACTGAGTTCTAGACCAGCCTAAGCTGTAATACTGAGACCCTGTCTCAAAAAAAGAAAAAAAAAAAAGTGGTGGGGATGGGGCGTAATTGTTATTCAGAAATTTACACTATAATCATTAACAAACACTAAGGGAAAAAAAAAGCTTATTCCTTTCGTGGCTTCCAGAGAAGTAGTTTACTGGTTGCAAAAAGTGACAGAAAGGCGATTCAAATCAACTCTACTAAGAAGGGAGATTTACCTGTTGTAACTAGGAGAAAGTCCAGGGGTAGAACTGTTTTTAGAGACAACTAGATTCAAAGACTTAGAAGACACTGTTAAATTCTTGTCTCTCCATCTCTCAGCCCTGTCTTCCTCTGTGTCAGGTATTATTTTTAATTTTTTTAAAAAAATTTTTATTGACAACTTCTATACTTAGAATAAACCATGATATTTCCCTCCCCTCCCCCATCCCCCTTCAGCACTCCATTCTCCGACATATCCCCTCCCTCTCTCCATTAGTTTCTCTTTTAATTTGATGTCATCATCTTTTTCTCCTATTATGAGGGTCTTGCGAAGGTATTGCTAGGCACTGCGAGGTCATGGATATCGAGGCCAATTTCTGTCTGGGCAGTTGCATTGTAAGGAGTCATACCCTTCCTTTGGCTCTTCCATTCTATCCACCCCCTCATCCGCAATGGTTCCTGAGCCTTGGAGGGTGTGACAGAGGTGTTTCAGTGCTGGGCATTCCTCCATCCCTTCTTCTCAGCACTATGTTGCCTTTTGGTGATCCAGTGGTCATCGCCATCTGAAAAGAGAAGCTTCTCTAACCAGAAGTGAGAGTAGCATTAATATGTGAATATGAACATTAAGTCTAGCACTTTCAGGGCAATTTGGTGGGAATAATATATACATTTAGCCAGACAAAAGCTCATGACCTCACCTACCATAGACTTTTGCTTAGGTTTTTCAGTACCAGGTATGTATTCCCTCCCATAGAGAGGGTCTTCAGTCCAAATATGGAGCAGTTGGTTACCCCAAGAGCAGACATGCCACTTTTGCATCTGTTCAGTCATTGGGCCTGTATGGCCAAACTTGAATATTCAGTGTCCACTGTTTTCACTGCCGATGACTTCTGTCTCCCATATGGCTGCATGCAGTGCAGCTTTTTCCAGCTTTCAGTTGGCTGGTCTACAGGGAGAAGGTTTTCTGCTCAGCACCAGCTTGCTTTCTCAGTGACCTTGCCTCTCAGGCAAGAGATGTCTTCAGCAATAGGTTTTTTTTTTTTTAATTTTTAAAAATTTTATTTATTCATTTATTTGAGAGAGAGAGAAAGAGGTAGATAGAGAGAGAAAAAAAATGGACACAGTAGGGCCTCTAGCCACTGCAAACGAACTCCAGACTCATGTGCCACCTTGTGCATCTGGCTTTATGTGAGTACTAGGAAATTGAACCTGGGTCTTTTGGCTTTGTAGGTAAGTACCTTAACCACTAAGCCATCTCTCCAGCCCTCTGTGTCAGTTTTAATTTACAGACAGACTTTCTTCACCTGGCAAAGGACATGGCAACTGTTACAGATTAAATACAGTTGGACCCACCAAAATTCATGCATGTCAAGGCCTAATCCCAGTGCAAACCATGTCGGGAGGTGGGGCCAAGTGAGAGGTGTTTAAGTGGATCCATACCTTCCTCTATCAGCTCTCCCTCTCACAGACTGGAACAGTTACTAGAAGAGGAAGCAGGTTGTGACAACACAAGCCCACCCCTCAGGCTTTGCTCCCTCCATGTGCCTCCTGCCCTTCTGCTCCCCACCATGAAGGCAAGCAGCAGAAAGCCTCAGTAGAAACCAGGAGACGCTGATACCAAGCTCTTAGACCTCCCAACCTCCAGAACCATGAACCTGAGTAAACCTCCTTCCTTCAAAAATGATTCATTCTCAACTATTCTGTATAGTGACAGGAAAATGACCCAAAACAACTACTTGTCCCATAGTGATGGTCACTCAATTTATGCAACCCAAGGGAAGAAAATTAGGCTCCTGTTGCAAGTGGCAGAGAAGATGCTGGTTGACTCGGAGTCCCTTGTCCACCCCCGCACTAACCACCAAGGCATGGAAGAAAGGGAACCCAATCTGGCCAGCTAGGATCGTGTATCCTACCCTGAGACAGGGAAGTCACCACCATGATTTAGGGGTTTTTATAAAGTTCAAGGTAAGGCTGGGATGTAGCTCAGTCATAGAATGTTTATCTAGCAATCACAAGGTCCTGGGTTTGATTCCCAGCAGTGGAAAAAAAAAAAAAGCTAGAAATTAATATTTGGCCAACCCCTCTGACTTAGTGGGTGGGGGGGGGACAGTGGAGAGTGAAATGAAAGGTTTGCTCAGCCTATCAGAGCAAAAGCGGAAATCCAAGGAAATTAAGCAATGAAGAAAGCCTACTTAAAGGACTTGATAATTGTCAGAGCAACTCTAGGACAATGAGAACAATGGTCTCAGTGCCAGGCAGCTCTGGGTAACCCTAAGCTACCACCATGTCACCTGTGTTGAGGACCCAGTGAATAGCTCACCGATCAGGTAAGGTAGGTGCCTGTCGGGATGTGCACACTTGGTAAACAGAGCCATCGTTATTGCCGCATCAATCCACTTGGCCTTCTCTTCCACTCATCCAAAGGAAAGGATGTAGGAAGACCTACCATGCAGGCTGCGGGATGGGATGGGATGGGATGGGATGGGATGGGATGGGATGGGATGGGATGGGATGGGGATGGTAATCCGGGGCATGGCCTATGATATTTCCTCATAAACAGGGAAGAGATCTTACAGGTAGAATTTTGCTTCCTCAAGGCACCTTCCTCTTCCCCACCTCTTTTCTTAAATCTAAATATACACTGGACATTTTTATTCCTTTCTTCCAAGTACATGACGCAGTAGTCAAAGAAATCAGACAACCATTTTGACTCCAAAATGAATCTTCTGGAAATATGTTTTCCAGAGCAGGTGGGTTGGGTTGTAGAGAAATCAGATGCTATCAAATATTTTTCCTCATGCTGATTTCCTGAGAAAATTGTACAACTTCCTGAAAGGTTTTTTTTTTTTTTTTTTTTTAAATCTTCCATCTCTCTGACTTCAAAAAAGACATGGAAGGGGGTAGACTGGTATGTGAGATCTTTAGCAGAGTGGGTAATATCAATGTGTGTTGTTACTTTTGATAGTGCCTCGATGGCAGGAGTGGGGGCAGAAGTGGAAGTTCAAAAAAAAAAAAATTCAGAACAGACAGATGGGAAGAGCTTTGTCACTCAAAGAATAATAAATGTTTGCAATGGCCTACTGGGCAAGGCTGTTGAGGTAAAGACAGTGGGTTCGTTCAAGTAGCAATTAGATGCTATCCTGGGGGAAACACCGTATTACAAGAGAGAGGCATCAATGTGGTGAATGGCTTTTCACGCTTCCAACACTGCCTATGTTCTTTTCTCACTCTTAAAGGTCTGAGTCCCAGCAGAATAAGTGAGCACAGAAATTAGGCCCAGCAGTGTGCCATGGGAAACTGGGCCAAGAGAAATAATGCCATTCAGGCAGGACCACGGCTCATGATGCTCAACTATAACATCTATTTCGTTGGCATTGTTTCTTAGGTCTTGAGAGACACAGATGATGCCAGTCAGGGAATAGGAAACAATCACATCGTCTAGGTACCCAACAGCTTTGCTCAGTTAGGCCCAATTATGCCATATAGAGCCTGCTACACTTCTGGACTGGGGAATTCAGTGTTGTATATAAATGGGGTAAAGTACGTGATGTTTCTGAATATGAAAGGCCATTGGCCAAGGCCAGAGCCTTCCTTCTTAAGGAAATTCATCTACACTAATTTTAGGGGCCTTCATTTCAGTATCATTTTCCCAACATAGGTGAAAGTCTGTTTTCAGAAAATTTGCAAATGCCATCTATACCATAGTCCTTCACATGTTTACACTTAAGGTTTATTTCTATGCCAAAGACAAAATTCCAATTAAGTTCTTAAATACCAAGATAGGGCATCAGCACAGTGGTTTTCCCCAGATCTTCCTCCTAAGCCGCATTAAAAAGAATAAGCATAGGCTGCAGAGATTATTCCGTGGTTAAAGCACTTAACCAATGACCTGAGTTTGATTCCCCAGTACCCACATGAAGCCAGATGCTCAAAGTGGTGCATTCATCTGGAGTTGTTTCGCAGCAGCTGGAGGCCTGAGACTACGTAGTGAATTCCAGGTCAGCCTGGGCTAGAATGAGACCTTACCTCAAAACAAAACAAAACAAAACAAAACAAAACAAAACAAAACAAAACAAAACAAAGCAAAACAAAACAAAACAAAAAGAATAAGCATATAACAGATAATGTGGGTCACAGGGGAAGAGAAGCTAGTGATCAAATAAGTAACAGGAGCCAATTTCAAACACAGGAGTTCTGGTTGTTTGATTCAGGTGTCCCCCATAAACTTTGGTGGGCTGAATGCTAGGTCCCCAGCTGGTGGCAATTTGGGAATTGGAGCTTCCTGGAGGCAGTGTATTGTTGGGGGTAGGCTTATGGGTATTTTAGCCAGCTTCCCCTTGTCAGTGTTTGACACACTGATCTGCTACTTTTGTGTACCTGATGTTGGTCAGGAGGTGATGTCCACCTTCCACTCATGCCATCATTTCCCCCTGCCATCATGGAGCTTCCCCTCGAGTCTGTAAGCCAAAATAAACCTTTTCCTCCCAGTAGATGTTCTTGGTCAGGTGTTTTTGCAAGCTACATGAACTAAACAACTAAGCAACAGGAGCTAAAACTGAAGTAACCAATTTACTCAGACAGCAGAAAGAATTTTAAGAATTTTCAAGAATAAAAATAGAAAGACTGGCTCTGTAGCTCAGTGGTAGAGTACTTGCTTGACAAATGTACACGATGCTGAGTTAAACCCTGAAAGAAAGATAGAGAGAACCAAATAAAAAATCACGGGAGTATTCATAGGTGGGCTGAAAACCAGCATGAAATAGATAAAGAATAGCTTCATTAAGAAAACTGGGAGGAAATGAGCTGGAGAGATGGCTTAGCAGTTAAGGCGCCTGCCTGCCAAGCCTAAGAATGCCTGTTTGATCTCCAGGTCCCATGTTTAGCCAGATGCAAAAGTGAAGCAAGGGTGCAATGCTGTGCTTGCCCCCAAGGGGGCGCACACATCTGGAGTTCGTTCACAGCAGCTGAAATGGCCCTGGTGAGCCCATTCTCTCTCTCTCTCTCTCTCTTTATCTCTCTGCCTCTTCCTTTCTCTCTATTTCTCTGTATCCCTCTCTCTCAAAAAAAAGAAAGAAAGGAAAGGAAAGGAAAGGAAAGAAAGAAAGAAAGAAAGAAAGAAAGAAAGAAAGAAAGAAAGAAAGAAAGAAAACTGGGAGGAGATATTTGCATGAAATACAATGTATATCAACGAATTCAAAGTGGGACAAAGGGCTAGGAAGATGGCTTCATAGATTAAGCACTTGCCACGTATGTGTGAGGATTTCAGTTCAGATCCCCAGCCCCTACATAAATGTTAGATAGGCATGAAATCACCCCTGTGATCCCAGCACTTGGGGAGGCCAAGAAGACAAAAGAACCCCAGGGCAAGCTGGGTTGCCAGACTACCTGAGTTGGTGAGCTCTGGGTTCAAGTGAGAGACCCTGTCTCAATAAATAAGGAGGTGGGCAATCCAGGGAGACACCTGACACCAATCTCTGGCCTCTACACACACTTGTAGGTACAATAAAAATAAAGTGAAATGATGTCAAATACATGTCAAGCCTTATATAATATTAGAGCTACACTGAAAAAATTATTTCAAAGCTTTTCAGGTAAGAAAAAAAAATGTATCTCTAAAAGAACAAAAAAAAAGTTGACATCAGATTTCTGCAAGAAAAAGTAATATATCCAATTTTCTAAGTGAAAAGAATTCTTTATCTATAATCTTATATCCACACAATTTATAATCAAATGTAAAATAAATGTTTTATTTATAATAATTACGATGTTTAATAAAATAAAGATTTTTTTTTCTAACCCTCATAAGCTTTACCACACTTAAATTCTCTGAAAGAATTATTTCAGCACCAAACGAAAAAAAAAAAATACACAAGGACTAGACGAGGAATTCCAGATAGTTTTGCTTGCTTTGATAGTATTTGAAGTAAATCTTAAATGATGTCAACATTAGGACATGAGGAGATAGGGAAAGGTGAAAATGAAAGCAAGCCAAGATTCTTAGAGTACATGTATATATGTGGGCATGTGTCTTCCACATGCACAGAAAAGGAACTGTGTGTGTGTGTGTGTGTGTGTGTGTGTGTGTGTGTGTGTGAAGTATATGCGGAGGGTCTTTGATAATGACAAAGTAGGTCCTATTGGTATAACTCTCTTTCAAATACCAAATGTAAATTGCATAAAATAATCACCTGAATGAGGTAGAAACCAAGAACTGAGAGAATCTAGGTGAGGGTCAATAATTGGGATAAGGAAATAATGAGTGACCTTCCCATTTTTATATTCCTCCTGAAAACAGACAGGGCTGGGAAGGGAAACTCAAATTTGGACTGAAACCAGAATTCTCATTGGCTTGAAGGTACAGAGAATAGAATAGGTTCACTGAAGGTGAAGAAGAAATGTCTGAGAATAGAGAGAATCCAGATAAGGGGAACCTCTGTTCTGTAAGTAAATTGATGTAGGTATGAGGTGTCAAGCAGTCCGGTATTTAAAAGCAACAGAGGAATTAAAATTTGAAGTTTGAGTCCACTCATGAAAAGCCTGCTAAAGAAAAAAAATGCATATTCTTAAGAAAACCATAATACAATTCAAAGTTTTACTTCATTCAAAATGTCTACAACACAACACAGAATTACTAGACATGTAAAAAAACAGAAAAATTTGATCATACCCCAAAAGAAAAGGCAATAACTAAAAATCTACTGAATGAGGAAGCAGATATTTCTTCCTCATTAGCAATCAAAAATTTTAAAGAACTATAATAACTGTGTTCAAGGATATAAAGGAAAATATATTCACATAAATAAACAAACATAATGGGCTTGAGAGATGTCTCAGCAGTTAAGGAATCGCCAGCAAAGCCAAAGGATCCAGATTTGATTCCTTAGTATCTACGCAAAAGCAAATGCACAAGATGTTGCATGCATCTAGAGTATGTTTGCAGTGGCTAGAGGCCCTGCATACCCATTCTCTCTCCCTCTATCTCTCTCTCTCTCTCTCTGTCTAATAAATACATAAAATATTTTAAAAATAAACAAATGTAAGACATCTCAGCTGAGAAATTGAAATTGTTTTTAAAAAGAAGAAGTAAAAATATAACAAAAATTAAAGGTTTCTTAAAGTTCAAGGTAGGTATTTAACAAAAGGAATGGTTAGTGAAATCGAAGGTAGAACATAGAAATGATCTGATCAGGAATAAAAAGGATTTTTAAATAAGTGGAAATCTAGCGATCTGGGAGACAATATCTAATAATTGGATTCTCAGAGGAGCAGAGAGAAATGAATGAAGCAGAAACAAGAAAATGAGTTAATAGTAGCCAAGTATTTACCAAATTTGATGGGAAACAAATTTTCAACTTTACAAAACTCAGGAAACCCAGGGACATTAGAAATACATAAAGAATACATGCATATGTTAATAAACTAATGGAGATTCAACTAATAAAACTGTTGACAAGCAAAAGTAAACACTTAAAGCAGCCATAACTAACTGGTACATTAAACAGATAACAAGTTTTTTAATAAAACACCTGAGTCTAGCCTTCTGGTCAAGATAGCAGAAATAACCATGCTAGAGCTCCAAGGGTGAAATCAGACAAGAATTGTGGGGATCCAGTACTAAAGGCAATGAAAACTGAGGACAACCAACATCTGTCTACAAGACAAGAAAAGATAGCTGACTCCCTATGAAGAGATCAGCTAGGGCCTAGGCTTCCAGAGCAAGACTGACAACCTGTGCCAGGGTGATGGTGCTAGACACTGAGGATACTCAAAATGTACCAATGCAGAAATCCAGGAGTGGAGAGCTCAACACTACAGTAGACTTAAAACATACCCTCCAGAGCTCAGGGAATTTTGCTGAAGAGGAGGCAGAGAGATTGTAAAAGCTACAGGGTGGGAAGGAATATCCAGGGGCATTGTCTACCCCACATTGACTGTCTGCTGCTCTCACAACTCATAACCAACTCCATGGTGCATATTAGAAATCCCACTGAAATGGACCCTCAGTGGAATGGGGGAAGGGAGGAGGGGAATGTTGCTACCAACACATGATGTATCCATAAACAAAGTTTCTACCTAATAAAAAAAAAGATAATGATATGAGTTGTTACAGACAGTAGAAAACTTGAAGGCCAAAAATATGTAGGAAATATTCATCCCACTTTCCTTTCTCCCTCTTTCCACTTCATCTCTTGCGTGTATGTATGTACTGGAGATCAAACCTAGGACCTCCCTTATGCTAAGCACAGACTACCCAGTCTTTTATACTCAGTCTTTTATACCCAGCAAAGCTAACATTGAAAGGTAAGTGGTACAATAAAGGCATTCTCAAACACACAAGGACTGAGACTTTTCACTTCTTTTGCATTCCTTCTTTGGAAGTTACTGGAAGTAATGCTCTAACAGCATGGAGGAATAATAAGGAAACAGAAAACAGGGGATCCAGAATAAGAGTAGTGTCAATCAAATGGGACAATAAATAGAAATATCTCAATAACAGTTATGCTTCCATCTTAAGAGAAATACATTTACATGCATAGGCTTATGAGGACTCTATGAAGGTTACATCTGAAAAAAAAGGAGAAAGGAAGAATTTGGAAGATATTCAAGAATTTGATTTTATTTTTTAAAATCTCAAATAGAAGTACTTTCACATGGACAGGAATTTTGTAACAGAAATATACTTGGATATGTAACATATCTTTCTATAAAAGTATTCAATTTACTAACAAAATTATGATACTGTTACCACATCAATTTTAGCCATCAGTTGATGAATGCTGAAGAAGGGTGACATCCGGGCCCATGAGAATGCAATGAAGTGGACACTCACATTATTAGTGTCATTTTGAAAGGCAGTTTTGCAATAATAATCAAAAATGTTAAATACACATATATTCAAATAGATACTTCTGGAAATCTTAAATAAGCAAATACTTGCATGTATGCCAAGAATATATCCATTGTAACATGATTTATAATCATAAAAATTAAATTGGTAGTTAAATGTGTATAACTAGGAAGTTGACATTATGGTAAATCCACTGAGAAATACCATGTAATATATAGTTTTATATATGTAGATATAGCACATATAAATATGACATAAAAATATATGTACTAATGTGAAAAATAGATGAAACAAACTATAGAACAGGACATGTAAAAATAAGTTTATGCAAAAATTGACATAAATACAGGCTATTGCCAAAGCTCACAGTTGCCCACCAGAACTAGAGGGTATGTAAGGATCCTACTGCTGACAACACCAAGTCTTTGGGCTTAGAACACTGGGAAATCAAACTGGAGCTCAGCTGGAAGCCTCCTCCCTGTTGATTAGCTCCCATCGGTCTGGAAAGAGCTATGCAGTCTTTCAGGGGAGAAAAGTCACCAACAGTCTTAACCATCAGTGATCTCTGCAAGATACAACGAGGAAAAAATGTGCCAACCAGTACAATGTCTGTTATGGTGGAAACCAACTGCTACCTGATTGGATTTGAGACCCATTCCATGGAAGGAAATTCATGCCTGATACTGAAAAACTAATCAAAAGCCTATGTCGCCGGGCCTAGTGGCACATGGCTTTAATCCCAGCACTCGGGAGGCAGAGGTAGGAGGATCACCAAGAGTTCGAGGCCACCCTGAGACTACATAGTTAATTCCAGGTCAGCCTGAACTAGAGTGAGACCCTACCTTGCAAAAGCAAAAAAAAAAAAAAGCCTTTGTCCAGGGAGGTCATAAGCCCTAGGAGGGAAACTACTACTGTCATTTGGCTAAATGGATAAATTATTACCACCATATTGCCCTGTAACTATTTTTGTTTATGCCAATATAGTGATGCTACTCTCACTTTTGGTTTTAGAGAACCTTTTCAGATGGCAGTGACTACTGGGGAGACTCAAAATTCATTCAAATGCTAAGAAGACGTGACAGTTGAATATTCAGTAATTCATCTCTATCACATTCTCCAAGGTTCAAGGACCATTACAGAAGAGGTAGTGGAAAGAATATAAAAGACAAAAGAAGGGGAGGAGTGCTTTGCATTACGATCTTCCAGACATAAAGTGGCCATTTAATTTGTGACCTCGCAGTGGTTGAGGCAAGCCCAACTCTTACCACATCAATTTTAGCCATCGGTTGATGAATGCTGAAGAAGGGTGACATCCGGGCCCATGAGAATGCAATGACTTCCTCTCTTTAATGAGAGAGAGTAAAAGCAAGAGTGAGAGAAAGAGAGAGAGGGAGAGAGAGAAAATTGGCATGCCAGGGACTCCAGCCTGTGTAATTGAATTCCAGACACGTGCACCACCTTGTGTGCAAGTGCGACCTTGTGCACTTGCATCACCTTTTGTGTTGCGTTTACATGGGGCCTGGAGAGTAGAACATGGGTCTTCATGCTTTACAAGCAAGCACTTTAACCACTAAGCCATCTCTCTAGCCTGGGCTTATGGATTTTATTGTGAGTTTCCTCTTACCATATTTGGCACATCCCCCTGCTGCCCTTGTCCACCTGATACTGGACAGCAGGTGATGTCAGCTTCTGTTCAGACTATGTTTCCCCTGCCACCATGGAGCTTCCCCTCTAATCTGTAAGCTAAAATAAACCCTTTCTTCCCACAAGCTGCTTTTTTGGTTTGGGTTTTTTGAGCCAGCAACAAGAAGTTGACTACAACAGTAAAATTGGTGCCAAGAAGTGGGGTCAGTGTGGCTTTTGTCCTTTGGAACTGAGTTTTGGGAGGAATGCAGAAGGATTTAAAACCCTGATGTAGAAGACGCCTTGCTGTAAGTACAACTTGATGGATTCTGGTTAAAGTTGTAAGACCTAAATGCAATAAAAACTATGGACTGTGAAGTTTAGCTTATGAAGGGAAGAAAGAACTTTGTTGAGACTGGTCTAGGAGTGGTTTGTGTGAGAGGGTTACTGCATTCTGCCTGCTTGTGTTCTGAGACCTTGTGCAGGGTTGTGTTGCATAGAAATGGATGGGTGTGAGCAGATGGATATGGAACAGAAAGAAATGACATCTTTGTGCTGAAATTGCTGCCCACTCAGATGCATTTGTTTGAAAGATTACAACTCCTGAGACTGAGCCAGCTGATCAGCACTGGGGCAGCAGGAAGAATACTGACTCTTTTGAAAGTAGGGGCCTGAATGCTGAAGTTTTTCTGCTCTTCAAATTTTGCTTTGTTTTCCCCTGGATTAACAAATTTGGTAGCCCAGTTGGCAGTATGGAATATAACAAATATAGGAAAGAGAGGATCATTTGATTTGCAATACAGTTTTGTTTTTTGGAAATAGTCATGGGCAGTGTGAGGCAAGATTGTTGGAATTTCCTGCATTCAGATCTGATGGAGCCATGAGGTTGAACCATGGCTTGCAGTAGAGACCCACTGGAGATGCCAGGACTATGGGGTGGCTGCTAAGGAGAGCTGCCAGCGCAGGATGGAGTTTTTCCCAAGCTAGGAGAAGCCCAGCTGGAGGGGTCTAATTGGAAACTCCAGGTGCTTGTCACTGGTTAGAGTTGTTGGACTTGGAGCTACAGAATTTGATGTTTGCTCTATTGTTTTAAATCTTGTATTGGTTCAATCTTTCTTTGCTATGTCCAAAGCCATCTTTTGCAGTGTGAATGTTCATTCTGTGTCATGGTTTTTTTGTTTGTTTTATAGTTCACAGTTAGGAGATCTTGGACTACGTGGGTGTTTGAACAGTCCTGGGATAAAAAAAAATTATGGGGACTTTTGAAGTTGGACTGAATGTTTTCCATTTTACATCACGTATGGTCATCAGTTTGTGGTAGCCAGGCACAAAAATGTAGTAGTTTGAATTAGTAGTCCCCATAAGCTCGTGTTTGTGAATGTTTAGTTTCTAGCTGATAGCAATTTGAGAATTGGAGCTTTGCTGGAGGAGGTGTGTTAGTGGGGGCAGGCTTATGGATATTATAGCTCTTACAAGTGTTTGGCACACTCTCCTGTTGCTATTGTGTGCCTGATGTTGGCCAGGAGATGATGTCCACCCTCTGTTCATGTCATGTTTTCTCCTGTCATCATGAAGCTTCCTCTCGAGTCTGTAAGCCAAAATGAACCTTTTCCTCCCACAGGCTGCTTTTGGCCAAGTCCTTTGTGCCAACACCATGAAGTAACTGCAGCAGTGTCAAATGAAGAGGGACTAGTTGAAAAGAAGAAGGGGTTCAGTGGAGAGGGAGCAGAAGAAGTGGGTGGGAGGGGATTATGAGTGTACATTGTGTATATGAATGGTATCTATCAAGAAGTTTTTTTAAAATAAATATAAATAATGTTTATATATGCTGAGGAGGAAAAATGGACTCCAGGGAGGGAGCCAGTTTGGGAGAAGCTTGCTGAGAACTTTAGTTCACTGCTCTGTATGTTTGGATTAAAATTTATTTGTTAAAAAAATGAATTTAAGCCAAGTATGGTAAAGCACTCCTGTAATCCCAGTACTTGAAGATGGAGGCAGTAGGATCAGGAGTTCAAGGATAGCCTTAGCAACACAGTGTATTCGAGGCCAGTCCGGGCTACATGAGTCCCTGTTGCAAAAAAAAAAAAAAAAAAAAAAGAGAGAGAGAGAGAAATAAAGAGCGAGATTATGTTTAATTTTAAATGAAGAAACCCCGGACAACAAGACCAATGTCAAAGGAGGAGTCTAAAACAAAGGAGTGACTGTCCAGCCCTCCAGCCCAGAGCACCAGTGGACTGTCACCATTCGGAGCACCAAACAAGGAGAAGGATGTTGAAAAGCTGAACTGAATCCAGAAGATGATAACCAAGATGGGAAAAGATGTGGAAAAGCATAACACAGGACAAATTCTTAATGAATGAGAATTTTTAGCCATAAAACATGAATATGATTACCAAGGACATGATTTGTAAAAGGGGCTGGAGATAGCAAAGCTCTTTTGAAATTTGGAATTTATTCTCTGTGAAAGTGGGCTGATGGATGAATATTATAGAAAGAAAAACTCAAGTTCACCAGGAAAAAATGGCTTTTAGTTGGGGGTGGTTAGGGGCTTATGTGGGTACTGGGGAATCAAACCTGAGTCCTTAGGCTTTACAGGTAAATGCCTTAACTGCTAAGTCATCTCTCCAGCCTATGTTATTGTTTTTGATTAAAAATGATCATAGCTAGTGGAAAGAGCCATTTCCATGTCTGGATTTCTAACTGAAAGAGACTTTCAGACAACTTCTCGAAATCTGTCTTCAACCCACTCATCCTTTTAATCCATCCTTACTCTACCTAAAAAATACCTTGTTCCAATCAATACATGCTTAGTTTTATTAACCAATGTTACTACCATGTCAAAGACATATCATGGGTGTTGTGTCCCATGCAAATATGCCAGAGAAACTGAGGAGGAATCACCTTCACCACTGGTCCAAGATTCCCATGATATGTGTTTGCATCAGAAAGGGCCATCGGGCTGGAGAGATGGCTTAGCACTTAAGGTGCTTGCCTGCAACCCAGGTTTGATTCCCCAGTACCCACATAAGCCAGATGCACAAGGTGTTGCATATATCTCGACTTTGTTTGCAATGGCCAGAGGACCTGAAATGCCCATTTTTTTTCTCTCTTTCTCTCAAATAAATAAATAAATAAATAAAATGTGTTTTTTTTAAAAAGAAAAGGCACCAGCCATGGTGGCACACACCTTTAATCCCAGAACTGGGGAGGCAGAGGTAGGAGGATCATCAGGGGCTGGAGGCCACCCTGAGACTACAGAGTGAATTCCAAGTCAGCCTGAGCTAGAGTGAGACCCTACCTTGAAAAAAAAAACAAAGTGGGGGCTGGAGAAATGGCTTAGTGGTTAAGGAACTTGCCTGCAAAGCCAAAGGATCCAGTTTCAATTCCCCAGAACCCACGTAAGCCAGATGCACAAGGGAGCACACGCATCTGGAGTTCGTTTGCAGCGGATGGAGGCCCTAGCATACCCATTCTCTCTCTCTCTTCCTGCCTATTTCTCAATATCTCTCTCTCTCTCAAATATATAAAGAAAAATTAAAAAAAAAATTTTTTAAGTGCTCCAAAAAGCAAGGGCTGTTGGACCCGTGTTTAGGGCTTCATGATTTTGAGCTAAGCATCACCTCTTCCCACAGTCTTCTTGGAACACGCACTAGCTTACTGACTCCTTGCAATAGTGGGAGTTACTGAGAATCCAGGAGCCATCCTAGTCAGTTCATGACGTAGGACCATCAGGCAGATAGTCAGGTAAATTGCCCACGGTCATCTGGTTGGTGAACCTGAGTATGAATGCTGACAGGTGTTAACGCCAAAGCCCAAAGGCTTCACTGGGCTTCCTCAGTCACTTGTCCAAGAGGAAAACAGCAGCTGCTTCTCCTCACACAGACTTCTTCCCACCTTGGCTCTGCCTGCGTGTGTCAGCTGAGGTGACTTACCTGTCCTCCCCCTTCATCACCCTCCGCTGGTACTCTGCATTCTGTTGATATCAGATTCTCGGGCCAGTGAATACTACTTCCATGTTACGCTAGCTCTCTTTTTTATTTTTATTTTATTTTTTCGAGGTAGGGTCTCACTCTAGCCCAGGCTGACCTGGAATTCATTCTGTATTCTCAGGGTGGCCTCGAACTCACAGTGATCCTCCTATCTCTGCCTCCCAAGTGCTGGGATTAAAGGTGTGCGCCACCATGCCTGGCTCTGTGCTAGCTCTTTTGAATACAGGTTATGAACAGGGGCTTGGGCATCTGAAAGACTAGTTCAAAGCCCAAATTCACTAAAAGCCTGAGTTGTATTCCTAAATGACGCTGAGCCCCATTTCCTTATTTAGGACACATGGTATATTAGTCAGGGTTCTCTAAAGGAACAGAATCGATAGAATGAATTGTATTAAAAGGGAATTTATTGGATTAGCTTAAGGCAGACCAACAAGAGCAGTTTGTGGGCCTGAGAGTTAAGGAACCTGGTAGTTGTTCAGTCCATGAGGCTGGATGTCTCAGCAGTCCCAATCTGGCACTGAAGGCCTGGAGATGTCCTGGAGAGGCTGGTCTCCAGTCCACGCTGGTCTCCAGTCCACGCTGGAAAGCAGCAAACAGCACCAGGAGGGAGGAGGAGATACTGTCCTTCCCAGAGCTTTTTTAGATAAAGCCCCCCCTCCAAGAGGGGCCGCCCACTGTGGGGGAAGGGCTTACACTTTCTCCTTTCGTTAATCCTTCCTGGAAGCAACCTCAGACACCCACTTATGAGGAATGTTTGTGGAGTTTTAAATAGATCAAGTTAACGCAAAGTGTAACCATCTCAAGTTTACTGTCCTGTCCGTGGTCTTGGCTATATGTGTTATGAAAGATCACCCCTATAAAGCACAGTGCCTGGTACTATGGCCCTTGACAATGTAGCCATAAAGTTGTTATTGATATTAAATGCTCAGGTAGAGGTTTTTATTGCTAAGGACAGTGGCGGCTGCCGAGTGTCCTTGCTGACCCAGTTTTCAGTGGGTCAATTCAGGACACTGGTTTAAGGGTCATGGCACACTCAGGCCGCCCCACCCAGCACTTGGCCCATCACTGTAACTCCCCCTTTTTATTACTCTCCCTCGGTATCACTATCTCTACCTTGCCAGCAGTGTGCACAACAGATCTGTCTCAGTAACTCTCAGGGAGTCTGTGAAGCAGGTAGCATTGTCTCCTTAAGGCACAGAGAGGAGAATGTTGCCAGATTCACTGGAACTCCTCCCCTCCCCCGATCCCATCTCATATCCTTAAACAATATGTCATAAATAAAATGTCTTTCTCACTCACGGAGGATGAGTCCTTCTCAATACACACAGGACCCTCTGCTGGCTCTTCTCAATAGCCCAGGCATTGCCTCTGAGAGGCAGGCACCACCACAGGCCAACTCCATTACTATCCATGCTTTGCCAAGAAACATGCAGCTCAACTATTGGACTTAGAAAGGCTTCAAGTCGGAGTAGATGCTGTCAACTTGGCCTGGAGCCATCAGCGGCACTAATGCCCTGGGGAAGGTTCCTGGAGCAGAAGCAATCTGGAAGGAGGCCCTGTGGAAGGTGCCAGAGATAGCCTTTGAGGACCCGTGGAACGCTCCCTGCCTGAAGGCTACAAGCCTACTCAATAAGGCACATCTCGGGACAGATGGGATTTTGGTGAAGGGTTGCAGGAGAGCAGTGGGGGGACAGTTAGTTCTTATCCCAGCTCTGTTGCTCTGAGCAGGTCTCTCTGGCTTCAGGACTCAGTTTTCCTCACCTGTGAATGGAGATCATAGTGACCATTTGAACAGCCTAATTAAAATGCTGCATGGGCTGGAGGTGGTGGAATTACAGTAACCAGGAAACACCCTGCATGTCCTCTGTTGCCACCATCAGGCATGGGGACAACCAAAAGGGACCTTTTCTGGTGATTAGGACCTAAGTGCCAGGGCATAAAGAGGCATCAACAGAATCAGGATCTCTCCCTAATCCTCCTACTTTCCAAACAAAGGTCCTGAACAAAGTTCACATTTTCTCCACTTGTTCTGTTTTTTCCCTTCTTCTTTCCTTCCCTCTCTCTCCCTTCTTTCCCAGTTTCTGCTTGATGACGCTCCGTAGACACTGACAATTCCTCTCCATCCCACTTGTTTGCTCAATATCATCTTGGGGTCTTTGTGCCTTCTCTGTCCTTCTCTGGCCCAGTCTTGCCACACCTACTCAACCTCTGAGCTCTCGGCTTAGCTATCTCTCTCTCTGGTCTAAGAGAGGGGCGCCATGTTTGGGCTTTTCCTACTACTCAGAGCCCATGGCTATCTGATGTCTCTCATCAGGACTGGGAGTTTACTGAGGATAGGGACCACTTCTTAACCATCAGCATTCCTTCAAGCAAGGCCTCAGAAATGTTCACTAATTGACTGGAAAAGGCGATTTTTTTTTTCCCCAGGGAGATAAAGAATGAGGTCTTGGGACCTCTGACTATGAGTCTGTGAGTCCAGGTTCCATCCTTCTTCTATTCAGTTGCTTACTCGCTCATGCATTAAGTATTTGTTGAATACCTTTAACAGCCAAAGCACCTTGCCAAGTGCTGGGCATGCGGTGGGGAGACATGCAAGTTCTTTGTTCTCAGGGAAGGATAGGAAATCACAGACAATGAGGAGCGTAGTCAAAGAGTGACGAGTGGTGCAGGGACAATTAAAATAGACCAGTGATAGAGCTTGAGCTGGTGGGCACTTTAGGTTGGACAGAGGGGGAAAGACTCTCTAGGAAATGACAAAAGATGAAAACAAGAGTCGGCCATGTGAAGGACGAATATGAAGAGCAGCATTCCAGGAAAGGGACAACTAGTGCAGAGTCTTAAGATGGGTGAAATTGAAGCAGAATATAAGTCATTGTGATGGAATGCATTGAGCCAAAGAGCGCATGCTTGAGATAAGGCTGGTAAAATAGACAGGGGCCTGTTTCTGTAGAGTCTGGTGGCCCATGATAATTCTATTTTGGTCAAGTGGAATGGAAGACTACTGAAGGGTTTTAGGTGAGGAGTGAAGAGATATAATTTATAATTTTAAAAGATTAGCATGACCACCACATAGAATGGGATGGAGGGACGGAGATAAGAATAGAAATGCAGAGACCAGATAGGAAGCTACTCTGCCAGTCCAAGGAGCAGCCGATGTTGGCTTAAGCTAAGAAGACATCACATCATAATGATGTTGGAAACTGAATGGATCCAGGTGGGCAGGAAGAATTATTTGCACTTGTTCATGGTCAAAAAAAATGAAATCGATAGAAAGGACTCCTGGATTAGATGTGGGGTGGTGGTAATAAGGAATCAAAGAAATGGGGTGGATGGAAATGCCTTTCACCGTAACAGGGGAAAGGACAGAGGAGGACAAAACTTGAAGAGACCGTCAACATTTACTAGGCCCCGTCCATTTCCGGGTGTCTATTCGGTCTCTAAAGGGAGTGTCATTTCAGGATTGGTGACACACGACTGAAGTTCTGGAGGAAAACAAGACTGGGCATGCAGATGTGAAGATCGCTTTAGGTAACATTTAACATTGGAGTCCTAGGTCAGGATACCTGGGGAGAGAATGTGTAGGTAGACTGTGTTGGGCTGAATGTTTGTTTCTCCCCACCCCTACATACACACACACACACACACACACACACACACACACACACACACAAAGGGTACATATGCTGAAACTTTCCCCCTCAATATGGCAGGTTGGGGAAGATTTGATTACAGTCATGATGGCAGAGGGAGATCGTGTTGCCTTTATGAAAAGACACGTGAAAGGCAGTAAATGAAGTGATGACCTGTGTTCAGTTCCCTAGAACCCAGGTAAAAGCTGGATGCCACAGCCGAGGTCTATAATCTCAGCATGCCTGCAGCAAGAAAGGAGGTGGACGCAGAGAATTTCCCAAGAGCACATGGGCCAGCTAGCTTGGAGAACGCAGTGGTGAACAACAGTAAGAGTCCCGGCCTGAAACAAGGAGAGGTTTGAAACACTCTGACCTCCTTATATGCACACACACACACACACACACACACACACACAAATGAAGACCAGAAAGAGCTTGCTTTCCACTCTACATGTGAGGATATGAGAAGACCACCCCCATATGCAATCAGGAATAGGAATAGGACCCCTCTTCACACACCAAATTTGTCAAGATCTTGTGAGCCTCCAGAACCATGAGGAATAATACCTGTTGTTTAAAACCTACACTCCGGTCATTTGTTACAGAAGCCCAGACTAAAACAGCAATATTTCACACTATCAATGGATGTCTTGATGACAATGGATGGGAGGGAGAGAGAGCCTGAGTTCCAGAAGCTGAGCAAACGAGGTTCCCCATTGTTTGCTTTCTGTGCTTTTGCTTCTCTAATGCCTCCCTCTAAACCACCCCCAGTCCAACCCACATCCTGATGAATTCTGAAGTTCCCTCCCTGGGCCCTGGGTTACATTCTCGCAGGGTGCCACACCGAGCCATTAGCCAATGGAACAGGGCAGCCTCACTGGCCTCCTTCAGAATCCTGGCACCAAGCGCCAGAGCCTTGTCTCCTCTGGTTCCCAGATCTTCCTGGATGAATGGGGTGGCCAAAGGTGGCAATCCCTTTCTGACAGCCCTTGATGGGCCAACATGACTTCAGGCTCAGCCTCTACCCCCCACACAAAGAGCTCTCCATGTCTGAGCTTTGTTTGGGTATGATGCACAGAACGTAAGCCCTCTGCTTGTTAGACCCATCTTCCCCAGAGCAGTGGTGTCTATGACAATGATCCCAGTGACTCAAGGACAGGATGCTCCCAGCATCACCCATAGGTGGCAGAGTACACCTGGTGGTCCTGAGAAGCCATTTGGAAGGTAACCTAGACACTAAATGTGGACTGTCCATATCATGTACTTGTCAAAGCAAGGCACCCACAGGGCTATATTTTCCCAGGAGGGACATATAAGCAGTTGAGACCCTACTTGTCACCTGTCACCTCTGTTTCTTGTTCCTCACATTTGACTTCTTTATCTGGTTTCTTTAGAACCACTTTGGGATGCCACGCGTTATCTCTCAGCCTTACATTTGCATGAATAAGGCACATGGCATACTGCCTGGCTTCTTGATGCCTTTGGATCCACCCCACATTGCTTTAGGTTTGCTGTCTGGATTACTTAAGCTGGTCCTGTCATATCTTTGGGTCTGCTTCCAGGCTGCCCAAAACCGTGGGAGTTTGAGTGACTGTTGAATATCAGGCTACCTGGAACATTAATACCACTTTGTGGGGCCACTGTCAGGAAGGAGCCTGAATGTTCCCATGTCTGGCTTCCAGTGGTGACCACTATAATAAGCCCAATGACTCCTGTTTTGAAAGGAACATCTATATGGTTTCTCCCCATGATCTTCAAGGCCCCTACCCTCTCACAAAGGCCCCTGTGCCCTTGGGATTTTCTTTTCTCGGTCTCTTTGATAAACCATGTTTAATAGGGAACCATGTGTAGCGTCCCTGTACTTCTGGTTGGGAGCTCAGAGCTGGCAGGCCAGGCCAGCAAGGCAGCCCGGCAGCATGGTGGGAGCAAGCCAAGAAAAACCCCCAGGCCCCAGGCTACATAGGAGGGCTCGTGCCTAGGGCTTGCTCACCAAAGCTCAGCCTCAGAGCTCTCGGGGACTGTTCTGGCTTGCTGCCAGCAGCCACTGCTCAGTCCCTTTGCAGAGCCAGGGAGACAAAACAGAGCCTGATTTAAAACAGAGACACAGAATGGTCTCTTCTCAGAGCCCTGGAGCAATTGGGACCAATACAGCCTGATGTGTTCATGCGAGGGAAGGGACCTCGGGAGGCATAATGTACAATATCCATCACGTGCAGGAAAGTCGGGCTGGGACAGAATAATAAATAAAGCCACTCGTGTTTAGCAAACCCTCCTTGTACGCCAGGCACCATGCTAAGTGCTTTCCACAAACCCTGTCAGCTCGCTTGCATCAGAGCTCCACAAAGGCACAATTATGGTCTCCAGTCACAGACTCAAAACCAAAGCCCACACACCTATTAGAATGGCTAAACATTTTACAAATGGATAGTGGAGAGCAAGTGAACATGAGGGTGCAGGGTGCCTGGAACTCTCATGGACTGTGGTGGCAGTGCAAAGAAACCCAAAAAACAAAAAACAACAACAAAAAAAATGGTACTGCCACTCCGGAAAACAACATGACAGTTTCTTTTAAAAAGAAATACACACTCACTCTGCTTGCACAAGCAAGCACACTCCTGGGTGTTTATCCGAGTGAAACCAAACATGGAGGCGCACATTTCTAGCAGCTTTACTCACAATCACCTCATATTGCAAGCAATGCAAATATCCTTCCATTGAGTAACACATCAGCAAATTAGTTCTCCCATACTCAGGAATAGGGGCTGGGGAGAGATGGCTCAGTGGATAAAGTACTTGCCATATAAGCACGAGGACTGCAGTTCAGATCCCCAGCACCCAAGTAAAAGCCAGACATGGTAGCAGCTCTCTAATCCCAACGTGCTTACAGAGCTATAGGAGGCAAAGACAGGAGAATCAGGTACTGGCGAGCCAGCTTGTCTGGTGAATGCAGCAGGGAACAACAAAGAGACCACGCCTCAAGCAAGAGAGAAATCAAGGACCAACATCTGAAGTTGAAAGTTGTCCTCCAAGCTCCATATGTGCACGCCCACCACACCCGCCATACACACAGTGACTGTGCGCGCGCGCGCACACACGCACGCACTGACTGCAGGAGTGATCCAAACGCTGTATATATTTTTCCAACGTTTATAGAACTGTGCGCCAAAAAGTAAAAATACTACTCTGTACAAATTACGTCTTTATTATTATTAATTATTATTATTATTTTGGTTTTTTGAGGTAGGGTCTCATTCTAGCCCAGACTGACCTGGAATTCACTCTGTAGTCTCAGGGTGGCCTCAAACTCACAGTGATCCTCCTATCCCTGCCTCCCAAGTGCTGGGATTAAAGGCATGTCCCACCACACCCGGCTTCTAAGCCTTAATTACTTTTAAGCAGGGAAAAAATATTCAGAGATTTTAAGAGACCAAGTAACTTTCCCAAAGGCAACCAGCCAGGAAGTGGCAGAGGCAAGACACACCCAGCTGTTGAACCGCTAGGCTAAACTAGCAGTGCCCTGGCGAACATTTGGTCCAAGCCTCATTCACCAAGAGACTTGGCCTTGCCAGGACACTTAGCAAATGGGAGGTTCTGGAGAGTGGTTCATTTTTAATTAACTAAAGGGAAATCTCCAAGCCATTTTTCTTTCAACATCCCTTGCTCCAAATATTTGTAAATTGTCTCAAAACACTGCTGCGCCTTACTTCTCAGGTCACCGACGGTCATGTTTGAGTTATAGTTTGTGTGTGTGTGTGTGTGTGTGTGTGTGTGTGTGTAGGGGAGGCTTGGTCATACTCCTGCGTCTGTCAGTTTGCTGTGTCACCTTGAATGTGTGATTCTGTCTTCCTTGATCTCCATTCCTTGAGCCAGGAGAAGGGGACCGCTGCCTCCATCTCCAGACTGAGTGGAAAGATTGAACAAGAATCATGGGACCTACTACTTTCACTTCATGCTAGCCCACTGCTTTCTCTAATTTTGGGATGGACACATGTGCCTGGACACACCGCTGACGGCCTGCATTTTCATGGGACTCCAGTGAGCTATGCTGTTGAGGGAAATTTCATTTACTCTTGAGTCTGGGAGACAGAGCTCTCCCACCTTGTAGAAGAGAGTGAGACACTTGGAAATGGAGCAGTTTGCTACGGTCCCACACTAAAGGAAGTGGCATGGAGACTCAAGCCAGCCAGCCTGAGTACAGCCCCTCTCCTCCTCCATCTGTTAGCTCATGTCTCCAGCCACCGCTTCTTGACTCTCATTGCCATGCAGAGAATAAGAACAGGTGATTTCCACACTTCCCACTATGAGCTACACACCCAAGAGGACCTCAGTGACACACACACACACACACACACACACACACATTTCTTCTCCAGCTTGGAAGATTTAGAAGTGGCACAGAAACCACAAATCTCCCATTGAACATGTATCCTTCATACCCTTGCTATCAAGCTCTGAGCAAGAGCATGGGAGGAGAGCTGGGAGCAGCCAAGGGTCAGCAGTGGTGGACGCTGGGTGAGGGTCCAGAGCACCGTCGCAGAATGAGTGAGCATCCACGCTCTCTCTCCCTACTTGGTCTAGAGGCTTCATTCGGGTTCATTGTTCCTCATTATCAGAGCTAACTATGTTCAGGTGAAGAGCGAACATGTTCCTAAATTTATGTCTCTGTGTGCGACCACGACAATGCGTGTTTTTGTGTGCTTCTCCCTGAAAAACTCCTCTGGTGACACGGCGACCCAGCATGGACTTTGTCTTTCATGTGTGTTACCCACTCCAACTGGCACCTGCTGGTAGATTTTTCTTAAAGTCTGAAATGAGGGGCTAACCTTCTCTTCTCTGCTTTTTCTTCTCCGCTACCTGTAATCTTGATGTGACTCACACAAAAGTGACTCAGTGGGAAATCCACTCAAGAAGGCTTTGACAGGGAACAATGGATGGGCACATCTCAGAGGCCAGCCCGCCGCGTTGAGAGGAGGAAAATGGATTAAAGTTTAAAGATGTCATGTATGTTAACCGATCAGTATCGGTTTTATGTATTTTGTCAAAGAGACAGCAGAGAGCCTGGGCCCATGAGGGCGAGGGGCCTGCGAGGAGGGAGAGGCGGCCCCCATACACTTTGGCCAAAGGCCTCACCAGCCACAAGCCCAAGGAACTGCGGATTTGAAGCAGACTCATAACAATCATCAAGAAGAAAGGGCTGAGAGGAGATTGTTGTGTGATTGTTGCGTGTGTCAGCTTTGTCCTTCCATAATGGTGCGGGGCCAGGAGCCAAGCAGTCACGGGGCAGAAGAGACGCACCCCTCCCTTCAGAAAGCAGACACTGCCCATTCAGCCTGGATGCCTTTCTTTCAGGATAATGCTCCAGTCAGCTCCCAGGGCAAGCAGAAGCCAAGGGGAATCATGGGTAAGGCAGGGGTACAGGCAGCTGAAAGCAACAGCTTCCTGCTGGCCACCTCTTATGGCCAGTCCCAGAGCTGTGCACAGGAGCCAAGCTGGCCTCCAGCCTGCACAGGGCCTCAGCTCTGACCTTATGCCTTGCTGTGTAGGAGGTTACTCACAATGCCTGGCTCTCCTGACAGGATATCAGAGAATAGATTTGGCCCCCTGGCACTTTTCTTAAGTATCCCTGAAGGAAAGTAGAATTCTCCACTCTCATTTCTCCAGACCTCTGAGCACTTTTCCTTTCCCATGACACACCCTCAAGGAGAGAATAGGTGAAAAGTGAGCATCTTTGAATCTTCTTTCTGAAGTTGTCCAGACCTGCTAAGCATTGGCAATACGGAAGCCATCTTGGTTGGACATGTAGAGTGGACGTCCTCTATGTGCAGTGTTTCAGAAGCCAGCAAAAGGAAGGTTTGGGGCTGAGTGGAATACTTTCCTGGGCTTCTGTTGGGGGCAGTAGTATGCCAGATCCAGACCATCCTGGCTGGTAGCAGATTAAGTGTTCAGTCATCCCACAGGCCAGCCTTTAAAACTGAAGTTGTGGGCTGGAGAGATGGCTTAGTGGTTAAGGTGTTTGCCTGTGAAGCCTAAGGATTCTGGTTCAATTCTCCAGGTCCCACGTAGACCAAATGCACAAGGGGGGCACACGTGTCTGGAGTTTGTTTGCTGTGGCTAGAGGCCCTGGCATACCCATTCTCTCTCTCCCTCTCTTTCTCTTTCCTTTTCTCTGTCTCAAATAAATAAATATATAAATAAATAAATATATAAATAATCTTTAAAAAATTTTAAAAATAATAAAATCGAAGTTGTACAAACTTATACTCAAACAAAAATAACAAAGGTGACACTTGAAATCTATCATTTCCTACTTATTTTTACTGTTATCAGTGCTCTTGAGGGCATTGTGTCTACATGGAGGACCTAGTCTATAGTGGTATACTTCTTAGCATCTCTTCCCAACTCTATGTACAATGATGTCATGTGGTGAACTGGACACTGGCCATGGTGGACCGTGTACACCACATACATTGACAAGTGCCACAAATCGGGGCCTTTGCTCCAGAAGTGCTAGCTGTTAACCTTCTGCCACTTCACTGTCTGGAGGGCCATCTGGCTCAGACCCTTGGTCACTAAAACCAGTGTACCTGAAACAAGTCACGTTTTCTCTAACACAAGTTGCCACAGGAAAAGAAAGAAGACTCTCCCTCAAGTTGCTTTTAAGATGGACTACATGAAAGTATGAAGTGCCAAAAACCTTCTGAGCACCTTGTCCTCATCCACCCACCCCTCTCTCTTTAAAATAAAGTGGTCTGTCCAGAAATCAAAATCACTTCTGACCCCAAGAGCTTTTATGAACAATATGTATGATCCAATATCTATTTTTTTTGACAAAGGCCAAATATTCATTCCTGAAGGCCACATTAGGTTCAGACACAGGGCCGAGGGGGGACGAGTTTCTGATCTAGGGTGTCCCCACACATCCTTTCCCTATTGCAGACCTCTGTGGAAAAGACAGAAGCTATAAGCTGTCCCATGAAGCAGCTGCCTTTGACCAGGGTCCCGGGGGAAGATGGAAAGTCTTCAAGGCCATACAGCTTGATGGTCATGTGGGGTTTCAGACTTGGGGAGTGATTGAGCATCCTAAGTGATATTGGACAAGCAGCAGTTAGCTCCCTCCTAGATGGCTGTCCTTGCTCAGGATGCTCCTGTCCCCTTCCCCCAGAGAACACAAGGCCATAGAAACTGTAACAAGCCTTAAAGGTAGCAGTGAGTCTTTTCCAAACCTCCTAGAAGTAAATGGCATCTTGGTTCTATCTTCCAGCTGAGGAAGACAAGGTTTAGACAGAAGATTATTATTGTCATCAAAGCTGCTCAGCCGGGAAGCCACACAACTGGGACTCCAACCCAGGCAGTCTAACTCAAGAATTCTCTCTTTTTTTTAAAAAAAAAATTTATATTTATTTATTTGAGCAAGGGAGAGAGAAAGAATGAAAGAAGCAGAGAGAGAGAGGAGAAAGAGAGAGAGAGAAAGGGCACACTAGGGCCTCCAGCCGCTGAACGTGAACTCCAGATACATGCACTACCTTGGGCATCTGGCTTACATGGGTACTGGGGAATTGAACCTGAGTCCTTTGGCTTTGCCAGCAAGTGCCTTAACCACTAAGCCATCTCTCCGACCCCCAGAATGCTCTCTTTTAACTTCTGTCTCCAGTGGCTCCTAGGAAAGCCTATTGGCTTCCTTCCACCCAGGTCTGATCAATGAACATAAGGAAATGATAGTGAGATGGATGGAGGGTTAAGAATAAAGAGGTCAGGGCTGGAGAGATGGCTTAGTGGTTAAGCATTTGCCTGCGAAGCCTAAGGACCCCGGTTTGAGACTCAATTCCCCAGTACCCACGTAAGCCAGATGCACAAGGTGGTACATGCATCTGGAGTTCCTTTGTAATAGCTTTAGACCCTGGCATGCCCATTCTCTCCCTCTCTCTCTCTCTCTGCCTTTTTCTCTGTTACTCTCAAATAAATAAATTAAAATTTAAATAACTTTAAAATATAAAAAATATAAAATATAAAAATAAAGAATAAGGAAGTTCCTCAGTGTGAGAGCACTTGCCTCAAATGTCCTAGGTTCAATCCCCCAAAGAGCAGGTGGAAGAGAAGAGAGACGCAAGCCAATGTGTACAAGAAGCTGAGTGGCGCTCCTTTCCTTTGGCTTGGCGTTCATTTGGTCCTCACAGCCTATGAGTGTCCACAGCATATCTACTGCCTTCAGAGTGAGGCTCCAGTTCTAGAAATTTCCTCCTCCCCTGACACACTGGGCTGAGAGCCTACTTTGCATGATCTTAGATGACAAAGGGAAGCAGCTGTCGTCAGATTCTGGACATGACCTTATTTTTATTCTATATATTTTTTTTTTTTTTTTATAGACAGAGTTTTACTTCATAGATTGGTTCCATTGTCCTCCTCCCCGTCCTCCCACTTTCAAAGGGACCCTCATCTGGGGACTTGAACTTCAGGTCCTCCTGCATTAGCCTCCACCATGCATGGGATTACAGAGACAGAGTCTCAGTGAGCCACCTGGACTTGAACCACCTCCTGCATTAGCCTAGGATTACAGGAGTGACAGTTACTATTAAGAGATGCCAGGGGACTCTGTGGATGTGTGTGTCCCTGGCTCCATACTTAGGGAGGACAGTGTCACTAGACAAGCCTCACACAGCACGGTGCCTATTGCCAGTCATTCCTTTGTCTCTACAAAGCACTTTCAAGAGTCCGTTTCTCATTTGCCATGGATAATTTGGTGAGGCTAGTACATGTAGCACGGATGCTTTTCCCAGAAAGGAGAAGTTAATCCAAGACACCCCTGAGACACTGCCTTGGCCTTAAGCTTGTCCTCTCTGCTCCAAGTTCTTTTTCCTGCAACATTAAACACACCTCCACCCCTTGAAGGAAACCAAGGTTTTAGTAGCAGAGGAAATCAATTGGCCCCTGGAAAGGTGTCAACTGCCGAGAACAGAAGACAAGGGCCAAAGGAAAGAGATACTTGAGATTCCTGTTAAGAAACAATGCAGGGTTTGTCCTGAAGAGAAACAAAGAGAATCAGTCACTACATCATCCAGGGAGACATGGATGGAAGCAAAACAGGGGCTGACACAATGGACCACGTTTCAAAGGGGGCAGCTTTCCCCTCGGAAGTGACAAGGGCAGGTGGGGGGTAGAGAGGGCCACTTCCTGTATGCCGGAAGGATGTCATTTTAAATAACATCCATGACAACCCTGTGCATCAGATAAGGACAAGAGCCTGCAGTTTGGATCTGAGGAAACTGAGGCACTGAAAGCAATTCTATCCTTTAGGATCATGGTTGAAATGCCATGGGCTTTATCTTGAATGGGGACTGGGCTAATGGCTCAGGAAGGTTTTGTTTGTTTTTGAGGCAGGGTCTCACTCTAGCCCAGGCTGACTAGTTTTTTAAATTATTTATTTATTTGCAAGGAGAAAGAGAGAGGGAGAGGAAGAGAGAGACAGAAAGAGAGAGAGAGAAAAAGAGAGAGAGAGCAAAGGACACATTAGGGCCTCCAGCCACTGCAAATGAACTTTAAATGAATGTGCTACCTTGTATCTCTGGCTTTACGTGGGCACTGGGAATTGAACTCAAGTTGTTAGGCTTTGCAGACAAGTTCCACTGAGCCATCTCTCCAGCCCCGAATGATCTAGCATTTATGGTGGAGAAAATTGTATTGCAGAGACAAAAAAACAAACAAAACAAAACAAAAAAGAAAACAAAGCAAAAAGACTTTAGCTATAATGGCTTGAGCTCTCAGCTTTACCCAACAAAATCATCTTCCTTGATTTTTACTTTATATGTTTAGGGAGAATTTAAATTAAATTTTGGGGGAGAAGTGGATGGTAATTAAACAAAGGTTGAGGAACTGTGCTCAGTGAAAGAAGCCACATACTAAATATCACAAAATGAACATTTCCAAAGAGACAAATCTCTAGACAGGGAAAGTGGGTTAGTTGTCACCATGGGCTGGCTGTGGGAGTAGGAAGTGACTGCAAACCAGTTAGAGGACCCTGTTGGGGATGATGAAAATGTTCTCAATTTGAACTGTGCTGGTGGTTGTGCAACTTTGTAAATTTCCTAAAAGTCATCGAGCTGGACATTAAGACAAGTCAGTTTTCTGATATCTGAATTATTATATGCCAAGAGGCTGGAGAGATGGTTAAAGGTGCTTGCTTGCACAGCCTCATGGCCTGAATTGGATTCTCTAAAACCCACGTGAAGCCAGATGAACAGAGTAGCTTCCTTGCAGCTGCAGGAGGCTCTGGCACACCCATTCTTGCCTTTCTCTGCCTTTCTCTCAATCAATTTTAAAAATCAATAAATTATTTTAATTGTTTAGTTAATTAAAAGTAAATAAAATAACTTAAACCAACAAAGCTGTATTTTTTTTTAAGGAAGAGCACAGAGTTGAGAAACTCAGCTCTAGTTCTTCTATCCCTATGCCCACCGAGGAAGTTATTGCAGGCTTCAGTGTCAGCCTTGATCAAGTGAATTAAAAAAATTTATTTTTATTTTTATTTTCATTTATTTATTTGAGACAGAGAGAAAGAGAGAGAGAGAGATAGAGAATGGGCATGCCAGGGCATCTAGCAACTGCAAACAAACCCCAGATGCATGCACCACCATGTGCATCTGGCTTACGTGGAATCTGGAGAATCAAACCTGGGTCCTTAGGCTTCATAGGCATGCACCTTAACCGTTAAGCCATCTCTCCAGCCCCCATGAAGTGATTTTTTTTTTTTTTTGCCAGAGCTTTAGGAAGCTGTACAGATCCATAAGAAATCAGTGTTGCTATAACAGAATGCCTGTCACTAGGTAATGTAAAAAGAAAAGAGTTTTTTCTTTCTGGCTAATGACTAAGGCGGCTGGAAAATCCAAATAGCATGAAATTGGTGCCTGGTAAGGGATCCCTGGTCACATCACAACATGGTGGACAAGCAAAGAGGAATTTCAGTGTGCGTAGGAGGCGCCAAACACATGGTATAGGCTGACTTTATAACAACCCACTCCTGAGAGAAATCATGTAGTTCCACATGACCAAACCTATTCCCATTAAAGTGAGCATTAGTCTTGGTGGGGTACCCCAATCATCTAGTAGTCACCCATTCTGTCTTCTTTTTTTAAAGTTTTTTTTGGGGGGGGGAGACAGAGAAGGGGAGAGAGAGACATACACATAGACATGTAGTGAGAGAGAGAGAGAGTGCCAGGGACTACTGCCACTGTAAGGAACTCCAGAGGCATGCACCACTTTGTGCATCTGGCTCTTTGTGTGTACTGGGAAATAGAACCAGGGCTCTCAGACTTTGCAGGTGAGAATCTTTAACCACTGAGCCATCACTCCAGCTCATGTCTTCTTAAAAATCTACCACATCGGGCTGGAGAGATGGCTTAGTGGTTAAGGCGCCTGCCTCCTAAGCCTAAGAACCCAGTTCCAATCTCCAGGTCCCACATTTAGCCAGATGCAAAGTGACGCAAGGGCGCAATGCCGCACTTGCCCACAAGGGGGCACACACATCTAGATTTCGTTCACAGCAGCTGAGAGACTGCTGGCGCACCCCTTCTCTATCTGTCTCCCTCTCCCTCTCTCTGTCTGTCTCTCTCTGTGTCTCTCTCTAAAAATAATAAATAAATAAATAAAAATCCACCACGTCTCTGGGGCTGGAGAGTTAATCACTTGGTAAAATGCTTGCCTTGCAAGAGTGAGGAGCTGTTTTAATCTCCAGAACTCACCTAAAAGTGCCAAACATGGTGATACTCTTTTATAATCCCAACACTGGAGAAGCAGAGACAGACAAATTTCTGGGGCTTACTGGCCAGTCAGTCTAGCCTACTTGGTGAGTTCCAGAATGGTGAGAGACCCTTTCTCAATAAGAGATTGTCCTCTGGCCTCTGTACATGTGCACACACATGTTCCTGCACACACAGATATGCACACGTACACCCCCACACACACACATCCATCAGCTTTCATTACCATTACATTGGGGGCTAAGTTCCAGCCTTTGGAAGACACATCATACCTAAAGCCTGGCAGATATGCCCTTAATACGGTAATGTGAGGGTCTGAGAGCAACAGCCTCGGGACACTGACTCTCAGCCCATGAGAACTCCTTTCATCTTTAGGCCTGAAGTAAGATAGCCTTTCCTTGAGAGCCATCCTTGGCCCCTGGATGTTGTCACCCAGCACGTTTGCTTGCTGAGATGCCATGTGGCACTTTGGCTGGTTTACTCCATCTCCCTACTCACTGGAAAGTCAGCTCCAGGTGAGAGGCACTTGATCTCCTGTGCCCATCTTTGTTATAAGGACACCCACACTGGCACACAAGAGGGACATCCACATATCAGTCAGTTATTTTCCTCATTAATTGAATAGTGAATGAACCAGACATGAAATCTGAGTTGATTTAGCACAAATGTGCAAATTCCTGAGCCTTCTTTACTTGGGAAAGACTTCTGTGTCAGGTGTGTGAAGGCGGGAGGGATGGCTTTATTAATAGCATTGATTCACTTGTCTTACGTGCTCAGTATAGCGAGTCTGATCCTGGGAGCCGAGGAGCTCGTGAAAAGGGAATGTTTCTGTTTGCAGTCCAGCGCTGCATTTGGGGGTGGGGTGGTATTAGCACTTAGCAATATCTCAGAAGGGTTCATGAGGGATCAGGTCATGACTCTAGTGCTGAGTGACAAGAAAATTCCACATCTCCTGGGCTACACACACACACACACACACACACACACACGCACACACACACACACTCTCCCAAGTTCTGGATTTAAAGACCTCTAGGCTGGACAGTGATGAGGAATCTTCTGGAAACTGCAGAGACCAACTTCGACAGGCTCTCAGGGAGGTGGACACATCAACTCCTGGAATGAACTGAAAATAAGAACCTGGGGTTGGGTCCTGGGTTCACATACAATGAAAGCATCAGACAGATCCAGTGAGACAAAACCTCCTCGCTCCTCAGCTATCAACCTGGAACACATGTGAGGGAGGAAGGCTCAGGAGGGTGGGGCCTGCCAAGCCCTGTGGGACCTGAGAACAAGGCATTCTGGGTAAAATGCTGAGGCTGCGATAAGAGGCTTCTCCTGGTGGGTTTACAGGGTGAGGGGGGCGTGTGCTTGAGAGAGAGGGAAAACCCAGTTATCTATACTGCACATCCCTAACTTTTAAAACAGGGTGCAGGACAGTGAGGAGCCCGGGGAAGTAGTTTCAATTCTCTGACTATCCATTGTGGCCCTTACAGAATAAAAACAAGAAGGGGAGAGGCCCAGGGAATGGGCTAATTACACCTACCAAGCGACAAATCACTCAGAAAACATAAATATGATTTCAAGGACACTCCTCCACTAACGACACTAAAGTGTTTTTCTTTCAGACCCCAGCAAGAAAATCCAAGGGATGAAACAATCTTCGCTTATTTTAGTTTCTACTCAATTACCTGTTAATGGAAAAAATCTGGCACCAGCCATAATGAGGCCGGCATGAGCTCACTGGCGCGGGGGTCGGGCTGTCAGGCAAGGCTGCAACAAGCGCAGCCTTTATCTGCTTCTCTATAACCCTTTTCAAGCCACTGTCACGGAGCCCACCGGAGCAGGCGGGAGAGGAGGAACTTGGAACCCGCTCCAGGCCTCGGAGGCCCTCTGGGGAAAGGAAAATTGTTGTTGGCAAGTCTGCCTGGCTCCAGAAATTGATCCAGTGCCCCCCTCTTGCCTGCGCAGCAGCAGACAGAGCTAAGAATTCTGTTATAATTAAATAACAGTGCTGATTGGTTGCTGGAGGTGGTCTAGAAACTGGTGTTTAAAGGCAGAGAGAACAACCGTTACTATTCATAGGAAAAACCCAGTCTTAAAAATCCATCTGTTTCGTTCCCAAATTTAGGCCAAAAAAATGCTCACTTGCTGTCTTTAAAAATACCACCTGCTTTGCGAGGTTGTATAATGTACCATTATATAAGGGACAGGGGTTAAGGAGAGGGCCAGGCGGGAGAGGATGTGATGTGGTAAGCGGAGGCCCCTTCTTCAGAAAACAGCCTTGTAGGGCCCCAGCCATTCTATCCAAAGGCAGCGCCTGTATCTCAGACATCCAACGCCAAAGGCACTGAGAGTCTTAGAAGTGTCATCCCAATGAGCTGCCGTCAGTAGTCTCCAGATGCTTGGCCGTGGTCATTAAGGACACCCACTCTGCTTCCATCTGGTCCTAAGGACTGGCTATATGTTATTTCCACCAGGGCCAGCCTGGGCTGTGATGTTAATGCATAGGCTACCTCAGCTGGGCTGCAGGGTGAGGCAAAGGTCCTGAAATCTATTAGCCAGGCCACTACACACCATCTTAATCCTAGGGGGTGGTAGCCACAAGGGTTCACATGGAAAAGCCCTGTTTTTTTTTTTTTCCAAAAGGACCAAGGTCCCAGTCTGGCCTGGCCCCGGGAGCACTTCCCAAGACTTGTGGAGACACTGGGACTCGGTTTCTTCATATGATTCTTTCTGTGTGTGTGTGTGTGTGTGTGTGTGTGTGTGTTTTTTTTTTGAAGTAGGGTTTTGCTCTAGCTCAGGCTGACCTGGAATTCACTATGAAGCCTCAGGGTGGCCTTGAACTCATGGCAATCCTCCTACCTCTGCCTCCCGAGCCCTGGGATTAAAGGCGTGCATCACCACGCCCTTTTGATATGATTCTTATTCACAGTGAGTGAAGAAACTCGGTCCCAGAGTCCTAAGCCTTATTGGAACCCCAGATCTGCCACGTTCCAGCTGCGCCAGTCTGAACACATCCCCAGGTTCCTTCCCACGGTGATGGCAGTAAGATTGACAATATGTACCAAAGCGAAGAGCAGAAGAAGTGACACCTGTCACCTGAGGGGTACCACTAACAGGTGGCTGCCGGGTCTCTGGGAATATCACACTAGAGCACTCGATCGCACTGGAGTCCCCAGGCCTCAACTTAAGATTGGGATCAAGACTTGGAGCTGGCAGTAGGGGTAAAAGTCTCCACATCAAAGGAAGCGAGCAGAGAAGACAAGACAACAGATATTAGCAGAAAGATCCCTGGTCTAGGTTGTAAGGAATCATGGCATTAACCCAGACCTTGCTGCATTTTGCTGTGTGGCTTCAGGCAAGACATGCCTGGGCCCTTTTCTCTGAGCTTCAGATGGCTTTGGCCCATCTTTCCTCGTCTTAGAAACTAGGAAGTTTGACTCTGTTTAGAACAGGTCCCCTCGCTTCTTGGAATCCCTTCCCAAAAGGCTGGAATTGATTTCTTCCTCTTCCTTCTTTCTTCTTCCTCTTCTTAAATATATTTTCTTTCTTTCTTTCTTTCTTTCTCTTTATTTATTTGAGAGAGAGAGAGAGAAAGCGGTAGAGAGAGAGAATGGGCATACCAGGCCTCCAGCCACTGCAAATGAACTCCAGATGTGTGTGCTGCCTTATGCACTTGGCTTATGTGGGTCCTGGGGAATCGAACCTGGGTCCTTTGGCTTTGTAGTCAAGTGCCTTAACCGCTAAGCCATCTCTCCAGCCCCCTTTCTTCTTCTTTTGAGATAGAGTCTCAGGTAATTCAAGCTGGCTTCAAGCTCAGTTATCTATATACAGGAAGGCTGCACTCCTGATTGCCCTGTCTTTACCTCCCAGGTGCTGGGATAGCAGGCAATATGACATCACACCCACTTTATGCAGTGCTGGGGATTGAACCCAGGACTTCCCGCATGCTAGGTAAGCAACTGAGCCACATCCTTAGCTCCCTCATCTTCTTTCAGATCCCACTTTTTGAGGCCTCAAGGGGGTGGGCGGAGGATTGCAAACAAGGAGGCCCAGGAACTCTGAGTTCCCTAACACCTCGACACCAAGAGACAGCGCTAATGTCACCAACAAGCCCAGGACTTCTGGTTCCTCTTCTCCCTTCAACCCTGCATTCTAGAAAGTGAACACAGACATCAGGATGATTTCTAGCAGCGTTGTCTGAAGGTTATTAACAGGAATCGAATCTGTTCATTATTCTTAGAGGCTATTCACAAAGCTTCACTCCATCTGCATGTTTTTTAATATATTATTTTAAAAATTTATTAGAGAGAGAGAGAGAGAGAGAGAGAGAGAGAATGGGTCTGCCAGGGTCTCTAGCCACTGCAAACGAACTCCAGACGCATGTGCCACCTTGTGCATCTGGCCTATATGGGTATTGGGGAAATCCAACCTGGGTCCTTAGGCTTCCCAGGCAAGCACCTTAACCACTAAGCCATCGCGCTGGCCCATCCATCTGCGTATTTTGCTACAAATTTCCCACCATACTTGATCCCCTAAAACCAACAAAATGTGGGTGAGGGAGGGGGCAGCATGTAGCTTGTTTTATTTCAGTAGCAACTGCTATTACCTTTAGGATCCGGTGGAATTTAATTCAGACTCTCCATCATTCTATGAATCAAGTGTATAAAGGGTGCAAGCAATTTGGGGGAAAGGTTCGTGTCATGACAACCTGACAACCCCCTCTTTAGGCCTTACTCCATAGACCACATAGAAACTACAGCCTCAGGGTTTCAGTACGTGCTCCGAATAACACAACAACCTAGAGGCTTTTTCATCCCCTCACCCACCAAGTGTCACCTTCAGATTTCTGACAGAATGGAGCATGCGTAATCTATCAGAAAAAGAATCTCATTCAACTCACCTGTTGAATGATCAATGTCATTTATTTTTCTACTCTACTGTTGATGGACACTTAGCTTGTTCCAGCTTTTAGCCATCAGCTCCAATGGCCATGTAGTAAAGTTAAGCATATGCCGTGTGTGTGTGTGTGTGTGTGTGTGTGTGTGTGTGTGTGTGTGTGTGTTATTAGCAGGTCCCAATTTTTGGATTTTGCTTTTCTTTGATTTTTAGGAATTCTTTTTACTTCTTTTAAAACTATCTATTTGAGACAGCGAAAGGGAAAGAGAAAGAGAGACTGGGGGCTCCAGCCACTGCAAATGAACTCCAGATACATATACCACCTTGTGCATCTGGCTTATGTGGAACCTACAGAATTGAACCTGGGTCCTTTGGCTTTGTAGGCAAGTGCCATCACAGTTAAGCCATCCTCCAGCCCTCTTTTTACTTCTTGATTTTAGTTCTTGCTTCGCCCACTGTCATTCTATGAATCAAGTGTATAAAGGGTGCAAGCAATTTGGGGGAAAGGTTCGTGTCATGACAACCTGACAACCCCCTCTTTAGGCCTCACTCCATAGACCACATGGAAACTACAGCCTCAGGGTTTCAGTACGTGCTCCGAATAACACAACAACCTAGAGGCTTTTTCATCCCCTCACCCACCAAGTGTCACCTTCAGATTTCTGACAGAATGGAGCATGCATAATCTATCAGAAAAAGAATCTCATTCAACTCACCTGTTGAATGATCAATGTCATTTATTTTTCTACTCTACTGTTGATGGACACTTAGCTTGTTCCAGCTTTTAGCCATCAGCTCCAATGGCCATGTAGTAAAGTTAAGCATATGCCGTGTGTGTGTGTGTGTGTGTGTGTGTGTGTGTGTGTGTGTGTGTGTGTATTAGCAGGTCCCAATTTTTGGATTTTGCTTTTCTTTGATTTTTAGGAATTCTTTTTACTTCTTTTAAAACTATCTATTTGAGACAGCGAAAGGGAAAGAGAAAGAGAGACTGGGGGCTCCAGCCACTGCAAATGAACTCCAGATACATATACCACCTTGTGCATCTGGCTTATGTGGAACCTATAGAACTGAACCTGGGTCCTTTGGCTTTGTAGGCAAGTGCCTTCACAGTTAAGCCATCCCTCCAGCCCTCTTTTTACTTCTTGATTTTAGTTCTTGCTTCGCCCACTGTGTCACACGCAGTGTCTTCTAGGCTGTGACTTGACTTTGGCTCTTTAAACGACTTGGAGATAATTTGTTCTTTAGCAACCAAAGACTAGAAAAGAGTTTTCTTGACATGATTAACATACATCTACAAGAACATACAGCTGCCATTAGACTTACAGTGAAACAGTGATTGCTCTTCTCTGGGTTCAGGAAACAATAAGTGAATGCTTCCCGTCCTATTAGTCAACATTCAGTCAAGGTTGTTGCCAGAACAAGACTTGGAATCCCTAAACTTTAGTTTATTTGCATGTAAAATGGGGACGGTAATTCTATCCACCTTACAGAACTGCAGTGTTAAGTAAGATGCAAAAAGCAGTTAGTGCAATGCTTAGCAGATTATATGTTTGGTGTCTAGTTATTCCTCCCTTCATAGCATTATACAATCATGATGCCCTTGCCATTAGACCTCATGGTGTCTTCAGATACAGGCAGCGTATGATTTACCACCCCACTGATATGTCATTGAACCATATGTTTTGGCCAATGGAAAACTGGCAGAAATAACAATTGGACAGCTTCAAACTGAGTCCTCAAGAGGACTCGTATTTCTGTCATAACTTTAGGAGGATGCTCTGGGGAGCCACAATCTCAAATAAAGAGACACACTGAGCAGATCAGAACCTACCTTATCCTGAACATAATCTTAATCAATTCCTTAGCAGAAGGAAACAGAAACACTTGCCCTTGTAAACCTCTGAGGTTTGGGATAGTGTATTACACGGCATTAGTGCAGAAACTGGCTGACAAATACACATGACATATTAGTAAATAGTGATAAATAGTACTTATTTCACTTAAGCCTGTTTCCTCATCCCAAAGTGGGAAATACTGCTACACCATAGACCTATGCATACAACTATGCATGTAGACGGTTAGATTTCCAAAGATATGTTCCCAGGAATATTAATTTGGAAAGATGTAACAGGTATCTTCCTTGTTAAAAAGATCTTCTAAGGCTGGGCATATTACTCAGTGGTTAAGGCACTTAACCTGCAAAGCCTAAGGACCAAAGTTTGATTCCCTAGTACCCACATAAAGCCAGATGCACAAGGTGGCACATGTGTCAAGAATTCATTTGCAGTGGCTAGAGGTCTTGATGCACCCATTCTCTGTCTCTGTCTCTCTCACTGGCCTCCCTCTCTTTTCTATTTCTCTTTCTCTCTCATAAATAAATACATGTATTTTTTTAAAAGATCTTCTATGTTTGGGGCTGGGGAGATGGCTCACAGGTAAAAGGTACTTGCCTACAAAGCCTGCTGGACTAGGTTTAATTCCCCAATGCCCACATAAACCAGATGCACAAAGTGCTGCACGCATCTGGAGCTTGCGGTGGCAAGAAGAGCTGGTGTACCCATTCATACTTTCTGCTTGTAAGCAAACAAATGAAATTATTTTCTTCAAAAGAATGGGGGCTTTTAAAAGGTCTATGGTCAATGATAATTGGAGAAATGTTATATGTAAAGAGCAGTCTGATAAATTCCGGAGCATTTTGTAGCTATAAAAGGAGACATAATAGAAAATGTACCAAGAGATTTAACCATGTAGGACTAAGGCACCTATTTGAACCTATTTGGAGAAATTCTCTTGGAATACACTTAGTAAGCTGTCCATCAATATACTTTATTCTAAACTATATTTTATACACATGGATGATGCATTTTAAATATTAAAATTATTGTTCTCAATATATTACAGCTACTGTTTAGAGTTGGATTTTGTACTCCCCCCTCTCTCCATAGTAAGAAAGATTATACACAATATAAAATACACATTCAACAATAGACTATTTTTATAAAGGCTGACCTTGGTTCATTAAATTGATCTCCTGACCTACAATGGGTTACAACCCAATCTGAAAAACACTATATAATTTGAAGATACAATACTACAAAATATATCTACATATTCCTAATTTTCTTGCCATTCTAAGATTCTTTACTTTTAGTGCTGAGCCCCAAATGGCTCCATCCAAGCAATTATCAACTGTCTTTCTTATTATTACTACATACGCAGAAACCAGAATGAGAAATCACAAACCAAAAGAAAATAACTCATGCAAATAGCCAGGAAGAGAGCACACAGCCGGTGGTCTCAGCAGCAACCTCTCGGGCGCATGTCTCAGGTCAGCCCCGTCCTCCAGGGTGAATGCTGAGTCCACCCCAAGTGACTTGGCTGCCTGTGTCCCCGTGATCAATCACACATGGCATTTAGCTTGCAGCTCCTAGTTTAAACCTTAGGCTTGCGGGTTCTCAGAGAGGTTCCTTTGAGAAACCCAGTAAGCCTAGAGCTCATTTTCCACTTTTATAAAACCATCATATAAACAACTTCTATCTTCATGCAGGCTAAACAAGAAAAGCAGGGAGAGGTTTTGGAGCATCCTTTCTTATTGCTCTTGGATACGAAAGCTGTGTCCTATGACATGGCACAGGATGAGCTCTAAGGGGGAAAGTGAGACCACATTGGCTTCATTCAACACACATGCCAGTGCCTAGAACCATTTGTGGTACAAGAAATTATCACTGGATGAATAAATTGCTGGACTTCACCAGTGCTGCCTGCCAGACCTATGCTAGAACTCAGAGCAAGCCTCTTTCCACTGTACTAGGCCTGGGCATGCTTGACCAGCCCTGTGGTGGGAGATGAAGACACCAGGCTGAGCAGGGAGTGTGTACGTCTAGTCTGTGGCTCCATTCCTTCGTGACCCCACTTCTGGTCTATGGCACTTGTCTCAGGTACCATTCGCAAGAGACTTTTAGGTTACATTTGAATTTCTTTCCAAAGGGCTTTAATTAAAAATCCATCTTATGCCACTGAAGCACTCAGTATCATTTCTAGAGGGTCATTAAGCTTTGGATGGGTCACCACATTCCTGGGCTACATGCATGTGCCTTCTACATCAAGCTTTCTTTGGTTCTCCAGCTTGACTTTGAGGAATGAGAACTGCTGAATCCCAGGGAGAGAGTGAAGACAGAGGTGGGGATGTAGTGCGGTTGGTAGAGTGCTTGCAAAGCATTTATGACGCTCTGGGTTTGGACTGTAAACAGGGCTTGGTAGTACACACCTGCAATGCCAGCACTCAGGAGCCAGGAGGATCAGAAGCGCAAGGCTGAGGCTGAGGCAATGGCTCATTGGGAAAAGTGCTCGCTGTGCAAACATCAGAACCTGGCGTCACATCCCAGGCCCTCATGCATACTTGTAATCTCAGCTCTGGGGCAGCACAGCCAGTCTGATTCCTAGAGCTTTCTGGCTAGCTAATCTAGCCTAACTGGTAAGATCTAGGATCAGTAACAGGCTGTCTCAAAAAAAAATATGGTAGGGCTGGAGAGATGGCTTAGTGGTTAAGGCGCTTGCCTGCAAAGCCAAAGGACCCATGTTTGATGCTCCAGGACCCATGTGCGCCAGATGCACAAGGTAGCATATGTGTCTGGAGTTTGTTTGCAGTGGCTGGAGGCCCTGGTGTGCCCATTCTCTATCTGCCTCTCTCAAAGATAAATAAATAAAAATTAACAATTAAAAACATGTTAGAGAACAATTGAAGAAGACACTCTATTCTGACCTCCACACATATTTGTACACTCATTCATGTGCAACTGCATGCATGTGCACCCACATACATATGAACATGCATGAATTACCCTCCACACACATACACAACTAAAAAAATGTTTAAAGTCATCCTTGAACTCATTTTAAATTTGAGACCAGCCTTGGCTACAATGAGACTCTATCTTAAAAAAAAAAAAAAAAAAGGGGGCTGGAGAGATGGCTTAGCAGTTAAGGCCCCTGCCTGTGAAGCCTAAGAACCCAGGTTCGATTTCCTAGAACCAACTTAAGATGCACATGGTGATGCAAGCATCTGGAGAAGTCCTGGCTTGCCCATTCTCTCTCTCCCTCTCTCTCTCTCATTCTCTCAAAATAAATAACTTTTTAAAAAGGCATATAGAGGTCTGTCCATTGGGTTTTATGATCATAATAAATACTTATGATTATCATTCCAGGCACTCTGCACTCAGCCATTGCCAGAATCTGGAAATGAACAGTACTTGTCACCACTGGGCTAAAGAAACAGGGATGAAGGGTGATGAGGGAAGTGGCCAAGGACACACGGTAAGAATCAGAAGGGAAATGCTCCAAGCTTAGGCATTCCCTTGCCTCTAGCTGCTTCCTCTCTCAAAGTCATGCATCTGGATGAAAGGCACCGTGACCTCACATACATATGACCACATCACTGCACTAAAAAGTGAACCTTCTGTTATCTGAAATGAGAAAGAAAGTATCTGCCTATGCCTAAGGCTGAATCAACAATGAAACAGCTTCTTGAGGTCAGTGTTGTCCCAAGATCATCAAAATGGGCTGAAAGATGGTCTCCCCAAATATCTGCCCCTATCATGCAGCACACGTGTAATCCCAGCACTGTGGAGGCTGAGGGTGGAAAATTAAAGTAAGTTGGATGTAGCCAGCATGAGCTATATACTAAGTACCAGAGCAGCCAGGGCTATATTCCAAGACCTTTTCTCAAAACACACATACACACACACACACATCACACATCACTACACATCCTAGAAATCCTAGCATTTATATTACTTTATATGAAAAAAGATATGATGAAGGATATAAAGAGAATGGCATATCCAGGATTGTGCAGAGATACAGAGCACATGTGGGGACAGACACAGAGGACAAGGTGATGTGAAAACAGAGGCAGAGAGAATTTGAGGACAGACACAAACGTGACTCAGAGAGTGAGAGTGGCGTTCTCGAAGTTATCTTTGGGTCTCTCAGGAACAAAAATACTCAGGAGGCATTCTTAGGGATGGAACCTGAAGATGCTCAGTTTAGAGAAAACCTGAGGTAGGAAGACAGCAAATAGATTTGAGGGGATGGGGAAGGACTGGACTTGGCCCACCATTTGGGAGGAGACTAAAATATGCATGGCCCAGAACAAGACAAACCTAGGAGAAAAGGAAGTCATATTTTTGGGAGAAAAAAGATCTTCCAAGTTATTTATCAATCTTTATAGGTTAGGAAAGCCCTACTTCCTAATTTGAAGTTTTTAAAAATACTTTTTATTTATTTACAAGCAAAGAAAGATAGAGAAGAGAGATAGCTGCTGCAAACAAACTCTAGACCCATGCACCACTTTGTGCATCTGGCTTTGTGTGGGTACTGGGGAATCAAACCTGGGTTGTTAGGCTTTGCAGGTAAATAGATTAACCTCTGAGCCATCTCTCCAGCCCCATTTTATTATTTTTTTAAAATATATTTTATTTATTTATTTGAGAGAAAGAGAGAATGGGCACTCCAGGGCCTCCAGCCACCTCAAACCTTCCAGATACATGCTCCACATTGTGCATCTGGCTTACATGGGTCCTGGGGAATTGAACCAAGGTCCTTTGGCTTTGCAGGCAAGCGCCTTAACCACTAAGCCATCTCTCCAGCCCCTCTTTTATTTTTTAATAAGAGATCCCATTATGTGCCCAGGACCTTCATGCAAAGCAACAAACATGAAAGCCACATTCCTGTCCTTTTGGGACTTTCTAGATAAAGAAAGAGGGTTTCTAGATAAAGAAAGACTGGAGTGACTTGGCCTCCTCTAGGGGATGTCTGGCAATGTCTGGAGACAGTTTCGTTTGCCATAGCTGTCAGGGATGGGGGTAGTGTGGACAGTACTGCTGCTAGTGGGTAGAGGCAGAGTGTTGCTAAACATCTTATAATGCACATGCCACTCCAAAACGTCACTAGCGCTGAGCTTGAAAAATGCCTTCAGAGTAGGTAACACCATTGGTGTAGCACCCACTGTGAGCTGAAGCAGAGGGAGGGGCAGAGGGGGCTGCAGAGACCCCATCGTCACTGGATGGGGGATGTTAAGAACAGGGTGTCTACAAGGAGACTTGAGGCAGGAGGGGGAAACTGTAAGCAGGAAAAGCAACAATGTTTGCAGGGAGCCCTGGGGAGACTTAGAATTCTGGAACATGAGTGCATGGTGTGCCAGGGGAGGAGAAGAGCAGGTGAGGTGAGTAAGGGAAGGATGTCTGTTACTTCTGAGGAAAAGGCCGTCTGGATCACGCGAGGGTTTAGCTTGGGGTTGCGAACGTGGCATGGAGTCAAGCCTCCACTGAAGCCTCAGTTCTACCACCTACCAACTATGGCCTTCGACAAGATGTGCTTGGTGTTTCTCCATCCGCTTTTAGAAAAATAAAGCAGAGGGCGCTGGGAGAGTCTTTCTCGGGTGGAGTGTTAGGGTTAATGAGCAAACACACACGGTCAGCTCAGCACACACACAATGTGTTCCCAAGGGTCACTCTGGGCCCAGTGTGCAGAGGTGTGGGAGGGGAGGGCAGCCTCACCAGGAGCACGAAACACAGTGAAAGCCAACTACCAAAATTTCACACAACAAGAGCTAGCTCAAATAAGCCATGGTTCCCAAGGAGCTTAAACATCCTCAACCCAGCAGTACTGTGGTGACCTTAAGGAACAAAGGAACGGCTTCTGGGACTGTTGAAACCACCGTCCTTTAAAGCTACAGATGACACATAGACAACGTATACATTCATCCACACCAGCGAGAGAAGACCTAGCCAGGCAAAGTTAGGAAGGTTTTTGTTGAAGCCCTCTAAGGTGGCAATGACAGACTTGCACTCATGCCAGCAAACAGCTGGGAACGCGGGTCCCACACAAAGACCCTCTTCCCTACACAGCTAAAATGATCATCTTGATCCAGTTTTCTAAGACCCTGCTTGCTCAATGATGGCTTGCTCCAGGAAGACCCCTACACCCTTGCCTCTCTCTCAGGCAGCTCCTGGAAAGAAGACGGGACGCATGCACCATCACCATCTTTAAGCAGTCCCTACACAGATCCTTCATTCCATTGTGAGTATACAAGTCTCGGTTGCTAGAATTCATTCCTTCCCATTCCCCAGTGCAGGTTGAGCATATATGAGTAACTTTGATGGCCGAACCAGTGTCCTTTGCTCTGCAACTGTGCACTTCCTTCGGTAATGAGCTACTGGTGACTGCAGAGTCAGCCACAGAAAAGATCTGAGGATACCCTTGAATATGGACAGTCTTCACTACAAACAAAACAGGACACGAAGCCAGGCACACAGAACACACCAAATGGGCATCAAGGATGGGGGAAGGGAGTGAAGAGTTCAAACCACTCTTCTGTGTCTAGTTACCACCCACCACTACACACTAACCCCAAGCAGTGTCCAGAAGAGGCAGAACCCCCAATCACAGAAGCGAGTGACCAGCCTTTCTCTGCACATACTAAGTTGCTTTTATTAATCCAGAACGGCATGCTACAGATACTGTACAGCATGGACATTTATTCATTACAAAAATGGCTTCCAAACCATTAAAAATGAACTTGGAATAAGAGCATAAAACAGAACAGTAACATCACAACTGTTAGGAAACATTCAAAGTATTCACAAAAAAAAATGTTATAGTTAGCATTTTAATAAACCAGAGAAAACCGGAGACAGTCTTACAATCGCGTCATGTCAACTACAATGGCACTGAATGGACAGAATTCAGCTTTATACAGCATTTTGCAACATCAACATGCCTAGGTTTTCTTATTTGTAAAGTTCGCTACCTACTTGTATGCCATATGCGTACATAAAAGCGGCAGCTGGATGTTCATTTAAGAGTCATCTAGTATACAGAATTTTGGCCCTTAAGGGTTTAGACCTCTTCATTTAAAATGCTTTCCGGACAGTCTGCTACCAAACACATTTTGTTATAGGTGACATTAAAACTACATACAAGTCTACCTATGTAACATCACAGCAAAACATGGTGAACGAGAAGTACAGCATCAAAAGAAGGAGTCAGCGGAGTCACTGAGCATTTTGGCACACAGTCAGTCTTGCACACAGTCAGTCCATGTCCCAGAGCGCAGGGCATTTGTCTAGGTCAAGGGGCAAACAGGGCGGTTCCCACTGTTGCTCGGACAGCGCCACTAAGATTCCCTCTAACGTTCAAGTCTTGTTGGTTTTACATAATGGCTTTTAAAGCAACTTTTGTTAATGCTGCTGATCCTTAATGCAACTATTAATGTCCATTTGGTGGCATCTGGGTTCCATATGGAAACAACAACAACAACAAAAAAGTCAAAAAGGGAAACAAAAAAATATATACACATTTTATATATAAACTTAAAAACCTTGTACAAATGAGTTGTTATATATAAGAGGCTTATGCTAAGGGGGGGAAAACTTTATACAGTTTCAAGAAAAAGGAAAACATATTTAAAAAGGGACAACATACAGGTACGGACAAGCAAACTCTAAAGCAATAAATACTACTGGTCCAACAGCGCTGTGATTTCATTAATTGTTGAGTAGCGTTCCCCTCCCCCCAAAAGAACAACACCATGGAACAAGGTATATTAACACATTTTTAACCCTTTGTTTCTGTACATTTAAACAATAACAAGTAACATCACAATAAAAGTTGTTTCACACAGAAAAAAAAAAAAAAAAAAGTAATGGCACGGCATTCATTGTGCCCCTGCGGTTTAAAAACCAGATGTAAAATGATTGGTTCGCAAGCTCGTATTTAATACAAATAATACAGAACCAACTCCTGCCGGAGGGTGCTTCAAAACTGCTTCTCTTTTTTTTTTCCTTTTTGTTTTTTAATCAGTCTTTTAAAACTAAGCTATCCGAACTACATAACAGTTATGTATATATATATATATTTTTTAAACGCTACAAAGACTTTAAACAGCTGTTGATAAAAATTTTGGTAGAATCATGAGGTTCTTCTCTCATCTACATATTTAAAAGGAGAAATTGAAATAAGGATGGGTCAAATATTGACCAATGAACTCGATAAACATCAACTCATGTAGCCACGTGGCACAAAATTAAGAGTACAAAACAAAAAGCTTTCCAAGTGGGTGGGGGAGGGGCAAACCAAGACCTGGAAGGAAACACTGGAACCAAGCTGGGGAGGTGGGCAAGGCTAGAGCTATTCTAAAGACTTGGTTACAAGGGACAAAGGCTGGGGCTGGGTCCCTGCCCGCAAGTTGTGGGAATGTAAGGAAGATGTTGACGGCTGTGTGAGCGATGAGGTGGGGACCATGGGTGGCTGCAGGGCGGCAGGTGGCAGGTCCAGGGCCCCGTTGGGACAGAGGGCAGAGGCCTTGCCGTGGGTGGCCTCGGCCGGCAGGAGCGCAGGTGGAGGAGGCATCACGGACAGGTGGGCCAGGGGGTCGGGCTTCAGGGACAGCGAGAGTGGCTGGGTCTGCTCAGTCTGTGACTTGGCGTCGTGGGGAGGGGAGCCTAGCAGATGCGGGGAGGGGGGCGGCGAGTCTAGTAAGCTTCCATCTGAAGAGGGTGGGCTGAGGCAGCTGCCTTCACCTTGTATGTAGCGAACGCACTTTTTTTTTCTCCTAGAAACAGGAGGAGAGAGTTATCTGTGAATAAAGGGCAAAGATGCCAAGGAAGAGAGTTATCTAATGCTCACGGCCAAGCTAATGTCACGTATCGGATGTCCCAAAGCACAGCATGGCTGGTGGCCAGAGAGTCATTAAAGGGATGCCACCAGGCTGTGCAGTTCCCTTAACCATGGCCCATATCTAAATCTGCTCTGGCTAAGAAGGCGCCCCCCTTCTTACTTCCCTACCCCCCCATTAGATACCGATGGGCCCTCCCCTACCCTATAAGTGAGCAGGCTGAAGGAGTCACCTGTAGATGGTGGTACAAATTTGCCTGAAAGTGGCTTTGTCCAAATCGACACTAATAGAAACACTTACTTTCCTCTTTGGGCTTAGATATGCCTTCCCTTTCCCATCATATTGCCTTGCCCACCTCCCCATCATTTCCCACCAGCCCCACCCCCAGCCCCCCAATGATGTGTGAGTGTATTTCAAACAGAAAGAGAGCTCCTTCCCCAGCCGCCTCTTATCAATATGAAACTCTCAAAATGCCGACTGTTGAGCCCACATAGCTGAAGGCAGTGCTAGCAAGAGGCTTAAAGCTTTTAAACACACCACCACCGAGAGGCTGCCGGTGCCCAGAGAGCTTTTGGGCTTGTCTGTTAAGAACCACACCAAATCGAGAGGTCAGAATCAGGTGAGAGGGGAGGGGGTGGAGGTGGGGGAACAAAAATATATATATAACAAAACAAATTAAAAAAACAAAACCAACAAAAAAAAAAAAAAAACAAAAACGAGAAACAAAACAAAACAAAAAAAAAGAACCACCAAAAAACAGGTAGAAGAGGATAAATGAAGGTGGGGGAGGGGGAAGAATAAGAAAAACAGAAAATGATTCAAAAGAACAAGAATAACTGGTTGTATGGCCTGCAGGTTGTGGGTCAGATTATGATTCAAAGTTGAGCTTTAATTTTTTTTGTTTTGCACACATACATATATTATTATTATTATTATTATTATTATTATTATTATTTTCTCTTAAAGATTTGGGGCTTCCCTTCCCACACCCCATAGTGAAAAGGTTGGAAGGTTGAGGATGGGATGGATGCAAAGGCACATTTCTCTGGTCAATATGCCAAGGCTAGGAAATGGAGGGCACAGCACAAGCCAGTCACAGAGAAGTGACCGAGGAAGAAGTGGCAGGGGATTGTTGCATGGACCTTTGTGGGTTGGGTTCTTGTGATTAGGGTCTGAACCACCAAGACTAAACCTGTCCTGCACCAACACCAGAGTCTTTCCTCTCCAAGACTCATTTATGGAAGAAAAGGAATCAGAATTTCAGAGCCTTTCTTGCTTAGCATCAAAGGATGAAGTCAAGGGAAATCAACTCAAGAAGCTGGGTCTATAACTTCAAAGCTTCTCCCACCATGAATCCCAGGGTGATGGGATCGTTTTGGTAGGAAGGGTGATCTTGCAGACCAACCCACTGACACTATAAAAATCCCGTAGATATGAGAATGTGTTCATTCAAGGACCCTTTGGTGTACAGTCAGAACCATGGCTGGTACCTCTCCATTGGAAACCAAGTGTGTGAGCATGGGCCAGCTTTCTACCACAGCAGAGCCATCAAGATATTGCCTGTGTGGAGGCCACTACTGTGGGACAGTACCTCTGACCTTTGCGAAGAAGGGGCTGTACTGAGTTTCTCCTCTAATCTGAGCCCAGGGCTGTGTGATCATGGCATTCAGTGCACGAGGCAGGGACTCTGCAGGGTGGCAGGAGGGTAGGGAAGAAGGGGAGGGTAGAAGAGGGCATGCTCAGCCCTCCCTCCCTTCCAGAGGCTGAGACTCAGGGCAAGTGGCCTCAGAGTCTGTCTAGGACAGATAGCTCCCTCTCCCTCTACCTGGTAAGGGTCCTTTCTTTGGGCTAGACTGGCATAGACTATGGGTTCTGTTTCCATTTCAGGAATGAAATACATACTCCAGCCTCTCTGTTTTAAACCACCTTAGCCTGTAGATAAAACATGCTCACAAACTAGGTTGTCCATGCATTTTGCAAATGGGGGAAGGAAAGGAGGCAGGGATGGGGAAGGCATAAGCAAAACTGTGAGAGCAACAGGGGGAAAGGAGAGAGAAGAGAGAATGGCAGAGGATGTGGAGGGGACAACCAGGAAGACAGGAAGGGGCAGCGCGAAGCAGCATTCCAGGCTCTATTAGGGCAAAGTGAGAAAGATGGAGAAGCAACTTGGTGGGCTCAAAACAGAGTCTGGTTCAAATGTCCTCAAATGCCAAATGAAGTCAGAGGTCCTGTGTGGCAAGCTGGGAGCCCTGATAGCCGAAGTGTATAAGCTTTCCTTACCCTTCCCACCCTCCTCCTTTCTAGAAGTTGTGTGGAGCACTTTGGACATTAACACTGAAGGCAGGGTGACACTACCCCAGCAGGGCTGGCTGAGTAGGGACATACACACTGCTGCTGGGCCAGAAAAATGTTTCTATTTGCAAGCATAATTTGTCCTGTTGATTTCACGTCTAGCTTACCACATCCATGGCCAGGTAAAAGGAAAAGTTAGGCAAGGGACTGGTCATTCCTTGTTCAAGCGCTATACCAAGACCCACCCCTTCTGAGCTCCAAATCTGGTCACAGGCAGCCATTTCTAGCATCTCCTGGATATATTCTGAAAGGACACTATGGTTCTATTTTGGGAAGAACACCCTCAAATGGACAGCAGGGAAGAACTTGCTAATGTCCCCAACAAACCAAATATGGATGCTAAAACTTTCTTAGGGGCCTGAGAACAGCAAGGAAACTTGGGGGAGGGCAGGGGATGAGAAGAACTGTTAGATTCTGGTTCCTGTCCAGTGCTCCACATTACAGAACCATGTCACTAAAGCACAAGGTGATTGCAAAAGTTTGGGGCTGGTTCCCCCCCACATACATGCCCCCTCAAAAAGAAAAACTACCAAAAAAATTTTTCTTTGTAAAAGTATCAAGAATTTCTGTTCTAAGAAAGACTCCGCACGGTGGCCTTAAGCAAGTTGTAGGTCATTTCTGAAGAGAGAATATTTGTTCTGGTCATTGTTAGTAATAAGTTCCAGGGATTGATGAAAAAGCCAAGTGTTAACTTTGCAGCAACTGATTTGGAAAAATGGGATTCATAAACCCCCACTCATCCCCCCTCCCCGCCATGGATAAAATCCCCAGGCCGGGCATCTAAGCCAGCCTTACTATGAGGTACACACAACGGCTCCAGTTGTCATGTTTCTGCAGAGCCCTCTCTTTGGAGTGGTTCCTGGCAACCAGTGACATGCTAGGACAGGGTCTTACAGACTGGCTTCCATGATCTTCCCACAGGCCATGCATCAAGTGTTGACCAACTTACTGTCTACAGCACGTGCACAGAAGTCTCTAACCTCCTGGCTCATCCAAATCCAATACTAACGTTCTTGGGCATGTCATCATGACGTTCTTTTCTGTGGCCCAGACATGCCCCCAGTTCTGTACTGTAAGGATGATGAATGTGGCACTGTCACTGGGAGATGGGAGTTTCTTTGCCTGCTGTATGTTTACCTAATTCCCAAGTCCCTTACTCCTGAGTAGTCACCCTTGTGGCTCCCTGTCAGTAAAGATTCTTAGGTCATCTCTCTTTCTCTCCCCTAGATCTATGTGGTCAGCAATCTCTCAGACTGGCACCAGAGAAGGGGGATCAGAGACACAGCAGACTTGTGGGCATGCACGTGATGGGATGAACATCTGATCTAACGTCTAGACACGGAGCACGGCAAAGGGATGGAGCAGAGGGACACGTGACGTGGGAGGCACTACAAACAGGGACGTGTGTTTGGGGGTATTGAGATACCTACCATCATAATATTCCAAATTCAAAGACTGCTTGTATCAGAACAAAGAAACAACAAAATTTAACCAAAGGTGGTCAGTGAAGGATAGGAAAGGAGACAGGAACTAGTGCGCATCCCTCCACCAAAAAGGCAGTACCTACGCCTTCCCTGCCAATGCCCTGCGAGTGGGAAACCTGCAGTCAGAATACGGGGCTCAATTTGGATTCTTTTGGGCTGATCTGATTGATTTTGGGGGTCCGTGCAGAGTCATTTGCAACTTTTCACCGCAGGCCTGGCAACGCTGCAGTAAGTGACTGCAGGTCTTGCTGCGTGCAGACCGTTAGCTGGTGCATGCCGTTCAATGCCACGCTTCATTTTCAGCACTGTAAAACAATGTCAGCTAACAAGCTCCTCTGTACAGAGATGGGGTTTGTAAACAGAAAACAACCAAAGAGGGGGAAAAAAGGAAAAAAGAAAGAAAGAAAAGAAAAGGAAAAAAATTAAAAACAGCCTGCCCCAGAGCACTTCTCCGAGCAATTTGACACTTCTAAGTGAATGGGAATGCTACTGCTGCCAAGTTCAAGTTCTCGCTCATTCACACCTCAGGGAATGGTGGCTGTCTAGGCACAGTACACAGGCCACTGAGGTATTCATCAGGCTGGCCAGTTCCAGGATGCTGGCTTTCAAAGGAAAAGCATCCATGCCCATCTTTGTTTATTAAGGACATGGTCTTGGTCCTGCCACCAGGGACATGTTATTCATAAGAGCAGGGATGAAAGAGAACGAGAAAATGGGGAGAGGGAACAGCATGAAATCAGCAAGGAAAATTTGAAGAATGGGGTTTATTAGTCATTGATGTCAGTGGGGGAAAGTAGATGGGAATGAGGGCAAAATAAATCGTCCACTAAAGTAGCAGAAGGACAGAAGGCTCTGATTTGTCCCCAAGGCCTCATAATGGTGATGTACCTGCAGGGTTTGCACCATAAAGTCTGTCGGTCAAGCCCGAACAGTGCCCGACACTTCTTTGGAGTATTTGCATCTGTTAGCATAAGGTAAACACAAAAAAAAAACAAAAAACAAAAAAAAACACAACACAATGGTGGGTCTTGCTCGGCTGGATGTGAGACCTCAGCTACTGTCTTCTCATCACCTTGGTTCTACTTGACAATCTTTTCTCATCAAGGGCATGAAAGGAAAGGACTTCTATGAGTCAAATGAAAAGTAAATCAAATAAAACAATAAAACACACACACATATACACACACACACACCAAAAAAAAACAAAAAACAAACAAAAAAAAAACCAACCAGAAATCAAACCAAACCAAACAAAAATAACAATGAAAAATAAACAAAAACAGAGAGAGAAGAGGAGGGGAGAAGGTGACGTCATTGGCTTCTACCTAGGCCAGGATGAGGATCCCGGGCTGTCACAAGGCAGGGGGGTTGGCAGGCAACATTCCCTGGAAGAGGGCACACTGGGAGCTGAGTGGCAGCCCCGAGGAGGCACACACACTGTTTTACAGTGGCATTTTGGCTAGCAGCAGCGGGCAAACACGCACACCCCTCACTGAGCCCACACATTGGCAGTGTCCCGCTCCCTCGTGTCTCCTATGATCCACACACAGAGCTACAAAGCAAGAGGCCAGAGGGGGAAAAGAATGGAAGAGACCAGCTGCAAACCAGCACAGCGAATCTGGGAGACTATACACACCTGCAAGGGCCGCACCAGTTATTCTGTTGATCAAGGCCAAAGCGCGCTCGGCATTTCTTAGGAGCGCTCAGGTCTGAATGAGTTCAAGAAAGGAGCGAGCAGAGGAGGAGGACGTGGGAGAAAGGGAGAGAGAGGAAGAGAGGAGAGAGAGAGAAGGGGGAAAGGGAGGGGAGGGGGGAGAGAGATACAAATAAGAAAAAAATAAAAATAAAAAAGGGAATAAATCAATGACCTGGTTACTAATGACAAAATACTGACTTTCGTTTTTTTAAAAACTTTCTTTAAAAAAAAAATAGATTAAAAAAAAAACACATTCTCATTCAACTTGTGACATTAGCTGTGGCAAATAAAGCTGCAGTATCCCTTATTAAGGACTGTCCCAGTTTCGGTTCGAGCCGACCAAGGGAAATTAAATACCAAGAACTTGCTTTTTCAATTTTTTTTTCAGTTTTGGTTTTTCAGTTCTGCTTTCCCCTTTTTAAAATTTACTCTCTCAATCTTCTTTTTCTTAAAGAAGAAAATAAAGCGGAGGAGGGAATTAAGTCTGTAACATGCTTTTTTCCTCTTAGAATACAACAGTTTTCAAAAGAAAAAAAACTACAAATAAAAACAGAACGAAATGAAAATAAAACAGAAAGAAAGAAAAGAAAAAGGTTGTGGATATTGGGATATTGCAGCTTTTGGAACGTTTTCCCTTTCTTTTTAATCTCTTTTCATTAATATGGAGAGGAACAGATGAGAGTGAACAGGCTGTATGAAATGAGCTGTTAGGGTTAGGAGCTCACAGCAGCATGGAAGCAGGCACGGTAGTAAAATGCTAGCGGGTTTGCTAATGGTGAGCAGAAAAGCAAAGGAAAGAAAAAATAAAACAAAATAAAACTAAAAGCAAAAGAAAAAAGTAATCATACTGCGGATGCATGCTGGCGTGAGCAAACTTAGTGGGAGCAATGAAAAAATGCCATTAGATTAAGGAGGTTTATTACTGAATTCCTTCCATTTTTCTTTTTTTACCAGTCTCTTTTAAAGAAATACTGCATATTCAATTTGCACAGTTAGTTCAGCTCTAAACCACTGTCATTGCTGCTTAAACAACTGTTATGGGAAAAATAAATAAACAAAACAGAAGTTAAATTAAATTAAAAAAAAAAAGCAACTGAAAAAAAATAACATCTACCGAAACACATGAAACCATGTAGATGGTCATTTTAAGAATGTTCAAATGTCATACGTGTTCAATGTTAATAAAACTATAATGGCAAGAAAAATTAAAAAACAGTTTATCAACTATTTTAATGACTCAAAATGACACCAGCACCTGTAATCGGAGGAAGTGAAAGGCAAGGGTTTAGGAAACATTCGCTGTGTTCTGAAAAAAAAGAACAAATTATACAAAGTCTTCAAAATGTATGTTTGTTTGTAAAAGCCTGGTCTTCTGAGATTGCCTATGCAGTATTTCTAATTTCTTCTAGAGAATGACAAACCTCCTTAATTTAAAATGGGTGCAATTTACCACTGTAAAGGCATGCATCAGAACATTCAGGAACAGCCCAGTTAATACCCAGCACTCACACACATACACACCTTCCCCCTCAGTCCCCTTGTCATCCCTTCTCAGACACATACAAAGTAAGCAGACTGTCTAAACCCCCCTGGCAGAGGCATGCCTACCGCTGGCTCTCCAGTTACAGGCTTTGCAGTTATTCAAAAACACATTCCGCTAGAATTACAATGTGCTTTTTCATGCAACAATGGATGCTACTAGCTTTAAAAGGGCAGTCATGAAGCAATTAATTAAAATGCATAAACAAAAAGGCTGGCTAAGATGGGCTCCCTCCCCTAATGTCCTGGCCTTGAATTCTCCTGCCTCCCCCACATGGAAGCCTGACATCAGAGTGGCCCTCTGACTACTGCTTCTTCCTCATCCTGTCAATTGTCACTTACCATTGGTCTCGCCCGGCTGCTTGTCCCTTTTCCTCTTTTTCTTCTTCCCCTAGATGAACAGATGAAATGCAGAAAATCAGTTGAAGAAACACACAGGAAGAAGACATCTAGGTTCACCTAGAGGGAGAAGGTGGAGGAGGGGACTGGCCTTTCATACCACCTACACCTATCTACCAAGTCTGTCCAACCTGCCACTCCTGAAACCAGATGTCCTTGAGCTGTGCCTGGCTGGAGGGACACACGATTCTGAGTAGAAGGGATTAGGGGGTAGAAAAGAACTCAGGGCCTCTGTCCATCTTCAACTCTGACCCACAGCATCCGATTCCATAAAAGGGAAGAGAAGGAGGTGAGGATAATTCAGGGAGGTAAGGGAAGGTGAGAAGGAGGTGAGGATGATTCAGGGAGGTGTGGGGAACCAGGGCAGGAGGCAGTGTGAGCACAGGTCAGGCAGAGAGCTTGCGATGCCTTCAACAGCTTAGAGCTGCCCCTGCTTGCCCCAGTCAACTGTCACTTATGGAGGCCAGAGTGGTGCTGTTCTGAGTTCAGAGGTTCATCACTGTGAGAGGGGCTTCCCTTGGAGCTGTACTGTAAGCTTTCATTTTATTTTTTTTTCCTTTACTTATTAGAGAAAGAGAGAAGAGAGAGAATGTGTGCGCCACCATGGGCATCTGGCTTCTGTGGGTTCTGAGGAATCAAACCTAGGTCCTTAGGATTCGCAAGCAAGCACCTTAACCGCTAAGCCATCTCTCCAGCCCAAGCTTTGGTTTTAAAAAGCTGGGGTGATGAGAAGCAAAACAGAACAGGAATCATCCTGATTCCTTTCATAACTGGGGCTCAGTGGTAGAACACTTGCCTAGCATGGATAAGGCCCTAGGTTCAATCTCCAGTATTGCAATACTGTACACCCTTGCTCCAGGTCATCCCTATGGTCTCTAGGTCCCTAAGAGATGGTAAGTGTGCCCTTCTCTCCTCTGTCTGACCCAATAATGATAGTGTGGCATCCCAACAGGCCCAAACATCATAATTCGGGCTGGAGAGTTGGCTTGGCAGTTAAGTGCTTGCCTGTGAAGTCTAAGGACCTCGGTTAGAGGCTCGATTCCCCAGGACCCACGTAAGCCAGATGCATGAGGGGGTGCATGCATCTGGAGTTTGTTTGCAGGGGCTGGAGGCCCTGGCACGCCCATTCTCTATCTATCTGCCTCTTTCGCTGTCTGTCGCTTTAAAATAAATAAAAAAAAGAAATATAATTCAAAGGTGTATTTACCAATAAATTCCACTGAGAACCCATGACCTCACTAATGGCTAGCTTCCTTGGAATACTCACTTGTTCCTTCCAACATCACAACTTAGCTTAGCCAGCTTTAACAGTACCCCGAGCAATAAAAGTAGCCTACAGGTGGGTAAAGCCATCTGACAGGAAACATGTTTATAATAAACTATTGAATGGCTCCTATCGTTTGTTGGGCATTTCACTGAAAGTGAAGCACAAATTGGTCATATGCATATGCTTTCAAACCACCATGAAGTTGAAAAATTGTTAAGTTCAACCATGGCAAGTTGGGGACCATCTGTATAATACATACTGTCACACTCATTATAATGGCTTGCTCCTAGCAATTATTAAAATTATGAATCATTATAACAGCTAGCTCCTCATTATAACAGCCACTTAAATAATAATGGCCAGCATTTGTGGAACACATACTAGGTCTGCCAGGCATGATTCCAACTTAGTCCTTGGCTTCTCTCAACAACCCTACACAGTGACTGCACTGCCACCACTCCCATGTTAGAGATGGAGAAACTGAGGCAGAAAGGTTAGGTAATGTTCCTGAGGTGGCACAGCCAGCAAGGGGAGAGGCCAGAGTGAGAACCCAGGTGGACTTGGCACCACAGCCTTGAACTACAGGGCACTTCTGTACAATCCTGCCCTTCATGGAAGTTCTTTGAGATCTCAAGGTGAGGGACTGGACCAAGTCATTGCCACCCTCCAGCCTGGCTCTCCTGGATCCCCTAGGATAATGCCTGCAGAGTGGGATGATGGGGTTTGCAGGGAGTGCCTGACTCATTGAAGGGCTACAGAAGTCCTTTCCCCCATCATAGCACCAGGCCAGCCCATGTGAGGCAGCCGCCTGGTGTGAATTAAAACCAGTGGTCTTACATGCTTGTGTGCTTGAGGATTTCTTGCTGACACTTTTACCTACAGGCTCTTATGGGATGGTAAAGTTGATGCTGAAGAGAGAAGTACATAGATGGGCTACAATCTGGAGGATGTGTCAGGCTCGGAAGTTGCCTCAGACACCTGTTTCAGGAAGGGCATCTTACCCTTCGCAGACACAGGGCCTGTGTCATTGGGAACGTGTGCTGTGGCCTTCTGTGTGGCTGTGTACCAGATCATGCTATGTTCCTTGGCTCACAAAGAAAGAACGATGGAGCCAAATGCCATGTGGCTGTCTTGCAGTGGGCAAGAGCATCTACCTCTATCTGGCTGAGGTGTCAGCAGAAAAGCTCATCAGAAATGGCCCAGCCTTTGGGGCTCTAGCACCTCCTTACTCCAGGGCCTCCTCATGGTCTTCAGGTCCCTGTAGCACATTCTGACACCTGGAGTGTGAGATCCAGAAGTGGTGTGTTGGTGACTTAGCCACGTGTGAACAGACCTCAGGTTTCTAGAGCCAGGGGCTGTGTTTTAATGGGAAGGAGACATGATGACATTCATAAGGGAGGCTGGTCAGCCCATTTCCTGTTTAAATGGAAAGAAAGAAAGAAAGAGAAGAGAAGAAGAGAAGAGAAGAGAAGAGAAGAGAAGAGAAGAGAAGAGAAGAGAAGAGAAGAGAAGAGGGCTGAAGATCCTTGAGAACTAGGGAAAGGAAGCAGATGAGAAAGCATACAGCAGGGACCTACTTTTCCTAACATCAAGGTGACAGGGAGAGATGCTCTGATGTAAGGCCAGGGTCTGTGGGCTCTTACTAAGGTGCCCAACTATCTTCTCCCAGGTCCTAAAGAATGCATGGAGCCTAAGAAGTCAGATGTATCAGCTTCATGTCATTCTCTTTCCTGAAGGTGACGGCATAAAGGATCCTGCTGGCACTTACTGAAAAACTGCTCAGAGCACACTTCCCAGGAAAATCTGCAGACCCTCCATGGTCAAGTTGGTTAGGAAGAAATACTAACAAGTTGCCACCATAATCAAATCCATAAGAGCTTTAGGGCCAAGATTCCTGACCATAAACTGTCCCCTGGGATAGGCAAGGAAGGAGTGTGCATGTGTTTACGCGTGTTGTAATGAGCCTTCACAACAAGAACCTGCCAGGGAGCCTTGAGGAGGTCAAGTTCCTGCAGCTTTCAATCCAGACCACCTCTAAACCCTCCTCCAGCCTCCTCAGGAATTCCCTGTTCTCCAAAGCACCTGTGGGATGCAGCAGTGACAGGCAGTCAGGACATGTCCCTCCTGGAGCTTCCAGAAACAAAAAGCCTCGGGCTTTGTCTAAATGACTCCCAGGAAGTCAAACACAGCCTTCTTAGGTCAGTGTCCTGTCCCTTCGAGCAGATTCCACAACTGCACAACTCTGGACCAGAGGCGCCATCTGCATTGCCCACAGTGAAAGGCACACAGTACACACTCCGGCAGGTGCACATGAAGGCCCCCAGATGACCCAAATGTCTACTGTGGCTATGGAATCTATATAAAAGCTGAATTCCTCTCTGGGATACCATTGTAGGTGACTAACGTATTGGGTCTATAGGGAGGCTAAGGCTGGAAAAAAGGATTACTGAGTCCAAATCAGGGGAGGAGCTGTTCTGAAGTGATAACACTGAGTGGACAGGCTCAGATTCGACCTGCTGCTACTAAAGCTGTACCTGGGGCCAGGTGGGGTGCACAGTGAGCCCCCACTTCCTTTCAGCCCCCAAAGAAAAGTGTCCCAAATGGCACACACAGCTACAATTGCATGATGCCCTTCTGTTAATGACAAGGGAACTCAGCAGGAGACATGCCACCCTACCATCCAGGTGGTAATGGCACCACTTCCTATCTCAGCTCCCAAGAGGTACAGATTAGTGCTGCTAGTGAGGGTGGGGAGGCCCAGATGGATGGGACACAGCAGTGAAGCCCAGGAGTGTCCATCGTCTTTCCTCCCTGTCTACAAGGAGCAGGCAACTAGTTCCTAGGTGAAAAGGTCTGAAGAAAAAAAGAGGAAGGGGCCTTGAAACAGGTAGCCAGAGCAGCAGAAACCCACCACCCCTCAGGAACACTGCCATGTCAAGCTTGGTACGGGGATGGCAAGTCCTGGGAGAGTAGAAATATCTAACTGAATTCTGAGTTCCCACGGCAGCTTGTGCGCAGTGTGGTCACAATCAGCAATGACGCAATGACCTCGATCCTTCCACAAGCATCCTCCCCAGGGTAGCACCAGTGGGAAAGTGGAGTCAGAGACCCCGACAGGCAAACACGCTCCTGGCTCCCTGGCCTTTGTGAGAGGGGAAGGGAGCCCATGCTGGCTAGGAGAAGAGTTTGCTTGCGCCCTCAGTGAGCAGCACTAAGATGCTTGCTTGATTTTCCTCTTAAGTCTGCAGGCTCAGTCACACTCCCTCCTTCCCTCTGCCTTGGTTTTCTCTATAGAACCATGCCAATGATAGCTACCACCGACCAGCATCCTAATCTTCACTTAAGCACCTATGAGTGTATCATACAACTCCATTTTTTTTCTCTAAGAAGTGGGATGCCCACTGAAATGTCTCTAGGGCCCTGCCTGGAAACTTGGATACCAGCATCCTCTGCTTTCCCTGAGGAACCACCATGCTCTGGCAGAGCCACATCAGAAGCCAGGATAAGACCGTTGAGTTGGGAAAGCAGGCCAGAAGTGAATGATTCCAGAAATAGGCAGAAAGAATGGGCCTGAGGCCTGGTTCAAGTTGGCATTAACCATCCACAATGAATCTGGACAGACAGAGTCTTCCCACGAGCGGTCCACCTACGTAGTTATCCCGTGCGGACCAGCCAGGGTAGAGCTGCATGTGAAGCTGTCGCTCCTTCCGGGCCAGCTCGTAGTATTTCGCTTGCTCTTCTCTGGACAATGCATGCCACTGGGGGGGACATCAGACAAGAGAGAAAGACATGAAAAACATCACAAATTAAACCATGACCAACAGAAGAAGGATGTTTCTTTGGAGGACTAAGAAGACCCTCTAAAAATGGTCAATTTGCAAATACCAACAGCTTGCTGGGTCTCACCACTGACAGGAATCCAGAGGACACTTATCTGTTATCTATGTCATTCTTTCATTTACTCTCTCTGGGCTATGACTGTCCTGAATGTCATTTGAACGCACAATGACTGGTCCTAACCAATGACGACCATTCAAAGATTCCACTGGCCTGTGGAAAGGGACATGTGACCACCTGACATGTTCCCTCTGTGGTCTACTCTTGCTATTCTTCTCCACGCAAAGGGATCCACTTACCCTGCGCCCAAGAATTTGGTTGATGGCCGCGCTTTCTTTCAACGTGCACTCGGCCACAACCTTTGCTCTCATCTCCTTCATATACAACATGAACGCGTTAAGGGGTTTCTTTATGTGGGGTTTCTTCTTTTCTTCTTCCTTTTTGGAGTCCTGATGCTTTCTGGATAGAGACAAAACAGATGGATACAAATCACCCATAAGTGACCGCATGCTCAACCTCCCCCAAAGGCAAGAGCTCCTGTCCCTGCTTCTTTCCCATCCAAGCCTGGCAGTTTCAAATAAAGACACACGTTCACTTTCAGTCCTCCCCTACTCCAGAACATAGGACAAAAATAGGTTGGGGAGTGGAGAGGGTGGGGCTGGAGATTCTGAAATCATTCTCTCAAGCTTCACAAATAGACACTTTCCCAGGGCAGGGGGAAAGCACGTGGTAGTGGACCCCACCTCAGAGGGCTCTGTCCTGCTTGTGAACAAAGCTCCACATGTCCCACTTAGTGGGTAGTGGGGAAAATGGTCACAGATCTGAGTCTATCCAAGGATGTGCAATAGAGCTCTGTTCTCATCGGCAGAGGGACAATCAGAGAAAGCCACCAGTGTACTTTTTCTCCTTCTACAAGGAAGCCAGAGCCCACATGGGCATCCATTGGACTCCCAGCATGTGAGGCTGATCTCAGGCAAACAGCCAGTGCGGAGCTCAACACCCTGCCCATAAAGGACACAGGAACAAGGTCAATACTTACGAGCTGTGGAGTGATCCGACGTCACTCTGCGAGGATTCCTGCTTGACTGTTGGTGTGACTATGGCCGGATGGGGAATGCCGGTCGTGTGTAGAGTATGGTGTGGTGGGACCATATGGGGAGGGAACCTAGAAGACAGAAAGCTGTGTAAATCGTCAGAATCAAAATGAATGAATGAGGAGGGATGTGTACACACAATTTTAAAAAATTAAAAAAAAACACGCTCATAGCATTCACATGAAAGCAACCCAAGGCATATGAAACCTGTCAGCATTAATTAGCAATAAATTAAACATAATGATTCTCATAACGTCATTAAAGCCAGTCTTCCCCTTCATTATGGCTACTGACACGAGACATTATGGTTTTTAACATCTTTAGCAAAAGACAAATTCAACTGATGTACTTGGGTGGAAAAGTGGGCTTGGACAGCCAGCCGGAAATCGCACGTCCACTTGCTTTCTGAGGCATGATTAGTAGCATCTAAGGAGACAATTTCCTAAGTCCTAATCAGCTCCAGAAGGAAAGGTGAAGTCTTTTGTTGTATATTGACAGCTAAATAAAATATTAACGTGGTTGAAATATACATGCATTTTTGACAATGCCGTGCAAGCCTCATTAGGCCTCATTCTGGATGGAGGGCAATGAAATTTTTATTTTTCTTTTGTTGCTGTGCCCAACATTTGACAGGAGTGGGAGAGAGTTAAGCAGAAAGGGAAAAACTCAAATATTTCCTATTTGTTTCTCACAAGTCATGGACATTTTAAGCAAGTTTGTATCCCTTCACAGAGAAATGTTTAAAAACAAAAACGCATGCCTGCACATGCACACGAATTCTAATCTGTATACCTTTTCTCCTCTAAAAGTTAGGGTTCCTATATTATATTAACCTAATGTGTTATCTGTACATTATTGTAAGTCTTCTAAGTGAAAAACTATGAATAAAAGATACAAAGTTTATGGTTCCTTCTATAATACCATTTGTTTCATTTGATCTATGAATTGGTATCTCCCAGCCAAGCAAATTAGTCCTGACTCAGAAAGTTAGATTCAAACTCCTCTTGGCACCTCCGTCAACGGGCCAAATGGCTTTCATGCTTTCTGGTATGTTTGGAGTCCCCTTAAATAGTATTGGGTAGGAAAACAGCTTCCCCCTTACTGTAGTACATACTGTAGAGAAAAGTGGGGCAAAGGCCACCCAGGTAAAAAGAACCCAGATTGTGTCAATGGCTGCTCTCCCAATAAGCCCAAACCAGAATGGGACAACCACCAAGCAGGGACCGGCAGCAGCGTGCTCTTTAGAAATCCCTTTTCGGTGGGAATGAGGGAGGGTCCTGGGCGAGGCTTCATGATAACTGTTATTTCAAAGGTTTTTTTCCATAAGTGGATCAGAGATATAAATAATACAACAAATGTTAATTTCAAAACAAATAAAAAAATTATTAAGTGCACAGCCTTTACATTAAGTGACAGAGACAAAAATACTGAGATGAAGGATGCTGATATTTGCCAAATTCAGCGCAACTGTAGGCCTCTGAATCTGAAATCCCATCGTGAGACCCTCGATTGCAGTAGCCATTATAAACCAGCCAGTGGTGAAGTGTGTAAGAATGACACGATTTACAAGCAACAACTATTTCATGGGAGGAAGCCAGGGAGGACATAAATTATCTCAGGTCCTTGCAGACCACTGGGCTTGCAAGATACTCCCTGATCCTTCCCACTGCTCCCAGGCCTCAGAGGAACGTAAGTTAAGAACATGTGCTCTTAGAAGCCCTTGAGTGGAGTGGCAGTTTTTACTATGAATTTTAAAAGCTTGACATTTCTCAAAATACGCATGTTCCCTTCCTGCAGAATGAAAATCTGGGCATAGGAGGGAGAGGAGAGAGGAAGAACAGCGCGTGCATATGTGTAAGGGGTGTACACGTGTATATTCGCTTAATAACCAGAGAAAGATACCACAGTGAGTAAATTTTGAGGTGAGGGCAGATTCGGGGTGCAGCCATAAAGACCAAACACTTTCTTTGGACTGAACATGTGTTCACATATCTGAAAAGAGTGCAAAGCAGAGAAAAAGACCACACGAACAAGCATGTGGCCCACATGAATGTCTTCACCGTAGAAATCCCTTTCTGTAGACAACTATCTCATGAAATGCAATAAACACCCTAACAATTCTAAGAAGCTCATTATATACCCCTGTCTGCTTCTATGGCTCCAAGCCAGAATATAATGATGAACCTTAACTTGTTAAGGACAACTAATTTTTGTTTCTGGCTGTCTCAGGGGCTTCTCCTGTACTCACTCTCGCTTTGCTTCATTGTTGACACGTTTCTGTTAACTGGATGTCATCTGCCGGCCTTGATTTTATGCACAAGCAGTAGGATGCATTTTCCCGTGCAACAATCCTGCTTTGAGTTGCATTAGGTTTGTCATTATTCTCTCATTTTCCCCCTTGCACTTGTAACATTTCATCTCTTCCTGCCTTATTTTTTGTGAGCCACGGTGCACCCACATTATGGTTTATACATGATCTCGCTCCCTTTGAAGCCGGCAGATTTCAGAGCCCGCTCTCGTCAGGAGAAGAGCCTTGCACCAATTTAGCAGGCTGAGGGCCCGGAGCTCCAACATCTCAATCTAAAGGGGGTCACAGGGTGGCACAAGTGAGTGTCAGCAAGAGCTGTTTAATTGCCAATCTAGGCTTCTCCATGGTGTTTAAAGTATAATGACCCATCACTTAATTCTGAGAAGTCCTGGCCCTGCTGCTGAATAGAATGAATATCAAAGGGTGTTCTGGAACAGGGCAAGCTGCCTACATTTGCTATAACTGCCATAAGTATAATAGACCTATACTTCTGTCGCCCCATTACCACAATAATGTATTTAATTTGCTGTATACGCTTTTTAACTAGCTACCTTTCATATGGTCTACCTGGGGAATCGGCCGCCTCCCCCACTGCACCTCAAGCCCCTAACCTTTCTTCCCACTGCTCCCTTCCTTTCCTCTACCCCCTGCCCACCTATAGATCATCAGCTCCTAATGATAATTCAATCGATAAGCTTAACCCCAATCCCTGTCCTACGATAACTTCACCGCTTTCAACCTCTGGGTGCATCAAATAAACAAACAGGAAGAATGGTCAGGTGAACTGTTGAAACACTGGTTCAGAAGGAGAGTGAGCTGACATCATAAGCAGCTCTCCCCTCCTCCAGGGAGACTCCCCATTCGCTCCCACGCTGGGAGAAGCTGTGGTGATGACATTACTTAATGAGCATAACCTTCTTCTTCTGGCTAGCTGAGAGGACACTGAAAATCATTTTCCCGCCTAACTAATCATGGTGTGAATTTTGAAATTTAGATGATGTATTCCATATGGGAAATAGAAGCTTTATAGTCACCTAATATCTATGGTATAATTAGAAATGCCAGATCCACTACAGTTGCTTCTGTGGGCAGGGTGATTCTTACTCTGGCCCATGCCAAAACCACTGCTGCGTATGTCGGAGACGGGGCATCGTGGCCAATCTTTCCAGCCCTTTCTCTGGTCTTGGTTTCCCATATTGGCCACAGAGAATGGAGGAAGACGCCGGGGACAGCTTCCTCACCATGTAATGCATGCTAATTTAATTATAAGTCATCATCAAAATGGATTGGTTGCTTCAGCCCATCAGGAAAGTCTAAACCTCCACCGATTTAATTAACTTGACTGAAAATCAGATGAACAGAAAATAAAACTATCATTAGGAGCAATTAGTGACTACTTAAACATACTGCTGCCAACCAGTTTGTACATAAACTAGCAGTCACAAAATTAGCCCGGATTAATTAGAGGGAGGAAAATGAGACTTGAGGATATGTATGCATGCTGTACATATGTTTGTATGTTTAAATATAAAGATACAGGAATGGGGCTGGAGAGATGGCTTAGCAGTTAAGTGCTTGCCTGTGAAGCATAAGGACCCTGGTTCGAGGCTCATTTCCCAGGACCCACGTAAACCAGGTGCACATGGTGGCACATGCGTCTGGAGTTCATTTGCAGTGGCTAGAGGCCCTGGCGCACTCATTCATTCTCTCTTTCCTCTCTCTCTCCCCCTTTCTGTCTCTAATAAGTAAACAAATAAAAATAAAAACTTTGTAGTCACACTGTGTACTGAGCTGAATCAAATATATCATTGAAAGTAATGTTACCTTTTAAAAAACTTCGTATAAAATGATGGCTACCAGAAAATGTAAAAATGATGTGAACAGGTAAAATGAAAAAGTAAGTCACGTGAAATATAAAGTGCACATTCCATTTCTACCAGGCATTAAGACACAGAGGGTGTGCAGCTTGCTTATAGACTGAGTCAGCGTGTGAGCTTTGAAAACATGGGTGAAGTTTTTCCTCAAACTCTTTGCATAATCATAAAAAATTATTTCCATTTCCTTCTTTCTTACACAACAATGACATTATAAAAAGCTCCACCTGTCCTGGCTGCTTCACCTGCCTTCTTTATTTGTGACACTACACTGCTCTACTGATTGACACATACAAACTTGAACTGGAAAGGTATTGCTTACCCGGAAGTTCAAGGCATTTTTTTCCCAGAACTTTCTAGAAGGAAAGTCCAATCTCACATCAGCTTTGCATTGTAAGCCCTACACACAGCCTCAGTCCCTGGGTGGCCCGGTGGCCGTTTACTGGAACTTTGTGAGATGTCACCGTGGCCTTGGTTGAAGGCCTGGTTCTTGGAACTCACCTGGACATAGACGCGTTGACAGTCAGTGCTGTGGGGTAAGGGTGTCTGAAGCCTCCTGTTGTGATTGGGTACACAGGCTGACCTTGCCTACAAAGAAGGGGTACAAAGTGAGAGACTGGAACTAGACCAGGGGGGTGGGGACAAGAAAAAAGAACAGGGAAAAAGTTCTCTCTGCACAGTAAGCTTTATTCTCATTTGATCAGAACAAAAATCTTGGGGATTATACAGGAAGGATCAAAGGGAAGAAACACAGAACAATTTGAATGCCATAAATCTGATAGGAATGGCTAATTAAATTTTATAACCTCTGCTTATGTCAATAGAGACCCTCTCCCCAAGCTGAAACTAGGTGTTTTGTTGTAATAATTAAAGGCGAAGTCTCGCTTGCTTTAATGGAGCCATCACACTAATTGAGGGCTACACTTCCAAAGGAAAACAATAATGAATGTAAATTTATACCAAAATAAAGTACAGTGAATCAAAGGACTTCAGTTGCGCTTTGGGCCTCTTTCGGTATTTAGATCTCGGTGAGAAAACATTAAATTAACAGAGCTTAATTTGTAGCCTTTTGTCAAATTAACAAGTGTTGACAAGAGTTACTGGGGGGGAGAGTCCCCAAGAAGAATTGTGGGTAACCAATAGACAATCACACCTCATTACAATAATTAAAAAATACAGCAACATGCAAAATAGCATCCTCATGAAAGACACACAACTTTTCCTGACAGAGGGCTGTCTGAGTTGGCTATTCCTTTTTATGTAGCTTTCTATATCTCCCCATCAGCTGAGCAGGGTTAATGATGATTGAGAAGTTATCAAGGCTTGGCCCCATCCAGAGGAGAAGAAATAGGCCATAGGTTTGTATCTACCTCCCCAAACAAAAATAAGAACACAAAGAAGCAGAAAGTGCACCCAGGCCCAGTGTTTCATGTCACTACTGCGGCAAACTAGTGCTCTTTAAACAACCAAAGAGGAAAAAAGAAAAAAAAAAAGGACCCGCCAGCACGGATCCTGGAGGGTGCACTACTCTAAAACATTATCTTTCTGAATACCTAAATTTGAGAGTTTGGCCAGGATTTATTTCTTTCAGCATTCAACGCTGTTCTGTGTTTTTGAAAGAGTGGAGATTAATGAGGAACACAGAGCAATATAGGCACCGATATCTATCATCTGGATACATTACACGCAGGCTCACGCGCACACCCACACCCACACAGCACGTACAAGGTAGGCTTAGGCACTGGAGGCCTCTCTGCTCTGATTCTGAAACTTTTAAGTGGTAAGAGGGAGGTGTATTATCGGGGCACTGTCCAGAACATGAGTCAACATCCGGGGAAGCCCCACACTGAAGGGTTAGGATTTCAGTTGTCCCTTTCCAACCCCCACAGCTGGGTGAAGCGCTAGACACACAAAGATCTCAAAGAGGTACTGACTTCTGAACACCCCAAGCTTCCCACTGTTGCTAACAACCTTGGGAGTGATGGTTTAAGTGAGGTTGAGGAAACCCTCACCCCAACCACCTAGATTGCATAGCTAGATTGGTCCTGTTCCCTTTACTGCCCCTCTCCACAGGCCACACCTCAAAGGGAGGGTTCAAGCCAACATGAGTCCAGTTTGCGTTACCACTGGCAGAAGAGTCATGATAAGTCTCATTAGATTGAAACCCCTTGGAGGGTTCCATCCCATTGAACTCCCATTGCCAAAGTATCTTCAAGACATCTTTATCCATAATGCCTTTGGAGACTTCACATAGACTCCATAGACCACAGATTCACAATGTCAGTTTCTACAAAGCCCACTGGAATGGTGCGATTTGCCTGCAACTTCACGGGGTACTTCAGCATCTTCCCACGTCCTTCCACTAACCTTGTCCTAAAAATGCATGTGTGTGAGTGCACATACACACACATACGCACACACACACACACACACACACACATTTGTGCACACAGACTAAATAATAAGCGTGCCCATGCAAGAAACAAAAAGGAAATTAAAAAAATGGAACTCCTTACTGTGGTACTAACCATCCTAGCGGATGGGGGATTTGTCCTACAGTGCCAGGCGACAGCGGGTAATATGGAGAGATATCTGGAGGGTGTGGAGGCCGTGGGATTCCTGAGAGAAGAAGTAGAACGTTTTAGGTACAGAGCAAGGAGAGAAAGCAAGAGGGGTGGCCAGGGAAAGGGACCAGGGAAAGGATGGAGCCAGGTCTCCTCTCATTTTCCTGCTGCCTCAGTTGACTCCTAGATGGATTGGTATGCTGGTTCAACTTACACTCCAAAAATGCCTCGGGTATTTCTGCCTTGTGTGAATGAAGTGATTATTTCCAGTAAAAAATAAATAACCTCAGAAGGCTGGCATACTTTTGGTAGATAAGTAATATTAACACCCAGCTCCCCGCTACCTTTTTTTTTTTTTTTTTTTTTTTTTTTGAGGCAGGATCATGCTTCAGCCCAGGCTGACCTGGAACTTACTACCTCTACCTCCCAAGTGCTGGGATTAAAGGTGTGAACCGTCATACCCAGCATATTAACTCCTTTTCCCTATGGAAGTCATCCCTTCACCTCTTAATTCTAATGACTTGCCGGCATGAACGTTACTTTGTCTGTCTGTCTGTCTATCATCTATCATTCATCTATCTGTTATTATGTTTTGGTACAGAATCTAGCCACACAGTCCAAGCACACACATAACCCTTCTACCTCAGCCTCCCAAGCGCTGTGATTGGAGGAGTAGCTTACTCATTTTAAACTATGGTTTGCCTTCTTCCAAATAAAGAAACTCCCAGAGAAGACGAACTACAAAAATCCCCAAGTGCTAACTGGTATCTTTTCCCCAGCAGTCAGAGCTGAAACAAACAGGGAGAAGCTGCAAGCCTGGGGTGCTCAGCTCTGGATATGCTCTCATTCCTTCAAGAGTCACCTGTAGGCACTGCACCATAAGCTGAGTGGGTGCACCATGCATCACAGAGGCCACGAACCTTCTCAAAGCCCCAGGTGTACACAGTGAAGGTATAACACACTTCCTAATGGCATAGAAATACATCCTGTCATCAATTCTCAGGAGGCAGAGGGCTGGGAGCAGAGCAACCCTGCTGGTGAGGAACAGGCATTGGCTGCTCAAGCACGAAGCAGAAGTGCATCCGACTGCAGAGCTGTACCAGGACTGAAGGCCTGAGCTGCATGTTCACGGATGAAAACTATTTCATTTTTTAAAAAATTCATTCAGGAAGCTTTTAATCTGTAAATTAAGTCTCCCTGGGTGACATTTTCACGCAGACATTGCTTTCTCTCTATTACAAAAACCAAACAGATTAGCTGGGCTTGGACCCTACACCGAGCCATTAGTGCACTTGAAAGAATGTTCGTGGAGGAAAAGCAAACAATCCGCAGACGTTAATCATATGTTTTACGATAACCATTTAAAAAGCTATTCCCTGGCCTACCATTATTTAAATGAGACCTTGATGCTGCCATTCACTTCCAGAGCCTAGAGCTGGCTGGAGGCCTCCTCCATCCAGCCAGGCCAGCCAGGCAAGCACCAGGCTCGGTCCAGCACCAACACAAAAGGGCTCAGAGGCATGTGGGACCAGCTCTTGTATGGCTTCTTTCAGGGGTTCCTATCTCATCCCCACATCAACAACTCCCTTGGACAAGGGGCATGGAATACCCATCCTTGGGATGAGCTAGCTGAGAAGAGGAGACCCTGGCCAGCCTCAAGGAAGCTCCTTGGCCTTGGTTGTTCTTCTAAGAGGGCTGTGGCTGCCTGCCATATTTGACCTTGTAGTGGGGAAGGCTCTGTAAGTAATCTTGCCTTCTTTCAAGGGAGGACAGGAAGAGAGGATGAAGTAGAGGTTACGGCCACTGCTTGAGATCTTGTTGGATGTTCTGATGGAATGAGGAAATCTTTCTGGGCTTTGGTTTTTCGCATTGGTATAATGGGATCAAGAAATAAATACCCAAGATATTGAAAAATAGGTAAACGTCAAATCCAGCTGCAAAGATTAAGAGGAGTCCAGTGGTGTCACCTCTGTCAAATGACTGCAGCCCTTCAAAGCTATGCTTTTAGGCTGCTCATCCTATCAGGAAGCAGAAAGCGCTTAAGAGATACTTCTGATCCCATCACCACTTCTCTATTTGGGAAGAGTTCCACAAGCAGCCAGCTCCCTTTAGGAACTCAGGCATAAATCTGACCCCCACAAATCGAGTGCTCTAAAGAGTGGGTGAAAACGGTCCCCCAGCCAACCTCCACCAGGCTCTGGCCTTGCCTGGGAGCTTCCTTTTTAGCTCATGGGAGAGAAATCACAGCCGCCACCCCTCCCCCCAACACACACTGTTCCCACGCCATCCCTGAACACCTGCCCCGAGATCTACATAGGCCTCTGCAGTCCACTGGAGCCCCTGACATACCTGTTTTGGGGTCTACGTCGGCTGGTAAGTGTGGAGGTGGGTTTCCTGGGGTGAAGTGTTCATTGCTGTAGGTGATGAGAGGCGTGAGTGGGTGGACATGGTGGGGATGCTGCACCACCGGCACTTTGTTCGACTGTGGGGAAAAGAACAGAGGAAGACATGGTCAGCTGGTTCAAGCAGCCCAAAACTTCAGAGCGCAGGGCCCCTACCCCTACAACACCTTCCTATTCTGGTGTCATGAGATACACTCCCCGCCCATCCCCAATGTCCACAGGCCATTTCAAGTAGGAGGCAGGCTGTGATGACTCTCCACAAGGGTTTGTTTTATGGATCCTGGCTTTTAGACACCTTCTCCATTCCCACCCATCATGGATCCTAAGGGCTTGCAATTTTCCCATCAGCAGGTGAGATGGAAATAGAGGCTCTAATTGCCCAGGCCCATTGAGCTCTGCACATTGGGGTGAATCTCCTACCCTAAGGCCCCTGTGGTGGGAACTCCAAGAGGCATGCTGACTTCCTGGGTAGGGCTAGGAAAATCCTCATTTACAAGAAATCCGGCAGGGACCATATTGTACCTATCCATCCTCCTTATCCACTTCCTAACTCCTCCCTGGCCCAAGAAGCAGCAGGCAGGCTGCCACCCTTCACCCACAGCCTAGATGAAAGCCCCGTTCAGGCTCAGGGCAGGAGAGTGAACTTTACCAGAAAGCGCTAAACTGCCTGGCAAGCACCTGCATATTTTATGCAGATTACCACAGCCCTGATTCATTAGGAATTTCATTAGGAAGTCATCAGGGACCACTAATAAATTAACTGGATGATGATGAATTGGGCTAATAAAAGGTAAGCATTTGAGAAATGGGCATTTCTAGCCAACAAAGCACGTGCATTTTTGTGCCTGGGTAGAGTGAGTTGGTAGAAAGATGCAGAAAACAAAGACAAAGGCATCTTAGACAGTTTTCTCTTTGCCACCCCCCCCCCAGGCTTCCCCAGGTTACTGTCCTTCCCCCACCAACCCCTGGCTCAGTCCACTCCCCTTCTCTTCTATGCTGGTCTATAACTCAGCCCTGCGAGATCACAAGGAAAAAAAAAATTAAGCTGAAGCAAGCAAACTACTGGGCCATTTACTGAGAGTAATCCAATTGCAAAAAACCCTATTCCCAATAGAGGATTTTCACTAAAATCCTACAACAGGGACATTTAACCAGATTAGGTACCAGCGAAGATAAAGAGGCCAGTATTAGATGATGAATGGATTAGAGTCAAGTTTCATTTCAGAACGTGTCTTCATTTCCTTTTATTACTTTTAGAAAGGCACAACTTGCATTAACATCAAGGAAAAGGAACAGCATTAAAAGAAAAGAAAGCAGGTTCCAATGCTGCCCACCAGCGCCCCTTGAGTTCAGGGACCACTGAGCTGTTCCTTCTCTTACCCTCTTTCTTCTTGTCGTCGCCCCCCTTCTTTCTTTTTTAATGGACAAGGAAGACATATAACACAGGAAGAACATTTCCTACCACAGTTAACTATGGGAAAGGCATCTTTAAAAAGTATGACTTATTTTTTTCTCAGGTATGTTTGGGAATAAAAATAGGGTCTTCCTGGATGATCCAGAAAGAACTATAGAAAAAGAACCATTCCAACAGCTTCCTTATAGTTACCTCAAAACCCCTAGTTTCCTCCACAGAAAAGGGCTACCTAGTGGCCCACAGCAGCCTGGTCACCATTCTGCAGATGAAACGAGTAAGTGAAAAGCCATCAGAGCCTTGGAAACCATAAATGGCCTCTGAGAGTCATCAGCCAGGACGATCTGGCTAGGATGTTTGCATCAGGGCAAAGGGCAGCTGTGCCCAGGCATGTGGCCATACCTCATGAGTATGGGAACATTCTTTAGGGGTCACTTGTGTTTAGAATGATTGACAAGGAATAAAGAGATTAGCTTCCATGGAGTCCTGGGGTAGTGGGAAAGAGAGAAGGACAGGGAGGGAATTAAAAAGACAAACAAGATGGATGGACTCGAGACCATCCAGAGGAAAAGAAAGACTGTTTTTACCTTCCTTCCAGAAGTTTTCAACTTGGTTGGAAAGATACCCCCTTGGTGACATGAAAGAGAAGAGTTGGGTCCCAAACAGGTTACTGTATGGAGAAATGGTTGGAAATAGCAGGGAGGACCATATGTCCCTCAACAGAAGGGGTGGCTGTCACTTAGGAGGCACAGGACTGACCTGCCATTAGAGCAGGGTTGCCTGAGCAGTGGAAGCAGGTGTGCAGTCCAGCACAGAGCAGCTGGAAGAGGACAGTGAGACCAGCAGTTCCCAACTCCACCGAGGCAGGCATCTCTCAGGATGCCTACTGCTAATGTGGACCCTCAGTGCTAGGACATCTCTCACCAGAAACATGATCTAATAGGTCCAGGCTCAGGACCCAGGCACGTGAGGCTACTGTGGAGTAACACCGGTGGTTCTTCTGTCTGCCACAACTGCAAAGGCCACATGAGCAAAGTCAAACCCAGGGGCTGAGACATGACTTCTAATCCTGAATGAAGCCCTAGCTAGCTCTTAGAGAACACAAGGGGAAGGGAAGGTTATTAACTGTGGGGATTCCTGACTAGGGGAGAGCTGCAGATGGCATGGTTCTGTCACAAACCACAAGCTGTCTTCCAAGAGGGGCTAATGGAAATGTGGGAGCTTTCTATTTAAACAGGGAAAGATGACCACAGCATGTCGACAACTGTGGTCTTTCCTCTTAGTTGTGCCTGAAAAAGCAATCTGGACATGAGTCTGAACTGTGATAGTTACGCACCCCTGTGCTATTCCACACCGAGTTCGTTCTTGTCTAGTAAAAACTCTACAGTGGGGTGGTGGCGTGGGGAGGGACTAGAATGTTTAGGTGCCAACCAGCTTTAGAGGAGAAAGTGGGGGTCCTACGGGGGCATGATCCTCTTTTCTCAACCTGACCACATGGCAGAGCATGCCCTAGCAACAGCGAGAGCACTTTTTTGTCCTTGTCAACTGGGTCCCAAGCAAGAACGAGGAATTCCATGGACACCTGCAGAGGCAGGGCTCACCTGCTGAGAGCTGGATTTCATTATGATGGAGGATTTTCTTTGTGCAAATGTCTATGTCACTCTGGCTTGGAACCTCATGATCTTTCCTTTCCATACCACTGCTAGGCTAGGGTGTGCTCTTTTCTTAGCCACACTGTACCTAAGCACTATACAAAAGAACTGCATGTTCTGGAACTGTGCATTCCTATGGTGCCCAGGCTGTGGGAACAGTGGATACACGCCCACCCACCCACCCACCGCCAAAGACTGATAGCCACCTAACTACAACTACACGTGGCAGAAGGAGACAGGATGGAGCCAATCACGTGGATGGGTTTCACGGAAAGGACAGGCTCAGCGAACGCTCAGAACCAGAGATGAGGGCTGGCTGAATTGTCCTTCAGAAAACACCCGGTCCAGAAGTCTTCCAGACTTCCTCAGTTACACCACACTAGCGCTTAGAGACGATGGGGTCTCACAGGGACCACAGGGCTGCGAATTCAAGGAGGCCGGGCATGAATTCTATTTCACCCATATGACTGTGTTCCTTGCCTTCCTCCCTCCCTTCCCTTCCCTCCATCTAACCTTCCCTTCCCTCCTTTGCCCCTGTAAGGTCCAGATTAGCACTGTGTTGGCCTCCTAGGGTTGTAAAAACTGAATGAGATCACACATGCAAAGTGATCAGCACAGTGCTAGGCTTCCTGGGTATACACACAACACAAAGACATTTTGTAAAATGCACTCCAGCAAGTCTGCATGACAATGTGGTTAGCTCCCATCTAGTCATAAACTCATAAACTCACAGCGGGGGGAAGAGCACAGGCCCAGATCACACCCCTTGTTGCCAAGGAAAGTTAGCAGTATTGAGCAGGAGTGTAAGGATAATCTGTCCTACGCCCATCTTAAACATGTTGTATTTAATAAATATATTCTAATATTCTAATATCTCATGAGGAAAATCATCTTTACTATGCCAATTATAAGTCTGTCACAGAGGAGCTTAAGAAAAAAACTAGAGAAGACCAAGTCCTTCCAGAATCAAGGTGAGAACCTTGAAAGTAAGAGCTAACATAAATGAGACAGAAATTCAAATAGCAAGCAATCCCTTCCACATTCCTCTCCTTTCTGAACAGCTCGCATGTCGTTAAAGAGATCCTTAAGAGTCATGTCCAACCATCTCACCCTAGACACTTTTGTGAGAAAGGAAACTTTACTTGGGGAGGACCACAAAGTTCTAGAAACGTACGAAAGCAACAGTAAGGGCTGGGGGAGGTGTTAAGCAGCCTGCGCTATTTATTCCCTTTTATCTTTTCATAGACAAGAGCCCAATGTTCAAGTAACCAGTTGCTATATAAACTCTCATATGTTTTAGGTAACTGCTCGAGTAGGTCTTCCAAAGAACCTAGGGCACAAAAATCAGTGGCAGCTAACTAAGGCTCAAGATCATGGAAGTGACAGTCAGAGGCCCTTCAGTGAAGAGTCTGGTACTAGTGTTTAACCCTTTGAGAACCCGAGAAAAACTATGTATCTCTGAGCCACAAAGCAATACATACCCATAAGATATCCCGTGTCATTACAAAGCTATGAGGCCACCATCATCCACACATTACCAACATCACGACTGCCTGGAACACCCAAGGGGTCACTTCCAGCTGTTTGTCTGGCTGCTTCCAGGGCAGAACCAGGACTGGCCAACGGTGACACCAAAGCAGTGTCCCCCAGTGCAGCTCAGAGCTGCCCTTGCCTCACAGAACACAGTGATGTACAGAGTCACTGTGTTATGTGTCAGGAACTTTCATTCTAGGAAACTCTCCAAGAAATCTATGAATGGCTAGCGTTTTGTCAGTGGCTCTGCAGAGTATGTGAAGAAACATTTCCTAAGTGACACATACTATGGGAGAGTGGCCTTTCTAAATTCTGCAGCTCTACCTGCCTGCCCCACCATCCCAATCTCAGTGACCTCAGCAATGCCTTCAAAGATGACATTACTAGGACAGTAATTGCCATGCTGATGGAGCCATGGAGAGGCAGCTCATGAGAACTGCTGGGCCAACCTTCCCAACTGGACACAGATGTGTCAGGACTTAGTGAGACTCACTCACTCCTCACACTTCCCAGATGTCCTGCATCCTATGTCACTTTCATCCAACAACGTCCTTTGCCCACTCTATCTCCAAGTGTAAAATTATGGGTAGCTCATGGAGCCCCCTAATTCCACCAGGCAAGGCTCTTGTCATACGCACTGGGTACTTTTAACAGAACCTTTATAGCATTGAGCTGGTTGTGGAGGGGGAGGGAAAGGCAGCTGGGACATTTAATAGGGTATTTCTGCTTCTCAAATATAAACTGGCAGCATGGGGGGTGGTGGTGCTCAGCAAGATTCTGGTGATAAAAACACTACATATGGTCAATTCCGAGCTGACCGGAAACAAACAAACAAAAAAGCCAACACCCTGAAGTCCTTAAATGAAGCAACACAGTATCTGTTTAGAAGGAGCCCACATCATCACCTGACTTGGATCATCAGAGCTTTCTGCTTTCTACCTGACAAGCCCACCCTTCCCCAAGCAAAGCCTGCCCTGTCCTGTTAAACTGCATGGGTTTGAACACTGAATAGTTAAATTATAAAGAAAAGAATCTTTAACGGTCCTCAAAGCACACAAAGCCTTTCCACCAGGAGTATTCATCCAAATACAGTAGGGGGAATGGGGAGGAGGTGCTCTGGTGGCTGACCTTTGACCTCTCAAGGACCCTTAAGTGTAGTGTTCAGCAATTTGGCCCCTGCCACCCTCATTGCCAAGCACCCACACACCCTCCAAAATGCTGCTCATAAATCAGGACTTGGCAAGTGAAAGATTGATTAAGCCACTTCTGGATTCCTCTGCTAGCTCCCCTCTAACCCAAGCCCTTCAACCTCCCATAACTGGGGGTACCCTAAAGCGAATGAATGCTCGCCATTCACCTCCACAACCTATTAATCAAAGACACTGAAAACAAATACAGCCTCTTCTTCAGGGCTCCCCTATTGCTCCCTCTTTCTGCGGGAGGAAGAAGGGGCCAGGAAGGGTTGTTGGGAGCCTGGCACAATATAACAAAAGCCACACAGAAGAGCATTTGTCAGTCTTTCCTTTCCTCGGCATGCATGTTCACCGGTTCGGAAATGCCAGGCCTCTGCAGGGCTAAAATGGGCTTCGGGAGGGACCCACTGGCTTCAGCTTTATGGTATATCTGCGCATTTTTTTCTGTATGCTGTCTACTGTGGCTTCACTGAGACCAATGGCAACTAGTAAAACATTAATAGGTGCCTCATGTCACCAGAGGGCTGGCTAGGAGGAGGGGCTGGGTGACACGAAGGAATAGCTGTCTGTGGTTTATGAGGCATCAACAACCCTATAGTCAGTCTCAGGCCACACGCCAGAGGGTGGTGGCATGGTCAGCCAAGGGGACCATCCTGCCCCAACAACCTAGTACCTCAGGCACTGAGCAATCCCTTGCACTGCACTGGGGTAGGGGTGGGGGCGGAGAGATGGCACACAGAACAGCCAGGACCAGAGCTGCACACACCACCACATGCAACTCCGCTGGCCAGCACACCGTCTACAGTCCACATGGACTTCAGTGTTCCTCTGAGAGCCACCAGAAGCCCAGTCAGGTCGCACTCCACACAGTGGACAAGGGCCTTTTATAGCTGAACATTGTTCTTTTCTGTTGAAGGCTTGGCTCCCAGCTAATGGTGTGCTGCATTCCTAAGCCAGACTTCTAGGGATAGCTACAGCACATCTGAAAGTGGTAAACAGAAAGGGCAAGTTTCTCCAGGTTTGAGTTTGACAAGGAGAAACAAGGTGGCAAGAGGTCTGTTTGTGAGATGTAGGGGGGGAAATGTCCACCATCAGTGGCCGCATACAACCTGCACCTCTAGTTGGGTGCTGTGCCAAGAACACACAAGGTGGCAAGGTTCCAACTTCTGCAATTGAGAGGCCTGAAGAGAAGAATGCTACTCATTTATTTTGTAAATCAGTTTGTCTCTCTCCCTCTCTCTCTTTCCCTCCCTTTTCCTCCTACCTACCTTTCCTTTCTTCCCTCCCTTCCTTCCTCTCCTTGGAATCAAATCAAATCCATTCAGACAGCAAGAAGATTCTCCTGCTGGCTGCAAAATTCTGCCGACTCATAGTTTCACATGGACTCCCGCGGGCAAATTCTTGCAAGGAAATGACTGGACAGAAAAGGCGGGGAGAGGGTAAATGGGCAGTTGACTTTCATGCAAAATCTCACACGCATGCATATGCAGAGAAGTAACTCAAACTACCCTCAGCCCTTGGCCTTGGTAAGGGGATGGGGAGGGTCGCATAATATAACCACCCAGCTGGTAACACACCCAACAGATCGCCAATCTCAATAATGGAGAGGCTCGAGGGTCAAGTTCAGCAATTCTTAACGACCTTTTCTTAAGTCACAAGAAGGTGGTGGAGAGCAGTGGGAGGAGTGGGAACTGGAAATACGGGCACACGGTGGGCTTGTGGGAGGACTTCACACTTGGAAAAGAAAGACGCGCTCCGTTTGCTTGGCCTTAACCAGCAAAGCCGTGCTTTCTCACAGGCTCTTCAACAATCACTTGTTGTTAAGTTCATTAAACATAATTTATTTCCACTCATTCTCATTTATTTTCCAATAAAAAGAAAGCATCCTATTGTGCCTCCTCCAGCTAACCTTCAAAACACTTGCAAGCTTAAGTCCTGGCCGGCTAGTCCAGGCTCACCCTGGGGGTAGCTGATTTCCAGGGGTTTCCTTCTGCCTGTCTTTCTGAAGCAGCATTGAAATTCTCCACCGGGAGGTCAGTAAGAGGGTGCACAGGCAAGAAACCCATCCCCCTTGTCCTAATCCCCCACAGGTCTAGTGGATGAAGCAGCAGCCACTTCACCCCAAAGTAATTTCCCAGGAATTTGTAACCTCCGCCCTCCCACCAAATATTTCTCCACTACCTGGGTATTAAATGATTAGCGTTAGCATAATCAATCTCACTGCGCCCCTCAGTGTGCACAGAATGTTTGGGAACTGAGTAAGACGGTACAGCTGTTTCTAGGAGAACTGATCTTCCAAACAGAGCCAGGAATAAATCTAACCTATTCCAAATGAAGACCTCGGAAAGCTCAAATCTGAAACAACTTTTAAACATGATAATGATTTCCAGGCCAGCCCTTTCGCTCCGCCTCAAAACACACACACACACACACACACACACACACACACACACACACACACCACTCCCTCCCTCCCTCCCTCTAGATCTAGGGCTTCTTAAATACAATGGAAAAGGAAATCACCAATTTTGATTGAGAATAAATTTTAAGTGCATAATGGTTATTACATCCTGGGGAGTTCAAGAAGAAAGCTTTAGTGAGCAGATCCGACACCACCTTCTGAATTTTCTTACAACGGAACAGCTGCCTACAAATAAATGCCTTCTGCTGTGCTTCGACACCAAGGCCTAACTTTGCAGTCTTTGCAGTCTGTAGTTGAAAAAAATCGAGCCTGTGTCATGGAGCTCAAGCAACAGAATTCCCTTCAGAGAGCAAGTTCATTTTTCTCCCTAGAAGACAGGAAGTAAACCAAGGAGGAAGGAATGTTGCATTCATGTGCCTCAATAAGCAGGAGCCCCCAAACCCTGGAATTCACCACAGTCTACACAGACACTGCAAGGAAGACAAACAGAAGCACTCTGACCTGTTAATGTCCCAAACACAAGCAGCCTATAAGGGTCATCTAGGCTTAGTAAATGACCTACATGAAGAGGACGCAGAGTTGTCACGGACACAGCAGGTCCAGAGTGTGGTCGTAGCTCCCTATGAACACAAGCTGAGGTGTGGGGAGTGTGACCCAGGCAATGTTCCATTTTCAAAGAGTCCTCCAGTGTGTGTTGAAGGACACATTTGGAGGGCATGTCAGGATTTCATTGCACGCCACGATATTTACAGAAGGAAAACAGTCCGTTACATAGCTCAACCAGGCTCCTTCCAACCCCAAAGCTCCAAGGAGAGGTTTCCTAGAGAAGATATGGTTGCAGGCTCTTGGTGATTCGGGAAAATGCTGATACACAGCAGCCTGTTGTGACAATTCGAAGACTCAAATATCTGTATCATTGGAGTTGGGAAATCATCCTTTCAAAGCAAGTTCCTCCTCTTAAGACCTCAAGAATGACAGTTTATTCTTTTCAAGGCCACATGACAGCTATTAACACGAAGTCATTTGTGTAAAGAAGAGTCTGGGATGTGTCGGGAATCTTGACACTCTAGAAGGAGCTGGGTGTGAAATCTGAAACAGCATAACTTTACACAGCACCAGCCATCACCCTCATCCCTGCAGTTCTTGACACTTTACACAGCTAGATTGAACTAGAAGGCTGAGGAATGGAAGACTTAAATCTGGCGTTACTTCACGCTCCACTTTCAAAAACTAACTACAGCTTTGGCCTTTAATATGGCATAGGGTTTAATTTATGAATTGCAAACATAACAATTCTTATAGTCTGCAGTATATTTCATTCCTTCTCTCTCTCCCTTTCTTCTTTTCTGTTCCATAAATTTGGATCTGAGCTGGTCAACCCACTGAGTACTTGTCTGGTCATTCACCAACAAAAAATAATAAAAGTGACCATAATGAAAATGGAAGACCTGCCTGCAAATTCCAGAGAAAGCCCTCACTGTCTGCGGCAAATGATGCGAGCCAATGATGGAATGGATCACAGTGTCTCCTGGCCCCCAAATGTGTGATGCGGAAGAGCCTGTTTTCCATCAGCAGCGGCACAATGATGACCTGGTTATAAGTCCCATGTTCGGGTGTCCCAAACAATTTTTTTAAAAAATTAAGTTCAGAAAATAAAACTACAAATACCACCAGTAACACCAGAGCCCCAAAAGGCCAACATTTACATCTGGAGATTAAAAATAAACACAGCCAAAGACAGTACAAGAAAGTGAGCATTACATAGGAAAACACACAGTGTGCAGAAGCACTGCCACTGAAAAAGCCTTGTGGCTCCCAAGCGTGGGAAGCCTCGAAGGCGTGCTGTTCTGTGAGGAAGAACCATTTCCCTCCTCTCTCTCCCAGTGCAGCCCTCTGGAGTGGGTGAAGGGAGAACAGCTGGTTAGGAGAAACCTAAGCCACACCACCCTCTCCTAGATCCCAGTTCACTTGCCATGGACATAAGGACCAGGATGAAAGTCTGACTTCCTCTCCTCCCCATCTTTTTTAACCCTTTCTCCTTCTTCCCCCAAAAAGCTGCTGTAAAAAGAACGTCATGATTAGGCATAGCCTGAGTTGACCATTCATTCTTAGTGGTTTTTTTTTTTTTTTTTAACTAGTGTCTGAATTATTTTTTTTAAAGAAAAGAAAGCAGTGCTTTAATGGTCAAGACCATGAACATAGACATACATACACACACACACACACACACACACACACACATACACACATACACACGCACACCACTACTCACCCAGCAATTCAAATTGAGGTGCCAAGCGCCCAACTGCTGCAAGAGAGAGACCCCGGGGGCCATTGCACCTCCCTTCCCACACAGATCTTCCATTCCCACTAACACAGCATCCCTGGGGTACATAACTGTTCTGCTTTGCCCTCTCTCCACCTCGGAAAAAACTTTCTGCCTTCAAGATGGGACTAGGCCAGCTTTTTTTTTTTTTTTCTTTCTCCCTCCCAGCTTCCCTTACTTTTCTTTTTCTTCCCAGTTTCCCCTCCCTTTATACTGCTCACTTAAAGGGCTGCAAAAAAACATCTTAAAAGACTGAGATGGCTCTAGATTTTTGGCCGGATATACTCTAAATGCTCCAAGTCCTCTCACTTGTATTACATATAATTACTCTACTACTTCTTCCTCCTGTCTTCTATCCCTGGAAAAAAAAAGTTTAACTAAAAAAAAAACAACAAAAAACCCTAATAATCTAATTCAGCTGGTTGTAGGTTAAATTTGAATTGCTTTCTTTCTTTTTCTTTTCTTTTTTTTTAAATCAAAACCTTCTAGTTCCTAATCTTTACTAGTTCAGGATCCATGAAGGAAGGGGGGAGAAGGCCCATTTTCCCCAGCCAGCTGAGGGCACCTAAGAAAAGTCCCCCTCCCTCACCTTGGGTGGCAGGGACAGAGCTGCTGTTAGGAGTAGCAAAAAAATTACGGTCAGCCATGAGGGAAAATGATCAACCGGGTGCGGTAGGCAGGCACTTTATCTGCAAGATTGTCAAATCCCTCAAAACAAATTTCTTAGGGAGAGGGCTGCAATGGGAAAGTGGGAGGGAGGAGGAAAGTATATTTTCTTGTCATGGTGACACCGAAGTGACACTTTGCAGGGCCTTGCCTGCCACTAGTGTGCACCCTCCTCTCTTCCTTCCAGACTACAAGGCTGCCTCAAAGACTTCTCCCAGGAAGTGGGAGAAAGTTGGCTTCCTGTGCCCACTGGCATTGCAAGCCTTATATTTGGCAACCTGCCTTCTTTGGCTTTTGGGTTTCCCAAGCTTTGTCCTAAGGAGGAGGAGGAAGAGGATGAAGAGAAGGGGAGAGGAAAAGAATGGACAACTTGAATGCCACACACCTAACTTACATTTCCAGTGCACTCAGGATCCAGGGTCGGGTACACTGGAGTGGGTTTAACTTAATTTGAGACCTTCAGACATCACAGGCTTGAAACAGTCTCCTTTCCATTCAGGAAGGGAGTGTGGGTGGGTGGCTGCCCATAGAGGGGATCAGTTAGACAGCAGAAAGTCCAGAGGACAAAACTCTTCTAGAACAATCTCACCCTCTTCAAAAACACACAGAGAACTCTGATTTGCATGCAGGTAAGAAACCATCCCAGACTATCTTGCTAGAAGCAAGACCAGTGGCAAAGATTTGGTTTCCTGGGGCAGGACACCTAATATAAAGGAGATGGTTTTAATTTACTGTACTGACTGCTGTTTATCTCCGACTCCACAGGACTGTTTCATGATGTGGGGCTTTAGGCAATCTGTTAACTATATGGGACAACTTAATCGCCCTTACCCCTCCCCCCAAAAATCAACAAAAACGAAAACAAGGCTGGAAGACCTTAAAGATAACAAAAAAGTAGAATGTCTTCATTTTGTATTATCTTTAAAAAAAAACCAAAACTACTGCTTGCTCTGTGGCCCCTTTCTGGACATATCTGGCCTTCCCGTGTAAGTGACGGGCAGCAATCTTTAAGGTCCTTAATACCAAAACAAAACCCTGCCATTTCCCTTTACATGGCGATAACAAAAGCAATGAGCTTCCAGTTTGACAAGTAAAAAGCCCCAACCACACAGTTCCCTAATTGCCTTCCCTCCCTCTATTCAGACAGACCACCACACTCGGGCAGCTGCCTTTGTCAAACCCGCAATTTCTTAAGTAAACTGCAAGTTCTCTGCCAGCTGACAGACAGGTCCCAATCATTCGACAACAATCACTTAGAAAGTTCTGCAAACATCTCTGGCAACTTGGACTAGGAATTTACTTTCGGGCTTTCCGGAAAGACGAGGAAGATTGGAAACACCAAGAAGCGCCAACCCATTCCAGACAAACAGCCTCCTCCCCCTTTAAAAGGAAAGGGAAACCTCTCAAAGCTCTTCAAACTCAGAACTTCTAAGAAACTCCTCGGGGTGATTTGCTGTCCCATGGTGCTGTCCTGAACTGTCCCCCAATTTTTCAGAAGTGCACCCATGCACAGAGTGTCTCCATAGAGAACTCAAGAAGGGCAAGCGCACTGCAAAGTTCTGTGGAATTAACAAGGGGGTGAAAAACAAAACTCCCTCAAACCAAAAACAGAGAGCAGTTCTTTCTCTTAACTGAGATTACAATCACATGAAGGAGAAATAAGTAGTGAGGAGGAACTGCGCACTCACAATCCAAGGTCTGTGTCTCACCATTGGAAAGTTTTGTTGTTTTAAATAAAGAGGTTTGAGTTAGGAGGAAATGGGCTTTGGAGGAATATATACATATATGTCTAGATAAAATAGATGTATGTCTATAGGCTAGACAGACGTATCTCTCCACACGTCCAAAATCTGTGTGTATATATACACACACATGCAAGGAAGGAAAATGCATCTACTTTATGAAAATACTTGGGGCTGGGGAGGAGGGGAGTGAAAGCGGGTAGAGAGCGGTCGCTTTAACTTGGTTAATGAAAAGAATGGAAGATCCCCCCCAACCAAGTGCAGATACTGACTTCCAAATTAAACACCACCACCACCACCAATAATAAAGCATATTTTATGTGAGAAAACTGCAAACTATAAAGGTGCTGTCCGTTTCTTTTTCGTTTTAAATGTTAAACCAAATCGACTCCATCCATCGGGGACCCCTTAGCAGTCAAAAGACATCAATCTTAAAGTTACTGCAAAGTGACAGCCGGCACCTCACAAACTGGGCGCGGAGCATGCACCGACGCTGGGCACGCGGGAAGGGCACGAGGCTACGGGACTGGCCACAGAGCACCGCCCGCTGCCCGCTGCCCACACCCGCTTACCATCTAGAGCAGGTCGCGGCGCGGTCCTTCCCGCCGCCGGCTCGCGGGCATGCTGCCGCGCTGATGGCCCGGCCCGCGCCGGCCGCGGGCTCCACTGGAGGGCAGCACCCGCCCTGCAGCCCGAGCGAGCCCGGCGGCCGAGCCGAGCCGAGCCGAGCCGAGCAGAGCCGAGCCAAGCCGAGGCGCCGCCCGCCCGCCCGGCACTGAGAGCCGCCGCGCCGCGCGAGCACCGCCTGGGAGCAGGCACAGCCGCAGCGCCGCCGGACAGGATGCTCACGCACAGTCCCATTCACCGGGAAGCGCACAATAAGCCGCAGCTCCCTGGGTTCCACAACAATCCACCCCCCCCAAAGAGGGAGGGGGCATTATATATATATATATAAAAAAGGCAGGGCTTTCTTACTCTTCTCCCCCCCCCCCAACCCGGCATTCAATCAAAAGAACAAAGCCTGATATTTTGTTTGCCGACTTGGCAAACATAAAGGCAATTTCAGTAGTCCAAACGAGTTCACCTAAGTTGGTGAAAGTGATGTTCCCCAGTTCGCCAGTGAAATGAAGCTTTAATAGCTATCTGATGCCATTCAGAGACGCAGGGGGAGGAAAGTAGCTGAATTTAGATAAAGTTAGAGGACCACTTCACTCCCAAGTTGTGGGCTTTTGTTTTTGTTGTTGTTATTTTTTTTTCCAGCTGAAAGTACCCTATAAATTCTTGACAACATCCAGAGCTTAATTATTGCTGAATTCTATTTTTGGGAAGAGGGAATACAAAAACCAAAATAGACTATTAAAAACAGTCATATGTAAGAGAATTCAGAACAATTTACTGTATAACATTTTTTCATGACTAACTTAAAAAAAAAAAAACCTACCAAAACTTGTGGATGTGTTTCTTTAAAGCAAATGGTCCTAACACATATTAAACCACCGCTGCGCATCTTCTAAGCATAGTAGGAAAAAAATGACTATTGATCTTCAAATAGCGATAATTGAAAAGATCAAAAAGATTAAACAAAATCAAGAATGTGCTGACTTACCATGCTATGCTTTTTTTGTTGCAACTTTGTAGAAATTTCACTCAAAGAAACTGCATCAGAGGTGTCAAATTTTTTAGCGGACTGTGATCGTATTATTTCCGCAGCCCTGCCTTCCAATGCTTCAGAACTTTTCCCCCTTTCTCTTTTTTGTTTGTGGTACCTAGCTTTTTGCTATAGACTTTAAAAGCCTTCAGCTCAGCAAACCAGCACAAATTATCTTGCCACCTTGCGCAGCTCTGATGCTTTGGCCGCTAACTTTGGAAGGGCCTTTACTACTGCATCAAAATTAGCATTGTCAAAGCAGTTAATGAATATTAATATTGTATTTGTCATTGGAGCCGGTCCGTTGCTGAACTCCAAGTCATCCATCAGGGACAAGATTAAGAACACAATTATTTCTGACTGACAGGGACCAAATCTGCTAGAATTTTTTTTTAAACAATTCGGGGGGAAAAAAACCCACAATATCATCATCTTAAGGTGTCTCCCAAGAGACTAGGAACCAGATTAATACGCTTTTAATGAAGTAGAGATCATTATGTATGAAGGGGAAAAAAAAGAAAAGATGTACTATTCAAGCTATTTAGTTATGGTGGAGGCTAGAGATTTTTTTTTTTAAAAAAAATGCAGACGGCATATCTTTTTCGACAGCTGTCCGGATTTTATTCATACTGTTCTAAAGAAGAAAAAAAAAAGATGACTTTTTTTTTTCCCTGAAATCTTTTCCTTTTTTAAAAAAAGAACAGAGAATGAACAGTTCGTCCCATCTGGGATAATTTTCCATGTCTTCACTTTTACTGTGGCGGCTTAGGAGAGACAGCACGGTAAATAATTCCTACACAAATTTGACAAGAAACACCTTCATCAGCCCAGCTCCTTCCACCCTTATTCCCCAGATTCTAAGCACTGCCTCACTTTATTCAGGATGAGCCATTACACTTACAGAAACTCTTAAGTTCCCTTTAACAGTGACATCTTTCTGTCATCTGCACCCAGGAAACAACGCAACTCAATGAAAAGCCACCCCCCCAACATTCTGCGGACCCCAAAACACCGTTAAGAAACAGTCCCCTCTACCCTCCTTAGCAACCAATGCTGGTTGATTTGGGGTACAGCAGCATGGAAATAAATGGAAGTTCTGTCAGAAATTCAACTAACAACAACTTAATGAATTGCACAACCAGCCTCAGAGCAAATGGTTTATGAAATTACTACCACACAGAACTTTCTCTACAAAAGACTGACTAAAAGGAATTAAGTTTAAAAAACTTGTAGCTTACCTGGTGTAACCAACTTATGTGAATTCACCCCAAGCATTTCAACATCTATATCTCTGTATTGCGCAGAATGATAGCATACGTAATGATATTATACATTTAGAACACTTAGATAGATATATGTAGCGATTTCTTAGGCGTTTTAGGAAGAGCATGCTTCATTGGCTTGCTCCATATAAATTGTCTTCGAGACGATATTTCCACCCCCCTTTTTGTATTTTAAATGTGGTAAAAGGGATAAAATGACAGATGTGATGGTTAATCTACCCAATGAATCGCGGGGGTCTAGGTAAAGCCATCCTGGCCACTGAGCTAATCTTCAACACCCACTGACCACCCCACCGGCCTTCTAATGCCATTATCAACCCTTAGATGAACATTCTAAATTAGAGTTTTGTTCGAAAAGGGTGTGAATCTGACCTTCGATGCTGGGAGGCCTGCGCTGTACATACAGATGGCAAAGTTCTTATTGCAAAAAAAAATGTTTTAAAGGTTTCTACTTTCTTATGATTTGCATCTTTGAACTCTATGGCTTTATACCCTCCCCTTTCACTTAAAAAAAAAAAAAAAAAAAAGCCTTCCTAACCCCTCCCGCAATAGCCACTATGCCGTCTCTACCACATACCCTACATTGTGCTCAACCCGGAAGAAGGACCCACGCCAAAAGAAAAAAAAAATAACATTAAACAAAGAAAAATTATAAACACACATACAAATATGCCACCTGGCACAACTTATCATCTCCCTTCCAATTTACTAGTGCCTTTACCTACTGGTTTGTTTGTTTCCAACAAGTCTTTGGAGTAGATCACAAAAATTTATCACCTTCCTAAGTGAGAAGACCTGAGACAAAATCTTGTAGGGGAATGAGGTGAGTGTGCTAAATAATGCCATTGGTTTGCTCGCACACTGAGTTACACTATAATGAAGGCAAGGAATTTGGGGCTCAGATTTTTTTTTCCTAAACAGTTTTTTTTTTTAAATGAATTCAAATCGACTGTTATCATTTATCAATGACTATCTACTATATACTCAAAGATATATTCCCAATGCCACTTAAAAAAAATCAACAGTATCTTCATGGTGTAACCATAGATTCCTTTCAAAAACTACAGATTGTACACCTTTTTTCTCCCACAGTATCCATAAAACCTATGAATGGATCTTGTATAATAAAGCAAGAGGTCCTTGAGCCTCTTTATTTGGGAAAGGCTAGTGCATCTATTTCCTCCATCCCTTGTCTAAAACAAATTAAGATAAATGCAAACACATGGGCACCAAACCAAAGAATTTTCAAGCACTGACTAGCTTTCAAATAAAGAATTTTTAAGCAGAGACCAGCTTTGAAATAATCTGAGATGTCTAAATTAAGAGGCCTTTGCTTCACCCATCCACGGCCTCTCCATTCCCAGCCAAAGCCTGCCTTTTCAGGGCCATGCACACATCCTCAGTGTGCATCTTTGTGCACTCTGGACCAGAGTTGTTAACAGGCAGCCTTCTCTGCCTCTCTCTCTCTCTCTCCGCCCCCAGCACGACCGCATCAGCACTAGTATCAAATTAACTCTCCGACTTTGAAACTTATTGATCTGCTATTAAGACACCAGTGAACTTGATGAAATGAGTGCTGTAGGTGCAGTCATGACTTCAAAGTCTAGCACAGCCACATAAAGCAAGCGCCTTTGATCCTAACTCCGATCTACTGAGGGTTTAAAGCCCAGTTCTCCCTAAGCTGCCCTTCACTCTCGTCATGTCTGATGTCTCACCAACCAGTGACTTGATAATGTTAATAATGCAAATTTTACAAATGATTTTTACAATGGCAAAATTAATTACATGAATTGCTGCTTCTTGCCATACAGGTTCCCGCTCTTCTCTCCCCTGGAACATAACAACTGGGTAATTTAGATGGCTCGGGAGGGATGTCAGGCCAGGTGATTCCTGACAATACTAAGCATTTTCTCTCGCTTTTCTTTTTTGTACATAAGCTCAATTTAATAAAAATGTCCCTAATAATCCTAATAATGCCTTTTCCTTCAATTCTCATTTCCTAGACAATAACTACTTTTGAATAGAAACAGCTGCTCTCAAGCTAGACTTCCACATTCACCTCAGGGGCAGCACAAAAATTTTTTATTTTAGTGAAAGGTGTCTTTGGTGGACCCAAATCCACACTAAAGTTACAGGATTTCACACCCTCTGTTATCCCCCCCTCCAATAATGAATGACCTAAAGTGTGAATACTGACAAGGCTCAAAATGTCCTGTACAGATTCTGTGACAGGAACCATTTATTTAAATATGCATTATCAAGTGTCTTGACAAAACTTTCAATCTGATAGTGATGTTTTCATCACCAAAGAATATGTTTCAGCACAGATTTGTTTTACAAATTCCCTTAAATATTCTGAATTACAGATATTAAAAAATCAGTTCCCAGTTGAATTCTCAATAGAAAGATAAACCATACTGATTCTGATTCAACGAGAAATGAGGATTTATAAAATTAAAATGGATTACTATGTTCTAGGTTGAAAAAGAATCATATATACAACCACAACAGCAAAAACTCAGCTTCCTGATACTCGAGTGAAGAATCAATACCAAAGAACAAATCCTTTGCCAAGAGGGTTCTTTGTGTGTTGATTTCAGACAGAAGAACGTCAGAGTAAAATGTGTTTGACTATCAGGAGCCTTATGTGACCCTGTGATTTATAGCATGTTATGTAACATTAGTGCTATGTTGTTCCAAATGTGTTAATTATAGGAAGAAACTAATAGATATATTTTCCTAAATCAGTATGGCAAAGTATTTTCCTCATTCTAAATGTCAAGGCTGTCCCTAGCCCAAAGCAAAACATAACAGAAGCTTAAAAGGACCATAATTTTAATACTTGTCTTCCATCACATGTGCACATGTGCACACACACGTGTGTTGGGGGGGATAAATCCAATTAGTTGGTTTTCCAATGCTACTCTAATCATAAATGTAGGTGGGTAACAATGAATGTGTTAGTGTGCCACCTCCATGTTGATACTCACTTAATCTACTTGCAATTCTAAAGAAGTCAACACTTGATTGTGACAACGTTCAAAAGAATTTCCTCTGCCACTAGCACAGTAAAAAAACTTTCACCAATTAGTGCGGGGAAAAAAAAGGAGGAAAAGGCACAGTGCTGGCGCTCAAAGAGCCAGGCCTTGCGGCAAATCTGTCATGTCGAGAGGATTGATCAACGGGACGGCAATTTCTAATGGCATGTTGTCATGAAAAGTCAGCCACAGGGAGCCACCTGCTTTGCTCCTTGCAGACAGCCAGGAAAGGAAGGAAGAAGGAAAGAAGGAAGGAAGAGGGTGGGAGAGAAGAGGAAAGGCCCTCAATCTCCATCCCTGCCAGTTCCCTTTAGCTAATGATTTGGGTAAAGGTACCATCATTTTTCATTCAGTGGAAACATGTCGTGTCCCCAGTCATATTACCCTTCCTGGAAGATTACAGTGGTCTGAAGGCTAACTCCATCTTTTACCTCGATCCTTTCCCCTCCATTTTGCAAAGGGATTGAGGTACTGTATTTTACCAGATTTCCTCCCCTTTTGTCAACTAGTATTGCTTAGATCAGGAGACATGTACCATGGCTTTAAATCAACAACATCCTAACTTAATAGAATCTATGTGTGGGAGACTCTGGAAGATGAAAGAGATACAGATGACATCATCAGATGTTCTTTTTCTGAGCCAAGCGTTTCATCATATCAATGTATGCATAGCTGCTGTTGGCCCCATGCTTCCTGGGGCATTGTCTAGTAGAGAAGTGTTCCTCAAACTAAAGTTCTGACCTATCTACCCCACCAGTATCTACATTGCTATCAATATTTTCCAATGAAAGTGTACTGAGTTTATTGTACGTTTTCTTGTGTTCAATGGTAATTCAACATTTGACAACAACCTCGATGTATCCTTGGAAACAGATGGTGGTTAGCTTCTGAATGCTGGTCTAGAAGCATATTTTCCTGGAGCCCCAAACCAATATTCCTTCTTCATCAAAATGCCCTACTCGGTGGTTTCTCTAGCTTTCCCAAAAGATGCTGTAATGATTTATTAGCATCACAAGATATTCTCCCAGTGCTGATCCCCAAAATGTCAAGCTACTGAAAGAGCCTCGAGGGACTCAACACTAAATTGCAACATTTGCAAAACTCCTTTCCGTTGACTTGATCTTCCCAGAAGATGTGGTTGCTTTCCACAAAAGCTAATAACACAAAGGCCATCTCCGTCTCAGAAAGGACGGTCCAAAATATCGTTGTGACCTGTTCCTGGTAACTCTCATACTTTAAACGCTCACAAATATACTACCCCTCAAACTACTTTGAACAAAGGGGAAAAAAAAGTCAAATAAAAGTTAAAGAACTTTTAAGTTCATGAAACCAAACCCCACTTGGCATGCAAATCACGTACTGTAACCTTTTATTGGCGGAGCCTCTGGTCTCATCAGTCGATGAAATTCTCAGCCCGCGGCAACAGCTTAGCCAAGGGACACAGACCAATGAGAAAATATTCATTGTGTTAGCATTTCAAATGGCGAGAAAGGAAGAAGAAGCGCTAACTGATCACTGCCCGTGGAATTAATTGGATATTCCAAGAATAATGTCTCTCACTGAAGATCCTTGGAGGCCGAGCGCTGGTTGAGACCACATTTTGTGCGGTGCCTTCAAAAAGAGACCGCTTGGGGGTACTGGACATATTAGGGTTTTAGCGCATTTCCCTAAAGGCCAGAAGGTAATCAGATGCACTGGACCAAACTCAACTAATCCAATCCATAATTATACACACAAATCCAATAAACTTTGTCACATTGCTGGAAAATTAAAATATTATATATTGAAACCTCCGATAACTTAAGAAAAATCTTTAAGGGGCACCACAGCTAAAATATTTCTTTAGGAGGCAGGGGCATGTAGCTCAGAACTTTATTCTGTTTTTTGCCTTCTGTTATGTTCAAGGACTGGTCTTGGTACCAGTATGGTCTCTTTATTCAGGGAAGGATTTGCGTTTCGGCTTTCTTGCACATAACCCAAGCATCTACAATGACCCTGACCGATATTAGTATATCTTTCCTTAAGACACATCTTAATCTAACCTTTTTAAGACTCTTTTGCTTTCAAACTCAAGACAGCATAAAAAATAAGCATTGTTGAGGGCACCAGGAGCCTGAACTAAGGGCCTGGCGTGGTCGACAGCAATAGCTCCCTGGATAAGCAGCTGCTGGTGAAACTAAATAATCATCGGAGACCAAAAGGTAAGGGGGAAAAAATGAGATTAGGAACTTTCCCAAATGTTCCATTTCTCCTATCGACCACTGGCCTAGCGTGAGGTGTCAATTTTGACTCCAAAGAGAGCACACGAATTCGCAGTGGTCCCATTATGCGGTCTCTGCTCTCATTGTAAATTCTGTCAACGAAGTCAATCTTATTAACTTCCGCACTGGTTCACACATGACATTTTCTTCAATTTTCTTGCTGACATCAAAAACATCAATTAGCAGCCCGAAAATAGGAAGGAACGAATGACAGGGCCTGATAACGTCGACTATTTGAAGCCAAGGGTAAATCTATTCTCCAGCTCTGAATGCGTTCATTACAATTGCATTTTCAAAGAAGACCTCCAAATAGCAAAGAAAATTAAATTTATCATCTAGAAATGCCTAGAAATTGTTTTTTTAATCCTATGTCTATCTCTCAATCCCAGAGCGTAATACAAAGTATCACAATTGAGTTTTATGATAACATGCCACAACTTTAATAGAAACTTTATAAAATATGCAGCCTGGACCAAGCTTACTATCAAATAGGAACTGCAAATCTTAGAAGAAAAACTTCTGCCAACAGAAGGCAACCTCGCCTGCAAGGGTTGATCCATTTTCCTGGGCTGTCACTGTACATGAGGAAATGTGCAGGTGAACACATACACATCACTAGTTGGTGGAAAAGTGAAAAGAAAAAAAATAGAAAAGGAACTCATGTCTATAAATAATCAATACCATACCTTCCTATAAAGTTAACAGTATCTATATACCCACCCCACTGGCCACCCTAATTCATAATATGTAAGCTTTGTCCAAGCCATCTATGCCAGGGACAAAACAGTTATTCACCTGCCCCCTCCCCATACCCAACCTAATGATCACACATCTTGTTCTTATTGGCTTTTTCCCTTCCAAAATCAAATAAACAAATAATAGAAATGTCAAGTGTTCTCTCTGGTCAGAAAATTAAAACATTATAATAAGCACATCTTTTAAGAAGCTATCTGTTGGGGTCTGGGAGAATCTAGGAACGGATGGAGATGGAGCAAAAAGGCACAGTATTAAAAATACTTGTTTGTGTAGTCTTAAGATAAAAAGCTTTTATTGATTTGATTATTTATGAGGGAGGGGGCAGGTATGGGGGGAGCCAGCTAATGTGCTCGCTTTGTGTGCTATGTGGTGTCACCCAGGGAGGGAGGCGACACAACTTCGGTGGCTGCCCTGATGCCGCCTCACCTCGGACTCGTGGCAGAACAGAAAGAGCAGCTTCACTCTGGTAAACAGATCGCATTCCTGCGGCCCATTGATTTTTTGATCTTTTGACATTTTTGAGTTGTTTCTATTCCCTTCCTTGCCTTTTCTTCAGTGTCGCAAAAAGACAAAAATGTCTGAACAATTGAAGGCAGAGATATCTATTAGCTGTCAGAATGCTGTTTTCCCAGCACTGACTAGGCAAGTACAGCAGAGAATGCAGAGGACTAGTGAGATGACAAATTATATCATTTTTTCCTTTAAATAAGGATAATCATATTCCAATACCCTGCCTTCTCCTAGCCAACCAAAAACATGCGATGAGAGAAAGAAATCTCATTGTGTCCATTTTTGTAATTTCTGTTACATTAGCTGAGAGAGAGAGAGAGAGAGAGAGAGAGAGAGGAGAATCCCTTCAAGGAACACACTAACATATTTCAGGCAGCTGCGTCTGAGAAGTAAGCATCAAGCATCTCTTCCTGATTATTTTCCCCTAAGAACTGCTTCCATGGAGTAAGTACCACATTAATAAAAGAAACAATTTGTTATACTTAGGGATGAAAGACTGTAAAAGAATGAACTGATGTCCCCTAAGTTATTTGTTTCCCCCTGAAGACAAGTAAAGCCATTTTTTCTTTCAAAGCAGTTAAACTGTGGATTTGACGTACAGCCAACCTCACCTTTCATAAAACCTAAAATCTGAAACTTACCATTCTCAGTAAATAACGTCCTGACAGAAAGGCTTTAAAAACTGTTTCAAATGGGTTCTCTCTGTTTCTGATCTGACTGCAATGAACAGGTACCTTCATGATTTCAAAGTTAAAATTCAAAACACACCCTTCCCATGCGCTTTCCTTCGAAACTAATAATCAACGATTTATGGACAAGAAGGCTAAATTGGATCAACTTTTCACTTACATTTAAGAAGATTAATGATTTTCTTTCAGAAACACTGTGTAAGTAACACTAATTTTTAATATGTATTTCTGTATTTAATAAAAATATTTGGCTTAAAACTCTACTTACCTAGACAACTATTTATCTGGAAATCGATTTTATGATGAAAGTATTTTTAAGCTCTTTTTAAAATAGGGTCAAATGAAAAGGGTTCACACAGGAAAACAGATACCGACAAAGGACTCTTTCAATTAAAAGTAACAACCTTATAATCTTCTAAACAACTATTTTAGAAATTTTTAAAGGTGTTTTGGATTTAATCACTACTTTTATTTTCAGGATTTTTTAACATAGATTCCTACTTGACATCTAACATTTAATGTTTACTTTTCCATTTTCAATTATGCTTTTGATAGACTAATCATTTTAAGAAACCAGCGTATGTTTGCTTTATTTTAATGTATGGAAAATATTAATTATGTATAATATATGGACTGTAAGCAGTAAAAATATGTAATTCATATTCAGAGGGAACAAAGCCAAATGATGCCTTAAGCGATTATATTAAATAACCCAGTTATAAACAGAGTAACAAATCTACAATTGTTAAATATGGGGTTCAAACAGACAAATAGAAGAACAGATTTGTCAATTCCAAGAGGGGAGGAAATGGTAAATATTTTCCTCACATTATCAAGATAAAATGATTGCAAATATAACCAACGCAATTTTCCTGCCAAATTGCAATTATGTCGGCTCCACACATGTACATGTTCTTGGTAGAGCACACCATACCCCAAAAAGGACTCTTTCAAACATTACAGTAATGCAGACCTGACTTCTTTCAATCATTCCACAAAGATGGAAGATAGCTGCCAGTAGAGAGCTATATAAATTCACATGGAACTTTACAACTGCTTGAGGTTTTTGTAAGTGTATGAATAAATATGGCATTTAAGTCCATCATTTAAGGTGGAATGTTAGTGAGAAAGCATGGGCCACCAACACAGGCACACACACACACACACACACACACACACACACACACACACACAGTCACAAAACTGACCACAGGTTGCAGACGGGATGGTCGGTAGTTGTGGTTTTTAAAACCGCGCGCTGTCCTTGAAACGGAGGCCGCACACAGCTCCATTAGATACACATCCAGTGCTCTTGATCTATTATTTACAAAGAAAAACCCTTCACTGCTTAAGTGCCCCCTTCTACTTCAGCCTTCCATTTCAACAGCATCAAACAACTTCGTGGGGGGAAAATACAAGACACAACAACTTGTGTTCATCCTAACGTTCCCGGCAAGTCAAAATTCTACTTGGATGGAGAAAAATGGAGAAAAACCTGAACACAGATGTCGGCTAAATGACAAACAAATGAGAGGTTTGCACTGAAAATTTGATTGTCATTTTCTAACAAATGACACGAGTGTGTGTGTGTGTGTGAGAGAGAGAGAGAGAGAGAGAGAGAGAAAGAGAGAGAATCATTTTTATAAGAGAAATTCTGGTTTGAGAAGAATGGGGCAAAATTTTACCTCAAGGATGTGAAAAGGAATGTTTTCAAACCATATATTCAGTATGAAATTCTTTAATTATCAAGTCTGCTCTTTAAGTCAAACTGCATTCGATCTAATTAGTAAGCTTAGATCTCACCTTCGTGCTGAACTTTAAACTCTCTGAAGCCAATTAAAAACTATTTAAATGAATATTAAAAGGATTCCTGTGATCATTTTTGACATGAGAGAAAACATGCTTTTCAGTAAAAAATGGGTTTACACAGCATGCCTGCATTTCACACAGTATTTGAATTGAATCTTGCATGAAATCTGTGCATTCGATTTTGTTGTCCAATGCCTTTTCCTGGCTGCTCTGCCGTCCTTTAGACCTACCTGCTGCTAATACATTTTTAACTGCAATTAGAACTGCTTTATAATTCAGAGCGCTCCAATTTCCAATAACTTATTAAGATTTACTGGATGGCACCTATTTCCCATTTCTACTTAGTTACACTATTGAATTAAGCACATAAGGCCACGTACCAGTAAAAGTTGGAATGAAAAGGGAAAAATCCTGAGCAATTTCCAATTTGATAAGCCAAAGCAAACTGAGACAAGTTAAATGCTTATTCTAAGTTTAGGTCTTAAAATAGCTTTTTGAGAATTAATAAATTATTCTGTTTGCTTATGAAATTAAATGCTCCATGCAAAGCCGTTACAATTAACACGACTAAATGTGTTAGGTTACACTAAAGAAATCTTCATAGCATAATCATATCAATGAGTCATTTAACTCACATGTATTAATTCAATTTATCTTCATTTTGAACTATGTCGACTGATGGATTGTCATCATTAGAAATGACAAAACTCCACGCTGGAGGAAAACAGACCAGCTAATGCTGTGACTTCTCCCAAGACCACACACCACTGCCTCTGCAAAGGGTGCCTACAAGTAACCAAGGGAGGGATGCTCTTGGTAAGGACCAAAAAGTCAATGCCTCTGACCAGAATGCAAAAGAACGTTAGCTGGAATCATCCAAGCTTACAAACTGGGATCCATAAAGAAAATTCCTATGCAGAAACCACAGAGCTAAAACAAGGACTGTTATATATTTTATCTTTAGAATAGTATTGTATATAATATTCTTTTTAAAAAATCTCCAAACACATCTTTGAGAATATTACAAAACAAATGCCATTTTCCCCAATCACACAACCTACTGATAAGTGTTTCTGATTAAAATTAAACAACCTCAGCCTAGAGCAAACATACTACCAAGAGAGCTGAGCTGGGGAGTTTGCCAAGAAGTAAGATGTTACCAACAGCAACTCCTGGACTGCTCATCAAGCTTTCCTTCCCCAAACTCAGAGGATTAGAGAAGGCATTATTAAAACTGTAACAACCATGGGACAGCGTTTGACCTTAACAATGAATGAATGATCCAACTAAACCCACCCTGTGTGTTTTGAAAAGTAGAATCATAGTGGAACACCTGAAGGTAGGAGACAAGCTAGGTATCTGTACTTAGCTGATTAATAGAAATCCTTGGGTTTATGAAGACCATCATGTCATAGATCTCTATTGAGGAACAAAGGGAATTAGTTATTACTTTAAATGCCAGTGGGAAAGGAAAGAAGCCATACAGTGCTGGGTGATCAGAAGTAAAGAGTCACCACGACAGAGGGTTCTGATCTCTAAGAGGACAAATGACTGTGTGAGGAAATGTCCTGTAGCCCCTCAACGTGACAGCAGCAGCCATATGGAGCCCCATCAGGAGACCTCACCCATCAATGGTGTGTCTTAGCCCAGACCAACTCTCCTAGGGAGTGTGGAATACCCCGTGTTCAGATATAAAGTCTTCATAGCCACTGACCAGTTAATCAAGTCCTGGGCGTGTGTACAGGGGGAGCGGTTAAATACTGCAATCAAGTTTTTGGGTGAGCTAGAAGTTGTTGATCTGGTCACAATGAAGACAACTCAAAAGAAAGCACTCCCAGGGGTTTCTGGGACGATTTCTTCACCTCTCCCTGAAGACAGGGATAGTTAAGAAGTTATAAGCTGTCGGGAATTCCCTGGTTTGCCAAGGCAAACCAGCATGCCCAGTGTTTGGAGTTGGTTTTTGGTTAATGAACCCAAAACTCCTGTCACTCATGGAGGGCCCTAATTAAGTACTATCACAGCACGATGACAATAATCACGGAAGGTGTGTGGCTCTTTGCTGGATGCAGGAGCTGAAATTAACAAGTGCGTGGGGCCGTAGGAGAAAGTTTTCATAACTAGCAATGACAGAGAGAAGCTCTTTACCTTCTATTTTTTCAAAACGAGGAAGATCTGAATATGTGGATACTGGCCAAATCCACCTTGTTTGATTGCCTTGATGCTTAAAATACATCACTGCTCATCTCTGCAGAAAGACCACATGCCACCATAATGTCAGGGACCAGGGGCCCAGGGCCAGCAAGAAGACATGATCCCATCCTGAAAGTCCTCAGTTTTTGTGGACTTTGAACTTATGTGTCCAATGTGAAGCTTAAAAAGGGTGCCAAGGAAAGTCACTCAAATCTAGAAGTTGATTTATACACTTCTGAGCCTTGCCAGTCACTGGGTAGAGGAGGTCATCACCCCACTACTTGCCCCCAGGACTACTGCTGGATGCCAAGAATAAAAGGGTTGTGTGCGCACACTGACGTGAGCATGCGTGTATGCACATGTGTGCGAACACACCCATCTCTTATGGTGACAAGAAAGCCAAATACAGACATGACAGTTTCTACCCCTTTCCTAAGCTCCTTGTAAACACACCCAGAGGGTAACATACAATGGGCACATCCAATGAATAATAAAGTAAAATTAAATTATGTCGTGCCTCCACCATAGCAACAACGCCCATTGGCTCTCAAGGGGAGAGCCCTGCCAAGGTTCCTGCCACAGCGTGGCGTCAGGAATGCGCTCACATTAGGCCCAGATGGAAAGCATGTTGCAACTGCCCGCCTCAAGTGGACTGGGTAACTGATTTCAAATGCAACCAAGCATCTTCACACAGTCTGGACTGTGGGTTGTTTTTTTTCCAAAACCACCTTGTTTTTGTCTAGCATGTCTCCTCAAGGAAGTTTAGGACAGACTGTTTCTCATACCCAAATAAAGCCTCTCCTGACAACAACCCCATTTTATAGACAGAAAAACAAACACTCTCAGAGAATGTGGAAGAACTGATTGTTGCCTGGCTGATGAGTAACTGCAGCAGATGAAAAGGGCGTGGGGCGGGGGAGGGTGACTGCTACTGTCATCCTGACCGAGGAGAATCTTCTTCGCCTCCTTCCCTGAAATGTATCAGACATGCGCTCATTGATTCAATAAATACGAGGTCAGCCCTTAGTACATGCTGGGCACTGTTCCAAATACTAGGGCCAAGTAAATAAAACAAAGGAAGAGAAGCCCTGCCCTCAGGGGGCTCAAAGTCTTGACACACAACTCACAGGCTTACCCCAGGAATATCTTGTTGTTGTTGTTGTTGTTGTTGTTGTTTTTGAGGTAGGGTCTCACTCTAGCTCAGGCTAACCTGTAATGCACTATGTAATCTCAGGGTGGCCTCGAACTCGAGGTGATCCTCCTACCTCTGCCTCCCAAGTGCTGGGATTAAAGGCGTCTGCGGCAACGCCCGGCTTCCAGGAATATCTTGAAAATGTCATTTACTCAAAGTCAACTAGCCTCAAACATAAACCATTTCTATGACTCCTCAGCCCCATGCTCAATGGACTTCAGTTATTCTGTTCCCTGGAAACATATAAATGAGAAGCTTAAGTGCTTGAGAAAAAGCAAAAGTTTTAAATCACCCCCCCCCTTTTGTAAGAATCTCAAATGCTAAACTATATGGAAGTCTGAGAACAGCACAGACTGGAGGAACATGTATGCATTTTTATTCCCACACTACCCTAAATTCAGAGAGCTGTTGGCTACTTTCTGTGACTCATTCAGTGGACCAAATTAATCTATGATTGGGACAGAAACATTCCCGGCACTCAACCAGTGCTGGCAAATATCAGTATGAACTTGGATTTCATCTCTGCTTTAGTGTGGGCTTTCCAGTATCTTCCGTGTTTGATGCAGCTTCCTGAACTACAACAGCTCCAATGACTGGCATGGACACTGAACATTTTTAGCTGCTTTTCCAACTATAAATTAGGTAAACTATATAGTTGTATAGCGGCCAGGGGCCCCCAACAAGAATCCACTTTGCCCTGCACTGTAATGTTGATACCAAGCTTGTCAGGAAAAGCACTTTCTTCTGCCAATGTGGTATATAACTACAAGCTTACTGCTGTCCTGAGTATATATACACAGAACCAACCAACACTGGCTAAGTGCTCAATGAATGCATGGTGCAGAAAATCATCGTACTGGAATGTTTAGGAGGAAATGGAGAAGGAGGAAACCGAGGAGGGGATCCAACAGACAAATGTCTCAATGTTAGGATAAGAAATTGTTATGTGGCTCCTAAAACCAATTTCTTTACAAATAATTATTCAGACTGTGATAGGCTGATGACAAAGGTTCCAGAACTTAGTGTAACCACTAAAAGTTCATTATTATCTAAAAAGGTACTATGTTTTGAAGACCTCTTAACTCAGATACACAGAGATCTAAGAACCAATTTCTCTTATAGAACTTCTTAAACTCAGAAGAAGAAAGCAATGATGATGGTGTTTCCTAAAATGAGGGCACACCTAATGTGCTTAACAATTTTTACCATGTCTCTTGGTTGACTTCAACAAGTGGCTTTTCAAGAAGGAAAGTCCAGCAGAGCTATGTTCTGTATGGAATGATTCGTTATCTTCAAGCAAGAATTACTGTTTAAAAGATCTGGCTGGGCGTGGTGGTGCATGCCTTTAATCCCAGCACTCTGGAGGCAGAGGTAGGAGGAGGATTGCAGTGAGTTCGAGGCCACCCTGAGACTACATAGTGAATTCCAGGTCAGCCTGGGACTAGAGTGAGACCTTACCTCGAAAACAAACAAACAAAATCAATAAAATGTATGTCCTTATTTAAAGCACGGTTTTACGGGAACATTAAAATGATCAAAGAGTCAGGTAAAAGAGCAACATTGTGTTTAAACAAAACAAAACAATAAACAAGGATTCCACTGTACTAAGCTTCTTGCTTACCAAAGTGGGGTGGGAACTTGAGGACTATGTGGCCCTCAGGCAAGGATGTTGGAAAGCCTTTCATAAACACAGCATTTACATCCTTCATCATTCCTGGAATGGATACCGGTACTGCCTCCATTTTACAGACAGTAAAACTGAGGCTGCCAGGGAATATATCCCTCCCCTCTCCCCCAAAGCAAACACCGTCAGGGGCAGAGCCCAAGTTTAAGTCCAAGTCTACTGACCTCACTGACTTCCAGTCTTATGCACAACCCCCGCCCCCCTTCAAGGTAATGCTTTGTGGTAGGGCTCAGAGTGGAAAATGACATATAGCAATTCTAAAGCTACAAAAACCTGTCTCCACTGAACATATATACCACTTTAGGTGCAGTGTCTGTGTGTGTGTGTGTGTGTGTGTGTGTACTTTGCTGGGGCGATTGTAGCGGTTCTCTTTACTAACTGAAGGGACAGTTGGCAGGTATGGTGGCACAATTAATACAGATAAACACTCAATAGCCCAGCCGCCTTTTGATTTTTAAATAAACAAAGGATGACTGCGGTAATTAAGATCAGAAGTATCTCTGAGAGGCCATATGGCAAAAGGAAAGTGAAATGAAAAAGTTACTGGCAGGGAATGGGGATAGTTTTGCTATTTCTAAACTGGAAAAAGTGAATTAAAAAAAATTTTTTTTAACACTGATGCCTGGAGGAAAACAGAGACCTCCCTGCAGAAACAATGACTCCAATCAAGGCGGAAAGAAATGAAACAACCTGCACACACAGCAGCAGGAAGGCCTGGTATGCAGATGCTTGCAGGAAATATCAAATGCACCCTGTAGGGGGCGCTCTCTGGCATGCCCAGTCTAAGAGGACCACGTCCCAACCTTTCTGATTAGGGGGCACTTAGGGGACAATGCAAACCTAGAATTGCGGTGCAGTCAGCACAGTGGTGGTGCACATCCACATCGATGCCTGGAGGTCTCCAGAGTCTTACTCCTTTCTAATACTTGGGAAACAATGGCATCTCTATGCCTACAATGGCTTCAGTGTGAGCCCCACCCCCCCACAATGGCCCCATTCAATCCCCTACCATGAGCGATTGCCCCAAGTTTAACAGCCTGTGTTAGGGGAGCACTGGGCACAAAAGGAGGTGTTTCCAGGTTCAGTGAACACTTTACATCCATTCATCAGAGAAGGGACAAAAGCGATTCCACTTCACCTCAGACAGGGGCATCCATCCCCACCAGAGAGCAACCTTTTCCTGATGGGGGCAGGGACCTCACTGTTTAAGGATGGTTGTGCTAACATGGTTCCAGATTGGTTTTACCTCCAACTAAAGACATTTGCATAAAAATGGGATCCTTTTGTCCAATAAGAAGGACCTTTTGGGGGGGAAGAGGGAACAAAAAAGGGAGAAAAAGGTTCCCAAAGAAGGTCAGCAGACAGATCCTAAATTATACTCTGGAATCTTTACTAGGAAAAATAGGCCACTTTTTTTTTCTTTGCTTTAAATTTTTATTGGGGTTCACTGCTATTTTTATTAAGGAACCTGGTGTTTGCTTTCTATAACTGCTTTAATTACTCAGTTCCCTGCCAACAACACTTGACCAATACAAGCTGTTTCAGGAAGCATTTCTTGTGACCCAGAAGCCCAGACTCCCCTAACTGCGGGAGGAATAGCTGGGTTCTGGATCACGTGCTTCGACACCAAGGCCGCACGACCAGTCAACAGTCCCCACTGCGCTTGCTGAGGCAGGAGGCTCAACTTAGCTAGCTAGTTAGCTGCTTATGGGAAAGTGCTAATATTTGAAACAGCAAAAGTCATCCCTCCCTCTCAGAGGGACACCCACCCACCCCTTTGCCCTGCCAAACTGGATTAGTCACACTAAACATAGCCTGCTCCCAACCAACTCGTCTAGCTTTGGCAGGCAGGACCCAGCTGACATTCCGGACCCAGTTTAACATTACATAATGAGGGCTTCACTCCCTTCATGGGCTGCAAGTCAAAACAAACTTGCTGAACTCGACCCAGGGCACCAGCATGCTTCCTGGTTACAGGGCATGGGGCTGCCAGTGCAGCGAAAGGATGGAGCTCTTAGCAAAAACTATAAATATCACCAGTGAATTCTTGAGTCCTTGTCTAATCTAGTCAATTCCACCAGGGTTGCCTTAACCTCAAGTTTTGGTGAGCCCCAGCCTGTCTCCTTGCTCCGTTTCACAATACACACACACACAGTGTCAGGACGAACCTGTTTAGAGAGGATCTTTTGTATATGTTTCTGTGGCTGACTTATAAACAGAAGCTCTGAAAGAATTCCCCAGTACCAGTTCTCAGGGAAAGAAAGTGGCAAGGGTTAGGTGAGAACAGAAAACCCCCGCCAAAGACTAGATGCTCATTCAGTCGATAAAGCATTCGCCGTGCAGGCCCAAGTGCCTGACTTCGGATCCTCAGAAGTCCCATAAAGCTGGACACTGTAGTGCTAGCATCTGTACTTCCTCACACAGCAGAGAGGAGGCAGAGAGGAAAGAGCCTCCAGAAGCTCACTGGCCAGCTAGCCTGACGAACGCCGTGGTAACCAAGAGAGACTCTGTCTCAAACAGGGTAGAAGAGTTGTCCTCTGACCTCCACAAGCATCCCATGGCGTGTGCACACTTGCTTGCCTGCACCACTCATCTCTCCTCTCGCCCTACAAACAAATGGCAAGATCTGGCTTTCCTTTTCCATTTCCCTCTCTAGTCTCCTCTTTCTGTTTTCTCATTTCCCTCCCTCCTTTCCTTCCCATTTCTTGGTGGTTTTTTTGAAACAGGGTCTCACTCTGTCACCCAACTGGCCTCCAGCTCCCAAGTGCTTCCCAAGTGCTGGGATTACAGGTGTGAGCCGCCACCCTCAGCACAACTTGCTTGTGTGCGTACTGCTAAAAAGCATAGCCATTTCCTGAAAAGACTCTAGTGTTCTTTCTGCATGAATTCCAGCTCACCTGCTTCCTAGCTCACTGCCAGCACAGATGATGACTGTAATCCCTCCTCGTCTCCAGCCTCCACTCCTCTCCTGACTGCCACATCGACACCCAGAGCACCCGAGAAAAATTGGGATTTCAAGTGGAAAACAAGTGAATTACACTGCATATTCTGAATTTCACACACTAATCCACAAAATGGCTTAAAATTAATGTCATTTAACATGAACGGTGCACAAAATTAAACTGTGCCTTGAGCGGGAGTGGAGGGTGGACCAGCAGGATTGTATTTTTGCCCTTGATACCTTCACCCTTTGCTTACATGGATGCAGTGCCTTGTCGTGGTCTTCTCTCTCTGGACCTTGGTTTCCAAGGTTTAGAGACAGGCTTTACAGCGTAGAGTTGTTGGTCCCCTCTCTATAATTCCCAGATTGTAGGGGACTCTTCCAATTTACCCATTCCAATCACATGAACAAATTCCTTAGCTTGGATTAGCTGCATAAGAGCCTGCGGTGTTGCATTCATATGTTGAGGTAGCTCAGGTTAAGTCCATTTTACTATCTGAGTTACTGAATTTGTTTTCACCAGGAGCCCAGGCTCAAGGGAATAACAGCCCGCCAAGCACAATCATTGTCTCTTAGGTAACATTCCACGCAGCGCTATCACCCCGCTATCTGCTTACCCACAGGGCAGACCCAGATCATCTCCTCTTCTCAGCCTGGGAGACCACAAACTTTTCTTAATGAATCAGGACAGTAATTACAAGATCATTGACTGGAGCCCTATTCTGTTAGTCCTAATGTGAATAGCTCCTGCTTACAGCACATTTACACTTCTTTTGCGCTCTTCCTAGAGTGTAACAGGCTAGAAGGCTCAGAGACCAAGGTCAGCCTGCAACCTGAATGGGCTGCTTCTAACACAGATCTCAGTGTTAGCAAGAGCGGTAGGCAAAGGCTTAATGTTGAAAGGGCATGAATGAAAATATGGTGGGAAAACCCACCAAATGAGGGGAAGAAGGAAGTAGGCTTGGGACCAAAAGTACCCTGGTCATTAAGCAGAAGAAAACAACTGACACTGGGCTTGGCAGCGCACGCCTTTCACCCAGCACTGGGGAGGCAGAGGTAGCAGGATCGCTGTGAGTTTGAGGCCAGCCTGAGACTACATGGTGAATTCCAGGTCAACCTGGGCTAGAGTGAGACCCCACCTCAATAAAAAAAGGGAGGTGGAGAGAATTGGCATGGCAGAGAAATGGGCTTCATGGCGCCTGGGCTCTATTCAGAACTACAGCCCTGATAACACCCTCAATGCTGAAGGTCAACTTGTCCTCCAAACATTCCGAGTGGCTTTCCTGAAACCTTACTGCCAAGGACATTCGCCCCAAACCTATCCGCAATAAGATGCAAAAATCCACCCACAGGCAGAGCTTGGATCCCTAAAGCTTCCCAAGGGATTTCTTCTGGTGAGTGCCTCAGAGAGGCACAAGCCACAGTGTGGACAGGGTCCCTGCAGGAGACATCCAGGGACCAAAAGCCAGTCTATCACTTGTAGCTAGAAGTGGGAGGGTCACTTCTCACAGCCTTATCTCTAGGACACACCAGCACCCTGCACTGAAGTACCACGTAACACTCTCCAAAATGGATTCAAAATATCCCTGGGGCTTCGGTCTCTGCCACACACATCTCCTGAGAGTCACCAAGACCTATTTTGCAGTCTTTCCATAATTCCCGTCCAAAAGCAGTTAAGAGAGACACACATGCCCGCCCTAGCAACTCCAGCTCACAGCTTTTATTACAGTTATTCTCACAAACCATTTCCAGATTCCTATCCACACTGAGGGCAGGATATGGGTCAGAGGTCTGACCTAGATAAATGGGATCTAAGGACCTAGCTGTGCCCTGTGTCTCCCTGTATCCCTCCAGAGTCTCCTGAATCCCCACCAAGCTCATCAATGGGAATTTTCTCTGTCCCGAGCATCTGATCTGGGAGCCAAGCCCTTAGCTAGAGGAAGGATAGAATAAGTGATACCAGTGTGTCACTCACTGTTACAAAACATATAGGCACATGTCCAATCTCTGTAAGTAGTCAGATGGGAGGCCCAATGGTGCCAAAATGGTCCAGACCAAGTTGAGTAAGGAATTTGGCATGTGTATCTTAAAACTATCTGCATGGGCTGGGGAGATGGCTCAGGGGTTAAGGCGCTTGCCTGCAAAGCCTAACAACCCAGGTTCAATTCCCAGCTCCCATGTAAAGCTGGATACACAAAGTAGTGCATGCATCTGGAATTCATTTTCAGTGGCTAGAGGTCCTGGCATGCCCATTCTCATTCCCTCTCTCTCCCCACTTCTTGCTAATAAATAAATAAAATATATAAAAAACCATCTACAAGCCCATCAGGACACTGCATCTTTTGTCCTCCAATTGTACCACCCCTCCACAATCACTTATTTTACCACTCAGAAAAGGAACAAGAAGAAATGAGAGGACAGGAGGCATGGAGAGATGACTTAGCAGTTAAGGCACTTGCCTGCAAAGCCAAAGGACCCAGGTTCGATTCCCCAGGACCCATGTAAGCCAGTGCACAAGGTGGCACATGCATCTGGAGTTAGTTTGCAGAGTGGTGGAAGACCCTGGCATGCCATTCTCTGTCCATCCCTACTCTCCTCAAATAAATGAATAAATAATAACATAAATTTTAAAAAAGAAGAAATGAAAGGTTGGGAGACAGCAAGAGAGGTAAAATCCACAGCCTAAGACTTTCTCCCAATGCTCTGTGATACCCCTCCCTGGTGTCCAGATGACATCGATTAAGTTCAGGCACTGCTCCACATGGGATCTTGGCCTCTGGCTATGAGAAGAATAACATCAAAAAATTGCTTGCCAACAAAGCAGAAACTTAAACAAGTCAGGATGGCAAGAGGCAGCCCCCATGGGAGTCAGCACTGGCTCAGAGTCATAGCAGTGCGGCTTAAAGGGCCACAGGGAATCCAGCACCTCCAGTGGGACTCCTGTCCCAACTGCAAGCCCTCCAGCTCCCATGAGGATTAGGAAGTCATTTATTGACCACGCACCCATTTTGAGCCTTACAGGGACAGGGAGAGAATGAGGCACACATGGCTTTCCAGCAGACAACACATACGGCTTGAACAGATTCAGTGCACTCAGCCTCGAGTGAGGGGATCACAGACTTGCAGGGACCCTTGACTTTATCTGCGCACAATGGGGACAGCCTGGATTGTGAAGCATAGTCCTTGAGAAACTAAGGACCCTGGGACCTGCCACGCAGCCTGGCGTGCCATTGCCTCAGTGACTTGGTACATGAAATGGGAACGGTTGCAGCTGTGCAGAGACCTCCTCTGCTCTCTCCCCCACTCCTCTTAGGCCACCACCCTCAGGAGCAGCCAGGACCACACACTGCACAAATGCATGCTTCACTCTGTCGGTGCTCACGCCCACTCTCACAGAAGACATACCATTAATCAGTACAGAAAAATGTGGGTTTCCTCCCAGACTCATCTTGGCATTGCGATCCCGCCCTTCGCTGGCAGCCACCATGAAAGTAGAGCGAGGCAAAGGGGGTAAAAACCAGAGGACCCCTAGCATTGACACATCTCTCCAAAATAGACTTATTACCTTAAGCTCGGTTTTAATCATTCTACCAAGTATCCCGTCTTTCTCTCTCTCTCTCTCTCTTTCTCATTTGTGGGATCCAAGAGATTTTTTTGCTGTGGGTGGTAACAAGAGTTGAACTGTTTCTAATTATTTAAAAAACAAAACCACACACAACAAAACAAAACAAAACTCTATGTTGCCAACTGCTGAGAGACTCAGAAGCCACAACTTCCGGTAATGGAGATGGTTCTCTTCCCAGCTATCATAAAACGGCTTGTCTGGTGAGCATGTGTGCACATCAGCTCGGTACTTGCAGTGGAGGGGAAGGAACAGACAGCAGGAAGGTGGGCACCCCAGCTTGATAAACATCTGAAACCCTAGGATTCAAATCCCTGGATCCCAATATACTCTCAATGGAATAAGAGACAAATCATTAAGAAGTAAAATAAAATCTGTGCGTTCATTTCCTCTTGTTAAAAATGAAGGAAATGCTTGCTGCTGGCTGAGAAGATTAAATGAGTTATTATTCAAAACCCACTTCAAAGCAAAGCCTGGTATATAGTGGACACTCAATAAATGTTAGCTGTTACCTTATTTATATGCAAAATTAGAGGAGTGTAAGTTTTTGTGTCGAGGGTAGTTGTAAGGGAAAAAGAAGGATATTTATGAAAAAGCTAACTCAGTGACTAAAGGACATTTTTCTTTTTTTCCTTAAAATGAGGTGAGAACTTGCTCTGTTGCCCATGCTGGCCTTGGACTATTGGATCAAGTGATCCTTCCATCTTAGCCTCCAAGGAAATAGCCAGGCCTGCAGTTGTAAGCCACCCACTCCAGGATAAAAGATTTTCATAACATGGGGAGTCGGATTAATCTGAAACCCTACCACACCCCATGAGGGACAGGGTTCACGTTTTTTTCCTCCCAAATCAAAGAGATGAATTAAAAGATACAGATGTTTGCCAGTTTCTACATATGCCATCTGCCCCATAGGCTTATTCAACTCATCTGATAAGTGAAGGTGGGGACAAATACCCCCCCCCCGTTTTACAGATGGCAAAGCTTATGCCTAAACGGGTCCTGTAAGATGGACATTGGCCATTCAGCCAGCCACTGACAAAGTCGAAATTCAGCTGATGGGGGTGCTGGTTCCACACTCGTAACTGTTCCATAAAACCGATCCTGCTAGCATAACCAAGAACCAACACCACACACACTCTTCTTCTTTTGAAGTAAAGTGCTTCCTTACACAAGAGGCTTGCAAGAATTATGACTTTATTGGACTGAGGAGTGGTGGTATATGGCTATAATCTTAGCACTTGAGTACTGAAGCAGAGGAACCTTGAGTTCAAGGGCACACCAGGCTATAGAGCAAGCCCCTGTCTGAACAAAACAACACGAAACAATATAAAAATCAGGTCTTCGGGATTAAATCAGAATAACAAATGTTTCCTTTTTCTGTGCATATGGAGATCAGAGGACAACCTGGAGCATCATCCTCAGGAATACCACTGACCTCTAACCCAGGGTCTCTCGGTGGCTGGCCGGGAGCTTGCCAACTAGGTTAGACTAGCTAGGAAGCCCAGGCCTCTGTCTCTCCAGTGCAAGGAGCACACGCATGCCACCATGCCTGGCAGCTTTACATGGGTTCTGGTGTTTGAACTGAGGTTCTAATGTTTCTAAGACAAGCACTTTACCAACCAGGCTGACTCCTCAGTGCACAAACGGTTTCTTTTTATGGAAAGGAGGTCCACTGAGAAGGTGTCTAGTTAAAGAGTCAGGAGAAAGAGAGAAACCAGACGAGGCAGCTTTCTTCTGGCTCACTTGAACCTGAATTGCAACTTCATGGCCTGATTCCACAACACATTTTTAAAACAGCAGTAAAATCCCCCTACTGACCAACTTCTACTTGCTCTCCCCCTCTGTTGATCACACCCAGAGGGTAGCAGTTCCTTCAACTGCAGACAGCCATTGTTGTTAATGGAATTCTAAGCCCATCAGCTTTCAGCTGGGAGGATGAGAGGATCTTTCGCTGTTTTTCTAAAGCAAATATTTAGTGCTTTCATCTTTTCGTGCCCTAACATGCAATCTGTCACCCAAATAAGAGAGGGAAAAAAAACCTTCTCATGTATTTATCGAAATGACATCACATTTCCAATGTCAATCAGACAAATGGCAAACACGTTGGGAGCACAGCTGATCACTTTGCACTCTGTTTGCTAGAGGCAGATGGGAGAGACTCAAGACCCCACAGTTAGACTCGCTCCACTGTGAATAGGACTTCGGCTCTGGCTTCCTGAAGTGCCTTCGGCTTTCTCATCAGGATGCTGATGGTGTTTCTAGAGTGCTGGATTCTTCTTTTGCCAGGTTCCCACGCTTTGTTGAACGTATAGTCTGTGGGTGTGCAGAAGTGTGCAACCCATGCACACACATGCAGAGGCCAGAGAAGGGTGTCAGATGTCCTCCATCACTCTCCTGCCTTACTCACTTGAGACTGGGCCGGGTCTCTCACTGAACCTGGAACTCAGGCTGTTTTTTGGTGGGACTACTGACCAGTGAGCCCCAATGATCCTCCTGTCTCTGCCTCCCTCAGCACTGGGGTTACAGTTGTGTATGGCCATGCCTGCCTTTGTATGTGGGAGCTAGGAATGGTGCAAACTCAGATCCTCATGCTTGCAAGACCAGTGCTTTACTGTTTGAGCGATCTTGCCAGCTTTTGTTTGTTTCTTAAATATTTTATTTTTATTTATTTATTTGACAGAAAAAGAGAGAGAGTGGGCATGCCAGGGCCTCCAGCCACTGCAAACGGACTCCAGATGTGTGCGTCCCCTTGTGCATCTGACTAACATGGGTCCTGGGGAATCGAACCTGGGTCCTTTGGCTTTGTAGGCAAACACCTTAACCGCTAAGCCATCCCTCCAGCCCCTTATTTTTCAAGTAAGAATCATTCTTCCATCTGAATGGAAGACCTTAACTATAGAGACCTGTCTTTAGACACTTCCCACTTCCTTCCTCACTGTGCTTCCCTTCAGTTAAGTCATGGATGCCTTGAACCCCTCACATCTTCTGAGATTCCCTCAGCCTGGCCAGGGAAGGGCCAGAGACTCAGATATGATTTGGATGGCATGTGCATAAGGCAATTAAGATGCCACTTACTACTTCCCAAGAAGTTCTGACACACTGAAATTCCAGCAGGAGAGCTCACTCCCTTCTGCTGCCTGCACTGGGTCACTGCTCCCACTCCTCAACTGGCTGCAGTGGTAGGCAGCCAAGTAATTATAAAGACAGGAATTAGATTGCCCAAGATTCTACATGTATGCGATTGCCGCTACCATCCGCAGCCAATGCATCATCTTCGATTCACTCGAGTGTGATGCTCTAAGCTGGGGACCTTTCAGGCCACCTCTCATCTGTCCCAGGAGAACAGGCACACATGTGGGAGCCTCCCTGCCTTGCTCTTTTCCCTTAGAAATCATGAACAACAGCTGGAGGATCAGCAGCTTGGGTCCCCACAAACATATCAGCTTGTTTAAGAATTAGGGAGACAGTGCTGGCATCTCAAGAGAGTTCTACCTCCTACTGCTTCCTTTCATCTGGCTAATGGGACAAGTGAGACTAGCCTGGGCAAAAAAGGAAGCTGGGTCAATGACATCTATGGGTCATGTTCCATCTTCATTTTCGACATCATGCCCAAACCTTGGTCATGTGCACTGACCAGGGAAAAGAATAGTACAGATAAGTTTAAAGTCTAAGCCGGGCATGGTGGCACATTCCTTTAACCCCAGCCCTCAGGAGGCAGCAGTAGGAGGACTGCCATGAGTTCAAGGCCAACTTGAGACTACATAATGAATTCCAGGTCAGCCTGGGCTACAGTGAGACCCTACCTTGAAAAACCAAAAAATGGCCTGGATGGCTTAACAGTTAAGGCGCCTGCCTACAATGCCAAAGGACCCGGGTCCAATTCCTTAGGACCAACACAAGCCAGATGCACACAGTGTGACACAAGTCTGAAGTTCATTTTCAGTGGCTGGAGGCTCTGGCGGGGCCCATTCTCTCTGTCTCTACTAAATAAATTAAAATGAAAATGATTTAAAAGAAAAAGAAACAAACAAAAGCAAAATTAAAGTTGAATGCCTCACGCAGCTGCCTCTAGGAGAAGCAATACTATTTTTCCCTGTGATATTTTACTTTGGCATTAGCTTACATTTTTTTTAAATACATGGTAGTCCAATGTGTCCTAGAAGTGCTGCAAGAACAGCTCAGAGGGTTGGAGAGATGGCTTAGCAGTTAAGGCACTTGCCCGCAAAGCCTAAGGACCCATGTTCAACTGTCCAGACCCCACATAAGCCAGATGCACAAGGGAATGCAAGCACACAAGGCTGCACATGCACACAAGATGGCACGTGCATCTAGAGTTCTATTGCAGTGGCTGGAGGCCCTGGCATGCCAGTTCTCTCTCTGTGTGTCTCCTCTCAAAAAAGAAAAGAAAAGAAAAGAAAAGAAAAGAAAAGAAAAGAAAAGAAAAGAAAAGAAAAGAAAAGAAAAGAAAAGAAAAGAAAAGAAAAGAAAAGAACTCAGAATAAAAAATGGAAAGAACGCATGTAGATGTACCAATAAGAAACAGGCTGACAAACCAAGCTCTGGGCTGGCTCTGTGCTGGAGAAGGCCTGCGAGAAGGGACAGCGTCAAAATTTAGACCAATGGTGAAAGGTGGGCTTCTGATAGAAAGAGCTGACTGGAAGCAGCAACTCTCTGTCACAATGAGAGAGCAGTATAAAAGTCAAGCCTGCACCTGCCGTGACCATCCAGGGCCACCCAAGGATGCGCACAGAGACACAGCACCTCCTCCTGCTCATGGTGCTGGTGGCGGTGATATGGACTTGGGAGAAAATTCATAGAACTGTAGGCCCAATGGAAAAGTCAATTCATTATTTATTTACTAGTCCCATTATCTCAAAAGAAACCTCGTCATCACACTTTAAATCAAGAGTATGCAGTGAGTACAGGGGCTGAGGAAATGGCTCAGCAGTTAACAGCATTTGCTTGCAGGTCCCACTAGCTTGGTTTGATCCCCTAGCACACATGTAAAGCCAGCATAAAGTGCACAAGCCTCTGGCATTTGTCTGCAGCAGCAGGAGACCCTCATGTGCCCATGCATACACACATACATGTGCAAATATTAAGATTATCTTTATGGAGTAAGTACAAATGTGAAAACCAGATAGCTGCAGGTGGCCTCATGTGGCAAGACTGCACAGAAGACCCAAGGAACCTCACCTGAGGACATTTCAACATCCCAAGCAGAAGCAAAGGGAAAGAAAATTCATTCCCCTTACAGGACAATACATCCTACATTATAAAGGCCACAATTTGTCCCTAAACACTACCATCTCTGCCTATCAGAAGGGCAGAAAATGGCCCATGTTTCATGCAGGGTCACCATGTTTCTGAAGCCGGTAATAGCAACCACAAGCAATCCTCCGGTAGACACCCTTCCCTCGACGCTCCATCCAAGCTTGTTCAGAAGCCAGGACGTGACAACCACCAGGCCAGATCTCCAGATGGCTGGCTGCAAGTTTCTCCTAAAGCTTTCTCATGTCCCCAGGGACAATAGAGTTTTCACTTGTCACACGGACCCCCTACAAAACTGATGCCTTCCAGAAGCCCAAAGGGCACGAACCAACCCAAGCACCTATTGAGTAAAGAAAGGCTTCCTGGAGTGTTCCTGATCCCACCCTGAAGATCACGTGCACTCCAATCTTATCTAAAGCCAACTCAGGTTTCTTCAATACTAAAAGTTGCTGCCAAGAACAGGGGCCCATATGGGGTCCACACCAAGCTTTTCCGCTTCAGGGTCCAGCCGGGGTTGGGAAGAGAGCGGAAAGGGCCAGCCATTTGTCCTATAGTTGCCTGAGTCCTTCTCACTTCTCCTTTCTTCTTTCTCTAGTGTCTTCATTCCTTCCTCGGCCCCACCCTCCCTTCTGGAAGGAACTAGTTCTTTCCAAAACTGAAACATTCTGAATACAAACAGACTTCTAATTCAGACCTTTCCAGAGAGGAGCCTTGCACTCCTGCAGCAGTGGCCATTCAGTCTGACCGTGAGCACACTCTGCGTGCCACAGCCACAAAGAAAGAGACGAGTGTTCAGACAAGCACACACCCAGGAGGGCTCAACAGAATTAATCACTGTGGTTGTACAAAGGGCACCTCCTTCCTCATTCTCAGCCCAAGTAGAGGTGGAGGCCAGAGGCTCAACAGGAAAGGCTGGCCAAAACTTTAACTTGACCTCACTGGAGGCTATGCAGGCCTTCAACCACCCTGCTCCCAAGCTTAGAAAACTACTGATTTTTTTTTAAAGTAGGGTTTTTTTTTTTTTTTTTTTGAAGTGACTTGTAGGAGATACGACAGAGAAATTGGAAGGTATGCGTGAAGGAAGAATGATGGTATAGCTTCTTGTTTAGACTCACTAAACTAGGAGGTGAAGCAGTAAGAACCTTTCAAAAGGGTTTGCAGGACAGACTGTGAAGGAGAGGTAACACCTGGCATACCCAGCAATACTTGCCCTTAATAAAAATGAGCCAATTGCAATCCCGGCTAGGGGTGAGATATTGTTCTCCTCTACTTCCAAATCCCCAATGCCTACCTCCCTGATATCACTCAAGGGACTGATAATAGAATAGGACTCAGAATCAGACATTCCATACCAAAGGGTAAGTGACAAGTAAAACTGTCGGAGTTACCAGTGCAAGGTCGGCGCCCCCCCCTGCCCCCGGTACTGACTGCTTTCTCAGGAGGGGGAGGGTAGCAAGGAATGAAAGCTTAAGGCTCTCATACTCTTCCATGATGAAGTTCAGCCCATGAGCAGTCATCCATCCTCTCGCTGAATTACAAAAGGGGAGTATCTACAATAAACTCTGGGGAAGGCAGCCTGTCATGAGTTTTCTCTATGAATGACCTTGTTATCGATGCAAAGAAAATATGTGCTGGGTAAAACTACATTATGTTCCCCATCTATATGCTAGAAAAGGGGACCTCACTCAGGCATGAGAAATAGCTGGGCAGGCCTTGTAGACTAACAGCCAGTGGAGGTCTATGAACGTACTTAAACTGGAAGATTTCCACTGAGAAATGACACCAAGAATGAGAGTAATATGGTGTGGTCCCACTTGCCATCCACTCAATGAGTATGAACTGGGAGAAGCAGGATTTGCTGGTCCACTTGTGTATAGAAGGATCCAGGGTTATACAAGGAAGCTACGCATCATGCACACCATGAGGGCATTATAGAATGTTCCAGAAGCACTGTCTTCACTACCTTCAACTTATATCAGCAGCAGCAGAGGAACTCAGTGAAGAGACTGTTTGCTTCGGAGCAATGGAAAAGCACATTAATTGATAAACTACTTCTACAACGGACAATCAGGAGACATTTCATGAAGAATCTTCATGGCACACACAGGAATACCTTTCTATTACTCATATGTGCAGGAAACACATGCGAGACCACCTCTCACTTTTAAAATGCATCTTTGTGAAGTTGGGATGGAGAATGTCCACATACGAACTTTGCCCATAGGAGGGTTTTTTTGTGTGTTTTGAGCACCTGGCTTCTAATCTGGGGTGAGGAAGGAATCAAACTCATCGGTTTTTAAGTTTCTGCTGAGTGTTTCCTAACTGAGACCTATAATATAGGGATTTATGGATTAGCAAAAACTTCCCTTTCAATATACTGTTGTGAAAATAAATGTTTTCCATACATATGTACTAAAAAACTAAGTGCCAAGGAAATGAAGTCACATCTATATTTGTTTCAAATGACTAATAAGCAAAAATAAAGCTCTGGTAGTGATGCCACGCTTTTGAGAAATCAGACATATACTAAGCCACAGATTTATAGGATGTGGTCTAATAAACTGAAGAAAAGTTTCATTTCCTCCCACCAAACTGGTTAACTCCCTATGTGACTAGCTTTGCAAATTTAGCTGAAGTCTCCTTTTCCCTTAAATTTACAGGTTGAGCAGTTCATGATTTAAGTAGCAATGATACTCTTCCCTCTTCAGAAAAACGAAAACCTAAAAATGAAATAAAAACAGGCTCAACACTTAGCAAAAGGGAAGGTCAACCAAAAAAAAAATCTGAAGGGACAGAATAAATACCATTTTACTAATTCCTCAGCCACCAATTAAGAAAAGTTTACAGAACTCCCGAAGAGGAAGGAAATGGGAGTAAGGGAAGGGTTCATACAAAGACCTTTGAAAGAGCCAGTTTGCAAGTTATTTCAGTAGCGGTGTATATTGACTAAGCCATTACAGGGGGGAAAAGTTCTTTCTTATCTGAAGGCAGTTATGCTAGGGGTCACACCCAATTATTGTCCCTACTCAACATGTTAATAGCCGCAGTGCAATGAGTTTGTGTGGCTGGCTTTAAAATGTACATGAATAGGTAACTGCAAGAAGTGACTCATGCCTGCCCAGGTAGGTGGGTACTGACGTGCTGTGCTTAGTCATATTTACTCCCTGAATTCCCTAGAGGAAGAGAGCTAAAGGGTTAGAAGCAAGATGAATTAGCAGCAAGGAGAGAGACAGGACAATGGGTGTTAAATAGGGATAAACTCTTGAAAACTAAAACTTTGGATGTCCTCAAAGCTCTCGTCCAGCTCTCAAAAAGGCAGAGTGTCAAGGAGGCCCACATGAATTCTCCTTTAGCAAGGGGAGACTCTAAACCATAAATAACTATGTCTTTCATTAACAGCATGCTCATGACACCCATCCACTAGCTGTGTGATCATAGGCACGTTGCTGAGTTGCTCGGCCGCTCGGCTCTCTTGTTCTCAAAAGGAGAAGAATCACAGCGTCTCCCTCTGAAGGTTGCTGCCAGGTTTCAAAGAGTTAAATACAGTAGTACAGAACATTTCCAGTAGTGTCTGGACCACAGGAAGCCTGTGTTAAATGTCAAAAGATCTCCCTAGGTACCCAATGGAGCAAGCCTGGCTAGTGTTCCATTACCAGCCCTTTAACAGATCCAGGGATTGCGTCATGGAGGAGCAAGCTCCTTGCCAACAGAGGTGACAGGCTCAAGCTTAGGACTGCCAATCACGTGAGGCTTCCACCTCACTCCTGAGAGCCATTTCCAGCACACTCACATAGGAGATTAAGATTTTCACACCCCACCAAAATTTCTGAAGCCGCAAGGATGAGGGCTGTTATGTATAGGTTTCTGCGAAGACCCATATGGCAAGAAAGCGTGCTGCATCCATAACTAAGCACGCCAACAGCAACTGGCCACTACAAGTCCCCAAGAACGCTGCGTGTGCGTGCTCTGCTAAGCACACCGCTTCACATGCAACTACAGGACAGAACGCTGAGGGCAAGAGAAGCCGACGGACTTGCCCATACGTGGCATCTTCATGTCTGGCCTATTCCCAATTTGTGGGGTTAGAACCTCATCTCCCTAGAAGATGTTTCTGTCCTAAGGACAAGCCTGAACAGGGCTCAAGGTCATGGGCACCATGGTTCTAAAGGCTCCTACAGATCTTCACTTATAAGGAAGAAGTCCAGTCTTTCTGTTTCCATTTCCTTATATCCAAATGGGTGCCTGGTTCTCCTTTATCGGCCTCCCAACTCTGACCAAAGGTTAACAAGGCAGCTTGGCCAGGCCCTAGTGGGTGAAGAACCTTATTTTTGACAGTCAGAGTGAATAGCTTTGTTTAGAGTGGTCAGCCATGTTGGTCAGGAAGGAGCTGCTAAGACAAGCTCTCACCAGGCCATGGACATTGCAGAGGAGGACACCTGTGCCCTGTCAAGTAAAGTATAAGTACGCTCCACACACAGGCACGAGAGCTGGGAAAGTTCAAAACAACCCCAGAACCGTCATCTGCTCATTCCCATGTGGCTGAAAGGGAATAGTTAGATCAAAGAACACCGACACATGAAGTTCCTAAGCAGAATTAACACACAGAAGAGCATCCTGGGAGTTCTGGTAAGTGAGAAGACAACACAAAACTGTACAGGGGACAACCCCAACGTTAACGCTTTTCAAGTTTATGACGTGAGTGACTAGAAAGAAATGCATCCAAAATTAAGAGATTATCAACAGGTTATGTAAGAGAATGGGTGTGACATTCTTCTACATGCTTTTCTGCCCGTCTCTTGTTCTCTGAAATGCTATTTTACCACCTCTTAAGTAAAACAAGGGTTTAAGCATGACTTCTTCCACATTTTCCCTTTCTAAAGGTAAGACACGGGCATACCTGTCCTGTATTCCTGCATGCACGCTCCCTAGCACCTAGTAGGGACACAACAATTGTTTCTAAGACACTTTATTAGTTGTCTCATGAATATTCATGAAAAAGAAAGAAGTAGCATTAATACTAAGTCATCTGCTATTTACATCTAAGAGTTACTTTATGATTATTTTAAATCTGCATTGACTTGCTTTCTTGAAGATAAAAGCGTGTTCTAGATGTTCTTTATTCTGTGGGACTACTAATTTGAAGAGAACTGTCACTCACCCGCATGGAGCAGTGTGGGGTATTGACACTGCCTTGAATTATTTAAAGGAAATTAACAATGCTTCCTGTCCTTGGAGAGCAACATCTGTGAGAAGAGCTATCATGCGGCATCTGCCTCTGCTAGGGGAGAGCGCCTTTCTCAGCACCCTGAATCTGAAAAGACAATGTCTAGGTCCTTCGCTGCTAATAGGAATAGCAAAGCTGGGGTGGTAACTTGACTTCCATTGGGAGCTGTACAGAGTCCCAGGAAACTACTTCCTGGGGTCGAGTTTAATGGGATAACATGCTGGTGCTGCTTGTCATTCTCCCAGAGCCTCACGTGACACCAGATCATGTGGCCTTTATGGGGCAGTGGATTGGGGGTGCATTCTCGGTAGAACTGCCTCCACCCTCTCTTGTAAACTGCAGTTTATAGTTATGATTTCCCTATCAGCAGTCAGCAAGCCAGACATCATGGCACCACCACGACAGTGACAGGGATGGAGGCGGATGCATGGGCCCTGCCCTCAGGAGAGGTCAACTTTGGATGGGTGGCTTCGCTTTGAGAACGGGCTCATCCCATACCGTCATTCTGCTCCCGAGACCTACCTCCAGACACCAGGGCTCCCCAGCCTTGTGTAAGGAGTGGCTGCTTTTCATGTCCCTGAAGACTTGCGTGCTGACAGTGAAGTCTGAGGGGGGGCAGAAGTGCTGACAGGCATGTCCCTGAGTACAGCAAGGGAGGGGACTCTGCTGCCAGGAAGAAAGGGGAACAGAGTGAGGCTTGGCAGGGACAGGGACCTGCTCACCAAGGTGTATGCAAGCCCCCAGCCTAACTCTCTACCTAACCCCCATTTCCCTAGGAGCTCCACACCAAAGGGAAGGCAGACCCCAAAAGGAGCCTAGAACTCTCTACCACCCTGCCGTTCAGCCAAGTGCCCTGGGGGACATCTCAAACACAGTCCCTTCCATGCAGCCTTCCTTCACATCCCTTCCCATCACCCCAACCCTATCTATCACTGCCCTATAGTGACTCCTTCCTCCAAGCCACCAGGCAGTCACCTAACTGGCGCCCTCTACCTCAGCTTATGTTACTGACCTGCTTACGGCTATATGGCTGTTGTTTCTGCCCACACACTTGGGGCTCCCTTTACTACTTGAGCAGTTTGGGGATCTGCTGTCTTACCACCTTGTCTTCCCCCTTTGAGAGAAGCCACCACCTCAGGTCTCTCTCAGGCACACATCTCAGGGGCTCAGGAAGTGTGCGTGTTGAATGGAATTCCAAACAACAGGAGCCCCATTCCGTGAGTGACCACTGAGTATGGACTACCTCAGCCATCGGGGCCTTAAACAGCAATGTGCTTGCTCATAGCCACCCCATGAGGCAGGAATGTGGCTGCCCCTTGCACAGAGGAGGAAACCGACTCAGAGACGTTAAGGAGCATGCCCAAAGTCACACAGCTAGTAAATGGTAGCGGAAAAAGTAGACTTTGTTTCAGTCAACTCTGGTTACGTGGCTGCGGTGGAGACATTTTCTATTATGTACCTAGTCAGACGTTACTATGGCTCTATTTAGAGAGGAAAGAATTTAGGGGTATAAAACAATATAGGAGAGAGAGGAAAGGGCTACTTCACAACAACAAATCAGTATCCTATTTTTTCTATGTATATACATTTGTTTGTGGGTTGGTTGGTAGTACTGGGGATGGAATTCAGTGCCTTACACATTCTAGGTAAGCAATTTACCACTGGATTCCAACCCAGCTTGGGAGGAAGGGAGAGAGGTCCTTAGTGTTCATTATGAAAGATGGAGTAAGTAAACCTGCCTACTCTTAGATGGGTATGGATGATTCTAGAAGATAAGCAATCAATGAAAATAAAGTATGGGTTGGTAAAAGAGCAGCCACGATTCTAGAGCAGCTACCTTGGCTACTATAGTACTGCTTTCCCACGAGCCCGAGTCTCTTTCAGGTGGATTATAGCTATCAACAAGCAAAATGTGTTCCACAGATGAGAAAGGGCCTAACTGCCTATAAACTGGAGCTCTGTCAGTGCCATTGCTGGCCACAGCTGACTCTATCTATATATGGATGTGTTTGTGACCCACCAGCTGCCAGAAGCCAGGGACCAGCTCCCCCCACCCAGGAAGCCGAGCCCCAGAGGGAGTGCTTGTCTCCCCTCATGAGGTCTGGTTCTCAACTGAAAATTAGGGCCCCCACCCTGCGTCCCCCTGCTGCGATCATGGTAAACAAGGTGAGTCACAAGACAAGTGTGAGTCTATCTGTAAGATTGGCCCAACTTTACAGCTGAGCTGATCTTATCCCGCCCTGTCACAGTGGTGACTCACCTGAGGGCTGCCCTCCCAAGGCAGCAGGGTTAACCCTCCCATTGTTTCTGGAAGGAACCCAGCAACATGACGGTTTAATCCTTGTCTGCCTGCTCTGTGTGCTAACATGATGCCGGGAGCGAAGAGGCAAGGCTCCCGGGGGCAAGTGGAAGGGGCCTAGAGAAGGCGTTGGAAAAGAAATGATGCAACCAAGCCAGGGTTACCTTTGCACACATCATGTTTTAAATCACCTCTCCCAGTCACTTCCTTGCCACCTTTGCCTTATATATGCATACACACACACACACACACACACACGCATGTGTGTATGTATATCCCTCTCTTTAGACCTATATAGTCTTCCTTCCATGCCTTGAAACATGGGAATCTCAGAGCTAAATCTATAGGGTCACATTCTCCCTCCTTCTATGAGCCACCAGCTTTATATGTACAGAATTTGCCTTTTCCTTATGTTACCTCACAGGCCTGCCTAGTCTTTCCATTTACTGTTCTTATTTACTAATTTTTAATTTCACTGTAGAAGTCAAAGTCCTAAACCACTTCCTTCTCTCTTTCTCTCTCGGTTGTTTTCAAGGTAGGGTCTCACTCTAGCCCAGACTGACCTGGAATTCTCTATGTAGACTCATGCTAACCTCAAGCCTCCCCAGTGCTGAGATTAAAAGCATGCGCCACCATGCCCAGCCCACTTCAAACTTTAAGGATAGAAGACATCTTGTAAAGTTTTGAATCCATACACAAATATAAAATCATTTTTGCACGTGTACATGTGTATGGTATGTGTGCAGGTGCACATTGCACATGCATACGTGTGGGGAAGGTTAGAGGTCAATGTCAGGTATCTTCCTCAATCACTCCAGTTCTCACAGTGAATCCAGAGCTCACTAGTTAGGCTAGATGAGCTAGCCAGCGAGTCCCCAAGGACCTCTTATCTCCCCTGGGATTCTAGGCACCTTCCACAATTGCCTGACTTTTATGGGGTGCTAGGAATTCAAACTCAGGTCCTCAAGCTCATACAGCAAACACTTTGCCCATGCAGCATTTCCCTGGACTTAAACTTGACACCAAGAAATCAACAGTAGGTCCGTGTCCTCCCAGAACACAAAGCTCCTCAAGACTCTGAAAGCTGGGAGATGCATAGCTGTCTGGGCTTTCTGCTTAACAGCCATTCCTGAGTTTGCTAGGATAGGAACCTTCAGTCATTTAGCAAGCACCACTCAGAGAGGCTTAGGTGGTGTAGGCTGCCTCCCAGCTCCAGGGTTGGGATGTGAAGTTATACTCAGTTCACGCCCACACAGCATACTGCAACCGCTTGTCACTGATGCTTATTCAGAGCCAAGGTCACAGACATGTGGGAAAGCTCTCTCTGGACTTGAAGAAGCTTCCATGCAATGAAGTCAACATGGAAGAGAGGGGAGCTAGTGGGAAAGTGGGTACATGGGTCCCTGGATCCATCCGTACCTGATACTAGTCCTAGACTTTGCAGTGATGGATCGATCCACTTGATGCCTCAAGCCACTTAGTTGAATTGGGGTTGAAAAGAAAGAGGACCAGTCTGTCACCACAGTGAAGCTGAGCTCAATAACGGTCTGTCCAAAAATCAAGTGGAAAGGTGGGGGGAAATAGAGATACGCCATGAAAACGGTAAATGAAGCCTCTTGAGCTCCCTGCTTCTGCCGCAGCGATGGGGTGGGAACACTTGGCGCGCTTCCTGAATGTAGCTTGTGACCAGACTCTGGGAATGGGGGCAGAGGGACGTGCAACAGCCACACATCTGTTTGAACTGCCCCGAAGTTCTCCTTCTCATCCTAGTGTCTCTAGATGTAGGCCTCTGTAGGCCTAGAGCCAGGAAAAAGCACACAAATTCTTGGCAGCGCTGAACTCCGCTCTTGTCTTCCCAGAAGCACTGCCTATGGGTGGCTGGATTTCTAGGGGCAGTGTCTTCTTCAGCAAGCAATATCATGCCGAGAGAGAAGGCAGGCCGAACGGGGTGGTTTGGGTCTCCCTGGCTGCCCAGCCCCTAATGACAGGCACAGTGTGTGAGCCAAGTCCACACATAGCCACAGGAAGGGAAAATCCGAGTGTCAGCCATGGCCATGGCTATAGCTGTGAATTCCACTCCTTCATTTCCTCGTGAGCTTCCTGCACCCTCCACTAAGTAGCTGGGCAATCTTCAGAGTCAATACAATAGAACGGAGCCCAGCGAGCTAGAAGTACAACCTGATCTACCAAGAAAAACACACACAAAATGCAAAGTGTAGAAAAAGAACCAGAAAGCATTTAAAAAGACAGAAAACCCTAAAAATATGAAGGTATCCAGATAAAATGTATATGAAATAATATCAGAGTGAAACTGGCCAGCAGCTGATGACCACTAAGAAAATCTGAACCAGTCTATTAGGCAGAAGAAAAAGGCTTGAGAATTTGACCTCAAAAAAGTTCTACTCAGTGAGGTCAATGTTTGTGACAATTTAACTGGACTGAGGGGTACACAGATATTGGGTCAAATATTTCTCTGGGCTTGGGACAGAATCCAGTGGTCGAGCATTTGTCTAGCATGCTCAAGGCTTCCATTTTAAATCCCTGACACCACAAAAAGATAAGATATGTTAAAAAGATTGAAATGAAAAATAAATAAAATAAACATGATTCTGGTTAGTTCCATGAGGCATTTTGGATAAGTTTCACAGTGGATGAATAGACTGGGTAAAGCAGACTGTTTTCCCTACTATAAATGAGCCTCGTGCAATCCCAGATGAAGGCCTGACTAGACCCAAACATGGAGAAAGGGAGTGAAGTCCTCTGCCTAAGGGCCTTTGAGCGGGGACATGGCTGAACTGTATCCCTAGTGTATTCAGCCTCCACTTACCAGGCTAGAGAAAGAAGTTTGACTGTGAGCTGTCCTGGTCCTTGGGACTTTGACAGACTGGAGCAATGCCATCAATCCTGGGCTTTCTGTGTGCCACCTGAAAATTTGGGGACTTCTCAGCCTTCATAACCACATGGGTGCATTCCTTACACTAAACCTCTTTCTATGTCTCTGTGTCTAAGGCCTTGGGTTGTGTTTTTCACACAGCTTCTAATCACTGCAAAGAGAAAGGACCACCTGTGGGTCTGAAAAGAGACCAGAATTTGGACAGGGAATGAATCCTGCAATCACTAATCTATTTTTTTCTTTGATTGTTTTATAGATCCCTATGGCTCAATATGAAAGGACCTACCCAGGTCTACACAGTTAGAAAGAAAAAATAATAATAATAATTAAAAAAAAACTGACACTAAAACCCAGATTTCAAAATGTAAGTATTAAAGGTTCTATGTGCATGGAAGAATTTTCTCTGGAAAATGTTGTCTTTGGAGGAATAATGAATCTTTTTGAAGAGGAATATTAATAAAAGCTAATCTACAAAAAAGAAGCAGAGTAAAAACAGCTCATAGCCAGGTGTGGTGGCGCACGCCTTGAATCCCAGCACTGGGGAGGTAGAGGTAGGAGGATCACCACCAGTTCGAGGCCATCCTGAGGCTACATAGTGAATTCCAGGTCAGCCTGGACTAGAGTGAGACCCTACCTCAGAAAACCACACACACACACACACACACACACACACACACACACACACAAAAGACCCAAAACCAAAAAACCAAGCAGAGTAAAAGATGCTTTTTTAAAGACAATTAGCAAAAGGGCAGAACTCTCTTTTCCTACACACACACACACACACACACACACACACACACACGCATACAAAGAGACTAAAAACCAAACAGTAACAACCATTCAAACATACAACCCTCATACACATCAATACACAGGGAGAGAGAGAAGGTCTTTATAGGTCAGGCTAATCTAATCTGGCTTTGAACTCCATCAACAATTCTCACCTCAGAAGGTGAGGTAACTTGATGGAAGTAATTGCATGCAGCTAGTCTAGACATCTTAGCAACAAAATAATGAAAGACGCTGTCTCGAGAACTAGGTGGGGGCTGCAGAAATGGCTCAGTGGTTAAGGTGCTTGCCTGCAAAGCTTAATGACCTGGGTTCAATTCCGCAGTAACAATTAAAAGCCAGATGCACAAAGAGGCACATATGTCTTTGCAGCGGCTGGAGGCCCTGTCATGCCTATTCTCTCTCCCTCCCTCTCTCTCCTCTATCTCGTTCTGCTTGCAAATAATGAAAGTATTTTTAAAAACTAGGTGGAAGCAAACAACCAACACGCTAACGGTATCCCCTGACCTCCAAACATGCAGTCCAGCATGCGCGTGTGCATACACACACACGCACACACACATACACACATGCACACATACACACACGCACGCATGCATACACACAAATATTTCCTTTTAAAGAATGGGAATTGGCAACATCTTGATTTTTAAAGAAGTTTTGATGGCTTGTTTCCTCTATCTATAAATCCAGCTGTCAAATATTGAGAAGTTGGGGCTGGAGAGATGGCTTAGAGGTTAAGGTGCTTGCCTGCAAAGCCAAAGGACCTCGGTTCGATTCCCCAGGACCAGATGCACATGGTGGCGCATGCATCTGGAGTTCGTTTGCAGTGGCTGGAGGCTCTGGCACGCCCATTCTTTCTCTCTCTTCCTCTGCTCATTCTCTCTCCCAAGTAAATAAATTAAAAAATAAAAATATATTTAAAAATAGAGAAGTCAATAACAAGATATACTTTGTTCATTATGGTATCATATGCAGGGAAGGAAAAGTGGGTACAAAATGTTTGTGGGTGCTTTTTTTAAGAGTTTGGCATATAGCTTAACATAAAAAAAGAAATAGTTACTGGGTCATTATGAGGAAAGAAGAAGATGCTTTTACTTTTTAATTAATATGGAAATGAAATTACCTCTAAACCTGAAGGTCAAGGCTATCACTAAACTTTAGAGGCTGGCTAGGGCATGCAAAGAAAAAGAAAAAAAGAAAAGAATGAAGTTGTAACAGCTTTGGCTGAGTCACCAAATAACACCTTTCACAAGACAACCCTGATTTCAGGGACATTCACCCACTGGATCCTTGTGGACAGCAAAGCCTTGTTTCCATTTGCTTCCTAGGATGGTGAGCAGATGAAGTGAAGTCCCTCCCTGTCTTCAACAGCCCTTATTTCCATATGGAACTGAGTGTGCTGGCTCTTAGCAGTGTCATCTCTCCAGACACCAATGACTAGAGAACACACTCAGGGGTAACACACAAGACAGACAAGGTCCCTCACTCACCAACAACTGGCTACAGAAGAGCTTGAGGCAGGAAGCCCGGGTTTAAGAAAACACAGGCTGCAAAAAGCTTGGCAAGCCCGTCTGTTAACAGTAACCATTACAGGGCTCTTGTAAGTGGGTGGTACTTTCTTGCAGGCCAGCTTTGGGGAGGAATGCTAGCCCATGCTATATTATGTGAGCAGTGCTGGGCAGACTCCTGGGGCTCAAGGGCAAGAGGGCCTGATCAGGATCTAATATGGCAGGGCTGGAGAGATGGTTTAGGAGTTAAAGGTGCTTGCACCTTTATAAAGCAAGCACCTTTGTAAAGCAGGACGCAGAGTAGGATGTGCATCTGTGATCCTGACAGGGACTCAGGTAGCTTTGTGAGGTAGTTTAGAGTGAAAGAGCCCCGGAAATAAAAAGCAGAAATGTCCTTAAGTCTGCCTTTGCAATCTCTACCAGAGATCAGAGAAGGATGTCTCCTCTCCTTATCGCTTGACCAAAAGTCGTTCCCCCTAGACCTGTTTTTCCATAAACAACCTGAGCCCCTCCTGGGAGAGAGTTCCCCTTTCCTAGAATGTTAATCTCATCTTCACATTGTGGTTGTTAAGCTCAGCCCCAAAACTTGGCTTTACGGCTGGTCTCTTCTTGAGTCAGCCCCTGGCCCAGACCAAGCAGCCCTCTCTCTGGTTTACCTGTACCTGAAGGTTAGGCCCACCACACTAAGGTTATAAGTAGATGCTTACCAGGTGGGCAGGCCCCCTCTTTCTGCTGTTCATCATTCCTGAACGTCCAGGTCCTGGTAAGCTCCCCCTGCCCCCACTCCCACATGGGCTCTGTATCCCCTCCTGGCCTCTAAATGGAAGGAGCTCCTCACACTTTCTTCTCTCCTCTCTAAATCCCTTTTCATGGTTCAGGCCCATGCTCACTTCCCACATAGGTTCTCAGGACACGTGGATGGATCCATTTTCCCTTCCCCGGTGTGTGCACCCTCCCATGTCCCGGAGTGAAATTTAATAATTATCCTTCTCACTCTGGTTTGTCCAATTCTTCGGTTAGAAAACAGATGCGAGCTCAGGGTTTGGGGTTCAAGGACTTCTCCTGAACCCCCATAACCCGGTTACAATTCCAAGACCCTGTCCCACAGAGTGTGGAAGGAGAGGACTGTCAAAGGTTGTCCTCTGCTCTGCACGTGCACACACACATGCCCAAATCATTTCCCACAAAGGGACAGCAGGCTGTTTAATATGAACCTAAGCGGTGAAAAAAAAAAAAAAAAAAAAACCCACAGAGGTTGAGTGTGTTGGCAAGTCTCATTCACCATGCGGGAAATTTAGATTGCTTGGCTAAAGGGAAGCTTGAACAACAGCCCCCTCCCTCCCCTATCAATGGGAGTCAAATGCTTTAAAATGCAAATAACAGGTTTCCCAAACAACCTTGTAATTTCTCCTGGAAATGCTTTCATAATCCACATCTTGTTAGCCACGGGAACCCCAATTATGTGTCCCCCCATTCTCATTTCTACTCACCAATTATTAGCATTAGATAATAACATACTATTTTCTGCTAATATGTTTCCTGACACCATCAAGCCCCAGAGGGTCTTCGTGGTGTAATAACGGAATGCTTGTGCAAACAAGGGGCTAACTTATGAGTAAACATTAGGGAAACCTTCTCGGGTGTTTATGAAGACAAATGCAACACAGAGGCTATGTTAATTGCCCAAAAAAGTTAAGTTGGAATGACTTCTTTGAAGTTACTTCTAGGTATAAGAGAAGGAGCTCAACATAAAAAATATTCAAAAGCAATGATTCCCATAGACAGGAAGGGTCCTGGCATCATCTTGCACAGAACCAAAAAGTCGGAGGAAAGCTAACATCCCTGGCTCCAAAATGATCTCCATTCCCACTGCCTCACCCCCAGAAAGAATCACACCATAGCACCTGGCCATTTAGGGTGTCATCTCTATTACCTATGAGCAAAATCCAAGGGTATCTAGAGTACCTCCTGCCTAAACTATGGTGATGTGGCCAAAGGCAGGGGATTATTATTATTATCATTAATTATTATTATTTTATGACGTGCATGTGAGTGCAGGCACAGGCATGTGTGGAGGTCAGAGGACAACTTCGGGTTTCAATCACAGCTCTGTTTTCCAGGCTAGCTAGCCCATGAGCTTTCTGTTAGATCCTCCCGCCTCCTCTGGCCTTCTTGCCCTAGGCATGCTGCTGGAATTCCAGACACTAATGGCACAGCGCCCACTTCACGGGTGCTGGGGATCCAAAGTCAAGTCCTCATACTGTGTGGCAAGTGCTTCTTCCACTGAGCCGTCCTCTAGCCCTCCTAGGCAGGGTTTCTTTGCTTGGGTTAGACCCAAAATGTCTCCATAGCTCTGTAATTACTTCTCTTAGAATGCCAGAATTTGGGGATTCCCAGCATGAAAGGGTGAGTGGGAGTCCTGACCTAAGGGGTTAAACCATCCCCTATGAAAGAGCAAGTCTCGAGCTGCCTCCTTCTGACCCAAACATCTGTATCTTTATGAGTAAAGAGGAGTTTATTAATGTAGCCCATCTGGTCTCAAACTGACTTCCTATGTAGCCAGGGATAGCCTTGAACTCCTGATTCTTCTGTCTCAGCCTCCAGAGTGCTGGGATTACTGGCATGTGCTACCATGTCCAGGTCATGCAGTGCTAAGGATCAAACTCAGGGCTTCATGAATGCGGGGCAAGCACTTTCATTGTTTTGATCCCATTTCCTCCCACCTATAAATGAATGAATGACTGCCACCACCACCCCCCGCACCGCAGGATGAGAATACCAGACACTGTATCTTTGTATTCTGATAGCCCTGACACAACACCCATCATTTAAGGTTCTCTTAAAGATCATTGAGGGGGTCCATGTTTCATGAGTTGAAACCATCATCATACATATAACATGCATAGCCCACACATAAATGTTTTAAGTTTTCCTTGAAAGGTTTCTCCTCAAAATACTTAAGGGTCATGAGTTCCCAAAACAGCCCTGGAGAGTAGCAATTAGAGAATCTGACCTAGGCTGGTTTCACCCTGCACCGGGAAACCCTGACTTTAGCCAATCAACCATAAAGCAAATGCAGACTGAGTTTTCCAATGTCCAGAATGCAAGAGCAACTATGCTTCTTAAAGTCTCAAGCACTAACCAAGAAGAAACCCAATGCAAAAGGGGAGGATTCCACAGGCTAGGCCTAACCTCAACTGATCAGGCTGCTGGCTGGCTGGCTGTTAACCCAGTTTCAAGGGTTTCCAGAAGGCAAAAAAATGGAGGCAAGGGAAGACAGCTTTATCTGAGACATGCTTGAGTCACTGGAGATAAGATCTTAATCCTTCTCCAACCTCCAGAAAAACTACCTAGAAATAGTTACTGTTTTATTGATTTAAAGTCTTTAGTGCCTCAGAGATCATGAACTCTGCCATCATCTAGCTCCAAGGTCTGCTACTAGGTAAGAGTCTGTTGAGGTACAGACTTGTTGAAATATAGACGTGGAAATCCTGGTCCTTAAACAGTCATTACCATAATACAGACACTTAACTTCCTCCCAAAAGGCATACATTTTGGAAATTAAAACAGTCTAGCTATACAGTGGAATATTATTCAACCACAAAAAGTAAGTGCTGGTATAGGCTTCAACCTAGATGAACCTGAAATTTTTATGGAAAGTGAAAGAAACCAATCACAAAAGACCACAAATTACATGATTTTGTGTGCATATTGAATGCTAAAAATAGGCAAATCCATAGAAGTCAAAAGTAGATTGGTCAGTGTTTTGGGAAAGGGGTGAGTGGATGAATAGAAGTGCCACTAGTAGAGTTTTGTGAGGAGGTTTTTGACAAGAATAGGCAGGGTGTAGGAATGTGCCGATAATTATTCTAACTCTAAATATACTAAAAGCCACTGAATCAAGGCTGCAGACATGCCTTGATTGGTAAAGGGCATTCCAGGGAATCATGAGGACCCAAGTTCAGCCTCCCAAGCACTCTGGTAAATCGCTGGACATGGGCTGGTGGGGTGGCTTAGCAACTAAGGTGATTGCCTGCATAGCCCAAGGTCCCAGGTTCAATTCCCCAGTACCCATTTAAGCCAGATGCATGCATCTGGAGTTCATTTGCACTGGCTAGAGGTCCTGGTATGCCCATTCTCTCCGTCTCTCTCAAATAAGTAAGTAAATAAATAAATAAATACAAATAACCTAAAAAAAAAAAAAAAACTGGACATTGTGGTAAGCATGTGTAATCCCAGTGCTGGGGAGGTGGAGACAGGCAGCCCTCTGGGGCTTGTTGGCCAACGAGTCTAGGCAAATCAATGCATTCCTCTAGGTTCAGTGAGAGACTCTGTCTCAAAAAATCAGGTAGAGAATAATAGGCAGAAACCCAATGTCCACCTCTGACCTCCACATTGAAGAGTACAATTTGAAGGGATGAACTCGGCGGCATATAGATCAATTGAACTTTTTCTGTTTTTGTAATTCCAGAATATAAGCTGGGAGAAGTGCCCTTTCATCTGTGTATCTGTTCCACATTAAGCACATTCTACAAGAAGGACATCCGTGGCTCTGGAACCAGGCAGGACAAGAATTATTATTCCCATTTTACAGGAAGCCGCTGTCTAGAAAGCTTCTGTTTTCTTTCACTGCTGGCTAGGCTGCCGAGGAATCGAGGAAGAGGCCCGTAAATTACGGGAGAGAACGAGGGGTCACGGGGCTTAGCATCCTCTGAATCAGGGAGGGATGATGGGTAGCCAGCTCCTTCCAGATGTCTAGAAATTTATAGTAGGGTCACACAGACAATGCCACAAAACAAAGGCATTGAAAAATGGCCTCTGATTCACGGGAATGCAGTTCTGAATAGCAAGAAATTCAAGTTAAACAATTTAGCTAAAAAAAAAAAAAAAAAAAAAAAAAAAAAAAAAAAAAAAGCAGGGGAGGGGGAAAGTCACCCTTCCGTAGCTATCTGGTGGGGTGACAATACACCCAATTAAACGTGTCCGCATAATTTTCACATCAAACATCTTGTGCTCCTAAAGGCAACTAATGGTGCGGCTTGCTGTGGATTTTCCCGAGTTCTCAAGAGCAGTGACAGCCCTCTTCAACAGAGCCATTTAACACAACCGAAGGTTAAAGGGGAACCACAAACACTTGCTTTTCTTAATTTACACCTTTCATTTGCTTTCCTAGAAATGTCATGGAAGAGCCATGCAGTAGATGATGATATTCTGTCGATGGGCATCCCTTTTAAAAATGGGATTTAGAAAGCAAAAATGTGAATCCTAAGAGGTAATCTGAAACTCTATCTTAAAAAGGCTTTAGTGTTATGAGTATCTCACTTTTTAAATAAGGACTTAGGTGAGTAGGAAACTAAATATGGATTTGTGTTCTGCTTAGACAAACCAAGTAATAGTAACCCCACTGCTGTATCATTAGCAGGCAGAACACAGTGGGAAGGGAGCCATTCCATGCACCAGAGACCTACAGCAGAGGAAGCTAGTGGCTTTCATATTACTATCTGTGGTAGTTTGAATAGTGGCCCCCAATTTATTCAGTGTTTTATTATTGTAGTTTGCATCTGCAGTCACCAGGCTGGAGGCAGTGTCACTGGGCAGATCTGAAGGTGTGGTGGTGGGGTTGAGATTTCAATCTAAAGATATGCAAAGTGTGCCTAGCTGGAGTTCCTGAGGTGTGCTGTGCTGTGTAGCTTTTGGCTTTTGGCTTTCTCTGTGTGTCTGGTCCTGTAAGAGCAGGCCAGCTTTTTCTGCCATTGTGGAACTTCCCCTGGATCTGTAAGCTTCAATAAATCCCTTTCTCCATAACTGTGCCTGGTCTGGAAGTTCATCTCAGCGAACCTGAAGCTGTCTGCTGTACTATCTTAATCATTTCTCTTTCTTAAAGATTATTTAACAAACTAGCAAGTTTTTTTGAATCACAAAAAGTAACTAACTGGCAACATGAGAAAAGAAAGGAGGTAGAGCATACGTTTGGGGAGAGTGGATACATTTGGGGAGACGGTTCAGTGGTTCAAGCACTTGCCAAGCAAACATGAGTACCTGAGTGTGGATCCCCAGGCCCCCTAAAAGCTGGGCACAGTAAACCCAGCATGTCTAGGGCAAAAGGGGAGATGTACAGAAGAGAACCACCTGCCAGCCTGGCAAATGCAGCAGTGAGCAATGAGACCTTGCCTCAAAAAACAAGGCGGGGCTAGAGAGATGGTTTGGTGGTTCAGGCACTAGCCTGCGAAGCCTGAGGACCCAGGTTTGATTCCCCAGTGCCCACATAAGCCAGATGCATATGGTGGCACATGTGTCTGGAGTTTATTTTGCAGTGGCTGGAGGCCCTGGTGTGCCCAATCTACTTGCCTCTCTCGAATAATATTAAATTAAATTAAAATAAAATAATAAAAGATGGGTAGAAGGCGCGGGCCAAGATCCAAGGTTTTCCTCTGACTTCCACACATGTGTTGTAGCATGCACTCATTCATACACACATAAACACACAAACATATATATCCACATACACACCAAAAACAAAACATACATTTGCGAACTGGATTGCTACTTATTTAAGGTATTTTCTCCCGTTTCTCAGTGTATCCTTCAGTTATCCAATAACGCCTTTCCAGTGAGCAGGACTTCTCAGCTGTGGTGCCAACAAGAGTGTGCTTCTCTGTGGTGAGGGGCTGCTCTGCCCACATTCCTGGCCTCTACTCACTGGGTGACAAACAACCCCACCCAACTTGGACAACCCAGCCTGAATCCAGATGTCGCCTATGAAACACAATCGCCCACTGGGAAGCCACTGAGTCAAAGATACGGGTTTGAAATTCTTCGTGTGACAGGGCCAATGTGGTTTATAAAAAAACTTGGATGGTGGTGGCAGCCAGAAGCAAACCCCAAACCATCAAGTCCAAACCCAAGTTGTTGGGTGGAGATGAGGAACCCCCGCCCCTGAATAGCCTGCAGCGATATGACAAAAGTCCCACCCAGCCCCACAACTCTAAGTGTCCCTGACATTGTAAAGAACAAGGCATGAACCACAGGGTTCATTACTAGCAAGGTTAGTCTGGCAAAACCCTGGGGTGGAGCAAGGCTCCAGGTGTTTAGGCTTTTGGAACCTCTTCATCTTATGTAGCTCCTAGAATCTCCAACCATGCTTTGTGAAGGAAGGGAAAACTGAAGGTAGCAAGTTGGCAAACAATGATATATTTATCTTGGGTCTACTTAAAGAAAGAATCCAAAGTACAAAATAATACACTGAGCCCAAGTCTAACTCATAAATCCAGAATGTTCTGCGTAAAGCTGATCCAACTATCTAAAAGGTCCAAGACGATGTGTGTTCTCAAGGAAGAGAGGCGCTGGCACCAGCAACCTCCCTAATCTTTGGTGTGTGAGTCAGTAGATGAGTGCCCTCTAACCACCAAGGGTACACACTCCTCTGTGGACCGGCAAGGCCAGCTCACCAGGGATGGACACAGAGGCTCCCAGCGGCCCCAGACCCAGTGTGTGACTTCAGGGACTCCCTTCCAAAGAGAAGCAATGCTCTGACATGTCGTCGTCATCATCATCATCATCCTGGGGTGTGGCTTGTTTTCTGGACACTGTGCCAGCAACTTGTGCCGGGACTCTGTCATCCAGGCCACAAGGAAGGGCAGCAGGTGGCAGAGGGCCTGGCAGGCTCTCAGGATGACTCATGCTGAGGCTGGCAGGTTGGGAAGTGAAGGCAGAGTGGAGGGTGGGGGGAGAGCTGCTCCTGAGGAAAGCATCAAGAATGCTTTGTGTTCTTTTAAGTCCAAACACCCACCAGGAGCGAACCGTTCAGGGTTGACCATCAATCATCAAGATAACTCGTTCTGTCTGGGACCAAGCATAAAGGGAGTGTGAACTCCACCTGTGGTCAGAAGTGCAGATTGGAAAGACGCCTGCCTGAAAAACAGAAACCCACCCAGATGGACACCATGCACCTCCATATTGCACACACACATGACCACTCAGCCATGCTGGCTGGCAACACCCCAGGGACAGCCCCATCTCTGGGGGCCTGACAGGCTCAGGGACCAAGTTCACCTCTTACGGCTTAACACCTGAATTCATTAAGACACCTCAGAAGCATGGTCCTCACCTGTTCCCTAGACGCCGGATAAAGTCTCAGACTGGGTGCCATCAATACTATGTTGTACACAGAAAATTACATTGCTTCATTTTCCCTTTCTTTTAAATTTATTTATTTGAGTGTGAGAGAGAGGCTGGCAGATAAGAATGGGTATGCCAGGACCTCTAGCCACTGCATACAAGCTCCAGACACATGTGCCACCTTGTGCATCTGACTTATTTGGGTCCTGGGGAATCAAACTTGGGCCCTTAGGCTTCACAGGCAAGTGCCTTAACTGCTGAGCCATCCCTCCAGTCCTTCATTTTCCATTTCTTCCCAAAGGTTGGACAACAAACAACAGATCACTAGAGAGAGGCGAGTCACAAAGCTAAGCAGCATTCCCAATCACCTCTTCTTGCTAGATTGCCTACAATGACCAAGATGAGTGCTGGCCCCCTTTATGTAGCTAGTTGAAAAGCATCTGGGTAACTGGAATATGAATGCTCCCTGTATTCACAGCAAGGTGTCTGAATATCCAAACAGGCATTCTTCTTGGGGAATGTAGCTGAAGATAGAACACAGAGATGATCTCTCTGCACTTGCAGCCAAGTCACCCCCTGCTCTGCAGGAATCCACTCGTGTTAGTGGGAGGAGGCATGAAAGTCCTCCCTGGATCTGCAGCAGCATGGCCTGCCTGGGAGCAGATAGCACAGTCCCCATTGTCAGAGTCCTCAGTGTGCCAGACTGTCCAGGGCAAATCTCCTAGGGACAGGCCCACGAGCATGGTGGCACACCTCCATCTCTCACACAACCACCTGGCTGTCTCAAGCTCGGGTCAGTTTCAGTTCAGGCACCAGCAGGGTTTGGGCCTGAGCCCAGTTCCAACACTGATAACAGTCCCTACAGCTGCTGCCCAGAGTGGGAAAGTAAGATTCCGCCCTCCAGAGAGTGAGCCGAAGAGGGGTGCGGAAGGAATCCAAACTAGAAGAGAGGAGGTTCCGGCAAGGGAGATGTTAATGCTCTCTGCCCTGGTACACCCCCAAAGCTCGAGCTCCGTGTGAGGTAAAGGTAAATACTGGAGTGGGCAGGCATGCCCCCTCCCAGCACCAGCTCCAACCCAGCAGACAGTTGACTCGGCATCCTAACATGGCTCGTGTGCACTCAAAAAGTCAGCTTCGGAGTTTCTAGCTTCTTGTGACAAACGTGTGGTGAGCAAAAAGGACAAGGACTTCTGGAAGGCCGGAACCAAGAGGACAGCTCTGTCAGATTTCCACGAAAAGTCCCTTTCTTTGCTAAGAAAAAGAAGCCATCACCAAAGACCAGATGTCATGTGTCAATGATCTCAAATGTCCAGAACAGGCAGTGACCTAGACTGGGGGTATTGTGGGAAAAGGAAATAAGGACAAATGGATACTCGGGGCTTGGGTAATTGGGGAGTTGGTGCAAAAATACTGACTGTGCTGGTAGTGCCACAATTACCAAGTGTACTCACTCAGGCTACTGAATCACACGTTTGACATGGGTGGACTGTGTGGCGTGTGAACTATATCTCAATAAAGCTTTTTTTTTATAGACTCATGTTTACAAAAGTTCCCGCAGCATTCGCCATAGCAAACAAAACTATGTTTTCACCTTGCCCTGGCTGAGTCACCTTTAAATACTATCTCCTGCAGACGCAGACACTTGAGACCCAGGCGCCTCATAGGGTGATAATAGTATCTACTCTGGGAAGTCAAATTTCAAGACGCATGCAAAGAGCCTAGCAGGGAGCTAGCACACAGCCAGCACTCCCCGAGGCCAGGTTCTGGTTGGAATGCCCTCTCGCAGGGGCTTCCTGTAGAAACTCAGATACAGCAACCAGCTCCCTGACAGCAGGTCAGACAGACAACTGGCTTTGCCTGGACTTGTGTCACTTTTCCCACCCTCAATAGAGACTCTGATCAACTTCTTTTTTAAAAAAAAATAAAAGAGAGAGAGAGAAAGTCAAAAGTCCAAGGAATTTTCCAGAAGCTCTATTTGCAAAGGCACTGGAGAACACGTCTAGCATTACGACAGGTTTGACAGAAAGATGTTACCCTGACCACTTATTAGGTCAAAATATATAGAAGAAGAGGTATGTTCACATCCTCCTGGAAGGCAAATTCTTCCACTTAGGTAAGCAGGACAGAAACAGCCTTCTGTCAATGACACGCTTGAGCCCCGTGAGCAAGACATACTCTTCCTTATGCCCCTTACACATTATCCCTTCCTGTGGGGAGGGTCTATCTCACTCTGGGCCCCTCTGATAGGAAGCCAGCTCTGGACTTCCCTGTCTTGAGCATGTGAAAGTTCTCCCTACTAACGAGAATTTCCTCAAGGTCAGCCAGCTTCAAGGCTAGACAGTGGCTGTTGAAACTGTCTAGCATGACCTACCCCCCCACAGAGATAAGCAGGACCTAATTCTTGTCATCCTCTTGCTTAGCGTTTTAATTGGGAAATCCAGACAGAACTGGGAGCCCCGAGTATCGGAGATACCTAAAGGGCATGCATGAGACAGAAAGGACCAAGGTTAAGTGTGCAGAGATACTTAAGGAAGGGACAGGAGAGAAGAGGTGAGCCTAAAGGCTAAGAAGGGTGACGGGAAGAGACACAGATGAAAACAAACAACAAGCCACATAAGACCATGGCAGAGCACAAAAGTGAATGGTGTCAACATTGTTCCGGAGGTCCCTTATGAAACCCAGCTGCCACCACCAGGCGTCTCAAGGACAATATCCAGCAGCCCGGTTAGTGCCTCAGCTCTGGATGCTATAGCTTCTGGTGTCTACCCAGGACTCAATGAAAATAACATAAAGACCATCCTGGTTCTTCAAAGATTTAGGTTATTATACCATTTCCCATTCTATACACAAAGTCCAGAGAATATAGCCTAGAACTCTGCAAGCTCTAAGGGACCAAAACTGATTATACATAACCCTCCCTCCCCTTTGTAATTTTCTATTTTCCTTCATGAGGGGAAAACTATTCAAAACTTGCCCAAGGTCACACAAGCAATTTATGACTACACTATGACAAGGACTCCGGCTTTAGGGTCTGAGCCGTGTATTTATTCCTTTCTGTTCTGGAATTTCAGTTTCAACCCATAGAAGGATTCTGTGAATTCTAGGTCTAGGATTACTTTTCACGAAATCTAACAGAAAAACACAGTGCTTCCCAGGAATTTCAGAAAGTGCCCAGGCAACAGAGGAACCCTATGACTGACTATTAGGAGATGGAGGTTGGTGTACAAAGGGGTTTCTTGCTAAGAAAAATCACGTCCAGTCTAAACGGACCCACACTTAGAAGTCTACGTCCAGTTACTCTGACACTGGTCAATTTTGTGCTGGAGTACACGCATTTGAAAATTTACTTTGGGTTGAGTATTACCAGAAAATTCTTTTGCCAGTGAGTGGGCTGCAATTCATTTCTGTGTATGACAACCTAAATACCTGAGTTCCAGCCCTTCTGGAACCTTTCCTCCAGGCTCTTAGCTGGTGGATTTAGTTCAAGGTCCTCCACGTCCTATGTATCATTGTCCAATTCACATAATATGTTAATGACCGTGAGCTATTATGTTGATTTATTCAAAACTGCTCACAGCAGAAATGCATATCTTCGGAACATTCTTCGACTGTATGTTCAAATGCATCACACTTCAAGTAAGGTTAATGCATGGTGCCTATTCTTCCTGGCAGAATACACAAGCACATTAAATGCCCTAATATCACCTTCTGGTGAAGACTCTGTTCATTGTTCCCATTCATACTGCAGCCAATGGGGAGGATGCTGGGGAAAGGTTGGAATGTGGACATGTTTTCAATGACGTGCCCACGGAGAAGCAAGTGTGCAGGGCAATTCAGTCTCTCTTGGATGGTCAGAAGCGACGAGAAAACTTCCAACCGCAACATCTTTATTAACAGGATTCTGCAACAATCAGTCAGCAGGATCTTCTCTGTGAAGATCACACCTTGGAAGGACAGGTTTGCTGTTCTTCTCTGAATACAGTGGAAGAACACAGCCATTCAGATCCGACCTCGTGTGTGATCAAACGTGAGGTCAGGGCTAGGGAGATGGCTCAGTGAGTTGGTAATGTTCTTGTCATGCAAGCAATAGGACCTGAGTTCGGATCCCCAGGACCCACTTAACCGCCGGGCACAATGGTGTAAGCATGTCACCCTGGCATTCGGGATGTGGCGACAAGCAGATCCCTGGAGCAAGCTGGCTAGTTAGATTAGCTGAATTGGAGAGCTTTGGACTCTGGGAAAGACCCTATCTCAATAAATTAGGTAGAAAGCAACTGAGGTAAGACATTTGACATCAACCTCTACCCTCTACATGCATATGCGCTCACACACATATGAACACACACATGCATGTCAAACACACATACACATGTGAAACAAAGTGGATTCCGAAGCTTCCGAGTACCCTCTGAAACCCAGTGCCCATATTTCAATTCAAGAGTTTATTCCCACAGGGCGTTGCCTCTTCCATTCTAATAAACTGTTTCTATATTTCTGAATTTCTAAAATGTAGATGCCTAAGAATACGAGTTTAATGTAGTAGTGTTTCTTTCCTTCCTGAAAAATTTTATTCTGGACAAATCTTACAAATCATGATATATTAGAATTAAGAAAACATAGTGCCCAAAAGAGTGATTCTCACAGCCCTGGACTCTGCATTGCTTCTTGTCTTCATGCACGACACAAACCCAACCAGAATGATCACAGGTAGCCTGATGTTCATGCAACAGACATAGCATGTGCAGAGCACTCCCAGAACTAACCACAAGCCCCTAAAACAGCTGGCAATGTGATAAATGGAAAGAGATTCTGTCTCCATCCTGAACCATCCACCTTTCTCGCAACTACAACTCATAAGGGAGGCAGTTATTCATCCCTTGACAGTTAAGGAAACTGGAAGATCAGTAACTTCTGGAGCTGACCCAGCAAGGAGACAACTAAGTCCAGTTGAATTCTAAAACATGTCCAACTCCAAAGCCAAGTGCGTATTCCTGATCTGTGTGGCCCATCCCTTTCTGCAGTCATGGCTACCTTGTTCTTCACAGGGGAAGAAACCAAGGCTTCATTGTAAGCTATGAACATGAAACCCCAAGGCAGTGGGAGGCAAAAATGGTATGAATTGGAAACTTCCAACAGCAGCAAAACACTTTTCCAAGTATCTTAGACAAAAGTACAGTTCTGGGCTGGGGATGTAACTTGGTGGTAGAGTACTCGTCTATCATGCACAAGAAGCTGTGTTCTATATCCAGCCTGAAAGAAAGAAAGAAGGAAAGAAAGAAAGAAAGAAAGAAAGAAAGAAAGAAAGAAAGAAAGAAAGAAAGAAAGAAAGAAAGGAAGGAAGGAAGGAAGGAAGGGGAGGAAGAAAGGAGGGGAGGAAGAAAGGAAGGAAGAAGAAAGAGAGAGGAGGAAGGAAGGAAGGAAGGAAGGAAGGAAGGAAGGAAGGAAGGAAGGAAGGAAGGGGAGAGGAAGGAAGGAAGGAAGGAAGGAAGGAAGGAAGGAAGGAAGGAAGGAAGGAAGGAAGGAAGGAAGGAAGGAAGGGGGAGAGGAAGGAAGGAAGGAAGGAAAGAAGGAAGGAAGGAAGGAAGGAAGGAAGGAAGGAAGGAAGGAAGGAAGGGATTGTAAAGTACACTGATGTGGGACAAAGTCACTATCTATGAGGACAAATCTGTGACCATCCCACCTCAACCCTCAATCATGCCCCAGATACAACCAAACTATCTAGATTCTGTGTTTTCTCCATTCAAATAGGAAGCTACTGGGCTGAAGAAATGGCTTAGCTATTAAGATGCTTGTCTGTGAAGCCTAAAGACCCAGGTTCAATTCCCCAGAACCCAAGTAAGCCAGATGCACAAGGTGGCACACACGTCTGGAGTTTGTTTGCAGTGGATAGAGGATCAAGTACAACCATTCATATTCTTTCTTTCTCTCTCAAATAATAAATAAATAGGAAACTACTTTTTCCACATTCAAAAACAGGCTTCTCTTCTTGGGCTGGAGAGATGGCTTAGCAGTTAAGGCATATGCCTGTGAAGCCTAAGGAGCCAGGTTCGATTCTCCAGGTCCCATGTAAGCCGGATGCACATGGTGGCGCATGCATCTGGAGTTCGTTTGCAGTGGATAGAAGCCCTGGTGTGCCCATTCACACACTCTCTCTCTCCCCCCAGCTCTATATCTCTAATAAATAAATAAATAAAAATTTAAAAAAAAAAAAACAGGCTTCTCGCCTGCTCCAGAGGTTGCTGCTGGGCAAACAGTATGTACACAGCCCTCATGGTGAGTACACCTTCACACAAGGTTCCAGAAAGAGGCTGAGATATCTAGAAGCTGTAGTTCTGCCTGGTCCAAGAAGCAGGTCAGGGAACCTAACTGGACCTCGCTTTTCCTCTCTGTAGAATGGGATGATCAAGCCATCATTTCCACAAAACCTTCCAGTTTTATAAATATGTATGTATGTATGTATGTATGTATGTATGTATGTATGTATACACACACAAACGCACACGGACATAGAAAGGCAAAGTGTTGTTTATTTTTTTCCCCAGCGTTGTTTATAAGGATGGCCCATAGAAATAAGCTCCGTGGTACAATCTACTACTCAGCTAGTCTGGCTAGACACTGGCACTTCTGCTAACAAGAATGGGAGAAATTTCATTTTAAGGAATGACAACATATTTTCCCAGGCCCTCATCTGCTTACTTAAATACTTGCCTTATTTGGGGAGAGAGAAACCTGGCTGAAGCACCCGTGGCAGTTTTATTTGCCATGAACTGGCAATGTTTTGGAACAAAAAAACAAGTTTTGCACAAGGGTACTTATAGCATCATTATCGCATTTTCCAAGGCCAGCGACGGTGCGTGCCAGGGAGGGAAGGAAACGGTCGGTGAACAGTAGAACCTTCACTGATGGCCGGGCTGAAACAAGGGGGCTTTAGAATAAATCTTGGTTTGTGAGCATATTTATGGCAAAATAACCCACATGCATTTACCTTATAAAAGTGTTACAGTAGGCATACTTATGTCATTTATTTAATGTTCTTTAACATCCATGCTCACTTAGGTTTCTTACAATTTATTAAGTTTTGAGTCTGGCCTGCAGAAAAGGGAAAAATAGAAGCAGATGTGAGCCTATAGCTCCCACTAACATGTTCAGTAACCTCCTGCAAGAGTGGAACAGGCTGGAAAATGTGTCTGTGACCCAGACTCCGAGCCTGGCCTGGCCTGGCCACTCCCTCTCGCCGTGAGGAAGCCGCTCACTAATAAGTAGGAAGGTTCTTTGCCGCCAGCCTGAGTCAAAAACAAAAATTAACCTCAAGCAAGAAAATCCTGATATCTGATTGGAAACCTGTTACCTAGTCCCTCTTGCAAAGTAAAAAGGGACAGGTCCAGCCAGCCTCCAGGAAGCCCTTAACAATCTCCTCATGGTAATAAACACCTCCCCTTCTTCCCAGGTGTTCCCTAAACCTTCTACTTCAGGAATCCCATGGCTTTACAGGAACCTCCTGTAACCTGCCTGGATGATTCAACCCACCCAGTTCAAGAAAACGCATGTGTATACATTCACACATGCGTGCTCCCATGCACGTGTACACACACTCTTCCCCTACTATATCATCTTCCCCGCACTTGACCCTTCTGCTGAAAACCCACCAAATCTCTTTACACATGTTCCCTGTCTTAAATAGAAAGTCTTTCACTGCTCTTGTCCTGGCCCCTATTTCTTCCTATTTTTTCCCTCTACCCGCAGGCCCCTTGGAAGAAGCTCAGAATCAGCCACATGAGGGGTCAAGACAAGCAAGCCTGGAGAAAGAGGAGAATTGAGGGTGACAGATTCAGGTAACAGAATCAAAGTCACGGCCCAGTCCGTGTCATGTTTCTGTTAGACCATAAATCTCATGCTCTATGGCTCCCATGTCTTCCTCACCTCTCTCCTTCACATCCACAAGCTAGAACCACGCCACATGAGAATATCACCACAAGCCATTCCCCGATGCAGGAAGCACTCTAAAATGTCACTGCTTCATTGTTCAAGAAACTGGAGGCAGGCTGGAGAGATTGCTTAGTGGTTAAGGCACTTGCCTAAGGACCCAGGTTCGATTCCCCAGAACCAACACAAGCCAGATGCACAAAGTGGTGCATGCATCTGGAGTTCATCTGCAGTGGCTGGAGGCCCTGGTGTACCCATTCTCACCACTCTCTTTCTTATAAGTAAATAAAAATAAATAATTTATTTGAAAGAAAGAAAGAAAGAAAGAAAGAAAGAAAGAAAGAAAGAAAGAAAGAAAGAAAGAGGGAGGGAGGGAGGGAGGGAGGGAGGGAGGGAGGGAGGAGGAAGGAAGGAAGGAAGGAAGGAAGGAAGGAAGGAAGGAAGGAAGGAAGGAAGGGACAGACTGGGGGTGTGGCTCAGTGGGAGAGAAGGTGTCTGTCATGGGCAAGGCCCTTAGTTTGAACTACACCACCACAAAAAAAGTTTAAGAAACTGGGAGAAAATAAGGCACACATGTATGATGATGATGATGACCATGATGTGTGTGTGTGTGTTTGTGTATGCATAGGTGTGTGTGTGTGTGTGTATGCGTAGGTGTGTATGATGTGTGTGTGCATGCGTAGGTGTGTATGATGTGTGTGTATATGCGTAGGTGTGTTTGATGTGTGTGTATATGTGTAGGTGTGTATGGTGTGTGTGTGTATTTGCATAGGTGTGTATGATGTGTGTGTATATGCGTAGGTGTGTATGATGTGTGTGTATATGCGTAGGTGTGTATGATGCGTGTGTGTGTATATGCGTAGGTGTGTATGATGGGCATGTGGGCATGAATCTCTGGGTGCTTGTTCTCTCCTTTCCCTTGCTTGAGACAGGGTCTACCTTGTTTATTTCGTTTGTTTGTTTTGCCATTGCTTGTGAGCCATTCTCTCTCTCTCTCTCTCTCTCACACACACACACACACACACACACTGGGATTACAGAACACATGCATCACTTTGTGACCTGCTTTAAATGGCTGCTGGAGAATCAAACTATGGTCAGCCGGCTTGTAAGCAAGCACCTTTAGCCATTGAGCCATCGTCCAACCCTAGCAGTATGCTTTTTGACCCGACATAAAAGGAGGCAAATAGTTTGCTTTGGAAGTCACAAAGCCAGTGACAGGGAAAGGCTGTTTGGTGATTAGTCAAGATCAGCTGGAACCCATCACCAGAGTGTGTACATGTGCAGACACTTGGAGTCTGTAAGGTGGTATGAGCTTAGAGTGGTCTAGGCTTCTGCCAGAAAGATGGCAGCAACTGTCCTCTACCATAGAAACACTGTCCTGCCTGCCAGCTCGGTGGTAAAACAGGAGAGAAGAACTGAAGTTCAAGTCTATGCAGCACCCCTTGTACAATGAGAAATCTTGTGCACAGTCCCCTAACAAATTAGTCATGATATGCGTGCGCTCACAAATACACAGGCACTCTTTATCTCTGTGGCTGGTGATATTTCCAACAAAAACATCACACCCAGTTTATTATTCAGTCACTCATAGTAAAGAGCTCAAAATTGAAAACCTGCTCATTTATTAAGACCCCAGAGTGTTCCTCAGGCCAGAAACGCCAGGGGGATTGTAACAAACCACAAAACCCTGAGCTCTGGGTCTTGGTTCAACTCTCTCCTGGGCTTATACAAACATGGAACTGGCCCTTAATTGGGTTGAATTTTACCTAGACGGGGTGGGGGGAGGGGAGAGTTAAATAATCCGGCCTAGAAAGTCTAAACTTTTTAACCATTATCTGCTTATACCCTCGCTTGCCACCCCACTCCCAAGAGAGGGGGCAGGGGATGGGGTACTGTGACCACTAGAGAGCTTGTGACCCCAGGTTTCCACTGAGTCCAATGTAAGCCAAGAATTTTAGAGAAATATGATGTGGTCTGTTTCCTTATGCCTCCTATGAAAGCATTTTGTGAGCTTGTGAGAAGAGAGACCAGGTAAGAACTAATGGGGTGCTAAGGAATTCCAGTCTACGGAGGAAAGGGACCAGTGTGGTAAGAGTGGGACCACAAAGTGCAGGACAAGAGCTTGCACCGTTGACATTAGCCTCGGAAAAGGCAATCAATACTGAGTGGGTCATCACGGTAGAATGAGTCCCCCTCCACAGTCCCTGAATTTCTACCACATAGATGCCCAAACCATTTCTGCCAAGGTGAAACTTTAAATTTGTGTTTTCCATACCCTCCTTCTTCCTAGCGAAAGTTTAGTAAGCAAAATCCCCGCTTTTGTCAACAACAAAAGAGACAGGTGTAGAGCTACAACGGAGATGGCCTCTCTCCTCTCATGTCTTCGTTCACGCTTCTGAAGCTCTCTTCACTTCGAAGTCACCAAAGAGATTCTTTGAGAACGATCTCCCAGCTCTTAAGATGAAGCTGAATGTAGTGTGACTCTCAAGAGGACGAGCATCGCCAACTTTTAACTCCTAAGCAGCTCCTGTGTGCGCGCACCAGCTAGCAAACTGGGAATCCCCTTTGTAAGAAAAAGATCAGAACAGGAACTGCACAGTTCCAGGGGAAGATCAATAACCGTCAGGGGGAGAAGGAGAGAGAAAGCAGGCCCTTAATTCACTGCCCTTTCATCTCAATGGAAGGGCAAATTTCCTAGGTGACAAGGCCTTTCCTGTCCTCCAAAGGTTTGACCAACTATGAACGTGTGAAATATTTATGACTTGGGCCTTTCTCACTAATACCTGCAACATGCATTACAAATATTCTCAATAGTACCTAGACACAAGAGGGAATCTAGAGACCAAAGGTGGACACGTCATGGTAGAGGCTGGCAAGGTTAAGATCCACAGATGCCAGCTGCCGTCTATCCAGCAGGAGAAGTCACAGACCTGCACAAAAAGGTCCCTGGAGGCCATTCCCCATCCCAGTGGGACCGAGAGGACTGCTCTCACTAGGTGAAATAACTAAGAACCATATCCCCGCTACAGTGAGTGCAGAGACCATGCTGGCCACTCCTATCCTTGGAAAACTATCTCTCAAAGTCACCAGACTGCCTCTGAAAGAAGTATTCGAAAGGGAACTTTCGTAACCATCTTGGGAGCAGGGGATGTGCAAACGCAAAGTGGGGGGAGTCCTTAAATGATAGGTTAAAGGGAGATGGGGGACTACAAACAATAAAGCTAAATAATAGAGTTATAGAACCTTGACTCTGAGGTCCCCTGAGCACTATCACCCTTAAGGTCCCAGGTCTGCCAAGTAAAGGGAGGTCTCATCTGGATGTGAACTTTGCTAGGGATGTGACAGGCAGGACTGCTCAAAGATACCTACTACCTCCTCTTCACACAGAAGCAGGCCACAGCCACCTCTCAAAGGGGACGAGAGCAGCAGCCATTCTGAGTAGCGCCTAAGCCATGGTCCACAGCCTCTTTCCTGCAACACTCTTCCCTATGTATTTTGGGTACTGCGTGATCACACGGTGTACCAATTTATGCTTCCGCATCTAGAAACACAGTCTTCTGGGAAAAACATGCTCTTTTCAGTGTGGCTGGGGAGTTTTGCCATAGCTTGTAATTTTGGTGAAGGAAGTGACTTCCTGTCTGACAGGAAATTGGAGCCCAAAGCTCACTTTAGCTGCCTACAAAACTGTTGCTTAAAAGTTAAATAGAAAGAAAGCATTAAGTTCCTCAAGAGAAGACAGCCCTTTACCAGAGCCCAAGGCTTCCAAGATCATCAACCTCTCCCCTGACCCTTATTTATTAAAAGAGTTTATCTAACAAATAACGCAAATGCATTCTGTCCAGAAGAAGCAAGCCTGGCCTGGGCTTTTGAAACAACACAGCCCTTTTAAAGCTTGTAAGGACATAATTACCAGTTGAGTTTTGAACTTTGCCCAGATAAAGGCTGATACAGCAGGCTGTGTTGTTTGTTTCCCTAATCAACTAAGTTCAAGTGTGAATAGAGCCCTGGCCTTGCTTTGTGCCTCCAGTTCCCTCTAAGAGAAAGTTACTTTGCCCCCACACACACACACACTTTGTAGAGTATTGTGTATTTTTACGGGGAAATCCCATTTGGTTTTTTAAAAAAATCCAACTACTTGATATTTTTATTCCATTGGGGTGCCTTTTAAGAAAAATAGATACTAACAATGTTTACCAACTGAAAGTTAAATTTTAAATTGTTATCAGAAATGGCACTTCCTTCCCTTAAACTCCAGTGTCATATCCATGGAGGTGGGGGCAATTATCTACAAGCAGCTATCTCTGGAACCTGATACAATGCAAGGCTGATATCCAAATTTAAGAAGCAATCCCCCTGCTATTCTTTACATTCATGTATCTATCCCCCAAATCGTCCCCAGGAATATGGAGTCGGATGGTTGATGCTAGCAAAAACAATCAGTTCTTATCACTTACTGACTGTTTTAATAGTTCCTAAATTTGGAAAAAAAAAAAAAAGATGCAGTTTTCTATCTTTGCTTTTTCCTCTCCAAGTAATTTCCCAGGCAGTCATGGGCAGTAAACAGTTAATATTCCATTCTCCCCTGCTGCCTTGAAAAGCAAAGGGAACAATTGAGACATTGTCCAGTGAACAAGACTCCCAGGGACTGACATTTTTGTTTATGTCCCAGTTCTCAGTCTGTCAATTTCCACTAGGCACGTTAAAGCCTGAACGGCACCAACACAGCTCTGTGAGCTGAAAGGGCTCTGCTTCATTTATTTTATTAAAGCTTCGGTGTCTGTTTTTGATTCAAACCCCAAACCTCCCCACCCCCGCCTTTTTCCCCAGAAAGTTGCCTCCTAACTCCGAGACTGTGTTGCAATTCCTTCTTGGAACCCGTTGCCAAGAAAAGTAACAAAATATTTTTGAATACCAATGTTTGCATGGTTTGGCCAAAAAGAGGGGAGGGGGGAGCCTGGACAAGTAGCCCAGCTAGAAAAGCTAAGTGTTTTTATGAAGTCACTAATATATTCGGCTAAAGAGAGTACAGGCGAGCGGGTACCTTCAGTGACCTCACAGCCAAGCACCAGCCAAATTCCAAGAGTCAAAAACATTTCAAAATCCACACATGCCTCACAAAACCCCATACTTCAGGTTCAAAATCAGAGGGCACATCAATATTTTCCTCGCAACCCATGTCACTGCCTGATGTATTGCTGGGATCACAGCCCAAAGCTCCCCTCCCCATCCTGTTTCCCTATTCCTTCCCATCCCCCCACCACCACCACTCTTCATGGGTTTAAGCAATGGCATGAGTGATTTTGCAGGCTTGGGGCCCACTCTGACACTTTATCTCCGTGAACATGTATGCAGCGGTGATCCGGTTTCCTGTTTGTGGAGTGGGCACTGGGAGCTCACACCCAGCCCAGGGCTGCGGCTCAGGAATGCCAGGGCCTACAGCTGAAGGATGAAGCACTCCTGCTGCCTCCTACCCACCCTTCGCTCCATGTTGGGATCTCACTCTCTCACTGGCCTATGGCAATCTCCCCGTGGTAAGGTGCGCGCAGGCCTTCACACATATGGGTGAGTGCATACACATACTTAAAACATGCAATTCACACCAGGGTGCTGGGCATGGTGGCACATGCCTTTAATCCCAGCACTCAGGAGGTAGAGGTAGGAGGATCCCCATGAGTTCGAGGCCACCCTGAGACTACAGTTAATTCCAGGTCAGCCTGGGCCAGAGTGAGACCTTATCTGGGAAAAACAAAAACAAAAACACAACATGAAATTCTAATAGGGAATGGGACTCCTGACAACTGGAATGTCACGTGGGTTCAACTCTCTCAGCCCCCTTGTTATTCAAATCAAGGACTCAACACCTTTTCTTCACAAACAGGCCAGGGAAGCCCAAAGATGGAGCCAGAGCTATTGCGCCCCAGGTACCTAGTATAGAAGCACACATTGCTAAAGGGATCTTGTCAAAATGTGTGTGACGCCACATTTTCCAACTAGCCTTCTACACCTTTCTTCCTTTCTCGCCCACTCCAAACCCAGCATTTGGCTATCCTCCCATTGTGCCTCTCTGTGTGGGATGAGGAGGCCCCACCCCCTTTCATGCCTGTTCTCTAAGGGGGCTGTTCAGACCCTTGCAAAGCCTCCTTGGGCTCCCCCAGCTCTGGTTATCAGAGTGAAATAAACCATACTTTTATGGCATATTTGAACATAACAAGCCACTCACCCTTCTCACTAAGAGGAAACCCTGTTGGGTAGTGGTAAGCTTTTACCCAACACAGTCCAGTCGAAATACAGAATCCCCCAGGGCCAAAGGTAAGATTGTAACATTTATAGCCACCACCTTCTTCTCCCTTTTAAGGACCTAATGAAGCAGTGTAAGACACATGTGAACAGTTAACTCCTTCTTGCCAGAAGCTTCCATGTGCTCACCAGTGGCCCTGCAGGGAGTCTCTTGGCTTTGCCACCCAATGTTCAGACACTGACTTATAAACTGGCCTCTCATTATACAAAACAACCTGAGGCCCCAGCAAGCATGCTTCTGCCCCACTACCCTCCCAGGTGACCCGAAACTCTCTGAAACTATCTGCCCATGTTCAGCTAAAAACAAGTGAGACCTTGACTATTACCCAAGCTAACACTGCCAGCGCCCAACTTTCCACCTACGAAGAAACCTCTTTCCTTCCCTCTGGACGTAAGTTTCTTTATCTGTAAGATGGAAATGATAACATAAACTCCAAAGCTCACGATGGCTAAGCGACTGCATGTCGTACACCACACGATGTAAGTGGACAAGGTATTATTTTAATTTCATTATTTATTAAGTTATTGAGTTTGTCCCCATTATTTCTCTATTTCCTGGCTTTGGTTTCTGGGGCCTTCTTTTCCACTACCTCCAACAGAATAGAAGCTATAAGAATATCTTCTTGACCACTTATACGCTCCAGCCTGACCTCTCAGAAAACCCTGAATATTTGCTAAGAGAGTGAGACAGAGGGAAGGGTCAAGAGACTGGAGCAAATTTTTGGCTTTTCCCTCAAGAAACCAGTAATATCCCTCTAATGACTAGTCTACTGGTGGTATTCTTTCTCCATCATATAAAGGGGACAAAGGCAAATTAAAACATTGGTGCTGGCCAGGAGTGGCCTCAGATCTTTAGCCACCCTTCCAGCAGATGCCGCTTCCCCTCTAGCCATCTTGTTTCCATACACCGTGCTTCCTAGAGGGTGCAAAGTCAAGGAGATGCAGAGCACCAGGCCCCTCCCTGCCTGTCCACCCCACGCGACAATGCTTTTCCAAGTGGCAAATGAGTCATGTCAGACCAAAAGCCATTTTAAAAGTACACTTTGTGGGGGAGGAAAAAAAAAAAACCTTGTTGTACAGCACTTTTCATTTATTAATTATGCTATGGATTAGGGATCAAAGTGGTAGAAATCTCAGTGTACTCGAAATAAATGGCTTTTGTGGTTACCTAAATCCTTGGAGTCCCCAGGAATGTAATTCCTTAGGCAAAAACAGCTTCCCAGATTTCTTGCCTCCCCTGCCCCCCAACAATACATGGGGGATGATTATTTATCAGCAGACCTGCACGATGGGCTTGTAACATCTTAGTTACATGAAATATGGAAGTATTCCTTTGGAACTGCCCTTCCAGCTATGGGTTTGGTTTGGTTTGGTTTTTCCGTTACTGAATCTCAAGCTTTATGCCCTCTACCCTTAACTCCTTCTTTGCCAGTAGATTCAAGTTTAAAACAACATAGAATGATGTCACTACTAAAATTCCAAGTTCACTACTGCTTCTTAAGGTTCTGTGGTTTTAGGTTCTTATCTCTAAAATGGCAATCACCTACTTCAAGAGGAACTGCAGAAAAGACGGTGAGACCGGGCACAGAGGGCTTTGGTCACAGTGCCAGGAGCTAGCACCTTCTGAATACAGGACAGGCAGAACACAGAGGGCTTTGGTCACACAGCCAGGAGCTAGTACCTCCTAAATATGGGACAGATTTTTACTGTCCCTGCACTTGCAAATTTTTCAGCTATGCTTCTGCATCCAGCCTTTTTGCATGCAGTGTGAATGAGCCACTTTAAAACACATTTGAATCCTAGTTTTAAAACCAGCCCCCTGGTGTAGATAGCTACCAAAGAACGGTGGTAGAAACCAAACAGACGTGCCGTCAAAATGAGAGTAGTTGCACTGTATGCAGACTCAATAACTACTGAGAATAGGTACAAAATAAAAGCATAGAGGAAAATATTATTGAATTTAAAGGCACTGAAATTAAAAACTTATTTACTTAAAAACTCATCTACTTAAAGTTTAATACCAATATGGAGTAGGAAAAAATAGTTACAACATTTATAACTCAGTCTCCAACTGCCTATAAATCAACATGGGAAAACTACCTGATTCTTTCAAATGAAGAAAGGAATAAATCAGGCCTGCCAATGAGCACACAAGCTGTTCAATCCCAGAAGTCAAAGGAGTAGGACATAGATAAACTGTCAATGCACACTCCTCAGACTGGCAAAGACTATTAAGTGTGACAAGACCAAATATTGATGACATTGTAGAATGCCCATATTGGTAATAAAAGTGCTAGCTAATCCAACTGCCCTGAAGAACTTGACAGTATGGATTAAAACCCAAAGCCAGAAAACTATGTCCTCTCTACTCCTCTATTCTGGTACAAACCACATAGAGACCCAATATACATCCTGCCCAGTGGTGGATGCTATAGTATGAGTCATAATCTTAAAAAAAAAAAAAAAAAAAAACTGGGCCTGGAGAGATGGCTTAGCAGTTAAGGTGCGCTTGCCTGCAAAGCCAAAGGACCTCTGTTCGATTCCCCAGTACCCATGTAAGTCAGATGCACAAGGTGGCACATGCATCTGGAGTTCATTTGCAGTGGCTGGAAACCCTGGCACGCCCATTCTCTTTCTTTGTGTCTTTCCTCTCTCAAATAAATAAATAAATAAATAAACAAATAAATAAATAAATAAATAAATAAATTTTAAAAGAATTGTAAGCAACCTAAATAACCCTCAGTACAGGCTTGTAAAACTGGAATATAGCCAGCCATACAATGGAATGCTACATAGCAGTTAAATGAGTGAACTAAATTTGAAATCACTTTAAAAGTTTTTAAAACCACTGCTATTAATTATAATAGATCAAAGATTCATGCATACACGCGGGCATCTACATACCCACACAAATATATGTATAAAAAGTTGAAGTACACACTTTGGTTGAAAACCATGGAAGAATCAAGCTGGAACTGAGCTGGTAGCTTCCTCCTCACTGACTAGCTTTCTCAGTGCCAGAGGGTGCTATGCAGGCTGCTGGGGAGAGAAGTCATCTGACCCAGTGGGAGATTCTATGCTACACAATCAGCCTGCCAGGCAAGACATGCCTACCGATGCAATAGTGGCATGACTGTGATAGAGGTAAAGCAACTGCTTTCTGGTTGGATTTGAAGCCCACTCCACGTGCCTAGTACTGCACACCTCATCAAAAGCCCATGACCAAAGCCGGGTGTGGTGGCGCATGCCTTTAATCCCAGCACTGGGGAGGCAGAGGTAGGAGAATCACCATGAGTTCAAGTTCAAGGCCACCCTTAGACTACTAGTGAATTCCAGGTCGGCCTGGACTAGAGTGAGACCCTACCTTGAAAAAAAAAAAAAAAAAAACAACAAAAAAAAGCCCATGACCAGCAAGATCATAGACCCAAGGAGAAATCTACTACTGTTTTGCTGTTAAGCAGACATGATGTCAAACTGTTTTCCAAATATTTCTGTCAATACCCACAGATGAGTGCTACTCTCAGCCAAGGCAACCCTAATGAAACTCAATGGCTTATGAAAGAACTTGAAAGAAAGAAAGAAAGAAAGAAAGAAAGAAAGAAAGAAAGAAAGAAAGAAAGAAAGAAAGAAAGAAAGAAAGAAAAGAAAGAAGGAAGGAAGAGAAGAGGAGAGAGAGGAAGAAGGAGGGAGGGAGGGGGGGGAGGGAAGGGAAGGGAAGGGGAAGGGAAGGGAGGGAGGGAAGGGAAGGGAGAAGGGAAAGAGAAGAGAAGAGAAGAGAAGAGAAAAAAGAAAGGGATATTAGGTGTAGTTAAAGGCACTTGCTTGCAAGTGGCTCAGATCTGATTCCCCAGTACCCACATAAAGTCAGATATGCAAAGCAGCACATGTGTCTGGAATTCTTTCACAATGGCAAGAGGCTCTGGTGTGCCCATGTTCATATTCATCTTCATTCATGCACGCATTCATTCTTTCCCTCTCTTCTTGCAAATAAATAAATAAAAATACTTTGAAAAAAGACATGAAAGTAAGAGGAACTTGGAAAGAAGGGGTTGAGCAGAGTGGGAAAGGGATGAAGGAATAATGAGGCATGAATACATCATATACATGAAGGAAACTGTCAGAAAAATACATGTAATTCTTAAAAAAAAAAACTACATAGACACCAAATTTTGATGCAGTAATTGCTTGGGAAGCAAGACTGTGGACTAAGACAAAGGAGATAGGTTTTGTTCCCTAAGATGCAGGAGAGCAAACTAAAAAACTAAATCATTTTGGGTGGTAGTATTTGTTACACTAGCCCCTGTCCATCCTTGTGTGTTTGAATTTTAAAGAGGCTAGAGAGCAAGTCAAAGCCATCAGCACTGAGAACAGAGACTCACAATAGGAAATCCCACCTTGACCTTCCCTCGAAGCTGCGCTGGAGACCAGGAGACAACACCTCAGGGAGACCTTGACACTGAAAGTCCAACTCCATAAAAAAGCTGATGATCCGAGAAAAATACCCAACCCAAACTGCTATTCACTGTGACCTAACAGATTTGCAATTTACCCACAAGTTCGCAGACATAAGCCGGATGGTGAACGAGGTATGATCTGCGATGAATGGAGGCTGGTGTGATGCGCATCAACCTCTGCTGTTGCTCTTTGCAGCAAGTTCATACCTTTTCCTCCTAGGAACCCATAAACACCGATATCCCCATGACAGCTAACGTGCCACAAAGAAACAACAGGCCTCTAGTCCTGCAGCAGTCTGACAGGCACCAGTCTGGCGTGGTGCCCAGAAGTACTCCCTTGGCAGCCCCCAGAGAAGAAGCCATGTACTCTGTAAGCCCCAGTTCTAGCTGTGTGGGTTCAAATTCCAGCTATGTGCATCTTGCACCATACACACCACTCTCTGCCCACCCCTCCCCCAAACCCCAGCTTCCTCATCTCTAGAATAGGAGTAACGGAGGCTAGAGAGATGACTCAGTGGATAAAACACTTGTCATACAAGTGTGAGGACGATACTTTGGTTCCCGGCACATACAGAAATGCCAGGCCCTACGGGTGGATGCTTGGAATCTCAGAGCCCTAGAAGGAGGTGGGGTCCTTGGAGCCAAAACTGACAGCCCTAGGTTCAAGTGACAGACCCTGTCTCATGACATAAAGTGGACAGCAAACAAGAAAGACATCCAACATCAACCTCGGGCCTTCACGTACGTGCAACCACAAACATGTGGGAATGCTCATACTTACAAAAAAGGAATATAAAAATGGGGTAACAACAGCTATCTCCTGAGGGTGCTGTAGGATTAAACCTGATGATCAGTGACAGGACTGGGGGACAGCCAGCATTTTATCATGATGTTTCACTTGCACCCCTCTACTTCTCCAATGCATTAGTTCAGCTATCAAAGTGTGGGCTTAAACTGGGCATTAATCCCAGCACTCCAGAGGCAGAAATAGTAGGAGGATTGAGGCTAGCCCAGGACTAGAGTAAGTTCCAGGTCAGCCTGGACTAGAGTGAAACCCTACCTCAAAACAAACAAATAAACAAACAAACAAAAAAAAGTGGGCTTGCTAACCACAAGACCTGTCAACACGTACATTCTGGAGTGAAGTCTAACATGAAGAGAAAAGTCAGACCAGGAGAGCGCGCAAAGCCCTGGGCTATGACTTGCAATCCTGTAGTGATGGAGGCTCTAGGACAGAGCGTGACAAAATATTCCGTAAGCCTTTGACTCTGGCTTCTGTGCTGACCTTGGGTATCACAGGCCTGGGCCCAGCAGGATCCAGACAACCCACACCCTTGTTCCACATCCAGCAGGTTCTACTTTGCCAACTGAAAACCTGTAGAGGAAATTCACACAGGCGTCCAGACACCACAGCACTTAGCCAAGCCTAGCCCTGCTGGCTTATGGACACAGTGTTGGCCACCCCTAGAGCCCAAGCCCAAGCCCAGCTTCCCAGGGCCAATGGCCCACCCTGCCTCTCCATAAATCTCCTGCGCCACTCACCTATTCCACTCAGACGTCCAAAGGCACACTAGCTCACCATGGGTCCTGACCGCCTTGCTCTGAAACATCACTGTCAGCTTACCGGCATGAGACTTGTGCCTTGTGTTAGAACTGAACACATAATGTAGCAAATAAATCAGATGCAAATCACCATACATGTGCACCAAACAAAGTAGATGCACAAAACATGTTTATTACAGGGGAACAAAGTCAACTACCTTTCTAAATTACATGTTGAGGGCTGGAAAAATGGGTCAGCCGTTAAGGTGCTTACTTGCAAAGCCTGCTAGCCAGAGTTTAGTTTCTCAGTATCCACATAAAGCTAGATGCACAAAGTGGCACATGCGTCTGGAGTTTGTTTGTAGTGGCTGGAGGCCCTGGTACACCCATTCATTCTTATTCTCCCCCCCCCTCACCTTGCAAATAAATATATATATATTTAAACATCATGACTTTTATGCAGTGTTCTACTGAGGAGTGGGAAGAAAGGAGACTTGTGGAAATCCCTCCAGAAATCTAATCTTACTGCCAGAAATCCAAGAGTGCACATGCTGCGAGCAGTCACAGGTACGATGCCCTGAAAGTGGTATGCCACGCTAGGCTCACAATAGATCACAGACTGCAGAGGGACAGCTCTGTGATAGGGGAACAAAGTGGGGAAAATCAAGACTGTTTAACCATAACCCAGCTCCTAACCCTATATTCATTTCTTGGGAAGGTCCTCTTTTGGGTTCTGATGAAAAGTATTCCTCCCCATCATCATTTCACTTGAAACACTTGTCTAAGTGGCGAGGAGTTAAGCATTGGCCATGTCACCTCCATGGGCATTAGACAGGATGCCAGTAGTGCAGTGGGGGGCTTAGTATTATCCCCCAACTGGATTGCCTAAAGCAGCGATGGAAATGGTGAGCCCCATATTGTCCCTTGCTTTCTTTCTTCAACCAGGCAGATTTGAGCCCATCCATGAACCTTCACTCTTGGAGCCTTGACATAGTAAGCCCGAGAACCAGTCTCACTACACGTGATCCAAGCAGACACTGCCCAGCTACAGCCTAGGAGCACACACTACACTCAGCTCAAAGATCACAACAACAGTTTCAGCCTTTCGTAACTGTGCCCCTTTTTGGTAATGTCTAGCTGCCTTACAGTTAAGAAAATGGAGACAGCTTCCACAAGACAGGAAAGTTGTCCTAATGTCTGAAAGAGAAATAAACTACGTACGGTCTTCTCAGTTTGCCACCAGTTATCCATGAGAAGAAAACGAGACAAGTTAGTGTTCCTAAGAAACACAAGCAAGAGAGCATCAGGGCAACGATGAGTATGTGAATGGGAGCCAGAAAGAAAACTCTGAGACACTAAAAATATGAAAACAGGAATTTCATGAAAATACCTAAAGTTCATTTTCAAAATTCCCCATGACCACAGAAACGAATCACGGAAACTCCTTTTTTTCACACAAGCCTTCCTTTGCAGATGGCTTCTGGAGAACAGCGTACAGCTGTCTCCTTCTTACAGTAACTCTCAGACTGGCGCAAATCAACCCATTCTAAAGATGGCATGTGTGTTTGGCCCCCAAAACCCGTTTATGTAGTGGTGGAATGGGTTCATGACTCAGCACTTTTACTTTGCAAGAATTACAAATTCAGAAGAAGAAGCAACTCTTGTGTGTGTCATAAGCCGAAGGCTTGGATAACTGCACTACTTAGAACACCTTTGGCTGTGAGTGACTGAACCACTTCCAACTAGTTAAGGTGCTGGCTTCCTGCCTGGGATGGTCCAGGACTGGAGCTGGCTACACAGAATTAAACAGTACCATCAAGGCGTTCTCCTGGGTACCCCTGTGAATCTACTGCAAATGAAGGTCCCCAACTCAGAGGAAAGGGACATGCGCACACCACAGAGAGGGTGCACAGCAGTGCATACATGAAGGCAGTTGCCAAGAGCCAAGGAGTTCAGCTCTGCATAAAAACACACATTGAGGTCACATGCCCACCCCTCACTCAACCCCATATCCACCAGGACAACAGGAACACGGGAAGGGGAGTCCTTCAGAGTGATAGTGAGGGGAGTGCTATTATCAGGAAGAAAAGAGACAGGTGTCCTCCTCACAATGTGAGCCCATTTCTAACACCTCAGTTCTCCAGGTGGAAGAAGCAACGTGTGACAGTTATCCAGAGAGTCTGTGCCTTCCAAGCGTTCGCAGGAAGGCAAAGGGAAGGGCTTTGAAGAACACAGAAAAGAGGTTTGGCTGTATTCTGTGCATACAAGAGACTTCTCCCAGGCAAATGCACTTTTCTTGGCCTCTAACAATGCCTTGCCTGGTCATTGAGATGTTGGGTCTTGCATATCCTTGTGTTTATGAAAAAAAAAGAGAATTATTTCTGAGTTCCAAATGAATCATCCAAAGTTTTCCTGAAGCCAGGCATTGAGGCATACACCTTTTATCCCAGCACTAGGGAGGCTGAGGTAGGATCACTGTGAGTTCAAGGTCAGTGTGGGCAAGATTGAGATCCTGCCTTAAAAACAACCAAAAGAACAACAAAAAATGTTACTGTTCTCAGTAACCTTCTGCCACCAGCCATATCCCCCTTCTGTTAAGAGGATTTTTATTTTCTTTCTTCCCATAGCCCCACAAGGCAAGCTTCCTCCTTGAATATCAAAGGACTTGGGACACTTCATTCATAATGTCAGTGGGGAGGGGCACAAATCAGTATTGATAAAGGGTCCCACAGTCTATCTGGTCCCTACAGACCAGTAGTAGACCTGTCCCAGGGTTGCACAGTGGGGCTTTCTTCCTTCTTCTGCCACCCAACAGTTTGCTATTTTCTTCATCTTGGCACCTGCAGAGCAGAGATGGATCTAGCGAGAGCAAGAGGCAGCCAAGTGCCCTTGGAGCAGAAAAGGCGAGAGGCCTTTACCCCACTGCACTCGGATCCTTGGTGACCCCATCTCATTCTGATTAAACAGCCTCAGTGCCGTGGCTAATCACTGCCCAGATCCACCCCACTGATGCGGGCCTGTGCCGAAAAACAGGTTGCATCACATCACATCTGGAGCTCCCCGACAGCCCAAGATTGCAGAAGCCTGCAGTTGGATGGACCGTAAACCTCAGGGGCAGACAGGGCTCAGAGGCATACCATCAGGAGTGTCTAGGTCTCACTGAGGGTACAGCCATCAAGTCCTTGGCCACACTCTCACACAAAGCTAGAAACACAGAGGGTGCCTATATTTAACCAATCTGGGTTCTCTCCCTTCTGAATGTCAAGAGTCCTCCTTGAATCGGGTGATGGGGACAAGGAACTGTTCCAACCTGCTCCGAGCTTCTTTCAAAAGACAGGATTTAGCCTCAGGTTTTCAGCAGCAGTATATGATAGCATTGAAGATTTTTCAAAAGGCATCTCAAGTGTAGGAATGAACTGTAGGGACCAAGGATGGATGATGGAATGTTACAAAGGTGCGAGGTAAGTAGACCAACGAAGATGCCCTGGCCACATCCAAGTGAGAGATGAAAGCCGCGTGTACTCCCTCCAGTGCAAAGGGGGTTGATTTCACAGGCATGTTGAAGAGAGTGCAGACATGGGAAGCCCACGGCACATGAGCCCGGATGGACTCACAGGTTGAAAGAAAGGAGCATAAGAGAAAAAGGGGAATCAAGAATGAACTTCCGGGCTTGAGACCTAAGCAACTGGTAAATGTCACTGATCTTCCGTTTGATGGAGACATGCTAATTTTCCCATCTATGACATCCAAGCGGAGGCTGGAGCTGGCATCCGAGCAGTGGAGCTGCAGCCAAGCCGCAGAGCCTGGAGATGTCCTAGGATACTTAGCCTTCTGCTCCCTGTGGAAAAGGACCCCATGCTTCCCCATGTAGGATGGGTGAGGGCCTTCCCTTCTTAGCACTCCATATACTCCAGATCTAAATTGAAGATGTTTTCTTCTTCTATATTAATGTATTAAAATCTGATCTGCAGGACGTTAACAAGCCAATCACAAAATAACTCCATAAAGGCTCCAGCAACATTAGCAAAATACAACCATTTCCATTATCAGAACTCAAGTCCTGGATTTCCCAGGTGAGCATACTTTTTCCAGAGTTCAAGTCTCCTATCCCAAGAGCCCTAAAGAACAGCTGGTTTAAACCCAAAGTAGAAGGAGACAGAAGCCCCACAGGCTGGAGATTTTGTGTAACCGTGTTCCACATAACTGTTGCTACAGCAATTAGACATGCCAGGCTGTGAACTAGAATGTGTAAGGACGGATTATCAAGTTACCGGCAAGCTAAGCCCCAAGTCATAACGCAAAATTATGTTTCTTCAAAACATGCTACCACATCAGGTAGAAAACACAAACGTGGACAAGCTCTTGTGTTAACCAATACACTTGCCGAACACCGTACGGTCGTGAAGTCATACTCGTTCCAAACTAAATCAGCTCCAGCCCCTCACCCGAAATTGGTTTTCTGCTTAATTAACTGAGTACCACAGGGGACAGGGAGAAAGCCACATGCAGAGAAATGAACCAAAGAGCTCCTTGGCTTCAAGAAACTTACAATCTGTTTGGAGAAACAAGCAAGCCCCCAAACACAGAGTTCATCGGCAAGACAAGAAGTGACAAGCAGGATGGAACGAGTGCCAAAGGAACACTTTTGTTTTATTTACTGGAAAGATAAACACAGTCCAAACCATGAGTTGAGCTCTAAGTAGATCCCTGTTAATTTAAAACAGGCTCCCAGGCTTGGTAAACAGAGCAGGTGCTGAAACAGAAACAACTTCCCCCAGTGGGTTCCAATCTCATCCCTTCTGCTGGGAAGAGCTCTGTGCTGAGGCAAGTATCTTCTAGAGAGGTTCTGAGTAGTGTGCCTGTGGCATTAAGACCAAAATGTAGAGCTTCCCAAACCTATTTTAGGAGAGAAGCCTCCCCCACAAATAACCTTATTAAACACTTAGGGAGACAAATGTTAGGCAATGTGAACCAGCCAGGAGTTGCCCGAGACTTTTCCATAAGCGCAACAGACCCGAGCATTGAGAAATGGTGGACAGCCAGGGAAGGCTGCTAACCTTCCACAAATCGACTATGGGTACATCTAATACCCAGGAGCCAACGCATCTCCAATCAGTGGGGATGTCTGCCCAGCAACCTAATCCTGTAATTGTCATACTCCTGACCACGCTCATATACATCATCAAATAAATAATCCTTCCCCAAAAAGAGAAAAAGTCCAATCAAAGTGTCATGGCCCATACGTGTAATTCCAGCACCCTGGAGGTGGAGGCTGGAGATTGCCACTTTTAAGGCAGTCTGGCATTCAAAGTTAACACCTTGTCTCCAAAAGAAAGGGGCTGAGGAGAAGGTTCAGTGAGGGTTGCTGCCCAAGCAAGAGAGCCTGAGTTCAGATCCCCAGAACTCATGTAGAAACTGTAATCCCAGCACTGGGGAGGCAGAGACACTGGGGCTTACAGGCTGGCTTGTCTAGCACAGTCAGTGAGCTTCAGAGGCAAGGAGAGACCTGGTCTCAAAAACACATATACACGGGCTGGAGAGATGGTTTAATGGTTTAAAGGTGCTTGCCTGTGAAGCCTAAAAACCCAGGTTCAATTCTCCAGGTCCCACATAAGCCAGATGCACAAGGTGGCACATGCATCTGGAGTTCGTTTGCAGTGGCTGTCACTTCTCTCTTCTCTCTCTCTCAAATAAAAAAACAAACAAACAAACAAAAAAAACATACACACATACAGTACAGGGCAACTAAGGAAGATACCAGACATCAGCTTCTGACCTCCACACACATGTTCATGCTCATCTACACAGCCCACACAGGTGTTCCTCCACACATATGAACAGAGAGAGAGAGAGAGAGAAATACTACATCAGGTGCTACAACTCACTGATATTAGCAGTACACTCAAGACCTCAAAAGTAGGCCCAAAAGTACTGAACGCATTTCAGGGGCTCAGGGATAACATAAGCATTTATGATGTAAGAGTTATCTAAGTTGACTAAGGCTGTGTCCATGAAACAGTGCTACAGCCGCTAACCATCTAGGCAGCCAGTCTTTGCCTACTTTGGAGGTGAAAGGGCCTGGGGAGGCTGAGCTGGTCGGTTCAATTCTGAGGCAGGTGGAGTTAAGGGTTCAGCTCTCCAGAGAAGCTTGAACTTTTTCTTTTGTTAAATTTCCCAGAGACATTAAAAACATTCTGATTGTGTGAAATCTAACACTAGCATCCTGGTGGCTGACAGTTACAAGAATTGAGAACTTTCAGGGCTAAAGAGATGGCTTTGCTGTTAAGGCACTTACCTGCAAAGCCTAAGGACCCAGGTTTGACTCCCCAGAACCCACGTAAGCCAGATGCACATGGTGGCACATGCATCTGGAGTTTGTTTATAGTGACTAGAGGCCCTGGAATGCCCAGCCATTCTCTCTCCAGCCCCCTTTCACTCTTAAACAAATAAAGTATTAGAAATACCTTTAAAAAGAATTAATTAAGAACTTTCAGAAATAATTTATGGCTATGTATGCTTGCCCCCAAAAAAAACTTTTTAAAAATTTTATTCTCTTTTACCATTCTTTCTAGGAATATATCCTAAGAAGTAAGGACAAAGAGAAGACAAAAACTCATGCATGGAGCAAAGCTCACTACAGGATTATCTAGAATACCAGAAACAAAAGGAGATAATAGAAATGCTCAATAGCATGGCATTGATTAAGTAAATTGGAGTATAATGATATTATAAATTGTTACACGGTCATTAAAAAGCCTAAAGAATTTTAATGACATGGAGAAGTGCTTATTAACTATAATAATTTTTGTTTTAAATGAATACAAAGGCTGGACATATTGAACACTGCTATGAGCTCAAGTATGTTAAAAACAAATATAAATATTAATACATTCAGAGGAAAAGCCTAGAAGGAAACATGCCAAATTATTCATAAGGTAACCTCTGAGTGGTAAAACTATGGGCAATTTTATAAATTGTCTACAATGAGCATTAAGTTTATGAATGACAAATGCTACATTCATTTAAAATTAATTTCACTTACTTCAGAGGCTTAATCAAAAGTAAGCCACTCTCATGCTTAGTCTATGGTTATCGGTCGCTGAGATGAACAGAATAATTCTGAAGAAAAGTTTTGGCGAATGGGGATGGTAACAGCCACCTTCAAATTGACAAGACATGCGACTTGAAACAGATGCAAAATTAAACAGGAAAACATACACCCAGGAGCCAGCACTCCAAGGGCAGAGACTTCCATTCACAGAAAGGGCAGGACTGTCCAGAGTCCATTTTTTTTTCCAAGAAGAGACAGTATCAGAAGATACTTCCTTCCCATCCAGGAAGTGCCCAAGAACAGTTAGGACAAGAGTCAACTAGCAAACTAATGGGACCACAGGAGGTGGGGCGGGGGCGGGAGGTGAGGCGGGGGCGGGAGGGCAGCAGGAGAGATGCTGTAGGACTTTGAGGTACTGAAAATGTGGTTGTACTCTGAGCAGACGCACAGAGGTTAAGCAATCACCATGGTGGTCTGCTGCCACACCAGAACCACAAACCTCAAGAACTTCTGTTTCTGAAAGGACAGAAGGACGCTGTAGACTTTTGACTCAACTCCATGATGGCCACTTTGGGGTTTATGCCACACACTTTCTTCAAAGTATATGGATTTCATCCATCACCTCCCCAGAAAGAATACCTAGGTGCCCAGTTCTCCATATTAGGTACTCCCAGCTCTCGTCATAAAAAGAATAATCTGTTTATAGACAAAATAGACACACTCACCAGAGCCCAGTCTGAGAAATGGGAAAGTTCTGACTCAGCAGCGGCCAGGAAACACATGCCAAGTGTTCGAGAAAGTCTAGCTGAGTCATAGATAAATGGATTAAATAAATAAATAACATGGGAAACACACATATGTGGCAGAGGAAATGGAAGACTATCCATGGTGATATTTAAAAAAAAAAAAAAAAAAAAGCTTTTAGGAAATCAGTATTCGTGTCACAATTATCACCGAAAATTCACTGTCCACTATCCCAAGAAGTACATACACTGCCCTTCCCACAGCGTGTCAAGGACTCCTCTGTAGTAGCCACCACATTCACACCCAGAAGGCAAATCTTAGCCAATCAATCTTACATGCTTACACGTGTCCTGGAAGCTGGCAGGATGCTTTGAGCCACGCCCTCAAGCAGGTGGAGTGGAGGGTTCCCACTGCCACATCACCACCGGCAGCCCTCGGCACCACTCACACCGTAACCTTGGCACCCACTTACTTGTCTCCTCAGCCATCTCTAGGGTAGGGTTCAGTATGGCAGGGTCAGGTGGCCTTGTCTCCCATCTCGACTCCCACTCCTCCACTGTGAAATGGAAGCACCCAGAACAATCCCGGCATGTGTGAAGTATCACAGTCCTCTTCACCGTCATTAGGACTACTGCTGGTCCTGGGCTCTACTTTCTCTCCATGTCTACAAGACTTTTTCATGCAGAACAAGCAGTCACAAAATACATATGTGCAGGGTCCATGAATGAACCCATGGATTGATAATCTCTGGCCACCCACCTTCTCCCGTCAGTGCTAATACCGAATCCTGAACTAGGTTCTGTTGGTGTTCCATCCAAATCTGCCCATCTTCACCATCCCGTGGCCTGCAGCTTAACACAACAGTCAACCCCCCTCACGACTACATGACTTCGCTCATGGATGCTAGATCAGCACTGCATCTTAGGTCACCCCACCTGACTCTGCTTCTCACAACTCTTTCCTTTAGCACCTTCATATAGGTTTTTTCTTCTGCCTTGAATGGTTTCTTATTCTCACCCCATTCTCTACAGCTTCATGTGCTAATTCCCACCAACCATCCAAATTCTGTTAGTATATTTTAGGAGGCTGGAGAAATGGCTCAGTGGCTTAAGGCACTTGCTTGCAAAGCTGATGATAGGGGTTCAATTCCCAAGTACCCATGTAAAGCCAGATACACAAAGTGAAACCACTTACTCTGTCAGTGTCTCTCTCAAATAAATAAATAAATAAATAAATAAATATTTTTAAGTATGTGTGTGTGTTGGGTTTTAGTTAACACATGCTAAATGTATGGGATACAGTGTGATGTTTCCATACATGTAAACAATATGCAAAGATCAGAACCATCAAGTCCATCATCTCATTGACTATTCCTTGTGTATATGTACACATGTGAGAACATTTGAAATCCTTCTAGTACATACTATCTAATTAAATGATGTCCAGCACAGTCAGCCTACTGAACCTAGAACATTGTGAGTTATCCCTCCCATCCAACTAAGCCCGTAACAATCCCACCTGCCACCCTCCCTTAAACACCCAGGCACATAATCCCACTGTACTTCCAGTCCCAGTCAGGGCGCCTGGTCACATACTCACAGTCCTCTGTATTCTTTCTAACCACCTGGCCCACAGGTAGGGGCCATTGTGGTTTTGCCAGCCTTCTCATCTATCGAGCACAGAGTCTCCTAGCACATTCTAGCTGTCATTGAATTAAAATTTTTAAAATTTTTATTTATTTATTTATTTGAGAAAGAGAGAGAGGAGGAGGCAGAGAGAAAAGAGAGAGTGGGCGCGCCAGGACCTCCAACCACTGCAAACGAACTCCAGATGCATGCGCCCCCTTGTGCATCTGGCTTACGTGGGTCCTGGGGAAATCAAACCGGGGTCCTTAGGTTTCTCAGGCAAATGCCTAAACCGCTGAGCCATTTCCCCAGCCCTGAATTAAATTAAAAAAAAAAAAAAACTATGAGTGGATTCGCCTGAACTCTACAAACAAAACGTTACCGGCTCCTCAGGCCCTGAGCTTGCTAGTAAAGGCTGTCTGCAGACAGGAGAGACCCTGTCTGAAGTCCTACTCACAATGCTATATTTCATAAGTTTTCCACTCTCAGTATTTAAGCAATAAAAACAAAAATTTGCACCACCACCATCTGGCAGGCTTTCTTCCTCGGGATTCAGTCCGCTTTCTCATCCCACACTTCGATGCTCATTACACAACAAAACACCCAAGACTGAGAAACACTGGAAATCCACCTAAGGTAACACTCTACACTGACTTCAAAAGGAAACCCCCGAGATAAAATTGTAAAAACTTTTGAAGCTTTTCGCTAATGTGTAAGATACACGCTATACCAAAATACCACCAGTTTTGGTCCAGAATCTTTTTTTGCCAGGTACAAAGGAAGTTAAATGAAAGTCTTTGTACAGCAAAGATACCAGGGGTGGTACCCAGGGAGTGGTTCCTAACCCCACAGCTTACCAGCTGCTGGAGGCAGTCGGCCAAGGCTCACACAAACACTACCACCCAGCATAGCCCGGCACCTCAGCTCTCGATGTGTGAGAGGGAAAAGGAGCAGGGAATCAAAAATAGATATTTCTAAATATTGCAGAAAATGGGAAAATGGAATGAATTAGAAAATGGAATCTGAAGAAGAAAGGACCTTGGAACACATGCCTAGAAGTCAGTACTTGGGGAAAGAGGGAGGCAAAGCTAGATTCTTGGTGCAAATGTTTATTCTTAGCAGGCCAGACATGACACCCCTAGGGAATAAGTTCTGTCCTCTGAACACAGGTTTTAACAAAAATGCTGTGTCAGCTATAGGAACTAAACTTTCTGAAATTTGTTTTTGCAATCGGGGCTCACTCTATCCCTGGGCTAGCCTGAATTCATTCCATAGCCTAGGCAGGCCTGGAACTCACAGTGCTCCTCCTATCTCAGCCTCCAAAGGGCTGGGAGCATGTAAATGGCATGTACCACTACACCCAGCAGACCTTTATTTCTTAAGATGATTTATTTACTTGTTTGTTTGTTTGTTTGTTTGTTTGTTTGTTTGTTTGTTTGTTTGGAAGCAGAAAGAGAGAGACAGAATGGGCGGGCCAGGACCTCCAGCCACTGCAAATGAATGCCAGGTGTATGTGCCACTTTGTGTACTTGGCTTTATGAGGTTACTAGGGAATCAAACCCAGGACATTAGGCTTTGCAGGCAGGTGCCATAACTGCTGAGCCATCTCTCCAGCCTTCTGCAGTTTATTTCTTAACTTGAATAATACTGGACAGGGCTAGAGTATAGCTGGGTGGCATTTGCCTCCCATGAACAAGACCCTGGGTTCTATCCCCAGTACCAGAAAAATGAATGAATGAATGAACAAATGAGAACTTATAGTTAGAAAATCTGGGTTCTGTTTAAGAACATTTTGGGGGAGAGGGAGGATACAGGGTCATATGTAGCTTTAGGCTGGCCTCAAACTCACTATGTAGCTGAGGGTGACCTTAAGCTTCTGCTCCTCTTTCCTCCATTTATATACTTAGTGCTGGAATTACAGGCATGTGCCACCATGCCTAGTCTATGCAGTGCTGGGCATTGAATATGGGGCTACCTGCATGCTAGGCAGGTACTCTACCCACTAAGTCACATCTCCAGCCTGAGAACATTTATTGCACACGTCAATTTTATAATATAGCAACCCACATACCACATGAAAAATTCCAGTCAGGTTAAAATATTCCCACAAAATGCTTTAAATTCCCATGTGAAGCTTCCCACCCCCGCCCCCACAAGTCCTAGAGAAAGTTATATTCTTGGTAGTGTGTGACAGTAGTCACAGCAGTACAATAATGACTACAAACAAACCCTGAACACTTCTCCATTTTCAAAGTGAAACATCAGAAACAATTATGAAAGTGCTTGGCCCACAAGTTACAATAAATCCAAACTTCAGAGAAATTAGGAAGCAATCCTTAGAAGATTATTTTGAAATATGTCTGGTGACACACTGGGATGTGACAACATCTCATATAACAGAATGAAAAACACAGTGTGAGGGAAGAACCCCAAGTGTCTGGAGGAAAGCCGACCATTCATGACTGAATCCCAACATGAACCAGACCCTCTGGCCAATGTCAAACTGTACAGAGACCTCCATGACGCATGGGCCACACTGCAGAAAGCTCCCGTGACAAACACACACAGACTCTGTCCTACCCACAATATGGGTGGTTTGGGTTGACACACTGCTCCGTGTCCCATGGAAAAATCATTAAGCTTTTCTCATCCACGGCCTCCATTTGCCCAGACTGAGGGCTTTTCTCTTTTTCCTACTTCCAGGACTGGACTTGGTTCCAGCAACCTGTAACCGGACGCAGTGAATCGTTCCAGAGTCGCAAGAGTGCTCACTGCAGGACAGACAGGACAGCACGACTGTTGCTAGCTGTGGCTCCTCTGGACAGAGAATCCCAACTTAAAGGTGGTGTGTGTGTTCCCAAGTGGTTGCTATGGTAAACACACCTTCTATTACAGTCTCCACTTGACTCCCTTCACCAAATCACACACTGGCTCTAGAAAGACTGCTTTACTGTACTACAAATCTTAATTTCCATACGAGAAAAGAAGGGCTCTCAGGATCCAAGTTGTGACAACTGTTCTCATGGGATTTTGAGGGGATGAGAGAGGACAACTGTTACCACTCCCCCAATGGACACTCACTCTCCTATGGACCTCGTGCTCATCACTGCCACAAGCCTTGTGTACTATGCCCACCAACACAAGGGGCTCAGAACTACTTTTACTGTTTGCAAGGGCTTCCAAGAGATTTCGAGATTTCTTTGTAGCTTCAACATGTGGAAAAGTTCCACTGAGGGCTTCCAAGAACAGAGAAATACATTTCAGTGCCCTGACTCACTTTATGAAACCCACAAGTACCCCACTTAGTAACTTCTTCACATCCCTGGTGGAAATCTAATTTATATTAAGCAAAACATTAGGGAACATGGTACAGGGCCCCAGAAAGCGAACAAAGAACTGCAACAGATTCTTGCTGTACACTACCTCAGCGTGTGACATTGGGCAATTCACTTAAGTCATCTCTGGGCCTCAGTTTCCTTTTCTGAAATCAGGTCTGGCCTAAAGTGGTCTAAGATCATTACCTCCAGCCCTAAAGTCTTAACATTGCAGGAGCATATGTAATTATGAGCATTGGTTTCATGGTGGGTTTGGAAAAGGGAAGAAATTTCTAGCCAATGCCAGCCTTCTTTCTGTGTGCCTTATTTATACCATGAGAAGTTAAGGCACTTTCACAAACCATTAACCTCAAATGTAGACTTATGGAAGTGAATTCTTTTCTGATGTATACATATACAGCTGAGGCAGAGCTCGTTAAATAATAGATAGTCAGTTACACCAAGCTACCAAATCAGGAGGCAGTTAGCTTGAAATCTGACACAATACATCTTAAGATTTTTCTGCTCAAAATTACTTTGTAACTTTTGGAGATTACAAGAAATACAGAGGCAAAATACACTAATGGGTAACATTTTGTGATACTTAAAGAAAAAGTACACGAATTGTTTCATACTTTGCATAATTCTACCTGTCATGGATTCGTGATAAAAATATGTCTTTCATTAATTATTTCAGAAGTGTGAGGTCCAGCTCATGATATAAATATATAGAAGGGAATAAATGTTCTAATAAGACTCAGCTATCTTCTCAAAAGGTTAATTTATAAACTTTCTGAGCCTACAACAGCCTAAGAAAGTGCATGAAAACTAGATGTCAACACACGTTTTATGCTGTGATCTCTTAGTACTAAACAACAAATGTTTTCTATGTCAAACCCATATGCTTTCAAAGCTGTGGATATACAAATTGAGTTTAATTTTAGCCTAAGTTCCTATCTATTCTAGGTTTACAATTAGCCCAAATGAAAGCTCCTAACATGAACGTAAAATGTAGCTTTCTAACACATAGCAAGCTCCAGTGAGGGGAGAAGTGGAAAGGCTCAAACCCAGGGCTCTTCCTTTCTAACCTCTTCCTCACCTCCCCTAAGTGTATGTTTCACAACTGCTCCAATATCATTTCTAATTTCTCCCAAAACCCACAGGATGGATTCTAACCCAAAACACAAACAAAGAAGGGGTGCAAGGAAGACTTTGCTAAGGTACAGTCACAGATAATGAACAGCTTATAGATGGAAACCATATCCAAAGATATTCCCCAGAAACAAAATTGTAAAGAAAGAAGTGACAAATAAGGGCTTTTACCAATCCAAAAATCATTCTCTTCTTTGTACCCCAAAAAAGTCCCTCATCAGAAGGTTACTTACGACGATGTGTGCCGGTGATGGTGAGCGGGCATCTTTGAGGGCTTGTCTGCTCTGGAGACTTCCTGCCTGGACATCAAGCAATGGCCATTTCATCTGAAGATACTGGAAAACCAGAAACAATGAATTTAACAAGGAAATGTAAAACAGTGCACCCAAGAAATAACGGTTACTTGTCAAAGAACTTAAAAGCATGCAATAACAACAACAAAAGAGAAGTTACGCAGATCGATAAGTTTTTCCTTAGGGCTAGAAGTTCAAATGCAGAAAATTAAAGTACTAGCAAGTATGGTTTTTTGTCTTTACACTTAAACTACAGGGTGTCTGTGGATAAAATGGATTTATTAACACTATCTGACTCAAAGGGGAGCATGGAGAAGAAGTAGGAGGAAAAAATGAAGGCAAATGGAGCTATTCCGAGGGTAGAAAGCCAACATGAATCTCAAGCCCCAAATTGTCCGTCAGGAGACTGTCAAGTCCAAACCTGCCCTTTGAGTGACCTTCATCTTTAAAATGCCATTGCCCTTCACTTTTAAGTACCTGTGTGCAACTGTCTTTTGCATACTAGCTGCTCAAGCAATCCAAAAGTTTATAGGATAAAAATTATTTCCTGGCAATAGGTACACACCAGGGGGCTCAGTGCAATTTACACATTCATTTCAAAACACCACAGAAAGCCAGGTGTGGTGGTGCACGCCTTTAATCCCAGCACTAAGGGGACAGAAGTAGGAGGATCACTGTGAGTTTGAGGATACCCTGAGACTACATAGTGGATTCTAGGTCAGTCTGGGCTATAGTGAAATTCTAACCCCGCCCCAAAAAAAAATCAAAGCACCACAGAAATTCTCAAATATGTACAGGTTTAGTGCTGAGATAAAAATAAAGGTATAAGCCAATTAGGTCCTTCCCTCCCTTTTTCTGAGGTAGGGGATAAATACACAGCATAGGAAGATAGTTCTGTTAAATCTGGTACATCAACCTGCCGTGGTGGTGCACTCCTTTAATCCCAGCATTCGGGAGGCAAAAGTAGGAGGATCACCATGAGTTCAAGGCCACCCTGAGAATACATAGTGAATTCCAGGTCAACCTGGGCTAGAGTGAGAGCCTACCTTGAAAAACCAAAAAATGAAAAAACAAACAAACAAACAAAAAAACTGGTACATCAGCTGTCAGAAGGAGGTAATTCCAGTTTTGCTTCACAGATAAGGGAAACCGAGGAGAGGCGGCTGTCTCCACCCCAGAGATGCATTACCAAGCATTGGACTTTTGTGGGTAAAGAGTTTCACTGAGGAAAACGTCAAAGAACTAAACAAAACTTAGAAGCTATGCTTACACAGGCATCAGTAATACTCTCTTAAGAGTCTAAAGGCCATGTGGTACAGAACTCAGAAAGTATGAAAGGAAGTGCCCTGGTCATTTCAGGGACCCAAATTAAAGTAGCTGACTCATAATATTTATTCAATGATCAAAAATGGATGCTTGCTTTGTGTCCGGCCTTCTAGCTAAGTCTATCTGCAGAAAGCTAGTGCATGAGAAGTAGCCAGGACATGCACAGGGCAGTCAAGGCAGACTGGAGGGAAGCTGTGCCCAGGCAATGCCAAAAAGAAGGTAGGATTTCTGAGAAAAGATCACTGAGAGGCTTAGATCTTGATAAGTCAGAAAAATTTCACAAGAAAGTAAAAGGACAGCAAGGAACAGCTCAGAAAAGAGAATACACAAACCCCATGGGTACAGAAGGGTCCCAGCTTATGGAAGCTAGCCCGTGGTTTTTGAAGGTATTCCAGTTTGCTGGATTAAAACCAAACTTGGTTACCTCTACCCTGCAGGTCCTAGTCCATGGGCCTCTGCCTAAGTCTACAGAGTTCCACAAGGTCAGTACATCTTCTATGACTTGAGACTTTCACCAAGCCACTAAGATTGAAGAAACCTACTTAGTAATTCTGGCTCTGTGGGTTCCCATCAAACCTAAACATCTTGAGCTTCTATTTGTAAACTGATGTGTGACGGCTGAGTGGATGGGTGGGTGGTGGTCTGCACAAAACACTGTAGGACTGGAGGATTCTAGGCCCCCAGACAAGAAGTCCCAGCAGAAACTGCCGAGTCATCCTCGTGATCAAATCATTTCCAAAGACCCGAATCATTGGAGCGAGTATCTCCCGAAATTGAAAACCACCAAAATACATGTTTCCAAGATATCCTTGAGCCCCATAGTCCAAGCCAGAGGGCTCTGGAAATCCATTTTGCCCTGTCTCACCCTGACTTCTTCCCATTCTCACTTGCCACATAACTACAGGGGCTGTGTTGGTCAAAACCACTCAATAGAGTCATTTCCTTGAGGCCGACCAAAATGAGCACCCAGCAACACGACCTCTCCTTCCCCCACAAACCCGAGAACAAACACGCTGAGCTCAGCAGACACACCCCCACCTCCTGCCACGCTCCAAGGGGAGGGTGGGATGCGTGCATGAGTGGGCAAGTTTTCATCTCAGACCATCTGTAAAGCAGATCTGATTGAGTCTGATGCCAGCTCCATTGAATTAGGACATTTGTCAGGCCTGCCTCAAGGATTCTGCCCAAGTACTGTCATACCCATAATGCAACATCAACAGAGACTTAAAATTCCTAGTTTACATAAAAGCTTCATTGTGTACCATAGCCAGTCTCCGTAGGCTACCTGCGCCGCATATTTTTATGAGCCTACATTTCAGCGCTCCGAGCCCACAATACACATAATTTTCAATTATGTTAGGGCAGCCCAGGATCACTGCCTATATAACATTACTGGTTGGAGGAAATGAGACTCGGCCCTGCTGCCCAGAGAGAGAGCTAACCAGATCCAGATGGTAGAAAGGAAGACAGGCCCGGCCCTGCTTACTGGCAGAGACTCTGCAACGTCAGTCCCAAACTCTCCTTTCCGGGTGCAACCTGATGCCACAGAACAGCTGAGTACCCACAAATCCATGCCCATCCCTAGAATCTTAACTAGCATTTAGAATGATGGAGCTCCTTTGGGAGAAGTAAGTAGTGTGTCAGGATTTTTTGTTTTAAAGGAAGTTATTAACCTCTTCCACAAGTGATGGGATTCCTAGGTTCCTTTATCTTCCACAATTGGTCCTTGTTAATAGTTAAAATAAATAAATAAAGGGGGAAAAGGAAATTAGGTACTATTACAGCCTAGAGGAAAATTCTTTTCCTTCCTGGAGACAGTAAGCTGCAGGAAATTCTATTCTGTTGGGTTTTGAAGGAAGACCTGAAGGAGGCAGCCTCTCGTTTTCACAAAGGAGCTGGAACACTGTGCTGCGTTTTCCCAACAGTTCCACTGCAGATATATATATATCCTTTGGGGGAAAGAGAAAAAAAAAGTTCCCACCTTCCTACTATGAAAACAACACTGGGAGCCTGCTCTCTTCCTCTCAAGCTGTTCAATGTGGAAATTATGAATTGCCTACTAAAACATTATGCTTTTCAACAAACGGCTATCAAAAGGAGCTGAGGGAATTCCTGCACTGAAAACTGTTGAAATAGACTCTGCTCAACTTTCATTTTGTTAAAAATAATAATAATAATACTAAGGCCATCTTGGATTAAACATTTCAGCCTTTGTTTAATAATAATGTAATAATCCTGGCCCATTAAAATTCCCCCCACACCAAATCACATTTTATGATGATGTATCTCTGGACCAATGGACAAAGTCTCAGTATACATATACAAGAGCAAGGGCCTCAACTAAGCCACTGGAAAGACTACTAAATTAAAGCAGAAAGGAAGAGGTACTCATCTCTTATTTTCTCCCCTAATAAAAAGAAAAAAGTCAAGAAAGAAAGGTAGGGAAGTCAAGCTACAGGATGGGTTAATCAGAACTTGCTCTCCCAAGTCACCTGAATCCTCCAGGACCCGCCATCTTACAGCTTACATCTTACCTGTCATCTTACAGCTGCTACTGAGTGCTGGCTGTACCTTTCTTTTCTAAACAAACAGGAGAGCTCAAAGAACAATAGTGATGATGACAACGATGCCAGGAAAAGTCACATCCTTAATTAAACACTGGCGAGACTTCCCAGCATTTCCTTTCAGTTGCCCCATCCACAGATGGGGCAGGCAATTGGAGATTGTCCCCTTTATTTATTCAGGGCAGGGCTCACAAACTTTTTCTGTAAAGCACCAAACAGTAAATGTTCTGGGCTTTGATGCCTGCGACTACTTTTGCCATTGTAACTGGAAGGCAGCCCCAGGCAAGGCATGGAAGTGTTGTGTTGTGGCTGAGTTCCAATAAAACTTATGTAAAGGATGCCAAAATCCGCATTGCATATAATTTTCCCGTGTCAGGAAATAGTACTTGAGCAGGGTAACTTTTTTCATGATAGGCAGTGAGGTAGAGACTGGCCCACAGAAACATAAGGGATGCCACCTTACCTGCCTAATTCACCGGTTTAAAACTTACATCTGATCCAGTCTCATCAACGATGGCTCTTCCTCTTGGGCCCAGCAATCAGTTAGGTTTCTCCCTACACACCACTGAAGCCTGATGATGAGGCTCATTCTAATTAGATGGCTGGTTCATATAAATGGGTCTGAGACACATGTGTGAGCTTCTTCTCCCTGCCTTCACCCCTCCTACCCTTCCCTTCCCCGGTGGCTTCCTCCCAGCAGAGAGACTTTGCTTTATGTGAGGAAGATTTCTCATTCCCCTGTTTTGGCTTAGATACTCTCCTGCTCTGTTTTCTCTTATCTTAGCTCTCCCTAAAATAAATTCCATAATCTGCATTTTCAATTCTTTGATAACTTGGACAAGGACCCAAAGTTGGGGTTCACAGGCAGACATGGGGGTCTCCTGCACCTTTGTGGAAATCTAATCCCTCCTGGGACTCCAATCCTGCATCAATAATAACACTTAATTATTTAATTAAAAGTTATTCTTTGTTTATAAGTCATTCAAACACAGGTGGAAAGCCAGTTTGGGCTTGTGGGCCACAGTTGTTCATCTCTGGCTTGGGGGTAATAAAGAAAGGTCTCTCCTAGGTCATTGTGTGAGAGGAGCTGTCTCAAGCTAGGCCTTTGGTCCAAATAACCCAACACAGTCCTATAGGAAGTATCTGGTGGCCCAAATCAACATTTTAGATTGAATTGTCACTGGTAGACTCAAGCGTGGGGGTAAAGCTTGTAAAAGAATTTAAGCTCTGTGGCTGACGCACCCAGTCACAAGGTCTACCCAAGTAGACCACAGTTTCACTAAAATAACTACCTCTCTTTCCAAAATGGAAGTAAATCCCTGGGCAATTCTGACTGGAAAAGATTCATGTGTTCAAAAGCTCTCACTCATTTCCCAGGGCCACTATGTCATATGACATCAGATTGCCACGTCCCTACCCTTAATCCCAGAGCAACAGGTGGAACTTCCTCAGGTCACACAGAAATGATCCCACAGCTACTCTCTCCAGAACCTTCTGACAAGCAAAACTTTCACCTATAACAAAGCTGAGATGAAGCCCACTTGGTGTTCACTGTGTCCACCACCAAAGGATGGCATCATGGCTTACGATACAATGCAAAGTTTAAGTTGGAAAGAGGACCAGTATGGAAGCAGACTGTTAAATAGTGCTGGTTAGCACTGTCAACTTGGAAGAATCTAGAATCACCTAAGAGATAAATCACTGGGCATGTCTATAAGGAAGTTTCTAGATCAGGGTAACTAATGGGCAAGGTCCACTCGTGTAAACAGCACTATGCCGTGGGTTGGGGTCCCAGACTGAATAAAATGGACAAAGTGAGCTGAGCTCCAACATTCATCCCTCTCTGCTTCCTGACTGCAGACCCAAGGCGATCGGCTGCTTTCTGTTCTTGTTGCTGAACTGTTCCCATCATCATGGACTGTATCCTTTTGACCCGTAAACCAAAATAAACCCTCCTTTAAGCTGTCGCTTCTCAGATGTTTGATCACAGCAACAAGAAAAGCAAAATTCCAGCCAGGCGTGGTGGCACATGCCTTTAATCCCAGCACTTGGGAGACAGAGGTAGGAGGATTGCCATGAGTTTGAGGCCACCCTGAGACTACATAGTAAATTCCAGGTCAGCCTGAGCTAGAGTGAGACCCTACCTCAAAAAACAAACAAAACAAACAAACAAAAAAAAAAAGAAAAAGAAAAGCAAAACCTCAATGAAGGTGGAACTAGTCTCTTCCGAACAACTAACTCCCTCGGTCAGTCTACGGGCATGGAGCAAAAAGATCCTCAACTTCTATCAGTATCAACACAGCCTTTGCCACCCAAGCTTTCTGCCTGGGATAATTCACCTCACACAAAATCACACTCATTGTATTCATCCTCACAAAGGATTCCCAACTGAGAAGTCTCTGTAATTCATGGATGCCAGAAAGTTGTGCACATTTTTTTCCTAATAAAATGCAAAGTCAAGATTACCTTTACACCTTAAAGTGAACATTGAGCCGGCCACAGCCCATCATGCCCAAAGTCATGACACTTCTTCCTCTTCACAAGCAGCTTGATGCCCCCTCACAATGAGGCCTCTCCTCCTACCAACTCCCTTACCAATGGGCATCACAGGACAGGAGACAGAGAACCCTGGCCACACCTTTCGAAGCACTAAGCTTTACGCTAGCAAAGGACACCAGAAACCACTCATCACCAGGAAGAAAGTGCCAGAAAAGCTTATGGTGTAAGAAGAGAGGATGTTCACCCATTGAGTTTCTCCAGGAGCTCACATTGAAAGGCACACCTGACAGACATGCGCACACAACACTGCTCAAGAATGAACCTGCCCGGCTCTTTCTGAACCGTTTTCATTTCTTGGAAATGGAGGAAAGAAAATTCAGCCTATCGTCTATGAGCAAATCTTGCCCTGGGGAGCAAGGAATCATCATTTATCTGCAGTGGCTAAAATACATGAAGTTGTGATTAAATTAATAGTCTTAGACTATGTTTGCCACACGTTATCACTTATCAAACACAGAAATGCTAAAACTGTGTGGAACTTTCTAGAACTCCCTTCAAAGTCCTGCAGAATCCTCAGGGGCATCACTGCAAAGTCTGTCTGACCAATGCTCTTGCACATGCAGAAGGTACAGGAGATTATAGACTAGGGGAACTGGTACTTTCGAAAACTTCAGAATGATTCTATTTTTAAAAATTTTGATTTGTGTATAAAGTATGACTTCATAGAAAATGAAATTCGGATATGTGATTTCTGGTTTGGGGGTTATGAGTATGCACTACAGGTTACTGAGGTAAAGAAAACCAAAGGTCTCTGAAGGCTGGGTACTATCTGAACTTGAAGAGGGAATAAAGCCATAGAATTTCAGGGAGATGTTAGACGTTTTAAAAATAAAACCCAAACATAGCAGGAACCCAAAACTCAAAGACTTTGCCTTAAAATCTCCATCCCGTTTCTCATATAAAAAGACCGTAGGAGAAGGGAAACCCTATGGGGAGGCGCCTATGTCCTACAATTTATTAAGAGCCTTACCCTCCATTTGATGGGTAGGTCATTTTAAGGTTTCCAATGAAATCCTATGGTTGACATTTTCCTTAAAAGACTCTTAATCACAGCAATCGAAGCAGGCTTGATGGTATCTTTTGCATGTGCATGTTGATGTGTATGCAGATTGAGTGTGAAGGCCAGAGGACAATCTCAGAGTTGTTCCTCAGACACTGCCCATCTTTTTTAAGACAAGGTCTCTCATTGACCTGAAGCACTTCTCCAACCCAGCTATTTCCGCAGCCCATCAAGAAAATCACTTCACAACTGAGAGGGTCTTAGAGTCGACCACTACGCTCAAAACATCCTTATAAGCTAGGGAAATAGCTCAGCTGTAAAGCATTTGCCTTGCATGCATGAGGACATGAGTTCAATACTCAGTGCTCACATAAAACTGCTAGGTTTGGGGCTGGAGAGATGGCTTAGGGGTTAAGGCGCCTGCCTCCTAACCCTAAGAACGCTGGTTCCAATCTCCAGCGGTTCCAATCTCCAGGTCCCACGTTTAGCCAGATGCAAAGTGACGCAAGGGCGCAATGCCACACTCGGCCACAATGGGGCGCGCACATCTGGATTTCGTTCGCAGCAGCTGAGACACTGCTCACGCGCCCATCTTTGTCTTCCTCCCAACCTCTCTCTCTCTATCTCTCTCTCTGTGTCTGTCTGTCTCTCTCTCTCTCTCTGTGTGTCTCTCTCCAAAAAATAAGATAAAATAAAAAGGTTTAAAAAAAAAAACTGCTAGGTTTGGGGTTGGGGACATAGCTCAGTGGTTAACGGTACTTACTGCTTAAGCATTAATTAAGGCTACTTGGGCCAGAGTCCACCAAGTTCAACCCCAGAGCCCGCATAGAATCCTGGGTGTGGCCGTGCATGTCTATAACCCCCTGGTGGGGGTGATGTGTGCAGACCACAGAATCACTGGGGCTTACTGACCAACAGGAGCTTTGGATGGAGGGAAAGACCCTGCCTGCCTTGAGGAAACATGTGGATGATAAGAACACAGACCATTCTTCTCTGGCCTCTATACGTGTACACATTGGGCATACACCACATACATACTCTACACACACGTACCTAAAAGAAAGAAAAACTCTGGACGTGGCAGCACGTGCCTGCAACCCCGGGCTGCGAAGATGGACATCTCCGAGTTTGCCAGCCAGCCAGTCTGGCCTAATTGTTGAGCTCCAGGCCAGTAAAAGACTCGGCCTCAAAAGAGATGGGCAGCATTCATCAGGATGAGACCCAAGGAAGTCCTATGACGTGCATACACACGCACGCACACACACACTTGAACACACACACAGACACACAGTGCGTGCGTGCGTGCATGCGTGTATCGAAATCCCTATGAGTTCAATTGGGAGAAAAGTAGACCTAGTATTTTTAGCAACAGAACCTAGTCTGTCTGAGGTCATAAGGTCAGGCAGGCAGCACAAGCACATGGGGCTGGCTTCCTACATGTCTCCTCTACCCTGGCTAACCTCCTAACTCCCCTTTGCCCTGCCTGCTTTGCTACTAGGATTCCTTGCCTGAACTCCAGCCAGAGAAGGGTGCCTCAGCCCACACAGCTAAAAGGGCATCTCACAGCACCCCAAGTAATAAACCATCTTCTTCTGCATCTCTCCCTCCCTCGCCCATGGGCGAGCATGACGTTATATTATTCCAAGGACCTTTTTCTACAAGAGCGCTTCCTGAGACCACTGATGGGAAGGGGTAAGCAAAGCCAAACAAACACAAACAAATCTAGCCAGGCATGGGGGTGCATGCCTATATTCCCAGCACTCAGGAGACAGAGGCAGGAGGATTGCAAGTTTGAGACCAGCCTGCAACTGCTTTGCCTCACAAGGATCTGATTGACAACATTGAGGATTCATTGTTTCCTTTTCCCTACCAACCATCCACTAGCCCTGCTGTCACTGAGCTATCTCTGCATTTGCCTGGTCAATGGGCTGTGGCACAGCAGCTCATGGGCACACAATCACAGTGAAGAATTTCACCAGGCCCCTCTCCTCACACCCGGATGACCCCTCTGTTCACAGATTTCCCTTCTGCTGAAGAGGCCGCTCTGCAGTACCATGCTCCTAGGCACAGGGTTTACAAACCCGTTTTCCAGACCCAGCTCTACTGCCACTAACTGAGAAGAATGTCCTTCCTCTCCCTCAATGGTTCTCCTCTTCCCCATTCGGCCCAAGTCTGAAGCAAGAAACTGGAAAATGTGACCTAAAAATTGAGTCTATTCCAACACACAAATCCCTGAAGCATCACTCAATAAGCATGTGCTGTGTCAGGTATGGAAGCTGAAGACAGTCACCTAAGACCCAGTTAAGAGGACAAGATGCTAAGGTCCAGGAGCAGAAGGGAGCAAAAACTCCATGCAGAATGGTCCAATTCCTGACCATGTGGTTCCCAGTACTCATTCACTTATTTGCAGTTTTCTCCTGACCAACTCCAGAACTGCTTACCCCAAGTGAAGAGAGAGGACCTGGGAATCTGAATATTCTTCCATCAATCCCCAGAGCCAAGGCAGTGTCAGCAGTGAGCGGGAGAACGTGAGGCATGCATGCGGGTTCCCCCCTTACTTCCTCAGTGACACTCTCAAACCTCTGCCACTGGGTGGCCAAAGCCAATAACCTCCAAACCCACCCTAAACAGAAGTAAAGCGGAGGGAAATGAAATGACTCAGTCCTCCAGTCAGTAGGGACTCAAGGTCGGGATGGGGCTGTGGTATTACCACACAGAGCTCCTTTACCCACACCCACCCTGCTAAGTGCCTCTGTTCTCTTTGTGGAAGAACAGCATGGGCAATGGCTGCCCAAGCAGAAGAGGCATCTCTAGGGCAGGCCAAAGAGAGTCCGTGTGGGAGAAGAAGGCAGCTGCAGAGGCAAGGCGGTCAGGAAACCAGACTCAGAAATGGTCTCACTCCATGGTGACCAAAGGCCACCCAGGACTGGTAATCTCTGAGTCTTCAGTCAGCTACAAGATTGAGTCCCAACGAGCTGTGGCGTCTGAGCCGACGTCAGCACTACCACAAGTGCCCAGGTCCCTAAGCCAGGAGTCAGAAGATGGGAAGCCACTGGAAGAGCTGGAGAAGTCCAGGCCTTGCCTTCCCCTCTTACACAAACAGGTCACCAGAGCCACACAGCTTGTTCCCTGCACCCTCTCCCCTTCCCAGGCCAGTGACTAACGAATAATGAATGTCTGCAAGCTGCTGCAGGAACCTTCTACGAAGAGGCAGACCAGAGATGTACACACTCAGGCTGAAAAGCATTTATAATCAGTGATTACAGCCACCACACTTTTTAGGACTTATGAAAAGGCCAAGTACAGTCATGTTAATGGCAATGTGTGAGTTATCGCCTGTGTCTTGGCAGCATGCTGAGGGAGACACAGGCATTTACAGACCAGAACATGAGCTAGAGGACCCAGTGTAGCCTGGTGGGGCAAGTGAAAGTATCTGTGTGCTGAGCTGAAAGTGGAGCAGCCTTCGAGTCTCAACTGGTGACTAGATCGGTAAAATGTAGCATATATCCACTAAAATGGAATACTATGCTAGGACAAAAAAACAAAAATGGAAGAAGTACGGGCACGTGCTACATGATGGATGGCCCTGAGAATACTGTGCTAACTTTTAAAAGCCACACAAAAGGGGAAGTCACAAATTGTACAATTCCTTTTATATAAAATAAACAAGGGCTAGAGAGATGACTCAGCAGTTAAAGGTTTTGCTTGCAAAGCTTGATGGCCGGGGTTTCTCTTCCCAGGACCATACAAAGTGGTACATGATTCTGGAGTTCATTTGCAGTAGCTAGAGGCCATGGCATGCCCCTCTCTCTCCCCCCCCCTTGTAAATAAGCAAAATATACAAATTTAAAAAAATAAAATATCCAAAATAAGCAAATCCAGAAATAGTAAAGTGATTGCCAGGAACTGGAAAGAAAGAGGTGGGAAGTTTCAGAACCTTGTTAACATTCAGAAAAACAATCACATTGTGCATTTATTAAATAGATAAATTGTATATGTGCATTGTACCTCAAAAATAAATTTCTTAAAATATTTTTATTCATTTATTTGAGAGAGAGACAAATTCCAGACACATGCACCATTTTGTGCATATCTGGCTTTACCTAAATACTGAGAAATTGAACCAGGGCCACCAGGCTTTGCAAACAAGTACCTTTAACCGCTGAACCATCTCTCCAGCCCAAACATGTATTTGTAAAAAGAAATGGAATCGAGTCACTTAATGGACATCACAAGGGACAAGGGACAAGGGAAGGAGATAACACGTACATAAGCACACCCCCTGCCCTTAATGCCATGCTGCACGGAAGAGTGGGCAGACAACAGGCATGGCGTTCTTCACAACATTAGACCTTGCAAAGCTTTCTGGGAAAACAAGCACTTTCCGGCTGTGGTTGTGGTTGGAGCTGAGTCTCTGGGAAGGACAGTTTCAAAGGTAAGGAAGGTGTCCAGAGCACAGTCGACTGTGGAAAAAAGGTGGTAAGGAAGAACAGTGGAGCCACATGGAAGAAACCACAAAGTGAACAGGGCGAGTCAACATGTCCTCTCACTAACCACACCTCAGTTTCTCAATCTAAACATAGGCATGAGGGCTGGAGAGATGGCTTAGCGGTTAAGGTGCTTGCCTGCCCAGGTTCGATTCCCCAAAACCCAAGTAAGCCAGATGCACAAGGCGGGCAGGCATCTGGACTTCGTTTGCAGTTGCTGGAGACTCTGGCACTCCCATTCTTTCTCTCTATTTATATATCTATCAATCTCTCTCCCTCCAATAAAAAAAAGTACATTTTTTTAATTTTTAAAATGAAAATAAAAATAAAAATATGCATGAAATCACTCACATCCCCTGACTGGCTTCTTCCTCTTTCATTCATCCTCAAAAGATAAAACCACAGAAATGAAATGAGGGGAAAGAATTACATACGGCTGGAGGAAGTTAAGAGTTGTCTTCTTATTCTGCTCTTCTAACTACTGGAAGATTTTAAAGACCTAAAACTTCAGGTCTCTCCTGAACATTGTTAGAGATTTAGTCACCAGGTGACCTCTGAGAGGTACAAAGAGAGCAAATGGCAGGGTCCAGGTCCTGAAGGGATAATTTAAACGTATAACATCCGAATGCAGGTGATATTCTAAAATCATAACTTTTCTACATTCTTTTCTTTCTCCATGGCTGGGAGCACTGAAGGCTTGAACTTTTCCAACTGGGGTCTCATGCTCATCCCTCATGACAAAAGTCAATCAAAGTCCTGGCAGTTGAGAGCAATTCACTTGCTTTAGTGAATATGGTTGGAACCAAGTGTAAGACAGCCCAGCCAAGGCTTCCAGCTCCACAGGAAATCGCAGCCCAGGCTGCCTTTTCTTTGCATTTTTTCCCCTTGTCACATCTGAAAGAGGTCAATGGCTCCAAGGAGGTCTCGCTGTCCAAACTTTTATTGTCTGTTTCTAGCTGTGACAAGCTTGTAGAGATGCTTCGTAATGTGACACCCGGGGAGCCAGGAGGTCATTTGCACTGGGAGGAATGAACCCCTGGTCCGGGTGGAGATTGCTGACCTCCTGCAGGCCCACGACCCCCCTGCACGCACATCTCACTGCCTTAGCCAGCACAGCCTGCCACTCAAGTATCATCTTGCTGTAACAAATTACTCCTAACCCAGGATTACTGCTCTTTCCAAATCCCTCCTAGAGAGCAAGGAAATAAACATTCTCTCCCAGGACTCTGTCCCAGTTGTTTCCCGGGTTAGTAATCCTCGTCTCTATTTGCTTCTCCTACAAGCTTCGTCTGGGAGGTCTGCTTAGCCATCCTGGCCCACTCTGCTTTCAAGCATAAACTGAATGTCTCAATTGTCCACCAGGCATGGTCAAAGTGGAAGGCGGGCTTTCTGTCCTCAGGGACCTAGCACAATGGCTCCTCAGCCCACAAGCTTCTGTCTGCCTGCAGACCCTGCTTCCCTAATCCCAGTCACTCACGGATGTCCACACCCCGAATTCCTTCCTAGCAGTCCAGAAGGAGCAAGGAGTGGACACAGCCTGACTCAGCTGCTCTGTACAGGCTAGAGCCCTCCCAGAGAAGCTGTGCTGCGCCCCGGGGATAGCATAACATCTGGGGACAGGTTTAATAGGGGGCAACGGTGGAGGAATATCGGGGAATTAGAGACACAGGAACAGGTTACAGGCAGAGAAACAATGAGCCCCTACCCGCAGCCTGTGGCCTTCCTTCATAAACTGGCAGGAGATATTTCCAGCACAATAACCTCATTTGGGGAAGGAAGTACAGTTCTGTCCACTTCCCAAGGCGCCTCTGAAACACTGGAAGATTCCGGGCACTTCGGATAGACAAGCTGTTTGATATTTTTAATTATATATACAGCCTGGCTGGTATATGTCACAAAGCAAAGTGCAGAACAATGGTTGTTAAATCAAAGCGGGTGATGGGAGAGATAAGGATCTGGGGCTGTTGTAAGTATAACTTTCTCCCTGGAGAGAGAGAACCGGGTTGACAGCATACTCCCTGACACATAACCGACAAGGAGAGAAACTTCCAGAAATAACCAAGACACTGGAGGAGCATACATCTGAGACATCAAATCACACATTCCTGCTTCCTCCCAAAAAAGGAATAATCAGTTGAAGATGGAGAGAGAACTAACGAGCACTGGGAACTCCGAGCAGAGTTCAGATGCCGTGTTCTCGTGTGAGGGCCAACAGGCCACTCTAAGCCACCTCGCCTTTGGGAGTTCAGTCTTTAAAAGAACTGGGCTCAGGAAGGAGCAGTTCTGATCCGAAGCTAACCACTTAGCTTATTAGGACGCCCTCTGGACAGGCAAAATCAATTTCAACACCGTCAAGTTTGGTTATTCTCTTCTTTCCTCCCTCCCTCCAGAGGTCTGTACTATTAATAGCAAGAAAGTTTCCCAGGCTTGGGTTTATTTGTAATCCCAACCAGCCCTGACCACACAACCTGGCCATGTGGACACTTCTAGGGCTCCCAGGAATCTGGGAGGCGGAATTACGTATCTCAATATTCCGATGTAGAAAGGCAGAGGAAGGGATTCAGGTCAAAGAGAGCTAGACCTAAGTTCTAATCTTTAACCATGCAACCCAGTCCCTGAACTCTCTCTTCCAGCCCAAGCTCTCTATTCCAACCCTCCCCACCACACACACACACACACACACACACACACACAGAGAGAGAGAGAGAGAGAGAGAAGGACCTAAAACAAGAAGATTAATTGAAAATAAAGACCTCCCCAGGGTGGGAAACACAGTGGTAGAGCACTTGCATGCACAAGGTCGTGGGTTCCATTCTCAGGACTGGGAGGTTGGGGGATCACTCCCTAATTCTGACCCAGGTAGTACAGCTGAATGGTCACCCACAGAAGCACAGGGGTATGAATGGTTGAAATCCGGGACAAATGACTTTGATTGTGTCTTCCTCTGAAACGTTGCCTATAAAATGAGACTAATAATATAGCTGTGGTAAAGGTATTCCCTCCCAGCCAGGAGGAGCAGAGGAATACCACTACCAACCAAAACCTGTGAGGTAAGGGCCAGAAGGGTGAGGGGTTTGTGTTCATCAGAGAGCATGAGAGAAAGGGGACAGGGCACAATGCCTGTGACATTCCATGGTCAGTCAACAGAAGCTGCCTAGAGTGGGCATCTGATGAACAGACTAGCTGATAGCCCGTTCTTGGCCATATGCAAATAGACAAGGAAGAAATGGTTCCTTCAGCTATTTTAAATGGATCCTTTTTCCTCTCTCTATACCCGAGAAAGGGGCTTTGCCTTGAGAATTCAACTCCAACTGTCTTAAGTTCCCCCCCAAACACCTGAGAAAGTGAAGACAATTTAATGAGGTCCCGGCTGTAGAAAAAGCAAGCGAAGGCCTGCTTCTGCTCAGGTAGAGAGAAGTGGATCGTCATCCCAACCTACAGGTCTTCTGGAGTTCAGCCCAAGTTGCTCTGTGGACACAAGGGCACAGAGCACATCGCACGCTGCCACGGGCAGAGAGGGAAAATGCTGCCTCAGCACATTCTCTTGAATGACAAATGTGTGCGATGATGACTTTACCACCACTGTGCCCAGGAATACTCCAGGAGTGCGGTTCTTCCCTCCACAATGTCTCTCTGGTTTGTTTTTTTTTTTTTTCCCTAGGCGCACTGATCCCCCATTAGGTTAATTGGACTCACTGCTATATGAGGGCATAACACACAAAAATGAGTTAGAGGGTTGTAAGCACTTAGAGGTGGTGTAGACCTGGGTTGGACGTTAAGCCCCACAACTCCATCCACTCACAAAAACATTTCCTGAATGTCTAACACATGCCAAGTGCTGATATCCAAGAGCTGGTTTGTTCTTTTTTTTTTTGGGGGGGGGCATGCATGCATGTATGCATGCATGTGTGTATGTTGTGTGTACAGATGTGCATGCACGTATGTGGAGGTCAACATCAAGTGTTATTCCTCAATTGCAGTCCGCTTTGCTCTTTTTTTTCTTTTTCTCTCTCCTTTTTTTTTTTCAAGGTAGGGTCTCACTCTGGCCCAGACTGACCTGGAATTCACTCTGTAGTCTCAGGGTGGCCTCGAACTCACGGTGATCCTCCTACCTCTGCCTCCCAAGTGCTGGGATGAAAGGTGTGCGCCACCACACCCAGCCTCAGTCCACTTTATTTTTTAAGACAAAGTCTTTCACTGAACCCAGAGCTCACCAATTCAGGTAGATGACCCAGCCAGTGAGCCCCTGGGGATTTGCTGTCTCCACCTCCCCAGTGCTGAGATTACAGGTCCGTATTCCCATACCCAGCATGCTTTATGTGGGCTGGGGATCTGAACTCAGGTCCTCATGCTTGTGTGGCAAACGCTTCACTTGATCTTTGCCAAAAGGCCGAGAAGTGATGTGTGGCAAACACTTTACCCACTGAGCAGGCTCCTGAGCCCCACAGCTAGGTTTTCTTAAGAAAGAACATGAAAGCCAGGCATTTAAAGGCAGGTAAGTAATGGTTTCCTCGTCTGGAAAATGGGAATATAAACAATCATCTCTTTGAGAATCTTGTAAGGATCAAAGGCTTGGCAAGGGGCCTGGCGTTTGGTGGGTGCTTAGTAAGTGCTACCTATTATATTATTAGCTAGTTATTATATTGCTATTAATATAATCAGTATCATCAGAATAAACCCTTGAGTTATTGCAAGATCCTAAATCATCAGAAAAGAAAGTGCCCGGGCAGATATGCCGCATGGTGCCTCCAGAGAAATGCAGACTAACATAGTCCAGTTAGTTAATCAGCCTCCAGCTCTCTGTCCCTACTACATTTGGCATTTTATGTGGGTGCTGGGGACCCAGACCAAGGTCCTCATGCTTGTGTGGTGACGACTTGGCTCACTGAATTGTCCCCGCGGCCCCAGAGATGGGTTCCTTAGGCACAGCGAGATGAGCACCCTGGAGAATGTGCGTGGTCAGTACAAGGAGGAAATTCACACCTAATTCACACCCGATTCGCTCATCCCCAAGTCTGGTGATTGGGTGGAGTGTTCCTGTGGGTCTCCTTGGGCTCTTCTAGGGTACCCACAGCTCAGCTGCAGACCCAGGGCTCCTGTCACTGCCTCTTTTCCTGCACCTGGTTCCCACACTTACAGACATCTTGCAAAACCAGTAGCACTGTCACTCTCGTGTACACAGCAGACACACCGGCACATGGCACATGGTGGCCTACAGGGTGTTGCAATAAATCGGGTTAAACCTGGCATAGCTGCTCAAGGCTGTGCAGAATCACACAAGATCACCATCCAAAAGAGGTTTGTAATGTGCACAAAGGAAGGAAATTAAAAAAAAAATTGACAGAGAAAGCCTGACACTTATTTCCTTGGTTATATGTTGATTCTTGCTTTTCCTCTTCTAGATCTTTCTTTCAAGTCAGTAAGATTTTAAAGCCAGGCTGTTAAAAAGATTGTCGTAAGAAGGATATATAGTTGGAAAACCAAGATTCAAAGAACTCCCTAGTATCCCAGCTTAAGGCATAAAAACAAGTACCAGCCATTTGGCACCCAGTTTGGAAAGACTGTCAGTCCCTGGTTCAGTCCAAAGATCAGCGTGGATTTCCTCCTGTACCTGCCGTGTGCTCATAGCATGGGGAAAGCAAAAGTCCAGGCGGGATGGAGGCCAAGGGCGATAGGAAAACACCCAGAGCAAACCCATGTAGTGAATCAGCATTGAGTGTGGTTTAAAAAGAGGGGAAGTCAGACAAACTCTAGTGTTGGACTCCTGGCCACCAAGTGTTTGCTAAGAGACCCTCCATAAATCAGGAGATGCTAGCTAGCTCTTTCTGATCACAACTATTGGCAAGTCAGCAGCTTAGGGGTGTACTGAGCACGTGGTCAGTACTCAGAAAACAACAGTTCTCAGGATAGCCTGGGCTCGTAGTAAAACTGTCAGAAGAGAGAGGTGGGAAAAAATAAGAGGGAGGGGCTTATTGTCTTTTTATACATCTGTTTTATTTCTGTGTGGTGTGTTGTACGTGTACAGTATATGCATGCTTTTGTGTGTATACACACATTCCCTGCACACACATGCATGCGCACACACTCTTCCACTTTGGTTTCTTGAGAGAGAGTCTCTGATGGAACCAGGAACTGATGTTTTCAGTCCAGTTGGCTGACCAGTAAGCCCCAGTGACATTTCTGTTTTGGTCTCCCTCTCCTCAAGGCCGAAGCTACAGGTATGCGTGGCCATAAGCACTCTTACCCACGAGCCTGACGTGTTTATTTTCTAAGAGACACCAAAAGAAACGTAGACGGTAGAAAAATGAAGAACAAGTCATAATAAAATCTTAATACTTGGAATCTGGCTGTAAGAAACCTCCTCGGATATTCTTTCTACCCATGCTTCAGAGGAGCATTCAGGAAAGAGAAAGGAGAGACCTCAAAAGCCCCAGGTCACTAGATTTGAAGTGAACATTACAAAGGCAGGAAACATGTTTCTCTCACTCTGACCCTGTGCCAGACATAAACAGTCTCTTTAAGCCTCACTGAATATTTAACAAATATGTATTGACACAATTTCTTTGCCAGATTTTGCCAATTTCTTTGCTAGGTGTTGGAGACAGAAGAGAAAGGTACCCAGGTCTAAGCGTCATGGGGTCTGGATGACAAATCTCAGGTGTCACCCAGCTTGAGTGAAGATGGGCAGAGACTTGGTCTCCATGACCCTTGGTTACTATGGTTACTATACAATACTGTCTCCTCACTAAGTGATACCTCACTAGTGGGCAGCTTCTGCCAGGGTGTCAGGACTCATCCAATATCGGTTCCCTTATCTATGTCCCATGCCTTCCTCATGCCTCCCCCAAAAAGGTCTTGGTTAATATTAATATATCTATGGAACAAACAGTGTTGTCCCTGCAGAGGACTGGGCGGGAGGGGGACGAAAGGAAGTAAGGCATGTGAAAATCATGGCCAACTATTAAGTATTACAAAAACACAAATTGTTTTTATTATAGCACTGTAGCCTTACTCTACACACAGCTGCCTCCTTAATGGGAACCTGCTATTTGTCTCATGTTGGCAAAGCCAGCCTGGTCCCCTGGCTCAGAAGCAGGGAGAGGACGGGGAGGAAGGACCATGCAGCACCAAGTGAAGTCCAGACATAGCCAGTGAGAGACTCCAAATCAGGTTCCAACACGGCGGCCACAGCCTTCTCCTGAGCTATCTACTCCTCAGAGCAGAGGCCACCGCGTCTGCCTTTCACTTCCTCATGTCACTCAGAGGCTTTCTCAGGCCCTGACAGTTGGCCAGGCACATTAAGGGTGACAGGGGTGCCAAGGTGAGCTGTAAGCCAACACTGTTGCCCTCACTGACCTCATTAGCTTCAGGCCCCAAAGATTCATTAATTAGAACAGCAGAGCTCACCCTGGGGCCACAGCTCTCCCACTACTTTAAAAGGCATCCATCCACTCACCACCTCTTACTCCTGCTTTTAAAGAAGGGCAAAGGTGACATTTCTGCATGCCACCAGCTCAAGATGACAACAAAGAAACCAACGAGGGGTTCCGGGTTGTCAACGAACCAACAAAACACAAGCTCACTTCCCCCAATGTTGTCCACGGTTAAAACCATCAGGGGAATTGGGCTATGGCTTCCTATTTGTTCAGGGGGAGGGCAGGTGTCAGGCATGGCTGAACTCCACATGAAAAACTGTGTGACGGCACACACCTGACGAATCAATATGTCCAAAAGACTGCAGGAAAAAGGAAAAAAGAAAAATCTCCACCTTAAAGAGTCCTTTTTCTCTGGGTGGTAAGATTATAGACATTTCTTACTTCCTAAAATGTTGCTTGTATTTGACAATGAAACTATTAAATATATATTACCAGCAACATCACATAAGACAAAAGAAGTGAAGGGCTACCAGGAATGGTGGCATTCATATTTAGCCAGAGGGGAATAGAGATGTAGTTGTAGATGTAGCACGAGGCCCTGGATTTTATCCCCACCACCAAATTATCCAAACATGGTGTCATATGCCTTTAATCCCAGTACTAGGGAGGTAGAGGCAAGAGGAGAAGAAATTCCAAGTCGGTGTTAGTTATATAGAGAGTTCAAGGCCAGCCTTGGATACATGAGACCTTGTATCAAATAAGAGAAAAAAACCAAGAAAACAGCCAAAGAAACCAGAGGGGCTAATCCTGTGATCCTATGATCAAGGGACAAGACACTCAGGATTCACCGTCTTTTCTCAACTGCACCTATTTCCCCAAAAGACCTCCAAAACCACCAGTAAAACTTGCAAATAAGGACTTATTCTTCACCAGAGACTGGGACTATTTTCTTCATGGCCACGTTACCATCCGGTAAGCTGGGCTGACTAGACACCCCTGTCTTACCCCAGAGCCCACCAGATCTGCAGCCCCAAATATGTTAAGAGCCTCCTGCAATGTCACCATAGCATACCCAACATGTTTATTTCGCATTGCCCATTCATATGTGTGTTTCTGACTTTCGCAGGGACTCTCATACAGGTTGAGAATAGGATGTGGGTGCCCGCCATTTGCTAAGATGACTGCAACATAACATGTTGCATCTCAGTGGGGTTTGTCCCTCCCTCTTGAGCCCACCCTGCACACTGCTCAGACTTCCCCATCACACTGAGGACACCTTCATTCGTTTCCTCAGCCTCATGGCTACCTCCCAGAACTAACCTACTCACTGCTCTCTCCAGCTTCTGACATCACAGCTGGCAAACACTTGATGCACAAGGTACAAAAAGATGCTGGTGTTGGCAGTGCAGTGGACAGAAGGACTCAGGAGAAAGCCTGCAAGGGCTCCTGGGTGTCTGCCACCTTCACCTATCATCAAGACCATCGGGTCTCTGGCTAAGACCCTTCATCGTCCAACCCAGCATGTCTGAAGCCCATGGTCAAAAAGCAGCAGCAGAGAACAGGGAAGGCACTCCCAGGAGACAATGTAACGTCTTAAGAGAGGTGATCTTCACTGAACACCTACTATGTGCTACATACCAGACAAACACTGTACACAATTCATGTAACCTTCATACATGTGTGTACATAGATGACACATACGTACATACATACATAGACCATCAGGAGATGGGCTCAAAAATCAGCCCATATCTTAGTGGCCACCGTGCTGCAATGAGCAGCCCAGAACCATGTTTTGATGCTGAAACATGACCACCTTTGAGTTTCTCCAGCCTTCTTAAATACGCTGGTCTTCTTAGTTTGCAAAGAAATGCACTGTGAAGATCACAGGTCTAGATTTTAACTCTCTGAACCCACACTCAGTTTTATCATCTTTGAAATGAATATAAACATAATTCCATGCGCACAGCTGCTATGAAAAGTACATGAATGAGAGTCACTAAAAAGTAGTTTGTAGATCCTTTTACTGAAAAAATATGGTGACCAGAGTAAGAATTTTTTGTCCTTGTTTTTGTTTTTTGAGGCAAGCCCAACAGAAAGGGGTTTTTTGTTTTGTTTTGTTTTTTGTTTTTTGTTTTTTTTTTTTTTTTTTTTGGTTTTTCAAGGTAGGGTCTCACTCTGGTCCAGGCTGACCTGGAATTAACTATGTAGTCTCAGGGTGGCCTCGAACTCTCGGTGATCCTCCTACCTCTGCCTCCTGAGTGCTGGAATTAAAGGCGTGCGCCACCACGCCCGGCAGGGTTTTTTTTTTTTTTTTTTTTTTGTTTTGCAAGGTAGGGTCTCACTCTGGTCCAGGCTGACCTGGAATTAACTATGTAGTCTCAGGGTGGCCTCGAACTCTCGGCGATCCTCCTACCTCTGCCTCCCGAGTGCTGGGATTAAAGGCGTGCGCCACCACGCCCGGCTCAGGGTTTTTTTTTTAATAAGAGAGAAAAAGAGAGGGAGAGGAAGAGAGAGAGAGAATTGGCATGCCAGGGCCTCCAGTCACTGTAATTGAACTCCAGATATGTGTGTCACCTTGTGCACATGTGTGACCTTGCACATGCATCATGGTTTACATGGGACCTGGGGAGTTGAACATGGATCCTTAGGCTTCACAGGCAAGTGCCTTAACTGCTAAGCCATCTCTCCAGTCCCAGAGTAAGAATATTTAACCATCCCAATAACTAACTGTCTTCTGAGGAGATTTCTCCATGCGAGACACCTATCCTCTAAGACGGACACTGGGCAGAAAGGGGAAAGTGTACAGCGAGCTAAGAGAGCTAAGAGAGGGCCAGGCCTCCCTGAGTGTAACTGCAATGGGCCGCCACCAGCCCTATCTCCTTCCCAGCCAGGCTCCAGCACTGTCCATCTAAGAATGTCCCTGAAGGGCCTTTCAGTCTCTGGAGAGCTCACAGTATGGAGACAAAAACGCACACCCACAGAGGAACAGGCAGTAAGGATGCTCAGCACCTGGTCTACCTGGTTCTCACACTCTTTCCTGCGACCTTGTGGACAACATGTCTGCTTCTCCCAGCCAGGGAGTGTCCCTCACTGGAGCAGCCACAGTCGGTCTGTGGAGGATCTCACTCAGACATCTCAGGCTCTTCCCAGGTACTATTGCTCATCAGTGCAACTAGAATCCCTCCCAGTTTTTAAAAATATTTTATTTACGTCTTTATGAGAGAAACAGAGAGAAAGGGAGGAAGGGAGAGAATAGGTACAGCAGGGCCTCTACCCACTGCAAAGAACTCCAGACGCATGTGCCAACATGTGCATCTGGTTTACATGGGTACTGGGGAATCAAACCTGGGTCCTTAGGCTTCACAGGCAAACACCTTAACGGCTAAGCCATCCCTCCAGCACCCCCAGCCCTTTCTAAGTTTTGAAAAGTCTTATAAACAACATCCTGGGTGACTATGAGAGTGAATCATTCAGGATGCTAGACATGTGGCAATGTTTGGCTTCATAACAGATAAAGATTCAAGCGCCAATGGCTAGTCTACATTTAAAGGGACAAAAAAATTAGACGGTAATGTGTTGGAGAGGTGGTGAGGAGAGAAACATCGCTGCTACACACATCCTCTCTCTGTTTGCCAGGGGGCTCTTTACAAACTGACATCAGCTTTAGGAAGTGGTCAGTCCTCCTCCAGGTTTCTAAGCCTTGGGGCAAAAACACCTTAATGCTTACAGAGCTGCCAGGCAGCATGGGCTGCCAGAGGCTCACATTGCAGCTCCTGCCAGGAGCTAGTGGGTTTCGGTGGCATTAAGGGTACAACATTCTCTGGGAAGCTTGGAGGGGCTGCAGCGTGGGGTTCAAAGCATTCTGCTAGTAAGTACAAAAACACACCGTTTGAAGCCTTTTCTGTCTTCCCTTTCCACAGCCATGGAAAAGGACATAAACCTCCAGCAAGTGATGGATTCTCATTTCCAGCCTAAATCATCTGGGATAGCAAGAAGAAGGAGCACAGAGCTCCCTGCCTCCTGACTGTGCCTGAGCTCCAGGGTAGTTGCCTTGACATGCCACAATTTAAAGAGCAAATGGACTATGGACCCACTCTTAAGAGCTACATGAATGAAGCCAGAACACCCCACCCTACCACAAGAGAACACTCTATGCTTGCCCTTAGGACTCAAGTACATTTGGTTTGCCAGGAAGCAGATTCCTTAGGTATCATTAAGTTTAGAAACATTTAAACTAAAAGCAAATGTAGAAAGCATGACTTAGCCTGGTAATGCTATGTTGATTAATGGGCGACCATCACATAAGCCGGCCAATGTTAAACCTCTGCCTGACCCCACACTGTCACGCCCTGTGGCACCATGCTCAGTCTTAGGCACACAGCATTTCCCTGATTCCAATTGCACACTTCCTTCAGTTTGGACATTGAATAAAGAAAACCCATCACGCAGAGCCCAGGAACACCGCTGGACCTGGTGCTCTGCCGTTCTGTTCAGGCTAATAATAAATAATAATACTTTGCGCTTCTCTGATGCCTTTCATCTGAGGATTTCAAAGTGCTCTGCAAACATTAGCTAATTATTGCTCACAGAATCCTGTGAGACAGCACAGGGAAAGGACCAACATATACAGGGCTGGCAAAAAAAAAAAAAAAAAAAAAAAATCTCAGGACCTCTAACATCCTAGGATTCCATACTCTCCCAAGAATGAATCTCTTTTTTTCCCTATATTTAGTTATGTATTAAGAAAGAGAGAAAGTAAGAGAACGAGAAGAGACTGAGAGAGAGAAAGAATGGGAGCGCCAGGGCCTCCAGCCACTGCAAAGGAACTCCGGATACATGCGCCCCTTGTGCCTCTGACTACCGTGGGTCCTGGGGAAAAGAACTTGGGTCCTTAGGCTTCGCAGGCAAGCTCCTTAACTACTAAGCCATCTCTCCAGCCCAAAAGTGAATCTCTGGAGCACTGAGGGAAGAAGTCTGCTCATTTCAGGACTAAGGCTTAGCACTGGGCTTTCTGAGTTCTCATATTGACATATTGACATAATCAATGGATTTCCATTCTAGAAACATCCTTGGCCTTGAAACGAAGCCTTACAAAATTATTACCAGTCTAAATCTGGTCCCAATAGAAGTGACATTCAGAACGTGCCAATACCAATGGATGACTTTCTTGAGACCTACCTTGGACCCAAGTGCCCTGCTATGGCCAAGGCTGGGGGTTTTCGTTACAGGGTCACAGAGCACTGGGAGGGAAATGCTGAGCAAAGCACACAACGGCATTTTAGAGTAATGCCAACCCAGAAACTAGCCATGCCCTATCTGACCATGCTGCCCATCAGTAGGCTAGGATCCTCCAGTGGCATCTCCTTGATGTACACACCATCCTCAAATACACACTCAACTCGTTTTTGCACCCAAGTTTCTTTAACACAGTTACGGATAACTGAGAGAAAGAGAGAGAAATACCAAAATGCAGAGGCAGCTTCAGATGGCCAGCACTTACTGCTCCTTACACATCAATCAAAACTAATGAAGAAAGTAAATTACAGATCAGTGTCATGCATAAGAAAAATGTTTTGGTCCCCTCGAGAACTTAGAGGTAACCCCAAATATGCAAAGCAAATATTCCTTGAGACAGATTCTTTAGGAAGTACAGAAACGAGCAGCTCATCCAGTCAGGTGCTTATATGTAAATGACAGGGCTTCTGAAAGACCCGGATGCAAGTTAATGGACCCTCTGCTAGCTCAACACCCAGAAAACCCTTTCATCATAGAGAAGAGAAATTTCAGTTTGGGCACTGACCAAATTGCCTATAATTCCAAAGTCCTCATATCTCCTTCCTAAAATGCTTTCAGCTCCTGCCTTTCTTCCTTTCCCACTGCCTTCACACACAAGTTTAGACCTCCATCAGAGCAGAACAGTATTGCATCCCTAACCAACGCCCCCCCCCGCCCCCGACCAGTACTCACCCACTATAAGCACTCAACAAACATTGCTTACCTAATGAAAATAACCTGCAGGGACTGCTCAGCCCGGCCATTTGGCCCCACATCAGTGAAGGGAGCAGGCTGTCCTGATGAGAATTCAGCCAGGCCTCCCCCATCCCCAAAGCAGTGTTGCTCAAAGGATCCCGCCCACAGGAGTCACCAAGACTCTGTAACACTCTGGATACCTGGTTCCCGGCCCCCAGGCGGTCTGGCTTACTGGAATAAGGTACAACCGAGACATGAGGGTTTTTAAGTTTCCCAGATGATTCTGTTAGTAGCAGTTGGGGAAGCACTAAAAAGCTTCCTAATCAAGGCACGGCAGCAGGGACTGTAAAGACTGGAAGAAATGCCCACCCTGGGCTGATCGATCGTAAGAGACAGTCCTCAGAGCCCCAGGCATGGGAGGCATGCACCAAAGTCAAAGCTCTTCACCACAAAAGGACACACAGCCTCTGAAAGGTCACCTGGCCTTTCTGAGAACGCAGAGCCTGCGCAGTGCCATTTCTCATCAGATGCCCTTCCCTACACTCTGCGTAAGAGACGCCACCTCTCATCTGTCGAGGTCTCAGCACTTGGGAACCACGTTTTTCCCAGTCTCCAGGAACACCCCGCGCTCTGTCCTCCATGTCCTGACCCGTTAAGCACACTCCAGCTAAAGTTATGCTGCGTTCAAGGGGACGGTGTTGTAAACTACAGACATGCACATCAGATTGAAAAGCACCTTCCCCTGCTAACATGCTGACCTTGGTCAAGGCCTTAAACCTCTCTGAGCTTCAGGTGTATTTCCTATAAAATGGGGGTGATTCCTAACTGCATGAGGATTGACATGATATGTATAAAAATGCTTCGGAGCAGTGCCTCAGGGATGTTGACTCTAGGTGACTCTTAGAATAGAAATGACTGGGCTCTTAGCATCCTGCTGTGTGAGTCCCAAACTGCAGAATCACTCAGGGATCTTTAAATGCCAGATGCCTGTCTCCTCCCAAAAGGGGGGCCCAGCACTGAATTGCTATAGAAAGCTCCTCACATGAATCCAATGTATAAAAAGTTGGGGGAGGGCTGGAGAGATGGCTTAGTGGTTAAGGCACTTGCTTACAGAGCCTGAGGTTCTTGGTTTGATTCCCCAGTACCCACGTAAGCCAGATGCATAAGGTGGTACATGCATCTCGAGTTCGTTTACAGTGGCTAGAGGCCCTGGTGTACTCTCTATCTACCTCTTTCTCTCTCTCCCTCTCAAATAAATAAATATTTTTTTTAAAAAAGTTGGGGAAACCTCCCATGAGTTAAGAGATACTGTCACCAAGCCTTACTATGGCATGAGCCCTTTTTACACTTGCTTTAAGGGTCACGGTTCTTGCCTGGCTGTCTTGCTGCAGCCAACGCATGCCCAGCAATCTAGAAGTACACATAGGATAATGTAAGAAAATGCCAAGTACCCAAATCTCTATTTTCCAAACCCCAACGACAACGGATAATGAAACTGGAGCCCACAGTGGCCTGTGCGACACAAGAGGGCATGGTCAAAAAGACCAGCCAAAGATTTAGCACGCGGCATGAAAGTAAGTAGCCCGTGCCTCATCTTTTATAGTTTCCTTAATTACGTAAAAGAACAGTCCATGCTACAGAGCGGGGCTAGAGAAACCTTTCATCTCTCCCTCTAGGCTCCCCCAGGGAGACTCAACAGGTTTCCTTAAATGTATGAAAGGACCTGTCCAGAAATGCTATCTTTAATTCACCATCTTCTGAGGAACATGAACTGAGGAGCAAAATAAACTTGACAATGGCCCTTTACAGCTTAAAGCACAGACAAAAATGAAGGCCCTGCTAGCAAAGTCATGTGTAGCACCTGGCTAAAGAGGTGAGGACAGCAGTTACTTCCCCTGGGCACACTTTCAGAAGGGCCTTTCTTCAGTGCCCCAGGATGTGACTCTGAACTTAAAGACCCTCCTCCCTGGAGAGCAAGCGGCATCTTGTATTTCCAAACGAATTCCCAGAAGCCCTTGACCTTCGTTGGCAGAAGATGCCTTTTCCAAAGGCACCAAACGGACACATATAATGAATGCAGTTGAGTCCACAGGGCCCAACCTGGACCTGTGCCAACCACACTGACCAATGGGTAGCCGATATTTGCAGAGATCGTTCAGAAAATAACTCAACCCAGAAAGAGAAAGAGCACCAGCTGCCCTGAGTCAGTTTAGAAAAAAGGTGACAACCTGAAAAATGAGGATTCTGAGAATACCCAGGCAGCTTATTGGGGATATCGAAGAAGCAACCTGGGGTGGGGGGGAACCCATCCAACCCAGAAGGGGTGCTCTTCGCCAGTCAACGAGATTTTCCAAAGTTTGCAGGCTTCTGCAAACACTCATGGTTGGAGCAGCAACTCACTGAGCCGAGTGGTCAGCCAGCCTTGAGAATGGGAGGATAAGGGCTTAGAGAGATGGCTTAGCAGTTGAGGTGCTTGCCTGCAAAGCCAAAGGACCAAGGTTCGACTCACCATTCCCCAGGACCCACATAAGCCAGATGCACAAGGGGGTGCACGCATTTGGAGTCCGTTTGCAGCGGCTGGAGGCCCCAGCACGCCCATTCGTGCTCTCTCTCTCTCTCTCTCTCAAATAAGTATTTTTTTAATCTTAAAAAAAAAGAATGGGAGGATGAGCAAGGCAGCATCAGACTGCCTGAATTATGAGTTCCCAAAGGAGAGGAAGGAAGGCAAAGCAGTTTCCCCACCTGAGAAGCTGCCAAGCATGGCTTTAGGTTGTACCAGGGGTTATTTTATTACTTTCAGGATTGTATGAATGGAAAAAAACTAATAATAACTAACACATCAAACTTACAATTCCCCAGATCACAGGGCTTACAAAGATCCTGAGTTAAATGAGTCAAATGTTTGACTGCATCAAATAGTAATAATAGTGTAGATGGCATACAGTTATGCCAGAGATGATGAAGGGGGTGTGGCCACGAAGGATGTTACAGTAGCCACACCAAAGAAATCCAGCAGGAATTCTGGCCACGCAGCGATGACATCATCAGGCTTAAGACCCTGCAGAAAGGGAAGTTTGAGAGACATCTCAGACAGACAGGGGAGTCCATGAAAATGGAGAGCAAAAGCCTGTGGTAGCTCCCAATGCTACCCAGTAACAGGGGCACATGTCCAAGGGTGCCCTGGACACACACCAAAAAGGTACCCAGAGCAGACACAGGGACAGTAAGCACACCCAGAGTTGAATCATACGCCAACCAGTGTTGGAGACAAAGGTGTCTGCAAACCACTCAAACATGGCTTTGGAGAAAAATCTCAAGTAAGAGCAGAGCAGAGAATGTTAAATGAAATAACTTCCAAACAAGTGCCACCGGCAAAGCTCAATAGAGACAGGGCAGTGGAGCTGATGGGTTGCTTTCACTCTTGCTTCCGATGTAATTCACTTTCCAGCTCTCAGGCCCAAGGCCCAAGGCCCAAGACCTGAGCCCGGAGCCAAGCTGCCTACCCAGCCAGCCTTCTTGGAACTCCCTCAGAATTCAGAAGCACCCAGCTAAATGGGGATGGCAGTGAATGCACTAAGACCAGAAGGCAAGCAGGGTGAGGATGCTTCCAGGGTGCTTATCACATATGTGGGGTACTGTCCCTCCCCAAGATCCACTCTGGGCCCTCACATACACACCCCTCCCACGTTTTCATGTAAAGGGAGGAAAGGAAAACAGCCAGAATTCATTGCAGATGTAAATGAAGCCCATTTTCAATGTTAAACGCATTTCCAAGAAACAGAGGTGGAACCGCTGTTTACTCCAGCCTCGGTGATGCCTCCTCCACACAGCACAACCTCCAGTCAAGCTATTAACTTGAACGTTGAACTTCACAGCCTGGCTGTCTTCCTCAGCCTTCCTTTTGATGTTACCTCCAAAGCAAAAGATCAAAGGCTTTGAGTGTGGTGAGGGGAAGTCCCAAGCTCTTAGCCTAGCAGCCTGTGATATATGTTAAAATCCTGGCCAAAAGAGAGCAGGCAGGAAAGAGAACCAGCTCCAGAGAGGCCTGGGGCGGGCAGGCAGCACGGAGAATGAGGGCAGGGAAGGAATGAGGTCACTGGTGACAGAGACATCAGGGACATAAGACGGAGGTGTTTGGATCACGTAGAACCCATCAGAGATCGCATCAGTAGGCACCACATATCCGCTAAAGAGCCAACCCCTACGCCATAGGTCCTTTGACTTCACCATGAATCTCCACCTGCCACTTAAAGAAACCTGAACTGGGTGTCTACTGGGTCATAAACACAGGCCCTGGGCTCCAGGGAGAAAGCCCTTGTTAACTAAGTAATCACATCAAGTAATGCACAATGACAAGCAGATGTCATCGCGACGGAAAAGAAATGTGGCTGTCGGTGTGCGGAACACAGCCCAGTGCTGGGCTGCACTTGGGACAGATGATGTCCCCAAAAAGGTCACCAAGAGTGGGAAGGAAGGAGGCAGGGACGCTATAGGAGGGCAGCAGTCACAACGGTCAATCCCAACAAAGGGGAAGCAAGAGGTGAGAGAAATGGGAATGGCCAGTGTGGCCAACAGGTGGGCAGAGGCCAACACTTGCATAGGACTTCCAGCTACAGAAGGGACAGAAGGGACCTACAATGCTGAGACACTCAGATAAGCTTTAAAAAGCATCATAATGAAGAGACATCCAGAGGCTCCAATAGATGGTGCTTTGGAAGAGGGGTATGGAATTCAAATGCCCACGATGATTTTCTGCCTCGGACATTCCAACAGAAAAACCAGTCTATGGTTATAGGAATCAAATACAGACTTCTCACACCCCCCCCACACACACACAACAAGGGACTGGTGGTCCTTTACCCACATCTGGTTTTGCAGGTGCAGACATGTACCAGCTGCAGGTCCTCACGCTCTGTTGTAAATTAGCCCCATTAATCAATGGGGTGGAGGGGTAATCCACAGTGCAGGGAGAGGTACCCACCATGGAGGGAACAATCCCCACAACTGCTGGCACCCTGCTCTGCTGCCAGCTCTCCAGGGTTGAACTGGGCACCGAAGGCTCCAGAACACCTCTCAGAACCAACCCTCAGGCTCTGCCTGTTCTCACACGGGAGAATGGGCTGGAAATACAAAACCCCAAGGTTTCCACTAAGCAAACAAACAAGCCTGTCTCTGGCCCCTTTCCAATTTTAGAAATAGAAATTTGGCTAAAGGGATAAAATAGAGAAATTCTTGTGGGACGACTCTCATTATGAACAGAATGTGCTGTTTCCCAAGTTGCTTCCTCTCCTGAGTTCCATTTTATTTTTTACAATAAAAGTCTCTAAAAGGAATCAGACCCTGAGGGCCAAATTTATCTTCATACTCTGCAATACCAGTGGGTTCTTCCTCCAGGACACCAACAGACACAGTTTCTTGCACATCCTGTCAGAGCTCTCAGCACATCCCATTGGGCCCTTCTCCTCCTACCTCTGTGGAGGCCCTGGACCAGGCTTGGCTGCCAGTCCCCAGGCAGACAATGGCATGGGCGGGGGGCTGGGGGGAACACGCTAACAGAGCACTCCCAAAGTCAGATGAAGCCCCTTCCCTGTCCATTCAGCCTGTTCTCCTTTCCTTCTTTTTCAGTCTAGGCAATTCTCTGGGTAACAGTGCAGGAGATAGCTAGCTCCTCCTTCCTATCCCACACCCCAGCAAGCCTCACCCCCAGGCCGAGAGCGGCAATGCAGAGCCAAACCCTTGAGCAATGGGAGGAAGAGCGCAGGGAAAGATCCCGTAAAAGCAACCGAGCCAGTAGCTCAGTCAGGGGCACTCAGTGTGCCCGACTGCAGGGTCACCCGGGGTTAAGGTTTCCACAGGCAGAGCTGAGCCCTGCAGAATGTCAGAGTCCAGAAGGGCATACAGATGACCAATCCAAGCTCCCATCCACTCTGAAGAAATCAAAGGTGGGGAATGGCAAGGCCCCCCAGTTACTCCGGGCAGGTGGCAGAGGCAGACCCATTTCGAGCCCTTCCTAAGAACCAACCTTTCTCCCTGGGCATCACCACAACCCATAGCATGACAAACTAGAGAGCGGAAGGTCCCACCATTCCCACCTCATAATGCATTACCCACCTTCAAACGGCAGGTCAGGCCATGTACTCCACCAGCTGGAGCCCTGAGAACTTCATCCACCCATCTATTCAGCTGCTGTCCATCTGTCCATCTTTCCATCCACCTGTCTGTCCATCTATCCACATGCCCACTCATCCAGCTATCCATTTGTGTTTGGCCCAACATCTGCCACGTCCCAGGAAATCTGTCTGGAAGATCTTTAAACAATATCCCCTGTGCCTCCTGAACCCTCTCTCCCAAAACAGGAGCTTTACAGAAAAGACATCCCCAGGGCTCAGAAATGGAGCTAAAAAGCAGAGATATGCAGTGACCCAGCCCCAACAGTATACTTCCATGTAGTGCAGTAAGTTCCATGTTAATTATCTTCAGATATTTAGTGAGTCACATCTGGGAAAGAACAACAGAGGCCATCCCCGCCTTGCTGTAAAAAGTGGGGCTTCTGGGCTGGAGAGATGGCTTAGGAGTTAAGAACTTGCCTGTGAAGCCTAAGGACCCCGGTTCAAGGCTCGATTCCCCAGTACCCATGTAAGCCAGATGCACAAGAGGGCGCATGCATCTGGAGTTCATTTGCAGTGGCTGGAGGCCCTAGCGTGCCCACTCTCTCCCTATCTCCCCCCTCCCTGTCTCTCTCTCTCTCTCTCTCTCTCTCTCTCTCTCTCTCTCTCTGCCTCTTTCTCTCTCTGAAATAAATAAATAAATAAATAAATAAATAAATAAATAAATAAATAAAATTTTTTAGAGAGTGGGGCTTCTGAAAAGCAAACTCTTTCACTGCAGCCAGCTGCCACCTCTGCTTGGTGGCCTAGCTGAATTCATCTGAATATCGAGGCAATGGTCTTAAAGTATGCCTGTACCTTTGGCTGTGCATTCAGCAGGGGACAGAGTAAAGAGCTAGTTTAAACTCTTGACTTCCACACCCATCAATATCCTCCTAAAATATTAAGCATTCTGTTCCCTTATCCACAGTTTTTCACTTGCTGTATTTTTAATTAACAGTAGCCAGCCATGGTCCAAGAATATTAAATGAAACAGTCCAGAAATAAATAATTCCTAAGCTTTAAATAACTTTTGCTGCAGTGTGTTACTGTAATTATTCTCTGTTGTTATTAATCTCTTATTATACCTAATTTATAAGTTACACTTTATCAGGTATGCATTATAGGAAAAAGAAAGTACACTAGGGGTTGGGTTTAGTACCATGCACAAATTCAGGCATTTGAGAACAGGAGGGGTCTTGAAACACACCCTGCAGATTAGGGGGAGAGTTGTGTGGCTTATCTGGAATCTATAGAGACTCCATACATCCTTGAACTTTGACCTCTAGCTCCCTCCTTCCCTTCCAGACTCTTTGGTTCCCCACATACTCCCTGGTACCCCAAGCCTCCCTGTCAGAGCCTTCCCACACTCTAGCAGTCTTCCTCCTCGTAGCAGAAGCCCAAAGTCTCTTCAAGGAACTGATAAAGTTTTGTCTTATTCATGAAGAACATCCGCCATCGCCTCTTCTTTCCACGCATGCTTTTACGCTTCTAGTCTGAGCAGTCTCAATGAAACACAGGGATTTGATTCTTTCAGCCTCCGAAAGTGTACAGTTCCCTCATAGTGAACAAGTCTATCCATGGTCTCTATGATATGATGTGTATGGAATACAGCCTCTCCCTACCAAGTGCAGAGCCATGGAAACGTGAGATCCATGGCCACCCTGGAGAGGAGGGAGCAGGTATGATGTTCAACCGACTGGGGTCGCAGGCCCGTGGTCTCTATTATATGATACCAAGTGCAGAGCCATGGAAACGTGAGATCCATGACCACCTTGGAGAGGAGGGAGCAGGTATGATGTCCGACCGACTGAGGTCACAGGCCCGTGGTCTCTATTATATGATACCAAGTGCAGAGCCATGGAAACGTGAGATCCATGACCACCTTGGAGAGGAGGGAGCAGGTATGATGTCCGACCGACTGAGGTCACAGGCCCGTGGTCTCTATTATATGATACCAAGTGCAGAGCCATGGAAACGTGAGATCCATGACCACCTTGGAGAGGAGGGAGCAGGTATGATGTCCAACCAACTGGGGTCGCAGGCCTGTTGCTGACACTTACTGCCTGTGGAACTTTAAGCAAGTTTCCTAACGTAAGTCCTGGGCTTCAGGCCTGTTAAATGAGAATCCCAGTTCCCATTCCCAGAGGTAGAAGAGATAGCTGTGGTACTCACTGGTCAGCACAAAGTGGGTTATCTGGAAAGACAAGCCCCTTTCCCTCCCCTGCTTATCCAGAAAGCATTTGGTAAGTTTCAAGAAACAAGTCTAAAAGACAAATAGTTCCGGCTGGAGAGGGTCAGGGAGGAGAGAAAGCAGGAATGGGGCAGTTATTCTTCCTAAGCCCAAGGGACTCTAAAAGAGATTCAAGTGCAACCACAGAGACCATCCCCACACCATGCTAAGGCTCTGGGGACCGGTCTTCACAAGCAGCCACTATGGCACTATGTGGCTGGAAACAAACCCTCTGGCAGCCAAGGGATCTCTAGGGGCAGGTAGGTGAGATCGCCAGGTAAGTGAGATTGTATGGGGAAAGAACATCAAAAAGAAGGCCCAAATCAAGACTTTATAGCACATTGGCCACAACAAATAATGTTTGCTCAAAGGGAGGGAGAGGGGGAGACAGAGACAGGCCCTCGTTGGAGAAGGCAGACCTGCCATCCAATGTGGGAGAACAGCTTGTTTTGTATGTCACACAATGGAGACACTGTTCACAAGTGTTTTGCCCATACATAATCAGGCCTGCCTCTGATTATTACACAAGTCTCTGATGGGTTGAGAGTACATGAATTAATTTCTTTCTATAGTTATTCATAAGAAATAAACACACACTTTATGTTTATATTACATACATGTACACATATATAAGTAAGAAAGAGAGGCTCTACAATTTAGAAATGATCAAAACTAGGCTGAGAGATGGCTCACTGAGTAAAGTGCTTGCCATGCCAGCATGAAACCTGAGAACCTGAGTTCGGATCCCCAGGACCTACTTCAGAGGCCAGGCACGCACCTGCAATCTCAGTGTTTGGAGACGGAGACAGGGAAACCCTGGGACTCACTAGTAGCTAGTCTAGCCGAATTGGAGAGCTCCAGGTTCAGCAAGAGACCATGCCTCAAAAAATGAGGCACAGGGCTGGAGAGATGGCTTGGCGGTTAAGGCCCCTGCCTGCCAAACCCAAGAACCCCAGTACCAATCTCCAAGTCCCACACTTAGCCAAACACAAAAGGTGACACAAGGGTGCAATGCTGCGCTTACTCACAAGGGGGCGCATGCGTCTGGAGTTCATTCACAGCAGGTGAGAGGCTGTGGTGTGCCCATTCTCTCTCTCTCTCAAAAAAAATTGTTTTTAATGAGGTATAAGCAGGGCATGGTGGCATATCCCTTTACATACCCCTTTAATCCCAGCACTTAGGAGCCAGAGGCAGTAGGACTGTCATGAGTTTGAGGCCACCCTGAGACTACAAGTCAGCCTGGGCTACAGCGAGACTCTGCCATGAAGAAAGAATAAAATAAAAAAGAAAGAGGTGTAGAGTAACTGAAGAAGAGCACCAGCTTGCAACACTTGCTTCTACATGCATGCGCACATGTGTGCCCGCGTACATACAAACACTGACACGTGCGCGCACTCCACACCCCGACCCATGAAAAATAAAGAAATGAACAAAACTTAGACATACCAAACTGTGAAAAATGAATGATTACAATTAACTAAGCAATTGAACTCCAATGTTGTCCCTTACCCCCCAAAAAAAGGCAAGTAGAATTCTTCTTTTCTTCTTTTTTTTTTCTTTAATTTTTATTTATTTATTTGAGAGAGAGAGAGAGAGAGAGGTAGAGACAGGATAGGCACTCCAGGGTATCCAGCCATTACAAATGAACTCCAGACACATGTGCCACCTTATACCTCTGGTTATGTGGGTACACTATGAAATGGAACCTGGGTCCTTACGTTTCGCAGGCAAGTGCCTTAACCAGTCAGCCATCTCTCCAGCCCAAATTTTTATTTCTTTTATGTCAGCGTTTTTCTGAAAAGTTCATAGAACTTTTTTTTTTTTTTTTTTTTGGTTTTGCGAGGTGGGGTCTCACTCTGGTCCAGGCTGACCTGGAATTAACTATGTAGTCTCAGGGTGGCCTCGAACTCTCGGCGATCCTCCTACCTCTGCCTCCCGAGTGCTGGGATTAAAGGCGTGCGCCACCACGCCCGGCTTAGAACTTTTAAATAAAGGAGGTGAAATGCTTTTCTTGCTAATTCTTAAGACATATTCACTAGCTTGACTTAGCCTTCATACTGCCATCAACCACTACCAAGACTTGGACATAGGTACCCCCTGCTGGTCACCAGGCAACAAGGATAAGTTTTCTTTACCCAAATGTAGATAGAACAGGAAGCACACATAGAGCCATGGCAAACACAAAAGCCGTTCTCAACCGCAGCTCAGCCCTACTGTGGTGGGGGCTGTCCTACAGTACCAGTACAGCGCCACAGCACTACCTCTGATCTCTGTCCACCACATGCCAGTAACACCTCCCAACACTCACCAATCTAGATGTAACCACACATTGCCAAATACCCCCAAGGGACAAGATTGCCTTCATTTGAAAACCACTGAACTGGGGCTGGGGAGGTGGGTAAAAGTGCCTGGCATGTAAGCGTGAGACTAGAGTTCAGGTCCCAAGACCCTGGAAACTGCTGGTCGTTGTGATGCCTGCCTGGAGCCCCGGGGAGGTGGAGACAGGAAATCCCTGGGGCTCACTGGCCAGCTTGTGGAGCCAGTGAATCAGTGAGCTGTGTTCAGTAAAGACCCTATCTAAAAGGATAAGGTGAAAAGCCATTGAGAACATTCCCCATCAACCCACCCCTTCCCAGCTTCTTGATGGCCAGCTCTTCTGACCCGCATTCAGTATTCAAGGACCAGGTAACACAACTAAGCACACCTGGCCCGGAGCCTGGGCCTGCCACCTGGATGCTAGCCTCAGGGCCTCATTCGAAATTAAATACAACCAACAGGTTTCTTAAGTCACTTGCTTTTCTTCCTAAACATGGGAGCTGTGCAACAGAACCTGTCAGCCCATGTAATTCTCAGCCTCATCCTTGAGGGCAAGTATTATGGTGCCATTTCATAGATGGAAAAATAAGGGCCAGAGCTGCCAGGACTTGCCTCAAGTCTCTAAGCCTGCAAGCAGCTGGACTCGGACCTCAAAGCCCCTGAGGCTTAGGCTGATAATCGCAAAGAACCCGGAACCGGGTTCGACAAAACTTCTTTGACAAAGAAGTTGTCATTCTCCAGGATATTACTTTGGAGAAAGAAACTAATAGGACTATCTTAGTCACATCTCTTGTTAGTTTTCACTCAACGATCCTAAGACAATTAAAAAAAAAAAAAATCCCAGGACTGGAGAGATAGCTTAGCGGTTAAGGCACTTGCCTACAAAGCCAAGGACCCATGTAAGCCAGATGCACAAGGGGGCGCATGCGTCTGGAGTTCGTTTGCAGTGGCTGGATGCCCTGGTGTGCCCATTCATTCTCTCTCTCTCTCTCTCTCTCTCTCTCTCTCTCTCTCACATCTTTCTCTCTCAAATAAATAAATAAATAAAATATATTTTAAAAAAGAATACCTTTAAAAAAACCCCTTTTGTAACAACTGGTGTCCTCCATGGTTATGTTTCTCTCAACTGGGAAACCACACCAACCACCTCCTCTACACCCCTCACCAAGCTTTCTTTGTTTTTGTTTTTCTTCTCTTGTGTATGTGATATATGCATGGGTTTGTGCCCATGCGGTGCCCCATGCACTTGCCTGGGGTGGCCAGGGCGGAATACCAGGTGTGTCCTGCTCATCACCCTTCCACCTGTGCTTATTTCAGCTAGATCTCTTACTGACCCCAGAGCTTGCCGCCATTTCCTGAGCGCTGGCAATGATTGGGTCTCTGCTCCCCTACAGGACTAGGACTACAGACACGCATGGCCGTGCTGAGCTGTTTGTGTCAGTCCTGGAGATCAAACTCGAAGTAGTCTCTCAGGCTTCCGCGGGCCCTCGTGCATACCCAGGAAGAGCTCTTAACCGCTAAGCCATCTCTCCTGCCCACTCTCCAAGATTTCTTTGCGGCATGAACCAGAAAGGCTATGGGACCCTTCCAGGAGCTGCTAACAAGCCCAGAGAAAAGTCGAGATCACCTTCCCTCTACCCCAAAAAAAGCAGAGGAGAAAACACTGAATGATTTAAAAACTCCAGCAACAGAGGTGCTGCTCCCTAGGCCGGCCAGCAAGCCTCAGAACAACATACCAGCTAACAGCACCAAGCTCCGAGCTGGCTGGCTGGGGTTCTACTAACCCTGCAGGCATTTTTCTTCTTTCAAAGTTTCTATTAACTCCCCACTGATGTGCCCTAAAAGAATTTTTAAGGGCCTGGAAACACATAAATAAAATAGTCGTTGTCGGACCAGCACAGCCAAATGAAAGTCTTTCACCTGTAGCAGTGGTGATAAAAGTTTCAGGCCCTGCTTTCCTAGGAGCTATCCGAAGACTAAGGAGCCTGCGGTTCCCACACAATTGCTGCTCTCTAACCCTCCAGCAGGAGCCAAGGGCAGGGTGGGGAGGGGAAGGCAAGGCCAGGCCCACCTAACATACATGCACAGAATGCAAGAAACCTCCTGCCCCCCACGCCCACCCCGTAGAGCTCACTGGCTCTTCCCAACACTCCCAGCTCATCACGGTTGCTGGAACCCAGTTCACACAGAGTTAAAGATGGAGTGGGATCCTCAGAGTCAGTGGCCCAGGGGCACTGAGTAAAATCAGGAAGTGACAGATGGAGGTGGACGTAAAATAAGACGGAAACCACATCAAATATCCAGAAAGAGAAATAGAGGTGTCTGGCAACCAAAGGCCAGTGCAGTGTATCTTGAGCCATCACCTGCATGGGCAGAGCCCAGGCATCCGTGCAGTCGGCTAATGTAGTCCACGCCTCCTAACGGAGTGAGGACTTCTAGCCTTCCCTCCGGGCCCAAAAGATGGTTTGCCAGTGCTAAGACAACAGCAGCACTGCCAAAGGCCATCCTAAGCAAACAGCACGACTCACACTGTCCAGGAAAGCCATCATCCCCACACCATTTGGCAGATTAAACAGCTCTGGCGTCTCGTTATGAGCTGTTTCGTCAAATCTGGTTAACTCTGGGATCTCAGACATGTCACTCTGCTTCTTTGGGCGTAAAGATTTCTCACCTTTAAAAAGAAGAGACTGGCCAGCGGTGCCAATGCCTCCCAGGCACTCAAAGGTATGTAAGTGCTCCTCAACTTACTATAAGAGTACTTGAACCTGCAAGCTTGTGAGTATCCTACCTTCACCTGGCCGGACTTCATCATGCTAAGAATGCATAATTTACCCTAAACTAGACAAATTCATCCTACAAAAAGGCGGTTTTGTAATGAAGCAGTGAATAGCTTACGTCATTTATTGAGCACTGTATTGAAAAAAAAAAAAAACAGAGTGGTTGTACGGGAAATGCTTTCACATCAAAACTACTAAATCCTAGTAAGCTGAGACCTGACCACTGATACTTCAACCCCAACCCAGGTAGATTTTACTCTTCGTCCCTCCTGAGCACGGCGTCCACCCACCCCAGGCAGTGAATTATACCAGCACTGATAATGCACTATTCATTCCTGACAGTAATACCCCTTGACTAAAGCAGGTACCCATCCACACGCCACAGTAAAGGAAGACTGCATTAGTGCATGGTTGTGCATGTGTGTGTGTGCGCACACATGTGTGTGTGTGTGAGTGTGTGTTTTATCTAACATCCCCCCACCCCCACCCCACAGTTTCCCATACCTACAGCTAACATCCACCAGATAACAGCACATTCTAGAAACAGGCCCTCCTTAGGCCAGAGTGTTTTCTGCATATGCCTTACTTATATGACAAGTAACTAAATTTAAGAATATTCAGTTCTCAGCCAGGCGAGGTGGCGCACGCCTTTAATCCCAGCACTCAGGAGGCAGAGCTAGGAGGATTGCCGTGAGTTTGAGGCCACCCTGAGAATACAGAGTGAATTCCAGGTCAGCCTAGGCTAGAGGGAGACCCTACCTCGAAACACCCAAAAACAAAAACAAAAACAAAAAAAATCCAAAAACCCACCAAAAGGAATATTCAGTTCTCCGTCTATACCACAGAGTGAGTAGCCAGGAACTCCTGTCACCCATACTCAAGGCCCACAGCAAGGACATCATCTCACAGCAGGATCCTCCCTTCCTTCCAGAAGGCAAACTGAGAGAATGTCTGCTGAGTGCTTAGAGCTCCGAGAAGAAAGGCGCCAAGAGGCCAAGGTACTATTCTGTAATAACAAGGGCTTGGAAACTTGCCACAAAGACTTCAGCAGCATGAGGACTTGTTCAGGCCCCACGCCTAGTGGGCTACAAGGCACTTCCCTGCCTCTCCCACTAATCAGATGATGGGGTTTCCATGCAAGCCCCCAAGTCTCCAAAAGGCTGCCAGCTTGGCCACGTGGAGTACAGCAGCTACCACGGGGCTGTCCAGCACATTATTTCATATAGGACTGGACAGACTGGGCTACCAATACTAAGGACCTCAGGGACTTGAAAGTCCCACACAGAAGGCAAGCCTAATGTCCACTATGGGGGTTCCCCCAGAAATGGGCACAGAGGGACTGCAGAGGGTCCAAAAAGAATCATTAGGATAATTAATTAGTAGCTGCAAATGACTGCTAAGAGAAAAGGCTATGGAAACAAACTCTAACACTGCTGAACAAAAGATGCAACTCATAAAAGCCAAACCTCTGCAAGTATTACCAAGTTCAAATATTTTTAGTCATTGTGCATGGATCCCGGTCAGCAATACAAAAGGAAAAACCGGATACTGATGAGAGGACGTGTGATCACTAATTGTCTGGGCTTCTGAGCAGAACCAAATCCAAAAACCCCAGCTAATCCTTCCCAGCTGTGTGACACTGGTAGGGTACTGGCCTTCTCTGTACCTGTACTGGCCTCCTTGGATGAAAAACAAGTGTGCCTCAACTGTCCTTAGATTGCCTCATGTCTGTAAAGCACTGAGTCTGGGAAGTGCTCAATAAACAAAGGTTGTAATAAGTTTTGAAGTGCAGAAAGTTCGTGAAACTTTGAGCACAGAAAACTTCTGGTGGACTGGCAGAGACTTTTCTAGATCTGCACAGCCACCTCATTGGTTCACCCTGCTCAATCTTGTTTCCTTTTTATGTATCAAGTGTGACCTTCCAATAAAATAACTGCATACCTTAGAAAGAGAGGCAGTCTTAGTATATTTAAAAAAAAAAAAAAAAAAAATGAGGGCTGGATGGCTCAGTGGTTAAATGGCACTTTCTTGCAAAACCTGATTAATGCCCATGCAAAGACAGATGCACAAAGTGGTGCATGCACCTGGAGTTCATTTGCAGTGGCAGGAAGCCTTGACTCACCTATATACTCTCTAACACACACTCTCTCTCTCATAAAAAATTAAAATAATAACAAAAAAGTTTAAAAGAGCTAGAGAGATGGCTTAGCGGTTAAGTGCTTGCCTGTAAAGCCTAAGGACCCCAGTTTGAGGCTCGATTCTCCAGGACCCACGTAAGCCAGATACACAAGGTGGGACATGCATCTGGAGTTTGTTTGCAGTGGCTGGAGGCCCTGATGTGCCTATTCTCTCTCTATCTGCTTCTTCTCTGTCTGTTGCCCTCAAATAAATAAATAAAAATAAACAAAAAAAAATTTTTAAAGAAAGAAAGAAATTGAACTGGGCATATCTTTAATCCCAACACTTGGAAGGCTGAGATAGGAGGATAATCATAAATTTGAGACCAGCCTGAGTTATACAGTTAGTTCCAGGTCAGCCTGGGCTAGCATAAGACTCTACTTTAAAGGGGGGGGGCTGGAGAAATGGCTTAGCAGTTAAGGTGTTTGCCTGTGAAGCCAAAGGATCCCGGTTCGATTCTCCAGGACCCACCTAAGCCAGATGCACAAGGGGCACATGCATCTGGAGTTCATTTGCAGTGGCTAGAGGCCCTGGTGTGCCCATTCTCTGTCTGCCTCTCTTCTCTCTCTCTCTCTCTCTCTCTCTCTCTCTCTCCTTGCAAATAAATAAATAAATATTAGGAATAAAAGAGATGAAGAAGAGAGTGGGGGAGGGGGAGAGGAGGAAGACAAACAGAAGAAAAACAGAAAAGAAAGGAGGCATGGCGTGGTGGTGCACCTTTAATGCCAGCACTAGAGAGACAGAGATAGGAGAGTCACTGTGAGTTTGAGGCCAGCCTGGGACTAAAGAGTGAGTGCCAGGTCATCCTTCACTAGGGTGAGACCTTACAAAGAGGGGAAAAAAAGGACATTGAGTGGTTGTTCCAGCACAAGTCATTTATAGATAAGGAGACATTGAGTGGTTGTTCCAGCACAAGTCATTTATAGATAAGGAGACTGAGGTCCTCAAGGCAAGTCCCAATTTGTGCAATGAGAAAGTGACTTAGCAAAACACAGACCTTGACTTCTGGTCTCTGAGGCCAGGGCTGTTTCCATTTCTAGAGACTGCTTCTCCACCTTATCCCCAACCGCACTCCCCTCCTCATCTACAGTAAACCAAGGAAGGGCATCATCAGAACGCCCTCACCTCTGACTAACCACCAAGACAACTGATTAATCACCACGGTGAACTGGAATACATTGGCGATTAGAGTGACTTCATGGCAGATGTCATAGCTTTCATCCAAGACAAGGTCTCTGTTAAGGGGTCTCCCAAAAAGGGGGTTCTTGTAGTATGGAATTAAGCCTCAACAGCACACACAAGCCCCAACAGAAGGGAGGTAGTGGGGAATCTGGGTCAGCTTGATTCCTGACCCAAGCGGGCCTTTCCCCTCTGACACTGACCACACTTGCCTGGAGGGCAGCGTTGGTGGAGTCCTTTCTGGGAAGACAGCACCTCTACCTCTTTCTTCTCCCAGTAATGCCAACAAGCCTACTGTCCCTTTACTGCCTCTTGTTGATTGAAAAGTGCCCATCAACACATGGCATTCCACTGCCTCAGTAACTCATATCCCAAACCTGGCCTGGTATTTCTCAGTCTTCTGCCCACTGTTTTTGCCTCACCACCACCAACCCCCACCCCCCGCAGAAGCCACAAAGCCACTAATTAAAATTTCAAAACAAAAAAACCTGGTTCAAATCAAGACAAGCCCAAGTTTCCCATCTGCCTTTGTGGATGCTGGTGGCCTGTAGTCGGCCTCAGCTAAGCCAGGCTTTACCAGATCAGATTCCCCCCAGATGAGAGAGAAGTCTTCTCCCAGCTGTGGGATCTGGACCACAGATTCTCAAAGCCTTCTAAAGCTAAGGACCTCACTGCACATAATGGGGGAAGAAAAGGGGGGGGGGGCTGGAAATCTACCATCTAACTGCAAAAGGCCAGGCAAACATTCTGCAAGACCTCTTTGGAAACCCCATTATTTTGTGAGGACATCAACACTTAAGCAGGATTCTTGCCAAACCTGTGGGCTCACTTGAAATTTGCTCACCATCTCCACTACCCACAATCTCAGAGGAAGAGCCTCATCTTTAAAAAAAAAAAAAAAAAAAAAAAAAAAAAAGTGTTTCCTCATTCCCCAAGCTAAATTCCAACAAACCTGAGGAATCTAGGGTTTTCCATGGAAGGAAAGAATAACCTTGAAAAACTGTCCCCTAGTACACTCCCCAACAAAGCTGCCGAAATTCTGGCCCCTACAGAACCTGGATTCTAGTCCCAACTCAACCTTCATACCACTCTGTCACTTCACCTCAGGAGGTGGAATGAGACCATCTCTTTGTCCCTTTCATCTACAATGTCCCTTACATCTTATATCTGACCTGACATGGCAGATACGCCACACTGGCCCGTAAGCTTCATCCTCACTGACTACGAAATACTCAGCGGATCCCAGGAACCAGCTCAGGAGGAAGGGAGGCCAATTGTGGTCACCAGTGACCACTGCAGCCTCCACTAAGGTCCTGGCCAAAACCTACACTATTGAGGACTTTGACCATCACTAAATGCTGAGGGCCACAGTAGGGAGCCTTGGCTAGGGAAGCACCAACAGCGGCCTGAAGAGTTGGCTCTCTCCCTGGAATATATCTGTTGGTATCTTGGGAACACACCAACACCACAGAGCCCTTCTGAGTTTCCGCTGACCTTCATTCTGGTCTCGTTGGATTTCCCTGAAAGCAGCATCTTTCCTTGGTGCTACAGCACGTATCGGTGATGGGGCCCAAACTACCTGGGTTGCCATATCCTAGAGAGCCGCCCTCCTCCCAAGAGCCTCCAGGTCTCCTCCATGCATTGCATTCTTTGATATAATTGGTCTCCCTGGGGAGAAGAGGGCAAGAGGTCCTGTTTCAAGCTCAGTCCTTCCCTACCTGCTTCCTGGGAGTCTGAAAATCACTTAGTCCAGCTCAGAGGACTGCAGGGAGGTGTGCACACGGAATCCTGAGAACAACCCAGTCCAGCTCAGAGGACTATGGGGAGGTGTACACACAGAATCCTGAGAATAACCCAGTCCAGCTCAGAGGACTGCCGGGAGGTGTACACACAGAATCCTGAGAACAACCCAGTCCAGCTCAGAGGACTACGGGGAGGTGTGCAGACGGAATCCTGAGAACAACCCAGTCCAGCTCAGAGGACTACGGGGAGGTGTGCAGACGGAATCCTGAGAACAACCCAGTCCAGCTCAGAGGACTGCAGGGAGGTGTGCACACGGAATCCTGACAATAACCCAGTCCAGCTCAGAGGACTGCTGGGAGGTGTGCACACGGAATCCTGAGAACAACCCAGTCCAGCTCAGAGGACTGCTGGGAGGTGTGCACACGGAATCCTGAGAACAACCCAGTCCAGCTCAGAGGACTGCAGGGAGGTGTGCACACGGAATCCTGACAATAACCCAGTCCAGCTCAGAGGACTGCTGGGAGGTGTGCACACGGAATCCTGAGAACAACCCAGTCCAGCTCAGAGGACTGCAGGGAGGTGTGCACACAGAATCCTGAGAACAACCCAGTCCAGCTCAGAGGACTGCGGGGAGGTGTGCACACGGAATCCTGAGAACAACCCAGTCCAGCTCAGAGGACTATAGGAGGTGTGCACACGAATCCTGAGAACAACCCAGTCCAGCTGAGAGGACTGCTGGGAGGTGACTGGAATCCTGAGAATTACCCAGTCCAGCTCAGAGGACTGCAGGGAGGTGTGCACACGGAATCCTGAGAATAACCCAGTCCAGCTCAGAGGACTGCCGGGAGGTGTGCACACGGAATCCTGAGAACAACCCAGTCCAGCTGAGAGGACTGCCGGGAGGTGTGCACACGGAATCCTGAGAATAACCCAGTCCAGCTCAGAGGACTGCCGGGAGGTGTGCACACGGAATCCTGAGAACAACCCAGTCCAGCTCAGAGGACTGCGGGGAGGTGTGCACACAGAATCCTGAGAATAACCCAGTCCAGCTCAGAGGACTGCTGGGAGGTGTGCACACGGAATCCTGAGAATAACCCAGTCCAGCTCAGAGGACTGCGGGGAGGTGTGCACACGGAATCCTGAGAATAACCCAGTCCAGCTCAGAGGACTGCCGGGAGGTGTGCACACGGAATCCTGAGAATAACCCAGTCCAGCTCAGAGGACTGCAAAGGTGCTGGAATCCTGAGAACAACCCAGTCCAGCTGAGAGGACTGCCGGGAGGTGTGCACACGGAATCCTGAGAACAACCCAGTCCAGCTCAGAGGACTGCTGGGAGGTGAGCACACGGAATCCTGAGAATTACCCAGTCCAGCTCAGAGGACTGCCGGGAGGTGTGCACACGGAATCCTGAGAACAACCCAGTCCAGCTCAGAGGACTGCGGGGAGGTGTGCACACGGAATCCTGAGAACAACCCAGTCCAGCTGAGAGGACTGCTGGGAGGTGTGCACACGGAATCCTGAGAATTACCCAGTCCAGCTGAGAGGACTGCGGGGAGGTGTGCACAAAGAATCCTGAGAATTACCCTGTCCAGCTCAGAGGACTGCCGGGAGGTGTGCACACGGAGCTCTGAGAATAAGTTCTGTGGCTGTGCTAGGCCCAGAGTTTACAGAAAGTGTTTAAACATTCTTATTTCATCTCTATCCAGTTTATTTGGTGGTAGAAGAAGGAAAGAAGGCCAAAAAGAAGAATATCTGCTCCAAGAGACTCCCAGCCTCAATCCTTAACGTCACTGGTAGGAATTTAAGGGAGAGATTCCACAACTTATTTCCTCATGAACGTTTATGGAGTCCTGAGACAATATGTGTAACGTGATGACAGATGTCCGCTATCTTTATGGAACCTACATCAGATGGAAGAGGGAGGGCAGAAAAAGGAAAATTTCCAGTTCAATCAATGCCCTAGAGGAGCCAGTAGATAAACCCAAGGGTGAAATGACTCTTGGGAACAGGATGACTCCTGGGACCTCGCTGAAGCTGACTGAACCCACACAATGGGAAGTGATGGAGGAGTGGTCAGAGAAGCCAAGTTGCCTCCCAGAACAGCCCAGGCAAAAAGAACTCTAAGGTTCCACAGGTACCTCACAAGACAGTACAGACAGGAGAGGTCCCTCCAATCCCAGTTTCTCCTTCTCCCTGCCGTGTGGGTGCCTGAAGAATCTCTTTAATAAGGGCAGCCTTGCACCCATCTCCAAGGCAGAGGCAAAAGACAACTCTAGACATTGTCAAGGGACCAAAACCCTCAGCGCCTGCCTGTGTGGGGAGTCATGTGCTTCTGCTAGGAAAAGAATTAAGGCCAAACTCAGCATATATTAGAGATCCTTCTCCATATTGACCCAGGTCCAGTTACTCACGCCTTTCTACTATTTTCCAGCCCAAGTCCTGGAACCCAGTCAACACACAAGAGTGCAGAGGCCAGACCTTCCCCACAGAAGAGGATTTGCAATGCCTGTGCGATCGTCCTGGTGCACACAACTAAACCACTACCAGGAGAAAAAGGCGCAAAAGCTAGGGAAACATCCCAGTGAGTAAAGTGCTTACTGAGCTCACGCGAGGGCCTAAGTTCAGATCCCTAGCCTACGTAGAAGCACCTACCACAGAGCACACCTATAATCCCAGAGCTGGGGAGGCAGGAACAAGAGGATCTCCGGGCTTGTTGGCGGGCTAGCTATTCTAGCCAGATTGGAGTGCTCCTGGCTCGGTGAGAGACTGTCCCAACAAAGTGGAGAGCAATTGAGAAGGAGACCTGAGGCTGATCTGACTTCCTCATGACACAAGAGCACATGCACCCAAGCAGCATGTGTCCACACACATAGGGATATACATCTATATATGCCATACATAGATACACGTGACCCCCCCACCAAAAAAAAGTGGAGAAAATGGGGTTTTTCTTTTTCTTTGGTTTTTCAAGGTAGGGTCTCACTGTAGCCCAGGCTGACCTGGAATACACTATATAATCTCAGGGTGGCCTCAAACTCACGACGATCCTCCTACCTCTGCCTCCCAAGCGCTGGGATTAAAGGTGTGTGCCACCACACCCGGCAGCTTTTCTTTTCTTAAAGCATCCAGGCAGCCAAATTTTATAGCCAGAGTCATGAACTACCGAAAGAAAGGAATATAGAAGATTGGGGGAAACGGGTTCATCAGATTAGAACACTGGGTGAAGGGAATTAACATGACACTTTTTCCTACTGGATAATCTTTCTATCTTTCTGTCACATTTTGCTGTCTTGCCTAACACAACTGAAGCATCACATACTGATTTTAAAAGTGTGATTATTTCTTACAAAGTTATATTATCATGTGACCCAGTGATTCCACTCATAAGAAATATACCAGGAGAGCTGGATGTAGTGGCACATGCATTTAATCCCTGCACTTGGGAGGCAGAGGTAAGGGGATCGTTGTGAGTTCAAGGCCAGTCTGGGACTAAAGAGTGACTTCCAGGTCAGCCCAGGCTAGAGTGAGACTCTATCGGAAGGAAGGAAGGAAGGAAGGAAGGAAGGAAGGAAGGAAGGAAGGAAGGAAGGGAGGGAGGAGGAGGGGAGGGGAGGGAGGGAGGGGGGGGGGGGGGGGGGGGGGGGGGGGAGGGGGGAGGGGAGGGGGGGGGAGGGGGGGGGAGAGGAGAGGAGAGGAGAGGAGAGGAGAGGAGAGGCGAAAGAGAGAGAGAGAGAGAGAGAGAGAGAGAGAGAGAGAGATATATAAATAGCCAGGAGAAATGAAAACAAACTTGCAGGCAAAAATGTCTATAAATGTTCACAGCAGTATTCATAAACAGCCCGACAAATACAGGAACAAAACGTGGTCTATGCACACAATGGACTATTTGGCTATGAGAAGGAACTGATATTAATATATGCTACCACATGGATGAGCCTTAGAAATGAAAGCAGGCAACAGGATACCGTGCAGGAGTCCAGGCGTGCCCAAGGAACCTCACCATCTAGGCACTGTGGCTCCATACAGGACACGGTCCATGGCCACAGCACCCTTCCAACCATGCTGATAAAGACCAGGCCCTGCCACAGACTGCCTCAGAGTACCGGGGAGCAGCAGGGCCCAGGGTGAGTCTCAGTTCTGAGCAGCATAAGGGAGATAGGATGCCCAAGCTCAGAGAACGTGACAGCGATAAGGAAACAACACAGCACTCTAGGGTCTCACTGGGCTCATCTCTCACAGCTCTAGTGCTCTGAGGAGGCTCCCAGGCCAGAACCCTAGCATGATGCCTCGAGTACCCCCAGCCCCTCCCTCATGAGTCCTATGACTGACTGTCCTCCCAGGAGCTCCAAGCGTTGGCAGAGATAATGCAATCTTAGCGCCCAGCGGGCCTTGCTGGGCAGGCTACACTCCTTTTGGTTCCAAAAATGTTAGCCCAGCATTCAGACGATTGGCAGTGAGCTGGAACTCGAACCCAGGAATCCCAACGCCCACAGATTCTCACCTCTAGCTCCAACAAAGGTCCCTTTGTCAGGCTTGGGAGTCTCCCAGAGGGCACACCTCCCTCCCAAGACTAGGGAGCGGAGGCAAGGGTGGTGTGTGGAATGACATCTATGCCACCGACATAGGTTCTCTGCTTTCCAGGTTGCCCAATCCCACTGCCCGAAGGGGATGGATGGGCAGAGTTTGGCCTGGGGTGCCCTGCAGGGAATGGGGACCTAGACCACTCACACCCTCGCCCCTTCTCCAGACCTTGAAGCTCTGTCTGAGCAGCAGTCCACCTGGAGCCTGCATCCTACCTAGGCAAAAGGGCTGCCAGCGAACAACAGAGCTCTTGTTCAGGCTTGCTTCTGAGCCCGGGAGGTTCCCCTCCAGAAATACCGCTAAGTCAATCCCAAGCCAGTCAGCCCTAAAATCCCCATGTAGACCAGCTCCAGCACAGGACACACCTCGGTGGCGTCTCATCCCCCCACCTCTATTGTACAGCCCATTCCACCTTTCCCGAGGTTTCTTGGGACTCAGAGGCTGAGTCCATGAGTTTGTTGGTATGGGACTGGGAGGCAGAGCTCAGCTCCTCACCTTCCAAAGCCCCCTACCCCCAAAAAGAAAAAAAAAAAAAAAGACCAGGGAAGAATGGTGAGCTATCAAAGGCCTTCACAGGACCTCAGCCACCTGCACCATCACTGCCCCACCTGGGGGACAGACAACGTCTGAAGGAAGACCACGAGCCCTGTGACAGCATCGGAGCCTGGCCTCCTTGGATACTAGGAGAGACTTGCCCTGTGTTTCCTCTCACCCGGGAGGGTTAGCGCACTTGCTGAACCACTCAGGAGCCTAGGACACTTCTTCTTACCACATACAGTACAAGTACTATACCAGCCAAATCTCTGAAGTGCCCCCCTTCCCAGAGAGGGAAACTGAGTCCTGAAGGTGCTAAGGGAAACCTTGTGGCCCCTCAACTTCCCACTTGGCTATATAGGAAGAACCAGAAGTTTCCTAAAGGTTTCTGGAGAAGGCCACAGAGTTCCCATCAGTGGGCAGTGTGGGAAGGACTGAGGGGCAGTACCGAGCTATAAACCACGGGATTCAGAATCCTCCGAAGAACACACAAACAGCCCGGGTCCATGGTTGAGGGAGAGGCTTTGGGTTCTATCCCAAGCACCACAAGAAACAAAAGACAGGAAACTTCTTGTCTGACAAACTGAATGGTTCCATATGGCTCCATAGCCCTCCCACAAGCTCCCCATAAAGGCATCCACCAAACTTGACCCTTTTAGGTGCTCCAGGCAACCCGCTAACACAAACAAGGAAACACCATCCCATTTGAAAGGTGAAATGCCAAAGACCTAAGCATCTAACTAACTTAATTTTGTTTGTTTGTTTGTTTGTTTGTCTAGTCAGAATATTCTGTATCCAAAGCAGACCTCCAACTTATTCCTATATAGCTGAGGATGTCTTTGAACTTCTGATCCTACTGCCTCTACTTCTGGAGTGCTGAAATTATAGGATTGCACCACCATGCCCAGTTTATCCGGTGCTGAGGATGGAGCCCAGGACTTCATGCATGCTAGGCAAGTACTCTACCAATGGAGCTACATACCTACCCTAAGTTACATCTGAACCACCTTTAAGATGCTGAAATTGTGGGAAGGAGGATAGACGGTAAAGAAAAGATAGAGAACAAAATGAGATCTCAGTAACCTGAGCTGCTCTGCTACTTAAGGGATGCCATACAAGTTTTTCTTTGAGCAAGAGGAATAAATAAACAAATTCATCTAATCTGAGTTACCCTGGAAACTTGCAGGGCAGTGATAACGAATTGAGCCCCCTTGACCCTATTTCTATGTGTTCAATGTCACAGAGGAAGAACTCGGTGAGCCGCACGCACGCGGGAGTCCTGAGAGGTGGGCACTTGTCTTTATATTATTAGTGGTAATGCAAACGTACCCCCAGGAATAATCACTTCTGCATCATGCCAACCTGAACTTTCATTTCACTGTGTGAGCTGCCAGGCATCAAAGCCTACAAATTCACAGAAACGCTCGGGGAAAGGAGGCGGGGGAGGAAGCCAGGCCTTTCTGCCCACCACCATCCACCCCATCCCATCCATTAGAAACTATATTTCTCAATAAATCATGAGGATGGCCAATCTGCAAAGTACTGCATCCTGCTAGAGGAGCCAAACCCACCCCTAAAGACATCACCACAAAAGAATGTAGACCCCCATCTCCCCAGTTCATCTACCCCACCTCGGTCCCAATGAAAGGAAATGCTGTCACACTGCTAGGTTTTAAAAGTGTCCGAAAAGGTAGGAAAGGTTACCCACAGCAAGCGAGGACAGCCTTCCTCACCATAGCAACGCGCCTATTTATAATATAGTCTACCTGCATCAAAGGCTCCACAGACACTCAAGACAAGCCTGGTGCTGCATCCAGGCTTGAAGACGAAGCCGCAAACTCTTATGAGCATGACAACGAAACATTTCCAATTATGCGACACACCACAATTATTAGCATCGGCTATTTTTTTTTCTTTGCACCCAAGTAAGAAGTAAAGAGGAAAATGAAGTAATACAGTTTCTAGGACAGCGTAGAAACCCAGCATGGGGATTTCTAAAGTACTTGGGCTAGTTATTTTGCTACTGAGTAACAAGTCCAAAGGCAGAGATGGGAAAGAGACATTGCTGAGAAGAGCTGTTCCCGAGGCCGCAAAGCCCCAGTCAAGTGAGGCTCATGCAGCCCAGTGTGGTTGGTACAAGGTGCACAGTGGAATGATGCAAGTACAAGGCCTCAATCAGTCCACCGAAGGAGAGATGCCAGGAGAGGCCAGATCCTGACTGGCTCTGAGCTATGGAAACAAGAGCTTCTGCGCTTGCCCCTGGGAGACACAGAAATCCACCATCAGATTACTCACCTGCAAAAGGATTGTCTTCCAGTGTCTAGAATTTTGAAAGACAAGCCCAACACTGTTCCCAACTGTAGTCTCCCTTCCACATCACTGTAGCTACCCACAGCGTGACAGGCCCCTAGCATCACACAGGGCCAAGACACACACACAAAGCCCACTTACTAGCCAAGTGTATTTCAGCAAGGCACTCACCTTTTCACTCTCCAGTGCATTCAAGAGACACCAATAGCATCTTCCTGCCATCTTGCCTCTTTATCATCATGGTGGTGCTCCCAGGAATGTCAGCATTGTGGAGCAGAGATGCTGTGCTCCATGGCCCTCATCCAGTTTCTGGTTGTGGTGGGGAAGTCTGAGGACCCTGAGAAAGCCTGAAGGCTTTCTCATCTGTACACATCTACTGATGTGTAAAGTTGTGAGTTTTGAGTTAATATAGTATGATCTAGAAACTGGTCATGCTAAGAGCTTAAAAAAACTTTTTTTTTTTTTTTTTTTTTCTTATTAAGTTTGAATAAACAAAATTCAGATCCTATATACAACAGATCCACCAACCTCAGAAATAAGAGGATTTTCCCTCCTTTTACACACACTAGCATAACACCAGGCCCAATTCAGAGCTAGGAAAATTGAGGCTAGAAACATTTGTATTGCCGATGCTATTCTTTGAAGGTTGAGGCAGGGAGGGTGAGAGACTCAGCAGACCTATCTCAAAAGGAGTCATTAATGGAAGGCAGGTGAGGGTAACACACAGTCCTTTCGTGAAGTCAGATGGAAGAAAGACAAGGTGCATCTCCTGAATGAGGTGAGTGATTCCCCACAGGAGCTCCAAACAAACCAGGAGTCATAGCTGAGGAGAGCATCCACTGTTCAGTATTCCTTTGCCCAAACACTCCTGAAGGGCGAGGATTATGTTACTGTACACAAGCAACCTCAATACAACTAGCATATTATAAGCCCTAAATGAATATCTTGCTAGTGGGGGCATTTTATTTGTATGTTTGTACTGAGTTCCTAGGAAAAGAAACCCAGGCTCTTCCCCTCCTGTGTGTTTTCATCTCACTTCTTTGAGACCCACAATGGCAGCTGGGGTCAGTACAATGGTGCCTGGACAGGAGCAGATAGTTCTGCCATTCTGCTATATTTTTGAGCTGGGTGTCAACCTGTGGCAAATCAAACTCACTTCGCCTGTCCCATGAGATTCATAACAACCTTTCCTGTACTATGGCCATCCCTGATTTGAAATTCACCAGGGTCCTCAGACTTCCCTACCACAACCAGAAACTGGATGAGGACAATGGAGCACCGCATCTCTGCTCCAAATGCTGACATTACTGGGAGCACCACCGTGATGATCAAGAGGCAAGATGGCAGAAAGAAGCTATTGGTGTCTCTCGCATGCACTGGAGAATGAAAAGGCTTCCGTTTCCCCCAACTGGTATTTAAAAAAAAATAAAAGGAAAAGATAAAGTCTTAACTCATTAATTTTACTATGCCTGATTTATAGGCAAGGAAACTGAAGTTTAATAATGTTACAAGGGTCAAGGTCAGATACAGTGGCAAAGCAGTCAAGCCAGGATTCAATGAGAGGTCTATCTGAGCCAAGCTCTTCCTGTTTGCTTATTCTTGACATTTCTCTTGGTATAGCATGTGCCTTTAGAATGGTTTGTAAGTACTAATAAATGTTCAGTACATTTGGTTTGTTTCTTTTTAATGGCAACACAACAGCAAAGAGAAACTCAAGCTGTAGCTCCCGAACTCATAAACCCAAGACCAACCACAACAGACAGCACTGCTATCTTAGCCCTCACTGAGGACACTCTGGAGAAAGAACTGGATGCATGCTTTTACCCACTGGCGTCTGCAAGCCCAGGAGTAATACCAGTGACATGAAATGAGCTGAACTTGTTCGGCTCCAGGTATTACATTCTTCTGGACCAGGGATCTAGCATCCCCAAAGACAGGAAGCAAGAGAGGTAAACATAGCACCCATCTAGCCAAGTTCTCAAACAGACACTTCCGGGGAGGCATGGAGACCACAGGAAGGGAGGTGTGCAGAAAATACTCTAATACATCCTCTTAGCCACAGCCTGAGCATTTTTCTACCACAGAGACACACCAAGTGCAGCAACAACAGTGACTTATAAGTGTGCAGACCGATTATAGCTTTACTTTCAAAAGAGCTTTGATTGATCTTTTTTGATAGACCTGAAATAAATTAAACTAGATTGACTCACTTGAGAATGAACTCTAATCCCTTAGTCAGATCCCGGAGAACTCAAACCAAACCAGCTGTTAATTTAGGCTTTATAAGATAAAGCATGAGAAATCCAAGTTGATGTACCCCAGAGCAAAGCTTACATCATCTCTGTGAGCAATCAACCCACTGCTTCTTTCAGGAACTAATCAGTTCTTGGGTGAGTGGGTGCCAAACTGATGCTCTCAGAGCGAAACCAGCTCAGAGAACGGAAGAAAGGCGAGAGAGGAAAGAAAACGGAGCCCAAGAAATGTCCACTGACTCACTCCCCGGAGCAAACTGAGATCCAGCCAAAACATTTCCATTTTGCTTTCTGCAATCATTTGTCTCCTGTCCACCAACAGCCAATGGCTCGACCAGAGCCCAAGTCCCCACAGACCCACCAAGTAAGAGGAAGCGGCTGGCGCTCTCAATATTTCTTAAAAAGGGGGAGAGGGAGAATTACCTAGGAAAATATTCCCCACTACTATCTTGTCCCCTTATCTTTGAAGATCACACTGGCCCCTTTATCTTTGCTTCTGGGTGCCTTTGATTTGAATATAGGAATTCCAAGGCTTTCAAGTGGCAGCTATCTCTGGCACTAATAGAGTTAACAAGAACACAGGCACACACACACACACACACACACACACACAGAGGCTTCTTCCGAGCTAAACTCCACTCCACTTGATACACTACCAGAGAGCCCTCCCAACTTTCACCAGCCTTTTTGTCTAAAGTGATGAATGCCTCCATCTCAGGTGAAAGTGGGCATGCACCTCTAAGAGGACCCCACCCATTGCCTCCGTCCAAAGGCTCCAATACTTCTACAACAGCAAGGCTGCCAGCCTCTTGCCCCTGAACAATGATGTTTCATAGAACACTCTGTTTACCGAACATAAAGGGATCAAGAATTGAAATCCAATTTAAGGAATTATGGTGCCTTCAGACTGTTTTTCCTCAACGATGAAAAAAGACAGGCATGTTGTTTCTGGAATTAAGCCAGAAGAAACTGATCCTTATAGTAATACAAGAAGAAAAAAAGAAGAAAGAAAGAAAAAAAGAAATCAATGTGTGTGTTTATATATGTGCTGGGGGAGGGGAATCACTCCAACATGCGTTAAAACCTGAGCAGTCAATGAACTTGTTTCACTCCCTGCAAGGAGCCTGAGGTTTATTTCAAAGCCCTATTTTGACATCCATCTGACAAGCAGAATGCCATTCATCTCTTAGGCCTTCTGAGACACCAAGGAAATGTAACCAGCAAAGACACACCGGGAAGATGTAGCAAAAGCAACCACAATCTACTTGTTTCCCTACTTCGGAGCTCACTGGACCAAAGTACACCAACTGCTGGGAGAAGCCAGGCTGGCGGGGGTGGGGGTCATTCCCCTTGAGTAAAAGGAGCCACTGCACCTCGCCTCTCAGCACCAGCGGTTGGGCCATGGCTGTTTTGTATTCTGTACCATTTAATCGTGAGGTGTCCTAGCCCCGTGCTGTAGATAAAACTCATGTGCAAGGAGGTTAAATAGCTGGTCAAGGGCCACACAGCATCAGTGGATAATGCTGGCTGGAGTCTCTAGGTATGCCAGACATTGGTACCAAAGGGCATACCCATCATCCCAGAATGCCTCCTTTTCACAGCAAAATCTTGTTGACTTTTGTGGTGCTCACGCCTTGTACATGCTGAGAAGATACTCTACCATTAAGCTGCACACCCAGCCCCACAGCAAAAGCTTCCAAGCTCACTTGTAATAACCTTTCTCCGGGCTCCTAACTGGTCTTGCCATTGCACACTTCCTATGGAGGTATTTCACAGATGAGCAAACGACCCCAAACAATAAGCTATCTACGGCCAGATAATCTGACAGCAGACTGAGGAATTTTCAGAGCTCCTGGGCCCCGAACTCCAGTTATTTAACTTCCCTTGTCCCATAATTAATTCTCCCCCCACCAGTAAGCGCAAAAGCAAGCTTTTCCTGCTCCAAAAACTATCTTCCCAAATGCTGCCTGGGGAAATAGGTTGGTGTTGGTGTGAAGTGGGGGCGGGGACCATTAGATTAAGTAAATTAAGATATTTCTGCTGGAGAGGAAATAAATCATCGCTTAGAGGATTTAACCAGTTTCAACGTAATGGACAGCACTTGCTGAGAAGTCTCATCATCCACCAGGTTGGACAAACAAGTGGAGAAGAGAAGAAGAAATAAGCGACTTCTACAGCCTAAGGCCAATGGGCAACTGGAGAAGTCTGGCCAATTAAATGCAAGTCCTTTTGTTATTAGGAGCTTAGGGAGGCCCAAGAGAGGTAATCACACTCTATTGTTTCACATCTCCCCAAGCCAAGAAGACAGCCAAGAGGACAAAACGGCCATGGAATGCCTTCTGATTCCTCCTACTTCATTTTTTCTCTTCTCCTGCTGGCCTCTGAAGGACCAAGGGAAGGAAGAAGACAGCAATGAGCACAGAGAGCTCTCAGGCACAGGGCTTAAATGCAGCTTCCTGCGATGGCTGCTTTCACGTCAATGGGGAGAAGCCACATCATTGCTTCACCTCTGCTGGGAATAAATCATTCTGGACAGGCTGCCTTCTACATCACCGCCACCCAGGTTTAAGTGTGACCAGGCCCAACTTGGCTGCCAATAGGATAGACTTCCTGCTCAGAAGACAATGGCAAGAAAGTTCCAGCAAGCTGGCTGGTGCTAAGACCTAAAACAGAGATGCCAACACATTCTCCCAGGGCCTGCTGCAGCTGGGGACCCAGGGCCGTCTGCATCCTTCCCAAGTTTCGACCTATTTCATTCCTGGTAACCAACGAGCACAGCGTGTCTTTGAGGCAATTTGGAGAAGGAGGAGGCTGTTATACGCTCATTATGAACTCAGACAAATGAGAGCCTGACCACAGCAGCTGAGGGAAAATCCCTCATAAAGAAAGAAGTAAGTGTTATTAAATTTACAAGCCAGGAGACACAATTCTGTCTCATAGAACAAAAACAAACAAAAAAACCTGTCTTTAAATCTATATTTTTAATGAAAGACGAAGCAGCATAAATTCAACCAAAAGGCCACAAATTCCTGTCTTGCTGTCTCTAATTTCATGCCCATCAGAAGTTGAATGATCCTAAGTCCAGTTCCCCCCACTCTCCAGGTCTTTTTGTTGGCCCTCCATGGGGAGATAAATTATGTCACAACATGCCTCTTTCACCATGACTCTTCTCTCCAGAAGGCACTCTGGACTCTTCTCTCCAGGAGTAAGGAGGATCCCTTCTGTGGTGAGAAGGAGGAGAGAAAAGAAAGGAACAAGACAATGCCTGACATAGTAGTCAAGTCACAAATCTGCCCACTAGGCGGAAGTTTTAATAACGACTGTGTTAAGTAAGGAAATGAAGGACCCCCACTCCAGCGGTAACAATGGCGTACCATGATAACTTTCTTGTATGTCAGACACTCGGTTAGGCTCCTCTGACACAGACTTGCATGTTTTCATGACAGACAAATCCTCTCCTCTCATTAAACCCAAATTTCACAGATGAAAAACTGAAGGCTCAGAGTACTTTGGCAATCTGTCCAATTTAAAATTTTCAATTTAAATATCTAATGTTAAAATTAGAAATAAAATTGAATTTAAATATTTAAATTTAAAATATTCAAAAACAATGGAGTGGGTTTTTTTTTTAATTTTTTTATTTGTTTAGTTGTATCGGGCCTCTTGCCACTGCAAACAAACACCAGACACTTGTTCTACTTTTTGTATCCACTTTACGTGGAGGGGCTAGGGAATTGAAGCTGGGCTGGCAAACTTTGAAGGAAAGTGCTTTTAACCACTGAGCCATCTCCCTAGCCCCAGACTCAAGTAAATAAATAAGCCAGACCCAGAAAAACAAAAATATCACATGTATTCTCTCATATATAGAATATAAAATTAAATATATGACATGAAAGGAGAAGGGGGACTGTGTAGGGGAGGAAGGAGCCTAAGCAGAGGGGGGAACAAGAGAGTATAACAAGAGGTAGGAAGAGAGATGAACCATCACACTTGTTTTACCCTACGGAACCTAAACTATCCTAGAATGGTCAAATTGTATGAGGAGAGGTAACACAGCAGGGTTTCTTTTCTGATCAAGAAACTTGTAACTGTAAGTAGATATTTATAAGTACAATTATATATTTATATGTGCATAACTACATGTGTGTGTGTGTGTGTATATATATATATATATAAATAGAAGACCAGTAAGAGTAGAGGAGGGATAGAAAGGGTAGTGGGGAAGGTCAAGTGTGTGTGTACATATGTGTTTGTGTGTATATATGAACTGTTATAATGACATCCGTCATTTCATACGCTAACTTTAAAAATTAATTTTAAAAGGGTGAGGGGGAGGGAATTATCATGGTTTATTGCCTATAATTATGGAAGTTGTCAATAATAAAAGAATGTTTTATAAAGGGTGAAGCTGGGCGTGGTGATGCACATCTTTAGCCCCAGCACATGGGAGGCAAAGGTAGGTGGGATTGGTGTGAGTTCGAGGCCACCATGAGAGACTACATAGTGATTCCCAGGTCAGGCTGAAATACAGTGAGACCCTACCTCAAAATATAAAAAATAAAAATAAAAACAAAAACAAGCCAGGCGTGGTGGCACACACCTTTAATCCTAGCTCTCGGGAGGCAGAGGTAGGAGGATCACTGTGAGTTCAAGGCCACACTGTGAAAACAGAGTGAATTCCAGGTCAGCCTGGGTGATAAAAAGTGTGAAAAAAAGCCAATGGAAATGAAATGCTAGGGTAAAGAAAAGTTCTCTACAAAACTAGCCAATGAGAATTAACTAGTTTGAAGTGGAAACTAGTTTAATTAAGAAAACCTATTTCTCATCAAAGGAAGTCAGGGAAGGAAGGATTCAAGAAAGCCCAGAATAGGAAGGAAGACCAATGGCAAATTGGACTAGATGCTTCCATAACAATCCTTAAAGGTATTGTTACATGAGGAGCATAGAAAGATGGAGAAGAAAAGTCAAGGGGCGCGCGAAGCCTGTAACAAGAACAGTGGCTCTGCATCAACCTGCCATGCCCGCAGGGGCCCACCCTCGGTATCCCCAGGAAACACCATGGTGGAACCAGAGCCCCGTCAACTCCATTCCAAAGCAGGCAGATTCACAAGCTCCAGCACAGATGGGAACCGCAAACCAGAAGTCAGACTGAAAGATAAAAATGCACTCTCAGGGCCAAAGCAGAGATAACGGAACCACGGACACCCCAGTCAAAACCATCGCTGCTTTGCATGTGGCATGTGGTTTTGTGTGTGCACTTCTGACACGTCAGACGCTGGGTTTCGGTCACATTTTAGTCTCTGTCATGCTCTTTCGACTGCTATGCAAAGCAAGGTGGCTATCATCCTAGCCAAAAATTCCAAGGCAGGGGAGTGGGAGACACACAGCAACTCTCTCCCTGGTGGCTCGTAAGTAACAAAGTATGGCGGGGCACCCAACGCACGCTGCAGGAGAGCAAGCCCTCTTTATCCTATAACAAACTATCCTAAGACGGCAAAATCAAGCCAGAAGTAACATAAATGTATTTACCTTCTGATGAATACAACTGATGGGGTTGATCCAACCGAAACTCGGAAAGTAAAACAGCCTTTTTTTTTTTTTTGGGGGGGGGGGAGTTTCCTTTCTTTTTCTTAAGAAAAAAGATGGGCTTCTTTTCCAAAGAAAGAGGCCCTCACATCATGGAAGTTGTTTCCCTACTCAAGAAGTTCAAGCCAGTTCTTCAGAGACAAATGGCTTCACACGCTGAGTCTTTTGCAGGGAGACATTTGTCATCTGCTTTCACTCAGCACTGTGACAACAGTGACAAGTTTTAAGAAAACACAAACCAAAATAGTATGCCTGAAAACCACTGGAGGTTTGGTGGGCTCATCGTTAGCTCGGGGGCACTTTCAAACGAACAAAAAAAAAAAAATTGTCTCAAAAAAAATTGCCTGTAGAGATTAAGTCTCAGGGTTTATTGTTCTTGTGTTGGTTTTTTTATTAACAGGAAATGCTGGGCTTCTCCAGGAATTATGAAGAAATAAATGCCTCTGGATTCTAGAATGAAAATGAAGCTACTAGAGAGGAGGAGGAAGCGGAGGAGGTTTGTTTTTGATTTTAAGGATAAGAATCAAGCTCAGTACTTTGTGACTCCTAGAACAATCCTGAATTGAGTCTCATACATTCCATAAATCAATAAAGCCCTTATGCAGACATCTCACTAACCAGTTCCCTTCTGTATTGTAGTCAGTAGTCCTAGTTCTTTTGATATATATTTATATCTTAGGAGCTAAAAGGACAAAGGTTCTTCTTTGTACATGGCTGGAAGGTTTCAGCTTCGCTATAATACCAGAAAGCAGGAAGTTAACCAGGAAAAAAAAAAAAATAACCAGAGGGCCCTGAGGCAACTTACCACCAACACACACAGGCCACCCTAGCCTGCAAAGTGGTGCTTTCCTTTTAAGGATTCATGCTCCAGAAATCCCTTCCTTGCTTGCCAGCCCAGTTCATGTCTATAGCCCACCCTCGAGCAGATGAATTTGGGCAGGAGACTTGGCTCAGCTGGTAAGAGCACTTCCCATGCAAGCATGAAGGCCTGAGACCCCCTGAGTTTGATTCCTAAGCACCTACATGAATAGCTAAGCATATCTATACACATTTCTCACCCCAGTCCTATGGTCAGCAGAGACCAGAGAATCACTGGGGCTCATGAAAATGGCATGCTTCAGAACTGGTAAGAGACTCTGTCTCAAGGTACACATATATGAGAGATGATATGATGGGGGATGCCCAAAGTTCTCTTCTCACATATATAAGTTTACCAACGCACGTCAAAGCAAACCAGATCCTTCACCAAACTCATGGAAGCCAGGAGTAGGCTTTTGCCAGTGCAAAGAGCTTTAGATTTGGAAGGGCACCCCAATGTTTCTTCCAAGTCCATTTGATTATGTTATGTGACTCAGAGATCTGCCACGGGTAGAGCGGGGGGGGCTGAATATATTGGGAGTCTCTTGGAGGACAGAGTAGTTTAAATTTTCTCTTGTATCCACATTCTCCTAACTAGACTGACATAGTCACATTCTCAGAATTCAAACTGTTCAATGTCATTATAAGTTTTAATTATTTTATTTTCAACCCCTTATTGGTTCTTCAATTGGGCTGAAACTCAAAGAAGGCTAGAAAGTAAAATCTCATCAAATAAGCCTCTGGGATAAAAAAGTGGCCCAGAACAAGCAAAAAAAAAAAAAAAAATGCTCCATGCTCCATATAATGAACTGCCCCCTGAGGACAGGAAAAAACTCCGTTAGGGCTTTACCACTGGATTTATGGGGGAAGAGATTGTCACGAATTTCTTCCTGTCCACTGCACCAAAGCACGCTGCTCTTTCAAGTTCTTCCTTCACCAAGTCCAGTCCAATCCACAAAGGGAAAGAAGAAAACCTTTAAAACCAAAACAGAAAAGGACAGCAAGGGCCACTCGTCTACTCATTAGGAACTTTATCAGCTCCTCCCAAACTAAAAGGCAGCTGCAGGCTTCCAATAACATCCTTGGCAAAACAAACACTGCAGAAAAGTGATAAAAAACAAACAAAAAAATCCATTTTTCCATTTTTAGACAAAGCCAGCACTTCCTTGAGAATACAAGACACGCATGACTGCTGACTGTGTGAAACTGGGAATTGAGGTCCTTATAGTTCCTCATGAGATTGAACTATGGGAAACTCCAGTACCCCACATGCCCTGAAAGTTCCCTCAAGTTAAACGGTTTCACCTAAGTAGCCAGTAAAGACATACTACTTACTATGCATAAAGCTCCATCACCACTCTAGATGGATAAAAGTCAGAGAGAGAATGTTTTCATGGGCAAGCCCTTCCAAACTATTTCAAATGAGTGTCCCAGACAGACCTCAGAGCAACAGACTCCCTTTAACTACTTCCTAATAGATAATATCCCAGGATATAAATTTGAAATGAGCAGACTTTCTTCCGTACATATTCTCCATCTTCTCTCTTTCTTGCCATCATCATCATTCTTTGCTTTCTAGGATAGCTTTTCTCGGCCTCCCACCACAAGGCTCAGAAGACATCAGGGGCTGGAAACACTGTTTTAGTATCTCAGATTTCCTTCAGGTTTTTGGACTGCTGATGGCATGTAGGGGGAAAAAATACCTCTCCTTTCTGCTTCATATGTTTTCCTTATTGGTTCATTTACACAGTGCCGCTCTCCGTGCTGCGGTTAGTACATCGTTTGGTCATTTTTGCCTTTCCCCGCCATTAGTGCAGGCTGCTGAGACGACACCCAGCTGCCTCGCCAGAGTGGCCGCAGCACGGCACATCCCTTTCCCCCAGTGGTCACCCCTTTGACGAATGTTCGCCAACACTCATATATCATTCCCAAATTGGTCCAAATGAATTAAACACAGCTCTGCTTAACATTACGAGATTTAAATGGATTTTCTCTCTACAGGTCTGCCCCATAATTGGGTTTATCCATCTTGTTGAAGTACAGTTTACACTTGCTAACATCACGCCAATTCAAGCTACATTTTCTGCTCCAGTGACAGGAGCAAGGCAGATTTGTCATCGGATCATAACAGGTAATTCAAACAACAATTAGTCTGATGACGGCCCGTATGTCAATGTCGGCTCCCAGCAGCCTGGCTCACGCCCGATGCTCTCTGTTCCTCAAGATGAATTGTCTTCGCAATTCTTCAATTTCAATCATCAACAATGCTTACTGAATCAACTGAGAAACGACTGACACCAGGCTGTCTTCCCTGCTGGGCAGTCTCACCACAGCCCTAGTGGGAGGAATCTTCCGGTCTCCATAGGATGGGCAACTACCTCAGACATCCATTTTCAAGTCTTGGAAAATTTCCAGCTTTCAACCAGAGCCATTTAATTCTGGTGCCTCAAGTCTACCTCAAAATTCAGAGGGCCACAGGGCTTGGGAAGAGGCAGGAGTGAATCTGTTTATGTGGCTCAGCCCTACACACGCAAGAAGGTCCACTGCAGAATTGACTGGTAATTGTCAAGGCCTAAAAAATGTTATAATGCTTGTCATTAAAAAGGGGGGAGGCTGGAGAGATGGTTTAGCGGTTAAGGCACTTGACTATGGAGTCTAAGGACCCAGGTTTGATTCCCTAGTTCCCACGTAAGCCAGATGCACAAGGGGGCGCATGTGTCTGGAATTCATTTGCAGTGGCTACAGGCCCTGGTGCATCTGTTCTCTCTCAATATATATATATATATATATATATTTTTTTAAATGCTTTTAAAAATCCAGCTGACCTTCAAGCACTTTGGAAATTATAAGGCAGTCACAGAAATAGAAATAGAAACCAGCCCAACCACGGTTACTCATTACTTAAGCCATTTCATTCATCCATGACCATTAAGACATAGTATGAATTCATACCCAAGACAGCTAAAATCAAAATACGAACAACCTAGAAAATAGTATCATGTTGACAAAGGGGTTGAATGCCCCTCTCAAATTATTCCATGGCCTACAAAAAAAAGTTATTGATCTTGCATATCATGAAAGGAGCTGTTAATGTAAAAATTGGAAAAGAACCTGGCATGGTGGCACATGCCTGCAATCCCAACCCTAGGAAAACAGAGGCAGGAGGATCACCACAAGTTCGAGCCTGAGTCTACAAAGCTAGCTGTATGTAGACCTACCTAGTGACACCCTGTCTCAAAAAGCAAGAAAGCAAGCTCACAATCCAGCAAAGAAACTGAGAGAATGAATGAAAGAATGAACAAACAAAGGGGGAGTGAGAAATCAAGCAAGTGGAAGACAGAAAGGAGAGAGAAAGGGAAAGAAGGAAAGAGAACAAAAGAGAAGAGGAACAAAAAGAGAGAAAGGAGGGAGGGAGGAAGAGGAGAAAAAGGGAGGTAATTGGAAATGCATTCTTCAATTGTTTACCTCTGATACACAACTGCCCACCCCAATCTCTCCCATGAGCTGTTTCCTTTCAGCTCAGTTAGGTATTTAAACATTCACACCCGCACGCCTTGTCCATCTATTCCATCCCAAAGACCGGACTGGGACAGAAGCAATGTGTAAAACACAATCCCAGCCCTTCCAAGAGGCTTGCACACTCTTCAAATGCAGCAAAGCCAAGGCAGGATCTTTAAGTGGCATAAGAGAAATGCAAATGGCAACCAACAGGAGTCACACATCTTTGTTACACAGCAAAGAAAGCCCGTGTTATCAAATTCATCATGTGTGATGTTCCTGGCAGCAAATGAAACATATAGAACGCCGTGTCAGGAAAAGACATACTCCAGATCTGCAAACTGGGGAGTGCTTCATGGCTCTCAATGGCAAAGACAGCAACTTGAGTGGCCTCTGCACCATTGCACTGCCCAGCTCATTGCAAACTTCCTCTCACTCAGCTTCCAGCATCCTCTGGAAATGCGTATTCCCATTACCCCATGAACCCAGGTTATCCGTAGGACTCCAGAACCACCCACCTCCTCTAGCACCAGATTCCTTCAAATGCAGAGGTAACTACCACACGTTAAACTGTGACATTAGGCCAGAGGTTCCCAGTCAAGGATGATTTTTGACCTCCAGGGAACAATGAGTAATTTCTAGAGATACTTTTGGCTGCCACACTTCTGTGGAGTACCAGGAGCCTCATGAAGGTAGAGGTCAGGGGTGGGATTGGGGATCAGAGGGCTCAAGGGAGAAAGCACTTCCTTCCTGTGCAAGCATGAGGACCTGAATTCAAATCCCTAGCAACCATGCAAACGTCACGTGGACGTTGGCAGCTTGTCTACAACCCCAGTGCTCCAGGAGCAGAAACAGGGGACTCCCGGGTGCAAGCTGGCTAGCTGGACTTGACAAATCTGTGAGCTCTGGGTTCAAGTGAGAGACCCTGCCTCAATAAATAAGCAACCAAAAAAGGAGATCCAATGTCAACCTCTGGCCTACACACACACACACATGCATGCACACACAAACACACATACTAACATGCATACATACATATATACACACACATACTATATCACTACTGCTACACTCAGGGACTGAACATTAAGTCTCCGCCCCTAACCAACCCTGATACTAACCAATGCAAAAACCAAACACCAACCAAAACTGCAGCCCAGGCCTCAACTTGCACCAAACCTGGTATAACCAGTGTTTCTGTTTGTTTGTTTGTTTGTTTGTTTGTTGTTGTTGTTGTTTTTTTATACAACTGTGTGCCTTCACACAGGACTTCCATGCAGAGGTTCAGAGAGTCCCCACACCTTGAATTTTAATGTTTCTTTCTGTAATAAGAGGTGATATACAGTACATGTAATTGCTTTTAAACATTGTTATAAATTTCACCAAGTACCAAGCACACTACCAAACAATGGTCTTGATGTACCGTTGGAAATTAAGATCTACTGGCACTTCTGTTTAATTGAAAAAGATACTGAGATTTCAAGGTAAACCAGTTTTAAAACAGCCACTTAGCTATTAAATCATGTCTTGATACCATCCGACCAAACCAAACTCCAGAAACAAAGCAAGTGCTAAGCCCGATAAGCCTGCAAATGACAGCTATAACTTATATGACCTATCTAGAAATTTCTGTTTGCTCAGCTAAACAGTTCCACGATTTTCAGGGACTTTATAGAAAAGTAAATCTTATAAAGCAGAACTTAATAAAGTAATGCTAAGAAAATATAACCAAATAAGACATTCCTATTGTACGCACTGTGGCCCATAACAGGACATGCAGGCAGCCAGCAAGGGCTACCAGACTTCTGCCTGTATTCTAACCAATCTCTTGTATCAATGCATGCTGGTCCCCGGATGCCTTAAGATGACAAAAAATGAACAGACAGATCTCAACCCTTGCAAATACAACCTATGATTAGAGCAGGTATATGTTTAAAATGATACCTAGGGACTGGGGAGATGGCTCAGCAGTTTAAGGTGCTTGCTTACACAGCCTTCTGGCCCAGTTCAATTCCCAGTAAAGCCAGACGCTCAAAGTGGTGCATGCATCTGGAGTTCATCTGCAGCAGCAAGAGGCCCTAGAACACCCATGCTCACTTTCTCTCCCTCTCTCTCTCTCTCTCTCTCTCTCTCTCTCTCTCACACACACACACACACACACAAATAAATAAATGAATAAAATATATTTTATAAATGATACCTAAGCAAAAACAAGGTTTTACTTTAGCTGGCCAATGTCATGTATCTGCTATTGACTCAGATATGACACGAACTTGTGCCTGAAAGACTCCAGTATAAAGCAGCACTAGATGTCTTGCCCTGTTGCCACCCAGCCACCTCAGGCATGGGACTTTGGGTAAAACAATTCACCTTTCTGCAGCTCAGTCACTTTCATGACCTATCAAAACTGATTCTACCTTTGCTCTACTCCAAGAGCAGCCTGAGAGACAAACATGAGAAACACAGGTTCTCCAGGCCCTGCTCCAGAGCCCTGGGACCTGATTGTGAATCTCTGAATGCCCTGAGAGTGAGAAGCAGCAGGTTACCAGACCCTTCTGCTCCGGGGCTCCTCAGAACACTTATAGAACACCAAAGCAAAACTTTCTCACTGGAGCTAACCTAATAGGCAGTGTCATCATGGATCACCCTTCATAATGGATTCTCAGAACAAGCTCACACCCTTCCAATAGACACAATCATCCACGTGAAAACAACGTGTCAAAGCTACAGACACAGGAACACCCAAGGCAGATCTACAGTACATGAGTCTGGAAAGAGACCCAAATCTGCATCTTCAGCTCTCCAAGGTGCTTCCCCAGGATGCACAAATCTGGAGAAAGTGACTTAGTCTTATTGAACAGGAATCTCCAAGGAGGAGCGTCCAGGGTGCTCACTTACACAGCATCTCCTATGGGCATAACATAGGAAGCTGGGTGGTAGCTTGCTTTAGGAAGCAGGTAGACCCTCTGCAGCATAACTAGGTTTTTGTTTTGTGGTTTTCTATGTTTTTTTTTTCCAGTGCTGGGGATCAACCCCCAAGGCACTGAGCCACATCCTTAGCCTGCAGAAAGGTTTTAAGGAGACAGCTTAGCAGGAGTCTCTGCCAGGACTCTTTGTCAACACACCGACTGGGTTTGAATCCTAACCTATGTTAAGCCAAACATCTACTTCCTCATTTACTGAATGGGGAGAATGGTGTTGATAACCGGTTTCCCCTTGGTGCTATTATGAGAAATCAATGAGTAATTCACATAAAGCACTTTAACACCAGATGCAATGCATCAGGAGAATTCAATAAACATAAATCGGCTATTATTATTAACTGTTATCGTTGCCTTTGACCCTAAAGCCAAGCACCTTATTGTCCAAGTTACTCTTTGGTAAACAGATGCCTCTTGGGAAGCTTTGCACAGACATATCTGGCTGTGTTCTCAGAAGCAAAGATCTGCAAACTCTCACTGGAACATAAAGGCGATCCACTTTCAACTCAAAATGAGGAAATGCTAGCCCAAGCAGGTACCTGCCAGCCCTTGATTTTGATTCGGCACCTGGAAATGACTGAGCACGCAAATGATGATCAATGAGGGATTGATTTCAGAAGACTAGGGGCAATTCTGACCTTTAGTAGGCTGAAACTTACAACTGATTAAAAATGTAACTCCTGGTACGGGTAAGGCCCTGGCTTCAAACCCCAGAACCACTACATAAATGAGTAAATGTTAGACAGAGATAGATGATTGTTAGACAGACAGACAGATGACAGATAGATAGATAGATAGATAGATAGATAGATAGATAGATAGATAGAAAGAAAGACAGACCCCCCGCACTAAGCACAAAGCCTATTCAATCAGACCAAGAGAAATTTTTTTAAGGTACCTTAGACAACATTAGACATTAAACTTGATGAGAACAAGGCATTTTTTAAATTATTTTATTTATTTTTTGGAGAGAGACAGACAGAGAGGGAGAGGGAGACAGATAGAGATGGGCGCGCCAGCAGTCTCTCAGCTGCTGTAAATGAAATCCAGATGCGTGCGCCCCTTGTGGGCAAGTACGGCATTGCGCCCTTGCGTCACTTTGCATCTGGCTAAACGTGGGACCTGGAGATTGGAACCGGGTTCTTAGGCTTAGCAGGCAGGCGCCTTAACCGTTAAGCCATCTCTCCAGCCCGAACAAGGCATTTTTATCTGCTTTGCTCACTGTCACTTTCCTAGAACCTGATGCAAAGTAGATGCACATTACATATTATTGGTGAATGAACATTCTGAAGTTTGGACTAAAGACGAGCCAGGCTAAGGCAGCAGCTGCTGCTGCAAGCAATTGAAGCTCCTGCCTGAGTTACCTGGCTCTGCACCCACTGTCTTCACCAAACCTCTCTAGTGAGTAACACCTCCCCCTCTTGTTCACTCATAGGAGCACACAGGCACACACACTCACAGACAGACTGCCAAACTCACTCAATCCCCTTCATTTTTTTTTAATGGAAATGGACACACAATCTACACGCCTGATCTAGCCACAGGACTGAAAATACAGAGGTGACAGCACTAACAACATAGTTCAAAACGAGGACATAGTGGCACACACTGTCACGCCAGCATTCAGGAGGTAAAGGCAAGAGAATCAAGAGTTCAAGTCCTCCTTGCCACATACTTAAGTTCCAGGCAAGCCGAGGCTGCAAGAGCCTCTGTCACCAAATATGAAGATAAAGATTAAAAGACAGGGACAGGGACAGGGCTCAGTTGGTAGAGCAGTTGCCTTGGGTCCCATTCCCAGACCTTCATGAACCAGATGTGGCGGTGCACACGTGTATTCCTACCACTCAGGAAGTATAGGCAGGAGGATCAGAAGTTCAAGGCCATCCTCAGCTACATAGTGACTTTGAGGCCACCAGAGATACATGAACCTTATTGCAAATATTTTTTGTTTATTTACTTTTTTTAATTTGAGAGTGATAGAGAGAGAGAGAGAGAGAGATACAGGCAGATAGAGAGAGAATGCGCATGCCAGGGCCTCCAGCCACTGTAAATGAACTCCAGATGCATGCGCCACCTTGAGCATCTGGCTTACGTGGGTCCTGGGGAAATCGAGCCTCGAACCCGGGTCCTTAGGCTTCATAGGCAAGCACTTAACTGCTAAGCCATCTCTCCAGACCCGCAAATATATTTTTAAAAAAGAGTTCATTTCTTAGATTTCTCCATTTAGTCCATATCTACAACTCCACATGAAAATGGAAGGCCAGGTAATCTGAAGTAGACAGGAAGATAGGTTGAGAACATAAAAGAAGCCATCAGGGTGGTGACCACGGGGATGACCCAAAAAGCAACATATGCTGAGAAAAAGAGATGGAGGAGTGTCCAATACTGAAACATCTCTGTCACACCCTCCAAGGCTCAGGGTCCATTGTGGAAGAGGTGGCAGAAAGAATGTAAGAGCCAAAGGAAGGGCACCACTCCTTACAATGCAACTGTCCAGACAGAAATTGGCCTCAATATCCACAACCTCGTAGTGCCTAGCAATACACAGGACCCTCATAATAGGAGAAAAAGATGATGACATCAAAATAAAAGACAGACTAATGGAGAGAGAGGGGGGATATGATGGGGAGTGGAGTTGTGAAAGGGAAAGGGGGGAGGGGAGGGAAATATCATGGTTTATTGTCTGTAAGTATAAACGTTATCAATAAAAATTTAATATAAAAAAAAAGCCATCAGAATCCAGAATAAGGGGAAAGCCAGAAACCCTTAGAAACATTGTCACTGTCCCTTAAATTCTAGCCAAATAGTCTGGTACTAACCTCTCACCAGCTTCAACACGTGGGCAAAGTGAGGTGGTTTGAGCCACTGCATGCCCAAAAAAATTTGGTTTTGTCGTTGTTGTTGTTTCAAGGTAGAGTCTCACTCTAACCCAGGCTGACCTGGAATTCACTAGATAGTCTCAGGATGGCCTTGAACTCACAGCAATCCTCCTACCTCAACTTCCAGAGTGCTGGGACTAAAGGCATGCGCCACCACACCTAAGAATCTTAATGGTGAGATGTGGACTAGACATCCATTTCACATGTGGGATTAAGAAGCCAGAATGGTATGAGGAATTCTCCACAAAGCACCCAACCCCTAACAGAAGGTCCTACCAGCCACAGGAAGCCCTGCAGGAGCTCTATAGGACCAAGAGGAAGCGTTATGCTTTGGCAAAGCTCACATGGGGTCTTGCAAGCCAAGCGGACAAGTGGGAACCCACAATATCCACAGCACAGGCTGCACCGCTCAGCTGTGTAAACAAATAAAATGGTCCATTTCTTCTGGATCTTCTCCTAGTTGTCTCTGTGCACAAGCACACACATGCGTGCTCGTGCACACACATACACAAGCCCCTCCACATCTTAGAAGAAAAACAACCACGAAAGGTCCACACGGTTTGTTTTTGCTGTGTGTGGAGGTGTTTTGTTTTGTTTTTTTCCTAAATCACATCTGACTTAGTGTTAAAATATCAACCTTTAGCCAAAATACTCTTAAAACAAAGCTTAAATGGTTCTCAAGTAGCTTTTCTGAGAACCAAAGGAAACATCGTCTGTGGGTCTTGACCTTGACTGAGGATTGCACTCTTGGAGCTGGAATAAAGACAAGAGTAGTAGGAGGAGGATTGGAAGAGCTTCCTTCAGGGAGGCACCAGTGATGCCTACCTGTGTATCTACAACCATGTATCTATAGGAAAACGGCCCTGGTTGTGGAAATCTACAATGGGGCTTCATCACCCGGAATTGAGCCTGAGCCCTCTGCATCAGTTAATAGGATAGGAGGCGTTCTTAGGAGCTGTGTCCAGAGACCAGACCCCTGTATGAAAGGCCAGCAAAACAGGGCTAAAAGTGGTCTCTGATCACATTTTATCACACTCTCACCCAATATGCTACTCACACCCCTAACAACTACTACGTGCAGTACATTTCAATGACAGCATTCAAAATGCAGGGCACAGGGCTCATTCAAAAAGTCAATGCAGGGGCCTGGAGAGATGGCTTAGCGGTTAAGCACTTGCCTGTGAAGCCTAAGGACCCCGGTTTGAGACTAGATTCCCCAGAACCCACGTAAGCGAGATGCACCATGTGGCGTGTGCATCTGGAGTTCATTTGCAGTGGCTGGAGGCCCTGATGCGCCCATTCTCTATCTATCTGCCTCTTTCTCTCTCTGTCACTCTCAAATAAATAAATAAACAAAAAAACTTTTAAAAAGTCAACGCAAAGCTAAGTACACACTAACTTACTCTTCATCCCCAGTGCACTTTTCCAGTGCACTTTTATGATATAAACAACAGGAACAGACAACCTACATTCCCCTAAAAGATGTATGAGACTGTTACTAGAGCTTTATTCACAATAGCAAATATCCAACAACATCTAAATGAGAAATGATTGGGGCCCATTAATACATGAAATACTCATGGAAATGAAGAGAAAAAAAGACATTGTGACTACAACGTGGATGCAACAGACATGAACAGTACATGGTACATGATTCCAGATTCCACTCATATGAAGCAAAAAAAAAAAAAAAAAAAAAAAAGAACAGGCAAAAATAATCCACTATGATGGTTTTCATTGGAGATTAGAGGGAAAGGTGAGAGGATGAAGCCGGAAGAATGGGAAGAAAGGGTAATAAGGCAGACAAAAGTTTTAATCAAAGACCAGCAAACTATAGTTCATGAGGCCAATGTTTGTTTGCATAAATAAAGTTTTATTGAGGCATGCCCATATTTATTCTTTTGAGTTTATCTTAAGATGTTTCCAAACCAAAATAACTGCATTGAATAGTTGCCAAAGAGACTATATAGCCCTAAAACCTAAAAATATATATATTATCTGATGATAGAGATACATGTTACCTAATTCTACATAATGATGTAGATGATGGTCTCAGAGATGCTGACCTGTGTACTGTGCTTACTTAAATTTCAACAACAGGGGCTGGAGGGATGGCTTAGCAGTTAAGGTGTTTGCCTGCAAAGCCAAAGGTTCCCTGTTCGACTCTCCAGGACTCACGTAAGCCAGCGGCACAAGGGGGCGCATGCACCTGGAGTACATTTGCAGTGGCTGGAGCCGTGGTGTGCCCATTTTCTCTCTCTCTCTCTCTCTCTTCTCTCTTTCTCTCTCTCAAATAAATAAATAAAATATATATTTTTTTTAAATTTCAAAGCCAGGCATGGTGGCACACACCTTTAATCCCAGCACTTGGGAGGCGGAGGTAGGAGGATCGCCGAGAGTTCAAGGCCACCCTGAGACTACATAGTTAATTCCAGGTCAGCCTGGACCAGAGTGAAACCCTACCTTGAAAAACAAAAAAAAAAAATTTTTTTTTCAACAATGTCAAGGGGCTCAGTGACCAAGCATGTGCTTAGCATATATGAGGCCCTTGGTTCAATCACCAACACAAAACATTGAAGAAAAGCCAACAGAATTAAACAACTATGTATTTGTAAGGCCTTTCAACTTTCATTCCAGTTATACTTGTCTTAGCCATTGTGGAAGACCGTGGCCATCTGCATATGGCTACTGTCTTTTCAGAACCAAGGAGAGCTAGAAGGCAGTCTTAAAGCGGTTAAGATCCCAGCATAGCAACTAATACTGGCCCCAAACCTTTTATGAGTGACCTGTCTATAGAATAATCACTCAGAGGCCATTCACACATGGATGGAAGTTAGCTGAGTGCCAAGATTACAGGCGGGACAGGCAGGGTGAGGGGATGAACTCATGTGATTCACGGTGTCATACTACCAGGTTATTTTAAGATGGAGCTTAGGACAGAAACAAGCTGAGCTCCTATTGAAACACAGTGTTAAGAAGAAAATTCCACCCGGACATCACGTTGCATTTAAGCCCTGGATGGGAGAATGGTGTATGGTGTGTGGTGTGGGGTAGGGGGGGGGACAGAAAGGTCCCTCCTCCAGGTACCACCTTCTCTCCTCGCCCCTCCCACCCGCTGCTGCTGAGAACTCAGGAAACAATCTCATTTTGTCTGAGGTTTCCTCTTTTTTTCCCCCCTTTGTTTCTTTTGTTTTGTTTTTGGCCATTTATCCTTTGATGATCACACTAAAATTACAGCTAGCTGCCATTTGGCTTGGCCCCGTGCTGGTCTCACAGAAGCAGAGGGAGAATGAACACTTCTGAAAGCATGCTGCCGGGTCTCTAATAAAATGTCTCTCTGTTTGCCCACATGGGCATCAGGCCTTTGCAAATAGAAGCGGGGGAGAACAATGCTACCTGTTCATGGAGGAATAGTGATGGTCTAAGTCCTCCAAACAATGAGCTCTGTAATTTACTCCATCTTCCTCCCGAGAAGGCGCTCCGCAGGGCCTGCACCGTGCCAGGTGGCTTGGAGAAGGACGAACTGCTCCACCAAACAAGGGGCACTTCAGTGCCTGGTGTAAAGATTCAACAGCTGGTCTGGTCTCGGCTGGTCTCCCAGTGACATGGCCCCAGCCAGCCTTTCCACACCAAGATAAGGATCACTACCCTATTCAGCTTCAACAATTCCCACACCCTGGGCAACAGGATTTTCCAGCCCTCCAGAGATCTACTAGGCCTCAGGACACTGTGTTCACCCACCCATTCATGGAGAGTTGGGAGTATGGGCTTGTTCTCCAACCAAGCCCTGAGTCTAAACTGTTTTTTGAAAGCAACATGTACTAGACCTTAATCAAAGGAAGCGGGGTCCAACAGCAAGTGTGCCAGCTAGTTCTGAGACTATCTCAGTGTGCAGGGGAAAAAGCTGTGCTTTCAGACTGGGGAGATGACTCAGATGCTAAAGGTGCTTACTTGCAAAGCCTGATGGCCCGGGTTTGATTCCCCAGTACCCATGTAAAGCCAGATGCAGAATGTGGAGCATGCATCTGGAATTGGTTCACAGTGTCAAGAGGCCATGGTGTGTCCATTCTCTCTGTCTCTGTCTCTCACAAATAAATTAACTTAAAAAAAAAAAAAAGAGTTGTACTTTTCTCTACACACAGAAACTGAGTATAATGGCTCACACCTATAAACCTAGCTTTCGGGAGACTGAGGTAGGATTGCCATGAATTTAAGTCCAGACTGGACTACAAAGTAAGTTCCAAGTCAGCCTAGGCTAGAGTGAGACCATGTCTCAGAACAAAAAAATACAATAAAATAGATACAAAATATCAATACCCCAACCACAGAGATAACCAAAATATCCTTAAGTTCAATGACTATAGCCTTTAAATAAATACAAAAAGACCAGGAGTCCACAAAAAATAAGGCCTGCTAATGCATGCTTTTTCACTAGTGGAATGATCCCATTTTCCTGGGGGTCATGGCTATTTCAAAGTAGTACCAAGGAAGATGCACATTTGAAAGAGCTAAGCTACAAAGATGTAGGACGGTTGCAGTTCCATAAGACTCCACACCCCTATACACACACACACACACACACACACACACGTACTCTCATGCACGCGCGCGCACACACACACACACATACCTGCACAAGTGATGGGTAAGGGCTTTCTAGAAGAAAGGAAGTGATGGGATAACGAGGCTTATCCACCAGTCAATCCCAACATGCAGGAACAGAGGAACCAAAGCCAGCACTCCAGACCACAACTAAAGCTTCCCAAAGCCTCCTGGCCAAGGGCTAAATTAGCACAACACTCAAGAAGCTCTGGTACCATGAGGTACACCAAGAGAACATGCATCCTAAAAGGGCAGAAATCATGTGACTGACTCTGGTTCCACCATGGCCTTCTGCTGGCTTCATTTAGCCCAAGTCTGTATCAGCCTGTGGTTTGTTTAGCCTCTGGATTTAAGAGAATGGAAATCCTACGTGAGCAGGAAACACTCATCAGAAGCTGGGATCTGTCGCCTTTCCCTTCCACCCCTGTTAGTGTCATATGTCAACAGGCCAAGATAAATCAACATTTCAGGACGATCAGGTCAAAAGTGGTATTCTTAGCACCACTTAACATGATTTTGATCCACCGGAAACAGCTCTCTCTGGCTATCACATAGCCTCCTGGCCCATCTCCTCCCTTAATTCTTCCTGCTCATATTCTGCCGCCCTCTTTTCCTCCCAACTCAAGGTCCCTCCTTAAGTAAAAAGCAACAAACTGGGGTCTGTGCATCCGCAATCTCCTGATGGAGACATTCTTAAACCATAAACATAAGCAGCTTTTTTTTTTTTTTGCCATGTCTTTAAATCATTCTAGCAGTATTTCTACTGCTTCTCTTTGCTTCCCACAACCCCCAATGATTCAACCACCACCACCACCACCGCCGCCGCCACCACCACCACCACCACCACACCATCACCATCATCATAATGACATCATCATCATCATCTAGGTGGGGGAGGAGGGGCAGAGAATGAAAGACACAGGAGACCTACACATTGATCATTCAAACTTCAGAATCTCTTGCATTTCCTACCTGAATTGCAATCTGGTGTTCAATCGTTTTGTACGCAGAGTAATGAGTGTTGCCGGACTGAAAATGGAGCTGTAGGAAGAAACCAAACCAAAGCGTTCTGCTTATGTCACAAACTACAAGGTCACATCTTAAGCAGTTCATGAATCGCAGACAAACCTCCCTAGATTGAACTTACAGCCTTGGCATTCAATCAAGTCCTATGTACTTTTATTTGTTGCTATGGATAAGGTGATCATAGTGATCTAAGCTTAAAAAAAAAAAAAAAACACCAATTCAATAAGCAAAAGGGGGAGGAGGGGCAGGATGAGAATCAATGACATGAAAAGGAAAGACTGATGCCATGAAGACATAAAGGAAGCCAGGGTGTGCTGAGCAGGACACTAAAGAAAAATTAATGGTGCACTGCAAAAAGTCACCAGAGTTGCGACACGCAGGAGACAGTAAGGACTTTGAGAAGAAGGGTTGTGAGAAGCCACAAGACTGCAACAAGTTCAAGCGCCTCCCCCGAGTTCTAATAAGTAGGTCCTGGCTCTCCAACACAATTCTATTTCTGGGAAAACAAATGTGTCCACAGATTTCAGGGGCCACCCGAGGCCTTATACATTCTTTCACAATGACTAAGCCGTTGGGTCTTAGGCTGAAATCTCCGCAGCCCGCTCTCTAGTAATCCACACTTCCCCAAAGAGAGCCAAGCATTGCCCAAGAGCCCAAGTCTGCTAAGGACCACCTCTCGGTTAAGTCACTGGCTTACTCAGAACATGATGCAGGGGCCAAGGCTTCTTCTGCAGCCCTACACAACCTGTCACAAAAGGCAGTAGCCCCCAACTAAAAGGAACTCCAAAATGCCTCACCAAATTCTCATCCTCCCAAATCATAATAGACATTAATCTTAGGATACTACCAACTGGGAAAACAAACTCCATCTGCGAATTTGTTTTATAAAGTCCAATATTCACTAAAAGATCTCAATAATTATCTAAAAACACACTTCCAATTGCATATACAGACAAGTGAGGACACACCAGATAACCACGTGAGCTCCCCAGCCATCCCACTCGCTGCAGTCAATCAGTCACCTCTCCAAACATCTGGAGCTGTATTATAACCACTACTGGGGTATTATTCCTGTTACCAGAACATGTCTGCGTTACTAGAACATAATCATCATTTGGACTACAAAGGAGTTTCAGTCCTAATTAACTTGTATCCTGTTCCTTGGAAGGGAAGTTATTCAATCCAGTGTGTTCATTCTTGAAAGGAAAAAAAAAAAAAAAAAAGGCAAGGGGATGGATTTCACATAAATTTTGAACTAAAATATACACAACACAGTAATAACTAATTTTAAAAAATCAAGTCTAATTCTACACTGTTCATAGCATAAGACAGTATTTTAGGATATGGTGGAATCAGAGAGAACTGTACATTTTCTAAATATATAAAAACACTACATAGACACAGGGCTGGGGAGATGGTTCATGCTTACAATGTCTGATAGCCTGGATTCAATTCCACAGTAACCATGTAAAGCCAGATATACAATGTAGTATATGTGTCTGGACTTTGTTTGTTGTGGCAAAAGGCCCTGGTGTGCCCATATACTCTCTCTCTCTCTCTCTCTCTCTCTCTCTCTCTCTCAAATAAATTAAAATTTTTAAAAAAAAACAGGGGGCCGGGATGGAAAAATGGCTTAGTGGTTAAAGTGCTTGCCTGCAAAGCCAAAGGACCCAGGTTCAATGCCCCAGGACCCACGTAAGCCAGATGCACAAGGGGGCACATGCATCTGGAGTTCATTTGCAGTGACTGGAGGCCCTGGAGTACCCATTCTCTCTCTCTCTCCCTGCCTATTTCTCTCTCTCTCTCTCTCTCTCTTTCTATTTTTCTCTCTCAAATAAATAAAGAAAAATAAAATATTTTTTTAAAAAACTAGGCTGGAGAGATGACTTAGCAGTTAAGGTGCTTGCCTGTGAAGCCTAAGGACACAGGTTTGATTCCCCAGTACCCATGTACGCTAGATGAACAAAGTGGTACATGCAGATGGAGTTTGTTTGCAGTAGCAGAAAGCCCTAACATGCCCATTCTCAATCTCTCTCTCCTCCTCCTCCTTCTGTCTCTCTCTCTCTCTAAATAAATACTGAAAGGAAAAAAAAACAGAGCTGGAAAGATGGCTCAGCAGTTTAGGCCTGTAAAGCCTAACAACCCAGGTTCAATACTCCAGTACCCACATAAAGCCTGATGCACAACGTGGTGCATGCATCTGAAGTTTGTTTGCAGTGGCACTATGCCCTGGCACACTCATATTCTCTCCCTCTTCCTCCCTCTTCACTGGCAAATAAGTAAGTTAAAAAATTTTTAAAACTACTGACTGATAGTTAGTGTTGGAAAGATGGCTCAGCACTTAAAGGTGCTTGCTTGCAAAGCTTGACAACCCGGGTTAGATTCCCCAGTACCCACATAAAGCAAGATACGCAAAGTACATGCACAAAGCCCTGACACAACCATTTCCCCCTTTCTCACTCATTCTCTCTCTCCTCTATCCACTTGCAAATAAAAAAATGATTAAGCAAATAAACAAACAAACTGACTAGTGCATTCACAACCCAATAGCAAATACCAACAACCCCAGAGGGCCCTCAGTAGAATGGGGCCAGGGGAGTGGGGATGTAAGTGTATAAATCAATGGGATTATAACCAACATGCAGTATGTTCATACTGTAAAGTTCACCACAATCAAAATAATTTAAAAGAAAAAACACTGCATGTGTGCATCAAAGCAGATTAACCAAATTAAAAGAATACAATAAAGATGGGATGGTAAAAAAAATATCTCTACCTGTCTAAGCAGAGTAATAAACCACATTAAAAATGAGTAACTAGAGGTTCCCCCCCACATGGGCACAGCCTCCACCCACTCAGAGGCAGTCCATCCAAAGTGGACAGCTAAAGATGAGTATGTCTCTTTTGTCCCTCTACCCTCTTTGTGGAAAAAAAAAAAAAGGCCCATAAGTAAGCGGAGATTGCACTAATTACTGTGACAATTCCCCATCATGTTCAAACAACTTTTGTGCGTGGGGCAGGTCCCTCTGCGAGTTTGGAATTCCTGGCGAGACAGCAGCTCTTGTCTGAGAGGAGGTCCCCCTTCTAAGCAGAGCAGGCAACACTAACAACTTGTCCTTCTTTTCAGCCACTTTTTCTATTCTCTTTTCCAATTGCCCGATTCAGAACTTAATGGAAACTTGTCCAAGCTTTTCTTCCCACAAACCCCGCAGAGCCCTAGGCGATCTGTACTCGGGGGGGTTACCACAGGAATCTCATGTTGTCAATTAAAATTGAATGGACACCTGATAACTGAGGATATGCCATGGAAAATAATTTCATAGAGTCATAGTCTTATAAATAAATTAATGAAAACTGTGGCGAAGCCAAATTCAATTTTCACTTGTCCGGCTCCATTCTTAACCCTTGTATTCAGTCATCACCTCCCCAATAGCACCAACAATCCCGGAGCAGGTACTGCAATTAAAATAGTGAAGAAAAATGCAGCTGCAAGTCTACTGAAGACTAGCAGAGAAACCAACCCACGGGACCACTAGCTGCACACATGCACATCACACATGCACATATGCACACAAACACACGCCATTCTAACACTCCCCAAGCAATGCAACTTCCATCAGGAGTCCAGCAATACAAAACACTCCACCTGCTCCCAGCCCCAGACAGCATAAACAGCATCCTTGGAATGGGAAGGCAGATCTTCACTCAGTCAGTAACCATTGTGTTGCAGAGGATTTCTGAGCCACTCTACTTCCAGCAAGAACAGTAAAGACAACATGTTCTTGTTTCTCCTTGGAGTTTCCACCCCCTCTTTTCCCAAAGACTTTTTTTTTTTCCTGAATCACACATTTGTAGCTCTTTTTTGCCTTCCCTATAAAACATGAAGATGTCTTGTCTGTTTACAGTCTCTCTTCTTAAAGATAAAATACAAATGCTCAGTAAAAACTTGGCACCCAGGCTGGAGAGATGGCTTAGCGGTTAAGGTGCTTGCCTGTAAAGCCTAAGGACCCAGGTTCGATCCCCCCAGTACCCATGTAAAGCCATATACACAAGGTGACACATGCATGTGGGGTTTGTTTACAGTGGCTAGAGGCCCTGGAATGCCCATCCTCCCTTTCCCCTCTCTCAAATAAATAAATAAAACATATTTTTAAAGTACTTTAAAAAATAAAGTGAGGGCTGGAGAAATGGCTTAGTGGTTAAGGCGTATGCCTGTGAAGTCTAAGGACCCATGTAAGCTAGCTGCACATGGTGGCACATGCACCTGGAGTTCATTTGCAGTGGCTACAGGTCCTGGTGTGCCCATTCTTTCCCTCCCTCCCTCCCTCTCCCCCCACCCCCATCTCTAATAAATACAAAATCTTTTTTAAAAAAATAACTTGACACTCTCAACTGACCAATCATGCTGCTCTAGCAGCTATAAGGAAGAAGAGAGCAAGACAGGCTTGGGTGGCCCTCTGTTTGGGAAGGGGGTCAGATTCAGGACAAGATGTCTTAGGCTTATCTGGGGTAAAAATGCAGGTACCATGTGCTTGACCTCCTGGGGCTGCCCTACACAGGTTACCTGGAGGACTCTAGGTCACTTCCTCATCCAGCAAGTGCCTGTTCTAACTGGGTGCGTCCTTGAAGTGCCCAAGGAACCAAAAAAGAACTCCAAGATCCTTTTCATTTCATTACTTTCCTTCCAGAAAATTTGACAAAATGACACTTCCTAGGTGCCAAGTATAGTGGTCAAGGCCCTCGTCCCCATGGTCCCACCGGGTCACCTGATCCCACTTGTCTAGAGATGACTCGTGAAGACTTGGCAGTTCTCAGCTAAGGCTTGCAACACTTTAAGACAAAGTGCTTGCCTTATTACCCTATCTTGATTCCTCTCATTTTATTTCTCATCATTACTCCTGGCTCTAAATTTGATGAAGATGAGAGATATCCAGAGATGGAAGAGGAAACAGCTTTAGTCAACCACAAGAATCTCATGCTCCAAGGCACCAAACAAGAAAAAGGAAACAGAGAAATATAAAGCCTCCTCAGCACTGGGTTAGCTTCCGGTGGGATGAAGATGGGCTGTTGATGCCAGCTCACTGCGCTGGACTGGAACAAGGTGGGGCACTCTGACTTCGCTTTCAGTTTTATGAGTCACTTGGCTTTCTTTTTTATATGCGTTAAAAAACTGGGACTGGAGAGATGGTTGAATGGTTGAGGCACTTGCCTGCAAAGCCAAAGGACCCAGGTTTGATTCCCCAGTACCCACATAAAGGCAGATGCACAAGGAAGCACACGCATCGAGTTCATTTGCAACAGCTAGAGGCCATAGTGTGCCCATTCTCTATCTGCCTCTTTACCTCCACACTTGCATGCTCTCTCTCTCTCAAATAGTAAAATAAAAACAGATCAGTTTCCTTAAAGGTTTTGATTTCCTTGGTCTCCCTCCTTCTGTGCCCTTTTGGAGTCACCTGAAGTCTAATTTCCAAGTCATTAGCTTAAAAGACAAAATAGTTTTTAAAAATGTACCTAAGACCTTTGCTTAAGTCATTAGCCTTTGGGGCTTGGGAAGACAGAGGCAGCAAAACCATAGACCATTATGTGTACCCACACCCTACCCCAGGTCCTATTTTAAGAGCTTTTTTCATTCCATGGGAAATAAGACACCTTTTTTTTTTTTTTTTTTTTTTTTTTTTGAGGTAGGGTCTCACTCTGTAGCCCAAGGCTGGTCTTGAACTCCTGGCAATCCTCCTACTTCAGCCTCTGGAGTACTGGGAAGCTACCATGCCTAGCTGGGAAATAGACTCTTGACCTGGATTTTAGGTTACTGCTTATCCTTATACTACACCCATTAAAAGCTCCATGGGATCCTCTAACTAAAAGAGGGAGGGCCAAGCCAAGATGTCTAGTGAGTTCTTGAGTTAAAACACTCAGCAATATTTAGACATGGAATCTCTGCAGCATCTTAAGGGCATCAATGGCCTTTTACTTCCTAGGGCTACCTTCTAAATCCTGCTGCAACAAAACGCAAGCCCTCAGACACAAGAACAATCTCTCTTATTGCCTCACTGTTCCATCAAATGTCTATTTACCCTCATTAATTTCTCCTCTCTTTTTTTCCTTTCCTCAACCTGAAACCATCAGCTATGAGTCACACAACGATCATTAAATTTTACAGCTTCCATTCACATCCACCTACTCACATTTGGGGAAAAAGTATTGACTTGCAACACTGCCTGAGACCAAAATCCTCTGAAAAGGAAAAAAGGGGGAAAAAATCGCTTCAAGAAAGTTTTAGCTACAGGTCTACAGGGGATGTTACATTCTTCATTTCTCTATTCTGTGCTGCAATCACAGGCAAAAGAAAAGTGGAGGCTGAATCTGGCGATGTTGATGGGCTTTTCTGGGTTGGTTTTTAAGAAAAATAAAACAAAAACCCAGCTGACTTTCTTTACACATCAAAACATAATTAAAGTTCTTCAACTGGGGAAAAAAATAAAGTGAATCAAGTTTCCAGCTCTTGTATAAAACACATTTCTAGCACATAAAAACACGTGGGCTGAAGTGCTGAGACACGCTCTTAACACAGCATTTTTCATTAAAAGTTGCCACACTAACACACACTCTTGAAATGACGCGCCATCATTACTCCACTTAGCAGTCGTGAAGCTGCAACTCATAACGAATTAATTTGCATTAATGTGGGTTTCATGTGTCCTTCCCTGGGTATGCCATTGTGATTCAGGCTCAATAAAACTGACATGACAATAACACAGTGCCTTTTATTTCACTTTCCAAAACAAACCAACCCACCCCAAGACCCACATGAATCCTCTCAATTTTTTAAAGCATTTTACTAATATATTTAGTACATCATAATTGGCCCAGCACGCAGGAATCTAGTTATCTTCTCAGTAAATATTTATAGCATCACTCTTTCCCATTCATTCTGCATTTTCTTAGAGGATCTCACTGTAGCCTACATCTGCAATTCATTGACTTTACAATTTACCACATGTTGGGATGGGAGAGGTCTTAGCTCCATTTGAATCACTACACAAATATGCAAGTGATTTATCGGTTTCAAACTGAAGACTGCAAGAAAGGGACTCCACTTTTCCTGAGCGTTACTTCTTCTGGCAGACCATGAACAATTACAGTTCGTACTAATTAAGCTCTGTAAATGTGCCGGGGCCCTGCTAATGCCTACCAGGCCTCACGTTTATTTTCATGATGCTAAAACTTTTAGCAAGCAATGTTAACTCCTTCGGAACTGCTATTGCTAATAGCCATGTCTTCCCCCTGCAAACCCACCTATCTGGGGCCACTTCATGACAAAAAGAATAAGATATAACAGGCAGCATTACCCACACGAAATCAGATGTGCCTACGGAAGAAAAACCTATCCTGGGAAAACTGAAGAACACCATGGCTGATAACCAGTTCAAAGATCCACAGCCCCATCTTTGTAATGAGCTGTTAAGGGATTCACATCCATCCCTCAGGGCTAGTAAGTTTCTGCATTCCATTGATTAGAAAATAAAACCTTTCAGTCTGGGTCTTTAAGTTTGGGTTGGATAGAGAGAAGACTCTGACCATAAGTGACAGAACTATCCACTCACTCCCCTTGTCATTCAACAGTTCCCAACACTTGCCTCTGAATACACACACACACACACACACACACACACACACACACACAGCACTACATGGTCCATTTATAACGTGCTCAACAAAATAGTTAACCCTAAGGTAAAACTTCTCTCACAGCCTGGTCTGGACCACAGATAATGACCCAGTCAGACTCTCCTCCTCCAGATGCTTACAGGATAACTGATAGGAAACATATCTGTCACCAGATAGAGTACTTGGGTGAGGGCTGGAGTGCAACCAGTCTCTGCTGAGCAGAGCAATATGGTTTTGAATGGCCCCTCCCATAGTACGCCAGGCTCTCATAAGGAAACTTTAAGCTCGCAGTTTCCAACAAGCCAGTCCCCCAGGCTCAAATCCTTGCCACCTCTCTGCTTTTTCTTAGTCAAGCATTTATTCGGCCACCCTGGCTATTTTTCGGTTCTGTCTCCTCTCCCAGTGGCCCTATTCTCCCACATAAACGTGAATTGTTTGGTTTTTTTTTTCTTGTCCATTAAATTATTTTAATCAATTCACCTCACTTTTGTAAGCCTTCATATTAACTACAGCACTGTACAATGTGTGTATTTTCCCTTCCAGCTCAGTGGAACATCATATAAATTAAAGCACAGTCTCTGATATCAGGTTTCTTTAAGTATTCTGGGAAACATTCACAATATAGGCAAAGTAGTCTCAAAAAAAAAAAAAAAAAAAGGGCAAGGGGATTAAGAAAGGAATGGGGGAGGATCAGAAGAAAGGGGTAAAGATGCAAACACCCCAGCAACTCTGCTTTTGAAAAAAGCATTTGTGTGGAGCCCCCCACTGAATTTCCATCCCTGAAAGTGCTCTTTATAAATGGGTATAACAACAGCCTGAGGAACAGTACAGGTCAGCTGCCAAAAGAGGGGATGTCTGTCTCAGTAAACTCAGATGGGGGGAGGGGGGATGGAAAAGGAGGAGGGGAGACAGTGTTTGAGATGCCCCCGCCAATCTCATTGCTTATAATTAGTGAGAGAAATTTGAGCTACTGCCAATGTCTGCGGACCTTGAATATTATAAGGCCAACGTGGCGTCAAATATCTTAACATTCATAAGTGTTATGGGCTGTAAATAAAGCCTGTGGATTTATGACCCAGAGTCCTTGCCAGCGGAGGACTGGGGCACATTTCTTTCAGCAGCAGACCTGTCGAGGTGCAAGTTTGCCTTTGGTTGTAAAATTAACCATTTCCTTCACAAATGGGCTCAATTATAAGTCCAAGCTGAAGATTTACTTACATGGTTGCCAATATCCAGTCCCTAAAGAAATGCAGATACACACACACACACACACACACACACACACACATTCTCTAGAGGATTTGGTTCAGCCTTCTTTCAAAACACTGAAATATATCACCTCCAAAGAGTTACAAATGCAGTCAAAGATATCATCTAATTCCACTTACCAAGACTAAAAAGCTTACACCTCCCCACTTCCTTGGAAAGCGCTTATTTATATGGTAACTCCCTGATTATGTTTTTAAAAGGAGTAAATCGGTCCCTGCCTGAAGTCGCCTCCCCTTCCCCCATATAATGTCAGTGACTTCCTGTGTAGGAGAAAGCATTTGCTAAATCCAGGTTGTCTCATGCTTAACTGTCAATAAACCAACTTCCACATAACTTCCAGACAGCTGGGGACAGGGTCCTCGGAATTTTAGTCATGGTCCAGACACACGCGTCCACACAAAAATTTGCAGCTGTCCTCTCTCTACAGTGCATTTTTAATGTGATTCGGGAGGCCCCTGTTGTGAAACATCTGACAAAATGCAAAATCCTCTTGGATACCTTCTAGTTCACCCCACTGTTTGTGTGTAAGAGAAGTTACACCAGCATTTCTTAAGCGAGAAATCTAGACACCTTCTGCTCGTAGCCAGGCATCTTGTGGGATAGGAGAAGCCATTCAAACCCTAGAAAGACTTCTATTATAATCTTGACAAGCACAGCTCCAGTACAACTATTAAAATGCTGGTTTTCTAAAACAATTTTTTTTAATGGCATGCAGAACTGTAGCGGATCTGCACGTAACATAACAGCATTCTTGATCTGTCAGCTCCGGGGAAACCTTCCCCGGTCACTTTTCACAGCCTGCTAAGAAACAGAAAGCTAACCAAACTTCCAGCAGTGACTCCAAATGAAATCCTTCACAGTGCAATTAAAATCAAGGTGGAAACGGCAGAGCAAGGGCAGGAACTGTTTTTCTCAACATCTTTTTTGTCGTGCCATCAGAGACTATCAGTCAAAGCTACTTCCCTCAAAGCAGTGCAAACTCCCCAAAAACACTTCTTCCAGATAAGCACTTTAAGACTCCCAAGTGCTAAGAGTTAGCTCCTGGAGCTTCAGAAAGCCTTAATATCCACAAAGTGCAATACGCTGGCATTTGTAATCATTAAAATATGTCAGATTGTTGAGTCCTTAAATTATACTGTGGACATTAAACCCCAGACCTATAAAGATTAGCACAGAATTAATACCGTTGCATTGAGATTAAAATCTAAACATGTTCACCAAATATTTCGGAAGATGAAAAACAATTAGCATAAATACCAAAGGAGAGCAAGAACACCTGTTCTTTTTCAGGGCGATAAGCATTTTATTGTTCTCTATTTAAAATGTAATGACCTGTGTAATTACAGTAATATTACATTGTTATGTAGGGGGCTTGGAATGTCACACTTTGAAAAGTGTTGTCAAAACAATCAGGGGTGAAGGTGGGGGGTGGAAAGACAACAGAGAAGGTCCAACATTAACCCTTCACACTCCAGGGTCTCAATCTTTTGTATTAGAAAGGATTATGTTGTTTGAGTGAGGAGAAAACATCCATTTTCACAAGCCAGAAAAAGACGTTGTCCGGGCTAAATAAAACCCCAATGAATAGGCCCCTTTTGGTCTCCTTTAAATACTGAATTCCAAGTTCAAAAATGAATTCAAGATGCTTCTGATTTCTCTGTTCAACCTAGTAGCAAACAGCTCAGTTGAAAAACAAATCACTTTGGATAAGGGAAGAGGTAAGAATTTCTAATAATAGAGCCCTCAAAAAGAAATTTCAACCCTAACTGGAATTTCCACCACTGTAGCCCTATTTCTTGTTTGCCAGGGGAGAAAGAAATGTAAAACTACTCTTTCCTATCAACTTAAATACGGTAACAGTATTCTTATCTTTAGTATACAAATGTTACCATAATCCCAATATTTGCAGTTCTAACCCTTCCCATCTACTTAACTAGACCTCTCCTTAATGCATTTTTGTATCTGAATCTGTCCTTTTAAAAGCCATTCTTATTACAGTATCAAAGACTAAATTAATGGTATGCAGAAATCTTTGTCGTTTTAAAATAAAATTATTACTCTGAAGCTTTATGGAGTCTTCAGCAATTAAAGCATTATTCTTGAGATGATGTATTATTCATCATAAGCCAATTTAATGATACTAAGTAATTCTTTACATTCTTAAGTAGAAAAGGAGAAATCAGGGTTCCAGAGAGTTTGCTTTTTAAAGGATGCATCTGTTTTGCAGGTTCCTTCATAAGCAACAGAAAATGTAACAACCTTCCCACCCCAATAAGGAGGAACAAGAAGAGAAGGAAGCATGCCACTAATCTGTCTTTACACCTTGTCCTCAAAAATCAGACCCTTACAAAGCTCTGAGTTTCAGAAGACCAGGGTACAAATGCTATCTTGCCTGAGTTCTACCCCACAGCTGTATCAAATCTGGAATTGCAAACTGGCCCTCTCATCCAGGACTTCAAGAGTGACACATAACAGCCTCCCCTTTCCTGGCCACTGCTCAGCTTACCAGCCTAAATAAGTAACTTTTAATTTTGAAGCATAGAATCTAATACAGGTAACAGAAAAAGCTGGAGGAATAGTCAGTGGACACTGTTGTTTGACGTGCAAATAACTAAAACTGCCTACTGGGTTGAGAAATGTCTTCAGACTCAACCTGATGTCACAGCACAGGGCCACCCGCTAAGTCCACAATTACAATAACTAGACACAGTCTATTCCTATAACGCCCACAAAGGGGACTGGGGGTTGGGAGCCTTCCTCTTCTCACCAGGAAATCGTTTATTTGCCTTTAACAATTTCCCTGTTTCCTAATTACAGCACAACACAACTGTTCAAGTTCGAGGCAATAGTAAGACAAGATGGCCAGCGGTCAAAGACAGGCAGTTTGAAAAGGAATCAAGAAAGCCAAAAATAAAAATAAAACAAATTTAAAACAAAACCTGCCATCCGCGCTCAATATTCAGATGGCTAAGTCTCCATCCTAGGAAGGAGAGGAAGAAATTCCCAGGATTACTTTGGAATGCTACTGGGCTGTTTGTTAGTATCCTGAACACTTCTATTCTGAACAGATCTATAATCTTTTAACATGTCCACAAACTCCCAAGAAAAACACTTAGCAACAGAGCGCCGCTTCTTCCCCTGCAGGGACGAAGCCCCTGCATCCTGCAAGCGCGGACCCAGCAGGAGGAGGTGGGGCTGCGCCGTTCTCCCGGCTCCCCAAGCAGGCAGAAGCCTGGGCGCAGGAGGTGTGTGGTGGTGGTGGAGGGGGGTGTGGGCAGGCTATTTCTCTTTCCATGCCATTAAAAAAAAAAAAAAAATGACCGGTCTAGCAAGCTCTTGCTATTTTGCCAGGGCCATTAAAAAAAGAAAGAAAGAAAAAGAAACGAGTAAAACCTGATAGTTAATATTTTAATACTTAAAACACTTGTAGATCGGATCTGACTCCTGTCCCAGCAAACCCTTTGTCATGATCGCGGAATCCACTATTGCCGAAGAGTGGGTGCATTATTTCAAACTGCCACCTTGGGTTAGCAAAAAGGAAAAAAATAAATAAAAAGTAGTGTGTGTAAATAAGGGCTGGGGACCAAACCAGAGAAGGTGCAAGAATGACAACCCCAGGAAGCCAGGCTGCATCTTGAGATTTGCAGCCCAGGCTTGTTGGAGGGGAGAGGGTTGGGGGAGGGGTGCGTGGTCAGGGCAGGGAGCAGTGGCCAGTTGGAGGGGAGAGATAAGCCATCCATAAGAACAAATGTCAGCGGTGAGCGGACGCGCGTTGCAGGAAACTCCGAGGAACTAGGGACCCAGCGCTGCCCTGGGCCCCCCCCTAAAGTTCAGTGGCCTGCTCACCGGGGGTGGAATTCCCCAGGTTTCCTGCATTCCTTTGAAACTGCCCCCCCACCCCATTGAGGATTGGAAACTGGCCTTAAGCAGACCCTCACTCTTCACTCCAAAACACCAGATTTCCCTAGAAATACAAGCCCGCTCCGAATAGGCCATCCTGGCCCCGCACCCTAACCGAGAACTTCGGCCACCAAGGGCCTACCTATCCCGCACAGCCCCACGACTCCGCACGGCCCGGAAAGACCCGCAGCCAAGTGCGTGCAGCGGCGGAGAGCACCCAGGAGCCCAGGGTGCTCTCGGCCCTGCCGGAGCGGGAAGGTGGCCAGAGAAAAAGGACCCCCAGGGTTCCCAAGTTTGCTAAGGGATAAGCTTGGGGAAGTGTGACCTTCCAAAGGAAGGGAGCGGGGAGGAGAAGGCCTCGAGCCAGCGATCGCCACTAGAAACCTAAATAAATAACCCCGCGGCAAAAGAAAGCCCGGGCGGCTCTCAGCTTGCTAGTTCTCAAGTGCAAACGCCTGCAGTTCAATGCACACACTGGCTCCCGCGCGCTACGTTACGGAGGCAGCAGCCCAGTCCTCCAAGCCAGGCTGCGGCAGCCAAGGGGTTAACCGGGGAAAGCCCAAGACGCCAACGAAGAGGGAAGGAAGAGAGAGAGAGGGAAAGAGAGAGAGGGAGAGAGAGAGAAAGAGAGAGAAAAGAAAGAGCCACACAGTCGTCTTCCCAGGGTGAAGAAACAAACACCACCACCAAAGGGGGGAGGGGGAAATCTAAGCGCAAAAAAAAAAAAAAAGTTTTTTTGTTTTTGTTTTTTTAATCCTTCCCCTCACCACCACATCCCCTCCTAGCCAAGCCCTGCTTGGAAAGAAAAGGAACTCCCCAAGATCGCGAGGCAGCAAGTGGAAAAGCAAGAACATGGCGAAGTGCAAACAAATCCAGTCCACAAAAGGCAGAAAAAGTTTGGAGTTTCGGGCAGCCTGGGCCGCGAGCGGGGGAGGGGAGGCCGGGATGGAGGGAGGGAGGGGAGGAGGGAGGAGGGAGGGAGGGGAGAGCCGGGGAGGGAGGGAGGGATGGGAGGGGGCAGGGCCGCATGCAAGCCGGGCCGGGAGGGACCGGGCGGGGGGCCGCGCGCGGAGGCACTTACGGTTCGGGCGGTGGGCGAGAGCGATCCGTTGGGGAGGTAGGGGCTCGTCAGGTCGGGGATCATGATGAAGGGGTAGCCGGGATACGGTGGCCCCTTAAAGAGCCCTCCATCTTGCCTCTTGGCCGCTAACATGGCGGGACGGCGACGGCCGCACGGCGCGGGAGAGAGCGGGAGAAACTTTTTAGAAAGTGACCCCCGGGGGCCGCGCGTCCCCCCCAAAGCCCGGGCCAGCGCGGAGCTGGGGACCTGGCAGGGCGCGCGGCGGGCCTGGGGACGAGGAGGGTGAACTGGGGGGTGTGTGGGGTGTGGGGGGTGCTGCAAGGAAGGTGGGGGGGAGTGAGAGGGAGAGCGATGCACGCGGGGCCAAGCCCGGAGCTGGGGTGAGTTGGGGGGTACACAGATGGACAGATCGGGTGGCTTGGGGCACGCGTGGGATGGTGGACTCACCTTCTTCCAAACTTTCCCGGGATTTATCTCGGAAACTTTCGGAGCGAGGCGGAGGCCGTCTTTCCGCCTTCCCGGAGAAGGGGGTGAGGTGAAGGAGGACGAGGGTGGGGGGACCAAGGCCACACGCCGAAGGGGCACCGAGACGGGGTGGTGGTGGGGGGAAGAGAGCCGGTGGAGTGGGGTGCAGAAAAACCAAGGTTACAAGTTTGCACCGCGGTGGCCTCGCGCGCACACGCCACGCCACCCCGGCCCTGCGCCCGCCGCCCCCAGCCCGGACTTCTCAAGCCTTCTTCCAGCCACATTTGCCAAACCCGGGGACCAGATCAAAAAAAAAAAAAAATCCCACCAGCCCGAGGGGGCTTTTCCTACCTCGGAATCGGAGGAGCTGTTTTGATTCGTTTCTGATTCATTGACCAGAGACGACTTGACATCGGCTAAATCCCTCTCGGCCGACGAGTTTTCGGAGCTCTTCTCCTCCTGCTCGCCCTCGTCTTTGAAGGAAATCAGTTCGTCGTTGGCGCCTAGGTCATCTCCTCCACCGCCGTTCAGCTGCGGCATTTTTTTTTTCACCCACCAGCAGCAATTTTGGAAGAAAAACGAAGGGGGAAGAAAAGCAAAAAAAAAAAAAAAAACCAAAAAAAAAAAAGTTTTTGCCCCCCCACCCCCAAAAAATATTGCAAGAAAAAGACGAGTCCAAGGTGAACTTTTTTTTTCTGCTTTGGGGTCTTTCTCTCCTGGGGAGGGGAAAAGAGGGAGGAGGGGAGGGGAAGGGGGGGAAAGATCTTCTGCACGCGTGAGTTTGGGTTTCTTTTTTTTTTTTCCTCTCGTTCCCAAGGATCCGATCAATGTGCAAAAAAATAATAATAATAAATAAAAAAGGGGGTTAAAAAAACACCAACAACAAGAAGTCAGATATAAAGAGCAAGGGGGGGGAAGCCGAAGATACAGGAGGAGCTCGTGCCGCTCGGATTTGAGTGAGTTGAAGTTAGACTGAGAGCTTTTCAGTTCAAAGGCGGCGCTGATTGACAGATAGAAAAAGGGGGATCGAAATCCGGAGGAACGGAGTAGTCTGGGAGCGGAGATTATTGACAGGGCGAGAGGAACACACTCGCCTTAATGAGATGCCAGGGGGCGGGGCCGGCCCGGTGACGTGTGCATAAATAAACAGCCGGGGTGGGCGGGGCGGGGGCGGCCAACAATGATCCTTTCGGGCGCCGGCCGCGGGGAGGGCCGGGGCGCGCGGTGGGGTGCGGGGGGGGGGGAGCAGCCTGCGCGCCGAGCGCGAGCCCGGGAGCCCCGGCCTGGGTGCAGGGCTCGCTGCGGGAGGGGGAGGTTTCCGAAAGACAATGCGGAGTGGGAGAGCAGGGGAAGGGGGTGGCGACCGAAATCCGGAATCTGAGCCGAGCAAGGCGGAAGGAAAGCCCACTTGTGGGGCGGGGATGGGGACAGGCCCAGGGAAAAGAAAGAAAAAAAAAAAGTGCACTTTGGAAATAGTAAGTCTTAGGGAAGGTGGTGGGCCCGGGGACCGTGCGCTGAGTGGCGAGTCCTGCAGTGAAATCGGCCGCCCTGGGGCGGACTGTGACAGAAGTGGTCAGAAAGGAAGGGTCACCCCCTCCGCTCTGGGAGAGCCAGGGCGAAGCAAAGAGGGGCTGGGCAAAGTTCCTGGCCTTCCACAATGAAAGACACTATTAACCCACGACGTCTCCCTCCCCCCCCCTTTTTTTGTTTTGTTTAGTAAATAGTGAATCGTGTCATTAAATGTGAGGTCCCACTAGGCTAAAGATGATTTCTTACCCAAAAATTACTGCTGAATTTGTCTGGGGGGCGTTAAAAATATCCTTAAGGAAAACATAAATGATTCTTTTCAACGTAAAGTGTTGTTCTGTTTCGTGTTGCTTTCTCTCTCTTTTTAACTGACTGTTGGAAGTAAGTAGGAAGTGATCTAGGATTCAAAGTCCTTTCTGACTTTGGAGGTGAAAAGTTTGGGCGTTAACAGCACCAGTGAAAATAAAACTGAAAGTTCACCAAAGCCCTGGGATGACTTGGGCTGGAGTTTTTCTCCAGGGGGGTCTTGAAATGAAATCCCCTAAAGACTGACCAAATAATCAAGATGTATACAGTCCTGGCAGGGGTTTGCTAGCCAAGCTGAGGCTGGGAAGCCCTCCGGGAGGAGGTGGGAAGCCTGGGATTTGAGACAGGCATTTGTGGATTTGTTAGGCACCCGCCAGGGGAGCACAGTGATTCGCTACAAAATTGGGAACAGAATTATATTAAGAAAGGCCAGATTCCCAAAACATAGTGTTCCTGCGTGATAGAGCAAGAACCTTCTTTTTCTTACAGATACCCAGTAAGAAGTCAACGGAAGCTCCACTGGCAAATTGGGGGAGGGGGAGGACCCAAATAATAATAAATCAATAGTAATTAGCAACTTATCTATTAAGAGCAATGTTGGTCTGTAGTTCACAATGTAAATTACCCTACCTTTTCCTTTAGGGGGAAAAATCTTATCTGTTGTTTTGTTTTAGCAGACCTGTCAGCAGCTAGATTTCCGAAGGAAAGTCAATTTACCATGCAATATTTAGAGTTAGGGGTTTCAACAAAACTGTTTTGTAGACGAAGGCCTCAGAAAGAAGACTACTAAAAATAATGGTACTGAGATTGACAAGGCCAATGAATTCCCCTGCATTGGGGGAAAAAAAAATTCACAACCACATTTGCACACTAAAGCACAAGATACAGGCAAAATAAAGATGGGTTGGGGAGGAGATAGCTGAGAATCATCACCTAACTCCCAACTTTAATATTCATCAGAAAAAAATCAGAAGTGGAGTGAGAAGGATCCTGAAAGAAGTAAAACAAATGTGTACATTTAATCAGACAGGATTGCATAGGATTCAAAGCGCAGGGCTAATTAGTCTCAGCAGGTAGGACTAACCTTCAGACTTCATAAATAAATAAGGCGGGTGCAGTGTGTACGAGAGAGTGGAGACAGAGAGGGGGTTATCTCAAGACACCAAGTAAAAACACCAAGAATAAAATGCTCCACTGTTAAATCCATGGATTTAACAGTTTCCTTTTCTAGGTCTTTCCAGTTGGTTGCCTTTAGAGTTAACTCATTTAGCCAATGACCATAGCTTTACACACTTGCTAATTGCCACTTGTATATGCGTTGTGCCTAAGTCTGTCTATACATAGCGTAGGTTCTGCTGAGGCCTGTTGTAAGGCTCAGTCACATAGCTGAAACAGGAATTTACAGTAACCCAACTTTATGACTGTTTATTTTCCTGCATGGCGGGTTTGTGTTTGCTTTGTTTTTAATCTAACCCTGATTTTGAATTAAATTGGACTTCATGTTCCTTACAGGACCACCTGTACAATAAAAAACTAATAAGTAGACTGAACTGTACTTTTGTATTTTTATTTTTTTAATATTTTTATTTATTTATTTATTTGCAAGCAGAGATAGAAGCATAGAAGAAACACAGAAAGAACGGGTGCGTCAGGGCCTCCATCCACTGCAAATGAACTCCAGACACATGCACCACTTTGTGCATCTGGCTTTACATGGGTACTGGGAATAGAACCCAGGTTGTTAGGCTTTGCAGGCAAGTGCCCTAACCATTAAGCCATCTCTCCAGCCCTAACTGTACTTTTAAAGTAGACATTGTTTTTAATGTTCTGGCCTGCATTTTGATCATATGTAAATACTCAGGGCTTTCTTCCTATGATGGGTTCCTTCATCTGTTTTGGCATATTCCTCATTTTTCTCATTCAAAGGGGACTCTTGAATCTTTCCTCCCTTAAATCTCTGACTTAATTAAGCAATTAAAAGTTACTCCAGGATAGCACATGCGCCACATTTAATTTTATTGCTTGGTACTATGAAAGGCTTAAGGAGAGAGCATCGAGATCTCAGAGGGTCAAAAACCCTTGGTTCCTGGAAGAACTTGTGGAGGTGCCCAGATGGAGAGGAGAGAGGGCAAGATTGGAACTGTGCAATTGGCAGGGAGCAAGGTAACACAGTCTGCGAAAAAGACACACAACGTAGACATGCAGTTTACAGACTTGGTAAGAAATGTCAAACACCAATTGGCATGTGTCCAAGTCCGTCCTGGCCGGGATGACTCTTGGATTATATGACTGAATTATACCCAAATAGCAGAGATACTAAAAACGCAAGGAATGAGCCAGGCGTGGTGGTGCACACCTTTAATCCCAGCACTTAGGAGGCAGAGGTAGGAGGATGGCCAAGAATTCAAGGCCACCCTGAGACCATATAGTGAATTCTAGGTCAGCCTCAGCTAGAGTGAGACCCTACCTTGAAGAAAAAAAAAATGCAAGGGGAGAGCCAGGCATGGTGGCACATGCCTTTAATCCCAGCACTTGGGAGGGAGAGAGAGGAGGATTGCCATGCCACCCTGAGACTACATAGTGAATTCAGGTCAGCCTGGGCTACAGCAAGACCCTACATCAAAAAAATAAAATAATTAGCCGGGCGTGGTGGCGCATGCTTTTAATCCCAGCACTTGGGAGGCAGAGGTAGGAGGATTGCCGTGAGTTCGAGGCCACCCTGAGACTACATAGTTAATTCCAGGTCAGCCTGGACCAGAGCGAAACCCTACCTTGAAAAAAACCAAAAACAAAAATGAATAAATAAATAAAATTAATTAATTAATTAATTTAAAAAACACAGGAGTATACCACTCTGGTTCTGACATTCACCAGAACATTGTGAGGCACTGGACCACCCTACCCTGGGTCTTGATGGGGGGCGGGGATGAAGGATGAGCTGGGCCTCAGTTTTGGATCCACTTCCTCAACTATAAGACTACCCCATAGCCTCTTTTTCTCCTCTTCCCCATCCACTTGTTCTTTGCTTCTTCTCTGTTGTCACCTTCCCTCCAGCCTTCCTTCCATGAAATCTCAGTGTCAGCCTGTGTTGTAGGCCAGGAATCTGCACATTGTCTTCAGACCTAAGTAATTCTGTGGGCATTTTTGTATTTGCATGTTTGTGTGAGGAGGGGTGCAAATGGCCATCTAGGTGGTCAGCGGCCTCTGGATTCTGCTCTGCCTCTCATTACAGTAGGTGCATGAGGGTCACAGATGCACACGCTTCTTTGTACCAGCTTTACATAGGTGGTGGGAATCACACTGGTCGTCTGGCTTTGCAAGCAAGCACCTTTAACCACCAAGCCATCTTCCCCAGCCCCAACTGGGCACATTTTTAATCCTAGCACTCAGGAGGCAAGAGGCCTCAGGTTTGAGGTAAGCCTGTTTTACAAAGTGAGTTCTAAAGCAGCCAGGGCTATATATGAAAACCCTGTCAATAAATAAATAAATAAACCTTGAGTTTCCTGGGGGGTGGGGTGAGGTGGAAGGTGCTAGGCACTTCCTTGACATCCCAAACCGTGAGTGTGAAAAAGAAGTTACCATTTCCTATAAATCACCTTCCAGGCATCAGTTCCCTATGGAAGAACTTGAGTGATAACTGAAATATGAGAGCATACTTCATGGAGACTCCAAAAAGAGGCTGGCCATATGCCATGTTACCTTTGACCCCTTTGTCATGTCTCACCTGGAGGGTGAGGTAATTGGACTGAATAATTTCCTGGGTGCTTTTTAATACTCAAGGAGCTCATAATTCTATATTTTCTTCTTATATTCCAGTTAGGCCCAGAGCTTCACAGCACCCCACAAAGCAGACAAACCATGCAGAGAGACTGGCTTTTGGAGTTTAGGGAAAGCAAGGATGGTCTGTTCACATTTACCAGAAGCCAGGAATCCATGTTGACAACCACTCTCTGTTATGCCAATCCCTGAGAGAGTCCACTCAGTTACCCTTGACTGCGACCTTTACGTGTGTGTGTGTGTGTGTGTGTGTGTGTGTGTGTGTGTGTGTGTGTGTTTTCTGTCCCTAGGTGATTTTTCTTTTTAGATCCAGCCTCCAAGATGAATGCTCTGTTAGCCACTGTGTTGGATATCTAGGCAGGGAGTGTGCTGACTGAAGGAAACCACGAACAGCATCTGAAAACATAAGGAAGCTATAAAATGGGGAAATGTTTAGAAGCCAAAGTCCTGGTTCCACTGTGAGATGTTCTGTTTGTTTTTGCCCTATGTGAATGATGGATCTTTATTTGGACCTCAGGAAGGCTCTTCCCTTAGCAAACATAGGAACATTGAAAACTGGATACCTAAGAGTTGCGATTTGGGCAGGAGGGAGGTGTAGGCAAAATGGCCTGCTTCACAGGCTCTCTTTCTTCCCCTGGAAAGATTCCATCCAGGGACTTAGAAAAGGCACACACCCTCCTCTTGAAATGCTAAGGAAGCACTCTTGGGTTCTGCCATTTCTCATCTTGTTCGCCTCCCTTCGGCTAATAACTGGCCCAGGTAATAAAGGGACATAGTACTTGATAATCCAGAGGCTAATGGGGGAGGTGTATGCTTTTGTGTAAGCCGATCACTACTGCTGTAGGCATTTGTGACAGGAGCAGCCTTCCAAAAGACATCAGTGTTCTGTAAATACACTTTTCTTATCGACAAGATGTCTTTTAACCCTAATAGTAATGGAAGAAGGCCAATAAATGAAACATTTACTGCATAACTTGCCTTATTTTGGGGTAGTGTACGATCCCTTTCTTGCCATCTCTAGAAGATGTTTGCACACTAATTTGCTCCCTAGAAATTTCGCTTGCTACAGTTATACGTCTATGACGTTTTATCGCCTGAAGCCAAGTCTGCATGAGAACTTTCTTAAGATATACTTATCCTAATGCCAGGCTACAAGAACCAGGCTGCTTTTTTTTTTCCCCTGAATTATTTGTGCTGTCCTGATATGCAGGGTAGAGACTTTCCCTGTAGTCATTGCCATAGGGTAGGTCTAAATGTTTCTGAGCAGGGAGAAAAGGCAGGAAAAAGAAAAAAAGGTGAAAAAAGTTTCATCTAAGTTGATCTTGCAGAAGTCTTTAGAATTCATAATTGGTTGTGTATTTAACATATGAAAATGCCTGAGGTTTTCTTTGCTTTTTTCATTTGTAAAATAGCTTCTGTGACCCCACCCAATATTACAGAACATCTCTGCCCACTCAGTCCCATTGTCACATTAAAAAAAAAAAAAAGTGTCCTGGAAGCCAAAGCAACTTCCACAAAAAAAAAGTGTGCACTTTAAATTGAGGCAGAGCATGTCAGCCAACATCAGGCAATCTCACAAGTTGGTTTGCCTGTGTTCCAGGGACAGTGCAGGTAAAGTTTTTGGAGAAGACAATGCTGTTGTTCCCCTTGTAACTTATCTAGGTGCCGACTGACACACCTGCTTCTGGCCAAGGGCATCCTGGTACAGAAGAGGGGATGGATCCAAGGAGACTCCGGGTCCAGAGTGTGAAGGTTTGGCCCCTGCTAGGTTTCCACAGCAGCATTCACCCCTGCGTAATTTGATGAAGGATGGAATTGATCATGATCTAATCGCTTGAGACTGAGTTAGAATCAACAGCCTCCCTCCTCCCTTGCAAAATTCCAGTTGTTTCTGTCAATTCCAGATGTGTTTCCTGATGAAGCATTCTTCTGGATGGGGGAGAAGAGGAAGGCGGAGTGAGGCCTGTGGTCTGGAGCGAGTCTGGATCTCAGCATAGACAGCAGCCTGAAGCACCAGGGTTCAGCAACAACAGAGGCTCTTGGTTGACTGTCATCTTGAGCAAACCCTGCTTCATGGTAGCCTGAGGGCACACTGTAAATACTCAGAGCAGGCGAGAAAGCATTCATCATTATTTCTTAGATTCCTGTATACCAAGAGCGAGTGCTTATAATGACCCCAAGTCCTGTAAGCAACACAGGTGCCCTCCCGTGGAAACCAAGTCTTTCTACCGCAGTCTGGTTTCCTGACCGTGGCCCTGCTGCTGGATGTCTGTTCACTGCAGTAAGGCAGAATTCTCCTTGCCTAGCTTGCAAACCCAAGAAGACCTAGGTAGAGATGAACCCACTCCCCATTCCATTCAATAGTGTTCTTCCCATCTGGAGGACATAGAAGAGAGGGTCTATGCCTTTCAGACCCTCTTGCAGGCTTTAGTGACCAAAGCCCTGGATGGGTCTATCTGGAACCCAGGTTGGGTATTTCTGATGAATTTTTCAGCTCTTTGTCTTTGATAGAACCTTGCCCCTTGTACAAAAAAACATCTGTCTGGTGTGATCTTTTGGCAATTCATGACATAAAACAACACGTACTAAAGAATACTCGGGGGGGGGGGGGATGTAATGATTCATTAAAAAATATTTGGAAAGAGGGATGGAGAGATGGCTCAGGGAGTACAAACTCTTGCATGAGGGCCTGAGTTTGATACTACCACCCACATAGAATGTTGGGCGTGACCACGGGCACCTGTAGCCCCAGTCCTGGAGGATGTGCACGCAGAAGAATCACAGGGGCTGTGTGGTCAGCCATTCTGAGCAAAAACAGCAGCTGTGGGTCAGTGAGACTCCATCTCAAGGAAACAAAGGGATGAGTGATAGAGGAGGGCACCGTGTTCTCCTCCAGCCTCCATACACATGCACATGGCATGCACATATCTGCACACGTGGGTGCACACACTGCACACATACATGCCAAAAATATTCAGAAGGAGGGGCTGGAGAGATTGCTCAGTGGTTAAGGAACTTGCTGCAAAGCCTAATGACCTGAGTGTGATTCCCCAGTATGCACGTACAGCTAGATGCAGAAAGTGATGCGTGCGTCTAGAGTTGGTTTGCAGTGGCTGGAGGCCCTGGTGCGCCCATTCTCTCTATCTCTCTTGTATCTTTGCATGCACATAAATTAAATTTTTTAAAATATATATTCAGGGCTGGAGAAATGGCTTAGCGGTTAAGGTGTCTGCCTGCAAAGCCAAAGGATCCGGGTTCAATTCTCCAGGACCCACGTAAGCCAGATGCGCAAGGGAGCACATACATCTGGAATTTGGTTGCAGTGGCTGGAGATCCTGGCACGCCCATTATCTCCCTCTCTCTTTCTCTCTCTCTGCATCTTTCTCTCTGTCAAATAAATACATAAATAAAATATATCTTAAAAAATAAAATATATATTCAAAAGGGGATATTCCAAAATGTCAATAGCACATTTTTTCCTGAGATGATAGCATTAAGGTAAGTTTTACTTTCATTTTCATACTTTTCTGTGTTATCTTTTTAACAACTGGGCAGGGGTTCTTTACATTATCAGAATGAATGTCATGCTCTTTCTATTTTTAGAGATGAACTCTGACTTTCTTCTTCTATCTCTCATATCCTTACCTCCCTGTGCAAGTTGGAGATGTTTTAAGGTAGCCATTGCTGATATGCGCCTAGTGCAAAATTTTAGAACCCTTTTTGTCAAATTTACTCTCATTCTTGAATTTCAAAGCATGTAGATTGGTGGGTGATGGTGGTATTACTCTATGGTAGAGTATGTGCTTAGCATGTACCAAGCCATGGACTCCATCCCTATCATGTGTATAAGTAGGCACACACATATGTGCACACAGATAAGAAAAGATTCAATTTCATTCCTTTAACAGTAAGTGCTAGGACTGGGGACATAGTTCAATGGTAGATCAGTTACCTGCCATTGCAGGAGTTTGATTCCAAGCATCACAAAATATAATAAGGGAATTACCAGAAATAGAAAAAACAATCCTAAAATTCATCTGGAAACACAAAAAAACCTCGAATAGCCAAACAATTTTTCACAACAAAAATCAGGCTAGTGGTATTACCATACCCGATTTTAAGTTATATTACAAAGCCATAGTAACAAAAACAGCATGGTATTAGCACAAGGACAGACAGATAGATCAATAGAACAAAATAGAAGACCCAAATATTAATCCAGGCAGCTACAGCCACCTGATTTTTGACAAAAATGCCAAAAATATTCACTGGAGAAAAGATAGCCTCTTTAACAAGTGGTGCTGGGAAAACTGGCTATCTGTATGTAAAAGGATAAAAATAGATCCTTGTCTCCATGCACAAAAGTCAAGTCCAAATGGATCAGGGACCTTAATATCAGACCTGAAACTCTGAAACTGCTAGAGGAAAAGGTATGGGAAACCCTTCAACATATTGGCATAGGCAAGGACTTTCTAAATATAATCCCAATTGCTCAGGGAATAAAACCACTAATCAACCACTGGGACCTCATGAAATTACAAAGCTTTTGTACAGCAAAGGACACTGTGAATAGAGCAAAGAGACAACCTACAGAATGGGAGAAAATCTTTGCCAGCTATACATCTGACAGAGGATTAATATCCAGAATATACAAAGAACTTAAAAAACAGAATAATAAGAATTCAAACAACACAGTTAAAAAATGGGCTATGGAACTAAATAGAGAATTCTCAGAAGAAGAAATACAGATGGCATATAAACATCTAAAAAAGTGTTCCACATCCTTAGCCATCAGGGAAATGCAAATTCAAACCACTTTGAGATTCCATTTCACTCCTGTCAGAATGGCTACCATCAAGAAAACAAATGACAATAAGTGTTGGCATGGATGCAGAAAAAGAGGAATACTTCCACACTGTTGGTGGGAATGTAATCTGGTGCAGCCATTGTGGAAATCAGTGTGGAGGTTCTTGAGACAGCTAAAAATAGATTTACCATATGATCCAGCTATAACACTGCTAGGCATATATCCAGAGGACTCTTCTCACTACCTTAGAGATACTTGCACAACCAAGTTTAATGCTGCCCTATTCACAATAGCTAGGAAATGGAACCAGCCTAGATGTCCCTCCACAGATGAATGGATAATAAAGATGTGGCACATTTACACAATGGAGTTAGTTCTATTCAGCGGTAAAGAAAAATGAAATTATGAAATTTGCAGGGAAATGGATGGATCTGGAAAGGATTATACTAAGTGAGGTAACCCATGCTCAGAAAGCCAAACGTCACATGTTCTCTCTCATATGTGGATCATAGCTACAAATGTATAGACTTGTGTGTGAACTGGAACCAAAAATTGGTACCAAAAACCAGTAAACTGGTAGAAGGTTATAAGGGAGGGAGGGGAGGAAAGGACTTAAGTGTATGGTATTGCACATATGTAAGTAGAAGAACTGATTACAGGGAGGGGAATGGCCTAAGCAAGGCCATGGGGAAGAGAATGCGTAAAAGAAGGGCAGGGGAGGGTCAATCTAAATTCAAGATAGTGTGAATAAGACTTATGTAAACCTACTTTTTTGAATAATGGCACATCTAGAAGCTGTAGACTATTACTAGAAAATTTTCAGTGCCTGGGATGGGATACCTTCCAGTGAGTTGTTGGCCAAGGAGGCCCCGGTAGCCTCCGAAACATTAAAGGCTTTTGCCAAAGCCCTTGGTTTCCCTTGAGAAACAGATAGTAAGACCCTATTGCTGAAGTCATCTCTTGCCTGAGAGGCATGGTCACTGAGAAAGCAAGCTGGTATTGAGCAGAAAACCTTCTCCTGTAGACCAGCCAACTGAAAGCTGGAAAAAGCTGCACTGCATGCAGCCGTATGGAAGACAGAAGTCATCAGCAGTGAAAACGGTGGACACTGAATATTCAAGTTTGGCCATACAGGCCCAATGACTGAACAGGTGCAATAGTGGCATGTCTACTCTTGGTGTAACCAACTGCTCCATAATTGGACTGAAGGCCCTCTCTACGGGAGGGAATACATGCCTGGTACTGAAAAACCTAAGCAAGGGCTGGAGAGATGGCTTAGCGGTTAAGGCGCCTGCCTGCTAAGCCTAAGAACCCGGTTCCAATCTCCAGGTCCCACGTTTAGGCAGATGCAAAGTGACGCAAGGGCGCAATGTCGCACTTGCCCACAAGGGGGTGCACGCATCTGGATTTCATTCACAGCAGCTGAGAGACTGCTGGTGTGCCCATCTCTATCTGTTTCCCTCTCCCTCTCTGTCTGTCTCTCTCAAAAAATAAATAAAATAATTTAAAAAAATGTTTTTTTAAAAATCTAAGCAAAAGTCTATGGCAGGGGTGGTCATGAGCCTTAGGGGTACAAAGCCTGCTCTTGTCTGACTAAATGTATATATTATTCCCACCAAACTGCCCTAAAAGCACTATGCTTAATGTTCATATTCACATATTAATGCTACTCTCACTTCTGGTTAGAGAAGCTTCTCTTTTTCAGATGGCAATGACCACTGGGATGACCCAAAAGGCAACATAGTGCTGAGAAGAAGGGATGGAGGAGTGCCCAGCACTGAAACATCTCTGTCACACTCTCCAACGCTCAGGGCCCATTGCGGAAGAGGGGGCGGATAAAATGGAAGAGCCAAAGGAAGGGTATGACTCCTTACAATGCAACTGTCCAGACAGAACTTAGCCTTGATATCCATGACCTTGCAGTGCCTAGCAATACCTTCGCAAGACCCTCATAATAGAAGAAAAAGATGATGACATCAAATTAAAAGAGAGACTAATGGAGAGAGGGAGGGGAAATGATAGAGATTGGAGTTCTAAAGGGGAATGGGAGAGGGGAGGGAAATATGAATTTTTGTATGTAAGTATAGAAGTTGCAAATAAAAAAATATATAATAAGTGAATTAAGTAATGAACACCACCCACAAGAACACATGCCTGGAGGCCTGCACATGTGTCCCAGGGATGGCCCCCTCTGTCCCATAAAGGGATTTCTTATGAAGCTCTTTCTGACATATCATCCCACTTTCTGATTAAAACACCTTGTTGGGTAGAGAACAGATATACTCATCCCCGTTTTATTTATTTATTTTAAAATATTTTCATTTATTTGCAAGGAGAGAGAGAGAGGAGAGAATGGCACACCAGGGCCTCTGGCCACTACAAACAAACTCCAGATAAATGTGCCACTTTGGGCATCTGGCTTCACGTAGGTTCTGGGAATTTGAACATAGACCTGCAAGTGTTGCAAGCAAGCACCTCTAACCACTGAGCCATCTCTTCAGCCTCAAAGCCCCATTCTACAGATAAAGAAATAGACTTTTAGAGATCCAAGTATCCCATGGCTGGTAAGTGACCAGACCAGGAGTTGGAATTAAAGTTTCCTGACTCAAAGACCAGTCCTTTATTGCTTCTGGATCCTGATCAAGCTAACCATGGTGTCGCTGTTATCATTTTTCTGACTTTCTAGGTTGTAAAGAGGATCTTGATATATGACAACTGATCCCCGCCTGTGCTTTGCTGTCAAGTACCTAACATGTTTTCAGAGCCCTTTCATTGTTCCTCCCACCGCCATTTACCCATCTTCATGAATACTCACAGCTCTTCCCTCCACTTACCCCAGGCTCACACCTACCTCAATACAGCACTTTGTGCTCAACATTTTCCGGGCACTGTTGGCTTTGGGGGCTGCGTTGTAGGCGGGGTTGTCCTGCTCTGTTGACCCTGAGCAGCCTCCCAGGTCTCTAATAACTCATTGCTAGAGGCAAACCCTCTCTCTGGTTGTAATCAAACCTCGGTGGAGGTTGGGAAAGGCACCCTCCTCCCTGTAGAACCACTGCTCTACACAGAAACCTCGCTGGGAGAAAGGTGATCCCTTGAGCCTCACTTTAGACTTTGAGTTTTCCTTCCTTCCTTCTTTCCTTCCTTCCTTCCTTCCTTCCTTCCTTCCTTCCTTCCTTCCTTCCTTCCTTCCTTCCTCCCTCCCTCCCTTCCTTCCTCCTCCCTCCCTTTTTCTTTCTTTCTTTCTTTCTTTCTCTCTCTCTCTCTCTCTCTCTCTCTCTCTCTTTCTGTTGTTGTCCCCCATCACTATTTTTTTTTTTTTTAATTTGGTTTCACAAGGTAGGGTCTTACTCTAGCCCAGTTGCAGTCTCAGGCTGGCCTTGAACTCACAGGCGATCCTCCTACCCTCAGCCTCCGGAGTGCTGGGATTAAAGGTGTGCGCCACCACACCAGGACCGCTCCATCACTTTTTGAAACAATCTCTCATGTAGACAAGGCTGGCCTCCAACTCACTTTGCAGTCAAGACTGGCCTTGAACTCCTGATCCTTGTGCCTCCATTTCCTAGGTGCTGGGAGTGCGGTCCTGCCCCACCATGCCAGTTTAGGAAATTAGTTTTCTACCTAACCAGAACTCAACTGCTCCTCTTCCATGGAAGAGCTGCTGTATCACAATGGCCTGGGAGGATTTGCTAGAAAAATAGACACGCTGTCCTCGCCGCCAGAACTCAAATCTTGCCTTCCCTTGTATGTGACCTTGGGCCCAGCCATAAATCACCTGACTCGCCATCCATAAAATGGGGGTGTGGCAGCTCTATTGGAGAGTTATTATGAGTCAGGAAAACAGCCTGGGAAATTAATGGCTGAGATCACTGGCTGCAGCATTCCGGAGGGCGCGTTCCCTTTCCTGCCTACCTCTCCTGAGGGGATGGAATGCCGGGATTACCCTGGCCCTGGCACGTGGGAGGCCTCCCAGCATACCGGGTTCTTACCCCTGGTCCTCTCTCTCCCAGTTACTTGGCTCAAAACCAGGTGCTTGGGCTGGAGAGATGACTTAGTGGTTAAGGTGTTTGCTTGAAAAGTCAAAGGACCCAGGTTCGATTCCCCAGGACCCAAGTAAGCCACATGCACAAGGTGGCACATGAGTCTGGAGTTCATTTGCAGTGGCTGGAGGCCCTGACATGCCCATTCTCTCTTTCTCGTGGTGTTTTGTTTTATTTTGTTTTGTTCTTGAGGTAGGGTCTTGCTCTAGCCCAGGCTGACCTGGAATTCACTATGTAGTCTCAGGGTGTCCTCAAATTCACAGCGATCCTCCTACCTCTACCTCCCGAGTGCTGGGACTAAAGGCGTGCACCACCACACCCTGCCCATTCTCTCTCTGCCTCTCTCCCTCTCTCTCTCAAATAAATAAATAAAAATAAAAATATTTTTTAAAAAGCAGCTGCTTCAGAACAAGGAAAATGGGGTACATCTTACACTGGGCTGCAGAACCCCAAGATAACCTGGCCAGTTGCTGCTAAGGGAAGGCCACCAAAGGGTGTCTCCAACCAGGCTCTGTCCCTCCAAGCAAGTCCCTCCCACCCAGTTAGTGCAGTATGCAGATTTCTAAAGCCCCCAAGGCTTCCCCTCAATTGTTTAGTAATTTAATAAGGCACAGCCCTTTGCAAACACTAATTAAGCAGGAGCCTTGGCTGGCCCCACAATAGCTCCTGGTTAGGAAGGCCTGCCACCCCCTGCTTTGGCCCAGGCTTTCACCAGGAGACCACAGGGAATAGTGGCTCCCCGGAGAAGTGGTTTGCCTCTGGCTAGCTGGCAAGGAAAGGAAGAAGGCTGGGTCCAAAGGGAAGAAGGAAGTGCAGGTCACAGCAGCCCAGTCCAGGCTACTGCTGCTGGCCACTCTGGGCCCCAAATCTTCTTCAGACCCATCCATTTTTAGGGGATGGCGTCTGGACCCCTTGAAAAATCCAAAACTAGGGCTGGAGTGATGGTCCAGCAGTTAAGGCCTGCAAAGCCTAACCACCCAGGTTGGACTCCCCAATAGCCACGTGAAGCCTGTTGCACCAAGTGGCGCATGCACCTGGAGTTTGTTTGCAGTGGCTAGAGTCCCTGGTGTGCCCATTCTCAATCTCTCTCTCTCTCATTCTCTCTCTGCTTGCAAATAAATAAATAGTAAAAAAAAAAAAAAAAAAACTTTTTAAATAAAAGAACCCAAAACTAGGTTTAGGCTGTCTCTGATCTCTATAGTTGAATTATAATTGCCTGCCTTAGGCTGGGGGAACTGGTACATACCTGTAATCCCAGTATTCCAAAGGCTGAGGAGGAAGCCAAGGTCAAAGTCAGCCTGGACTATAAATTATGACCCTATCTCATTTAAACGTCCCTAAGTTTTATGTGTGTTAAAGAGGTTTGTTTTTTTTTTTTTAAATTTATATTATTAAGAGAGAGAGAGAGAGGAAGAGACAGATAGAGAGAATGGGCACGCCAGGCCTGCAGCCACTGCAAATGAACTCCAGATGCATGCGTCCCCTTGTGCATCTGGCTTACGTGGTCCTGGGGACTCGAACGTGGGTCCTTAGGCTTCACAGGTAAACGCCTTAACCGCTAAGCCATTTCCCCAGCCCATAAAGAGGTTTTCTGTTTGTTTAACTTGTTTCTGCAAAAAGATCTCAAACTCATTATGTAGCCAAGGACAGTCTTGAACTCCTACCTCTATCCCTTCTAAATGCTAAGATTATAGCCATGCCTCACCACACCCAGTTTTATGCAGCTCTGAAAATCTAAACCAGGTTTTTGAGCATGCTTGTACTCTACCGGCTGAGCTACATGTCCAGCCATTATGTGTTGAGACTTTCTTGTTTGCTCTGTTGTTGTAAGACAAGGTCTCACTCTGTAGCCCAGGCTGGCCTGGAACTCCTTATACATGAAGCTCAGGCTGGCCTTGATTATCAGGCAATCCTCCAGTTTCAGTCTCCCCAGTGTTAGGATTATAGATGTGAGCTACCAGACAGGCTGTGTTGGGTCTTTCACAGTGGAAGAAACTTTTTCCAGTAGCAAAGATGCAAGAAGTGAAGGTGATAGCACGAGAGAATGGTAGGCTTGAAACTACCAATGGCTTGTCCTGAATGAACTATTTCACCTCCCGACATTTCCAATTTCTTGGGTGTAACATGCAGTCAGTAAAAGTAGCTTTGATTAAATTTATTTCCACTGTACACATAAACGTACCTGCGCGCGCAGTGTGTGTGTGTGCGCACACACACACACACACACACACACACACACACAGACAGAGACAGAGACAGAGACAGAGACAGAGAGAGAGATGTGAAGCAATTTTGGCAAAACTCATTCAAGCCAGTAAGAACTGGGTTTGGAAGCCAGCATTCCTAATCCAGGACTCCTGATTCTCCCTGTGTGTCCATTCTCTTTAAGACAGCATCTCCCTATGTAGCCCGAGCTGGCCCTGAACTCTCTATCCTCCTACCACAGCTTCTCTGGGGGCGTGAGACTATAAATGTGCAACAGAATACCCAGTTTTTATAAAGGGTTAAAACCTTTTTGTTGGGGCTGGAGAGATGGCTTAGCAGTTAAGGCATTTGTCTGCAAAGCCAAAGGATCCTGGTTCGATTCTCCAGGACCCACGTAAGCCAGCTGCACAAGGTGGCACATGCATATGGAGTTCATTTGCAGTGGCTAGAGGCCCTGGCACGCCCATTCTTACTCTTTCTCTCTCTTTCTCTCTGCCTCTTTCTCTCTATCAAATAAATAAATAAAATGTATTTTAAACCCTTTTTTGTTAAAGTAGAATATTCATGTCATAAGTATTAAACTTGCAACTCTTGTAACATGGTTGTTTGTTAGGGATAGGACCCACATTCCGACCATCTGAAATGCCATCACAGCCACAGAAGTGATCCTCATGTTCCCCACAGGCCAAAGTTCCCTCAAAGTGGTGTAGTCAGAAATAGTGCATGGGGACTGGAGAGACGGCTCAGTGGTTAAGTGTTTGCCTGCAAAGCCTAACAACCTGGGATCAATCCCCCAGTACCCTCGTAAGGCCAGATGCACAGGGTGACACATGCATCTGGAATTCATTTGCAGCAGCTAGAGGCCCTGGCACACCCTTTCCCTCAGTCTCTCTTCCCTCTCTCTCTGCTTGCAAATAAATAACTGAAAATAGTGTAATAAAAGAAATATTGCATGGAACATATGTGTACTGAAAATTATTTGTTATTTATCTGAAATTCAAATTTAACTGGTTGGCCTATATTTTATCTTGTGGTCTTACCCCAAAAGTTAAAATATATTAACTTTCTTTGGCTTTGTCAAGCATGCAAGTGGACTCATACAGAAAGTGCTCATTTGGTTCTGCTCTTTTGTGTAGCATTATGTCTAAAACACTCTTTATTTTATTACTTTATAGCATCTCATACTATATTTATACGTGTGTATATCTTGATATGCACACATAGCCAATGAATATGAGCTTGTTTATGCAGTCTACCAGAGATGAAACTTTAACTTACTTTTGTTGTTGTTTGTTTGTTTTTGTGTTTTGAGGTAGGGTCTTGCTATAGCTCAGGCTGACCTGGAATTCACTATGTCGTCTCAGACTGGTCCTGAACTCACAGCGATCCTTCTACCTCTGCCTCCCGAGTGCTGGAATTAAAGGCGTCACCATGCCCGGCTGGAACTTTAAGTTACTTTTAACCAACACAAGCAGACCCTCTGGAATATTCTTTTTCTGTTTCTTTCTTTCTTTTGTTTTTTTTCTGAGGTAGGGTCTCACTCTGGCTCAGGCTGACCTAGAATTCACTATGTAGTCTCAGGGTGGCCTCGAACTCATGGCAATCTTCCTACCTCTGCCTCCCGGGTGCTGGGATTAAAGGCGTGCACCACCACGCCTGGTTTAGGAATATTCTTATACATGTGTCTTTGTTCACATATGAATGCATTTTGACATGAATTCATCCCTATTTTCTGGAAAGCGACATATGTCCATCCTTATAGGCAATACCAAACATCTCTAAAATTGTTTCACTGGCTTATACAAAAAGGATTCAGGTAGGTCCAGCTGTTTCTCTGGCATTCTCAGTTTTCTCCTTTCAGTTTTTTTTTTTTAAATTTATTTTATTACTATGATCTGGGTGTAGGGTTGAGATAGGGTTCCATGTAGCCAAGACTGGCCTCTAATTCCTGAACCTCCTGCTTCTTCCTCCAAGTGCTGGAATTACAAGTATGCCCCATCCCACCCAATTCAAGTGTGTTGGGTTTTTTTTCTCCTTTAGTAGTATGAATAGAATGGTATATTTTTGTGTCTTTCCCCTCTCTATTTCTAAGTAATATTTTTCTAATTCATTCTTTATTTAGCATACAAAGTAATGAGTTTCATTTTCATGCATATGTCCTTGTACATTGCTCATACCCCCTCCCAATTACTCTCCCTTCTTACCTTCCCCCTTGCTAGTCCCATTCCCCCCTCCAAATAGTCCCCCTCATACATCATTCTTCATTCTGTTTGCTTATGTATATATATGTATGCATGTATGTGTATATATATGGGTGTGTGTGTGCGCATATATTAATATATGTGTATGTTGTGCTTGGCACGGCATGCATGTGGAGGCCAGAGGACAGCCTTAGCGTGTTTCTCCTTTCTTTCCACCTTCTTTTGAGACAGGGTGTCTCCCACCACTGCTGCTCACGAGCTTCTGAATTTTCCTGCCTGCTTCCCTTGCCGTAGGTGTGTTGGGATTATGGGTGTGTGCAGCACTTCGTGTCCAGCTTTACTTGGACACTGAGGAAGGCTGAACTTGGGTAAGCAGGCTTACAAGCCAGTAAGCAGACACTTAAACACTAAGCTATCTCCCCATTCCCACCTCCTTCTGCTTTAATGTCATGTGCATATGTATGTGTGTATATATTTTTTATGTAAATTCTACATATGATGGTGTAGTGCTTTGAATTAGGTGTCCCCCATAAACTCATGAGCTTTGAAGGCTTGATCCCCAGCTGATGGTTATTTGAGAGGTGGAGCCTTGCTAAAGGAGGTGTGTTGTTGAGAGGGCTTAGGAATATTCTAGCCAGTTCACCTTTGTCAGCACCTGGCTCACTGTTTTGTTGTTGTTGTTTGTTTTTTGAGGTTGAGTCTTACTCTAGGCTGATCTGGAATTCACTATATAGTCTCAGGGTGGCCTTGAATTCACAGTGGTCCTATCTCTGCCTGAGTGCCGGGATTAAAGGTGTGCATCACCACTGTGCCCGGCTGGCTCACTCTCTTGCTGCTGTTTTCTAGCTGCTGTGATAGTGATGTCAGCCTCTGCTCATGCCACGTTTTCTTCTGCCATCATGGCGCTTCCCCTTGAGACAGTACGCCAAAATAAACAATTTTCCTCCCATCAGCTGCTTTTGGTCAGGTGCTTTGTCCCAGCAATGTGAAGGTCACTGCAACAGAGAGAACACATGGCATTTGTCCTTCTGAGGCTAGCTTATTGCGCTTAACATGACAATTGATGGTGTCTTTATGTGCAACTCCCCTGTCACTCATGTGGGGAGCACTGCTCCACGGGCTTATTGGCCATTTAGATTCAGCTTGAGTGGAATGCCTTTTCAAGTCTTTTCCCCACCTTAAACAATAGGTTGTTTTTCTTCTCTCCATTACTTTACATGGATTTCTTTTTTTATATATACTTTTATTTTTATTTATATGAGAGAGAAGCAGAGACAGAGGAAGAGAGACAGACAGACAGAGAAAGAATGGGCTCACTAGGGCCTCCAGCTGTTGCAAATGAACTCCAGACTCATGCACAAACTTGTGCATCTTGCTTATGTGGGTCCTGGGGACTTGCACCTAGGTCCTTTGGCTTTACAGGCAAGTGCCTTAACCACTAAGCCATCTCCCCAAGCCCTACATGGATTTCTTATATGGCTTACATATGTGGTCTTTGTAGGTTTGGGAAATACCTTCTCTCCATGTAGCTTTCCTCTGCCTTCTCCTTAGATTTAGATGAACAGAAAAGGTGCATTTCAGCCTCTTTCGTGGTGACACCCTTTTGAGAGTATATATGCAAAACATCTTTACCTACAGCTTCCTATGTCACTTCCTATTCTTTGTATTGATCCCTCTGTGTGTGTGTTCGTACATGGCACAGCCCATGTGGGGGTCAGAGAACAACTATCTGTGTAGGTTTTGGCCTTCCACCTCATTTGAAGCAAGGTCCTCTAATTGTTCACTGCTCTATTCAACAAGCTAGCTGGTCCATGAGCTTCTGGAAAACTCTGTCTCCATATCCCATCTGGCTGTTGTAGGAGTTCGAGGATGCAAACGTAGGAGGATTGCCATGAGTTCGAGGCCAGCCTGAGACTACATAGTGAATTCCAGGTCAGCCTGGACTAGAGTGAGACCTTACCTCAAACCCCCACCCCCAAAAAAAAACTGGGTCTTTAGTCTTCTCAAGCAAATGCCCTAACTGCTAAGCCGTCTTTCCAGCCCACCTTCCAGCTTTTATGTGGGGTCTGAGAATCCCTGCTCAGGTCTTAATTGAGCTATCTCCCTAGCCTTTCCTATGTCAACTTCTAAAAGCAGTTCTGTTTTTCTTTCACATGTAGATTGACTCAATTTCTTGTCTGTGGTATGTGTCTCATTTTCCTCCTTTGGCACATGTAGAGTATGTGTGTGGTGTGTGCGATATGTGGTTTATGCGGTGTGTGTGGAGGCCAGAGGAGAACATCTTTTCTCACCTCTCCAGGCATTTCCTTAAGACCGAGTCTGTCCATCAGCTCAGAGCTACTGTCCATCTGTGAGCCCCAGAAATTGTCTGGTCTCTGCCTCTACTTCCCCACTGCCCCCTTGACTAGGGTGTGTGTGGCTATACCCAGGTTTCCGGGGAAGTTGAGTGCTGGGAGTGAAACTTATTGGTCTCTGACCCAAGAGACCCTCATGCTTAAGCCGACTGCAACTTCCACAAGAGGCAGTCCTGGATGCTGCAGGAGACCGAGGAGACTCCAGGCTTTACTTAACTCTGTTCTACTTCATTCCACAGGATAAAGTCTCCACCTGCAGAGTTGAGCTTGAGTTTCCTAGAGGCAGAAGCATGGCCTTTAGGAAGGAAATGGCTCCTCGCTGATGTCTGCAAGTGGCTGTGAGTTGTGAAGACAGGGTCAAACTCTGCTCAGAATACAGGGTAATTTGGGTGTGTTCCCAGCCCTGCATCCTCCCCACCTACCCCCAACTCCCAGTAACTCTAACACTAATTCCCAGGGCACCTTATTTGTGCTATTTTTAATATTTTATTTGTGTTTATTTTTATTTATTTATTTGAGAGTGACAGGCAGAGAAAGAGAGAGAAAGAGGCAGAGAGAGAGAGAGAGAGAATGGGCGCGCCAGGGCCTCCAGCCACTGCAAACAAACTCCAGATGCATGAGCCACTTTGTGCATCTGGCTTATGTGGGTACTGGGGAATTGAGCCTCCAACTGGCAAGGGCTTAACTGCTAAGCCATCTCTCCAGCCCTATTTTAATTAAATAACCCTAGGGCAGCCCACCCTACTAAAGGGAAAAGGGGAAACAATTGCAGCCATTTTAAGGAAATGGCTTTGTGTATAGCGGCATGAATCAGGGCCTAGTGTATGCTAATCAAGCATCCTCTACTGGCTGATTGACCTACCCAGCCCTGTTTTCTTATTGTGTTGAAATTTTTCTATTGACTGGATGTAAGCCCTTTGTCATATACATACATATGACCCGAAGATTCTTTCTCCCATTGTGTGGCTTATCCTTTTACTTTGAGACAGTTTTTATTTGTTGATTTTGTTATGTTTTGATGTTGCTTTTGCCACGCTAGGGATCAAACTCTAGGCTGTGCACGTGCTAGGCAAGCACTCTGCCACGGGCAGTATCCCCATCTCCAACAGAAATCTTGTTGTGCTGGTTGTTTGGTCACAGGGTCTCACTACGCAGCCCAGGTTGGTCTTGATTCTATTATCCTCCTGCCTCAACTCCCTAAGTACTCTACTCTTTTCCCTTTGCCCCTTTATTCCATTACCCTGGGAGCACTCCTCCGTGGGGTGATGGTATTCAGTGGGGTCATGGAGATCTCAGTCAGTCCCTGTGGGATAGAGGACCAGACCGGGCCTCAGGGTATTCCCATCCGCCCACTCCGCGGCTCTTACAATCTTTCTTCCCCTCTTCCACAATGTTCCCTGAGCCATGGCAGGCCTGCTGGCGGTCTGACTTAGCGTTGACTTCTCTGTAGCCTCTGCATTTCTGCTTTGATAGGCTTTGATCGATCACCATGTATTTTGCTGGTGCTGCTTCTTTTTTTTTTCCCCAAGGCAGTCTCAATGTAGCCCAGGCTCACCTGGAACTCACTCCTTAGTTCCTGGCTGACCTCGAACTCACAGTGATCCTCCTACCTCAGCTTCCCCGAGTGCTGGAATTAAAGGCATGCACCACCACATTCAACCTGATGATTTTTAAATTTTAATTAGTTATTTTTTTATTTGAAATTGAGAGAGAGAGAGAGAGAGAGAGATGAGCATGCCAGGACCCCTTGCTGCTACAAACTCCAGATGTGTGCACCACATTATGCATCTGGCTTTATGTGAGCACTAGGAAATGGAACCTGAACCAGCAGCTGGCTTTGCAAGCAAGTGCCTTTAACTGCTGAGCAATCTCCCCAGCCCTCTAATAGAATTTTGTTTTGTTTTGCTTTGGTTCGAGGTAGGGTTTCACTCTAGCCTAGGCTGACCTGGAACTCACTCTGTAGTCCCACGCTGGCCTCAAACGCACAGCAATCCTCCTACCTCTGACTCCTGAGTACTAGGATTAAAGGTGTACACCATCACCTAATAGGTTTTTCTTTTTTATAGAATAAAGGTTCTTAATTTGATGAAGTCCAGCTTATCAAGTTTTTTTTTTTTAATTTACTATGTAATCTCAGGGTGGCCTTGAATTTACTGCAATCCTTCTGCCTCTGCCTCTGCCTCCCCAGTGCTGGGATTAAAGCCACCATGCTTGGCTTGTTTCTTTTTAAAAATATTTTTTAATTAATTAATTTATTTATTTGAGAGAAAGAGGCAGCTACAGAGAGAATGGGCACTCCAGGGTCTCTAGCTACTGCAAACAAACTGCAAACACATGATCCACCTTGTGCATTTGGCTTATGTGAATACTGGGGAATTGAACTTGGGTCTTTAGGCTTTGCAGGCAAGCGTCTTAACCACTGAGCCATCTCTCCAGCACCAAGTATTTTGTTTTCTTTTCTTTGTTGTTTTTTTGGAATTCCGTTTAAGAAATCTTTGCCTAACCAAAGGTCACATATACCTTCTATACCTTCTTCTAGTAGTTCTGTATCTTAAGGATTAACAATGTATAGATTGTGGGTCCATTCTGAATTAATTTCACATATAGTGCAAATAAAATATGGAACTAAGGTTCTTTTCCCTTCCCTCTCAAGTGGCGATTCAATTATCCCATCAACATTTATTTAAACGATTATAGTTTTTCTATTAAATTGCCTTGTAGGATTGATCAATATGTCTGAGTCTATTTCTGAACTGTTTGTTTGATTCTTCCACCTATGTATCTATTGTTGCACTAGCACATCATCACCAGTATCGTCATTGTCACCATCATCATTATGTGAGATATGGTCTCGTGTAGCCCAGGCTAGCCTTGAAACCCTGATCCCCTTGCCTCCACCTGCTATGTGCTAACATTACAAGTGTTCATCCCCACACCCGGCACATCTTGTGGTTGTTCTACAATGTCCTGAAGGCAGGTGGAACAGCATCCCCACACCCGGCACATCTTGAAATGTCCTGAAGGTGGAACAGCATCCCCACACCCGGCACATCTTGTGGTTGTTCTACAATGTCCTGAAGTCAGGTGGAACAGCATCCCCACACCCGGCACATCTTGCGGTTGTTCTACAATGTCCTGAAGGCAGGTGGAACAGCATCCCCACACCCGGCACATCTTGCGGTTGTTCTATAATGTCCTGAAGGCAGGTGGAACAGACCTTCTAACTTGTTTTTTCTTTGCTTTTCTTTCTTTTTTTTTTTGGAGGAGGGGCTTCAAAGTAGAGTTTCACTCTAGCCCAGGCTGGCCTAGAATTCACTATGTAGTCTCAGGGTGGCCTCAAACTCAGAGATCCTCCTACCTAAGCCTCCCAAGCGCTGGGATTAATGGTGTGTGCCACCATGCCCGGCTTTTTTTTTTTTTAATTAATGAATTAATTTGCACATTTGTGTGTATGTGTGTGTGTGTGCATGTATGTGAGTGCCAGAGTCTCTTGCCACTGCAAATGAATGTCCATCCAGCTTTACATGGGTAGCTAGGGAATTGAACCTGGGCTGGCGGGCTTTTGCTTGCTGAGCCAGCCCCCTAATCCCTAACATGGTTCTTTTTAAAAAGTTGTTCTGCTTTTCTGCATCTCCTTATTTTTCATATGAGCTTTACAACCAGTTGGTTAATTTCTATAAAAGCTGCCTCATGGAATTTTAAAGGAATTTCACTGGAACAGAGGGTCAGCAAGACTTTTCTGTAAAGAGTTAGATCACCTCTTTTCTCTGTCTCCATCTGCGTGCAAATTATGTAAATTATATATATGCTTGGTTTTTCGAGGTAGGGTCTTGCTCTAGCCAGACTGAACTGGAATTCACTTTGTATTCTCTGGCCTTGAACTCTCAGTAATTCTCCTGTCTCTGCCTCCCAAATCCTGGCATGCACCATCATGCCCAGCTAAATAAAATATTCTTAAAAAATAAAAGAAAAGGGCTGGAGAGATAGCGGTCAAAGCACTTGCCTGCAAAACCTAAAGACCCAGGTTTGATTTCCCAGTACCCATATAAAACATGTGCACAAGGTGGCACAAATATCTGGAGTTCATTTACAGTAGCTAGAGACCCTAGCATGGCCATTCTCAATCTCTCTCTCTTCTGTTTCTGTGTACAAATAAGTAAATATTCACCTGGAATTCACTATGTCGTCTCAGGGTGGACTCAAACTCATGGTGATCCTCCTATCTCTGCCTCCCGAGTGCTGGGATTAAAGGCATGCACCACCACGCCTGGCATGCAAATAAATAAATATTAAAAAAATTAAAATTGCTAGATCATGCCAGGACTAGTGGCATAGGCCCATAATCCAAGCTATTTGAGAGACTGAGGTTAGAGAATCAAAAGTTCAAGGCCTGGGGCTGGAGAGATGGCTTAGCAGTTAACACACTTGCCTACAAAGCCTAAGGACCTGTATTTGATTCCCCAGTACCTACATAAAGCCAGATACACTAGGTGGTCTATGCTTCTGGAGTTCATTCCTTTGTATTTGCTGGTGGCCCTGGCATGCCCATTCTCTCTGTCTGCCTCTCTTTCTCTAGGAAATGAATAAATAAATCATTTTAAAAATTTATTTTATTTATTTGAGAGAGAGACAGAAAGAGGGAAAGAGATACAGAGAAAGAGAATGGGCGCACCAGGTCCTTCAGCCACACTGTAAACGAACTCCAGATGCATGCTCCCCCTTGTGCATCTGGCTTACGTGGGTCCTGAGGAATCAAACCTGGGTCCTTTGGCTTCGCAGGCAAGTGCCTTAACCACTAAGCCATCTCTCCAGCCCAATTAAAAAATATATGGCCCCCAATATATTCAGGGTTTTATTAGTTTATAGTTTGCATCTGCACCACCTTGCTGGAGGCAATGTCACTGGGTGGGTCTTAAGGTGTGATGGTGGGTTTAGGATTCCATTGTAAAGATATGCAAAGTGTGCCTAGGGGGAGTTCCTGAAGTGTGCTGTGCTGTGTGGCTGTTGGCTTTTCTCTCTCTTGCCTGGTCTGGTAAGAACAGGCCACTTCTCCTGCCATTATGGAACTTCCCCTGGATCTGTAAACTTCAATAAATAATATCCCTTCCTCCATAACTGTGCCTGGTCTGGCAGTTCATCTCAGCGAACTTGAAGCTGTCTGCTACAATATATATTTAAAGTTCAAGGCCTGCCTGGGATAACAAGAGAGTTAGTAAAATTTCCAACTCTTTTGAACTCTAGGATCTCTGTTTTAACTTACTTCTGACACTTGCATGGCAACATAGAGAAGAGCGGGCTTGGGGAGATTGCTCAGTAGGTAAAGTGCTTGCCTTGGCTGGGTGTGATGGCACATGTCTTTAATCCCAGCACTCCAGAGACTAAGGTAGGAGGATCAATGTGAGTTTGAGGCCAGCCTAGCGCTACAAAATGAATTACAGGTCAGCCTGAGCTGGAGTGAGACCCTACCTCGCAAAAATCCAACAAAGCAGATGCGGTGGCACACGTTTATAATCCTAGTGCAGGAGAGGTGGAGACGGGCCTGGAATTCACTGGCAAGCCAGTCCAGCGTAACCGGTGAGCTCCAAGCCCAGCGAGATACTCCGTATCAAAAGGAGGTGGACGCCTTTCCCGAGGACAATCTCTGAGGTGGTCCTCCGGCCTCCACATGTATGTGCATTTGCATAAACACATTTGTGCACCCATGCACAAATGAGCACACATACACATGACACACACAAAAGAAACATAAGAGTGAACGTGTGACTGTTCCATTTTATAGAGAGGCAGAGGGAGAGAGAATGGGCACGCCAGGGCCTCCAGGCACTGCAAATGAACTTCAGATCCATGCGCCACCTTGTGCATCTGGCTTACGTGGGTCCTGGGGAAGCAAACCTTGGTCCTTCAGCTTTGCAGGCAAATGCCTTAACCGCTAAGCCATCTCTCCAGCCCAGTTCCATTTTCTAGAAACAGGTTGCAGGCTGGATCTGATGGACAGGCCTTAGTTTACTTGTCCTTGACAGAGCTCAGGTGGGGAGAAGTAGCATCTTAAGCAATTTGGTCTTGGGGCTGGAGAAATGGCTTAGCAGTTAAGTGCTTATCTGTGAAGTCTAAGGACCCCAGTTTGAGGCTTGATTCCCCAGGACCCACATAAGCCAGATGCACAAGGTGGTGCATGCATCTGGAGTTCATTTACAGTGACTGGAGGCCCTGGTGCACCCATTTCTCTCACACTCTCTCACTCTCTCTCTGCCTCTTTCTCTCTCTGTCTGCCTGTCACTCTCAAATAAATAAATAAAAGTAAAGAGAAGTGTAATTTACTGTTTAAAAAATTTAATCTTCCTACCCATCACCATGGTAGATGTTACTCTCCACTTATCTATGTCTTCTTTTTTATTAGTGTTATTTATTTATTTTGAGAGAGACACAGAAAGAGAGGAGAGGAAGACAGAGATGGGCGTGCCAGCAGTGTCTCAGCTGCTGCGAATGAAATCCAGATGTGTGCGCCCCCTTGTGGTCAAGTGCGGTATTGCGCCCTTGCGTCACTGCATCTGGCTAAACGTGGGACCTGGAGATTGGAACCGTTGGAGATTGGAACCAGTGTTCTTGGGCTTAGGAGGCAGGCGCCTTAACCCCTAATCCATCTCTCCAGCTCATTACTGTTATTTTTGATTAAAAATATTTTATTTATTTATTTCCAAGGAGAGTGGGGGGGGCAGGAATGGGTGTACCAGGGCTTCTTGCCATTGCAAATGAACTCCAGATACAATTGCTACTTGATTCATCTAGCTTTATGTGGGTACTGGGGATTCCGACATGGGCCACCAGGGTTTGCAAGCAAATACTTTGACCACTGAACAATCTCTCCGCCCCTGTTTTGATTTTTTGAGACAGGGTGTCACATAGCAGAGGCTGGCTTGCACTCCTGGTCCTCCTGTCTCTGCTTCTCTCAGGCTGGGCTTATAGGCAGGTGCTACTACATCCAGCTTTAGGTACATTTGTTCGTTTTGCTTTTTTAGCTAATTTTTAGGAGTAGATGTGTTGGAGACTGTCATATTTCCTGTAGTTTCTATTATAAACAGCTTTGATAATATGCTGTACTTGTTACAATTAGTGACACCTTGCTGTTAACCCAAGTCCATATCTTGTATTCAGATCACCTTGGATTTTTTCCCCCATTTTTTTTTCTTCTTCTTCCAAGATCACATTAGACTTAGTCTGGTGTCTCTTTACGTTCCTCTTGACTATAAACATTTCTCAAATGTTCCTTATGTTTGACGACCTTGAAGGGCATTTTATCAGGCATTTTGCAGGATGCCCCACGACTGGAATCTGGCTTGTTTTTCTCATTAAACTTTAGACGTTATTGGGAGTGAAGTATCATTTTCACTACATCCTAACAAACGTGCATAGTATCTACATGATTTATGAGTATCAACGTTAGCCATGACTTTCTGGCCTTTTCTCTACTGTCAAGTTACGCTCCCTTTTCTGTCTTCCTGTACTGTAAACTTTGGAGGAAAAGAAGTTATTTTGGGACTGGAGAGATGGCTCAGCAGTTAAGGCACCTGCCTATAAACCCTAATGACCTGAGTTCAATTCCCCAATAAAGCCAGATGCACAAAGTGGCGCATGCATCTGGAGTTCGCTTGCAATGGCTAAAGGCCCTGCCATGCCCATTCTCTCTCTCTCTCTCTTTCTGCATGAAAACAAATAAATAAAAATATGTTTAAAAAGAAGTTATTTCAGTTGGGCATGGTAGTGCACGCCTTTAATCCCAACACTTGGGAAGTAGAGGTAGGAGAATCTCCATGAGTTCAAGGCCACCCTGAGCCTACATAGTGAATTCCAGGTCAGTCTGGGCTAGAGTGAGACCCTACCTCAAAAAACGAAATGAAAAGAAAAGAAGTTATTTCAATAACAACAATGCCAAGGAGTGGAAAATTAGGTCTTTTAAATTTGATTTTTATAATATTTTGTAGTATTTACTGTACACATGCATTTTTTTGTCAGGTTATCTTTAAGTAGTTCATATATGGTGTTAGTTCTCTAATTCATGCCATTGTCAATTATATGTATATTTGAGACAGAGGATCATGTAGTTCAGGCTGGTCTCAAACTCCTAATCCTCCTGCCTATGTCTCCCAAGTACTGAGACTAAAGGGGTGTACCACCACACATAGCATAAAGTGGCATTAATATTTCAATTTCTAATTGTTTCTTGTTAATATGTAACATTATGCTATAAAATTATGTAAAATATAATTGTGAAATGATCCTCTTTATTTCTGGTAATATTCTTTGATGCTAAATCTAATTTACCTTATGCTAAAATAGCTGTTCTGGCTTCTTTTTGATTCAGGTTAGTTTAGTATACCTTTCTCAATCCGTTTGATTTTGATGTCTTTATAATTTTATTGTTGTAATATGTCTTTCTGATATCACATAGATAAGGTTTACTTTTGTGTGTACATTATCTGTGTGGTGTGGTGTATGTAGTGTATATGGTATGTGTGGTATATGCATGTGTGTGTGCTGATGCACTGCCCCACAGCAGCCAGAATAGCATGTTAGGTTTCCCTCTCCATCACTCACAGGCCTGCTTTTCTTTGCAATGGAGTCTCTTACTGATTCTAGAGCTTGCTGTTCGTGGGTCCCATGGTTTTTCCAGCCTCTGCTCCTCACACGACTGTGGTTTCAAAAGTGTGTGGACATACCCTGCTGCGTATGTGGATCCTGGAGATTCAAACTCCAGTGGTGTCAAGCCCCCTCATTCCCTCATGTTCTTTAGGAACTGCACTTAACTATTGAGCCATCTCTCTAGCCCAGGCTTCCTGGTTTAAAATTCAGTATGATGGTCTCTGCCTTTTGGTCTGGGTGTTTAGAACATTTACATTTAATGTGAGCACCACTATGGTTGGGTTTAAGTCTTCCATTTTGTGGTCTCGTTTTATTTGTCATATCTTCTCTTTGTTCCTTTCCCCTTCAGTTTAGCCTTCTTTTGAATGAACTGAACATTTTTATGCTTCTATTTTACCACCTTTGTTGGTTTGTTAACTAAAACTCTTCATATTATTTGATGATGCCTTTAGGGTTTACTTTAATCACTCTTGACCTTCAAATGGCCTTTACTGCTATACATATAGAAGACTCTTACAATCATATATTTTCATTTCTCCTAACATAGTCTTTTTGTTATTATGATTATATTATTTCTAAATTTGTTATACCACAAACTTTATGATCCTCACAGTACAATGTTAGTCATTTTACTTTAAGTAGTCAAGCACCTTTGAAATATATTTACAGAATAAAGGAGAGTCACATTTACCTATGTAATGAACAACTTTGATACTCATTCCTTGGAGTGGATTCAGATTTCCAATGAACATATGTTTCTTACTGCTTAAAGGAGTTCCTTTAACATTCTTTGCAGTATTGGTGCAAAAAAGTCTTTATTTCATTGTTATTTTTTTCCACTTTTATTCTTTTAAGTGTACTATATCTTTCAGAGCAGTAATGGTTCTAGATATTTCTCATGTGCTCTCCTATCTCACACATGTTCAGCTTCTTCTACTGCCAGCATCCAATATCAGAGTGGTATATTTGTTACAACTGATCAGTCTAAAATGGCATATCCTCCCCATCCAAATTCCCTCATTTACAATCAGTATGGTACAGCCTTGGCTATTTTATGGGTATTTGCTTTTTTAAAAATTATTATTTATTTGTCAGTGGGAGAGAAAAACAGAGACAGAGCATATGGGTATGCCAGGGCCTCTTGTAAACATTGCCAGATGTGTACACTATTTTATGCAGCTCCCTTTACATGGGTACTGAAGAATTGAACTGGGATGTCAGACTTTGTAAGCAAGTGCCTTTAACCACTGAGCCATCTCCCCAGCCCTGTTTGTGTTTTGAGATAGGGTCTTGCTATATATAACCCAGATTGACCTCTAACTCATAATCCTACTACCTCAGCCACTCAAGTGGTTGGATTCATTTTATGGGCTTGGGAAAGTGTATAATGACATGCATCTACCATTGTGGTGTCATATAGACTAACATCACTGCCAAAAAGTATTTGTTCTCCCTCCTCATCCTTTAATTCCTGGTGGCTGTCCATCCTCTTCCTATCTCCATAGTCTTCTCTTTTCCTGACTATTATATAGTTAGAATCACATGGTGTGCCACCTTTTCACGTTGGCTTCTTTCACTTAGCAAGTTTATTTCTTCCATAGATTAGTTTTTAATTCTCAGTAGTGCTGAATAGTATTCCATTGTCTGGAGATAGCATAGCATGTTTATCCATTCAGTTTCTTCTTATTCATGTTGATTTTTTTTTTGAGATAGGGTCTCACTCTGGTCCAGGCGTATTCATGTTGATTTTTTTAAAAAAATATTTTATTTATTTATTTGGCAGAGAAAGAGGGAAGGAGAGAGAGAGGAAGAGACAGAGGGAGAACGGGCGTGCCAGGGCCTTCAGCCACTGCAAACGAGCTCCAGATGCATGTGCCTTCTTGTGTGCATCTGGCTTACGTGGGTCCTGGAGAATCAAATCTGAGTCATTTGGCTTTGCAGGCAAATGCCTTAACTGCTAAGCCATCCCTCCAGCCCTCATGGTGATTTTTGAAGCAGGGTCTCACTCTAGCCCAGACTGACCTAGAACTCACTTTGTAGCCCAGGCTGGCCCTGAACTCACAGCAATCCTCCTGCCTCAGCCTCTCAAGTACTAGGATTAAAGACGTGGACCACCATGCCTGGCTTTCCATTCCCTTTCTAAAAGAGCATGTTGATTGCTTCTGAATTTTGGCAATTATGATCATACATACATAGCACATAGGCTGATCAGTTCTCATCTAAAGTCTTGGGAGACTTTCTTGAGCTCTCTCTGTGTGCAAGTCTTCCTCCTTGGTATCCTGCTTTGCGAATTCCACCCACCTGGGCCTCCCCTTTGCCCAGACTTGCATCTTGAACTCAGTGAAACTGTCAACTACCTTCCTTCTACCTCCAGGCAGTAAGGGGGTGATATCATGGTACTCTCCGACGAGCAGCGGGACGGCCATGTCATAGTACTCACTGAGTTTATTTCTCGTCTCTTAGTGACCACTGTTGAAAGGTTTTGTTTCAAGCCGGGCGTGGTGGCGCACACCTTTAATCCTAGCACTTGGGAGGCAGAGGTAGGAGGATTGCTGTGAGTTTGAGGCCACCCTGAGACTACATAGTGAATTCCAGGTCAGCCATGGCTAGAGCAAAACCCTACCTTGAAAAAAAAAAGAAAGAAAGAAAGAAAAGTTTTGTTTCATAGGCTTTGACCATTGAGTTGTTTTAGGCAGGAGAGTAGGTCTGATCTCTACCACTCCATTTTGGGTTGGCAATGAAAGTGTGCAGTCAGTCCTAGGTATTTTATTTTACTTAAAGTATAGGCCCTGAGACCATGTCCATACCTTTTCCCAGATGGCCACTATGGACCATAGCACACTCTAAAAATTAAGAAATCCTGCTCAAGGCTGGGAAGATGGCTCAGTGGGTAACATGCTTGCCATGAGAACGTGAGTTCAGATTCCCAGAACCCATGTAAAGGCCAAGCACTGGTGGGGATAGAAGGCGATGCCTGTAATCTAATGCTGGAGAGGCAGAAACAAGGGAATCCTTCCGGTTCCCTCACTAGTTAATCTAGCGTCAGGTTCAGGGAGAGACCTTGTCTCCGAAAACAAGGTGACAGCTGACGTTGACCTCTGGTCTACACGTGCATGTACTTATGTACACCACACGCAAGAAAGAAAACAAAGAAGAACAAGTCCTGCTCAGCACTTCACTCTCTCTTCCAGAATGTTCTTGTGCTGCTTTTAGTCTACCCTCAGAAGCTGGAGTCAGAGCACACAGGGCATGACCCTCAGGAGACCTGGCCTCTGAGCTGCCAGTCAGAGTGGCTGGAGTTGGTGTGGTTGTACCCAGACCCCACCTTGCACTCTCTCTTCTCAGCTGCATGTGTGTTGCTTCTCACAGAGAAGTTTGCAGAGCTGTGGCCTTTGCCCGGTGTGTCATAGAGTTCTAATCTCTCTGTAAACCTAGTCATTAACCTCTTTGTTTCTCTCTCCAGTTCCTTCCTGGAAACCCTTCCCAGGCCCATTGCAGATTCCTCCTCTTTTCCCTCTCCTCCATAATTATGGCTTACGCTTCCTGAACCTGAATGCCTTTGCCGGCTGTAGGAATCCAGGCAACCCACCAGAGCGTGTCACTCATCCCAGCTCCAGGTCCCAACAGGTTGGCTGTCCTTGTCACGTCTGACTAAGGGGTTGGAGGGGGTGAGCGCCTCCTGGAAGCTAGGCATTAGTCCTGTGTTTTCACCCGTTGTCTAAGTCTCTCCTAAGTCCCTTTGGGCAATTGGAACGACCCAGGCTACTAGGTGGAGACAAATGAAAGGAACCCATTAGCATGTGTGGACAGGTCCTGAGGCTCGGGCCTTTAATCCAGTCATTAACACTGCTGCCCCAGCCTAGAGCTCAGAAGCCTCTTCTCTGAACCTCTCCTGGGTCTAAGGATTGCCCCAGGGCTAACACAGGCAACAGCTCAGGGGACTCCAAAAGCTAGCCTTGGCCACCAAGGCATTGTTTAGTTTAACAACTATAGGAGGGGCTGGGAAGATGGCTGTTGGTAAAGTGCTTGCAAGCATGAGAAGACCCGAATTTGATCCCTAGTACCCATGTAAAAAAAAAAAAAAAAAAAAAAACCAGAAAGCCTGGTATGGTGGCATGCACTTGAAATCCCAGTGCTGGGGAGGTGGAGACAGGAGGATCAGGTCACCATCATTGTAAGCCATCATTAACTGTTGGCACGGTTGGTTGTGTTGCTGCTGTAGGGAACAGTGTGTCTGTGGTAGTGGCTGGGAGCTGTGAAAGGCCAGTGGAAAAGAACACAACAGCTTGGAGAATGACTATGAACTGAGAGGGAAAAGGGAGCAAGGGCTGACCCTGACCTTGTTGCTGGCCAAGCGATACCAGCTGAGGCTGCTTTCTGGGCAAAGAAAAGCCCAGCTGCATGGCTTGGCCAGTGGTGGAAAAGTTGCATTTTAACCCTCTCTCGCATCTCAGTGACATCCTTAACCAGGGCCCACAGCCACTACCATACTCAGGAGCCCTGCTAGGTCACGTACAGCCCCCGAGGCTGAGCTGTGGACTTCGGTTTTCTTTCTAGGAGCAGTGTGGAACCTGGAAGGGAAGTCACTGAAGTCATTCTCACCACTTCCATTCTGAGGCTCTCAAGGGACTTCCCACAGCTACTGACCATAAGCTTTCAGGTTCTGTTTCCAGCATAGGGTATAGATCCAGCCAAGTCGGCCTTCCTATTTTCTCAATATTTTTCTTATCAAGGTAAAGATAAATTTCCCCACTTAAACACTGGGCTCTATGTACTTGTTAATCCCAAGACTAGCCAAGAATAGCTAAAAATGTCTTCAGGTATGGAACGTGCACAGGCATTCTTTTCTCATTATTATTCCCTAATGTTACAGTGTAACAACTATTTACATGGCATCTACATTGTCCTGGAACCTGCAATCCTTCTGCCTTCGCTTCTCAAGTGTGAGGATTATAGGCGTGAGCCACCACATTCGCCAACCTAGCACTCACCCTGTATTAGCTAGCGTATGAACAATCTAGAAATGATTTAAAGGACATAGGAGGATATGTGTAGATTATATGCAAATGTGTGCAATTTTATATTTATCTATTATCTGAGAAGGGTCTTTCTGTGTATCCCAGGCTGACCTTGAATTAATGATCATCCTGCCTGAGCCTCGCAAGCATCCGAGATTTCAGGCACCCGCTACCTTGCCTAGCTCCATGACATTTCACCTAAGAGACTTGTGCACCCACAGACTTTGGTATCCATGAATGAGCAGGTGTCCTTGAACCAGTCTCCCATGGATACTAACACCTGACTGTTCATCCATCAGTAGAATACAATGAAAGGCTTGGTAACAAAAGCTGGGCAGATTTCTCCTTACCAAGCTACCAGAAGATCACCATGCTGGAAAGTCCTGGTGAAGGGACTGACAGTTCAGCTGAGCACAGCCTGCCAGTTGTCCATGCCAAGGCTTCAGACACGTGAGTGACACGTGCTCATACCCTACAGGGCAGCCGATCAGTAGGCTGAATGGTACACCAAATAACTTTCATTGATGCCACATGAACAGAAGAATTAACCCTCTAAGTTCTGCTTGATTCTATCTCTCCATGTATCCATCTATCTATCTATGAATCTATCTATCTATCTATCTATCTATCTATCATCTATCTATCATCAATCAGCTATGTATCTATCCATTATGTATTTGATTGTTGTTTTTTTATTTTTTTAATATATTTTATTTATTTATTTATTTCAGAAAGAGAAAGTGGTACAGAGAGAGAGAAACAATGGGTGCGCCAGGGTCTCCAGCCACTGCAAACAAATTCCAGATGCATGCACCTCCTTGTGCATCTGGCTTACGTGGGTCCTGAGGAATCGAACCAGGGCCCTTTGGCTTTGCAGGCAAATGCCTTAACCACTAAGCCATCTTCTCCAGCCCTGATTGCTGTTTTTTAAATTTTAAACATTTTATTATTTTATTTGTGAGCAGAGAGATGAGAGAGAGAGAGAGGTTATGGGTGCATCAGGGCTTGTTGCCACTGCAAATTCCAGACATACACATCATTTTGTGCATCCAGCTCTATGTGGATGCTGGGAAATCAAACCTGGGTTAGCAGGATATCCAGTAAAGTGCCTTTAATGGCTGAGCCATCTCCTCAGCCCTAGTTGTTTTAAGGTACTAAGTTTGGAGGTGCTTTCTTACACAGCTGATAGCCAGAGAAGGCAAGCTTTATTATTTCTATATTACAGATAAGGAAACTTAAAGCAGGGGACCAAAGAAATGGTTCCATTGCTTAAGTGGTTTTCACACCTGAGTTTGGATCCTCAACACACACACAAGCTAAAGTGACATTCAGAGTAGCTAGTGAATGGTGGAGGCAGGATTCAACACCAGGTTGTCCAGCCCCAAAACCAGTTCCTGAGAGCTTCCTGTACTTAAAGCCCGGTGCCTGGTCTCCTCTCTGCCATCAGGTCCCAAATGTGACTTTATTCTCTGGACCTATGGTTCTACCGTGACATTTCCTCCTAGGTAGGCTTTCTCTCCCTGCCTAGCTGGTGGCTCAGCCATTGGTGCGTGTGCAGCAGGCACTCCTGTGTCCTCTTGGGCTGTCTGGTGTCTCCCGAGTGTCTCCTCAGTTCCAGGTATTTGAACAAGTACTGATTACCAGACTGGCCTCCTGCAGAGCTGATAATGTCCCTCCCTCAGAACAGACCCCACTTGCCTCTGAAGGACGATAAGGGAGAGGTGCCGGAGCTGGAGAGAATCCTTGTAAGCATGAGGACCTGAGTCCAATCTCTAGAGCCCATGTAAACGTGCCAGGCGTGGTGGTATGCGCCTGTAACCCCAGCCCTGGTGAGACAGAGACAGGAAGATTCTTAGGGCGCACTGGCCAGCCAGTCTAGTCTAATTGGTGAGCTACTGGTCAATGTTTATTAAAGGTTGTCCTCTGGCCTCCACACACAAGAACATGCATACCCTGACATGTGCACCTGCATGCACACATATGTCTGAGCATGCTCCCACATGCGCACCTGCACACACACACATGTACACCCACATACGTCAATACACATTACAAAGTGTGGCACTGGTGTTGCCTTTGCCCTCCAGGGCTCTAGACAGCTTCCTTTGTTCTTCCTCTTTTGTTCTTGCTTTGTCCTTTGCTCCGTGCCACCCACACCGGTGGTGCACATGTTCCCTGGGTCTTCAGGTGACTAGGTGGCTGGTCCTTGGGTACCATTAAGACTCTAGCCAGGAGAAGCCTAAAGCTTATATCTATCTTCTTCTTCTTCTTTTTTTTTTCCCTCTTCAGGTTAGGGTCCTGCTCTAGCCCCAGCTGTCCTGGAATTACTCTCAGGCTGGCCTGAAACTCACAGAGATCCTCCTACCTCAGCCTCCCAAGTGCTTGGATTAAAGGCGTGTGCCACCAAGCCCAGCACCTGTCCCTTTTTCGTCCCCTCCTGCAGAGGACCTCCAGGACCCAGAGGGTCTAATCAGACTAGAGGGATCATGTCTGCCTGTCTATGTCAAGCACCTCCCAGACCACCTGACACAGGCACGTAGAGTAGGAACCCCACGGGACTTTGTGACAAAAATGAATCTGTACCATTTCATAATCCCAGCCAAGACCAAAAGAACAGACAGCGGCCCAGTTCTACCAGCTGGGTGACTGAATAAAATTCTTAACGTTTCTGACCCTCTGTTTCCTCCTCTGTAAAAAAACAAAATGGAGATGCTTCTGCTTCATACAGTTGTGAAGAGGAAATGAAATATCCACATAACACATGGTGCCTAACATGGAGTGAACTACAACAAATGGAGCCCCAGATCATTGCCGTCACTGCCTGCACTTTTCAAGTCCATATCCTATGTCCTCTAGTGCCTCCGACGTCTGTCTCCCAATGCTATGCTTGTGAATGAAAGGGTTAAAGCCCTGGAAGGCGCCTTCTAGTTCCTGGTGGAATGCAGCCTCCTGAGCTGGATCAAATGACTCTAGGATTTTCCCTTCCAAGCCAGTGGTTAGGGGCTCTGCCTGCCCCACCTGTCCCAGTAAGGAGTAAGTCTTTCAACGACAAGCCAGCTGGAACTGGATTTTCTTCCCATTGCCTTAGCTCAGGTTGTCTTGTAGTCCTTTGTTCTCCTAAACAAAGCAAGAAGAAAACTGACAAATATATTGGAGCTGCAGACCCAGTCACGGCAACACAAAGCAATTTTTACCTGAATAAGGCCCGGCCCCTCCCCGCCCCCACCATGACATTCCCCAGGCTTTTGGAGCCTTACAGTAAATATCACTGAACAAATGAATGAAATGAATGAGTGACGTGTGAGCAGAATGAATACGAGGCCTCTTTTCAGTCTAGACAATCATTTCATTCTCCTCCTTCCCTCTTCCTGTTCTCTTCCTGCCCCACCCCTTTGGGCATTTTCTTCCAAGGCTCGGTAGCCGCTCTTAAGGCATCTGTCATCTGTAGCTATCTGCCCGAGGCTTGGAAAACAGATCCATTCAAAGCAAGTACTTGAACAGGCACCTGTAGGATTATGCCCGAGAAATAGCACTGAAGAGATGTCAGGTAACTAAACATAAGCATCTTTGTATAGGACTGGTTAACGCGTGACTCCATCTGTAGCCACTGAAAATGTCACAGAATGCATCTCAGGACGGAAGCGCCTTCCTCGGGCAGATTGAAGCCTCTGATGGAGAATTATAAGTGGATAAAAGCAGGTTCTTAAACAGCCACTAGAATTGGGACCAAGTCTTAGCGTTTCTAGAAAGGATTCATGTCTGGAGCCTCAGAGATTAGAATATTAGTAAAGAGTTGTCATGAAATACATTACAATGTTCTACAGCCAAATTCTCTCCCCTTCTCCCCCACATATACACACACAAAAAATCCAAACCTCAGTAGCCAAGCAGTCAGAGTTAGTGGTCACTGCTTTGGGTAGAGAAGATGGTCTGGCTGGAGCAGCCTCCTGGATGTAGAATAACAAGGTACTTTGGGGAACCTATTAAGTTTCGGCCCTTGTTCCTCTCAGTGGCTGGAGACGTGAATTATGCGATTCTCGACTGATACATTAAGGACTTTCATGACCCCTGTCTGCTTCTTTGCAACATCTGAACCATCTTATTTTTGCTTAGGGCTGGATGGTTTCTTGTGGTTGGAAACATCTGCCTGCCTTTGAATGGAAATCAAGACAGCCAAATGAAGAAGTCTACTTAGCATTGAGTTAGGAATGATATTAGCTGGGGATCTTTGACTGGAGACCCTGCATGTATAAAATGACTGCTGTGACAGAAACAGGTATTTTTACTTTTCAAAGTATTTTCCCATTCGTTGTATTGTCTCATTGTAAGGTAAATCAGACAGGATCCATAACTCCCCTTTAAAATGATGATGACACTTATTGGGGCTGGTTGGAGTAGCCTAGTGGCTGAGTGCCTGCCCAGTACACATGAAGCTCTTGGTTCAATCCCAGAACCTCACTAGTAATAATAATAACAAATGATGATTATAGCCATTTAGGGGAGAGAAAACCAAACTCTATAAAGTGGAAAGAACTTTTCCATGGGAAGTGGCAAAAGAAAAGGTTAGAAATGGGACGTTCACTCTCCCTCTTCCCCCTCCCTGAAAGGAGAAAGAGAATCCCATTGTGATAAAATAAGAGTGTACTAAAAATATTTTTGTTGTTGTTGGCATGACGTTGCATATCTGTAACGCTTGGGAGGCTGAGGCAGGAGGATTGTCATAAGTTCAAGTCCAGCCATTCTAGTCTACAGTGTGAGGACCAAAATAACAGCAAAAGCAACAAAACAGTCTAACTCAGCAAGGGAAAGTGCCCAGGAATCTGTGCGTCTGCTGAGCTCCACCAGGTGATCCCTGGGTAAGCTCCTTGGACCAAATTTGGAGAAAGTTGGATAGCATATTTTTTATTTACTTTTATTTTTTTGTAATGATGCAGCAGGTAAAATCAAGAATGCTTATTTTCAGGCTGGAGAGATGGCTCAGCAGTGAAGACACTTACCTACGAAGCCTAACAACCCAGGTTTGATTCCCCAGTATGCACATAAAGCCAGATGTACAAAGTGGAGCATGTGTCTGGAATTTGTTTGCAATGGCTAGAGGCCCTGGCATGCCCATATTCTTTTTCTCTCTCAGTGTGTGACTGTATCTCTCAGTTTGCAAATAAATAAATAAAACATTTTTAAGGGGCAGGAGAAATGTCTCAGCAGTTAAAGGTGGTTATGGCAAAGCCTGACAGCCCAAGTTCAGTTCCCCAGTACCTACATAAAACCAGATGCACAAGTGATGCATGCATCTGGAGTTCATTTGGAGTGGCAGGAGGCCCTGGAGCACCCATTCTCACCCCCTCTCCACTTGTCTCTCTCTCCTGGCCCAGGCTGACCTGGAATTCACTATGTAGTCTCAGGGTGGCTTCTAATTCATGGTGATCCTCCTACCTCTGCCTCCTGAGCGCAGCAAGCAACCATGAACTCTGGAGAGTTTAAACTGCTGTATGATATGAGTTACTAATTTACCAGCTCAATTACCAGAAGGTTATGGTGGTCGGTCAAGAGAATATAACAGTGAAATCTTTCTTCTTTCCTTTTTTGTCTTCTCTTTTTCTTTCTTTCTTTCCCTCTCTCTCTCCCCCCTCTTCCTTCCTTCTTTCTTTCCTTCCTTCCTTCCTTCCTTCCTTTCTTTCTTCCTTCTTTCTTTTTCTTTTTTTTCCTTTTTTTCTTTTTTTGAGATAAGGTCTTGCTCTAGCCCAGGCTGACCTGGCAAATTAATCTTAGGCTTGCCTTGAACTCACACACAGAGATCCTCCTACCTCAGCCTCCTGAGTGCTGGGATTAAAGGTATGTGCCACCACACCAGGCTCTTTTCTTTTTAATATTTTTATTCATTTATTTATAAGCAGGGGGGGAGACAGAGAGAGAGAGAGAGAGAGAGAGAGAGAGAGAAACAACGGGTGCACCAGGGCCTTCAGCTGTTGTGGTCCCTCCCTAAGGCCAGCCCAGGAAGGACGGTAGGGTCTCTGCCGAGTTGGGGTGAGCAGCGCAGAGTCACGACATAGACTCTGGAAGTTGGGTGGAAGCAGCAGAGGACGAGCTGCTGCAAACTCATTTATTGAGGAAGTGCACGTGGGTTTTAAGGGGCTTGGCTGGCTAATCATTGTATGGGGTGGTCCCCCTTTCTGTGACCAATGACAGTGTATCTCTGGACAGGACATCTCATAGCAGGCTTCTCGCGAGCATGGGACTATAGCTGTTGTCACACCAAGCCTGCGCAGAATGCCATGTTCACAGAAGCCACTTCCTGCTTTCTTCTGCCATCCGGTCTGGCTAGGACCAGGCCTGTATTGTGCCATATTCAGCCACTGCAAACAAACTCCAGATGCACGCACCACTTTGTGCATCTGCCTTTTACATGGGTACTAGTACATGGGTGCTAGGGAACTGAACCCAGGTCACTAAGCTTTCAGGCAAGCACCTTAACTGCTGAGCCATCTCCCTAGCCCAAGCAAGATATTTTTTCCAGGCTTCACTTCTAAGACCCTGAAAACTTCAACAGTGCCACTTTCACTTTTTGGTCACTAGCAGGCTGTCCCAAGCCTGTTTAAAAGTCACCTTCAGCGCTGGAGGGATGGCTTAGTGGTTAAGGCGTTTGCCTGCAAAGCCAAAAGACCCAGGTTTAATTCCCCTGGACTCACATTAGCCAGCTGCACAAGGTGGCGCATGCATCTGGAGTTCATTTGCAGTGGCTGGAGGCACTGGTGCACCCATTCTTTCTCTCTCTCTTTCCCTCTTTCTGTCAAATAAATAAATAAAAATAAAAAATATTTAAAAGCTACTTTCAATCACCCCTTCTGTGTTGTCAGTTGCCATTTTAATGTACTTAAAGTGCCACTATAGGCATGAAAATAGGCAGGTTTTGCAGAGCCGGTGGTAACTTGCAAACATGGGTAATATTGGAGTCACCTATGGAATGGAATTTTAAGGAATACATAGATGATACCTAGAGTCCTATGTCAGACCTCATGACTCTCAAGCTCCTGGGATGAAACCTGGGTGTGTTTATTTGTTCTTCATCTTTGAAAGTTTCCTAGGACGTCATTACTTACCCCCACCCCTTCTAATAGCTAATAATATTTTTTTTTCTGGGGGGGGGTGCTTTTTTCATAGTAACCAGATCTATCATTTGTAAAAGCCTCTCATGTGCCAGAGGTTGCCTTATAACTAATCTAATCTCACTAACAACTTGGGGGCAGGAATCCTCTTGCATATTACAAATAATGCAACAGAAGCCCAGAAGAGTTTAAGCAAATTATCCTGTAACTAAGTCCAAATCTATGCTTTCTACATGAAAATCCATCATTCCTTAAGAGGCTTAGAGTTCAGCGAGATGAATTACTTTGCTCAATAAAGCAGCAGAAATATATTTCTTCCCGAACAAAAAGTTCCACCCCTTCCTCTCCTTGTTCTTATCCTTTGGAGCTCAGATAGCATTTCTGTATGAGTCTCACTCTGGTCAGCTTTCTCTCCTATGAGCTCCCAGCTTGCTCTCACTGGTCCTCCCACTGTCTGTGTACTTCTTCATAAGACTGTGGCCTCCCACATCTAGTTGGGTACCTGACTTATGTTTATTGAATGAATTGACAAAGGGGCAGATGGAAAGATGGAAGGATAAATGGATGGGTGGGGATGGATGAGTGTATGAATGACTGTAAACTGAATTAACTGGTGATGGGAACATAGGAATAAAAATGAGGATGTGAATGAAACTTTTGGAATTCTTTGAATAGAAACACTCTTTTTAAAAAATATGTGGAACCGGGCATGGTGGCACCCGCCTTTAATCCCAGAACTCGGGAGGCAAAGGTAGGAGGATCCCCATGAGTTCAAGGCCACCCTGAGACTACATGGTGAATTCCAGGTCAGCCTGAGCTAGAGTGAGACCCTACCTCGAAAAAAAAAAAAGTGGAATAGGAACTGGAGGTGGCTTAGCGGTTAAGGAACTTGCTGGCAAAGCCAAAAGAACCAGGTTTGATTCCCCAGGACCCATATAAAGTCAGGTGTACAAGGTGGCACATGCGTCTGGAGTTCGTTTGCAGCAGCTAGAAGCCCTGACACACCCATATTCTTTCTATTTTTCTCTCTCTCTCAAATAAATAAATATTTTAAAAAATTTAAAAATTTAAATATGTGGAATCCTATCAGTTAGTTAAGCAAAGACTTACAATAAACATAATTTATACAATAAATATGTGTGACACCTCTGATGAGTGAAAGTTAACTCATTACATTAGTAATAATGTCACTTTTTTTTTTTTTGAGACAGGGTTTCATGTAGCCCAATCTGGCCTCAAGCTTGCTACATAGCAGAGGATGATTTTGAATGTCTGATCCTCCAGCCACTACCCGTGAGTGCTGGGATTCTATGAGGTCATTAAGATGCCTGGGTTATGTGGTGCGGGGGAAGGGATCCAAGGCTTCACGCATGCTAGGCAAGCACTCTAGCAACTGAACTACATCCCCAGCCTCAGCCTCGGTTTTATATACTCCCCCTCCCAAGGGGTTAAATCATTCAGTAGAGGACAGTTTGTCATGTCCCATTGCAAAGAACTTTCTCAACCAGCTGGTGATTCCAAGTGTCTGAACAGCAAGCGAGCAGAGCGAGACTAAAGAGCGTGTGTGCGGGGAGGCTGGACGCTCCCTCACCGCGTGGCTCCACAATGGCTCCTAGAAAGAAGCAAGGCTTTCAAGTATGTCGGGTATTCAAGAGTGACAAAGACCACCTTAGGAAACAAAGCAGAGCAATAACAGCATCACACCACGAGGCCGGCAGCCCAAGGACCTTGGGAAGGCACAGAAAAGATGACTCCACATGACAGAAGGAAGCTCCTGGCACATGCTCCAGGACCTGGGTTACTCCTGTCAAAAGCTGAACCTCACGACAGGATGACGGGCAGTCCTTCAAGGGCAACGAGGGGCAGATGAAGAAAGATATGAGCATCACGCATGGCTGTGTGCACACACACATGCAATACCTACGTGCACATGCTCCACCTCAATCCCATCTTCATTGCCCCCTCCTCCTTCATCCCACTTAAAACGGAGTCTGATGTGTGTGAGATTAAACCCATTTTTGTACATCTGAGTGAAGACCAGCCCCGCCTCCCCCCCACCAGAACATTCTTTCCTCATTATCACCTCATTAAGACACTCCTAAGGTCCTTATTTTATATATATATATATATATAGTCATGCAAGGATCTGGCCCCGCATGTCTGCAATGAAGCATGACTGATATTATTCAAGAGCATTTGATGGCTTTGTGTTTATTCAGAATGGCACTTTTATGTGAGGCCATAAAGTGGTGAATTTCCTATACAGAGCTGTGAGTGTGAGTGGGCCCAGGTGGGGCTTGGAGGTCTAAGGTAGCCTACTGGAGCTCTGATTTTAGCCACTGAGGCACACAAAAGACTTCTAGTCACTTCCCTGTCCATGGCTATGCTTGTATTGCTGGATCCCATAGCTGCCCCTGTGAAATGGAAAGAGGCAGAAACGATGTTGATGAGCAAAAAGAAATCAGATGAGCGCAAATCGCCCCTGATGAAAATGAGTTAGACTTCTTTTAATCAGCTCGTTCTGAGGAAAGAAAGCCAGTTACTTGAATTGAACCTCTGAAATGCCAAACAGTGGGATACTTAAGGGATGAGACTTTGTACGGGCGGTGGAATATTCCCTCCCTCCCACATCAAGATACTACGCACACAGGTCTCTAAATTTTGGCCATAACCTCAAACTTGTCTGCCAATTTTCCCCTTTGGAAGAGAGGAAAGAGAACAGTGGTGATTCAAGATGAACGAATGGACCACTCAGTCTCCATCAACTTAGCCTGGGTAAGTTGCTTGGTATGGGTAGCTAGCAATTGCTCAGTCCTATGCACAATTATTTATGTATAAAGACAGCGTCATCCCCCATCTAGCCAGATTATAGTTCCTGCATTGCCTTCTCCATTTCGACAGGGTTATTGAGATATAATTTATACACCATATAGTTTAATAGATTGTGATAATCTTAAAAATTGTTCCCATCTTTTCATATTTGAAGTTTCAGTACTGCTGTTGGAGGAGGGAATCAAGTTGAAATATAGAAGAAAGTGAATTGTAGAAGTGCATAGAGGAAATCAGAGATGGGAGAAAGACAACTTACAGATTTCTCAATCTTTTCAGCGGAATTCAAAATCCAATATGGTAGCAAAACTCCCAAGGAAAGAGATGGAGGAAAGAACCAAAATAGGCACTGTGGATTAAGGCTGAGGGAGGAGGAGGCTTCTGGGGAGGCCATAGGAAACCTTAGACCCTACCTGGGTTCCCTTCACTCTAGTCTCTGGAGGGAGACCAGGCAAACCAGCTACACGATCACAGCACAGTGACCGGGACCAGGTGCCGATTTCCAACTCAGTCTTTTCCTTGGTTCTCAAATTGCAGCATTTAATGAGGTAAAAACATCAGATTACAGAGTTGTGTTTTTTGTTTTTTTTTAATGAGAAGTCAGGGACGTTTCTGGGTTAGCTGAGAAGTATGAAAGTGTTTAACCTCTGCTCAGCAATCTGCCCTTTATTAACATTTCCCTTCCACTATTGCTCACGGACTGCACTTTCTCATAGGAGTTTGCCCGTTCTGCGTTTGGATCTGGTTATAGCCAGACGGCATGTATCACCATGACAGCGTACAAATCAGTCGGGAACTTGATTTAAGGACCAGAGTTTCCAGGGCAAATGCTTGTGAGAAGGAAGAAGAAATGTCCCTGATCAGGAATGATAAAGTGGATGCTTGGAAGAGCAGATGCTAAGGGTGTGCAGCCCCTCCACCCCATTGACTTGTTGTAATGGAGTCCTATTTGTTTTAAATTTTGTTTATTTATTTATCTGCAAGCAGAAAGAGAAGAGAGACAGACAAAGAGAGAATGGGCACACCAGGGCCTCTAGCCACTCACTGCAAACAAACTCCACAGGCATGCACCACCTTGTGCATTGGGCTTTATGTGGGTACAAGGAAATTGAGTCTGGGTCCTTAGGCTTCACAGGTAAGTGCCTTAACTGCTAAGCCATCTCTCCAGCCCAAGTCCTATTTTTTGGTACAGATGGTCCACCATTAAATCCTCTAGAAATGTACTGAAGAGCAGCTTTTCCTTTTTTTTTTTTTTATTTATTTATTCTTTCTTTCTTTCTTTCTTTCTTTCTTTCTTTCTTTCTTTCTTTCTTTCTTTTTGCAAAAGGTCTTATGTACCTCAGGCTGGCTTCAAATTTGCTATGTAGACAAGAATGACCTTGTACTTTGGATCCGCTTTCCTCTACCTCTTGAGTGCTGGGATTGCAGGTGTGTGCACCTGATTTGTGCTAGGGACTGAATTTGGGGATTCAGGCATCTTAGGCAACCACTCTACCACCTGAGCTATACCCTCAGCCCTGAGCAGGAGCCTCCTGAGGAGAGGGAGGTGAGTCAGACTGAGACGCTCCATGTCACTATTCTTGATCTGAGCCTTGATGGCTATTTCTGAAGCCAAGAAGATGCCAGGAGAGAAGATCTTGAGATTAGGACCCCTCAGTAGTCGTCTTCATTCTGGGTTTACAACACCCATGTGGCCCTGCAGCCCCATGCGTCCTCAGAGCCTTAGAGCTATTCTGAGTGGTTGGCTACCCAACACCCCACCCACATCCCTTAATCCCTGGGAGGCAGAGTCTGCCACCATGTTAAAAGTCCTTGGGAGGAGAACATGTCCCCTGGTCTGGTCTCAGAGCACAGTGAGTGCGCTCTGGCTGGATGTAACTGGAATATTTTGCCACTGGCCTCTCCACAAAGAGCAAAAGGGGGAGGCAAGGGACTGTGGAGATGCTCAGTGGATGAAGAGATTGCTTCACAAACATGAGTACCCGAGTTTGGATCCCCAGAACCCACGAAAAGCAGGACGCCGTAGCGCAAGCATCTGTAATTCCAGGGCTCCTACAGTGAGACAGAAGTGGGCATAGGAGAATCTCGGAGAAGCACATGGGTCAGCGGGTCTGGTAAATGCAGCAGTGAACAAGAGACGGGGCCTCAAACAAGGCAGAAGGTGAGGACTGCCACCTGACAATGTCTTCTGACCTCCACATGTGTGTCATGGTACAAACAAACAAAAACAAAAAGCTTGGAGGAGGGAGGAAAAAACAAAAGCCAGACCCCAAAGGGCACTTCATACCAAATCACTGTGGGCTGAAGGGTCAGCCTGCCCAGAGGACAAAGGTGCCACAGAAGCCAAAGTCACCATAAGATAGCTGCTGGTGCTTCCCTGCACGATGGTCCTCTGAAGTTCCCATAGTTGCTGTGCACAACCCCTCTTCTTGGACCCAGAGGGCTTTGCACTTAGCATTCTGCAGGATCTAACTGCTGACACCTTCCTGGAAGGCACAGGCTGCCGGCTACCACATGAGCAGGGTGTCTTTGTCACCCACTGCTCAGTGGTCTAAGTTGGGAAATCTATACTATAATTTACTTTGTCTGCAGTGCCTTACTTTTGTTTTGCTTAATACCATATGATACTTAGGGGCCTGGGTTTTTCAGATAGGCTAAGTTTGAATTCTGGTTTTACTGCTTCCGTTGTTCTTTGGGGCAAGCCTGTTGCTAGCCTCTCTCTGTTTCCTTACCTGTGAAAAGAATCTGCCTCCATCTTCTGCCTCATTGGATCCTTCTGAGAACCCAGCTAGCGCATGCACATGCTGGCTGCCTTTTGCATGTCCCAGAGATGCCACATGGAAAACATGGTCTCACCCTGGTCAGGGCTGCGTCCAGCTCTCGGGACCTACTGAGAAGGAGTCAGTTGATCACATTCCATCTCCCCCAGGGTTCTACCATCTGGTTGGGAAGCCAGACTATTAAATCATTAGAGACAAAGATACACATACTTTCCTATAATTAAACATCTCAGCGTGGGGCTTCAAGTGATTGTGGTGTGGTCCCTGACTACCATGGAATGGAGACAGGGTGGGAGGTGGTGTGGTTTCCTGGGACAGAATGAGGGGGGCAATCAGTTGTTGAGGTGGCCTTAAAGATGAAGTTTATCCATGGCCCGAAGAGAAATCCCCAGAGTAATTGGCCCTCACCACCTTCTTTATTTTAAATCAGCCCTTTTTTTTTTTTTTTTTTTTTTTTTTTTTTTTGTTTTTCGAGGTAGGGTCTCATTCTAGCCCAGGCTGACCTGGAATTCACTATGTGACTTCAAGGTTGGCCTCGAACTCATGGCAATTCTCCTACCTGCCTCTGCCACCCGAGTGCTGGGATTAAAGGTGTGCACCACCACGCCCAGCTTTAAATCAGCATTGTTTTTAAAGATAGCAATTCAAGTCATTGCTGACATGATCCATGCCTCCTTACCCATTGAGGACACTCCATTTAATTATGCAGGCAGAGTGTCCAACCTGTGCACTATGGGCCACATGTGGCCCAAGATTGCTATGAAGGCAACCTCAAACAAAACTACAAGTTTAGGGCTGGGAGATAGTTCAGCAGTTCAAGTCACTTTCTTGTAAAGCCTGCTGACCCTGGGTTCGATTCCCCAGTACCCACATAAAGCCAGATGCACAAAATTGTGCATGTGTCTGGATTTCTCATGCAGTGTCAGGATGCCTGGTATGCCCATTCTCTCTCTGTCCTCATAAATAAAATAAATAAATATTATTTTAAAAATTGAGAGCCGGGCGTGGTGGCGCACAATCCCAGCACTAAGATAAAGTTCGAGGCCACCCTGAGACTACATATTTTCCAGGTCAAAACCAGAGTGAGACCCTACCTTGCAAAACCAAAAAAAAAAAAAAAAATTGAAAGTGGGCTGGAGAGATGGCTTAGTGGTTAAGGCATTTGCCTACAAAGCCAAAGGACCCAAGTTCGATTCCCCAGGACCCACGTAAGCCAGATGCACAAGGGGCACATGCATCAGGAGTTTGTTTGCAGTGGCTCCAGGCCCTGGTGTGCCCATTCTCTCTTTGTCTGCCTTTCTGCTTTTCTCCTTTCTCTCTCTGTTTGCAAATAAATAAATAAAATTTTTTTAAATTGAAAGTTTATTTAAAACATTATGAGATTTTTATTTATTTATTTATTTATTTATTTATTTATTTATTTATTATTATTTTTGGTTTTCTGAGGTAGGGTTTCATCTAGCCCAGGCTGACCTGGAATTTACCATGTAGTCCTCAGGGTGCCCTCGAACTCATGTTGATTCTCCTACCTCTGCCTCCTGAGTCTTGGGATTAAAAGCATGCGCTACCACACCCGGCTCATTATGAGATTTTAAAAAAGATTATTTTTGGAATCTTGATTGCGTTGTTCTTGAGTTTCACAATGTCAAATGGTTGGATACGCTGAGCCTCCTGCCAGGGATGAAAGAAGATGAAATTTTCCCTGTCCCCACCCAAGAACGCAGCTTCAGTGGTATTCACAATCCCTGCCAGGCTTTTCCTTAACCCGCTGTTTGTTCCCTTTGCTCCTGGTCCAGTGGCAGACTCTGCAAGGAGAACAGGGCCATGCTGTCACTCTGCTTCATGTCTGTCACTCCATGGCTGTTTGGCTTGCTTCTGTTTATCAGGCAGATCTTAAGAGTGGCCAGAAACATTTGTAAGCACTAAGTAGGGCAGTCTCATGCTTTCTGGAAGTTTCTATGATCATTGGGACAGCCATTATAAGCCACAGGGGCTTTTATTTCACATATATCATTCTTGGTGAGTCCTCTAGCCTGGTGAGAAAGACAAGGAGAGATTTTTGTGACCCTCATTTAGTAGGCAGAAAACCGAGTTCCATGCTGGGTGTGGTGATGAACACCTGAAATCCCAGCATTCAGGAAGCAGAAGCAGTAGGTTCAGGAGTTTGAGACCAGCTTGGGCTACACAGTGAGACCCTATCACAATGCCAAATTAGAAAGAAAGAAGGAAGGAAGGAAGAAAGGAGGGAGGAAGAGAGAGAGGCAAGGAAAGAAGGAGGAAAAGAGGGATGGAGGGAGGAAGAAAGAAAGAAGGAAAGAGAGAAAGATCACTTAGCTAGAATTTGAACTTGTATTTCTGACTGCGACTCAACAGTGGTTCCATGCTTATCTTCAAGCCTACAGTGAGCTCCTTGTAGGCAGGTCTGTCTACGTAGTTCTGTCTCCCTTGTACTAACTATATTTTAGGCTGTGGTGTGTTGATACATGTTTAACAAACGGCTCTCTGAGGAAGCAAATGCCTGGCTTGTAGCTTTGCCAATGTTCAGTATAAACACTCCATCATGGCTGATTTTGAACTACCAGTGTGACATCAGGCACGTGCAAAATCCCTGGAAGTGTAACAACTTCCCCTTACAAGACAGCGCAAGCTGGGGTGCTGTTTGCAGAATATCTTACGTCCAATGGAACTTATAGACACGTAGTGAATTCAGCCGTTCTGACGCACCTGCCTCCATTCCAAGTTCAAGTGTACACTGAAGGATGGATGGTGTTTACAGAACTCAGCATCTCCTGGCCCTACAGACCCCTAAAGGTGCAGTCATGCTGGGTGGAGGCTTCTGGTGCCAGCAAAGAGAGAAAACCACGTGTGGACAGAAAGGAGTAAAAGAATGTTGATGAGAAGAAACGGAAGGAGAGAGAAACAGAGAGGAAGTCAGAAAGGCAGAAAGGAAATGGAAAGAAAAGGAAAGGAAAGGATGTTGCGACCACAGGTAGAGCGCACTTCATCCTAGTGGCCAACACATATAGGTGCCTCATGGTGGGGAGGAACAAAGCACATGTAAATGTTGCCGTCCAAGCATCCTGCCGTGCAGTGACATCCGGGCATCTGTGAACAGCACATCATTCATCTCACTGCCTGCCACAACGTTGCCTCTAAAGAGTTTGCACAGAGCGTTTTTAATCGTCCCCACAACTCCGCCCCGTCGGAAGACTGAAGCTCAGTGAGTTCACCTACTGTCCAGCCTCCCACGGTTACAACGTGAAGGGGACAGGACTCAAACTGCCCACTTCCACGGCCTTTCTGAAAGGATCAGGAATGTGTTTGCCAACGGAACAGTGAATCCATCTTCTCGCTCACAGGTCTCCATTGCTCTTCTTTTTCTGTAGGAGCCACTTGTCATTTGTAACAGGGGCCCAAATAAGAACATCATTGGTACAAGCGTGTGACACACATTCGCCAAATCTCAGCCTGTGGGTCCTGACTATTAATCGTGAAATATTACAACCATGAATTAATGAAACTTCATCAGGTCTCAGTTCTGTGGAGCACACGGAAGACATGGCACCTGCGCACGTTATGGTTGTGAGGGTTGTGGCTCACAACCAACTCCTTTTGCCACAGAAAAAACCCTGGATTTTAACCACATATCAAATAATATATCTGTTTTGTTTTATTTATTTATTTTTTTTTTTGGAGAGAGACACAGAGAGACAGACAGACAGAAAGACAGATAGAGAATGGGTGTGCCAGCAGTCTCTCAGCTGCTGTGAACGAAATCCAGATGCGTTCACCCCCTTGTGGGCAAGTGCAGCATTGCGCCCTTGCGTCACTTTGCATCTGGCTAAACGTGGGACCTGGAGATTGGAACCAGGTTCTTAGGCTTAGCAGGCAGGCGCCTTAACAGCTAAGCCATCTCTCCAGCCCATCAAATAATATATCTTGGTGAGTGTACCCAAGTCTAAACATGAAATTTATTTATGTTTTCTTTAAACCATATATATACATATAATTATATCATACACACACACACACTCAAGGTAACATGCATGCATTTGTACAGGTACTTTATACAATGCTTTTAGTGTACCTACATTTGACTGTGACCCATCACGTTAGGTGAGGTGTGGAATTTTCCACTCATGACCTCATGTTGGAGCTCAAACAGGTCTAGGTCTTGGGGCATTTCTGACTTTGGATTAGGGACATTGCACCTGTTTTAGCAGATCCCTGGGGGAGGACTTGCGATCAGGTAGCACCAGTGAGGGAGTGGAAGGTTGAGATAGTGCAGACACTGCCATGGCCAAGTGGGACTTGTGCTTCTGGAGACCCGATGAGGAACCAGCTTTCCAGTAGCATCACATCCCCACCAATCACGTCTCTGTTGAAAGACTGAGAAAGCTGGCGTGGTTCCAGGCAAAGCCTTTGTATCACAAAGCAGAGAGAGAAGGGGGCAGGGGAGAGAGAGACTACAGATGCTTGACGTGGGAGACTGTCAGCAGACACAGGGAATTCCAGGTGAGCTTGAAACTGAACCAGGGTCATATATGAACATGTGTGCCCAAGGTCATATCATTCACCTGAGGTCACATCATGGGTTGAAAAAGCCCACGTGGAATTCAAGTGTATATCTATTTCACACCCAATCCATTTCCTTCCTGTGACGTCAAGCCCCTTAAGAACAATGAATGAGGTGGACTTGCCAGGTCTTAGAGGTGCAATGGGTGGTCTGGTGAGGAAGAGGAGGGGCCAGAGATGAGTCACAAAGCTCAGGCTGATTGAATTTGGCTGGCTGGGGTCTTAGCCATTGCTTGAGGAAAAGAATGCAGACCCCAAAGCTACCGTGACTTCAACCTTGCAGGTGTAATTTTAGCTGCTCAGGGCACTTCCATTCTTGCCACAATTTGTTTCTTTTTTAAAATCCAATCTCTTTCCTTTTACAGCCTAAATCCATAGGCAAGAAGAATGAGGCCCAGAGAAGGAGCAAGTCCACAAAAGCCACACGGGTGGGAAATGAACTAAGAACACAAGCCTTCCCCGGGCCACCCAAGCCTCTTTTGAAGTGTGCAGAATAACAAAATATCCAAAACAAAACAAAACAAAACACACGCATACACACACACCATCAGAAGCCAGAGATTCTGTTTCTCAGGGCTCCCTAGCCAATGATGTCGCGGTGCTGGTTTAAATGGCGCTGTTTGTTTAAGAGAGGAGCAGGTGCTCTCCTCTGTCATTCACAGTGAACAAAGTGGAGCCTGGCCTAGGCCATTGGGGACAGCCATTAGCGCAGGAGAACGGAGGGAAGGCAGGGCTGGGCCAACCTTTCAGTGTGGAAAAGGTTTTGTTTTGTTTCCTTCTTTCTTTCGAAGTAATTTCTTCTTGGCAGAGCCACTGGGTTGAAATCTGACTAGATTCTACCCAAATGCTAAAAAGAAAGAAAGAAAGAAAGAAAGAAAGAAAGAAAGAAAGAAAGAAAGAAGAAATGCGAAAGAAAGTCAAGAACAGATGTGGCAGGTCCTTTGACCTCTTTGTCCCTCTGACCTCTCTGTCATTGTCCTCTGCCCTCACCTGGCCTGAAGGAAACCCACCTGGGGAGGAACTCAGGGGTTATCCAGGTGACACTGTTTAAATGAGGAGACAATAGACCTGCAGAGGCCTCTTAGGGAGCCTTGGGCACCCTAAGTCAGGACCTTTCTCTTGAGCGCTGTGTTCATATGAGAGCTTGACAGAAGCGTCCACATGGACACAAAGAGCCAGTCCTTGGCCACAGACAGAAACATTTTCTGGCCCCAGCTTGACTGCTTCTAACTGTGCTCTAAGGCAGGTCACTTTCCCAACAGGAGCCTCAGTTCCCCCACCTAACGAGATGTGATTGTTCCTTCTAGTAGAGTATTGCGAGGCTACGAAATGGGCCGCAGCACAGCAGTAGTTCCCAATCATGTTGGTCTCAGGATCCATCTGTCCTTGTAAAATTTATTGAGCACCCAAAGGACCTCAGAAAATTCTAGAAAGTGCATTCCATTGTCCATTACAGTGTCATCATCAGGTACCATAGATTCTCTGGAAAATTCCATTTTGTACTTTTTTTTTTCTTCTTCTGGAAAGGAGGTCTCATGAATCTCAGGCTAGCCTCTAACTGGTTATGTAGACAAGGGTGACTTTGAACTTCTGATCCTCATGTCTCCACCTACAACTGCTGAGATTACAGGCCAGTACCACCATGTCCAGTTTGAAGCCATGATTCAAACCCTGGGCTTGATGCATGCTAGGCAGGCGCTCGATCAGTCCCTTTAAGACAGACTAACACAGTCCTTGTCCAGTGTAAGGCCCTGGGTTTGATCTATTGCAGAGAGACAGAGAGAGAGAGAGAGAGAGGGAGAGGTCTTTGTGGTATTAGGAAATGGTGGTCTCACAGAGCCCCTGGAAGAATCCAGGGAATCTGAGAACAATGGTACTAGTGCATGCAGCTCTCAACATAGTACTCACACGTGGTGTTGGCTCACGGTACTAAGAAGCAGCGTTTAGGCCCAGGGAGTTTGCACTTTGGGTCACTGGACAGGTGTGTGTGGGCCTTGAAAACGTGAAGTTGTTGTGCAAATACCACACAGAGCACCTGGAGCAGGGCCCTCACTAGCTGCAATTCTTCCAGACTGTGCTAAGTGGGGAGATCAGTGGAAGGCCAGATGGGCTAGCAGGGAGGGCAGTGGGGAGGTATTTGTGGGCCACTTTCAAGTTCCTGTTGCTTTGCAGGGGCTGCGTCATGCTAGTGGCCAGTACCCATAGGCCACGTGCAGGTGGGAAGAAGGACAGGCAGCCAGCAGCATGGAGGACTTCCTCAGGGACTCTGGCTACCTGGTCCTAAGAGCAAAGTTTTTTGTTCCTATTTGCTTGTGTGTAAACTGGGGACAATATTTACTTCCAGAATGGCTGGATTCAACACACTTCCTCAGCAACAAGGGAAAACTGGGCAAAGGAGAGGGTGTTCTCAGCCAACGTGTTATGCAGAGGGTCTCTCTCTCCATATGTCCAATGCAACAGGTCTCTTCGGTTGGCTTCATGGCTTCGTTTTCGTTGGCTTTGCTGACTCGCTCTCTGTGCTGTGTTCTGGAAGGCAGGAGCAAGGGGGTGGGCACTAGCCTTGAATTCTCTTGTTCTTGGGCGGGGAGGGGTCTGCGCTGTTCTCGAGCACGCCAGGGACTAGAAGAGGAGAATGGCTCGCTCCTTCTTTTCCTCTCTGTCCTTCATCCCCAGGCAAACGCTGGCTCCCAAGAAGAGTTGACCGTGGTCATCCAAGGCCACAGGTCTGCTCTGCTCCTACTACCATGTCTGGTTTCTTCCTCATGGAGCTCACGTCATCATCTTGTCATATGACTGGGTGGCCACCCAAAGGCAGACCCGGCGTGGTCCTGACAAGGGTGAGACGTGCCCTCCTTAGCACCCGTCGCACTGTCAGGAGCAAAGCAAAAGGCAGTTCTGATGTCGTTAACGACAGGTGGACGGTCTGTGGAGACAGCAGCTGTGAGCAGGAAGTGCCCCTTTGACAAGCAAGGAAGATAGCAGGAACGCCCGACTAAGAGAGGAATGGGGTTCCCCAGCACCTCCCTGACACTCAGAGCTTTTACCAAGCTCCGGCCTGCGTGCATCTTTACCTGTCACAGAGGCCAGCAAAATTGTCAGCAAAGAGCTAAAGAGAACTTATTTTAGGCTTAGTGGGCCATGTGATCTCTGCAATGCAACTCCACAGTTGTAGCACCACAGTGGTCACAGACGATGCATCCTGTGGGGCTGCTGTTTCCAATAGATCTTGGCACCTAGCCCTAACCCTACTTGAAAAACAAATACATTTGGCCCATGAACCAACCCCTGACAAATTCCTCTCCAGCAACAACTCTACAAAAGTAGGGCTTAAAAAATAATTTTATTATTTATTTATTTATTTTCGTGGCATGTGTGATGCACACATGTATATATGTGTATGTATGTAGGGGTTGTACATGTACACAGCCCGTTCGTATGTGCCGACGGGCCAGAGGAGAAAATGAGGTGTTCTCTTTTCTCTCACTGAATCCGGAACTTCCTGTTTTTTTTTCATCAGACTGACCAGCGAGCCCTAGAAATTCTCGGGGGTGCACTCCCCATGGGCCATGCTCACCTGTTCACGTGAGTGCTCAGGGTGACTAAGGTCCCCATGCCTGAGCAGCGAGTGCTCCAGCCCACGGAGCCACCCCCACCCCTCCCCCACACAGTTTTGACTCCAATCTATGATAAAGTAACGTGGGTCACAGAGATTAAGTGACAAACCCAGGGTGTGGGTTTTTTTTTTTTTTTTTGAAGGTAGGGGCTCACTCTAGCCCTGGCTGACATGGCACTCTGTAGTCCCAGGCTGGCCTCGAACTTAAAGCAATCCTCCCCTCTCTGTCTCTGAAATACTGGGATGAAAGATATAAGCCACCATCATGCCTGCCTTGAAACCCAGTTATGATTATTCTAAAAAAAAATGCTCCTGGGTTGGAGAGATGGCTTAGCTAGCGGTTAAGGCTTTTGCCTGCAAAGCCAAAAGACCCAGGTTCCATGTGATTCCACAGGACCCATGTAAGCCAGATGCACAAAGTGGCACATGCATCTGGAGTTCATTTGCAGTGGCTGAAGGCCCTGAAGCACCCATTCTCTTGCTCTCTCTCTCCTCTTGCTCTCAAGAAAAGAAAAAAAAAAGCACTTTTAAAAATGATCCTGGTGTCCTGGTGCTCTGACCAGCCTGAGGACACATTTGGAGTACCCAGTGGAGGCCCTCAGCACTCAGGATGAGACTTGAGGGCCCTGCCTCCATGTCTAGGGCACCCCAGGAAAGCTAGAGGCCACCACCAGTTGCTGTCACTTGGACTCCACATTGTACCATGAAGGAGACAGCCGGAGCTGAGTGACAGCTCGGATTCGGTCTGCGTGGTACTGCTGCTGGAAGACTGGCCTTGGCATCAGCTTTCTGGCGCCCAGTTAAACTTTTGACTTTCCAAATTAGAGAAGTTGAAAGTTCTGCTGGGCACTGTTTTTTTTTTTTTTTTTTTTTAAAGAAACATGTTTTGTTGTTAATTATTTACCAGAAATGGCTGTTCTCTCCCCTTCTTCACCGGAATTGTGTTCCCTGCAAACTCCTGCCTTCAAACTATTTAATACTGTGTACAGAACTGTTCAGGGCCTTCTTTCAGACAAAGGGAAGGTGAGTGTGTTTAAGGATAGGAAGGGGTTGGGAAGGCCTTGCTCAGTAGGAGTTGCTTGCTCTCTGCCCAGCCCAGCTACCTTGCATCTGATGTGTAATTTAGTCACCCAGTATCCCCCACCCAGCTCCATGGTTATCTGCAGGTGTTTATGGACCCTCTCACCCCAGAAGTTGCCTGGGATAGGGGTGGGGAAGATTAGCAATCCCATTGTCATCTAGGTTAAACATTAATTTGGATTTAAAGTTTGTTCCCCATCCCCTTAAATTACCCTTTTGGCCACACCTCCTTGTCAAAGTGGGAGGTGCTAATGGCCTGATCCACATCAGTGAAAACCTGACTAGAGCACTAAGAGGCCTGGAAATGTCTGGAACCCAAAGGCTAGCTTGCCCAGCCACCAATGAGACACCACAGGGCCCCGTAGAGAGATCCACCTGAAGCCGTGGGAGAGGCCCGGCCAAGCAGAACTCCACATCCAAACCCTGCCACCAGCTCCAAGACAGCAGAGAAGGAAGGGGTGAAGGGACAGACCAAGGTCCCTTCCCTCTGGGGCTGCAACTCTCTGGAGGCCCCTCTCCCTGCTGCTCCCAGGGCATGGAGCCTTAGCCCAGGACCATGGATAGTTGATACAGGCAATATTGGCAAGTCCTGCTTTCTCCGCTGGCAATGACAGGCTGAAGCCAGGCCAGAGCATCCTAGCTGGGGCACTGAGTGTTCACATCAGAATTTGAGGACAAAAGGTGTCCACTGCAGGAGCCGGTGGTTGAGGATGGGCTGCCATGGGCTGTGCTGCCTAACTCACACTGATGGTGGTGGGGTGGGTCTTTTCTTCCCATAGCTTTTTGCCTTCCTGTGTGACCTTCAGAAAACCATTCTACCTTTCCCAATCCATGGAAGACTGTAATAGTCATATCTCTCAGAGAATGTTGGGGGACATTATGTGTTCAACTGCATATAACACACAGGTGATTGGTAAAATTTAAAATCAAATCATAGATAGATAGATAGATAGATAGATAGATAGATAGATAGATATGTATGTATATATATTTGGGCTGAGGATGTATCTCAGTTGGTACAGTGCTTGCCTGGCATGGATTTGACTCCTTAGAATCACAAAAATTTGTGATGCATGCCTATAATCCCGGCACTTGGAAGGTAGAGGCAGAGGGATCAGGAATTCAGGATCATCCTCAGCTGCACAGTGGGAGACTAGCCTGGGCTACATGAGACCCTGTCTCAAAAGAAATCATTTGAATTGACACATTTGTATATATTTATAGTACAGTGTGATATTTTGATACATACATGCAATGTATTCACTAATTTTATCCATATTCAATTCTAAGTGGATGGCCCTTAACAAATATAAGGATGGCAAGATGACAGGGTGAAGGAAAGGATTAGGGAGAAGTAGACGAGAATTAAAACCCATCCAGGCCCAGGCTGAAAGCCATTGAGAGTTGTATGATTGGGGACAGCCCTAGGTTTAAACCTCTCTGAGCTCAGTTTCCTTATTTGGAAACTGAGAGTGCTTACTCCCCTCCCCTGCACGTAGCAGGTGAGCTCTTTGTGTAGTCAAGAGAACTTTGGAACCCCTAATCTCTTTATGTGATAGCTAATTTCATTGGTCAACATGATTGGGCTAAGAGATGCCCAGATAGCTGGTAAAACCTCAGCTCTGGATGTGTGTGTGTGTGTGTGTGTGGTGAAGTGTATGCAGAAGAGATTAGCATATGAGTCAGAGGACCGCAAAGAAAATGGCGACATCTATTCTACAGAGGGCTGCAGAAGACAGAGAGGAGAAAGGAAGGCACATTCTTTTTTTTTTTTTTTTTTTTTTTTTTTTTTTTTGGTGGGACATCCTTTCATTTCTGTGCTTCACATGGGATCTGTTGGTCCTCAGGCTTTCAAATTCAGACCAGGATTTATACATTTGCCCTCCAATTCTCAGGCCTTGAATTCAGAGTTAATGATACCCTGGCTTTACTGGTCCTTCAGCTTGCAGATGGCAGACTGACACTTCTCAGCTTGCATGGTGAGATGATCCAAGCCCCATAATCTATCTCTCCTCATTTTCTCTCTCTGCCTTCTTCCATTTCTTCTTCCATGTATGTAGTATATGTGGTCTGTGTCCCTGGACACTCTAAGTGCAAGGGGCTGTTAAGGGCATCCAGGTAATGCGGATGTGCTATGCTTTCTTGATAATCACGTTGGGGATGACAAAGTTCAAGTTCTCGACATCTCTTGTGTTACCCTCAACTCCACCCTCAGGCTAGCACAGGTGGAGGGCCTGACATGTGCTTTATTCATGCATCAGAACCAGTTCTGGGCTGACACCACCTCTATAGCCACATAGCAAGCCAGACAGAAGCAAGGACAGACTTGTGCTCTGTCCCAGGCAAGCCAGCTCTTCCTCTGCTGGGGGCTTGTGCCTTGTAGGTCTGTATAGATGATAGTTTAGTGAATGAATGAATGAAAGAAGGTATGAAGGCCTATTTGCTGTTACCAATTCAGTTCCTCCAGAGTCCTCTGTTACTGCCATACAATAAAGATCATTTCCACTATAGAAGAATTGTCTTTTTCTTTCTTCTTCTGCTTCTTTTTGACATTGTAATGGTTTAAATGGCCACCCACGCTTTGATAACTCCCATCATTGAGAGCTGAGGTCTCTTCTTCTTAGATCTGGGTAGACTGGTGACTGCTTTGTCCTGTAGGATATGACATAAATGAGGCCTCGTGATTCCACCCTTTGCTTTCTGATGCTTCCTTTTGGACAGTGACCTTTGAGGACCCAGCTCCAGGCTGAGAGAAATTGAGGTCATGCAGGTTGACCACATGCTGTGCCCCACTCCAACAGCTCTACTCATTGCAGACAAAACTCCAGATGATTCCATGTTCCACCCACTTTTAGTCCCCCTCAGTTTCTAAGGACCTGGGTTTGCATGTGCAGTTGCATTTTCGTCCAGGGCCTGTCTGCTGCTCTCTCTAAGTGGGAAGCTCTCTGAGGGCAGCATTCAGGTCCGGATTGCTCACTACTCCATCTGGGCTGAAACTAAGCAGGATAAGGCTTTAAGAGGCACTCGTTCTCAGGGTCATGGGTAACACTGGGGAGCCAGGGCATCCTTCACTGTCACCTGTACGATCTTCTTGGATTGCCTGACTCCTGGCCCTGATTGCTGGACACAAGTATAGTGTCCAGTCATGGCAAATACCTCACACATATTAAATGGATGAATGAATGAAGACAGTGGAATTGACCTGAAATGACATCCTCCTTGAGATGGAGTAAAAGAATAAATGCTGGGGGCTGGAGAGATGGCTTAGGGGTTGAGGCATTTGCCTGTGAAGCCAAAGGATCCCAGTTTGATTCTCCAGGACCCACGTAAGCCAGATACACAAGGGGCACGTGCATCTAGAGTTCGTTTGCAGTGGCTAGAGGCCCTGGCGTGCCCATTCTCTCTGTCTGCCTCTCTTCTATCTTTCTGCTTGCAAATAAATAAATAAATCATAATTTTTTTTTTTAAAAAAGAACAAATGCTGGACTTGGAAGGAGATGGGAATCCCCCACGCCAATGACTCACAAACCATGGAGACTTGAACAAGGCACCTAGCTTCCCTGAGCCTGCAGCAGGAATTCCATCCCATGAGGCTAGTGTGAGAAGTAAACACAGTGGCTCCGATATTGAGGGCTGGCACAAGTGACGCTCAGTGCGTGTCATTTCTCTTCTGCTTCCCTCTTCCCTTAAAGTAATCCAGCAAGTCACAATTTCATAAGTCAATTCAGCCATTTCACAAAAGCCACCCCTTGGAGAACTCTGCTGGGGGCAGCATTTCAGAGCCTTAGGGGAAATTGTGGCTTGGAAATTGGTTTATATTTATTTATATTCTTTTCTTAGCAGAGAGGCAGCATTGACAGTAGTTAGAGTCATAGGAATCTGAGACAGGTAGGTGTGGGTTAAAAATCTGAGGCCACCCTGAGACTACAGAGTGACTTCCAGGTCAGCCTGGGCTAGAGAGTGAGACCCTAGCTCGAAAAACCAGAAAAAAAAAAAAATTAACTCTAGTTCACCCTGCCTAGTAAATCATATGTAACTTTCCTGGAGTCATGTAAGCAGAACCTTAAGTTTCCTCGTGGAACAGCTGTGAGAAAGTACCCTAAAATCTCCGTGACTTAACGAAATGAACATTTAGTTCCTGATCCTAGTATGAGGCTCACACAGGAGTGTTCGGCAGGTGGCCTTCCTCGTAGCCCCAGCATCCTCTAGGTCATTGGCTGCATCCTCCACACCTGGAGGTGCTGGAACAGGGAGGGAGAAGCATTCAGGGGAGGCTATGATGGACTTTGCTGGAACACGCTCTTTCCTCTCATGTTCTGTCGGGCGGAAAACAGTCATATGGATGTGGGTTAGGAGCAAGACTTTCTCAGCTAGGGACTGGCCCACAAAAACATGGACGCTACCACCTTGCCTGCCTTGGTAAGACTAGAACTCCTGTCTGTTTCGGTCTCATCCAAGATGGCTGTAAGCAGCAACCTCCTAACTCCTCCTTGAGGCAACAGCAGCTTTCTGTTTTCCCCCATTTTCACCGGCTTAGCTTCCATGGGTGGGCCCTTTCTAAGTCAGTGTTTCTCCTGGGCCACTAACCAATCAGGTTCCTTCCTACACACCTGAGCCTGGTGATGAGGCAAACTCTAATTGATGCCTGAGTCACAGAAATGGGCCCGAGCCCGGGGTGTGAGCCCCTTCCCCAACAGGCTTCGATTCCCCTGTGAGGCAGAGTCTTCCCTGGTCTCTTCTTTGTCCTTCCATCATTGCTTGGAGAATTCCTCTTTCTTCTCTCCCGTTTTCACCCCGATCCTTAATAACTTCTCATAAATGACCCTTCTCTGTGTCCACGTTTTTCAGTTCTTCCATAATTTAGACAAGGACCTAAAGTTTGGGGTTTACGAGCCTGGAGGGTCTCCTGCATCATTATGGTGAGTTAATCCCGCCCAGAGCTCCAGTCCTGCATTGATATGACTTCACCTAAATGCCAAGAAACCTGTGAGATGCTCCCGAGGATGGAGACGAAGACTGCCATCAGTCAGAGGAAGTCTGTTTAAGATGCAAGCTAGCAGCTGCTGGGAAAATTCAGGAGACACTGCATGCAAAGTGCTTAGTACAGACCCTGCCCTAGGATTAGTGCTCAATAAATGACAATGACTCGGGCCATTGTGGGTCTATGTATTCCGGCCACTCTCTATCTGCTGTGGAGAACAACAGATTAGACCAGTATGAGGAGTGTATGGCACAATACAGGCCTGATCCTAGCCAGACCGCATGGCACAGAAACCAGGAAGTGGCTTCTGTGAACATGGCGTTCTGCGCAGGCTTGGTGTGACAACAGTTACAGTCCCATGCTCGCGAGAAGCCTGCTACAAGATGTCCTGTCCAGAGACAGGCTGTCATTGGTCACAAAAAGGGGGACCACCCCATACAATGATTAGCCAGCCAAGCCCCTTAAAACCCACGTGCACTTCCTCAATAAACAAGTTTGCGGCAGCTCGCCCTGTGCTGCTTCCACCCAACTCCCAGAGTCTGTGTCGTGACTCTGCACTGCTCACCCCAACTCGGCAGAGACCTTACCATCCCTCTTGGGCTGGCCTTAGGGGGGACCACAACAGAGGAGTATTTGCTTCCCTGAGCTGTGACTCCTCAAGAGCCATAGATCTGGAGCACGCGTGTAGTAGCTCATGGGCAGGGGTGTAGTGACTCACGCCTGTAAACCCAGCCTCAGGAGTCTGAGGCAGGAGGATTGCCAAAGTTCAGGAAAGGCAGGGCAGCACAGCAAGACCTTGTCTCACAAACAAAACAAAAAGAGGACTAGAGAGATGGCTTTGCGGTTAAAAGTGCTTGCTTGCAAAATCTGCTGGCCTGGGTTCAATTCCCCAGTGCATGTAAAGCCAGATGCAAAAAGTGACATATGTGTCTGGAGTTCATTTGCATTGGCAAGAGGCCCTGGTAATTCCACTACCCCCCCCACATTGCAAATAAATTAAAAAATAAAATACTTTTAAATACAGAACAAAAAGAGGGTTAAAGATGTAACTCAGTTGGCAGAGTGCTTGCCTAGCATGCATGAATTCCTGCATTCGATCCCCAGCACCTGTCTCCAAAACCAACACCAAAAGAGAAAGAAAATGAGCAAGAAACAATTGTTTCTCATAGAAAGCTTGTTCTCACACATAGTGGGATTCAGATTGGGTCCCAGTGCCTACAATACGAGTAAACTGAGATTAGAGGTCACAAGGAACTTTTGCTTAAGGGACTGGGAAAGCCATTTGGAAGCTGTGACATCTGGGCTGCTCCAGGAAGCTTCCAAAAGGTGAAACAGCAGGAAAAGGCAGTGCAAGGGAAGGGCTGGTGGAGAGATATGGAGAGCCGCCGGGCCAGCAAACGGCTGCCATGGAGCGCGGTGAGGAATAAAGGCAGATGGTAGGAACTGACATGGGAGCTTCAGGTGTCCTGACGGGCAGGCCGGCTTCCTTCTGTGGACAACACGGAGTCATCAGGGTTCAGCAAAACTGCATATGATACAGAGCACACTTTCTCGCACCTATCATTTTGTCCTTATCACACCTCTGAGAGGTGACTGGGGTAGCTGCTGCATTTCTGTCTTGCAGATGGCAGGAATGAGACCAGAAACACCCCCGCCCAGGATCACAGATATTGCCTGGCTCTGTGCCACCGACTGCATAGCATCTACAAAATCCGTGGGCAGGCCCAGATCTTGAACACCTTCTCTGAATTAGCTCCTTTTCAACAATGTCATGGAACAAGTGACTTCTAAGACCCAGGGACATGTGACACAGATGTGGATATTTCTAATTAAAAAATTATTTATTTATTTGTGAGCAGAGAGAGATAGAAGAGAGGCAGACAGAGAGAATGGGCTTGCCAGGGCCTCTAGCCCCTACAAAGGAACTTCAGATGCATGTGCCCCTTGTGCATCTGGCTTATGTGGGTCCTGGAGAATTGAACAGGGAACCTTTGGCTTCGCAGGCAAATGCCTTAACTGCTAAGCCATTTCTCCAGCCCCTGTACATTTTTTTTTTTTTCAGGTAGAGTTTTGGTTTAATCCCAGGCGACCTGGAATTCACTATGTATTCTTAGGGTGGCCTTGAACTCTGATGGTGGCCCTACCTCTGCCTCCTGAGTGCTGGGATTGCAGGCATGCACCACCACATCCAGTGGGCTCACATATTTCTAGTCCCATATTGGACAGACTGGCCTGGGTTGTTCTAAAGGAATGCTGTCAGAGGGAAGTCAAGATACCCTGGTCAATCTGTATGCACATACACACATATACCCAATTGTACTTGTACACACACACACACACACACACACACACACACACACACACACACACACTGGACTTGGCCAAGAGTATGAACCCATCCAAAGAGAAATATTGACTGGGATTGTTCATAGTGTTCACTGCAACCCAGTATCTCACGTTGGTCCCAATTGCATCATCAAGAAAGACTAGTTCCGCCATTTGAGACACCCAACTGCTCCCTTCCTTTGAAATCAAAAGGCAAATTACCTTCCTTTTATTAATCATCTTCTTCCTTACAAGCTTTCACCTTTTGTTTTTCTGCACTTTACAAGGAAAAGGTGTGTTTTTATGCTGTGTGTAACGCTTGGCAGTTAAGGGAACCCTTTGATTTTTAAGTAAGAAGGCAAGTCCTGCGTATGCAGAGAAGGCTCCAATAGGCTGGGGACAGTACCTTTAGGTTCATGCCTTCCCCCAGCGCTTGGATAGGAAGGATTGGACTGAAACTTTAAACATTTTGAGCAATACCTAGAATATGCATAATTTATAAGCCACACACCGTTGGCTGTCAAATAGGCGATTGATCTGACTCGGATCTTGTTAATTATCTTCCACATACATTATGCCTGAACAGATCTCCAGTATACTGTGTATCAATATTAATAAGATTATAAAACACTATTGATAATTAGGAACAGGAAGAGACCAGCCTTTGATTCTGGCTGTTACAAATGCCCCGACTCTCTCCAGATTAGAAAGCGGCCACTTTCCATTTAATAACATCAGACCAGAATGTCCATATCCTAAAGTGGGTTATTAAGAGACAACTAAGATGTGCACCAGGATGCAAGGGGCGGAGGGGGCGGGGAAGCTGCTTGAAAAAGAATATGGCAGCCTCCCTGATGAGTGAGAAATTTGCCTCTCTCGTCCCCAGGAGGCCTAATGGGGTGGGTGGAGTTTCGGGGGGGGCGTGCCTACTTTGATCAGCCAAATTCTTCATTGTCTTTGTCCAGACTAATCACATTGGTTTGGTTTTGCGGCATATTCACCGGGATGGCATTTTATCTTGATTTTTTCCATCGGATGAAAGGGGGCCCTGTGGGGAAGATAGAGGAAGGGGCTGGGGAGATTCAAGGCGGGTTTCAAGCCCATCCCGTTTTGGATGGCACTTTATTTTCTATTTTCCCTCTTCGCAAGGGTCTTCTCTTTTATGTTTTTGTTGGGTTCACAAACTCATTAACATCAAACACACAGATCTGCCACTAACTAGGAAAACGCAAGCAACTTCACATGTACATAAGAAGGATCCAAGCTGGGTGTGAGGGCCAGGTTTCCTCCCTGGGGTCTCACCTGGCTGGGGAAGCAGGAGGCATGCATCAGGAGCTCCTCTGGCAGGGCCTACCCTATCTGAGCAGACATCAGTGGCTGGCTGTGTGTAGGAGTCACTGAGGAGTATTCATGAAACCACAAAGTACCTGGGCTCCCTTTTAGTCTGTCTAACTTGAAGTCGGCCAAAACTGTTTTCATAAAAAGGAAAAAATAATAATAATTACAAAACCTGGCAACTCAGTGGCTTTGGTAACAACCCCAGACTCCATGTCCACCTCTCAGCTCCAGCCTCTCTCAGGCTGGCTCCCAAGATTACAAGATGGCTGCCACGGTGCCCATCACTGGGGAAAGAGACAGTATCTCTTCTAGAAATGGACGTGAAAGGCATAAGCTTCTTTCTTCCAGAAGCTCCCACAAACTGACCTTCATGTCTCTGTAGTGCTGAGTTTGCTATCTGCCTGTACTTGAACTGGTACTGAGGTACTGGTGATGACTGGGATGGATTGAGTGTACTGGTTGTGACTGGAGCTGTGAGAGGAGGAGAGATGCATTTCCAAACCTCTGGAAACATGGATCCTGGAAAGCAAAGAACAGAGCTCTTTCATCCGCGCCTTTTGATACTGGCCGGCTCTGTACTGCCCTTGCGCTTGGTCTTCTGAGAGTCTCAGCTTGACTAGTCCATGTCAGAGCTCACTGCTTGCGCTCCCAGGCTCTGTCATCTTCCGAAAGCGCTCTTCCATGTGAGAGAGGAGCACGCCATCCACAGCCATGGTTCCTCCCTCCATAAATCAACTCTGGGCATTCAGCAACTTGGCACCCGCTGTCACAATCATATCCCCATGTGACTCTAGCTGCATGCAACTCATTTGCTGGGAGCCACAGAAGGAAAATGTATATGTCTACATATTGTGCACATACCTTTTTAAAATTAAAATTAAAATTTATTTATTTATTAGAGACACAGAGAGAGTGAGAATGGGTGCGTCAGGGCCTCTAGCCACTGCAAACGAACTCCAGATGCACGCACTACCATGTGTATCTGGCTTATGTGGGACCTGGAGAATCGAACCAGGGTCCTTAGGCTTCACAGGCATGCGCCTTAATTGCTAAGCCATCTCTCCAGCCCATACATATCTTATGAATCTGTCTACTTGGACAAGTTTTGCTGTGGCCTAGGACGGCCTGAAACTCGTGCTACTTGTGCCTTTGCCTCCTGCGGGCTGGGATTGCAGATGAGTACCACTGTGCCCGATCGAGATTTATGTCAACCTGTTTTTCCCGTTTTTATAAAATATTTTATTATTTCTTTGCAAGGAGAGAACAAAAGGAAGAGAGAGAGAGAGAGCGAGAGAGAGAGACTGGGCACATCAGTGCTTCTTCCCACTGCAAAAGAACTCCAGCTGTATGAGCCACTTATTTTGTGCATCCGTCCTTATGTGGGTACAGGGGAATAAAACCTGCACAAACAGGCTTTGCAAGCAAGCATCTTTAACCATTTAGCCATCTTGCCAACACTATGTTGATTTGTTGAAAATTCAAACATGGTGAATAAAATAAAAACATAGATGACTACATAGGAATAAGAGAGAACTAGGATTAAAAGTCAGAGGAAATCACAACATGATAGACGGTGATATTACTTGAGGTACTATTATTCAATGTATCGTAACCAAGGCAAAGAGGTAATCGTGTTAAATGACCACATTTACATTCTCAGGATGTAGTACTTTTAATTTTCAGTACTAGGGATTGAACCTAGGTCATTGTGTATGGCAGGCAAGCACCCTACCACTGAGTTATATCCCTAGTCCTCTTTTTATGTTTAATTTAGAGACAGGGTATTGCTAAGTTGCCCAGGTGCACCTTGAAGTTATGATCACTTTGCCTCTGCCTTCAGGGTAGCTGAAAAGGAGACAGTCTCGGTTAAGGATGTAGGTGGCCCAAGACTAAAGTTGGTTCTTTCTCACCCTTGCTTTGTGGGTCTCAGTATGCTCTTGGCCTCCGTTTTCTCTCCTAATATACAGGATTAACAGCTTATGAGTTTATAGCGGTAAAAATGCATTATGTAAATACATTTTTTAAAAGGGAGAGAATGGAGGGTGGGGAGAAAGTTCAGTTGACAGAGCGCTTGTCTAACAAGCATGAAGATCTCACTTCAATCTCCAGAGGCCCACATAAAAATGCTGGGCATGGGCTGGGGAGATGGTTCAGTGGGTCAAGCATTTGCCATGTAAGCACAAGGAATAGAGTTCAGACCCCAGCATCCATCCATGTAAATTCTGGGTGAGTACGGTGGTCTGCTTGTAATCCTAGCATTTAGGATTCCCAGATAGACTCTCTGGGACAGGCTAGCTAGCTAGACTAGTTGAAATGGCAAGCTCTGGGTTCACGTAAGAGATCCTGCCTCCGTAAATAAGGTAGAGAGTGATTGATGAAGACACCCACTGTTAAGCCTATACACACACACACACAAGTATGTACACACATACCTACAAATGTGAGCATACATACACCCCCCCAAACAAATGCACACCCACATAAATGCTGAGCATGATGGCTCCTGTCTGTCATCCCAGCCTTGAGGAGGCAGAGGCAGGAGGATCCTTGGGACTCAGGCTAGCCAGTCTAGACTAATTGGCGAGAGTTAGGCCAATGAAAGACTCTTTCTCAGAGGAGGGAGATGGCACACCTGAGGATATTACCCAATATTTTCCTTGGGGCAACACACACACACACACACACACACACACACACACACACACACACACTCTGGCAGAGAGAGTGGAAGAGAGAGAAATAGAAGGAAAGGTCTTCCTCACAGCAGAATTCCAGTTCTCAGTGTTGAAGAAGATGTAGAAATAGAGTCAGTATCTGGTCAATACCACAGTAGCAACATCCATGGATGTTAGAACGAATGGGTACACACATGATGAGAAACAGGATATTTACATAGGCTGGAAAAATTTCCTTCCAGATAACTGTCAGTTACAAAGGGAAAAGGAACGACTTTCCAGTGGAGAGAGCTGGCACACACTCCTTTCCTCAAGTGATCAGAGTTGACATAAGTTGACATCATGTACCACTTGATAGGATACCCTGCAAAGGCCATGGTATCACTTTGGTGGTATTCTTGCCACACATGCCTAAGCTGAACTAATCATGAAGAAGCATCGAAGTGGAGGCATATTCTGTACATTTCTAACTGTCCAGGACTCTTGAATGCTCGCAAAAGAAACTAGACATGTGACCTTTTTTTTTTTTTTTTTGGTTATGTATTCCAGGCTAATTTCAAAGTCAAGGTCCCCCTACCTCAGCCTCCAGAGTGCTGGAATTACAAATGTGTGCCACCATGTCTGGCTTAGTTATTTGTTCCGCAGAATAGCTAGATACTGTCTCAGGGTCAACTTCTTGGTTTTGACCATTTCATTGTGATTGTGCAAGATGTGATGTTTGGATGCAGGTTGCTTGAAGGATGCAAGAACATTATTATTATTATTTGTTACTAGTCTTGCAGATTTTCTGTAAGCCTGAATTTCTTTCCAAATGAAATGTCAAGAAAGCATTTAAGTGGGATAAATGTAGATGGTCCTGCACAGTATTGTACCAGAGACAGGCGCAGAGTGGTGTGTCGAACTGCGTTCCCAGGGAAGCTGGCAGAATCTATATTCACTTAGTTATTATCGTCACCCTGTGCAAGCAGGATCCCCAGAATGAGGTGAATGGATGGCTGATAAAACTGTACATACCTCTGAAGTGAGAAGCCTTCATGAATACCAGCGTGAAAATAGTTGCTTGAGGAAGGAGAAACTGGAGGGCATGCCAAGATGGTAGGCTGGTGCTGAGTTCTGATTGGGTGAAATTTATGTAAGCCCTTCCTTGATGAACCTCCACGGAGCTGGAGGAGCACACTAGGACTCGCAGAATGATTGGCAGCAGGACAGAGTTAGTTTACCGGGTTGGAGTCCTTTCTTTGCTGGGATGGACTCCAGTTAATGAAACTTTGGCTCACCATACTTACAAATGATGGAACGCTTGGGCAGCGTTTTACCTGCTATGCAAGGCGAGGCTAGATTCGTACCTAGGGAGATGGTGCATAGATTTTCATTTTAATAGGAACTTTAAAAATCTCACATTCATTTATTTGTGTGTGTTATGGGTGTGCCAGTGCCACTTGCCACTGCAAATGAATGTCAGACACTTGTTTTACTTTTTGGCTTTGTGTAGGTGAAGTGGGAATTGAGCCCAGGCTGGTAGCCTTTGCAAGCATCATCTTTAACCACTGAGCCATCTTTCTAGCCCCAGTTTAGTTTTTTTTTTTTTTTTTTTTTTTTTTTTTTTTGAGGTAGGGTCTCACTCTGGCTCAGGCTAACCTGGAATTCATGTGTTCTATGTAGTCTCAGGGTGGCCTTGAACTCATGGCGATCCTCCTACCTCTGCCTCCCAAGTGCTGGAATTAAAGGTGTGCGCCACCACGCCCGGCGCCAGTTTAGTTTTTTGGTGCCAGAGATTGAAGCCAGAACTCTGTGCATGCTAAGCAAGTGCTCTACCACCGAGCCATGCCTCCCAGCCCAGTTCACAATTTCATTCTGTTCTTCAAGGACAATTTCCCCACCGCCCTCAAAATGTCAAGCATTAGTAAACTACCTTACTACTTTATAAAGAGAAAGCTAAACCTTAATTTTATTGGTCAAGCATAAACTTAGTGTATAATTCTATTGTTCTTTCTATAGATAATCTTTAGGGTGGCACATGTTCCATGTAGATAAAGGATTGGTGGTGGGGATGTTTTCATGGATAGCAGGACAATGAGACAGAAGTTTTAAAATCTTAGAGAAGCCTCTCTCTCTGTGATAACAAAGCCTGGATTTGGATTAGGCCAGATTCGTTGATTAAAGGGGTCTCTTGCCCACTTAGTTGTGTCATAGAAGCCTGCATAGATCATTCCTGACATCCTGTCCCCACCATTAAAAATGATCTTGCCTAAGTCATGGTCGGCTTCTCTGTTGATAAATCCAATGGACACATTTGTCCTCATGCAGCTTGACATGATGACATCACCAGGCATTTCTATGCTTGGCATGATGACATCACCAGGCATTTCTATGCTTGGCATGATGACATCACCAGGCATTTCTATGCTTGACATGATGACATCACCAGGCATTTCTATGACATGATGACATCACCAGGCATTCTATGCTTGACATCACCAGGCATTTCTATGCTTGGCATGATGACATCACCAGGCATTTCTATGCTTGACATGATGACATCACCAGGCATTTCTATGCTTGACATGATGACATCACCAGGCATTTCTATGATGACATCACCAGGCATTTCTATGACACATCACCAGGCATTTCTATGCTTGACATGATGACATCACCAGGCATTTCTATGCTTGACATGATGACATCACCAGGCATTTCTATGATGACATCACCAGGCATTTCTATGCTTGACATGATGACATCACCAGGCATTTCTATGCTTGACATGATGACATCACCAGGCATTTCTATGACATGATGACATCACCAGGCATTTCTATGCTTGACATGATGACATCATTAGGCATTTCTATGATGACATCACCAGGCATTTCTATGCTTGACATGATGACATCACCAGGCATTTCTATGATGACATCACCAGGCATTGACATGATGACATCACCAGGCATTTCTGTGCTTGACATGATGACATCACCAGGCATTTCTGTGCTTGACATGATGACATCACCAGGCATTTCTGTGCTTGACATGATGACATCACCAGGCATTTCTATGCTTGACATGATGACATCACCAGGCATTTCTATGCTTGACATGATGACATCACCAGGCATTTCTATGCTTGACATGATGACATCACCAGGCATTTCATCACATGATGACATCACCAGGCATTTCTATGCTTGACATGATGACATCACCAGGCATTTCTATGCTTGACATGATGACATCACCAGGCATTTCTATGCTTGACATGATGACATCACCAGGCATTTCTATTTGACATCACCAGGCATTTCTTGACATGATGACATCACCAGGCATTTCTGTGCTTGACATGATGACATCACCAGGCATTTCTATGCATTGACATCACCAGGCATGATGACATCACCAGGCATCACCAGGCATTTCTGTGCTTGACATGATGACATCACCAGGCATTTCTATGCTTGATGACATGATGACATCACATGATGACATCACCAGGCATTTCTGTGCTTGACATGATGACATCACCAGGCATTTCTATGCTTGACATGATGACATCACCAGGCATTTCTATGACATGATGACATCACCAGGCATTTCTATGCTTGACATGATGACATCACCAGGCATTTCATCATGACATCCAGGCATTTCTATGCTTGACATGATGACATCACCAGGCATTTCTATGCTTGACATGATGACATCACCAGGCATTTCTATGCTTGACATGATGACATCACCAGGCATTTCTATGATGACATCATTGATTTCATGATGATGATCACCAGGCATTTCTATGACATCACCAGGCATTGACATGATGACATCACCAGGCATGATGACATCACCAGGCATTTCTATGCTTGACATGATGACATCACCAGGCATTTCTGTTGACATGATGACATCACCAGGCATGATGACATCATGACATCACCAGGCATTTCTATGCTTGACATGATGACATCACCAGGCATTTCTATGCTTGACATGATGACATCACCAGGCATTTCTATGCTTGACATGATGACATCACCAGGCATTTCTGTGCTTGGCATGATGACATCACCAGGCATTTCTATGCTTGACATGATGACATCACCAGGCATTTCTATGCTTGACATGATGACATCACCAGGCATTTCTATGCTTGACATGATGACATCACCAGGCATTTCTATGCTTGACATGATGACATCACCAGGCATTTCTATGCTTGACATGATGACATCACCAGGCATTTCTATGCTTGACATGATGACATCACCAGGCATTTCTATGCTTGACATGATGACATCACCAGGCATTTCTATGCTTGACATGATGACATCACCAGGCATTTCTATGCTTGACATGATGACATCACTAGGCATTTCTATGCATGACATGATGACATCATTAGGCATTTCTATGCTTGACATGATGACTCGCCAGGCATTTCTATGCTTGGTATGATGACATCACTAGGCATTTCTATGCTTGACATGATGACATCATTAGGCATTTCTATGCTTGGCATGATGACATCCACAGGCATTTCTATGCTTGACATGATGACATCATTAGGCATTTCTATGCTTGGCATGATGACATCACTAGGCATTTCTATGCTTGACATGATGACATCACCAGGCATTTCTATGCTTGCTCCAGACTGCTCTAACTACTCTTCCCTTGCATAGTACTTAGGATAATTCATTGCAAATAATAGAAAGCTCAGCTCAAGCTGGCTTAAACAACAAAGGAAAATGACTGACTCATGCGTTGGTGAGAAGACCTGTGGTTGGTAAGCTTGGCCTCTGGTCCTGCAGTTCTCTTGCCTTGGCCTCTATGAGAGATCGGCTCTGCCTTCAGTCTGGCTTCCCCAACTGGAAAGATGCATGGAAGAGGGCTGCCAACAGCAAATGATGCTTTTTAAGTCAGGTCCAGAAAGAGTCTCTGTATCTCTGCTCTACGTGAACCATCCTGAAGCATTTGCTGTGGTCAGAGGAATGAGGAATGTCATCCACTGTTTGTCATACACAGGGACACCTCAACCAGTTGATATGAAAGGGGCTGAAATTATCCCTGGAACCAAGCATGAGGGAGATTCCATCTGGAGCCCAAGACTGAGAAACAGAACAGTGTTGGCAAGATGATCACCTTGTCCCACACTCCATGACTCTCTCTTCCTACATTTTTTCTTCTTCACATCTTACTCTCTGCTTTGTTTTCCCCCCTAGGCAAGGTTCTCACTGTAGTCCAGACTGACCTGGAACTCACTCTGTAGCCCCAGGTTGGCTTCAAACTCATGGTGATCCTCCTACTTCAGTCATTCGGTTGCTGAGATTAAAGGCGTGTACCACCGCGCCTGGCTTACTCTCTGCGTTTTATATTTCCTCCATTCCTCTTCTTCTTGACCCCTAAGTGTTTAACCTAGGTTGAACCTCCCAGTTTTAAGAGCCTGAGTTCCCTGCTCTTCCTCTATGAAATGACTCACTGTACTTTATTAGAATGTGTTGATGATACTGTCTTCCTCCTCAGTCTAAGGTCCACCAGGGTAGATTACATGAGCGTACTGCTCACCCTGCCATGTATCGGAAGGCTCGGTGCATAGCCTGTTGTGTTGAATAATGTCCTAAGAACCTACTGTTTTACATTATTTTCTTATTGAGACATATTATCTCCGTTTTACATGTGTCAGAGAGATGAAAATATTATGAATGTCCAAAATTGGCCAACGGTCTTTCAGCTTTTGCCCAGACCATATAATATAAAAGATCTGTGAAGTCTAAGGCTATAAGGTTGTGCCTGATAAAGGCTGATTGCAGTTATGGGAACATGAGAGACTTCTTGGAAAGTGGCTTCTTCCTCTGCTGGTTACGTGTCTGTCTCACACCTCTACCTTTCCCACTCCTTCTATTAGAATAGAATCTGGTCCCAGAGCTCTGTCTAGGATGTCATAGGAAAAGGTGAAAGGGTTCAGATGAAGGTGACATTGGCATTTTAGGTATAACAACATTCAGTCAGCCTTTTCTATAGAAAGGTGTGGTTCATTTCATCTTCGTAGCAGCCCAAGAGACAGATAATACTATTTTTCCTTTTGAAGAAAGTGAGGATTAGGAAGAAGAGTAAATTTCTTGCTAAAGCAATGGAGTTTATAAATGGAAAAATATTGTAACTATCTGAGTCTTGAAGGACAGGATCCCATTGGATACTCAGAAAAGACAGTGTGCTATCTAGGTAGGGGCAGGTAGAGGCACCAGCTTGAAGGTGGAAAGGAACAGAGAAAGTAGAGACCTTAGCTATGGAGGGTAGAGTGAGGAGGGAGCTCTCCTGGCATCACTTTCCAAGGGTGAGAGATATGAAGTCACTTCCATTTTTTTTAAATTTTAAAATTTTATTTTATTAAAAATTTTTTACTTTATTTTTATTTATTTGAGAGTGACAGAGAGAGAGAGAGAGAGAGAGAGAGAGAGAGAGAGAATGGTTGCACCAGGGCCTCCATCCACTGCAAACGAACTCCAGATGCATGCACTACCTTGTGCATCTGGCTTACATGGGTACTGGGGAATCGAGCCTCTAACTGGGGTCCTTAGGCTTCATAGCCAAGCACTTAGCCACTAAGCCATCTCTCCAGCCCTCACTTTCATTTTTTAATAGTATAATTAAAAAAATTTTTTTTCGAGATAGGGTCTCACTCTAGCCCAGGCTGACCTAGAATTCACTATGTTGTCCTAAGCTGGCCTCAAACTCAACAGCAATCCTCCTACCTCTGCCTCCCAAGTGCTGGAATTAAAGGCGTGCACCACCATACCTAACAGTATAATTTTTAAAAAATATATTTTATTTATTTATTTATTTCAGAGAGGGAAGGAGGCAGAGAGAGAGAGAGAGAGAGAGAGAGAGAGAGAGAGAGAGAGAGAATGGGTGTGCCAGGGCATCCAGCCACTGCAAATGAACTCCAGATGCATGCACCACCTTGTACAACTGGCTCATGTGGGTACTGGGGGAATCGAGCTGGGGTTCTTTGGCTTTGCAGGCAAACGCCTTAACTGCTAAGCCATCTCTCCAGCTCCTAACAGTTTTAATTGGCAACTTTCATACCATTTTCATTCCCTAGACAACCAGGGCACCTATAGTACACAGTGCCTGTGTGATCCAGTCATGGCTACAGGGAAAAGTTTGGACAAAGAATGTTCTATTTCCCCTTGCTGAGGGCCTCGGCAACTGTTACAGAAATGAATTTAGTGATGACACCAAAGGCTTGGCCTGATGGCATTCCTGTTTCACACCAGCCCTGTTCCAGGATTGCCAGAACTGGATCCTAGGTGAAGGGTTGGGGGGACTCAGAAGTGGTCTCCACAGGGTGGAACTTGGGCCCCCATAATGCTCAGCTGTAGGGGCCATCCTCCCTGTTAGTTTCCTGATGGGTGACTTGACTTGTGCAAGAACAAAATTTGTCCCCTCAAAGTGGTGGCTCAAAAGAATGGAGAACATGGTGTTCCAAAGGAATGGAAGAAAATACTTGATGTCTGTAGGTAGAAAAACACAGCCCAGGGGCTAGGGATGTGGCTCAGTTGGTGGAGTGCTTGCCTCACAAGCCCAAAGTCCTGGGTTCAATCCCCGTCTTCGCATAAATCAGGAGCAGTGACAGTGCCTATAATCCCAGCGTTCTGGATGGAGGCAGAAGGATCCTGCGCTACACAGTGGGTTCCAGGCCAGCCTGGGATATATGAGACCCTGTCTCAAAACAAACAACAAACTAAAAAACGGAAGCCGAAGCCGTTGACCTTGCTAGAATCCCAGGCAGCAAACTTCTCGGGGTTTAGTTCTTGCTAACATCAAGTGTCAAAAAGACAAATTGGCTGGAATTCTCTACTAGTAAAGAGCCAACCTCCAGGGCTGTGACATAATTACTATAATTGACAATTCTAACATCACCATAAGCAGAAACAGAGCCCATTCCACATAGTAGAAAACTGGTCTGTTCAGAAGCATTTGCACGAAAACAGTATGTACTTTGGAAGGAATTCCTAGAACCCCTCGGTTTAAGCAAATCCAATAAGCGAAAAGCTGACTTTATACAAAAAGGCTAATTCAGGGGAATTATCCACTTTGCAAAATAATGCTTCACAAAAACATTCCCCTGTGGTATTTCTCTCTACATGAAGTCCTTGTTAGCATGTTTAGAACATGAGACCCTTCTATAAGAACAGTGAGGGCTTCATTCCTTTTGGGGGCGGGGCACTGGTGATGTGCTAATGTTGGTTTCTGCATGGGGAAATACTGCCAGTCCACGAACAGGACCTCGGCTGTCATCAGCACAGGCTCTGGGACAGATCTAGACTCCAGAAACCCTGGGTGTTTCTAGACAAAGCTCCCGAGACTCTTGAGAGACAGCTGTGGGGCAGGGATACCATGGTGAGTTTCATAAGAGGGAGGGAAACCCTGGCTCTTGGAGACTGAGTGATTCATCCAAGGTCACCAGTAAGTCAACAGGCAGAGCAGGACCCTCCCTGCTCCTGGCAGCTGGGCCTAGCGCACTGTGTATTTTTAAAAGCCTAGAGGTTCCTCCCACTAGAACTCAGCTCTAATCTTGAATATTTTAACAAAGAAAGTGGAAATCCAGTAACTTTCTATAGACCCTACAAGCACCACCTTAACCAAGGTTAGTATCAATTTTAACAGCCTCAGTAGTAAGACAGGTGGATATCATGTGTTCCTGGATGAGAGTTAATGAGAAACGCCTGTAAGATTCCTTCCAAGCCCCATAGCTTTTTGACTTAAAAAACATCAGTCATGGGCTGGAGAGATGGCTTAGCGGTTAAGGCACATGCCTGTGAAGCCTAAGGACCCTGGTTCGATTCTCCAGGTCCCACGTTAGCCAGCTGCATATGGTGGCACATGCGTCTGGAGTTTGTTTGCAGTGGCTAGAGGCCCTGGCATGCCCATTCTCTCTCTCTGTCTCTAATAAATAAATAAAAATTCATGCGAAACTCAAGACTATAATCATCTTGGGGTGTGTATGTGGTATATGCACATGTGGGTGCAGGTGCCCTATGTGTGTGCATATGAAAGCCAGATGTCCTTCTCTTACCCCTCATCTGTATATTTCCTTGAGACATGGAATCTTTTCCTCAACCCGGAGCTGCTGCCAGTCAGTAAGCCCCAGAGCTTCTCCAGTCTTTGTCCTCCCAACCCTGTACACCCGCATCCAACCCCTCATGGATCCGGGTTACAGACCCTCTGTGCCCAGCTTCGTTTTCATCCTGTGGATTGAGAGGGGGTCAAATTTGGTGCTCTTCAACCTGAGAGATTAAGCACAAGAGCTGTTAATCACTCAGCCATCTCCCCAGCTCTGACTACTACTGTTCGAAAGCTATCGAGGCCATGAGAGGTCAAGAACCTATGACAGGCTGGAGGAGACTAAGAAGATGACAACTAGATGCCACACGAGGTCCTGGAAGGTCTCTTGGAGCAGCAGAGGGAAATGAGTGGACAAACAGGAGGTACGAATGTGTCAAGTGAGTTAATAGTACTGCAAGTCTGTTTTTGACAATAGGGTGTTAAGTTAGTTAGTCCTATTATAAGTACCTTACTTTTGACAATAAGGTGAACCACTAGTGGGAGCTGCATAAAGGGCAGATGAGAATTCTGTGTACTACCTCTGTAACACTCTTGTCAATCTGGAAGTATTTGCAGAAAAAGTATTTGTAAGCTTTATGGACACTCCTCCTTTCTTTCTTTCTTTTTTTTTTTGTTTAAATATTTATTTATTTATTTGAGAGAGAGAGAGAGAGAGAGAGAAAGAAAAGAGGTAGATAGATAGAGAATGAGCAGACCAGGGCCTCCAGCCACTGCAAATGAAATCCAGATACATACGCCTCCTTGTGCATCTGTCTTACGTGGGTCCTGGGGAATCGAACCTAGGTCCTTTGGCTTTGCGGGCCAAAAAAAAAAAAAAAAAAAAAAAAAAAAAAAAGACTGCTAAGCCATCCCTTCAGCCCAACCTGGCTCTTTTAAACCATCAAGCTTAGGGTTGATTTGTTTTGCAGGGATGGTAGCTGGAACAGTCACCAACAAGCTCTTTCCTGTTATTCAACTTTTTAATGCATATTCTTACACATTTCATTTCTTTAATTTTAAGAACTCAAAAGTAATAGTGTGCCCTATTTATTTAAAGTAGCTGATTTTTTTTTTTTTTTTTTTTTTTTTTGCAAATAGATATTAAGTAAAGGGCTTTGGAAATCAGATTAAATTACCCTCTGCTGGCTTCCTTTCTCAATCAGAATAAAAGTCAGCTCATCACCACTGGGGTGACTAAAAAATGTGCAGTGCTGAGAAGTGACAGTAGAGTGTTCAGCAGTGAGACAAGTCTATCACACCCTCCAAAGCTCAGGGACCACTGAGGAAGACATGGTGTAAAGAATGAAAGATCCAAAGGCAGGGAGGAGTGCTTACATTGCTGTCATCCAGACATAAAGTGGCCTAGATAGCCACTCCCAAGACCTGAATAACAGGAGCCCATGTCTTACCAGCCTGACCTCAGCTCCACTCCTCATCACTCGCTGACTGTCATGAGCACAGTCCACCTCAGGACCCTGTATTTGTTGTTCCCTGTGGCTGGGAAGTTTTCCTTGGAGATCCATCCATGACTTACTTTCTCACCACCAACCCCCCAGGGCTTTGCTAAATGGCCATCTTGTCAGTGATGCCTCCCCTCACCCAATTTTGACTCATTATCTCTTTTCCCTTAACCCTCTGAATCCTTTGTCTTGGTTAACATCCTATGTATTTCTTTTCTTTTCTTTTTCTTCTTATTGATTGATGCCTATCTCTCTTTTAGTAGAACCTTAGCTCCATTAAAAAAAAAAAAACCCAGAGTTTTGCTTGTTTTATTTTATTTTTGACAATTTCATCTATGTTACATATATATATATATATATATATATATATATATATATATATATATATATATATGTTTTTCGAGGTAGGGTCTCGCTTTTGTCCAGACTGACCTGGAATTAACTATGTAGTCTCAGGGTGGCCTTGAACTCATGTCGATCCTCCTATCTTTGCCTCCCGAGTGCTGGGATTAAAGGCGTGCGCCACCACGCCCGGCTTGTAATAGATTTTGATGATATTTGCTCCTTCATTCTCTTATCCCCCTCCTAGTTCCATTAAATTCCTTCTTCTCCTCTAGTCATCTTGCTATCTTCACATTTTTTTTTTCCACGTGTTGTTATAAATCTAGAGCTTAAAACTGAGTTTGGCTGGGTTGTCATTCATTCTTTGCCTATTGGATGATGAATACATTTTCTAAGACTCAGACCTTTGTGGTTTCAGTCCCCTACTGGTGGTGTGTGGCGTTGCAATTCAGCTCTACTAGACACTGGGATGACGTCCCATCCACAGATGGGAGGTTACACACCTCATCTTCTGGGTTATGTTAAGTTATGTGGCCTCCGTTGTAACTACTCTGTCCTTTTGTGCAAAGGCAGGCATGACAATATGTAAACAAGCATATGTGTGCTAATGCAACTGGACTTATGGATACTAAAATTTGAATTTCATTTAATTTTACATGCCGCAGGTTTTTTTTCTCCTGTCATTTTTTTTCTACTACTTAAAATGCAAAGCTCAGTCTTGGCTTGTAGGTCACATAAAAATAGACAGTGGATCGTTTTTGGTCTGCGGGCTGTTGAGAATCTCCAAGTGATCCAAAGTATGGGTGAAGAATTCAATTTCCAGGCAAATCTCCAGAAGACTATTTTTTAAAGAAGTATTATTCACAATATGACACCATGAATAATATAGTGATCTCTCAGTTGAGACACTTATAGCCAATATACATAGATGAGAAAGTATCAGACAGTGACCAAGAGGTAATAAATCTTTAGACTCGGAATGCCAAATCAATTAACCAACTCATGCTTCCCTCCTCTGAGTTTTAAAGAGGTGACAGATGTGGGAGGGATTGGCATCATGCTGTTGGACATTGGGTGACATAGGAATCAGACTGAAGGAGTGCTGAAAGGCGTGGTTGTGAGGTTGTCCCTTACATGGGCTAATTCCCTCTGCTGGGTCTTTGGGCTGAAGTTTGCACACCAGCTTCAGATAGCTATTTTATTTTATTTATTTATTTATTTATTTATTTATTTATTTATTGGTTTTTCAAGGTAGGGTTTCACTCTAGACCAGGCTGATCTGGAATTCACTATGTAGTCTCAGGGTGGCCTTGAACTCATGGTGATCCTCCTACCTGTGCCTCCCCAGTGCTGGGATTAAAGATGTGCGCCACCACACCCAGCTAGATAGCTATTTTATTAATCAGGGTTCTCCAGAGAAACATAATGTACAGGATATATATTTACTTACCAGGAATTGGCTCAACCATTTATGAAAGCTGAGAAGTTCCTTGACCTGCTGGCCACCCAGGAAAGCTGGTGGTACAGATTCTAGCTCAAGCCAAAGGCATGAGAAATACAAGGGCCAATGCTGTTAAGTCCAGTGTAGTCAGAAAAGACCAATATTTCAGTCCAAGCAGTAAGGTAGTCGGCACATGGAGCCCACTTTCTTCCATCTTTCTGTCCTACTCCAGCCCTCGGTGCATTGAATTGTTCCCATCGACTTTGGGAAGTACAGTCTGCCTTCCTGACTCCACCAGTTCAAATGCTAGCTCTTCCAGAAACACCTTCATAGACACAACCAGAAATAATGACTAGCTATCTGGGGTTCCCATGGCCCAGTCATGTGGACAGCTAAAACTACTACTCACCACAGCTATCTTATATGGGTTAGAAAGGTGGGAGAGAGAGAGAAAGAGAGAGAGAGAGAGAGAGAGAGAGTGTTGTACACACATGCTCAGGAGAGGACCAATCTAAACCCACTGCCTTTTGGGCCACAGGGTGAATGAACCATCTAGGAATCAAAATACTCGACAGTGCTAGTGCCTCTGGTTCTGGATACGATGCTCATACTTGTCTTCTTACACACTTATCTTTGTGTGTGTATGTCTGTGTGTGTGTGTGCACTTACTTAGGGGCTGGAGAGGTGGCTCAACAGTTAAGACACTTGCTTGCAAAACCTAACAATCTAGGTTTGATTCCCCAGTGCCCACATAAAGCGAGATGCATAAAGTGGCACATGCACCTGGAGTTTGTTTGCAGTGGCTAGAAGCCCTGGAACACCCGTTCTCTTCGTCTCTTTTCTCTCTCTCTCTCTGTGCTTGAAAATACATAAATAATAAAATAATTTTTTGTGGTTTTTCGAGGTAGGGTCTTGCTCTAGCCCAGGATGACCTGGAATTCACTATGTAGTCTCAGGGTGGCCTTGAACTCATGGTGATCCTCCTACCTTTGCCTCTCGAGTGCTGGGATTAAAGGCATGTGCCACCACGCCCGGCTTAAATAAATAATTAAAAAAACATTTAGAAAAGAAACAAAAGAATAGTACAAATTCCCAATTTGTACTTACCTGCATTTACTCTATATACCTGACTTATTGGTAATTGTGTTTTAATTTTAACCCCCTTTTTATTGCTTATTTATTATGTGTGTGCAGGTTTGTGTGTGTGTGTGTGTGTGCCAGTCTTCAGTTGCCACCCACCTCTGTCTTCTATGCTTAACAATTATTTGTGTCTATGTGTATGTATGTATGTATGTATGTATGTATGTATGTATGTATGTTATGTGTTTGATATATGTGTGTATGGGCATGCATGTGGAGGTCAGGCAGCAACCTTGGAGTGGTTCTTCTCTCCTTCCACCCTTTTAAAAATTATTTATTTATTTAATTATTTGAGAGAGAGAAAGAGAGAGAATGGGCATACCAGGGCCTCTAGCCACTGCAAGGGAATTCCAGATGCATGCATCACCTTGTGCATCTGGCTTACATGGGTACCGGGGAATTGAGCCTCGAGCCAGGGTCCTTAGGTTTCACAGGCAAGCGCTTAATCACTAAGCCATCTCTCCATCCCCCTTTAAAAATTTATTTATTTATTTATTTGCAAACACACAGAGAGAGATAGAGAGGAGACAGACAGAGAGAGAATGGGCATGTCAGGGCCTCTGACCACTGCAAATGAACTCCAGATGCATGCACCCCTTTTTAATATCTGGCTTATGTGGGTACTGGGGAATCAAACCTGGGTCCTCTGGCTTTGCAGGCAAGCGCCTTAACCGTTAAGCCATCTCTCTAGCCCTCTTTCCACCCTTTTGAGACAGAGTTTCTCTTGCTGCTGCTGTTTGAGAACATCTAGATTCTCCTGGCTCCACTTCCCATGCTGTGAGGTATTGGAATTACACGTGCTCGAGTGTATCAATTACTTTATTGTTGCTGAGACAAAGTACTAGACAAGAAACAACTTAAGGAAGGAAAGAGTCTATTTTGGCCGTAGAGTCCATCCTGGCAGAAGAGGCATGGCAGGCTTGAGCAGAAAGCCTGCATCACATAGTCACATCAGCAGGGAGGAAGCAGAGAGCAATGGATGCAGCTGCTTTGCTATCTCTCTCCTTTGGTACAGTCCTGGACTCCAGCCCATGGAGTGGTGCTGCCCATAGGTAAGGTGGGTCTTCCCATTTTAATTGACATGATTTAGCTAACCCCTCACAGGTGATTCTAGGTCTTGTCAAATTGACAGTCAATATAAAGGCTCATACTGGCCATTTTTCATGCAGCTTTAGGTGAGCTCTGAGAGGTGCTTTTTACTGCTAAGCCATCTCCCCAGGCTCATCTCTTTTGAGATAGGGTCTCTCACTGGTCTAGAACTCACCAAGATCCTAGAAGGCTGGCCAGTGATCCAGAGATCTGCTTATCTCTGTCTTTCAAGTGTTCAGATTACAAGTGTGCCACAAAGCAGGGGCTGGTGGCGCATGCCTTTAGTCTCAGTACCAGGGAGGCTGAGTTAGGAGGATTGTCATGGGTTTAAAGCTAGCCTAGGGCTACAGAGTGAGTTCCATTCAAACTGGGCTAGGGTGAGACCCTGCCTCAAAAACAACAACAAAAGTACAAGTTTGTCACAAAACCTGGCTTTTTATTTCCCCAGTGTGGGTTCTGAGGATCAAACTCATGTACTCATGCTTGAGGGGCAAGCACTGTACTGACTGAGCTATCTCCTCAGCCCCAATCCATTGTACACAAGATCCCCTCTTCTCTTCACTTTCTTTCTCTCTTTTCAGGAGAAGAACAATAAAGCTATGAAAAAGAAAAGTAATCAAAATAAGTCATGTTCCCTCTATCAAGACTTATCATTGTTAAAAGTTTTACCCTGGGGCTGGAGAAATGGTTTAGCAGTTAAGGCACTTGCCTTTGAAGCCTAAGGACCCAGGATCAAATCCACAGTACCCATATAAGCCAGATGCACAAGGTGGGGCATGTGTCTGGAGTTCATTTGCAATACCTGGAGGCCCTGGCATGCCCATTCTGTCTTTCTCTATCTGCCTCTCTCTCTCGCAAATAAATAAACATAAAAATAAAATGTTAAATTTTTTCCCTTCCAACAACAATAACAAACTTATCATACACCTTTTGACTTATTGGATTTTCTTTTGTTGATATATCTCAGACACATTATTCCATGCTGATAACTACATATCTGTTCTGTAACTTTTTAAAACTTTTTTTTTGAGGTGGGGTCTCACTCTAGCCCAGGCTGACCTGGAACTTACTCAGTACCCCAAGGCTGGCCTTGAACTCACAACAATCCTCCTATTTCTGCCTCCCAAGTGCTGGTATTAAAGGCATGAGCCACCATGCCTGGCTATACTGTAACTTTTTTTTTTTTTTTAATTTGAGAGAGACAGAGAGAGAGAAAGAGAGAAAGAGAGAGAGAGAGAGAGGAAGAGGCAGAGAGATAATGGGCGCCAGGGCCTTTTCAGGTACTGTGAGCGGACTCCAGACACGTGTGCCCTTTTTGCGCATGTGCAAAATTACGCGCTTGTGTCACTTTTGCGTCTGGCTAAACGTGGGACCTGGAGATTCGAAAAAGCATTTTTAGGCTTTGCAGGCAGGCACCTTAACTGCTAAGCCATCTCTCCAGCCCTGTACTGTAACTTTTAATGGCACTGTGTATATTCACATATGTGTGTGTGTGTGTGTGTGTGTGTAGACAGTTGTCGGAATACCATTTTGTTACTGGTGTTTTATTTTTGTTATTTTTGCTATTGTAACTATACCACAATAAACATCCCTGCCCAGACATATTGTACCCTTATTTAATTATTTTCTTTGGATAAATTACTAGAAGTAGGGTCTCACTCTAACCCAGGCTGACCTGCGACTCACTTTGTTGGCCCATGGCTAGCTTCAGACTCACATCAATTCTTCTACCTCTGCCTCCCAAGTACTGGGATTAAAGGTGTATGCCACCACACCCGGCTCTAGACGTGGAATTTTTAAGGCTTTTTATTCATGTTTCCAAGGTCCTTTGTAGTTAGGTGATTCCAAGGCTAGACCAATAACATCAGTAAAGCAAGAGATTACCTCTTACCATAACACTCACCAGTACTGAGCACTAACGTTCTTATAATTGTTGCCAATCTGGGGATTTTTTCCTTTTCTTTCTTTCTTTCTTTCTTTCTTTCTTTCTTTCTTTCTTTCTTTCTTTCTTTTTTTTTTTTGAGGTAGGGTCTCACTCTAGGTCTGGCTGACCTGGAATTCACTATGTAGTCTCAGAGTGGCCTCGAACTCATGGCGATCCTCCTACCTCTGCCTCCTGAGTGCTGGGATTAAAGGCGTGCGCCACCACGGGACTTTTTTTTTAATGTTGGTTTACTAACTTTGCAAGTTTTTACAAACTCTATTATGGAGAATTTAAATAAATACAAAAGTAGCAAAAACCCCATAGCTATCACCAAGACTCAACATCTATTGACACAGAGCCAATCTTGTTTCATTGATGCCTCCCTCCCTACTTCTTCCTCACACATACAAACACATAAGAATATTTAAATAAAATCCCAAACTTCATATCAAGTGCATATTTTAAGTATATATGTCATTTTACTTTTATTTCTACAGTTTTGAGACAGGGTCTGGCTATATATCCCAGGCTAGCCCTTGAGCTTGCTCTATTGCCTAGGTTGGCCTTAAACTCTTGATCCTTTGCTTTCAGTTTCCTCAAACTGGGATTACAGGCCTGTGTCATGATGCCAGAATATATGTTAAAAAAACAAAAGGATTCTCTTTTTGGTTTTAATATAATAATATTATTATGAGAGTTGAAAAATCAGATAACTAAAATAACAGTCAATGTTCAGATATACCTAATTTTCTCTCTGTCTCTGTATCTCTCTCCCCCTCTCTCTTTCATGCTAGTGGTTGATGCAGAGCTCCAGCCATTCTAAGTATGTGTTTTACTACTGACTTATATCCCCAGCCCCCGTCTTGTGTTTTCATTTTGATGTACTTGAGTCAAGATCTATACGAGGTCTACACATTTGTATCTGGTTGCCATGTCTCTTAAGTCTCTCTCTCAAGGTAAAATTCACCTAACATGTAATTACCGTTTTTGAAAGCTTTGGATTTGAGACAGGGTCTTGCTAAGTACCCAGGCTGGCCTGGGACTTGTGATCCTCCTGCCTCAACTTCATGCATACTGAGATTGCAAGCATGTGCCACCATGCCTGTCTGCAATAACCAATGTAAAAGGTATAATTTAGTGACATTTAGTGAGCTTACATTGCTATGCAACCCCCACTTTTCTCTAGTTTCAAAATTTTGCCATCCGTCCAGAGGGCACCCTGCAAGCAGCTATTCCCTATCTCCCTCTCCAGCCACTGGCGACTATTCATCCACGTTCTGTCCCTATGGCTTTGCCTATTTTCAGTGCTATTTTCAATTAAAGAATAATGTGCTGGATGGCTTTTGTGTCTGGTCTGTTCTTTTCAAGTACACGGGTCCCCTCCTCCTTCTCCTCCTTCTCCTCCTTCTCCTCCTTTTCTTGTTTCATGTACTGAGCAAACGGAGTCATCATCCTATTACCTGGGTTCCCACATAGGGATTTTGCTTTTTTTTTTCTCCCGAGGTAGGGTTTCACTCTAGTCCAGACTGACCTGGAACTAACTCTGTAGTCGCAGGGTGGCCTCCAACTCATGGTGATCCTCCTACCTCTGCCTCCTGAGTGCCGGGATTAAAGGCGTGTGCCACCACGCCCGGCGTTCAGATTTTGCTTTTTGCATGTTGCTTGGTCCCTTGTACTTTCTGTTAATTGGTAATTAGACTAGACAGCAAGGTCAGATTCAGGTTTGATTTTTTAAAAATATAATTAATTAATTAATTAATTAATTTTGAGAGAGAAAGAGGGAGAGACAGAGGCAGATATATAGAGAGAATGGGTGTGCCAGGGCCTTTAGCCACTGCAAATGAACTCCAGATGCATGCGCCACCTTGTGCATGTGGCTTACTTGGGTAATGGGGAATTGAACCTGGGTCCTTAGGCTTTACAGGCAAATCCCTTACAGGTTCATATGTATGTGTGTATGTGTTTGTGTGTGTGTGTGTGTGTGTGTGTAAGAATCTTTCCTATTTAGTCTAGTGCATTTTTTTAACTTTCTTAAAAAATTATTTTATTTATTTATTTTTATTTGCAAGCAGAGAGAGATAGAGAGAAGAGAGACAGATAGAGAGAGAATGGGCATGCCAGGGCCTCTAGCCACAGCAAACAAACTCCAGATGCATGTGCCCCTTGTGCATCTGGCATACGTGGATACTGGGGAATCAAACCTGGGTCCTTTGGCTTTGCAGGCAAGCACCTTAACTGCTAAGCCATCTCTCCAGCCCCTACTTTTTTTTTTTTTTTATTAAGAGCATACTTTGTATGGATGCATCATGTGTTGGTACCAGCTTTCCCCTGCTCCCTGTCCCCATTCTGCTGAGGGCCCTCCTTGCTAGGGGATATTTAACATTGTTATAAGATTGATCAGTGGGCTCCAGTATCACCAGCGGATCCATTCACTGTGATGTTCTCTGTTAGGGTTTTACCTAATGATTCCAGGGGCTTTTGCTAGGCACTGCCTGGGTTCGTTTCTCCGTAAGGACCATAAAAAGTAATATTCAAATTTAGTCATTGCTTTGCATTGATTAGTTGATCTTCTGCAAGAAAGAACTTACCTTCATTAGCTACCAGGTTATTCTTTATTTTTTAATTTTTTTATTATTGAAAACGTCTATAATTATAGACAAAATACCATGATGATTCCCTCCTAACTTTCCCCTTCACAACTCCACCCTCCATCATATCCCTTTCTTCTCTCAATCAGTCACTATTTTATTTTGATGTCGTTGTCTTTTCCTCCTATTATGATGGTCTTGTATGGGTAGTGCCAGGCACTGCGAGGTTAGGTTATTCTGAAATAGAGTTCATGCAGGAAAGGCAGGTGACTAGTGGATTCTTTACCAGTTCTCAAAAGATGACTAAGGTTCTTAGCCTGCACGAAAAAATATCTGTGAGAGCTTTTAAAGAGGTATTATTATGAACCTATGCACTGGGATTTATTCAATGTGCTGTGATATAATACAATTGTTAAATTCATGTTCAAATGACCTTTGGTCAGTGGAAGCTACTTCTAGTTGGGCCAATGTTCTTTGGCACAGTTATTGAAGATTTGGTAGCTTGTTTGCCTTCTGATATGACAAGTATTCTACTTGTACTTTTAAAAATCACATTGATGGGGCTGGAGGGATGCCTTAGCAGTTAAGGCTCTTGCCTGCAAAGCCAACGGACCCAGGTTCAATTCCCCTGGACCCACGTTAGCCAGATGCACAAGGGGGCACATGTGTCTGGAGTTCGTTTGCAGTGGCTGGAGGCCCTGGAGTGCCCATTCTCTCCCTCTCTCTCTCTCTCTCTCTCTCTCTCTCCCTCTTTCTCTGTTAAATAAATAAAAAAAATATTTAAAAAAAAATCACATTGATAAGGTGAATACTGATTTTTATTGTGAAATTTTTTCACATATGTAAAGTAAATAAGTACATCTCTGTTCTTTTAAAAATATTTTATTTATTTATTTGTTTTATTTGAGAAAGAAAGAGGCAGAGAGAGAGAGAGAGCACAGCAGATAGAGAATGTGGCATGCCAGGGCCTCCAGTCTGGCTTATGTGGGTCCTGGGGAATTGAACCTAGGTCCTTAGGCTTCACAGGCGAGCACCTTAACCACTAAGCTATCTCTCCAGCCCTACATCTCTTCTTAAGAATCAAAATTTTCACCAGATTGTAAATATATACATAAAATCAAGTAAGTTAAGGAAAACCCCAATTATTGTTGGTTGGAATTGGTGACGGGGAATTGTATAAACTCATGATGTCATTTCCCTTAAAATAATCTCTTGGCACTTTTCATGTCAACATAGTGACTAACCCAGGAACAAAGGGAATTCAGATTCTGACCCATCTCTTGCTCCCCTTTCTTTCTCTTTCTCTAGCTCGGCCTTTCCTAGGACCCATTGAGAGGGGACCTGGTCAATCATGACCAAGCTGCTCACATAGGCTTAGCATGTCACGGCCTATAAAGGTATCAGCTACGATGTAGTCCTTCCTATGAGAAAGTAGGTCAAGTCTTATCCTCTCCAAAGTCCAGATGATACGCAAGCCCAGAGTGGTAAAAGTGCACAGGAGATCGCTCGCTATTGGTCAAGGCAGACCTTGGGAAGAGCTTGACTTCACTTATGTGCATGTGGTGCTGCTACAATACTGTGGGCTGGTCTCTTCCCTGAGTAGGCACACCTAACTTTCAGAATCCTGAGGACAGAAACACAGACACTCTCATGAACCACTCAGTTATTATTTCCTAGCCCTCAACGAATAGCCCAGGTTGACTAAGACGAGGGTACTTAGTTTGACGATGGCCTATCTGCAAAATAATAGAATGGTGGTGGTGAGGATCAGCTAACCCTAACCCACCCCATAGGGTCCTGTGGCAACCTGGGCCTAGGAAGTTTGTCTGAATTTACACTTTAAATCAGTAACAGAGCCAGGCCAACAATTGTATGGATGCATCATGTGTTGGTACCAGCTTTCCCCTGCTCCCTGTCCCCATTCTGCTGAGGGCCCTCCTTGCTAGGGGATATTTAACATTGTTATAAGATTGATCAGTGGGCTCCAGTATCACCAGCGGATCCATTCACTGTGATGTTCTCTGTTAGGGTTTTACCTAATGATTCCAGGGGCTTTTGCTAGGCACTGCCTGGGTTCGTTTCTCCGTAAGGACCATAAAAAGTAATATTCAAATTTAGTCATTGCTTTGCATTGATTAGTTGATCTTCTGCAAGAAAGAACTTACCTTCATTAGCTACCAGGTTATTCTTTATTTTTTAATTTTTTTTATTATTGAAAACGTCTATAATTATAGACAAAATACCATGATGATTCCCTCCCCCTAACTTTCCCCTTCACAACTCCACCCTCCATCATATCCCTTTCTTCTCTCAATCAGTCACTATTTTATTTTGATGTCGTTGTCTTTTCCTCCTATTATGATGGTCTTGTATGGGTAGTGCCAGGCACTGCGAGGTTAGGTTATTCTGAAATAGAGTTCATGCAGGAAAGGCAGGTGACTAGTGGATTCTTTACCAGTTCTCAAAAGATGACTAAGGTTCTTAGCCTGCACGAAAAAATATCTGTGAGAGCTTTTAAAGAGGTATTATTATGAACCTATGCACTGGGATTTATTCAATGTGCTGTGATATAATACAATTGTTAAATTCATGTTCAAATGACCTTTGGTCAGTGGAAGCTACTTCTAGTTGGGCCAATGTTCTTTGGCACAGTTATTGAAGATTTGGTAGCTTGTTTGCCTTCTGATATGACAAGTATTCTACTTGTACTTTTAAAAATCACATTGATGGGGCTGGAGGGATGCCTTAGCAGTTAAGGCTCTTGCCTGCAAAGCCAACGGACCCAGGTTCAATTCCCCTGGACCCACGTTAGCCAGATGCACAAGGGGGCACATGTGTCTGGAGTTCGTTTGCAGTGGCTGGAGGCCCTGGAGTGCCCATTCTCTCCCTCTCTCTCTCTCTCTCTCTCTCTCTCTCTCTCCCTCTTTCTCTGTTAAATAAATAAAAAAAATATTTTAAAAAAAATCACATTGATAAGGTGAATACTGATTTTTATTGTGAAATTTTTTCACATATGTAAAGTAAATAAGTACATCTCTGTTCTTTTAAAAATATTTTATTTATTTATTTGTTTTATTTGAGAAAGAAAGAGGCAGAGAGAGAGAGAGAGCACAGCAGATAGAGAATGTGGCATGCCAGGGCCTCCAGTCTGGCTTATGTGGGTCCTGGGGAATTGAACCTAGGTCCTTAGGCTTCACAGGCGAGCACCTTAACCACTAAGCTATCTCTCCAGCCCTACATCTCTTCTTAAGAATCAAAATTTTCACCAGATTGTAAATATATACATAAAATCAAGTAAGTTAAGGAAAACCCCAATTATTGTTGGTTGGAATTGGTGACGGGGAATTGTATAAACTCATGATGTCATTTCCCTTAAAATAATCTCTTGGCACTTTTCATGTCAACATAGTGACTAACCCAGGAACAAAGGGAATTCAGATTCTGACCCATCTCTTGCTCCCTTTCTTTCTCTTTCTCTAGCTCGGCCTTTCCTAGGACCCATTGAGAGGGACCTGGTCAATCATGACCAAGCTGCTCACATAGGCTTAGCATGTCACGGCCTATAAAGGTATCAGCTACGATGTAGTCCTTCCTATGAGAAAGTAGGTCAAGTCTTATCCTCTCCAAAGTCCAGATGATACGCAAGCCCAGAGTGGTAAAAGTGCACAGGAGATCGCTCGCTATTGGTCAAGGCAGACCTTGGGAAGAGCTTGACTTCACTTATGTGCATGTGGTGCTGCTACAATACTGTGGGCTGGTCTCTTCCCTGAGTAGGCACACCTAACTTTCAGAATCCTGAGGACAGAAACACAGACACTCTCATGAACCACTCAGTTATTATTTCCTAGCCCTCAACGAATAGCCCAGGTTGACTAAGACGAGGGTACTTAGTTTGACGATGGCCTATCTGCAAAATAATAGAATGGTGGTGGTGAGGATCAGCTAACCCTAACCCACCCCATAGGGTCCTGTGGCAACCTGGGCCTAGGAAGTTTGTCTGAATTTACACTTTAAATCAGTAACAGAGCCAGGCCAACAAGCATGACCTTGCCTTCTACTCTAGCCTCCCCACCTCACTTTATTTTATTTTATTTATTTGTAAGCAGAGAGAGAGAGAAGAGAGGCAGACTGAGAGAGAGAATGGGCACACCAGGGCCTCCAGCCACTGCAAACAAACTCCAGATGCATGTGCCCCCTTGTGTATCTGGCTTACATGGGTCCTGGAGAATCGAACCAGGATCCTTCGGCTTTGCAGGCAAACGTCTTAACCACTAAGCCATTTCACCAGCCCCCTACCTCACTTTTTAAGATAGGGTCTACTCATATAGCTTAGGCTGGATGGAAACTTGCTATATATGTATCCCAGGCTGGCCTCTAATACAAAAGCATCCTAGCTCAGCCTCCCGAGTACCAGTGTTACAGATGTGTGCCACCACACTCACCTTCCTCTCAGTTTTAAAAAAATTTAGTTCTTAAGCCGGGCGTGGTGGCGCACGCCTTTAATCCCAGCACTCGGGAGGCAGAGGTAGGAGGATCGCCGAGAGTTCGAGGCCACCCTGAGACTACGTAGTTAATTCCAGGTCAGCCTGGGCCAGAGTGAGACCCTACCTCGAAAAACCAAAAAAAATAAATAAATAAAATGTAGTTCTTTCCTTAGAGAGAGAGAGAAAGGGTGTGCCAGGGGCTGTTGCCACTGCAAATGAACTCCTGATGCATGTATCACTTTGTGCATCTGGCTATATGTCGATACTGAGGTATTGAACCTGCGCCATCAGGCTTTGCAAACAAGTGCCTTTAACCACTGAACCATCTCTACATCCCCCCAGCTTTTGTGTTGCAGCTCATTAATGCATCAATGGAGGACGTATGTCTAGTACAATTAGCCCAGGAAGTATGAAGCCCAAGGAGTAACCTAGCAATGTCTTGGGCAGTGGATGTGCATCTTCCAGTCTAGAGAAAACCACAAAAGACAGAGAGGGAAAAGATAGCTTCACTATGTCAGCTGGACTCCCTTATTGCCTGGTCACGCCTGCCTGCATTTCCCTCTCTGTAAAGAGCAACTGAGCTGTCAACTTTTCCCTTGGGGTCTCTTCTCTAGAGAAGGCTCAGGTATCATGTCTATAGATCCCCGATAACCATTTCACTTACACGACTGGCTAAGAGCTATTATTATAGAAACCACATGTTTTTAAACCCATTATCAAAACTTGTGAGATGGTGTGGTTTGGGAAAGGGGAAGAGATCTTACGCAACATTGCCATGCCTGGGAGAAGAGAAGACATGCTGAGGCAAAGGCAGGAATAAGACACCAAGCTTTAGAAAAATAGGGAAAGCTGCAGTTCATGCTGGGAAAGACAAAAACAGTACAACAAAGCCACCTTTTCAAACAGACTCCCAAGTACACATAGAGGTAAACCGGCCAGCCGGGGTGGAGAGGGTTCTGGAATAAAGCTTGGGATTCTCAGAAGTCTGCTGAGTGGAAAACTGATTTTCTAGTACATTAAATAGGTTTTGCTCCTAATGATGCCAGCAACCATTTGCCAAGAACTTTGTGTCAGGCTCTGTGTCAAGTCTACCATGTGTCCTATACCACTGAAGTGAAGATGCTGAGGTGCCAACTTACCATTAGATCATCCATCCATCCATCCACCCTTCTGTTCATCTGTCCATACAACTATCCATCCACCCACCCACCCATCCACCAACCTACTCATCCACCTGACCATCCATCCATCCATCCATCCATCCATCCATCCATCCATCCATCCATGCATCCATCCATCCTTTTGTTCATCTGTCCATACGACCATCCATCTACCCATCCACCCATCCATCCATCCACCCACCTACCTACCTATCCACTCACCTATATATCCATCAATCCAATGTTTCATCACCCTTCTGTTTCTCTGTTCATCCATCCAACCATCCATCTATCCATCCATTTACCTATCCACTCATCCATCCTGCCATCCAGTAAACATTCATTGAGCAAGTACTAGGCTCCTGTGAGGACTGCCATTAGACATTCATCTGCCTTCCTTCAAGGCGGCTAGAGGAGGTGCACGCGTGACCAAGCAGCCCCAGCACAATGTGCTGATACATATGAACTGATTTTTTTCCCCAGGAATCTGCCAAAGGCCCCCAGTCCCAGACCCACCTCCCACCTTGTGAGTCAGAAATTAAAACACATTCATTAATCCCATCTAAAAGTCCCAAACAGCTCTCTGCTTCAAGTGGTAATAAATATTTCATGCCCAATTGTGCTGCGTTCCTCGCTGTGTTTATTAAATGGACTTTCTCATAATTCCAGTTATTCATTTTAATAGGTCAGGCCTTGGCTGTGATTTAAACAGACCGCTGAGGAAACAGCCGTGGTTAAACATTGTAACAATATGGATTATTAATTTAATTGGCCGGCTATTACTTGTTTGGACTCTGAGCTAACACATTTAGTTCAGTCTCCGGTGGCCCATAAACCGCAAAGGTCGTGACTTTAACATTCAGAAGAATGGGAAAAAGGCATTGAGACCGAGATTAGGAGGAAAACTTACAGAGCAGCACGGGAAGGCAGTGGTGGGGAAGCAGCGGGCTTGCTGGAGGCAGGGCAGGGCAAAGGGGATTCATTTGTCGGCTCCTCATTAAAGCTTCTTCAGCAATCCACTGCCCTGTTTGGTAACTTCCAGGAGCCAGCATCTCCCTGGGATTAGCTATGGTGAAACAGCACGGCACCCCAGCAAGGGCCTTGCCTCTCTTCTGGATGTCCAAGCACGTGGTTGGCTTGTGTCTTAGAAAAAGCAAAGAAGTTGATAGAGAGCTCCCAGGTCACCCATTCCTGCAGCCTCCCAAGCATGGACTTCCTCCTGTGTCATGTGTGAAGGGAATTCAAGACCCCGGGATCTGGAGGACCCGCTTTCATGAGCTATGGATAACCAAAGTCCTCCTTCAAGGATCTGAAGCTAGCCTTACCTCTGCCTCAGCTGACTGATCCCACTGAGAGAGATTTACAGTCCTGCAGGATTGGCCCAAACCCGTAGTCCAGCCCTTCCTTGATTCTAGCACAAGCGCCACTCGCTCTAGGCAGTTCTGAGTGGGAGGGAGACCGCACTGAGGGCTTATGAGGAGCACAGGGTTTTACCATGGCAGTTCAAAGGATGAGGAAGTTCAAGTTCTCGGAAGGTGTTTCCTGGCTCCTAGGCTGAGGTTATTTTGTATCTGCCCTATGTTTGAGATTCTCCAATTCCGTGCTGTCTGCTAACTTCCTCCTCCCTTCTTCTTCTTCATCTCCATCCCCTCCAACCGCTGTTCTTTTTTTATTATTATTATTTTTTTTTTTTTGGTGTTTTGAGGCAGGGTCTCCCTCTGGGCCAGCTTGACCTGGAATTCACTATGTAGTCTCAGGGTAGCCTTGAACTCATGGCGATCCTCCTACCTCTGCCTCCTGAGTGCTGGGATTAAAGGTGTGCGCCACCACGCCCTTTTTTTTATTATTATTGACAACTTCTATACTTACAGACAAAACCATGATATTTCCTTCCCCTCCCCCCGTTCCCCTTCAGAAGTCCATTCTCCATCATATCCCCTCCCTCTCTCCATTAGTCTCTTTTAATTTGATGTCATCATCTTTTTCTTCTATTATGAGGGTCTTGCGAAGGTATTGCTAAGCACTGCAAGGTCATGGATATCGAGGCCAATTCCAACCGCTGTTCTTAATCAAGACCTGTGGACTTCTGAGATGTTCTGTGAACTTGGAGGGGAGAAAATGATATCTTGATTTTTGGTAGCCTTCAACTGAACTTTAGTTTTTCCTTCTCATAAAAGTGCAGAAAACAAACTACAGCAGACTCAGCAGTACCTGAGACGCTGTCACCGTGAGCAATCCAGTTCATTTGATTTTGCCTCATAGTTAGGCTGTATCTTAAAGTATCATGTGTCTCTACCTCGGCGTGAAGTATTGTTTGCTTTTGCACCTAGATTGCAGCCTTCATCCCTTGTCTGCAGATACCTTCCAGACTTCACTTGCCAGCTCTGGGCCTAGGAATTCAGCTCCAAGTGGTACAGCTGGGAATTTCCACTATTGAAGGTCCATGCAAGGAGTCTTGGAGGTTTTTTTAAAAGTAAACTGTGAACTTTACATTTTCAGAACTGGAGAGATGGCTTAACGGTTAAGGTGCTTGCCTTAGAAGTCTAAGGACCCAGGTTTTATTCCCTAGTACCCACATAAGCCAGATGCATAAAGTGGTGCATGCATCTGGAGTTTGTTTGCAGTGGCTACAAGCCCTGGCATGCCCATTCTCTCTCTCTCTTTCTTTTTCTTTCTTTCTCTCTCATTCTCTTTCTGCCTCATTCTCTCTCTCAAATAAATAAATAAATAAAATACTAAAAAAAAACAATACAGGGCTGGGAGAGATGGCTTAGCGGTTAAGTGCTTGCCTGTGAAGCCTAAGGACCCTGGTTTGAGGCTCAATTCCCCAGGACCCACATAAGCCAGATGCACAAGGTGGCGCATGCATCTGGAGTTTGATTGCAGTGGCTGGAGGCCCTGGTGTGCTCATTCTCTCTCTCTCTCTCTCTGCCTCTTTATCTCTCTGTCTGTTACTAATAAATAAAATAAATAAACAAGAGTTTTAAAAAATATTTTTAGTCATTTACATTTGCAAATAAGACTTCTCAGCCCTGGGAAACATTAACTTAAAAATAGCCAGTTGGGTGACCAACATGTCATATGTATGGCTTTAAGACAAGCATGTCTCATCAGCCATGATCAAGCCAAGACATAGCAGCCTTCTTATGGATATGTTTTTAAAAACGAAATTTAAGCTGGATGTGGTGGTACATGACTGTTATCCCAGCATTTGGGAGTTGGGGGAGGGAGCAAAGGCAGGAGGATTGAGAGTTTGAGGCCAGCTTGGGCTACATAGGGAGACTCTGTCTAATAAAAACAAAATAAAACAAGCAGACAAAAGACAACCACAGAAAAGGAAGAGAAATGTATTGACTTATACTAACATGAGTTTATAAAATAGTGCATAAGTTTCTCTATTGCAATTATAAAACCATTTTGATCACAGCATTGTAGTATAATTGGCTTCCTTTTTGTCCTATGGACTCTGTTTTATCCATTTAAAAATATTACTCTGAGCTGGGTGTGGTGGCTCACTCCTTTAGTCCCAGCACTCAGGAGGCAGAGGTAGGAGGATCATCGTGCGTTCAAGACCAGCCTGAGACTACAGAGTGTGTTCCAGGTAGCCTGGGCTACTGCGAGACCCTACCTCAAAAACCAATATATATTACTCTGAGAAGGAGTTCCTAGTCTTCCCAAGGGACAGATTAGACCCCGCAGAGCTGTGCACCTCCACTCAGCCCATGTGGCATTGCCAGACCTGGGGCCTTTCTCTGAGTAGGACCCAGCTTGTGGTGTGCGGCTTTCTCTTCCCAACTCTTTCCCACCATAGGCCTTTTGATTTTCAGTTCCCACGTGCTATGAAGAAAGCAGGGAACGGAAATAGGGTAACTGCGCTCCTCATATTTGGAGGCATCTGGCCAGTCATTAAAAAAAAAATTTTTTTTGTTTTTAAATTTTTATTTATTTATTTGAGAGTGACAGACACAGAGAGAGAATGGGCGCACCAGGGCCTCCAGCCACTGCAAATGAACTCCAGATGCATGCGCCACTTTGTGCATCTGGCTTACGTGGGTACTGGGGAATTGAGCCTCAAACCAGGGTCCTTGGGCTTCAAAGGCAAGCGCTTAACCACTAAGCCATCTCTCCAGCCCCCTGGCCAGTCATTTTTATATGAGCAAGCCTTCGTCACATTTGCCAGACTATGACAAGTGATGGTAGAATGGATCTCAAACTAGAAGCCACGGTTCTGAGCAGGTGGAATTATGTCAGGTTCCTCGTTCCCTCCCTAGCTCACTCCCTGGTGACCTTCATAGCTCTTGTGGTCAAAGCGGGAAGTGGATCACTGAGATGTATTATCCCAAGAGGTGACACAGGTTGAAGTTCGGGCCAAGTAGACTTTATTCTTATAGTAGATGTGTAGCCAGTTCTTCCACATAAATGCATGCAACCCACACTTGCACTAGTGAAAGCAAACGAAGAGAGAGAAGGTTAGTGACGGTTAACTTTGTGTGTCAACTCATATGGGATGTTCAGAGAGCTAGTTATTTCTGGGGATGCCTGTGAAGAAACACTCCGCCTTTGGACTAGGAGACTGAATGAATAAGATGGCCCAGGCCAGTGTGGGAAGACAGCATTCAATCTACTGGCAGCCCAAACAGCACAAGAAGTGCAGGAGTTTAATCTCCTTTCTCTGTTTGAACCAACACATCCATCACCCGTCCCCAGGAATCACTGCTTTAAGTGTAGGCCTTCAGCTTCAGACCAGGATTCACACCTTCCTCTGGCCTGGTCTCAGGTCTCTGCACTTGGCCTTGGGACATGGACTGAATTACACCACTGACCTTCCTGCCTCTTCAGGTTACAGAGGGCACATCATGGGAGAGATAGCTTGCCTTCTATAATTGTGAACCAATCCCCAATAATTGATTTCTCACTATATATATATATATATATATATATATATATATATATATATATATATATGTATATATGTATATATGTATATATGTATATATGTATATATGTATATATTTATATATATATATACAAACATAAATATCATGTTATATTATGTTACATATATGACATTTTTGGTCAATAATGGAATGTACTGACAACCGTGGCTATGCAATATTGTATTGCCCCGTGACATCATAATCATCTTACTTCGTGTAAGTTCACTCTATGGTATTTACATAATAATGAAATCACCCAACAATGGATTTCTCAGAATTTTCCTCCACTGCTGTGACACATGGTTGTTACACACATCACACACACACACACACACACACACACATATACATACACACACGGATTGAGTCGTTGAACTGTTAGCAATAAAGCTGCTTGTAGAGTTATTCCGCCAAATATCCACCTTTTTCTTTTCTTAGTAATTCATGCAAATCCTTTGTACTATTCAAGTGTCTCAAGAGGAACAGAACCAATAGGGTGTGTGTGTGTGTGTGTGTGTGTGTGTATGAAATCATACGACAATGGACATTGCAAATATCCTGGGGAGGAGAAAAAGGTCACAGATAGGATGTGCATTGTTCCCTTTGACTTCACCAGAAACCCCAACAGATTCTCTGGTAGATGGCATTTTACTGCAACCTGCCCCACGAAGTTGCTGCTGGTCCCATGCTGTCCATATATCCAGCTCAGTCAAAGGGGGAGCAAAGGGCATTTTTCCTTGGGATGGAGACTATCCACCACTGTCCAGACTCTCAGGGTGGAGATGGAGAGTGAGGCAGAGAGAAGTGTCAGGCCCAGTTGGGATTGATGCTGAAGGAGGAGAGCTATCTGAATTCTATATGGAAAAATTCCATGCAGGTGACTTGTTTATGGACACAGACTCTAAAGCAAATCCTAGAAAGAGGTGAGAAATCAATCGAGACTTCTCTGAGAAAGCTGGGAGGGCCAGCTTCGCTTTGCCTAAGATCCACGCCCATCCCCTACTAAGTATGACTGTAGGTCTGGGAAAACCAACTGTATCGCCTACTTTTCTCATTGCTGTGACTAAATACCTTCTCTTTAAGCATGGAAGGATTTATTTTGGCCCACAGTTTGAGAAGAGTACAGTCCATCTAGGTGGGAAGGCATGGCTTTGAGAAGGCTTGTGGCTGTTGGCAGTGGCCGAAGGGGTTGGTAGCCCATCTTGGTAGCCAGCTAAGAAGCAGAGCGCATGGGACAGAATCAGAGCCTTCAGCTGTCCTCTGCCTCCTCCCCCATATGTTATGGCTGTCAGCTAGGTTCCGTGTCCCAAAGGTTCCACAACCTCCTGAAACAGTGCCACCAGCTGGAGAACATGTGCTCAAGTATGTGAACCTGTGGGGGACATTTCATTTTTCAAATCACAACACCAGGCTTCTCAGCTGCTTCTCTGAATCCTTCCAGAGAAAGCTGGAGTCAGTCATAAAAGGCAAACCAGGGCTGCAGAAATGGCTTAGTGGTTAAGGCACCTGCCTGCAAAGCATAAGGACCCCGGTTCTATTCTCCAGGTCCCTCGTAAGCCAGATGCACATGGTGGTGCATGTGTCTGGAGTACATTTGCAGTGGCTTGAGGCTCTGGCGCATCCATTCTCACTCTTTCTCTCGCTCTCTGTCTCTAATAAATAAATAAAACTAATATTAAAAATATCTAAAAATAAAAATAAAAGGCAAAACATGGCCAAATTCATGGTTCTGCACATCACCCCCTTCAATCTCAGGTGGCAGTGTATATATGTGTGCTTACTACCCAGCAGGCATGGTGGTTATGAAAACAAGGCAGTTAGTATGTTAAAGACAGAGAGAAAGGTACAGATGTGAATAAACAATGCCCTTACTTGGGAGATCCTGTAAGGACCAGGCAACCTCAGTGCAAGCTTTGACAACAAGAGCTCGTTCCATTTGTGGGCCGCCATTTTGTGTGGTCCGTTACCTGACCTCCTGGAGGGGAGAATGTTCTCCACTTCCTGTTGGCATGACCATGTCTGTCCTGCCAATAACGGGCTGCAGAAAGACTCTGGGTTTGGGCATCTCCAGGTGTTTATTTGGTTTTTCCTATTTCTTGTTTTTTAATTGGTTTCAGATGTGAGTACCCAATAGAGACCCTGAATAAATAAAACAGATCATAAAATATGGCCAAGCAAAATGGGCATGAGTAATCCCAGAGTGCATGGAAATGCACTTCCAGAAAGGCTCATAAATAATGAGGTGGAAACAGTAGTCTATTTTCTCTTTAATGGAAAGCCAATTAGGAACCCTCTCTGGACTGGCGGGAAGGAGCCAGGTTCCTTTGTTCTGTAATGAGGAGGTGGGGGTGGGGTGGTGGAGGGGAAGCCACTAAGCTGCCAGAACTGGGCAGTGAAAATGCGCTGGTCATGGGGCCCATGCTGAGAGTGATGGAGTATGGCTGGGCTTCCCATTTCGTGCCCAGTTTCTCCACCTCCTTCCCAGTTGAAGCTGGAAGGGTCTTCCAGTCCAAGCTGACCTGGAACAAAGCACTAGCAGAATCGTTTGGAGGTCCGCAGCAGGAAGATTCCCTGTGAACTCTAGAGTCTGTTGTTGCTGACCAATGACTGATCCCTGCCTGAGCCTCAGGAGGCCCTGAAGGAACCCCCAGCCGATGCCACCTCTCAGCTGGTGCTGTTGTGCCTCAGACCTCCCATCGGCCTCCAGTGAGTCTTCTCTTTCTGGGGCTTCAGATTTGTTCTTCTTTTCTGTGGGCAGTTCCTCACCCCAGACGAGGACCTTCCTGGTGCTTCCTTGCTGCGTACTATAGATCATCTCATTCCTCCAGGGAAGAGCACGTAGAGAGAGCTGCCCATCCTCCTAGAGAGGGACTTGAGAATCAGGGGGCAAGTGACTGAGCCGCAGAGTTCCAAGTAGCTCGTTCCCACTGGTGACTGTAGATGACAGGGGCTCCTCCTGGAAGCACTAGAGATGCCATAGCCTAGTGGTTAGAGTGCAAGGGCTGAAGGCCGGGAGACCCGAATGAGGTGCTTGATTCCACTCCTTAAGAACTATGTATGTGATCATGGTCAAGTTTCTTTCTTTCTTTTTAATTTTTAAATATTTTATTTTTATTTATTTATTTAAAAGCGACAGAGAGAGAAAGAGGCAGAGAGAGAGAGAGAGAGAGAGAGAGAGAGAGAGAGAGAATGGGTGCACCAGGGCCTTCAGCCACTGCAATCGAACTCCAGATGCAAGTGCCACCTTGGGCATCTGGCTTATGTGGGTCCTGAGGAATACAGCCTCAACCTGGGGTACTTAGCTTCACAGAAAGTGCTTACTGGTAAGCCATCTCTCCAGCCCCTTAAAAAGTTTTTTTTATTTACTTTTTTTTTTTTTTTTTGTTTTTTCGAGGTAGGGTCTCACTCAGTCTAGCTCAGGCTGACCTGGAATTCACTATGTAGTCTCAGAATGGCCTCGAACTCATGGTGCTCCTCCTATCTCTGCCTCCCAAGTACTGGGATTAAAGGCATGTGCCACCACGCCTGGAGTTTTATTTACTTTTATTTGAGACAGAGAGAGAATGGGCATGCTAGTGCCTCCAGCCACTGAAAATCAATTCCAGGTGCATGTGCCACCTTGTGCATCTGGCTAACGTGAGACCTGGAAAATTGAACCTGGGTCCTTAGGCTTCACAGGCAAGTGCCTTAACTGCTAAGCCATCTCTCCAGCCCCCATGGTCAAATTTCTTAACTGCTCTTAATACAGGTGTCTGCAGTTGTGAAATCTGCCCAGTGATCATAGTTCTTACCCAATGGGGACCAGTAATGGTGGTGGTACCTTGAGTCATTGGCTAGGAAGAGCCCTTTGGGGTGATCTACCAGCTGACCATGGAACTTACCATGGACTTAAGAATGCCTCTGCTTAGTTTCTATGCCTCAGTGGAAACAGACTTCTCTGGAGGTGTGACGCACTGTGATCCAAGGTCCCCGAGAAGCAGCTGGAAGGTCATTTTACATCCGCCTCTGTGTTCATGCTGCCCGGGGTGGAGAAGGAGGTCTGGGTTGGGGGCATCTGCTGAGGGTTTCTGGGAGAGCTGACAGTCTCTTGTGCTCACCAGGGGAAACAGAGTCACCAGGAGACATAAGGGGTCCTTCAAAGGTCTCTTATACTCTTCTGCAACAGAATTGGTTGCTTTTTTTTTTTTTTTTTTTATGGCGAGAGGAATCCACTGAGCAGAGCAGCTTTGTGGCAGGAGCTGGGGCCAGAGCATCTGAAAAGGGCCCCAGTTAGAGCCCCAGTGGCAGCTGTTCCTCATGAGAAGTTCAGATAAGTTTCTTCAGAAGGCCGTTTCTCCCCCACTGAAATGGGTCAAGTGCAACCCACCTGCCCTTGAGAACCCCAGTAATTCCTACCAGAGCAGAGAGGTCTGTCGGGGTGGGGGAGGGCGAGGAGATTAGGTCATAGGAAAGTTGACCACGGAGATTTGTCACTAGTCGTCTGTGGGATGTGGCCATGTTCTATCACCAGTGTCCATCATCAGGACATTTGCTCAGCGAGGCAAGGCAGGAAGGATTAGCTCTGGGAAACACGTCTGATGGGCTGAGCTTTGTTCATGAGCTTCGTTTTGTTTGGGGCTCAAAGAGGCCATGCAGCATGCCCGCCGTCAGCCCCTGCGCCATGCGTAGTGGGATGGTTGCAAGCCACAGAAATTCACTAGCTAACAGCCCCGAGAGAGCTTTGCAGGGATAAAGATGGAGTCAGCTTGGGACGTGGGCTTGGCGGTTAGCGGGAGCTTGTATATAAGCTCCATGGGGATTGCTGACCCCATGACTGAACGTGAACTCGTCACTCCACTCATGTTATCCACTTGGCGAAGAGAACTCTGAGGTTGGGCTGGGGATCCTGGCCGTATCTCACTCATGGAGGACATGGCACTTTGAAAGACAGTTCCACCCAGGCTCGATGCACTTAGAGAGCAGTTATTCCCAGAGAGAGACTGGAACGCTATGACCAAAGGCAGAGAAGAGACACTGCCAGCAGGCTGGTCCACAGAGCAGATGTCCACTGGACAAGGCAGCTGTGTGGCACAGCTGGATTCAATAAGGTCAGTGACCCAAAACCCATGCGGACTGCCACCAACAGCCACACGCGACCTCTGCCTCCAGCAGCCCTGACTTCTCTCTCCCAGGGCCCAGCTTCCTCTTTAGTGGCTCCGTGATGCTGGCTGGCACTGCTCAAGAAGGGTTCATGTACTGCCAGGGAGGAAATCTGTGAAGAGGACAGAGAAAGGGGAAACGAAAGGGACAAGAGACAATTTAAGAATAAGAGAGTGCCATGGAGAAGTGGGGAGGGCCTGTGACCTTCTCAACGTGGGAAAACGACACATCACTAGGAAGGTTTGTGGGGGATGGGGACGGGGACCAAATATAGGGAAGAATTCGAGATGTAGGAACTGTCAGATTCATCTTAATGGAAACCGACAACTGGAGTAAAGTCCAGTGGTGGATATATAGCATGCGCAAGGCGCTGGGTTCAATCCCCAGTGCTGAAAAAAAAGAAGAGAAAAGAAAAGATCTACTTCACCACTCAAAAGTGTTTGAGGTAGCGTAGATGATTAAACATTCGGTCAATGAAAAGGTTAAACTAGAAAGTGTAGATTTAAAGGTATGGAGAAGGGGATAGTATATAATTAAAGACCTGTATTTGGGCATTTGAATTTAGCTTAGAACTTCCTGGCAGTCAGGTCTAAAAAGGAAACACGAAACATGATGGGTTATATAATTTTCATTGTCTCATAAAAGGAAGTGAATTGTCAAGTCAGAAAATACTTTTCTCCTCAGTTATAAAAGAAATCAATCCCATTGCACATTAGACAGCCAATGGAAGGATTTCCTATTATTACTTCTTTTTTCCCCCCAAATTTTTGGTGGGGGTCTGGGAGAGGGTGCTCTATGGTGTCTTGCCACTTCAAATCAACTCCACGCACACACCAACTTGCGTCTCTTACGTGGGTACTGGGAACCAAACCCAGGTCTTTGGGCCTTGCAAACAGGTACCTTTAACTGCTGAGCCACCTCCCCAGGCCTCCACTATTACTCCTAAGGCCATTATCATGTGAATTATTTTGGAAAGTGACTCATTCCCTGTCAAGTGCTCCCCGTAGTGCTGGAAAGGTCTCCAAAGGCTGCAGGATCACAGGTGCCTCTGCTTCTCATCACTCCCATGGCACCCTGCTGTGTAGTGGGGTGTGGGTCTGTTTGCTCTAAGACCATCTTCCGAACTCTTCCCAGCTTCCTTTGAGGACTGGCCCCCAGTTGGGCTAGGCCAGTGGGTGGCACTGGAGGGGGAGCGGGTGGCCTTGAAGAGGGAATTCAAGGCACCTTTCCTCAGCTCATGCCACCGCAGCCAGTGAGAGACAGCATCGTTACCCCCTACTTCTGTTCTTTTGGCTAGAGCCTTGGGGATCCATCTTAGCCGGGTCCCTGGCTCACTCTGGTCACTCCAGATTTTCTTTCTGGGAGTGCTTGTGACTTCCTGTCTTGTCCATCACTGGGTTGGTCCAGTGTCTCTGTTTCTTTCTCAGCTCTTCCATCTCCTTCCTGCAAAACCGTGTCCTGCATTCAAGTCTCTCTGTTTTCACTATCTAGATGGCGTCTGTCCTCCCCGTGGAAGCTGCCTGATCCACTCCTGATTGCTACACAGCCTTGACCCTCCCAACCCCGAGTGGCCCTCTTTACTCACAGCTGGATACCCTTTTACTCCTTTTATTTTTTTTTTGTTGGCGGTGGTGGTCATGGAGAGAGAGAGTGATACAGGTCAGAGGACAGCCTCCATTGCAATTTCTTAGGCCCTGTCTACCTTCTTTAAGACAGGGCCTGGCATCGGCCTTGAGTTTTCCAAAGAGGCTAGACTTGGCTGGCCCACAAGCTTCAGAGATCCACCCATCTCTCTCTGCTTCCCCAGCACAAGGGCATGCCACTAAGCCCAGCTTTGCTTACATGGCTTCTGATTACTCTGAAGATCAAACTTATGTCCTTATGCTTGCAAGATAAGTATTTTACCAGCGGAGCTATTGCACCAGTCCTCGGAGAGCCTACGTACGCAGCCCTATAGCAGGGACTCCTACATAGAACTTGGATTTAAAAAAGGTTCTTGGTTCAAGCAAAGCAGCATTCAAAGATTTGTCATTTGTTACACATGTGACAGAGTCCCAGAGTCATAATGATGTTCCCTAGCAGGAAGACAGGCTATTTTTCTCCAAGGACACATCTTTAGAATTTACCATGGTAGAGTATCACGGGGTGACCTAGAGAAATAGTGTGTGTGGCCCAGGCCCCCAACGAGCCTCCTGGCGTATATCTAGGGTTGACTTACAACTTCTGCGTACCGCTCTGGTCTGAGTCCCCAAGTAAACACTGCATGATTTTGTCTGCTGTAGTTTCTGTCGGCCGACACAATCATTCATCTTGAAGTCATTCCTTAGTTGAAAGGGGAAGTGGCCATTCCTGTGTCTCAGAGGAACTTTCCACCACCAATGAAGATCAAGCCTGACACACCAGAATGAAAAAAGAGTCTCAGGGCAGGTGGGGATTTATTTGAATGTATTGGCATTTCTTTGGGGAATTTGGAGCAAAAAAAATAGATTTGGGTTTTCTAAGGAAGGAATCCAGTTTGGCTTCATGGACATGGGGACCGAGTAGCTGCCCACACAAGTCATATCTGTGAAGGATCCTGTGTCTGGCTTAACCCTTCACCATCATTGTGTTGAAATTCTTATCATCTTTAAACAAAGGACCCCGAGTTTTTATTTGGCCTTTTTTTTCTGTAAACTTGGCTGCATAAATTATGTGATTGATCCTACATGAAACAAAACATTTGGGGATCCTTTATTAAAGAAAAAAACACCAGTAGTGCCTATGCCACAGAAGCAAATGACCCCCCTCTTTCTGGATACCTTTCACTGTCATTAGCTCCTTAGGGAGGAGAACAGGTCCCGTCCCCTATCTGTAGCAGGATGTTGATTGCCCGTCACATGCAGGTCTCGTGCAGATGACCATATCCAGTATGAGCTCACGAGTGCAATGGCTTGTCACGTCCAGACGCCAGAGTTCCACAGCATGCCTCCCCGTCCTCCATCTCTCACGTTTTTTTTCTGTCCCATTTTCTGTCATGGTCCCTGAGCCCCGGAGGGGATGAGGATGATGTATATGTATGTCCAATAAGAATAAAGGGTACGGTGAGCCTGAAGAGGGACAAAGGGAGGCAATATGGGGTATGTATGATCAAAATGTAATGTATATTTATGAAAATGTAAAAAAAAAAAAAAAAGCAAATTTAAAAATCAAACAAGGGGCAGGAGAGATGGCTTAGCAGTTAAGGCACTTGCCTGCAAAGCCTAAAGACCCAGGTTAATTCCCCAGTACCCACGTAAAGTAGTGCATGTGTCTGCAGTTTGTTTGCAGTGGCTAGAGGCCCTTGTGTGCCCATTCTCTCTCTTTCTCTCTCTCTCTGTAATAAACAAATAAAGATAACAAAACAAACAAGAACATTAGGTACCAAGTCTCAGGCGTGGTTCCTGTTAACATAATGTGCCCTTTAGAGACTACAGTGAAAATTAATGAAAATTAACTGCCCAGAAAACCTGCCTGGGGCAGGGGCAGGGCAAATCAGGGCTCAACTGACCTGCAGCATGCTTTTCAAACTGTGGTCTGCGAAATCCTGGGGGTTCAGGGGATGAAGTGTCCACCAGATTTTTTTTTATCTTTGTGTCCACTGACCTCTGACCTTTGCCTTCACCGCATCATTCCATTTTGTTCTGAATTAGGAATTGAGCTTCAGGCAGTGTTTTGGTTATTTTTTTTTAAATTTAAATAAAGGGTCCCATGACTCACATAGTTTGAAAACCACCAGTTAGACAAACCACACCACACCAGGCCTTTTGTTGTAGGGAATCGTCTTATTTCAGAGGGCCCCAGGTGACCCGCTGACCTGGGGTGTCTCCAAAACCAGGTAATAATAGGCTGCGCTCTAATCTGAAGAGACTCCACTGTGTTTGCAGAGAGCTTTGAAATGTTCTGGGAAAAAAGCTGATCAGATGTGCAAGGTATTATATTCACGGAGAGACAAACCCTCCCAACTCTTTATAAAATGGATTAAGCCAGTTTCTAAGGGCTGCAGGTCTGTGTGATCTTAATCCTGCTCTCACTCCTGACCCCACCACTTTGCTCTTTGTTTCCAGGACCTTCCTGGGCCAGGCCTGGGATGCCTTCCTGGGAAGCTCCCTCCCTGTCAGCTCTCCCCTTGGGCACCCTATCTTTGCGCTTACCTCATTAGGGGCATTGACAGGCTCAGGCCCATGGAGGGCATACCAAGCAAATATGGGCATTGAGCCATTGTGCATTCAGTGCCTCTGACTGGAGCAGCAGATGGAGAAAGTTGTGCATCCCAGCCCTATGCACTATTTGACAGAATATTGTTCAAATACAGTTCACCAAGATCTATGTTTCTGCCAGCTATGTTTAGCTAAAGTTTATTTAAAGGAATGGGGATAGCTGGGTGTGGTGGTGCGCGTCTTTAGTCCCAGCACTGGGGAGGCAGAGGTAGGAGGATCTCCGTGAGTTCGAGTCTACCCTGAGACTACATAGTGAATCCCAGGTCAGCTTGGGCTAGAGTGAGATCCTACCTGGAAAAACAAAACAAAACAAAAAGAAAAAGAAAGAAAAAGGTAGGAATTACCTTGGCTCTTTGCAAAGGGGTCATGTCATGTTTACCTCAAAGTGTCCCATTCAGTGGACACCCAGACAGAAATCCTGTTGTCAGAAGGAAGGACTAGCCTGAGCGCAGGAATTGCCATTTATGATCTGCACTGGTTAATGTGCTAGAGGTGAAGGGGATGGACCAAGGCACTGGCTCCACTGAGGTCTCAGGATGGACCCCTGCCTTGGGGCTCAAGCACATTATGTGCAGAGACAATGTAGAAGCTTCTCTAGCAGGGAGAGGCCCAGCCAGCACTGCCACCTTTTATCAGTTGCTTAAGAGCAGTTTCAGATGTTCAAATGGAGTACTTCTATTCATCCTTGGTTCTTTCTTTTTTTTAAACCATGCTATGCATGTACATAGACTACCCCAAACCATTCCCTTTGTGATTGCTTTGTTCTACTAGAGCCCTTATGACTTCAAAGGTTGCTTCATACTGTCCAGAACTGGGGCCCATCATTGTCAAAGATGATCTTTAGTCCAGGAGCTCACCTCCACTCCCCACCCATCACAGTTTTGCTCATCCATCTATCTTTAAACAGGGTAGCCTCACCCACAGACCATGAACTGTCAACCATTAAAGATGAGCCCCAGCTTTGTAATGGCTAGTGAGCTCCTGTGTTCTCTTCAAAACTAACCTCATAGTTGGCTCTCCTGGAAGCCTTTCTGAACACCTCAGAAATTGTCATTCTCTGGGCTGTATATGTATGTGTGCATATAAACTTCTGTTTTTTAATTTATCACAGGACATCATTGTCCTGTTTTTTTTTTTTTTTTTTTTTTTTTTTTTTTTTTTTTAATAAACATGGATGCTGAGGATCCAAACTCAGGTCCTCATTCTTACATGGCAAGGACTTTACCCATCTCTCCAGACTAATTTTATTAGTTTTATTATCACTGTGACCAAAATACCTGACATAAACAACTTAGGAGAAGGTAAGATTTATGTTGGCTCGTGGTTTTAGTTTTAGTTTATGATGTAGCGTCATTGCTTCTGGGTCTCTGGTGAGGACGAACATCACGAAGAGAGGGCGTGATGGAGTGGAGCCTCTCATTTCATGACAGTCTAGAAGAAGACAGGGGAAGGAGCCAGCAACACTTCTGAGGAATTACTTCTAGCTATACCCTAGCTCCCAAATAATTTACTACCTCTCAAAATAATGCCACTTCTTGGACAAAGCATTTCCCACATGAGTGTACGGAGGACATTTCAGATTCAAATCACAACAGTGTAAAAACTTTGTTTGGCCTGCATGCTTGTTTTGGATGAGAAGTCTTGGTTGTCATGGCAGCCATGCCATCAGAGCATCTCTAGCCACTGATGGCAGTGGCAGTACTTTGTGTAAGAGACTATTGTCCTTGTTTTCTTGCTCAACTCTTGATGCTCCAGGTATGAGGAGGGTTTGTGATGGGAGGAGGAGCCTTAAGATCAATGGCATCTATTGTCTAGGGCTCACAAATAGCTAATGAATTAATTACACCTGGCCTCACAAAGAACTGGTTGGGTAGGTACTTTAAGCTCTGCTAACAGTTACTGAATTACAGAGAGCTGAAGCAGGAAGGGATTGGAGGGCTCAGCTCAGTGGCCAGGAAGAGCTTGCAAGTTCTCCATTCTAAGGTAGAGGCCCTGTACAGAAATGCTTCAGTTTTATCTACCATTGTGAAAAACACAACTCTGACACAAAGGCATTGACAACAAAAGTTTGCTATCTCTCATGAGTCATGCCTCTGGACTTGGCTCAGCTGGAGGTTCTTCTGCTCTTCCTTGTGTTGGCTGGACTGTCAAGATGGTGTCCTTACTCCCATGTTGGTGCCTCAGCTCCAGTAACTAGGGTTAGTCTCCAGCATCTAGGAGATTCTAAGGAAATGTTCAGTGGTTCAATGAATAATTAACTGTCCCTAGAAGCCTGTGGTTTGGAAAAGAGAATATTAAATCTATACACAAAACACATGTGTCCCTGGCCTTGTTAATAATGGGTGTTATGTTGGTAAGAAGATATTCAGGATAATTAGGGGAGAGTGTCCCCTGAATGCTTCTATATGAGGGCAAGGACCTGGTCTTATTTCTTGTCAGCAAGTGGGGTGGCCTACAGTAAGCAGCCTCTAGGGCCTACTCAGACTACAGAGATGGGGAGAGGAAAAAGTGACCCAGTAGCTCTTGTCACCATAGACCAGAAACTGACCCTCCTTAGTCCTAGTTCTTGCCTAGGAGCAAGAATTCAATTCCTATTTTTGCTTGCATTTCTGCTTTTGCTTGTTGGATTTGGAAGGGATGGAGGGGAGACATTGCAAAGAAAATAGAGGAAAAGATAGGTGTAAAGAGGTACTCTGGCAGATGTAGACAAATCCTGAAACCTGGTCACTCCAACCTCTGGATTCCAGCATTAAATCTCTTACTACTGACTCAGCTCCTCTGCCTCCTTCTTGTAAGCAACGATGGGATTACACTGGGCTCCTCTAGATAACCCAGGGTCATATCCCACTCTCAAGATCCTTCATTTAATTCTACCTGTGGAGTCCTTCTTATCATATAAAATCACATATTCACTAGTTTCAGGAATCTGGATGCACACATGTTGGGATGGCCATTACTTTACCAGAACAACAAGAAATCAGGTCACTATCCCAACTTTGCAAAAGCTATGTAGGCTATCAGGGAAGACTGCGAGCAATAGGGACTTAAGGGAACCCAAGAAGACTTGGGGTGGAGCTCTAAGATCCAGGAAGAATACTGGATGTGGACTCATTATCATTATCCACATAAGTCATGCACTCAGAAGCCTGTAATCTATCCAATTCCATATCTTCTGGTTGGCTGGGATGAGAGAAATCAGTGTTGTGGTGAGACCTTGGACAGTCAATGTTTCTCTCTGGGCCTTTCAGCCTCTCAGATTTGAGAATGGCATGACAATACTATAAATCTTGTGTTACTTGTGGTAAACACAAAACCCTAACTGTTCTGAATGCTTGTTTTATGCAAGACAAAGGGGTTGCTTTTTTTTTTTCAAACACAAAATTATAAAGCATAAGCAAACTATACTTCCTGAATGTCACCAGTGAAAGAAACTCCCTGAACTTAGGATATATAGAGTTTCCTCCTTAAGTTTCTGAAGCTGTCGGTGTGACTATTTAAACTTAAGTCAAATGCTTGCTTCCTCAACCACAGTGTTAAGTGCTCAACTGCCACACCACATCACCCAGTGTGAATCAGTTCTGTTAGACACCATCAGAGGAGGTTCTACTGGACAACACTGTTGTAGAACACGTGATGTGTGTTGTGTTCTCCCTTCTGGCTGACCAGCTTAGAGTTCCTACCCTCAGACCAGGAGTTACCCATTTCTGTAAGATGTTACTTGTCAGAGTCCTCCTGGGTAGATTGCCTGTCTAGAGGAGTTCCAATAGAACAGGAATGTTCTGGTGACTGAATTCAGGCCCCATTTTCTAAGTTAAGATTCCAAAGTAAATGGAAAACAGGATGGAAAATGCCTTACTTATTTGGGGATAAAATCTGCTGCCCACAAGACAGGTTCCTATCATGTCAGGTTCTGTCTCAAGCTCTCCCTCTCTCACTCTGGTGTGTATGTTCATATGTGAGCTTTGGTTTGCATGTGACACAGTGTGTTCTGTTATGAGGATCCAAACTCAGGTTGTTATGTACCCATTGAGCCGCTCCCCAGGCTCCTGTTTTTGATCTTATGAGACAGAGTCTCATGGAGCACAGACTGGTCCTCCAATTTGCTATGGAGCTGAGGACAGTTTCTGATGAATTCCTTTCCTTCATGCCTCTTTAGTTTTTGCAGTGCTAGAGTGCAAACCCAGGGGACTTCATGCTTATTAAACACTCTACCCACTGAGCTATGTCTCCAGCCCCTGCCTTGAGCTTTAGTCTCTTCTCTGAAAAGGATATCAGGTCATCATTCCATCCATGGAGGAGCAGCTGAACCTGGAGTTGTCTGTCCTGAATGAGGTGGCCTGGGCTTTCCTCCTTGTCCCTCAGAGGTACCGCCTGGTGCTCTGGAAACCGAATCTCTGACTCTAGGCAGTTTTCAGAGAAGGGGGGTATTTAAGCACAAGTCAATTCTTTTAAAAAATTTTTATTTATTTTTGTGTGTGGATGATGATGGTGATGATGATGCCATGTGTGTGTGTATGTGTGCGTGTACGTGAAGGTCAGAGGACAACCTCAAGATGTCAGTTCTCACCTGGTCCCTCATTTGAGACAGGGACTCTGTGGTGGCTTGAAGGTGAGCTGTCCCTCTAAGCCTCATGGGTTTGTGATGAAGCCCCATTACTCAATCCCTAGCTGGTAGAGCCTGTGGGAGGTGGAGCCTTGCTGGAAGAGGTTTATTAGTCTAGCTCTACTGGGTGTTCAGTGCTACCTCATTCTGGCTGCTTCCTTCCAGCTGATGTGACAAGATGTGATGTGACAAGCCTCTGTTTTGCCATGCTTTTCCTGCCAGGATAAAACTTCCCCTTGAGGCTATAAGCCAAAATCAACCCTTCCTCTCCTATGCTGCTTCTGGTCTGGTCCTTTGTCCCAGCAGTGGGAAGGTGATTGCTGCAGCTTCTCTTGTTGCTTTGATGCAAGGGAGGCCAGACTGGCTGCCCCCGTGAGCTTTGGAACTCTTCCACCTCCACTTCCCATTGCCATAGGTGCATTGGGATTACAGATGCGTACACTACTTTTGCTTCCAGCTTTATGTGGGTGATGCAGAGCTGAATGCTGGTGGCCAGTCGTCTGGAACAAACCCTTTTTAACCAATGAGCCATCTCCCCAGCCCAGTGCAAGCTAATTTTGAAAGCATTTCTTGAGATCCAGGCACTGATGAATCCCAGGCAGGTTCTCTTGGTGGAGGAGCTGGCAATCAGATGAGAGATACACATTCACCAACCACAAACAGCAGCTATGCCAGTCTACCAGTAAGTGGTGGAAGGCTCCATTCCTCATCCTCAGGGTCAGCCAGTCACCAGGACAGATCTGCAAATGCTCCATCCCTACCTGGGTTGGGACCTTCCTGTACAGACAGACCAAAAGGTTCATTCTTTGGGCTAATCTTGACCTTGTTAGTGCTCTGGCTTGTACCTGAGAAGGTAGGTAGACAGGCTTCAGCTGCTGCATGTTAAAGCAATGCTTTATGGCCAGAGAGGATCCTGTGAAGCACGGGAAGAAGAGTGCACTCCGACTCTATTCTATAAACACCCCTTCCAGGGTTCCCACTGAATCTGTCTCTTCCTTCCCACGGGGAATAATGAACGTGAACTTGTATTGACCTGAATGGACATATTTTACTGCTGACTCAGAACCTTCCAGAGCCAGTGTCAGTGGGGACCAAGTGGAACTGCAGCAGGAAGAGGAACAGAAGCATTCTGATTTCCCAAGATGGAACTCCAAAGTACATTTTGAGCAGAAGAACTTATTTGAATGGTTCCTCCTGTCTTAAAAAAGCACAGCAATAAAAGCCACATATGCTTTGCAATGTCATTAAAAACAACTGTGACAACTCAAAGCAGGCAGTTCCCATTTCTCTAAATGTGCTGCGTTAGTTATGGCAAGGGGGTGCATTTTACAGTAATAAAGCAACAAACAGCGTAAGAGTTTTGGAAAATGGGGAGATTGACATATTGACTTTGTTTCCCCCTTCTATTTTTCCTTTGTATGACCTCGTAGTATCTCATAACGACAAGAAACAAGCTTAATTTTGGTGTTCAAGGTCAATCTAAGGTTGGAGGTTAAAGGCTAGAGAGATGGCTTAGTGGTTCTGGCACTTGCCTGCGAAGCCCAAGGACCCAGGCTTGGTTCCCCAGAACCCACATAAACCAGATGTACAAGGTGGTGCATGCATCTGGAGTTCATTACAGTGGCTGGAGGCCCTGGCACACCCACTCTCTCTATCTGCCTCTTTTTCTCTCAAATAAATAAAATATTTAAAAAAAAAAAAAAATGTTTGGAAGTTAAGATGGGGACTGCAGCTCATTGCTTTGGGAGACAGGGGATGGAAGAAGGAGGAAAGAGAGGGTAGGGAGAGAAGGATGAAGGAAGAAAAAGAATGAATTAGTTTTATGGGAGAAAAAAACAAGAAGTACATTACTGACTATAGGTTCCCTTTCTCTTTTGTTCTTTGTTTCTCTTTTAAAAAAATATTTTATTTATTTATTTAAGACAGAGAGAGAGAAAGGGAGAGAGAGCGAGAGAGAGGGAGGGAGAGAATGGGCATGCCAGGGCCTCCAGCCACTGCAAACGAACTCAAGATGCATGCACCCCCTTGTGCATCGGGCTTACGTGGGTCCTGGGGAATCGAACCGGGGTCTTTAGGCTTTACAGGCAAGTGCCTTAACTACTAAGCCATCTCCCCAGTCCCTCTGTCTCTTTTTCTTGTGATGCTGGTGATTATGGCACTCAAGTCACACCTGGACTAGATCTAAAGCCCAAAGACTGTTTCTTTACGCAGCGTTCTCAGCTATTTATTCATTCATTCACAAGATGCTCCTTGATTGATGATGGTGCCCAGGACAAACGCATCGTAAGCTGAAGCTATGCTAGCTGAGACTACAGTGGACCCATCTAGCCTAGTGAGTGCGCTTGCTTCCTAGCACAGCACAGGCGAGGGCATCTGGGACATGCCCTCAAGACCGCTGAGACTTGCTGTCACTGCCTAGCAGTGTTTAAGACCCTTCTTTCCTTTTCTCTTTCCTTTCCTTTCCTTATCTTTCCTTTCCTTTCCTTTTCTTTCTTCTTTTCTTTTCTTTTCTTTTCTTTTCTTTTCTTTTCTTTTCTTTTCTTTTCGAGGTCGGGTTTTGCTCTGTTGTCCTCAGACTTGTGGATTCAAACCTTTGTCCTCAGCCTTTTTTTTTTTTTTTTTTTTTTTTTTTTTGGTTTTTCGAGGTAGGGTCTCACTCTGGCCCAGGCTGACCTGGAATTAACTATGTAGTCTCAGGGTGGCCTTGAACTCACGGCGATCCTCCTACCTCTGCCTCCCGAGTGCTGGGATTAAAGGCGTGCGCCACCACGCCCGGCCTTGTCCTCAGCCTTTTAAGTAGCTGGGACAATAGGCACGGGCCTCTGTGACTGGCTTTTGTACTTCATATTGCTAACTTGGGAAAAGGTCAGAAATTCAAATGTGTCTCAAGCCAAGTTGAGAAACTGTAAGTTGAAGCATTTTAAGGGAGGAGGAATCATCTCTGCTTAGTTTTGTTGAAGCGGAGCCCATCACTTCCTTTTTCTAGTGACATCTGAAGCCACAGCACAGTATCTAAGAACAGAGAAAAGTGCGGGCTGAGGACATGGCTCAGTGGGCAAGAGTGCTTGCCACTTAAGCATGAGGACCTGGGATTGTCAGAGTTCCATTCCCTAGGACCCATGTAAAAAGCTGGGTACGGGGCTGGAGAGATGGCTTCATGGTTAAGGAGCTTGCCTGCAAAGCCTAAGGACCCAGGTTTGATTCCCCAGGACCCATGTAAGGCAGATGCACAAGGTGGTGCATGTGTCTGGAGTTCATTTGCAGTGGCTGGAGGCCCTGGTATGCCCATTCTCTCTGTCTTCATCTTCCTCTCTCTCTTTCTCCCTCCCTCTCTCAAATAAATAAAAAAATATTTTTAATAAGCTGGGTGTGGTCTTGCAGTCTGTCTCCCCAGTAGGGCTCACTGAAGGAAAAGGGCAGCTTGTTTGAGAGAGAGAGAGAGAGAGATGCTGTTTCAAGATAACACAGGGATGAGCAATAGAGGATCACCCCCAGGGTTCTTCTCTGGCCTCTGCATACACACACACGTGTCACACACATCACACCTCACACTATACTATGGATACTCTACACACACATGCCAACAAAACAAAACCAGATAAAAGTGGTGTCTCCTAAAGCCCATGCCTTGACAATCCTCTAATCGTCCTTCTCCTGAGCCCCTCGCGGCTTGGGGCCTAACCTGCAAACCCTAGATTAAACCCAACTCCTAATGTGGCACTGGGGAAACAGAGAGAGCTCCAGAAAGAGGAGAGGGTCGCTGGAGAAGGGTGGAAGGTTTTCCTAAGATCCTGGTATGCAACGGAGAAAGGACAAGATGTGGAAACTTAGACGTTAACTGAGGTGGGAGGTAGGGATGATGGTGATGCTCTTGAGGAGTGTGACAGTGTGGATCATGAAGAACGTGGCTTCAGGAAGCCAAAGACCCCATAGGTTCTCCAATATCTCTTCTCTGTCCCGAACTAGCTGTTCCGATGCTGGGTTCTCTCATGAGCGGGACCTTATGAGGATAATATCACATGTGGATGGTAACAACTTATATATTTGTTTCGGAGACAGAGGGAATAAATGCAGGTAGCAGTCACTTTTCAAAGCCATTCAGCCATCATCTTGGAGCATAAGAAAAGAAATTGTTACATACCATTCCCCACTTTCATTCCAAAACCCCTGACAGGCATTGCTAATAAACCGCGGCACTTTTATGCTATCGAGCCTAGACACAGCCTCCAAATGATGGTCAATCCTGTGCTCCAGGCAGCCGTGACCAGCTCCTCAGGAGCTAGTCCTCACGATGACATCTCACAGTTCTTCCTGGTTTGGTGCCGTTCTGATCGTCCGTCGTCAGTTGGAGTCAGGGCCACATACTTCCACAGCTTGTACCTTACAAGAGAAGCCTGTGATCGCATTTCCCAGACCCTCTCCCCGTACAACTTCACACAAGAGTCCACCAACCAGAGGCACTGCTGAGAGAACCGGGAAGAGACAAGGAGAACCCGCTGCTCTCCCGTGGTACAGCTGTGGTAGCAAGTGTGGGCAAACCCAAGCCCTTGAGAGCGGCACGCTGTAATACCCACTGCAAATACCATCTTGTTTTTTTTTTTTTTTTTTTTTTTGGTAGGGTCTCACTCTGGTCCAGGCTGACCTGGAATTAACTATGTAGTCTCAGGGTGGCCTCGAACTCTTGTCGATCCTCCTACCTCTGCCTCCTGAGTGCTAGGATTAAAGGCGTGCGCCACCACGCCCGGTGACCATCTTTTATTTATAACAGTTTATTTTATTTATTAATTAATGAGAGAGAGAGAGAATGGGCACCCCAGGACCTCTAGCCAGTACAAATGAACTCCAGATGCATGCGCCACTATGTGCATCTGGCTTACGTGGGCCCTGGGGAGCTGAATCTGGGTTCTTAGCCATCATAGGCAAGCACCTTAACTACTAAGCCATCTTTCCAGTCCTTTAAATACCATCTTGGTGGGGTGGCCTTAAGTCCCTTCTTTTGTGTCGTGTCACTCACTTCCTTGTTTTTCAAGGTAGGGTTTCACTCTAGCTCAGGCTGACCTGGAATTCACTATGTAGTCTCAGGCTGGCCTTGAACTCACAGTGATCCTCCTACCTCTGCCTCCCAAGTGCTGGAATTAAAGGCGTACACCGCCAGCCTGGCTCTACTTCCTTTACTTGAAGTATCTGAAGACCCCCATGAATGGGTTTCTCTGGACTGAGGGCCTTACCTCCTATTAGAACATCAAGCTAAGTCTTGGGTCTAGGGAGATAGCTCAGTTGGTTAAAAAAAAAGTGCTTGTCATGTAACTAGGGATGACGTGAGTTTGGATTGCCAGCCTCCTGATGTGCTGTTTTTCAAATAACTCAGTTTTGCTTTCCAGCATAAAACGTGTTCTGTTGTTCACACAGCCTGTTCAGTAGGCTTTGCTCCAGATCCCTAAGGCTCCCTGGTAGCAGCCAGGAAGACCCTAGCCCTGTTCCAGGGCCTCCTGGGGGTCAGCTTTTCTGGCCTGGCCTTGCCTGCAACTGAATGGATCAGAATGGAAGGGCATGGGGGGCTCTGGACTTGTGGGCTTTAGCATTTCTTGGGGTTCTTCTTTTCTTTCCAGTGTGTGCACACATGCATGTGTGTGTGTGATGATGCGTGATGTATGTGATGTGTGGTGTGTGCACATGTGCAGAGGCCACAGGAGAATGTCAAGTGTCCTCGTTGTATTGTTCATCCACTATTTCTTTCCTTGAGATGGGGTCTCTTCCTCAACCCAGAGCTGCTCTCTCTCAGCGAGCCCCAGTGATGGTCCAGTCTCTGTCCCCAAGGACTGGGATTACAGACAGGCATGGTCATGCCCAGCTTTCTATGTGGTTTCTGGGGATGAGAATTTGGAGGCTGAGAGGCCCTCATGTTTAAATGGCAAGCACTTTTGACTGCAGAGTCATCTCTAGTCCCAGTCCTGCACTTCTTGGGGTCTTTCCTTAGGCCAAGACTAATTCTGATTCCATCCCCTTAGGGCAGCTAGAGCATGCTGGGAAGAGGGAGAAGACTCAGTGGCTGTGACCAGGAAGCTCAGCTGTATGCTTAACAGACACCCTAGCATCTCAGTGGTCAAGAGCATGGGCCCTGGGTTTTTATAGCTGTTTGATGGTGAGTATCTGGGCCTTAGTTTCCCCATCTGAGAATGGGGCAGTGAGACATTGAGAATCCCTGGAATAAATCAGGTCAAACCCTGGTCCAGGCTGGGCTGCCCATCCCCCACTACCTTCAGCTGCTCTCTCACCTCGTCTCCCCCTGTTGCAGTCAGCTTTGCATTGCTGGCAGAAATCACCCGACCAAGAGCAGCTTGTGAGAAAAAAAGGCTTTATTTGGGCTTACAGTCTCTAGGGGAAGCTCCATGATAGCAGGGTAAAATAATGGCATGAGCAGAGGGCAGACACCACCTCCTGGGCAACATCAGGTGGACAACAGCAACAGGAGAGTGTGCCAAATACTGGCAAGGGGAAATTGGCTATAATACTCATAAGCCCACCCCTAACAATATACTGCCTCCAGGAGGTGTTAATTCCCAAATCGCATCAGCTGGGAACCCAGCATTCAGAACACCTAAGTTTATGGGGGACACCTGAATCAAACCGCCACACCCCCTCTTCCTCCATCCTGATTCATCAAGATGCCAAGGCAAACCCAATTCAGATGGTTCTTTTGCCCTTGTTGCTTCAAAGACCTATGAGGCAGGAGGATGGAGAGTTCTAGACCTGCCTGGGCTCTAGACAAAACCCAAACCCTGCAAAACCATAAGCTCCCAAGTGTGACTTTAGCCTTATCTGCGGCTGGGAATTGTGGGTGTCTCTAGAGACAAGGCTAAGATACAATAGCCCATCCTGGGTCCCTAACATACAGCAACTGCTCCTGAGGAGTTGTCCTGCTTACAACCTTCCAGGCCAAGGCCAACTACTTTGCAGAGAAGTGAAGGGAAAGAACTCGCTCAGTGTTAGGGGGCTGAGGTGGAGCAAGGAGAAGCAGATTCCCGAGGCCGGCGTTGGCTCTCCGGAGGCCAGTGGCAGCTCTGATCCCCAGGGGACAGTCCCATCTCACCTCCCCGGGAATCAGGCAGCCGAGAAGCAGCAAGGATCATGGCCTTTAGGACTTACCTGGACGAGACAGACAGAAACATGGGGTGTCACTGTTGCTTGTGCCCCTTCCTTCCTCCCTCTTCCCAGGTCCTCCCTCCCCTTCCCTCCTGCAGCAACCTTTCTGAGAGGGTTTATTCAGGCGGACTTGGAAACAGCTGATCCTCGCTTGAACTCGGGGGAGGGAGAAAGTGAACATGCTGGAGTCCCCACATCACCGTGAAACCTCCCATGTCTCAAAAGTTAACTGCGTTTCATTTTACATTAGGAATTTGACTCCCATTTTTGGTGAGCCAGATGGAGAGACAGATTCAAGTCCTACAAACTGTGGTCTCGTTCCAGTCCTGAAGTTTGTGCAGAAGCTACCCCATGATGGGCCATGGTTCCACATGTGCACAGCTGTGGAGAGTTTGCTGTGAGGGGATGGGACGAAGACCAGCGTTCAATGGTACCCTACGGGGTGGGAAGCATGTGCGGCACATGACTAGAGTCAGGACATTGCCCTTCTTGGTTCTGCAATAAGCTTGCTGTGTGCCTGTGGGTGGATCAGTTCTCCTCTCTGAGCCTCCATTTCCTCATTTTCTATAACCAAATGCAGAATTTTCAAGGCTTTCCCTTTCAAGTTCATAAGAGCCCACGATTCTAGTTGGGATGTGGGGCGTCGATGGAGAAATCGGACTTGGTTTCATTTTGTAACTTGGGCCCCTCAGCACTTCCCAGTTGGGGTTGAGAATGGGACCAATATTCTTTGAAGTGTAGGTTTCAGTGGGGGGGGGGGTGGCAACCAGCCTGGGCTGTCACAAACTTCCCTCAGAGGAGGACAGGACTGAGGGAAAGCCCAGTTTCCCCACCTGAGGCTCCCTCAGACCAAGGCCCCAGCCTTTGTGGGCTCTGATGTCATTAGCTGCCATTTTTGATCAGTGGGCAACAGTGAAAGCAACAAATAAGAAGTCCATTTGCTGGCAATTTCAGTCGTTTGTGGCATTTAATTAGCATAATTGACCTGAACTGGAACTTTTTCGTCCACCTGAATTTAAAAATACATCACAGCCTCCCCTCCCCAATACATCTGAGAAATTTTCTTTTTTTTTTCTAATGAGGTTTTAACTAAAGCCCAATATCAAAACACTATATAATACTTTTATCTCATTGAAGACATTTGATGCTTATTAAAATATTATTGCTTTAAGGCTTATTTTGATTTTTTTTGCCCAAGAGTGTGTGCCGATCCTCACTACTCAGATAATAACAAAGAAACCTTAAACATGAAAAAAACACATGAAAGGTAATATGTTCCCCATTAGTCCCAGTATCATTTCCCCAGGATTACTGCTTTCCAAATATAGCATTAGTTTAAAAATAAAAAGCCGTTTACAGTAATGGGACACTTGGTGCTGCTTTGGAGCATGTGGGCTCTCCAAGGGCCTTGTACAAGGCTTCATTAAGCAGAAACTGCAGGGGAGAGGGCTGGCTTAAAAAAATCCTGGCATGCCTCCTCAAAGGCCCCCCAGATAGGCCACCTACCCTGACCCAAGGCCCGTGTCTAACAAGCTCTTAATTCTGCTTTCAGAACTGCTTTTTCATGCATTGTTTCTCCTCGAGATGAAACATTTTGGAAGCTGACAAGTAATCAATTGGGTGCCACCCGGGAAGAGAAGCCACATTCGGGAACTGCATTCTGGCCTCACGGGTGGGAGAGAATGTGACAGCCATCATGCCAAAGGGGTCGTCCTGGCTTTGAGAGGTCTCTTTTGTCCTGGGAGAGCCAAGGGCAGCAGGCCCAGGAAGAGTGATGCGAGTCAAGAATCCCATGGGCCGTGCGTACCAGCTTGGTTTCATGTACATGGATGTACAAAGGTTTTGCTTGCTTGGAATGGCCCAAGTGCATTTGCAGTTGGATGAGCTACTCTAGCTAGGGGACAAAACTGTCATGTCCACAGAAGGACCCTCTTGAGTGCTAACAAGGCCTACTCTGGTTTGCTTCCATGGGCTGACCTGTGTTAACTTCCCACCGGAAGCTGTCAGCCGGCTGAGGGCCCCTGAAGAGACTCATGTTGCACTTCTACTATTTTAGTCCAACAATGCAGGCCCCTTCCGATTTCAGGAGCTGGCTTCCTGGCACTCACCAAACACCCAGTTGAGAGGCTCCACAGAGTGAGGGAGCAAATGTCCAGCATAAAGGGAGGGACAAGCGCCTTGGTTTCAAATCCCCACCGGGATGCCAACCATACCTTGATGTCAGCAGGGAGGGGGAAATCCAGAGGGAAGCATGAAGGAGGATTGGGAAGGTGACAAGAGCTGAAATGTATTGCCCCAGGCTTGCATTCTCCCCAGAGGCAGGTGGCACACTGTGCACTGGGTAGGGGTCATTTCACCACGGCTGCCTTGGTCTCAAGTTGTGGGGCCGTTCCTTTCCTGGAGCCAGTTACAAGTCAGTGGGGGTGGGGATGGTGTCCCTGTGCCTGTGTGGGGAGGCCCCAACTGACTGGTTGTCAGATTTGGGCTTCATTGTCTGACTCTGTTTTATTACTGCTTTCAACACTCTCAACTTCTCCTACAAGACAAAAATGGCTAGTTTTCCTTTGTGTTCTGGGCCCAGTGGCTAGTCTGAACAGGAATAGCTCCCCTGAGGTGAGAAAACAGGAGCTGTGTCGGTGACAGTCCCATGAAGTGACCAAGGTCAGGACTAGGGAGGGAGCTTGGTAAAGTGCTTGCCTTTCAAGCATGAAGACCGGATTTGATCCTGATAGCCTATGTGGAAACACACACACACACACACACACACACACACACACACATGTAATGGCACACTTGTGAACCCAATGCTAGAGAGGTAGAGAGAGACAAGTGGATCCTGGGGTTGCTGGCCAGCCGGACTAGTCTAATTGTCATGTTTCAGGCCAATAAGAGACCATGTCTCAAAAGAAGGTGGGCAATGTTCCCGAGAATGACACTCCAGACTGTCCTCTGGCCCGCACATGCTTGTACATCCACATCCACACTGAAAAGAACACATCCCAGGGTCCCACACCCACACAAAAAAACAAGAGCACCCCGCGTCTGGAGGGTATAGTCTTACTTTGGCTGCCTCTGTGAGAACTGTGCTTGCTGCTCCCATATATGGAAACACTTCCTGATTGTCCAGGTTCCTGGATGGGCCATCATATGGATTCTGTCTTCACATGAATACCTGTACCTGGCCATTTAGCCAGGTGTGGAGAGATTCAGCGACCTAATGAGGCTCCCATAGCTGAGTGAACGCTGTGGTTGGTGGCTTTGAGCTGGAGCTTTGGCCTGAGCATGGAACACGTCTCTCACTTTCCACTTGGAGGGTACAAGATGGAGTTGGCACTTTGGCATGATGCTTGCCTTTGAACCACTGCGTTTTCTTCACTCCCTCCTTGGGATGAAGATTGACTTCCTGGAGATTATTCACGATGCAGGTCACTTCCCACGAGTCCCTCTGCTGCAGAATGTTGTCACCCTCAGCAGCCGCAGGCAGGATTCCTGGCCTCCAGGACTCACATGGTTTAAATGGTTCCGAGAATGGGCTCACCGCGGACAGCTTTGCTTCTGTAGATGTGGAAAGAGGCAGGCCGAGCAGGAACGCTGAGACCAACGTTATGCTGCTGGTCAGACCCAGACCTGGAGCCTTGAGCTCAGCAGTCTGTACACTTGGGCATCCTGTGTGCTCTTCCTGAGCCAGGGGAAGGTGGTGGCTCGGGAGCTGGGACTTGGGTGATCTTTGAAGAAGCAGAAGCAGCTTCTGGGAAAGGGAGTGGGAGTAGTGTCCAGGAGTAGGAGGGGCAGCAAGCAGGTATGTGTGCACGTGTGTATATTTGTCGGAGGGGAAGAGGATAGAAGAGAGACTGGGTGAGAGTAGACAGCATCCCCAAAGTCAACATTTCCTAAAGACAAGTGGGGTGGAAGGGGCTGCTGAGGAGGCGAGAGAGCCAGACTTAATGACAGTGTCTGTCAGGAACTCAGGGAGAAGGAGGTAGCCTCCTGCCAGTTGCTTGTCTCATCCCTGGTATAAAGAGTGCTTAAAGAACAATGACAGCCGGGCGTGGTGGCGCACGCCTTTAATCCCAGCACTCGGGAGGCAGAGGTAGGAGGATCACCAAGAGTTCAAGGCCACCCTGAGACTACATAGTTAATTCCAGGTCAGCCTGGGCCAGAGTGAGACCCTACCTTGCAAAACCAAAAAAAAAAAAAAAAAAAAAGAACAGTGACATGTTAACTCTTCCTTTAAAATATGTATATTTTTAAATTTTTTTAAAGATTCCTTTTTTTGTTTTGTTTTGTTTTGCGAGGTAGGGTCTCACTCTGGTCCAGGCTGACCTGGAATTAACTATGTAGTCTCAGGATGGCCTCGAACTCCCGGCGATCCTCCTACCCCTGCCTCCCGAGTGCTGGGATTAAAGGCGTGCGCCACCATGCCCGGCTAGATTCATTTATTTTTATTTATTTATTTGAGAGAGAGGGAGAGAGAGTGAGAGATAACGGGCACACCGGGGTCGCTAGCCACTGCAAAGGAACTCCAGATGCATGCGCCACCATGTGCATCTGGCTTACGTGGTACCTGGAGAATTGAACCTGGGTCCTCAGGCTTTGCAGGCAAGTACCTTAACTATGAAGCCATCTCTCCAGCCCTAAAAAAATTTTTAAAAATTATTAATTAATTAATAATTTATTTAAGAGAGAGAGAATATGGATGTGCCAGGGCCTCTAACCATTGCAAAGGAACTCCAGATGCATGTGCCACCATGTGCATCTGTCTTACATGGGTACTGGGGAATCAAACCTGGGTTCTTAGGTTTCCCAGGCAAGTGCCTTAACCGCTAAGCCATCTCTCCAATCTACATGTTAACTCATGACTGACAGATGATTGTGAGGAGGGAAGAACTTTTTCACTCACTCTGCTCTTCATGAACACTTCCACTCACTCAGCCCTACCTGGTGCTGATGTTGTGCATTTTGGTGTCTGCTCCATGGAACCCATTGTCTGTCAGAGCCGCTGCACTAAGAGGGGAGGCCTTGAGTCTGGCCATGTCACTGCAGGGTTAGCCGGGACAACAGAACCACCAAGTTCCGCGCGTCTATGCAGATTGCACTACAAATGGTTGTCACAGCCACTGCAAGGGTCACTACATTCCCACCGAATCTGTACTGATGCCTGCTGAGCTCCTTTAAGGAGGGAGGATCCCGGGGAAACAAGACAATATTGGATGGGGGAAGGGCACGCAGGTAAGGGATGAAGATAGTTTAAAACCAGAAGTTATAACTTTGGATCTAAGCATTGACTTTGGACTATTCTAAACTGCCCTGGGACCAACTTGGGTCAGTGGGGTCCTCTACTCTTCCAAGAAACAAGTGCTGAGCCTGGCCTTGCAGAGCCTCTGGCAGCTTGACGAGTGGGAAGTCTTTGAGCCCTTAAGTGACAGTGGATGGAATGAAGGTGAGAGCAAGAATGGTCTGGGCTGATGTGATTCAGGCAGGGCAGGAGCCCATCACGTCTAAGCTCCACTCCTGGCTCTTTTCAGCCCAGCCAGAGGAAAACCAAGGACCCTGACCAGCTGGGAGGATCGGCCTTCCCAGCAGAGATCCTTTACAGATTTACGTGTTGTATTTCCCACTCCAACTTCTCATGTGTCATCTGACATAACAGCGTGAAAGGCTTTGGGGTTAAAAAAAAATTTTTTTTTTTTTTTTTTGGTTTTTCGAGGTAGGGTCTCACTCTGACCCAGGCTGACCTGGAATTAACTATGTAGTCTCAGGGTGGCCTTGAACTCATGGTGATCCTCCTACCTCTGCCTCCTGAGTGCTGGGATTAAAGGCGTGCGCCACCACGCCCGGCTCTCAAAAAATATTTTTATTTATTTATTTGCAAGCTGAGAGAAATAGAAGAAGAGACAGACACAGAAAGAGAGATGGAGAGAATGGGCACATCAGGGCCTAGCCACTGCCAGTGAACTCCAGATGTATGCACTACTGTACATCTGGCTTTATGTGGGTACTGGGGAATTGAACCCAGGTTGTTAGGTTTTGAAGGCAAGCACCTTAACCACTGAGCCATTTCTCTAGCCCAGCTTTGGGGGTTTTGAACTTGCTCTACATCAAAAACGACCCCTCCTCCACTAGGGAGGAAACCCCAGACACTGTGTTGCAGACTCAGTGGGCATTGGATTGTCTAGAATACATCAAACGGCCTAAGTCTCCCTTGTAAAAGTTTTACAAGAAAATCATTGAAGACCAGCAGAGCTATCCTTTCTCTCTCCTCCTCCTCCTTAAATTCCAAAGCCTAGCCGATAGATAGACTCGATTCTCATACTTCCGTGCAGGCCTGAGAGCACTGGGCCAATGGAGCCTGCAGCAGCCGGAGCCTCTGCCCTGGATCATTAGACTTGCGGGCCACGGCTTGTGGGATCTTGTGAGTTGGACATATTTTATTTAACCAGCTTAGTAAAAGGTAATATTCAGCAGCTGTGATCTAGAGCAGAATTACAATTTTCAGGGTCAAGGAGGGATTTTGATATTAGGAGGTTGGGCAGAATTGCTATGAAATCTCATGAGCTGTCTTTAAAAATAAATGAGAAAATAGGTTATCCAAGAGTCATTGTAAGGGAAAAATCAATAGGCAGTGTCTATTCACTTGGGCTATCAAAATCCTTGAAATTTGAACAAAAGTTTCACGTTTAGTGTACTGGAGGTTTTGAAATATTGGTGCTGGAGTGCTGTGGGTACAAATCCATTGTGCTGTGCATCCCAACGAGGCGAGCCCTGTGAAGCTCTGCTTGCTCTTAAAATAGGGGAGGATATTGGTGACCAGATTAGCTGATAAAAAAAAAAAAAGAGAGAGAGAGAGAGAGAGGCTCCTGGGCTGGAAAGATGGCTTGGTGGTTAAGACACTTACCTGTGAAGCCTAAGAACCCAAGTTCGATTCCCCATTACCCATGTAAGGCAGATGTACAAGGTGGCACAGGCTTCTGGAGATCGTCTGTAGTAACTAGAAGCCCTGATGTGCCCATTCTCTCCTTCCCTCCCTCTCATAAGTAAATAAATAAAATAAAAGTAAGTTAAAATAAAATAGATGAAGGAAAAAAAAAGAGAAACTTGTGCAGAAGACCCTGCCATCTCTGGTCACTGTCTGCTCCTACCACTTGCAAAGCACCAAGAACCAGAGCTGTAGTGCAGATGAGCATGGTGAACCAGTGTCATGCCCTAGGCCTCTTGTCTAGGAGGGGGGTTGGGCACATCCACGTGGCCTTTCCCACACAATCCACTGCCCAGTGCTTTGGATGGGAGCAAATGGTAACAATTCCACGGAGAACCTCCTGGTGGTGAAATTTTGGCTGATAAGGAAGTGTGGAATGACATGAGTTTTTTCCAATCCAAACATTTGTCATCCATCCATCCATCCATCCATTCATCCCCTGTGTAGTATGCTGAATTCTGGCACAAAAAAAGGAGAAATAAAACAGGCCTCCTTCTAACCTGCTTAGAACTTACAGACTGGTAAGGAAGGTGGACATTAAAAAATAAACACAGAAATAATCCATAAGTGTTGTGAGAAGGAGTCAGGTGGGCCTCCCTGGGATTGGGGGCAGGCTCTCAGGATCGTGTCACTCAGCCTTGAGGGGCAGGACAGGCAAAGGGCTAGCCAGTGAGGGTGTGGGGTGGGGTGCAACACTTGCTGACAGAGGCTTTGAGATGGGAAAGAGCTTGGAGTAGGAGAGAAAGAAAGAAGGAGAGGGAGATGGGGCCTGAGACTGGGCCAGGGTCAGGCCATGGCAGGGCAAGCCATGTAAAGAATTCTAATTAGGAAGGTTAGACCAAGTCAAAGGATTCCCCCCCAGAAGGTTCTAAGATCTCATTTTCATCTTCAAGTCATCACCCTGGCTACTGTGCGTTAAACCCACCTAGTATGCATAAGTAGATACGGGGATACCAAAGACAGCGGGCCAGGTAGGAAGCCGGCAGTGTGGACTAAGTGTGGGATGCAGATGGTAGGGGTGGGCTGGGACTCCCCTAGTGCTCCTGGGAGGAGCCTGGGTAAGTTACGGTTCTTCTGTACTTTTCCTTCTAATTGGCTGTGACTTAGGAACCCCAGGAACCAGTTTTACTCACAGGTGGACCCTTCTCCCCTAGATCTCTGTTCTACAGACTATGTCATCCTCTGCCACCCACCATTGTAGTGGCTTATTTAGGGATGACTCAGTTATGGGGGGGGGTGTGGTCCGTGACTCTATGGAGACAAGTATTAAGTGTAGACTGAATAAATGGTATACCTTATATGTCTCAGTTTTCAAACGTCTGTGGATGCTATGAGTTCACTTAAGTTCATTTTTATCATAGCATGTATTAATTCTCATAGTTCCCACTTTATCAATCGATAGATTTCTAAAAAGAAGTTTTATTTATTTGCGTATCTGTGTGTGTACGGGCGCACCAGGGTCTCTTGCTACTACAAACAAATGCCTATCTGGCTTTCTTTCCTTTCCTTTCCTTTCCTTTCCTTTCCTTTCCTTTCCTTTCCTTTCCTTTCCTTTCTTTCCTTTCCTTTCCCTTTCCTTTTCTTTTCTTTTCTTTTCTTTTCTTTCTTTTCTTTTCTTTTCTTCTTTTCTTTTCTTTCTTTTCCTTTCCTTTCCTTTCCTTTCCTTTCCTTTCCTTTCCTTTCCTTTCCTTTCCTTTCTTTTCCTTTCCTTTTCTCTTCTCTTTTCTCCTCTTCTTCTTCTTTGTTTTCTTTTTGAGGCAGGGTTTCACTCTAGTCCAGGCTGCCCTGGAATTCACTATGTAGTTTCAAGGTGGCCTGGAACTCATGGTGATTCTCCTACCTCTGTCTCCCGAGTGCTGGGATTAAAGGCGTGCGCCACCATGCCCGGCACCTATCTGGTTTCCTATGAGTGGCTGTGGAATTGAACCTGACTAGAAGGCTTTGTAAGTGCCTTTAACTGTTAATTAATAATTTATTTAAGAGAGAGAAATATGGATGTGCCAGGGCCTCTAACCATTGCAAAGGAACTCCAGATGCATGTGCCACCATGTGCATCTGTCTTACATGGGTACTGGGGAATCAAACCTGGGTTCTTAGGTTTCCCAGGCAAGTGCCTTAACCGCTAAGCCATCTCTCCAATCTACATGTTAACTCATGACTGACAGATGATTGTGAGGAGGGAAGAACTTTTTCACTCACTCTGCTCTTCATGAACACTTCCACTCACTCAGCCCTACCTGGTGCTGATGTTGTGCATTTTGGTGTCTGCTCCATGGAACCCATTGTCTGTCAGAGCCGCTGCACTAAGAGGGGAGGCCTTGAGTCTGGCCATGTCACTGCAGGGTTAGCCGGGACAACAGAACCACCAAGTTCCGCGCGTCTATGCAGATTGCACTACAAATGGTTCTCACAGCCACTGCAAGGGTCACTACATTCCCACCGAATCTGTACTGATGCCTGCTGAGCTCCTTTAAGGAGGGAGGATCCCGGGGAAACAAGACAATATTGGATGGGGGAAGGGCGCGCAGGTAAGGGATGAAGATAGTTTAAAACCAGAAGTTATGACTTTGGATCTAAGCATTGACTTTGGACTATTCTAAACTGCCCTGGGACCAACTTGGGTCAGTGGGGTCCTCTACTCAAACAAGTGCTGAGCCTGGCCTTGCAGAGCCTCTGGCAGCTTGACTAGTGGGAAGTCTTTGAGCCCTTAAGTGACAGTGGATGGAATGAAGGCGAGAGCAAGAATGGTCTGGGCTGATGTGATTCAGGCAGGGCAGGAGCCCATCACGTCTAAGCTCCACTCCTGGCTCTTTTCAGCCCAGCCAGAGGAAAACCAAGGACCCTGACCAGCTGGGAGGATCGGCCTTCCCAGCAGAGATCCTTTACAGATTTACGTGTTGTATTTCCCACTCCAACTTCTCATGTGTCATCTGACATAACAGCGTGAAAGGCTTTGGGGTTAAAAAAAAATTTTTTTTTTTTTTTTTTGGTTTTTCGAGGTAGGGTCTCACTCTGACCCAGGCTGACCTGGAATTAACTATGTAGTCTCAGGGTGGCCTTGAACTCATGGCGATCCTCCTACCTCTGCCTCCTGAGTGCTGGGATTAAAGGCGTGCGCCACCACGCCCGGCTCTCAAAAAATATTTTTATTTATTTATTTGCAAGCTGAGAGAAATAGAGAGAAGAGAGACAGACACAGAAAGAGAGAGAGATGGAGAGAATGGGCACATCAGGGCCTAGCCACTGCCAGTGAACTCCAGATGTATGCACTACTGTACATCTGGCTTTATGTGGGTACTGGGGAATTGAACCCAGGTTGTTAGGTTTTGAAGGCAAGCACCTTAACCACTGAGCCATTTCTCTAGCCCAGCTTTGGGGGTTTTGAACTTGCTCTACATCAAAAACGACCCCTCCTCCACTAGGGAGGAAACCCCAGACACTGTGTTGCAGACTCAGTGGGCATTGGATTGTCTAGAATACATCAAACGGCCTAAGTCTCCCTTGTAAAAGTTTTACAAGAAAATCATTGAAGACCAGCAGAGCTATCCTTTCTCTCTCCTCCTCCTCCTTAAATTCCAAAGCCAGGCCGATAGATAGACTCGATTCTCATACTTCCGTGCAGGCCTGAGAGCACTGGGCCAATGGAGCCTGCAGCGGCGGAGCCTCTGCCCTGGATCATTAGACTTGCGGGCCACGGCTTGTGGGATCTTGTGAGTTGGACATATTTTATTTAACCAGCTTAGTAAAAGGTAATATTCAGCAGCTGTGATCTAGAGCAGAATTACAATTTTCAGGGTCAAGGAGGGATTTTGATATTAGGAGGTTGGGCAGAATTGCTATGAAATCTCATGAGCTGTCTTTAAAAATAAATGAGAAAATAGGTTATCCAAGAGTCATTGTAAGGGAAAAATCAATAGGCAGTGTCTATTCACTTGGGCTATCAAAATCCTTGAAATTTGAACAAAAGTTTCACGTTTAGTGTACTGGAGGTTTTGAAATATTGGTGCTGGAGCGCTGTGGGTACAAATCCATTGTGCTGTGCATCCCAACGAGGCGAGCCCTGTGAAGCTCTGCTTGCTCTTAAAATAGGGGAGGATGTTGGTGACCAGATTAGCTGATAAAAAAAAAAAGAGAGAGAGAGAGAGAGAGAGAGGCTCCTGGGCTGGAAAGATGGCTTGGTGGTTAAGACACTTACCTGTGAAGCCTAAGAACCCAAGTTCGATTCCCCATTACCCATGTAAGGCAGATGTACAAGGTGGCACAGGCTTCTGGAGATCGTCTGCAGTAACTAGAAGCCCTGATGTGCCCATTCTCTCCTTCCCTCCCTCTCATAAGTAAATAAATAAAATAAAAGTAAGTTAAAATAAAATAGATGAAGAAAAAAAAAGAGAAACTTGTGCAGAAGACCCTGCCATCTCTGGTCACTGTCTGCTCCTACCACTTGCAAAGCACCAAGAACCAGAGCTGTAGTGTAGATGTGCATGGTGAACCAGTGTCATGCCCTAGGCCTCTTGTCTAGGAGGGGGGTTGGGCACATCCACGTGGCCTTTCCCACACAATCCACTGCCCAGTGCTTTGGATGGGAGCAAATGGTAACAATTCCACGGAGAACCTCCTGGTGGTGAAATTTTGGCTGATAAGGAAGTGTGGAATGACATGAGTTTTTCCCAATCCAAACATTTGTCATCCATCCATCCATCCATCCATCCATCCCCTGTGTAGTATGCTGAATTCTGGCACAAAAAAGGAGAAATAAAACAGGCCTCCTTCTAACCTGCTTAGAACTTACAGACTGGTAAGGAAGGTGGACATTAAAAAATAAACACAGAAATAATCCATAAGTGTTGTGAGAAGGAGTCAGGTGGGCCTCCTGGGATTGGGGCAGGCTCTCAGGATCGTGTCACTCAGCCTTGAGGGGCAGGACAGGCCAAGGGCTAGCCAGTGAGGGGGTGTGGGGTGGGGTGCAACACTTGCTGACAGAGGCTTTGAGATGGGAAAGAGCTTGGAGTAGGAGAGAAAGAAAGAAGGAGAGGGAGATGGGGCCTGAGACTGGGCCAGGGTCAGGCCATGGCAGGGCAAGCCATGTAAAGAATTCTAATTAGGAAGGTTAGACCAAGTCAAAGGATTCCCCCCCAGAAGGTTCTAAGATCTCATTTTCATCTTCAAGTCATCACCCTGGCTACTGTGCGTTAAACCCACCTCGTATGCATAAGTAGATACGGGGATACCAAAGACAGCGGGCCAGGTAGGAAGCCGGCAGTGTGGACTAAGTGTGGGATGCAGATGGTAGGGGTGGGCTGGGACTCCCCTAGTGCTCCTGGGAGGAGCCTGGGTAAGTTACGGTTCTTCTGTACTTTTCCTTCTAATTGGCTGTGACTTAGGAACCCCAGGAACCAGTTTTACTCACAGGTGGACCCTTCTCCCTAGATCTCTGTTCTACAGACTATGTCATCCTCTGCCACCCGCCATTGTAGTGGCTTATTTAGGGATGACTCAGTTATGGGGGGGGTGTGTCCGTGACTCTATGGAGACAAGTATTAAGTGTAGACTGAATAAATGGTATACCTTATATGTCTCAGTTTTCAAACGTCTGTGGATGCTATGAGTTCACTTAAGTTCATTTTTATCATAGCATTTATTAGTTCTCATAGTTCCCACTTTATCAATCGATAGATTTCTAAAAAGAAGTTTTATTTATTTGCGTATCTGTGTGTGTACGGGCGCACCAGGGTCTCTTGCTACTACAAACAAATGCCCATCTGGCTTCCTTTCCTTTCCTTTCCTTTCCTTTCCTTTCCTTTCCTTTCCTTTCCTTTCCTTTCCTTTCCTTTCCTTTCCTTCCCTTCCCTTCCCTCTTTTTTCTTTTCTTTTCTTTTCTTTTCTTTTCTTTTCTTTTCTTTTCTTTTCTTTTCTTTTCTTTCTTTCCTTTCCTTTCCTTTCCTTTCCTTTCCTTTCCTTTCCTTTCCTTTCCTTTCCTTTCTTTCCTTTTCTCTTTTCTCCTCCTCTTCTTCTTCTTCGTTTTCTTTTTGAGGCAGGGTTTCACTCTAGTCCAGGCTGCCCTGGAATTCACTATGTAGTTTCAAGGTGGCCTGGAACTCATGGTGATTCTCCTACCTCTGTCTCCCGAGTGCTGGGATTAAAGCTGTGTGCCACCGTGCCCGGCACCCATCTGGTTTCCTATGAGTGGCTGTGGAATTGAACCTGACTAGAAGGCTTTGTAAGTGCCTTTAACTGCTGAGCCATCCCTCTGGCCCTCAATCAGCAGATTAAAAGATATCTTTCATTGTGTCCTCAGATCTCTTTTAGGAGGTCATCTACCCGTGGCAGCAAGGCGTGGAGGCAGGCTTAAGCCAAACCAACCAACAGAGACCACCGCTTTCAAAGGCCTCTGGGGTTGACCTCCCAGACACGAAATTGTCAGGTAACTTCTGGGTCCCCTCTCTAGCTCTGAGCTAGAACGAAGGTGTTTTGTGGTTTGTGTTGCCTCTCTGGTTCCTGGTATCCTCCCTGCCGATTAGTATTAAAAATAGTTTTGAAACATTCTTAGGATGAACATTTAATGAATCAATTGTGTTTTGGGGTATCAAACCAGGGTCGATCACTGGGCTCCATCCCCAGTCTTCAGTTGTCTTTGTCATGACGCTCAGGCTGGCTTCAATTTGTAATCCTCTTGTCTTTGCCCCCTGAGTGCTTGTGCCACCAGGCCTGGCTCAAAATCTTCCTCTTACTAAGGCCTCTCTCTGCTTTTTTTCCCTTTAAAATATTATTTATTTGCAAGAAGAGAGAGAGAGAGGAGAAGAGAGACAGAGATAGATACAGACACAGATAGAGACAAAATGGGCATGCCTGGGTCTCTTTCCACTACAAAGGAATTCCAGATGCATGTGCCACTTTGTGCATCTGGCTTTTTACATGGGTACTGGGAATCAAACCTGGGCAGTCAGTTTAACTGCTGAGCCATCTCCTTTTTTTAATTTTAATTTAATTTTTATTTTTTTATTTTGCAAGGTAGAGTCTCATTCTGGTCCAGGCTGACCTGAAATTAACTATGTAGTCTCAGGATGGCCTCGAACTCTCAGCGATCCTCCTACCTCTGCCTCCCGAGTGCTGGGATTAAAGGCGTGCACCACCAGGCCTGGCTTGCCATCTCCTTTTTAAAGACAGGGTCCCTCTGTGTAACCCAGGATGGCCTTGAACTCCGGATTCCTTGCCTCATGCTCCTGAATGTTAAGACCACACGTCTTTGACCAGGTCCAGCTTCTTAAGGCATTCTTAAAGTATTTTAAGACCATGGTCATAAGTATAGCTTTGAATACCAACAACCTCCCAGTGTTAATGCATTTATTTCTTCACGACGCTGTGACAGGGGTGGTCTGGTACATGCTTGGTGGTGCATTCCAGGAGGTACCTCATGGAATCATCACCCCTGTCTTTGGCTTGGGCGAAATTTTCTCTGAGGCTCACTGAGGAGAGGAGCAGATGATTTAAGCTCCTCAGTGTGGGAGGCAGAGCTCAAAGTCAGGTTTGCCAGCTTTATGGAGTTACCCTTCTGTGCAGTTAGCAGAAAACAAACACCTTGAGTTCCAAAACACCCTCAGGATTGACTGTGATGCTCGGTGGGTGGGGTGCTTGCCTAGCATGCTCAGATGCCCAGGTTCGAATCCCAGCTCTGCAATAAACCGAGTGTGGTATGTACCTCTGTAACACTAGCACTTGGGAGGTGGAGATAAAGTGATGAAAAGTTTCAGGTCACCCTGTGCTATATAGTGTGGTCATGATCAGCCTAAGAGCCATGAGACCCTGTCATCCCCCCCCCCCCAGCAAAACAAAACAAAGCACTCAACCATAACAGAACAAGCAAATTTAGCTGGGGATGAGAAACTGAGGTGGGAAGATCTGCTGAGCCAGGATTTCAAGGCTTGCCTGCACTACAAATTGACTTCCTCATAATAAAAACAAAACAAATCTCAGCCAAGGTATAGGAGGATCACCAGGAGTTCGAAACCAGCCTGGGCTACAAATTGAGTTCCAGATCTGCCTGGGCTAGAGTGAGACCCTACTCAGTAAACACACACACAACACATACAAAAAAAATCAAACAAAGCCAAAACCAAACCAAACCAAACCAAAACAAGGCGTGGTAGTGGGTGCTTATCATCCCAGCACTGAGAAGATGGAGGCAGGAGGATTGCTATGAGTATAAGGCCAGCCTGGGCTTGAGAGTGAGCTCCAGGACAGTCTGTGCTAGAGCAGATCTTACCAAAACAAACCAAACAAACACACAAAAACATGAACCTTACAAGTTTCACCATTTTAAGGATTAAAAAGTGACAGTGTGTACATTCCCAAGGCAAAGCAGAGGCAGCGTGTGGAGCTCAAGATTTACAACCCCCCTCCCACTAGAAAGGGAATGGAAGTAAGATAAATGATTCAAGTGCAAAAGATGGGAAGAGGAGACTTTAGAATTAAACATTTTTTTAATTCACTCAATAACACAAGTTAGCTTAGGAAACAACAATCAAAATGTGGTATTCCTACTAGTGACAGTAGAACCACGTTCCCAAGAAAGCTAATGAAAATAAATGCAAAAAGAAATTACTTCGTGGCATACAGCAGGTAAACAGAGTTTTACAAACACCCACTCGGTGACTATTAGAAATAAAATGTGATGGTTGTGGGGGAAGAGGCACGGTGGAGCAGGGAGGCCATAGGACCCGGAACTAATGCCGAGCGAACAGACAGTCTGTCTCCCTTCCTCCACAGCCTGGGTTTTGGTGTGATTTCTCCCCAGCCATGAGACAGGCTCCAAGCACTTCTCCTGACGCCCCAGCCTAAGTGATCCAGATAATGTAATCGTGGCAGCATCATTAGGAACCATGAAATTGCAATTCCTCAGGGAAGCAGTGCTATCGCTCTGTTACACAGAGAAGAGCTATTAATTAGTGGCTCGTGGTTTAATGGCACTATGTACTACATGGGTTCTAATCCCACTCTGGAGCAGCTTTCAGGCCTTAATGAATTATTTTTAGGAAGCTGGGTTGGCGCCAAAAGATGTCAGTCAAAATGCCATTCAGGAAATCAAACAGTCCTTTCCTCCAACTTTAATGCGCGAGAGAAATTCCACCTGTGGGGAAGAATGGGAGAAACCAAATAGGGGTCCCGTTCTTTTTCTTGGCCCCAAGATGATAGTGCAGTGCATTCACTCAAACAGTACATAAATGTCATCTTAAAGGGGCGGCACTTTCTGCAGAAGGTTCTGAGGTTATTTTGGTCCCACTGAACCCTCAGACATCCTGAAACGTCAGCCGACTGAAAGCTGCCCTGGAAACCTCCATGATGGCTTAGAAAGCAATTCTAAAATGAGGTGCTTTGTCCTGGAATGTGGAAGTGGAGCATGGATTTCTGCACCCCCAGAGGATGAGAGCTTTCAGCCCACCTGACTGGCTCACCCTCCTTAGTGCTGGAACTTTGGAACTGAACCCCAACAATCCTGTCTGGCTTGCAAATCCAATGGCTGGGTGAGAGATCAAGGCTTCCTCTCTCTTTGTACTCTGCAAAGCTTCATCAGCTCTTGGACCAACTGAAATTGTCCCATTTTATAACTTGCTTGGAGCTAGAATGCATCTCTGGTGCTTGATGCCTCTGTTACCGGTATGCTTAGGCGGTGTTTAGATGGGCGAGGGGAATTACTCAAGAGGGCTGAGCTTTCTCTGTGTGTTGGCCAGATCTCCTTGGAAGAAGAGTTTGTTGTTGTTGCCAGCCTGGGCTACAGACTTAGAACCCCCCCCCCAAAAAAACCCCACAAACAAAACCTTCAAAAAAGAAAACAACCTTCTAGAAGGTTTTACATACCAAACAAAAACACAACCTAAGGGCTCGGATTGCCAGCACTCACTGGTTTGTAAATTTCTTTCAAGGTGTCTTCACCCCTACCTCCACTACCGATTTTTTTTTTCTGCTGCTTTTGACAGTATCTCACTCTGGAGCCAAGGCTGGCCTTGAACACATGATCCTCCTGAGACTATAGGTGCATGCCATCATACCCACCTGGCTTCTTTCCAGATCTTATCCATGCACGCAGTCCTAGTGTACCCAGGAACAATGTGGGACAAGCACAAGGTTAGCATCTGCTTACCACCAGCGTAAAGGATGCCCAGTGAGGGCAGTCACTCACCCTGGCGAGGGCTGGTTATTGAATTTGGAAGACCTAAGGCAAAATGAAGACATGGGGCCCATTCAAAACAAAGAAAAAAGCAAGCAAATATGATTCTTTCGACTTATCACCGTGCTTTAAATTTGCCAGTTCTCAGTCACATCCTTGTATTGTCCAACAGCAGTTTTAACTGGAAATATCAGGACATTTTATATGTTCAACTACCTGAGTCACGCTCTGTATTCCATGGCTCATCCCAGGAGGGTGCCCTGGGTTCCCATGAGCTGTGCTACACTCAGGAAGGTGAAGAGAAGAGAGACTCCTTTGGGCACGAGTGGCGAATGGGGTGCTTCCTCACAGCCATTGGGATGGCTGGGGCACACACAAGCACATGAGCCGTGACTGGTTCCCTTTCCAGCTGGGCTGATCCTGGGTGTGTGTGATGTTCCAACAACCAAGAGTGTTTTCAGGATTCCCAGATGGGAAGCAGAAGTCTGCCTTGGGCTCAGCATTGCCTTGGTGCCTCTGTCTTTGTTTCCCACAAATCTTTTGGTGGAGGAGAGTAACTGGTGATCATGGTGGGTGAGAAGACATTTTAACGGACTGAGGACACAAAGGCTTCTCTAGGCACTTTGCTAAGGAGACAAGCAGTTCCTTGGAAGCAAAGATTTTACATTTAAGGGAAAAGGCATCATAACCAATAGGAGTGGAACTTTAGAAATAATGTTGTGAGGGCCAACACCATCCAGGCCACCAGTCCTGTGGCCCATCTGAGCTGAGAATCATGCAAGGCCTGGCCTGGGATTGCTGGGTGGATGGGAGTGGGAGTAGAGGGCCACAAAGACAAAGGTTCTGACACCTTCTTGTGCAGAACGGAGAGACCAGTGGGTGCAGTCAACATGGCCCTGTACCCTGCATAGCTCAAAGGGTCTGCCAAGGTGGCCAGCGCTGAGCTTGGAGGAGGCGGACCCATGTTTCATTGTTTCAAAATCCCTGGCTCTGTGGATGTCCTCTCCGCTCACATTGGAGGTCAGAACGCTCAGCTCCTCCCCTTCTGATGTAGGTTCCCTGACATCACGGTTTCTCCAGGCCTGGGGAAGAGGAGTGGGAGTGAGCCAAACCTGCTTCTAGCTCCCCTTTCCGCATGTGGCCCCGGGAGAAGGGGAAGGGCAGAGAAACCTTTGAAGTGTCTTTTGTCCATTTCCTTCTTGCTTGCCATTCCTCACTTAGCATTCACCTTGCCTAAGCCCAGCAGCACTCCTGTGGTGCCTCTCTTAGCCACGTGGGCACTTTTTTCCTTTTTATGCTATTTTGGGCTTGTGATTTGCCCACCAAGTCAAACTTTTATCATTTAGTAAGAAAAAAAAAAAAACATCTTTCCAAATCAGCCCTGATCTAAACAGTCCCCCTCTTGAGGGTGGGCTGTGGATACAGAACTGGTGTTGAAGGGAGCCTACCAATGTGCAGGCACACAGCGATTGCGCCTGCGTCTCATTAGTGCATCTAGGAAATGCAGTCACGCAAACTGCAAGGAGGAAAGGCCTGTGTCTGGAGAGGGCTTTGCCATGTCACTTATGGGGATGGACTACGGATGTCATGGGCACTGGCAGGAGGTGGCACAGGTGGGGCCTCCCCATGTGATTTTGAGACCCTGAGGGTGCCTGTCTGAGATCAGAATGCAAGTCGGGGTGCCGAGTGAAAAGCTTTCAGACCTCCGCCCAGTGCAGTGGGACTCTCTGACTTATCTACCACCTCTCAGCGCACGTCTTCCGGGCCTGGCACATAGGAGATGCTTGGTAAATATTCATGGAACAGATGAATAAATCTGATTACGCTTCTCCGCCTTCAAACAGGGGAAGGTTTGATTATTTAGAGGTTGTGTTGGAGACAATAATGAGCTTGCTGGAGTTTCCTGGTTCTCCTCACTGATGTTTCCATTTTTCAGAGATGCAGCCTAGACGGCTGGGTGGGGGATGGCTCAGTGATGAAAAGCATTTACTGTGCAAGCCTGGCCACTTCAGTGTGGAGCCCCAGGATCCATATACAGTCCAATGCATCTGCAATCCCAACAGGTCTAAGGCGATGGGTGGCGGCAGAGCTAGGAGAATCCTGAAGTTTGTGGGCCAGCTGGTCTAGCATTCCCAATGACAAAGAACAAGAGAAACCCTGGCTTAAATAAGCTAAAAGGTGAGGAACGACACCCTGTGATTGACCTCTGACCTCCTCATGCACGTACATACATACCCTCACAACAAACACACACACACACACACACACCTAGAGCCCAGGAGATACAAATAATGAAGAGAACAGTTCTGATGGCCAGGTCTCTCTGTACCAAGACCTCTGGACATGAAGTGTGGAGAGGTCTGCTCAGATCATAAAGAATCCATTGGGTCCTGTCTCCAAACTAGCAGCCCGAGGCTTCTCTGACCCCAGCTGGGCTGAGATAGGCCAGACAAAAGATGGAGAAACCCTGTGTGGAACCCTGGGGCTACCTGTCCTAATTCCTCCGGTCTTTCTGCTCACTCTCCACTCTTTTCCTAAAGATCTCCATGGTGCTCCCTCATGCACCCCCAAAATCAGCCCCTCAGGAAAGGGGACATCTCACTCAGAACAGGTAGGAACTCATGCTGCTTGGGGAAGCATTTCTCCAAAGTTCAAGGTCAGGAGCCAAAGGCAGGAGCCTTTAGGGGTGGGATTTCAGAGCGCTCCTGCCCAAGTGTTTGGCTGGCCTCACAGTTGTGCATCCCTTGAGGAATCAAGGCCTTGTCAACTTCCTGAATCCCGAAGAGGTGTAACCAGGGCAGGGACAGTTCAGTCACCATCTTCAAGGTTGGGACAGGCAGGCTACACTTGAGTCTCTGCTGGTCACCAGTCTGTAGGTGATGCCTCTCCATTAAATTTGCAGTACTCCCCCAGCTCCCCAGAGGTAAGGGATCTGTCTCCTCTTCCTTAAAACCCTGAAGTGTTCACCAAGTGGTGTGTCCAGGCTGGCCGAGCCCTGTCACAGGTAGCTGAGGATGCCTCTGTGGCCTGGGCTCTAAGGAGAGGAATGAGAGGCCAAGGATGTGGTCATTCTCCATGAGGGTTCACCACGAAAAACTGTTTTTCTTCAACTTAGGTGCTTTTCCTGGCAAAATAAGTAAAAAAAAAAAAAAATTGGGACAATGAAGCGTCACTGAGCTGGGGAGAAGGGTCTAGGCTCCCTCCGCCCCACTTCCCAGCACTGTCCCCTCCTGAACAAGCTTGGGTGGGGGGTGGGGGAGGCAAGGCCGTGGAGGAGGCGCTGAGCTGCCCAGCACAGTCCTGCCCGCAGGAAAAGCCCGGGCTGCTGTCCGTGGAGCTTCGCAGGCAGCGGATCAATACGGGCTGTGGAGTGCGGAGCTATTATTCACGCCAAAGGGCCTTGTTTGGATGAAGGGAAGGAGGGCTGCGAGTTCACAGAATCACAGTCCAGAGTTCTGATTCTTGCCATTTTCCCCCTTGCTGTGATGCCCTCGTTAGTTATTTATTTAGCCCAAGTAACCAGGCAATTCTGCAGAGGGCGGGCATTCCCTAAAGTGCTCGAGGTGACTTGGGCACTGGTCCCATTCAGCCTTCTCTGCCTCCTCCTGCAGAACTAAGTGCAAAGTGGGTTCGGGTGCTGCTCGCTGGCCTCCTCCCCCTTGAGCCCAATAACCAGCTCCTAACCTTGCAGGTCCTCACCTCCCAGGCATGGCTGCCCCACTGTCCCACTGTCTTGCTTTTGTCGCCTTCCCCTGGAAAGCTGGTTCTAGAATCTCCAGGGAAAGGACTGACTGCCTTTGCCTCCACCATGGGAGAAGTGTGACTCTGGCTCTACCAATCACTCCCAGAGGCCTTGGCTCCAGTCATGCTCTCCAGTTCTGGGGGGGCTTCTGAGTATCCTTCAACTTCATCCTTCTTGGGTATAGTACCTGTGGCTTCAAGCTGTTTCCCAAGCTGTTTACTGAGCCACCCATCTCATGTTAAAAAGCTTCATATCTGATCTCAGAGGGATCGCATTAGGGGACAGCTCCTGACAGATGCCATTAGACCGAACTTGATGGGCCACAGGCGAAAGCACATTCCTATAGTATTGCTTGGGTTGAAGCAAGGTCAAGTTGAGGTTTGGCTTCTAGTCCTCGAGTAGCAGTGCCCCCAGGCATGGCACACCACACAGCCTTTTGAAAGAAAGGCTCTGGCAAGTCTCCTGCTGAGGTATAGAGGTCATCCTAAGAAAAATGCATTGAGTGTGGCGAATCCAGACTGGACTGAACTGGAGCCTGAGGCCCTCCAGACCCCAGTGTGTTCGCTATTTCTGTATGTAGCCTTATAGATCAATGAGAATGGAACCAGGCTTTATTTGGCTCATGCCTGCTGGCCTAGCCCATGGCTCCTGAAAGGCCATCTGACCTTGGGTGGATGACACTGAGCAAGGACAAGCAACGTTTTGTTCCCATACTCATGATCTAAGGGCGTGGTCCTTCTCAGGATAGAAGGTGGGACTAGCAACTGGACCGAGAAAAGGGTGCTCCCTGTCCCCTGGTCCTGCAAACTAACCAAACCAGCCAGTGAGTAAAGCAGCAAGGGGATATGGTGTGAAGAGTGCCACTGACTTCCGAATTTTGACCCATGATGGGGCTTGTCTCCTCTGACAGCTGGAGCTTACAGCCTATGGAGAAACTGATCAGTTCACCAATGGCCAGTCAGAGGAAGGAAAAAGAGCCGAAGGTCCAGCACTATTCCTGTTGCCTATTGCAGAAGCACTGCTTGAAATGAGCTCCAGTTGACTAGGCAGAGGTGGACAGGACACTTGTTAGGCCCTCCCTGAGCCAGTCATCCAGACACAACAAGTCTTCCTTTAAGATGACCACAGTCTTCGAACCACACACTCAGCTGAAGGGCAAGCCAGGCGGCCTGCAGACTGGGGACTCACAGCCTTCGAAAGCCACGCTGGCCACAACCAACCAACAGTCCTTGGCTGTGGACCTCCAAACCCACTTCTCCTCCCAGGAAAGCCACCTCCATTCTCAAGCACAGTGTCCTGGGGGGCTAGCAGTTCATGCCAAAGTGACGAGGCAATCATCACTTGCACTTAATTCTCAACTACGTAGGCAAACTGCTATAAATATTTATGATGGGAAATTTCATTATTTAAAAATTCTCTAAATTTGCAGCCAACTCCACGAAGAATGCCTGCTGAACAGGTTGCAAATTAAGAACAATTATTTTTCTCTCCTGCATTTAAATGTAACTTACAGCTAAAGTCATTTAAAGGGGTTAACACCAACCTTAATTAAATATTAAAGTGTGCCTGTACCTGCTGCTATTGTTGCCCCTTCGAATAAGATATAACCTGTTTTTGACAAGTTTTCATCTTTCTCTGTGGAAGACGCTACATGAAACCAAATCAGTGGCAAAGAGGAGAGTAATGAATAATCTATTTCATATTCCAACAGTACCCAGGGCTCGGAGTGGGAAAATATTCAGTCAGATGATGGCAAGAGGCTGCTGAGGTACCACATGACACAGCTAATGTTTAAATAATAATAATAAAAAAGCGATAAACAAATCATTAGCCCTTAACAGTGGTTTAATGCAATTTGTTAATGAACGTAATGGTGGACTAATAATGAAAGAAAATAAAAACGTCTAAACAGGCGCCAAGTTGCTGGCGATGCGCAATTATTTCCTTGTCAAGTTTTTATGATTTAATGAGCCCCTCTGGGACTGACGGCTGTCAGTCAGTCGTGACTTTTTGACACCATTACAACTTCAAATACGGCAGCAGGCAGGCTGTTTTCCTCGGATTTGAAATACTGAAATGATCTGACAGTTTTAAAGAAAAGATGTGCAAAAAAAAAAAAAAAAAGGAGAAAGAGTGGGAGAGAAAGAGAGTGGCTTCCTGTCTTTCTCCCCCTCCCTTCTTCTATGGGTTGGTAATCTCTAGATGCTGTTTGGTAATGAAAACCCAATCACTGAGGTCATTATCTGATGAGGTTTTTGGAACAGGCAGGCTTTTTTCCCCCTCTTTATTTCTTTACTTAATGATAACCCTCAATGGGCTTGCCCCGCATGGGACGGCCAGAGCCGCACAATTTTGTTCACCATTAATTTCAGCCTTTGAAGCTCAGGGCTCAGAAGCAGTAGCAAAGCAAACCCCCCACCAAGCTGGTTCCAAAATAAGACAATCCAGCCTGCCTGAAACAGAATAGCAAATGGCCTCCCAGCCCAGGCCCCGCAGCTGACGTCAAGCCCACTGCATTCGCAGGCCTTCGCCTTCAACACTGAACGTTTACAACTCTTTACAGCTTAAGAGACTTTAATTAAATTGCTTTTGATTCTGGAGCAGGGTAGCGTCCGTTTTAGTTATTCTGTCAGGGAAACTGTTTAGTCTACATGAATTTTATATGGAGAGGGCTTCCTTCTCTTCTTCCTCCTCCATGTCTTCTTCATCTTCATCTCCCCCCCCTCACCCACCTCCCAACATGCTCTTTGTGACAAAGGCTCCCAACTTCAGGAATATTCAACAGCTGAAGTCGACATGTTAAGCATTTAGAACCTTCTACTCATTGACACCTGTGTCAGATGTGTAGCCTTTTCCTGCCCTGGAAGGGCAGGGGAGCAGGGAGAGGACTTAGCTTCCTTGGGGATCCTTGGAGCCTCTTTCATGGCATCCAGGAAGCTAGGAGAGAGCTTAGGGTCTTTACACCAATTGCCTTCCAACATATCCCCTGGCCTGGTCTAAGAGGTGGCTGCTCTTGAAGGGGCTTGATGGAGCTATTAGGACAAGGGTTCACCTTCTTCACACTCTCAAGGTTGAATGGGGCAGAATCCCAGCGGTAGTTGATAAAGATGTAGAACTTGTCAGAAAACGCCATTGAGTGGCGAACTATGAATGCGTTCCTTTCCCGTTGTATCTGCTTCGGGTGCGTGAACATGAGGACTTAGGGAAACAGTGAGTGATCTCCAAATGTCAGTGATCTGCTCAATCTTGCTTGCTGGGTGACACTGGGAAGGGGCTGATGGGTAGATCAACAATTTCCACAGAAGCCACCAAAGGAGCTGGTCTACTTTACCAGCCCTAGTGTTTCAGGAAGAAAAGAGGGCTGCTTGTTTCCCTGTTTTTTTAAAATTGTGTCTTTCATGATTAGTATGTCCAGAATTCAGATCAGAATCAAAGGTTCTTGCTGGGTGGGTCCCTTAAGCTGACAGGAAAATTAGCATAGCTTCTAGCTCCACTTTCTGCTGTCCTGCGCTGCACATCCAAAAATCTCCCACCATCCTTCCAACATAGAGACTGTACCTTTATTTACACAATAATGAGTGATTTATCCTCATATACACATACAGGCCCTGGCCTGTTTCTTTTGGTAAATACAATTTCTCTGGTGGGTTTTATTTTCTGCATTTCCACTATGGCTCTCTTCTGAGTTGGGGGGTGGGAATTCAGTGTGGCAAGATCTTGATCCATGAGCACAGGTGGTTAGCATTTTTTATGAAGAGAACAGTTTTGCTTTGTAAGAATTCAAAGCTTCCCATTATACTCAAAATCTAGTATGGACCTATATGTGCCTATGAAGTCTTAAGAAAAACACATTTTGCTTTATGAGTGGGGGGACAATGACCTCGGCTCGGATAACTTTTAAGCCCAATCACAAATGAACTCATTTTGAACACAATTCCTGGTTACCTCAGACAGACAGAATGAAAAGAAAATCACAAAGCACGTTAGTCGTTTGAATACATAGAGACTTCCGGAAGGCTTCGCTGAACATTTGTTAGTAAAAATCCCAAGTCGTCCTTTTGTAACATTCTGCCATCCCTCATTCTTTCAAAGGAGCTTAGTGAATACTTTCCATAAAGTTTATTTCTAGTGAATCACTCTACAAGACTGTCTCATTTTTATTACCACGTTGGAAATTTCACACGGATGGACTCATGGTTTTGCGTGTATGAAATATTCATGGCCTCTTTGCATACTGGAATAGATGTGGAGAGAACCTGGTCAGACCTTCAGCATGTATGAGAGGGCTGCTGTTGGCAGAGCAAATATTAAAACCAAAAGGGTACAAAAATGTTTCACAAGTCAGGGAAGACTAGGTCACAATTACATCCTATGCCAGTGCTCATGTTGCCAGCAAATTCTGTGGAGTATGGCATTTGGGGGAGGCAAGGAAATATTTCTTGTAGCCAGTAACCAAAGTTGTAAAAAGTAGATACTGGGCAGTTGCAGCAAAATATTCTTGGGTTAAAAAAATTATGCAATAGAAAAACAGGGAAAGTGCTAAGTCAATTTCCTGTACAAGTGACATTAAATACCCTCCTTTGCAATAAAAGCACTCAGGCAGGATGACTATATTCATTATGCCTAGGATGGGGCAGGGCTGGCCATCTGCAGTTGGTCACTGGCTCTGGACACTGATTTTCCTTGCATTTTTATCTGTGGACAACACAGAATGCGTTTTTGGTGATGAGAGGTACGTGACAAGTAGAAGACTCATGCTCTCTTCCAAACCATGGTCCCAGACCTGTCCCCAGGGTAAGGAAGAACGTCACCAAGGCTATTTTGGGCAGTAGATGAAATTACCGAAAGGCAAATAAACATTCACCTTTACCTATAAAAAAAAAAAAAATCTGGGCAAAGACCAATCTAGAAAAGGAAACCAACCCACATGCAGCAGGAATAGAAAATAGTTTTACACTCTTTTGCACTTCAGCTGAACAGTGGAGAGGGAGAGAGAGGGTCACCCAGGGCCTGTCAGCGCGAAAGAATGATTCATGTGACCATTTTGTCTTAATTACTCAGAACAAGCCACGGTGCTGTTTATCAGGGGAGAGCAGATACATCAGTGTCTTCTGACAAACACAGTGATGGCCGTCAGGATGGTGATGACCACAATGATCCCCAGGATGACGAGCAGGATGCGATTCTGGATGATTCTGGGGGAGAGAGAAGAGAGACACAGACAAATGGATGGTGTTCGTATAAACACTGTCCCAGTTGGCTAATGAAACCACAGCCTCTCTCTCTCTCTCTGTGTGTGTGTGTGTGTGTGTGTGTGTCTGCTTACACACGCAGTTTTGGTTCTAGGAACACTCTAGTGCTTGCCACATACCAGTCAGAACACCTACTGCAAAGCCAAGGGAATCCATGGCTTCACAGGCTCCTTAAGTGATCAAGGGCCCGTGTGAGCTTCACTTTTGTTTTTAATTTAAAATGTTAGAGAAGCTTCATTTTTTTTTTTTTTGCAGTGATTCCTATGAAAGGAAAAGATTCCAAGGAAATGTATGTCAGTAAGGGAGTTAACTGTACAACAATACCCGGGGAAAAGAAAAAGAGAGACTTAGCAAGGAAAGGACAGGATTAAGAAGCAAGTGTCAAACTTGCATCTTAGGCTGTGAAGCCATCACCTGTCAGCATGGCTCACGCTTTGTCATGCCAGGAGGAAACCGTTACATTGGCTGCTTAGTGCACAAGAACAGAAATGAGAGAAAGTCCTCCAGGTGCCTGGGGTGGGTGGGCCTTCACCCCCAAGGCCTCTCAGCCCTGCAGTGGGGCCCTGGCGATGGATTCTGACCTCAGAAGGAGAAGCAGAGGAGACATGTGCTCCTGACACCTGCAGAGCACTTGCTTCCGCTGAAGCGGTTTCATAATTTGTTACCTCATTGGGAGAAAAGAGGTCGCGCATCAGAATGCTTTGTTGAGCCTTTCAAAGGGAGCCCAGGTCAAACAGCCTCGCCCACGCTCGCTGCTCTCAGAGCTCACAGAAATAGAAACCCAGAGCAGCAGGCCGTCTAGTCGGCTACCCACCAGCTCCAAGCCCCCAGCAATCCCACTCCCCTGACCTGCACACTCAGCTGTCCTGCTGAGGGCATGGCACCCTGGACAGGGTCTTCCATAGGGTGGGAGTGAGCCAGGCCTGTGTGTGAACAGGGACCTTCCCACTCCTGCTTTATAGCTTTACAAAGAAACCTTCTGTAGCCTTTTCTAGCCTCTGAATGTTTGTTTCTTAGAAGAAACGTGCCATCAGGTTGTGGTTTCGGTGGAGTCTTCCCACTCGTCCTTCCATCCTCTAGGATGGATAGAAACTGTCACATCAGAGTGGCCCACTCCTGTGTGGCCCCTAACAGGACCAGCTTGCTCTCCTCCTGACAGGTTACAAAATGATCACATTTGCTGACACGTCTTCCGTAAAGCTGCTCTAGCAGCCGCGTCCACGTTCCTTGCAGGAGATGAATGGTGCGTTCGGTCCTCATTTATCACACGAGGCTTGGTGACGATCTGTCTCGTTTGTTTCTTCCTTTTCCACTAGAAAGTCTGTGCCCGATATTAATTCTCCTCTGATGACAGCCAATTCAAACTTAACAGGGCATATTTACCCAGGAGGCAGGAAGATTCTCTGTCCCCCCAATAAGTAAATAAAAACAGGACTTCATGGCTTATTAAAGTGAGGCTAATTAGGAACACGGATTGGTGCTACTTGGTGGCTCTATTTAAAAGCGAAATTGATTTTTTTCCCCCTTTCTCTGGAAGGGACAGGCCTCTTCAGTCCCTACACCTCTCGTGTCCCAAAGTCCCATCCACTCTCTATTGCAGTCACTTACATCAGATTTGCAAAGGAAATCAGCAAAATTGAAACTCAGCAGTGAAACAGATTAAAAGCATGAAAACTCTTTAAATCCTGCCTTAGCTAATCTGCAGTAGTGCTTCACTTGGGTGACGACCATTTTACGTGTGGGTTGAGGGCCCTGGGGCATCCAGGATGGTCATGCTTGAACCATTAATTATGGGTGTTACTTGCTTAACCTGGGGCATGGTTAGATAAATGAAGACACAGGAGTTCCCAGATCCTTAGCTCTTTCTAACAAGGCTTTTACCATCCTGCGTGCATCATGCTGACAAGCTTCCCCATTACCATCCCTCTGCTACTTCCATGCACCTATCTGTAGGGACCATGCAGATTTTTCCTCTAAAGCTCTGGACATGGCCCAGCAGAACTCAACAGAGAACAAGCTCTCCCTTTCTGCCCCCAACTGTCATCATTCCTTGGAAGGGAAAGGAGATGAAATCTGGGCAAATTCAACTGGCAGGAAAATGTCAGCGAGTGTGCAGTGGCTGAAGGTAAAAGTTGGAACCAGACCTGCAAAGATGGAGCTATGCACCAGGGTGTCTTCTCAGAGCAGTCCTGAGCCTTCTTTCTGCAGCTAAGAGGACCAACCATCGGGGCCCCAATGTGAACACTCTTCCATAGGAAGGGCTGCCAGGCATTTTGGACGAAGGAACTTAAGGAGCTGGAAAAGACTGGCTAGGTCATCAACTCCACTTTAGACCTCAAAGGAGTCAAATAAACATGACTCTTTTGGACCCAGACAATCAGTCATGAGGGCATTTGAGTGGGTAGGACTGAGTCCGATTGGGAGTGGGAAACAAAGGCTGGCTGGCAGTGGCAAGCCCCAGCTGTCAGGAAGTTTCTAGAACAGTTATAGCCCCTTGCTGCCGACCCTGGTCTGTAATGCTTTGGGCAAAGCAGAAAGGAACACAGGGTTCAGAGAGAATCTGAAAAGCCATCCAGGCCGAGGACTCTAGCTAGCAAGCTGGAGAAGGAACTTTGGGGACAGTCCAAAGTAACCTGCTCCTAACTCTGGGCAAGGGGCCTTGATGTTCAGCTAGGTCTGCAGTGAGTAGTCTTAATCTCCCTTTTGAAAATGCAAAGTGTGTTTACCCAGTAAATAATTTAAGAAAGAATATACACTTGAAAGAAGACATCCATTGGATCAGCCAGGCTAAATTGCCTCCAGGCAAAAACTTGTGCATTTGCATGATGCATTCTATTAAGTGAGCACACTGTGGCTTTAGAAGAATGCAGAGCCAAATTAAAAGGAATGCAGGCCCGAAACATCAAAAATTCTTCAAGTTTACATTATGAATCACAGTGCTGTTGATATAAGATGAATTAACCATTTACTCTGAGGCTGAACTCACAAAGTACTATTGAAAAGACTGATCCCCATGTGGAACCCAGGGAGCGGTTAATCTTTCCATTGCTAGTCTCCTCCCCTTCTGGAAACAAACTGCTGCCAGTGGCAGCTGGAATCATAGAAGGCTACTTCACACGAAAAAAGCAGTCAGGTCACCGGGCTGGGCTCTTTCTCTGCTCTGGTTGGAGGGGTGCAGGGATGCCACTGCACCAGGCACCTCCCTTGGTCCACATGTATGCCTGGTTCTCCTTTACATCCAGCACAGGTTGCACTGACCTGACCCTCAATGTTGGGTGTGGCTATAGGACTTGCTTTGGCCAATGAAATGTGGGTAAAAGTACAGAGTGTCACTTGCAAGCGTAGGCAGATGACTTGTAGGGGTTCACCCTCCAGAGGGGCGGTGTGTGTGTGTGTGTGTGTGTGTGTGTCTATGGGCGTGTGCACCCAGTGTGTGCGTGGAGGTCAGAGGACAACTGTAGGTGTCAGTGCTGGGTTCCCACCTTGTTTGATATGGGGTCTGTTTCGTTTGCCCCTGCAAACGCCTATGAGCTTTGGGATTCTCTCCTCTGCCTCCCATTGCCCACGTGCATTGTGGTTACCGATGCGGCTGTTACTTGAGTCCAGCTTTATGTGGGTTCTGGGATCTGAACTCCAATTGACAGGCTTACACAGCAAGTGCTTTGACCCATCTCCCCAGTCTTCCGGGGGCTCCTGCCTTGCTGTTCTGATGGAGGCCTACATACTCCAGAGAGCGTGATTACATGACAGGTGCAATTCCTTTTGCCTGCATTCCTAGGGCACCACAGGGAGGACTGTTGTCCATCTGTTGGATCCACAGGGGATTTGCACTAAGGCCATGAAACTTGGGGATTGTTTGTTACTGCAGCAGAACATAAACTACACCATGTTACACTGTAGCTCCTCCTCAGGGAAGAGAAGGTGGATCCCAAGCCAATGAGGTTCAGGGTTAACTAGCTGAGGTCTGATGAAGGCTCATAACTTCTTTCCCTGAAGACTAATTTTGGCCTCTTGGTTTTCAAAAGCTAGATCCTTCTCGATCCACCAGGCCGTAACTCTTCTCACTGAAATCAAAACATTCTTCAGCTGGGCCTAGTGATTAACACAGAGCTTGGCATACTAAAAAAAAAAAAAAAAAAAAAAAAAAGCTTGTGCAAGGTGTGATGGTACACGCACCTGTGGTCTCAGCTGCCCGGGAGGCTCAGGCAGGAGAATCACTTGAGCCTAGGAGACTGAAGCCCGCCTGGGCAACACAATGCGACCCCTAAGGGCTTCTTTAAATAGGAGCAGGTTCACCTTTCATAGCGGATGCCAACAGTGGCCTGCCACATCCATTGAGCAAAGAGTATATGAGGCTTGGTGGACTCAGGACCAGGTTTTGTACCTACTGAGTCCACTTGGAGTCCGTAAATGGGCGTTTAACCAGGCAACCCCACTGATCACAATGTATCACAACTCTTTACCTGAGACCTGGAAGTCCTGAGGAGGAAGGAACACAGGAGGGATGATTTTTGATAGGCAAGAGACTTTACAAACCCTCCAGCAAGGAACCCAGGAGCCAGTTCATGAACCCTGGCACACATGGGTTAGATGCCAAGTGAGGACTGCATTTCCAGATTCCTCTTTAGCTTAATGGGGACCAGCAAGCTTATTATGTAAAGGGCCAGATAGTAACTATATGGATTTAATACTGAATTATAGCTGGGGCGGCTACAAGAAAGTCCCATAGACTGGGTGGCTCAAGCAATAGAGATGTTTGGTCTCATGGCTGTTGAGGCTGAAACTCCAGGGCCATGGTGTTGGCAGGGACACTCTTTCCGAGGGCTGTGAGGGAGAATCTGTTTCAAGCCCCTCTCTTCACCTCTGGTGGTTTCTCAGCAATTGTGGGGGTTCCTTGCCTTGTAGCTGCACTGCCCCAGGCCATCATGTTCCCTTCGCATGGTGTTCTCTTCACATGGTGTTCTCTGTGTGTCTGTAAAATTCTTTTTCTTTCTTTTTTAAATAAAAGACACCAGTTACACTGGATTAGCAGCCAGTCTTATTCCAGTAAGACCACATGTAAACAAATGTCATCTGAAGAGAGCTTTGCAAATCGCCCCATTCTGACGTCCTGGATGCTAAGACTTCCATACGTGAATTGAGGGGTAGAGATGAGCGGGCAGAAAGACACAATTCAATTCCTGAAAGTAGCCACAGAGATCATATAGTCTATGTAATTATAATTACTCAGTTTTGCTCTTGCTGAAGAGCAGCTTTGACTATATGTAAATGAACATGACTGTGTATCAACAAAATTTTATAGACATGAGAATTTGAAGTTCACATATTGAAAAAAAAAAACCCTTCTTTTGAATTTTTTCCAACCATATAAAACTGTAAAGCCCTTCTTGGCTATGGACACAGAGGAGCAGGCATGGGGCTGGTGTGGCCTGCTGTCTTGGTGAACCTACTCCGAACCTCAAAGCTAGAAGTTACTGGGGCAGAAGCTCCTCAGCTGGGACTCCAGGGATCTCTGGGCACAGTACAAGGGATCTCTGGGCACAGTACAAGTAGCACTGGTGGGTAGGGACAGTGTGGCCAAGCCCCTCTGAAGAAAAAAGGAAAGCAGAGTCCCTGCCCCATGGGAGTTTGTGGTGTCACAGCGAGTAATCAGCGACAGGAGGCCAAAAACAAAGGCAGTAATTAGAGTAATGCCAGGGCCAGGATGATTTGTCTTGCGCCTACAATCCTGGGTTGGCCTGGGGTGACCTGGAGCAAGTCACCTCATGACACTTGGGTTTCAGTTTTTCTCCAAACAATTTTCTCCACCTCAGCAGACCCCCGGGGGAGAGGGTGAGCTCCTCAAAGGTTCCTTGTGAGGTTGTCCTTTACTCGCTGGCAAATGGCTCTCTGTCTTTTACAGGAAGGCAAGAGGTGCCGATTGACAGAGGCCCCAAAGTTGCCTGGGAAACTTCCAGGGGCTGATGGGGAAGCAGAGGCAGGCCAGGCAGCTGCTGCCTTCCTCAGCCCGCATGCTACAGTTCCCACAGGCGGCTGTCTAGCTGGGCCTCACGTTGACAGTCCCCCCAGCAGGGCTGAGCCTTGTCTCCAAGGTGGGAGCATCAACATCAAAAGCAAAGGGAGGCCATCCCATTGGCTGGCTCCGGGATCCCTCCCAGCCTGGGAAGGCAGCCAACAAGTACCTGTCAGACGTACTGATAAGTCCAAGGGGTTTTGATCACTGGTGTGTAGCTACATTGCGCTCTGCGTTGCCAAATGTGTACATCAGATTGCAGCCTGGGCGCCACGGCCACTGCCATTCTTAAATATGGACTCCGAGACGGCAGGGGGCCTGGAGTGCAGCTTTGCTGGCTTTCACTTTCAGATAGGATCAAGGCAGCTTGTGTCCATCAAAGGACTTGGAAAGAACTTGAAGAGAATTAAATAATGATGCTCTAGAAATGCAAGGTATATGTAATCCTTAGCAGGCCTGCAGAATTCTAGAAGCAGAAAAGAATCTTCTTGTCAGTCCAGGACACCGAGGCCCTAGGAGGTGCAGGGATGTGCTCAAGGTGAACTGTCTAGGCCACTCCCAGGTCCTCCGGCCCCTCATTCTCATCCAAGGGCCAGTGACGCTCACAGTGTCTGGGTACGATGTGTATGATGGCAACTTGAAGCGCATCAGTGATCCCCACTTTTACTGGGCCCAGCTGGGTCTTGCCTGTATACAACATGGAGAGGGCCCCGGATGACCGGGAACAGTGGTCTGCAGCTTCCTGCTTGAGGCCGAAAGAGAAGAGCAGAGAAATTCAGAAGATGGCTTTTTCATGAAACCAAGACTTCTCGGTTTACCAGACGCCCTCATCTCTGGAGTCATGCTCCTCCTGCTGGTTTAGTGTTGACGTGGCCTTTATTTTATGGAGTAATGGGGACAGTGGATGGCGGTGTTTTTTTTTTTTTTTTTTTTTTTTTTTTCTTCAGTGTTTTTACTCACACATCAGAAAATGAACTCTCTTCTTAGAAATTAAACAGTGAACAATCTGGCCTCAGTCCCCTATGGGAGAAAAGCGTCCTGGTGTTAAGACATTTGAGTTTGTGAACCATGAAGCTAGAAAACCTCACCGGGCTGCACTCTTGGGTGTGTCCGGGTCGTCAGGGCAGCAGCACATCAACTGCAACGATCGCTGTAGCAAGAGCACGTGTAGCTCACAAGAACTGGTCCACTCTGTGGCTGCCTTGAGCTTTGCTGGTCCCTCACTACAACCCTCTGAGCCAGAGGTCACTGTCCTGGCTCTTTGCAGAAGAAGCACCTGAGCTCTAACTTACCTCACTAGCCTTATCCTCCCACTGCAGGGCACAGAAATCAGTAGTCATGAAACTGGATCAGAATTCCCTTTAGGTTTTTTTTGTTGTTTGTTTGTGGTTTTTTTTAGTGAGAAAGAAAGAGAGAGCGAATTGGCATGCCAGGGCCTCTAAGTCACTGCAGTCAAACTCCAGATGCATGTGCCACCTTGTGTCTGGCTTACGTGGGATCTGGAGAGTCGAACATGGGTCCTTAGGCTTTGCAGGCTTAACCTTAACCGCTAAGCCATCTCTCCAGCCCCCTTTTAGTTCTTTAAAGAATGATCCCTTGTGGTCTTTATCTTTAGGTTTTTGGACGCACAAGTTTACGTCTGTTGGTACAGGCTGAGTATCCCTTACATGAAATGCTGGGGACCAGAATGCTTCCAATTTAGAATATTTGCATAGCTTTTACTAATTGAGCACTTCTAACTTTTGTGGTGTGTGTGTGTGCATGCCACAGCACATGTGGGGAGGTCAGGGGACACCTTCAAGTGTCAGTCCTCACCTTCCACTTTGTTTGAGGCAGGGTCTCTGGTTGGTCCCTGCTGCATTCGCCAGGTTAGCTGGCCTGCAAGCTTCTGGGAGGATCTCTCCTCTCTGCCTATTTCATTACCATTGGCACCTTGGGGTTACAGCCATCGGCCACAGCTGCTGGCAAGTACGTGGGTCTGGGGATCTGAACTCAGGTGCTCAAGCTTGCACAGCAAGGGCTTTCTTTATCTGCTGAGCCAGCTCCTCAGCCTAAGCATCTCTAATTTTAAAACATGTTCTGAAACTGGGAACGTTTTGAACATTGGCCCTCAAATTTGAGAGGATTTAGGATTTTTGGATTATGGATGTTCAACCTGGTATAGTACGTTAATTCACCAAAGCCTTAAACAGTGAATTGAGATGACCTTCAATAGCATGTTTGGTTGCATAGCAGGCTTCATCAGACTTCCTCATTCCCTGGTGTCTTCTCACCAGGGCCTGGCATTGATCTTGTGCCATACAGCTTCTTATCATTTCTGCAAACTTGTGCAGGTGAACAGGTAGGTTGCAGAAAGGCTTCCGGTATGCTAATAATTTAGTGTAACATGCTTGCTGGGTTAGAGTGTTGGACTGAGAAGAAACCACTGGGGGAGCAGGCTAGACTCTGTGATCTTGGGAAAGGATGGAAAGTCTAATGAAACGGAATCTCTCCTTGAATCCTCAGCTTGAGTTGTGAGAACAATATCACTTCCAGACATTCTCAACAAGAAAGCATCTTTTTCTGCTTTGGGGTGTTGACTGTGTATGTGATGTCATTTCATCTTCTTAATGATTCTCATTTTTTAGGACCCAGATTTGATGGTCCAGGCCCACCCAGAGAGGAGGCGACACCCACTCCCGGGGTGGCCCTGGCAAAGCCATCAGCCTCAGCAGACTGCTCCTAGTGTCTGGGCCAGGATCAGTGCCTCCCTGCCTTCTGCTGAAATGCTTCTCAGCCTGCAGCTCCTGCTACGTGTTCTGTGGGGATCTTCCTGAGGGGTGCCCCAAGCACCCTGGCTCTTCACCCTTTATTAAGAAGCACCTTCCTGTCCTCATGAGCTAGTGATCCCAGGTCCTCCTGGCTTTAGGGTCCCCATCCTCTTTAGCCATAGAGAAGCCATGGACTATACTCAGGGAAGGGTGACTAGCATCCTCACCTTGGGAGCCTTATACCTTGATCAAGTCCAGGGCCTGTCACATGCTGGCTAGGCCACCTTGGTGAGTCATTCCATGACTCTTCTGTGGTTAGGTCCTTCCACTGCTTCAGCATGAAACCTTCTTTATTTTATACCACTCAAATGGCCTTATTGGAAATTGAAAATGGACTCTATTATTTGAAATTATTTTTTTTACTGTGAAAAATAAAGAGTTGACAATCCTTCATAAAAAAATATCAATTCAAAGAACCCAATGTTCCCAAGAGTCCACATTTGGGTTATCTTATTGATAAGTGGGATAAATAATTATAGCATTCTGCTAATGAATTATATTTAGAGAGACAAGTTGATGTAAAGGTTTAGATCAGTGTCTGGCCACAGTTAACTACTCAAGGAATACCTGCAGTCACTATGTAGTCACTATGATGGCTGGAGTATGATTCCTGCTTCTCTCTCCCATGACAGCCCTTGAAACTGTGCATACCTGTGGTATCTCCCTCACAATCTTCACCTGATTTCAACACCCCAGAACAGCATCAATCTGCTCTGAGCAAGCAAATCCCCAGTTAAGGATGCCTCAAGGCTCCTTACATACAGATGAGCAGAATGGGTGACTCATAGTTTTTGGGTGTCAGGAGTGTGGACAGCATATAGATCAGACAGCAGGACCCCAGGTTAGTACAGGCGAAGCGATGTTATCTGCTGGCCCAGGAAGGGACATTCTCCTGTTCCGGTGTCTGAGGAAGGAAGTCCTGGGAGGATCAGGGAAGACTCAGCCCTTGGGCTGCATGCAGCAGGAGAATTAGGGTGCCTGGCCTGTTTCTAAACAGGGGATTCAGAGTGGGCTCAGAGCCCAACTTTCTGACGTGACAAGAGAAGCCAGAAATAGTTTTTCTTCTGCGAAATCTCCCGTGTTTGAAATACTGGCTTTCCCAAACTGGGTGGCCAAGCAGAGCACATCTGCCAGGCAGACCTGGCCTCTGAGCCTCTGTGTGACCTCTGTGGCTGAGAACCAATGAAACAAAGGCAAGGAGGTTGTGAAGCAGCCCTTCCTTCCCCTGTGGGAAGTTGGAAACCAAGACATTCTGGTCCTCTGCTCTGGAAGCCTCCGTATGGGCATCAAGAACCAGGTCTGCACTGAAAGCATCTAACTTAGCCTTTAGGTGCTTTCTAACTACCAGGACCAAAGGCCAGCAAGGGGCCTGCGGAAGTTACAAACCAGCTGTGTGCCTTCATCGACTCTCACAAGGCCATGGGAAGCCCAAGCAGAGGTCAGTTCTAGGCTGCATCTCTGCAGCCCCCTGAGTTTCACACAGGCTACGGCTGGAGAAGCCTGGCTGGTGATTTTAAGGAGGCAGGTGCTCATCTCACATGCCACATGTTAAGAGACAGTGGCCTGCAATGGAAAAGCAAAGGGTCTCTTCTGAAGACAAATGGTGAAGGGAACGTTATAGGAGTGCCTTGACCTAAGGAAACCAGTAGTTTCTCCATTTCTAAAGTGACAGTAAATATACAAGAACCAGCATGTAGGACCAAGTCTGCGGACTTGATGAAACAAAAGAAAAGAGCTGAAGGAGTACAGTGGTTTTTGCACCCTCTCTGGGGTCTTTTATTTATTATAAAGAGCAGAAAAAGCAGTCATAAATCAAGGGGAAAACCAGCCTGCATCCAGCAAAGGAGCCACCCTTCACTGTTATTCCTTGGGAACACTGCCCTCAGGCTCCCTGGCCTTCATTTTCACAATGGATGGTCAAGCTGGAGTCCCTACTGGCTACTGGATGACAACATGGTCTCTAATCAACACTGGCAGAGGGAACAACTGCAAACTCCCTCCTGCTACAGACTTGTCAAAAGTCCAGCTGACAGAAAGTGCTTGCAGAGAAGCCTGAGGACCTGGGTCTATGTCAACTCTCAGAGGAGATGCTAGAGTCTCCTTCAGAACAGCAAGCCCCCGTGGGCTTGCACTGCACCGTCGCGGTTCATCTACGTGCTCTCACATGGCTTGGCCCACTGAAGAGTGGGGGGCAGGAAGAGGCCACCCTGCGGAGCTCACTGCGCCTCCTCTGAGGATGCTCCGGAGGGTTCTGTTTATTACCCCGCACAGCACGTGTCTTGATGACGCGGTCTCATGGGAAATCAGTCTCCCTAGTTGAGGTAGGAGAGAGAGCTGCTTTTATCTTGTGGGTGTTGATTCTTTGTACCTGAACTCATCTCTCTCCTCAAGTTTGCCTGCCAGATGCCTGCAGATCAATGTGTGGTCCATTTCTTACAAATGCACAGGGTAGGCACTGGCCTGCTCCTGGCTTCATCTGCGTATACAGACTTCTATCTATGTAGGCCACAGAGAGCAAGATACTAAAAGGATAATAAACCAAAAGGAATCCCCATTATCATGGGTTTCCCCTCCCATTTCAGACAAGTCTATACCACAGATGTGTGGAAAGCGAGCTTGCACACTTACCAAAGTAAGTCACGCCTTCCACTTTATTCTTCAATATCTTTCTGCACCCAGCATGGAGCAATTTCTAGAACCCACCCAAACTTGGGACTGGTGGGGGGCCCTGGGTTTCTACAGTAGCCACAGCCCCCTTTGTTGTAAGAGGAGGGTTACAGCAGTTGTCTTAACAGCAGGAGCCCCTTTAGAGAAAGCTGAAGGTGTTCCCAACAAATGCTGGCTGCGAATCTGCCAGCTGAAATGTTAGCATGGTCGTGGCCCTTCCTTGAACAATCTGAAGTATATTTCTCTCTGTATATATTTGGATTTTCAGATGCTTTAAAGCCTGGAAAACAATCATAGCTGAGGCCATTTCTGAGATGGCTCTGAAAGAACCTACTCGGAGACAGATAAAAATAATGAGAATCTTTCTGTCAGGAAAGATTTAGAAAATATCACTGGCATTATTAAAATTTAATTTTTTACTCTGCTTTTTGGTTCCCCTTTCCAGTGATAATGAGCAGGATTGCACACCTCCGCCTCGCTAGTACTTGTTTTGTGCAATAAATTCAGCCTTCCAGTCTGAAGACATTTCAGACAACAGTTTTGACTGCTATAGGCTTTTTTTTTTTTTTTTTTTTTTTTTTTTTTTTTTTTTTTTTACCCTGTGCTGTGCTTTGAGTCTTTCTATAAAAACCAGTTCATGAGATAATTTTCCACAAGGCCAGTGGAACTAATAAAAATCAATTTTGCCCAACTGGTTCTGAGAAATCTAGGGTATAGCGCAGGCAGAACTGTAAAGATTGAAAGGAGGGGGAAAGGATCAATGTATTCACTAATGGTTTACCTGATAAAGAACTATCAAATTAGCTGTCAGGAGATGCTTGGCTGTAGGAATTTCTCTTTTCAGCCTGAACAGAACATCTTTTAAAGGTCTAGGAAGACCATTTTTCTCAGTGGTGGAAGGTACTCAGTAGAAGAATTCTTCAAGGAGTTGGCCATGCCAGGGCAATATGGCTGACCTTGAGTCTGGACCAGAAGCTGGTTTTGTAAAGAGTTGGGCTGGGTTTGATTTGAATTGTTTTTAGATTTAGTTCACAGGAATAGTGGGGCAGAAGCTCCTCATTGCATTTGGACATTTGAAGTTCTTTTCTTTTGTGTATGTGGTGCTGGTGTGCAAATCCATGGAAGTACATCTCTATCCCATACGCTGAGAGTTAAAAAAAATTATTTATTTATTTGAGAGAGAGAGAGAGAGAGAGAGAGAGAGAAGAGAGAGAGAGAGAAAATGGGCACACCAGGGTCTCCAGCCACTGCAAACGAACTCCAGATGCCCCTTTGTGCATCTGGCTTACATGGGTCCTGGAGAATCTAACTGGGATCCTTTGGCTTTGTAGGCAAACACCTTAACCGCTAAGCCATCTCTCCAGCCCCCTTGAGACTTTTTCTTACCTACCTCCAACCTGGCTGCATGACTGCCAGATATATGTGTATATATTTAAGTAAATTTGTGAAAAAGAACCATAATAGGTTAATTTGTTTACAATGTAATAAGGATGAGGAAATGTATGTGGAGAAGAAAAACAAGTAAACATATGTATTTTTTAAACTTTTTAAAGTGCCTTCCACCATCCTAAGTACTTCACATAACCTCTTTTGTTTGGTTCATATAACAAATCTACTTCAAGAGCAACAATGTTCCCAGTTCCAGAGGAGAAAAGTAAAGCTTGCGTTGCTTAGCATCACGCAGCTAGTTTGTGGCAAAGTTGGTATGCATCTGAAACCAGATCCTACTGCAAAGGCTGTGTGTTGTTCTACCACTGCACTTCCAACTGCTCCAAGAGGCTGTCTGGTATGTGAGTCACTCTGTGTTTATGAATAAAGTCCAGAATAACAACATCCGTCTCTTTCCCCTGCCTCATCAGTGTCTCAGGGTATTTGAATTAGAATCTGCACATGAAAACAGAGAAAGTTTACCCTTCTGCTCAAAGGGATGTGGTGATACAAATGACAGCATTTCATATGATACTGGTAAGTTGCAAGTTGTTGCAAAATGTTATTTAGGCACTGAAAAATTTCAAGAAGAATGTATACTTAGTTCACTAAGACAAAACTAAGAACATTAGTTCTTGATGACTTTGAAAGTGTAACAGGATTGGTGAGATCCCAGTCCTTAAAACCAATTTTCTTCTCCATGATAAACTAAGCAAGAAGTTAGATTGCAACAGTATGTACATTATGATCCTCATTTTGCTGAAAGAAAAGACATACATAAATGTAGAACAGAAATTGGACAGATATACATGGAAATGTGAGATGATTATATCCAGGTGTTGGGATCATGAAAAAATTTATAATTCACAGCATTTTGCAATTCTTTTGGTAATGAGCAGACTATTCTCCTAATCAGAAATAAACACATCACCTACTCTGTAGATAAGAAGTGAGAGGGGCTGGGGATATAACTCAAGGGGAAAACTGCTCGCCTAACATGCAAGTAGCCATGAGTTAGATCCCCAAGACTGCCAATATATACAAACAAAAAAAATAAAAATGATTACAAGATAGATTTTGCAACTGTCATTGTTTGAAGATGTTTTAATTCTGGAGAAATAAAATTTCTTTAGAGCACACTTCAAGTCTTCAAAAATGAAGAGTACAGGTCCTCCGCCTTCTTTATAGAAGGTGGGCTCCTTTCGTGCTTTTGCTTCATAGCACTTGACCACAAACCATCAGACGTCAAGAAGCAGGAGGGAACACAGTGCACTTGGGGAAAAATAACACATGCTTATAACTGCAATGAGGTCCTCTGACAAGTGTCCAGTTCAGAGACTGATCATGTATACAGTAGCCCAGAAGCAGAGTCGTGCCTCCTATCAAAGCACATGACCTGTAGCTTTGCAGAAAAGTGCCACCCTGTTTGTAAAGCCAGGGCCCTGCTCAGATTTCAAGCAGTGCCACCAACAAAGCTATTTGTAAGTATCTGATATTGTATTTGCAGCATCTGGTACTTTGCACACTTTGTTTTTATGACATGTTCCCCAAGACAAAAAGAGATTAAGTGTAGTGCATCAGAGTCATGTCCAATACCCCCAGCATGGAAGCATTATAATAGGCCCTAGAGATCACTCCAGGGCCAAGAACAACATTACCTATGTACACAGCCTCGCCGAGAATGGGGATCTACTTCATTGATGAGGCCAGTACATAGCCTCAGATGCTAACGTGCACTGATAGGAAATGCCAACATTTCAACTTAAATCAGGAATCGAGCCCATGCCATGGACACTTTGCCTTTCAGCGGAGGATCATAGACAGCACAAATCTGGGTCTCTTCACTAATTGGGGAGGTTTTCTAATTTGCTTATGACATCTGCCTCACATCAAGCTCATCTTCCTCGGGTTACCTCCTAACTCTGTCTGAAATAATCCGCTTACTCCTTTTCTGTCGGCAATATTTTGTATCAAATAACACTGACTTCCTTAACATAGCCACAGCAAAAGGAGCCGCAGCTCAGCCCTGGGATTCCATCCACATCACTGTGTGTGTGACGGCGACTGCAGATGCTCTAAGTGGGGCAAGGAGCAAGGGAGCAGCGTAGGCTTTTGAATAGGTGAAAACTGTGAAATGTGTGCTAGGCTGCACTACCTCCCCACTGACGTCACCGTTTGGAAAGGACAAGACACAGAAGTTCTGCTTTCTCAGACAGGCGGGTCAAAAGTCTAAGGGCACCCACCAGCCTATGGAAGTACTGCTGTTAGCATCCACAGTCAGTGCAAAAACACCTTGTTGTCTAAGTAGAGTCCCCTCCCGGCCTTCCTTTTAGAGATTCATGGGAACACTGCTCACCTCGCCAGGAGGCCTAAGCGATACTGGCAGGCACTGTCATCTTAGTAGTATAATCACCACCGTGTTTTGATTCCATTTTAATGTGTTGGGCTTTTGCAGAGTTTTAGAAAAGCTAATGTTTTAGTTTTCAGAAAGCAGAAGAGCCTAGAATCCCGACACATGAGACAGGCCATGGGTGTGCATATGTGCAGGAAGCCAACGAGCAAAGCCAGTGTTGAGTTGTGTTGCAAAGTGAGAGATATGGTGGAAACCAGATGAGAGCCAGGTTCTGGTCTCAAGTGGGCTGCTGCACCGCTCTGTAACCTTCGGATGAACACTTCCTTCACCTGGCTCCCTAGTTCCTTATCTGCCAAGATGCTGGGGTGTGCCTAGGCCAGGGTGTATAAAGATCCATTCTGCGGAGAAGTCTCTACAGGCCCACAGAGGGGCTCTGACTGCCTTTTACGACGGTGTTTATTCTAAACAAACATCCCATGCAACACATCACACTGGAAGGCAATTTCCTCACATTTTCAGAGGTTACTGAAGGGGAAAAAAGTTATATTGTTTAATCCTACTTTATAGGAGTTTGCTCTTTTATTAGCGAACAGGCTCAGAACAGTGATCAGTGAGGTTTACGCACCCAAAGTGCGTGGGGGAGGAGGAGGAAGAAAGAGGCAGCCTTCAAATGCCTGTGGAAATGTAGAAAACAAGCAGCGAGATAGTCCTTTGCCAAACACTGTCATAAATTTTTTATTTGGCAGCTAACATTCTCACTAGTTTTCTTGGCAGCAATTGGGACCTTTAGCAAGAAAGGTGCAGAAGAAAAATACCTTGTTTAGAGATGTTTTCAACACTTTCTGGGATTTTTTCAGAACTTCTGCCTGTAGCATATTTTTACAACTATAGTCTCCAATCACCTGATGAGTGGGCAGTGGGGCTTAAACTTTTTTTCTTATTAAAAGAAAAAAAAAGGCATATATAGGGAGAGAGCGAACAAGCAGTGCACCCCCTCTGGCCTTCCGCGGAGCGTGTCTTTCTCAGTTTTCATGGTAGGGATTTCAGATATCCAAGCGCTTAGTTTTCTCTGTCTAGCAAAAACATGAAAACAATACCAGTGTACCTTGTGCTGGGTTGATACTTTCTATAATGTATTCCCAGATGATAGAAATGAATGAAAGAGAGACAAGCCGATGACTGAGGCTTTTTGCTTAAAGAATTCTGCTCCAGACAGGTCCCACCTGTCATCTCTGGGTCAATCAGCAGGTGGTGCAGGTACAGCCCTGGACCGGAAGGAAGCTGGAGGGGCACATGCACACAGAGCCTGGTGGGACATCCTTCAAGAACCAATGTTCTTGAGCTAAGTGATTGAGAATTGTCTTGGAATTCTGCGAAACGAGGAGCCAATATTCACGACGAATCAAAGGTGAGGTGTTTCAGGGCAATTACAGCCTAAATGCTTCATACCAACATTTTCCTATAGGCTGGCACAAATCCTTCTATGGGAAGACTTTCAAGCTACGACTGAAGAAGTTGGCACATTCATTCCTTCTGAAACAAGTATAAAACTGGACACTAGTCAAAATGACTCAGGGATCTGATGAAACTAAACTGTGAAGTATGTAGCAGAATTTTGGGTCCAAGCAGCTGACCTTGCCCCCTTGGCTTAATCGGCTAAGAATGGTGGTCTGGCTGGGGTGTGTCTTCCAGAAGACACGGAACCAATTCAGAATGGAGAGCAAAGCTACACCCATCAGCGTCATCATGAAAAGTGGCAAACCCCATGAGAAAATGGATGGTAGTGGCCGGCCCTGCCAGCTTGATGCTGCAGAGTCAGCCGTGGTGACAGACCAACCAAGAATGTGTTGGGCAACAATAGAGATGAGCACGGCTGAAGTGCCACATAAGCTCTTCCATGTGTCTGAGTGACCGGGAAATGTGACAGGAGTGGGGAGACCTGAGAAAAGCTAGGCAACAGCCCCAGTGAGGTAGGCTTGAACACTGCTGAATTCCGATGTGCTTCTCAACCTAGAGGGGGGAGCCTGATGGGGTGCAGGCTTTTGAGCATAGCCTCTTTCCAACTATTGGTTGACCACTAAGCTACTTGCCCAAAGAGGGTGACCTGTAGGAAGCCAGGATCATAAGATAAAGATAAGAACTGGGTGTGTGTGGGGGGAGGGGACAACAAAGGAGCAAAAGCAAGGAGAAAAAAAAAAAAGACAGCAGAGCAGACCGCAGGAGATAGATTCTGTACATCATGCGTCATGCTTGGGCAAGCTTCTTAAATAAGAATCCAGAGCTGTTGCAATATATTATCTGAAATATTCAGTTTTCAACACAAGTCAAGACATGACCAAAAAACAAAACAGCCGGGCTTGGTGGTACACGCCTTTAATCCCAGTATTTGAGAGGCAGAGGTAGGAGGATCACTGTGAGTTCAAGGCCACCCTGAGACCACATAGTGAATTCCACATCAGCCTGGGCTAAAGTAAGACCCTACCTCAAAAAACAAAACCAAAACAACAACAACAAAACAAAAAACAAACAAACAAACAAACAAAAAAAAAACAAAAAAATGAAAGAAGAGAAATGTAATATATTTTGGGGAAAAAGTACTAACAGAAGCTGATTCTGGGTAAGTATCATGTTGGATTTAACAGACAGACACCTCAAAGCAGCTATTAGATATATATTCAAAGAATTTAGAGAACTGTGCTTAAAGAATAAAAGACTAGGATATTGCCTCCACAATGGGCTCTCAACAGAGAAAGAAGACCTAAAAAAAAAGAATAAAATGAAATTTTGAGAATTGAAAAATGGAGGAAGTGAGATGAAGAGGAATTAGTTAGGTTGAAAATTTGTCAACAGAAATTGTCCAATCTAAAGGAGAAAAGGAAAAGAATGATGAAAAATGGAAAGGGTTTCAAAGATCTCTGTGACCACATCAAGCAAACAAACATTTGTGCAATGGGAGTGGAGGAGAGAGTGGCAAAAAATATATATTTGTAGAAATGGTGGCTGAAAGAGAAAATCTTGAAAGCCATAAATTCAAACAATAAGATTAACAACTGACTGTTCACCAGAAACAATGGAAAAGCTGGGTGTGGTGGGGCATATCTGTATCCCAACACTCTGAAGACAGGGTCAGGAGGAATGTGAGTTTGAGGCTAGTCCAGGCTTCGTAGCTACACTCTGTATCAAACATCTAAACACAAACAATACAGAACTAAATGATGGAAGAAAAGACAGTGGAATATTCAAAGTGCTGATAATAATGCTGTAGCGCAAGAATTACATGTGCAGCATAGGTATGCATTAACCAGGAATTTTGTGTCAGCATATGTCTGCACTGACCAGGAATTGCATGTCAAGCATATGTATGTATTAACCAGGAATTTTATGCCCAGCATATGTATGCATTAACCAGTAATTTTATGTCCAGCATATGTATGCATTAACCAGGGATTGTATGTTCAGCATATGTATGTATTAACCAGGAATTGTATGTTCAGCATATGTATGCATTAGCCAGGAATTTTATGTTTAGCATATGTATACATTAACCAGGCTTGTGTGGCTAGCTTATATATGCATTAAACAGGAATTCTATTTCTAGCATATGTATATATCAACCAATGATACTGTTCATCAAAAATGAAGATATAATGACATTTTTACATAAACAAGAATAAGAGGAATTTTTGTGAATAGAATTGCTTTTTAAGAAATAGTAAATGAAGGCTGGGGAGACTGCTCAGTGGTTAAATGTGCTTGCTTGCAAAACCTGCCAATCCAAGTTCAATTCCTTCGCATCGACATAAAGCTGGCCAAAAAGTGGCACATGTGTCTGTAATATAAACCCATTTACAAGAATAGGAGGTGGCAAAATTAGGAGAATCTGAAGCCAAACTAGATTGGCGCTCACCTGTAGTGGAAAGATACTTTGCCTCAATGAAGGTGCAAAAAGAAAAGACTCCTCAAGGTTGTCCTCTGACTTCCTCACACACACTATGGCACTCACATGCATGTGTGTGCACACATGCATGCACACACACACACAAACAAATTAAACTAAAATCAAGAAATCATTAAAAAAGAAATACTAAATAAAGTTCTCCATATGGAAAGGAAATGGAACTACATGGTAGTATAAATCCCAGAATAAAATGAAGGCCACCAGAAATACATATTTATATAAATATGTGTATATATATATATAATGTTTTCTTTCCTTCATTAACTTATTTAGAAGCTACTTTAATAATTCTGTATGGTTGGATTGATTACAAGTATAGATATGACAATCAGTACAATATTTTATTACAATTAAATCAATATTAATCTGAAATACATTATGAAAAATTTAGATTTATACTATAATTCCTAGAGTAAAGACTAAGAAAATTACAACAAAAATGGTTGTTAAAGAAAGGACAGATAAGGCTGGAGAAATGGCTTAATGGTTAAGGCGCTTGCCTGTGAAGCCAAAGAGCCCTGGTTTGATTCCCCAGGACCCACGTAAGCCAGATGCACAAGGCGGCACATGCATCGGGAGTTCGTTTGCAGTGGCTAGAGGCCATGGTGCACCCATTCTGTCTGTTGCATCTCTCTCTCTGCTTGCAAATAATAAATAAATAAAATAATTTAAAAAAAGAAAGGACAGATGAATTAAAATGGGACACACACATGAAAAATCTGTTTAATAAAAAAAAGCATAAAAGCAAAAACAAAATAACAAAGTGACCTGAGCTATATAGAAAACAAATAGTCAACTGCCAGGCTTAAATCTAAGAAGATCAAAACCCACAGTGTATGTCAATGGAGTAAATGCTCCCTAAAAGAGTAGAGAACTGGGCATGTGGCTAGGAGAAGAGTGCTTGCCTAGCATGTAAGAGGCCCTATATTTGATGTGGAGCTCTGCAAAATCAAAACCAAAATGACAGCAACACACACACACACACACACACACAGCCCACTAGAAGACCCAACTTTATGCTGTCTATATAAGACACGCCTCTGACTAGAAAGCATATACATGATAAAAGTTAGACGACGGGAAAACATACACCATGCGAACAACAGCCAACAGAGCTGAGACTCTATTAATACCAGGCACATCAACCTTAAGAGCAGAGCTGAACGTGGTGGCATGAGCTTACAGTCCTAAATACTGGAGAGATGGATGAGAAAGGATCTCCTGAGGCCAGAGGTGGGGATGGAGCAAGCAATAAAAGGCACACGCACTTGAAGGTCAGAGAGAGTCCTAGAGACAAAGAGCACGTTGCCTGAATAAGGAAAGGTGGGTGAGTATCAGGAAGCCCTGGCAGTTATGAACATGTGCACATCTAACAACCAAATCTCAAAGGTGCATAAAGGAGAGACTATCAGAGGAGACGAGGGATGAAGTTCAACAACTAGACTTGCAGAGTTTGTTAGCCTGTTCTCAAAAGCTGATTAGTAATCAGGCAGAAAAGCGACAAGGCTAGAGAAGACTTCCAACAATGTCAGCCAACTTGACCTACTTGATATTTGCAGAACACTATGGAGAGTCCAGCTCACATGGGCCAGAGAGGAAGTCTTAAATGAAAAAGGAGGGAAATAATATAAAGTATGTCCTCCAATCACAATAGGACTAATGTAGAAAGTGATATAGAAAAACCACCAAATATTAGAAGTTTAAGTAATATGTTTTAAAATTCTTTATATGATTATTTTGAAAAACCTCAATTCAAGTTAGAAAATATTTTGCAATCAATGAAAATGAACCTCTGATTATAAATATTTGTAGGATGCAACAAAGTAGAGTTTAGAGGGAAATTTATTTATCTAAGTAGCAACATCTCAAATCAACAATCTGTTCTAAGCAATTATATTAAGAAATTTATCAGGCGTGGTGGCACATGCCTTTAATCCTAGCACTTGGGAGGCAGAGGTAGGAGGATCAACTGTGAGAGACCAGTCTACAATGTGAATTCCAGGTTAGCCAGGACCGGAGCGAGATCCTACCTCAAAAAAACAAAATTAAAAACTGAAAGTTTAAAAAAGAGAAAACTAAGCACAATACAAACAGAAAAAAGTAAAAAGAAAAAGAGGTAAATTAGAAATCAATGAAGTGGAGACTAGAAAGAGCAATAGAGAAAATCAACAAAACTAGAAATTGAGTCTTTGAGAAAAAAAATCAACAAAACCAATAAAGTTTTGGCAAGACTGGCCAAGGAAGAAAAGAAGACTGACATCATCAGCAGGAGCATAGAGAGGAACGCTGATACTGACTAAAACGCTGAAAAATTACAAGGGAAAATTCTGAACAACTTTCTGCCAAACAAGGCAACTTAGAGGAAACGGACCACATCCTAGAAGTATATACATTACCAAAATTGACTCAAGAAAACAGAAAATCTGAACAGATGGACAATAAACAAATACATTGCATTAGTCAATTAATGTCTTTTCTTCCACATACAAAAGGCCAGGCCCAGATGGCTTAAATAATGAATTGCATCATACATGTAAGGAAGAAACATTTACTGATTCTACAAAAACTCTCAGAAGATAGAAGAGTACATGCTAGCTCATTCTATAAGGCTAGTGTCACTGACACAAAACTAAACAAAGTTATCACAAAAATATCAATCATGAACAGAGACATCAACGTCTTTACAAAATGTCATCAAGTCGGGCGTGGTGGTGCACGCCTTTAATCCCAGCACTCGGGAGGCAGAGGTAGGTAGAAGGATCGCTAAGAGTTCGAGGCCACCCTGAGACTACATAGTTAATTCCAGGTCAGCCTGGACCAGAGTGAGACCCTACCTCGAAAAACCAAAAAAAAAAAAAAAAAAAAAAAAAGAAAGAAAAACAAAATGTCATCAAACTGATCCAGTAACATTAATTTAACATGCTGAAAGTCTTAAACAGCATGACTAAGTGGGACTTATCCCACTTATACACTGGTTAAAATCCGAGATCCAATAAATGCAATTGATAAATTATAAATTAATAAATTAATAAAGGATAAAAACCACATGATCATTAGACACAGAAAAATATCTCACAAATTTCCACACCTACTCCTGACAAAAACACTCAGTAACCTTGGAATAAAAGAAAACTTACTTTTATTTTTTTCAAGGTAAGCACAGGCTAGCACAGGCTGACCTGGATTTCACTGTGTAGTCTTAGGCTGGCCTTAAACTCAGTGATCCTTCTACCTCTGCCTCCTGGCAGGGATTAAAGGTGTGAGCCACCACATCTGGCTGGGAATTTTCTTAATCTAATAAAAATAAAAAAATAATAAAGGATATCTATGAAAAATCTCAGCTAGGCCTAAGGATATAGCTCAGGAACAAAGCTATTATCTATTATGTGAATTGTCTTTAGTTTGGGTCCCATCACTGCAAAATATCCAACAATAACAAATCATCATACTTATACTTGATGGTAAAATACTAAAAGTTTTCTAAGTTTAGGAACAAGGCAAGAATGCCAAAAATGTCTGTTCTTACTACTGGGTATTCTAGCCAATGCAATTAGCCATGAAAAAGAAATAAAAGACACCCAGATTGAAACAGAGGAAGTAAAACTGTCATCATTCAAGATGGCATAATTGTATATGTATAAAGTCCTAAAGGTTTTTACAGAAAAGCTACTAAAACCCATCAATGAATTGAGCAAAGTCACCAGATAGGAGAATATACAAAAGTTCACTGAATTTCTATATACTAGCAATGTAGAGTATGCAGATCAAATTAAATAATAATTTCTTAAAATTTATGAATTACTAACAAAACAGGTAACAGGGCTATGCACTTAAAAATATAAAACAGCCTGTAGAAAAATTACATATTTAAATATGTGGAGAATATTTATGTTCATGAATTGGAAGATTCAATACTGCTAGGATAGCAATTAAATGTAATCCATATCACAATCATAGCAAGGTTATTTATAAGAGAAAATTGAAAAGTATAGCCCTAAATTAGTGTGCAAATGCAAAGAATATTAGCATGGTCAAATCAATTTTGAAAAGAAAAAAGCTGGCAGATTTTACTACCTCATTTCAAGCTTACTATAATGTCACTACAATTAGGAATGTAGAATCTCAGGGTCAGCGTTGGGTCACCCCCATAGTGAGCTGTTGGTTAGGGAGGTCTAAGTGGTCCCCATAATAATTCTGGCCATTGCCAAAGCACTTGGTTATCCACCAGAGCTAAAAGGCAAGGTCCTATTGCTGAAGAAAGCTCAGGTTGTGGTCACAGGAAACTGAGAGGAAATCCAGTCCTCTCCTGGAAGACACTCATGGTGTGGGAAATGCTCTGAGAGCTGCTGGGGATAAAGATCACCAACAGTGTGAACACACACAGGATCTTGCAAGCTATGCTACCAACCAGCCAGGAAAGAAGTACACACCAGTGCAAAAGTGGCACACAGCCCATGTGGGTAAGCAACTGTCCTCTGATTGGATATGAGACCTGCTCAATGGGAGAAACCTGGTACCAGGAATTAAGTCAGAACCTTATCACCAGAACTCTCTTAGACTCTAGAGAGAAGCCCCGGTGCTCTGTGGATAAGTAGAGGCACATACACATCAAGAAGGCTCTCTAATCACTGCATATCCTCCGAAATCAAAGCTGCACTCACTCTTGTTTGGAGATTCTGTTTTATCTGTTTACGGATAGCAGAGAATCCAAGATGCATCAGTATGACCAGTAAAGATACCTGACTGCCTTCCAGCAGACGTGCCACCTACCAACTACTGGGGTCCAGGAGAAAGTTGCAAAGGAATCAGCAACATGAGTACTGCCCCCACTGCTAGCTTGACAACCAGCTCTTGGGAAGCAGTGACAGACACAGTGGTTAATCAAAACACATCGAAGGCCGGGTGTGGTGGCACACTCCTTTAATCCTAGCACTCAGGAAGCAGAGGTAGGAGGATCACCATGAGGCTAGACTGGACTACAGAGTGAGTTCCAGGTCAGCATAGGCAGGAACCCAGAGGCTACAAAGAACTTAGCACTAAATCATTCTGCTAACAGACCCACCAAGACTCAGGAAAAATTGCTCCAGGGAAAGGGTAGAAATTTCCTGACTTGCGCCCCCCCCCCCCGCCCAGGGATTGAGGCCTTAATTACCCCATAACTGAACACCAATAACCCCACTGAGGAGAACCCTTAGGGAAAACAGGTCCAGGGGAGAGGGATATTAAACCCCAAACTTTTGTAAACTAGATAAGTTAAGAAAAGAGTGCAGTGTTGGAAAAAAGACAGACCTAAGGATCACTACAACAAAATAGAAATTCCAGAAATAAATATTTACACTTGTAGTCAATTAATTTTTGGTAAAGAATCAGAGGCAATTCAACAGTACTGGAAAAAGAATACATTCATATTTTAGGAATGAACTTAAACTATCAACTCATACTACATACAAAAATCAAAGTAGCACACAGACCTAAATGAAAAGCAAAAATTATGAAGCTTCTAGAAGAAAATCTTTATAGTCCGGGGACAGGGAATGATTTCTTAAATAAGATATTAAAAGCATGATCTATAAAATAAAGGTTATTTCATAAAAAGAAATAACTTGTTCTTTTCAGAATTCATCATTAACAAAATAAAAAGACCAACCACAGACTAGGGAAAAATTGCAAATTATATATTTAATAAAATACTTGAATCCAGAAGCATAAAAACAAAAACTTTAACCTTTAATTCTAAGATGTCAAAAAACCCAATTAAAATTACATAATTAGAAAAGAGCTGAAGAGACATTTCATTAAAGATTTTATGGAAGTGGGGCAAGGGAGATGTATAAGTGAGTAAGAGCAATAACCGGGAAGCATGAGTTTGAGCCCAGCCCCTGTGTAAAAGCGAGGTGGGGCTGCCTATGTCTGTGATTCCAGTACTGAGCCAGGTGAAGACTGGAGAGCTGCTGGGGCTCACTGGTCAGCCAGTGTGACTGGAGAAAAGTGTAGCACTAGGTTTAATGAGAGACTCTATCTGAAGGAAATAAGAAGAGTGAGAGAGAAGGATGCCCAATATTTTCTTCTGGCCTCTGTGTGCATGCACAGGGGGTTTGAGCATACCCACAGACAGACAGACAGACAGACAGACAGACACACACACACACACACACACACACACACACACACACACACACACGGACGATATAGAAATGGCTAATAAACATATGAAAAATATCACTTTCATTAGTCATTATGAAGTTGCAAATTAAGGGAGGAGACACAAGATGGCCATAATACGAGACTGACAATGCCCACATCAGCTCACAGAGAACTCACACACTTCTTATGACTATGTAAAGTGGTATAGCTACTAGCCAGGTTTTCAGACTAGTTACATACACACACTATGAAACTCAATGATTCTACTTAAGTAGAAGTGAATAGATACCGGCTGGATGTGGTGGTGCACACCTTTAACACCAGCATTCGGAAGGCAGGGGTAGGTGGATCACTGTGAGTTCGAGGCCATCCTGAGACTCCATAGTGAATTCCAGGTTAGCCTGGGCTAGAGTGAGACCCTACCTCAAAAAAACAAAAAACAAACAACAAAAAAGAAGTTACAAAGTGAATACATACCCAAGAGATATTAAAGAATATCTCTATAAATCCTTTTATATAAATATTTATAGCAGCATATTAATAAGCCTGAACTAGAAACAAGTCAGTGAGTACCAACTGTTGGGGGAACAAACAAGATGAGGCATATCTACACAGTAGAATACTACTCAGCAATACACACTACAGTATGGAGGAACCATATGGACACAGACATTCAAGATTACATTCTTTTTCTTTTTTTTAATGTTATTCTTTTTCTTCTTTTTTTGGTGTTTTTTGGGTTTTTAAAAATATATATTTTATTTATTTATTTCAGAGAGAGAAGGAGGCAGAGAGAGGGAGAGAATGGGCACAGCAGGGCCTCCAGCCACTGCAAACAAACTCCAAATGCATGCGAATCCCTGTGCATCTGGCTTACGTGGGTCCTGGAGAATTGAGCCTTGAACCAGGGTCCTTAGGCTTCACAGGCAAGCGCTTAACCACTAAGCCATCTCTCCAGCCCAAATTACATTCTTATTTTTAAATTAAATTAAATTATTTTATTTATTTATTTAAGGGGAGAGAGAGAGAGAGAAACAGGCATGCCAGGGCAATTGCAATCGCTGCAAATCAATTCTAGACACATGTGCCACCTTGTGCATCTGGCTTACATTGGTACTGGGGGAATTGAACCTAGGTCCTTAGGCTTCACAGGCAAGCACCTTAATTGCTAAGCCATATCTTCAGTCCAAGATTGAACTTTTTTTTTTTTTTTTCAAGGTAGGGTTTCACTCTGGTCCAGGCTGACCTGGAATTAACTATATAGTCTCAGGGTGGCCTCGAACTCTCGGTGATCCTCCTACCTCTGCCTCCCAAGTGCTGGGACTAAAGGTGTGCGCCACCACGCCCGGCTCTAAACTCTTTTTTTTTTTTTTTTTTTTTGGTTTTGCAAGGTAGGGTCTCACTCTAGCCCAGGCTGACCTGAAATTCACCATGTAGTCTCAGGGTGGCCTCGAACTCACGGCGATCCTCCTACCTCTGCCTCCCGAGTGCTGGGATTAAAGGCATGCGCCACCACGCCCGGCTCTTTTTTTTTTTTTTTTTTTTTTTAATATTTTTATTTATTTATTTGCAAGCAGTGAGAAATAGAAGAGAGACACAGAGATAGAATAGGTGTGTCAGTGCCAACCACTGCAAAGGAACTCCAGATGCATGCACCACTGTGCGTATGGCTTTATGTGGGTACTGGGGACTTGAACTCAGGTCATTAAGATTTGCAGGCAAATGCCTTAGCTGCTGAGTCATTTCTCTAACCCCAGATTACATCCTTAAATGATTCTACTGTCTGATTGAAAACAGGCAGGATGGAGCATTTGGGGAGATAGAGCTGTTTTCAAGTGGCCTGGAGAGATGACTTACTGGCTAAGGTGCTTACCTGTGAAGCCAAAGGACCAAGGTTCAATTCCCCAGAACTCACATAAGCCAGATGCACATGGTGGTGCATGTGTTTGGAGTTTTTGTTTGCAGTGGCTGGAGGCCCTGGTGCGCCCATTCTTCTCATTTTCTCTCTCTTTCTCTCTGTTGCAGTCAGGTTTGCACTGCTGGTAGAAATCACCCAACCAAGAGCAGCTTGTGGGGGGGGGGGAAGGTTTAGAAGTCTGTAAGCCATCTCTCCAGCTCATTGGGAGTATCTTTATGCTGGAGAGAGGTATATATTTTCAGAGCACCAAAACTCATTGCTCATATGGCAGGCACTGTGTCTTTGATGTAGGGACTGAGGTTACATAGACCAGGTCCTGTCCTCAAGACAAGGTTTTCTACCATCCGACGTGTAAGTGTGTGGTACAACTCAGCCTGCAGCAAACCCAGAGGAAGGGAGGTGGAGACAGCAGCCTGAGAGGAGAGGGGAGGAGAGGAGAGGGGAGGAGAGGAGAGGAGCGGAGCGGAGAGGAGAGGAGCGGAGCAGAGAGGAGAGGACAGGAGAGGAAAGGAGAGGAGAGGAGAGGACAGGAGAGGAGAGGAGAGGAGAGGAGAGGAGAGGAGAGGAGAGGAGAGGAGAGAGGAGAGGAGAGGAGAGGAGAGGAGAGGAGAGGAGAGGACAGGACAGGACAGGACAGGACAGGACAGGAGAAGAGCGGAGCGAAGAGGAGAGGAGAGGAGAGGAGCAGAGAGGAGAGGAGAGGAGAGGAGAGAGAGGAGAGAGAGGAGAGGAGCAGAGAGGAGAGGAGAGGAGAGGAGAGGAGAGGAGAGGAGAGGAGAGGACAGGACAGGAGAGGAGCGGAGCGAAGAGGAGAGGAGAGGAGCAGAGAGGAGAGGAGAGGAGAGGAGCAGAGAGGAGAGGAGAGGAGAGGAGAGGACAGGACAGGACAGGACAGGAGAGGAGCGGAGCGAAGAGGAGAGGAGAGGAGCAGAGAGGAGAGGAGAGGAGAGGAGCAGAGAGGAGAGGAGAGGAGAGGAGCAGAGATGAGATGAGAGGAGAGGAGAGGAGAGGAGAGGAGAGGAGAGGAGAGGAGAGGAGAGGAGAGGAGAGAGAGGAGAGGAGAGGAGAGGAGAGGACAGGAGAGGAGAGGAGAGGAGAGGAGCCCAGAACTGCTACAGGGCAAGCTCACCTGCAGCCCAGGGTGTCTGCCGGCTGCTCAACAACTCCCTTCTCTATTCAAAACAGTGTCATTTTTTGAATCAGCCATAATTGAGGGCAGAGTTCTCAAAATGAAGTCCAGAGAATTTGGGGTCACCAAGATCCTTTCAGGGACCCATAAAGTCCAAATTATGTTCATAACAACACTAAGATGGCCCTCACCTTTTCCATTCCCCTTCTTTCAGGAGTGTGCAGTGCAGTTTTCCAGAGGTGACCTAACTTGTGACATGGCAACAAATTGAACACAGAGGCAGAAATGAGAGTCGTCTATAAAGCAGACATTAGTGACATGTGCAACAAAGCAAACCGCTGTCCCTTTCTCATTCCTTTTGTGTTGGAGAATGTAGTGTTTCTTGCTGAGTGTGTGACGGGTGTGGTGAGTGTGAGCACAGGTGCATGTGGAGGTTTGTGGACAGCTTCAGATGTTTGTCTTTGCTTCCTACCACATTGGAGGCAGGGTCTCTTGTCCCCACTGCATTTGCCAGGCTAGCTGACCTGTGTGCTTCTGGGGGACTCTCTTTTCTGTCCCCCTCTTGCCACAGGCACACCAGGATTATAGACACTTGTACACATGTCTGGCTTTACATGGGTTTGGGGGATCCCATTATTTGGACAATGCCCACCTTTGGCTGTTGTCATAATCTGATCCAAACTTTTCTGCCTTGTCACATTCACTTCTGTAATACTCTAGCGATGAATCTAAGATTTTATTAGTAATTGCTAGTTTCAAGTTACCCACTGTTCCATCCACCTATTTTGTTTATAAAATGCCATGGTACTCATGCCTATGCAGCAAGCTCTTTATCCACTAGCCATCTCCAAAGCCCTAATGTTTATTAGTGTAGGATCAGTCTATGATCATGGTTTTAAATGAATTAATACATATTTATGTCTTGATTTCTGGTATCATCAATGCTGGCAGATACAGTCTACATAAATAGGAGCTCTTTGAGGTTATTAATATTTTCCCTTTTTCCTTCTATGCCTCTTTCTTTCTTTTGCTGTGTTCTGAGGAATGAGCCCAGAGCTTTGTGTTTGCTAGGCAAGTGTTCTACCACTGAGTTCTACAATCAGCTCATCAATATGTTTTCATTTTTTAAAAAGCAATTTTATTTTATTTATTTATGAGAGAGAGAAAGAGAGAATGGGTATGCCAGAGCCTCTATCCACTACAAACAAACTCCAGACACATGTGCCACCTTGTGTATCTCACTTATGTGGGTACTGGGGAATTGAACCTGGGTCCTTGGGTTTCACAGGCAAGTGCCTTAACTGCTAAGCCATCTTTCCAGCCCCCCCCCCATCAACGATTTTTAAGAGCTCAAAAGGTTTGAAATTTGCCTCTATCTAGCAGGAGGCAGAGGGAACCCTTGGAGCATTCTGTCTATGGAACTCATGGATATGGGACACTGGAAGACAGTGACACGGAAAAGTGACAGCCACACAGGTCCATGTACACATTCATGGCCAGAACGGGGGTTGAGTAGTTGTGGAAAGGTCCAAGTCCTGAAGATGTCTGACTTAAGTCGGACCCTATGGTATACTCCAGGTGAGCCATCTGCTGGCCCAGTGATCCAAACTGCGCTATGTTCTGTGGTAATGACTGGTACTTTATGGACACAATCGATCGACAAAACAGTGGGTGACTTGAAGTCCATAACTAACAACAAAATCTTAGACTCATTGCTAAAACAGTGATAGAAAGGAATATGACAAGGTAGAAAAACTTAGATTATGTTATGGTAAGAGCCAAAGTGGGCATCGTCCGGATGATGGGAGATGGCTTAGCATCAGATTCAGAGTGTGGGCCTTGCTTGAGGCCCCGCAAATATAGAGTCAGAGAGCAGGGCTCAAACCTAGTGCTGTGATATTGGACAAACTGCAACCTCTCTGAGCCTCATGATAACATTGCCTATTTCATAGAGTGAAGGACAGGTAAGGGTGACATGAGGCAAACCCTAAGAAACTGCTGGGCTGGAGAGGTGGCTTAGTGTTTAAAGCGCTTGCCGGCAAAGCCAAAGGACCCAGGTTCAGTTCCCCAGTACCCAGGTAAAACTAAATGCATGCATCTGGAGTTGACATGCAGTGGCTGGAGGACCTGCTGTGCCCATTCTCTCTCTCTACCTGCCTCTCTCTCTCTCTCTGCTGTGTGATACCCGTAATAGCCAGGCTCTAAAGCAGGTGCCTCAGGCTCTAACGCTACCTTCCAGGGGAAGGGCCTCCTACTATCAGCCAGGGAAGGGGTGCCTCTGGGAAAGGACCCAGGGAGTTCCTCATAGCCACCTTTAGGCCCCATAATCCTCTTCTCTTCCCGCTTCCCTTCCCTAGAGCTTCAGGACCTTACTTGGTGACCATACTGGCATCTGTCAGAAAATATGAGGGCCTGTCCCCATACTTGGGATGAAAAGAGCATTTTCTGTCTAAGTTTACAGCAAAGAACAATGAAAAGACTAAAGTCCAAAGCCGACAGGGGCCAAGGGATCTGCCTGCATCTTAGGTTTTGCCATGACTGTAAACACATGGCTTCCACGTGTAATGTGAACAGCCCCAAGCTCTCTCCAGGGTGGAATCTAGGCTTTTCAGCTATGTAGACATACGCATGATGAACCTTTTTAAAAAAATTCAGTGGGAGGGTGTGGGAAACGGAAATCAAGATAACCTTTCTTTTAGGCGTGCTTTCCCGGAAACTTTTCATTTTGACTAGGGCAAGTGCTGGAGACGTGCCTTACGACAGAGGAAGTGTCTATTTTCCTCCAGCTTCGCTCAAATTGGACACTATTGGGATGAAGGGAACGCTTGCCATTTGTAGACAAGAATGAAGGCTTTTGTGAGCAGCTTAAGTACACCACCGACTTGCTTTAAAAAGTGTCAAAGGCTATTTTTGGAGAACATGTGGTTGGGTGTGCCAAACTGAAACATTGACTTATGGCCCAATTTAGCATTCAAACATCAGAACTTACAATTAAGACCACTCTGTTTACTCCAAATGAGTTTGTCAACATGTTGCAAATATATTTGTGTTATCATAATTAAAGCACGAAGCAGGGGAGTGATTTCTCATGGTTGAAGGCCACACTGAAAAGTACTTCACCAAACTGAAATGTGAGCTGCCCGATGCTGCCGGTGACGTCTTCTTTTCCCCAAAGAGCAGATTCTGGGTAGAGCTTGCCTCAGTGAAGAATAGGTTTTACTCTCATTCACAAAACAGGAATGGCTTTATGGCTCCAAAGTAAAACTTGAGTAAGAAGACTACAGGCAGATTTGCTACAGATGTGTTCTCTGACACGTACACATGGGAATCTGCTATTAATCACATGGTAAGGCTGGAGCATTATAAAGTACAAGGCAGACAAGCATTAAGTTCAAGGTCTGAATTGATAAAAAAAAAATGAGAAGAGAAAAAAAAAAGCTTCTTGTGCCCACGTCTGCCATTGTGTTTCAATGTGCTGTATTAAAAGATGTCACTCATCCGGCTCCTCGTCTTCGCCCCGTTTTATTTCAAGGTTGGTCTGCCTTTTGTTTGCTTCCTTTCCCAGACACAGATGACAGCTCTCAGGAAGGGCAGCCCTCGGCTGTCCTGCTCACTCTGGACTAGGACAGGAATGTGCTTGTTTGGCATTTGTTCAGGAGCGCCCAGACTCCAAGGACCCTGGGGACCAAGAGAGCAGGGAGCAGCACATGCGGGAATTGCGCTGCACCTAGGCCCACAGGCCTTTGTCACCACCTGCTTCCAGGGTTAAGGCGGCCACGGTAATTATGCCAAGGCCGTGCATTACTCTGACAAAGTAATCCATCAAATTATTTCTCACAATTTCAATTCGCCCCTTGGATTTTCCTTACTTCCAAAGCCAGCTGGATATTATATTACCGGAGCTGTTGAAAAGGTGGAACACTAGCCCCAGAGCAAAGGCCACGACAAGTATGCAAAGCATAAATTTTTATTGTTTGCTTAGTATTGAAATCTCATTAGAGTCCATAATTCATCTGAACACTGTGAACACTTACATCTGCTGATCATGAGAACCTAGGAGGAATGTATGCCTTTGGCTTTCTTGTTTGTCAAGGAGGCAGTTATGTGTGTGTGTGTGTGCACACACACACACACACATGCTCATATACTCATATGTTTTTAGCCCTTGAACAGCTGTGGTTTAAGTATCCCTTACTCAAATCAATTTCCAACCTGAATTTAAATATCTCAGAGTTGTTTTCTTTTGGCAGCTCTCAGACAAAGGCTCGGTTCTCTTCGAGTCCAGCTTAATCAATGTTGGAAAATCCTGCTCATTGCGTGTTGGCCTTAATGTAGCTCTGCTATGTTCATTACATCAGAATTATCCCAAAGATTACATGCCTTTCATTCAACATATATGGGCTTTTTGTCTGCATTTAAATATGCCTTTGGAATGTACTTGAGAAAGGAAATGCAGCCATGAGTGTTGTTGGGTCCCAGGGATAGCCAGATGAACTGGGGACACAGTTTAGAGGTACATGTGTATTTTAGCAACTTTCCTACTAAGTTGTGCACTTTTGCCCTGGTAATATTTTAATTTACGGGGCTTTTAGCCATTCTATGAAAGCTGTATTTTGAGAGTTGACAACTGCTGAATCACAGAATTGGAAAATAAAAGGACCTTGGGGAGTCAGGCCAACCCTGCTGCAAACAGGCTTCCCCCCCAACAAGAGCCCCCGACAAGTGGTCCTTGAGGAATGCATGCAGTTTTGGAATGAACTGTGGCAGCAGCTGAAAGGCTCTCAGCAACACACCCCAGCAGAGACGAGGAAAGCTGTGTCCAGCAAGGAGTCCACAGGGAATTCACTCAGGTACGGCAAACGTCATCGCCCAGCTAGCGTCTGGTGGGGCACCGGCTCTCATGCCCCACCGTAATGCTGGCTGATGACAGTAACATCTGCTGATGAGAGTCTTGTCAGCAATAAGCTTCTCTTTAACAGGACTTCACTGACGCATTGCGACAGGAAACAGCAGATGCAGATGTTCTCACTCAGAAGGCCTTGGGAATGGTGAGGGCCTGTTTGCACCTCAAGGAGAAAGGACATGTACTTCCATGTGGGGAAAAAAAAGTCATAAGCCCTTCCTGAATCTGCGGCCTCATCAAAGTGTCATTGCAGTATCTTTCCCAGCCTGCCCCCAAGTCCACATGGCTTCAGTGAACTCTCAGCCTGGTTCTGATAATCGCAGCAGGCAACTAGTGATAGCAGCAGAGTGGCCCTGGACCTAGGAGTCAGTGATCTGGCTTCAGTCACTGACTCAGTGATAACCAAAATCAGATAGTTCCTGTCCTTGTGGAGCTTCTAGAACTCAACAAAACAATTGCACACATGTACTACCATGATATGCTGGTTTAAACCAGGGAGTGTTAAAAAAGAAGTGAATAGATTCTATCAGAATCTAGAAGAGTTGCTGGAAGGACCAGGGCCTTGCAGCTCAGGGGCTGCACTCTAGCTGCCAGAGGACCAAGTGTGCCTAGGGCCCGGGTGGGGTGGGGGCCTTGCTGAAATGGAGCTGATATGGATTGGAGACAGGAAGGAGGAAGTGACTGGGAGTGCATGTCACAGCATGAACAAAGGGCCCTTTATCTAGAGTGGCACACAGGTGGAAGGGAGAAGGGACGTGCTCAGGGGAGGTGAGGATCAGAGAGGCCACCCTGATGGCTCAAAGCAGGGATTTTTTTTCCTACTATTTATCAGCCACGTGGCTTTGAGGACATTATCAACTTTACTGATATTTAGGTTCCTCATCTATAGAATGGGGACAACAATGGCAGTGCTTGCATGATAAGGTTTACATGGAGAGTAAACAAGATTGCCCATACTGAGCTTGTACTCTGTTCCCTGGGATGTGAGTAGAACGCCTCCAGTGGAAATGCCTTCTGTAGCAAGGCCAAGAGGAAGCAAAGCAGCAATAGCACCAACAAGGCAAAAACAAAAATGGGCTGACTTCTAAACACTCCCAAGATTGAGTCAGACATAACGCAGACCATTTGGACAAACTACGAGTGAAATAGCTAAGTTCCAAGGTCAAGGTGCTGCCCAAACCCCCGATTGCCCAAATTCCAGGCAGGTAAGTGAATTTAGAATTAAACAACTAACACTGCTCGCAAATAACCAGCAATGAATAACTTGTAACAGAAAAGCAATCTACAGGAAATCTGATGAACAGGGGAGGTCTTAGAGACAAAGGAGCACTGACGTGAGGAAACTAGCAAGTATAAATTCACAATATTGAAAACCTCGTTCTGCTCCCGTCTACCCTGCTGAAGGAATTCACATCTGATGCCTGCTTTCTGAATATTCCAGTCCATAAGGTGCTGGGCATACACAGACATGAAAAGGAGAATCAAGTGACAAAATACACATGCTAGCTGGAATCGCTGAAGCTCGACTGTCCAAGAACATGCTTCCCTGAATGGTCAGTCCTTGCAATAGCGTGTGAAATATGCTATCAGGCTAATGAGCCATTCTCTACAGGTTGAGTACAGATTACCTGAAATGGCTGGGAATAAGTCTGGCTCTTGCACACTTGGCCTCATGAGCACATGTGAGTTTGTAATAAGCCCACTCAGGCCTCGGAAGAGAGAGGAGGATCTCTCTTATGTAGATGTAATCACAATAAACTTGGTTTATTGGTAGCAGTTTAAAAAAGTCACTGATTCCTCCAGCCATGCTTATCTGCGTGTCAAAATCTAGTCTCCCATAAAAAAAAGATAATTCTGGCAGCCACTGTTTTACAGGCTTGCATGCCACTTCGTCCTGACTTCTCAGCACCTCGTAAATACTAAGCCATCATTGTCAACTGCTTATTCCATCTATGCCACCTGAGATGGTCCTGACCACTTCTGAAACTTAAAAGCATGCATTACACCAAAATGATCTGGCCACCACTCCTGGAACTCTCACGAAGATACCCTAGACTGCAGTGTATGTTCTGGTTGCTATTGTGCCTCTTTTCCCACAGACACCAAAACAAAACGTCTTTGCAAACTTGAAAGTATCCAACAAATCAACTTAGATTATTGTGCTTAGTTTCTTTTAATAGGGGAATCCGTCCCTCAGCTCCTGACCTCCTCTTACATATTTCTTTCCTCCAACCAAGCTCCTCATCTCTTAGGTCATCATGAAGAGCTTAGATCACAGAGCTAAACTGAAGAAGACTGGACAGGAATTTCTGTATTCAGACAAAAAAAAAAAAAAAATCTGGTAAGCAAGGTTTCTGTGTGCCAGCAGCTTTGCTTTTATATTATATGATAGTATTGACTAAATTCTCAAAAAAAAAGATTGCATATTTTTCTGGAGGATGGATACATATTGAAATTGTAACATACTTCTGAACCTTTGTTACGATGATTCATGCTACAAGTAATTAAAAAAAAACTCTCCCAAGTTTTATCTTTTCCCATAGATTTGCCCAGGATTTTTGTCTTGGTAAAATAAGAGTAAACAAACAAACAAAAAAATCTTTTAGTCCCGCATAGCATATTTCTTTTCAAAATAGAATGTCCTGTGATATATCTGTATTCAATCTAGCTTGGAAGCCATAAACAAGAGCATTTCCTAAAGCCACTGTGTGGGGCATTGGTTCAAGATTATGGAAGCCATGGGTTTTTCATTAAGTTCGAAACGAGGTGGTGCTTATCCCCATGAGTCACAATTCCAAGTCCCACCTTGAAAGGGTCTCTTTTACAGAGCAATGTGAACTATGCAAGGCTACTATCAACCATTGTCACTGCCAAAGTGACAATGTGGGTAGAATCTAATTTAACTTCAGTACTTCTTGGGAAAAAGCCAAGGGACAAATGCCACAGTGCCCAGAAAAACTGACACCAGAGCTCCCATAATCCTGGCCCCAGAGTGGCTGCTTCCACTTCCTGCTGAAGAGTTTTGTCTCTGACCAATCTATGGCAGGCAAGGCATGGAAATGCAGCCATCATCAACTGCCACGGTGCTTGTTCCTCCCATGAGGTTTTGTTTCCACGTAATATACTTTTCACTTCGTAATATACATTTCACTAAGAAATGTTTTCTAAGTGTATTACCCACAGACTACCTTTCCCAAAATGCTCTAGTTAAACCTTCAAAAGCTACACCTGTGCGATATTAAGGCTGTGCCAAGGCTCGGCCACACTCCCTCCCTTCCGAAGAGGAAGCATTTATTTGTCTATGATCAATTTATTTCCTGGACTGTGGGTCATAGGTCCTTGGGCTCCCAATGATCAGCCCAAGAAATCCTTCCCCACTTGAGGGATGCACACAGATAGGGTGAGTGTGGGAGCCTGGGAGAGTGCTTGGTACCGAGCCCATCTGGGACCCTGGGGCCTTGTGCTCTGGTTTTCCACAAACAGAAGCAGATGAGGATTTTTCCAGAGGAGGAAGAGTGACAGACACTGACATGGACTTTGATTTTGCTGTCTGACTTGAACCAGTCACGAAGAACATAGAGTCCAGTGCTGAACTCATACCAATCAGGAAAGAACTTTTTAAATGTAATTTTAATTTTACTTATTTATTTGAGAGCAATAGAGAGAGAAAGAGGCAGATCAAGAGAGAGAATGGGCATGCCCGAGCCTCCATCCACTGTAAAAGAACTCCAGAATCATGCGCTACTCTGTGCATCTGGCTTATGTGGGTCCTGGGGAATTGAACCTGGGTCCTTAGGTTTCATAGGCAAGCATCTTAACCATTAAGCCATTTCTCCAGCCCCAAAAGAACTTTTTTCAACATGTGCATGGCCGTGCACACACGTGTATGTGTGTGCATATGTGTATGTGTGTGTGCACATGCTCATGTTGCCAGAGATTGACACAGGGTGTCTTCATTCACTCTCCACTTTATGTTTTTATTTCTTTTTGTTTGTTTGTTTGGTTTGCGAGATAGGGTCTCACTCTATCCCAGGCTGACCTGGAATTCACTATGTAGTCTCAGGGTGGTCTCGAACTCACGGTGATCCTCTTACCTCTGCCTCCTAAGTGCTGGGATTAAAGGCATGTGCCACCGCACCCAGCTCACTTTATTATATTTTTATTTTATTGAGACACAGGGTCTCTCTGAAGCTAGAGCTCATTGATGCAGGTAAATAGGCCAGCTAGTAAGCCCTAGGGATTCTACTCTTCCTCCTCAGCGCTGGGATCACAGAATGGCACCACACGCAGCTTTTACATGGTACTGGGGATCTGAACTCAAGTCCTCATGCTTGTGTGGCTGACAATTTACCCAGCCCCGAGAATAGCTCTGACATTCTAGTGTTGGACTTCTTCTTAAAAAAAAAAAAAAAGAAATAGGAAAAAATATTTTTTTTTCATTTTTTTTCGAGGTTCGGTCTCATTTTAGCCCAGGCTGACCTGGAGTTCACTAGGAAATCTCAGGGTGGCCTGGAACTCACGGCAATCCTCCTACCTCTGCCTCCCGAGTGCTGGGATTAAAGGTGTGTGCCACCATGCCCGGCTGGAAAACAGATTTTAAAGTTAGGTCAGGGAATTCACGATTTGGAAGCTACGTGCTGCAAGGCTGTGACTTCCTCAGGGCTGAGGACAGCACCATGTAGAGGAATGATGGACAGGCCAGCACCTCATGCAAATGGATGACCAGAAGATGGATAAGACCACAGACAGCAACTGCGAGGCAATCTCGTCTAACTATTTTTTTTTTTCTTGGACAAAGCCCAGAACAGACTGCCTAGTGCTTAGCTGCAGAGCCCACACTCCCTTGCATTAGCCCTGCTCCTGAACTCCCCGAGGTTGAGGCAGATGTTAAAATCTAAAGTTGAAACCTTTAAGCTATAATGAAGGAGTTCACAGGTTCATAATCCCAGTACCCCACCCCGATTCTCCAGCAATCCCGCTGAAAGCTTTCAAATAGTCCTCAGCACTAACACGGCGCCGCGCGTGTTGAACACGTTGATCAGCCCATGATTACCCTGGGCTGCTGTAAAACAATCTTGCTCCTCCAGTGAATGCAGGCAGCTGCAACAATGGTGTTATTGACTTGTTGCTCCGGCTCTATTTAGTTATTACCCTCGGGGCCACAATCAATAGACTTTGCACCAAGTCCGCCTAATAAATCCCAGGCTCTCACTGGAGGGTTGCCAGGAATGGCAAGAAAATCTATGGCAGGGAAACGCTTAGAGTGCAAAGGCAGAGCGAGCTGCACTGACAGCTGTATAAATTAATTAACAAGGAACTGTTTATTCTTCTAAAAGATCAGATAGCACATTTGTCATCGACAAAGAAGGCACAGATAGACTGGCAAAGTTATCTGGTGATATTTAAAACCCTGCACATTTAGATGCACACACAAAAGAGAGAGGCCCACATTCTCTGGCAATTCTTTCCTTCTTTATTGCATTTTTAATTACTCAATGTATAAATTTGCCTTCTTAACACTCATTCTGGCCAGTCTATTATTCCCAGCTTATTTGGAATAATGTGGTCTGCCTTGATAATTCTCTAAATAGTCAACACAATAAAAATACAATGCAGATCATTCACACTGCTGGGCTCTGGGCCGTTCTGATTTTTCCTTCCCTGATGTTAGGAATCTGAATCTTGCTTGTAATGTAGCAAGGGAGGGAAAATGTGTTAGGTAATAGAAACATGAGAGTTGCTGAAAGTGAATGCCATCAGATCACTGCAGAATTCTAAGGAAGTTTCTCACTTAATAAGCAAATGCATAGTCAGTGAAGGGGCCCAGGACCCCACATGGAGACGAATTAAAGGCTGGGAATGTAGCTCAGTTGGTAGCATGATTGCCTAGCATGCTTGTAGCTTTGGATTTGACCTCCAGCACTACATAAAACTGGGTGTGGACTATGAAAGTTGAAGCAGGAGGATCAGAAGTTCAAGGACATCTTGGCTATTCTGTTGTTTTGAAAAAAAAAAAAAGACACATTGAACTAAGTTTGGGCAGCTCAGGGACAGGGACAAAAATCATCTTATGTAGAAAGAGATCAACAGGACTTTTGGAGGCTATTGGCAGAACCTTCTTTAATTCTACCCATGCTAATTCAGAATCTATAACTTGATGGGAAAGTTCTTTCAAAATGCCAAGACATTCAGACTTGTGCCTCAAATACCAGCCCTCAGGAGGCTGAGGCAGGAGGAATGCCTTGCATGTGAGTTTGCCTAGAATATATAGTAAGTTCCAGGTTACTGAGAGGAACCTTGTCTCAAAAATCCCAGCTATAAATAAAAAGTAAAAAGTAAACAAAAAGGAATAGAGATGTTAGAAAACGTCTTGGAATAAAATCGCAAGACTCCATCTCCCATCGTTCAGTGGCCGGTGACCGGTACTTGGCGAGTGCTAATAAGTGACAGATATACAACAGTCATGACTGGTGGACACAGGCATCATTGCTCCCAGGTGTGGAAAGCTCATTCCATTGCTTTGGTCTGGTCTGGGGTATGACAGTCTTCCTGTGTGTTAGCACACTCTTGTGAACACGAAAGTGCACAACAAACCCTCAAACATGCATCCTTCATATAACATGTGCAATTCATTTTATAGTGAGGCTTCTGATTGTGTTGTTCTAATAACTGATTGACTGTTATGAATTGTTTCCAGCTAATAAGAGTTAGCTGCCTTGAGGGAGTCTCATCCATTGTAAGGATCTATTGCTCCATATCAGGCCCACGTGCTTTCTATTCATCAGTTTAATTGCGTCACTTGGACATCTACCTCTGGCCTCCACACACATGGGCACACATGTGTATCCACACACATGTACACACATGCATGCACACCGTACACATGCACATACAAAATGAAATTACTCATGTTTGGAGAAGAAAGTTACATGTTTTGTACATGTAGTTAATTACCATATTCTACCCCCACAGAGATGTAGCAATCATATATCTTAGTTAAAAGGTCAAAAAAGATTTATACTTTATGGATTGCAGACTGGAGCTACTGGGAGCTAAAGTTGACTCTGCCACTTCCATTCTTACTGTTGAAGGGTTCCAGAGATGGGTGGGGCTCAGTTGTACCTTTATGGATGACCACATCACCCTAAAGCTTTCTTCCTTCAAAAATGTGCCTGTGCAAAAATACACATTGAAAGCTGGGCATGGTGGTGCATTTCTTTAATCCCAGCACTTGGGAGGAAGAGGAAGGAGGATCACTGTGAGTTCAAGGCCACCCTGAGACTACATAGTGAATACCAGGTCAGTCTGGGTTAGAGTGAAACCCTTTCTCTAAAACAAAACAAAACAAAAACAACACACACACACACACACACACACACACACACACACACTGAAGAAAAGACAGCATCTTTAACAAATGGTGCTGGAGAAATTGGATAACCACCTGTAAAAGAATGAAATTAGCCCCACTTCTCTCACCTTGCACAAAAGTCAACTCTAAATTATTAAGGACTTCAACATAAGATTTGAAACTCAAGCCAGGTGTGGTGGCACATGCCTTTGATCCCAGCACTTGGGAGGCAGAGGTACGAGTCTTGCTGTGAGTTCAAGGCCATCCTGAGACTACAGAGTGAATTCCCTGTCAGCCTGGGCTACATTGAAACCTTACCTTGAAAAAAAAAAAAAAAAAACCAAAAACAAATTAACAAACAAAAAGACCTGAAGCTCTAAAACAACTAGAAGAAAAAGCAGGGAGAACACTCTGCAATATAAGCATAGGGAAAGACTTCCTAAATAAGACCCCAGCAGCACAGGAAATCAGATCAACATTCAACCATTTGGACCTCATGGAACCAAAAAGCTACTGTATAGACAAGCAAACCATCAACAGTCAATAGACATCCCACAGAATGGGAGCAAATCTTCATCAAGTATACCACTGACAAGGCTCTAATGCCTAGAATCTGCAAAGAACTCAAAAAACTAAACAATAAAAAAAAAATCAAACAACCCAATCAAAAAATAGGGTAGAGAATTGAACAGAAAATTCTCAAAGGATGCAATACAAATGACCATTAAACACTTAAAGAGATGTCCAACATCTTTAGTTATCAGAGAAATGCAAATCATAACAATGTTGAGATTTCATCTCACTCCAGTCAGGATGACATACATCAAAAAATCAAATGACAACAAATGTTGGCGAGGCTGTGGGGAAAAAGGAGCCCGCACCCACTGCAATTGGGAGTGCAAACTTGTACAACCACTGTGGAAGTCAGTTTGGAGATGCCTTAAAAAGATGAAAACAGGGCTGGAGAGATGGCTTAGCGGTTAAGTGCTTGCCTGTGAAGCCTAAGGACCTTGGTTCGAGTGCCCATAAGCCAGATACACCAGTTGGCATGTGTATCTGAATTTCATCTGCAGTGGCTGGAGGCCCTGGTGCATCCATTCTCTTTCTCTCTCTGTCTGTTGCTCTCAAATAAATAAATAAATAAATAAATAAATAAAAAAAAAAACTGAAAAAAAGATGAAAACAGACCTACCATTTGATCCAGCTATACCACTGTTGGGCACATATCCTTAAAACTCCACTCTTACTAGAGAGATATTTTCTCAGCCATATTTGTTGCTGCTCTCTTCATAATAGCTAGGAATTAGAATCAGCCCAGATGCCCATCAGCTGATGGAAAGTAAAGATGTGTTACATATACACCATGAAATTCTATTCAATGGTAAGGAAAAATGAAATAATGAAATTTGCAGGAAAATGGATGGAGTTAGAAAAAATCATTCTAAGCTGGGTCACTCAGGCATCGAAAGAGAAACCACGTGGACTCTCTCGTTTGTGGTTTCTAACTGGGATCAATTGGAGGCAAGTACAAACAGTAGTCAGCCCCATGAATACAGGCATAAAACCCAAATGAGACTAAGAGAGAGAAGAAGAGAGAGGAGCACTTACTGACAGGTTAGGGAGGCGCAGATTAGAGGGGACTGGAGGGGCTTGGAAAGGTAAGGGGTAGGGAGTGTGGGGATGGAATTACCCAAAAGTTAAGACAGTCTGAATAGAAACTCCTTCTGGCTAGAATTCTACAAGATGTAACCACCAATAAAGGGGGCGGGGGGACCCATGGATTCCCCAAACAATGTAGGCCATTGCCAAAACACTTGATTATCTGTCAGAGCTAAAAGGTAAGACCCTATTGCTGAAGGCACCAAAGGCTGTGGTCACAGGATATTGGAATACCATGCTGGAACCAAAAGGGGAGCTAGCTTCTTCTTGGATAGACCTCATCGTGCTAGAGAGACATAACTTTGCATACCCTATTTAATCCAAGCTGCTCTCACTCTTGGTTGGAGGATCTGCTTTATTTTATAGAAGGCAGAGAAAATATAAGAAAACCAGGAATCATCCATCAGACAAGAAGATAGCTGACTGCCCACCACGAGACGTGCCACCTCTACCACATCTGCTGGGGCCCAGGAGAAATTGCAGAGGAAGTGGTGACACGAATACTGCTCGTACTGCTTACCTGACAACTAGCTCCAGGGTGATGGTGACAGACATGGTGATCAGTCAAAACCCATCAAAGCAGAAATCCAGAGGCTACAGAGCACTTAACACTAAATCAGACTGCCAACGGGTCTGCTATGGCTCAAGGAACTTTGCAAAAGAGGGGACAGAAAGATTTTAAGAGACACAGAATGGGTAGAAGTACCCTGAGGCACAGCTCCCCGGTTACTCTACAGACTGACTAAAGCTTCATAATTCCACAGTGAATGTCATAGCCCCACTGAGAAGGGAACCCAGTGAAATGGAAGCAGGGGCAAGGGGATAAAAAAGTATAATCTGTATATATATAATGTTTTAATAAATGTGGCTGTGGGCTGGGGAGATGGTTCAGTGAGTAAAAGTCTTGGCTGAGTAAGTGTGATGCCCTTAATCTGGATCCCCAGAATCTACATAAACTGTAAGCAACACTGTGAGTGCCTGGGATCCCAGGACACCTACAGCCAGACAGGAAGTGGAGAGGAGAATCCCTGGAGGCTTGTGCACCAGCTAGCCTGGCCTATGCCTTAGTGAACAACAGGAGACTGTCTCAAGTAAGTGAAGAGCCAATACCTGAAGTTGTATTCTGGCCTGTTCTCTTACATATGCATGCATGCTGTCCCTCACACACACAAAGATACATAAAAAGAAATTAAAATGTGGCTGTACAAGTAGATATTTACATGTGAAAGAGGAGGATTGGACCCCACTTCACACCGTACACAAACATTAACTCTAAATGTATCCAAGACCAAAGTGAAGAATCCAAAACTATAAAATTCTTAGAATAAAACTTAGGGATAAGTCTTTGTGACATTGGTTTTATCAAGATGTTTAGATCTGACACCCAAAGTACACGCAATTGATGAAACTAAGTTGATTTCAGCAAGATTAAAATTTTTGTGTTTCAAAGTGCACTACTAAGAAAGAGAGAAACACCTAAGAACTGAAGAAAATCTTTGCAAGTCATGTATCTGGTGAGGTACAAATATCCAGAGCTTATAAAGAACTCTTATAAAAAGTGGGCAAAGGTCTGGGTAGACATTTCTTCAAAGATATATAGATGACCAATAAACACATGAAACACTCCACAGGTCACCAGCCACTGGGGACACGCAAATCAAAGCCACAATGAGATACTCCTTAGTAGGAAGGCTAGAATTTACAAAATCACATTTTGTAATGTGGAGAAATAAAAATCTTCACATGGTGCTGGTGGGAATGTAAATCAATACAGCCACTTCAGAAAACAGTTCCTCAAGAAGCTGAAGCTGGGCTGGAGGAATGGTTCAGTAGTTAAAGACACTTGTTGCAAAGCCTGACAACCCAGATTTGACCCCCAGTACCCACATGAAGTCAGATGCACAAAGTGGAACCATGGCTCTGGAGTTCATTTGCAGTGACAGGGGTACACCCATACTCATTCTCTCTCTGCTTCTTTGTCTCTGTCTGTCTCACATAAATAAATAAACAAACAAACAAATAAATAAATTTTATAAAAAGAACTTGAAGTTCTCATTTGATCTAGTGATTCCGGCTCTACCCAAAGAAATGAAACCTGTTTATACAAAAACTTGTCCACAGATGTTCCTAACAGCATCATTTACAGTAGCTACAATGTAGAAACAGCCCAAATGTCGGACTGCTGGGATTACGAAAGTATTGTGTGGTGTACTATGCATACAATGTGTTGCACACAGCCACATGTTGCTGGGATGAACTACCAGACTAGGCACAGTTATTGGAGGAAGGCATTTATTGAAGCAGGGGAAGTTCCGTAATAGCAGAAGAAGCTGGTCCCCTTCCATAGGATCAGGCAAAGAGAAAAAAGCCACATGCCAGGAACTCCAGGTAGAACTTGGACACTTCGCTCATCTTTAGACTGGACTTCCAAATCCACCCCCACACCTTAGGTCTGGCCCCTAGAATCCACCCACAGTGACACCTCCTCCAGCTGGGTGGCTGCAGATCTAAATTACAGACATTAATAAAATCCTGAAATGAGCCAGGTGTGGTGGCGCACACCTTGGTCCCAGCACTCGAGAGGCAGAGGTAGGAGGATCGTCATGAGTTCAAGGCTACTCTGAGGCTACATAGTGAATTCCAGGTCAGCCTGGGCTAGAGTAAAACCCTACCTTGAAAAACAAAACAAAACAAAAATCTTGAATATATCGGGGGCCATCAATTCAACGTATCACAAATGGAATATTATTCAGTTATTAAAACAATTCACTGCCTGCCACACATGAAGAAATATGAAAACCATGCGGAGTGAAAGTCACATGTTATATGATTGTCTCTCTGTGAAATGTTCAGAACATGAAAGTCTGTTAGGGAAAGCAGCTGGAAGGCTGCTTAGGACTGGAGGAAGAGACAGCGAGGGTGACTGCTACAAGGCTCTCTGAGGGGATGAAGCTGCTGTCGAACTGCTCACAGCGAAAGTGGGGATGGTTGTGCCCACTGGGAGGGCCCAAAGCCACTGACTTGGGTATTTCAGTGGGTGAATTGAGCAGCATGTGCAAAAGATCTCAGCAAGGCTGTTACCCCTCCCACCCAACCCGGAACAACTGACACCCACACAACTGTGCTGCTGGAGCTGCTCCAGCCCTGCTCGGCTGCCCCCTCATGCAGCAGGTGCTGTTCCTGTCATGAGTGCTTTCTCTCTGCGCACGCCTTTCATCCCAGCACAGAGGTCCCAGGCAGAGGTAGGAGGATCACCGTGAGTTCAAGGCCAGCCTGAGACTACAGAGTGGATTCCAGGTCAGCCTGGGCTAGAATGAGATACTACCTCGAAAAGACAAAACAAACAAACAAAACCACAAACCAAAAAAACAAAAACAAAACTAGCTGCTACTGTCCCCTCCCGCCCCGGGCAATTCTCACTGGGGGAACCCTTCCCTGCTGTCCCTCCACACTCCTCACTGGGGGAACCCTTCCCTACTGTGCCCCCACACTCCTCACTGGGGAACCCTTCCCTACAAGGCCCAGGATTGCTCCTCCATTTCATGCAAACCGCGCTGTTCTCTGAAGTAGGAGCCGTTCTCACCTACACTTCCAGAGGAGGGGGCTGCAAACATTTAGGTGAATTCTCCAAGGTCACAAAGCTGGTAAGAGGCAGTCCTTGCATTTGACCCTGGGTTCACCTGAGCCCAGAATCTGGGCAGGAGGCAATCTTGCTTTCCTGTGTCAACTAACCATGTAGGACATGACCTTTGGGTCCGGACCCTCCTGAAGGCCCCTCCATTCTAAACCGTCCAGGGCTCCCTGGCAGGGCACATATATGTTCAGAGAGATCTAGAAATTCTTCTGCAGCCAAGCCTTGTCTATCCAGTTTGTTTCTACAAGTCATGCAACGAGGTACACTCTCCTGCCCTGTAGCTGTAGCTCATACTCCAAACTTATTTAATTAACAAGTTTAAAGCTGGAGTTTTAAATTTATTTAGTTCAGAAAACCAACTTTTTTTTTTTTGATTAGGAAGAAACATACAAGGTGAGTTTTAAGGAAGTATTTCTACAAACATGGCAAAAGCAGGGTGTTAGTAGTATTTAACTGTGGAATTACTTTAAAAACAATAAACATTTGGAATTAATTTTTCCTGCTCATAAAGCAGCCATCTTTTAACCAAAGTTTTGTTTCCGTGTCAGTCAGAACACTATCTGAGGTTAACATTTTGATGTAGCTGATGTATCCGTCTCTGCCATTCACTGGCTGGGTGATATTAGGCCAGTCACCTGCCGTTTTCGGGTGACGGTGCGCTGTTGGAGTTCAGGGTCTGTTTATGGAATGGAATGGTCAAATGGGTCATCTGAGTGGGCTGGGCTGGCTCAGAGGCTGCCAGCTGGAAGCCCTGGCCGTGATTTTGCCTGCAGATGTGTTGCTTTAGCCTGCTTGCTTTTAAATAATAATAATAATAAAACCCTGCCAACATTCACAAACCAAGAGATCAGTAACCTAGAATACAGGCATTTCCAGAAGCTTGGGAGACTATGCTTGTCCTGGTCACTACACTGCCTGTGGCAGCAGCAGGATGGCTTCTGAGAAACCTCCTCAACAAAGTGTGCACTCTACTCGCCACAGTGCTTAGCCAGCCCCAGGTCGTCTGAGCATGCCAGCTTTGCACAGATTCGTTCCCAGATTCCTAGACTGTGTCCTAAGTTTTACAAGGTTCAACAGGAAGGTAAAAGGGAGGCAGACATTGGTCTTGCCATACCTTTCCATGTGCTGTGAGATGAAACAGCGTGCTGAGCTTGGCCTTGTGCATCAAGGGGAGTCCGAATGTGCCCACACTCAGAGCGGAACAGGGGCATTCAAGGATGTTTATGTCCCCACTGCTCAGTGTTGCCCAGCACCTCCAGCTCACTTATACGTGAAACAAGAACTGTGCCTGGGATAGAGATTCAAAGAGAGGGAAAGAAATTCCCTGGTTTCAACTAACATTCCAAATGCACTTGACCTCCAAGTCAACCTGTTTACTTCCTTCTGAGATTGAATGGCAAACAGATCGTGCAAATTAAATGACAGCCTTCCCTAACCTTCTCCGCCCCTCTCCCCCCAAAGCAGGCTTTCCACACACATGAAGGCTCCCTGTCTACTTGTGCTGGCTTTACAATGTGGCCCCGGATGGCCGTCAGAACAGCCCAGGCCTGTGGGCTACACACTCAAGCCAGCAGGGATGCGGAAGGGCCTGGGTAATTAATTGCAAATTTGGGCTCTCCCTATTTCACACAAACAAATTATTTAGAACGTGCTTGTTACTGGCTTTTCTAGCCCTCCCAGCTTTTCTTTTAGGAAATGAGTGATTGCTAGTCTTACAAGGCCAGAATTACTTCCTCATGCGATGTGTTACCTTATTTCCTGTGTGTGTGTTCTTGCGCCTGGCTAGTCAGAGTGACAGTCTCTGGAATTGCGGTCTACACGTCTTCTTTTTTTTTTTTTTTTAAATATTTTATTTATTTATTTGAGAGAGAGAAATATATGCAAGAAATAGGCAGTAGAGAGAGAGAGAATGGGTGCGCCAGGGCCTCCAGCCACTGCAAAGGAACTCCAGATGCATGTGCCCCCTCCCCTTGTGCATCTGGCTTATGTGGGTCCTGGAGAATCGAGCCTTGAACCGGGGTCCTTAGGCTTCACAGGCAAGCGCTTAACCGTTAAGCCATCTCTCCATCCCTACACTTCTTTTTGAGACAGGGTCTCTCACTGGTGTGAGTTCACCATTTAGGTGAGACTGGCTGACCACTGAGCTCCAGAGATCCTCCTGTCTCTGCCTCCCCAGCTCTGGGATTACAAAAGCACACCACACTGTCCAGGGTTTTTGTTTTTAAACGTAGGTAATAGGGATCAAATTTTGCTCCTTATGTTGCAAAAACAAGCACTTTACCAACTGAGCCATCTTTTCAAGCCCTTAAACTTCTTATTTTGAAATAACTTGCAACTTACTAGAAAGTTGTAAGAATGATATAACACAATGAGTTCCTATTCTCTTCATTACATTTACTGTCATTATTTCACCCCATGGCCTTGTCACTCTCTCTGTGTACTTTCACACAGCCTTGAGACCCACTCGATGTCCTTTGCTGGGTTCACACGCATCCCTCTGAGTCACTGGAACACATGTAGACAAATCAGAAAGTTTAGCAATGATGCAATACTCACATGAAAACCCCAGCCCCTATCCTACTTCTGTGGGGTGTCATCATTACTGCCCCACCCACTTCACCCTGCTCCAAGATTCAATCTAGGACCACACACTACATTTAGTCTTCTACTTTGGCATCTCCTTGGTGCCTTTAAATCTGAAACTCACTCTGGCTTTTAAAGCAGATTTCTCTGTGGCATTGGACATCCAGAAAAAATAGAGGTAGAGGGCAGACACATGCAGAGAAAAAAGAAAAACCCCAATGTACTGGTACACTGGTAGCTGGTCATGGGGAATACCAAACGTTCTCTGAGCTCCACAGTTGCTCTGAGAATTGCATCATATGCTTCAAGTTGAGAAGGCGACTGGGAAGTGAAGAGTCTTCTATTTTGGTCTCTTCTTTCTTCCAGAGACAACTGCTAGTGTCCTGCTGTCTCCCCCAACCCTTGCCTGGCCAGAAAGAGCTCTGTGCAGCACTAATGACATTTCCAGGGTGGCAGAATGGCTTCCCAGCCCTAAGTCTCACAAAGCGTCTAAATCATTCCATTATCCCATCACAATGGGTCCCCACTCTCGGCAAGCAATTTGTTTTAATTATGTAAATCATTTAATTCTCTTTTCAAATATCTGTTGGGGAGCTGCAAGCCACTGCAGGGCAAAAGCGGATGCAGAATGTCTGTAGACACAGAGGGAAGCAGGGGCTTGACTTGCTCTTGAGCTCACCTATCTCATGAGGTTGGGTAAAGGAAGAGACGAGTCCAGGAAAAGGGTTAGACCAGAAGAGCATCCTGTAGTTCTAACAGAGTGCCCATCACATGGCACAGAGCACAGGGAGATGCTGGGAGAGTAAGATGGGGTCCTCTTTCACCCAGGTAAGTGTCCTCCATCCATCCATCGGACACTGCGGCATGCAGTCTATTAACTTTCTCACTTGTTATGTTCAGAAAAGGAGACCCAAGAACCACAGCACACCACGAGTCCGCTTCCTGAAGGTGCCTGAGGACAGGACTGAGCCAGCCAGGAAGGGATTATGGACTCAGAACCTTCTGGGCTCTACACCATCTTACTTAGCCTTGAGTGGAATTTGTGTTTAAGATCCATTTGTTAAATATCCAAGACCTTCAGGCAAATTAGACCCATGTCTCCTCCCATGAAACATGGAGAGGTTTTACCCTATGTTCTGGCATTAGTTGATGCCTCCATGGTTTTGAGACCAAGACAAACTTATTTTGTTTAACATACTACAATAGTTTCTGTATGCATGTTTCCCCACTTTCTATTCCTTCCTCTACTCCCACCCTCTTTCTTTTTTGGTGTAGGGGCTGAAATTCAGGGTCTTGCACATGTTAGGCAAGTGCTCTACTGCTAAGGTACACTCCCCCCCGCCCCCATTTTTGAGTTAAGGATCTCATTATATTGCCTAGGCTGGCCTTGAACTCACAATCTTCGTGCCTCCACCTGCTCAATGCTGGGATTACAAGGGTGTTCCACTGTGGCCAGATCTACTTGTGGATTTGATCTGTTAGGCCTTACTTAGTCCTGAACACTAAACAGGCACTTAGTTCCTTTTAGCCAGAAAGCTGGCAATCACCTTAAGGGAAAGGCGAAACCTAGGGAAATCAAACAGCAGCTGATTAATGGTTAGGCTTCTGAGACTAGACTGTGTGGATTTAAATCCCAGAACCTTCACTTACTAAATGCAGGACAGCAGGTCTTGGTTTTTACTATCTGTAGCAGGAGCTGAAGAAAGTAGGAACTTGAAGTGTACTGTGAAAATTACAATGAGATCAGACAAAGACCTAGTGCATATCTGGCCTAGAGCAGAGCACTTGATAAATGCTAGCTATAGATACTGGCATTACTTTTGCAAAATGGATAGAAAAATCAAGCTTATGTCATAGGGAAGCTGATATAACTCATTTCCAGCTTAAGAATAAAATTAAAAATTTATTTTATTTATTTGCAAACAGAGAAAGAGAGAAAGGGAGGGAGGGAAGGAGGGAACATATGCATGTACCCCTGTGTTCATCAGGCTTTGCCTGGGTCCTGGGGAACTGAACCAGAGCAGTCAGGTTTTGTAAGGAAGTACCTTTAACCTCTGAGCCATTTCTCCAGCCCCCCCCCAATTCCTTTCCTTTTTCTTCTTCTTCTTTTTTAAAATAAATTATTTATTTATGAGAGAAAGAGGCACACAGAGAGAGAATGGGCATGCCAGGGCCTCTAGCTACTGCAAATGAACTCCAGATGCATGCGCCACTCTGCACCTGGCTTTAGGTAGGCGCTAGGGAATCAAACTTGGGTTATTAGGCTTTGTAGGCAAGTGCCTTCACCACTGAGCATCTCTCCAGCCCAAGATAATTTTTTTAAAATAGTTTAATTTTATTTCACTTTTAGATAGAGTGAAAGAGAGAAGGGGGTGTGGAATATGGCATGCCAGGGCCTCGGCCACTGCAATTGAACTCCAGATGCTTGCGCCACCTAGTGAGCATGTGCGACCTTGCGCCTGCCTCACTTTCATGCATTTGGCTTACGTGAGATCTGGAGAGTCGAACATGGGTCCCTAAGCTTTGCAGGTCAGCAGAGAGAGATAGACAGAGAGGGAGAGGGAGACAGAAATGGGCACACCAGCAGTCTCTCAGCTGCTGTGAACAAAATCCAGATGCTTGCGCCCCCTTGTGGGCAAGTGTGGCATTGCACCCTTGCCTCATTTTGCATCTGGCTAAACGTGTGGGACCTGGACATTGGAACCAGCATTCTTAGGCTTAGCAGGCAGGCGCCTTAGCTGCTAAGCCATCTCTCCAGCCCAAGAATAAAATTTTTATGGCCAATAGATTAGTAGCTTTCCAACTCTGTTGTGAAGAATACTTACATGGAACAAGACTTGAAGAGCTAACAACTGAATACAATATTGTTACAACTTTCTCACTAATGGGGCTAGGAAGATGCTGTAAGAGTATGCTGTGGTTTGAATGTAAAATGTACCCCATGGCCTCCAATACTTGAGAGTAAGCCTCCTACTTAGTTCCCAGCTGGTAGAGCCTTCGGAGGTGGAGCCTTGCTGCAGGAGGTTTGTTGCTAGGGTTGGGCCTTGGAGCTGATCAGTCCAGAGCACTGGGTATTCAGCATTAACTGGCTTTTGTTGCTTCCTCCCTGCTGCTGCTGAAGCTGTGAGCCGGTTGCCATGCTTCCTCCACCACGATGAAACCCCCTTTGAAACTGTAAGCCTGAAATAAATCCTTTCCTCCAATAAGCTGTTTCTAGCCTGGTGTTCTGATCCAGCAACGACAAGGTAACTACCGGGAGCTCTGCTTGCACAAGCATGAGGACCTGTTCGATCACTAGCATTAGCAGATGGCCATGTGTGCTTGTAACCTCAGGGCTAAGTGAGGGAGGCAGAGACAGGAGGACCACTGGGACTCACTGGTCAGCCAGCTCCCGATTCAGTGAAAGGCTCAATCTCAAGGAAATCGTGTGCAAGACTGGCCGAGCAGGGTAGCTGATGTTCTCCTCTGGTCTTCACATGTGTGCACGGGTATCTGCATACACATATGCCTGCAGCACATACAGACACCTGTGCACACATGAAATTAAAAATGCAAGATAAACCCCTGGCTTCTATGCCATCCAATGCACATGCCACTAAACCAGCCTCACAGTTTTTATAAATACCTATAAATTCTAGCATATGCAAGCTGCTTTCCTTCTCAACCTGCTTAAGGAATAGGTCAGAATGAAGCACAGGGTGGTATGAATCTTTCACATGGACAATTCAGTTCTATGGACGACAAGATCCCTTAAGCTTTTTTGGTTGTTGTTAATTATTTTCCCTCTCCTTTTGAAGTGTCCTCACATCCCCTTCCAACGGGAGCCCAGTTCCTGATCCTTCCATTGACAAGTAGTTCGAATGCAGCAGTTTCCTCTTCAGGAGAGGTTCCCAAGAGCAACCAGCAGGTGAGAATCGGATACCAACTGCTTACAGCAACAGCCTCGTTCTAGTAATTAAATCTAAAATTATATTTGAATCCAAATTTATCAAACAGCCCTTAATGGCATTTGGCAAAGTTTATAAACATATCGAGTTCTCTTTATTAAAGTGCTGTCTGCCCTCTGCAGAGCTCTTTACCATGTACATAGTTTCCTACTTCACACAGTGTCAGTTCTAAACCTCTACTTTTGTTTTTTCCTACAAAAGATTTCCTTTATTGTCTAAGGTTTCCCATCATGTTTAACCTTGGCCAAATGCCTTAGCACTCATCTCCAGGTCTGGCTCTGATCTGCTACACTCTTTCCATTCTCTTACTCCTCCAGCACACTGGCCTCTTGTTGTCTCCTGCTGCCACCAGAGCAGTACCATCCAGGTGATATCTTCACACCCCAGACCAAGCAGCTTGTAGTTTGTTTGAATGTATGTCCCCCACAGACTCAGCTGTTTTATTAAAGCGTGTAACTTGGGTCTCTAGCATCCTGGCTGGAGGAAGTGTCGCTGGGGGTGGATCCGGGGGTCCAACTTAAAGGTGTGCTTGTGGGTGGATCTGAATTCCAGCCCAGACTTATGCAGAGAGGTTTATGCTTGATTTTGTTTGTTTGTTTGCTAGCTGCTGGTGGTTTCTCTTTCTCTGCTTGGATTTATGAATGGGAGCCAGCTTGTCTCAACAAAGATGGAACTTCCCTCCATCTGTAAGCTGGAAATCAATCCCTTCCTCCCTTAACCTGTGCCTGGTTTGGATGTTCATCCCAGCATCATGGAAACGACTACTACCTAGCTCCCCCGAAGCTGAGTCCTGCATTTTTCACTGCTGTGGATTAAGCATGCTGCACCGGCTCCATTCCCATGGCTGCCTACAGCGAGGAAGCATCAAGTACTGTGGGCACCGATCGGGATTAAGTAGCATGCTCCTGAGAGCGCTGGAGAAGAAGAGTGCCAGAGGATGCGATCAGCTGATGCACAGGTTGTGCGTCTGGGGGGGACCTCTAGGTTACTTCCAGGGTTGCGAAGACACTGTCATTGCAGGTGAACTGCACGTGTTTAAAATCTGTCCATTTCTTTCTTTTTCTCCTAGAAGCCCACCATGTTATCTGTTTATTTTCAATGCCGTACCAGCAAGCCTCCACCTCCCCAGCAGAGGGATTACAGGTGTGTCCAACCATGCCAAATAAGTTCATGTGTCTCAGGGATCAAACTCAGATCCTTACACTTGTAAGGTTAGGCCTCTACTGACTGAATCAGCTCCTTAGCCCACCATCCACATTCCTGGCATGGTGTTTTCCAGAGACAGCGCTATGGCATGCGTTAAGTAGATAAACCTGAGGCAAATTGGTGAGAGCTGTAAAGGCGAAGGCATCAACACCTTACTAGTGCTCAGTTGACCACATGTTCTTGGTGTCACATGGCAGTAGGCAGTAAAAGGGCAGGTTAAAGGTCAAAGGTCTTAATGACCTTTAGCATATTTTAATAAGGCACCACTTGAGAGCTTTGCTGAGATGAGATCAAAGCATAAAGTAGTCGAGGGGATCTACGTTAAAGGCATATAAAATATCTCCCCGTCACAGAGTGTGAAGTCCCACCACTCAACGAAGTGGTGTCCTAACTGCCTCCATGCTCCCAGGACAAACAGCAGAGAAAGGGGAACTCACCTCATCGCCTCACGGCAGGTGGGGCATGGAGAATTATGCTTGGCATGAAGCGTGTGACAAAAGCCAGTGGCTACATTCTGAGTCTGCCAGGAGACCACATGCTCAGTCATTCGTTCTCTACTCACCAAAGAGGCACCGCTAATGGGTTTCTGAGCCTGCTGCCAAGTGGCGGGGACTGCTTGGGTGCTGGGTTTTTGGTGCCTAAAGGCAGAAATTGAGGCTACGCAACAAGTCTCCTCACTAGGAGTCTCATTATTTTTAAACACTAACCTTGCCACCGATCGCTTGACCAGACTGAATGGGATCTTTGCAATGTCTTGGTCCCTCACCTGTGTGGAGACATGACCCTCACACCTGAAGGGGCTGCGGTCTGGGCCTAGTGCTTAAATCAATTCTAGAGGTGGCAGAGAGGGAAAATAAGGCACAATTTCCGGTTCATTTTTCAGGCAACAGAGATAGCCTCACATTCAACACTCTCTTCCAGGTAGATATGAATGAGAAATTGGAATGCTGAAGCTAAAGACTGTCTAGCTCTTGCATAATTACAATGACCTGTATGTAGTCCTTTTTAAATGCCAAATTAGCTGATTAAAATGAGTCTTGTTGAAGTTATAATTTTCTAATTCAAATCTGCCCAATTCTACTTGCAGAAATGAACTACATTCAAACATAGATCCGGCAAACTCAAAAAAGCACTCCCAAATGCAGTGCCAATGTAATTTCAAATTCACTTTGAGAAGCCCAAACTATTGTTCCTGCTCCATTATCTAGGTTCCTTTTTTGGTAACTCCTGTTTCTGGACTGCTCTATTTCCCACTCCAGAAAAAGGGTGCTCAGCCTAGTTTCATTCACCTTCACCAGCTGTCAGGGTTTTGGTCCCTCTGGGTAACTCTGTACTCTGTATGCCTTCAGCCGTAGACCTGCACCTGGAGAACCAGATTCAGCAACAGAGTCAACTTCCAAGAAGGTGGCTGTGGCCCCTGAAGTTCCCCAAATCAGACCCGCAGCAGGATCAGGAACAGCGTCTGGCCACCCCTCAGGACCTATGTACCAGCACTCAAATCTTCCAATCCATTTTGCTTAAGAAAGACTTTAAATAAAATCAAGGAAACAGCTGAGCATGGTGGGGCATGCCTTTAATCCCAGCACTTGGGAGGCAGAGGTAGGAGGATCACCGTGAGGCCACTCTGAGACTACATAGTGAATTCCATGTCAGCCTGGGGCTAGAGTGAGAGCCTACCTCGAAAAAAAAAAAAAAAAAAAAAAAAAAAAAAAGGACCAGCCTCAGCCTCAGAACAGCCTTTAGACGGGAAGGAAAGAAAGAGGGAGCAAAATTCTATTTAAATCAGTTCTGGCTCAGTTTTAAAGTGTCTGCTGTACAAATGTGGGTACCTGAGTTTGGATCCTTAGTACCCATGTAAATGCTAGGCATGATGGTATGTGCCTGTAATGCCAGCACTCCGGTGACAGAGACAAGGAAGAGTCGAGGCAAGTTGGCTGAATTGGTGAGCTCTGGCTTCTGTGAGAGTTATCACGTTAATAAAGATGGAGAGCTATAGAGGTAGACAGTTGACACCCACCTCTGGCTTCCACGTGCACTCACAAGTGCACATGCCCACACACACATACAAACATACACACACACACAGGCAAGCAGACCACACACACATACAAACACAATAAAATAGTCCATCAGTTCACTGTAAAACTTTACTGAGCTCACTCAGTAGATGGTCAGAAAACAAAGTAAGATCTATAGCAACAAAACTGTTACACATATACAGACACACAGTCATCTATCTATCTATCTATCTATCTATCAATCATCTGTCATCTATCTACCCATCCTCCCGTCTATCAATTTCGAAGGAGAAGAATGTCAGCAATTTCAGAACTCAATCGTGAAGAATCGAACTTATTTTTCTAGCTTGTAGGATTAAAACTGGATTTCAACCCAGAGGTAACACATTGCACTGACATTAAGAATAATGTCAGGCTGTGTAAATATTTTTTTAAGAGAAAATGTGGCATTATTAGTGTGAGCGAGAAATAACTGTTATGTGTACGGAAAGAAAGCCTTTATTTGTCCCTCATACAATCATTACTCAATCAACCAAACAAGGCTTTGCCCTCAAGCCCCCATTGTAACGGGAGTTTTGTGTAAGCTCCTTGTTTGTACAAAAGCCTGGCCTGGCGGTAGAGTCTTGAGGGGTAATCCTAAAGCTGTTAGACCGAAATTAAAACACATCTTCCCAGTAGATCTGTGTCTTTAAGACAGCTCTATTTGTGAGGGCTAGGCTGATCACACCAGGAGATAAGCCCCACACAATCTCAGGGTGATCACTTCAGCAAACATGGGCAGGGCACTGTAATTTTCTAGCCTTTTGCCTTCCAGAAGAGCAAAGATCTGGCAATCACTTTGTTGAAAGGCAGCAGATTCCTCAAGACTCACAGTCTTGGTATGCATGGGCTGAGTAAGGGGCTGACTTATGTTTTCTTGAACAGAAAAATAAAAAGAGAACCCTGAGACTGTGTGCCCTATTGGCTCAATTCTCACAAAAGCAGGACTGGGTGGATGAGGAGAGGAGAGGAGACTCTTTATGCATTCTTACGTGAAATGTAAACAACATCACAGATCCACACGTGTCTGGATTGTCTCCAACCTTTTGGGTGTTCTTAAAAAAAGTCTCATGTCTGGTCCCATCTCAACACACATGTACACACTGGTAACCACCATAGCACAAACATAACTCTGGGTGTTTTATCTCAACACTAAGTTTTAAAAGTTTAGAATAGAATAAGATAGTTTGAAATTGTTCAAACATTTATTACTACCTCCTCAGGTATAAATCCTGTTTCTGTTTCTGTTTTGTTGAGATGGGGTCTTATGCAGCCCAGGCTAGCCTCAAACTTCTCATGCAGCCAAAGTTGGCTTTGAGCTCCTGATCACCCTGCCTCTGCCTCCTAAGTGCTGGGATTACAGATGTGACTCGCCACCTCCAGCTAGATACTATTTCTTCCTGTGGACATCTGCACATGTTCCCTTGGGTATATCTTCTCTATCCTCCTCTTTGTTCCTTCCTTTTTTTGTTTTGTTTTTTCGAGGTAGGGTCTCGCTCTAGCCCAGGCTGACCTGGAATTCACTATGTAGTCTCAGGGTGGCTTCGAACTCACGGTGATCCTCCTACCTCGGCCTCCCAAGTGCTGGGATTAAAGGCGTGCGCCACCACGCCCTGCTGCGTTCCTTCTTTTTTGAGACCTGTGCTGAGGTGGCTCCACCATCGCTCACTCTGTTCTCCTCATCCCAAGCTCCCCAATTGGTTACTTCTAAGAAGTGCATGTTTTTTTGTTTGCTTGTTTTGATTATAGCATCCACAGTTAGTCACCAAGTGCTCTGAGAATTCTGCACTGGGTCAGACCTCAAGTACCAGAATCTTCTGGTATAGGCACCTGGGATTGTGGGCACAGTGAGAAGACTCGGCTCCTTGCATGATGCAGTCTAAGGGCTAAGAGTGGAAGGAGGGTAGAGAAGCACACGGTTCCTTTGAATCTGCTTCTTAAATCAATCAGATACAATTCTCTCACACTTTGCATAGGTGACATGGTTGACTGAGAGGAATCCCTGAATGCAAATGGTCCCTCACAAGTTTGAGACAAAAAGAAAAAACAAAAACAAAAACAAAAAAAACACCTTTTGGGAAGTATTTTGCAACTGAACTGTGTCTGTTTCCAATAAAAATATTTTCTAATGCAGTGTCACTAAATATTGGCCCAGCAGTGCGTGTGAATGAACTTAATATGATTTGGAATAAGAAATGAATTTTACTGTTTATTAGCAGCTCACAATATGATACTTCAACAGTGGGAGGAAAGTGGTCTTCCCACATATTTTGAATGGAATCAGTATTTGGCTTTAGCTGGAGCTAATAAGTGAACTCTAACCCCACCTTTTCCATCTGAAGACCTTTGGGGTCCGTTTTTACACCACCTTGATCAAACCAGGAATGAAAGTTCAAACTGCTTCCTCTAGCCCTCTGGGTCCTGGAGGTTCTCCAATCACACCTCTCTACATGAGCCTGCCTTGGGCTTTCTCTTTCCTTCCCACCTTAGCTCAACTTGGCTCCCATCCAAGAATACACTTCTACCAATCAGATGCTACCCCACAGCTTCCCTCCGGTAGTCACAGGGCTTGGGGAAACGGGGAGGCACCTGAAATCTTGGAGGGGACCTGGCAGGAGATTCATCTCGAAGGCCACTTTTATAAAGCAGGCTCTCATTGGCAAGCTCGTGCAGTCCAGATGAAAGGCTGGGGAGATGCTCCAAGCTCTGGCGTTGTTGGTAGAAATGATATGTATGTGTGATAATAACAACTACCACAAACTGGCACCTCATTCAATCCTCATGATTGCTCTTGAAGAGCTCGTCCATGATTTCTTTCCTTTTAGGGGAAGCAGACTCCATAAGAAACAACGTGCCCAAGGCCACACAAGGGGGCGCGGCAGGCCGGGCCTGGGCCATGCCTCTCTGCGGAGCCCTGCTCTCACCACCACATGCTCAGCATCACGGCTGGTTGTGTCCAGTGCTTCCTCCTGAAATGCTGGTCCTGCAGCCTTGCCCTGGAATTGCCTTGAGGTGCATTTTTTAAGTGCAGATGCCTGGATCCTGCTCCACAGGTTCTGACTGAGCAAGTCTGGGATGGGGGCCAGGAATCTGTCTTTTTATTCTGCACCCAGGTGAAATGTTTGTGGATCACTGAACTTGAACTTGAGATGTGCGGTAGACATGAGTGATGGAGGCAGCCAGGACTGAGCTAGAGGACAAACAAGGGCTCCTAACAGATGCTGAGGGGAAGCTGCAAGCTGGGGGTGACATGGGCCTAAAGACTCCTTGGTTCATGACCCATCTCCTCTGTGAGACTTCCACTCTGCTGGTCCCCAGGGAGCTCACTCTTCTCCAGATTTGTGTAGTTACGTAGCAGGTCCCAGAGTTCTGAATCACGTAGCTTTCCTTTACTTTACAGGTAGACATTACAAAACTACTACCTGCCCATAACTTTAGGTATGAGTCTAGACAAAGATAAGATACTCAGGGAAATGTTATTTTTAGTAGTGAAAACTATAAATAAAATGTCTAGCAGAAAAAGAGTAAACTCAGGTGGTGGCATAACTCAGTGGTATAGCACATATTTAGCCTGTGTGAGGCCCCGGCTACCATTGCCAGGACCCAAAAATAAAGACTGGTTAAACTGTGCAGACATTCTAAACAATGGTTTGAAGCCTATTTAATGATATGGAAAATGTCATATTATGTAAAGTGAACACATAAACCATAATTCTATTTGTACGATTTTGAGAAAACCAAAATCAAGAAAATGTATCTAAATGTAGTAATAAGTATGGTGGAGTGGGCCTGATCACAGACAACTTTTAGTTTCTGTTTCTATTTTTTTGTATGTGATTAGCTTTCAATAAGAAACAATGTATCTAAATGTAGTAAGTATGGTGGAATAAGACAACAATTTCTGTTTCTAAATGATTAGCTTTCAATAAGAAACAATGTATCTAAATGTTGTAGTAAGTATGGTGGAGTGGGCCCGATCACAGACAACTTTTAGTTTCTGTTTCTATTTTTTTGTATGTGATTAGCTTTCAATAAGAAACAATGTATCTAAATGTTGTAGTAAGTATGGTGGAGTGGGCCCGATCACAGACAACTTTTAGTTTCTGTTTCTATTTTTTGTATGTGATTAGCTTTCAATAAGAAACACAAGTAATTTTCATATTAAAATGCCATCTTAAAAAGTCATAGCCACAGTAGGCTGAGGAGATGGCTCAGTTGGTAAAGTGCTTGCTACACAAAGTGTGAGGACCTGAGTTTAGATCCCAAGCAACCATACAAAAGCTGGGTATGGGGCTGGAGAGATGGCTTAGTGGTTACGATGCTTGCCTGCGAAGCCTAAGGACTCAGGTTTGATTCCCCAGGACCCATGTAAGCCAGATGTACAAGGTGGCCCATTGTCTGGAGTTTGTTTGCAGTGGCTAGAGGCCTGGCATGCCCATTCTCCGTCTCTCTCAAATCAATCAATTAATCAATCAATCTAGGAATGGCAGTTGGCTTACCTGTAACCCCAACACTAGGGAGGCAGAGACAGAGATCCCTGGGGCTTATTGGCCAGGTAGCCTAACTAATTGGTGAGCTCTGGATTCCGTAAGAAACCCTGTCTCAAGAAATAAGGTGTGGAGTGATTGATCTAAACCTCTGGCCTCCAGAGACACATGCACCCATGTGCATGGATGCCTATACACATATGCATATCACACACTTACACATTTCCACCCCCTCCAAATCTTAGTCACAAAGCAACAGTAAATGTGCAAGTCAATTAGAAACTGGGCTTTTCTTCCTTGAGCATGTTGGAAAGCAGGCACACTGTCTCGGATGAGTTCCTCCTGCCTGATGTTCCTGTAGCATGCTCACCTCTCCCTCTCAGTTCCCACAGTCCCCTGTCATTGAAACTGTGGCGGACCGCTGTCTGTCTCCCTGCTACACGGCCAGCATGGGGGCTGTGTCCCTGAACCCAGAGTGCTAGTGGATCACCCACACTTGGCTGCCTCTTGATAAATATTTATTGCATGAATAAATGGATGATGAGGTCTCACTTCCTCAACTAAGCTAATGGCGCTGGAAAGCTAGGACTCACATCCTAGACTGCATTTCTGAACTTCTCTCAGCACCATTGTTGGGCATATCTTAGGTATTCAATGAAGGCTGGCTTTTCTGATGGGGATGGCATCTAAAGGAGGCATGTCCATTGAGTCAAGTTGCCCTCATGGTCAGGCTCCAGGGTTTTGCAGAGCCAGCCTGCCCAGCTACAAATGCTGTGTGGCACTGAATAGCTGATTTTGTTTGCTGAGAGAAGCAACTGAGGTAGACCGGATCTCTATCTGCAGACGGAGTCATGCCGGAACACACTGCTCCACCCCACCTCTTTTGGAGAAAGATTGATAAGCATAATGATGATGTTTTAATGAGCTTAATTGCACATTCCTTATGTTCTTGCAGAGTTGCCAACCAGCTACTTCGACATCTAGCAGTTGACTTGTAATAACTTTCTCCCCTTTCTCTGGGCCAGGGAGCGTAATTATTCCTGCCGCAATCTTGTAGTTCAGCTCTTTCTCCCTCCCCTCCCTTCCTCTCCTCCCCTCCCTTCTCTCCTTTTCTTGCTGTTTTTTTTTTTTTTCTCTTTCTGGGAATTATTCTGAATGCGTATCTTTGAAAGAAGGGTGGCAGGCTGCTTTTGGTACAGTACTTAACCAAGAACCCTTTCATCAAAGAAGCCCTTGTGAGCATGCTCTGGATGCAGGCCAATCAGATCATCCCGCTGTCTGTCTCTGAAGAAACTCTGGCCCCGGTATGCAAGTTGAGCCAGTCTGCAGACAGGCTGACTGCTCTCCCAGGCCAACCTGTCTTAGCTGACTGAAAAAAGGCTGAAGGGAAAATTACCTGTTTGGCTCCAGACGGAATTAACATTTTTTATATATACACACAAGTATGTTTATTATTTTTCGTTTAAAAGCGTTTGCCTATCTAATATGGTCATTAATGTTATCTGGTCAGTACGTGAAACATTTTGAAATATGTGCAAATGTAATAAGGCTACAGGGCCTGGAGGCAAAATAAGATAAATTTTCTAATTAAATGACAGAAAACTGTTTGTGGAGTAACAAATGGGAGTTCTGTAATCTATTTATGGGCGCTGCTCTGTGCAGGGACATTTGGCCCATGTGTAGGCCTGATGGGCTAGAAGGACCTAGGTCTCACCACTTCTGGGCCCCACTGTCTCCTTTTACCTGAGTCAAGTGTGGAAGGAAGACCGTGTGTTCTCAGCCTTGGCAGGTAATGACCTCTTCTCAAAGACAAGCCAGCTGGTCTTCCAGCACACTGGGGGAAACTTCTCAGCCCCTAAATCATCTTATGAATCCATTTTTGACATTTCAAGTAAAAGGACATCATTGAGAAATGTATTTTATAGTTTCTGTTTGAGAAAACTGCTGATCTATTTCCTCTCTCTTAGAGTCATCTTAGATGACCACCTTCCCCCTTCTCCGAAGCACCAGGTTTGTGGGTGCTCATGAGCCAGGTACCCCTACATGCCAGTAGCTGGGCAAGCAGCCAGGGGATCAGGACAAAGAAGATGTGGCCAAGGTCCTCATGAAGAGGATTGCAACACCTTAGATCCTCGTCCTGGGAAATTTCTGGCAGATCTTGTTGAGTGCAGGCTTACTTTGGATACTTAAAAGCTTGATATTAAGAAAATATTAACAGTATACACGTGATAGAATTACTGTCTTTCCTATTTTATTTTATTTTTTGTACTTTTTGGAATTCTCCAAAATTGCTATGATGAACTTTTGCTTTTTAGATATAAAATACGCCATTAAAAAGAACCTTTCTAAAAAATATTTTTGAAAGAATTTTTTCAGAGGCTCCGAACAGCCAAATTTCAGAATTACACAGAGGATAAGCTAAGGGACAATAGGATAGGCAGCAGTTAGTAATAGCAGAAGGGAATGGGAATTGAAAGAGGGGAATTTTAATGAGCAGGGCAGCTTCAGCCTCACAGCTGGCGTGGGCTGAGCTCCTGGAGTGTTAAATCAGTAATAACAAAAATATGACTGTGCTTTACATATGATATTTCATAACTTCCTGAGAAGTAAACAGTCCCTCCTCCCTTGTTGTTCCTCCTAAGGAACGTCTATTTCTCTGAGCTCAACATTTCCCCAAAGTTTTCTAGTTTATGCAGAAGCCTATGCCCCAAACAGAATGCCACCCTGATTTTCTGTGGGGGTCTAACCCACACGCTTCAGTAGTGTTAGGGGCCATATCCAACTGCAGCAAGATGTTTGTGTGCTAGGTCTTTTCCTGCCTCCTAGATTCCTACCTCAGCTGTTATAGTGCAGTCTGATTCTTACGGGTTTAGACCTGACCCTGGAAAGGATGCTTGGAAATTCTCTGATGGTTTGCTTCTCTCTGACCTAAAGGTTTTCTTCCTGGGAGGGTTTTCTTTCTCTTTTATAAGCTCTACAAAGTCATGGATATAGGCTGAAATCAAGGCTTTCCCATCCGTGGAGAGAAAGAAATATAAAATTCTTTTCATATAAGTATATTCACAGAGAATAATCCTATTCTGCTCCTGGCTACTTCCATTCTGGGTAGGCAGAACATAAATCTGTGTGTGGGGGTCTATTTTTGCCTTTTCTCAGTCTCTTTTCCCCATTTAGGGGAATATAGCTAATTTTCATAACCAGATCAATTTCTGGATGGCCAGTGGGAAAAATGAAGAAAAAAATTATTTGCAAATGCTACAGAGCATGCTATTAAACCTTTAAATAATACTAATTACAGATTGTCACCTCTCACTTTTGTCATCATTGAGACGAGGCTCTCTGCATTGCTGAGGCTCGTCTCGAACTCATGTGTTCAAGTGACCTTCTTGCCTCAGCTTCCCAAGTAGCAGGGACCACAGGCACGTGTGCCACTTGCACATGACTCTGGACTTTTTAAGCAAAATAGACTCTAGATTTGCTTAGAGCATATCATTCCATGAGCAGTAACTTTGGGGAAAAAAACATAAAATAAACTCAATCTATTTTCAGGGTTGAGAAAAGGGACATGGGACACCTACTCTTTCTGGCTGGAGGGTTATTAGTTATACTGTTATTATATTTCTTATTATGGTTATTTCTTTCATATGGAAAATCCTTACAGAGGAATTAAAAGAAAAACCAGATTATTAACTCTGGTAACATTCTGCAACTGAGTGAGTGTGTGTGTGTTTCAGCAGAGTGACCATGTACCACTGGCTTCCCAGGGCAACAACTTGCTTATGGAAAGTAATCCTTTTACAAGGCTATTGTCTCAACGCTTTACTAAATCCAACTTAAAATTAAGAACTATTACTTAAAATATATATACAAATCAGGTCCTATATCAATTCATTTATAAAGTATGTTTTAAGAGTTTGAAAACTATAGACCAGTATCATACAGAAAAGGGGGAGCAAGAAAAAGAAATGATACATGCAAGTGAGCTGACGGACCCAAAAGAAGCCTGGGCTGGACCCAAAAGAGTGACAGGTAAGTGATCATAATCCCATGTGGTATGTGTTCAGGAGGGAAAAAAAGCAGATGTACCACACCAGAGCTCTTTCTCCCCAGCACAGTGACACTGCACCTACAGTCAGATGCAGAACCTCATGGCGGCATTGAGTCTGGTAGGTGGTCTTCTACCTATGCATGGAGGCATACACAACCCTGACAGCTAGAGTAGGAAAATGACATTCTTCTGAAGCATGGACCACTGATGGAGAATTACACCTTCAGCATTGGCCCAGACTCCTCAAACTGCAGAGGTCCGAATGCACTGGAGCCACAGAAACGCAGTGGGTGAGGTCTGCAGGCTATTCCTTTAGCAGGCATGTTGGTGAGACACAGAGGCCTCTGCCAGTACGTATCTGCTCTACTTCTGAGTAGTCAGCAGTGTAATCAAAATAGTGTACCCTGGTGGGGGCGGGGTGGGGGGGCCGGAGCAGGTGGAGAGGGGAAAACAGCTCCAACGAGATAGCAAAGGAGGCTCTGATCACAGATGAGCTGGACTTGGTCCTGGTGGCTCCTGCCAATAGGTCACCTGAACACAGAAGTGGAGCTGGGAGTGCACACCTGCACAGCCTAACGCGCGCATGTGAGCCTGGCTCTTCTGGGACACTTTCCGGTGAACAGTTAGTAGTTACTCATTACCTCTAAATAGTTATGTCCACACTCTGATTTTGCCTCTTTCCAACTTGGAAAGTGACACCTACTTTCCCAGAATTCTGAGCTCACTCTATTGTCACAGAGATGGAGCTAAACATGCCAAGTCTCTCTTTCATGGATAATAGTAGGGAAGTAGGAATGAGAGAATGCTGCCCAACCACTGACCATTCCATGGTCATGACTGAGCAAAGGGCTGCTCACTGCAAAGACTTAAGAACCTCAAAGTGATTACAGAGCCTCAGAGAACACTTGGGGATTGAAGTCTTTCCTTCACAGCTACACGGTACTAAATCCACCCTTTCCTGTGGCTTGATTTCACCCTCCTCTAAAATATACAATCTCTAGTATCCACAGGCGAGTCCCAGACTCTGCTTGCATTTCTTTGTTTCTGCAGAGAGATGGGCAGTGTTGCTCCTTTACTTGGGCATACTTGAAAAGGTGACTGACCATTCTTACAAGCTCCTAAGGAAGCCACATCTGGGCACTTGCTGTGCCAGCACCAGTACCTGAGTTCAGACCCAGCTTGAAGCTGTGGCAGGTGCCTCTAATCCCATTGTGCCTACACCTAGAGAAGGGAGGTGGAGACAGCAGAATTATCCAGAAGCTCATAGGCCAGCTGCTCTGGTAAATGCAGCAATGACCATAAGAGGCCCTCCCTCAAAACAGTAGGAGGTGAAGATGGACACCTAGAGTTTTCCTGTGACCTTCATGTAATCACCTTGGCATGTACAAGCCCACACTCACATGTAAGCATGCACATACACACACACCATACATATTACCAAACAAGATGCTGCATGTTCGTGAATGTGGTATCCATGCATGTGTGCATACACTTGTTTGCATGAGTCTGTTACAAATGTGAAGAGACCAGAGGTTGGCCTTTGGTGTCTTGTCTATTACTCTACATGTTATTTTTAAATTTTATTTTAGAGAGAGCAAGTGCGCGCGCGCGAGAGAGAGAGAGACAAAGAGAATTGGTATGTCAGGGCCTCAGCCACTGTATTTGAACTCCAGACACTTGGACCACCTAGTGGGCATGTGTGACCTTGTGCTTGTCTCACTTTTTGTGTGTCTGGCTTATGTGGGATCTGGAGAGTAGAATATGGGTCCTTAGGTTTTGCAGGCAAGTGCCTTAACCGCTAAGCCATCTCTCTAGCCCCAATATTTTTTGAAACAGGGTCCCTCAGTGAACCTGGAGCTCACCAATTTGGCCAGACTAACTAGTGAGTAAGCTTCAGGTATCCTCCTGTTTCTGCCTCCCCACTGTTGGGATTATAAGAGTGTAGTGCTATGCCTGGCTTGGATGTGAGTGCTGGCTATCCAAAATCAGGTCCTCATGCTTGTTGACTGAGTCAACTTGCTGTCTTTTGGAAGAAATGGGTGGTATCTGAACTGTCCAACCTTGTGCTGAGTCATTGATTTGTTTTATTTTATTTTATTTTATTTTATTTTTGCCTAATTCCAAGGGATAATATGACAATAAATAAGACAATGCTTCAAGTTATTCAGCAGAAAATGTTTTGCAAATATGGGGAATGTTGAAATTTCTATGTTTTCACAAGGACATTTATCATAGTCACAGGGATAATTAACCTATGTTACTCTGTCTCTCTTACTACATATCAATAATCTCTTCCCCACTTGAGATGCTTTTTTCATATTATCTCCAGGGTCACACCTTACTGGCACATAAAAATTGCTTAATGCTATTAAAATGTTAAGGCTTTGCCTAACAATTACATTCATATTATTAAATGCAATTAATGGTGTGAGTAAGATAAACAGTTCCCTGAAGTCAGCAGAGGTGTATCTTGGGCAGAACATCTACAGAGACCCAAGGCTGTGAGTCCATCAGGAGAGCCTTGGCTTGACAGGTCTTAATGCCACAATCTGGTCAAAAGGACCATCTGACTTTCTTTAGTGTTGCAGTTAAGCAGAACACTCGGGGTTCACTCCAGAGAGGAAGTGGATTCGATGGACGGTGATGGTTGGCTGGCTATTGTTTAAAGTGATGATTTTGAAGTGCACATGCCTCTTATCACTCCAAAAGCCCACAGGTTCTTGCCTTACACAGACACTTCATCTCAGGTGTGGGCTACTTTGCCTAGTCCCCTCATCCTTTGGTCCTTGGTCAACATCAAGGTTCCCACAGAGTGTTGGCCTGGTCCAAATCTTACTCCTTAGCAAAGGAAAGAGCATGGCTCCCACATAGCTTCCATCTTAAAACTGGAACTAGTTCTTCACTGCTTGGGACTTGGCTACCTCTCACTGGGGAAAAAATATCGCAAATATCTTTCCTCATAGGCTAGGCAGAAACATGAATTCATTGGCTTTGTTTGGCTTACTTGTTTTTGTTTTTTCACTGTGCAGTCTCAGGGTGGCCTTGAACTCACTGTGATCCTCTTATCTCTGCCTTCCGAGTGCTGGGATGAAAGGTGGGCGTCAATACGCCTGGTTTACTTGGTACTTTTGAAAAGCTTGGAATGGAGATGTAGTTGGTTCAGTCCAAACCCTCCATTTCCTGCTGGGAGAAATCTCACCCTCATATTTCTATGACCATCTACTATGGTAGGCATCTGACTTCTCATCCAGAAACAAAGTTGCCCCTTGCGTTTCTTTGCATAATCAGTATTGGATACATTAGCTATGGAGCAGGGTGTTCGCTACTGAGCACCTGTTGCATGTGGCAATGGCAGAATGAGGACTCAAAGGTGACTGGGCTGTCTAGGAGCTTGTTCTCTGCCCACACTTTGGCATATCTTTGATTTTCTTAAAAACAAAAACAAAAACTCAACGCAGGGCTGGGAGAGAGCAGGGTCAGTAAGGTGCTAGCTTTGCATGCATGAGGACCTGAGTCTGATCCCCAGAATCCATGCTAAACAGATGAGAAGAGTGGCATGCACTTTTAGTCTCAAACTGGGAGGCAGCTTGGATCAGCTGGCACACTTGGTGGCCAGCTTGTTGAGCCTACTTCATGGGGCTAGTGAGAGACCCTGTCTCAAAACAGGTGGATGGTGTTTGAAGAATGCACCTGAAATTATTGTCTGGCTTCCACACACATGCCCATTTGCTTGCACACCCAAGGACATGCATGAACACATGCACACACAAAAACATAACCCGTAGTTCCAGAAAACCCCTCTTCAATTTTTACACAGAAGGTGTCCATGGCGCTGATTTTCTTTGCTTACAAGACAGGCATTTTTTTACCAGCCACTTGAGCACTGACATTACTCTACAGGGCTACGTAACCTTCAAAGTCTACACTTACAGTCAGGCAGATAAAGGAAGGAAAATCCACCCCAGTATAAAAAGAAGAGAACAAGACACATGTTTATAGACTCACTCTTAAAAAGAGGGGAAAACCAATTGGGAAACTTTGATTTTCTTCTTGGGCACGTATTTAATAATCCCACGTGATACACGTGTCTATGGAAACATTCACTATCTTGGTGATAGTGAGGAACTAAAACCACTGTTGTCATGGGACAAGCAGTTTTTGCTCTTTATTCCACTACACAGCATCCAATTACAGAGACCTCAATAAAATTATGCATTCCTAAGCACAAATTAAGGCCATACAACAGGAGTCTGTGAGCACACTTGGTCAAATTTCATTAAAAACTAAACAAAACAGGGATGACTTTGTAGATTTTTAGGTACCAGATGCACCCTTTCCAACTTGGAACTCTGCTGAACTGGTTTGGGCTGTGGGAGCATCCTAGGTAAAGGCAGCATCTATAGTTTATTCTGCTGTGTGAGACACACACTTAAACATCACTCTCTTTCTTCCCAGGACAGTCCTTCTGAAATGAGAAGTTATAAATACAGCACAGATTTCCTTTTGATTATCACTGTCTCTTGTTAAGCACTGGCTGGAAGTTGTATGTCTTTATTCTTTTTATTAAAAAAATATTTGTTTGCAAGGAGAGAGAGAGAGGGAGACAGAGAGAGAGAGAGAGGAGAGACAAAGAGAGAATGGGCATGCCAGGGCCTCTAGCCACTGCAAATGAACTCCAGACGCATGCGCCACCTTGTGCATCTGGTTTACGTGGGTCCTGGGGAATTGAACCTAGGTCCTTTGGCTTCGCAGGCAAACACTTTAACTGCTAAGCCATCTCTCCAGCCTTGTCTTTACTCTTAAGACTTCACAGACAGCATTTTGAAAGTTATCTGGAATCAGGGTGCACTGATGTGTATGATCATTTACTTTCACTGCTCTTAGTATTCTATTGGATTGACCCTTCCCCCACAACTGGTGAACATTGAAGCTGCTTCTTAATTTCTGTTATTACACCATTTCTATGAATGTCCTGGTATAAAGGCTCTTGTCAGTACCTTTAAGGATTTTTCTCGAGGTCTGCAGACGGGTCAATTTCTAGACCCTTTATACTTTTCAAAAAATACTTTATATTTATTTATTTATTTATTTATTTATTTATTTATTTATTTATTTAAGACACAGAGAGGGGAATAGAGAGAGAGAGTGTGTGTGTGTGTGAGAATGGGCATGCCAGGGCCTTTAGCCACTGCAAACGAACTCCAGATGCATGTGCCATCAAGTGCATCTGGCTTACGTGGGACCTGGAGAACCGAGCCTGGGTTCTTAGGCTTCACAGGCATGCGCCTTAACCGCTAAGACATCTCTCCAGTGCCCCCTTCACATTTTAATGTAGCGTGCGCTCAATGAATCTTTGGGGAACACTTCTGACCCAGGGTTTGTACAGCCCTTCACCATCTCATTCCTCGAGTGCCTTCACACTTTACTAGGTTGCTCTGCCCTGAGGTGGAGAAACTTCCACAGAGCTAAATGAAGAGACAACATGAACTACTGCTACAAGCAGGCAAGGGCCACAGAGCCAGCCTTGAGCTTTGATTTCCCTGTGCCTTACCACCCACGTACTCCCTCCCATGAAAGAAGGAACAGTATTCAGCCTGCAGGGCTGAATTCTGACACACACGTGGCTCCTGCCGTATGATGGTTCCACTTAGGATCTTTTTCACTTGACAGTGTTGAGAAAGTGATAGGCACTCAGCAGAAACAGAACAATGAGCTTTGGTCTTTTGGTGGGTCACCAATAGGTGGCCTAGTATTCTCCCAGCAGCAAGCTGTAGCTCCGGGTCAGTCCCGTGATCACTCGGGAAATCAGCTCACTATGTCCATGTCACTAAGCTAGGAAGCTCCACAGACTAGGTGTTTACAGTGTATCTTGACTTACGTATTTCATTTTAGGATGGGTTCGTTGGTAGGTCACCTCAGCCCAGGTTGAGGAGTAATACACTGTAGAATGGGGTGAGTACATTTTGACAATCTGAGTCCACTGTTCCATCTCCTAATTTATTTTTAAGAATGTTGTTTTCTGGGCTGGAGAGATGGCTTAGTGGTTAAGGCGCATGCCTGTGAAGCCTAAGGACTCCAGTTCAATTCTCCAGGCCCCACGTAAGCCAGGTGCACATGGTGGCATGCGTATCTGGAGTTCCTTTGCAGTGTCTAAAGGCCCTGGCACCATTCTCATTCTCTCTCTCTCTCTCTCTAATAAATAAATTTTAAAAAACTAAAAAAAAAAAAAAAAGAATGCTGTTTTCCTGAATCATGTGGCTACAAAGCAAACAGCATCAGTTAGACGTTCTGATGGTGGCAGCATCCATGTCTCCTATGTGACAGACTGCAGACAAGCCTGCAGCTCCCTACTGCGTGCATCTGCCTAAGACCGTCTGCTCACTTCCCATCTAGGTCAGAATTGGTACAGAAGTGACATTGTTGTTCTTGGGCCATGAACTCACACATTTATTTAAACCATGGCAGAGTTGTCTCGTTTGAACGTAAGGACTGGTCTTAGTCATGGGATCACACAGGGCTGCTTCCGTAATTGGGAAGAGAATACTGTAACATCAAGATTTTGAAAGAGATATATTTAAAACATTTCCTAAAAATATTCTATTGGCAAAGATGGATTGGTAGGAATAATACTTTGGTTTCCCCCCAACCCTCTCCAACGACATTCAGTTAAATAAGTGGTTGGCGAGGGGTGGGGGGAGTAACAAGGTGTGGGTGGAATATCTGTACATGTACATAGCCACCCAGGCACTTGTTTTCAGAACAAGCAACAGAGAACTTGTTGAGCAATCTCCCCGCATCTGCTGTGGGGCAGGAGTGTGAGGAAAGCAGGACTGGCTTAGGTAATAAGATAACCTGTGTTCCTGTAGGTGAGTCACCAACTGTATGAAAGAAGTGGAGTTAATTTAAAGAGCCTTCATTGCCCTAGACTGAAAATCCAACCACTGGAGACAACAGGGCGCAGCCTCTCTGGCCAGTCAGTCTCCTCAGTGTGGTGATCGCATGCAACCTAAATGGGATCACTGGATGACTAAAGTGACATGGGGCATGTGGATGTCCTGTGAGAGGACCTTGAGGCGGACACATCTTCAGCCTACAGTGGCTTAGAAAGAATTCGACTGTCTGTTCTGCCACAGTTAGTTGAGTGGCTTTTGGCAAATCACTTCTCCTTGGGCCTCAGTTTCTCACATAGGAAATAAGGAGTAGGAACGGACATTCATCAGAGGCCTCCTCTCATCACCTTGACTCATCACTTCCCCTATCTGCTGGTCTATGAGCCGCAGTGCAGGCTCCTGGAGCCTGTGATATGGGGACTGGATAGCCACTGGGTCGTGTAAGTATTGTTGCCTCCCCTGGAAACTTCTCAAAAATGACCTCGTAGAGGTGATAGGTGTCAATGGGCAACACACAAGGAGACAGCAGGCCGATCTTGGCTACTGGGTGGGTAACCAAGTTTTTCATGCTTTTCTTTAGGAAGACTTTTCTTTAGAAGACTTCCCAGCAGAGGCAAAGAAGAATCAAGACCATATCAAGGTTTTCAGGGACCAATAAACATTTATTTCGCTCCTGTACTAATATTCTTATATTTTATTCTAGACACCCATAATAGAGAACAATTTCTGCTAGTAAGAATATCAGTGGCAGACGACAATAAATTGGCCTTGTTTGCTTCACACACAACATAAAGGACCATTCAGAGGGTGTCTCTGGGCATTTCCCCTTTAAGGAGCCTCTCTGTGGCAGAGGGTAAAGTGCAAGCTCCTAGTCTGTCTGCCTTCACTCGAGCCTGACCTCGGCCACTCACGGGTTGTGTGGCTGGGCTGGGCAAATGCCTGAGTCTCTCCGAGCCTCATTGTCTTCGTGCATAAGATGAAACGGCCCCATCGAGTTCTTGTGGGGATCAAGGGAGATAAGCAATGTAAACATATCCAGCCCAGAGACTGAAGCGTAGTAAGAATGAGAAAATTATGATTAATATATTTTTATCATGCAACCTTCTATTTCAGGCTTATGAGAAAGTGACTCTAGGAAAACTGGGCAGATAAGAAGTCAAATCCATCATCTACGATAGCAGTGACTGCTGGGTTTTCTTTCTCCCTAGGAATTTTTCCCATTACAAAATGAGAAGCCAAGTCAAATTTGCTCGGTTAACTGGTCCGAGAGGTTTTCTCAGGCTCCTGGGAGGGCTAGGCTTATCAGTTCACGCTTGTTAGCGAGAAAAACTCCTTTCCTATCACAGCTTCTGCCACTTCCCTTATCCTGTCTTTCTTCTGGAACAAGTGGACTTGCAAGATACTTCACTCCCTGTTCTGGCAAACACACTTATTCTGAGAGAGAGAGAGTTCTGCCCAAGTACAACCAGGGGCTACAGACAAGCCCTGGGAAGCATTATCAGTCAGAAAGCTTTTCTTCACAGGTGTCAGGGCATTGAAAGCAGGGCCCTGACGGCTGCCCCCTGCTTGTGAGGAGTACCCCACCTCCTCCGAGCCATGACTCTCAGAGACTCCAGAATAAAGCTAAAAGGACTGTGCTATATTTATTAGTCATAGGTGTGGACAGAAATCTTCCTAGCTAAAGGAGGTGCAAGAAGATTTCTAGGATAAGGGTGGAGTCAGGTGGAGTGTTCAGTATTGTTATTTGAAAGACAGCATCATGTTAAATTTGTTTCAAACAGATGTTAAATCAAGACTCTTCAAACTTGGCCCAAGGATGTTCAGAAACACAGGAAGTTTGTCTTTAGAATTTTTCACATCCATTTTATGTGTGCACATGTATGCTACTTTGTGTTTAAGTGTGTGTGTGTGTGTGTGTGTGTGTGTGGGCACATGCATGTAGCACATGATGATCAGTGGCCTATGTTGGGCTGTGGAGAGGGTTTCATAGATTAAGACACAATGAGCATAAGTGAATAGAAAAGAGCTAGGCCTCGAAGACTCTATCCCAGCTCCATGCGTGCTGCCTGAGTGTTCCTGCACGAATCAGCTGTATGTAGTCTCCTGTATGTATATAAAGATTATTCATTATATGATGCCTTATGATTTTTATATCTGAAATATTTGACTCAAACATTCTTAATGAGTATTTAATTTTTAAACTTTTAAGAGGCACCATCATAAAGGACAATATTAGGAGGCAGCAGAAACTTCTCTGATTGTTCTCTTGGGGTAGGAAGTTTGTGAATCTTGGGTTTGCTACACACTGTGTAAACCCAGGCCGCTGAAGATCCTTACCTATTCCTAGATAGAGGGCTGGGCATGAAAAATCCATCCCACCCTCATGCCTCTACAAGGTACTGTCCAGGTGGGGAGGAAGCAAAATAAGAGGATGCTGCTGCTAATAATTAATGTTACTGACCATCGACAGGTTGTGGGAAGCCACACTGCAGGAGGATTGGCTGCAGTTCTAACCCAAGCCCACAGCCAGACAGAGGGTGGAAGGCCAGGCTTTTGTTAGGAGTATAGAGACCTCTGAGGGAATGAAGAAATCAAGAAAAAGATGACTGCATGATTCATTGCTAGAAGGTAGTAAGCACTTTCAGCGGGCGAGTCTCATCTGTGAGAGTCGGCGTGCACACGGAGGATTAACAACAGGTCTGCGTGTTGTTTCAGGGGTACACCACAGACTCTGATGGCAGGATGGTACATTTAACCTCCAAGTCCTAACAACGTGCTGGTTTCCAGATGAGCTCAAGGCTTGTCATGTTCTAGACCTGGATAGCATAAATGCTATTATCTTTGCATATACAAAGAAAAATCAATTCATTTTCAATGTTTAACTCATTCAGGAAGAGGCACACACAAATAGATCCCAGCTGAATCAACAACATTAGCAAATTTCTTTTCATTTATCATATCAGGATATATTAGGTTCAATAAAGGTGCTTGACTTATAAATCTACAAATAAACAGCTATTTTTCTGAAATAGCATTTTGACGTATCATCTGAGGGAGGCTGAATTTCCTGTCCATTTCTAAGGTCTTTTCGTAACTCCCCCTTAAATACAAGGAAGCAGTACCTCTTTAAAACAAAAACATTCCAGTAAACCGTATTCTCTAGACTATCTGAGGATTTCATTGTCTTCCTGGCAAAATGATCTCAAAACAGAAAAGCTAAGTAGAAATCTTTTCTCCATCTCATTTTTGCAGAATATGAAAGGTTGTATTTTTTTAAAAAATAGATTAACATCTTGAAAGGAGGTCTATAAGAAATGCTGGAATCAAACCTACTCCCCACATGCTACAAGCCGTGTAGCAGCCTCTACTCTGGGAACATCTCAAGCCCTTTGTGGAATGCATCTCAAATCCACTGCACTGCTTCACAGAACCAGGGTGAGAAAATATTTTTGTGTCACTTATGCCCTGTGAAGCAAGCTACGTCTCCAAAATGAGTTTCAGGCTCCCCAAACCCTTGTCCTCCAGGGACTCTGATAATCGGACATGACTGTGAGGGTCAGCAAGCCTGAGTTCCATATCAGACTGTTTACTTAACACGTGTCACATCTAAAATAAGGATTACTTTGGCTGAAAAAGCAAGCCATTTATAAATGTGCATTTATAAGGGCAAAAGTCAAGGCGACTGTGCAAACCACTTGTCAACGTATTTAGAGGAAATTGTGTAATCAACTTAACATACCAGTTAGCCTTTACCTGTGAGGTCAAGCTCAGAGTTCCTGTGTGTCACCAAGCAAGCCTATTAATCACTCTGCAGGAAATTCCACATTTTTCTTTAGATTAAACTATGGAAAGTGGAGCGCGAACAAAATCTGGAGAGGATTTCCTATTCATTTCTTTGTTTCCTCTGACTTGCCTGATGTTTCATGATTGAAAAGTTTTTCATTTGCCTGTTACAGAATTTAAAATAGGTTCAAAATGATATATTTTGATATGCATTGCTAACGGGCATTTTATCACACGAAGGTAAATCTAGGTATTTGATGGCTAGATGCCAACTTACAGCTGTAGATTCCAAGCAGATAGAAAACGTTGATGCTGTCAGACAAGTAACAGATCTTTCATTCCAGTGAGAAAGAAAGGAGAAGATACAAGCTACTAAATTTAAAACCATTTCCCCTTCTTTTTCTTGCTGCCAATTTTTTTGAAGAGTTTTGAAGATATATCAATTTTAGGTTAGCTTAAAAAATCCTTTCGAATATGCTTAATTTTTTTATTTTGCTTTCCTTTTAAAACAGCTTCATTGAGGTATAATTCACATATCATGCAATTTATCCATTCAAGTTTAAGATTCAGTAGGTTGAAGTGTATTTAACCAGTTGCACAAACATCATCACCCTTAATTTTAAAATATTTTCAGCCGGGCGTGGTGGCGCATGCCTTTAATCCCAGCACTCGGGAGGTAGAGGTAGGAGGATCGCCGAGAGTTCGAGGCCACCCTGAGACTACATAGTTAATTCCAGGTCAGCCTGGACTAGAGTGAGACCCTACCTCGAAAAACCGAAAAAAAAAAAAAAATTTCATCACTCCAAAGAGAACTCCTGGGGGCTGGGGGTGGGTGGCGTTCAGTGATACAGCTCAGGCCTACCACATGCAAGGCCTGGATTTGGTCCCTAGCAACACATCTCCCAAAGACACCAGTATCTATTACCAGCCTCTATTTCTCCTGAGTCTCTCTGACTCTAGGTAATACGCATCTACTCTTGTTTCTAATGCTTTCCCTGGTCTTGATATTTCAGACAAAGGGAGTCATACAACATGCTGACTTTGGCGTCTGCCTTCTTCTGCAGAGCACTCAATGCCGGTCAGTACTCACTCCTTGTTATGAGTGAGGAATATGCCTTACATGTCCACTCAAAGGCGGATGGGCATTTGAGTTGTTTCCATTTTTGACCAGCATGCACATTGCTGCTATGACTATTCATGTACACGTTTTTGCGTGGACAAGTCTTAGGTGCATTTCCATTCTGTGTTTAGTCTCTTAGGAACTGCGTGTTTTCCAAAGTGGCTATTCCACTGTGCATCTCACTCAGCCAGGAGGGCTCTGATTTCTCCACATGCTTACCAGTATTTGCTATATGCCTTTTCTAATTTAGACATTCCAGTGGAAGGGACATGTAATCTCACCATGGTTCAAATATCTCCAAGGACAATGTTCACAGGAGGATTTCTGCATTGCCTACCAGTGCCCAGTATTGTGATCACCAACTAAGGGTGACAGTAGTGTACAGCTGACAGGATGCACAAGGGTGAAGTGAACACTGAGCATGTACAAGAAGCCTGGAACTACTGGGGCATTACCTTGAATCTAGAAGGTTCTGGATTCTAGGTATTTTAAAAATATAAAACAAACTATTTCCAAGGAACACGCAAGTTAGTTAATTTTGTTTGGATGCTATTTAGCATTTTCTTTTCATGATTTACTTTTAGGAGAACAAACTTAGTCTTAGCTGAAATATATAATTTTTTAAAAAGATTAACCTTGCTTTTAAAGATCCACTTGTAGCTTCTGTGCTGTCTGAGGAGCTTCTACACTAATATTTCCACTTTCTGGGGGCTTGGACCCAGCAGCAGAAAGATAATCCTCCTTTGTGGACATTCCCACAGTTAATGCCACACACATCTGGAGGACAGTTCAATAGTCCACTGTTATTCAAACAATTTGTAATCAAATACACTGTGTGTCAACTAGCAAGCCAGGGTGTATGGCTTCCCAGTATTCCGTAGCATGCAGCACGCACAATTTACAAATAAAATAAAAATCTACAGTAGATACAATGACACATTCTTCCTTGAATAACCGAGTGAAAAGAGTGTCTCAGTTGAAATACAAGACATCGCTTGTTAGTTCGACAGTCAATGAAAGGAGGTTCAGAAAACCATATTTCATCTGGTAAGTCTCTGAGCATGGGAAAGTACTCTATGTGTGGCATGGAGGAATCTGGGGCCATATGTTTCTGGAAGAAGAGATATCGCAGCAAACAACAGTCAGTCTGAAATGCTGAGACAGAATTGGTCAGCCTCATCCCTGTGAGTGCGGGAGGACTGGGGTGGACGGGGAAGATGGCCAGCCTTCGATATCATGGGCCATGCTTTCAGTTGGGAAGACAGAGCGCAGGAGGAGTGTAGTTCAACCTCCCAAGCAGCTGCTTAGCAATTTTGGAAACAAAGGGCTTGATAAGGCCAGAGGAAGTGAAGTTGAGTTTGTCCTGAGGGAAAAGGACTGGGGACAGGATTTCCACACACATAGCTGCTGAGTCCCCAGACAAGTATGACAAGGTGGCAGAAACAGCGTGCTGATGAGCAGTCACCATGGGATATGGAGGTGTCAGGAAATGCAACCAGGGGCACAGCTGTGCAACCTTCTACCTGCTTATCTGCCTGGAAGTACAGTGGTGGCTGACCCCGAGGGCCACATGCATCACAGGGGAACTGGAGTCTACCTGGAGCCAGCTTAGGCCTGGAATGGCTCCTTCAGGTGGGCCACTGCTCAAGTCTGCAGAATTTAGGACTGGATGAGACAGTATTTCTTCTTTTGGAGGGGTTTCCCCCAGGCTTTCCTTACTGGCTTTCTGCCCACAACAGGAGACAGACCTCTTTCCAAGGCAAACACAGCTCTTTCATATTGTAAACACAACAACCTTGTCAGAAAATGATCATTAAGGACCTAGTGACAATGAGAGGAAGAGCCTGTCACCCTGTTACAGATGAGAAAGGGTTACTATCAGCTCATATGTTTTGATTTCTCTCTAGCCACAAAATGCCCTTTCAACATTTCAAATGTCTAGCTCCTCCCTTCCCTTCCTTTTTCTTTTTTCTTTTTTTTGGGACAGATTTTCATGTATTCCAGGCTGACCTCAAACTCATTATGTAGCCAAGGATGATCTTGACTTGAGTCTGTTGCCTCCCCACTTCTGGGATTACAGGTATGCACAACCACACCTGGCTGTGCCCACTGCAGGACAGAAGGCACAAAACAGCGGAATTTGCCACTGATCGCCCACCCACGTGCAGCCCAATGGAGGCTGCCCCAGTAAGACAATGAGCCTGGCTGGCAAGAACCCAAGGGAGGAATCCAAACTCCCTTTCCACCCACCATTCTCAGTACTCCATTTGTTCCAGACTGACAAGAGTAAGAACTGGATTGAGTATAGTAATAATGGGGATATCATCAACCAGACAAAACTCATATCTTGGCTCTGGGAGGATCTGCAGGACCTATGTGTGCAGCTGCTAGGATCTGCCCATGGGGCAGATCTCCATCAAGGGATCTCTCCCACACAAATGCACAAAGTCTACAGCTCTGGGTGCAGAGGAGTTAGAAATGCAAGGAAAATCACTGAAAAACTGCAAATTATCAATGTCTAAATATTTTTGATCTCCAGAAGTCTGTCCTGAAAAGAAAGATGGCCCCAGCCAGCTTCGGTTTGCCAAGGTCACTGTGGGTCTCACTGACCTTGGCACAATCTTCACATGGATGGAGTGCTCTTGTTCTATTTTTGAGGAACCACTGTGCTTCATACACCAAGGCTTTGCGTTAAGATCACAAGGCTGGATTAAGACCTTACATGTCGTTCCTGCCTCCTCCTGGGAATGCAGTTCCTTCCCCACAAAGTACCGAAAATACTGCATACCTCTATCTAAAGCATCCCAGGGAACAGAAAATGGGAAGTCTTTTAAAAATGCAGCCTGGATATTTTGCTAGAACATTTTTCATTTTCCCCATTTTTGGAATGATAATGAATCATGCACATCTCGTTGAAATTTCTCTTTTTAAAAATGTGTCAATTTCTAGTGCATGTCTTGCTCCATCAATGTAAACGCACAGAGTTGGGGACTGGGAAGGGACAGAGCCATCATCAGAACCGCACTGCATCCATCCATCCTCCTCATCTGTGGGTACCTGAACACTTCTACCACCATCATCTTAACACTCATTGTCCATGGGGGCAGCTCTGCCAGAGAGGAAGCTCATTATTTTAAGCCATATGTGTTCACATAAATTCCAGCCACTGGTCCTGAGTCAAGCTTCTGGGCCACGAAGAAAGGTCTAAATGTTCTTTCACAGAATCCCACTTGTGGAAGTTGCATTGTTGTGCAGAGCTTCTCACTGGGTCACGTGTAGGTGTGTACCATTGTCTCCAGTTTTATGATTTAGATCAGGTTTTGGTTGCTTATCATGAGAGCTGCTTTTAAAGTCACCTTTCCCCAATTCAGGTCTCTGTCTTAAGTCTGCTATTTGTCCTAATCAACACAACTTCATTCCTGCCTTTACCCCTTTCAACTGACTCCCATCCACCCACTCACCCATGCATCCTGCTACCCCTCCAACACTTTTGAGAATGTTCAGTATACTGGGCGCTGTTTTAGGGACCGAGGTTAGAGGAGAGAACAAGATATACATGTGTCTGCATGACTTACTTACAAGCTAGCAGCAGAAAATCGGAATAATCACATAACTGAGTAAGACAGAGACTAAAGTGAAAGATATTAGGAAAGGCAGATCTAGAAAGTCTTTCTGCAAGGTGGCAATGAGGTGAAAATTGAAGAAGAAGGAGAAGTCAGGCAAGTGAAGGTGTGGAGGAATAGAATTCCAGGAAAAATTTATATGCACATCTATTTTTTCAGTATATATTTTTTAAATATTCCAAATAGAGCTGTCTGTAAGTTTTACTTTACCTGCAGGTAGCAACCCCAAATCAAACTGCCTGATCCTTGTTTCTCTGTGATCCATGGGCATGTTGCTTTTTTTCCAAAGTTCCAATTAAAGAAGGTCTGGTGGCCCTTGGAGTGCCATAGGGGACTCAATGACCAGACTGAAAGAATATTAATTTCAAAGAAGGTGCAGGATTTCTGAGTAGTTGAGGAAGAACAGGGGTATTTAAACGAAAAGCCAATTCACATAACCCAAGAACAGGCTTTGTGTATTTGAACCAATTAAACCTCTTCTAGTTTTAACAGCTTTGTTTATGATGCCCATATTGAAAATTAAATGTTTATTACAATTTTTGGAAGGTGAGGTATAGAACTTGGCACAGCACTGATTAATAACTTGTGGATGGCTGGGGCGAGGAAACGGGTTTTGAACCCAGCTGTAAACAATGCATCCGCAGAGTGCTTCAGCTATTTGTGGGCTCAGGGCTTGCCAATTTCTAATTAGTTGCAGGTTTTCAATTACATCTCAGCAAACAAAATAGTTTTATTTGTATTGTTTACTTGGCATTTAATTTAAAAAGAATCCAATTGATTGTCTTTAAAGACAGATGAATTTGGAGGGTTGGGGTAAAACAAACAGGGGCATTTTTGAGTAGCCCTGCATGCACATTTTTATTCTGAGTGGAGCAAGGGTACAAAACTTGGCCTAAATTCAGTCAGTGCTATCACACAATCTCAAAATGCCTCCTGTGCAATTTGTCAAAAAGAAGATTTTTGGCAACTGAGTCTAAAACTCTTGAGATTTGTAATGAAGAACATAATCAGAAGTGGGGGAAGTAAAGCTGCCTTTTCTGCTAATTGAACCTGGTCAAAGACCATGGATAACACAGTTTCAAGAGATGATGCAAATAATTACTGTTCTGAACACTAGTCCTGGTTTCTGTGATTCTGCCTGGTTCTCTCTAGGACCACGAGCCACTCATAGGCACAGAGTTTTTCTTTGGAGAAGAAAATTCAAATTCCTCAACCATTTATTGAGGATATACACAGTGGTTGGTGCTAGAGATGTGGAAGTGGGCAACAAGATAAGTTTCCTGCCCTGGATAAGCTCAGAGTTTGGTGGGTAAAAGGACAGAGATTTACAAGGAGCTCTAATTAAAGACTGACGGTGCAAGTACTGTGATAACTAAAACACTAGGATTAGAGAAGAGAGGAATTCATCTCAGCCACTTGGACAGAGTGAGGAGGAAAACTGCACTAGACTGCAAAGGGGAACCTATTATTACAGGGTGGGAAGAGGAAGAACATTTTAGCGGGAGGGACAGGATGCATAAAGGGATGCAAGAGCAAGTGGACACCACACGAGTATTTTGAGATGGTTAGACCAGAGAGAGTGGTGGACGGTGGTGGAGGAATGGAGGGACGAGCCCTGAGGAGAACTGAGCGAGGTGGTGAAGTAGTTGGATGCGTGTGTACTGGAGAAAGACCAGCTAAAGAGCCAGAAAATGCCCCAGTAAAACACTGCAAAATGAGAGAAACCACTCACAAAAGTCATCTATGGGGGCTGGAGAGATGGCTTAGCAGCTAAGGCATCTGTCTGCAAAGCCAAAGGATCCTGGTTCGACCCTCCAGGACCCACGTAAACCAGATGCACAAGGGACCACATGCATCTGGAGTTCGTTTGCAGTGGCTGGAGGCCCTGGCATGCCCATTCTCTCTCTCTCCCTCTTTCTTAAGTAAATAAATAAAATATATATTTTAAAAAGTCATATATATTATGACTTCAATATCTGAATTATCCACAATGAGCAAATCCAGACAGGGAGGGGAGGGAGGGAAGGGGGAGTGACCACGTAATGGGTACAAGACAGATATTTAGAAGCAATGTTTGTAGAACTCTGCAAATGTACTAAATGACACTGAATGGGTTGGTTTGGTATGGATAATGTGTGAATTTTATTTTTTTTAAAACTTTTTAAAAGATTCATTTTTATTTACTTACTTATTAGAGATGGGGGGAGAGAGAATGGCTGTGTCAGGGCCTCTAGACATTGCCAACGAACTCCAGATGCAGGCACCACCATGTGCATCTGGCTTATGTGGGACCTGGAGAATCGAATCTGGGCCCTTGGGCTTCGCAGGCATGTGCCTTAACACTAAGCCATCTCTCCAGCCCCAAGTATGAATTTTAAATAAATAATAAGAAAAAATCAAAGGCAAATCAAAACCAAAACAATAAAACCAAAAAAAAAAACAAAGAAGATGTCAGCCCATGGGGGCATGTCTTCCAGAGCTGCCCAGACTAAGATGGTATCAACGGACCTCAGGGAAGACAGGCTGGTGCTCATTCAGTGAGCCTGTGAGTGTGATCCCCTGTAGATACAGCTCCTTCCTCCCTGTTACTCCAAATACTTCTTGGAGGACCTGGGAAGGTTTGACTTGCAGGAACCTGACTTCTTGTAGATCCATCCTGTGTGTGGAGCCTTCCACCTTTACCATGTCACACTCCGGCTGACCCAGTAACATGAGTAGTCAATTTGTCATGCGGAGACATATGAGGGGTGGGGAAAGCAGTAAAGCATGCAGAGAGGGGCACTGGGTCAGGAAACAGTAAGGAAAACTTTCTGGCATTCATACTGGTCATCAGTAGGCTAAGGGGAATAAAGGGCTCCCTGATGCTCAGTGCATCATCAGGAAGATTAATTAACATTTGTAAAGGCCACACACAATGTGAAAGGCCCAGTAATGGATCTCCCAAAGCTGGAGTCCCCATTTTCCAGAAGGGTCATGAAACAAGGAGTGGAAAATATTCCCTAGAAGACAGAGCTGATGACCTCGGCCATGAAGAACACTGCAAAGAAACGACGGGGCTTGTCTGGGATTCTCTTCATTCTCCAGTTGAATCTGATCTGACAGATGTGGTGAGTAATTAAACCCTTGTCCATTCATAGTCTGAATGCTTGCACTGCGCAGAGAATGGGGCAGGAATAATGAGAGGCACAGCCCCTCCGGGACTATTCAGGAGTGCTCAAATTTGCATGGTCACATGAACCCGAAGGAAGTGGATTATGCTGGCCTGGTCAGGAAGTGGGGATGCCAAAGCTTTCTGATTTGCATAAATCATAGGGCTGGAAGGCAGAGAGGCTTAAGGGCTCTCCAAGGAGACCAGCTGTAGCTGCCTTTGCTTGAGTACAGCACATCTCTGTGGCTAGATACCTTTTCAGAAAGGCTGATAGGTAATTTAACTCATGATGCCATTTCCTCAAAAGTTTTGTCAATATGTATCTGTTAGTTTCCAAAATGTATGTTTTTAAAATAAGTGATGTTTCTGCAGAGACTTTTCATGAATGGATTCCTTTAATCGCTCTGAATAAAAAAAGGTGATTTGGTAAGGGGTAGTGCATTTTCTTATGATTACTGCTGTCAAATAATTTCTAATTGTGTAACAAGGTACTTAAGAAAGAACTGTTTGTGGCTTTAAAAATACTTAATGCCTCTCAAAAAGGATTACTTTCATTTTAAGCTTCAAATGAAGGCTACCAATTAATTAATCCATTTACATAAAATGTCTTGGATCGGTTACCTGCAAAGATAAAGGTGAAATCTACCCTCTAATTGGAAAAAGGAAAAAAAAATGCTATGAATTATATGGAATAAATATATAGAAGTCATTTACCAAAAGCAAATGGAAGGTATTAATTAAAAACAAATGTCAAAGACTTTACTTTATCCTATGCAAAGTGGGTGATGTACTATGCTTAATTGAATAACTTTTCCTTAAAGTTGTCTCCCTTTTTCATTGTGTTACACAATTTTCTTCTTGGAAGATGTGCTGCTGGACATAATGGTGTAGACATTCAATACTAGCACCAGGGAGGCTAAGGCAGTAGGAATTGGAGTGTGAGGCTAGCCTGGGCTACAGAGAATTCCAAACCAGCCTGGTTTATATGGCAAGACTGTTTAAACAACAGGAGCACACAACAAGAAGATAAGCAGAGCTTCCGGATGGCTTTAGGGCTCAAAAGTAAATCTCACTTCTGTTTTATTCTCCACATGTAGCTTGCTCCATGCCTTCTCCATACTCACTAAAATTTTGCAACTTTTGCTTCCTTCAATTTTGCATAAGTCCTAGATGAGTCTTCTATGGAAACAGACACGACAAACCTTGTATGCAACAAGGAGGCACATGTTTACCAGTGAAAGAACAAGGTTCCTTCATCACTTTCAAATGTATCATCAAGTGGAAAGTGCAGATTACTCAGACTAATTATATATCATTTCTGGACATTAGGTATAAATCATTCAGACTATACCAAGGAAAGAATGAAAAGATTCTTGTATATAGCACAATTTTCATAGTAAAACATATCTCACAGCAAATCCCATCTTCATGGTATACAGCCTTGCTTTTATTACTTAAGTTTGTTGACTAGACATGGAACTGTTGGGGAGACTGGACTTACTGACTTAAGGTGGTTAAGTAAAATGCTGAGAAGAGGAATGCAAAGGGAGAGAAAAGAAGGAGATAGAAAAGATGAGATGGAGGGAGCAGGAAAAGAGAGAAAAGACAAGAGGAAGAAAAGCTGGGAGAGAGAAAAACAAGACCAAACTCCCAAATGGTCCAGGGTCAAGTCGTAAGGAGCAGGAAGGAGAAATGCTCAGTCTCTGGGGCTGATAAGAGGTGAACTGGCAGCACCACAGGTCACCTGTCACAAGCGCACAGTGTGTGAGTGAGGTGGCAGGAAGTGACACTCAGGCATGCTGGCCCCTCACTCTGCATGAACTGGGAGGGGGAGTGAACGGTTCCTCTTCCCACTGACAGGCTCAAGGGGCAAGGCGACCAGCAGTAGGAATGGCTGAAATGAGGAAGGGCGGAAAACCTCTGGGAAACACATTCCCACAGGTAGACACAGAAAACTCAGGTTAGAGCCAAGTTCTTAAGGTTGCAAAGAAACAGGGACACAATGAACGAAACCTTGACTTGCTGATAGCTGTAATCTCCCTTCCCTAAAAAGCCCATTTTCACTTTTAAAATCACCCAGGTCTAGGATGAGATATTGACAGGATGTCATAGACAAGAAGCTTCATCTGCTGTGAGTCCGTGAGTGTGGTTGATGGGTTAGAAGACAGCCTCTGGCAGCCCCACTCCTTGTCCTCCTGCTCTTACATTCATTCCGCCCCCTCTTCAGGGAGTTTCCCTGAGCCTTGGAGGCTGTGATTAGAGGTCAGGTTTGGGGCTGGGCACAACCTAGTTGTGTGTTCTTGGTGACTTTGTCATCTGTGGATCTCTGTAGTCACCTCTCCTCTTTGCATAAAGAAATTTTGTGTTCAAAACTAGGAGTAATACCAATCTATGGAAACAAACACAGACGAGGACCTCACACCTCCTGGAGTAAATAGTGGAAATTGATGATTACTGGGAGAGGGGAAGTTGTGTCCTTTGTGTATGGGGGGGGCTAGTCCTTGGAGGACTGCCCATTCTCTGGGAAATAATCTTTTATCCATGATTATACAAGCGATTCTAATTTAAATCAGTGGATCAAAAAAAAGATCAGAAATAGGATGGGGATCTAATGGGAAGAGGGGTTTTCATGGAGGGGAAAAGGCTAAGTGTGTGTGTGGGGGGGATTAAACTACATTGTATACATATATGAAATTGTCAAAACTAAGAGAAGAACATTGTTTGAGAAGAACATTGTTAGCAGATCTGAGTTGGCAAATTGGTAATTGCGGTAGTCGATTACTGATTGCAGGATCACATACTTCAGTCAGTATTCAAAGGTGCTCATTCTAGAACTTACTTCCAAATGGCTCAGGATGGGGCAAGGGGAGTTGCTTATTGTGCCATCACAATTCTCCTGTAAGTGTCAAAACTAAATATGTTTTCAAAGACTGAAAAACATCCCGAGATCATTGATGTGTTCTGCCAGGAAGCGGTGTGTGGCACGTACGGGAGGGGAGTATCATTCCGTCCTCTTGCTGGGGCATGCGCCCTGTGAAGAACCAGCTCCAGGGACCCTAAGGTGATGCTGCTGGACAGACAGGGGCTGCTCTGAGGTTTGACTGCTCAGCCCTTGACCTTGGAACTTCCTGGAGAGCATCAAGTCTCCTATCCACTCTCTAGAGTCAGAGGCAGACGTGAACCTGGCCTGTGTCAGGCAGCCCTAGAGAGGCACATGTCTCCTTGTCCGTGTCTTTGGAGAGAATGTTTTACAGGTTACATCCAGGGTGTCCAGCTCTTGACCAGCCAACCTGACTATATGTTAGCTGTGGCTCCTGCCCAGCAATGGCAAACAGACCATGCTATCGGAGGTGCTGTTTCTAAATGACTTGCTAGCGAGCCCCGGGACATGCTCATCAATCAGTTTGCGCAGCTTTTCTTGTGACTTCTGTTTTCTGTTTTGAATGTATTCAGGTTCACAGAGGGAAAACCCTCCTCAGACTCTGCATGGAGATAACTTCTTAACCTCATAACCCTAGTGGTTTTCTTTTTTTAATTGTGAAATGTAGACAGCAATTTCTGCCTTTTGGGATTGTTGATGATTAGTGGTGAGCACACTGCTTGGCACAGAAAAGGCCCATGGCAATGGTAATTATGGCAATTATTAACAGAGGAAAAGAAGTGGAAGTGTTTAAGGCTATGAAAACTGATTTATTTTCTTATTTTTCTTCCCAGAGGTTTAAACTGTTCAGGTCTGTTTGCGTTCATTTTGGTCTCTGCTGATATCAACACATTATTTAAGGAGTGTTAGAAACATTAATCCAAGAGAAACATACGCTCTGTGTCACTGACCTTTTTAAGTGACACCTTTTCATTAATTATTACCGTTCAGTGACTGTGTTGTAGCCAGTTTCTATTCCCTGTCATGGCTTCTGTGAGTTCTAGGGTAAAAGGTGACTCAACCCTTTCTTATTAAGGAGGAAGAGAAGCTTTTTAAACTGTTGAGAAGGAACCCAAAACAAAAACTAAAAGCAAACAAAAAGAACCCCCAAAAGACAGTATGCTATTAGGGCTGAGAAGTCAGGCCTGCTTCTGAGACTAGGATGGCTGTGTACAAGGGACATGAACCGAGCCAGACATTTCCTGACATCATAAAAACATTTCTTTCATAGGGCTATTGTGAGGATGTAAAACAAATCCACTGACGTGCAATGCCTGGTACATGGAATGGTTACCATAATCATGTAACTATCAATGACCATAAAACTCCCCCGCAGGAGTCGGGGCATTGGTGCAGTGGACACTGAGTGTGCGCTGTAGCTGAGGAACACTGGAGGACTGGAGCCTCTGCTCACCCTCATATGACTTGTTAGGAAATTTGTGCTTGAAAATAGTCACTAATATAGTCAATACCATGTCTATGTTTAAAATGACAATGACACCTGAGTTATCAGCTTTGGTCTGTGAAGACAAAGGTCGCCTCAGAGAAGCAATTGTGCATTCTCTGATCTCATCTGACCCAGGATCCCCTGAGTATGTCATGCTGCGTAAGCAGGACTTTTTTTTTTTCTTTCAATTCTTTTTGTGAGCTATGCAAACTGTCTGTGTTGATCACAAGGGATGTTAAAGGACAAGGTTTTTTTTTTTTTTTTTTTTTTTTTTCCAGAAACTTCTTATTCATTCACTAGTTGTTGATAAATGCTAACCAACTAACACTCCAATACCCGTTGTGTGAGATAGTCTCATTTTTCTTTTGCTGTTGTTTTCAGCAGGAAATGTTTGTGCTTTGAAACAAATCTTTAAAAGAATTCAACAAACAAGTAAACCTGTCTATGCAGATACTGGTTGCATGGAATGTGAGAAGAACAGAGACAGAAATCCCTTCCTGCAAGGAGACAGCTGGCCTGCTTCAGGGTACACTGCACACAGTCAGTGTCATCCCTGCTTGCAGCAGAGCATGCTAGGAGTATAGAATGACTCTGCTTGTTGGGGTTGGTGGTGGGAAATGATGGAGGTGATGCCCAAATTCAATTCCTTCCTCAACCAACCAAGAGTCTTTAGAACTAAAGGTTATTTTTCACAAGCCTAGTTTTTTTATGTTACTTTATTTATTTATTTGGAAGCAGAGAGAAGAGAGCAGGAGAGAGAGACAGAGAATGAAAGAAAGAGAGAATAGGCACTCCAGGACCTTTTTCCACTACAAATGAACTCCAGATACATGTGTCACTTTGTGCATCTGGCTTTATGTGGGTACTGGGGAATTGAACCTGGGCAGTCAGGTTTTGCAAGAAAGCACCTTTAACTGCTGACCCATCTCTCCAGCCCACAAACCTAGTTTTTATTTATTTATTTTATTTTGTTATTTTTTGCGAGGTAGGGTCTCACCCTGATCCAGGCTAACCTGGAATTAACCATGTAGTCTCAGGGTGGCCTTGAACTCACAGTGATCCTCCTACCTCTGCCTCCCGAGTGCTGGGATTAAAGGTGTGCGCCACCATGCCTGGCTACAAACCTAGTTTTTAATGCCACATTTTTGATTCCTTCAATGAGCAGATTTCATCAATTCAACATCCTTAGGGAAGACAGAAAGAGAAGACAGAACGGAGTGAGAGAAAGGGAAACCCAGGCAGATAATGTATAACCCCAGCTTTTCTTTTTTATTTAGGAAATCTTATTTGGAAATTAAATACATTATTTTCTTCCCACTATAACAATCATTAGACTTGTGATCACTTCACTTTTTCTGCCCTGGGAAATGGATCTTATTTATTGCAATGACTTACTTCACACAATGTGACTATGGACATACGAAACATGTCAAGGCACTCATGACTTCAGTACGAGGATCAGCTACGTAAATATTTTACACTCTGAGACTCTCCAGTGAATTTCATGACTGCTTAGAATGACTTCCTTTCATATTTTCTTCTTTTTAAAAGATATTTTCATTTTATTATTTATTTGAAAGAGGGAGGGAGAGAGAGGAGAGAAAGAGAATGAGAAAGAGAGATAGAGAAAATGGGTGTGCCAAGGCCTCCATCCACTGGAAATGAACTCCAGATGCATGTGCCACCTGTGCATCTGGCTTACGTGGGTCCTGGGGAATTGAACCTGGGTCCTTCGGCTTTTCAGGCAAGTGCCTTACCCACTAAACAATCTCTCTAGCCCTTCATATTTTTCAACTTCTACTTCCTACAAATTATCAGGATTTTTCCTCTTTCCAGGGTATCATTTGGGAATGAATGTGGCTTCTCTTGACTTTGCTCTGCTTAGCTTTGGTTCAACAAAGGTTTACAGAATTCCTACCATATCTTGTTCGTAAGTGTGCTTTGAGCAGTGTATGGTAGAGCTTTGAAGACAGGCAAATCTAACATGGCAGCAGGGTAAAGTTAGATACTCTGGGTTTCACTATTGCTTCTCTAACCATCTGAGAGAAAGGCCAGTTTATGCCTTGTGTGCAATTTCCAGTCCACTGAGCACTAAGAAGGAGTTCTGTCTACATGACTAGTAGGCAGCTCCCACCACACGGAGCTCACCAGGTGAACCTGACAGCAACCGCATTGAGTGGTGCCTCAGAGAAAACGAAACATGTCCACTGACTATGCCCTTGGACGATGGAGCAACAAAACCTCCTCTAGATGCTTTTTAGTGACTAATCTTAATGTTTATACTTAGGATGTCCTTCACGCACTACTAACACAAGTTCACGGACTAGCACCAAAGAATCACCAATGATCAGTGGAGTGATTTACAGCTGTCACTCTAGTTGTAGCCATGTCCAAACACACCCTCAGATCCTGACATCTCTTCTCAGTATACACCAGACTCTTGTTTATGAAAACAAATGACACAAATATAGTCTGAAGTCTGGGAGCCTATTAAATTGTCTGTCCAATTTTGTGTTTGTCCATTTCTTCCTAGAGAGAAGATCCATAGTTTTTTTTTTTTTTAAATTTATGAAACATTACATTTTATGCAGGAATATACGAAGCAGAGGAAGGGTCCATACACTGAGGAAGGGAAAATGGGTACACCCACGTGGTCCATGAACCCATGTGGGAGAACAAATATAAGCCTTAGAACATGAGAAGGAATTTAGAGAGGAAAGAGCAGAAAGTGCAGAGAGCTTCTGCCATGTGGGAGGCAGGTGGGGGGCAGGGATAGAGAGCCCAGAGGGGAGGCTTACTAGAACAGGAACCTGGAAGTTCAGGAGACATGAGCAGCCAGCAAAGAGGCTTTGCACACCTGGTAAAGATCTATGTATAACCTTATTGTGATGGGCTTTACCTATAGGCTCCCATAGATCTAAATGAGACATTCAAATGGGTATGTACCATAGAAATGGTTAAGATAACTCACACCTTGACACATTTTCATTACCTGGAAGGGCTGGATAAAACCTTCAACATATGGGAGCCAGAGAGATGGCTTATCAATTAAGGTGCTTACCTGCCAAGCCTAAGGACCCAGGTTTGATTCTCCAGGTCTCACACAAGAATGCACACGGTGGCACATGCTTCTGGAGTTTGTGTGTAGTGGCTAGAGGCCCTGATATGCTCATTTTCTCTCTCTTTCTCTCTCTCTCTCCCCTTTCTCCCTGTCTCATATAAAAATTAAAAAACAACAACAACCAAAAACTTCAACATATGCTGAGCGTGGTGGCACATGCAAGGTGAGCTGGAGATTAGACAGCAGAGGAGTAAGAGTCTAGGAAGGCATTTTTCCTTTTGTGATGGAGTGGGTTTTTTTATGGTGAAAACTAAGAAAACTAAATAATGAATGTAGTCTGGGTACAAAAGGATCCCCTGATTCTTTGGTCTACCACTGCGTCCCCCATTTGGGGACTTTTAAGTCCAGACATGAGTGAAGACAACTGACTTGGGGAAAGATGGAAGGGTTGAGAGAAGAGGTGGGTGTGGCTGGAGAAATAGGAGTGTAGGGAATACTGGCTTCTGGGAGCATGCTGGTGGGTGGGGGGAGTAGTCGGGTGGGACCAGATGTGCAGAGAAGGCAGGAATAGAGAGATTCCAAGGAGGATGAAGTTACTAGTTGAAAATATACATTCTCCCTATGGGGGAAATCTAATACTAGTGATAAGACTGCACTCTGGACACACTATTTCCTGTGGAAAGGAATTCTGGTTGTTTGTAGAAATAGTTGATTCTAGGTTTGGGCCAGAAGCCTGGAGTATATTGTCCTCCTAGAGAAAAATGGACTCTTTAAAAGGCAAGAAGAGGAAACTTGAGAATCAAAGTATGATATTGATAACCAAAAAGAGTAATAGATCAACACACAAGAAATAGAGTTAAACATAAGCATTTGCAATGATGTACAAAATTAAAAAACACACTGGCCATTTTAGATATTGCCATATAATTCAATGTTCAATTTCTATGTTCTGAAAACCATTAAATAAGCACACATACTTATGCAGGTATGACATAGAGTTCTGAGTTGTCCAAGAGTTAATCAATTCTTCTATATTATGCAGGTATGACCTATATTTCAGAGCAGTCTAACAGTTGATAAATTCTTCTATATAGAAGAATGGTTAATAAATCAGGAAGAATAACAGAAATGAAACACACTTTGTTGTAACGATTAATGAAAGTAGACACCATCACCAATGGTTGCCAGCTCTGCTTCGTTAACAGGCAGATCGAGAAGATCATTACTGATCAATTGGGTGGGAATAACAACATACCAATGAATTTTGATATCAATAAAACGGACACAAGCAGACACTGTGTGCCTCCTGATGTGACAGAATGGAGTGTGCGCCACATTGAGTTTTCAGACTCACTCCCTAGTGGACATGAAGTATGGAGGAAGGAAGAACATGATAAATCGCGCCATGCAACAAGCCAAATCAATAATGTGAAAATTCTTACACTAAAAAATTCTGATTCCACCAACAAATCCATGTAATAAAGGGAGAAAGAGGTCTTGTAATAGATTAAAAGGCAATTGAGGGGCTGGAGAGATGGCTTAGCAGTTAAGGCACCTGCCTCCTAAGCCTAAGAACGCTGGTTCCAATCTCCAGCAGTTCCAATCTCCAGGTCACATGTTTAGCCAGATGCAAAGTGATGTAAGGGCGCAATGCCGCACTTGGCCACAAGGGGAGCACGCATCTGGATTTCCTTCACAGCAGCTGAGAGACTGCTGGCGCGCCCATCTCTATCTGTCTCCCCCTCTCTCTCTGTCTGTCTCTCTCTGTGTCTCTCTCCAAAAATAAATAAAACAATAATTAAAAAAGGCAATTGAGGATAGGTCCATCAAATTCAACAGGTATACCTTTTCTGCATCTTGACTATGGACATTAAAAATTATTTATTTATTTACAAGGGAAAGAAATAGAAAGGGGGGCAGGAAGAATGGGTACACCAGAGCCTGAAGCCACTGCAAACAAACTCCAGATGCATGCACCACTTTGGGTATCTGGCTTTACATGGGAACTGGGGACAAAACCCAGGTCGTTAGGCATTGCAGGCAAGTACCTTAACTGCTAAGCCATTTCTCCAGCCTGTCTATGGAAATTTTTGAAACCGCTAGGAAAAATTGACTGCCGGAAGGGTTTTCAAGTATTGTTAATTTTTTTACATGTAAATAAGGGTGTTGTGGTTTCTAAAAAGTTATCCCACATGTGCCACAGCCACATACTGAAATACCTATAGGTAAAATCAGGCAAGTGACATTTACTTTAAAATATTCCAGTAAAGCAAAAAACAAAGGGGCAAGGGAGAGAAAGCAAAATGTGTAGCCAGCTGTGATGGTATACACCTGCAATCCCAGGACTGGAGAGGTGGAGACAGGAGGATCACAAGGTTGAGGCCAGTCTTGGCTACATAGTAAGCCTCCTTCTCTAAACAACAGTAACACCACCACCACCGCCAGAACCAAAACTAAACCCAACTCAAACTACCCCCAACAAGAATGGCTTCAGGTTAATGTTGCTGTTGACGGTAAGTGTTGAGCACTTGGAAGGTTCTCTACACTATTTTCTGTCTCTTTGCATAAATTTAGAAACAAAGACTTAAAAAGTGAGAGGGAATCTTAGAAGCTAAGAGAGGGCAAGTGCAGATCACAGAGGGAATTTCAGTGCCATGGGACTGTGTAGTGCAGGGTTACCAGGTACCAGGTGCTCAGGGAGCCCCAGCAGAAAGCAAGCTGTCTTCAAGAGAGGCTCGGATGGGCTGGAGGAGATGAAGATTTCCCAAGTCATGCAAGAGGATCTATCTATAGTCCAGTGTCCCTTTTAACCTTATTCCCAGGAAAATTCAAAACAAGTACCAACAGATCCATGCCCTCTGGAATTCTATAATGCATGGCTGGCAATATGCCATGGCAAGCAACCCTCAGGATTGCAGACGACTGGCGTATTTCAAGGCCACACACATCTTTTCTTCAGCTCTCTATCTCCTTGCATGTTATTAATGCATTTTTAAAGAACTAATAAATTTGGCCTTCGAAGGGACTGAGTCAAAAGCAATAACAACGTATGTGATACAAAAATGATCTATTGGGACCTGTAATATCTCCATGCCAGCTTTTCTCAATTAAATGACCACAACTAGCAAACAACTATTAACATGGGGACTGTGTGGGATACAAAGATATGCAGTGTCTGCAATGGGGAACCACAAAATTCTTGAAGGAGAAGGGAAAAGAAAGTTTCTCGTCAAAGTTCTCGAGACAAAGATGCTATTCAGCTTCATAGTCCTTTGAGCTCCAGCTAGGAATAGTCTGCCAGTTTCCACAATTGCACTGAGAGGCTGTCTTGATGAAATCTTTGGACTAAAAAAGCTATAATGTCCATGTAATGCCCACACTTGCCCCAAACTCCAGAGACTCAGGGACTCTTGCAATTGTATTCTCACTGGCTGGAGCAACGTCACATTATTCCCCCATCTACTGAAAACTAAACAAAAATGATGCACAATTGCACTCTAGAATGTTCTCTGAGGCTATCCCACACACTTAGATTGTATTTACTTTTTGTATAATTAGCCATGGCCTCCTATTCAACAGCAAACCATGCTTTCCAGAGCTCAGGGCTGGCCATTCAGCAGGGTGGGCCATTTGAACTTGAGGCTGTCCTGAGGATTGAGGAAGTCACCCTGCCACAGGTACACAAAACACATGACTTCTTAATTATTAAGCAGAAAGTCAGGACAAGTCTTCAGTGCAGCCCCTGGTTTACAGAGCTAATGGATCAATCTTAACCTAGAATTAAGTAGTGGATTTTTTAAAATAAAATCTCCTTTAAAACATGGAGTTCATTTTGAAGTTGTGAATCTCAGAAAGCAAGCTGCTAATGTTGCCAACTAGTCTTAGTTTCCAAGTAAGGTTGGACCCTGTTTGTAACCCTGTACAGGGCAGGCTGCAGTTTTCAACATTGTTATCTGTAGTCACTCTACTGTATAACAGAACCAAAATTTCTTTCTCCTATCTCCCCTTAGCGTATTAAGTTTTGGCCAACATTTCCCTCTCTTTCTTATCTTCTATTCTCCCCAATCTCTGGCAGTCTAGTATTCTACTCTTCTTTAAGACATCTTTTTTTTTTTTTCTGCCTGTATATGTGTGTGGACGCCAGAGGTTGATGTGGGATGTCTTCCTCTGTCGCTCTCCCCTTGTTTTTTGAGACAGGGTTTCTTCCTGAATGCGGAGCTCACTGATCTGGCTAGACTAGCTAGCCAGCGAGCCTCCTGTTTCTGCCATCAAGCACTAGGATTCCAGGTGGAGGTGTGTGCCCTGAGCTCACATGCTCATGCTTGTGTGACAAACACTTCACCAACTGAGCCATCTCTCCAGCCCCAAGACAACCTTGTTCAGATTCCACATGTGAATGAAACCATGCAGTATTTTTTCTTTCTGTGCCTGACTTATCTGACTTAATGTAGTATCCTTCAGTTCCATCCACAGTGTCACAAATGACAGGTTTCATCCCTTGTATGCTGACCAGTGTTACACAAACACGCGCATTCCGTTACTCATCCATCAGCCGATGGAGAGCTGGGCTTATGGTGTTCTTGGCTACTATGAAGAGTGCCGCAGTCAACACAGGAGTGCAGATGGCTCCTTAACTCACTGATTTCATTTCCTTTCAACTTGCAATCTAAGTGCGTTTATGGATCATAAAGTAATTCTATTTTTCATTTTTACTTATTTATTTGAGAGAGAGATTCAGAAACAGAGAGAGAGAGAGAAAGAGAATGGGTGTGCCAGGGCCTCCAGCCACTGCAAATGAACTCCAGATGCATGTTCCCCCTTGTGCATCTGGCTTACATGGGTTCTGGGGAGTCAAGCCTCGGTCCTTTGGCTTTGTAGGCAAATGCCTTAACTGCTAAGCCATCGCTCCAGCCCGTATTTTTCATTTTTTGAGGCTGCCTTATACTGTTTTCCCCCCATGACTGTTAATCCCCACCAATAGTGTACACTGCTTCTCTGGGCAGGGTTCTCTGCACTTTGGCTGCATTTACTATTGATATGGCCTATTATCTCGAGTGAGGTGATTCTTTTCTTTCATTTTTCCAATCATTAGGAATGCTGAACACTTCTTCCTGTGCTCTTGGTCATGTGTATATCTCCTTTGGTGTCGCTCTAGGTTTACTGTAAATTTTTAATCATTGTCCTCTCTTTATGCTACAGTTGTTTGAGGTTCTTATTTACTCTTTTCAGATGTGTTGCTTTTTACTCCTGTTCTGAGAGCTGTCTCAACACTGCTGATTGTTTGCTTTTACATGTAGAAACATTTAGGTTTGAGGTAATACCATTTGTGGATTTTAGTTTATGGGGGTCCCTGTATAGACCAATGTCATGTAATAAAGCAGCTTTCCTGTATTTTCTTCTAGCAAGATACATACATGTATGTCTTTAACCCACTCTCAGTTGATTTTTGTGCATAGTAAGAGATAAAGATCTATTTTCATTCTTTTGCATGTGAATATCCAATTTTCCCAGCATCGTTATTGAGGAGCTCGTCCTTTCCCTGGTCCATGTTCTCAGTGCTTTTATTGAAAATCATCATCTTTACATCTTAAGAGCTCTCTGGATGACTTTCTCCAGTAACCACAATGGGAAGGCACCCATGGTAAATGGACAAATGTGTTTCTGAAGGACCTTGCATGAATAAAATTTAATCTGCGACTCCTGCATATTTCTCCTGCCTCTTGGAAAGTCACAAAAGACAATGGCACCTTGAAGGCTGATGTGCAGTCTTGTTGAGCATGAGACCCTTGTTGTACAAAACGTTTATTAACGCAGACGAGACCCACTTCTCTATCCACCTGGGAACCAGTAATCCTGGATGATAAACTTGGTTATATGCTTTTTTTTTTTTTTTTTTTCAAGGTAGGGTCTCACTCTGGCCCAGGCTGAGCTGGAATTAACTACGTAGTCTCAGGGTGGCCTCCAACTCATGGTGATCCTCCTATCTCTGCCTCCTCAGTGCTGGGATTAAAGGTGTGGGCCACCACGCCCAGTGGTAGTTATACTCTTTTAAATAGAATGCCTGATGTCTTTAACTGTGAGGGTTGATAGTTTATCAGAGCTTAAGTCCTTTCCTTAGTAAAGATAAAGAAGACCCTTTGTCAGCTTAACTACTCTCTTAACTAGGAACTAGATCTACAGACTCATAGTTGGAAGCAATCTTAAATGCCACCTCAATCTTTTGATACCATTAACACATAGACACACCACTCCCACTCAATGTAGAAACCCCTTCCAGTGTATCGACTTGGATGGTCATTCAGTCAAAGACTGATTAGTTCAATTATAAGAGAGTGCATTCCTTTCCATGACAACACATTTCATTGTTGAACATATCGGCCTTCTTTATATGCACTCAGAGTTTTCCACCCTGTAACTTCTATTTGTTCACAGTGCTTGCTGTCTGGGATAATGGCACAAAATCTGTTCTCCCTTCAGCATGTTTCTGAGGTGGAATATGCTGCTCTGATGGGAACACAGGCCTGCCCAGGAGCCAAGAAACTTGGGCTGGAGATGTAAGTCTGTCTCAGATATCATGACACAGCAACTAAACCCCCTCAACCCTTGATGTCATCATGAGTATAAAAAATACATAAAAACAAAGACAGTAAAAAAAATCTGGCATAATTGTGAGCATCAAATTAAAACTACAAGTCAAATGCTTTGACTGAAAAGTGTCCTACAAATGTAAGGGCTGTATTAGTGCCATTTTAAGGCAGAATATTTTTATATTTGAACAATTCTTTTATCAGCTTACACATGTATTCTACTTCCCTTCAGAAGCTAGTTATAGTAGAGTTGCTAAACAAGGGTCTCAATGATGCAAATGAGTGCTCCAGGACGCCACCTATCTGTCACTTGCTTTAGAGATTTAGAATCAAACAAGTTTTCCAGGATGGCATGGGAACAATGCACTGATGCTACCCACTCATTTTTCTGGTCTGCTAATAGACCAGATAAAACTAACAAGCAATGGCTTCAGAATCAGGTTAGTTTCGATTAGATTCTGCCACTCAGTAATGTCAGCAGCCTCAAGCACTTTAGTTTAGAGAATGGAGATACTGTCTTATGTGAGGAACTCTAAAGGTAAAAGAAACACTCAATAACATCAAACACTCAACAGTAAATTTTGTCTATGTGAATGCAGGTAATTTCACCATGACTTTTTTTTTTAAGTATTAGAATCTATTTTAAAAGTGTTATAAGGTAAGCAGAATTTTAGGTTCTTGGACTCCATGTGGACAGAGTCTAACTTTGCCATTGACTCTTTGTGGGACCCATAAAGTTCACAGCTTGTCCTTGGCTTCCTATTTTCTTCTTTCTTGAAACAGGATTTCAATATATAGCTCAGACTATGTCTTGAGTTAACTATGTATCTCAGGCTGTTCTCAAGTTTGTGATCCTCCTGCCTCAGTCTTCAAAGTGCTAAAGTTACAGGTGTGTGCTACTGTACATGGCTAATCTTCATTCTTTTTCTAGGTATGATTCTGGGATCTTTAACGTCTATATTGCTAATCAAACTGAAAAAAAAAAAAAGGATTTATAGGTTAAGTTTCTTCCTGGGAACAATTCAGTTATTCTGTAATTTCCAAATACTACTATTGTAAAATACTACCTTCAATTTGTAAATTTGTTTGAAAATTGCTTCCTTTAGTTCTACTAACCACATTCCTCAGGTAAGGTAATCACAGAATTTGTAAAAAGCCAGGAGAGAGGGAGATTTCTTAAAAAAGAAATATGAGTACCAGCAAGCACGAGAAAAAGAAGTTCTCCACCATTAATCATGAAGGAAATGCAAATTGTGTCCCTGATGCTCCTTGGATGACTGTAATCCAAGAGACAGACAATAGCAAGTGTGGTAAAGAGGTCAAGAAATCAGAACCCTAACAGACGGGAGGTGGAACAGAACATCCTCTTTAGAAAACAGCGGGCAGCTCTTCAGAAGTTAAGCACAGTTACCATATCACTTAGCAATTCTATTCTTAGGTATACTGGAAAGAGATATGTAAGCATACGTATACACAAAAACATGTTATGTAAGTGTTCTCAACCATTATTCAGAACTCAGAAAGTACAGACCACCCAGATATCTAGCAATTGATCAAAAGACAGATACAGCTTGTGTTCCTATACAATAGCATTTTATTTGTTGATAATACCTGCAACACATGGACAAACCTAGAAGACACGCTAAGTGAAAGAAGCCAGACACCAAAGCACATAGCGTATGATTCCGTTTATATGAAATGTCACCAACAGGCAAATCTAGAGAAGAAAGAGCATTAGTGGTTGCCCTGCCTGGGCCTAGTAGGAATAGGGAGGGAGTGACTGCTAATATGTACCAGATTTCTTTCTGGGAGGTAATGGTGGCACGAATCAGTGAAAACTCCAGGAGCCACTTTAAATGAGAGAATTACATGATATGCACTAAAGCTGTTACAAAAAACTCAATAGAAGTACATAATCATTATACCATAACGATCAAGGATCAGTTCAATTTAAATCAAAGTGCAAAAATGTGTGCTTTTATATAACAGCAGTTATGTGGTATTATAACTACTTTATATATTCAATTGCTTTAAACCCATTTTTTGTATTTGGATAATTTTTCAAGGAGTAGCTGAAATTTAAGAGAGTATATAATAAACAAGGATATTGTAGCACACAAAATGTTTCTTTTATTTTCCTACCCAGGATTGACTCAGCAGTATAAAATGCTATTTGGAACAAAAGAAAGACTAAGTTTGAATGAGAAAATGCATTTCATCGTGGAAGAGAAAAGTCTTCCCTTCTCTATAGTGAATACAGGTAATTTCCCAACAGCAACTCCTAATTATTCAGTGTTGAAAAGCTAAAAAAAGGTTCATATTGAAAACAGTGACCTCCAGTTTGCTCTGTGAATGAAGGCAGACACAAATTCTCATTTTCCTAGCATCCTGGTTGATAAGTGAGTTGGGAAAAAGCATGCATTTCTTCATTACAGTGCAGTAGTCTGTTCATTTAAATAACAATAACTTGCATAAAAGTCACAAAAGCATTATCTAGCAATTCTACTGTGTTGAAATACATTATTAGTGCTAACAATGCCAAATACAGTAAATAAATGACTGTCCCCTTATTTTCAGCATTATTTTTGCTTATTTAGCTTTATAAAAAGGTACCATCATTATTACTGGTGCATTCACACCATTCTCTTGGATAACTCTTGAACTGGAAGGGATTTCAAAATAAGAGCTATATTCTTTGCTAGCTTATTCAAGGAAGGAGAAAAAAAATCTACAACACAGTACTTAACTTATGCATGATATATTTTTAACAGAAAATATTTAAAGAAGTCAATTTCTGTTTACTATGTTTATGCAAAAATGAAACCCCTCATTAACAATAGCACATTTATAATAGAATGTATTAAAGCTGTAAATTTTACATCAGTAGTTTAAGACAAATTTCTTATTAAAAACTTGTTAATAGTTCTGCTTTTCAGGTTCCTTATGCCCAAAGTATAAGCCTTCCTTTTACTGTCTCTTTTTTCACTCCCAGAAACATTAGTATTTCACCCAAAGCCCCCTATTAACTTTGTTCTGGAAGCATCTTTAATCTCAAGGGCAAATAAGAGGAGCCATATGAAGTCATTTACTCTCAGGTTTCTAGTTTGCTGTATCTAGGGTGTTCTGTTACACAGCAGTCCACAATGGAAGAAGAGGAGAAGACCCAAGTGGAGAATTCTATTATGAACAGAGATGAAGAGGAACATTTCAGATATTTCTTGTGTTTCCTTGGAATCTCTCTCCATCCTATAAGCTCTCAAAAGAATGCTTAATCAGAATTTCTTTCTAGTTCCTTCTCTTGCCTTGGATCATCATGAGAGCCATTCCTTCTTCCTTGGATCCATCTGTTCTACTTTGGCTCATATTTGATCTCCTTCTTACTTGTCTTTTCCAGCTATCAGGTTCCTGGGCTGACTACATCCTGAGTGTTGAGAACAGGTAATAGGCTAGGTGGAACAGTGTGTCTTCCCAGGCTCAGCGTACTTACAAAGTTGTTACTGACTGAAATCTCCTCCCTGGGGTGAGCGGCTCTGTCTCTAGCCTTAGATATATGCAACAGGTGACATCAAGATGCACTGAAGTGATGTAAGAACAACCTTGCAAAGTCCTCAGAAGCTCACAGTACCCTTGAAGTAGGTCATGCTCAGGCACTGTGGCTTTTCATCCACACAGCAGGTGTGTGTCATCAAATAAATATCATAAAATGTCTTCCGGCGGGGCACAAATACCTTGCAAGGGAAAGCAAATGCACAGGCCTGCAGGCTATAGTTCCCACTGGAGGGAAGTCTCCCGAGAGGCCTTCTCCTAAACATATGAAAAACAGTATTTTTGTGAACAACAGGGTTCCGATCCTTTTAATTATTATCCCCACACCTGTCTATCCACTTTCCTTATCCTCCCCAGCTTTGAAGCTTCCAAAAGAAAGTCATCTCAATTTTATAAGTTCATGTACAAAGGCTTTAGCAAACAGATCCTTCAAATATGGTACAAAAAAACCCCCTATTTTTCATGAAATACTGTGATTTTTAAAATAATGATAGTAATAGGTAGGCTAATTTGGTTTCTTTGAACCTTGCATTTCTCCATCCTTTCTTAATATTTAAATTATGCCATCTCCCTTCTTTCTCTTGGAAGATTTAGGAGATATTCAATATTAAAATGTAGTGATTTGTAAATAGTAGTTTTTTTAAGGCTTTATTTTTTTTAATTTACTTTTATTTATTTATTTATTTTTAATTTTTTTAGAGAGAGACGGGGCGGAGGGGAGAGGGAGACAGATACAGAATGGGCGCACCAGCAGTCTCTCAGCTGCTGTGAACGAAATCCAGATGTGTGCGCCCCCTTGTGGTCAAGTGCGGCATTGCACCCTTGCGTCACTTTGCATCTGGCTAAACGTGGGACCTGGAGATTGGAACCGCTGGAGATCGGAACCAGCGTTCTTAGGCTTAGGAGGCAGGCGCCTTAACCCCTAAGCCATCTCTCCAGCCCGTAAATAGTAGTTTTGTAATATTAGTGAGAAAGCAATATACTCCTACTTGTTCTTGAATATTCTTGAGTTTACCTCATAATTTCATGCTCAATTTATCAGTTATTTCCAAATCAAAATATTGAAAAAAATAATAAGAAAATGTAAGCCTATAGGTTTAAGCCTGACTTCAAAGTTATGAATATGACCTAAAGAAGAAATATGTGAGCCGGGCGTGGTGGTGCACGCCTTTAATCCCAGCACTCGGGAGGCAGAGGTAGGAGGATCACCGAGAGTTCGAGGCCACCCTGAGACTGCAGAGTTAATTCCAGGTCAGCCTGGACCAGAGTGAGACCCTACCTCAAAAAAAAAAAAAAAAAAAAAAAAAAAAAAGAAATATGTGGAATCAAATCTGGATGTCCTGGTCTTAAATTTACGTCCATAACATATCTCTCCTCTCCCGCAACAAAGACACTGCTGAGAGAAGTACAGACACATGCACATGACGTGAGACTGACAAGCATTCTTCACAATTACTACAGGGCAAGGTTGCAGACTACTTTACTTTCTTGTATACATGTTTTCTACTAATGAAATCATGGGTTTTAGGTTTGATTTTATGGTCCAACAGTGCTCTCTAGACACTGAGCTCCCACTGTCCCGACACACTGCCCCCAAGCAGAAGATAACCTGTCCTTGACTTAAATACTTACTGATTTTACATTTTCCACTTTCATTATTTATTTTTGTGTGTATATGTGTGCATTCATGTATGTATGGGTGTACACTTGCTATGACACATGTATGGCTGTCAGAGGACAACTTGGGGGTGTTTTTCTTCTCCTTCCACCCTTTTGAGACAGGACCTATTTTTGCAGCAGCTGCTGCTTGTTAACTTCTGGATTCTCCTGGCTCTGCCTCCCACTGCCGCAGGAGCAATGGGATGACAGGGTTATGGCACTTTGCTTCTGGCTTTATGAGGGTGGTTTAGCTTTACTTGGGAGGCCCTGAAGAAGACTGAACTCGCATCAGCAAGTGCCTTTATCTGCTGCACTACCTCTCCTCTCTTAACTGTTTCTTTACGTCAACTTTAAGTTGGCCTTTGAAAGAAAAACGTCCACCTCTTCTCAAACAATAAAATCAGTAAAAACCATGGGTTTGATGGTTCCTTGAATTTGTTTTTTTGAGGGAAATAACTGGATGGAAAGGAAAACTACTCAGTTTAGAAGAGGCAGGAGAGAAACCTGATGCTTATGGTCGCTAGTACCTACTACCGTCACGTCCCAAGGTTGGGCTTTTGGCAGCAAGGAAAATCAAGTTCCAGTTCTATGCAGCTTACGTCCTACATAGGAGTTGACAACAAACCAGTAAATATTGACAGTTTAGTATCATTTACCCAAAATGCCTAGGTCCAGAAGTGTCTCAGATTTTATATATTTGCATATATATGAGATCTCTTTTGAAATGGAACCTAAGTCTAACCATGAAGTCCATTTATGTTTTATATCTACCTTATATACATGATAAAAAGGTAATTTTATGTGACACTTAAAAATGGCTTGGTGGAAAAATAAAGTTTCATTTCCTTGTGGTATCATGCTGGCATTCAAAATTTTCAGATTTTATAGCATGCTGGATTTCAGATAATTAATTCAATGCTGAGCTTATAATATAATCTAGATGGAGGTATGTGCTATAAAGAAAAATAAAGTAGGGGAAAGATATTGAGTAGGTGTCTGAGCACAAGCAAATGGTAGTGTTCATAATAGTACCTGGACCCTTCGGCCCTCTTCCTCTACAACTCAGCCCAACACGACGTCTGTGTGGGGCTGACTGGCTCTCACTGGCTAAGAGTCTGCATGTGGAATGCATGTTTGGGACACAGTCTCTGAAAGGAAGAATGCAAGAAAAGGGCTGGGTGCCAAGAAACATGGCTCTTGCCATGGTGCCTATGGTCTTAGTGACATTACCTCCTTGTGCTGTAAGGAGATGATTTCACATATAACCTCGGCATGCATACATGGGTTGTTTATGAGTACTGCAGTTTTCTCCCTATTGAAGGTGAGAAGAGCCAGCATATATGCTTTTGAAACTGTCTTAAAAATCTTCTATCACTGGTAGTCGAAATAAAAAATATTACTTGCAGTAATCATTTCTAGCACAGTCAGAGTCTGCTTTTAAAACAGACTTTTGATTTGGTGACACGAGGTCTCTGACGCTGTGGTGAGGACAGCCCAGCGGTGTGCTCAAGGCTGATGGACAGGAGGAGCTATGAAGCTGGTTCACACACTTCACAGGTGTGTGACTTTGAGCGAGTTATAAACTTTTCTAATCTTCAATTTCCTTATCCATAAAAGAAAATAATAATGCCTCCCTTATGAGTTTGCTCTGAGGGTTAAATGAAACCAAATGAAATAGTGATTACACAGCAATTAGCATTCAAGTGCTCCTAAAATAAATGGCAATTAAGAGGATCGTAATCAGCAATAATGACGATTCAGAAATGATATGTGAGGTTCTTCAGTTCTGAAAGTGAGGAGGCAAGCCTTCCCTTCTAGATCTCTGAAGGGTACACTAATAAGTAATCATTTTGCAAGAGAATCTAGTATTCTCCTGGGTTGGTGTGTGCAACCCAGTGGAGAGAGACAGGAATTGGGGAAGAGCCAGAAAGTTGTTGGAGTTACACGATATTGGGCTGGCCAGACCATAACCTAAAAATTTCCTTTCAGGACTACTGGCCCAGTCTCAAAATCTAACAGGTTCAGTGTGGGATAAGCAGTCTCCCAGCAATCATAGCAGACAAGGAAACACAGACAGGGGCTCCCTAAACCTGGGGCAGGGGTCTGATATCAGGAACTATAGATCCACCAGGAATCAGGAGACAAGCTATCAGTAGAATGTGTCCTAGCATTCTGGGGCTTGGCTTAGAGGGCTCTGCTTGCAACAAACAGCTTCCACTCTATGCAGCTTTCAAAGTGCTCAGTATCTGCCACCCTTTACAAATGACAACCGGAAAGCACATCCCGACAGCCCGAATCCATTCCATCTGCATACGGCGCAAGGCAAGGTTATGTCATTACAATTCCTGAACCTGTACCAGTCTCTACTGACAACAGACAGAACAGGGCACAGCTTTGGGGGGAGGGAATAGTGGAGAGTGAGGTACAAGTGGAAAATGAGGGTGGGCAGGTATATTCTGATACAGTGTGTTCCTGAGTTGGGCCTGTGCTGCATGTCAACCTAGGTTCTCTAGGAAGGGAGATGACCTCGGCATCCTATTCTCTCCATTATTCTGTTGTTTTAAGTTTTTTCCCCCAGCACACTCAGCTAGATCTTCAGAATGCATGCATGTGCATGTGCTAGAACAGTCTGCACTACTGACTGGATTCGATCTCGTAGTCCACACAGAGTTGTTGAGTTCTCCTGTGGTCGGGAGACAAAGCCATTGGAAGACGAACACTTCCAGGGATATTCAGATTTCACAACGCCACAAGCTTTCACTGAATGTACATGTGAGGCTTCCATCCGCTATCTAACAGGGTCCAACACAAGGAAAATTTCAAGAGGAAAATTTGAGGTTACAGACTGGCCAGCCCAATATCAGGGACAGTCGAGAGAGGAATGAAGGTACTAGGTGGAGGTACTTGAATAGGAGAGAGAAATGTGTAGGGCCTGGAGACCGGAAGCAGACTGCAGAGGAGATACAGGTTTCCTGCATCATTTGGTTACCCATCGCTCTACGGAGGGCGAAGCAAGCGCTAGGAGACCTGGACTTCCATTACTGGACAGCTGTGGGAAGTCACCTGGCGATGGTTCTCATTTCGGCTTCTCTGAGACTGTAACTGTGTCAGCGAGGCAACTGGAGAGTGGGGGGAGAACTGAGGAGGAGAAAGTGTGCAAGGATTAAAATTACAGAGATGACTGCACTGTGGGGAAGACCAAGATGAGGTCTGTAGTGTGGGTTTCTCCCAAGCTATAGCTTCAGTCCGGCGAGAGAGTTAATTTTCTGCTGTGGTCCCAGGAGACAGTGTGTGTGCTATGGACTACAGAGGAGAAAATAAATGACTCAGACAGTAATCACTTGTTCGCTTATTTTCCAGCTTGTTCCTCACAGGATTCAAAGTGGTTTACATGAGCACATACCAGTCATGTGTGGAAGGTCACCGGTCTTGGACTTGGCCAGCTCTGGTTCCAGTGCTGGCTTTGCCATTAACTCATTGTATGGCCAGGAGCGACCTTGAAGCTCATGAGGACTGGGGACAGTGCATATTGGAGTGATTTATGAATGCCAGAGGTGATTGTTAGTAGTGGGAATGCTTTGCATTTAATGGGCGAAATAAAACACTAACAAAACTATGATTAGAGCATGAAGTTCACCCTACACTGACATGGTCCTTAAACCTTGACAGCAGGGAGGTTTTGTCTCAGTAAGCAAGACCACGCTTTGGTCCTCAAGTCAGTGCATTTGTAAGACTGAAACTGCTGTAAATGACTCCGTAGTAAAGGCTATGCTGCATAATCTGATGATTTGGGATGTCATCAAATTAATGTCACCAGATATGACCTGTAATTAGGATAAAATATTTTAAAAGTTTAAAAATGAAGCTATTCATTAACTCATTGATTTTTCTACAGTTTTGGAACCTGAATTTAAATGATACCCAAAAATATAACTAGGTATGTTCAAAAAGAGAAGAATCAGTGTGAGTCTTTAAATGGAATGCACTAGTTTAAAATGTTATTACTATTCAGATTCTCTGAGAACATTAAAACTGCCCATTAGATAAAAATCTAGTAATTGGCCCTACTGAAATGTGACATTTTGTAACCTGAACAGAAATGCAGAAAATTGTAGAAGAGAAGTTTGTTAAAGGCAGAATTTGACTTGCAATGAAACATTATTCCAAAAGCCAAGGTCTCATGCACACAACCTCAGAAGGACAACACTGTAAGCGGCCAGTGAAGCCCAGGGAGAAGCTGGAGCGGAGCAGAGGCCTGGGGCTCCTGGTTCTTGGAGATGAGTCGTAGGACTGCTTTGGAAACATGAGCACAGATTCAACCTCAACTTCAAACTGGCTTCTCGGGGCTGTAGAGATGACTTAGCAGTTAAGGCGTTTGCCTGTGAAGCCTAAGGACCCAGGTTCAATTCCCCAGTACCCATGTAGACCAGATGCACAAGGTGGCACATGCATCTGGAATTTGTTTGCAGTGGCTTAGAGGTCCTGGCACACCCATTCTCTCTCTCTCCCTCTTTCTCTCTCTCAAATAAATAAATAAATAAATGAATAAAACATTTTAAAAGAAAAAACTGGCTTCTCATTGGGCATTGCTTAAAAGCAGAAACAAATTAGGTCATTCTATGCTTTTATGTAAATACCTACAATTCCTAAACCCACTCTGCAAAACCATGAGTGTCAAGGCATCAGTTGGCAGAATCAATGGTTTCAACCAGAAGATGAAAAACTGTCAGAAGCCTATTTGGGGAGTGTGTGGTATTATGGTATATATGTATGCATGTATGCATGCATGTATGTATGTATGCATGACTGACTGAGTATGCAGATCCATGCACCCCATGGGGACATGTATGTGGAGGCAAGAGGGGGGGCATCACATATCCTGCATTGCTCTTCTGCTTCATTTTCCTGAGAAAAGAGTCTCTGAGTTAACCTGGAGTGTGCCATTTTTCTATTAGACTGGCTGACCGAGCCCCTGGCAATCCTATCTCCCTTCAGCAATGGGTTACAGGCATGTGTGGTCATGCCCAGCTTTTTATGTGGATACTGTGATTGAACTCAAGGCTTTTAAAAAAGAGTATATTTATTTGTTTATTTGAGAGAGAGAGAGAGAGAGAGAGAGAGACAGACAGACAGACAGACAGACAGAAAGGAGGAAGTGTGCGGCAGAAAGAAAGAGACAGAGAGTGGATATGGATATTGCAGGGCCTCTTGCCATTGCAAACGAACTCCAGAAGCATAAGCTACTTTGTGCATCTGGCTTTACATGGGTCCTGGACAATTGAACCTGGGATGTCAGTCTTTGCAAGCAAGTGCCTTTAACCGCTGAGCTGTTTCTCCAGCTGTGAACTCAGGACTTTTAAAGATTCAAGTACAAAAGACAATCTTTGCGTAGAGCTTGCAGTGCATTAGGGTCAATGAGACTGATAGTGAAAAGTAAAATGTAAGGCATACTAGGTGTGTCTAGCAGAAGCAGCAGTACATCAGAACAATGCAGATTCATCTTCTTGGAGGAATCTGGACAGTGTAATGTCTCCATTCTTTGTGGTTACGGCATGAAGACACTGAGCTGAAGTGGGTAGGTTTTTGATGATGAAGAGAGAGACAAAGAAGTTCTGGCAGGAGGAATGGTAAGAGTGAGATGAGAGTAAAAGACCTGTCTGGGGGACAAGATGGGAGTTTGGTCTGGGTAGGATTCTGATGAAGAGAAGAAAGGGGGCTGGGAAGGGAGGGAGAGACCATACTACAGAGGGGGCTGCAGGGCAAAAGTGGGGATGGCCTCAAGTGGGATACGTGATGGTGGTGAGGAGGGGCAGACTGACACCCTCATCATCATCGTCGTTCTCAGGCTAAGTCCTAGGAAACTTCCACGACAGGACTAAGAAAGTACAAACCCATGGGTTAGTCAGCCGCTGGCCACCGCGGTGACAGTAAACTTGCTAGCCATGGACTTCTACACTGTATCCTTACAAGATGAATTGTGTAATGACTAAACAGATTTTCAGCAAATATTTAATGTCAAGGGGAAATGTTCACAGCAAACAAGTAGGAAATGCTACGAACTACTTCATGCACAACATGATTCCAATTTTGTATAAACACAAGCAGTGTTTTTGTGTATTTGGTCATCAGAAACTAGATTGCTAAGTGGTGGAAATGTGTGAAATATATGCTATGTCATGCAGAAATTTCCTCAGTTCTTAGACTTTTTGATGACTTTTTATGTCAAAAAACACTGCTTAATGCTTCAATTAGAATGCAGGAAACCTCCTTTTAGAAAAGGATAAGAAGAACAAAAACAAAGAATCTTGTCAAATATGTAGTTGGCAAAGCATGGAACATCAGAGACAAATGATTTTTACTTTTATCACTTTTACTGAACAGGCTTCTAAGTAAGGATGTACAAGGCCTTACCTGAGGAGAACAAGAACTTACCCCAGACTGTTAACACAAACATTGCAATGTTATATCAGCTACTGTAATTAATGTAAGTCATTCACGTAAACCTGTTACTCCACTTAAACCAATAATCCTGTGTATAAACTCAGAACTATAGCACCTCAGTGCGTGATGAAGGCCCAATCTAACAAACTACAGATGTTTCAGGATCAGCTTATATTTCCACAATCACACACTAATACAAGTACCATATCCCCACCCCACAGAATCATTCTACTTTGTATGTGATATAACACACTTTGGGAACTGGACCAGCCCAGTTGAAGGATAGACCCACTGTAAAGACAGAAGCCATGAGCCTTCATGGTTACCATTTTTTTTTTTTTTTTTTTTTTTTCCAAGGTAGAGTCTCACTCTTGCACAGGCTGACCTGGAATTATGTAGTCTCAGGGTGGCCTTGAACTCATAGCGATCTTCCTACCTCTGCCTCCTGAGTGCTGGGATAAAAGGCGTGTGCCACCACGCCTGGCTCATGACTAACCTTTTGAATGCTGTTAGGGTAGAGCTGCTTAACAGAAAGCAAAGGGAAAAAAGTCTCTTTTCTTTCCTTGGATTAAGAAATGTGATTGACTTTTTACGTGAATAGCCTTCCCCAGGAATGGGGTGGAAGCTGGCTGAAGAGTCCAGCCAAGAATGCAGCTGCTAAATTTGGTTTGATGTGTTACAGCTGAGAGGAGGGGAAAAAGGAAATTATGTGAGCTAGATGATTTTTAAACTTTAGGACCAATCTCAGGTAATTTGGGAAAACTCTATGATGTTAAAATATGTCATCTTCCAAGTTAAGACAGTAACTTAAATTTTTTTTTTCAAAGAGTAAGTTACTGACAGGTTTCTCACACTTAAAAGCCATTCAAACATTTAATTATTTACATGTAAAATAGCATCGAAAAAAGGAAAGCAAATTTGCAAAACTGTTAGCAATGGGTCAATGGGGGATAAGGCTTTCAAGTAGTTTTGTTTTTTATGTTTTTCTGAATTTTCAAAATATTCAATAATAAGAACGCAATAGTTTTTAAATGCTTAGATTCTTTCTCTTTGTATAAGAAACTTGTGACAGAGGAAAGGCTGAGAGGATAGCTTAGAAGTGCTTGCTTAGCATGCACAAGGTTCTCCGTTCAATCTTTGGCACAGTGAATACACCACCACCACCACCACCACCACCACCACCACCAAAGCCAGGGAACTGACACCAACACAGTGCTCTAGAGCCACCTTAGACAAGTGGGAAGAAAATGACATTCACTGCTGTCAGGAAGCTGTCTTAGGCTCCTGGTCTGTTTCTGTGGTGACAAAGAAGGCCTGGGTTTTGATGTATGACAGAGAGGGGAGAGCACGGGGCATTCTGAAGCCACGCAAGAGATGACAAAGTAGCAGGCAGGGAGCAAAAGCCCAGGCCTCCTTAAGTGCATGGAAGTCATAAGCAGTTATGTTCCCAAGCAGGCCTGGCTGCATGTACTACGGAGGTAGATGCTCTGGAGAAACTGCCCGAGAAAAGCCAGCCAAACCCTTTCACGGGACCATCATGTATGCCGGTGAGGTTGAGAGCATTATTTTTCACTGTAGAATTTTGGCATAGGCTTATTGGTCCAACTTTCTCTATTCCGAAAATCCAAAATCAGAAATGTTGTCAGCATCACACTAGTGCTCCAAAAAGTCTTGCATTTCAGAACATTTTGGGTTTAGTGTCTTGAGAGATGCTCAACTTACAACATTGTCTTCCTCCTCTTTAATTTAGAGATTGTTTTCCTTTAATCTGGTCAATGGCAAAATACTGACAGTACAAAGACCAAAGTAGGCACGACTTAGAGCTCTGCGCCATCTGAACAGGCCTTAATGGGGAGGCGCAACAGTTATTTAATTAGCACACACTGATTAACTTAACCCCATGTAACCACTGTCTTCTGCTACTGCTAATTTTGTTTTTGAAGTCAAATGAAATAAAGTAGCTGAAGAGTAATTAAGTGTGTCCAGTCCCTTTACCCCATGGCTATGATGACTGGGTTGCCCTCCACTGCAGAGGTTTCCTGAGAAGATGTTGGGGAGCCTTTGAAACAACTCAAAGGCATGTTCTCAGGAGGTGGCGACTTCACATTAAAACCCTCAGACGAATGAGCTTCTCAGCAGCACTTTCTCTAGCGATGCATGTGAGAGACGAGCATAATTTGTAATCACTTTTAATGATTGCGTAGGAAGGTGATGGTGTTCCTGTGGTAGTTTGAGTAGATGTCCCCCAATATCTTCAGTGTTTTATTAGTTTGTAGTTTGCATCTGCAGCCACTGGCTGGAGGCAGAGTCACTGGGTGGATCTTAGGGTCCAGCCCCAAGGTGTGGTGGTGGGTTTAGGATTTCAATCTAAAGACAGGCAGAGTGTGCCTGGCTGGGGTTCCTGAGTTGTGCTGTGTTGTGTGGTCTTTTGGCTTTTGACTTGTGGCTTTTGCTCTCTGTATTTGGTCCTGTGAAGGCAGGCCAGCTTCTTCTGCCATTATGGAACTTCCCCTGGATCTGTAAACTTCAATAAATAATATCCCTTCCTCCATAACTGTGCCTGGTCTGGAAATTCATCTCAGCGAACCTGAAGCTGTCTGCTACAGTTCCTGTGAGAAGATTGTTATGAAAACACATCCTAGTCTATATGTCTGGCACCTGCTTAATATGAAAGGCAGTAGCTAAACGGTTAAAGGACATAAACTGTAGGTTAGTAATAGTTTTGGTTTTTTTTTTAAAACAAATTTATTTATTTGCCTGTGACTAACAGTGTGTGCTGAGGCCTCTAGCCACTGCAAGTGATGGCTTTTTGCATCCACCTCACATAGGTAGATTGTGGGTTGAACCCAGGCCAGCAGGCTTTGCAAGCAAATACCTTTAAGCACTGAACCATATTCCCAGACCCTAGCAATAGTTTTGTAACTTAAAATCACATGCATGTACACAGACACACACACACACACACACACACACACACACACACACACACACACACACACACACACACACACACACAAAAAAATAAAAATCAAAAGGGGAGAATATTTTCCCCAAGAATTACAGACACATATAACTGATGACTGATTGATCTGGAACTGTCTGCTCTTGATGAAGTCATGTCTATTGGGTATCTTTGATCTCTTTGACAATCTTTATTGGATGGGTACAATTGTAGGGTTCATTGGAATACACCTTGAGAATGACCACTTTATGCTTCTTTGGGGGTGGTGATGGTACTGTGCGCTAGCTTAGTCTACGGAAATGCTGATTGCTTTTAGCAGCTTGCTTTGACAGAAGGCTAAGAACTACATCCCAAAATTCTTTTGGAACCACATTTTAGATCTTGAGTAAAACTGGGAAAGTGGATGTGATCAGTGGGAGACAGCTATATGGAACAGGATGTGCATGTGTTCAGGGTGGGAATGGGGAGGGTGGTATTTGGCTCCTCTGAGACAGCCCTGATAGAGGTCAGGGAGTCTAGAACCTAGTATCACGGGCACTTTGTGTAGGACAGAGGTGATAATACCTCACTGCAGTCTGACTGGCCTCTCTGGCTGCTGCTGTAATCCATCACTGTGTGACACCCAGAAAAGCATTAACGACTACAGTAGACAGCTGCAGGTCACTGGGAGGATCCTCCATACCAGGTACAGTTTATGGGAGGAAGGGATTTATTGAAACTTACAGATAAAGGAGAAGTTCTATAATGGCAGAAGAAGCTGGCCCACATTCACAGGTCCATGCAGGGAGAAATACAACCACCAGCATCACAAGCAGGCACACTCAGGAATCCATAATGACAGAACTCGGGCACTTTGCATATCTTAGGCTGGAAATTCCAGATCTGTCCCCACACATTAGGGCTGGACCCCAGGGCCCACCCAGTGACACATCCTTCAGCCAGGTAGCTGGAGATCTAAGATACAAGTTTTAATAAATTCCTGTATCTACTGGAGGACAGCCATTCAAACTACCACAACAACCTTCTCATACAAGCTACTCCTCTACAAAGCTCCTTCTGCTTAGATGAGCTAGATGATTCTATCTCCCTGAATTGAAGAATCCTTCCAATACAGAATGTAGCTTCTCATGATCTCCTTGCCTCATATGCAGTATCTCTCACACCATCACCATCTTTGCATCCTGTTGGACTTGGCATCTGTGTTATGTCAGTATGAGTAAGCTTACCTCACTGCCATAGCAACAGCATCATGCTGGTGTAATGCTGACATCATCCTACTGCCTCCTAGACAGTGAGACAAGTCTAAATGATATGGAGAGCAAACACTCCAGTAAGCAAGGGGTGCTCCATTATAATTTTTGACTGTGACCAAGAGTAATCCTTATCATTTGGAGGGAAGACAAGCTATCTTTTAATGTATAATAAAAAGATAGGAATGAAACATTATTGTGATATTTAAGGAGTCTAAATTTGACCATTGTCAATGACATATTTAAATTTCTGTTTTGGCAAAAAGAGACATGAAAAAAATAAAAGAAAGACTGGATCCTTAATTCAAAAAATATTGCCACCATGAAGATATGTGTTTGATTGATATATTCATTCTAAGTATTGGTTAATCTTAGTGCAAGTTTTTTTCATTTAGAAAAGCCTATGGAAGAAAATCTCTTCCTTCTATTTTGTACACAACCTTTGTTTCATTTCTCTATAAGTGATTGGACAAGGGTCAGATGATGACTTTAAATATTTAAACTGGTCAATGATAGTCAAGTACACAGGAATATCTCTGGTTTATTGTTAAATATGGATCGCCTTAGAGGTAACCCCAAGTACATGGCGCAGCTTCCTAATGAGTTTTTAGCTATGAAATGATTAAGTAATTCTGAATTTTAAATATGACTGAAGACTAGACCTGGGTATTACAAATTAAAAGCCCCATAATTATGCAATACTATATAATGCATTAGACAACCACATGATGCAGATAGTAAAAAATACATTTGCCAAGCCCAACATATTAGTAAAAATCTAAAGCTGGCCCTTCAAGACCTCAACACTAATTAGAAATAATTTTGACAGAACATTTTGAATAACTCTCATTATCAGTTTTGACAAGGCATTTTTGAGCTACCTACATAATAATTACTTCTATATTCCACTCTGCATCTATCAAACTCCAAGATCTGAAAATACCATTAGAGAAGGTGAGGAAAGCAACACTGTTCATATGGAACAGTCTAAATTTGAATTTACTGGAGTGATATAAACTACAGTGATATATGCAGCATCTTATTTTTCTATATTTCAGCAACACTTTTCAGATCATATATTCTGACCACCTTAAAAACTCATCCCAAAATGTGATTGCTTAATGGATTTCACTCCTGAAGAAAGCACTTATCAACACATATCAAGAGCTGATAAACCTCACAGTCAACATAAATGTGTTCGAGTAGCAAACATCATTGGTGAGGAGTGTACAATGTGTAAGTTAGTTTATAACAGCTCACTCCTGTAACCAACACAGATTTATCTGCCAATTCTTTGTTGTTGAATTTAAAGGCATTGGTTTTGAAGAAAAGCCATCCCATTACTAGGTTTAAAATAGGAAGGGTCTAGCTGCAAAGAAAGCCCAGTAGGTTCACACTATCATACTCAAGTAGGTACTACCGAAATACAATCTACACAACAGCTGCATGACCTATCAATGTCTAACTGGACTTGATTTTAATACTGGATTTTGTTCTATGCAAATCCTCTCCTTGGAAGCAGAGGCAGTAAGAAGAGGAGAGAGAACAGGGGAGGATGGTGTGGAGGGGGATGAGTAAGAACAAAGTGTAACAACATGTAAGTGTGAAAATGCCACAATGAATGGAACTCATTGCTTTATATGTTAACTGAAAAAAAGAGAAGTTCTTCCTTTCACCAAAATGTCTGCTGTCTCTTTTCCATACTGTCTCACAAGCACCATGATGGTTGCTGGCTATTATTTTGCAAATATCTAGGTTTTAACTTTCACTGAAATGGAAGCCTTTTTCAATACATAAACAACTCATCCAGGTCATGAATTTAAATATTAGAACAGCGGAAGATGTTACAGCCCATGTTGGACTATTGTCCTCCTGTCCCCACCCAAATCCCCCTGGACAAGGAGGCCTTTGCTTCCTGGCTCTTCTATTTGGAATCTACCACTCATGTCTCCCTTTTCCATGTTTTTTTTTTTTTTTTGAGAGCGACAGAGAGAGAGAGAATGGGCGTGCCAGGGCCTCTCAGCCACTGTGAACGAACTCCAGATGCGTGTGCCCCCTCGTGGGCAAGTGCAGCATTATGCTCTTGTGTCACTTTTTGCATCTGGCTAACCGAGGGACCTGGAGATTGGAACCGGTGTTCTTAGGCTTGGCAGCCAGGCGCCTTAACAGCCACACCATCTCTCCAGCCCCTTTTCCATTTTTTAACTGAGATGAAAACTCTCATGCCACATACAAAATTGTGCTGCAACAGTGTAAGTGGGGTTTATGAATGATGCCCTTCACTCATTGCTTCCTTCTCTCCAGCAGCAATATTTGCAACTCACTAGCTGTAGGATTTCCAAAGCTGAGTGATTTGTAACGTAATACTCCGGGAATCTCCAGAGTATTTTCAGCATTAGTTACTAATAAAAGTTGGCTCTCTGCATTTCTTAACCTTGGGAACATGAACCTTAAGACTTGGAGATCAAATACCAATATTCCCCTAGGAGGGCTGCACACATCTGCATTTCTGGATGTAGGACTTTTTTTTTTGTCCCTAATCAAATATAATGTCACTTCATAACTCCAGCTTTTGGCTCAATGCTACCTATATTTCCAGGCAAGAAAAGAAATGAAGGCTGAAGATTTTGAACTTGAGGTTTGGAAATTTGGCAAAGACTGTATTAAAATGTAATTACTTGATCTTCAACCTCAACTTAGTGAAATTCAGTTAAAAAAAAAAATCAAAGCCAAGCTTTATATATTCTAAATCTGCATCTGCTTTCAGATATTGCCAGGTATCTGTACTAACAATTCCATTTTTAGGGCAAGATAGAATGAAGAGCCCTCAAATTTCCCTCTGGGATCATGTAGCCATTGTGAGTGATCTCTCCTTCCCGCTTACATCTCTAAGTCAGGCGTCCATGCTACTCCCCGGCTGACTGTTGGTCTCTGCTTCTGGGTCAAAGCAATTTGACATGGAAAATGAGTTCAAATATTTCAGTTACCTTTAAGTTATCTTTAAAGATTAGTTCAAGTTATTCATGTACAATTAAGAAAAATGTCATTCTGATCAATTCTGATCATTTAGGGTCTGGTCAATAAGGTAGAATTTATTTTATTTTTTAAAATATTTACTTTTAAAATATTTTATTTATTTATTTATTAGAGAGAGATGAGAGTCAGAAAGAGGCAGATAGAAATAGAGAGAGAAAGAAAATGAGCACACCAGAGCCTCTAGCCACTGCAAGCAAACTCAGGCACATGTGCAGCCAAATGCATCTGGCTTACGTGGGTACTGGGGAATTGAACCTGGGTTCTTAGGCTTTGCAGGCAAATTTCTTAACTGCTAAGCCATCTCTCCAGCCCCAGGATTTATTTTTTATTTTATTTTATTTTAATTATTATTTTTTTTTTTTGGTTTTTTGAGGTAGGGTCTCACTCTGGTCCAGGCTGTCCTGGAATTAACTATGTAGTCTCAGGGTGGCCTTGAACTCTCGGCGATCCTCCTACCTCTGGCTCCCAAGTACTGGGATTAAAGGCGTGCGCCACCACGCCCGGCTCCAGGATTTATTTTTAAGTAATTTAATTTAGCATCGATTAACACTCTTTGGAACCTCAAATAACTGCAAACATAAGTTACCTATAAAACAGAATTTGTGTGGACACTTAGCCAGTGTATTTTATGGCCCTGCATGTCACCCAGATGGTGATATAGGCTAAACTTGGGCTTCATTTACAAATGCTTTCATGTAATGTCCCTAACTTTTACTTCTTGTTTCATTTATTTACTTTATAATGTTAAAAATGAAAAAAATCCAATCACAAACCATTACAACCAATAATGATTAGGGAAGAATATATTTCATCCCAAACTGCCTTATACAATAGCTGTGGTTTGCCTATGAGCTCATTTATAGTTGTTGGTTGGGAGCCAATATGAGTAATGGTTAAAAGCATGGCTTTTATTTTGAATCAGGCTTGCATTCAAGTTCTAACTCATTAGTTCATTGACTTGAGTGAATTTATTATGGTTTTAGTACTTAGATTCCTTATCTGTTGAATGGGAGGTTGGGAAGATGATTCAATATAAGGTATCTCATGTTTGATTGACTCATGGCCAGAACAAATGGGCACTATCTTTTTAAGTTTCTTTACTCTTCTATAAACTTTTTCATGGAAAGGTTGTTTCTGGTTATTTCCTTATACATCTTACAGAGCCTGGCCTTGTAATATGGCAGAAAAACCCTAAATTAGATGCCAAAGGACCAGTATTCAACATGGTCTTTGACTTTTCGCAGAGTTCTGAGGACACCTGGTCTCAGAACATCCATTTACAAAGGAGGAAGAAAGTTTTACTTCCCAGTGTTCTTACTGGGATCAAAAAAGACACAGATAGGGCTGAAGAAATGGTTCAGTGGTTAAGAGTGCTTGCCACTTAAGCATGCTTCTCAGAACGCACATAAAAACATCTATAACCCAGTATGCTCAGAGGGTGTGGGGAGGCAACATCATTGGGGCTTGCTGATAGCAGCTCCCAGTTGAGGGAGAGATGCATTCTCAAGGAAAGAAATATGCAGATGAGCCATAAAGGGTCACTTGACGTTCTCTGGCCTTGAAATGCATGTTCATGGGTCATGTGTGTCTGCATACACATGTGCATATGCCACACATCACACACCATACACATACAAACATACAAAAAGGAGATACAGATCAAACACTTCACAAACTGTAAAGTACTGTTTAAAATTAGGTTGTGATCACTATTTCATTCTACTTAAATTAAGAGCTATTATCTTTTCTTCTGTCTGCTATGCAATAAGAGACATCTGTACACTAGGGAGTCAGTCCTCAGTAGACACTGCTCTGCTAATGTCTATATGGACTTCTCAAACTTCAGGCCTGTGTGAAGTAAGTATCTGCTGCTTAAAGGCATCTAATAATTCTGTCACAGCATCCCACACTGACGAAGACACCATGGATGCGGATGGAGGCAGTCAGAGTCACCTTGAAGGAAGAGAGGGTAGCTGCCATTTGGGCTGAAATTGCAAAGTAAGACACACAGAGAATTAAAAGCCAAAACCCTTCAATTCTACATCTCAGAATGAGTAAGACTTTATAGGTTGGTGGTTTGGGAAAACACAAGTGGACTTCTCAGATGGAAAACAGTACTCTGACAAGATCCATCTGCCTGAGAAATATATGAGGAGGTCACCAGTCTGAGGTGTGGTAGACACAGAAGATCATGGCCATGGCCGTTTTCATAGGGAGACTCTTTCTCAGACAGATTGAAGAGACCCAGGTGAGAATGTCACCTAGCAGCAAGAGCTGGGGCTTTATTAGTCAGGCACTGATCTAACCAACAAACCTCTGGAAAGAGAGATCCCAGACAATGCCCCGCCTGTGCTCACGAGTGCAGAGTGTCAAAGCATGTGTTCCAGCACATGCAAACAAAGAGCACAGAGATGTGTGAGGCGGGTGTTAAAACATCAGTTCAAACATGTGTCTAACCATGTGTGAGCAGAAGGGCGCTAAGCCATGTGGTAAAGCAAGTGTTAGGGCATATTCAATTACAAATGTTTCTCATTTGGGAGCTTAAATTATTTTCTGCCTAATCCAGTGTTGCTAAGCAATAGCTCTGTGTTTTTCTAACGTAACATAATAAATCCAAAACTTACCAGAAACTGAAATTAGAAGCCTTTTCTTCCTGTCCTGAGTTCAGCATGAAGAATTTACAGATATTGTCTAATAAACACAAGTGGCTTTAGACTAATGAAAACACAAATTGGGGTAATGTTCCTTACCCAGGAAGGCAGAAGAGACCAGGGTAAATCTTGGTCAGCTGGTGAGAGGCTACAGTGTATAGAAGGCACTGGAACATATTGCAGCCACCATGAGGTTGATATGTCATATAGCCCACCAACTCTGTGACTCTTACAGCCTGGGTCTACTCATAGCCATAGCTACTATTCTGTTTTCTATTTTAAATGTTCAAATAGGCACATTATTGGTCTAGAGAACAGGGATTCCTGACAGATCTTATGGACAGTTAAGGGTGATACAAGCTGGCTTTAAAGTATCCGTGACATCATTTGCTAAATATTTTAGCTTCTGAATTACATAGCTTCCATTCCAAAGCAAGTGAATCCTCTTAGTTTCAAATATAAGCACACAACTTTGGATGCCCCTTACAAAAGTATGAGAGAGTGTAGGTAAAAAATCAGAATGTGCTGATGCCTTGCCACAAGGCAAAGAAAGAGTATTAAAAATATACATCAGCTAATATAGAGAAAATGCTTCAGGTAGCCATTATATTCTTCTGTTATAAGACAAAGCTATAAACAAAATAAAACACTGAAGTCCACACATTTCTCTCTGATTGTAGGCATACAGTTAAATAGTCTTTTTTAAAAAAGCAAAGGACAAAAGGAAAGGAAAAGATCTGAAAATATGTGTTTAAATTCCATTTCCTATGACATACTAATTAAAATGGCTTTTTTCTGCCATAATACATGTGCAAATGATCTGTGTATCATAATATTTTTAATTATACCCAGAAAATATGTTTAATTGTTCTGGATTACAAAGAAACTCGATCAACCATTAGAACGAATATATTGCCTTCGCTGTCACCTTATGCCTGGCAATCATGGAATGCTTTCCTGAACAAAAACTAGCAAGGAAGGGCGAAACAAACAAACAATTAAAGCAGTGTCTCCTGCCAGACACCCTTACAGCAGAGGTCACTGAATTTTTGAATGCTTATCTCTTCCTGTTCACTTGTGTCACTTAATGATTTGCTCGGTACATATGCAAGGAAATACAATTCCTCAGCAGAAAAAGCACGGTTCTGGCTGCTGTGACCTGACTCTATGGAAACAAATTCCAGGTTCCACATTGGCAAAGCAGCAATTCGGCCTAAGTTAAGCAAAGAAAATCGAACCTCATCAAGAAAATAATAAAAGCAAGTTGCTCATCAGTCTTCTACATTTATATTTCATAGTAGTTTTACTTTGATTAAAACAACCTGACAGGAAATTTAGTACATTAATACTGTATTTCTTCAATATTAAGGTATTTCATCTCATAGTGCAAAAACACAGGATGCAGAAAGTTTATTTTCTGTTAATGCTAAATGTGCTAAAACCTAAAGCCATTTTACTGAGGCTGGTCCCAAAATACATGTAATTTGGGCTCAGAAATAATGCTGTGCTACAAAAATTATAATAAAACATCCCATAAATTTTGCTGACTGAGGAAAAACCTTGGAGGACAAAAGTGAGCTTCTGAGCCTGAGAACCAGTGGGAACCAGTCAGTTCAAGTCTCTTGCAAAGCCATACACATTATAGAATAATATACACACCCCTGATGGTGATACAGACTTTGAGACAATGCTTTTGAATTTATCTTGCTGTGCTCCTTCGACATGTATATAATCATTTCCCTTAATTAGATGTTTCGCTGGGCAAGGCATAGTAGGTGAACAGAACATACTAGAGGCACAGAAAAGGAAGGGGCTCCTTCTGAAAAACTCCCTCCCCACAGCATGCGGCACACACATGGAAAGTAACACGGTACTCGGCAATCTTAAACAGCAACTTGCATTTTCAATCTAACTTTTCAGAGGACAGCAAAAAGGATGAGATGCATCATTTGCTCTCTTCATCTTTCTGTGTGAAGTGACCTCTGTTAACTGAGGCGATGGTCACATGTGGAGGGAGTGAAGGGCTTCAGAGTGAAAGGGAGGGAGCTTTCCCAGTTCTACAGACTTTAGCATTTCGTCCCAGGGCTGTCCAACAAGGAGCAAGCCTGCCAACAGACACAATGTGCCCTATGGTGCTTCCTTCTGCCTCCAGCTTTGTGCCGTTCCTGGAATGGGCTTACCAATGGTCCCAGTATAAGAGGAACGGTACATGATAAGCGGACACCATATTTGGCAAAGTGTTTAAAGGACGCTAGAGCCTTGCACAAAGCTGAGTGCCCCAAATTGAGGCTGGCCAATTGCCTTTTGAAGTTGGCAGTGTTTCCCTTTTTATGAACAAAATAACCATAGCAATTACAGGGAAAAGCAAAATCAATGCAAATACATCAGCAAGTCTTTTTATCTTTTTCACCTTAAATATTTTAAAAAATATATTTTTCATTGGGTGTGGTGGTGCACACCTTTAAATTGGGAGGCTGAGGAAGGAGGATCACTGAGTTTGAGGCCAGCCGGGGACTGGCCTGATGAGGTCCAGGTCAGCCTGGGCTATAGAGAGACCCTACCTCGAACAAAATTTTACACACACACACACACACACACACACACACACACACACACACACACGGAGTCTTTGGATATTGAAGAAAATTAGGTCCTTTTTATGTGTCTCCTACTAGCCATGGTTTCTTTGTAAACAAATTAATCCACCCCAAATTAGAAACACTGAAATGCTTTACGAAATTAAATGCAAATGCTTCAATGTGAAATGAAAACTGTAACTACCATGAAGCAAAGCTCAAGGTAAGCACCATGTTAATTTTTCTAAATTTAAACTTCTCACTTACGGGAATTAGTAGATAAAGCTCAGAAAAATTTCATACATTACACTTTATATAATTTAAGGAGAATCTGGAAGGTGGAACTAATTTACTCTATAATGTTTATACCCTGAGATTAATGTCAGATTAATACTTTTAAAAAGACTGAATCATCAAATTTTGTTTAAACAGCTTGGGAGTAAAAAGTTATTCAAAATAATGAGATTAACTCTGCCATCCATAGTGATGCTTCCATACATTAGAAAACTTTCTTCGAAATGCATTTCCTGTGAAATCTTTACTGAAATTTGGGGAGTTAAGTTAGCCAGGTTTGTACAAATCAGTCTTTTGTTTTCTGGTCTGTCCATATGTCCATCAGTCGGTTCCCAAGTGTCCATTCTCTTCTAGGAAGCACGAAGGTGCAGACATCCTACAGCTGAATGTCCTTAGATCCTGCCCTTCATTTTTTACATCAGAACTTGAGTTTTGTGTCAGATAAACTTTTGTTTTAAAATAATTATCCACACTTTTATACCATCCTATGTCCCTCCCCCTTAATATTGGGGAATTATTGAAAGAGAGTTCTAGTATGTAAAAATAAAATTTCAAGGGACAGGCAAATAGCTCTCACTTCACTTCTTCCTGTTTTGGTACTTACTTGTGCTTTTGTCTGTAAGGGTTTATCAGGGGTCAGGAATCAAGTGGAGAAAAGCACTAGTATTTGTCTTTGCTAATGGTATTTTGCTTGGGCTCATGAGGGAGATATTCACTCATCAAACATTTATTGAATGCATATCATGCACTGGGCTCACTGACAGGGTGATGCAGAGATGAACGCCCGTCCCTGCCCTCTAGGGTCCCACTGTCGAGTGGGGAGAGAGGCAAGGAACCCGACAAGGACAGCACAGCAGAAGTTCTCCCCATGCTGGGTGCAGAGCACTGGAGGGACCAGAGCTGATTCCAAGCAGCTCACAGGTGATGTTTTTCATGTTACACATTCATTAATACTTTAAGCATGTTATTTCAGGGTTTGAACTATGCATTTGTGTAGTTAGTACATTCAAGTGACAATTCCATGGGTAATATTGAGTGATGATGTTATAGAAGATATTTAGACTTAAAAGGAAAATGGGTGGACTGAGGGTGTAGCTCAGTGCTGATGTACCCATCATGTGTGAGGACCTACAGCTGAGCCCCAGAACTACAAAAAGAAAAATGCTGCCCATTTAAAGACAAATAACAATGTAAATCTTAATGAGAGATTTTTTTAAAAAAGTGATGGCTATCCTGAAATTACCAAGGCTTGGGAAGTAAGGTGGGCCAATGAAGGTGAACCAGAGAGGCCACGTTACACAGTTTGTGTCCTCTCTGTGCGTTCCTGAGCCGGAAGATAGATGCCATGGAAGAGGCAAGCCCTTCTACGTGGTTTCAGGAGAAGGCACTACCCATGCCTGTGGTGTTCAGTGACCTTCCTGACAGTCCAACAAGCCCACTTTAAGACCCTTCAGATGGAGAACTAACGAATCCTGGTTCGGATATACCTCAGAAGTCAACTGAGACAGTAATTATCTTTAAAGTACTTCTGCCATAGAGTGACAGGCAGAAGAAGTGGATGAGTTAGTTTTAATCTACAGCCTAGGGTGTGGAGTTTTTGACTGGAGTGGTCTAATGGGACCACACTCATCCGGAGGTGTTTAGTTAACATTTAAAAGACTAATGAACAGCTGAATTCCAGAGGCAGCTAAGACAGTGTGGCAGCTAGCTTTATCTTATTAATTAGTTACTCTTAATCAGCATAGCTAATAATGATGAATTAAGACATTAGAAATGGTATTGGGAATATGTGGACAGGCTTGAAGTGGCATCATTAGTGCTTTCACAGAATGCACACAAAGGTTATCAGACTCTTGGGGGATGCTGTTGGGTCTTGCTGGAATTGTGTCCTTGACTTAGAATTCTGGCTTAGTACAGCATCCATCCATTTAAAGGAAGACTGTATTGTTAACTTTGAGTAGAAGGTTAGCTGACTCCTATTGCTGGAATAGTCTCACATCAGCCTCAAGGGACTCTCTTGTGGAAGCTGCTGTCAATTCTTCCCACGTTGAGGAAGGAGGATCGAGACTTCATTGGGCCAATGACACAAGTGGGTAAGAGTTTTTGTGCCTGTTTGGTAGAATTCAATCTAAGATTTGCCTTCATTTTGACATTTTACTCGGAAAGCAGGTGGAACCTTCAACCATCTCCCACTCATTTGTCTCTACCTGTTGCTATTGGTCTATCAGGAAGACTGTAATCACTGTGAAAATCAAAACATGCTACTGTCAGATCTTTACTAAATTAGCTCCTTCAAAGAGGTTAAGCAATCTGCCCACATGGCTAGCTGGTGGTATAACTGAGTTGAGATATGGGTTTTTTGTTACATCTTTGTAGTAAATCAATGGCTGCTGATTAGAGATGCTCATCTCAAATTACCATAGTAACCTAAATAATGTACCTGTATGTTAACAGCTTTGATGATACTGTCCACTGCTGAACTGGGGTAGGATCACAGGGGTGTGTGTGTGTGTGTGTGTGTGTGTGTGTGTATTTAAACCCTGAGGCACACACAAACCCACATATACCAGGACAATTCCTGGGCTATCCCACAGATACCAGGAGGCACTATCCACTCCACATTCTTTTTTGTCTTCTCTCTCTCTCTTTTTTTTCAAGGTAGGTTCTCCCTCTAGCCCAGGCTGACCTGGAATTCACTCTGTAGTCTCAGGGTGGCCTCGAGCTCACAGCGATCCTCCTACCTCTGCCTCTCGAGTGCTGGGATTAAAAGCGTGCGCCACCATGCCTGGCTCCACTCCACATTCTTTATGGTCCTGGTCCTCTGGCAGATGGACCAATCTCTTGTCACAACAACAAGAGTAAGTAACACCAGTACCAAATAGGGTGAAGGGAAGACCCTGGACCTTTTTCAAGATTTCTTAGCTGTTGGCCGCTAGCTAGAGCAATTTTAAGTTAAGAATTAGTATGAAGAGCAACTGAGAGTCTCCATTGTTGGAGAAATGCACAATGCTTAATCCATTTTGAAAATGTTTCATCCACTTTGAAAATGGATTCTGTCAAGTTCTTGTAAAATTAAACATACACTCAACTTAGGACACAGAAACCCTATTTCTAGATATGTTCACAAGGGGAAGAAAGCCTGTGCTGCAATACAAAATGCATGGCATGTTCCCAGCAATGCTGGTGTCAATAGTCTCACACGTGAGCAATCTACGTGTTCATCACCTGCTGATGAGTCAGTAAATTTAGCAACTCTGCTTTGGAATATTGCTTAGCAATCAAAAGGCAAGAACTATTAATACATGCAGCATTATGGATGCATTTCAAACGCTCTATAGTAAACGAGGGAAGCACAACATAGAAGAATACTGTTATATAATTCCATTTGCATGAAATTCTAGAAAAGGCAAAATTCTGCTGTCAGAATGCAGGTTAGTGGCCACCTGGTCAGGGTTGGGGACAGAATCAAGTGTAGAACTGGTGGGAACTTTTTGGAGAGAGGGAACTGCTTTATATCTTGATGTGTCACAGTGGTCACACAATTACTACCATCCATTTAGCTGAGAAGTTGGGTGAATTCTATTGTAGGTGAATACATTTGAAAAGCAAACAAACCTAGCCAGGTGTGGGGGTGCATGCTGTTAGTCCCAGCACTCGGGAGGCTGATGTAGGGGAGCACCGTGAATTCAAGGTCAGCCTTGGGCTACAGAGTAAGTTCCAGGTTAGCCTGGGATACAGTGAGACCCTGCCTGAAAATAAAACAAAATCAAAACTATGCAGATCCCAAGGATTAAAAACAAAACAAAACTCTGCATTCTGCCATGGCCCAAAGCCTTCCAGGTTTCCACCCCCGTCTCAGTAGAGAGAGTCTACGTTAGCTGACCGTGAAGAGATACACAACTTAACAAGAAGTCATCCATCATGTTCCCAGGGCTGCACTCAGGGAGAATAAGGTTAAGCTGCATTTATCCTCCCTTCCATTCCATCACAAACAAAATGCTTCCATGCTGCCCCCTGGCTGCCCAACGTCCCCCACCATGCACCCCATCCCACTTCATTCTTGAGTTCTCCCAACCTCCTTCCCTCAGGGGCCACCCTCTCAGTGCTCTGAAAAGGTACAAACCAATGTGACCTGGTCAGCACGTCGTGATCTCACATATGTCCATGATCCACATGAACTGCATGCCCAGCACAGGCATCTAGAGGAAACATGACCGAGTCTTCACCCAAGTCCAGTTATTACCTTCCGGTGAGGAAATACTTGAGAAATACAGCTATTTCTGGGACCTACATCAGGTAATTTTATCACAGAGCTAATGGCACGACTTGTTTATACATGCACTGCCATTCACATTATATCAAACACCTTCAAATTCGTATGTCTGAGCGACCTGAATTGTCAGAAGTAGACACTAGGCTAAGGAGCACTAAAACAGCCTGCACTCAACCCTTGTCACTTCTGAAGGACGACTGAATGCCACCTCATGCTGCTGTGTTTTCCCTGATCCTTTATAAATGTCACAATCATTTGATTTTAAAGACTCTACTAACTACAATATCAAAGTGATGTTAATAGTGCTAGCTATAATGCTGAGTTAAAAAGAAAAAAGGCAAAATATGAAATTCTGTTTACACTGGAATTAAAACCACATAAATAAAAATGTCAACATATGCATAAATATTAAAAAAATAAAGGGAGGATGGATAATTGCAGGCAGATTGGGTTATATAGCGTTACAATTTTTTTCTTTTTTCTTTTTTTGAAGTGTTTCCTTCTGTATTGTCAATGCTATTTGTGTAAAAAAATATAAACCAGGAGGAGAAGAACTTGCACTGATTGGTCTTAGCCAGGATGTTGTGTTTACATGCTACCCACCGTTAATCTGCATGGACTGGACTCTCACTTCCTTCTCCTCATAGATTTGAAAGGCCGAGTAGTGTGAGCACCTGCAGATGCACTCGAGTTTTTCCTCAACCCTTTGGTCAAGCTGGTGAAGATGGCCCCTTCTGTGTTCAAGGCTAGCGGCCTGTCTACTTGATGAACAGCAGTAACGAGAGCCTGAAGCCTTGCTTAGTGAGGGAGGGAGGTATGCAGGAAGACATAGCTCTGGTGCCAAGAATGACTTTCATCCAAAACTGGGTAAAAGGTCAAGTCTTATTTAAGCATAATTGTTGCTTAAACACAAACACAACACAGGTGAACACATAATTGTAGCATGATCAGGCCAGTTTCATCAAGATGGGAAGTCTGATTTGATTCAAGCTCCAGAGTGTAACCCTGGCCTTCCTCTCCCCACATCCTAACAAGTTCGCTGAGACCTGTAGGCCTAAATTATACTCCCCCAAGGTGAGGGAGCAGGTTATAGCAATGCAATGAAGAAAACAGGCTTTGGGGACCTTGGTGCAGTATGGTATGGTGTCCCTATAGAAAACCCTGCCTTTTGGGCTGGAGAGATGGCTTAGAGATTTAGGCACCTGCCTGTGAAGCCTAAGGACCCGTGTTAAACTCCCCAGACCACAGACACAGAAGCCAGACACACAGGTGATGCATGCACAAGGTTGCACGTGAGTACAAGGTGGCACATGCATCCGGAGTTCGATTAAAGTGGCTAGAAGCCTTGGTGCACCAATTTTCTCCCTCCCTCTCTCCTACAAAAAAGAGGTGCTGGAAAGATTGTTAGAGCCATTAGTTTGGTCATTATGCACAGAGTTATTGCCTCTCCTGCATAAATGATGGCTACCCCCATAAGGCAAGACCCACATCACCCATGGGGGGAGGACAGGGCAAAGGGTAACGATGGTACCATCATGGCTGTCTCTACACTATATACATAACTACTACTACTAATAATAAAGGCCTGTCTGTCAGGCTTGCTGCCTTTTTTCCATTCTGCCTCCATATGTGGGTTGTGATACCTTCTAGAATTCTTAGAAAAACACTGAAACCAGTGAAGGGCAAGCAGGAACTCATGAGAGAAACCTGTAAATAGGCTTTGTGAAAACTGCAGAACTTGGCCCTTTAATGAGGTTATATCTGCTCAGAGCACACAGTACATGGCAAATAAAAGGCACGGATGGTGAGAAAAGTGGAACAGGGATCCTCAGGCCTCTTGCTTGCATCCTCTTGCAGAGGGAAGGAGGTGGCAGCCATGCACAACTGCAAACGTGCTCTGAAGTGACACAGGTCTACAGTTAACATGGGAACATCTGAAAATGAAAGACAAAATCCAGCCAGTTGACAACAATCAGCTGATCTAAATTACTAGCCTTATAAGACGCTACCTCCCTATCTTTGCTCATGTTGTCCCCTTAGCCTGACATTCCTAAACCTGCCTGGGAATCCCACCCCTCACAGGCACAGTTTCAATGAAAATGCTCTCTTGGCTCCAAGATGGCCATAATCTCCCAACTCTTGGAACAAGGTGTTGTGGTTTATCATCCACCATTGATTCTGCATTAGCATTTCCCCTGACTATTCCTTTGATTAGAATGTGAGTTTCCTGAAGATATGAATACCTCCAATCCATACATATCTAGCAAGGTCCCTGCACATATTTTTTGAATCATCATTTTTTCAGTGAATGCTTCCCACACTAAGGGTACTCATAAGGGAAAATCAGTTCCCATAGGTAAATCATCTTTATTTTTGAAGGCGAGGCTCTTTCCTAGGATGGCTGAGTGGCTGTGGTGCTGAGACACAACAGACAGGACTCATGTTCAACTTGCACTGGTTAACTCCATCAAGGAACACAGAGTCAGCAGCCAACTTCCCTAGGAAGTAGAAGGAATGGCCCCCTAACTCCTGCCTTACTATATTACTTAGAAGGACACTTAGGCCTCAAAGAAGACTCATCTGAAGAAACCGGCACATGGGATTTCATTTCTCCCTAAGGCTTCTAGGTGGCATGCCAGTAAATCATCAATAATTAAATGGGAACAGTTAAAACAAGACCACCCAGGCATATAGGCTCAAGGGTTGAGCTACAGAACTGGTTTGTATGGCCCCTTTATTGAGAGAGTTTTAAAGATCACTCACGGTCTCCAGTTTAAAATAGTGCCTGGTCCATTTGTCAAAGTGTCCATTAAATTTGAATGAAAAAAAGATGATGAAAATTTACAGCACCAAAACTTATATCACCAATTTCCAGAATCTGGAAATTTTTTCTATTACTAGTACTATTACTACTATAAAAAGTTCAAGTGCATTGAAAGCTGGAAACAGTGGTCCATGCCCTACAAAGTCTGCTAGACAAAAGCATAAGAATAAAAAAATTAAAAAAGAGCAAGGTTTGTGAAAGCAGAAATTGAAAGAAAGGTTCTCTGATGACAGCTGCTGCAATGCAGAGTGCATTGGCACGACTGTGTTCCTGTTTATTTTCTTTACAGTCCCACACAGTAAGAAAGTAGAGTTCCCCATAAAACAGTAAGTCAATACTGAATAGCTAAAGGAAGGCAAGGCATGATGCACTGAAGCAGGGAAGTGTGGTCTTCATAAATGAAGTCAACTTGTATGTGTTGGTGGGTGGGAAATTCATGAACGAGATGGCAGAGTGCTGTAAGATAAGAATCCAAGAGACTTAAAAATGTACAAGTGAGCCGGGCGTGGTGGCGCACGCCTTTAATCCCAGCACTCGGGAGGCAGAGGTAGGAGGATTGCTGTGAGTTCGAGGCCACCCTGAGACTACAAAGTTAAAGTCAGCCTGGGCCAGAGTGGTGAGACCCTACCTTGAAAAACAAAACAAAACAAAAAAACAAACAAAAAACAAAAAAAAGTACAAGTGTAAGAAACTAAGCAATAGGTAATGCAATGGCTGAATTGAATTCCACAGTGAGTCATGAAGAGTAGAGTGGGGGCTGCCACGAGAGGCTGCCAAATGAGAAGACAAGGACAACTTGTGTGACCAGCACAGACAATTCAGAATAGATAACTAATGTGAGAACCATGAGCATTCTTAAAACCAGGAATTTTGAAATAAAAAAAAAAAATACTCCAAGATGTGATGGAAGAAAACTCGCCTGAGGGATAGAAGAGCTGCATTACAGACTTAACTTCCGGAAGTGGAAGACCTCAGATCCTAGAAACGCCCTGGTTAGACAAAAACAACCTGGCCGAATAAAAAGTTACATGTTTGTAAGTGAAGTACTTGGAGGAAAGCCAGGATGACTGACACACGTTGCAGCTCGATCAGCTGCTACCTTCACTCAGTGTGTTTCTGAACAATTTTGTCAAAGTTTCCTTGTTTCCCTTAATTTCTTCGGGAGGAGGCAAGGTTTTGCTATGTTTCTTATGCTGGATTCAAACATGCAATCCTCTTGGCTCAGCCTTCTGCATAGTTGAGGTTACAGTTATGCACTACCTTGCCTGCTTTAAATTGATTCTTGAACTGGTACATCAAATCATAAAAATGCACATATTTATAGGGTACCATATGATTTTTAAAATATATATATATTTGAATTTATTTGGCAAAGAAAGAAGGAGAGAAAGCAAGAGAGAAAGAGAGCGAAAGAATGGGTGCACCAGGGTCTGCAGCCACTGCAAATGAACTCCAGATGCATGCGCCCCATTGTGCATCTGGCTAACGTGGGTCTGGGGAATCGAACCTGGGTCCTTTGGCTTTGCAGGCAAACACCTTAACCACTAAGCTATCCCTCCAGCCCAACCATATGATGTTTTTATAGCTGCCTGTTTCTTCATATTGTTTTCCTTACAAAGAAAGAAGCTTTTAAAGGACCTTTGTTATTAAAATATTTTTGTTGAAATAGGAAAAAAATAATCATAATATGAGGAAAGAGATACAATATTTGGAAAGAAATATAGTATATTACATAAATAATGGCTGAAAGCTAAAAAATACTTAGATCGATGGGATAGTTTATTTCAAGGCAAAAAGTTAAGATTTTTCTAAACATTATTTATTATTAACTTGAGAGAGATAAAGAGATAGATATATAAATAGAGGGAGGGAGAGAGAGAGACAGAGAACGGGCATGCCAAGGCCTCAAGCTGCTGCAAACAAACTCCAGATGTATGCGCCACCTTGTACATCTGGTTTATGTGAGTCCTGGAGAATGGAACCTGGGTCAGATAGCTTTGCAGGCAAGCGCCTTAACTGCTAAGCCATTTCTGCAGCCCAGATATTAGAATTTTAAAAAGTTAATAAAGCTAATACTATTTTTAATATGGGAAATGTGATTGACAAAGAATGTCCCCAAATAAAATATGCCAGTCTCCTGTTCCATAGGTGACAGAAAGGAAAGAAGCCTGATGCCAGCACCTGCTTTCTGCTTACAGTTTTCACAGATCTCTTAGGCTACTTTCCATGCTCCAACCAATGACTACGATCACAACTTTAAGGTAAGCCCTTGAGGGCAGAGGGCCTTTGCGTGTTTCACAACCTTCCCAGCACTTAGTTCAGCGGTCCAGAAATCCTAATGCTCAAGAAAATATTTGATGAGTGAACAAATGATTAGCATAAGGGAGACTACTGCATTTTGTAGCTACTTATTTTGGCAAGAATGTCTTTTGAATTCATCTAATTGTTACTATATCTTCAAACGTTGAAAAGTGTGAGGATACTGGGCTTCAAGATTTTTCTACATTCATCATAGATTGGCATGCCTCATGGAAATCCAGCTGGAGCCAAAATGTGGTGCCATATTTTTATTTCTCTTTTACCATTTCAAAAGAAAAAGCTGTAGTTAATTCTAATTTTCCTGCGGGCAGAGGGAAGGGGAACTTTTTATGTGTGTGAAGAATGGCACACCCCCAGCCATCTGAGGACAGTTCCTCCCAGGAACACCTGTTGGCTCCAATTGAAGCCTGTCCAAATTGAATCCTGGGGATCAGGAGCCTGCTCTTCAAATGTCCCACTATCCTACAATATTTATTCCCCACCTGTCTGATGGCCATGATAGCTTGGGAATGCTCCAGCCAGGCAAAGCTGTTTTCTGGGCCTGACAGGGCACAGCTAACAGTGGCTAATATCCACCCAGAATCTGGTCTGTATCCAGGGGTCCTCAAGTTAAAAAATGCCTCTTCTGAGTCTCCTAGTCAGGTAAGTAATTTTTCATCTTCATACCAATATGTTGTCAAACTAAGTCATAAGCCCTCTTCATTTTTTTGTTTATTTAGGCCAGGCTTATCAGTTTTCCACTCACATCTAATATTCTGTACTCCAGTCTGAATATAGTTGCCTGACACTAAAATAAGAATTGGTAAATTAATGTATCCAACAAGAAAACTGAAAATCCAGAGGTAAAATGTAATAAAAACAATCTTAACTGCATAATTTAAAATGTAATTCAGAGAAGGGAAAAAGAGATGTCCACATCAAACCCCAGTATAATAGTGAAATGATGTTTTTGTTTAAAAATTCTTGCCATGATAAAACTGTACATTTGAAAAGCTTACATAAAGCCTTACAAAATAAGAGAACTTTTATCTTCTCCAGATCCATGAGGCTGAAAATATTTATCTATGCAATTTCAAGGCATATAAAAACCACAGTGAATAAATAAAATGTTCTTTTTCCCTTTTATGCAGAAGCTTTAAAAATTATCCATATAAATAGGTTGGCCTTGAACAAACAGATTAAAAGACCAAAAAGGCTATAGCTTTAGATCATGTATACAGAATAGAAAATGAATGTCTTTTTTTATTGACTGAGCAAGTTTTATTTTCTATAAGGCTATTTGATGAGAAAGATTTAATTAAAATACATGAAAAAATAAGCATTTTAAGTGATATACTTATCAAATAAATGATATGCCATCATAAAATAATCCATGTGATCTGTCAACATTCTTGGCATTTAACCATGAATCATGTGTATAATATGGTCAACATGCAGGATTATTTTAAAGGCCATGAAATTTTCTAAACATGTAATTTTAGTAAAGCACATAGAAATTCTCAGTATTTTTCTAACATGTCAAAAGTTTTTTCAAAATTCCTTAAAATAAGAACTGCTTACGTGATTTCAGGTCTTTCTTATGTGCTTGAAGAAAATTTTATATCCCATCACAATTAAAAAGAACTCTCAGGGCTGGAGAGATGGCTTAGCAGTTTAGCACTTGCCTGTGAAGCCTAAGGAATCTGGTTCGAGGCTTGATTCCCCAGGACCCACATAAGCCAGATGCACAAGGTAGTGCATGCATCTGGAGTTCATTTGCAGTGGCTGTAGGCCCTGGTGCACCCATATTCTCTCTCTCTCTGCCTCTTTTCTTCTCTGTTGCTAATAAATAAATAAAAATAAAAAATTAAGAAAAGAATTCTTAGTAAGTTTAATTTAAGGTAAAGGTTAAATTGGAGTTTTGGCATTATGTTAAATTTATGATCAGGTGAGGTTCCAAACCATTAATTTCCTGTGCACCCTCAACACAGTTTCAGCCCAACAGATCTTTCTCTTTTTTTGAATTTTTTTTGTTTTATTATTATTATTATTATTGACAACTTCTTTAATTATAGACAATATCCCATGTTATTTCCCTCCCTCCCCTCCACTTTCCCCTTTGAAACTTCACTCTCCATCATATCCCCTCCCCCTCTCAATCAGTCTCTTTTTTCAGTTTGATGTCATGATCTTTTCCTCCTATTTATGATGGTCTTATGTAGGTAGTGTCAGGCACTGCGAGGTCATGGATATCCAGGCTGTTTTGTGTCTGGAGGAGCAGTTGGTTTTTTTTTTTTATTTACTTATTTGAGAGCAATAGACAGACAGAGAGAGAAAGAGGCAGATAGATATAGAGAGAGAATGGGCACGCCAGGGCCTCCAGCCATTGCAAATGAACTCCAGATGCATGCGCCACCTTGTGCATCTGGCTCACGTGGGTCCTGGGGAATCAAGCCTCGAACCAGGGTCCTTAGGCTTCCCAGGCAAGCACTTAACTGCTAAGCCATCTCTCCAGGACCCCCAACAGATCTTTCTAACACCACCTATGCGATCAAATTCTGCTGCTTGGAGCCATTACCTTGAATCTACCCTGCCATCAAAGGGAAGGAACCTATTCCATAGGTAGGTTAACAATCGGGCCCTACCTTGCGGGCCTGGTGGTTACCCCCCTCTCCCCTGTGCAGTCTCATTTGCCCACGCAGACCGCAAGAATCTTTTCTTCCTGTCCTCTTCCATGACACCCATCTCTTGCTTGAGATCTCATTTCCCATGCAACACCAGTTAGCATGCATTGCTCTTTCCCATAACTATGCATGGCAAAGCTCCCAAATTCAATATTGAGCTGCGCGAGAGTATGGTTTTGAGTGTTGACATTCTTCATTGCCTAACATAGCCTCTTCTACACAGTAAAATATTAGACATTTGCTATTGAAAAAGATGCTGCTGCTGTAGGTAAGATGCTGCTAAGAGCATGGTTTCCAGGGTATTGATCCACATTTTGCCCTATCTTGGTGGAATGGCCTTGTGTAAGATTCAATTTCTGTAGGTCTCGGTTATCTATAATGGCCATGTTTGAATGTGACCCCAAAAGTTCATGTGCTGGAAACTTAATCCTAAATTTATGTTTGTGGTGTTTGGAGGAGGGACCCTTGGGAGGTAATTAGGGTTAGATGAAGTCATGTAGAGAGGATGCCTTCGTGCCACGGTCAAAAGAAGAGAGTCGAGCTAGCATAGCATGTGATGCCTTTGGCCGTATTAGGATGCAGCACGAAGCCCTTACAAGCTGCTCATGCCACACTTGCAGTCTTAGCTTCTAGCACTGTGAGCTAAATAAACTTCTGTTCTTTATAAGTTACCTAGCCTTCAGTGTTTTACTGTCCAAACAGAAAATGGACAGACAACAACACACGGATGTGATGGTTTATACTGATTGTCAACTAGACAGGACATAGAATCACCTGTGAGGGATTATGTAGATAAGCTTAGCATCCTGACTGTCTGTGAGGACTATTCTGATTAAGTTAATTAAGGTGGACTGACTCACTTTGACTATGGATGGCAGCATTTCATGGTTTGGGGACTGAGCTACATAGAAAAGGGAGAGCTGGCTAAGGAGTAGCGTCCGTCTCTCTACTTCCTCCTGGTTGATGGGATGCTAGTTTCCTGCTCCTGGTGTGCTTTTCCTCCTAGGATGGACTTCCCATCAAAATCATAAGCTGAAGATTAAACCCTTTCCTTCCTTAAGTTGCTTCTGGTTAAGTATTTTGTCCCAGCCACAGGAAAGCAATTGACACAGAGAATAACGTTGAGATCAATTTACAGTGTTTTATGAAGATTACCTTAAAAAATGTGAATGTGCCTGAGGAAAAATCACCACTGTAGTTTGTAATAAGAGATGCAAAAGAAAGGAGGCTGGGAAAAGGGCAGAAGGACACATGTGACATTTAAACAAGGAAAGAGGCTACCAGACAAGGAAGGAAGAGATGAGAAAAGGAGGAGAATCAACTAAAGGAAGTTGTATTTTAAAATGCCATGAAGGTAGACCTAAAGCTTTGTATATTAACAAAAATAAAATATCATAATAAGGAAGTCCTATATACATTGTGTTGATTCTAAGAACGTGTGTGTGTGTGTGTGTGTGTGTGTGTGTGTGTGTGTGTGTGTGGTGTACCACAGTGTGTGTGGAGGTCAGAGTATAACCTGATGGTGTCTGTACTTGCTTTTGACCTTGTTTGAGACAGGGGCTCTCTCTTCTTGTTCGACATTGTGAAAGGTAGACTAGCTGGTCTGCGAGCTTCTGGGGAATTCTCCCGACTCTGTCTCCTACTGTCATGGGAGCACTGAGATTATAGGCTCCCCGCTTTTCCTGGGTTCTAGGGATCTCAACTCTGGTGGGCAGATTTGCACCACAGACACTTTTAACCACTGAGCCATCTACCCAGCCTAAGAACTTACTCTTAATTAATAATCCGATTTCCCAAGGAGGCATCCTTGCTCTTTAAATTTGATGTTAAACTTTGCAGATAAATTCAATACAAGTATTTCTTTTACACCAGGACATTTCAAGCCAGCTAAAGCATCAAGGTGGTTAAATGGTATCTAGCTAGCAAAATGGACACCATTCTATAATAATTTCTCATCCTTTTAGTAGTTGGTTGTAGACTATTTCAAAATTTTTATGTAGTAGAAAATTACCAGAATGTACATTCCACACCCCCGTCAGAAAAGTCCAGTGGTTCAGACACTTGGTGAAGTTGCCCCAGGAGAGTGTGTTTCAGGAGAACACGTGGGGATTTGATTGATTTAACTGACTAGAGCTTTGAGAAGCGTAGAGGGTCGATGGTTGAGGAGCTTTCTCCTAGGTGAAGCATAACTGTACGGAAACTAGGATTCTGATCCTTCATCAATTCAAGCTGTGTGAACTCTCTTGAAACTTTAGTCAGATTTACCATCTTGGCATTTTCCACCATTGATATTTCATGCTCACTCTAAAGTTCCTCACAGAACTTTACAGAAAGTCATTCACAAATCCTTTCAAAAAAGAACACTGGAGTTGAGAAAAATGATTATGCCTCCTTTCATGTCAGCTTCCACCTTGTCAAAAAATGTTAGAGATAATTTAAAATGAAAAATAACAACCTCAATGCCTGCAGTTAAAGAAATATTTTCATTTTACTTTTGGACATTAAATATGTTTCTTAACAAACAATGTTGGTTTCTTTCTACCCATAAAAGCAAAGAATTCTTTCTTAATACCTAGATGACAAAGTCTCAAGATATCCACAGTTGTTTCTTATTATGGCTTCCCTGGAAAACATTTCTGGGAAAGCACAATTCCCAGCCACTTACTTTGTTTACAACAGACACAACTGCTTGTGTGGTATAAATAGGACTCTATCCTTAAACACTGCGGAAAAATAAAATGCAACCATGAAAAGGAGCCATTTCCTGCCCTAAAGGTGGCTTTAAGAAAATTCTGAGCTACTTTTAGAACAGTAGCAAAGCATAAATAATAATTATCAATTGCTGCATAATAAAAACTAATTTTACAGAAAAAGCCACATATTCCAGAGATGCCCACAAAATTGTCTGCATTGGGTTTCCTTACCCTTCAGGATCATGAAACCCCACTTTGTCCCACGCACGCATTTGTGATGTATATCTGTAGCTCCTGCTTGTTCATACAGATAAGCCTCGCCTTGTCTCCCAAACTGCACTTTGCAAAGCAGATCCCACAGTTGTCTGACTTCTGATGTGAACAGCAGCCAGCCTGACCACCTGCACCATACATGAGCTCTGACGAAGCTGGCTTTGTCCCATCTCATAACACAGCAAGCCTTTTGAAATGGCTGTGTGAATACTTACAATGTGAGTGTTCAAACAAAAAAATATGGTGGTGGTAGTGGTGGTGGTGGTGGTGGTGGTGGTGATGGCAGCAGAAGAAGGGGGATTTGTGATGGGAGAAACCTTAAACTTCAATTTATGAAGTTCAGCTATTGTTCCCTGCCTGTGGCAAGTAATGAAACAGATGTGCAAGGCCCCCCTCAACTTACAGTGTAGCAGACAGTGGTGTAACGGTACGGGCCTGGGATTGTAAAATGTTGTTTGGTGATGGCATATGTTAATAAATAGCCACTTACAAGGAGGCCAAGGGCTCCATTACTTGTTTATAAGGAAGGCCCAGGGCTCCTTGCTTCGAGTTAGCAGCTCAAGGCTGCATTCAAAGAAGGCATTGATGGTGAATGGAAAGTGCCCCTTTCACTCTCCACATTGCTACAGAATGGCATGTGTCCCCAAAAGGAAAGAAAAGGAAAATCATAAAAGAAAGGTAATTCAAGAATTAGGTCCAACTGTGGCTCACAATCAAGAAAAATATAAGATACCTTCCCATTGTGACAAAAATTTCTTATTGGAAAAGTACATATTTTATCTTTGAATGAACATGTTTACAGGTAGTCAAGGGGACGAGATAAAAACTTGCAGGAATTCGCAGGAGCCTGCCCGGACAGGAACTTTACAACTGTTCTTCGTCATTCTTGCAGACTCACTGGTGGGGCCTAGGATGGAGTCACTTAGTCCTGTGCTAAACAAGATGAGGTTCCTCACCACAAGCAGCTTCCAGCCAACAGGAGAGAGGCTTGCCCTCCATCCTGGGGAGGAGCGGTCCTTCTCCTTAGGGTGGGGATGCTCGCTAATACTGCATCAGCCCCTCCAGCAGCCACTTCACGAATGGCTCACCAGTGATCAAGCTCTGGCAGGAAGGCCACGCTTTGCTTCCACTAAAGTTTTACAACTCAAGTCCTGCAAGGGCCTGAGCTTCCAGCCTTGCTTTCAAGAGGGCGATGTTAGCCTGTGAGGGAATCTGTACAAGTCTCTGGTGAGAGTCTACACTGCGAGGGCTCTCAGAGGACGTCTTGGCTTTGTTTTATTTCTCTTTCAATTGCTTTTCTTCCCTATGACTGCAGTGGGTTGTTGACATACTGTGGGAGCTGTCTCACATCCTCTTGGGGTGAGGTAGGAGGTTGAAAAGCCTGGAAGAGCAGGCAGACACACTTGCTGATATTTCTAACGCACAGGAAGAGGATGTACATGCTACTACAAGGGGCCAGAGAAGAGACGTACACGAGGCAGTGGGACTGAAGAGCTGAGGAGGGAAGTGAGGTCAAAATTCACCTGGAGAATGGCAAAGGTAGCATCTGTACTTGGTCTGGTCTTCTGGGCAGCTCTCACACTCACTTGCAGGAGCCACACTTCACCTGTCCTCGGCTCAGTTCACCTCACCAGCATAGGCTCTCCTTGTTACGTCAGACCACAGAAGTACAGGAGTTTGCTGACGGAATTATTGGGAAGAAAATATTTGTTCTGCTCAGTGGTGTCACTCAGAGGCTGACAAAACTTGTCCTCACAAGAAGATTCCCTATCAAAGACCTGAGCCCACACGTAAGAGACAGGAGAAAAGTGAGGAGAAAAGCAAGACCCAGTCTTGATGACATCTTTCGAACCCTTAGATTCCATAGTGTCCGAAGGCACTTCTACAGTCGGTCTGTGTTAGGAGTCTAGCTGGCTTAGTTAGCTGTTTGTTGGCTTTGGGGGATGACACTGGGCTTTGGGGATGAGCCGTGGGTACTTTACTGGAGCAGAGCCAGTTTGATTTGTGTTTCTGTCTTTTGCATCCAGAAGATTGTAACCAGGAGAGTTGCGAATGGAGAGCATTCCAGCTTGGACTAGTGAGCAGTGGAGCAACAAAGCAATGGAGTCCATGAGAAGTCATCAGCATTAGCAGTCTAGCTGGCTTTGGGGACGAGGAGTCAACGTTAACAGTCTAGCTGACTTTGGGGATGAGGAGTCACGTTAGCAGTCTAGCTGGCTTTGGGGACGAGGAGTCATGTTAGCAGTCTAGCTGACTTTGGGGACGAGGAGTCACGTTAGCAGTCTAGCTGGCTTTGGGGACGAGGAGTCACGTTAGCAGTCTAGCTGGCTTTGGGGACGAGGAGTCACGTTAGCAGTTAGCAGTCTTTGCTGGCTTTCTAGCTGGCTTTGGGACTAGCTGGCTTTGGGGATGAGGAGTCACGTTAGCAGTCTAGCTGGCTTTGGGGATGAGGAGTCACGTTAGCAGTCTAGCTGACTTTGGGACGAGGAGTCACGTTAGCAGTCTAGCTGGCTTTGGGGACGTTAGCAGTCTAGCTGGCTTTGGGGACGAGGAGTCAATGTTAGCAGTCTAGCTGACTTTGGGGACAAGGAGTCACGTTAGCAGTCTAGCTGACTTTGGGGACGAGGAGTCACGTTAGCAGTCTAGCTGACTTTGGGGACGAGGAGTCACGTTAGCAGTCTAGCTGACTTTCGGGACAAGGAGTCACGTTAGGAGTCTAGCTGGTTTTGGGGACGAGGAGTTAACATTAACAGGCTAGCTGGCTTTGGGGATGAGGAGTCACGTTAGCAGTCTAGCTGGCTTTGGGGATGAGGAGTCAGTCTAGCTGGCTTTGGGGAGCAGTCAGTCTAGCTGGCTTTGGGATGAGGAGTCAGTCTAGCAGTCTAGCTGGCTTTGGGGATAGGGAGTCACGAGTCAGCGGCTTTGGGCAGTCTAGCTGGCTTTGGGGATGAGGAGTCACGTTAGCAGTCTAGCTGGCTTTGGGGATGAGGAGTCATGTTAGCAGTCTAGCTGGCTTTGGGGACGAGGAGTCACGTTAGCAGTCTAGCTGGCTTTGGGGACGAGGAGTCACGTTAGCAGTCTAGCTGGCTTTGGGGATGAGGAGTCACGTTAGCAGTCTAGCTGGCTTTGGGGACAAGGAGTCAAGTTAGCAGTCTAGCTGGCTTTGGGGACGAGGAGTCACGTTAGCAGTCTAGCTGGCTTTGGGGATGAGGAGTCACGTTAGCAGTCTAGCTGACTTTGGGGACGAGGAGTCACGTTAGCAGTCTTTGGGGATGAGGAGTCACGTTAGCAGTCTAGCTGGCTTTGGGGATGAGGAGTCACGTTAGCAGTCTAGCTGGCTTTGGGGACGAGGAGTCACGTTAGCAGTCTAGCTGGCTTTGGGTCACGTTAGCAGTCTAGCTGACTTTTCTAGGGACAAGGAGTCACGTTAGGGGATGAGGAGTCAGTCTCGCTGGCTTTGGGAATGAGGAGTCACGTTAGCAGTCTAGCTGGCTTTGGGGACGAGGAGTCAACATTAACAGTCTAGCTGACTTTGGGGATGAGGAGTCACGTTAGCAGTCTAGCTGGCTTTGGGGACGAGGAGTCACGTTAGCAGTCTAGCTGACTTTGGGGATGAGGAGTCACGTTAGCAGTCTAGCTGGCTTTGGGGACGAGGAGTCACGTTAGCAGTCTAGCTGACTTTGGGGACGAGGAGTCACGTTAGCAGTCTAGCTGACTTTGGGGATGAGGAGTCACGTTAGCAGTCTAGCTGTCTTTGGAGATGAGGAGTCATGTTAGCAGTATAGCTGACTTTGGGGACGAGGAGTCACGACTTTTGGGGATGAGGAGTCACGGGGGCTTTGGGGTCAGCAGTCTAGCAGTCTAGCTGCTGGCTTTGGGGATGAGGAGTCACGGGGATGAGAGGAGTCACGTTAGCAGTCTAGCTGGCTTTGGGGACGAGGAGTCACGTTAGCAGTCTAGCTGACTTTGGGGACGAGGAGTCACGTTAGCAGTCTAGCTGACTTTGGGGACAAGGAGTCACGTTAGCAGTCTAGCTGGCTTTGGGGACGAGGAGTCACGTTAGCAGTCTAGCTGGCTTTGGGGAGCAGTCTAGCTGGCTTTGGGGACGAGGAGTCACGTTAGCAGTCTAGCTGACTTTGGGGACGAGGAGTCAATGTTAGCAGTCTAGCTGACTTTGGGGATGAGGAGTCACGTTAGCAGTCTAGCTGGCTTTGGGGACACGTTAGCAGTCTAGTCACGTTAGCAGTCTAGCTGGCTTTGGGGACGAGGAGTCACGTTAGCAGTCTAGCTGGCTTTGGGGACGAGGAGTCACGTTATCAGTCTAGCTGACTTTGGGGACGAGGAGTCACGTTAGCAGTCTAGCTGGCTTTGGGGACGAGAGCAGTCATGTTAGCAGTCTAGCTGACTTTGGTCTGGCAGATGAGGAGTCACGTTAGAGTCGCTGGCTTTGGGGAGGAGTCACGTTAGCAGTCTAGCAGTCTAGCTGACTTTTGGGGACGAGGAGTCACGTTAGCAGTCTAGCTGACTTTGGGGGACAAGGAGTCACGTTAGCTGGCTTTGGGGACGAGGAGTCTAGCTGGTTTTGGGGACGGAGTCACGTTAGCAGTCTAGCTGGCTTTGGGGACGAGGAGTCACGTTAGCAGTCTAGCTGGCTTTGGGGACGAGGAGTCACAGGCAGCAGTAGGGATCTAGAGTCCTTTTAAAGGCAGTAACCACTAGCAAGGCTAGAAGTTCATTGGGAGACCTTGCAGATGAGGATAAGGCACTTGTATTAGCAGACATCAGGGAATCACAGGAGGTTCCCAAGCAGAAAAGAAGCCACTATTTTGTACTTTGTAAGACAAATTGTGCAATCATATTTAGAAGGTCAAAAGAGGGGAAATGGAGGCATAGATACCATGTAGGAGGCTCCTCTCCTTAAATAGTCCAAGCGATTATGAAAACGCCCACCTCGCAGAACGCTTTGCTCTGAGCAGAACTCTGAAATACCCTGGGGGAGTTTAGTCAGTGTGGCCAGCTGAGGGTCCCCCACAGAGGAGAATGGTAGCTCCATTACAGAAACACAGTATCAGGAAAGGATGAGAGAACTTTATTTTTGTTATTGTTCATTTGTAATTTTAGAGAACTTTCTAAGAAACTTTGAGAATGGAAAAAGGGTTTAAAATGTCCACTTTGCCGAGCGTGGTGGTGCACGCCTTTAATCCCAGCATTCGGGAGGCAGAGGTAGGAGGATCGCCGAGAGTTCTAGGCCACCCTGAGACTACATAGTTAATTCCAGGTCAGCCTGGGCCAGAGTGAGACCCTACCTCGAAAAACCAAAAAAAAAAAAAAAAAAAATAATTAAAAAATGTCCACTTAAAATTCACTTATCTAAAATAATTATTAGTAGCATTATTCTAATCAAAGCTCCCAGGACATAAAAAAGTATTGCAGATAACCACCATTTATTGAGGGTTTTTGAAGTATGAGACACTGTTCTGTGAGTTCCACATGTCCTAACCCATTTAATGCTCCTAAGAATTTATTAGCTGGATACTCTCATCACCCCCATTTTACAGATGAGGAAACTGAGGCACAGAGGAGATTCTTGGCCAACAGTTAATACCTACACAGCAGAGCCTTTCAGCTCCATAGCCCAACTTCTATCCATAAGAAACTCACCTCTCCATGCCTGTACAAAACATTACTCAGTGATTAACAAGACTGGGCCTGTTTTCTCCAGGAGGGATAAGGCCCCCAATACAGAATTAGACTCAAAACAAAAGTCTCACCATGGCACTTGCCAAACACTGGCAGTAAGGGGGAGTCAGACTCTCCTGCCGTACACTGCTGACTTCACAGGTTTGTGAATGTTCAAAAATCAGCCAAACCCCACATCTCCTCGAGAACACACTTGCTTGCTGTAGCTCATCTGGTAAGGTTTATTCAGGGTTTCCAGTACATGCCTGACCCTGTGAGGACAGTGACACTCCCTGGAAGAAGGGTCCCAGTCAGTATGGAGGGATCCAGGCACAGGGGGTAGAGCATCATGACATGAACAGAAGCCACTGTATTTTGGAAAAGTGGGAGTGATGCTACCTGCCTATGTGTCTCAAGGAAGGTGAAGTGAGTTAATGTTAATCCAAGTATATGGGCTGTGCCTGCCCTCCAAGAAGATCAGGAAGGCCATGAGGAGCCGGCATTGGGTTATTAAAGGACACAGAACAGTGTGGGTCTGGATTTCCAGACCACTGAGACAGAAGAGGAAAAAGTCAAGAGACTGAGGTGATTGCCTGTATATGATATCTACAAATTTATTTTTCCATTTATTATGACAGTGTCCTCATTTAAGGAAACTGCTTACTACTCAATATTTCACAGAAGAAATGGAATCATGGATCAGCATATAGCAGCCCAAACTGGCAGAATGTGAGCTTTTCTCATGTCATCCCTGGTGAGTGACACTGCTCTCATCTATACGCTGGCTGTCGGGAGCCCTGAGCAGTGTGCCCCCAGAACGAGCTGACCTCACATCCACGCTCTGCTCCTTGTTCCGCGTGGGACTTGGGTTGTTCACTTCACTTAGCACAGTTATGCTTCTTCAGCACATGGAGGTTGCGCTGCTTCCCTTACAGGGTCGTTCAGGGTTAAATCAGGTGATGTGTGCAAAGCGTGGTGCAGGGTCAGGCACGTGGGGAGGGCTCATGCTCTGTGGTCCAGAGTTATCCCTGAGAGATAGCTTTAGAAGTTGCATTCAAGGGGGTGGGGAAATGGCTTAGCAGTTAAAGGCACTTGCTTGCAAGCCTGCCGGCTACAAAGTTGTGCATGCACCTGTTAGTCCAACATACCTATGATACTGGGAAGTGGAGCCTCAGAAATCTGGAAGCTTGTTGTCAGCTAGTCTGCTGAACATGCAGTAGAAAAAAATAACAAGGAGGCTGGAGAGATGGCTCAGTAGTTCAAGGTGCTGATGGCCCGGATTTGATTCCTTAGTACCATGTAAAGCCAGATACACAAAATGGTGCATGAGTCTTGAGTTTGTTTGCAGTGGCAGAAGGCCCTGGCATGCCGATACCCACTCTCTCTCTCTCTGCCTCTTTCTCTCAGTTTCTCGCTCTGTCAAATAAATCAGTAAAATATATTTTTAAAAGGGAAAAAATTAAAAATAGCAAGGGAAAGCTGTCTGAAAAAGAAGGAAGATTGAAGGTAAGGACAAACACCCAAGGTCGCCCCTCTGAATTTCCTAAGTGTGTGCACATGTACACAGACACACACATACACAAAGGCAGTCTACCGACCCCATTGCAAACTGCTACATGTTGTTGTTATTTGTTTGTTTGCTGTTTTGTTTTTGAGACGGGGGTCTCTCAGTTTTGTCCAGGTTGGTCTCAGTCATCTTTCTATCCCAGCGTCCCTTCCAAGCAGCTGGCACTAGAGGTGTGCCAGGATGAATGCACATGAATGTTATTACACTTAATTTGGTAAAAGTATCACCCATATTGGCATTGAGAAGTCAAAGAATGAAGGCAATGAGTCAAGTGATTAGCAATATATTCAGTCATACAGAAAGAACCAAAATTGATTTTTTTTTCTCTTTTTGTAGCATTTACCTAGCTCAGACTCTAAATCTCTTAAGTCTGAAGAACCTATAGCAAATTTAACAATTTTATTCTGAAGGAACAGACATGTGATTAAAAACTAAAAAGTAGCTAAGAGGTTGGGATATTGCTAAACTCATTTTCTAGGTCAGCGTCTATGTTTTCTACTAGTAAGTAAAACAGGCTAAAAAGGCGAGATAAAGATAGAGGAAAAAATGAAAAGTAAAAAAAAAAGTGAAAATATAAATGCAAGCTACTGCAAGAGAAGATGCCCTTTTCAGTGCATAAAAATTAAGAGTACATTTTCAAGGACATTTTCCTCACAAGTCTCAAAAACTGTAGAATTTTAGATGCTGTAGTAATAACAAATAAAATGTAACAAAACCTTCCCAGAGCAAAATGAGGCTGGGAGAATGACTTTTTTTATAACGTTTTATTTTATTTTATTTGAAAGAGAGAGAGAGTGTGTGAGCAAGAGTGAAAATGGGTGCACCTGGGCCTCCAGCCACTGCAAATGAACTCTAGATGCATGTGCCACCTTGTGTACCTGGCTTACGTGGGTATGGGGGAATTGAACCTGGCTCCTTAGGCTTCACAGACAACTGCCTTAACTAGTTAAGCCATCTCTCCAAGCCTGAGAATGAAGTTTTAAAGAAGCTTAAACTTGGGCTGGGGGCATGGCTTAGTGGTTAAAGAGAGTTGCTTGAAAGGTCTGACGGCCTGGGTTCTATTCCTCAGCACCCATGTAAAGCCAGATGCATAAAGTGGTGCATGTGTTTGGAGTTTGTTTGCAGTGGCAAGAGGCCCTGGTGTCCCCATACTCATGCTCTCTTTCTCTGCCCCCCTCTTCTTTTCTCTCTTGCTCTCTGTTTGCAAATAAAAAAATTAAATTTTAAAAATGAAGCTTAAACTTCTAGTCATGGCCTATTTAGAGTAAATCTGCTTATTTTGATAATATATGTATGTAGCCTACAGATCTCACACTGGAATTTCTGGTTCCCTTGTCCTTAGAATTTTTCTGACACTACCTTTAGGTTTTCCAGCTGTTTTAACTGTCACTCTACCAAAGCAACAAGCCCATGTTTAAAAGTAAAATGTGACAGCAATGACAGGTTCAGAATTAACTGAAACAAAAGCACACTTACTTAGTATGAAAGTACTATGTTACAAACCTTGCTAGAGGTCAGCTGTATTTATGACTGTCCTCTTTGTTTATATCACAGGTTAGTAATAAAGGACATTTTGGCAAGCCCATACTCATACCCCAAGAGAACAGACGTTGCTTTTGAAGGAAACATTCTGATTTCATGTGGATGGAAATAGCTGGGGCAAATACAAGTAGTGTGCGAAAGAAATAAATTATATAACATTGAGCTCATCATACAGAATAGGTAGGTATCTTGAAATATTACACATGCTATTTCTCTCTATAAGCCTTTTCTTGGCATACATGATGCAGTGGACATATAAAGTTGTAACATGTTCCAAATTTGTGCTACTGGTGCTCTAACTAATACTTCTGTCACATTCTTTAATAATTCAAGAACTTTTAGAAAAAATTCCCTTACTGGAAAATTATGTTTTATTATCTACCTCTTCAGAAGAGAAGAAATAAGATCATCTCCTTTCTTTATGAGTAAAAGTTTATTTTCACTGATTGTCACCACTATATGATCTATAAGAATTCCCAGTCAGGAATATGCCCAACACACACACACACACACACACACACACACACACACACACACACAATAAATAAAAGCATATATATGGAAAGAAACATTTAAGCCTCCCAGTGACACTCACTATACTTTAAGATAACCAATTATAATAATAAAATTTTGTGAGAGTCAATGAAAAATCCAATTCTTGGCCCCAGTTACCACATGAATGGTTATTTGTTTCATGGCCATTTTCATTATTATCTGAATTCCACTTTATTTAAACTCTGTCTACAGAGCCAGGAAATGAACAGTTTGTCCCTAGGTAGCTCTCCATCTATGTCAAGAAAGAAGAAAAATTACTTTCCAGGAAATCAGCTATGGCTTCTATCTCATGTCAAGTTTAACTGTTATAATTCTGAACAACTTTCTCCTTTGTTTTCTTTCTTTCGGTAATATAGTGTAGTAAAGTAAAAAAATGACTTTTTTCAAATGAATCAGTTGCTATCTCACATCTCAATATTTTTCTGTATAGTTTTTCTGTATAGTTTCTTTTAAGATATTTTTGTTATGATTCTACAAATAACACATTTCCTTAAATTTTCTAAAATACATTGGCTCTAAAAGCTATTAACTCAATTTTCTATTAGCTATGTCTTTTCCTGTTATTCTTTTAAATGATCTGCATGGATGGATCAAAGTTGGAGAATCAGCAGTTTCCTTGAGAATTACATAATTTCGTGAATTCTTTGAGCATATTTTTATGCACACATTCTCTCCATGCTGAAGCACTCTGAAGGCAAAGATAGATGTACGTATATTCTGGATGTTTGTATTGTGTATACAGACATTAATATTTCCTGTGATGTGAATAAGCAGAAGAAAAGATGGGCACATAGAAGGAGGGAAGAAGCCAGGGGGAAGTTAATAAAAGATCAAAAAGCATGAATGGGAGACAATTCTTTAGTGGTTGCCAGATTTTATAAGCATTGCTGCCTACCGTGGACAGTCTTTACATGGTCAAGTGGGCATATGTAGACTGGCAGACAGAATATGGAATCATTTTTCCTTAACAGACTCGTAACAGACTGAGAAACACAGCACAGATGAGGGACAATGTCTTGCAATTTCTATTCAGTTTACAAATTAAGCACAAAATTAAAGTGACCTATAATCATTCTTTGAAATAATTCTCAGGTTTATATATTGTCCAGTATTTATGCTCATTCACACAAAATTGGCCATAAGAAAATTAATAGGGTTATATTGTATGTAAGAAAATATACTTCACAAAGGAGACAATCACTTCTTTCAAACATTTGTGAAGGTGACTGATGAGCCCGGGGTTCAATGTTACACTGTTTCTTAAATCAGCAGCACCTGTTGCCCTGTGACATGGCTATACAGTTTTAGTAAGAACGGGGCCTAGAGAACAAGGCTGCTCAGTGCTGGGAGCATGTGACTGGGAGAATGGACCGGAGGGGGCAGCTTCAGAACATTAAGTAAAAGACTACTGTGCACAAACCCTGCTTCCATTTCTTAAGACACTAATTTTTAGGGAATCACCCCAAATAATGAAGTAAAGTGGTTGGTATAGTGTTTTCTGCATTTCTCCAAGTCCAAAATTAATTGCAGAGCATGTGGGAGAGTAATTAGAAACAAAAACAAAACCACCACTATGAATTTGGTTCCCAAAGACCAAGTTTTGTTACAGCACTGATTAAAAGTACCTGGGTCTTGGCAGATACCAACACCCCGGCTGTGTTTAGTGAGAAACACTGTCTCACATAAAACACCCGTGGAAGAGCACCCTTGGCTCACGCAAAACAAGGTGATGTCCATCTGTGGCTTTTTTATTTCTGTTTCTCTACACACATCCCAGAGGAAGATGAGTCAGGGATGGACCGCATTTGCCTACAAAGGGAAGGAAGCCCAAGTAGATTTCACCAGAATCATTTTCTTCTAGTGGCGCTGGCAGGCACCGTAGGAGTGGGATTTCCCTCCAGAAAGCCCAAAGGTTGCAGAAGTTGTTTGTGCTTTACCCTCCCTAAATGACTTGCAAATTTATTCAAACACAAGACGAGGGGATGCTTCATCTGTAGAGATCACTGTCTACAGTGTCCTGCTCTGAGGACTGAGGGACATCAAGCAGAAACATGGACAGAAACACATTGGTTTAGGAAGTCATAAATCCTTATTTGAGTCTGCCAACCTGAAGGACGCAAGGAGCCTGAATAAACTATTTTTCCTAAATGCTACATCTGATTAAGCCATACCATTAAATGACAGCTGAACTTTAACATTAATATGATATTATTTAAATAACCACATGAGTTTTTTTTACACTAAAAATGATGAATGATTTCTGGACAGCTCAATTGACACAAAGCAGGAGCACTCTTTAATGAGATCTGACAAAATGGAGACATATGCAGAATATTCGTTACAGCTCACATCGCAGAGGCCCTCCCAGGGAAGTAAGAGTGGTTTTTTTCTCCCAGTTCTTTTTTTCCTTCTTTGTTTTTTGTCTTTAGGCACTGAAGCATTCTTTTCAATTACCAGCACTCTTCTCTGGATTTTGTGTTTTTCCTTGGATCATCTGCATATGGCTCTTATTCAGAGAATCTGCTGTGTTCTGGCTGAGCTGGGACAGTGTGTCGAGGAAAAGGGGGGATAGCATAGACACTTGGCTGGCAGTGTCCTGGGAGCTTTGGGCTGATAGAGTGACCCCACAGCCCTGAAGAGTTAACAATTATACACATTCACTTGGTTCTCAGGCATTCAATACCTAACACAGCAAATGCAGCTTTAGCAAATGAAAGTACACGGTCACATGACCAGAGAAGGCCTTAGTCATTTTCAAATACTTGTCTCTGTAGTATCAAAAATTCCAATTAATCTACTGCAGGGATCATTCTCAACATTCCTCACTCATTTTCCCAACCATGGTTACAAACTGACACAATCATGGTACACGATATTTTTATTTGGTAGATTTGGAGTGTAAAATAATTCTCTGTGGAATATACTTATATAGACTATTACCTACCCTTATTCATTTATCAGTTTATACTCTCTTGAACATCTCCCATCAATCACAGCTTAGTCACAAATATAACTACAAAGATTTGTTTGTGGGCAGATATGAACTCAGCCTATTTCTGGTAATCATGGTGTCTTGTAAATCACCCTTAGGTATATGAACTAAGTGACAATGTTTCTGCAAGTAGCCTGCCTTTCAGTAACAAGGCAGCTGCAAGCAAAGCGCGCTCTGGATGACGGCAGGCCTGCACTCCCTCTATCAAAATAGAACGTCAAGTCAGTCTGCTTCTGCCATGGGCCTTCCTCAGGCTATGAAAAAATACTTCTTGTCTACCCCTATTTTTTTTCTATAGCTTGAGGTAATCCCCCTAGCTCAAGCCTTGCCTCTAATCTGAGTTACTCATGGTGTCTCTACCTAAAAAGGGTTAAAATCAGGGCTCTGTTATTTCAAAAGGGTGTCCCACAGTGTGTGAAGAGCAGAAGCTCCCAAGCCTGTAGAACATTCCATGGCAGATAGATGAAAACAACAGTTAGAAAGAAAGTGAGAAACATAAGATCACTCCCTACCTTGCTCTTACCTTCGCAACATCCCCGTCAGAATTCGCGAACTCTTCCCCAGGTTGGCATCAGTTTCCCGAAGCTATGAGGAGAAAAGCAGGGTCAGACCAAAAGAAAACAAAACTGAACTTCATATACTTATATGCTCTATAGTGCAAGGCAATTTTATCTCATGACAGAAAAGCCAAACAATAAAAATGCTTACATATACAAACACTTTCCTAATGACCTCTGAAAATTCTTCCATGAAAAAAATGACACAAGGTAATCCCAGGAACTTTAAACTGGATACTTTAACTGGATATAAAAGCAAATGTTTCACAGACTGAAAGAGTTTCAACATTTGTCTGGTAATTAATAGTTGATGTATGAATGTATAAAGCCTTAAAAATATAAATGGAGGGCTGGCTTAGTGGTTAAGGTGCTTGCCTTGCAGACTAAGGAGCCAGGTTCAATTCCCTTGGACCTATATGCACAAGCTATATGCACAAGGTGGTACATTGTCTGGATTTTGTTTGTAGTGGTTAGAGGCCCTAGTGTGCCCATTCTATCTGCCTCTTTCCCTCTTTAAAATAAATAAATAAATAAATAAATAAATAAATAAATAAAATATCACACACACACACACACACACACACACGTATGCACTCATGCTGTGCATGGTGGTGCATGCCTTTAACCCCAGCTCTTGGGAGGAAGAGGCAGGAGGATCACCATGACTTTGAGGCCAGCCTGATTTCCAGGTCAGCCTGGGCTAGAGTGAGACCCTACCTTAAGAAACCAGAAAAACAAACAAACAAACAAACAAACAAACAAACAAACAAACAAACTTAATATATTAAATGAAGCTGGGGAAGGATGGGGCATCAGAATTTTCACAACCTCTATTCTGAAAGACTGACATACTCTGAAATCTCCTGCAATGACCTTCATCTCAGCCATGAAGCTAAATAAAATATGCACTTGAGGTCATGCTGGGATGGAAAGAGAGTAAGTTGCTTGATTCTCCATCTCACACCCCTTTTTTCCTCTTCTGGCACTTGCACCCTTCACTCCTTCTGGCAATTCTCAGACAACACACTTACATCGCGTACGATATAAGTACTGTGTATGTTCCAATGGCAACTTCTCCCTTACTGACCATGTGACAAGATCATGCAACTTATACTTACTCGTTCACGTGCCCGCTGTATCTTTTCTCTGTCATGACTGAGGTTTTCCAACATTTCCTGGCCAATTTGCTCTGTGGAAAAGAAGATTCAAGTATGAAAAAGGCAGCTTGGGGTGCACGTGTGGCACTTGATACCTTCAGAAGTACCGAAATGAGTACAGAACGAACATGGAAGTGGTGCCACTTATGTATCAGACACATTTTAATTCGTGCATTTCAAAAATATATACAGTATTTGCTCAGTTGTCCTACCTATTGTGAAAATGATTAGATGAAATTTATAATTCAGCATCTAGACTTACAAACATGTCAGTAATGATCTAGTGTTGATGTGATTTGCCCAAGGCTATCCCAGCAAATTACCAGCTAAGATGGAGGAGAAACCAGGTACAGTGACCTATTATTTTGTCATCACCGAATTCAGCATTTGATTTTACAAGCTAAGAGTAATGTGAGCGATTCTGCTCCATCTTCCTCCCTTTACCAAGGCCCTGCTTGACAGTGTGAGCCAGTGTCCATTTGGGGCCATTTTGATTTTATGCGTGCACCCTACATAGGTAACACTCATGTTCTTACCCACTGCAGTTTACTGGTAGTGAAACTATCTCAAGGCCTCACTCTCCCAGAGGGAAAGGCTATTTTAGGGTGTTATCAGCAGCTGTACACTTGCCAGTCAAGTCAAGGCAAGTGACACTGCTTAACAAGTGGATGACGAGACTTTGAGCTAACGACTGTTTCATTTGAGATCTACCAACACTTACAGCAGTACAGGCAGCTTAGCACCGTCATTAACAAGCCACACTGCTGACTCCACTGAACCCTGACCCTGCCGTGATGATCTCATTCTCTGATAAGCCTCTCCTCTGGCTATAGACCTTTTCCAAGACACTGGGCAAGTCCTGATCTTGCAAATATCCAGCTTCTGTGCATGAACGAGTATTTTTTTCACAACTCTTCTCCATCACCAGGTGATGCCTATTCTAGAAAACCACAGATCAGTCTTTCTTATGATTGGGGAAACCTATGTGACTATCTTATTCTCCAGACCCCTTCTACTCTCCTTCCCCCTTCATGCATTGTCTCTTTAACCAGTGCCGATACCCACCCCTCTTTGTGAAATAAGGTCTCTGACGTAATCCAGCTATGCTTGAACTTGTGATCCTCCTGCCTCAGCCTCCTGAGTACAGGAATTACAGGTTTATGCCACCATGCGTGACTCTGTCCATACCTATAATCATCACCACTTCTGGCTTATAAACTTACACAAGCCTTCAACAAGCACCTTCTATAATAACAGCAAGTAACTTAATATTATTTGGAAAGCACCATGGTATTTGGGTTATGTATCCATACTGACAAACTTCAATTACCATATACAACAACTGGTTTCTTTATGGCATTTTCTTGTCTTCTTCTCCTTTTTTAATTTTTATTTTTGGTTTTGTGAGGTAGGATCTTACTCTATCCCAGGCTGACCTGGAATTCACTATTCAAAGTCATGGCGACCCTCCTACCTCTGCCTCCCGAATGCTAGGATTAAGTTGTGTGCCACCACACCCAGCTCTTTATGGCATTTTCATGAACACTTAGTTTAGTCCAGTTTCCCACTTGTTATATCCTTCTACCTCCAGTATTTCCCTTTCCACTTTTTGTTTTTTTGAGATAGGTTTTCCTTTAGCCCAGGATAAGCTGGAATTCCTCATGTAGTCTCAAGGCGGCTTCCCTTTCCCTTTCCACTTTCATATCACATGTGATCTATTACCCTCTAGCCATCCCTCCACTTAAAAGTCTCTTTGGTTTCCCTCTTACGGGTCATTTTTCTAGTTTCATGGCCTTTACCCAGACTCACTTCCATTGAAATACACTTCCAAAACAATTAGAAGCTAGGATCTGCCTATGAGAGAGAACACGAGTCGTTTGTCTTAAAGTCTGGGTTCCCTCACTCATTATAAATTCCTACTGCCATTCATTTTCCTGAAGTTTTCATAATTTCCTTTTTTTTTTAATTAAAGAGAGAGACAGGGAGAGAGAGAGAAGAAGAGGCAGAGAGAGAATGGGTGTGCCAGGGCCTTTTCAGGCGCTGTGAACGAACTCCAGATGCGTGTGCCTCCTTGTGCGCATGTGCGACATTGAGTACTTGCGTCACTTTTGAGTCTGACTAAACATGGGACCTGGAGATTTGAACAAGAGTTCTTAGGCTTCGTAGACAGGTGCCTTAACCGCTAAGCCATCTCTTTCTCTCTCTCTCTCTCTTTTTTGAAGTAGGATCCTGCCATAGCCCAGGTTGGCCTGAAATTCACTATGTAGTCTCAGGATGGCCTCGAATTTACAGCGATCCTCCTACCTCAGCCTCCACTCGGGATTAAAGGCATGTGCCACCACACCTGGCTATAATTTCTTTTCTTTATAAAATTTCTCTTTTATAAAATCCATTGTGTATATGTACATTTAGGTGGATTCTATTTCCTGGCAGCAATAAACATTGACTTGCAAGTATCTCTGTGGTAGGATGCATAGTCCTCTGGGTAGATGCCCAGGAGTGGTGTCATATGGTAGTTCTATTTTCTATGTCATTTGTTACTTCTGTTTAGTCTTTTAAAGAAACTGCCACAATGTTTTCAAGAAGGGCTACACCACTATTGCAGACAGTTTCACGTTGCTGGGATGAACATCCAAACCAGAAACAGTTTATGGGAGGAAGGGTTTATTTTAAGCTTTCAGATCCAGGGGGAGTTCCATCAGTGACAGAAGAAACTGTTTCCATGCATATAAGCAGACAGAAACAACCAGATAGACAGAAAATACACACAGAAAAAGCAGCAAACACGAACTGGCAGCACCAGGAGCCCCAGAGCTCACACAGCTCTCTTGTACCTCTGAGCTGGAATTTGCCCCCAGTGATACTTCAGGGCTGGACTCCAGGATCTGCCCCAGTGACACCTCCTCCAGCCAGGTAGCTGGAGATCCAACTTACAAGCTTAATAAAACACTTGTGGCTATGGAGGGCATAATTCAAACTACCACAACCAGCTTACACTCCCAGCAACAGTGAATGAGGGCTCCTCTTTCTCCACACTCTTGCTAGCACTTGTTTTCTTCATGATAGCAATTCTGACTTGACTGGGGTTAAATGGAAGATCCTCAACGTCATTTTAATTTGCATTATTTATTTATTTATGAGAGAGAGAGAGAGAGAGAGCGAGAGAGAGAAAGGGTGCACCAGGGACTCCAACCACTACAAACAAACTCCAGATGCATGCACCCCCTTGTGCATCCAGCTTACATGGGTCCTAGAGAGTCGAACTTGGGTCCTTTGGCTTTGTAGGCAAATACCTTAACCGCCAAGGCATCTCTCCAGCTCTGCATTTTAATTGCTAAGGATGTTGAACACTTTAAAACTATTTATTTGCCATTTGTATTTCGTCTTTTGTGAACTGCTTAGCTCGTTGGCCCATTTATCGATGAGCAGTTCTGGGATTTTTGGTGTTTACTTTTTATAGTTCATTCTGTATTCTAGAGATTATTTTCCCATTCTGCTGCTATCCATTCACTATGCTGACAGTTTCTTCTGCTGTGAAGAAGCATTTCAACATCAAGTAATCTCATTTGTCAATTCTTGGGTCTATTAAATATGCTATTGAAGTCCTGTTCAGAAATTTCTTGCCTATACCTATATCCTGAAGTGTTTTCCCTATGCATACCTTTGGCAGTTACCACTGACCAACCAGTGTTAGAACAGGGATTCAGAGCAGTGCACACCGATTGCTTTCAGAATACTGAGAGAGCTCAAGCTGAGAACTCACCGTGCTAGAGTCTAAATCTGTCCTGACACCGACCTTGTGGCCTGAGGTAAGCCAGCTAACTTTGCTGGATCTCAGTTTAATTCTTCAAATGGGAATGGAATTGTCCTCCCAGAGCTGGGGAGACCGTTGAGTGCTTGCTCGGCAAGCAAGAGTGCCTGAGACCTCTTAAGCTCCATCGCACAGCACCCATGCAAACTGGAATCCCAGTCTGGGCGCGGGGGCAGGATGGGTGGAGCAGAGAATGGAGATTTGCTGGAGTTTACTGACGGGGGGGGGAGGAGAAAACAACCCCACCCCCAAGAAAAGACAAAAACTGGCAGCTTTGTGTGGAGTGACAGACTGTCTGAAGGAAACAGAAGGATGAAAGGAAACAGGACACTCAATATTCTCTCTGGCCTCCACACCCATTTGCACAGGGCACATCTATCTCCATACACATGTGCACACACTACAGGCACACACAGAAGCCAAAACAAAACAAAATGACAGCACTAAATCATAGGGCAATTATAAAGGTTCAATAGGAAAATTAAGATACTTAGCAAGTGACTGGCCCAGTACAATAACAGTAGGCATTTACTAAATGACTGTGATAGAAAAAAAAAAAAAGCTCTGGGCTAATGACTTCAAGATTTATCCTATCTTAGTCCCCACCTGAAATGCAACTTTATTTATAGGACCATTGTCCTGTATTTCTCACAAAACTAAGGCTGTGGCCAAATGAGCTAACCTAAACAGAAAGGTAGAAGCTCTCAGGTACTGTGGTCATTTGAAAGATGTCCTCCATTAGATTCACGAGTTTTATTCATGCTTGCAACTTGGGTGGTGAAAATGTCACTGTGGGCAGATCCCAGAGCCCAGCCAAAGGTGTGCAGAGAGCAGTCTGAGTCCTGCTGGGTTCCTGGAGTGTGCTCCCTTATGGTGCTGCTGGTGGTATTTCTCTGTGAGGACCTGTGAAAGGGGGGCAGCTTCTTCTCCCATTATGGACCTTTCCCTGGATCTATAAGCTTCAACAAATCCCTTCCTCCACAAGTGTGCCTGGTCTGGAAGTTCTTCCCTGTAGCATGAAGCTGACTACTACGGGCACCATACAACACGTGCTACTTAAAGATTTGCCAAGCACCCAACAAGTCATTGTTGAGTCTGTGCTCTGTACCTGGGATGTAACCAGTACAGCACATGTCACATTTGCACCCATGAAGTCATGAAGACCTACCAGGGACTAATGCTTCAGCAGGATCAGAAATGACTGTATGTTACATTCATGGTAGAAAAACCCAGCTACTAAACCTGGGCATATAGCTACCATAAATACATTTCTGACAGCATACAAACTGAAAATGTCTTTCCTAATCTAGTACCTTCCCAGTAAAAATACTTCTTTTTAGACTTATTTGAACTCCTTATCATTTATTTCATACAATTTATTCTTAAGGTGAAGTGTGTAAGCTTCATGGTGCCCAGAGAAGCTCCACAAGAATAAAAGATGATAAAGGAAGCAACTAAAGTTAAATATTTTCATTTTTCTGCATTAAGAACTACTAAAAGTACTTAATTGTGCCGTACTTTTATTGTTACTTTTAGTTCCTTTGATCCATATAATATAGCAATTTTTATGAACTTTCAACTAAAACTCTCTGATATATGTGAGCATCGCTGTTATTATTTCAGCAAAACACTACATACATAATACTCTTCCTATCAAGATTGATGCTATTATGATATGTAATTTTCAACAAATGGGATAGGCTGTTGCTAATGTGTCTGTGGTCAGCATAGTATCTCAGTGAGTATTCATGGAAATAATAGAGCAAAGAAAGAATGAAGTAAAAAGAAGGATGAAGCAAATGAAAGGTGTATGACTTTTCATGCTTTGACAGTCCTCCGAGAGTGGCACTGGAGCAGGTGACACTGGACATCAGATGACAGATCCTCAGTTCTACCAGGTCCATCGAGGAACAACTTGACTCCTGGAAGATCTACAGTCTGCTACTGAAGCAATCAATGGAACAAGCGGTCAAGAGGGTGGGCTTTTCCTGGAGTCATAAGCAACTCCCACAAACTCATTCCTTTTCTGGAAGTGTCTCGGTAGCCCAAGTCACCCCCCCCCATCTGTCAAGAGAAGAGATGATAGCATGAATTCACACATTCTCATCTTACAGCATTTGTTGGGGAAAATTCTTTTTTCACTTCTTACCTGCTACCTCAATATTCTAATGCTCTAATAAAGAAAAGTCCTAGACAGACATATTAGAAATGATTCCTCTTATGGAATGAAAAAATTTATGTAAAGAAAGTTTTAAAACTTATGTGTCAAACAAAGGAAGATGGCAAATTTGAGGGGATTGCTTTTTTGTTTGTTTCGCTTGGGTATATGTCATGTAATATGGTGTGTGTGTGGGGGGGTATATTGTGTATATGGTGTATGCATGTGTATGTGGTCTTGCAGTGAGTGCCCCATGTGCTCAGTGGGAGAGGGGTGGCACCCACTGAGGTGGCCCCATGGGATGGCTTGTTCCATTGCTCTTCCACCCATTCTTGTTTGAGCGAGAGTCTCTTACTTAAACCAGAGTTTGATGGTTTCCACATGCCCTGGCAATTCCCTGGTCTCTGCTCCCCTTTGCAGGACTGGGGTTACAGACCTGCGTGGCCACGTCAGCTGTTCATGTGTGTTCTGGAGATTCCCGCGAGGGCTGCTTCAAGCCCTCTCAGACCATCATGCTTATGCAGGAAGAACACTCTACCACTGAGCAATCTCTCCAGTTTGGGATTAATTTGTTAATATAAAGTACTATTGATCACAATATTTATTAGATATTTACAGATTATTTCATTAAAAATTATTCTCATTGTTAGGCTTACTTTTCTCAACTAATTTAAAATACAATCACCAAAAAACAACATAAAGGAAGAACACAAACAAACAGACCTGAATCAGAGAGGAATGTGACGTATCAAGTCTAGAACTTTTAGCTTGATTTAGATTTGATAGGGTAGTTACACTGTAGATAGTGATAGAATCTGAGAAATCATAAATTTTATAAGACTGTATTTGCTGACCACAAAGCATCTTCTTGAGGTTAAGAAACAATGGAACTCACGGAAGAAAAGAAAAACTGATTCTGCATGTTGCAATTGCAAGTCAGTGTGATATGGTAAGTGAATTCCTGGAAGGAAGAGTTCCTTCCCGTCCTTGCACCCTTTCCACAGAGGTCCTGGGATTGTCCCAGCATTGTCCTGGGAGTAAGCCACTCAAGCCTGTACTTGTTTTCATGATTATACAGAATTAATCACGTCCTTGATCTGGAGTCCTCCACTTTTATAGGGGAACAAACTTTTACAAGATCTTTGGTTAACATTTTTGCAACTTCAATCCTTCATTTTTGGAGGATGTACATAACAGGCATGAAACAGTTCCCTATACCCTATAGGACCCACGAAGGAAGTGATAACAAATTTAGCAAAGCGTTTCCTAAAGGACCAATCTGGCATCCCTGACAGAGACAAACTTCCTCTGAGGAGTATGGATCACTGTGAACATCACATCTCTCTGTTCATAAACCACAATGCCACCTGACCCACTGAGTGCGCTCCCCATGTGACTGCCACAAATGAGCCTTTGTATTTTGGAAATGAATAGATTAAAAATATTCCCTATGAAAAGTCATGTTATAAACCTAGTTGAAGAGGAAGGGACTTCCAATCTAATTTACTACAAAATGTTCTAGTTGATAAATATATATTTAAATTTTAGCCATTATGTTAAAAGCAGTGGACTCTCTAGAAAGTACTGATTATTCCTTAACACAACTGTATTTAACTTTCTTTTTACAACTTTTGTTAAGGATGTGGTTTTCAGCAAAGTTTTTTAAAAAGTGAAGGCAGCCAATTGAGTTTTCCTTAAATTGCTAAGAGAAGATAAGGTTATTTCCTGACACTTGAAGACTCCATCAGCAATTTTAGGAGCAGGTGAAAAGCGTTCGCAGTGACTGGTCTATTATGTGCATGTCGGGACATCTGTGAAGTGCAGAAGGACATAGCAAGACTGTAAAACTTTGGAAGTATGTGTTACATACAGATAGCAGAACACCAACCAGTAGATGACGAACATGAAGTGGTATTTCCCAACAATCTCAAGTGCTGAATTTTGGACACAGCTTGGGAACTTCTGGTCCCTGAATCTAAGAAAGGGGAGAAAACATGCTGTTTTGGAAAGCAAGGGAAGCCATATACAGCTTTCCCAGGAGGGAGCTGTCCTGGGAGTGGCAGATCACTCACTGTCATTTAGTATAGCTTCTTGGGCACTGAGTCTGGTGGCTGGGTCTGCTCAGTACTGAAGAAACGTTGGAGAGTCTGAACAGGAGAGGTGGGGCCCTGGCAAAGAACTCTTTCGCCATCACTCCCCCATGACTGAAACAAGCCATGTGACGAGCTTCTGCTTCCAGTTAGGATGCTCAAAGTTCACAAGTGACCTCTCCCATGGAAACGATGAAAAACCCAGTCAAAATAACTACTAAACTGTTTGGGGAAGAGGAAGCCCAGGAGATGCAAAGATGCTTTGATTAATTCTAGAGAGAAAGGAGTCCTTCCCATGGGAGCAGTGTTGCAGCAACTTTTAGACCTCGTGTGAGTGCTTGGTCTGAGTATGGGCCTTCCACAGACTGGCGGGAACCAGTCAAATTTTTTGACCATATTGGCTTACAGGACAGAATGCGACTTAGGTGAACTCAACACTCCAAACCAAACTGCCTGGTCAGATAATTCTCCTTCAACCTCCAAATATGCCAAGCAATGGAAGAAGGGCTGACTGGTAGAGAAATCATGTACCCCACATTCCTGTGGTACCTGTATTCCACATACTCTTAGTTACATCTTGATGTGACCCAAACACTCCTGAAACTACAGATCAACTGATTCTCAGATAAAATGCATATATTTTCTTTTTTAAAATCTTGAGACAAGGTTTGCTACGTAGCTCAGATTGGCTTCAAAGTCACCATCTTCCTGCTTAGCCTCTGAGTGCTGAGACTGTAAGAACCACTATGTCCGGAAAGTTTTTTTTTTTTTTTTCCTTAAAGCATCAACACAGGTTGGGAGCAAAGTGGCCAGATGAATCCAGTCTAACCCAAGGTTCAGCTCCGCAGTGTCAAAGCTTGATTTTCAGCAGGATCTGGTCATTCATTATCCCACTACACCTGACTATAGTGCAGTCAGAGGAAAATAAACTTGGTATGTCACACATAGGACCCTAATCTTCTCTATGCATTACAGAGAATATTATAAAATTACCAGACATGAAAACAGGAAAAAGGAGAAAATATCCCAGAGAATATGCCAGAATAAACAGAGCAATAGACCCACATACATACAGTGAGCAGATAAAGAAGTTAGAGATAATGAGTGAAGAGAAGGGTTTTTCAGGAGATAATATGAACTCTAGGAAGGAACAGAATGAAATTATTGAATGAAAAATGACAGTAGCCAAATTTAACTGGATAGACCAAATGAAATGTCCTTCATTATGGAAGACAAGATCATTGATCATGAAGAAATGTTGATAGATAGGATCCAAGCTGGAGGAAAAGAAGTTTAAAAATAAGAACACAGCATCAATATCTGTTAGGCGGGAAGAGGTGGCCTTATATATATGTAATTTGATTCACAGTAAAAGAGTATTGAAACATAGGGATAAAGAAACATATGAAGAACTAACAGCCCAAACTTTGGAAATAAAAAAAACCAACTATAGACAAAGAAGCTTAACAAGTGGGAAGAAGGTAAATGCAATGAAAGTCACAACTATGTACAGTCAGCAGTCAAATTCCTGAAAATAAAGGGAATAAAGACAGCAGGGTAGGGGCATGGGGGACAGGAGGGGCACACACATTATACTCAGGGGGCCAACTACAGAACGAAGGCAGCCGAATTTTCATCAGACACAATGAAAGGCAATGTTATACCATTCCAAAATGCCGAGGGGGAAAGAAAGAAAGAAAGAAAGAAAGAAAACAACACATTGCCCTGTTAGTCCATATCCAGCAAATGTGTCCTTTAAAAGTAAAGGTAAAACCGCTTTCTTTTGATAACTGAAAAATGAGAAAATTATCAACTAGAACAAAACTAAGGAAATTGTTAAAGGAAGTTCTTCAGGCTGAAGGGAAATGGCACTAGATGGACTCCTGGATCTGTCCAGGAGAATGGCAAGAACCAGCAAGGGTCTATCTGTGCATAAGACTATTTCATTACATTCTTTAAAACAATTAAATATTCAACCTAAAAAAAACTGTATGCAAACCTATACAAAGGTCAAATGACAAGAACTAAGGCACAGAAGAAAAGTATCCAACTCTGCACCTGCAGAGCAGAATCATGTGCAGTAAGACAGTCCGTGCTAAAGTGCATCTGGACAGGTGGCTTTCTGCTTACTAGTCCCTAAGTAATGCAGCGTAGCAACTACTCACATAGCACTCACACCGTGTGAAGGACTATAAGTACCAGAATGACTGAAAGCACATGGCAGGATTGTGCAGCTCTGTGAGCACTGCACCATTTTACACAAGCCACGTTGGTATCCACTCCAACCCCTGCAGATATTGGAAACCAAGGAATGACTGGCCTGCCAACTAGCCCATCAGTCATATGTGAAGTATCATAATATTTACTCATGGTAGGTTGTGACAATTTAGGGATGGAAACTGTAATCTCTGGGCCTCTTTGTCCAAGACAGTACTTAATAGGCACTTGAGACTATGCAAATGGATTAAATTAGATTAAAAATTCAGTTCCTCGGCAGCACTTGCCACTTTTTAAGTGCTCGGAGCTACGGGTGCTTCCTGGCTCCTGTGCCATCTCGACAACACTCTGCAAATTCCCAGTGTCTTCAAAATCTAGTCAAAAGAATTAAGTGCTGAATTGGGGATACCTATTGGAAAAGTATTTCCTGACTCCGAATCTCAGTTCCCTTCAAAGTAAAATGAGACTCTTAGACTGAAAGACAGGAGGACTCAGGGACTCTACACATCTAGTGCCTCTTTTACTCTGCAGCCCTACAGTGACAGCGCAAGAAACACGCTAGAGAACAGCAGCAGAGCAGGCGGGGTCTGGGTTTGTGTGTGCATGTGTATTTTAAAGTATTGTGGTTTAACATTACTTCCTCAACAGCTGAGAATGTATTCTATTTTGCTTTAAGATGTTCACCTCTATTATTAAGTGATTAAAAAATGATCAGTGTTACTTTTTATCAAAGACACAGTAGCAGACCCTCCCCTTAGTTACCTGCTTTGCTGAGAATAATTGACAAGCACTATTCCCCAAGCTCAGACATCAGTCAATGAAGCAGACTCCCACCAATGACGCTCAGCAATGAGCAGGTACTATGTAAATTGAGGTTGTTCAACAAAAGGAACTGCGTTAATTACCGCTCCATTCAAAAATAAGAGTGAATCCGTGCTATTCTATGAAACAAGACCAGAACAGCAGGAAGGACATCCCTTTTCACAAGTCAATAAAGAATGTGAAAGCCAAGAGATGCAGCAGTTAAAAAAACCTGAATGGGCAAACTGTCAAAAACACATTCCAAAGGCTCACTTGTGGAATTTACCAAACATGTACTTACTTAACGGACAAGGGAGACATGTTCTGGGTCACCCAGCTCTACAGGGTGAATGAATACTCATTGTAAAATAAAAAACACAAAAAACCCAAAAAACAAAAAGTACAAAAGTATTGACAAGTGGCTGGAAAGGAATGAGAAAGCCTATTCAGAAATCATTCCGGGCTGGCTGTTGAGATGGCTCAGTGATTAAGAGCACTTCCCATGCAAGCACGAGGGCCCGAGGAGGCTTGAGAGACCCCTGGAATTTGATCCCAGGGACCCACAGAAACAGCTGGCATGAACAGATGCATCTGTAACTCCAGTCCTACAGGGCAGCAGAGACCTTAGAATCACCGCTGCTTATGAAAAAAGATGGCAAGCCCTGGGACTGGTAAGAGATGCTCCTCCAGCTCCAATAAGAAAATAAGAACAAAGCCGGGCATGGTGGCGCACGCCTTTAGTCCCAGCACTCGGGAGGCAGAGGTAGGAGGATCACTGAGAGTTCGAGGCCACCCTGAGACTACATAGTTAATTCCAGGTCAGCCTGGACCAGAGTGAGACCCTACCTTGCAAAACCAAAAAAAAAAAAAAAAAAAAAAAACAGACGGAAGAGCAGAGGAACTGGATCCCCATGTTCTGCTCTGGCCACAGAGGCAAGCACATAGCATGAGTGTATACATGTGCATACATCACACACACACACACACACACACACACACACGCATGCATGCACAGGCAACAAAAAACAAAGAAAAAAATCACTATGACTGACTTATCACTGCCTGTACTCTGCACACACATCTGTCACTGAACATACAGTATTCTAATTATCTGCTTATTCAAGAAGTGATTACTGGGTGGACCTCAGGACTTAAGGTGTCCAGTAAACATTTTTGTTTTCTATCTAATACTATTTTAAGCATTTTTTAAACTGGTTGACCACAACAGAGATTTATTTTTAATGGAAGACTTCAGTTTTTGTTGAAATTTGGACTATCTTGTACCACCCAGTCCCCATTTCCCCTGAGCAGACTCAGGGAGTGGTGGCTGCCCTACTGAGAGGAGTCAGGTCCTGGCCAGTTTGCCATCTCCTCTCAGTCTTCTGTTTGCTGCTTGGTGGTGGAGGAATTGGAGCCTTGCTTCTATTCCACTGTAAATGCCTTAAGGAAGAGGTTATGTCTTAGTCTGTGATGTCATAAAAGGAAGTAACCAGAAATGCAGGGGCTCAGAAATTTTTTGTTCATAAACCTGAAATTCAGCTAACTCTTCTACAAATTTATAACAGAATCACAGATTTTTAGAGCAAAGGTAGGTCCTAAAAGTAACTGCACAGATGAGCAAACGGGAAGCAGGGGAGCATGTGGGAAAGGAGAGGTCACCCAGATCGCACTGCTAATTACGGACAGGGATGCCATCGTGGCCTGTCTTTGACTCAGGTCAGTGAGCTCTGCAGATAAAAGCAAGGGGGAAAAAGGAATTTAAATGTGCTTTGTTAAAAATATATTATAATGTATATAGCAAAGCATCCTAATACACACAATAAAAACACCGTCTGTGGGGGAGATGGCTTCATTGGTAAAGTGCTTTCCAAGCAAGCATGAGGGTCTAACTCCAATTCCCAGACCCACATTAATGTGGGGGTGATGGCACGCCCCATTGTAAGCCCAGTGCTGGGAGGTGGAGAAGGTGGATCCTGGTGCTAGACGGCTGGCTGATCCAGTTCCGTGAGACCATGCCTCATAGGAGGTGGACAGCGATCCTGAGCCTGACACACACGAGTGTGCACACACACCCCTATACTTACGACATGTACACATAGATGTAGACACACGCCACAAACACATGCAAAGAACCTACAACAACCCATCCTCAGCGTTGAAGGAAAACCCTTGAAACACTTAGGTTGAGAGATGGACGGTGGCAGCTTCCATACTTTGCCATCTCCATCATGCCTATAAGTGCATCACAGATGCTGCAGGGAAGCAAACAGATTTCATGGCCTTCACTGCACCAACTTCCAGTTTCCTGGAAATTCTCCAATGAACAAAAAGCCCTGGAATAACTAGGATTCTTATTCAACCATTTGGACCTCTGCATACCTTTGTTCTTTTCAAAAACGAGGTATGGCCAGGTGTGGTGACACATTACTTTAATCCAAGCACTCAGGAAGCTGACATGAGAGTCAAGAGTTCAAGGCCGGCCTAGACTACAGAGTAAGTTCCAAGTCAGCCTGGACTAGTGTGAGACCTTGCCTAAAGAACAATCTCCCCCGCCCCCAAAACAACAAAGGCAAAAACAAAACTGAGGGGTGTATTCTTATATAGATGAATATAGTACTGTAAGAGGCCCATTCCTTTGACTCTTTCTCTGGTGTATTCATAACGGCAAATGAATCTATTGTTCTTAGCAAGTAAGTCAGCAGAGATAGAAAACGTAGTACTACTCATTTGTTTCTTGATACATGCATGACATCTATGCAGATGTGTATGTGTGAGTATACATATTTTCAGCGCTGGGGATTTCATGCATGCTAGGCAAGCACTCTTCCACTGAATTACATTTCTAGACCGTGAATTGATTACTGTGGATGAGGAAAGCAAATAATTAGGAGACAACATTCACACTTCTTTCTTTCTGCCCCCTCTTCCTTTTTTTCTTTCACTCCCTCTTTCCCTTTCTTTCTTTTCTTTTCTATTTTTTTTTCTTTTTTTGGTTTTCTGAGGTAGGGTCTTGCTCTAATCTAGACTGACCTGGAATTCACTATGTAGTCTCAGGGTGGCCTTGAACTCACGGCAATCCTTCTACCTCTGCCTCCCAAGTGCTGGGATTAAAGGCATGCACCATCACACCTGGCTTCCCTTCCTTTTCTTTATCTTTCTCTCATGTGAACATACATACATCATGCACACCTGGAATAAGACACAAAGAACTTAATAGGAAGACACTTGATCCAGTGTTCTAGAATGGAAACAGGCCATGTAAATGAAAACGAGAACTTCTGACACTTCTTCCTGATGAAGTCCTTACTTTCTCTTCTCAACTTTGTTCTTCCTTTGCATTCAAGTGGAAGGGGCAAGGAGTCTTCAGGAAGGGAGCCCTTTCTTTTCTCATTCGGGGGACCACAGTGTTAATACATGAATAATAGACATATACAGCTTGCAATCTTCAGGTTTAAATACTAAAAAGCACTGAGATCACATCATTTTTGAAAAGATAAACTATAGATATGACTTGGAAAGTAAGTCACAGTTATTAACAATTTTTATTGTCGTAAAATTTATATAGCATAAAAATAACTATTTTAAGGTAAAAATTTGACAGCAGTTACCATAGTCACATACTGTGCAACCACCACCCTTCTCTAGTCCCAGAACATTTTGTAACTCCTCAGAGGAGACCCCCATACCCATTAAGCAGTCATTGGCTATTTCCCTTTCCCTTAGCAGCTAATAGCTATCAATTACTTAATTTTCTGTTTATGAGGATTTGCCTCCTCTGAATATATGATCTAAAGAAATCATACACTATACAACCTTGTGTCTTGCTTAATGTTTTCAAGATTGATTCATATCACAACATGAATCATCTCTTTTGGCGGCTGGATAATATTCCAGTGCATGGATGCACCACATTTTGTTGGTCATGCATACACTGACAGATATGAGTGAGCTTCTCTCTTTTAGGTATTATGAAGCGTGTTAATATGAATATTCTTGCAAGGGCATTTGTTTGAATATTTGTTTTTAGTTCTTTGGGCAGAAGCCTAGAAGTGGATTGCTGGCTGGTTTATGTAGGGAATCTGAGATTAACTTTTTAAGGAACTGTAAAACTGCTTCCACAGCTGCAACACTGATACTGTTCTACATTATATGAGCCACATGGGGGCCACCTCTTGATGTCCCTGGTACTTTGATTGTAGCACCCAGCTGACTTGGCGAGAATGAGCTTAATTTAAGAAATGAGGAAACTAGCTGGGCGTGGTGGCGCATGCCTTTAATCCCAGCACTCAGGAGGCAGAGGTAGGAGGATCACCGTGAGTTCAAGGCCACCCTGAGACTACATAGTTAATTCCAGGTCAGCCTGGGCCAGAGTGAGACCCTACCTCGAAAAACCAAAAAAAAAAAAAAAAAGAAATGAGGAAACTATTTGCTCAACCATGTTTATAGCTGCTCTATTCATAATAGCTAAGAACTGCAATCAACCCATCATTGGATGAATGGATACCCAAGATGTGGTATATTTACATGATAGAATTCTACAAAGCAGTAAGAAAAAAATGGCCCAATGAAATTTGTAGAAAAATGGTTGAACATGGAACAGATCATACTAAGCAAATTCATACAATCACAGAAAGACAATCATTGCATGGTCTTACTCATCTGTGGTTCCTAACCTGGATGAGCCCAAGTTGCTGACATACCTGAATGGCACCTTGAGGCTTGGACAATAGGGAGGGTGGGGCTTGGGGGAAGGGGAAGGGTGGGAGGGACACAAAACTGGACCCAAATTGAACTGACACCATAGAATCCTATATCCTGGAAGTTAGATTAAAAGGTTGAACCCTCAGCAGGACCTTAGGGGGAGCACCTGAATCAAAGGGCGCTGGAGAGGGTAAGATGAAGCCTAACCTTAAATTTCTCCAGTTTCTCTCCTTTCTTTTTTCTGTCTTTTTCTTTTTTTCTTTTTCCTTGCGCTGGCCTGTAATTCCCCATACCAGGATGCGGTTAATATCCTCAACGGACTGTTGATCAGAGAGACCTACAAGGTCTCCCAAAACAAACAAGACATATTTCTGTGACAGCACTTGATTATCCATCAGAGATTAATAGTAAGAACCTTCTGCTGAAGACACCATACACTGTCAGCATGGACAATAGAGAGACCTGGTTGGAATCCGGAAGAGAGCCAGTCCCCAGACAATTAGCCTATCTAGTGCTGGAAGGTGCTATGTGAGTTACCAGGGGAAAGTGGCCAACATCTGTCCGAGTAACTCAAAGTCAGCGCTACTCAGAAGCAAACAACCTGAAGCGGTGCTCACACAAGTACAATAGTGGCACACAGTCGTGGTGGGTGACCAAGTGCTCTTGGATTGGCTAATGGATCTGCTCAGTGGAAAGGAACCCATGTCTGGAACAGGGAAACAAGTCAGAACTATATGCAGATAACAATTTTGCTTTCCCATGTCAAGCTCCCACTAATCTTGGGCTATAAGAGGGTCTACACCCTTTAAATTCTCTCTAGCTTAATAATGCTTATCCCATTTAACCAGTGCTTACTTCATTCTCCATTAGGGATTCTGTTTCTCTTTTTCAGATGGAGTAGGGACTTGAGGAGATAAACCACCCAGCGCACTTCCTCCGGCCCCAGCTGAAACCACATAGGAAGTGGGGAAATGAGCAAGCGTGCTGCTTTCTCAGTGAACCTGATATCACCAAAAGAGTGAAGGAGATAGACACTGAGGATACTCAACACCTACCAAAGCAGAGATCCAGAGGCTCCTAAGAGCCCATCATTGATGCAGACTTAAAATGCACCTAACATGGCTCAGGGAATTTTGTGGAAGAGGAGGCAGAAAGATTGTTAGGTAGACATTATGGTACATTATGCACAGAGACATTGCCTCTCCCCCATAACTGACTGCTGCCCCCACAATGAATGACCCACAATCCCCATGGGGTTGACATGCATTCCCAATGCAGAGGGCCCCTTTGGAAAAGGGACAGGGATGAGGGAAACGATGGTACCAACATGTGCTGTTTACATGCTAAGTATGTCCATATCTAATAAAAATAAATTTAAAAAAAGAAAGAAATGAGGAAATAAACAGTGTTCTGTACTGCTTTTGTCAAGTGAATTTCAAGAACAGGATTCACTATTTTTAGGTCCTCTCCTTCAAAAGCTACCACCACACTTATCCTTTCCTAGTTAAAAACATTTTTATTTATTCCACACAATCCAATATTCCTCTCTGTGGGAATCTTAGGGTAGTGTGAACCTTTTCCCCTGGAGAGATGTGAATACATGTCTATACACCCCACATATGACACAGACGGCACACCAAAATCCTTTTACTCCAAAACCAGTTGTGGTGGACTGGAGAGATGGCTTAGCAGTTAAGGTGCTTGCCCGAGGCACACGGGTACCTGAGATAGCAGGTGAAAAAGTCTGAAGACCCTTTCGTGCCCTTTCTTCTATGTGGGAATGTCATCAGGCCTAATGTCAAGAAGTCTCTACTGAGTTGTTCTGGCTGCTTTGAATCAAGCCGGCAACAGTTGTTTAGTGCTTTCAATGCAGAGGAACTTGCCATACAACACCTAAGAAGCTCTGGGGGAGTAGTTTTATTCTTGATTGTCAAAGCGTTCTAGGAGTTCTTCATTCAGCTCCTCTCTCTTACACACACACACACACACACACACACACACACACACACTACCTCCTCTACTTACTCTTGTTTCTGACACACACACACACACACACACACACACACACACACACACACTACCTCCTCTACTTACTCTTGTTTCTGTCTACCTTGGGTGACTTTTTTCTTCTTCTTCTGTTTCTGGTATATTCTCTGGGTCTTCTTTTTTTTTTAACTTTTTTTTTCTTTTTTTCTTTTGAGGCAGGGTCTCACTCTAGCCCAAGCTGACCTGGCCTGGAATTCACCATGATCCTCCTATCTCTGCTGAGATTAAAGGTGTGTGCCACCACACCCAGCTTTTAGACTTTTTTTTTCAAGGTGTGTGTGTGGGGGGTCTCACTCTAGCCCAGGCTAATCTGGCACTCACTCTGTAGTCCTAGGCTGGCCTGGAACTCAGCAATCCTCTTATCTCTGCCTCCTCAGTCCTGGGATTAAAGGCATGCACTTTTTTTTTTAAACTTTTTGTTGACAACTTCCATATATATAGCTCATGATCATAATCTCCTCTTGCCACCTTCCCTTTCCCCCTCCCAAATCCCCCTTCTGATGAATACCTTCTTTCCAATTAGTCTTTCTTCTGTGCTGAAGTCATCCTTCTCTCCCCTCCCATGATGCAGTTCTTGTGCAGGTGGCATTAGCTACTGGGAGGTCATGAATGTCATGGCCACCTTGTGTCTAGACGACAGTATTGTAAGCATTCTTCCTCTTCCTTTGGCTTTTACATTTTTTTCTGCCATCACTTCCACAATGGTCCTTGAGCCTTGGAGGGTGTGATAGAGATGTCTCACTTACTCACTGGTTTTCTATTCAGAAATTTAAAGTCTTTTTGTGGAAGATATAGATAATGCATAGATCATCAACAAACAAAAGTTGGGCAGATTATTAAAATAATAGAGTTGGAAAGGTCAAGGGGGAGAGGAGTGGGAGGTTGAGGGGAAATAAACACAAAACTAAACCCAAAATGAAGTGGTTCGATAGAAAACTTTCTCCTTGATAGAAGACTTTAGATATAACCCTCAGCAGGAATATAGGGGGATCATCTGGTAAGAAGGGCCCTGGAGAGGGTGGGATGAGGCCTAACCTTAAAACATTTGGCTCTGGCCTATAACTCCCAGTACCAGAAATTGGTTGCTAATTACATTCAGCTGTTGATCAGAGAGAACTACAAGGTCCCCAAAACAAGACAGGCTTCTGTCAAAGCACCTGATCACCTAATATAAAAGCTAAGACCTTACTGCTGAAGACACCACTAGCTGCCAACACAGAACACTGAATAACCTGGCTAAAATCCAGAAGGGAGCCAGTCCCCAGAGGGTTAGCCCATCTAGTACTGGAAAAAGCTGCATGAGCTACTGGGGGAAAGTGGCCAACAATGCTGTGAGCAAGCAGGGGTCACAGCTACTCAAAAGCAACCAGCCTGCCAAGACATACGTACCTGTGCAAGGGTGGCACACCGCCTTGATGGGTAACCAATGGCTTTCTGATTGGATAAAGAGATTGGCACAGTAGAAAGGAACCCATGGCTGGAACTGGAAACTAAAGCAGAATCCCATGGAGACCAAGTTTATGGTCTCTAATGAGAACTTCCCGCTAGTCTTTGGTCAAAAGCCAGGCTACATCCATCAAAACCTCTCCAAATTAAGAATGCTTATCTCACTTAACTATGCTGACTTCACTCTCCCTTGGAGAATTTGTTTTTCTTTATCAGAAGATAACGAAATCCACGGAGATAAACCAGCCTTCCACTTGAGCCAAGGCCCAGATGATACCACAGAGCATTGGGTGAGATGAGCAAGAGTGCTGCCTCCATGGAGCCCGACAATCTGCACCAGGGTGACTGAGACAGATGCTGAGGATACTAAACATATAACAAAGCAGAAATCCAGAAGCTCCTGAGAGCTTGACACTGAAATAGACTTAAAACACCCACCATGGCTCAGAGCATTTTGCAGGAGAGAAGGGGTGGGGGGTAGAAAGACTGTAAGAGCCACAGGTTGGGAGGGCAGAGTCAGAGGCATTCCCTCTCTCATCTGCTAGTGACTGACTTCTTCTTTCACAACACATAACCCACAACCCCATGGGGAATACCAGTAACCCCTTTGAGGTGGGTCCCCAGTGGATTAGGGGCAGGAAGGAGGGAAATGATGGCACCAACACATGATGTGTCAATAAAAGCATATTCTTATTAAAAAATAAATTAAAATATATGAATAATTAAAAACCACATGTGGGCCTCATACCCACAATTTCTAATTTATAGAAAATACTGTTCTAAGATTTGTCAAGCTAAGGCTATAAAGTCAAATATACCTGCATTCTGTTTTTGTAAATAAAGTTTATACACACATACAAGCACATGTAAAGTAGTATAATCCTAAAATGTCAGGGAATTTGTGCTACAACATAAAGCAGACAAAAAGGTAGAGACATTTTATTTCTGAAAAAGTCTACAGCAAAAGAGCCTTACATCTTAGACACTGACATTCTGAGAGATGATGAACAAAATTCAGGACAAAGGAACGAGTGATTAAGTAGAAAAAATAACAAAAAGGGAATGAGTGACTTTATGGTCTATTTCAATAGCGCTTGAAGGAGGTACAATCTTAGTGTCATCTCTAAACTTGTAACATGTGGATAGCCAGAGATCCCAGCTGAGACCACGCTGCTGTCCTCTCTGCCTCCCCAGGAGAGATACGAAGAAGCTCACGATTGCCTTCTACCGACGCCATCACGACAATCCAGAAGAGCTAAGTAAATATGGATCTTGAGACTAACTCAACACATGGCCACTACTGGTCAATGACAGGTGAAGTGCACAAAAGAATTACGTAGCTTTATAAAGTAAAATCACAGCACAAGCTCAGGGTGGTCCATAGCCAAAGATGCACTTAGAGACTCTTTTAGTAAAACTCCTTTCAAAAAAAAGTTTACTATTGTTTTCACTTCTTAGCAAACACTGTGACATTGGGAGTTTCTAAAAGACAGAATGAAACAAAGCTACTATTGTTTCTAGATACAACAGATAATTTATTAGACTTCATCAGCAAGGCTCTATACTGAACTTATTAGCATAATTCTAAGAAGAATTTTTAATTTACCTGAATAGATTCTATTAGGGAACCACTAAAACTGAGTCTGTTACAAAACTTCTGTATAGATCTCAAGTTGGTATGTATATAGGGGTAGGGTCAGGGAAGATGTAGGGTTTAAACCTGTACAGAGTGAGAAATGGGTTCATTCATTATATATACAAATATATGAAATCAAAGTTTATTGCTTACAAGTTGAAATACTGCAATGAATGTTTCTCTCAGGAAAAATTTATTTTTAAAAATTTTGACTACTGTTTTATCCATTGCTTCATTTTATACTTAGTGTTTAGTGAAGACTGCACAGAATCTTCCCAGCCAGCACATGAAGTCAATTGTTAACCTCACTTAAAGACAAAGCATTTGAGGCTCGGAAAGATTAAGTGATTTACCCAATACTGGCCAGTATTTAAAACCCACTACTTAGCTCTAAGCAGTTGGTTCTGGTCATTGGTATGTACTGTGCTTTCGCCAGACCACAAATGGCTAACTCCATGAGCACTTTGGTCTGGCGATATGCAGCCACATGTTAGACAAGCAAATAAGAAATAGAAAACTTGAGAATATATGCCTTTTTTCAGTGTTATAAATCAAAAAGAAGGACATAGGTACTAGGTAAAATAAAAATTATTAATTCCTTTCTACGTGAAAGAACAGAAAGCAAGTTGAGTTTACCACGGCCTACCTCTCTTGCCCAGCTAGCTTCTTTTTCTAACTCTTATACCCTCCACTTTGGAGTCCTGAATTCCCTTTTTAGGATTTTGTGTCTTGTGGCTTTTGTGACACACACAAACTACAAACTCGCCGAGACAATGCCTCCTAATAGTGACACCCTGATGACCAAGCCTTTAGCACATGGACCTGTGGGGACACTCACCCTCTATGCCACAGCATCCAAATTGATAAAGTGTATGCTCAGTGTCAAAGGTTATTGCGATCATTAATGTGGAGGCTTTGAGTTTCACCAGAAGAGACGACTAGGGTGGCTAGTCCATCCAGACACAAGACCAATATCTTCACTATCCAGTCAGGACACTGAGATATTACAATCTATTCTGTCAGAATTAGAATTTCATCCTCAAACTTCCTAGTAAGCCACTTAAGCATAAAGGGAAACTCTGGTGACAGGACTGCTCCCCAAGCTGACATTCTGAGGCTCAGGACATCTCCTCAACCCCAGATGCACATAGCAGATCAGCTGGCCTTGAGTGTAGGCTCAGCCTCTGTGCTGTATTTAAACTGTTCAAGATGAAGAGGAGAAACAATAACCTTGTCAAACAAAAAAAGTAATTAATAAAATAAAGACTCAGAAAGAGACCTATTTAACCCATCAAAGCAATTAGTCATCTAAACAAATGAGCATAACATGAATTGTAGGTTAGAAAAGTCAAGCTTGACAGAAACACAAGAAATACTGTCTGTGTAGTTAACACAAGTCAAACTTCAGAAACAGAAAGAGCTCTGTGTGTGTGTGTGAGTGAAGACGCACGTGTGCCGTGGCAGATGTCAGAAGATGCCCTTCAGTGGTGGTCCTTGCCTTCTTCCTAGTTTGAGGTAGGATCCTCATTCTTGGTGTTCACTGGTGAGTTTTCTAGGGCAGTTGGCCCATGAGCTTCTTGGGAAATTCTCCGGTCTCTGCCTCATTTCTTGCTGTAGGTGCACTGAGAATAGACACCTACCCATTACAGCTTCTGGCTTTTATGAGGGTTCTTGGGATCTGGATTGCAAGACTCATGCTTGCATGCATGACTAACACATTATCCACTGAGCTATCTCCCAGCTCAGAAAGAGCTACTTTTTGTTTTGTTTTCAAGAAGGAGTCTCACCGTAGCCCAGGCTGATCTTGAACTCACACTGCAGTTCCAGGCTGGCCTTGAACTCAGAGTGATTCTCCTACTTCTGCCTCCCAAGTGCCAGGCTTAAAGGTGTGTACCACCAAGCCTAGGTAGGAAGAGCTACTTTTAATGTAATAACTGCACTGAGAAGACATGGTTCCTGTAAAGGCAGATGTCCTTTTCTATTGGAGCTACATTTGAGTTTATGGAGGTAGCACTTGATGTGACCATAACAAAACATGTGGATCCTCTTCTGATAGAGAATGTGTCTTTGGAGTCCGCACCTTGTCGCTGTGTCCAGCATGATGCAGAGCCCACAGTAGGCCTTACTAGGAACCCAGACATCATGTAATAAGCCACACTTCAGATTACTGGTACTCATTCAGTTTTGGGGCTGATTCACCTTGAGAACCCAGGTGGTAGCAACGCAGAATGAAAACTTCCTTTTTGGTGCAAACAGAAAGCTCAGGCAGCTGGTGAACAGCTCAGCAACCCAGCAGCCGGCTGTGCAGAGCACTCTGTGAATACGAATTAGCAGTGGGTAATGGCAGCATATTTATGAGGTCTCTTGCCGGGTCCTTTCCTCCTGTGAATGCTGTATAATTCATTGCGTGCGCCCTGACCCCAGTGCGCTCCTGTTCTGACAAATCATACTTGATTAAGACAAATCTTTATTAGTTAGCTAGTCAACTTCCCCATTTATCACTGGCAAATCCCATTCTCCTCTTCGGGTGCAAGAAAAATGACTGAAACCCTAACAACAGCGACAAAAACCCACCTCAAACAGCCAGGAAAAAATCAAATATTTGTCATATACTCAACAAATAAAACCAGAAGCCTCAGTCTTAATAGATGATTAAACAAAGTATTTAATAGGTATACATTATACCTACTGAAAACTCAAATTCATTTTACATTTCACCCATGCCAAGAGACTGTTAACTAGGTAATCTATTTAAGGGTTTTTATCTCTTACTGAACTTACATTGAAAGCAAAATGGCATGTTTTTACAAGAGCATATTACAAAGTTTGAAGCTCAAAGCACTGAAATAAATAATAATAAAAATACTCCTGAGTAGCTACAATGCTTAAGGCCCCCACCAAAAGAATAACTATAGCAAATCTTTAAAAAGTGGAATAAGGCAAGATGAATTAATAACTATTCTTGATTCCCTGGTACTACAGGAAAATGCATCTCTTTTTGAACTGTCTGCTACATTTTCATGAAGTTCTTTGTTGGTTTACCGTGAAGATGACTTAATATAGTTACATTCTTGATTCTCACTTAGGAGTCTAGCAGTACCAGACCAGTTCTCAGAAACCCAACAATGTAAGAAGCACATCATGTCCTAGGACTGTATGGAGCCCAGTGAGCGGCATCTTTTGACGAGGTTAGGAAAATTAGCTTCACGGAGGTGGACTCAGTAAGACGAGTCATTGCCTCTTACTTTTCAGTGTGCGCAAGACAGAGCGCGCGGAACAATGAAGATGAATACTGTTCATGTCGGTTCTCATATCTCCTCTATTTTACTTTTATGCCCTGATTCCAGAGGGGGAGAAACATCCATTTGGACTTCTCATAGCAAGTTACCAAATCACTGTAGAAGTGTAACTGATGTGTAATCTCAGTGTTCCCTTTAAAAAAGAATGCAGAGACTATGTGTAAATGTTTTATAAAATATTTCTATGAGAGATACTATATATTCTATAGTGATAAAACCATTTATAAACTATGGGTGAAACCTACTTTTGTTCTTGACAACTTTAATAAAATGTCAGACTACACTATAGTGTACAGATATCACATTGTACCTTATAGATGTCCTTAGTGCTAAATGCAAAGCAACATGCAAAACTATTGTGCATGTTGGTGCTGTCTTTAATTTGCCAAAATTTCCCCTTTAGAAAAATGTGGATACATCTTGAGAAATGAGGTCAGAGCTTGGTATGAGAAACTTCAAAAGAACACCTAGTGCAGTGGGAAATAGTGTGTTGATGATTTTATAAGTAGACTGTCTCTGATTATATCCATGGATTCAGAAGAGATCACGCCTAACGATCCCTCCCTACTCCACAGGTCTTTCATCATGAAGGACTGAGCAATGAAAAGTGCAAATTGCCATGGTCTTGTTGGAAAACTTTAATTTTCTTTAGTGGGGAGGCTGGAGAGTTAAGCATTTTGCAATTTGCCTATAGAAATAAAAGAAAAACTTTTGAGTTCACTAGTATTTATCCCATGGATTCTGTATCTAGTTTTCCTTGGAAACCTGATGAGAATGAATTCTCCCAGAAAGGAGCTTGTCTCTGGACGTAAAATGTAGCTCACAGATAGGGTCAGAATCCAAGTCAATAACGTATTCTTGAGAACCAGCTATGTTGCAAGCTCTGTAAAGGCATTGAGAAGGACCGGGCATGGTGCCAGTGTCTAGCAGCTCATGCCCAGGTGGGGTGGAATGACACCAAAGTCACCATTAAAACGAAGTGTAAGACACAGTACAAATTCCAAGTGGCAGAATGCATCAAATGTGATGGAGCAACCAGCATAAGAACACGGTACTCTCCAGGAATCTGCTTCACCCTCATGGTCTCTGAGAATCCACATTTCCTGACTCCCTCCGCAGGCTTCTTGCCTCCACACTCATCATTGGCCTGACACTGAGACTGACATGTAATGATGTAACTTAAGATAGCAGTGTCTACTGACAAACCTATGACTGACCCTCTTCTATGCTCCTCCCCCTTCTCTAACTCTTCGAACACAAAGCTTCAGGTTTTTTTCTTTCTTTCGATAGCAGCTTCTTAATGCACATCATTCAGATCTGAAACGAAGACTATGTGACAGGTATTTAGATAACTTATAGATAACTTATTTCTAGCAGTATGTACATGTATATATGCTGAAAGGCATTTGGTCCAGCTACTAAGCTTACTGACATACATCTATCAAGTGACACATAAATGGAAGTGTATGGTGATACTTCCCTCCTGTGGTGGTTTGATTTAGATGTCCCCTATAAACTCATGTGTTCTGCAGCTGGCTGACATGGGTACTGGGGAATTGAACCTGGGTCCTTATGCTTTTCAGGCAAGTACCTTAACCACTGAACCATCTCTCTAGCCCAGTTAAACTCATGTGTCTGAATGCTTGATCCCCAGCTGATGGCGATTTGGGAATTGGAACCTTGTTGGAGGAAGTCTGTTTCGGGATGGGTTTATGAATGTCATAGCCAGCTTCCCCTTGCCAGTACTTGGTACACTCTCGTTGTCCACCTGATGTTGGCCAGGAGGTGATGTCCAGTGCCTGCTCCACTCAAGACTGGAAATAGATTGTCTAAAAAGAAGTGATGTTTGTAACTGATCTATTCGCCAGAGCTTGGATTGGAATGTAGACTTCTTAATTCCTCATTGTATGTCCCATGGAACACATGATGCACAAGAAGGAAGTTCAAGAGCAAGTCATTAGAATGGACTACTTATTCAGTTCAGTGAATGGCCCTGGGGCATGGATCCTTAAAATCGGACTATCGCTTCTGCTACTGTGGTTGAAAGGCCAGGGAAACGAATTTCTACCAAGGAGAGTCGCACAAAGCACTGGCCTAACATCATTTTAGTGGTACTTTCTGAAACTAGCTACAAATACCAAAAATGTATTCTATAATGAAAAACTGGCTAAAACAGGTGGTGGAAGGGAAGAGGAATGCACTTTTCCTCACAGTTCACTTATTTATGAACTTAGTGGTGTTCTGAGAAAAGATTTCAAACAGGGTATGGTATATACTTAGCTATGGGAAACTGATTCTTCATTCATGCAACAAATATTTACTTAATGCTTCCCATGAACCAAGCATGGCAATATAAAACCAAATATGACATAAAAAATCACTGTGAGCTATTAGGCAAACAATAGTTCTGTAAAAAGTGAAAGCTAAAAACATTTATTGACTAGTTTGAGGTTATTTTCTAATGTATGCATATTTTTTTACAGAATATGTTCACAAGAGTGCTTTCAACATGCACATTCCTAGAAAGTATAGCAAATCCAAGCCACTGTACTGTTATGTTGTTGTGTCCAACTAAGATGGAAACAAAACTCCTACTCCTCACAGTATAATTTTGCCATTGTGTTTAAGGTTGTTAAGTCAGTATAATACGATATTCTAATGCAAGCGTTCAGTAGAGAACCCCAATCCTGCTGCAAATTTTCAGAATGTGTTAAAATTGATGTCAATGTCTCAGTAATTTCACAGTTTAAAAAACAGTTAGAAATGTAATGACTACACTACACTTGATTAAAGCATTTACAGCTCTAATCAAAAACTGACAGCAAGATCAAAGATGCTAACTTAAATCTCTCCTCTAATTATGTTTAAAATGCCACACCTCAGGCCTGTCTCTCCTCTTCTTTTTCAAACCAAATTCTGCTTAAGAAAGATCTAACACTTCTTAACAGTTCATTATCCAATAAAACTATTCAAAGCTTAAAAGCAATCTACACAATTAGTCAGGACCTCAGGGAGTCCACCGGTAGTCTTTATTACAGGACTTCATATTAAAACACCTTAATTATATTTGTCAAATGGATTTCATTAAAACCCATCGTCACTTTAATTTTCATATTTTGACAGTGCTGGCATAGGCATTATTACCACCTGCCAGGCTAGGAACTACAACAAAATTGTCAAATTCCTTCAAATCCAGAGCAGTTGCTTTTGTACCTGACTGATAGCTTTCCTTATGTGGGGAAGCTACCACAATTAGGAGAATTAAAATTTCCCTACTTAAAATCTACCTGGCATATATATGTGTGTGTATATACATATATGTGTATGTTTTCTGAAGGTGGAGGAAAAACAAACTCCATCCGTGCTGGGTTGCCAGGTGCACTTTGCAGCAAGGACGAGGCACGTGCTTTGCCGTGCATCTGAATAGCAAAGCCGAGACATCAAACAGAATGCACTATGATTCAATCACATCACAACCATCAGGACTTGAAAGCCAGGACATTTTTTTTTACCTCCTATTCATTATGCTGCCATATTTCATAAAATATACGGTGTTTCTGGCCATTCACTTGAGATCCAATTGTATTTTCATTTGCCACTGCGACTTACACTATTGAAATAGCAAATGGGGAAAAAATACATGTGTCCTTTTCTTTCTAGCTATGCAGTGTTCAATGTCAACAGTGATGCAATGTTTACAAGCATTTTCCTAATTCTACTAGTTTGGCAACTTCAGAAACTGGGGACGAGCATACTAATAAGCAAAGCATTTTTGCCTATTTTTCTCTGGATTTCCTAAGTCTTTGGTAGCAGACATAATATAAAAAGACATTTTCACAATAATCCTCCTTTCAAAAATTCTATTTTTCAAGTATTAGGAGAGAACAAGCATAGCAAAAAAGACAGATTTTTTTTTAAAACCTAACAGACTCATAAGATGTAACAAAGGAGAGAGGTTTCTGGCTTCTGTCTAACACACTCGGGGCTTTGTACAATGGCCTCCAGAGTACTGACCACCTTGCTTTATGAATACTTTAAGTCACAGTAAATGGTAGTGGATTATTTTGAGTGGAGCTGGAATTTTAAAGATTTACCTACAAAATCAGAAGAAATTCAAAAATCATAAATGATCACTGACTTATATGTCTCAAAATTTAATCTGATTGAAAGTGGAAACATGCTCAGAGAATTAGATGTAGGAAAAACGCATTTAAATACATTTCCAATTTTACTGCTGTCTAGAAGCCTTTCATGATCAACTTTGATGGAGATGTTTCTCTCTGCTTTGGGCTCAGATCAATTCATTATCTATGCCACTATTGTGGCATATATCCTCAGGCTTGGTGTCTCCTTCTCTGTACAGCCTAAGCCTAGCAGAGTGCATGGTCCTGTATGAACTGTGCCTGTCTATTAAAGAATGACTGGCTAGGCTCCTGGCTGTGTTCCTATTCAACTAACAACTTCTCCATAGTGGGGAATATCTTACTAGTCTTCCTCCACACAATGCCTCATAAATGGTAGACATTTGATACACATGTTCATTTGTACACACACATGTATATAGCATGCTTCAAAGTGCATATGTACAGACATTGAATTCTGCGAACATGATTTTTTTATTTTAAAGAGAACCAAAACTTAAATCAAGAAATATAAGAATTATTAACTCCTTTATTAAATGCCACTATAATCTTGAACCTCAAATCCTTCCAATCAGTCCCACGTTTCTTGGCTGGCCCTTTATCAACTGTGCTTGAGATAGCTGATAACTGACAGAAGTAATGGAGTCAGGGTATGACAGGAACACAGCTCAGACAATTTGCAGGGAGCTCCTCTGCTACTAGCAAGCACATCCCATTGCAAGAAGTCAATAATTCATTTGAAGTAATTATTATTAATAATCATAGAACACATGGATTTTCCTCATTTGGAAAAAAATTGGAACAATCAGCTATTTTAGAAATGTTCCTAGGGGGACACTTCAAAAATGAGGCCAGATATAGTCTACATTCCAGAATATTTGAAGTTTATTTGATATAAATAGAGGCCTATGGAAGCCCTGCTGACACAAGGCACCAGGCACAGATCAGTCTATGACTACTGCAGTCCTTACACGGAGATGCAGTACATGCTAACTCAGTGCCAAAGGTCGCTTTGAGTGCTGGGAGAATCTTTCTGCATTAACATTATGATGTATCAAATTGTGCTTAGTGGCACCAAGTTTGGAAGTCATGCACAAAGGCTAGTGCAGTTCTTCTCTGCTTGTTGCCCAATTGTGTGTAAGAGCGGTTGACTGGCACTCAGGGTGGTTTATAAAGAGGACCCATATGGGGCAAATGTGATTTGTGAAGGTAAACACTTCTAGTCACATAAAAAGTACAACTGGAAGTTTGGCTCATCTAGTGCTCTTGGTGAAAATGGCTAAGTAGGGACTGAGGAAAGGACAGAGATACTGGAGGCCCTGACAGAGGAGATGGCCGTTTAAGAGTGACAGTGAGGCTGGGCTCCTTATGGACTGCTGCTGGAGTTCTGTTTGAAACTATGTCCTCTACCTCAATTGCCACTTCTGCTCCTTAGGTCATATTGACATGCACGTCACCGCATCCTTTGCTGTGGCTTCTGCAGCAGTTCCTCCAAATCCCCTAAATTGGGAATCCTCACAGGAGTCCCCAACCTCTCAGCCTTGGACAAAACAAGAATGTGGTTATTCTGTTTTTTTTATTTTTTTTTTTCAACATCAAGCTGGTGCGTTGGTGGGCTGGAGAGGTAGGGCGGTTATGTGGGACACAAGTGATCACAGGAGCCTGCAAGAGGACTGGAAGTAGTTGCACAAAGGCTTTCCAAGTGCATGATCAGAGAGGAAGCCTGAAGTGCCCAACTGACAGCTCAGCAAGCTGTTCAGAAGTTGCTTTTTCCAACAGGAGAAAAGCCGTGAGTTCTGCAGTTTCCAGCCCCACCTCCAGGATGCTCCCCCTGAAAATGATTGTTTTTCTGTAATAGTCACAACAGAACAATATTTACTATACTTCTGAAGTGACATAAAAACAGCCTACCAGAATATGCCTGATTTCACTGTTCGCTACAAGTGAGAGCTGTTGCTGCATGCTGCGTGATTGGGATGTCTAATCATAGATTTGTCAACTTCTTTCTGAATCCAGACAGTGAATGACTCCAAGATCTGTTTCTGGCCTGAGCTCTGTATTTGCATCTAGACTACCCTCAGGGCTACTATTCTCTACACAGAAGAATAATGAGTCTCTTTACATAAAACAACAGCAGCCTAAACCAGCAGTTGCCAAACCATAGGCCAAAATGAGAATGCTTTAGCTACATTTCAACTGGGAATCAGAGCCCTTAACACAGTACACATCTGTATCAGTTCAGTTACTAATAAAGGGGAACAAATCACTTACAAAGTGGGACAACCTGACTCTCTTAAATATTTATCTTTAGGATTTTTTTTTTTTTTTCTTGGAGTGTGGAAATCTTCCTTCCCCTCCAGGCTCTGCAAGGCCTGATTCCCAAATGAGCTGGCCAACTCATTCTCCATTAGAAGCAGGCGGCCGAGAAAAGGGAGGACAGGAAAGCTATAGGCAAGATAAGGCTTTGGTCAGACTCAAAGAGTGATTGTTACCGTTTCTGATAAGCTGAGTGGTTTCTGTATTTATTTATTTATTTTTGCCTCATACCATATTCGTAATATAGAAGGATTTTTATACTTCATAGGTAGATAATATTTTAATGGCTTTGATAGATGTTAAAGGCATCCTAATATATCTTTAGCACCTCTACAGTATTTCTTTTCTTTTCTTCTTCTTCTTATTTATTTTATTTTTTTATTTTTGTTTTTTTGAGGTAGGGTCTCACTCTAGCTCAGGCTAACCTGGAATTCACTATGTTGTCTCAGGGTGGCCTCGAACTCACGGATATCCTCTTACCTCTGCCTCCCAAGTGCTGGGATTGAAGGCGTGTGCCACCACACCAGGCCTCTATGGTACTTCTGAAGTTTAGATAGGAAGAAACAGAAAACACAGATTTGAATATGCTGATTTGTGTGTGTGTGCATGTGTGTGGTGGTGGGGTGCAAACATAAGGCCTTGCATGTACTCGCAAGTGCTTTACCAGCCAGCTGCATCTGCAGCCCCCTGAATTTTCAAATGAGCATTTTACAATGAAAACCATTTAGAAAACATTTTCATGTTTTACAAAGTTAATTCTTAGGATAAGAAAAAGTCATTTTATTTTTATTTTAACTGCAAGTGGTCCTTGGATCATGACTCTTCAGAGTCCCCAGGGACGGCGGAAGCCAGTGATTATCCCTTGCTGCACAAACTAGCTACATTACTTCTCTGCTGAGCCTCAGAATCATGGCATGATATTATATCTCTTGGCCACTGTTTCAGTCCTCAAGCAGAAAGCAAGTATAAACCATATTGGGAAGAGGAAGTTTCTGGGCAAGCCTTGGCTGAAAAGTAATGAAGATTCCAAGTAAACATTTATTTTTTAACAACAACAAAAAAAATAGTGAATTCTAAACTGATCTTGTTTTTCACAGATTCTCATATTCCACATATATCTTTTCAATGACACTTTTCTTATATTCCAGCATCATTTGAAGGTAAACAGAATTGTCGGGCTTTCAGAAGCTAAGTTAGATATTAGTGTTAAAAATGTTAAGATGCCAAAAAACTTATGCAACACAGTTCATAATTACTTCAAATGCTGTTAAATTTCATCAAGGAGTTGGTCATGAAGCTTCCAGGTCTCAGGATACAATTGAGTCAACATGGGAAGGAAAATAGAAGCATGTATACAAAAGTTCTGTCCATTTTGACACTTTGAAAACACCACTGCTATAGAATAACCATGCACTTATAATTGCCTATGTGATTCATCAGGAGTGGACATCAAAGTGTCCTATATGTCTAAATGCTCAGTATTAAAACATTATTTTGCTTTTTCAATCTTATCAACTTGACTATGCACTTTACATTCTCAATGAAATTTGGTAATGAAAAGGGAAAGCCTTAATGGAAATGCTTGTAAAATCCTCTTACTTGGAGAGTTTGTGTGAGTTGATTAATTAAGAGACTTTCACAGTTTTCATATTGATTGCCTTTGTGTTTCTGAACATTCTGTCTGTTGCTCATGTGCAGAGGAGAAGTAAGAAATCCTGGCTCTAACAAGATGTAGGATTCCTCAAACAGGTTTCCACTTTGATAAATCAAATGCTTTCCCATCCCTTTTGGGCCATTTTTTGTTTTCTCACTTTGTGGAAAGAAACAGGCTTTTCAATGCTGATATTTTTGTCTTAATGTCCTAATTTCACCAAATGTTTCTGGGATATAAAAATTTACCTCTACTACAGTTTTTATTTGTTTTACTAAACTATTTAGAAACAGAGGTGGGGAGAAACCCACCTGTTTTACTAAGAAGTAAGGAGATTTAATATTTCTGTTTTAGATCTATGTAGTAGAAACTATTAACAAGACGGGAATTTTCTGTCTGTATTTGGGTGTTGAAAAGGAATAACATATTGGTGCTATGGTTTTAGCAATGATCTTGAGAAAAACAAATTTGAAATATGGGAGCTTAACCCACTTAATAATCAAATTAAATACTTCTTACTGGTATGACTAAAAGTGTTTCATGGAATTTATATAACAAGGAATATTTATAATGAAAATGAGATTGTTCTTTGACATTTTTGATTAGTTGCTCCTCTTTTCACTCAGAATTTCGGATGTTACTGTAAGACCAGATAAATATTTAGGCTGCTGCTATAAGATAAATTTATTTTTAGGATGGCATTAAAAGATAAACTTACAACTGTTCTACTTTGTTTGTTTAGGAATCTTCCCCTTACACCAAGACAAAACACTTTTCTTTTCTTTTGAACATTTCAGCATATTTGTCCAGCATTATTTTTTCATTCTCTTTTATCCCCGGGGCTCTCAATGTTTAAATAGCTCCCTCCCATGTAAAGCTTTGCACCGATATCGATCAGCCTAGGCTAGAAGTTACTATGAGGCATTTTCAATAATCAGCCCAGCTGTTCAGAGAGCTTCTTGAATAAAACCCTTAGGTAAACAGCACAATGCACTGAGAACGCTGCCAGCAACCAGACCTTCTTGGCAAGCTCAAGGATTGCTCCTAAGGCTTCACCAAACAAAGAGCTTAATTCTGAATTTAACAATGGAGGCTACAGGGTAATTCAAATAAATCCCATCTTTGACTCACATATATAGGGAAGATGGGGGTTCCTCCCTGAACATGCTTGCACATCTGATTAATTTCAAAGTGTTATGTGTCCAGTAAACCAGTTTTACAAAGCCCCACAACAACTGTATGCAAGGTACTTTTCTAGGATTACCATTTTGCTCCTTAATCTTCACATTCAGGATTATTTGCTTAGATCTTTCAAGCCCAGTATATTATTTACCATTATATAATATGCAACATACTATATAGTATAGAAATAAAGATGTAAGCATGTATTTATAATTTTCCTTTACTTCTGAATTTTCTCTCTCTTTAAGAGTCAAATGCTAAAAATGAAAGTGATTTTTACCTAGCAGTTCTAAGTCAGGTTCCTGCTGTTAGGCAGCAAGGAAGTCTTGAAAGAAGCATTGCAAACCTGACATTCCATATAAAGGACAAAGGGAAGTCAGCATCAGGACCCCATAAAGAACCACCCATAATGCTTGCCTCCTTCGATGACAGAACAAACAGCAACCCCAAAGAGACGACACCTAGGAAATCTCGCGAGTTCCCAAATCATTCTGCTTTTAGAGAAAGAAAATAAAACTACATAACAGTAGCAATAAACCATTCCTAAAGTTCCAGTGGAGGGATTTAAAAGGCTTCCAGGTTATTTTAAAAGTTAAACATATTTGTCTAGTGAAGCATATTCTATAATAGATAGGTGTAGGCTGATCGAGGTGTCAGGTACTGGAAGTGAAGACCAGTCTTTGGATTCTGATAAGTTAAGAAACTTGAAATGTCTCCTCTGGATTATGACTCATTCCAAATTCTATATCCATGGAAGTAAGTCTGACTGACCTTCTTCTTCCTCTTCTTTCTTTCTTTCTTTCTTTCTTTCTTTCTTTCTTTCTTTCTTTCTTTCTTTCTCTCTCTCTCTCTCTCTCTCTCTCTCTCTCTCTCTCTCTCTCTCTCTCTCTCTCTCTCTCTCTCTTTTTGTGAGACAAGACTTATTATGAACCTAGGCTAGCTAGGCTGGTCTTGAATTCATGATCTTCCTGCTTCAGCCTTCTGAGTGGTAAGTATTACCAAGCCTGGACCTACTATTTTGTTGTTGTTGGTTGAGTTTGTTTTGTATTTATTTCCCTTCCTTTGGGAGAAAAAACAGTCTCTAGCATTTTAATCCTAAATGGCAATGCAGCAAAGAACCAAAGACAATTGAAAAGACAGAACACCCAACCTACCCTCTGCACCTACCAGACTGTCAACCCATAAGAAAAGTAATGAGCAGCTACCATACAGAAAATAATATTAACTGATATTAATTACCATCGCGTATCCTTATATAATTTTCTGGTATTAAAAACTATCAAATATACGAGTTAGTTATCTCAAAATTCTTGTTCTACAAGACACTTGCTTCTAAAGCATTATCACTGAGGAGACACTCCCAGTAAGAAAGACATGAGCTCATTTGACAGCTACCCATCAATCCATGAGTCTTTGTGAGTGGCTTCTGTGAACAAGCAGCACTTCCACCTTGCACATCTCTCTTGTGCGCGCCACTTCCTTGTCTCAACCTATGGCGCCTTCGGACCTTACTGGCCATCTAGGCTCTTCCCTAAGTTCTCCAGATTTCACCCAACAGCCTTATTCACTGTCACTATTTGGGTTTGCTTTTAAAAATTTATAGTTATTTTTCATTTTTTAAATTTCATTGGCATGTTCATACGTGTATATAATGTATTTTGATCTTATTTCCCTTAATTACCTTTTCTTGGCTCCCTTCATTCCCACTAACACTCTTCTTATCCATTAATCCTCATCTTACTTTAATGCTTTTTCTTTGTTTTTGACCCACTGAGTTGAATTAGGGTTTCTTGCATGTCCATGGGGGTTTATTTACTATGGAATAGGTAAGCTAGTAGTGGCTATATCAATGATGAGCCTGACCTGACTTCCTTTAGCTTCCTTTAGCCTTTAGCCCCTTCTGAGAGGTGTGGGGTCTTAGGAACTCTCATCCATAATAAAATGTAGCACTGTCATGATTTTTAATGTCATCCTTGTTTGCATGCTTGATCCATAAACCTTGTCCACCTTTGATCCCTATTTCCTCTCTCACGTTGAATATTTCACACAGGGAGTCTCAGCAATCCCTTCAGCTCAGCAGATATCAAATACAAATCTCATCTTTTTGCTCTCAGATACCAGTGGGTAAGTCAAGGAAAGGCAGAGGGTCTCCTGGGACTGACACGCATATGCATTTGTTTTGAGGCTTCCTTTACTTTGTTTCTCATTTTGAAGTAGCAATTACATTCTCTCCTTTGAAATGCGTTTTCATACTAGTTCCACTCCTAATGTTGAAACGTTATCCTCAGACCGAAGAAGTCTCTGGACTGGTCTCCATGCCGTCACTGTCGACATCTCCATTCCTTCATGTTCCTAGAACACCGTTCTGGTCATGCTTACCAAGAAAAATTCAAGCTCCAAGTCAGCATTTAGAACTTCCCAGAATTTATTTTTACACACTCTGTCAGGTCTTTCCCCTAATTCCCTCTGCCATATATTCTAGACCCCAGTCTGGGATTTATCAGCTTTGGTGCCCACTAATGCTTTGGGCTAGGGATTGTTTGGATGGAAGGGACTTTCTTACACACAGAAGGACACTTTATAGCATTCCTGAGCTCTAGCAGCCAGTAGCAGCTTCTCTCCAGATGCCCAGATGCCACCACACCTCCTTGGAGTATATACGTGTGTGTGTGAGGGGCGCACGGGAAGGAGGGGGGGCTAGTCAACCCTGAATGAGAACCACGTCTCTGGCTGCGTTGAACTTGGCTATCTGTGAGCATCTCTCCACCCATGTGGTCCGTCAGAATCACTAACAATCCACCCCTTAGGATTCTGCTTATTATTCATGGCTTTATTTCAGCCATGAATGCTTCTGCATTTTCCCCCCCAAAGGTGATTTCTTTTCTTTTTTTTCCCTTCTTTTTCTCTCTTTACCCTTATAGTGAGGATTGAATTTAAAGCCTCATGTGTGCTGAGCAAGTGTTCTACCACTGGAGTATATCACTAGATCCAAAAACAACTTCTTTCTTCTCACACTCCTTGGTCCTCTGTCTTGTTTCAACAAGAGTCGTGTGCTTCAGAGTAAAAACCACTTGAAAGCAGGAAATGTCCTTTGTTCTCACAGTGATCAGCCTGATTTATATCATGAAGGAAGGTATGCCCAGCCCCAGATTTATCATCTCGGCACTTACAGAAAACCAGTCAGGAACTGAAAAGTGTCCATATGAGATGCACAGAATTTAGCTTCTCCAGTGCCTGCTGCTCTTCTGTGTGCCTAGTTGCAAGGGTGAGGAAAGCACAGAACAGATTGTGACCATGCGATCTCCCCCCATAAACCAGCAGTCAGTCTGCAAGGGAGGCAGTGGGCAGGGATTCGGACTCAATGGCAAACTTAATGAAAAGCAGACAAAACAGTGTAAGGAGGCTTAAATGCCTTTTGGAACATGGCAGGGATATAAAAAAGTCATACGAAAGTTTACAATAAAGAAAAGAATGTGGAAGAGTCAGAAAAGATAATTACACAGGCGGTTTTTAAACAGCTTGCCTAATGGAGACGCTGAGTGAAGAAGACAAACAGCTTGCCAAGCTACCTGGTCCCAGAGTCATAAATCAGCAAGGCAGATCACAGTTTGTAAAAGAGAGAACACATGAGATTTGTGTGGAAGGACAGAGGAAGAGAAAGAAGAGAGAGAAATGTTATTAGCAGGGAATGGTGGGATATTGATAAAGTGGAAAAGAAACTATCTGTATTATCAAGTGACTTAAATCTGGAGGCACAATCTGAAGTGGGAGTTAAACAGCACTTCGCAGCATAGTCAACGCTATACAAGGGGGTGCCTTCAGGGCAACACACGCTGCTGCTAGAACACGGACCAAAAAAAAATGGACAATCAGGATCTCAAAAGAGATGAGTCACCCAGAGGGTCTCTGCAGGACCAGTCCAGTTTCTTGGCCTTGAACTGAAGGGGTTTTGCCACAGGCAAGGAAAATGTTGCCCCCCCACCAAACACACAAAGTCAATTTCAAATGCAGAAGCCAGGGAAGTGCTTTCTCTCACGAGGAAAGGCAGGAGGGATGAGAACTGAGCAGCAAGAGTAAAGATGCAGCGTAACTCTTGACGTGGGCAGCACTGTGTTTGCTACTTTCAACAACAACAACACGAAAAAGGAAGTCAGCCTGTTCCTTTGGAAAAAGCCAACAAAAAAGGAAGCAAAGAACCCTTAATTCCTATTTCTGAATTATTATCATTAAATTTGTTAATCAATAATACTGTGTTCTATCTTTTTCTTTTGGCCTGGAGCCTATTTCCAACCAAATTAACTGATGAAGCTACAAGCTTTTGCACCTATGGAATCAGATAAATTGGGAAACCCATGACTAGAGATAAACTAAGAAAGGCCTTTTCTAAAGTTTGTTAGAGGGAGGCAGCACTCAGCGACACGTTTCTGTGATAATCCAAGGCTTCTTTGGGTGGGGACCTTACCTTCTGGGGCAATGTCCATTTCTTTTTTTAAAAAAGATTTATATTTATTTATTTATTTATTAGAGACAGAGAAAGGGGATTAGAGAGACAGAGAGTTAGAATGGGTGTGTCAGGGCCTCTAGCCACTGCAAATGAACTACAAACGCATGTGCCACCATGTGCATCTGGCTTATGTGGGATGTGGAGAATCGAACCGGGATACTTAGGCTTCGCAGGCATGCGCCTTAACCACTAAGCCATCTCTCCAGCCCCATTGCCTATTTCCTCCTCATTGTTTTCCCCAACTTCTTGACTTTTGGGCTCCCTGGGTATCCTGTTGTTTTGTTCCAGCCCTCATGTTTTGAATGAAGTAATTTTCAAGAGGTCAATTATCCTCTCATAGCAGGAAGCATCATGGGACCTTACTTCATAGTCACATTGAAGCACAGATGGACAGAAATGTGAACTACAACCCTCCCAACATTGATTGAGAGTGGCTCTTAACTGTAAAATGGGAATTCAGAGGCCTCCTCATAAGCTTATAGCTGAATTAATGACCAGGTCTTACCAAAGAGCTCAGTGAGTCTGAGCCAGTATTCCTACGATGTAAGTCTGTAACTCTCTAGGTCCCACTGTACGCTCTGGATGGTGATGAAGACCAACACAGTAGCTTTTGTTCCCATTAGACTTCCCCTCCCTCTTTACAGTGCACGTCGAGTATGAGTGATGCGGTGGTGGTGGTGTGTGGTATATGCATGTGTATGTGCCAATATGCTTGCAGGTGTGCAGAGGCAGAGGAGAACATCAGGTGTCTTTCCTCTGTTGCTCATTTGATATTTTCTTGAGATGAACTAACTCCCTCTATGAATGTGGACCTACGGCTTTTGTGATCTCAGTGACTCTCCAGTCTCTGCTCCCCATTGGCCTGGGGTATAGCCATGCTCAATTGTTTACGTGGGTCCTTGGAAATCAAACTCAGGCAGCCTCGGGCTCCAATGCCGTGGCAAAACACTCTTACCTGATGAGCATCTCATCACCCGGCCTCAGATTCCTTTTTCAATTTTTATTTATTTGCACGTGTGCCCGTGGTGTGTGTGGGGGAGGCATGCCAGGGCCTTCTTCCATTGCAAACAAACACCAAATGCTTTTGCCACTTTTTGTACTTGGCTCATGTTGATGGCTTGGCTTAGTAAACAAGTGCTTTCAAACACTGAGCCATCTTCTCAGCCTCACTCCCAATCCCTTTTTTTAGAGTCACAAGTTGGGGCATTATGCACAGAACTGGGTCCTACCCCCCAGAACTCTTGACTAACCTCACAATGCATGACCCACATTCCCCATTGATGAGGGTCCCTTTGAAAGTGGGAGGACAGGGAGGAGGAAAATGGAACCAATACTATGAATGTAAAATCAGAATAATATAAATAAAAAATATATATTAAAAAATAAATTAAATAAAAATAAAGATTCCTTAGTGTTCCATGACTATACTAAAATGAAATTCAGACAGTGTAACCTACTGATAGATGCTGGTAGTAAAAAAAAAACAATAAAATGCTGGTGCAGTGGCTCGCATCTTTAATGTCAGCACTAAGGAGACTGAGATAAAAGGATTGCTATGAGTTTGAGGTCAGCCTGGGCTACAAGGAGACCCTGCCTCAAAAAAATTGTTTTATGCTCTAACTCAATGTAAAGAAAAACACAGAAAGTAATTTATGAGGATGGACAGATGGCTTAGCGATTAAGGTGCTTGCCTGCAAAGCCCAAGGACCCATGTTCAACTCTCCAGGTCCCACGTAAGGCAGATGCAAGGTGATCCAAGTGCGCAAGATTGCACATGCACACTAGTGGCACACACGTTTGGAGTCTGATTACAGCTGGAGGCCCTGGTGTGCCAATTCTCCCTCTCTCTTTCTCTTTCTCTTTCTCTCTTATTCACTCTCATGCATAAAAAATAAATTAAAAAAGAAAGCTAGGCACCATGGTGGTGCACACCTTTAATCCCAGCACTTGGGAGACAGAGGTAAGAGGATTGCTGTGAGTTTGTGGCCACTGTGAGACTACATAGTGAATTCCAAGTCAGCCTGGGCTAGAGTGAGACCCCCCACCTCGAAAATAAAATAAATAAAAAGAAAAAGAATAAAAAAGAAAGTAATTTATGATAAAATAAAATGTGATTCGATAAGTAAATGTGCAGGCATGACTATACTAACAGTCCTATGAAGTAGGCATATGCTTGAACCCGACTTTAAAATCAACATGCAGGTGGCGGTTCAGATGTGAATCGATTCCAGAGCATGGAAGCAACGAGCTACGCACTTCACGCCCTGGCTTGAGCACTGTGTCAATGTCCGCCAGCCCCTCCCTCAGCCCTCATCAGTGAGGTGACACAATGTGACTAGTTCTGGTCACTGGGTTGTCGTCAGGAGTAATGGGCCTTGTTTTCTGGGTAAACACACTGAAGAGCTGGTATGTGAACCCCGAGGACCCCTGCCTGCGGAGGCTGGCCGCAATCCCTATGGTGAGGCCTCTGTCAATTTGCATTCTTCAGTAAGGATTATATCCCTCTGGCAATGCTAGATAAAAAATAAATTTTTTTTGCTTAGATGGATTTTTAACATTAAAAAAAACAAAACAAAACGAAAGAAAGATGGGTAGTGTCAAGTCCCCGGGATTTCTAGGTTAATTTGTTACTACCACAGTGTAACCATACCTATCTCAACAGTAAGTAACTCTTCTAAGATGCAGCCTGATTTTGTGCAATTACTGCACATTTGGAAAAAAATCAGTCTTTCAAACCTATGTTAGGGGCTCAGTCAGTAAAACTCTTTCTTTCTTTCTTTCTTTCTTTCTTTCTTTCTTTCTTTCTTTTTTTTGTTCTTTCTTCCTTTCCTTTCCTTTCCTTTCCTTTCCTTTCCTTTCCTTTCCTTTCCTTTCCTTTCCTTTCCTTTCTTTTCTTTTCTTTTTCTTTTTTGGTTTTTCGAGGTAGGGTCTCACTCTAGCCCAGACTGACCTGGAATTCACTATGAAGTCTCAGGGTGGCCTTGAACTCACAGCGATCCTCCTACCTCTGCCTCCTGAGTGCTGGGATTAAAGGCGTGTGCCACCACACCCAGCTAGTAAAACACTTTCTATGCAATGATGAGGGTTGGAGTTTAGACCCCCCAGGGCCCATCTAAATGCAAGGGGGGTATTGAGACCCTTCTGTGACCTCATGGAGACAGGGAACCCCAGAACAAGCTGGCTAGCTAAACTAGACAAAAGGGAGATATCTGCTGTGATCATGAGACCCTCCCTGCCTCAGTAAGTCAGCTGGAGAAAGATAGAAGTCATCCCAAACAAAGCTCTGGCCTCCACATGCACATCAGTGTGACCCCATACATACAAATGTGCACCCCCACAAATCTACACCAAAACACTTTCTGTTCATATGGAAAACTATGTAACTATAAAGATAATTATAAACAGGTGTTCCCTAGAGAAATGACCAGCAGGACACTTGAGAGTTTGAAGAGGACCAGTGATGTCTGTGTAATGAAAGACGATCTAACACACTGTAGCATATCTATTACCCTTCTGTTGTCACTGGGACAACCAAAATGTCCAATAAAGGTTCAGCGCTTACCTAGGGAAGAAGGCCACCCCGGCTGAGAGCCACTAACCTATAGAAAAGGTCGACATAGATGTGGCTGGTCAAACTGCACATTGCAGGATTTCATCAACACGTAGTTCACAGATTACAGAGTATTGAACTCTGTTTCACAGGACATATAAAAAAAGAGGTGAACAAGAGTTCTCTGGTCACAGATTGGGGAATGCTGGGTTAAAGAGCAGAAATCATTACTAGTGGAGCATGAATCTCTGTGTAGGAAACAGCATGTTCTGTTCCCTTGTGACGTGAGCAGGAAGGCCTTTTATTCAGTGATTCCCACAAAGCTCCCCTTCCAGGGCATCTGACCTGATGGGCAGACTAAGTCCCAGAGGTGCCAAGAGGCTTGTGGCCAGTTTTCCCAGACAGTAGCAGAGCTAATCCCAGAACTCTCAATTAATAGCCAATATTTTTAGTCACATAATAAATATTGATACATGCTATAATGTGGACACACCTTGAAAAGGTCTTAAAGGTCTAACACTGTATGTTTCCATTTATATAAAATATCCAGAATGGATAAACTCCAAAGAGATGAAAAAAGGGTGTGTGCCAGGGTTTGGTGGCATCAGGAAAAGGTCTGACTGCTTAAGGACCACAAAATTTCATTTTGAGGTGATGGAAATGTTTTGGGACTAGATAGGGATGGTATTAATGTAACAACGATCATTAATTTGCACACTTAAAAATAGTTAATTTTATATGTTGTGAGTTAAAATAAATATGCCATATCAATTAACAATTTCTCTAATAGTATGCTATTATCAGTGTTCTCTAACATATAAGGCTAGTATAACAGTATTTCCTTTTCTTTGTGTCCTCATATCATTATGACAAATGCCATTTTATTACTTTTCATTTTTTGGTCATTATGCAAGGAAGTGGATGCAATAATCCCACAATGAATAGGATTTGGTGGGGACTGATGGTCAGCTGCAATAGGTAAGTCAGCTATCTTGAATGGGTGTAGTGCTTTTCTACCCATCAGCTGGTACAAGATCCACTCTAAATTTTGCTAAGCAGAAATGTCACGACACTAGAGCCAGAAAGCTAGAGGTTCAAATCCCAATTCCATCACTTCATAGCTATACAGTTGTATAGCAAGTTATGAAAATTGAGCTCAAGTTCCTCATGTGAAAGATGGAGTCTACGTACAGGATTGGGTCATTGAGGGAATTAAAGACAATGATGTAGATAAAATATCTACAGCAAAACGTGATTTCCTAATAGAAAATTGGTTTAAGCTCCAGTTCTATTCCCTCAAAAGCAGTATTTTCTTGTGAGCACCCCAGTGTCACCTAAAATTCTCCTCAGAGGCCAGGAGAAGTGACTCCATCCAGCCAAGGGGTAGACTTGCTGAAGCTAGGAGCATATTTGGTTCAAGGGAAGGAAGTTCAGAGTAAAGATTTTCTTTGTTCTGTGACTGTGGGATGCTTCGCTATACCATGGAGATTAGAAAGTGGGAGAGCTGGGCTGAACATGGTATGCATATGCATGTTTATAAAGTAACAACTGCTTTAGAAGGGAGCTCCTACATAGCCAAGTCTGTCAGAAGAGAGGCTCTATGTAACCATATTTGGATCAACTGGGAACTAAGTGGGCGTTTCAAGTAAAAACAAATACATTTAAGCACAATTAATGTGATTCTTAAATATAATATGGTCCTTCTCACCTCTACTCAGTTTCATTAAAATAAAGCCTTATTTTGGAAAAAATATAAAATGATCTCAATTTTAAAATATGCCATAGCCACACAGTTGTGTGCTGTATCACACAAAAGGACTTATGAATCATACATGACATTCTATGAGCTTTGGCTTCATGTGTGGATGGTATCACATGGGATGTAGCTAACACATCTTCACATGCAAACTGCTGGTTCATCGAGTTCAGGAATAAGTCAAACTACAGCTGCAGTCACTTGGAACTCAGCAAGCTCAATATAGTGCTGCTTAAGCCATTCTTTAAAAAATGGGACCTACATTAAAAAGTTATATTTCTAAATGGTTGCTGTACAGCCCCAAGTCTTAATATCAATTTCTGCACCAAGTATGCACTTATTTCTAAATCAGCGTGTGTTCACTAGTTTTTCTTGGGCTATGAAGGAACCTAAAGACAAAAAGCTTGTCTTCCTAAGGGAAGTTTAAGTGAGAGAAGTTCCAACTTGTAAAGATCTGCTTCCTCTTGAGTCCAAGGTGGGGGAAAACACAGGCTACACCTTCAGGTAAAAGCCAACACTCTTCCCAGGAGCTTTTGGTGGTGAAATCAGTGGTGGGAAGAAGGAAGGGGCTGTGAGAAACAGTGGGAGGAAAACACTCTTTTTCTGTGAGAATCCAGAGAGGTTTCCTCCTGAGCCTGGTAAACGGAAGAAATGGCGTCTTATCTCCCAGGTAGGACGAGACTGCAGGATACAAATGCTCCCCACATAAGGTTGAGAGCGAAGCAATACTGAGCAGGCTGGGTCAGCAGCCAGGGTGACAGCCACTGGGCAAGTATCCAAGGGCTGTGAGGGTTGCGACAACATCACCTGTCATCAGAAGACATTCACGTGGCAAATAATCTTTAAAGCACATGCCTATTCCAGTGACCATGTGGGGAAAGTCTCTTGTGTTGTTCATGATAAAGAAATAAAGCAGCCATCAGAAATAATGGGGGAGAGTCAGGGTTCTGTTCCAGTCAGGTGTGCCAAAGAAGGTCAACTGAAGTGGGTAACCCGAAAGGGAAAGGTCTAATTTAAAAACACTGTCACTGGACACATGACATACATATATCTATTGAACAAAATCAAGTAGAAGATTACCCTCCAGAATTAATAACAGTGATCTGTTCCCCTATAATGTTATAGCTTATATGTATGTATGTATATATGCATGCAAATATATATACACATATACATATATATGTATACACATATACATGTGTCCATATGCATATATATTTAGTGTATAATTATATATATATATATAAAAATAATTTCATTTTTCAGCAACAATTGAGTATCTGCAATATAACAGTTATTAAGAAAACAATGACCAACATGTATGGTCCTTGTTATCATGGAACTGTATTTTTGTAGTGATACAGGCAAGAACTTAACAAAATTATAATATAAAATGTGCTACTGAAGGTACTATAAACAAAGTAGGATAAAAGGACAAAGGATTCTGGGGAGGGGGTTGCTTCAGATAGGGTGTCAGGGTAGAGCTCTGAGGCAATGTTTAGGCAGGCCCTGAATAAATGAGGGAATGATCCCTTTGTTTTTCTTGGAGAAGCAGAAGCTAAGTTCTTCTTAGAATATGTGTACAAAGCCAGAATTTTTCTCTTAGCAAAAGAAAATTCCATTATTTGTGCATGCCTTTTTCCACCCAGCCATGATATATGCACACATGTCTAATGTCTGTACACTTGAATCTAAATTAGTGATTTTTTTCAGTATTTCATAGTATATCTGTGAATAATGTAGCCATTCACATAGTACTAGATATTTTTATACATACTTAGTATATATAATATACATACAGTAATATAAATACCACAGAAAAATTCTATGGGCCATAATCTTTATGTTTAGGTATTATAGGATTAATATTATAGTTCTGTTGCAAACTACAGTTAACTCTTTGGATCCTATAAGTGCAATATAGATTCACTATTCAAAAATGAAGGAACCAGGCTAGAGAGATGGCTTAGCAGTTAAGGTGCTTGCCTACAAAGCCAAAGGACCCCAGGCTTGATTCCCCAGGACCCATGTAATCCAGATGCACATGGTGGCGTATGTGTCTGGAAGCCCTGGCTTTCCCATTCTCATTCTCTCTATATATCTTACTGTCTCTCTCAAGTAAATTAGTAAAAATAAAAAAAAAAAATTTAATGAAGGAATAAGCTAGGCAGGGCGGCTCATGCCTGTAATTGCAACACTTGGGAATCTGCAGCAAGAGGATTGTAATGAGGTTCAACGTCAACCTGGGCTACATAGCAAGACCCCATCCCAAAGAAATAAAAACAAAACAAAACAAAAATTATTAAAGGGATCAGACCTTAGTACATAGTGTTTAGTTTATATGTCTATTAAATTTTAATTATTTTCATTTTAAAGTCAAAACTGGATAATCAAAGACTCCTGAATCAACTCTTTATCATAAGGAAATATATTTATTGAGGCTGGGAAGATGGTCCAGCAGTCAAAGGTATTTGCTTGCAAAGTCTGCCAACCAGAGTTTGATCTTCCCCAGCACCCACATCCACATGCATCTGTGATCTCAACATGCCTGCCTATGACAAAAGAAGGCAGAGCCAAGGCAATCCAAACCTCATGCTCCAGCTAGGAGACCCTGTCTCAAAAGAAGGGAGAGGAAGAGCACAGCCACCTGGAGGTTGTCCTCTGATCTACACACACACACACACACACACACACACACACACACACACACAACACATACTTACACAGAAGTAAACAGTATACTGATACATATTTTCCTGTTTACTGTGACTCTAAACAACTTCCTGGATGCTGGTTCATATCACAGAATTGCAATGGCCACTTTAAGTTCATTTATTCTTATAATGTCTGTTCTGTTAGTTTTGTGTCATTTGGTGAGCTGTGCTGGGATAGGACCAGGGACCCTCCTTATGCATGATATACAAGCACTCTATCATTGAGCTAGATCCACAGACTGGATCATCCTTTTAATCCTCAGTAGTGCTGCCTTTATGTTATTTATCTTCTGAAAATATTTGATTCAACCATGTTTTTCTTTGAAATTTACCTTCTCTTATTTAAAAATAAGAAACATGCACCAACTATGCATAGCAGCTAGACTTAGGCAGTGGTAGTGATAGAGATTGGCTAGAGAAAGGAGATAGTCCTTTTGCTCTTCCATTTTATATACTTGTAACTTATTTGAATAAAAAATAACACGGGGGGGGGGGTGACTGGAGAGATGGCTTAGCTGTTAAAGCGCCTGCCTCCTAAGCCTAAGAACACCAGTTCCAATCTCCAGGTCCCACATTTAGCCAGATGCAAAGTGCTGCAAGGGCGCAATGCCACACTTGCCCACAAGGGGCACACACATCTGGATTTCGTTCGCAGCAGCTGAGAGGCTGCTGGCATGCCCATCTCTATCTGTCTTCCTCTCCCTATCTCTCTGTGTCTCTCTCCAAAATAAAAATAAATATAAAAAAATTTTAAAAATAACACCAGGGGCTAAGGAGATGGCTCAGTGGGTTAAACCACTTGCTGTGCAAATGTGAGACCTGAGTTTGTATCCTCAGAACCCAGGTAAAGCCAGATATGGTAGCACAAGCACCTGCAATCCCTGTACTCCTATTGCGAGATGAGAGGTGGAGACAGGAGTAGTCCTGGAAGCTTGTAGGCCAGCTGGCCTGGTGCGTCCAACAGTGAACAACAAAGAGACTATGTCTCAAAACAAGGTAAGAGGAGTTCTGACATCTGAGACTGTCCTTTGACCTACCACACATGCCCCATGGCATGTGCGCACATGCACACACACGTGCATACATGTGTGCACGTGCATATACACACGATACAAATAAAAAATAACCAATGTAGGACTTGTTGAATTTACGGTAATTACTTAAAACAAGTTTGTGGTAATATTTTTGCATTTCTAACACCTTTTCTATTTTCTTTCACAGAGTCGCACTATGTAGTCCAGTCTGTTGGATTTATAATTTCTTTTTAGCCTCCCTAGTGCTGCGATTACAGGCATATGCTACCATGCCCAGTTAGTGCCTCCAACTTCTTAACTGGACTGATCTACAGAAGATATTTAATCAGTTATGATTTCAGTCTCATTACTTTAGGCAATCATTCTCAAACAGTGTGAATACATCACCCTTCCAGTTTGTTAAAAACACCAAATTCAAATTTCTGCCCCAGAGGTTTGAGCAGGGTTAGGGAACAGGAATTTGCACTTAAAAAACAAAATCACCCAAGGTGATTCAAGACTCACTATTTCAAAAATGGCTGGAGACAGAGCTGAGATAGGAAGACTGAATCAACATATATTTAATGAGGACCAATTGTCTGCCAGACAATTGTGGGTCATAAACATTAGATAAGTTTAATTAATTGGCTATTAGTGGATGAATATTTCAACTAGCTGAATTCTCAATTAAGTTGTAGTGCTTAAACACTAGAACAGTCTGAATAGAACAAAACACTTTGGAAGCTAAATGTTACAGTGCTAGCTTTGTGGTCCAGTTTCTGTGCACATTTAAAAACTACTATACTTAATAAAATTACATCATTATGCTTTCATTTACTTATATGGAGGATGCAAATGCATAGTATTTGAAAGCAAAAGTCAGAATACCTTCTCAATAAACACTGACAAATAGACTACCCATTGGAAAGCTCAAGTCTACTTCCATTTGCCCATCATAAATGTCCCTTCACTAAACCTCAGTTTCCTCTGTAAGTGGCAAGGGCTAGCTTTAAGCTCTCTTCTGGCTCTGTCAGTCTAGTTGTCTAGTATAAACCAATTAAACATTTCTTTTGCATTTCGCATGATACTTCTAAAATGGTGTTTCCCTATGTGATGGAGTACGGTGTGCTTTCAACATGACCCCCCCACCCCCACTCTCTTTCTCACACAGAGTAATATGGATATATTTAACAGGTTATACCTAAGTTAAATGTACATTTTAAGACTTTATCATAAAAATGCCCATTACAATAAATAAATTGAAGAGTTTAAGTGAAAAGTAATTTTGAGACAACTAGGTAGAAATGGTATCAGGAATGGCTGCTTCACAGACTGAAGGTAACAAAAGAATAAATTCTTAAGAGGCTCTGAGCTAGTTTAGTTACCCTAAGAGTGCCTCTGTGACTTTTATCTATTCTGTTATCATACATTTAATCTATAAGCATTTCCCTCATAAAAACTAGTTTTAAAGCATAAAAGAAAATATTTTTAAAAACTTCTCCATAATCACAGAAGTCTGTACAAAAACAAATCACCAACAAGTACATCACCACCCACAATGATTTCAAAATAAAATCTTGAGAACAGGAGACACAATGGTTCATTTTAGTTTTTCTTTCACATTTGTTTCATTCTAGACTAATCAAGGGCTCAAACTGCCCTGCTGCCAGAATAATCCATATTCCATTTTGTGTGTCTGACAATGGAGAGGAGGAAAGGAAAGAAATGGGATGCCTTGAGAGGAAGGCAAAGAACGCGCTAACAAGGACAGGGACTGCTAATTAGCAATGTATTATAAATACAGGTACATGTACTAGTCTTTCAACTCTCAAGCCCTGAAGTTTAGACTCCAGACAGAAGTGGAAACGTGTTCCTTAGAACCACACTGTCTCTTTTTCCAAAAAGTATGGATAGCTGCAAGCCGAGGCTCAAGGTCTAAGCAGAACTCAGCTGTGGGCTGGGGCTCATTGCTTGGTGGCAAGGCTGCCTCTTACCAGTACAGCTTTCTTCTCCCCAGGTGACGTGTTTATGAGCAGATCTTAAAATCTCAAAACAATCTGTTTCTTGGTCAAAAGCAATGTCCCCTTGCTTAGCCCACAAGTACCTGGACTGAGCCAGAAGCGGGACCCCTCTTCCGGTGTCTCAGTCCCTCCTGAAGCATGGACGATTTTGTCCAAGCAGACAAATCCTACAGGAATGGATGATAAAACACCTTCAGGCTTGAGGAGTAAGTCCCTGTGCCTTTTGGGAAGGTAATTCAATTTATAGCCCCAATCTCTTGTTCTAAGACTTGGGAGAGTATCCTTCTGGCTACACAGGAGCAGACCCTATAGCTGTTTAAGAGGATGGCTGCATCCGAAGAGAGGTTCAGCCAGCAGGCTGTGGATAATGGTAGGGATAGACCAGAGGAGCCAAAGAGTTCTAGCAAAAAAAAAAAAAAAAAAAAAAGAGAGTTATTTTATACTGTTTATAAAAAGAAAAATATATCTACACACACACACACACACACACACACACACAAATATACACACACCCTGACTTTTGGGGCTACTCTAATAAAATGGGAACATGGTGTTTTTAGCTTTCTCTTAAAAGCCTCTTGCTTGTCTCTTTCCTACTGGATTTACAATGCTAAAAAGCAAAATCCCAGAAACCTATTTCTGTTTACTTAAGAAGAAGAAAGAGTTACCCCAAAACAGAGGGGCCTTTTACAGAGACTGGAAAACAAATGGTCTAAGAGCATTAAGATCTACGTATCTCTCCTGCCAGCACAATTAAAGTCATCAATCAAGCATAATCCCGAACATACGAGGTGCAAAAGTGCTAAAAAGGCCCCATTAAAATCCAAGCCTTTTCAGGTGTACCACCCAATCCTGAGTATTATATACATGGCCGAAAGAGCTCTGGTTTATACACACAATACCATTAGGGACAATTTATCATGTCTTTAACAGTGATGTATAGTACATTGTGAACTTGCTTATTAACTCCAGAAATAACAAACCCAGCTTGTCTAAATGCACTTGAACACCCATAATTGGAATTTTGAAAACTTCAGCTTGAGCCTCTTCTTATTTACACAGCTTCAACTTTCTACTAATCCACCTCCTCACTTGTACTTCAGATGTTTTTTAATTCATATTTTAAAAATCAGCATTAGGAAGTACAGCTATGTTGACAAAATATTTCAAGTTGTTTGAAGCAGGTTTGTGATATCAAATGCTTACACGAATAAAGAAAATTACAAGAAAAACTTGACTTTAGTTAAAAATACAGGAATCAACCATTTTATTATTCAAATCTTGTTACTTTTCTCCCTGCTTTGTACTTATTTTTTAAATTTTTCCCTAACTCTATTATAAGAAATTATTCATATGACTGTATGTCTTGATTCTCTACCTTATTTCATTGCACCTCTTTTTTTTTTTTTTGCAGGAACTATTTATTCTATAAATATTAAAGTTCCTACATAAAAATAGAATTCTTGGTCTGCATTAAGACTTACCAAAGCCAAAGTTAAAAACCATAGATGTAAGACAGAGGACGCACAAACCCAGAGCAGACGTTCTGCTCTGGGTGTGCCTCGGTGCTTCATGTTAAAACCTGTGAAAACAACTACATTCTGAGGCCCTTTCAGAAGCACCAAGCCAGGTTTCCAGTTTGGCTTGTAAATATATTGACTGGCTTCCTGCGAGCCGTGGGCACATTTTTGTGCTTACACTTTGGTGGACAATTGTATGTTTCCCTTTTAGGGGACTGACTACCACCTTATTTTGTGTTTCTTAGCAAGCTGATCCAGAAGCATGATACAGGCTAGAGTCAAAAGAAGCCCCTACATCTCTCAAATTCCACTCCTCAAGAATACTCTCATTCACGTGTTCCTTCTGCAAAACAGCAATGACACACACAGGCCGGGACTGTGCTAGTTGTCACACCTAACTAAATGCATCCTGTGTTTAAGGAACATGGAAGACTAGGAGTCAAGTATGCCACATGGTAATAAAGGTAGTAGTTCCAGGGACTCTGCAGTGGTTAGTATCATGGAGAAGAGAATAGGACATAAAAGGTGTCACATTGGGCAACTGAGAATTTAGGGCTATAGCTCATAGCTGTAAGAGTCCAGATAGATTCAATACAAAAGACCCCAGAGGGAACGCCAAGAGCCATGCAAGCTGGAGTACATCAGGACCAGCACACGGGAGGCTGATGTAGGAGGATTCTGAATTCAAGGACGGCCTGAGTTACACAGTGAGTCTCTCAGTCAAAAACAATAAAAACAAAAACACTCCTTCAAAAACAAAGTATTTAGAGAAAGATACCCTAATCCAACCTTCCCCAATCTTGTCATGAGAGATGTTGATAAGATGGACAGGAACTATGATCAAATCCATCAGAGCAACTACCTCTTTATTATTTGTAGTTCAAAGGACTTCACTTCTCAGTACTGTTACTATGCTAATGTATAAACCAACCGAGTATCCAAGAGAGGGGTGGGATGTTCAGACCCGCATGTGGACGCTGGACCATGAGGCCCTCTTTTGGTGGAGCACATCCTTGTGCAGGAAGCACTCTGGGAAGCAGAGCTGTAGGTCCTCCAGTGCACATCTAGTTCATCAGAGTGTGTTGGAACAGATGGCAGTTACAGAAAACTATCAAGAGAATGGAAGATGATAGGCTATTTCCAACAAATTCCATCTTTGATTAACAAACAACTAACAGGGTCTCTGAAATCTCTGCTCCGAGAACAGGGAAAATCAATAGAGCCCTCTGTAGAATCAAGTGCTGACTTGGAAAAAGTTTGGCCGTTGCTTTCAGCCGGCAGCACTGCACAGTCTGATATGCGTTCTTGTTGACCCCACTCCTGAGGTGACTCACTCCTAGGTCTTCACTTGTCCTAAGGACCTCTGAGCAGTCCTATCTTGCAGCCATGGATTAAAATGAATGGTTCAAAACTGAGCCCCAACCAGAAGTCCTCTCACATTTCTCTCAAATGAGTCTGTTTTTCCCTCTCCTATTGGCCAATAACTTGTAGTTCTTGGTCTGGAAAGTCAGCCTTCTCCAGAGTTATTTCTTTTACTATGACCTCATGTGACCTTTAACCCCTTGAGAGAGGGATTGCATCTTTCCTTTTTCTATCTCCACAGTGCCTTCTACCATGTATTGCACATAAATGAGGAATGAAATGCTGTTGGGTCCAGTAGTCCCAGTGTTCAGTAATGGTAATACTCAATGAGTCAACAGTCCAATAATGAAATGCAAATTCTATTACAGTCCAATGATAATTAGGGAAAGGGACAACATGCACTGTTAAAATTACATGAAGTTACTTCCCTATACTCAAATACATGGTGTGCTTTTACCTATCACTAAGATTTCCATACTGTTGCCAGAACTACTTTAGTAGAGAGTTTAAACAGTTCTGGGAACACTTCCAGATTGTTGCTGAATAGTTTCAAAAGTAAAAATACAACCCAGGGGGTTGAGACCTTTCCTGGCCACCTGGATGGCTTGATTCTTCCTTCCCAAATCCACTTAATTGCGTCCTTTCCCAGGTGGAGTCTCCTCCCCTTCACCTCTACCTTGTATCCACCGCACCAGATTCCACTGCACACTAGCTGGAAAACAAATTCCTTCCATTGTCAGGAAGAAAGGTAAAAGATCCGTGCACGCTTTATCCCAAGCCCTGCTCCTGAGGAAGGAAGTTAATTAAAGTCTCATCTAGCAGGCATTCTTCCCCCAGCTGGGTCTAGTCATGAGCAGAATGATGATTACGTACATCTGGGCCAAACATTAGAGAGACAACTCTGTAAAAATTAGGTATGGTTTGGAAAGAAGAAACAAACAGAATCTGTACACTCTGCAGAAACAACATGAAAGAAGCACCAGGCTGGCCCTGGAGCGTGGGGCCTCTGAGGTGGAGGCAGTGAGGGGTTCAAAGAAGAGCTGCTGGGAAGTCAACACAGATCTGGCAATGTGTCTCTGAGATCCTCAAGTGCAGGGGCCCCCGTCTTCTCCACTTCTGGCAAGTTCACCCCCAGCCTCAGGTCTTGCACACACATGCGTTTGGGTCAGAAGGTTGTCATCATTCCCAGGGCCGTCCTGTTTCCACATAGTCCGTCCTTATAAGCTTTCTTGCCATTGCTTCTCCCCGAAGAACCATTTCACTTCAGATGCAATGGATTGGCTCAGACCATGCATATACTTAACCCTTCAATCATGGGAGTCAGTTGGAAAACATCCCTAGTTTAGTTTGACATGGTATTACCAGCATGACAATTTTCAGAACCCACCACTGTATATATGAGTTATTAAAAAAAAGAAAAGAGACTGTGATTACCAATGTGCCAGGCACTATTCCAGAGATAGATTTACCTTTCCTTAGAGCCTTCCACATAGTTTCATGTTATCTGACAGCTAATTAATACTTGGCTCAATGTCATGTGGGCTGTTCAGACAAGGCTCACTAGTGTCATTCTGGTGTCTTTTCCCAACTCATCCTTCCCATGCACCTTCTCTAAGCCAGTCAAACTGAACTGCCCTCACTCAGGCACTGTGCCACAAGACGCACTGCTGTTCACCTTGGGTGTTTTGAGAGCACCCAGACAAAATTTTACCAGTGTTTTAAGGCTAGGTTCAAAAGTCATGTTTCTGAAAGTCCTCTCTGAGGGTCCATCTTTTTCCCTAGACCTAAAATCTCTCTCTCCTGCCTTTTGACATTTACTTATAAATCTTTGGATAACCCGTTTGTCTGCTGTCATTACTAGATTCTGAAATGCTGGGTCCTTGCTTCCCTCATGGCTTTTCCACTAGGTGCCTAATGAGAATGACAATGGGGCACTGTGTTACACTCTGCTTATCTCATCTTATTTTTACCATATCATGCACCAAGCACTAGTATTACTGCCATTACAAATAAGCAACTGAGGTTCAGAAAATTTTATTTGCCCATGGTCATAGCTGTTGGGTACAGGACTTGGGACTCATACATCTTTTGTTAATATTCATTCCCAGTAATGTTTACAGTTATACATGATACAATTTTTATTTTTAAAATTTGTTTGACTGCTATATAGCTTTTTAATATATTTTATTTATTTGTTTGAGAGAGGCACAGAGAGAGAAAGAGAGAGGAAATGGGCATGCCAGGGACTCCAGCCACTGCAAACAAATTCCAGACACATGCACCCCTTGTGCATTTGGCTTACATGGGTCCTGGAGAATTGAACTGGGATCCTTTGGCTTTGCAGGCAAATGCGTTAACCACTAAGCCATCTCTCCTGCCCCTATATAGCTTTTAAAAATCAGTTTTAAGATCCAGACAGTATACTTTTTTTACCTAAAGTGTGTGTCTGTGTATGATGAGTGTGTGTATCAAGTGCATGTGCAGGTCAGAGACAACCTCAGGCTGTCCTTTCTCTCACCTTCTCTTTTTGAGACAGGCTCTTGAATTTTGCTGCTGGGTCTAGGCTGGTCTAGTTGGACTGTCCTGGATCAGCCTCCCATTGAGTAGGGCACTGTGATCAGAGATACATGTGCCACCGTCCCCAACTTTAAGTGGGCCCTGAGGAACTGAACTCAGGCTGGAAGGCTTTCAAGTAAGCACCTTTAACTACTAAGACTGTCCCTGGCCTCACTTTATTATTATTATTTTTTTTGGAGAGAGACACAGAGAGAGACAGAGAGAGAGAGAGGGGAGAGGAAGACAGATAGAGAATGGGCGTGCCAGCAGCCTCTCAGCTGCTGAGAACAAAATCCAGATGCATTTGCCCCCTTGTGGTCAAGTGTGGTATTGCGCCCTTGTGTCACTGCATCTGGCTAAATTTGGGACCTGGAGATTGGAACCAGCATTCTTAGGCTTAGGGAGCAGGTGCCTTAACCACTAAGCCATCTCTCCAGCCCTGGCCTCACTTTTTTATTCTTTAAATGATTACATATGGAATGTGCATCCCTTCTTACCCACCCTCAGTGACCACTGAATCCAGGGTTTGCACATGGTAGGCTTGCTCTACCACTGGGCCAAGATCACCAGCCCCTTTCTACCCTCAAAACCAAAGTTGTTATTATTAATTGACTTATTGTGTGGTGCTGCAGACTGAACATGAGGTCTTGCAAACACAGGGAAAGCACTTTAATTCTTACCTCCTATTACTTTAAATCTAAATTGTAGATGTAAATTTTATAATATTTTAAAGATTTCACCTAGATTTAGTAATTTCTTGGTTGCTTTTATATATCTTCTATTACCCATGTAATTTTCCCTCTTTCTTACACTTTTCTCTTTTGAAAAATTATCTCACCTCTATCCCAAGAAGGTCTCAAAATCATGAGAAGCTTCCTGCCTCAACCTCTTGAGCACTGGGGTTAGAATAAACCAGGCCTTACAATTTTTCCCTTTCTGAAGAGCCTTTTGAAAAGTTTTTTTTTTTTTTTTTTTTTTTTTTTGAAAGAGTTTCTGGTAGTAATTTCTTAGCTTTTGTTTATCTAAAAATGTTGTTTTGATCTTGCTATGGAAAGACACTGCTGAGAAGACAATTCTAGGCTGGTATTCACTTTCCCTTAACTCCTGACAGACATCACTTTCCTGTCTTTTGTCTTCAATTCTGGTTGAGATTCCACTTTAAATCTGATGTATTGTTTGCTTCTGGAAATGTGTCTTTTCTCTGACTGTTTTTCCTTCTCATTGGCTTTTGTGTTATTCAATTTCAAAACAATGTATGTATGTGAAAGTCACTGTAGTTATTTTATTTGTTGTTACATATGTGTAGATTCTTATCTCATGTCTGGTCTGGAAAATTCTCAGTTATTATATTTTTCAAATATAATTGCTTCAATTTTACCTTTTGGCCCTCCAAATTGTCTTTTTGTTCATTTTTTTAAACATAAGGTTATACATCCCTACATGGATCTGAATTCATGATCCTCCTACCTCAGCCTTCTAAGTGTTGAGGTGACCTGTGTATGCCACTATGCTTGGCTTCAAATTGATGTCATTTTGGGTTTCCACTCTATTTCATATATCTCAACAGCTCTCCTATGTTCTGAATTTTAATTTCCCATCTATGCTAAATTCTGTATAATTTCTGGAGTTAAAATTTCCAATTCACGAATTGTCTTTTCAGCTTTCTCTTCTTTGCTTTTTAACCCTTTTATCCTGATTTTAATTTCAAAAAGTTCTTCAAGGTTATTTTGTTTTTGTTTTGAGGCAGAGTCTTACTCTAGCCAAAGCTGACCTCAAACTCATGGTGATCTTCCTACCTCAGCCTGCAGAATGCTGGGATTAATAGTGTGTGCAAACATGCCTGGCTGGGAGGTTCATTATACTATTATTTAATTAGTCTTCTCTTCCCTGATCATTTAAAAATTATTATTTTTAATTGTAGGAACATATCTTTCTAGTTCCAATATCTGAAAGCCTTGGGAAGTGAAAACATGTAATTTATTGCTTGACTTGATTCTCATTTATTGTACTTATTCCTGTATGCTTAAATTAGGGATGTATTCTTCCAGAAAAAAAAAATTTATTTACTTATGCTACAATCTGGTAGGTATGAGATGCCCAGAACTATTTTAACCTTCCTCCATGTGTACTGATAAATAGAAGTTTCAAGTGTGTGTTGTGTGTGTGTGTGTGTGTGTGTGTGTGTGTGTGTGTGTGTGTAGATGGGGACATGCACATGGACATGCAATCCCATATCTTGGGTTCACAAAGGCAGTGCTTGTGATGACACTGGGACCCTAGACACCTTGTGTTTTCTTATTTATGTCTGGATTACTGGATCCCCATTCTGCTTTCTGCCCAGTGTTCTCCTCTCTTTTCCTCTTGGAGATTTTGTGAAAAACCTTCAAGGCATCAAACCATGTTTGAACTGATCTAATATCTATCTATATTTAGGTTGATACACATCTCCTGTATCAACTAATGTAGCTTTCACTCATCCTGTCAGAAGGAAAGCTCAAAGGATTTAGTAATAAATAAAATCGCTATCACCCATTTCCTTATTTACTGTAGGCCTGTATATATATATATTTAAAATATTTAATTTTAGAGCTGGGCGTGGTGGCGCACGCCTTTAATCCCAGCACTCGGGAGGCAGAGGTAGGAGGATCGCCGAGAGTTCGAGGCCAACCTGAGACTACGTAGTTAATTCCAGGTCAGCCTGGAGGACAGAGTGAGACCCTACCACGCAAAAATAAAAAAAATTAATTTCATTTATTTGAGAGAGAAGCAGATCACATAGATAGATAGATAGATAGATAGATAGATAGATAGATAGATAGATAGATAGATAGAGAAAATGAGCACACCAGGGCCTCTAGCCCTGCAAACTCCAGATGCAAGTGCCACCTTGTACATCTGGCTTACGTGGGTCCTGGGGAATTGAACCTGGGTTCTTTGGCTTTGCAGGCAAATGCCTTAACTGCTAAGCCATCTCTCCAGTCCATGTATGTTCCTTTTATTTACAGAACAGAATGCTGGACTGGAAAGACCTTTATTTAGTACACTGTTTCCCACCAGAGGCACTATTAGTATTTTGAGCAGGACAATTCAATGTCCCAGAAATGCTATAAGATATTTAACATTCTTGGCTTCTCCATGCTCAAGTTGGGAACTTGAAACAATGGAATGTCTCATTGCTAACAGCCTCTCAGGTAGAGAAATTTGAAGCTCAACCCTCTTCACTTTTCAGATGGAAATTGTCTATCCAGATGCAACCTATGAAAAGTCTCATTGTGACCTGGCACTCATCTCTATGCCCCATGGTATTCTACCTTTTTCCAAACATACTGCCTTTGAGTTACTCGGTATGTCCTGCTGTTACCTGCCCAGGGCTTCAGCTTCTTTCTGGCTGGCCGACTACTCCCATCCTTCTCCCTGCCCCACCTATTGGCCTTACTAAACACTTACTCATATTTCAGATCACATCTCAAATACCACTGACACAGAAACGTTTTCCTGCCTTGCTCCTGTGAGAATAGCCCCTGGACTTTTCTTTCAGATTCATGTATGGTCATTTCCCTCACTAGGCTATCCAGTCCAAGAGGGGCAGGGATATTAGTTTTGTTCATCACTGATGCAATTCTGACAAGCATCTATCATATAAGAAGGGCTCACAAATATTAATTAGACCAATGGATCTAAGAAGTCACTGATGTATGGCCCATCCAAGAAGAGAGGTGTTCTCTGGACAAAGTCACAGTGAAGACTCATTCAGCAATGCCCATAAAGATCAGAGACACAAAGGAAATAGTCCTAAATATTAATTTACATGGCTTCTCTGCCGCCATCTGCTCTTCAGATGCAAATCTCTTGGCCTGCAGCATCTTAGGCAAACCCCGTCCATGCGAAGCTACTGTGACAGTTGGTTCTCGCCAAGGTTTTTATTCAAGACTTTCAATAATTTCACATTTAATTCTAAAATGTACCATCAAGAGAGTCAATACTATGGATCGCCATCCCATCTTATTACAAATTTGAATTTTGGATAATAATGGATTTTGAAGTTTCTCAGCTAATAACTTCAACAATGATCTATTTGCCCCATATTTTGGAATTATCTGTATAATCCATCTGTTTCCTCGGAGTGATCCATCGATATGATTCCATTTGAAAGCTACTTACTCATGCTGGTAGTGTGCTTATGAAAAAAGGGAAATAAAAGCCACATTCTTGCTGTCCCCATTCTCATCTGTGAAAGTGACCTCGCTTTCTACTGAGAGCCTTGTCTGCTGAGACCTCACAGGATTTACAGTGCTGTGATTTATTTCTTACTGTGACTTGCCACCAACAGCCAACTAGAGCCTTGCGGGTTAACCAGACTTTACAAAATTGCCAGGTCCATAAACTCTCCATAAATCCTCTGAAAGCCCCAACTATCTCAGTATGTACTTTCCCACTCAACTACACAGGTGCTTGCTCTTTGGGGTGTTTGATGGTTATCAGGATAAAGAAAAGACAATTCCCTCAAAACTACTTCTTTAAATTTTTGAGAATTCCCTTTAAAAGATAGTTTCTCATAAGAGACTAAATTGTCAGGCATGAGGAAGCCATGGGTGGTCTTTTGTTTTCCTCTTAAATATAAACCACAAAACAGCAGTCAGTCCAAATATAAACTGGTGTGTATATCATCTCTACTGCCCACACCAAGGGCTGGAAGGTTTTGTTCTCCTCCTGCAAAGGAGAGCTCCACCACCCCGGATGAATGAAGGGTAGCCTGAGAAGGAGAAGTGAAAGCCTGCTGCTCCTGCATTCTTCACAGACCTACTGGAGGTTGTGTCACAAGACTCAAGACCAAGCTTGGCACAGGGACAAAATGCCAGCCAAGCCTGTCTGCCATTCCTTCCTTCCAATAGCAGACCCAGTGCTACCACAGAGGAGCACGGGAGCGTCTTGCCATGAGTAAAGTTTGCCTACTGGAATCTACCTGAACTACTCCTTTGCAAGACATTTCTCTTTGGAAAAACTAAAAATGCCACAAACAATCAATTACAAAGCATGGGTTTCTGGAGAGGGTTGAATGAGGAAAATGTAAAGTAAAAAAGGAACAAAACCAAAAAATGGTTAACAGAAGGCTGCTGTGTTCTCCAAGCCTGGCGATGTGAGCTTAATTGAGGCTGACGCATGACGGGCTCGCATGTGCAGCATCGCCAGGCTGCAACTGAAGCTGCTGACAGAGGGTAAACGGGGCTCGGCAGCAGGGCTTGCCCTGGCCTGGCATGGCCACGTAGGTGCACGAAGCCTGTCAGGAGATAGCACGAGGGCTAATGAAGGGCAGCCCTTGTTTTTAAAATTCTTCTCACTTAGTTTTGGATCAGACTTTACACCATGAAGCCTTCTCAACCTTTTGGTGCACAGTTAAGGATATGTGACACTTATTTAAAAATTAATGCATTCTAATCAATTTAAAGTTAGACAGCCAAGACCTTGTAAAAGAAGGAAGGCAAAAAGATAAAAAGGCAGAGGGAAGAGAAGTGGGAAAAATGAGCAAGAAAGAATGCACTTTCCAGATAGGAGCCTGGGAAGCATAAGTAATATGGCATAGGAACTTAAATGCTTGTGTACATCTTTGGAGAAAGAATCTTGTAAAGCTGATCACAATAAGTCAAAGGGTAATAGACACATACTTTGTATACTCTGTCAAAAGCTCACAAATACAAGGAACCAAACTGAAAAGACAAATACAAAAGGAAAAATTTAACAATTCTAAAACATAATAGAAACTTTTAAAAAAGATTAACCAACCAACAACAACCCCTACACTGTGTGCCATTGTTAAGACAGCTCTTTATTTCTCCAAAGTGGACAGTCTTTCTATGTGGGCATGTTCTCTCTAACAGCAAGGAACCACAAGATCTGTTTGCTCTGTTAAAGAAGTATTAACACTAAGGAAAAAATTATCAGAAGTTAAAAAATATATGTTATATGTAAAACAGAAAGAAAACAGACAGTTTCTTGCCTCATAACTCTATCTGTGGAATATTCAGCTTAGATGTAAAATAAATAGAAAAATGGAGGGATGATTAAGGGTCCAGCACATAGGTACAAGTACATACTAACTTTTTGTTCTCCCAGTTGTCACTGTAGGAAAGTGTATGGCACAATACAGGCCTGGTCCTAGCCAGACTACATGGCAGAAGAAACCAGGAAGTGGCTTCTGTGAACATGGCGTTCTGCTCAGGCCTGGTGTGACAACAGCTAACAGTCCCATGCTCGAGAAAACCCCTGCACTTCCTCAATAAACGAGTTTGTGGCGGCTTGCTTTCCGTTTTCACCCAACTAACGAAGTCTGTGTTGTAATTCCGCGCTGCTCACCCCAACTCGGCAGAGACCCTACCGTCCCTCCTGGGCTGGCCTTAGCGGGGACCGCCACAGGAAAGTGCTTCATAGCAAGTCTTACTTCCATGTCCAAGGTACCTAAACATCATAGTCACAAAATCTTCATTTTGTTAGTTCTTGTCCACTAAAGGCTTCTTTTAAAAAGTGCATGCCATTTTAATGTAACTGGCAGAGTTGAGGAAGAAAGCATAGTGACTTAAAAATATAAAACCAATTTATATCATGAAAACAACCTGAGTCTGGATTTTCTGTTGTTTCAGTTTCTATTACTTTTAAGTAGCTCCATGTTTACCTTTCAAACTCCTCTAGTCCCTAGAGTCTCTCAGACAAAGTCAGGTATGTAGTATTAGACTGTGAAAGTAAACCAGATGAAAATTCCGATACATGTTTCAAACTCATAAAAATGGTTTCCCAATTTTAGAATTTCATACACAATAGGTTTGTGAACAAAGATAAGCAACTCCTGAACAATTACCTTTTTTATGAGCAGGATTTGCCAAAGATGACTATTTGTTAGATTTTAAAATAAAAGTAATATAAACATAAACTTTTTAATTTAAAAGTTTGGCTTTTATATGCCAAAGATTTCAATTTTGTGTAATAATGATATTAACAATGAAATGCTTTCTTTTTTCTTTTCTTTTTGGTTTTTCAAGGTAGAGGCTCACTCTACTCTAGTTCAAACTGACTTGGAACTCACTCTGTAGTCTCAGGGTGGCCTCGAACTCACAGTGATCCTCCTACCTCTGCCTCCCGAGTGCTAGGATTAAAAGTGTGTTCCACCATACCTGGCTTGCTTCCTTTTCTAAAAAAATATTATTTATTTATTTGAGAGAGAAAGAAAGAGAGAGAGATAGAGAATGGGCATGGTAGGGCCTCCAGCCACTGCAAACAAACTCCACATGTGTATGACCCCTTGTGTATCTGGCTTACATGGGTACTGGGAATTGAACCTTGGTCCTTAGGTTTCACAGACAAGTGGCTTATCCACTAAGCCATCTCTCCAGCCCCCAATGAAATGCTTTCTAATGACACTAAGTAGCTTGAGATACTTTCCACTGACAATTATATTCATTCTTATAACATGTATAGAGAAGGATCATATACAAATACATTTCATATAAATGACAGGCATTTACATCTTGGAAGCACAAGCAATCATATGAGCAGACAGTCCTTTCTTACATTCCTGGAAATAACAGAGCATGAAGCCTCAGAGGGAAGACACAAAGCTCAGCAGGTGCACATCCTCCATGCTCGGCTGAGTGCAAACAGAGAAGACATCTCATTTGTGAGCCACTCCTGGATCACTGGACTCCAGTCATAGCAAGCAACATGGCTCGCTCATCACCAATGCCTGGTAAGGATTAGTGGTTGTCAGTGCCACCCACCATGCAAGGACAGCCTGGGATGAGAACGAGCTCATTCTCTTGACACTTAGCATAAAGGAATTTGGGAGGCAGGTGAAATAAGCCTATAAGAGAACACAAAATCAGTCTGGCCTGTGACATTTTCATTTCTGATTGGACAATCTATGTAGTCCACATTCACTCTAAAATCTAGACAGAAAGTAGTTCTTCAATATGCACTGATCACACATGCTAGGTGATAAGCTACTAAATGCTCCAAAAGGACAAATTTATTTTTCCTTCTGGTTGTGATTAGATGATGTTTTGTGTTATTTGGACAGGAGATGAAAATGAGTAGGGATGACTTCAAAGGTCCTTTCCAAGTCAAGGATGTTCATACTTGATGCCCATTTTGCTTGATGTTTTGGGTGGGAAAAGGCTCTGAAAGGAGCATGGGAGGAGGGGCTTCTGTGTGGAGCATGAGCAGCGACACACTGGCCACTTTAAAGCCCTTACGAGATGCCAATCAGAGCGTGCCATGTTTTCCACAGGTTTGTCCACAGGGCGGCCTAACTAAGAACATGACTCATGGATGTACTTGGCATGGTTTTCCCACAACACTGAATTTGAATGGCACTTCATCTGAAATTGATGCTTCATGTATACCGTAAGCATTCAGTAAGCACCTAAGTCCATGTATTTATGTGAACTCTGGACCTATGTGAAGGGTTAGCTTGTCTTCTGTCTTTCTGTGTTCTTTCTGTATACCACAATGTTTCTGCAAATACTTTACTTAAGTACCAGGGTTGAAGCCTCTGGAAATGTCAAGGAATAAACTGTCCTTAGTTTGTGATAATAAGGCTAAATTTCTCCATCCTTTAGAAGCCCATGCAGGGTAGAGTGACTGGCTGATGGCTGCTGTATAGACCTGGGACTGCTGCTCTGCCAGGTACCACTGACTCTGCTAAAAGAAGTCCAGTGAAGAGCAATTATATGCTTGAGAGGGGCCTCACACTCAATAAATGCTTAAATATCTTTGTGGCTAAGTATTCATTAGGAAGACTTTAAGAAGTAGGATATTTTGCTCCCCTTCCCTCTTCTCCCTTCCTCTTCCCTTCTGTTCCCTCTCCACACCCCAGAGGATCTCACTATCACTAAGTAAGCTAAGCTAGCCTTAAATTTCAATCTTCCTGCCTCAACCTCTCGAGTAACATAACTACAGGTGAGTGTCACTATCCTCAGCTAAGAGTGTTTCTTTAATATAGCTTATACATAGGATTAATGATGTACAATTACTAAAATCTGACCTATTAGTTTTTTGTCTTTGAAACATTTACTTTCTGTTCACTACTTAAAGTATCTAATTCATAAAATTAATATGATGTGAGTCCCATCCTCACAGACTTTATACTTGAATTATTTTGAAGTTTTCCCATTATTATAATAAATACATTTCAAAAACTACTTTTACAATAGTCCAAAAGTTTTCTTGTACATTTCTAATCATCTTGTTCTAAGTCTGAGAATACCTTTCATTAATTTAATCATTTCTATTCAATTTTTATGTTATTATTTTATGTTTAGCAATATTGAGGTTCAAACCCACATGCTAGGAAAGCAATAATTCAATATATGTGACCAACAATGCTTCTTTTTAGAATGCATTATTATTATTTTAATAAATTTTCTTTCAAAGGGCAGAAACAGACATCATCAATCATTCTTTTTCTGTAGTATATATTTTGTTGTTAGTGTTTTAAGCAGCATAGAATAACAGGAACTCATTATTTACCAATATTAAAATATGATTGATTAATCTTTATTCTAGCCATATATACCACCAAAACGTCTTGCCAGTGATAACTCTTTTTACAATTTCTACTTCTAAATCCCATGCCCTTTTTTGGAGAGACAGGATTTTGCTATGTTGCCCAGGCTGGCCTTGAACACCTGGGCTCCAGTGGTTCATCTGCCTCATTCGTTGAAGGAACTGTGGTGCACATCACCACATGCCTAGCTTCAGCCCGTTGTCACCAGTGAACACTTTGTTAATGATTTATATAGGTGACTGGAGGTTCAGTGACTGTAAAAGTTTGTGTATCTCTTGATAGCTGTACTGCAAATAAATACTAATTAAAAAGCTCAGGGATTGAAAAGATATCCTGACAAGTCAACATCATGCAAGCCATATAAAAAAAGTAGATAAGAAAGGTGTTGAAGACTTTATTTTCCTGTCCAAGAAAGGTCACATAAAGTGCAGCAGAATGCTGCATCTTAAGAAAGTTATTATTTTAAATGCTGAGATTCTGCTGAATAGAATAGTTTTCAAATATTAAAATCTCTGCGGTAGGCTCTGACCTCAGAATAACAAGAAAATAGCAGGAGCTTATTTTTCCACATATAAAAATGACACTTATTGTAAGGTCATTATATAAAAGGCCTATTTCCCCTTCATAAAATAAATAATTGTACCGCTGATTCAATATATCTGCCAGCATGTCTACATGTGGTTTAAGTGGTTACTTCAATGACCCAAATATAGAATCGAAGTAATACCTACAAACTTAAACACTATAGTCCAAGTGGCCCATAGCCCTTGTGTATAATTTTTCCTTGGTAAATCATTTACTCAGCCTCCTGGAGAGCCTAGCAGTGTTCTGTGTTCTATTTATACGTGAGGTACTTTCTGATCACATTTGGAGGGCCAAGTGGACCTTGTTTAAAAACTGCCCAAGCTGGCCATGAACTTTCTATCCTCCTGCTTCAGCCTCCTAAGTAGCTGGGATAATAGGCTCATGCCACCATGTCAAACGACATCATTCTTAAAGGAGCTTAAATGAAAAATCTTGAGCCAAAATGACCCAGTGCTTGTCCAGCATATGTAAGAGCTGGACTTGCTTACCAGAACTCAAACAAAGTGAAATTTTCAAAGGAAACTGCTAAAGACAAGTAGCTCCATGACAGGAAGTTTCCTGGATGAAGATATAGTAGCCAGTATTTAAGACCATCCCCACTGATTTCCCCTTCTAGGTACAACCACCCTAACATAGCCTCCTTCCACTCTGAATCAGGTTAGGGCTATACAATCAAAAGAAGACTGCAGAAATAATATATATAGCCTGGTAGACAGGAATATGCCCAACCAGTTCCATGAGAATGAGGTGATATGTAGAACCAGACCAATTCTCAAATTATCTGAAAATCTCAAAGAACATTCAAAGGCATTTTTATAGGCTGTGGGCAAGTAAACACTTACCACCTCCCCCCACCCCCCGCTACACACACAAAGCAATCTTTTATTTAGAATGTGTATTTTCCTTACTAGAAACTCCCAGTTTACCTTGTCAATAGTCATAGGCAATTCCAAATTGCAAACTGCTGCATCTGGCATGATATTAGTTCAGTAAGATACTCTTAAAGAAAGGCCTTGTGGTCAAATAAATCCAGAAGCACAGCTCTCATCCCATATTTCCTTGAATCTGACCAAAATATGAAAGACACTGTTGGAGACATTGTCTACTGCATCCCATATTATCCCTACAGTGAGGACCCAAGAGAAGACTGATACCCAAACCTTGGGTAAGGAAAGCTGTGCTTTTCCAATCACTGGGCATGTTTTGTCAGTCAGACACTTTGATGCTGACTGCTAATCAGATTCTCTTCTTTGGCCAAAGTTCACAGGCAAATTTATATAACTCATTTCTAGTTAAGAAAGAGTCTTAGAGAATGCATTTATTAACCTCAGATTTTAATTTTTCTCGAGGTTTCTCACATATTTATTTAAGTGCACTTGCGATTCATTTAGAAACCAAAGAAAGCAAAAACTATAGTGAGTTAGAGAAAGGAAAAGATGATGAGATTAAAAAAAAAAACAACAAACTATTCTACTTTGAGAGCTTATTTTGTGAGATGTTCTAACCCTGCCCATGCACTACCCTTTATATATGCCATCTTAACAACTCATGGTGGTGTTAAAATTCCCATGTTATGAATGAGGAAAACTGAACCCTAAGAAGGCTGGAAAGCTTACCCAAACTAACCAGGCTACTTGGAGGCACTGTTGAGATTCAAACCCAGGCATCCTGGCTCTATAGAGTGCACTGAGCAAAACTTGAAAGTACATTATAGGGTTTTCCTCTGCTTGATATTGGCTCATTCTCGTCCTTGAACCTTTGGCTGATCTCCCACCCAGACCAAACCCACCACAAGTTATTACTGACTCGTGCGGCTCTGGCACTCACAGTCCTCCTTCTCCCAGCCTAAAAGAAAGTGATGCGGGCAACTGGAGAAGGCCTCAGAGGCAACTAACACAAGGGTGCAACACTGGTTTAAGGGGAGTTTGCTAGGAAGGCTTTGGGATTATTATCCACCACAGAATTTACCATTATCTACCAACAAGAACTACTTCCTCCTTTACAAGTAACCAGCAAACAGCTGTAAGTGGTATGTGTGGGTGGGGTGAGGGATGAAGACTGAGGCAGGAGATGAGAGTTGGTGAGATGGGTTATAGGAAGCGAGCTGAAGATGTAGTGACCCTCTTACTGCCCAAGAAATCTGTGAGTATGAAGGAAAGGTGTGGTGGTTGGATTCAGGTGTCCCCTATGAACTTAGGTATTCTGAATGCTAGGTTCCCAGCTGATGGAGATTTGGGAATTAATGTCTCCTGGAGGCAGTGTATTGTTGGGGGCAGGCTTATGGGTATTATAGCCAGTGTCCCCTTGCCAGTGTTTGGCACACTCTCCTGTTGCTATTGTCTACCTTATGTTGGCCAGGGGGGTGATGTTCACTCTCTGCTCATGCCATCGTTTTCCCCTGCCAGTGAAGTTGGTACCCAGAGTGGCATTGGTGCTAGACATCTGACTGTGGCTTTGGTCTTTTGGAGCTGATTTTCAAGAGGAATGTGGAAGGATTGGAAATCTTGACCTAAGAGATGCCTTGCAGTGCTGTAAGTACAGCTTAATGGACTATTCTGGTCAGATTTGAAAGACCTGAATAAAGTAAGAACTATAGACTGTGAAGTTTGGCTAGTGAGAGTGAGAAAGAGCTTTGCCTGGACTGGTCTAGAAGCAGTTTGTGTGAGGCTTGCTGTTATGCCTGTGTCCTGAGAACTTGTGCAGGGTGGCTTTGTGTAGAAATGGACTGGTATGAGCAGAGGGATATGGCACAAATAAAATGAAATCTTTGGGCTGAAACTGCTGCCTGTTCAGCTACAATTATGAGATTACAACCACTGAGACTGGGCCAGCTGACCTACATTGGGACAACAGAAAGAATGTAGTCTCTATTGAAAGAGCCTGAATACTAAAGGAGTGTCTTGTTCTTCAAAGTCTGTTTGATTCCCCTGGATTAAGAAATTGGCATCCTACCTGGTATTATGGAGTATAAGAAACAGGAAAGAAAAAAAAAAGCAGGAAAGAAAGAGGGTCATTGAATTTGCAATGCGGTCTTGTGTTTTGGAAACAGCCATAGGTAGTCTGTCTTATTGTTTAAGACCTGAGTGGCTTTAGCTCAATTTTGTCAAGCTTTGGCAGAGCAAATGCTCATTTTCAACATCCAGGGTATGATCCTCCCCGGTACAAGCCAGCCTAAGCAAAGATTTGAGAGAAAACAAAAATCCAGTATCTCAGCGAACATTAAATCCCAGGTACTAGGCAAAGCTGAAGTCAAAGGATAAGTAAGATCTGGCCACATTTCATATATATATATGTGTGTGTGTGTGTGTGTGTGTGTGTGTGTGTGTGTGTAAGAGACATTTTTAAATTGATTTAATTTTCACTTCATATTCTGTTGCTCATATGAACTTAAAAAATGTTGACATTAAGAAGTATATTTGGTGAAAAAGCTTTTCAGCTTCATGAGATCCCAATGGTTGAGTGGTTGTTTAATTTCCTGAGCTACTGGGGTTTTGTTCAGGAAGTCCTTTCCCACTCCTATATCATGGAAAGTTCCTCCTGCTTTTTCTTCCAGTAATAGCAGTGTTTCTGGTCTTATATTGAGGTCTGTGATCCATTTGGAATTGATTTTTGTGCATGACGAAATGTGTGGATCAAGTTTCATTTTCCTGCATATGGTTATCCAGTTTGTCCAGGACCATTTGTTGAAGACGCTGTCTTTTTTTCCAGTCTACATTGTTGGGGCTTTTGTCAAATATCAAGTAGCTGTAGTTACTTGGCCCAAAGTCTGGGTCCTCGATTCTGTTCCTTTGGTCTGTCATCTTGTTTTTATGCCAGTACCATGTTGTTTTTATTACTATGGCTTTGTAGTATAGCTTAAGATCAGGTATGGTGATGCCTCCAGAGGTATTTCTTTTGCTGAGGATATGCTTGGATATCCGAGGCCTTCTGCCATTCCATTTGAATTTTGAGATAGCTTTTTCTATCTCAGTGAAGAAAGAAGTTGGGATTTTTATTGGTATTGCATTAAATCTATATAGTGCTTTTGGTAAGATTGCCATTTTCACAAAGTTAATTCTACCTATCCAGAAGTATGGGAGATCTTTCCATTTTCTCAAGTCCTCCTCAATTTCTTTCTTGAGTGTTTTTATGTTTTCATTGTAAAGGTCTTTCACATCCTTGGTTAATGTTATTCCAAGGTATTTTATTATTGTTTTGATGCTACTGAAAATGAGACAATGTTGCTTATTTTTTTCTCTGTACCTTTGTCTTTTGCATATAGAAAGGCTACTGATTTTTGTGCATTGACTTTGTATCCTGCTACTTTACTAAAGGAGTTAATCACTTTTAAAGAGTTTTGAGATGGAGGTTCCCGTGTCACTTATGAATAGAATCATGTCATCTGCAAATAGAGCTAACTTAACTTCTTCCTTTCCAATTTGTGTCACTTATTTCTTTCTCCCGTCTTATTGCTTGAGCTAGTACTTCTAGTACTATGTTGAAGAGCAGATGAGAGAGTGGACACCCCTGTCTTGTTCCTGATCTTGGTGGGAATTCCTTCAGAAATTCATTCAGCCTCTCCCCATTAAGTATTATTTGGGCTTTAGGATCTTTATAAATAGCCTTTATTATGTTGAGATATAGACTGTCCATGCCTAGTCTCTCCAATGTTTTGATGATGAAATGATGTTTCACTGACAAACATACAACAAGCAGAGCCAATAGATTGCCCACAGAATGGTAGAAAATTTTTGCCGGATACACATCGGACAGGAGGCCTAATTTCTAAAATTTACAAAGAACTCAAAAATATAAACAATAAAAAAAATCAAACAACCCACTCACAAAATGGGGCAGAGAACTGCACAGGGAGTTATCAGAGGAAGAAATACAAACAGCAAATACACACTTAAGAAAATGTTCAACATCCCCAATCAGCAGGGAAATGCAAATTAAAAATCTATGAGATTCCACCTTACCCCAGTAAGCATAGCAAACATTAAAAAATCTAATGACAACAAATGCTGGTGAAGATGTGGAGAAATAGGAACCCTCATTCACTGTTGGTGGGAATGTAAGCTGATACAATCACTATGGAAAGCAATATGGAGACTCCTAAAAGGATGACTATAGAGGCACCAACAGACCCAGTTATCCCCCTACTGGGCATTTACCTTAAAAGCTCCAAGCCTCAGTTCAGAGAGATTTTTTCAACCATGTTTATAGCTGCTCAATTCATAATAGCTAAGAGCTGCAATCAACCCAGATATCCATCATTAGATGAATGGATAACAAAGATGTGGTATATCTACCCAATGGAATTCTACAAAGCAGTAAGGAAATATGAGACAAAGCAATTTGAAGAAAAATGGTCAAACTTGGAACAGATCATTCTCAGCGAACTCAGCCAATCACAGAAAGATAAGTGTCGCATGGTCTCACTCATCTGTGGCTCCTAATTTGTATTTGCCCAAGATGCTGACACACCTACTAAACATCTCGAGGACTGGACAATAGGGATGGTTGGGTGGGAGGGCAGGGAAAGGGTGGGTGGGGGGACAAATAACTGGACCCAACTGGAAATGGTACCATAAAATCCTATATCCTGAAGGACATACTAAAAGGTTGAACCTTCATCAGGTGCTTGGAGAGAACACCTGAATCATGGAGGCCTGGAGAGGGTCTGATGAAGACGAACTTCAATCTTCTTTTGTTTCTCTCTCTATCACTCCCTCTTGTCTCTTTCTCTTTCATATTACCTATATTTTTTCTTCCTTCTTTTCCCTGGGCACTCACCTGTAACTCCCAATACCAGCATGTGGTTAACATCCACAATGAGCTATCGATCAGTGAGACCTACAAGGTTTCCCAAAAGAAGACAGATTTCTGTCAGAGTACTTGATGACCCACCAAAAGTTATTGGTAAGACCCTACTGCTGAGGACACCATTTGCTGCTTAGATGAAACATGGAAAGACCTGGCTGGAATCTGGAAGAGAGTCAGTCCTCAGACAGTTAGCTTGTCTAGTGCTGGAAGGCGCTGCTTAAGTGACTGGGGGAAAATAACCGATATCTGTCTAAGCAACTCATGGTCTAAGCTACTCAGCAGCAAACAACCTGACGTGATGCTCACACAAGTGCACACAGCCATGGTGGGTTACCAACTGCTCTAGATCTGGCTATAATGGATCTGCTCAGTGGAATGGAACCCATACCTGGAAACGGGAAAGTCAGAACCATATCCAAAAATGAGCCAGCTCTCCAATATCAAGCTCCCACCAATAATGGGATACAAGAGGGCCTACACCTATTAAATTCTCTCTAAAATAATAATGGTTATCCATTCTCTATTGGAGAATCTGCTTCTCTCTTTCAGATGGGTGCATATCCTGAGGAGAGAATCAGCCCAGTGCACCTCAACAGGGCACCAGCTGAAGCCATAGAATCACAGGGGAAATGAGCAAGAGTGCTGCTTTATTGGCAAACCTGGTACCAGCACAAGGGCGAAGGAGATAGACACAAAGAACTCTCAACCCCTACCAAATCAGACATCCAGAGACACAGAGACTCACAAAACCTCGTCACTGAAATAGACCTAAAATGAACCCAACATGGCTCAGGGAAATTCATGGAAGAGGAGGAGGAAAGATTGTTAGAGCCATGAGTTGGGTCATTATGCACAGAGTCATTGCCTCTCCTGCATAACTGATGGCTACCCCCATAAGACAAGACCCACACTACCCATGGGGGGAGGACAGGGAGAAGACTAATGATGGTACCATCATGGCTGTATATATACCATATACATAACTAATAAAATATATTTTTAAAAAGAAGTATATTTAGGGCAGTTACTGTGCAGGCAGCAGGACCTCAGTTCAGATTCTCAGTAGCTGTGTAAATGCTGCATATGGTCATTTGGACTTTTAAGTGGACAAGTCCACAGCGCACCTCTGGGAAAAGCTGGCTGGCCAGTCCTGTTGAACTGATGAGCTTCAGGTTTAGTGAGAGAACCTGCCTCAAAAATAGTGTGAAGAAATGATAAAGATACTCAACATGATCTCTGGCCTCCACACACACATGCATGTGCACCTTCACCACATGTGCATTCACACCAATATAAACACCACACACACACCACACAAAAGTGCTTTTTATGAAAGTTTTAAATTAGAGTGATTGTCATCTGAGGAGCCAATTCCTGCATTTTCAGTTCTTCCATTCTTAACAGCCCTTACCCTGATCTTCAGAAGAATATGGTCCAGACTCTATCCAGATGTTTTCTTATGAGGTGATGGAAATGCATGCTCTTTATCTTTACTTCAATATTGACAGACGTCAAAGGACCCTAGTTGTGATCATTTACACTCTCTCAAAATGTAAACACAACTTCAGATGGGTTTATTCCAGTTCCCAAAGCCCTTCATAAACATTACTGCAGAAAGAGATAAAATATGCACCATCCACATGAACTGATGGTGACACTGATGGTCCACGCCACTTGTCTTTCCTTGCCTTACTAACAACATCTGATACGCAGACTCCTCGTTTCATGAAGGAATACGTTGAAGGTCAAGGGTTATGCTGGTCAGTTGTGCTTATGAACACAAACACAACAAAACTACCTCCTTGGAAGAGACGTGGAACGACAAATGCATGACTCATCTCACAGAAATCACAACTGCTCTCCACAACCATAGAGCCCCTGGTTGACACAAAGTAAGTTAGATCAGAGACATTATGACCTTTCCCCATAGAGACATTCATGTTAAAAATATAGGAAATGGTTTCTGTGTCAGGATTTTAGCCCAGAACTCTGTGAATATTACCTAAACTGTTTCTGCACAGCAGACATGCTGACTGGCTTTTATTGAACTTCAATATTTACTGTCATTGGGGCATTATTGACTCGGACTTCTCTTTGGTCAATATTTTCCTTTAGAAAAGCACGCTGAGCTATTCCGCCTCTGCACCTTTGTGTAGGCAGTTCCCTTCACACAGAATGCCTTTTCTTTAAGTTCCACAAATCTAAATATGAAGCTGCACCCAAGTTAGGCCCAACTTCATCTCCTCATTCCTTCAGCAAATGCTTCCCTCAATACTGGCATATTATGAGGCTTCCATGAATCCCTATAAAACTACCCTCCCAACACAATCACAGTAGCCAGAACACCATAAACCACCCTCCCAACACAATCACAGTAGCCAGAACACCGTGAACCACCCTCCCAACACAATCACAGCAGCCAGAACACCGTGAACCACCCTCCCAACACAATCACAGTAGCCAGAACACCGTGAACCACCCTCCCAACACAATCACAGCAGCCAGAACACCGTAAACCACCCTCCCAACACAATCACAGTAGCCAGAACACCGTAAACCACCCTCCCAACACAATCATAGTAGCCAGAACACCGTAAACTACCCTCCCAACACAATCACAGTAGCCAGAACACCGTAAACTACCCTCCCAACACAATCACAGTAGCCAGAACACCGTAAACTACCCTCCCAACACAATCACAGCAGCCAGAACACCGTAAACCACCCTCCCAACACAATCACAGCAGACAGAACACCGTAAACTACCCTCCCAACACAATCATAGTAGCCAGAACACCGTAAACCACCCTCCCAACACAATCATAGTAGCCAGAACACCGTAAACCACCCTCCCAACACAATCATAGTAGCCAGAACACCGTAAACCACCCTCCCAACACAATCACAGTAGCCAGAACACCGTAAACCACCCTCCCAACACAATCACAGTAGCCAGAACACCGTAAACCACCCTCCCAACACAATCATAGTAGCCAGAACACCGTAAACCACCCTCCCAAAACAATCACAATAGCCAGAACACCGTAAACTACCCTCCCAAAGCAATCACAGTAGCCAGAACACCGTAAACCACCCTCCCAACGCAATCACAGTAGCCAGAACACCGTAAACTACCCTCCCAAAACAATCACAGTAGCCAGAACACCGTAAACCACCCTCCCAACACAATCACAGTAGCCAGAACACCGTAAACTACCCTCCCAACGCAATCACAGTAGCCAGAACACCGTAAACCACCCTCCCAACACAATCACAGTAGCCAGAACACCGTAAACTACCCTCCCAACACAATCACAGTAGCCAGAACACCGTAAACCACCCTCCCAACACAATCACAGTAGCCAGAACACCGTAAACTACATGTGTCAACTCAGTGTTTGTTGAATTTCCTTTATTGGGGCATACATGTCTTGAGGACAACAAAGGGTTGTACTTTATCAATGGCATTTTTCAGAATGCACAAGGAACTGCACATGGCAGATGAAATGTTTGTAAATATACACTCACCTTATATGTGGAGCTGCAAATAATGGTGATAATTCAAATATGAATTCTAAAGTATTTGCAAAATTTCTTTCATTCATTCAGTCTCTCATTCAAGATTTTTTTTTTTTTGAACATTTACCTTTGTAGGACACTATTTTGGGAGCTCCAAGCATAGCAGAGAACAAAATAGACCTGAGCTCATGAACTTTACTTTCTAATGGGAAAAGACACTCAATAAATAAATATAGACTCTAAGGCCAGGCAGTGACAAGAACAGGATCAGGAAAGAATGAAAGAGATACTATTTTAGACAGTGCATCCAGGAAAGATTCTGCAGAGGCTAACCCTGCATAAGGTGAGTTAGCCACTAGCAGAACTGGGAGAAAAGCTTCTAGCAGAGGACACAGCAAGTGTCGAGACCCGGGGGCAAAGTCCTGCTGGGCATTTCTTGGGAATAGGCAAAGAGGACAGCTAGAGAAAGTGTTAGCAGATATGGTGAGAAGGAAAAAGGACCAGATGCTAAACAGAAGGCCTTGTGGACCACAGTGAAGACAGGATGTTATGCCAAGTGTGTTGAGTGTTACTGGACTGGTTTGACTTATGTCTTAAGGCATCATGCTACTTAATAAAAGGACAACAAAGACTATGGTGGGGTCACTCATAGAGGATGGGGGAGCAATTAGGAGGCGGGTACATCAACATGAAGTAAAAACACAGTGATGGAGCAGTGGTCCAATCTGAACATCCTTTCAATGGGGATACTACAGGGTTGTCTGATAGAATGACTGTGAGAAATCCAAGATGCCACCAAAGTTGGGTCTGAGCAGCTAAGTGGCAAATGTCATCACTAACAGAGATGGAGAACAGCATGATGCAGAAGAGCTTTGATCTGAACAGAAACGTGCCGACAGTTAGCATCCAACTGCCCTTGCTGAATCAGAAGTTAGATTTGCCCAATGTGGGAGCTACACACTTGAGATTTATCACTTCAATTTACTTAGGTATGTGTAGAATTTTGGATGCCATAGGGTTAAAACTAACTGGAAAACTAATACCCATTTAATATTAATATTAAAGCATACTAAACTTGAAGCCTAAGGACCCCGGTTCAAGGCTTGATTCCCTAGGACCCACGTCAGCCAGATGCACAAAGTGGCACATGCATCTGGAGTTCATTTGCAGTGGTTGGAGGCCCTGTGTGTCCATTCCCTCTCCATTTATCTACCTCTTTCTCTGTCTGTTGCTCTCAAATAAATAAATTGATTAATTAAAAAAAATTTAAAGTAACTTTAATCTCTTGCCTACCATACCAACAGTGACTCTACTGTCAGTGGTATAAAAAAGCATGCAGACTTCAGGCAAATTTTAATCATGAATAAAATAACATATATTCTCCCACATATTTTCCAGAAAATAGCCATGTGATGGAATCTAAATGTTTAGTTTAGGCGTCACTTCTGTTACTGAACATTGGACTGCATGTCTGGGATTTCTTCAGGAAATTCCAAAATATAGGCAAATCTTCTCATGTATAACTAAAAGTGTTATTTCCTCAAAATGCAGCCATCTTTTACTTTATCCCTTACCCCAGCAGTGCCATGCCTGCTCCCCAAAAGACTGAAAATGTATTGTCTACTACCCCAATCAGCTTTGTGCTATAGAGTCAGTTTAAATGGCAACCCAATATAGATACCTACTCACTATATGTCATGTGCACAAGGCCCGAAGGAAGATAATGTAATATAATGTACCTACCTACTTGTGCCTGAATTTGTGATTTTCCTAACATATTTTCAACATGATCTTAGAGAAATGAGTGGGAACTTTTCCTGTTCACATGATGAGTGGCCCATCCAAAACACATAATCCTAACGCACCAGTGCTAGGAAGCAAATAAGAGATGAAGAGCGTTCCAGGTGGACTGAGGCTGAATGTTTACAACAGTCTCCTGGCTGTCTTGCTTTTTAGTCTCTTTGTTGAGTCCTTTGGGGCTCCCTGGTTGTATTAATAACCTCCTTCCCTCCCTTCCTCCATCTATCTCACCATGTAGCCCAGTCAGGCCTCAAACCCTCCATCTTTCTGTTCTGGCTTCCTGAAGGCTGAAATTACAGGTGTGCACACCATGCCCAGTCCTGGGATACCTTTTGTGAAACACTGGAGATTGGCTTTCTATTGTTACTTTAACAAATTACCATAAATTTAATGGCTAAAATCAACACAAGTGGTTGGGGAGATAGACTAGTGGGTAAACTGAGTGTCTGAGTTCAGGTCACCAGAACCCAGGTAAAGCCAGATGTAGTAGCATACATCTGTAATACCAATGTTCCTATGGAGGGACAGGAGTTGTGACAAGAGAATTCTTAGGAACTTGAGAGCCAACTAGCCTGGTGTTTGCAGCAGTGAACAATAAGACCCTGCTTCAAACAAGGTAGACGGTGAGGACCCATACCTGAGGTTGTTCTCTGACCTCCACACACACCTCATGGCACATACAAGTCCCCACTTTCTCATTTCTCCCTCTCAGACATACTCCCACGCAGAGAAAGGGGGGGATTGAAAGATACCTACAAGCTTATTCCCATATGGCTTTGGAGTCTAGCTATCTGAAATGGGGTATATTGGGCAAAAATCAAGGTATTGGCCAAGTTCTGCTCCTTTGGGGGGCTGCCTTGTGTTCAAGCCTTTCTTGGCTTCCAGATGTCACCCACATGCCCTGGCTCAGGGCTCCTCCTCCATCTCTAGTAGTGAAGCGTCTTGGAGTGTCTGTGCTTGATCTCCACTTCCACTGCTGCCTCTCTGACTCAGGCATGGCTGCCATTCTTTCCTAAGGACCCTTGTGATCACACTGGGAACACCTGCTTAATCCAGGATAATCTTCCCTCTCAAGATCACTGACTTTCACATCTACAAAATCTTTTTTTTTTCCATATAAGGTAAAGTATTTATAGATTCCAGGATTAAATATAGACATCTTTGATGGAGGCCACATTAGTATATGGGTCACACATCATTCTCAAAGATTTCATGCTCAGAAACAGTTTGCAATGCAGTAGTTGATGATTAGGGTTCTGTGGTCAGGTCAGCCGGGTGCTCATTTGTAACTCCATAAACAAGGGTAAGACTGCTATCTACTTCACACGTAATGCAAAGCATATTATAATTTATTTCAAACATTTACTGAGTTGCCTTCTGGGTGCCAGTCTTGTATTGGAATATTATTATTATTATTATTATTATTATTATTATTACTGAGATGGGGTCTTGTTCTGTAGCCTTAGTTGTCCTCAAACTTGGAATCCTATTGCCTCCATCTCCCAAGTCCTGGGAGTACAGGGATGTGCCACCCAGCTTACTGTTCTGAGCGTGGACACTCTGATGCTGAAGGAGGCTTTTAGGAAAGTTTTCTGTAGTGCTTCCTGGCTGTTCGCCATCTCAGCATTCATCACAAACACTGTCCTGACTTCTCTCTATCAGCTGTAACTGTCCTGTCCTATAAGACTCACCATAGAGCAGTTCCCCCAAGTTCTACCTCTGCTTACAATGGATAGAAGTAATCACTCTACCCAGCAAACAACACAGAAGCACAGCCTGGCTCCTGCCTTTGGCCCTCACACACCCTAAGCCCAATCTAGCTCTCCCCTGTGGCCTGTTTCCTTCCACCCTTCAGTCAAACAGATCTCCAATCCTTTCCTGCCAGCTGCTTCTCACTTCAGAACTTTTGCTGCCAACCAGACCCTGACTTTCCACAGAGGCTGGGCCTCTTATTTCTTACTCTTGATTCTCAGGGAAGTTTCTGGAAGAAGGACTCATGCTCTGAGTCCAGACCCTCAACATACAGTCAAAGAGTGACTGGTATGTCTTTAAGAAATGGTGAACAGAGGGCTGAATGAGAGAAGGAACAAAGCAGAGTTTTATTGGCTTCTGATTATTTCTGAGTCACATATTATGCACACCGAATCTCTTACTCAGAAATGAAATCACACAGTGGGTGTGGTAGCAGACACCTGCAATTCTACGGGGGCTACGCCAGGAGGATCATAGACTGGAGGTCAGCTTGAGCTGCACAGCAAGATCCTATCATATACAACCATGTCGAAAAAGCAAAGTCTAGGAAAACCCGATAAGCCCAATTCACATATGGACACACAGCAGGTCTTTCTTTACATGTGAGCATTACGAAGAGAGCCCACAGTAAGAGCAAACCAGTCCAACTTAGTGAAAAGAAAGGGATCTTTTCCATCTGATACCTAATGTGCAGCAGTAACACGGAATCCGCTTTCAGATATTGTTTCGCTATTGTTCTCCCTTATTTGTGTCTTTGATGTCTCCTACATTATGAGCTATCAGAGCCAGGCAAGGCACCCAAGGTGAGGTACCCCTCTAATGAAGGAAACATTAAAAGGTTATGCTTTCCCCCCATTACTTTTGTCTTCTTTGCAAATGGTTTTAAAGGTCACTTTAAAAATAGCCCACAAGGCTACAAAAGCCTCTAAATATTTAAATAACACAATGCAGTTTACTTTTACATAGTGTTGTAAATGCACATCACAAAGTGCTTCACAGAAATGTCAGTCACAGGCTAAAGAGAAGAGAAAGGTACATGTGAAGATGGAATGGAAGGCAAACAATGGTTCAGAAGGGAAGGAAGACTCTTTCAATGCTTAGTCCGCAACCTAGTTGCCAAAGTGCAATGCGGCTACCACTTGAGATTAGAGAGAGGCCCATCAGGAAGGACAGCACCAAATCAAGGCACTGGAACTAACTGGAGAAAACAGACTCAGAAATGGTTCTAGACCTTCAAATGCTAAACTGACAGTGTCACTGGCAAGAAAAAGGCTTGAGGAGCCGAGCGTGGTGGCGCACACCTTTAATCCCAGCACTCGGGAGGCAGAGGTAGGAGGATCGCCATGAGTTCAAGGCCACCCTGAGACTACATAGTTAATTCCAGGTCAGCCTGGGCCAGAGTGAGACCCTACCTCGAAAAACCAAAAGAAAAAAAAAAAAAAAAAAAAAAAGGCTTGAGGAAATCACTGGTTGGCTTGTTGCTATTGTTTTGAGCACTTACTATATGTCTGACCTGTGCTCATTACTTGCTAAGACACCTCATTTCGTCTACATAGGCCAGGTTTTACCACAATTCAAAGATGAGAAACAACAGCCCGAGAGAGGCTCCATAAATTCCCCAAGGTGAAAGTTAGTAAGTGGGAAAATTCAGACGCTCAGCTGTGTCTGACTGGCTATTCTCTAGTTCAAGTTCACCTAAAAGGACAGGAGCCAGACAACAACCTAATAAACAAAGACAACAGAAACCAAAGAACCAAAGCCATTATGGAATGAGGAGGAAAACATGTGCACATTTCTGATGTTACTCTGGTGGAAGGCTTTTCTGAACACAAATTCTGAGGGAAAGCAGCAAGAGAGATTTAACTGCACTAAACTGAAAATTTTAATACTCTAAGAAAGGAGAAAACCTTTCCTGACATACCTGAAAGAAATCTGCTTCACACATGACATGCAAAATGTTCCCTTAGAGCAGCAAATACCCTCAACAGGAAAAAAAAAAAAAAGGTAGCTCTTTGGGTAGGAATATCCTGAGGCACCATCTCCAGTAAAGGGACTGACTGAGGCCTTCCTGACACCAGTGAATACCATAATCCCACGGAGGAGGGCCTCCAGGGTAACGGGAGCTAGAGTGAGGGGAAAAAAAAGAGATTAACCTGTTATAATATAAAATAAAAATTAACATTAAAAAGTAGCTCTTAAAGAAAATAAAAGCAATACAACCATAGTAATTAATACACACAAAAGAAAAATACCAGCCTTATTCAGGATAGGTAGTAAAAAGCCAAAAGCAGGGCTGGAGAGATGGCTTAGCGGTTAAGGCACCTGCCTGCTAAGCCTAAGAACACTGGTTCCAATCTTCAGGTCCCACGTTTAGCCAGATGCAAAGTGACACAAGGGAGCAATGCCACACTTGCCCACAAGGGGGGTGCACGCATCTGGATTTCGTTCACAGCAGCTGAAAGGCTGCTGGCACACCCATTCTTTCTCTCTGCCTCTCCCTCTCTCTCTGTCTCTCTCTCCAGAAAAAAAAAAAAAAAAAAACCAAAAGCATACTTCTGCTCAGTGTGTGTGTAAGGAGATTTAGGGAAATTGAACCTTAAAATATGTTCAAAGATTTTGGCTCAGGAATTTCACTTTAAGTTTAATTTTCTTTGTGTGCATGGGTGTATGTGCCATGGTGCACATGTGGAGGTCAGAGGATGACCATCACGTGTGTGCTCACCTATCCACCTTGTTGGAGGCACTTTCTCCTTGTGGACTCTCACTCTGCTGTTCTTTGTTGTGCCCGCCAGGGGCTTCAGGGAAATTTCAGTGTCCCTGCCTCCCATCTTGCAGTTGGCATCATCATGCTGTGATTATAGAAGCCCACTTCTGGCTTGTAACTCTGTGTCTGAGCATGGAACTGGCATTCCAGTGAGGGGTGAAGGCTTTATCTACTGAGCTATCTCCCCAGCCTAGCCATTTCATTAAAAAAAATTGCAGTGGGTCGAGTGCTTGCTTTCAAGCATGAGGACCTGCATTTGGTCTCTAGGACTCACACACAGGAACGGTGGTGCATGTCTATACTCCTGCGCTGGGGAGGTGGAAAGAAGCAGATCAATGGAGTGTACTTGGCTACCCAGTCGAGCCTAATCAGTGGGCTCCAGGCCAGTGAGAAACCTTGTCTCAAAGGTGGTGCATGTGTAATGGGGGTGCTAAGGGTCCAGGAAAGCCCTTGAACCCCAAACCATAGGATCATTTCTAATTTTAGTCAAAGAATTGAATAAAAAAGAAAACTTAGGGGGATAATTATTAAATTATTATATTTATTGAGGGAAGTATAGAACCAAGGAAAGGCACCCACATGGCTAGAGATGCCATGTGGAGGGCCTTGGGGGGTTGGAGCATGGAAAGAAAAGAGAAAAGAAAGTACTAAGAGATCCTGCCATATGGGGAGCTAGAAAGGATAAAGAACCCATGAGGGGAGTAAGGGCTATGGGGCCCTTCTGGCTGGGCCTGGGCTAGGGCCTAGGACTAGCCCTTCCCAGCTGGGCCTGAGCTGGGACCAAGACAGCCCAGGCCCAGCCAAGGGAAAAACTTACCCACAGCTGGAAGTTCCCAAGTGATCACAGGGTCTGCCTTTCCCTTGTATTTATGACCTTATGGGGGTGGGCTGACTTTCAGCTCAGGTGAACCAGAGGGCCAGCTGGTTGGTTAGGGCTAGGAGCTATCTCAGGAAGAGGTTAGATCTGGCACCAAGTTCTGGGTGCTGAACTTGACCAACCACAATGTTTAACTCCTATGAAAACCCCCCCTCTCTGGAGGGGTCCTGATTATTTGTGGAAGAACAAGTCTTTACAGAACTAAGTAAGAGATCTAAAAGTCAGATCATCTTTGATTTCTAGCAAGTGCAAATTTCCTGCACTTTTCACCTTTAAGGGTCCAGTCACCCAACTCTACCCCCCCTTACATGGTATTTATGAGAATGACAATGGAGGATGATCTCTGACCTCTGCATGCATGTACACACATACACACACCCTGCATATACATGTGTACCTACACACATAAACATACATATACCACAAAACAACAATAACAGAGAAAAGATAACTGGTAATTTTTGCAAAGACTTATGAACAAGTGCCTGCCCTACAACATTAAAAGAGTTAAAGTAGAAACAGAATGTTCAATACTAGATAATAGAATAGAATCAATGAGCAAGGAATCAGTAGATAAATTTATGGCACATTCATAAGGAAAGCCGTTTTTTCAATGCAGAGTATTTGATGTGTTAAAGAGCTGTCATACTGTAATAACTTTTTTAAAGCAGGCTCTAGCAAAAGTCCGATTTCAGGAGTTATCAACATAAATGCTTAGAGGATGATGTGTGTGGTATGAGGTGACCAAGATTGGAAGACAGAGTCTATATTCCCTGTATAATGTGTCTACACATACATGTATCCATGCATAGAAACATTTACTAGCCTGTGACCCGTATTTATTAAAATGTTTAGAGTAGTTGGTGAGATTATGAGTGGCTCTTATTTTCTTCTAGCTTCCCTAATTATTCATTATTAAATAACCTTACTTCTATAACCAGAGAAATTCCAGTCATTATTAGATGGGATGTAGAGGAGAGTGAACAGCTCTAGGCTGCATTCAGATGAAAGGACCCCCACCAATGAAGCCTGAGCAGGCTCCTTCTTACCACTCTGGAGCTCTTTAAAGGAGAGTCTGCAGCGCTGCCTACCTCTTGGCCACTAATTGTGAAGAAAAACTGGCCATGCTAAAGCCATGTTCTTAGCCTTCACTGACATCCAAAGTGGCTGGAAAGCTTTATACTGATGCCTACAAGCCAGCCATGAAGACTTGGGTTCAGCTGGTATGGGATGGGGCCCAAGCATCACTTACAACCTTCTTCATTGATTCTAATGATGACCCACGTTGAAAGTGCTGGTCTAACCTAAACTAACTTACACACTTCATCCCCATTGCCTCCTTTAGGGAGATGGAAGAGATCCTCTTTGCTTTTGGAACAACACGCCCATACCTACTTTTAACATCTGTTTGAAAGTGTAATAATATAGCCACCCCTTCAAACTGAATGATCTCAGTTGTCACTGTTCTTCAGGCATCACACAATTTCTCATTTAGTGAATATGCCTAATGTAGCCTTCAGAGCACCATCTCCCTTTCTTTTGTGGTATGGACACAAGTCATATTTTAGCTATATGTACAGGATTATTTGATTGACATTTTCTTTTTTAAAAATTATTTGAGAAGCCGGGCGTGGTGGCACATGCCTTTAATCCCAGCACTCGGGAGGCAGAGGTAGGAGGATTGCCGTGAGTTCAAGGCCACCCTGAGACTACATAGTTAATTCCAGGTCAGCCTGGGCCAGAGTGAGACCCTACCTCGAAAAACCAAAAGAAAAAAAAATTATTTGAGAGCGAGAGAGAGAGAGAGAGAGGCAGGTGAGAAAGAGGGGGAGAGAGAAAGGGGGGGGGAGAGAGAGACGGGGAGAAGGAGAGAGAACGGGCACACCAGGGCCTCCAGCTTCTGCAAACAAACTCCAGGTGCATTGCTACCATGTGCATCTGGTTTGTGTGGGGAATCAAACCTGGGATCTTAGGCTTCATAGGAAACCCCTTAACCACTAAGCCACCTCTCCAGCCCTGATTGACATTTTCTATCCCTCCTGTAAACTATGAGGTTCATTAGGGTAAGGGCAATATCCAGTTTCATTTACCATATATCCCCATAATTGACCATCACTTAAATGTTCATGAGCACCACACTGATTTTAGTTTCCCCAAGTATGACATTGTGTAGGTAAACTTGGTAGAGAACAGGTGAATATAAGCAGGTAAATGTAACACAAAACCAAATGAAAAGGCAGAGACCCAATGGTATCAACAGGAGAAGTGACTTTTTTTCCAGAAGTCTTTAGGGAGGAAATGTCATTTCACGTCAGCCTTAAAGGAAGACTAGACTATTAGTTATTAGAAAGGGTGGAGAAAGATCATTACAGACCAATGTACTGGGCTCCTGTGGTTGTTTAACCAGTAACTATAGGCAGTGTCCTAAAATAGTACGTTTATAATTTCACAGTTCTACAGGTGAGAAGTCTTGTGGGCACTGCTGCTTTCTTTATTCTGGGCCTTACAAGGCCAACATCAAGGCTGTACCTAGGCTACATTAATTCCTGGAAGTTTGGCAGTACATCTTTTTCTAAGCTCATTCAGGTTATTGGCCAAACTCAGTTCCTCATGGTTGTAGGAGGGAGATCTTTGTTTCCGAGTCAGTGGGGACATCCCAACCCCTTACAAGACCAAATTCCTCTCCCACAGTCCCCTTCATCTTTAATCAGCAATGGTAGGTTGGATTCTTGGATGCTTCAAATTCTCCGATTACTCCTTTGTTGTGGTTGGAATGTAAACGTCTCCCATATGCTCATGTGTTTCAACACTCCGTCCCCAGCTGGTGGCACTGTTCAGGAGGGTTGTGGAACCTTTAGGAGGTAGTCAGTCCTTGCTGTTGGAAATGAGCCCATGGTCTAAGAAGGCTTTGGTTTTATAGCCTGACCTCCCTTCCTGTTTGTCCTCTGCTTTCTGATTGAAGATGCAATGTGACCAGCTCTGCTTAATGTTCCTGTCACCATGTCTTCCTAGCCATAAAACTTCCCCTTGAAACTGTAAGGCAAAATAAACCAGCTCCCTTCTTTAGTGCTGTGGTCAGGTAATTGTTCACCACAATGAGAAAGTGACCAAAGCACTCTTATTCAGAATCTCTTCTGCCACCAGCCAGCAGAAGTTCTGTTTTAAGGAGTTCAAGTGATGAGATTAGGCCCTCATGTTTAACTGAAGAAGTTCTCTATCTCTAGGTCTATTTACTTAATTATACCTGCAAAGTCATTTGCTATATCATGTAAGGCAATCACAGGTTCTAGGAGTTAGGGAATGGGACAGGTTAGGGCATTCTGCCTACCATGCTAAGTAATCTGCAGGAAGGCCAGCACAGTATGATGGGATCATAGATTTGAGGGATACTGGGGAGGAGCCTAGCACCTCTGAACCCCAGCTCCAGATGTCTGGATTTTATCTCACCCACAAGAGGAGTAAAGACTATGAGAAAGTAAATCTCATTGTTCAGAAATGTGAGAATGCTTTATAGAAAGGCAGCTTGTGCATCCTGAGTCTGAAGACCCAGCAGGAGACTGTTCCCATGCATTACAGGCCCAGTTCCCACCCACGCAGCACCCATGGAGGGAGCCATCTTAGCTAAAGCCAGTTTCTTCTTGAGTTGTGGCTGTCTGCATACACACTGACTATTACTCTGGGTAAGTCTTCTGCTCTTGTTTCCAATATCTGGGCTAATATATTAAAATTATATGTACACATAAACATACATATACATACATGCACTTACTTCTCTCATACACAAAAATATATTGAGAGATTAATACTTATTTTGCTATATATGCAACCACTGTTTTATTGTCTTTAAGACCTTCACCAATTCATGACACATATATTTGTTTTATTATACATCAGTAACAGAAATTTCTTAGTGTCAACTCCTGGGTATTTATACTTTTACCTCTTGCTTAACATCAGGGAACATGGCTAGGATTCAAAATATCCTAATAGAAATTAGCATAAAACCATCTGGGAGAAAGAGAAGGCTATGTTCAGTTACCATGTTCAGACTCTGAGTACAAAAATGTTGTGTCAAGAAAACTAGAAATCTACACGTAAATAGCACCCTAACATTAAGGTTTGGCCCTTCAAACCCTAGACACATTAAGTCTATAAAAAGGAAGAAAACTATAAATCATCATCTTTAAGGAAACACACATTGCAATTCTCAGGAAATACATTCGGGCTTTCTTAATATAAAATTTTCTCTCTTCTCACTTAATACTTGTCTGTATAGGAAGTAATGATTTCCCTATCAAGAACTTACATCAGGCTGGTAGCTTACATTCCTGCTCTAGCATTTTTCTAGCAGCGCTATCTTCCACAAGTTACCCCAGTCTCAGTGGGCCCCTTCCTTTTAGTGGGGACAATAATACTCACTCCAGCAGGCTGCTGCAGGGACCCAACGCACATGTTGAACATTATACTTATCCTGAATGCGAGACAACTGTTAACTATCTCCATGCTATCAGTTTTAGATATGCCAGTTACCGTTCTCTACCATTCAGTTCTCTTCTCCCCACTAAATTTCTCAACTTATTAAGAAAGTTTTAGTTTGGTAGAGTCATACTAGCTCCCAGGTACAAGGCAAACTTAAAAGTTCTCTGAGAAGCAAAGATCTTCAATATATATGCCTTCGCGTTAACCACTGGGGAAAAGCAAAGATAAGGAAGCAGAGGGATGATATGTGCAAAGGGAAAGATGTAGAGAGGCTGCTGACTGAAACGAACACCTCCACCCATGCCAGGACTTAGGTTCTGCGAGTGAGTGACGGTATTGCGAGAGGTGAGAAAGCTGGATGGGCCTTCAAAAGGGAGCTCGATGATGAAGCGAACTTGTAACACAGCGGCGACATGCATGGATGTTAATGCTTTCAGTCATGAGAAAGTGGTGAACACGCACCATAATGCTGCAGTCCCGTACAGTGACAGCCCGGGTGAGGGGCACGGCCTGGCGGAGCAAAGCACGTGTACCTTTCCCGCATTCCTTCTCTCCACGACTCAAGAAAGAACCTCCTTTTCAACCAATCAGAGTGAAACATGGTCCTCTTCCTTATGCCCTCACTTTGAAAAAGGGTATTACTCTTTTCAAAGGAAAATGTCCAGGGGCTCCAAACTGAGTACAGAATCATAATTTTAAAACCTGTTACAATAGACTATTTCCAATCTTCCCTGAATGACTTCAAACATTTTATAAGTACTACTTTCTATGAACACATGAGCGCGAAGTGATTATCTGAAATTTATCATATAGAAATTAGTCATTTGGGGGCCTACTTATTAAAAAGGAGAAGCCTTTACAATCATATGGTCTAAATATTACAACTATTTGAGATGAGCTAGGAAAACTATATTTTATTGCTTTTGCCCCAGGCCACTCAAAATTCCTTATCTATTTCTGTTGTTTTTCTATCTTTTTTTATTTTCCTGAGACTAAGCTCTATATGCAGACACTGAACACACAATCATCTCTTACTTCCAGGGGGGAGACACTGCATAGCTCCCTTAAAAGCCTCATAAAGTTTTCTTTACACCTTCTGCAGACTTAATCTACTTCTCTTTCATTTCATGCCTTTGAGCAGCATTTCAGTGATGGAGACTTGGCTTTTAATCATGATGTTACTAAAACTCACAAAGCACAAAGCACACATGAAGGGTAGAAACCCCTTCTCTTGGCAAAAGCAATGTATTAAGAATGCGAGAAAGCAACAGATGCATTTAGAAGAGTTGAGGAATTTGGAGGGGGAGAAGGAAAGGGAAAAAGTCATATTCTCTCTTAATATTGATGGGAAAATAACTTTAAAAAATCCTACTGCTTTAAAAAATTTTTTTGTTGGGAGGAGTAACATTTTCTATAATTTCATTTACAGCATTGGAGCCTAGTGGTGTACTTTTGTTAAATAATATTTAAATTATTGGAACAAGCCTAGATAATGTGGTCATTGTATTTATTTCTCTACATAGTGTCACTTTAGTAAATCTTTACACTGTCTGTCGAAATATCTATGATATCAATGCTCAGGGAATTCCATGTAACACTTCCATTTTATTTGCTCTTTCACTAAAGCTTATCTTTCTTTTATTCTCTTCATTCTTGTACAATTATCAAGGTGAGGTTGTTTTCCCTCAACATTCTTTCTTTTTCTTGTTCTCAGCCACATTTATTCATTATCCCAGACTCCATCTCAGCTCTTAATGTGTTATATTTAAACTTTCCTTCATTCTAAGATCCTATGGAGCAGAGACCATATAGAGTCTATGCCCTTGAAGTTTCCACAGAGACTAACTCCTTCAAGACTACGTGCATAGCAAGCACTTTATTTGTTAGGTGAATTTTTAGAAAACAGTGTTTTCTCAGAACATTTATAGAGCTACAGCCCTGTGAATACATTTTTGGACACACCACAAACAGAAAAATAATAATTTCCCACAAATTTTATTTAAGCATTCTTGTAGCAACCGATTTTCATGCCTATTACAAGGGATATGCATTCCATATATAGAGTCAGGGCACATTAAAACATGCGAAACACTCCTCAGCTTCTAAATCCTCAGAAAACCTGAGACAAACAAATGAAAATGTGAACCTACACAAACATATATATAAACAAGCTAAGTTTATAAATGTGGAATTTCTGAGTTTAAATTTCAAGGTCCATGGAAGAATAAAACATGTTTGCCATTAAAAAACCACTGGCCATTTTTAGACAACTAAATCACCAGTGGTTTCCCTGAAACTAAGTACCATAATAATAGGATGTGTGAAACGGAGATGTTGGAAATGAGGAATTGTGAACTTGTTTACTTTGGTCTTTTTTACCATGGCTGTGAGAGGAATGGTTTTGACTTCCGACTTTGTTAACCGCAATTGTTTCTAAGGAGATTGGCTAGAGGACGATCAGGGGTACAGAGAAAATAAGGGATGAAAAGAAAACAGAAAGAGACAGGCGAGTGGATGTAAAGGCCTGATGGTCCCAATCGTTATTTGCTTTTGGATTATGTGTCATATGCAATCTCAAAATTATCCTCTACTTCACGTGGCTGACAAGCTAGTAGGTCTCTGCTGGACGTGGGCTTTAGTCAGAGCCTTATAGGAAAAAGACAGTAAAAAGAAAAAGGCATTACCTTTTGCATCTAAATGCTCATTTGTTCTTACACATTTTAACTACTTAGAAACATCTGCTTCTTATCATGATACTTTGTTCATGCCATTAGCTACCCTGGAAATCAATCCAAACTAGGTTATCTCTTATTTTAAAATGAAATGCGTTCATGCCAGTAACACAAATGGTCCAGCATAAATAGCAACGCAGGAAGAGCACAGAGCTTTCTTGAAGGCCTCCTTGGCTGCGAAAAAGAATGTTGCCACAAAAATCTGTTTTGCATCATCTAAATGCTTGAAACAAGAACACATAATTTAGAAGAAAAAAAACCCAGCCACTGCCACTTAGCCATAAAGAGCAAAGTCGTGTTAGAAATAGCTTTCCTGTGATATTTTGGTACATTTCTGGTTTTTTTTTTTTCAGCAATCAACATAATTACGTGGTGTGAGAGGGCAGTATTTATGCACATCACCATTTATACACTGTATACAAACAGAGGACTTGACTCCAACAGTCTGATGAGCACATGGGTTTGTGGCCACATCCTTGACCTCAGCCTCTTTGGAAGCCCACGTGGTTTTATCAAAAGTAACTACAATCTTTAAACTGGGGAATATTGCTCTCTGATTCAGCCCTAAGATACACAACACTTTTTCTGCTAAATACTAAGTTATAGCTGTAGAAAACTATTCGCATGCAGTATGTCAATCTGCTGATTGTTTACAGAGTTCCTGACAAGATGCAAAGGTGTGTGTCACACACACACATTCAGTAAGCTTTTGCTGTTTCCTTTCTACAGCTTGATGGCATATATAAATTATCTTTCCCCATGGCCACTCTGCAAACTTTGGAATCATTCCTGGGAAACGGAGAAAGAAAACTTATGCCTATAAGCATATTCCAGCTTAGCAAATCATTGCACATGTTAGGATGATCTCAATGCCAACTTTATTATATGGAAATTTCTTTCATGAATATGATATTCTTTTTTTTTTCATTAAGAATGTTCAGATGTCACAACTGGTACAAAAAAAGGAACAAGCTATAATCGCTGTTCAGTGCGGCAAAAGTACAAAGTTGTGTTATAAAGGTCACATAACTGCATCTCCTCAGCTGGCACCTTCCAAAGCGGCACGCCTGTTCCCTCCGGCTGATGGCCAAAGCCCCGCTGCAGTGATTCAGAATGGTGGCACACCTCGCCCATTCATGTCTCACACTGTCGGCAGCACTATTTATACAAGCTAAGAGATGTGAATCGGCATTTTGTGGCATACATTTTCTTCTGTGTGGCCCTTTATTAAAACTGGGCTGGCTCCCAGCACCATTATATATTCTACATAAGCTGACCCACCCTTAATAAAAGAACTAGTCATGCGGTCCTTGTTAAGAAAATGAGTGGTGTGATAAAATGCAGATACTATTCTTTGAGCACTCTTGAATTTTTTGACTATTTTTCCCAGTTTTGTTTGCAAAAGTCACCAAGTATAAGCACATTATACTTACTCTGCTCCAATGGTCAACAGTATTAAATGTGCTTCTTTTGTGAAGATGTTTCTTTCTATACATATTTACCTATATTAATATCCATATATAAATGTAGTGAGAATGTAAAGATGTCCCTCTAATTTACTGCATGTAAACTACAGGACCTTTTGCCTCTATTCTCTCCTGGTGAAAAGGGATGGTGATTATACATGGACTCCATGGGCTGAAGCACAAGGTAAGTGAGGAAATGCTTATGCAGTCTATGACAGTACCGGGCCTATAAGATGGGGTCAACATCCAACCTGAGTAGCTCAGTTTGTTGCCAGCCATGATTCAAAACAGGGACAGAAAACTCGAGAAAGAAAGCAAGAGTAAGTGGGAGGGAAGCTGCACCTCCTGACAGCACACGCATGGGCTTTATGGACACAGATGGGCATAGGGGTTTCTGGGGTTGGCTTGACGTTTGCTTAGAAGTGAAGCCAGGATATATAGTACGTTGGAATATGAATGTCATTTTGGCATGCTTTGTCTTTTAATTTTTCCCCCTATATCATATTCTTACTCATTCTGCTCTTAAGCAGTGCCCTAGGAAATAACTTGACTTTGGGAGATCTTAAGGAGACAGGGAGAAAATATGTATTGTGAATTCTCCTTATTAGTTTCTGTTACTCACGTGATGCCTTGCTTAAGCCTTAATTATAGCAACTGATAATGTGATAGAATTTTTGTACCAGCAACAAAACCATCCATATTAAAGTGATAAAAAAAATAACCTTAAAAAATGAAGGCAGGGGACTGAATCTGTGACGGCTTCTATGCTCTTAAAACATAGGCAGACCTCAGACCTCTCAGACTTCAGCACATTTGTCTCTCTGCCAGCTACATGTGAACTTTGACATAGTATGTTTTACAAATGGGAGAAGACAAGAGTACATTATATGTGACTGCCATATGACAAGGCAACTTTGGGTATTTTGGGAGGGGGAAGCTATTTTGGCAGGAGGAAAAAGTACTGCCAGTGTGCACCCACATAACTCATCTGTCACTTTAAGAGCTGAAACAGGAAAACCTGTACCATTTTTATACTTTTGTTCATTCTTTTCAACTTATTCTAAGTTGCCCCCTGGGAGTTAGCCTTCCACCAAAAGTCTCTTTCAGTACACAAGTAGCTCTCTCTATTAGACATGCCCACCCCGCTCTGCTTTAACACTGCTTCCTTTGTACTTGCCTGGTGAACTGACCAGCCATACAGTACAATGGCCACAATTACTAAATTACACTGCCTGTCACTGCCTTTTGTATCACACCTCTAACAGGTGCCATTACCATGATAGGCAAATTGTAATAATCCATTCACAGCATCCACAGCCTTAATAATGTATTTTTTTTTATTTTACATAATCTGTGTGTGAATACCACAAGGCATTTGAATAGTAGTAAATACATACGGCTGAAAGGCTGAACCACATGGAATGCAGCCACCAACAAAGGCGCGTAGGACAACAGACCTGAATGCAGCCACATTCCTGATAAAGGGGGCACACACATCAATATTTCCAGTGGAGAAATGGCCTCCAAACTCGAGTTTTCTAAATCAAACTTAGGAACCTAAGAGTGAAAAATAAGACATTCCCAAACTGAACTTAGTATGTGTGCTTAAAACTGCATGTGGCATGTAGGTGACTGACAGCGTGCGCTGTCTTTCTCCACCTGGCCAGCAGCACAGGAGAATCAGGAAAGCAGAGCTCAGCCACGGTAGGTCTCTTCTTGATCACTGCTTATCCAGTTGTCACTTCTCTCCTTTGCGCCATCACAGCCTCCATGCATACGAAACAACACACTACTCCAGGTGTTGGAGAAGAGGTTACGGAACTGCTCCATGGTACCTTCCCAGAACCTCCACCAGCAGCAAAGGTAAGTGGATCACTGAGCAGCTGCGATGGGTCTCAATCCCTGGGAGGTTATCACAGCTAAGACACATTCACTGGTGTCCTTCAAAGTCTGGTTTATGACAGTGGTAGGTCAGGCTCAGTGAGGATTCGTGGTTACAGTATGATGATGCTGACACTTTCAAAGAGTGACTGAAAAACATTTTTAGATTAAAAGGCACCAATCATTTTACAATGGCATTACTACAATAAAATTAACATCTAGGAACACTTGACAAAGTCCAAGTATGGAATTGTTAGGGAGTAACAAAGAAAGCAGTCAAGAGTCTTGCTGTTTTCCATGTACAAAAGTCAAAATTTTAGAGCAGCACATAAAAACTAACACATTTGCTAAAAAGGCACAGACATGCCTCCAATGATTTAAATCTCAGCTGTGTAATCACATAACACTGAGAAGGCATCACAATCAAGAGGGCCAGTGATGGCTTCACCCTTCCTATACTTCATAGTGATTGCTGGGGCTGTTAGGGTGGAATGAATGTATATGTCATATGAGAAAGACATGAATTTTATGGGTGTTCATAAACAATATAAATTGGATAGGTGTATCCCCCTAATTCACATGCTAAAACTCTACACCACAAATTGATGGGATTTGGAGATGGCACCTTGAGTAGGAAACTGGGTTAAATGAGTAGAGTTCTCATAATGAAATCAGGATCTGTCTAAGACAAGATCTTTCCCCCACTCCTCTCTGTCCCCCCTTCATGTGAAGAAGAATAAGATGGCCACTTGAAGTCAGGAAGAGGTTTTCACCAGAACTCCACTATCCTGGCACCATGGCCTATGCCTTCCCAGCCTCCATAAATGTGAGAACTAGATTTCAGTTGTTTAAGCTTAACTCTGATATTTTTGTAATAACAGCTCAAACCAATGAAGGTAGAAATTTGTGGTAAGACAGAAAGGTATGTCAAGAAAAAGTCAGAGAAATAGGCATGACGGTCTACTGGCCTGTCAAATGGGATTTTTACGTAGATTACAAACAAAGGCATTCTAAGTGTTAAACTGTTGATTCTTTAATTTCTTCCCCAAAGTTAAGATGTGACACCACTGACCTACTGTACCTACAGGAGAAGGGATGAATAAAGATTCCAGTGTTGTTACTTTATCTGTGTCAAATTTGTCCTTCAGTACTATCACTGATGAAGAAACATCAGGAAAAGCTGCTTGTTAAGAAACGCTTAGATTCTGATCTGCAGATCTCTGCATACATAAGTACAATTCCAGAGTGTATGCCATGTCATCACCACCACCACCACCACCATCATAGCCATCATCATCTATATGCTCTGCATCATCTATAGATCTGGCATGATCACATCAAATCCTTCTATCACACTGCACTCACAAGGCAGGTAGAGACTATTATTATCTCAACGTTGCAGATTTGAAAGTGAAGATGAGAGGCTGGAGAGATGGCTTAGTGGCTAAGGCACTTGCTTGTGAAGCCTAAGGACCCAGGTTTGACTCTCCAGAACCCACACCAGCCAGATACACAAGGTGATACATGTACTCAAGGTCACATATGTGCACAAGATGGCATATCCATCTGGAGTTTGATTGAAGTGGCTGGAAGCCCTGGAGCACCAATAAAAAAATTTAAAAAAAGAAAGTGAAGATGAGAGTCATGGTAACGTCTCAAGGTAATTTTTATCAAAGTCCCAGTACAAAACAGATCATACGCTAAAATGGGTAACAAGTAGATTTTACTAAAAAAGTTATTTAAAAGCCAGGCATAGTGGCACATGCCTTTGATCCCAGCACTTGGGAAGCAAGGTAGGAGGATTGCTATGAGTTCAAGGCCACCCTGAGACTACAGACTGAATTTCAGGTCAGCCTGAGCTAGAGTGAAACCCTACCTCAAAAAAATATATAATAAATGAATGAATGAATGAATAAATAAATAAATAAATAAATAATTCAAAAGTTCTGGGAAGCCACAGAGTCTGGCATCATACCTTAGGGCATGGAACAGCTGGCACGTTGCCATTTCTATGCTTGAAGATGGGAGAAAAAGGAACAGTTACAAAGCTCTGAAAATAGGGCCAAGCTGAGGGCTCAACTCCCAGGAAGAGAACCAGAATTCAGAACTAGACCTTCCTGTGTTCCATCTCTTGCCAGTGGTCCCCACTGGGTAAACTGAAGTACAACATGGGGTGTATAAGAGGGGGCTTGGTGTGATTCATAAAACTTAAGTCTTCCCAGAGGGGAGATGTGTCCTGCAGTGTCAAACTGAGTATAAATTTTACCAAGTTTTAGATTCAGATCTGCTGCTGTTGCTACAGGTTAAGCACCCTTAATCTGAAAAAAAGACAAAATTTGAATGCTCTAAAATCCAATATTTTTTATGCCTTCAGGTGTCATAGTGTAAAATTCAACCTAATCTCATAGGATGGACTATAACCAAAGTACAGGTACAGTAAACTATTGGGAAAAAAATTATCCTCAGGCCATGTGTCTGAGGTGTTTAAAACATGAATGAATTCCATATTTAGACTTGGGTTTCATCTTCAAGATAGCTCATTATACATATGCAAATATTCTGAAATCTGAAAAAAAAATCTCCAATCCCAAATCCTTCTGGTTCTGATATTTTGGATAAGGGATCCTCAACCTTACTACCATCAACTTATACACCAAGTTCTAGGAAGAAATGTATATTTATAATTCCAGCACACAGATCTTCTATTTTCAAACTCTTCCAATTCTGAAGATTTCCATGTAGCCAAACACATTCCATATTCTTTCTCTTGTCTCTTGCTTCTCTGCACACTGTGAAATGTCTGTCACTGACTGACCCTCCCCATCTGGCCAATGGCCCATGGTTAGCTGTTGGAACTTCACACTCAGGACTGACTACCTCGTAATCACTCCTGTTTTGTTCGCCCATCATTCCTGCTCTGCCAATTCTCGACAGGCATCAACTTTCCACTGTTTGTTTTCTTTGCTCCTACTCTGGATCTGCCAAGCAATCCTGGGGAGAACTGTGAAACCACACATAGCACTCATGCCCCCTGACCTCCACTGGGCCTTTGCAATGGTCCAGCAGTTTCTGATCCAATACATGCTGAGTCACCCTGACATCCCCCAGCCACCACTCCAAGCCTTTTCACACTCTTCCTAGGCCGTTGTTCTTAGCCTGTATGTTCTAGGAGTAGCCTGGTATCTGATATGGGCTCATGTGACCCTCTAGAAGTTCTCTCTTAAATGTCCACCCTTCTCTTCCTACACTGGGCTCCAGACGAAGTATTTCTTCTTTTCAAGATTCTATTTTCAGCTTGTGCTGTTGGTCCCATTGCTTTGCCCATCTTCTAGGACCTGAAATGACCAATTACAGTTCTTCATGCTGCTATCACTACCTCTCCACCAGGTCCAACCTATGTAGAGGCTCCAACACATGCTTGGGCTCTCACACACAAAGTTAAGAAAAAAAAATCCTGATCTTTATTAAGGAGCATATATATATATTTTTTGGTAGCTACTTTTCATAAAAAGAAAAAGATAGGATCAACTTCCCACTCTCCCACTCCTCAAAGCCAGGGCTTCTTCCTGCTGGAATTCTCTAGGTGAGAATTCTAAGTTGCTTCTCTTTCCTTTGGCTTCCATGGTGCAGCCCCCACAGTCTCACACCGTCCTCCATGACTTTCTCTGACTCCTCTGCCTCAGGAGATGAAGACTCCCCTCAGTGCTCAAAGGCTCACTTGTAAATATTCTCCAGGTGATTTTATTTATTTCCTGGCTTAAATCTTAAATGTATTTCCCAAAGTAATATTTAAGAAGTGACTTTGCTGGGTGTGGTGGTGTACACCTTTAATCCCAGGACTCAGGGGGCAGAAGTAGGAGAATCACCATGAGTTGAAGGCCAGCTTGGGACTACAGAGTGACTGCAAGGTCAGCCTGAGCTAGAGTGAGACCCTACCTGAAAAAGAAACAAAAAAATAAATAAAAATTAAAAGTAAGTAGCTTTATAAGCATCGTGAACTCATTTTTTTCTTGACTACTCTGTTTCTTTTTCCTTTCCTTTTTTTATTTTTTTTCTTTTTTAATGAGTGAGAGAGAAAGAGATAGAATTGGCATGCCAGGGCCTCTAGCCACTGCAGTCGAACTCCAGACGCATGTGCCATTTTGTGCGTGTGCGACCTTGCGCACTTTTGTCACCTTGTACATCTGACTTATGTGGAATCTGAAGAGTAAAATATGTGTCCTTAGTCTTTGCAGGCAAGTGTCTTAATTGCTAAGTCATCTCCACAGCCCTTGGCTACTCTGTTTAATCTAATCTTAAATAGTGACTATTAAAATGTGCCAGTTTTTACACACGATATAGAAATTGGATGCCAATTAAATTATGGTAATACTTTCTTATCACTTAAAAATTTAATTATAAACTTATTCAGGGAGCTCTTTTGACTCAAAAATTTTCTTGCAGCACTCACACACATACTAAAGAGGAAATATAAGCAAAAAGCAAATGGGTTAAGTTTTTCCTGAAATATTCTTATTCCTCATCATTTAGCCAGTGGCACCTAAGATAGATCAAAAGAGAAAGATCCAAGGAGGGATGGGGAAAAAGACAAGGTAGTTCCAGACTATTCCAAAACTATTCTTTTACTGTCGGTGGCATACCTTCCATTTAACCAGAAACCAGAACCACCTTGGCCCCCCCCACCCCGCTCCCTGCACTTCACACGGCAATCTTGGTTCTTCCTCAGTGATGCTTCCTGCATCTGTTTTCTTCATTTTTGTATTCACAACCCTAACTCAAGCCTCTCTTCTGTGACCTGCTGCCAGTGTCTTATAGACTTTTCATTGGGTTCTTTCTCCTCTGAGCTGTCCTAGGAACCACTGGCAAAATGAATCCTAAGGTAAAATCACTAGCAGGTCACTTCCTTGGCTGGAAAGAATCAGTGAGAAAGGCACACCTGAGCTAGGCCTGCAACCCCAGCTGCTCAGGAGGCAGAGGCAGGAGACTCACAAGTTCAAGGTCTGCCAAGGCTAGAAAGTGAGATCAAGGCCTATCTGGGCAACTTATTAAGACCTTAACTCAATATAAAATATATAAAAGAGGTGATATATAATTGTAAGACAAAGAATGTAGAGTCTTCACTAACATACAGTAGGCCCTGTGTTAAATCCCTAGTACCACCGAAACAAAAAAGCATGTTACATTTACATAGTATTTGCAGCATTTTTCTCAGCAGGTCTATGAGGAAGGACAGGTCTTCATAACCATTTCAAAACAGAAATTGAAGTAATAGAGGATGAGAAAATGACTTTCTGGAAGTCAAACAGTGATCAGATTTGGTGGTGTGCACTGTGCCTCTGTCATCCTGACTGCCTTAAGAGTGATTTAGTTGATTTAACAAGGCACGTATGCACATTCTATGTCTATTCTAAAATCCACAATTTTGATTAAATTATGTCAAGTCCAGCCATTTCCCAGCATCTTTCCATGGTACTGCCAGGATAGTGCAGGTAAGTGCATCATCACACCCAAATCTTCATGCACTTTCAATTAGAACTTATTAAAAACAACTTCTGGGCTGGAGAGATGGCTTAGCGGTTAAGGTGCCTGCCTGCTAACCCTAAGAATGCTGGTTCCAATCTTCAGCGGTTCCAATGTCCAGGACCCACGTTTAGCCAGATGCAAAGTGACACGAGGGCGCAATGCCGCACTTGCCCACATGGGGGCGCACACATCTGGATTTTGTTCACAGCAGCTGAGAGACTGCTGATGTGCCCATTCTCTATCTGTCTCCCTCTCTGTCTCTCTCTGTGTCTCTCTCCAAAAAATAAAAATAATAAAAATAAAATAAAAAAACAACTTCTTACTCAGTGTACACTAGTGCACAGTGCTATCTCCACACAGAATGGTTTCCTGGAATCTTGCCTCTCTACAAAGCTACTCCCCAATGCTAGCTTCTTCTTAAATCTGGATTTAGCCTTCAAAACTGGTCACTGCTGTTTACCAAAGAATGTTTGGTGTACTGTTAATGGCACACAGAAACCTTTCTTTACTTTAGTGTTTATGCAACTCCTTTTACATGGCCAGGTATTAGGAAAACCTTTCCTCCTGGTTTCATGTGGGCCAAAGATACATAAGGAAAACTTCACTCACTTTAAAGTTGACTGATGGAAAGATATTGTTGAAACCAATATAAGTCTGCCCAAAATTCTTATGTGAAACCCTAACCCTCAATGAATTCGGAGATGGAGTCCTTCAGCCATGACTAGGTTTAGATGTGGTTATGATGCTAATGTCATCATAATGAGACTTAGAGCTGCTATAATAAAAGGAAGAAATACAAGATCATTTTCTTCTTACCTTGTGAGGATACAGGGAGAAGACAGTGATTTGTAAACCAATAAAAAGTGTGCCTACTATAAACTGAACCTGCTAGCACCTTAACCTTGCACTTACAAGGCTCTCTAACTATGAGAAATAAGAGTATGTTAATTAAGCCACCCCGATTATGATATTTTGTTATAATAGTGCAAGTAAAGGCATATTTATATAAATAAAGCTAAATGATGTTATAAAGATGAGGTGAAAATTGTGGTGGACTAGAGAGGTGGCTTAGTGGCTAAGGTGCATGCCTGCAAAGCCTAAGGATCCAGGTTTGATTCTCCAAGTCCTATGTAAGCCAGATGCACATGGTGGCACATACATCTGGAGTTTGTTTGCAGTGGCTAGAAGCCCTGGCATGCCCATTCTCTCTCTATATCTCTCTCTCTGACTCTAATAAATAAATGAAAACGAATCTTACAAAAATTGTGATAACCGTTCCCAAATGATGGACACTGGGAAATGTTACCTCACAGCATTTACAGCATGCTGTCTTTCAGTAAAATTTTTTGCATTTTTGTTTTATATTACCTATTAGAACATACAACCTATAAGTTAGAGCTAAAACTTATTAACTGAACATCCCAAACACAAACTATGGATTGCGACCTTGTAGATGGATTATAAAATCAATTTAGAAACCAAGATGGGCATTTCATTCAAAAATGAGATTAGAAAATATTAGCGTGCATTACCCATAATTAGAAAGGGTAAGTGTTATTTTATGAAATAGTTATCTCATTTGTGTTTGTGTGTGCGATATGAATTGTGCCGTGAAACCTATTTCCTGTAGGCCATTATTTACATGCTTGGAAAAGAACTTCCTTGGCATGTACAGTGTAGTACTTTGTACACACTATGCATATAGATAGCATGAGGTACTGGTTCTTCAACCAGACACCATCTTGTTTTTTAACTTTCTGATTACTGAAATTTTTATACATTATAGATGATATGGGATAGCACCCTGTAACCAATATTCATCCACTTTATCCTAAGATATATATTACTGACAGTTTAACATTCAGTCCAAGAAAGTATGACATTTCAATTATTACTTTGAAATTTGAAGAATTGACATTAGATTCTAAAGTATATATTTTGAGAAGAACAACAGTTCCAAGACGATTACGCAAGGGTGTAACTTGCATAATTCATCATTCCTGTTGGGTATTCTAAAACGACCTGAACATGACAGGCTGGAGAGATGGCTTAATGGTTAAGGTGTTTGCCTGCAAAGCCAAAGTACCCAGGTTTGATTCCCCAGGACTCACGTAAGCCAGGTGCTTATGCGTCTGGAGTTTGTTTGCAGTGGCTGAAGGCCCTGGTGCACCCATTCTCTATATGTCCCCCCATAAATAAAATAAATATGAACATGAACTGCCTTGTACTTGGGAGGCTGAGATAGAGGACTGAGAGTTCAAGGCTAGTCTGAACTACTTAGCAAGACATTATTTCAAAAAAAATGAAAGGAAGGAAAGAAGGGCTAGAGGAAAGGAGGAATAGAGGCAGTGGCAGGCAATGAAGTAACATATTGAGTGCTTTTTTATATATAACAAGAACAGGGCTATGGGTAAAGCTCAGTGAGAGAGTGCATGCCTAGCACATGTAAGGCCCTGGGTTCAATCTCCAGTTTTGCAGAACAAATAACAGCATGTCATCCTTAAGGTTTTATATTAAACATTAGTATCATAAATAAAAGTTAATTTAGTTCTGCAATTAACTATGAATTTAAACAAACACAAAATTAATCAAAACAGACTGTAAACAAAGCTAACATGTTTCTTTATGGGGTACACAGGAGGGACTGAGAGGAAGGGAACATTCTTTAGGACACATGATGGACATGTTCAAACATTTAGAACATTAAATATTATAGAAGGAAGCAGAAAATGGCTGTGTCGTTATCAAAAGCCACCCTTGTAAAGAGAATAAATACTGTGATATTTAAATACACGTGAAAAAAAATCCTGCTTTGTACACTTATGGAAACATCCATAAAGACCACGATGAAAAGGTCCATTAGTCAGCTCTGCCGATCAGCAAATCAGAAACTGAAAACGAGCTACAGCAATACACCCAACTTTCATCGGGTTTCAGTGCCAGCAAAAAACATAATTAGGTATGAGAAAGCAAAAAGAGTCTAAGGCTGTGAAATCTCATGAGAGAAATCAATCATTCATTCTACAGATATTTATTTAGTGCCTACTATTAGCACCAAAGAGAGATGCAGTGGTGAACAAACCACACAAGGGCCCCATGGTCACAGAAACTGCATGCTGGCAAAGCAGAGCGCAACAGTGTTCTAGGATCTCCATCTTTCTGGGCCCCTAATGGGTTGTGTGAATGTGGGGGCGAGTCACTTTGCACATTGAGCCTCCACTATTTCATCTGTGAAAATGAAGTGGTTGAGATAAACCACTTCAAAAAGAAGATGCAAATGCTGAGGTTTAAGAGTCAGGATCACCATACAATAATGCGATCCAGCCAGTCTTGAACTCTACAGTAAAATTCATCTCGCATCTTCCTCGCCACATGGAAGAATGTATGTGATCAGACTAGAATGCTGAGCCTTCTGACCCAAGTGTATTCCTCAGCACCATCCACACTGCTCTAGTTCTTTCTGTCAGCCACTAGACTTTACGCTCTAACCGGTATCAAATGCAGTGCTCGTTATTAGATAGAGCTCATTTCTCTTTAGTAGATGGCAGAAACTTAAGCAATAACCATGCAAGCAAGGTTGTAATGAGCCAAAAGCACTGATAAGGAAAAACAAAACAAAACGAAGTCCACAAAGGTTGAGTGATGAACCCCAAGTTACCCAGCTCATGATGACAAAAATCTGACCGATATTTAAGCCCAAACCCCAGCCTCAGCTGGGTATTTGACCGGATGTATTAGAAATGAATGACCATGTTCTAAAGACTGATGCTGGAACAATTTTTTTTTAAAAAGAACACAGCATTTTTTCCTTAAAAAAATATATTTGTATTTCAGGCTAATCTCCTATTCTGAGAAATGAATGCTCAGCTTGTGCCATCAAAATATTCTTTCCTTTATAAGAGGCAAGAATTGGTAGTAGCCAGTTTTTCCTGTGCAGTCTGTTTGCATGGAATAAGCAGCCATAGACCATGTACCATTCCTCCTCACATTTGTCTGATGATTATTCCTAAGCTTACTTGTTTTGAAGTTCAAATGCCTACAACAAATGTGTCTGTGTGTCCAATGAGTACAGTAATTTAAGTAGGTTGAGACAATGGAATTAAAACTACTATATTCACTAGGAAATGAAGATATTTATAAGAATGAACAGTTACATTCAGAAAAAATAAAAGGAGCTTGTAAGTGAGCAATGTATTTTATCACATGCTGAAGCGTCCAGGGAACATTGTTAAAGTGGGAAACATTCCTCACAGAAGCCAATAGTATTAGACTAGCATTAGTATTTAATTTCCTCTTCTCCTTCCTTTGAGACAGGGTCTTGCTAGATAGCCTAGGCTGGCCTTGAGCCTAATAGACCCCTCTCCTGCCTCAGCCTCCTGAGTGCTGGAATTACAAGTATGTACCACCACACCTGGCCTCTATTTCATTTTCCAGTGACAGAAATCCATATTAAATTAGCTAGAAAAAAAAGGGGGGGTCACAGTTTACTGGAATAAGATCATTGACTAACTTTTTCAGGTAATATGACATGTGTTGTTCTTAAGGGCTCTTTCACAGCTAGATATTGGCTATACCTCAACTAACAACCATTTTTAATTCATTACTGAGCTGGCTAGAAAGCATGAGCATTGTTAGGAGCACAAGAATAAAGTATATGATAAACAATTTTTCAGAAGCCAGACAGTAAGTGGCAAAGCTGGGAGCTATCTTTGGGTCTCTGTGATGTCTTTTCACTCCAGTCCACTGCCTCCCACTCAGCAGCACAGGCAGTAGTTACGTCAAGCTCCTTTTCAATCTAGTATTACCTTTTCATCTTGAGGTTGTAGAGGACATAGCATTAAAAAATGTGCAGATATCAATATTCTTTTATGTCTAATAATGAAGCTAGTTTGTGGCATTTTCCAATGAACAGGTTCTCTGTCAGGACTTGAGTTACAGAACAACTGCATGCAGAACAGGGAGAAGGAGGAAGTCTGAGGAATGTGATCTGCTTTGGGTCATGGGCAGAAGGCCCCCAAGAACATGCTCACAGGTGATGAGCATTAAGGATCATGGGTAACATTCACTCTGGGGACCATGAACTTGGGGCAGAATACTGGTTCAAATCACACCTTGTTTATAAAGACCAAATATTTTCAGAGTGGGGGGCATGTTCCCTCCAGGTCTGCAATGATTCACACGCCACTTGCTACATTACTGGTTTGGATCTGCAACATGGAGGACTGTCACACCTGGACAAACCTGAAGTACTATAGGGGTGAGATACCAAGTTGCTGACCTAGCACTGTGGTGAAATGGGGTGTTTTATGATGGAGAACTTTTTAGATCATGAAAGCCAATTTAACTCCAAACAGCAATCATTTATTAATGGGCTCTGCTAAAATGTGCCACAGAAGGATACTGCCTTCTTTCTATTTTTCTTATTGACTTCAGGTTATTATCAGAAATAGTCATCAGTGGGCTGTTTAATGATAGAATGATGGTTCTTTCTTGAATGGCTCTTTTCTTATTTCATGGTGTCTAGCCTCCTTATGTTAGCTCCTCTGCTGAAAGGGGAGAAATAAAACAAGCGAACATTTAGGATCTAAATTTTGGAATAATACCAACAACACGACTCATACATTTAGTTGGGAGCTTATCAGGTGCACAACAATGCTGATAATTGTCTTCATTTTTTTCAGTGATGACATGGAGAGATAGAGTGGTTTCCCCAAAGTCACAGAGCAAGGAAAATAGGAGATCAATTCATAACCCAGATCTAATTCTATTTTTATTTTTTTTTTTATTTTTAAACCACATGTTTCCAACCCCTATCTTACAGTGTATGGTTTTTTTTGTGACCTTTTAAAAAGACACACTAAGATATCTTTTCAAGGTTAGTATCTTATGTTATAGAGAAATAAGCTTCCTTATGATGGGTTGCTAGATACACATGATAATACCTGTCTTTCTTTAGAGTCTAAACTTGAAGAGACTAGCAGGATGGGAAGAAATTTTAAATGTAGCCTGAAATAAACAAAGTGAGGAGCCTGGACTCTCTCCTATCTACCCACTATGGGGTTTTGAATAAATCACTTAGTCTCTTAACTTCAATTTCCTTGTGTGAAATAAAGATAACTACTCACATAATCCAAACAGAATGTCTGGAAAATAAAGACAACAGTATGGAGCGTAGAGAAGATGCTCAGTAAATATTAGCTGGATTGGCTGTGGATTTCCTTATCTGTAATGTGAGGATAATAGTACTCACAGGGTTGTTTTGAAACTAAATGAATTAATATGTGTAAATTCTTTTAACATGATCCTTTTAACATGGAAACCACTCAACAAATGTTTGCTATGACCATTATTGTTATTCTATTATTTGTTCACTCTCTTACAAGAGCACTTTCAGCAGGGAACAAAAAGGGAATGTGGGAAAATTCTGAGATAGATGGTAGCTGAGTTCCTTTATTTATTGAGAAAGTGAATATGAAAATGCATCTGGCAGTGTTGCTCAAGGGTAGAATACTTGCCTGGTATAAACAAGGCCCACAGTTCAATTTTCAGGACTGAAAACAAGCAAGCAAGCAAGCAACAACAACCAACCAACCAAATAAATACATCTGGCATTTTAGTCCCTTCAGAAAAATGTGTTGTTACATAAACAATATTTTTCTTTGAAGTTTATACATTTAAAAAATATTTTATTTATTTGAGAGAGAGGGAGAGGGAGAGAGAGAATGGACACACCAGGGCCTCAAGTTACTGCAAACAAACTCCGGACACATGCTCCATGTGCCACCTAGTGCATCTGGCTTACATCAGTACTGGGGAATTGAACCTGGATCCTTAGGCTTTGCAGGCAAAGGCTTTAATGGCTAAACCAACTCTCCAGCCCTGAAGTTTATACATTTTATTTAAATAATTTGCTTTCCTTCATTAGAGGTGGTACCTAAAGAGTTTTGCTTCTGTGTTCAAATAGAAATTAGAATATTCCAGTCTCCACAGCATTGTAAGTTCTAGGCTCACTCTTTATCAATTCTTTGCTACGGGAATGTTAGCCAATATTAACTTTTCTTTCTTTTTCCATAGAAACCCTTGTTTTGCTTTGTCATAGGGCAAATCAAAAGCAATAGAAAAACAGAACTTAACCTTTGGACAGCAATCAGTTTCTAAACTTAGAAAGGTTTGCTACACATAGCTTATATACTTTACTAGGTTCCCAGATATATGACTTGACTTCATTTTTTATAAAAGATAAATATATATTATAATATGATGCCATTTAGGAAAACAATTATTTTTAAAGAAGTCATTTAATTGCATGAGACACCATGCAGTGGGCTTCTATAGGAGAAGTGCCTGAGTACCACAGTGCAGAGGGTAGGTATGAAGTGGACATTGCACCAAAGGGTACTTTTTAGAGATAAGCAGATAAGCATGTGGTGCTTCAAAATCCAGGCTCCACGGCTTCATACCTAAAGCAACATCCCTCAGAAGTGTACATACTTTAGAAGCCCCTCAAGTTATAGCTCAGGAAGGGTGATGACTGGGCTGCACAGCAGAGATCCTGGTCTGGTCCTCTAGGTTGGGACATGGATGAGGTATTTTAGTCAGTGTGCAAGTGTACAGACTCAAGTTTCCATCCACTTTCCAAAGCGCTTGTAGCAACATCACATCACTACCTTCCGAAGTTTCTTCTGGATCTCCACCTTGTTTTGCCCGCCTCCTTCTCATTAATGCACACAAACCTGCTGGCAGCATCACAGACAGCACTGCTTTAGGAGGTGACTCCGTGGAGAGGAAGAAAACATACCTCAGTCTGCTAAAGAGATGTGCATCTTTCAACTCTGCTTCTGTATGAGCTGAGATAATTAATCATTTTGGCAGGTGATAATGAGAAAAAGTAAGGATTTCACTTCAGATGGCCCTTCTTTGGGACTGGTAACTTAACCTCTCCAGACCGTGGTGTTTCTATTTGCCAAATGGGAGCAGTAGACGTCCTGTAAGATTGGGAAGATCAATGAGGTGTGTGCCTGTATCACGGAAGGCAACGCATGGCTGTTCACTTTCTCAACAAGTCTACTTGGGTTTCTAGAAGATATATAATTGATCTGTTTGAGTTTCAAATCTTGAGTGGATATGCTCTATGGCAGGATAGACAAAGGAAAGTTCAAGAAAACAGGTATAAAGATATGAGGCCTCAAAAATCTGCAAACTGAATAAAAAGCATTAATGGGTAAAAAATGATCATTTAAATGATTGTTAAAGCAAAAGCATAAAACCATACTGGGTGATTTTTAACTGTTGGGTGTTTGCTATAAGAAAGAACTGGTGATCTTGTTTAAAAATCTCTAGCCTTTCGAAGGAGAACCATGTGCTATCATCCAGTGGACATTCTCTTGGCTGCACACCTGGAGCTCAGCTTTGGAAGTGTGCACACAGGAGAAGCCACATCATCACACCTCAGTATATACAGTTCATCCCGGAACTTGGAATTTGGTGCTTATGTTTCCGACCATGCACAGATTTTTCTCTTTATCCACAATATCCTAATATGTATAACATATTTCTTTGACACAATAGTCAGTGTATGGAAACAACTATAAAACATCACCTTGGCTTCAAAATGAATCTGGGGTACAGTACACAGCCTTTCAGGGAGATGGTTAAAAACATAATGGCCAAGTACTGAAAAATAATCTCATCACTTTAAGATGCAGCAATGCAGAAAGAGCAGCCTGTCCGTGCCACAGCAAGGTGTGCATCAGGTGAACATTCCTTAATGCCTGTTTACCTTAATGCTCCTGCTTTCCACAGGCTTGCAGGAATGCTAGAGTCACTTTCAGAGAGACAGCCTCCCAGTCCCATCGGGATAACTATGCTGTAAATCAATGGAGACTGTTACACTTGGGCAGGTCACTGATACAGACAGCATTTACTGAGTATCCCAAATAGCATCTGTGGAAAATCATACCCCACAGGTTTTCTACAAATAAACAACCGAAAATGTCTGCTATTCAACTTGGCAGAGTCCCCGGTAATAGTTTTGGGTACAAGAAAAATCACCCTACCCCAGTCATCCTGCTGATGGTCTGATATTCATTTTTCACCACCAGAAAAGATTTTATTACATAAAATAAGCTAAGAAAAATGTTAGTTTAATTCTATAAATTCCAAATCACTCTGTTAATTCTAACGGGATTGTTTGACATCACAGACATAAATATAAGCAATACTAACTCTTTATACATTATTCTTGGTAGTAAAAAATAGACCTGTCATTCCAGTACATGAATTTATAAAATGATAAAAAGTAGCTACCCCTAGCAAATCACACTGTATAAATTATATTATAGCATTTGAAGTAGAATTATAAGCTATAAAATTAGTGCCTATCAAAAATATGCTGTTATCCAAAGAAGAAAATTTATTAGTTTCTAGTAACATATTTTTTAAAATGACACACTTCATTCTTCTGTTTAAATTGATGGTAAGGACCAACAAGCACTGGGGAAGACCTCCCCAGCACATCCCCAGCTGACAGACATACTTCCTACAAACTCTCCTCTAAAGAGTCTCCTAGCCCGGGATGGGATGTTCATGAGGTGGAGTTTATGAGCAGAGGCAAGTGAGGACCTGCAGGCTGGAATCCATGCAGTCACATCTGTCCCAAATACCAACACTTCTAGAACTTTTTTATGGAACAGTTGTAAATCTCAGTGTTGAAATTTTCATAAAATTCTCTATTAGCTTATGGGAATATTTCACATTCCTCAGTGAACAAGTCTAATTATTATATAAAAAAACAGTAACTTCTACAAAGAATATTTATGCAAAGAAATGATCACAGAGCGCTGTTTTCAAAATCTACCAATTTACAAGATACAAAGATCAAAGAATGACTTTTAAATCTACTAAAATTAAACTTTCTCATATTAACAACAATTTTTGATTACTCTTATTTTTTTCCAAAGGTAAAAGCTAAGAAATACTTAAAATTAAATATAGTTAAATGCTTTTTGAAATCTTATGCCTGAAACGAAGAGAAAAAGTTCAACAGAATAAGACTACAGATTTTCATATTAGCTGCATTTATGGAAATAAAAGCAGAAATGTCAATGTGTGACATTAATAGCAAACTGGTTTTTAGATTTATCTCAGTGTTTCATTAGGTAAGAAACAATACTGACCTTGATTTTACAAATTTATTATGCACATATGTTAAACAGAGTTTAATATAAATTTTCTAATTAACTTAACCTCTCTAGACTGTGGTGTTTTTGTTGTCAGATGGGAATAGGAACCATCCTGTAAGATAATTTTGATTACATCTCAAACTTTAAAATCACTGCTTATCTTTTAGTTAAATTCTCTTCAAAAAAATTTAAAATAACTTCATTTATTTAAGTTACAAATGATATTTTTCACAATTTGTATTTTTCTTATACATTTACTGATAATTTTGGAAAATAAGAAAAGAAGAAAAACTTTCAAGAATATATTCTTGAAAGCACCAATTTAAGATTATTAGAACATGTCTGAAAACATGCAAAACAAGTATGTCAAAATATGCTCTCTTGCTATATTAATTATAGTAGTAAACACTAAAAGTGACGGTCCTCTTCCCACACATTTCCATAAACTACAGGCTGCACACGGAGCATTTCTTTGACTAGTGGCTCAATGGCGCAGCCTATGTATAGAAAAGTATAACAACATCAGCATGTAAAAACTTGTCAGTCGCCTATCTACATGATAAATAAGGGCTTAAAAATATAATATGGTTTTGAAAAATGACCATGAAGGAATTCAGCTTCTACTGTGTCATGACTTTTATGGTTACTTGTAAAACTATTTAAAATACATTAAGATAAGTATGAATAAAACATCAATTAAAAAGACGTATTCATTAAACATGAAACATTCTAGTCTTTAGTTAGTTTTAAATTGCCTCTAAATAAAAACAAAGTTCTTTCTTCTCCTCTTCCAAAAAAATTTAAAGTAGTATGATGTCTTGTGGCTGATTTTTTTAAAGTCTTTTTCTGTTAGGCTGACACTTGACATTGGCATTTGTGATTTCTTTAAAATAATATTTTTCCCAAAAGTACCAAACACATATACCATTTACACATTCTAAATCAGAAAAAGCTGTTCCAATTTAACCATAGAATTAGACTGTCTTGCGTGACAGGTAATGGGCAAGCTGAAGGAGACCTGCACTGCTACAACCTAACGCCCCAACTTGACAAACACATTAGCTCTCCTGACTTCCTCTCCACATACTCTAAGGCATTAGAGACAATCACTCTCAGAACCTTTTAAAGGTAAACATGCATATCTGTAAGTCTGAAATACTGAACTAGCTAATTTTCTCAAAAAATATCATTTACAAAGACCTGGTGACACCAGTAAAGTATGTGCAAAAATTAATGAAATTATTTTGGGGGGATATGGAAGCAAGTATTCCACTATATACAATTCACTTTCCTGTTATTATTTTTGTCTTCTTTAAAAATCTAGGAGCCATCATGTACAGAAGACCTGTCTGTCCATAGTTCTCCCAAATTTTCTCCCTTCATGCAGAGCTGACTGTTAAGTCTAAGAGAGAAAATCTGCTCAAATTTTTAACTCATTCCTCATATCCCTTATTTAAAAAAAGGGTGATTCTGTAAGTTTGCTGAAGCAGTTTAAACATGGAAGAGGTACAACTTTTCTGTGCAAATCGAGTGCAATCAGAAACACTGCCTCAGTGATGCTGTAACTTCTCACACACTTTAACTGAACAATATGAGATGGTTTTAAGATGTACTTCAATCACACAGTGGAGGTCTGATCAATGTGACACTGAATACAGGAAAAGAAACTCCCGGTGAAGACCAGCGCTGTGTGCTGGAAACTGTGTTGCTTCATTGGTACCTCTCTGTTCTCTCTGTTGCTTTGGTCAGAAAGAAATCAACAAGATGGTGAACAAAAGCTTTTTAAATGCTTATTTTTCTTCAGTTACTGTCAAGTGATCCTATTCTAAAAGCTCTTTCAGTCTGTAAAAGTTGTGCATTTATTTATTTATTTATTTACTTACTTACTTACTTATTTAATTTCTCGCTTAAGGTCAGATTTGCCCATGACAATTTTTTGTAAATATTTTCAAGATGAAATTTGGATTTTTGTAACCTCAATATTATTTCATGAACCTCAGAAGTTTTATAATTCTCAACATTTTAGTTTGGCATTTTAATCATCTTAGGTTTTAAAAATAATGCTATGATAACTCATGTATTAAAAATTACATTTTATATTACTTCAAAATTTATAAAACTACACTATTAAATGTGAAAACTGGACTGATACCATATATATTGCCATGAAAAAGAAATCTTGCTATCTAATAAACACTGACAGACATTTCCAGATTTCAAGTGGAATAGGGATCATTCTGCTTTGGAATACAGATATGGATATGCTAAAGATAACCCCGCAGAACAAATTAGAATTAAATTTGCTGGTAACTTCTACTTCAGCAATTTCTCAACTTAATTGTGTAAAAATATATTGGTACTAATTTGACATTAATATATGAAGACCATTAGAGACAGTCTTTCATTGTTGGTCTCCAACAATTGTCAATGACACTATTTTCTGTTTGCATTTCCTCAAGCGTGTTAATGTATCTTTGTTTAGGCTCACAAGTCGAATGGTCAATGTAAACACAGTCAATGAGACATCAGGGCTAGAAAACAAGTCGGCTGAGCAGTCCTATGGAAAGACCATTTGGTCTATTGCCAAGTATGCAATAAGGCTATAGTCCTGAAAGACGACTTAGAGATTTTTTTTTTATATGATGAATGAATTACTCTTTTAAAAAATTCTCAAAATTCTTTGTTTTGCATACAAAGTCCCTCAAGGAGGAAGGTGGTCTGTGAGGTGAACAGAGTACTATGTGGGTGACAGCCTTTGTCTGTGTCCTAACTAGGGATTGTACCTTAGCTACCGCAGTTCAAGCGTAAAAATACTTTGTCTGCAATACTATATACTGTTGCCAGTGACCCTCTAAATCCTTGAACCAACTGTGTCTTCTGGTGTCACAGAAGATAATGCCAATTTATTGCAATGTGTGGCTTTTTTTAACTGATTAAAATTAAGCTGTGACCACGTGACAATGGAATTAGCACATTTAGAGAGTCTGTTTTCCCACATCCCATTTTGCGCCAGTGCGGCTGGTCCCTGCAACTCTACGCGGGTGCAATTTTAATGACTTTGCTGGGTTTTGATGTTCTTATGAAAAAAGCACGGCTTGGTGTTTGTGGAGAAGGTAGATATGGGGGCTGAAGAGCTGTGATTGGGAACATGGTGACATCGTTTCTGTTTTCCGATAGGATCGGTGTCATTTTCCTCTCAGCGATAAGACACCTCCACTGACAGTGCCCGATTAGGGAAAATTTTATTATAAAATTCACTTTTATCGAATGAGGATAGAGTGATAAACAGTTCAGCCTCGGGGAAGGAATAGGAACACATTTCTCCCTTTTTAAAATTCCACCTTTTCCTTCTTCTCTCTTTCTCTCCTTCAGAAAGATGATTGTCTTTTAGTTATTATTAATGGTATAAAAGAATCCCCACAACATGTGATTGCTGTGATAAAACTATCTGAATCAAGAGACACTTAGATGTTGTTATAAAGGAAAAATCTATTTTATGTAGTTATGCATGTGTACATTCTCTCTCTGTGTTTCTGTCTATCCTGTTTTAAAAGATAATTTTGTTTTCTGAACCTCTTCCTGATTCTGGGAGTTACCTGATATTTGTTACTTACAAAATATAACACCCTAAAAAATCCAATTGAAGGCATATTGACTCAAGTATTCTAAATATATTCATGATTCATATTTATCTTCAGAAATAAAAAATTGTGCAGTCGAATGGTGAGGGAAATGTTAAGAATCAGAGAATTGTGGTTCCCTCATTCTTGATCGAATCCTTCAAGAAAGGAGATGAAAAAATATGGAGTGTTTAAAAATTTTAAAAATTACTGCTTCTGAAATTTGGTAGCTAATGATGCCTGAGACCTCAAGTGCCATAGGTTCCATGTGTTTACTCCTGATAAACTAGCTGGCTGTAACTCAGCAACATTCCATGGGGTGGCCACCTGAAAGGTCAGTTGAATAGAAATATGGTGTCTGACATTATTTATTTAATTTTTTTCTGTTGAAAAGTTTATCAATGACTCAGAATACTCTTACCTTTATGAAATAAAAGATGTTGTCACAGGGGCAGAAAATCCTAGTGGCACTGGGTATATTCTGGCCCATTATAGAGTTTGATGGTAGGTTTCTAAGTTTGGGCATGGGCAGGGGTAAAAACAATTCTAACAACTATTCCTTTGCTGATGGACAACTATTCTGAGGGCAGAAGCCTTTAGTTTATCATCATAGTCTTCCAAATCATTTCTAGGGCCTCCCTAAATTCTTCCTTTCAAAACATTTTTTCTAGAATTTTTCCAAATTTCAATTCTGATATGATTAATTTTGGAGTGAACAGGAAATCATGATAAAATACGTCACTTCATTGGCATTTAAACTTCAATATTAGGAAGAAAAGAAAGAAGTAACTAATTTTCCAAAATCAATGCTAAGAACAGATGGTGCTTATAACTTAATGTTGATTGATTGCAGTATTTGTTGTGACCCTTTTAAGCGACAAACAAGAAATGGTTACACAACGATAAAGCCACTACTAGCAAATGTCCCTGAGCTAAACATTTCTTCATGCTCTTTGTTTCAGAATTTTCATGTGACAAACATGTTCAAATTCATGACAAAACTCCATTTTCACATGGTGTCCTAATTTTTGCTATTAATTTTATAGCCTAAAAACAGTTACCAAAGTCAACGTATGAAATTCGGATTGAGAAGTAGTGGAGAAACAAATCTCAACAACTAAAGTGCACAGTAAATTAAAAAGGGAATCCGGGCTCATTATTGGCTTAAAATCTTTACCAGCAAATGCTTATTAATGAGTGCATGCCAGCTGCCTGTGGACTAGTTCAAGCACTGTTTTTCTTAATTATAACTTTGCTGAGTAAGATGTAATGTTCCTTAAAACAGCAACAACAATATTTCTGAGAGAACTGCTGGAATGAATTAAAAATTTCAACACAACAAGAGGCAGATAAAAATTCTAAAATGTCAAACAGCCACAATATATCTTCTTAAAGGAGGACTGGGAAACAACTACACTTACTGTAATGCTAAAGGTTAGTGGAAAACTTTCTGTAATGACACTTTTATTTGTAACCAAGGAAGTCAACTATTTTTTTTCAATCATTTAACAAAATGTCCCTCAGGAAGCTTACAATCTTTTGGAGAAGAAGAGCAAAAAACCAATAATGGGCTATGGACGAGAGGAGAAGCCAGCTCTAGACAGAGCAGTCGCTTCTGAAGGGCAGCATGAAGGTAGAGATCAAATAAAGAGAAGGATCTCAGCCAAGTTTATACAAGACACACACGTATTCAGCATATGTATGCATCGGCATTTTCTTTCAAATTTATTTCTGCAAAAGTTGCATGTTTGCCTTTAATGATTAAAAAATTGGCAAACATTCCAAACCCTTTATTACCATTAAGATAAATCCAATACTAAAATGTCTCAACGCAAAGAATCTTGAATAGGAAATCTCTCCATGTATAGGTATGTTCACATGTGTTGGGTGTACACGTGTAGGTGCATACGTGTGTGCATGCATGGCAAGGTCAAGGGTTGGCATCACCTTTCTCAGTTGCTTTTCATCTTATTTGTTGAGACAAGGTCTCTCACTTGAACACAGGGCTCCATGACTGAGCTCGTTTAGCTAGCCAGCTTGCCCTACGAATTACCTGTGCTCACCTTCCAAGGGCTGGGATTATAGGTGGGCTTCCATCTTCCCTGGTTTTTACATGGGTATAAAAGATCCCCAGCACCCACACAAAGCCAGGAAGCATGGAAACCCATCTTCAATGGATCTGAACTTTGGTCCTCACATCTGCACAGCAAAGCCTCTACTCACTGAGCCATCTCTTGGCTCCAACTGTAAGCTTTCTCCTGACATGGAAGAGGCCTTTTAAGATCAGGTGCCCAACAGACCAAGTTATCACAACAATTACCCTGCGTGGACCAGTGAGAATTTCAAGTGAAAAACTACCATTTACTATCATACATGGCCAAGAAGCAGGTCACGTTTGTCTGCAGGCAGATCCCACATGTGTGTGTTCATTCTAGCTGATCATTACTATAGAAAACAGAATACTTCTTCCAGTTCAGAAAACATTACTGTGTGCCATTTTTTTCTCATACCAATAATGGTATTCTCTCCGTCTGATAAGCACAGATTCCCTTCTTCTGTCACCAGCAGCACCTGAAATGGCTGTGTGCACCTGTGTGTACAGAGTGACCATTTCATGGGAGTTAAGCACCAGCCTCTCCTAAGAGTGCTTCCTGATTGGTTAGTGGCAAGTGAATGGTGTGAAGGAAGGAAGAGATCATCCACAGTAGAAGCGTGGCTGAACAGGACTATAGCACTAGGGGGTGTGCCAAGGGTGAGGGAACAAGAGGAAGGCCCCCTTTCTGTGGCTGTATTTGAAGTGGGAAGGAGGCCTGCAGTGAGCAAACTTCAGATGTGAAGAACAAAAGGCCAGGTTTCCCTACACCAGCGCTCTACCCTTCCCTCAGTACTGACGAGATGATGCGGTCTCGGGCTAAAGCCCTACAGAAGTACATTCAGCAGTCTATATTTATTAGTTTGCTGTATCTTCTGGATATACAGAATAAGGCATTTGTTATTGTGCACTGAACAATTACTGGGGTAATGCTACCTATATGACCAAGCATCTTTGTTCTTTATGACTGAATATATATGTTAGTAAAACCAATACCCAAAACCCCAAATCACTCCATAAAACAAAATTTTGTGGTCAATAATCACTAATGAGGCTCAGGTAAATTTACACATTTTTTCCCTATTCCTTTAAATGAATAATTTGGAAGACAGTAGTTCCTAAGCTGATGGTAAATCTGAGGTTGCCAGTTACAGGAGCACTTAAGCGCCCATTGGCACAGCAAGTTTCAAAGCCCTGGTAGGCTTCAAAGAAACACTTTTTTTTCTTCGTCTAGAACTCTTTGCTTTCTAGTAAAGCTGCAACCACAATGTTCTCTCTCTTAATGCCACCATCAAAAATCAAAACACTTTAAAACAAATTGATGTACTCTTTAATACAGTCATCCCATCATCACAGGACCCTTGCACCCTGCATGGTGACAACCGTGGGGATGCATACCACACATCTCTTTCTTTGTTGCCTGCTTCAATGCTGAAAGAAAAATTGAGAGAGTGTGTGTGTCCTCAATCGAGATATGGGCACCTTTGATTGACAAGACCTAATCAGCTTATCTCTACACTAATAAAGTTGGGGCCTGTGGTGCTAGTCTATGCCCAGCACCAAGTGAACTTTTACTAGCCAAAGCCTCACAGGCCAGGTCTCAGGCTCTCTTCTCTAAACTGGTTCAGATCAATTCTTAATGGGCTATTTTCATCTTGATAAACCTCTACAGTCTTCATTCATGAGGCTTCAGAGGTAATTTAGCTGGATGAATTGGCTGAAGTAATGGCTGCACAATAAGTCCATGGTAAGTATTTATGTACATGGAATCAATGCACTATCTTTTCCAAGCTATCTGTATGAGGCAAAATGTAACTTCTTCTGTGATATTGTCTTTCTTTTAAGTGACTTTATTGAATGGGATTTTTTTTTAATGAAAGGATGCCAGGGTCCTCTGAACATCAGAAAACAAAGAGATCCTTTTAATAATTTCTGCTGCATAATACTATTAGATTGACATTTCTTGGATAGTGCCCCAAGGTTGATGGTCATACACTGGGGTTTCCCTATCTGTGCTATTCTGATACATTGTGACCCTGACCTGATCATGCTAGACACTAAAAGTATCCTGACTGACTGGTGGGAATAAAGAACATAAAGCCAGGAAAAACACATTGTCTGTAGTATGGGAGGTATACACACACACACACACACACACACACACACACTTTGTTCTTAGAGCTGACTGTTAGACAACCCTTTCAAACCAAGGACTTTCCTTATAATTCTAGAAAGGTGTATTTGTTATTTATTTGACACTGCTATGTAAAGGCTAAACTGAGGAGCTAAGGTAAAAATAAAATTACTCAAGTCTGGCGTGGTGACACATGCTCCAGTGCTCAGGAGGCAGACGTAGGAGGATTGCTGTGAGTTTGAGGCTGCCCTGAGACTACATAGTGAATTCCAGATCAGTCTGAGCTAGAGTAAGACCCTACCTGAAAAAAGCAAATTATATATATATATATTTTTTCAATCACCAGCTGCTTCTTCACTCTGCAATAGGTCCTGGAATAGAAGATCCGCTACATATGTGCTAGGATGAAAGCCAAAGACACAATGGACATTGTGAATTTACCTTTCATATACAGTTGTGTAAGGACAGTAGTGGACTCTATGGATAAAGCAAGCTTTAGAGAAGGAACACCAGTGGTGGAGAAACTTTTCGACTTGATAACAATTGCCCAAGTATGAATGTGTATGTGTATATGTGCACATAAATATACATACATACATAAAAATACTTATATGAAGAAATCTATAATTTTCATCTGCAATCATTGAGAAATGGTCCTTGAAACTATTTGGCAATGCTACTTTTAAACTGCAATATACCTTAAGTATTATAATAATAACTATAAAAACATGCCAATTTTCAACACGTTCCAAAAAGTAGTTTTCTACAGATTATAGGAAATCTTGGGCAATAGTTTTCATTCTCCTTCTAGTCTTCATGCTGTAATTGCTTTACACAAAATCCACTCCAGTATTATCACTCAATATTATCTTTACTGCTGAACATCGGAAGATAATTTTGCAATAAAATTTAATTTACAGAGCTTATTTTCCACTAATCTCCTAACAGAGGAAAAATGAAACCTGCCAAGGTATACACTCCATGTTATAACCCTAATGGTATTTTTTTTTTAATTTCAAGAATAGCAAGACTCAAAATACATCAATTTTATCATACTGAAAGGATGAAATATTTTAATTGTCAAAACATTATATCCTAGAAGAAAAAGTAAAGCAGGATATTAAGAACATGTATAAAATAAGACTCTTCAAGGGATAAGGGATCCTGGGGGAAAGCTTTTCTTCATTAAGATAAGAAACAAAATAGTATAAAATATTAGGGCCAACAAGGGTATTTTTTCCAAACTATTAATGTCTCACTATGGTCAATAATATGTGATATTTTTAAAAATAAAATGAACTTCAGTAATAATAAATAGTACTAGACTTCAGAATTTAGTTCTCTGTGTTGATAGGAAAGTCAGGTTTATAATCTCTCATGCTCAGTCCTGCTGTCAAGCTTTAAAATGTAAATATACAGATGTAATACAAACATTGAAAAAATAAGCTAATAGTAGGTCTATGTTAACAGGCCCTTTGACTTCTGTTGACTATATCTTATAAAACACTGATCTCTTACACAAAACCTTAAAAATTTTCTTAAAAATGCTGTGCCCTCCATTATAATGAACCAATTTCACAAATTAAAAGTAAAAATACAAGGTGACTCAGTTGCTTAAGATAGAAATTGCGTTATTTTTGTAACATTGCAAAATACCTAGAATTCCTGTGAAAGTTCAAATTCCTTTTCAAAATGGATACAAGGTTTTAAAAAATGGTCATCAATGGGTTGAGATATTGGTGCTTTATACCTAGACTAAATGAGTCCACAACTCTCTTGACCAGATCATAGTTGTATCATAACAAGGCCAAACTGATACTGAATCATTTATGAGACTTTTAGAGTTGAAATACCAGCCCTATATGTACAGAAGTATTGTTCTGACATTTGAACTTCAGCAATAGGCAATTCTAACACTTCAAGTTATGCAAAGCTTGACATTTCCATGTTAATACAAAAAACACTGATGATTTCAAAAGCCACTTTTCTACCAATACTTAAAACTTAGACACTTAATAAAACTTTAGTTGCACAGGCCTCTTCTTGGACAAGAAGTTCTTCCATAAAAGCTTAAATGTTTTTCATATGAAAAGTTTATGTTGAACATTACTCAACACTTACACATCTTTTACACGCATACAGGGAAAAGCAAAACATTACTGATCCCTTCGCAGACCATTCATTTCAAATTTAACTTTCTTTTCATTCTCCTATGTAATCAGAATATTCCTGCCATGAACTACACATTATTTTAATTTGTTTCTCAAATGTTAACTACTACATTAAATAAAATGCAAAAAGTATACTTCCATTTCCTTAACAACATGAACTTTAGCAAGCTATATTTTTATAAGAAACTAGAATGAAGCACTCATGAATGAACACCTTGCACAATACTCATTCTGTCCCCAAACAAAAGTGTTGATCTAAATGATGATCTCCAACAGAAAGAGTAAAGACTTTTTTAAGAATTCAGAGCTAAGTTGGGTAATAACAAAGAACAAATGTATAGCATTTACAAGCCACAAATTAACAAGCAGGCATTGATGTTTCTTTGAAGTCAATAACAGCTTCTTATTGATCTCAAAAGCTAATACCACTAAGGTCAATACAAAACCTCAATGCCAACAGATCTGGATGGGAACTTCCTTCCTTCTTTCCACATATAAATATTGTCAAAATGGCACAACTGTGAAGATATCAAGAAACTGCTATTATAAAGACAGAATATGTGAAAGAAATAGGCAAAGTGTGGCATTGTAGAATTTTCTGAGATGCTTTAGATATAAATCTGGAATCACAACCTGGGAAGTTCATGAGAAGAAATGTAATAATTGACATTAATAATGTGGAATCTTTGTGTAGATTGTGTTTGTTGAGAAACTATGATCTAAAATAATTTTTTCCAGAATAGATTTTAGACAGTGGTAAAGTTTTGAAGCCTTGTTTTTGTTTCTGTTTGTTTGTTTTATGGGGCTAGGGACTGAATCTAGGTCCTCGTACATTCTAGCCAAACCCTTTACCAGCAAGTTACATCATAGGCCCTTACAATGATTTCTCAAAATGTAGAATTAAATAGTAGGCGGCTATAGAGATGGCTTAGTGGATAAAGAGCTTGTTATGCAAGCATGAGTACCTAAATTCAGATCCCCACCAAAGGAACCATGTTGGATGCTACAGCAGCACAAGCCTCTGTAATCCCATCTCACATTTAGGGCCAGAAGTGAGGTATAAAGAAGAGAACTGCTGGGAAGCTGGAAGGCCAGTGGCCTGTAGTAGTGAACAATGAGAGATCCTGTATCCAACAATGTGGAAGGCAAGGACTTTATACCTAAAATTGTCCTGTGGCCTCAAGTATGCCCTGTGGCATGTACATACCACCTTTATACATGAACACACACTCACATATATACACATGTATCATACACACATCCATGCATGCACACACACACACAAAGGATTATATAGTAACATTTTAGAAACTTCAGAAAAAAAATGTCCTGCAATCCACATATGTGATAATTTTTATTGGTGTCATACAATCTGTTGTGATTTTACACATTGAAAATCAAGGAATGTCAACTCTCATTTTTCTAATAAGTAAACAGTCAGTTGGTTCCTGCATATCTTATCCATGAGGCATAGGGATGACCCACATGAATGCTGGAACCACGTCCCATGCATTGATCTCAAGTTATTTCCTGGAGTTGTGAAACTGAGAAATTTATTAGCCTCATCTTCCAAAAGCCCACCTCCCCACACACAAAAGTTCACATTGCACTTTTTGTTATTAAAAGAAGCACTTAGGGAAAAAGTAGGAGGAAAGAAGAAAGGGAGGAAGAAGCAAACATACTCACATTACTTAAAAGTTCCAAACCTCAGGTAAGGTAATTTCATGCAGATACAGTTCCTATCAGTTATTAGAAAGAACAAATAATCTACAGTGGCAATAAAAACATTTATAAAGGAGAGACTAGGAGTATCAAAGGCAATATGATAGTACAGGTACTGAGGAAATGTGAAGACTGTGATTGTGATATAGTTTTTTAAAATAATTTATTTTTATTTATATTATTCTAATTTTACATTCATAATGGTGACTCCATTATCCTCCTCCCTGTCCTCCCTTTCCCATAGGGACCCATAGAGTGATGTAGTTTTTAAATAAAGTTTTTATTTCAAAGTGTTTAAATTTATAGAAACATTATACTGATAGTACAGATCATCCCCAATTTACCCCACACCAATTTCCTCTATTGTTATTACTTACCTTGATAAGGTACATTTTCTACAACCAATGAGCCAAAAATGATACATTTTCATTAACTGAAATAATTGTTATTTGTATTTCCTTGAGTTTTGCCTCATGTCCAGGACCCAGGACAGCACATTCTATTTGGTCCCCTCAGATTCCATGCTTTAGAAATGGAATCTATAAATTTGCAGACTTGCATCTATTGCCAAGTCTTAGACAAAAACATATGCATAAGAGTTATTTGTTACAGATCTAATGAATATAAATGAATTTGAGAGATGGACAAATATAAATTCTTGGCAGAAAAGAAAGCAAATGATTTTCTACTTCATAATTCATCTATTAATAGGATATAAGCAATAGGAAATAAAGACTTATTTGCCACAAAACAAGAGTAAGATTTGATATTCTTTTTAAGTAGAGAAGATCACAACAGTCATATCTACAACCTGTGTCTGGCCGGTTGTCATCAACTCCTCTATTCTTCCCCACTGCAGTTAGTTATATCTACAGCCTGTGTCTGGCTTGTTGCCATCTACTCCTCTACTCTTCCCCACTGCAGTTAGTCACTGAGCTCTAACTACTTGCTTATGAGTCAGCACAGAGAGTAAGAAATAAATAGCACTGTTCACCTACATTTGTTCTCCTCCTTATTCTATAATAATAATTACCTCTATATTTTTAAGAAATATTTATTTATTTGAAAGGAGAAAGAGAGGGTGCCCCAGGGCCTCTGCAAATGAACTCCAGATGCATGGGTCACTTTATGCATTTGGCTTTACATGGGTACTGGGGAATAGGCTTTGCAAGCAAATAAGTGTCCCAACCACTAAGCCATTCTTCAGCCCAATAGTCATTGTATTAAAAAGTGGTCTTGGGGCTGGAGAGATAGCTTAGCAGTTAAGTGCTTGCCTGTGAAGCCTAAGGACCCCGGTTCAAGGCTCAGTTCCCCAGTACCCATGTAAGCCAGATGCACAAGGTGGCGCATGCATCTGGAGTTCATTTGCAGTGGCTGGAGGCTCTGGTGCACCCATTTTTTTCTCTCTCTCTCCCTCTGTTTCTCTCAAGTAAATAAACAAAAAGTAAAAAAAAAAAAAAAAAAGTGGTCTCTCCTAGCCTCTTTGTCTTTAGGGGCACCATTCAATGTTGTAGCCATTGTTAGTAGACAATACGTAGAATCAATGTGGAACTTAAAAAGTAGGTATGTCTTCTCTTGGATTGAAAGATGTAGAGACCTGAGCTGGAAGCTTCTTCCCTATTGGATAACTTTCATAGTGCTAGAAGGTGCTATGCAGATTGCTGGGGAAGAAATGTCTACATTGGTTTCACCTAGCAGTGGACGCTATACATAACAATATTGACCTGCCAGGTAACATATGTCCACTGGCACAATGGTGGCATAACTGTTATGGGGGTAACCAACTACTTTCTAATTGGCTCTGAGGCCCACTCAACAAAAGGGAACTTATGTCATAGTATAAAATAGATCAAAAACCCATGACTAGGGAGGCTATAGATACTAGTAGGGAACGTACTGCTGTTGTTTTGCTAAAAGGATGTGTTGTCAAACTAGCTTTTGAGTTATTTATTTATTTATTTATTTTAGAGAGTCAGAGACAGAGAGAGAGAGAGACAGACAGACAGACAGACAGACAGACAGCGAGAATGGGCGTGCCAGGGCCTCCAGCCACTGCAAACAAACTCTAGATGCATGCACCACCTTGTGCATCTGGCTTATGTGGATCCTGGGGAATTGAACTGGGATCCTGTGGCTCTGTAGGCAATGCCTTAACCACTAAGCCATCCCTCCAGCCCCAAACTAATTTTTAAATGCTTATGTTTATATCCACAGAATAACATTGCTCTGTCTTGGTCAGAAAAACTTTTTTTTAAGTGGATGGCAGTTAATGCAGAGATTTGTTACTTGTCAAAATACTGCACATAAGAGACTGCTAAATGCTTTTCTCTATGCAGGAGAACTATATCACCCCTCTAATGCTCAGTGAACAACAGAGAAGAATGTTGAAAGAATACCAGGGCTGGGGATGGGGAACAGAGTATTGAGGAACTCTGTCCTCTGGACATTGCATGGTCATTGCACTAATGAAATCACAGCAGCTGTGCTCACCTTCATAAGACCTGCACAAGACAGGGCCAGTTTACATTGCATCATAGATGGGGTAGGACTCATGAGACTCTACCCTTCCCTGAGGAGCTAACAGTTAATAGTTGCTGTGGGAGAGGGAGTCATTCTCGTTAGTTGTGGGAAGAAGAAGGGGTTCAGAGGGAATGGGAAAGGGATAAGAAAGGGTCATGGATTAGATATGCCCCAACTATAATACATACATATATGAAATTGTCAAAGAAAAGATAAACTAGTGGCGGCGCCTTCTACATTCTGTCAGGCTGCTGGCCAAATGTAAAGATTACCAAAGTCCAGGGCAGGACATAATCACAGGTGGGAGAAACCTGGATTTCTGATTCACTGTTTGGGAGGCTGTTTGCTCACTCAGAACACTTGTATAGACTATTCCAAGAGTGAGAAGTAAATTTCACTGTGTCATGTTCCTAGGGCAACTATAGTCTCTTATACAAGCTAGTGTTACTATGCAAACTATTGTAAGTGGAAACTGCTGTTTACTGAGCACCTGTGTTGGGTGTGTATATAATCTATCTTATTTACCTCTCATGACAACCTCCATATAGGAACACTGTAAAAATTTACACACACACACACACACACACACACACACACACACACACGTATATGGAGACAGAGAGAGAGGAGAGAGAATGAGAATCAGAAAGGCTAAGGAAGTTGCCCAATATCTCATAGTTATAAAGGACAAGAACAGGGTTTGAATCTGGGTCTGTCTAGCTTCAAAGTTCCACTACAGGTAAAAGAAGGGTAATCTGACTTGGCACATGCTTTAAGAACTAATTCTTATGCATTGTAGCTCATATGCATAATTTTTTAATCTTAAAGAGCAAAATGGTACATGTGTTCTCCCTACTTTTTATATGGAAGACATAAACTTTCAATTTACAAGAGGCGGAAGTGAGACTACTAGTTTGCTTGGATTTGTTAGCATTTTTCAGATCAAGACAACGCTATACAAAAATTTGGAAGAGAAAGATACACTCCCACCTTTGTAACCTGCTGATAATCTTATGGTGTTTAATTTGAGCAGAGTCCAGCAACTTGCGGAGGGCACGAAAGAACTATTGCTCCACAAGGTTTACAGTTAACAAAGGAGAGAACAGAAAGACTTACTTGTTCTCACAACAGTATGAATTTAAAGAACTATATGGGGTGTGCATTCTACAGGAAGCCCAAGTAAGAAGAAAAAGGAAACACTGTACCCTGCACACAGCAATAAAAATGAGGGGATTCATTGTAGTAGGAAAATTCACAGCTGGCAGGCAATATGAGAGAGGCAGTAAGATATTTGGTCCATCTTCACGCTTAACTTTTAGAGTCATAGTGTTTTTTAAAGGTCTCCTTTTATATTAACAAAGTCACTCCAGTCTATCTCTTTAACTTACCTACATGAAAAATTTGGATGATTTTGTAAAAGTCCTATGCTAACAAACTAACACTGTGTGAAAAATTGGTATATTCTTTTATGTTTGTGCAGTCTTCTCAGACAGATTTTTTTGTTGTTTGTTTTAATTACAGGCCTTTATCATCAATGGATCTGCAGAGAACACTGAATTGTGTAGATAATTCAAAGATATGCTAATGAGAGGGAGGGAAACAAAAAGTCCCTATGCTTTCAAGATAGGTAATTAAAACTCAATATCCCTTTGGGCTGGCAAAGTAGATGAAAACTGGAAAAGAATTTAGGGAATAAATCTATACAACTCGATCTGGTATTTTTCATTTCAGATAAGTTAATCTGTTAACTGATATCATGAAATAACATATGTAAGCATCTGCTGAATGGGGATTTATTGGTACTTATATCCGCCATAGTTATTTCAGGAGTTTATTAAAGAAGCTTTACATTCTAAATGCCTAGGACAGTGCTACAGTCTGTTTTTTTCTGAATCACTTAAAATCTACTTTCCTTTTCCAGAAGGTTTACCTTCTCTCTTACTTCCAAATGAAAGTTTTGCTTATAATATTCATTTAATGTAGAATTTTTCTTGATATGTCAGAAATGAGCTATACCCCAGTCAGAGTTTACTGAATCCAATTGGAATTTCTTTGGACCCGAAATAGTTCATTGATAAAATGTTCAGATGCTACTATGGTCTGTCTAAATGTCATGTGCTGCAATTAACCCTGAAAAAGAAAATAAAGAAAGTATTTTCATGAAGACAAATACAGAACCTTTCGATGTTGGCCAGTATTATAGGTGTGAAGGCAATGGAGTGAGCAACATGGTATGTGTGTGTGTGCTGGGGGGGGGGGAACACCCAACAACAAGGGACCGTTTTCACAAGCTTTTTTCCTTATCTGGCTTTACAGTGGGTCCTTCCCTTCCTCTCTTTAAATAAATAGATATTTATTTAACTATGACTTAGTCTTTATATCTTAAGATGCAAAAGGGCAACACAGTGTTGTACATGAATGATGGCCCACCATGAGAGCCTCTTTGATAATGACTTTACTTGGAAAAACATATCCTTCAATAAAAAATTTATTTTTTAATGTTAACTTTGTTCTCTTGTAGCAATGTTGGAAAACACTGTAGCCCAACAGGAAATACAGACGAAAGCTTCAAATATAAAGCACACACAAAAAAGGCTGTTTTTAAAGCTCATGCCCATCAACTTTTCTACTTGATATAAGTCATACACAAAGTCTTAGTCCAATGCAAACTCATGCTGTGAAAATTCTGAAGCACCCACCTCAGAAAATACTGTTAAATACATAAATACTGCTGAAAGGAAAACTTCTGGGCACTAGAAGTCAGACTCAAAAGGAAAATAAGCCTGATTTAAGAAAAAAAATCCCAAAGAAAGTTATATAAGTACAGTGCAACAAGGTCATAAGCTTAACTGTCCTTCGTTGTCCTATTTGAAAGTAAATTGGCATTTTAGCCATCTGCTTTGGTCGCCATTCTTTTCCCTCAGCTCACAAAGACGCAACGGAATAAGATGGCTTCAGATGTATCTTACAAACCAACTGGAAAGTGATAGGCATCATGGGGTTAGACACCTTTAAAATGAGTATAATGCTTTTTAATGGATTAAAAATGAACTCTATGAATTCACTTAGACCACCTATGGAGAAGTTCTCCAAATAGGATGTAAATGACATCCTTTTCTTACTTATGGGGCTCACCAACATCCTGGAGAACCTCACAAAGTAAATTTCAGTACGCTTGAACATATTCTTTAAGAGCATCACAACAAGTACCAAACTCTTCCATTCTTTCTGAACAGAAGCACAGCTTAACATCTTATCATTTTTAAAAATTTTTATTTATTGCCGGGCGTGGTGGCGCATGCCTTTAATTCCCAGCATTCGGGAGGCAAAGGTAGGAGGATCGCCATGAGTTCGAGGCCACCCTGAGATTACATAGTGAATTCCAGGTCAGCCTGGACTAGAGTGAGACCCTACCTTGAAAAAACCGAAAAATGAAAAAAAATTATTTATTTATTTAATTTTTAAATGCTTATGTTTATATCCACAGAATAACATTGCTTTGTCTTGGTCAGAAAAAACTTTTTTTAAGTGGATGGCAGTTAATGCAGAGATTTGTTACTTGTCAAAATACTGCACATAAGAGACTGCTAAATGCTTTTCTCTATGCAGGAGAACTATATCACCCCTCTAATGCTCAGTGAACAACAGAGAAGAATGTTGAAAGAATACCAGGGCTGGGGATGGGGAACAGAGTATTGAGGAACTCTGTCCTCTGGACATTGCATGGTCATTGCAGTAATGAAATCACAGCAGCTGTGCTCACCTTCATAAGACCTGCACAAGACAGGGCCAGTTTACATTCCATCACAGATGGGGTAGGACTCATGAGACTCTACCCTTCCCTGAGGAGCTAACAGTTAATAGTTGCTGTGGGAGAGGGAGTCATTCTCGTTAGTTGTGGGAAGAAGAAGGGGTTCAGTGGGAATGGGAAAGGGATAAGAAAGGGTCATGGATTAGATATGCCCCAACTATAATACATACATATATGAAATTGTCAAAGAAAAGATAAACTAGTGGCGGCGCCTTCTACATTCTGTCAGGCTGCTGGCCAAATGTAAAGATTACCAAAGTCCAGGGCAGGACATAATCACAGGTGGGAGAAACCCGGATTTCTGATTCACTGTTTGGGAGGCTGTCTGCTCACTCAGAACACTTGTATAGACTATTCCAAGAGTGAGAAGTAAATTTCACTGTGTCATGTTCCTGGGGCAACTATAGTCTCTTATACAAGCTAGTGTTACTATGCAAACTATTGTAAGTGGAAACTGCTGTTTACTGAGCACCTGTGTTGGGTGTGTATATAATTTATCTTATTTACCTCTCATGACAACCTCCATATAGGAACACTGTAAAAATTTACACACACACACACACACACACACACATGTATATGGAGACAGAGAGAGAGGAGAGAGAATGAGAATCAGAAAGGCTAAGGAAGTTGCCCAATATCTCATAGTTTTAAAGGGACAAGAACAGGGTTTGAACCTGGGTCTGTCTAGCTTCAAAGTTCCACTACAGGTAAAAGAAGGGTAATCTGACTTGGCACATGCTTTAAGAACTAATTCTTATGCATTGTAGCTCATATGCATAATTTTTTAATCTTAAAGAGCAAAATGGTACATGTGTTCTCCCTACTTTTATATGGAAGACATAAACTTTCAATTTACAAGAGGCGGAAGTGAGACTACTAGTTTGCTTGGATTTGTTAGCATTTTTCAGATCAAGACAACGCTATACAAAAATTTGGAAGAGAAAGATACACTCCCACCTTTGTAACCTGCTGATAATCTTATGGTGTTTAATTTGAGCAGAGTCCAGCAACTTGCGGAGGGCACGAAAGAACTATTGCTCCACAAGGTTTACAGTTAACAAAGGAGAGAACAGAAAGACTTACTTGTTCTCACAACAGTATGAATTTAAAGAACTATATGGGGTGTGCATTCTACAGGAAGCCCAAGTAAGAAGAAAAAGGAAACACTGTACCCTGCACACAGCAATAAAAATGAGGGGATTCATTGTAGTAGGAAAATTCACAGCTGGCAGGCAATATGAGAGAGGCAGTAAGATATTTGGTCCATCTTCACGCTTAACTTTTAGAGTCATAGTGTTTTTTAAAGGTCTCCTTTTTATATTAACAAAGTCACTCCAGTCTATCTCTTTAACTTACCTACATGAAAAATTTGGATGATTTTGTAAAAAGTCCTATGCTAACAAACTAACACTGTGTGAAAAATTGGTATATTCTTTTTATGTTTGTGCAGTCTTCTCAGACAGATTTTTTTGGTTGTTTGTTTTAATTACAGGCCTTTATCATCAATGGATCTGCAGAGAACACTGAATTGTGTAGATAATTCAAAGATATGCTAATGAGAGGGAGGGAAACAAAAAGTCCCTATGCTTTCAAGATAGGTAATTAAAACTCAATATCCCTTTGGGCTGGCAAAGTAGATGAAAACTGGAAAAGAATTTAGGGAATAAATCTATACAACTCGATCTGGTATTTTTCATTTCAGATAAGTTAATCTGTTAACTGATATCATGAAATAACATATGTAAGCATCTGCTGAATGGGGATTTATTGGTACTTATATCCCCCATAGTTATTTCAGGAGTTTATTAAAGAAGCTTTACATTCTAAATGCCTAGGACAGTGCTACAGTCTGTTTTTTTCTGAATCACTTAAAATCTACTTTCCTTTTCCAGAAGGTTTACCTTCTCTCTTACTTCCAAATGAAAGTTTTGCTTATTCATTTAATGTAGGATTTTTCTTGATATGTCAGAAATGAGCTATACCCCAGTCAGAGTTTACTGAATCCAATTGGAATTTCTTTGGACCCGAAATAGTTCATTGATAAAATGTTCAGATGCTACTATGGTCTGTCTAAATGTCATGTGCTGCAATTAACCCTGAAAAAGAAAATAAAGAAAGTATTTTCATGAAGACAAATACAGAACCTTTCGATGTTGGCCAGTATTATAGGTGTGAAGGCAATGGAGTGAGCAACATGGTATGTGTGTGTGTGCTGGGGGGGAACACCCAACAACAAGGGACCGTTTTCACAAGCTTTTTTCCTTATCTGGCTTTACAGTGGGTCCTTCCCTTCCTCTCTTTAAATAAATAGATATTTATTTAACTATGACTTAGTCTTTATATCTTAAGATGCAAAAGGGCAACACAGTGTTGTACATGAATGATGGCCCACCATGAGAGCCTCTTTGATAATGACTTTACTTGGAAAAACATATCCTTCAATAAAAAATTTATTTTTTAATGTTAACTTTGTTCTCTTGTAGCAATGTTGGAAAACACTGTAGCCCAACAGGAAATACAGACGAAAGCTTCAAATATAAAGCACACACAAAAAAGGCTGTTTTTAAAGCTCATGCCCATCAACTTTTCTACTTGATATAAGTCATACACAAAGTCTTAGTCCAATGCAAACTCATGCTGTGAAAATTCTGAAGCACCCACCTCAGAAAATACTGTTAAATACATAAATACTGCTGAAAGGAAAACTTCTGGGCACTAGAAGTCAGACTCAAAAGGAAAATAAACCTGATTTAAGAAAAAAAATCCCAAAGAAAGTTATATAAGTACAGTGCAACAAGGTCATAAGCTTAACTGTCCTTCGTTGTCCTATTTGAAAGTAAATTGGCATTTTAGCCATCTGCTTTGGTCGCCATTCTTTTCCTCAGCTCACAAAGACGCAACGGAATAAGATGGCTTCGTATGTATCTTACAAACCAACTGGAAAGTGATAGGCATCATGGGGTTAGACACCTTTAAAATGAGTATAATGCTTTTTAATGGATTAAAAATGAACTCTATGAATTCACTTAGACCACCTATGGAGAAGTTCTCCAAATAGGATGTAAATGACATCCTTTTCTTACTTATGGGGCTCACCAACATCCTGGAGAACCTCACAAAGTAAATTTCAGTACGCTTGAACATATTCTTTAAGAGCATCACTACAAGTACCAAACTCTTCCATTCTTTCTGAACAGAAGCACAGCTTAACATCTTATCATTTTTAAAAATTTTTATTTATTGCCGGGCGTGGTGGCGCATGCCTTTAATTCCCAGCATTCGGGAGGCAAAGGTAGGAGGATCGCCATGAGTTCGAGGCCACCCTGAGATTACATAGTGAATTCCAGGTCAGCCTAGACTAGAGTGAGACCCTACCTTGAAAAAACCGAAAAATGAAAAAAAATTATTTATTTATTTATTTATTTATTTATTTATTTATTTATGAGAGACAGAAAGAGAGAGTGAATGGGCATGCCAGGGCCTCCAGCCGCTGAAAATGAATTCCAGATGCATGCGCCAAATTGTGCATCTGGCTTATGTGGGGCCTGGGGAATAGAACCTGGGTCCTTTGGCTTTGCAGGCAAGTGCCGTAACTGCTAAGCCATCCCTCCAGCCCTTAATAGCTTATAATTACCAAGTAAGTAAACACCACACATTAAAACAGCTTTGGACAAGTAATCTTTCTCACTGTTTAAAAAAATAATACCTATTTCCACAGATATTCTTAAGATTCTAAAAGAATTCTACCATCCAAAATAATGGATAGAACTTTTCCTAAAGATAACTTTCTATATCAAAGATTATTAAATCTTCCATAAAACATGCTTTTCTCTAACATACATATGGTTGGATAAAATAGGTGAGTAGTATCAAATCAACTCTAGAACCCTATCTTCTGTTCTTTTATTCCAAAATAACATAACATATTCATTAATGTGTTATGTTTGCAATAATTTGGACATATGTTATATCAGTGGGATTCTGAACTATAACTTGTGCTTAAGTAAATGACTTAAGCCAATAACCAGAATCAGGTTTCATGGACATCATATCCTGTACTAGACAAGCAGGGCTATGCTATTGGACTTGTCTTGCATCCCTGTAGAATGAAAGCTTGATTAGTGAGTGAAATAGAATATTTATGCTCTCCATATAATCTTAACAACATTAAAGAATCAGAAATTTACTACTAAGTGATAACAGTTTTGAAGGCAAGACTGCAACAAAAAAACTTTCTAGGTGTATGTCTCAAAGTGACATCAGTGTATGGGGGGTAAGGCCAAACTCTGACATTTGCCACAGGAGATGCTGGCTCCACTTCAAGCTACAACTACAAAAACAGTCTTACAAATGATTTTCCATCTTAGCCATAGATTAAAAACTGAACACGTTTCCTCTCTCTATCTATCTGCCTCTTTCTCTCTGTCTGTTGCTCATAAAAATAAATAAATAAATAAATAAATAAACAAACAAACAAACAAACAAATAAATTTAAAAAAAGGGCCTGGAAAGATGGTTTAGCAGTTAAGCACTTGTCTGTGAAGCCTAAGGACCCTGGTTCGAGGCTCCATTCCCCAGGACCCATGTAAGCCAGACGCACAAGGTGGTGCATGCATCTGGAGTTCGTTTGCAGTGGCTGGAGGCCCTGATGCACCCATTCTCTATCTATCTTTCTGCCTCTTTCTCTCTCTTGTTGCTCTCAAATAAATAAATTAAGAAAAACAAAACAAAAACCTGAACACATTTCATGATGCACATTTTTTGGATGAAACTCTTATATTATAAATGTATAGTAAACATACAAAATACTTCTTGAAGAATACAGTTGAAAAGGAAAAAGAAAAGGAAGGATATAATGATAAGGGGGAGGTAAGTAAGAACAGAATTTCAGGGATTATGGAGGGAACTATTACATAATAAAGAAAAATGCCTTTGTTTGATTAGTGCCTACACTGACTAAACTGGCTGAAGTTTCCACATGAATTGTCTAGTGGGTTGATTAAAGCAATAATTAGGGAAGTTAAAAGAAAGTATCAAGAAGCAACAGATAGACACATAAGGTTATATATCACAAGCTAAACCCCATCATCTCTGTATAACCTCACAAAAGACATAGGAAGACTTTATTAGCAGTTCAACCAAGATGTTGAGACAATGACATAAAGAAAACTTTGTTAGTTTGCTGTCAGTGTTTTAAAATGTGTGAGACACAAAGGTTTCAGAGGTTTTAGTCCACGGTTTCCTGCGGCAAGGAAAAGTACTGTGGTGGAGGCACATAGCAGAGGAGGCTGCTTCCCATATGATGGACACAAAACAAGGGAAGAGAGGAAGGGCTAGGATCTCAAAATCCTCCCACAAGACCAAACCCCCAGTGACTTAATATGCTCTCACTACATCCCACTTCCTAAAGGTTCTACCACTTCCCAACAGCACTACAGGCTGGTGAGCAAGCCTTTAATACAACAGTCTTTCGGGGACATTTAAAATCTAAACTATAGCAAAAATCACTTCAATTTTCAATGAATTTGTTCAGATGCTTTAACATGAAGCATATTTGATTTGATTAAAAATGTAAGTGCAGGGCTGGAGAGATGGCTTAGCGGTTAAGGCGCCTGCTTCCTAAGTCTAAGAACGCTGGTTCCAATCTCCAGTGGTTCCAATCTCCAGGTCCCACGTTTAGCCAGATGCAAAGTGACGCAAGGGCACAATGCCGCACTTGCCCATATGGGGGCACACACATCTGGATTTCGTTCACCAGCAGCTGAGACACTGCTGGCGTGCCCATTCTCTATCTGTCTCCCTCTCTTTCTGTCTGTCTCTTTGTGTGTCTCTCTCCAAAAATAAAAATTTTTTTAAAATTTTAAAAATGTAAGTTCTGGGTAGCTTATCCTTACTCTCAGACTTGGGAGACTAAAGATCTATGTGAGTTTGAGACCAGTCTGGACTACAGACAACAAACAAACAGACAAAATTGCAACAAAACTGCAAGTGCATCCTAATACTGATGGCTTTTCCTGTGAAGTTGTAAAAAGGCAAAGGTTAGAAACTTACCTTAAAAAAGAAACTAGTATAAGTGAATCAACTCATTTTCATTAAAATATCATAACCTAAGAATTAATTATTTTTCAGAATGAAAAAAAACCACTTCATTGTTTCTCTGGCAATTTTGTTAAGTTAAATAAATTCAGATTTGATAACCATAAGAGCAAAAGTAATCTCAACACCCCACATAAGTCAGGCTGGCAGAGGTGTATTATGCAAGCTGTCTAATGCTTAAAATTAGTTCACTATAGGAAAGTGCTGAAATCGTAACAGAAGCAAAAAAAAAAAGTTCATTATTTAAAAGGAGGCAATCTATATAGCAAAGAATCAGGATGCCCAAGGAAACCCTTAGAAATGTAATGTCTCCTCTCATCAAGTCTACAACAAATAAGTTTGGGTAGGAACTACCTCCTTTCATACAAGGAAGGTGTCAGTATGCAACACTGGTATTATCCATAAACAGTTTATCTTTTCATTTCCCTAATGAAACAAAATAGAAGAAATTTGAATGAATATTCTTTTTGCATTAAAAGTTAGGTAGTATTAAATATAGAAAAATGTATTTTGAAAAATATGGTAGAGTGACTACTTTTGGAGTTATTGGATAGATTACTAGTAATTTCAGTTACTGAGTGATGTCTTTTCAAATTCTATAACCAGTGTAATCAAAACAATTATTCTAGCTCATGAATCTAATGTCATTAATATTTAGATTAATAGATGCACTATTCATTATTTCATAGGGAATATAAGTGCTAACTACACCTTGCTATCTATCCAGATTTTTACATTTGCTTAGAGAAATATAAATATACTTGTGTATATGAGCCTCAGTGAAATAACTTTTATTCAGCTCAAATAAATCAGACTAGCTTCTAACATTGTACATTTAATGCACACATGAATCATAGAAGATTGTGTTAAAATGATGAGATTTAGTAGACGTAGGACCCAATGTCTTGCATTTCTACAAACATCCCAGGAGTATTAGCATCACCGCTCATGGACAACGCTACAAGGAGCTCTAAAGAAACTAACCAAAGTGAATATGTCTAGTTATACTCAGAACCTTCCAGAAGTGAAGATTAATATTATATTAGTTTACCTCTCAGGAACTTAAGGAAATGGGTCTCATTATCAATTCATCAATCACATATTGTCAGTCCAGACTTATGATCACAAATATTCATTACTACCAGCTTAATGGATTGTCCATTTTCTGTAGGTAAAAATCCTTCTAAATACAAAGAGACTGGTAAATTCACAAACTCTACCCCAACTATGTGCTGTGCCCACCTGCTCCCCTCATCTCAGCCACTATGCCATGACCATGTACTGTGCCCACCTGTTCCCTTCACCTCAGCCACTATGCTCTAACTGTGTGCTATGCCCTGTGCTCCCCTCGTCTCAATCACTCTGCCCTGACTGTGTGCTCTCTCCACTCCAGCCACTCTGCTCTCTTTCTTTCAGTCCCAAATACCTTCTCACTCCAGAGTCATCATGCTTGTTCTTCCTCCTGAAAGCCACCTCTCCCAGTTTACACAACTGATGACAGATACCTTTGTACTATTCCATACTCAGCTTATATACCTATTTGGACTAGCCCACCTAAAATAGCCCTCATCATTAACACCTTAACATTAAAACATTAGGGGCTGAAGAGATGGCTTAGTGGTTAAGCGCTTGCTTGTGAAGCCTAAGAACCCCGGTTCGAGGCTCGATTCCCCAGGATCTGTGTAAACCAGACGTACTAGGTGGCACACGCATCTGGAGTTCATTTGCAGTGGCTGGAGCCCCTGGTGTGCCCATTCTCTCTTTGCCTCTTTCTCTCTCTGTCGCTCTCAAATAAATAAATAAAAAATAAACAAAAATTTAAAAAAGAAACATTAACATCATTAACACATTAAGTCATTAACAACTTGCTTAATCTAACTACAATCTGAGACTTCCATTTTCTTCTTAATTTAAAAAATTTCTGTCTCATCCTATTAGACCTCTTCTCCCATCTGTAAGATGCAAAAGAACACGTACATGACCTTTCTTGCTCACTACTGTATTATCAGTACATGTGACATCACTTGTAATTGTTAGCTTTAAAATATGTTATGGGAAAGGAAAATAATAGATGTGAGAAGAACCTGACATATTGTGAGTCTATGATCACTTTGGAAAATCTAGATTTTTACAAGCCATTTACACTGGAGGGTGTTCTGTTGACCAATAATATAGAATCAAATCATGTGGCTGTATTATTTTCTAGCTTTGTAAGTATGGACAAATGACTTAATCTCTCTGCAACTTCCTTTTTCCTCCTAAATGAGAGCTGAAGAGGATTAAACAGAAAATGAAGACAGAGTACAGAGGACAATGTGACCCACAGGACATGTTTAATATGCAGTATACAACTTCTCATATGCCTAACCATGAGCCCATATGGGCTGGGTTGAAGGATGGAGAAAGGCTGGTGAAGTGTAAGACCTTGTTGTCAAGAGATCCCTTCTCTGCCTTTTGGTTAGTATGAGGTGAACAGATGAGCTAGCAAACAGGAAGTCAAGGCTAGGCAGGTGGGTAGTCAAGAGTCTTAAACCAACTGCTTACATATTAAAAGAGTGAGCCTGATATTTCTGCCCTCTTGTAGCTTTTAAAGTAACAACAAGAGCCTATTTCTCTTACTAATAATACCCTCTCAGTTAGTGTACTGACTGTGATTCTGAGATGTTTACCATAATATAATTTTGCCAGAGTAAAGAGCAGGTGACGCAGAGTTTTAAGCCCTAATCTTGAATAGCTAAGTCAGACCTGACTATTAGTAACTGAAAAAGTGGAAGACTCATATCCCCTTCAGAAATTTCTGGATAAGAACTCAGCAACCAAGCCAGGCATGGTGGCACACGCCTTTAATTCCAGCACTTGGGAGGCAGAGGTAGGAGGATCGTGAGTTTGAGGCCACCCTGAGACTACATAGTGAATTCCAGGTCAGGCTGGACCAGAGTGAGGCCCTACCTCGAAAAACCAAAAAAAAAAAAAAAAAAAGACTCAGCATTTGGTCCATAATAATCACTCACTCCCAATGAAGTTTGTAAATAAGCCTGCTAATAGTTCTTGATGTCGTTCTTAGATTGGAAGGTCCTGGCACTAGCTCTTCAGTCTCCCCCATGGCTTTGTGTCCCACCTGCTACTTCTCTTCTTAATGGAGATATTTAACTTGTGACTTTGTCTACTTTTCTCAAATAGAAATGTATCTAGGAAAGCAAATTTATGGGTATTAAACTCAATAAGTATCTGAATATAAATTGTACTTAAAAATATTTTTAGGGCATGCCCATTCTCTCTTTCTCTATCTGCTTCTCTCTCTCTCTCTCTCAAAATAAATAATAATAAATAAATTTTTAGATTAAAAATTTTTTGAAACAACTGCTTTTGGTTGATGATATTTATTTGTTTGTTTGTTTATTTATTTATTTATTTATTTATTTATTTATTTAAGAGAGAAAAAGAATGGGCATGCCAGGTTCTCCAGCCACTGCAAATGAACTCCAGACACATGAGCCACCTTGTACATCTGGCTAACGTGGGTCCTGGGGAATCAAACCTGGGTCCTTTGGCTAAGCCATCACTCCAGCCTGCGGATGATAATTTATAAAAATGATAAATTTTACAGAGTTCTCGTAAGCACTTATACATAAATGCTTTTATTTAATTCTATAGCAATGATATAAAAGTGTTGTTTCTATTTGGCAAGTATGAGGACATACACAGAGAGGTTAAATGACTCCTCAAAGTCACACAGCTGATTAATGACAGGGGCAGATGATAGTGACTTTTCTCTCTCCAATTCAGTACATTTGTGAGATTGTGTACTCAAAAAAACATTTCAAAAAAGTATTTGAGAACCCAATGTAGCATTGCCACTTTTGTAATCTTTCATGTAAATAAAGTGTGTGTATGTATGTGTGTGCGTGTATTTCTCTGTACCGTTGCTGTCATATTAAACTGTCCATTCTTTGATAGCTTATAACATAAAAATACCCATAATTTAAAACAAAATACAGCTCTTAAATTAATAAAATGTGATTTGTGAGAAAGGCACTACATTCTACTTCTAATTCTCATGGTCTAGAACTAGTTATTAGACTAATACAATCCTTGGAAACCAGGCCTCATATGTGTGTCTTCAAAAGTCAGAGGTCTTCTGTCTTCTCCCCTCATATTTCATCATCTTTAAGAAGCAGAAACCAGTAAGTGTAAAAGCTCTTCCTTTTGAAGGTTAGGGATGTAACTCATGCTAGACCATACTAGAGCCTGGATTTGATCCTCAGCACATTTAAAAAATATATGTTTTCTTTCCCATTGAAAGATGTTTTCACCTCTTCCTACAACAGCATGTGGAGTATCACACATTTACATTAGTCAGAACACAGAGTTGTTGATGGAGTAAGCATGGCCAAGGATGGCAGGAACACAGGATATGGAAGTAACATGGGCCCACCACTGTGCACTCTAAGAGCAGGAAAAACACTTTGTCCCACTATCCTTATTCCTCAGTCTCTTTTCAGAGTCATCCCACGAAATAAATTAGTACAATGACTCATGTTTAAGCAGAGTCCTTGCCACAGGTGTCCTTATTCTCATTCACAGTTTTCCACCCAGACTTGGTATTGTAGTCTGCCAAAAATTCCCAAGATTTATGTGACACATAATCATCTAATTTTATAAAAATTAGTAGTTAATCTACCATTATGTTCTCTATACCACCATGCCACACACCAAAAGGAAGATTGATCAGATCCCATCCAATCTTATAATCATGGTCAAGGCACAGTCCTCTTGTACATTTCCTCTTCTTTAGTGACTTCCTTCAGTTTGGGAAGGAAGTGCAAGAATGGTATTCTAAGAGAGGAAAAGCACACTCAGTCATGTGCTCAGTCATCCAAATCAAACTCGGTGATCACTGTCACTACCTTCACCCCAGACCAAAGCAGGTCCACATGGAAGCAGGCTCTTCAATGGATGTTGGTCAAGGAAGGTCCCCTTAATGACTGTCATGTTCAATCCAAGCAGTGTCACAGTCCCCAAGAACTGTGAAAGCAGTACACTATTTTTCTGTTCCTTTCAAATATATACAGTTTCACACAACAAAAATTTTTTTCATGAGAAAATAATTCTGTATCATCAAATGTCCACACAATATTAATACTTATATTTATGGATGTATTTTTTAGAGCATAAGACACTGTAACACATGTCATCCTTTAAGGATATTCTGGGATGAGCAATTTATCCATTTTATTGGAGAATAAACTGAGGCTCAAGAGGTGATGGGATTTTCTCTGGGTCACAGAAACAGGAGGTCAAACCAAGAGTGCTCTTTCCATTGTTCCTATCTTCCCAAGAGTCACCTGAGAAGATGAACCCCATACCAAAAGAACCTACAGATGCTGCTTTTATTCCATTCAGGACAGAAAACCAATCCATCAATAACCTCAAGGAAAATGACGGTCCATACTACTAAAATGCTGGGGAGGTGTGTGTGTGGTCTTGAGTTTTCTGTCATTAATTTGTAGCCTTCCTATTTGGTTCTCTTGAATCCATCACATAAACTAGCCAATCCAGGTTAGCTGTGCGCCATGGGCAAGAACACTGGCCACTCATAAAAGAAAGTACTTGAAATGGCTTTCATTAAACCTGCTCTTCCAAAATAATCATTTTGGCAAAATTAACTTGAAAGGGAAATTTTGTTGGCTACAGGTTCTTATGATGGGCAAGAGCAACTCAAAACATACAAAACAGACCATTTAGAATCTATACTTTACAAAACAAATTTTAAAAAGTGTAGCTACAGAATAAACATTGGTCACTGTGAAGGAGTTAATGGATATTCATTTCCTTTATAAAGTACTCATTGCCTGAAGTAATTATAATAAAAGGCTTGGTTATCTCAAATAGACTAGTCTTAGAAGAATTAGGAGAGCTTTCTGAAATTTATGATGGTTGTCAATTACAAATCAAGTAGAAATATTGTTAAATAACATCAGTAAGATTATTGTGAACATTAGCCTTGCTGCTATTTTAATTTTATTCCATACGGGTTATAGGATTTGTTTACGACTAAAAACAAAGCACACAATCATTAAGGAGCCATTTCCAACACACAGGAAAAATAAGCAAAGAAAACATAGTATCATTATTCCTCTGTCCCCAGTTCACATCATTTAGATTGATTAAAATGTTAATTTTTACATATGTGAATCAAATCTAAAGGAGCCAACAGTCCTGGCTGCACGGTGTGCTAGCAATCATTGCGGGTGGGTAAACTGACAACATGTAACTGCATATTAAGACAAATGTAGAATTTAGACAAAGTATTCCATCTCTTTTCAGATGTATACTTTTAAACCTCGGGAACTGTTTTCAGTAGATGTCATGCCTTTTAACTTGAAAACAGATAAGCGCAAATAAGCTCCCAATTGTCTCCCCAATATGTAAACCACATCTCGGGCTGCTGTCTCTGCTGCGCCTTTGAAGTTCCCCTGAAATGTCATGTGTTGTGAAGACCGCTGTGCATAAGCAAGACAATTTGCTCACTCTCAGAATTCTTACCGGTTTCCACTGCTATCTGGTATCCAGCCTCTAGTCTCCGAGATGACCTTTCCAGCCTCTCTGTGTTATCGAGCAGATGTGCCCTCTGAAAAAGAAAAAGGGGGAAAAAATCAGACGGACGTCTACAATGTTCTTTATTGCCTTAAAAAAAAATAATGCCTTTGTATGTCCTAATATTTGTGTGTGTGTGTGTGTGTGTGTGTGTGTGGTGAGGTGTGCAGGGGTCACAATCTATTATAGTTAATTTTTAGCAAATCTTTCATTGCAGGAACCACAGTGATGGACAGATTTCCAATCAATCATGTACAGACCACCCACTTTTTTGTTTTAAAAGGAGACTTGTGTTGTGAGTGGCCACAACAAATCCTCCTCCATACCACTGAGAATGTATGAAGACTACAGCCAAATCATATGTCCAGGATCCCTCTTTGTGTTTTTTATAAAATGCCACCATTTCACATACTCCATTGCTCCTTTGATTTTGGCAGATAATTTTTAAACAGAAACTTTATTTCTTAGAGAATGCCCCTTAGTTCTGAATGTGAGGCAAGAAGCCACACAGAAGGACACAAGCTACAGAAGCAGAATTAGCAAGCAGCACTGCAGGTTTAAGATGACTCAGAGCAACCACCAAGATGCCAGACACATGCTTATCCTATACACACATGTGCTGGGGATCACTCCCAAATATACTGAAGGTAAACTTAGAACACACACTCTGTGACAGACTGTGATCATCACACGCAGTTCATTGACAGTGTATCTTATGAGCAAGCTCGGGAATTTCTCCCATATTCTAAGATTTCTAATCTATACTGTCTTTATAAACATTTAATTTCTATGCTAGGTCTATTCAGATTACCAAAATAGATTTATAAGCTAATCATGACTATGAATGAATAATATATGCCTTTGAACACATAAGTCTAGATATTTAGAAATGTGTGACTATGTGTCTGTATATTTGTGCAGGTGTTTATATATACATGTATTTGTATTAATTAGTACCTTCTCCCTATTTGGTGTCTGGTCAGAAAGAAAGAAAACATGCGGCCACAAGTCCTACAAATTTGTGTTGTTGACAGATGTCACTTAAAGTTGAAGCAATGCTTTCTAATAATAATAAAAAAGGAGGTGCCACACACATTATCTGAGTGGCTGTCGAGTGAAATGATCTACCTTGCTCTAATGAGCCCCCATGGATCTTGGAGATGCAAGCTGTATTGACATGCACACTTAAGCTAATACACCTAGACCAGTGCCTCCAAGCTCTCACAGGCAGGGATGCTGACAGAATATCTCGCTTCCATCTTCAAAGAAAGGAAGTGATTAGTATGTTATCATTACCATTCAAAACGTGATTTCCTTATTCCCTCCTGGCATAGGTGACACATCTGAGATGCGGCCAGACGTTAGAGGCAGCTAAAGCCACATCAAAGCTTTCCTTGAAAAATTTTTTGGGGGAGAAGGGTTGGGGAGGGAGAGAATCATTAAAACAATGCATTTAGAACAGAGAGATAGGGCCTGATGTGAAGGTCAGGAAGCAACAATAACAGTCTATAATAATTAATAGAGTTGTCTAATATGCAGTGGAGAAATTAAGAGAAAAATTGCTCCCTCCCTCTGAAAAGAAAACTAAATAAATAAAATGGAGGGAGGAAGGAAAGTGTTTCATGTCATGAAGAAGCAAAGCACCGACGGCTGCAATTGAGAAAAAAAGAAGAGCCAGGAAGCCCCATGTGTTTGGCATTGCTGGCTATTTTTAAATAAAATTAAATACTACTAAAGCTTGCCAAAAATAGCTTCCTTAATTTTGATTCTCCTCCACGCAGGTTCTTGGAATGAGGATTGCTTTTCCCTGACCTCAATATTGTTTTCTACCCAAACAAAGGACTTCAAACTGGGGCTTCTCTAAAAGGATATCAATCAGATCTGAGGAAGAAGAAGTAAATATGAATTTAAATCCAGATGAAGAAGGTTTCTGGTTCATTTTCATTTTGTGCAAAATTTCACATTCGAAGAAAACATTTAGCTAATATAGATTTAAAAATCATTGATTATACCAAAAATGGGCATTCTACTTATGTGCTAATATGATATAGAAAATAAAGGAAATGTGTGGAAAATAAAGTTTCTGGAATGATTTGGGGAAATGCTGGAAAACAGAATTTCAAAAAGATCTTATAAAATGCATCTGCCTAAATACTGGAAGCAACTGATTCTTCTGGAGCATTCAGTTTATCAGAGTAAATCTGCACCCAAGAGGACTATGAGTTTACCAGCAGCTTGCCAGCAGGGCTTCACTTTGTAGTTTGGAACCTCTTCACTTAAGTCAAACTAAAATCAAGTTCTTGTAACAGCTGCGCTATTTACATTGTTCCCTTAGTTGTACATTGCCCTGGCCGCATGAATGAAAGGAAACACACTACAGTAGCAGCTGATGCTTTCAACTTGCCCCCACATTCCATCCCAAACTCATTCTCTCACCCTCTTCCCAGCCCTTTTCAAAGCAGGTAAGTGAAGCTGTGCAGGAGCTTCAGATGGAGCTCGACTTGTGTGAGGAGCTGAACCGAGCGAAAACCGGAGACACAGGATTCAAACAGCTCAGCACAGCCGACGCCAGATCAGCTCCCTCGGCTACACCCCTGCCTCCAAGCGTGCCCCGAAAGGAGCATCACAAGGAAGGATGGGGCATACTTTGTCTCCAAACACAATAGCTCTAGCATTTTGGAACAGATGGGTGCTTGTCTTCTTAGCAGAGGTGCAAGTAAGAAATTGGGGTAACATTCACTCTGTGTTACTCCTAGAACCCCAGCAGAATCACTTCTGAGCCTACTCAGTGTCACCACCATAATCCTCTAAAACTACCCATGCTGTGTCCACAGTAAACAAGATATGGAATAATATTTTGGAGTATGTCATTCTATCTATTGAATGAGACAATTCTTCCAATTGCAATTCTATTACAAAACAGTTTCAGAAACATAAACTCTGGAACTAAAATTGATTGAATTGTTGCCATTGGGGGGGGGGTGACAAAAGAATCAAGCCATCAGGCAACTGTGTATTTTAAAAGAAATACAGAGGTAAAGTTTCCAGATTTCTAATCCTTCACCATTCAGCTTAACAAAAATTCTGACAAAAGTGCCAACCATACTATGACACAAGATTTTATTAATCATATCTATTCTTAAATTCAGGGACAAGAACTTTGTGGCATTTCTTTCTATGGATGCTTTCAAATCTCTTGTTAGTTTCATCAAAATTTGAAAATTCAGGTTCCCCAGAGCAAAGGGTAAGCATACGCAAATACACAGGAACACATAATCTATCTTTAGGAAAATAATGAATACTATTTATCCAAACAATTATTTCATATGTCAAAATTAAAATTCATTATATTGATTATATGTGTGTATGTACGTGTATGTATGTATGTGTGTATATATATAAAACTTCCATGTAGAAAAAGAAAAAAAGAGGAGAAAGAGATAGGAATGTAAGGGTGTTGTATATTATTCCCCTTCAGTTTATATGAAAGAACATCACTAATACATCTTAATCAGAAGAGACATTTGAAACTAATATTTACAATCCTCTAAATTAACATTTGCATTACCCCCAGAATAATGACATGCCAATAAAAAAAAACTTCTGGAAAGCCTCAATCAATATGATCTAAGCCTACAGGTAATTTTAATAGCATAGTCGTCTATTGTTTTATGTCCTGGGCAGAAAAATAACAAAATTCAGACTTAGTAAATGAAAGGAAGTATGTATCTATGAAAAGGAGTAACAATTATATTTGGTATGTTTGGCCTAATTCAAAACAAAACAAAACAAAACAAAGCACGACTCTTTCATCATCCTTCAGTGATATGAGGGGAAAGTTGTGGATACTGCTGTAAATACTTATTAGGCCACAACATAGTCCAGGCCTATACAATGAAATGGACTAGTAAACTCAGAAAAATGAGAACTCACTTGGGTGCTTTTTCTCACAAAGGAAAGTGCTTTGCAATGATGAGAGCTCTGGCTGTTCTCAGGTATCTTTGTGCCCAGAGCAGGAGGAATTTACAATGTATTTTTCCCAAAATTGGTAATACATTCATAGTTCCTTACATGGGACACAAGAACTCTGGAGGAGGAAGAGGATTTTGTTTAAGAATAGTTTCAGGAAAGTAAATAAGAATCGCAAAAAAAAAAAAAAAAAAAAATTCACAACCTTGATAAGTCATATGCAAATGTAAAGTTACAGCTTACAAAATGATAAAACTGTATATAGCTTTAAGATATTCCTACATTATTTCTCCTTTTCTGGTTTTGTGACCTTAAAATCTTAACCTTCCTACAATGTCAACAAAGAGCAATGCTCCCTGTAGCACACAAGAAGACGCTCTGCAGAGAGGACTTCTGACTAGAATTCAACAGCTTTGCTGGCTTAGACTTTCCTGGGAAAAAGAATGTGGAGATGCACTCAGATTTAGACTTGATTTTATACGGAAATGTAGAATTAAAGAAAAAAGTAAGGTAGGAACTACTCACCTCTTCACGTAATTTTATCAACTGCAACATGAATGCATAAAAAAAGATAAAAAGGAAAGAAATGGCAGGAAAGAAAGATCAGTTGTGTGACAGGATACAGAATTAACATTGACAATTTATCTGTTTACATGTTTAGCATTTAAAAATCACAGACAAACACATTAAAAGAACCTAAACATAGACTACATGCAGAGTTTTTTGAACGAATAAAGATCACTTTCTCACACTGTCACATTAAACAAAGAGAATAGTGTGAAATTCTCTTTTAAAGTACATCTAAGACACCATCATGAAATAAAGGGGAACGACTTCATAGAAGTCTATATTATAAAGAAAGAAAACAAGTTTACTGTTCCTCTCTTCTAAGAATGTACCATAAAGAGGTTTTGTATATACACGTTACAGGATGTTTCTCTACTCAGAACCTTGACAACTGATTTCAGCTTTGACCCACAAATAAAATGATTAGTTATTCATGCTTTGGTTCCAATAAATATTTAAAACAACAAAAATTATGTAGATTAATGTCATATTTGTACCTACTCTAGTAATAGGGTTTCATTTTGAGGTAACAGTGATGTCAAATGAGAATTAACAATACTGTATATAAACAAAAGTCTCTATCAGAGTGAATGTCTAAATCGTTCTTCTACATAAGAAACACTTTGAATATGCAGCATGTTTTCACTCCATTTTTTTCATTTTTCAATTGTCTGCCTCTTATAAATGGGGCAATCTTAAAGCAGGAACTCTTACTACAGTTGTACTATGTACTAAAGTCAAATCCAGACCCACTCTTTTACATGTTAGCAAATTTCCTATGATAACACTTTAATTCCTTGCAGTTTTCTATTGCTTTCACTATAACACTTATAACAAGTTACTTAACTCTTTTGCAACTAGAAAAACAAACCATAAATTGGCTCTATTTTGTGTGTTTTATGTTATTCTAAACCACAAATATCACTGTATATTTTATTTTATTTTTTTATCACTGTATATTTTAAATGACTACCATACCACAGTTCCTGCAATGAACAGAAATTAACATAACAGACTATAAGCCAAATCCAGGACTGAAATTTGCATCTTCAGCAATTCAGGACTACAACTGATAATTTTTAAGAATCCAAATATGTGTAACATCTGTTATAACGTTTGACATATGCAGGCCAATAAATTACTGCAGTTGGAGAAATGTGCTAAGAATTGCTCATTTTAAGTCTCTGGAAAAGTATGTTTACTGTCTCTGAACTCTTAAAGGCTTAAGGCTGATTCTGTCTCAAATTCAAGGCAGACTATGCATTTCAGCTTATTCTTTTTCATTTGTTGTAAAGTATTTCAAATACAAAAGAATGAGATTCCAAAACCGGTGTAAATCCTTTATGAAAAGGGTGTAGAATTTATTATGTACTGTCTCAGTATGTATTTAATAATAATGATATTCTTCATGTCAATAGTTTCAAAATGGACAAAAAGTTATAATTATTTTAAAATATACTCAAGTCTCTTCTCCACCATGCAGTGCAGAGGGGTGGCACATCTCACCATTTTACATTCGTTGAGGAAGAAGTAAAATTTTAAACGAAGATACCTGGCCTATCACATATTGGAATCTTCTTTGCTCTTCGAACATCATGGGAGAAAAAAGGCAAACATTAAATCTCAGAAAGAGACGATCTGGGAATTGATCGCGCTGCTCTCTTTTCTTTCTGGGGCACCATTCTTCAGTTGACTATGATACTTAAGGGGCCAAAGTTTAAAACCACTCTTCTGCAGCAGAGACCATGTGGGGCATGCCACCCTGCCATAATCAATGAGTGTTTAAAAATGCTGCCCATTTGTTTTTTCAATAGGTCCCCAACAAAAAACGTTCTATCTGGTTTGTGCTGCATGGCTGCCTTCAAGCCCCATACCGGATTTGTAGCTAAGCTAGGTAATGGTAGGGGCTTTAATCTTTATCTTTTTTTTTTTTAAGTTAGGCCAAGAGTTATGCATTGAAATAAACAAAAGATGGTCTACTTTTGAAAATTAATGCGTAGACTCAACTAGCAGTAGTGAATGAGTTATTTTATCGAGTTACCAGCTCCATCCTAGGTGACATGAAAGTGTGTAAAACGGCAATGTTGAGTTATTATAATCAACATCTTTTTTTGAAACAAAGATCCCACCCCTACCCCCAGCCAATGCAGAATTTGATACAAGCAGTAATCTGTTCCTTTGTGAGCTGGAAAAAAAAATCTGGTTTACTCTGGTTTGAACCAGTGGAATCTCTTGTGGTTAAGCCTTCTGCTGTGACTAAAATCAAAACTGCTCTGTGGAGCATGTGAGGGTTCATGCGCGAGGCGCATCACGTGACTCCAGAACTACCGAATTTTTTTTTTAAGCTGATAACGCGACTGGCGTCTCTGTCCGCATACAGATAACGAATAAATGCTGAACTCTATTAAACGCCCTTTACACATTATCGTGGGTCGAACACACAATTTTCTGAACTTATGATGACAGTCTATTTATTTTGCTATAAACCCTCAGCACGTAACGAACAGATTTGTGCCTGGTAATGATCTGCTCTGCCAGGACTATATGAAATGATACCGACCTTCTTCAGATCTTGGGGAATTAAATTGACCGACTTCACCCCCTGGTCTGTAGCTGAAGTTTGACACACTTTATGCACAGCAAGCCCAAATCGGAACTTAAGAGAACCTCGTATTAAAAAAATTAAGCAATCATTATCTGTTAAATATTGCTTTGCCACAAAACTTTCTCACATTGGAAACTATCCTCCTCTTTATACACTTTTTAAACCTTCTATTTAGGATTTACCCAAAGTCATTGGTCAATCAATATAATTTTGCATATGGCAACTGTGAAACTATTAGGGTTCAAAACAAGAGCTGGAATATTTTCTTTGTCCCATTATCATATGCCACAAGGAAAGCCTTTATGGTTTTATTCTATAAGCAGTTACTTTCCTTGTTTGAGAACGGTTCTCATGAAAGGAAATCAAGTTAAGAAAAAGGTTTCCACTGTAAATACAGCACCACTGCATTCAATGACTGAACAAATGAAATGCTGCCATATTGAATGGCCAACACTGATATTTTAAGAATAGAAGGTTAACATGTAAGACAACAGTGCTTAGAAAGCTGATAACCCTCAGTATTTAAGAGTGCACAAGAGAAGATTTCGTCTCTTTCTGGAAATCCAAGATTAGGAAGATTTGATTACATTAAGTGGATATGAATCAGAAACAAATTTATACAAAGGAGTTTCATTGGAATTATATAAAAGGTGTATTGTTTGAGATACATACATGAAAGATGCATATGACAAACTGGATTTCTGAAATTGGGCACTTCCAATGCTAGCAGCAGGGTTTCTATACTTAAATTAATGCACTTGATAGTAGGTTGGAAGATTACAACATTAGGTATTAACAGTTAGCTTTCCAGGATCTGAAAAACCTGCAGCATTTAAGTGGCTCGATAAGAAGTGATGGCCATTGTATCTATTTGTCTAAATTTCCACAAAGAAACTACTGTAAGGGGATGTGTACCCTGCATTGGACATTACTATTCAGTACTTAATTTTATTTATTTACAATCATTTGTATTAATTCATTAGTTTATTATTTTCCTTTTATGATTGCTCTATTTTTCAGATATGACTTAAGTTAAATGAATATTATTAATTTTGTCTTATTTTCTTTACATCCAAGTTTTACCCTTGCATGTTAAAAATTTATCAAAATTTTTATCTGAATAAAAGATCTGAGAATCAACCTGAAAATATTATTTTTTGAGTTAAAAAGTACATTCTCTATAAATTATAGGTAATCCTACCTAAGAAAGTCAATCTTCACTGCTTCCAAGCTACAAAAATGAATACAAAAAAATCAATTTAAAATACTTTCTTTAAAGAAAGAGCTTCTGCTTCATTACTCAATCTGAATAAATACTGTCATCAAATAAAGAGTTATGAAACTATTGGCTAAGAATGTATTTTAGCTTGAGCTATTTTAATTTCTATATTATGACAAAAGGCCTCACAACAAAAATTTAATGACTTCATCATGATAGGGAAATTTTGCTGTACTTGTTAATAAAATTTTTAAAAAGTTTAGCATGGTCTACTTGAACTTTTACAACTCCTTCAAATTTTAGGCTGAAAAGTTCACATAGGTAAAAACCCAGCCGTTACATGTCCTCACGACTGTAACTCCTCATGCTCCATTCATTGAAGTGACAGCTCCTTACAACCAAACTGCAGGCAAGTTTGATTTAGGTAAGTCCAGGGAAAGCTCTGCATAATCACTTTAAAGTGACAGAAATGTAATTTGAAAAATTCAGAAAATATGAACTCAAATCTATTTTTGTGGAGTATTTTTCTTTAGGCATAAAAATCATACTTATATGTACATTAGGCAAATATTTTAGGCACATAAAATGTCCATTAAGAGACGTGAACACGCTTTTTAAAAAGGATGCCTGTCACAGAACTACAACATCCATTACAATAAAGGAGCCTGAGTCAGACAGGAACACCCCTTCCCATTTATTTCCTCTGCATTAGGCAGCAGTTTCAAATGAAGGAAAGATCTATAGCTTTGTAAAGCACTGACATGGGAACTATGCACACATTTTTTTAAAAAAAATAGTGCTATTTTGCAGTAGATAGGAAAGAAAATTATGATTCATTCACGAGCCATGAGCAATCGAAATCTCCTCAAAAAAGGAAGAAAATATTTTTCTCTCATCCTCACATTATTTAATCTATTTTGAGTGAAACCCCTTCATCACTTCATCATTTTATGTGCTATTTTTTCCTTTAGCTATTCTCACATTTCAATCAGAGAAGTTGAAATCTCAAGTCAAAGAGCATGTCTATATGTCTGAATTCAGGCTGATAACATCCACAGTGGAGGAGATGGAAACTTCATCCACACAAACCCACTGAGCTGATAGACTCTTCTCCCCTTTCTTTTGGGTGGTGGGTGGGTCTTTATCATATCAGCCCATCCCTGTTTACAATGTTAACACAAGAGAAGATAGGAATATATATAGTCTTTGGCATATATAGTAGAATGTAATGTAGTATCAGCAATTATTAAATATTTGAAATGGCAAATATACTATGCAGATTTTATAATAGTGCATTGATATATCAATCTTTAATTATAATTTTGTTTTACCCAGTGAATGACTTATGCTCAATTTTATTTAGGCAGAGCAGAGACTTTTCAGCATGGGCCAAAGTAATTTGTGACATTTTGTGATGTTCCCTGGTATCAGTCAATCTCCAGAGTTGTGAGATTTTATAAATCATTTTCAAGTCATATATATGTTATCTATCTTAATTTATGAAGTCTGTAGTATTAATACAATACTTGTGACACTACTGTATGCTCCAATGAGAAATAACAGCAAGTTGTAAGGCCCTTTGAAAAAATTGAATCACATTTTTTACCTATGCAGATCTTGAACTACAAAAAGATTTGCTTTCATTATTGTTATTATTACTATGATTTGGCAGAAGCAGATTCCCTATCTGGGTGTCCTCTCCTGTATGGATGCACGACTTGCATTTTGGTGAAAGTATTCTAAGACGCAGCACAATAGGAGAGTGAGCTGGGCTGCTGACTTGGAAAGCTTACTTTCATTTGTTTTGCTGTGAGTGTTGATTTAATTATACTGCATGACTATCAAAGCTGCAGGATGGACTTTTTTTATTCCTTTTACATGTGTTTGAGGTGAAGACCTTGGCTTTGTCTGCAAACAGTGTGTTTCAAGTTATTCCTTAAGTACTAAATAATAAAGAAAAGAGAAGAAAAGATTTTTTTAAAGATAGCAGACAGTGATCACAAGGTAAAGGGTTAAATGTAAGATCTCCAAGAAACATTTTGAAGTTGATTAAGACTCCAGCTTTGCATTAAACAGTATCGCTTCCACATGAGTTGCTGCTAATACCGCTAAGGAGCAGCTTGAGAGCCCAGTGTGCCTGTGACCTCCTTCACCCTCCAGCCACCCACCGGGCCTTCCTGATTAGCATTCTACCTGGTTCTCTGAGGAATTCCCATCATCCCCTAGGAGCTCATTCCGTACTTCGTCACTGTAGGCGATCCGTGACCTTTTCTATAAAACAAAACAAAAAGGGAAAGAGCGAGATGAACGTTAGAAAGTAAAAGCTTCGAAGCATTATTGGTATGGAGGCTGATCATTTCAAACCTCGAGAGCCCCCTAATGGAAACCTACTGGCGAAAATTTGCAAACCAAACTTGTACAAAGTTTCCAAACTTGAAAAACGCTATAAATTAAAAGTTTCAAAACTACCAATAATAACAGAAAACTCTGTGCTGAGTAAACGTTCTATTAATATTCATAGGTGTATTAGAACTTGTATATTATTCTATATGTCATCCAAATAAGACCATTAAGCTGAAAGAAGTACAGCTGTGTGTCTTTAAAACTCACAGATTGTAATTAAAATGGGAGCATATGGGGACTTTGATAGTGTAGCAGGAAATGCACTATACAATTTAGGGCTTTAAAAATCTCTACTTCTAGGATAATAATTATATCTTCAATTCTACTCTGGAATGCCTGGACTCCTGAATCTACATTTCATTATTGTGATGTTACTGTCCAGAAAAAGAAGGAATTTTAAAGTCATGCCCTACCCAAACAATAATTTCAATGTCTCTACTTCCCTCTATAAATAATGGCTTAAAGAAAAGTAATAGGGGAGAGACAGAGAGAAAGAGAGAGAGAGTGTGTGAGTCTGGTAAAACAAATTAAATTTCCCAATCCTAGTAAATAAAGGCAAACAGGCTATGAGTCAACATTTCACAATCTCAGTAAAAAGAGACAAGTGGGCTATGAGTCAACATTTCACAGGCTGAAATTCTGTTTTACAAGGAATCTCCCTTATCTGTAAAGTCAGAGGGGCATGTCTGCAAGCGATTCATGAATTATCTAAACATACATGCATTTGGAAAAGCTGAGAGGCTCTGAAAATTAGTTGTGAAATTGAAGCATGGTACTCAGTTCCTGCTTTGTCTTCTCTTATTTCAGACCTGAATTCAATTTTAAAAGTTACTTTGCCATTTTGTTTCTGCTTTTGAACTAACTCCCCCCCCCAAAAAAAAAGACCAATTACAACATGGCAGGTAGGAAAGAGCGCCTCTCACTGGGGGCGACTGAGCATTTCTTACCTGTTCAAAGTGATGTGAAAAAGAACTATCCAGAACTCCTAAGCAGAGTCCACAAGAAGATCTTAATTAGATTTTACAGTAGTCAATAAGAAATGCTGCTTGGCCTCATACAGGCCATATAGAGCTTAAACATGAAATCAACATCAACCAGTAAACTTCAACTCATTTTGAAGCAGCAGTTTTTCTCAAATGGGGTGCCTTATATGCCACAGAACACAGAAAATTATTTTTAACTATGTTCTCAATTTTTCCAATGATGGCACATAATAGAGAATTTAGTTTATTGCATATAATTGAAGACTCTGAACTTACGGACCTAGCAGAAGCCAGTTTAAAAAGGCGTCATGGAATATAAATAAATCTACATACCCACCCCTACCCTTTTGAGGAAAAAAATCAGTTTCATGGGATTCTGAATGTAGGGTTAGATAAACTGAGATGGAACTCACAGCTAAGTGTTTTTTTATGCCTTATAAACATTCTTCCCTCTCCCATCACTCAGAAAAATGGTGCAAAAAGTGCAGAATGTCTCAGTATAAAAGAGACAGTGACACTCTGCTTGACCTGGTCTCCCCACATAGCTTTCCTTTCCTACTATAGCCATGTGTCTTGTACTTTGGCCACTGTCCCAGGTCTATAATAAGTATATAGAAGCAACAGTGCAGGGAGAAGGACAAATTAAAGAAGTTAAGTCATTGGCATGTGGTCATAAAGGCATCTATATCAGATCTCTTGAAAATTCAAAAGCAGTCCAGCTTTCTCCACTACAGATAGCCTATGTCAAGCCTGTTTCTCTCCGTGAAGCTACTGTTAGCTATCTACTTCTATTGACTTTACAAAGAATTTTATTTTAAAATGCTAAATTACAAGGTCAGTCCAGGTCATGGCCTTAATACAATACTTCGATCATATTAAACCTTTCTTTTGCCCATCTGGAGATTCCACACCATCGTGGTTTCAAACCAGCTATGAAAAAGTATTTTATAGCATTAAAGGAAATGAGAACCTTTAAAACAGGCTGTGGTATCAGAGCTACCTTTTTAATTATTCATCTCATCACTATGGGAGACTAAAACAATCCACAGTATGTAAGAATATCATATGGAGATTGTTTTTGTTTTTTTCCCTTTTCACCAAAATACCAACAAATTGGTATAGATAGTTCAATTACATTACATTCTTATTTTGATTTAGTACACTTCAAAAGAAGAAGGAAATTACAAATATGTGTACCTCAATATCTAATCTTATTTTGGTTAGAATGCATGGCTTTTGAAAACCAGCAATTAAGAATATACATGCTCAGCAACAGAGGAAGCTTACAGTTGAAGGGTGGTCTCTGCATGTCATTCTTTACCATTGGGATAGTAAAAACTGGTCTTGGATGGCTTTCTCTGGATGTAATTAAGCAAATGAGCTTAGCAAAGTGGTCCCTGACAGGGCTGACTTAAAGAATGAAAAGACAACTTGTTTCAAATATCAGAAAGAGCTCCTGCAAATACAACACAACAGTGCTGCAGACAGAACTCAGCATTTGAGTTTCATTTTTTAAACATAAAGCATATCAAGACCTTATTAAGATTTATATATAGAAACCCAGACTGGCATTTTTCATAATTTATTTTTCTCTATAATTTTTTAAGATTAGAAATTTAAAGTTAGCTGATTGTATGTAATTAAGCATACTTTAGCTTGCAAGATCACCACTAACCTGGTTGAAAAGGAAAAAGGACAAATTCCTTTGACTTATAAGTGGATTGTTTTATGTATAACTATTCTTTAAAACATCAATAAATTACCTTATCTTCTACAAGAACCTCATTGTGTTTTACTAAATGCATACCTCGTATTTAATTTAGAGGATTCTAAGTTAAAGAGACTGAAACCTCTACTGTGACTTGATAAACCTAACTAAACTGTGTTTGCTTTATTATCAACAGTATAAAATCTGTACTTTAGCCAAATGCAAGCATGAGAATTTGAGCTGGAAATGTCACACATTCAGCTCCAGTTTGAAGGAACTCAATTCATAATGCATTTTATAAATAGTTAATGACTTCTATACATAAGCTAACCAGGCAAATCAAGAAATTGTCAACATTTTTAGTCTTAGTTGTCAGTTACTACTGTCTAGTGGTGCTTTGTATGTGACTTCTGGAGAGGACAGTGGCTCTACGCAGTTTGTAATCTACTGCAATTTCTTTCTATACTGTAAGAGTAGGAAAGCTTCACTTGACGATATTTCATGCACACACAATAAATATGAGGATTCCTAGTGTTATATAAAGACTATTTTTTCTAACACACATACTTCAGTAAGCTAGACACAGTTAAAAAGAAAATCTATAGAACAGGTATGAACAAAAAGTATGATAAATTAACAATAGACTGTTTGTTCTCTTTGAAAAGTTAGATGTACAAGTTTCAGTGACTACTTTAAAACAAGGGCAATGGTGAGTCTGGAGATGAAAGACAGAATTTCTGATTCAAAGAAATTTTCAATTTTTCACCTGGTTAATATGAACAGGAAGCTTGTATAATGACTGGCTGATCTTAAAGCCAAGTTCAGAGACACTTGTTCAGTCTGGTCTGGAAATCTGGCTTGAAATACTCTATCTACTTGACCTATACTTTATCATTTCCCAGCGGAGCTGGATATGCTGTGGATAGACGCTACTAAATTAGAAACAAAACAAATTAACTTAGTGTAAACTAATTAAAAACTGTAGCCTGTGGTACTGCCTCTTGTATGACACTATATGTAAAACAGTACATAGGTAACCAGAATGAGGACTCTACAGCCCACCACAAGCAAAAACATAACAATGAAGTTAGTTTATTACTAAACCGTGTATGAGAATTTAATTTCCATGGTGTGCACATGGCAAAGCAATTGCTTAAATTGCCTCACCTGGGAATTTAGTACAATGTTATCATCAGACCAGCCACATTGTAAATAGATTTATAATGCTTTCCATGTGCTGTGCTCGGCTGCATATGAATTAAGTAATGATCTGGTGTTACAATAAAGGCAGCTAGTTCCCACACCTGGCAGACAGGATATTTCACTAAATTAATAGCCATACAGCTACATCATAAGGTATGGGAGGGGAAACCATCTCGAAGGCATTTGACTTGAGTTTTACATGGGAAGCAAACACTCCATGGCTATGTATAATGTCACTACACTGGATGGGCTATTCAAGACAATCTGTTTCTCCCATCTGTAGCACAGAATTAAGAATTTCTCATTCCCATTCACTTTTGGCCTAATTTCCTTCATTCAGTACTTTAATTACTAATCAGCAATCCACAATACTCACAAACAGTAGGAAAGCCCTTTATTCTAATCTCTGTGTTGCAGGCAGCCAAATAATTGATAGAAAGTGCAGCATGGTTTTGGTAAGTAATGAAAGAATAGCTTGTCCTATTTACTAATCAAATTGATCTGTAGAAGAAATGGTTAATAGTTTATTTCTCCATAGTTCTAAAGCAAACTACCCAGTCTGGTCAGACTTTTCCATTGCTTCTACCATGTTTTTCAGTCTCCATATATTTAATAATGCCCAAGGATACCAGGTGATATGTCTATTAAAACTGCTATGCTTTCATAGCCAAAGAACTTAACTGCTCCAAAGAATTTAACTGCTTCTGTTATAATTAACTCTTTGGGATATATATACAATGCGATGAAATTATATTTATTAGCAAGCCACAAAACTGTTAGCATTCTTTTCTTACTTCATTTTATCTGGTTCTAATTAAATAACTGCATAGCCCAGTAATACCTACTAGTATTTTCAAAAGTGCATCTATGGCCAAGTATTCCATTTCTAGCCATCACTTCTATTTTCCTATGGCCAGCTTAATCTTTGAGCCATGCCTCACTCTTGCATCAAGACTTTGGGGAAAGCTCACCTATCCAAGCCAAGAAAGATATCTTGAGCCGGGGGGGGGAGTGGAATTAAAGGGAATTTATCACAGTATTTCTGTACTATACTAATTTCTAGCAAAAGCAACTTAAGGTTAAAGCCTGCCCCCCTTATGGTTTAGGCAAAGACAAAGTAAACTGTTGGGTATGTGTTTGATCCCTAGAAAGTTGTTAGAAGGAAAAGGCACCAGGCACTGAATGAAAAGAGCAGAGATAACATTTCAGTGGGTGATCTTTGTCAAATTAAGTATTTTGAATATCAGTTTCCTCATCTCTGTAAAAAGGTGATGTTAGTATTTACCTCCTATGGTTGTCATACGGATTTAAATATTCTAAACAAACGCAAGCTTGTCTTAATACCTTGGCTGTGATGACCTTACAGAGTATATTCATCTGAATGCTAGCTGATAATACTGTCACAGATGCAGTCAAGCTAGGACACACAGACAGGAAGAATACAAATGAGTGTGCATTGCTTAGGAACAATATATACCAAAAGTAGCTTTAACAAGTCCATGTTGTTGAACCCAATGGTCCTATCACATTGTTCTGTCCAATTCCTCAGTCTTATGGGGCTGTAATTTTGGGATTATACCAAATAGTACAAACTTGACTGCATTCCTTTAATATTATCAGAGAAAGTAAGTCCTGATATGTTTCTTCTAAGTAATCATTTGACTATATGGCTAGCTCTTGTTCAAAAGGCCTCAAGTGCATTCACTGGAAGGTGCACATGCCACATGTCACCAATCCTGCAGCATTAAAAGAGGGAAAGTATACATTCTACCGTAAGTAGAAGCTACCAGGGAGAAAATACTCGCATACCCTGATGCTAGGCCACTAACAGGGCTGAAAAATTAGGTTAGCTTGAGAACACCAAGAAGTCACTGCTCCCTAGTCTGCAATACATGAAAAGAGATTTTAAGTTTTAAATGCCTTTTAAACCACAATCACTCATTGTTTTTGCTGGTACTTTCAATTATAGTTGACATGCTTTAAATATAGTTATATTGTGGCTATACATCATGAGGTAAATTATACAATATTTCTTGTGAATTACTTAAAAATTTAGTTATAATACACATGTGAATATTTATATGCATGTTATGAGGTTATATGTGTATGTATACATATAGACTCACGAGCGCATATGTGATCCATATGTAAAAGAACTCTGTGCTGCACAGTGCTAAAATGGACTTTTCTTTAGAGTAGGAACTCTGAGAACACTGCTGCTATGTCACGGAATGATCTGCCAAGCAGAGAGCCCAGGAGTCAGGTACTGCACATCTTCATTTCCTCTTCCAGCATGGCTAAAAGAAATTTAAGCTCCACACTAGCATTTCAAAACATAACAGAAGCTAGCTAGAGCTAGTAGCATGGACCCACTTGCTTGCATATGCTTGCGGTTTATGAGTTTTGACACTGCTATTGAATACAATGTGGCTATGCCTTACATCATGTTAGCTTGTCAATCAACAATTAAGTTACTTCATTGAAAATATGAGCATCCAATAGAATGTCCAGATGTTGTCGTCAGCATCTGGAATTGTGCAAGCATATGAGGAAGGAAATCTAATTCTTTAAATCCTTCTGAATGTAAAATAAAATAACTCCACAGACTTCCCTTGAGATAATCACTACACGTTACTATTTGTTACGATGTCTAACTCTATACGCCCACACTGGAAACCATACTCTGAGAGGTGGATGCCACATGGCGCATGCGCTTCACTTCTACTTTAGAATGGGCTCCAGAAACAAAATGTATAAATGTACAGAATTAATTCGTATAACACTAATTTCTGTATTTAATATGCCTGATACAAGGAAGGAAATGTTCACGTTCCTTGAAAAATCTGTCCGTGGCCCTGATTTCTGGTGATCTAGACAGCCGGGAACAGGTGGTCTTCAGGGCTCTGTAGAAGTGACAAGAAGGAATCTTATGAGGCAGCATGTGGACCTGGCCACTGATGCAGAAACAGATGGTTGAAGCATGAAGCTGAGCGATTGACCCAGAGTTACAGGACTGGAGAGAATCAGACAGAACAAGGACAGCCCCTTTCCCAGTTCTGGTGCTCGTCCCACTGGTGTTTGTTCCATGTGCCTGTAGACCACTCAGACAGCTTGGGGTCTGCATCCCCAAAGCCAAGGCTGACTGCACTATTCACCTAGTTCTGTGAACTGATCATCAACTACAACTTGATGAGCCTGTAAGATTTGCTTCAGGTCACCCTCCTCCAAAAAGAAATGATGGCAATAATGATAAACTTTTATTAAATATGTTGTTGTCAACATCTGGCTATTTACAACAGTAATTGAGAGTTCACGAATGACTAACGTTTAAGGTAAAATGTTTTATGTGATACACAATATATCTGATCTCAGATGGTGAGTCACACCCACACCTACGTATGGCACTTAGGTATGTTTCAGGAATAATCTTCAGGCCTGGAGAGATGGCTTAGCAGTTAAGTGCTTGCCTGTGAAGCCTAAGGACCCTAGTTTGAGGCTCAATTCCCCAGGACCCATGTAAGCCAGATGCACAAGGTGGCACATGCATCTGGAGTTTGTTTGCAGTGGCTGGAGGCCCTGGCGTGCCCATTCTCTCTCTCTTATTCTATCTGCCTCTTTCTCTCTCTGTCTGTCACTCTCAAATACATAAATCAATTTAAAAAAAGAAAAATTATTTAAAAAAAGAATAATCTTCAAAGGCTACACCGTGAAGCAACAATAATTCTACCCACGTGGCTGAGAGGAGAGCCTCGGCAGTTATGAAGATATGTTAAGACCTGCCTGCTTGCCCTGCTTGCCCTGCTGACTCCATGGACATTTACTTTCAGATTCTAGCTAGAACAAGCCATTGCATAGGCAAACGATTTCTGTCATTTTTGTTTCTTGGAACTTACTTTTGGACCCACGTTACAACAGATTCTTTATTAAATAAAATGCTGTGGGGCTGGAGAGATGTCTCAATTGGTAAAGCACTTGCTGTACAAGAAGGAAGACCTGAGTTCAGATCCCCAGAACCCACGTGGATGTGGCAGTTGCCTGTAATCCCAGTACACAGGAAGCAGTGACAGGAATCCCTGGGATTAGCTGGCTAGCTAAACTAGCAGAATTGGTGAGCTCTGAGCTCAAGTAGAGACCTGCTTCAGTAAAGAGGAGAGTGACTGAGGAAGACACCTAATGCCAACCTCTGGCCTCCACACTAAGTGTACACACATGCATGTATATCCACATGCACATACATGCCCTCATGCATACCATACATGCACACACATATGGAAAAATAACATGAAGTTAAGGAAGTTATATCTCAGAGACATACACTGTAATGCATTATGGATATACCTAATACAACTATAGTGTTCAGGCAATACCAGAAACTCACTGCAGCTCAACATCTTGAAACATCTGTAAAAACATCTTGAAGGTTATTTCTATACCAGGGGACTCAAAATTAAACACAATAAAGTGTAAATAATCACATGCTCCTCCTAAAATGACTTCCATTTTGAATTGAATAGTAACCTCCTGCTACTCAAGCACCTTCCTTTGTGTACCTTCAGTGCTTGACTTTCTGTTTGCTTTTTCTAAGTGAAGCTCAGTTCTACATATTCAAAAAACAGCCAGGTATAGTGACGCACGCCTTTAATGCCAGCACTCAGAAGGCAGAGGTAGAAGGATTACCATGAGTTCGAGACCAGCCTGAGACTACATAGTGAATTCCAGGTCAGCCTGGACTAGAGCGAGACCCTACCTTGAAAAAACAAAAACAAACAAAAAAAACTTGGGATGGAGAGAAGGCTTAGTGATTAAAGTACTTACCCGCAAAACCTAAGGACCCATGTTTGACTCCCCAGATGCCATGTAAGCCAGATGAACAAGGTGATGCATACACGAGGTTGTACATGCACACAAGGTGGCACACATATCTGGAGTTTGATTGCACTGGTTGGAGGCCCTAGTGTACCAACTCTCTCTCTCAATCTCTCATAAAAGAAGGCCAGTCTCTTGGGCTTGCCTCAAAAAAAAAAAAAAAAAAAAAAAACAACTTATTTCAACTTACACTACTCTTTCCAGCAAAATCTTTGCCTCCCTCCTTTCTTTTTCAAGTTTTTTTTTTTTTTTTGTATATGTGGTGTGCATGCATGTATGCATGTTCACACATGAGGGCACAGGTTTTGTGGGTATGTGTGTGTGTATGCATGTGGAAGCCAGAGGTCAACATTCAGTGTCTTCCTAAATCACCCTTCCACCTTAATTTTTTGGAGACAATATCTCTCACTGAAAATGGAGCTCACTGATTCAGCTAGAATGCTGATCAGTAAGTACTGGAGATTCTTCTGTCTCCAACTCTCCAGCATTGTCATTACAGGTATACATCTCCATGCCTGTATCCAGCCTTCATCTATCCTTCTCTTTTCTTCCAAGCTGCTAGGAAGAACATTGTACAAATCTAACTCTAATTAGTCATGTCACAGTTATTTGTCAGCTTATATGAGACACTTTCCGTCCATTCTCAAGTCTCCCAAGGATCACTAAGACTTCCTACTTGTCAAAATCAGTGGCTATGTTTCTTTAAATAAAGTTTTTGTTTCAATTGCCTTAGATTTATATAAAAATTGCAATGAAAATACAGTGTTTTCTCATACAACCCACATGCAATTTATCATAATTAGTGAATCAATTGTTATTATACATTATTGTTAACTAAAGTAAATCCTTTTCTTAGATTTCCTCTAAAGTTGTTTTACTTTTACCAATGTAAGACCTCACATTATATTTAGGAATAATGTCTCTACAGGCTCCTTTGACCTGTGATGGTCTCTCATTTCTTGTTTCTGATGACATTGACAGTTTTGAGCAGTTTATAGATGACTCCACTTTAATTGGGACTTGTCAGATTTTTTCTCAAGACTAATCAGGAATTATAAATGTTTTGGGGAGGAAGACCACAGAGGTAAAGCGTCTTCCATACTAATATAAATGACTAAATAAAAGTTGAATAGAGAAATTCCACATAGAAGAATAAAATAATGTACATAGATGCTCTGTCCTCAAGGAGACGAAGCAAAATGCCCTGCTCCTTAACTGCAGGTAAGGACCTGCACTGTGAGGACCATATGGGAAGAGAAAGGAGCAACCTTAAAGCGAGAAACCTGACAAACACTGCCTGGGCCAGTGATCGAGGTCACGTATGTTAGTATGGATCTGTGGTATTTTTTTGTACATTGAGTTATTATCTAAACTATTTCATTTGTTCTGTTGCTTACATTTATGACCTTTGTCTCCAATGATTACTGTTCAATCTTTCTCTTCATGTGACCTCACAATGAGGTGCTGAATCATTGCTCTTCCTCCTTGGTAGCCTCAGCAGTCGCCTTCCTTAGAATTCCACATACTCTTCTGGTCTCTGCATTTTTTCCTTTATCATAAATTCTTTCTCAGTCCTCTGTAAAATGCTTATAACCCCTAGGTCTTCACCCTTAGCCCTCTTTTCGCTCATTTGAATGGTCTCATCTATTCCTATTATCTAACTACTACCTAGAAACTAGTAAACATGTTTTACCCACAGATCCAATTCCTATCAGGCCTCTTAGCCTAAGGCACCTCGGACTTAACACCCACAACAAAAGGCTTTGCTTTTCTCCCATATATGCTCCTCCTGCTTCTCCTAATTTGATGGATGTGGTTACCTACACATGGGGCCTTAGATGTCACATGAAAGTTACCCACTCTCTCCTTTACAATGCAACCTATCAGCAGGCTCATGTTCAGAACGCCTACACCTGGGGCCCTTAGGTATATCTCTAAGATGTTTGTTACCTTGTGCATCAATCCATTTCTTTCTGCATAATTGTGGTTACCAGAGTTCCCTTCTTCTTTTTGAGATAATAATTAAATTTGGGAACTACTTCTATAGAAAGACTCACATATTTTTGGGCAGAAAGAAGCCAATGGGTCTCAGCTCCTCATCTTGGGAAAAAATCTCTAGCAGAATGTCAAAGCTAGGAAAGAATCACGGCCTAAAGATATAAATCATTTTAGAATAGGAATGTTCAAACAGAAAGCAAACTCATTCCATAAAGGCCAGCATATTATGGAAAAACTCTCTCCAACTTTTTAAGTCAAGACCACATTTCTTTTAATTTTGAATACAGACATAACTCCTCTCAGCTATGTTATTGTTCTCATGAGTTAGATGTTCCCATTTTTATTAGGTAGAAGCTAAAAGACCCCATTTCAAACGAGATGATGTGCATGCATATTTCTCCTTTGTCTGCCTGGTTTGTGGAGCGGAAGAGTATGGAGTACCTCTGTTATCTGCACGGAGAAGCTCAGCTACAAGCCTGGCATTCAGTTGCTTTTATCTCTGAGACCCCAAATTGTACTGTTAGGCAACAGAGGGCATTTATCTAGATTGAACTGTCATACAAATAGAGGTTTGTCAGCCATTCAATTTGTATTGAGGAACATGCCAACAAAAACAAAACCCAGCAATTTAAAACAACAAACCACTCCTCTACTGACAGGAACAAATTGCTGTATTTCAAATGAATAAGAATTACTATAGATGGCACATCCTGCATGTGGGTGCTTCAGAAAGAAAAATATTCTGGGAACTAAGACTATCTCGTTTTTCTGGCAGGAGTCTAACATGAAGCAAGCATACAATATGCTTAAAGCTCATAAACGGTTAAGAAGAACAACAATGCAGAATTCAGTGTCATCGGGGAGAACGAGGCTCTCTAACAAAGTTCAAAGTCAAAACTCAGTGCTTACAGGAAGGGAACACAGTGCTGCATTCAAAAATTGGGCTCAAGTTTGTGGTCCTTCCAGGAAGGTGGCAGGGGCCTCTACCTCCTAAACAAGGGAGGGATGAGGTCATCATTCATGAGCCTAAAAGGATTCTGGCTCAGGTCTTCAACATCTACATAAAACTAAGAAAAGATTTAGTGATTGGCCACAGTTACTCCCCATCTCCGACTGTTTGGAAATGCATGCAGAGGTGACGCGCGTTGGTATTACTCTCAGGCATTGAAGATGTTGATATATTGGGGCTGGAAAGATGGCTCAGTGGTTAAAGGCACTGGCTTGCAAAGGCTCCTGGACTAGGTTTAAGTCCCAAGACATCACGTACACAAGATGCAAAAAGTGGCAAAAGCACCTTGAATTTACTTGCAGAAGCAATAGGCTTGCTATGCATGCAAGAAAAGATGTTGATCTGCCAATACAACTCTTATGATTAAAAGACTTATCAATTTGTCCATCAAATATCTAAAATCATGCATTGTCTTTGTTAAGCCACATCTTCATTCTGAAAATGAGTTTTCTATAATTAAAATCCTATGTCTGCAAAAGTCTGCAACAGGTCACATGGCAAAGTCACAGTCTGTGTGTTGTAGACACGAAGCTTTATTAAAGGTCAGTCGGAAACCACAATATATTCCATAGACAAATCTATGAAATTCCCTAATAATAGTTATAAGAGATGATAGTAGAAAAGCTGATAAAGATTTGATTTACTTGTATATTCTAATAAATAAATGAACTCAGAGAAAAGTTATTTTTATCTTCACTAGAGTTATAAAATTCCTTTAAAAACACAAAATATTCCAGGTGTGTGGCTCCCTCCTGTAATCCCAGAAACTGGAAGGTTGAAACAGAGTTTCAAATGTTTGAGGCCTAGACTCCATAGTGAGTTTCAGCCAATCTGAACTACAAGGTGGCTACCTTCTGACTCAAAACAAAACAAAACAAAACAGGGAGTTGGAGAGATTGCTAAATGGTTAAGGCACTTGCCTGTGAAGCTGAAGGACCCGGGTCCATTCCCCAGTACCCATGTAAGCCAGATGAACAAGGTGGCACATGCATCTGGAGTTCGTTTACAATGGCTGGAGGCCCTGCCATACCCTTTCTCTCTGCCTCTTTCTCTGTCTCTCAAATAAATAAATAAATATATTAAAACAAAATGAACAACCTTAGTCAAAACACACACACACACACACACACACACAGATACTATGTAGAGAGAGAAAAATTTATAGCGAAAGCATGTACAAATTCTAAGTGTTACTATAGGTAAATTTATGTCTACATTTTTGTACCATTCTTTAAATATTTGTGAAAGTTTAAAATTATTTCCAAATATAATCTAAAATTATTAATAAAAATGAGAGTATTCCGTGAAAGGGGGGAGAGCAAGTGGTAAGCTATTTTCATCAAGTTACTAATGTTTAAAGAAAGCAAAGTGTCAAACTTTTGATTAGGTAGACAACAGTTACTGTTGAGCGAAAAATAAAAGACAATGCTTCTTTTTAAATCTAGACATTCTAAGCCAAGTATAGTGGTGCACACCTTTAATCCCAGTACTGAGGAGGCTGAGATAGGATCACTGTGTATTTGAGACCACTCTGGGGCTACAGAGAGAGTTCTAGGTCAGCCTGTCCTAGAGTGAGACACTGTCTTGAAACAAAAAGAAAACTAGTGAATTCTGACATTTTAAGCTGTTAATTTTTACCATATATGATAGTATTTTCCTTTTTCATCTCTAGTAAAAACACGTGACTTAATTTGAACAGTTTCAGATTACCAATATAATTTTACTTTTTTAGTTCACCCATTAGTATAAATTCGTTTACAAGGCTGGAGAGGTGGCTTAGCAGTTGAGTGCTTGCCTGCAAAGCCTAACAACCCAGGTTCAATTCCCCAGAACCCAAGTAAACCAGATGTACATGGTGGTACATGCAGCTGGAGTTTGTTTGCAGTGACTAGAGGCCCTGGCATGCCCATATTCTCTCTCTCTCTCTCTGTCAAGTAAATAAATAAAAATAAATATTTTAAACAATTCATTTTCAGAGAAACTGAATGTTATCATTTCAAAATAAGATAATATTATATACTTTTTGAAACAGTCTGGCAGTGTAATGTTATTCCCTTTCTCATTCACTTTATATTACATTAAAAGTTTTGAGGATGAGGTGAGAGAAATGGCTCAGAGGCTAAAGGCATCTGTTTACAAAGCCTGATGGCCCAGGCTCAATTCCCCAGTATCCACATAAAGCCACATCCACAATATGACACATGTATCTGAAGTTGATCTGCAGTGGCAGGAGGCCCTGGCATGCCCATTCTCTCTCTCATAAGTAAATTATTTTTTAAAAAGTTTTGAGGATGGCAATTTTAAATTAGATTTATTGTCACATACATGATTGGTTGATTTATTTTAAAAATTCCTAGGGGTGGAGAGACAGATGGCTTAGTGGCTAAGGTGCTTGCCTGCGAAGCTTAGGAACTCATGTTCGAATCTTCAGGTCCCACATAAGCCAGACACACAATGAAGCTAGCATGCAATGTCACAGATGCACACAAAGGAGTGCACATGTCTGGAGTTTGTTTGCAGTGACTGAAGGCCCTGGTGCACCAATTTTCTCCCTCCTTTTCTCTTTCTCATAAATAATAAAAAAAAATCCTAGAAGTGAATAGCAATCTCACTAGAATGTTGTAGCTGTAACCTAACATCCTTTGCCACATTCTGGTCATCTTCTAAGACTTTTGCAGAGAACACACACTTTGTAGTCAGTCAAATCTACTGAACTTGGACTTGACTTGGCAATGAGGGGATTGCTGATCTGTCTAATTTTGACTGTGATAGCATGGGACAGAAATGGATGTAATTCTGGTCTCTGAAAAGAACAGAGCCAATTTTGGTGCTCTATAAATATTCAATAATAATAGGACCTCAGGGCTAGAAGAGACCTTGAGAGTCCTCTAGTGTGCCTTGCTCCCTTATATCCCACACTGAGTGTATCTTCCAAAGACCTGGGAGAGGACAGCCCTTAACTTCCACAGAGCAGCTTATCAACCATCACTGCTCACTGTCAGGAATTATTTTCCTGTACTGCTTACCATGGCACTATAGTTACATGTCTAGTAGAGATTCACAGCTGCTGACCATACGTGGCATAATTGCTCTTCACAGACTTGAAGACACTCAACAACTCTACAACTTTCCATTCAATGAAAACGATCCCTTCCTTTCTTCATCTCTCTAATTTTCCAACTCTTAAATCACCTCAGGGCACAGCTCAGAGTTTTTTCTGAATTATCTTTAGTCATAGTACTTCCTCATGGATGCAAAGACAGAAGATTCTTCCAAAATCTAACATGAACCAAAGTATGTTAGGTCTAACTCTTAATCTGTAAACTTGTGGAGAATATGTCTTTTTCTGTTCTGTATTTCTGCACTGTGTTTCATATTTTATATGCGCACTAATATTTCAGGGGTACTGTGAACAAACTCTGGACACAGCACATGTTAGACAAGCTCTTTGCCACTGAGCTCCATCCTCAGAACAACATGAATTTTTATTTGGGTTTTGGAGATGATTGTTATCACTCTTCTAAGTTTGTTTTCTTGACGTCTGATGATAGCAGGAAATAGAGAGGCCTCACACTTCAGCATTTAATAAGCCCAGGTTCAAATTTCAGCTTTAGCAACCTTCATGCACTTCAGGGCTACTTGAAATAAACTTAATCAAACAGCTAGTCAGGTGCTTATCACATAGTAGGACTTTAAGAATTCACTGCTCTGAAGATAATAACTACTAAGGATGCTCGAATGTTTACTTCCTTAGTCCACCAAACTGGATTCGTTTCCTCTATGCATCAGATCCATAGGCAGTCCAGGCACTTCTCTTTTGACACCAGTTATTACACAAGTCCCCATGAGGTACAGACCCGATAGCTATTCTGTTGCAGCTCATTGTGGCTCTTGGGACTCTCATTCTTAGCCATTATACTTTGGACTTTTTTTGTTCATGTCTGAGGTTGATTTTGTCTGCTTTGAACCTCAGTTTTCTCTGAGGACTTAGGTTTCCATTCACTCTTTTGCTCTGTCTCTTGAAGACAGCATACATGCACATGAGACTCCAGCCTTTGCAGAAGACACATGGCAATACAACACAAAAACGTCAAGGGCAGTGCACCTCACTGTCAGTGCACTGCTTAGCAGTATAAGTTAAATTATCTGATTCACATCCAGCTCTGCTCTTTACTATCTGTGTGATTAGAGACAACGTCCAACCTCTCTGAGTCTCAAAGTATCTGCATAAAGGAAGTAAGACTACATATTTTGTGGTAGTGATTAAATGGGACTCATTGTGACCACAGTTTGCACAGTTAATGGGTCTCTAAGCTATTGTTTTTGCCTCTCCTTTCCCTCTGGAATAGAGCAGGTAGATGCAGATCAAGAACAAATACATTACTTGTTCACCATTTATGACTAAACTAGAAATATTATTCACAGATCCCCAAAATACAAGAAGATAAAGAAGTGTCCAAAAGCTAAAGAGATCAAGCAGAAGCCACTGGGTGACGATGATACAACATGAAGGACAGCAGCACCTGGTGATGGCTAAGATCAAAACCCACCCGTGAACTTCATTCTCAAGCACAAACACTGTGGGAAGAGGGCTGAGCTGCCACCCACAGATGCTCCCCTAGAGAAGCAAAAACGCAAGACCGCATAAGGAACAACTGCCTCCCGCTGCTTGTCCTGTAACAAAACGAGCTGCAAGAACTAACCAAATTACAGTTTTGAACACCTATCAGCAAACCAGACAAAGGATACTTAAATAAGTACATTCCAGAAAACTAGGAACCTTTGGTAGAGACAAAGAGATGCCAGTTGTTCTCACTCATGGATAGTGGAATAGTCCTCCAGAGAAGAACTAACCAAATCTAACAAACTCTCATGGTCTGCATCTAAGCTGGCACAAGAGAGTAACATTTCAAACACCCAAGTTGCAGAGTGAGACATACCAACTACCACCCGATGCTCTCCCTAGAGCTCATCACTCAGAGCTTGGCACAGGAGAGGAGCTGAAAAATAAGTGCATGGCCCACTCGCAGATCCATGGAGCTGGGTATCTTAAGGTGAGGTGCAGAGCAGCAGAGCTGAGAGAAGTCTTCACTGAGTACTCGGGTCTTGGCCTCGATAGGTTAGAAGTGAGACACAGAAGCTACAGGAAACTATTTGAAACACTGCAGAATTCTAGCCACCAGGAGTTGGAGTGGGAGAGGGTACAGGGGGACTCAGAGCCAATCCTCTAAGAATCTTCCAGGATGGAAAGCAAGTATCGCTGCAGGGCTGGGTCTATGCATTAGAGAAGAGGGAAAGCTCCCTAACTACAGAAAGCCTAGAGCACAAACAGAACTTGCTAGAGACCCAAGAATTTAGCAATGGGACTATAAAGCTTGAGGCTCAGCTCAAAAGCAAAAAGTGATCACTGGAAATGCACTTATACTCAAAGCCTTAGCTCTGTTGAAAGGGAAATTCTGATATCAGCCTCCAAATCTGTGAATTAAAATGAGGCACACACACATGCATGCACGCACGCACGCACACACAGAAGAGATGGATTCAGTCATTCTACTACTGAGGCCCAAAAGAAAGAGGAGTGATAGTGAAAGGCTAGGGAAATGGCTCAGTGACTAAAGTGCTTGCCATGTAAGCATGAAACCCGAGTTCAGGTCCCCAGCATTGAGGACCCAGTGAAGAGTGGTGTCACCCTGCAATCCCAATGCTGAAGAAACATTCAATCAAATGAAATTAAATAGTTCATCAGTGAAACCTAATTCTTTGTATGCTGATAAAATGAAAATTAAAAATGGTTAATCAACAATATCAGTGTGGTGCAGTAGAAGGATTGGTACCAAATTTTTTTAAATTTATTTTCATTTTGTTTTTCGGCATGGTCTCACTCTACCCTGGAATTCTCTCCGTAGTTCAGGCTGACCTCAAATTCATGATGATCCTCTTGCTAAGCCACCGGAGTGCTGGGAGTGAAGGTGTGAGATTTTTATATGTTGAGTTTTCTGTGTAAACATGAAGCTGACCTGACCATGTCAGGTCATGTGTTGTCAAGTATTCTTGTAAAAGTGAGCTGAATTAAATGGCAATGAGGTGGCCATGTGGTTCAGGTGATGGACTGCTAAGAGTGAGCTGGGTTTGTATGTATTACTCTTCATTTGCTCTTTAGTTCCTGGTTGTTTAATTTCATTTGATCGAATGCTTCTCTTGGAGGGCTTGTTGAGTAGGTCACAAATATCACTATAAATACTAATGAACAGTTTCTCTAGAATAAGTAAAACTGTCATACCAGATAAAGTGAGGACTGCGGAGACATGCAGGACATGTATTTTGCTAATTAGCATCAAAGCTCATTAATGACATGATTTTCATTTGCAGGGAAGTACTGAGGATGTAAAAGCACAGAAACAGAAGCAAGCAACCATGTTCGAGCCTTGCACAGAAACTGAGTTCAATATTACTCTAAAGTCATGAGAAACACTTTTAAAAAACTATGTATTAATTGCAGGCACTATTTTAGAAAATAAGATGCTCAAAAATCTCCAAATAGGGGGCTGGAAAGATCACTTAGTGGTTAAGGCACTTGCCTGCAAAGCCAAAGGACCAAGGTTTGATTCCCCAAGACATAAGTAAGCCAGATGCACAAGGTGGTACATACATGTGTCTGGAGTTCATTTGCAGTGGCTAGATGCTTTGGCATGCACATTCTCTCTCTTTCTCTCTCAAATAAGTAAATAAATAAATAAAAACTCCAAATAAACAAAATAATTTTACTACTAAATTTTAAGGAATTATGTATCAAAGTTTCAGATTGTTAGGTATGTGAAACCATCAGAAATTAATAAATGAAAATCATTTCCAAATAATAAGTGTAAAAGTTCTTAAAATATGATTTACGATAGTGTTCTTAAAAATCAAAGTTTGTGGGCTGGAGGGATTGCTTAGTGGTTAAGGCGCTTGCCTGCAAAGCCAAAGGACCCAGACTCGATTCCCCAGGACCCAGATGCACAAGGGGGTGCACACGTTTGGAGTTCATTTGCAGTGGCTGGAGGCCCTGGCGTGCCCATTCTCTCTTTCTCCCCTCTCTCTCCCTCCCTCTTTCTCTATCAAATAAATAAATATAATTTAAAAAATATTTTTAAGAAATCAAAGTTTGTTAAAATGTTGACCAGGAGGAGGGTGTCTTAGAAGTAATGTTTCATTTCTCATTTCTTTCCTAAAAACACCATAACTGCACTGAGAAGGGCCAGTGGAATGGGAAGGAAAGGGGGTCTAAGAGGATGACATGAGAGGAGTGGGACCAACACATTATTAGTTCCTATAGTAAAGTTCATAATAAAAAATACCTTACCCTATCCTTCAGAGAAAACAGAGATTCAAAGTTATTAGAATATTTTAACTATGAAAATGAAGAAACATTTTAATCAGTTATAAAACTGAAACATGACATAAAATAAGGACTACTAATAGTTTGGGGGACAAAACTCTATGACTAAAGCCATAAAGACTCATCAAACATTTTGTGTTCAGACAAAAGAAGATGAAATTAACAAGAGAATAAAGACAATGCAAGTGAAAACAACATTGACTTGACATACAAACATTAAGGAGGCAGGAAAAGAAATTCCAATGAAGAAGGAGAGCAAAGTCTGAAAGAGTCCAAGGGACCATGGAGCCCAGTTCCTAGAAGCTACGTGAGATACTTAAGAAACACACCAGAAAAGAACCAAGCAGGGTCATGTTTTTGAGGTAGGATATTTACCACAGCGGGAAGGAATACAATATAAAAGTTAAAAACCTAAGTTTTCCTCATATGTATTTTTAAAATGCCATATCTCCCTTACTGTGAATGTTAAGAGTATTTGTATACTACAGAAACCAAATAAGGTCACTTTTCCCAAAGCTTGGTGATTCCTTCATTTCCTTTAAACCTAGGCTGACATGAATGATTGATTGTGCCATCCCTCCAGCCCCCATTCTCTTTGGACCAAACTCCCCTGGAAAACGCTTCAGTCCCTATGGTGAAAATAGGATAATTCAGGTACAGACACTTAGGAGGGAAGACATTTGTTAAAGTGACAGGCTACCTGAACAGAGCACCCACCACTTGAAGCAAAAGCATTTCTAAGAAAATTGTTCATCTGAATATGCTAACCTTTGGAAATCACAGGAGCAAAAATAAATATATAAACAGAGGGACCAAAACTCCACTCAATCTTTATTTGACTTAAACCCCCTATGAATAAACTGGGAAATAGGCAGTCGCTACTTTGGGTGAATATATCCTGGCAAGCTTAATTTATTTGGTACTGCCCTATCTAAATATATTCTTCAATTATAGCCATTTTGTTCCTCTAAACAGTTACGATATCTTTAATTTTTTGCAAAAACATTTTACAAAAGTATTAGGAACTGAGAAGAAATGAAGTGGCATTCAGTTCACTAGTAGTTGGTGGTGGGGATGAAGCTTAGTCCCAGGTACTCGGGGCATGTGAAAAAATCAGTAAGAGAAAGTATCCATTTTTAAGCATAATCACCTTTTATGGTCTCATGACCATAAACAACCAATATTTATTGACATTTTATAAATCATACAATAAATGCACTTCAGAATTATAGGGATGCCTAAAGAAAAACTTACAGTAAGATCCCCTTACAGATGAGGAAAACACAGATTATGATCTAATAAAACTGAGCAATTCTATGGCCAGTAAAACTTGGCAGTTCTGCTGATAAAGAAAGGCTTGTTTTAACCAACAACTCAAGCTTGCTCTAAATGCTCCAGAAAGTATTTTCAAGGCATACATAATCCAGTGAGGAAGGGCAGAATAAGGAACATCAAATATTTTGAAACATAATTGTAATTACCCAGGGGTGATCTATTAGACTACTGGACAATATATAATATAAATAGTGGGGCACAAAGCTGCTTCTGTGTAAACGCATCTAGATCTATTTTCTAGAACTGGAATGAACAATCTTAGTCAACTAAAGAGAGTTAGTAATTAACTAGTGTTACTCAGCACACTAAGTCATTAATGATGGGTTTACATCAGAGAAGTGTCAGGCCAGGGAGACTTTCTCACTTGGGGAGTTTGACCTAAATTATACTATGCTTTATTCTGGAAATGAGCAAAAGTTATTTGAAAATCAACCTAATTTGTGTCAGAAAAAAATAGCAGCTAATAAAATTTGGAGTTACTCCATATAAGGATTAGTCTGAGAACTATGAGTATGTATACATTTATGTTAATTTCTCCTTCACAACAATGCTTAGGCAGTCACTATTATAATTCCCATTTACAGATGTGAAAATAGATTCAGTAGCTCATTTCTCCCAAGTCCAAACAACTATTAAGTGTCTGAGCAAGAACAGAAAAGCTACCCCAAGTTTCTCCAATAAATCTCTTTATAGGGAGAAATCAACTGAACTTCATGTACTCAAATGTTTCCCATCTGCTATCACCCATGCCATTCTTGCCTATTCTGAAGAAATACTAGACAGATGGTTTATTTTAATTTTTTAATTTTTAGGCAATTTGTTTTAAACAACAGTACAACTAACAGGCTTATTGGTTGGCAATGAGAGAGGTGTACAGCAGGTTTTTTGGGAGGGGGACTAGTGGTAAAGTCCACACTTAGTATGTTTGAGGCCCTGGGTTTGAGAAATATAAAGAACTGCTAAAAACAGTAGCAGTAGCAATAATAATGAAACACTAAAGAAAATCATAGACAAACTTAAAGTGGTCATGACCACAAATAAATGCTTTCCCCAAACATTCAGAGTAAAGTTGGGTTCTTTTGAAACTGCTGCCAACAGTACAGCCAGCTTCATCATGACAGGAAAATGACATCATATGCTCCATGGCCACTTAGAAGGAAACGGATGAATATCTACTTAGGTGAAATAAATTTAACACTAAAATTTACTAGATTAATGGCTTTGTCTTACAGATCTTCATTTATAAGTTTTCCAGGGACTGGCTGAGAGGTCAAGTTAGGCTTTAAAAAGAACAGCTGCAAAATATGTATATATTAAAAAATCTAGTTATTCAAGCCAGAGCCTTGGAAGTTTGTCTTTCAATCCTGCAGTAGAAACATAAATAGACTGAACATCCTTCTCTGATGTAGGGAAGCAGCACAATTACCGCCAATCATTCATAGAAGTTCATAGTTGACTGCCCTCTTTCTGTCTTCTATATCTTTCTACCTGTTTTACTTGTCTGACTTTTTTTTTTTAAATAAAGAGGGACTGAAAGACTTTAATTTTAAAAAAGGCCATCTTTGCCAAATACTTCTCTTCATTGCAAGAGACATTGGTATGTGGTCCTTGCTTTAAGCCAGTGTTTCTATAGCAATAACACAGCAGCCAGCTGGGGATGATGACACACACCTTTAATCCCAGCACTCGGGAGACAGAGGTAGGAGGATCACCATGAGTTCAAGGCCACCCTGAGACTACACAGTGAATTCCAGGTCAGCTTGGCTAGAGTAAGACCCTACCTCAAAAACCAACAACAACAACAACAACAACAAAAATGCAGCCAAACAGATGGGCCCTTCCATTGAACTTGCTTTACCAATAGATGTACAAGCACTTGCTTTGTACAGGTCAATGACCATAGCAGAGACCTCTGATTCTGCTTCCCAGGTCCACATCCCTATTTACAATGGCCAGTTAAATGAACCAAGATAGTATTCTGAGATGCCACAGAAATGAAAAGGAATATAAATGAATATTATGAACAATTTTAACATCAACAAATTACAAAACTTTGATGAAAGGGAAAATGACATAAACTGTAAAATTTAACTCAAAAGGAAATAGGCAGGGCTGGGGATATAGCTCAGTGGTAGAGTACTTGCCTAGCATGCACAAGGCTCCAGGCTCAATGCCCGATAAATCTGGATGTTTTCCCTCTAAAATTGGAGCAAAGTCAAGCCATCCATTTTCAACATTACTAGGAATTGTGACATCATACACTGCAGGTGAGAATGAACAACTGTCAGCCCCTTCAAAAATAGTGTGGCAGACTCAGAAAAATCATATTCAAACCACATGGCAGAAACAATCTCAGTCCTTGACAGTAACTTCAAAAAAGAAACTAGCTGGGCATGGTGGTCCACACCTTTAATCCCAGTACTCCGGAGGCAGAGGTAAGAGGATCGCTGTGAGTTCAAGGCCACTTATATATGAGACTACATAATGAATTCCAGGTCAGCCTGAGCTAGAGTGAGATCTTACCTCAAAAAAAAAAAAAAAAAAAAAGAAAGAAAGAAAGAAAGAAAGAAAGAAAGAAAGAAAGAAAAAAAATAAAAGAAAAAGAAAAGAAAAGAAAAGAAAGAAGGAAGGAAGGAAGGAGGAAGAAAGGAAGGAAATAAGGAAGGAAGGAAGAAAGGAAGGGGCCCCTAGCTCTGCCTTCCTGATTGAATGGCCTGTTGGTCCCCAAATCATGGATGCCCTGCTCCAGAGGGTGTATGCAGAGTGAGCCAGACCTTCCTTGTTCATGCCCACACTTCCCATTTTCCCTGGTTCTGGTTCCCCTGCTGCTGGCTTGTCCTATGAGCTTGCTGCAGAAGCAGGACCCTTGCTCCACCATCCTGATTGTATGGTCCCCAGGTTCCCAAGTCCTGGATCCCCTGCTCCAGAGGGTGCACACAGGGAGTGAGAAGGCCAGAGCTCCCTGTCCCTTCCCTACTTCCCAGTTCCCTGGTCCTGATACCCTGATGCTGGCTTAGGGCAGCCTGCTCCCTGTGTGTGGGCTGCAGAAGCAGGCCTTTTCCAAGGGTTTCCTGATTGACTGATCCCTAGGTACCCATATTCCCTCTTCTCCTGGGCCAGAAGGTGAACGGACCACTGTAGGAGCTAGCCTCTTGCCCCAGCTCCCCAGCTTCCCCAAGATGGTTAGTCCACAAAACAAAAAACCAAAGTCAGAAAACTAAGAGATCTCTACCTAGGATGTCTAGTCCCACAATGGAAGCCTCCAATGAAATCACATAAAAATCAACAGAAATTGAATGCCAAAATGAAAACACAATTAGCTATATGACCCTGATCAAGAGAATTGCTGAACTGGAAGCAAGCCATCAAAAAACGAATAATTGCATAAAAGAAATTGTGCCGAATTGTCTCTTAGAGCACTCAGCTTTTGTCACTAGACTTAACTTAATTGATGAAAACCAGAGAAGCCTAAAAAGATATAAATGAATTGAAGGTGAGTCAACAAATGGAAGATCTCAATAACAAGCTGATTAAGCTTAATGAAGGCTTGATCAAATGCAAGAATGAATTCCAGGAAGCATCAAGAAAATTAGACCAAGAACTGAAATCATACCTCAAAAAAGAATGACATGATGATAAATAACACAACAGGAAAAAAAATCAAATAAAGGTTTTAAAAACCTCTCTAGAACCCCTCACTAACAGAGTAAAGAAAGAACCTCTGGGCTGGAAGACAAGACAAAAGAATTTGATTGGGAGTCCAAAAACTTTGCTAAATTCAAAAAATCATGCAAACAGAATACAAGGGAACGTTGGGATACCCTAAAATGACCAAACATCAGGACATACCTCTACTCCACAAAATTGGATGATCTGGAAGAAATAGATAAATTTCTAGCCACATACCACCTACCAAAACTAAACTCAGAGCAAATTAATCTAAACAAATCTATCACACCTATCAAGATTGAAAAGGTAATCAAAAACTTCCACAAAAAGAAAAGTCCAGGACTGGATGGCTTCTCAGCTGAATTCTATCAAACTTTCATTGAAGAACTGAAACCAATTGTTTTCATTCTGTTTCATAGAATTACTGAGCAGAGACTCCTCTCCAACTCCTTTTATGAAGCCATAACCCTGTATACAAAATAACAAAACCAGACAGAGATACAACAAGAAAAGAAAACTATAGGTCTATATCCTTGATGAATTTAGATGGAAAGATCCTGAACAAAATTCTAGCAAACTGAATTCAACAACACATCAAAAGCATTATCCACATTGATCGAGTTTATCCCAGGGATGCAGGGATGGTTCACATACAGAAATCAGCCAACGTAATATACCACATAAATAAACTTAATCACAAGAGCCACATGATCATCTCAATTGATGCAGAGAAGGCCTTTGACAAAATACAACACCATTTCATGATCAAAACACTGGAAAGAATAGACATGGAGGGTTATCTCAACATAATAAAGACTACATATAAAGCAACTAAAGCCCAAGTAATGCTTAATGGGGAAAGACTTAAGGAGTTCCCATTGATATTGGGGAGAAGACAGAGGTGCCCACTATCACCACTGCTCTTCAACATCGTACTATAAGTCTTAATTCAAGCAACAAGACAGGAGAAAGAGATAAAGGGATAGAAATTGGAAAGGAAGAAGTCAAGTTAGCCCTATTTGCAGATGACATAATCCTATACATACATGACCTGAAGTCTCCATCTCAAAACTTCTACAGGTGATTAATTCCTTCAGCAGGAAAGTGGCAGAATACAAAATCAGCACACAAAAACCAGTAGCCTTTCTATATGCAAAGGACAAATATACAGAGAACGAAATCAGCAAATATATCCCATTTCAATAGCAACAACAAAAAAATTAAATACCTTAGAATAACACTAACCAAGGATGTGAAAGACCTATATAATAAAAACATAAAAAACTCAAGAAAGAAATTGAGGAGGACTTGAGAAGATGGAAAGATCTCCCATGCTCCTGGATAGGTAAAATTAATATTGTGAAAATGGCAATTCTACTGAAAGCAATATACAGATTTAATGCAAAACCAATAAAAATTCCACCATCATTCTTCACAGAGATAGAAAAAATGATCTCAAAATTCATTAAAAAAAAAAAAAAAAAACCTCTTGCTGGGCATGGTGGTGCACACCTTTAATCCCAGCAACCGGGAGGCAGAGGTAGGAGGATCACCATGAATTCAAGGCCACCCTGAGACTACCTAGTGAAGTCCAGGTCAGCTTGGGCTAGAGTGAGACTCTACCTCGAAAAATAAAAAAAAAATAAAACCACCTCTGGAGGAATCATACCCAATATAAAGCTACACTACAAAGCCATTGTCCAAAACCAGTATGGTACTGTCATAAAAACAGAAACATAGACCAATGGAACAGAATCAAAGACCCAGACCTTAGGTCAAGTAACTACAGCCACTTGATCTTTGACAAAGGTGCCAGTAAGTTAGACTGAAGACAGAATCTTCAACAAGTGGTGCTGGACAAATTGGATAACTATATGTAGAAAAATGAAAGGAGACCCACACATCTCACCATACACAAAAATTAAGTCCAAATGGATTAAAGACTTCAATATAAAACTTGAAACTCTTCTCCTACTGGAAGAAAAAAATAGGAGGAACTTTCCATAGCACAGCAGTGTGGAAAGACTTCCTGAACAAAACCCCAGTACCCCAGGAAATTATAAAATTACTCAACCAATGGAGTCTCATGAAGCTAAAAAGCTTTTGCACAGACAAATATACCATAAGCAGAGTGAATAGATTACCCACTGAATGGCAGAAAATTTTCACCAGCTATACCACTGACAGAAGCCTAATAACTAGAATCTACAAAGAATTCAAAAAACTAAATAAGGGCTGAAGGGATGGCTTAGCAGTTAAGGCACTTGTCTGCAAAGCCAAAGGACCCAGGTTCAATTCCCTAGGACCCATGTAAGCCAGATGCACAATGTGGCGCATATGTCTGGAGTTCATTTGCAGTAGCTGGAGGCCCTGGAACACCCATTCTCTATGTCTCTGTCTCTCTCTCTCTCCCAAATAAATAAAAATAAAATATCAAAACTAAATAATTAAAGATTAAGCAACCCAGTCCAAAAATGGGGCAGAGAACTGAATAGGGAGTTCTCAGAGGCAGAAATACAAATGGCTAACACACACTGAAGAAAATGTTCAACATCTCTAACCATTACGGAAATGTAAATTAAAACAAATTTGAGATTCTACCTTACCCCAGTAAGGATGGCAGTTATAACCAATGTTGGTGAGGATGTGGGGAAAGAGGAACCCTCATCCACTGATGGTGGGAATGTAAACTTGTACAACCACTACAGAAATCAATATGGAGACTCCTGAAAAAGATGAACATAGAGCTTCCAACAGACCCAGTTATTCCCTTACTGAGCATTTATCCCAAATGCTCCATGCTTCATAGATATTTGCTCAACTATGTTTATAGCTGCTCAATTCATTATAGCTAAGAACTGGAAACAACCCAGGTGCCCATCATTGGATGAATGGATAATGCAGTGGTGGTCCATGCACACAATGGAATTCTACTCAGCAGTAATTAAAAATGACACAATGAAATTTGTAGAAAAATCGACAGACTTGGAACAGATCATACTCAACGAACTTACACAATCACAGAAAGACAAATGCCACATGGTGTCACTTATCTACAGTTCCTAACCTGGACCTTCTCAAGTTGCTGTCACGCATGATAAGCAACTCGAGGCCCAGACAATAGGGATGGAAGGGTTTGGGGGAACGGGAGGGGAAGGTAGGGAAAAATGAACAGAAAACTAAATCCAAAATGCACTGGTACCATAGAAAGCTTTATCTCTGGAGACAGACTAAAAAATATAACCCTCAACAGGAGTAAATGGGGAGCATCTGAAAAGATGGACCCTGGAGAGGGTGGGATGAAGCCTAATATATGTATGTATATATGTCTCTGGCCTGTAACTCCCAGTACCAGAAATCAATTGCCATCCACAATGAGGTGTTGATTGGAAAGATCTATGAAGTCCCCAAAACAAGACAGTTTTCCGTCAAAGCACTTAATACTTCCCTGAGGCAAAAGGTAAGACCCTATTGCTGAAGACACCATACGCTGCTGACACAGAGCAAACACCCTGAAAGGATGTAAATGCCAGTACAATAGTGGCACACAGCCTCAGTGGGAAACCAATAGCTTTCTGAGTGGCTAAGAGAGCAATTCAGGGTATAGGAACCCATATGTGGAATTGGGAACCAGATCAGAATCCTATGGAGACAAAGATTATGCTCTCCAGTGTGAAGTTTTCATTATTCTTTGGCTAAAAGAGGGATTACATACACCAATTTCTCCCTAAATTAATAATACTTATCCCATTTAAACTATGCTGACTTCATTCTCTGTTGGAGAATCTGTTCTTCTTTCTCAGAAGATAGTGAGACTAGAGGAGATAACCTACCCCTTGTACTTCAGCAAAGCCACAGCTGAAACCACAGAAGAACTGGGGAAATGAGAATGGGTGCTGCTTCCATGGTGAACCTGATAATCAATCAGCACAGCACAGACCCTGAGGATTCTCAACACCTACCAAGGCAGAGATCCAGAGGTTCCTAAGAGTTCATCACTGAAGTAGACTTAAAACTCACCCACCACAGCTCAGAGCATTTTGCGGAAGAGGGGGAAGAAAGATTGTAAAAGCCACAGGTTTAGTGAGACATAATGCCCAGAAGCATGCCCTCCCCCCAAAAATACCTGACTGCTGCTCCCACAACACATAACCCACAACCTCATGGGGATACCTGCAACCCCACTGAGGAGCGTCCCCAGCGGAATGGGGGCAGGAATGAGGGAAAGGAGGCTGTCAACACATGATGTACCCATACAAAATATGTTGTTAATAATAATAAAGAGAAATGTTTCTATCACACATTTCCTCACAGACTTGTGAGTGGATTCTCACAGCAGCAATAGCCACAATAGTAAAAACACTGTAATCAATCCAAATGTCATCAACTGGTCAACAGATAGAATGTGTCATATATCCATTCATTAAAATCAAACTACTAATACATGTTATAACAGGAATAAATTTAAGGCATACTGTATTGTGTGTTTACATTTACTTGAAATTCTGAGAAAGGACAAAACGATAAGTAGAGAAAGCAGCCTATGATTGCAATGATTACAAATGGCATTGAAGGAAGTCCAAGAAGTGCTTAAAACCACATGTGTTATAGCTGTACAGCTATATAAATGTCCTCACGGTCCCAAGATTGTATACTCACAATGAGATTTGTAACAGTGTGCAACTATAGCTCAATGAGTCATTTTTTTTTCTTGTGTACATGTGAGAAGTGTGTGGGGGGCGTGCAGGCATGTGTGTGTGCAGATGCTATGTCCTGGGCACACAAAATATGAAGGCCGTCCTCTCCAGACAGCCTCAGCCTGATTCCAGGGCTTGCTGTTTGCAGGAACCCCAGCAGTTTCTGGCCTCTGTTCCCCACAGGACTGGGGTTACAGAATGGGGATGCACCTAGTGATTTACATGGGTGCTGGGGAGTTGCACTTAGGTGGTCTCAGCCCCCCTCAAAGACTCATACTTGGGTGGGAAGCACTCTTATCTACTCAGCCATCTCTCCAACCCCTAAACCAGTTTTTAAAAAGAGAAGCTAGATTCATAGAAAATAACTTTTATCTAAGAAAAAATACAAAGTAATACTAAAAAGTAGGGCTGATTGAGAAAATAGCCTTTATACACTGCATAGAATTTCTGAGATTACACGACTCTTAAGACCAATGTCAAAGGCTCCCTTTACTTCATGTTTTGATGTTATTGTTGAGAAAACACTTCAAAGTATCCACACTCTCTTATGTATCATATCCGTATTCTTAGTGGGAAAAATAAACCCTATCAGTGCCTTAGTTCCTGATTTACTGAATGACAACACATTGGATTTGACTTAAAGATCCTACACAGGCCTTATCAAGACAGTGGGCTGGACAATGAGAGGCTGGAGATTACAGAACTTTCCTCAGGAATGGGGAGCCTATGGACTGAGGCATGGCTGCCTCTTCAGAGCACTCAGCCTTGACTGTATAGTGGAATCACTGGTGGAGTCCTCATGCCTTTCCCATCCTGGCTGTACCTGGACTGGCTTATATTAAGATCTCTATGCAGGGAATTGGGCATCTGGAGTAGCTAAGGCTCCTGACTGATTACAGCATGTTGCAGAACAAGAACCTCCTACTGGTCTAGAGGAAGAGGAGGAGGCTTAAGAACCTCTGTGGTCCTGTCCAAGGGCTCCTGGAGACATGATCTGAGCAGATGCATGGAAGCATGTGGAGGGGCGATCCAACATGGCAGTCACTGGCCATGAGAGATTATGAGCGCTTGAAATACAGAAGGTCAGAACTGAAATATGCTACCAGTGTAAGATACATCCCAGATGATTTTAAAGACAGTGAGAAAAAAAGAATGCAAAATATTTCCTTAAGTTTTTTAAAAATTTAGCAATACTAAAATATTTTGTTTAGGGCTATTGGGTTAAATAAGATGCATTACTAAAAATAATTTCAACTTTTCTTTTTCATTCATTCATGTGGTTACCTGAGACTTTAAAACTATATTGCCCCATCCAGGATTGATGGACATGTAGAACAGAATTTGTTAATGCTACTTTAAGAGAAACTAAGTAAAAGCCAGAAGACTTTAAGCTCAGAAATGCTTAATGGTGCAAAACAATAGGCACAACACACCCAACACAGGGTTTGTTTGTATAACTATCAGAAATATCACTTGTTGTGATGCTTTGGACATAGAAAGGGATATGACAGACCACACAAATGAGGAAAGATTCATACGATCTGAAGGGAAACCAGAGCATTACAGCATTACAGTATTACAGTAGCTTCACAGGGTGTTTAAGTTGGCCTGACAAGTAACACCACAACATACTGTAGTGGTGATGCTGGCCACAGGCTCTCCATTGGTCTGGCAGGGGCAAGATCTTGAGGCCAAATGCAGGTGACCAGAGATGGATATAATGTGGAAAGTAGTGGTGGTCAGCCTGATTAATTTATCTGTGGTTAGAAGCATCCAGCCAGAATCATGGCTGGATGTAGAGTGTGGAGCTCTCAGGAGTGGTGGAGGGAGGTCTGGCTGACCACTACTATGGACAGTAAAGCTGTCGGGCTCTAGGAAACTGTGCAGGGAGGTTTGGCTAACCTCCGAGAGCCAAAGCATTCCCTGGTTTGGAATCTAAAAGCAGGAAGTTTAATGCAGAAGTACATGGGCGGGCCTGGAGAGACGGTTTAGCGGTTAAGTGCTTGCCTGTGAAGCCTAAGAAACCCGGTTTGAGGCTCGATTCCCCAGTACCCATATAAGCCAGATGCACAAGGGAGCGCATGCATCTGGAGTTCATTTGCAGTGGCTGGAGGCCCTGGCATGCCCATTCTCTCTCTTTCTATCTGCCTCTTTCTCTGTCTGTCTCTCAAATAAAGTAAACAAATTTTAAAAAAAATTTTAAAGATGTACATGGGATACACTCCTGGGGAGAAGGTTGCAAACTCGATGCTGTTCCCAGTGAAAAAAGAGGAAGATGCTGACAGAAACAATTCTCTCATATGTAAAGCACAAAAGTCTAGCCCCAATGGAGGCAGGCTCAAAGAATGCTCCAACCAGGACACAAGAGGACCCAGTCTACGAGAAGAAACCAGAGAGAAGTTAAACAGGAGATATGGAGCTGCCCAAGATGTCCCTTTCCTAGAATAAAGACTGAGTGGCTCAAAAGAGCTCAGTGCTGAGTTGCTGAGAACTAAATCACACAATTTTCTATAATCATTTTTAGACAAAAAATATTGACTATGCACTTTAACAAAAAACTTCTCATATATTTTTACTGGAGAGTGCTAATATTTAGTCTTAAAAAGAATCATAGCATCTCAATGCTGAAAGTGACCTGTGGAACAACTGATTCAATCTCTCCATTTTACAGATAAGGAAACTGTGGCCCAGAGAGAGACAGGGAGAGAAAGGGAGAGAGAGAGAGAGACTTAAGACTAGTGAGAATGCCAGACTCCTGCTGTCTCAGCTAATTCCATTACACTTTCTCACAGATGCTTAAAACAAAAGGGTTCTATCTTCTTACAAAACAGAATGCTTAATTTAGCCAACCAGAGCCTTTGAAAAAATATATACATTTTTTATAGAACATTTTTTTTTTCTTGTAAGATGTTCTGGGAAAACCTCATGCCAACAACTTCTCCAGAGTTTGGTGCCTATATGACTTGGTGTCATAAAATAAACCTAGAAAAAGATACAATCTCACATTCTATTTTATATGAGGAAAGGTTGTATGTCAAAGGGCACTTGTAGAAACACCACAAAAATAAACTTAAGGGAAAGGAATGGGTGGGGAGGGTGGGCAGGGGGTTTGAAAACACAATGAAAATAATACCCTGCTCCTATTTTAAGTGCCTTTCTCAATGCTATATGCATAGCAGCTAGAGGCAAGCTGGAAAGCAGCCAGGTCCTGGCTGCCAGCAAAAATTTTGTCACCTCCTTTGAACATCTGAAGTATGTTTACCCAATAGATTTCATTAAATTACACTTCCATTAGGAAGCATACAATGTTGATACTCATCTCAAAGATCAAAGGGACCGCTAAGAGGCATGTCATCCTGCTCCCCAGCTGATTGCTATTTCTGGGCCAATCAAGGAAAGGAGCCAGAACAATACTTAGTTAAAAAAATGGTAGCATCTCCCCAAGGACTATAGACTAAGACTCTGCAGCCCCATTATCAAAATGAGCATATCATTAATGACAATGCACACACACTGAGTTATTCTAATAGAACTCCTATACAACAAACAAGCTGGATTTGGGTCATTAGCTGAATTTGTAAAACAGTATATCTGAGGGCTGAAAAACTCTTCAGTAAAAAATGCTAAATTTAAAGATGGAGAAAGAGGCCTATTTACAAATACAGGAGGAAAAAAAATCTAGTTTTGCATTAATTTCATTGTGACTTTAAGCCAACAGGTGAGCTAGATGGGAAATGACTAATTTGATTACTGACAAGTTGTAAGAGGGCTTTTTTAACCTCATATCATTAATTATTTTGATGGAGGATTTTAAAAGAAATGCTAGCAATACATTTATTTTAAAGGCAAAAATGATTCCCTCTTGGGATCCAGTGATTTATGATGAAAACACTTAGCTTTCCAGGAACGGAGTACACTAAAGCCAAAAGAAACAAGATTTAACTCTTGAAAATTAAGAAATAAAAACAAGTCATTTCACTGGGGATGAGATATTTTACATAGGTTCAATGGAGACAGATTTAAAAAGAAATCAATAAAAGGTATTGGAAAAGGCTACAAATCCAAGTCCTTTATTTGACATTAGAAAGGTAGTTTAGACAACAGCTAGATTTTCAAAGCCTGATTTGTGGTTGTGAGAATTTTCTTCTAGTAGTTTTTACTGTGAGGAACTTGCTGAAAATGGGTGGGAAAGGCACGAGGAAAGCAACTGTCTACAAGGCCCGGGGTGTAAGTGGCCACCTACAGCCACATCCCGCAATCCGGATTCCACTGCTCTCTTTCCCAGAGTAGTCAACCTCTTGGTTACCCACACTGGACACATCATATGAACTCTAATTATCTATCTTTTGCAATTAATCATCTGACAATTACATTTCCTGCACTTATAAGCATCCAGCTGGGAACTGAGTTTTAATCTAAGAGAGGAAAAAAAGAGGATTCAGGTTTCTAACAAATTACTTCTAATTAACCAGAACCCTTTTTAGTCATCCCAATGTAAAGATGCCTACAGCTAATCACAGAATTTATTGTTTGCATTCTTAATGATATTTTAAATTTTCATTTAAATTTCCCTAAAGAGCAGTTCTGAAAATGTATTTTGCTAACATTACTTAAACAAACATTCTATTTGGCAGTACCTAAAAAATGAGGCATTGGGGAAGAATTTCTAAGGGATGGGAACATGCATTAGAAAAAGCATCAGAGAGGCTGGAGAGATGGCTTAGCGGTTAAGGCACTTACCTGCAAAGCCAAAAGACCTCGGTTGATTCCCCAGGACCCATATAAGCCAGATGCACATGCATCTGGAGTTTGTTTGCAGTGGCTAGAGGCCCTGGCGCACCCATTCTCTCTCTCTCTCTGCCTCTTTCTCTCAAATAAATAAATAAAAATAAAACTATTTTAAAAAAGAAAAAGCTTCAGACAAAATTAAATAGAGAAGGGCAAAGATATAGATGCTTCAAAGTGTAAGATACAAGATGCCTTACACTGAGCCCAAGAAATTGGCACCAGCGAGTCAAAATCTTTAGATCTCAGGAGGGCCTCAGGATCCTCTAGTGCCAAGGCCGTCCAAGTGTGGTCCTGTGACAGGGACTACCACATACACCTGGAACCTTTAGAATGAACAGACCCAGGCCTTTCCCGGACAGCTTCAGTTCTGAATCAGAAAATCTAGGGTAGGCCCGGCGTCTATGTATTAACTATCGAGTCCTTTCAGGGTTCTGATCCCACTCAAGTCAACAAGCCTAGGCTAAACCACTCATTGCGCAGATGAGGAAACACAGCTGAAAGACCAAGTTCCACAAGCAAAAAAAGTGATCTCAGACAGTTAATGAATATTGTTTTTCCTTTGATTTAAAAAAGAAAATTTGGGCTGGAGAGATGGTTCAGCAATTAAGGCCCTTGCCTGCAAAGCCTAATAACCTGGGTTCAATTCCCCAGGACCCACGTAAAGCCTGATGCACAAGGTGACACATACATCTGAAGTTCATTTGCAGTGGCTAGAGGCCCTGATGTACCCATTCTCTTTCTCTCTCTTTCTCTCTCTCTCTCTGTCACACTCTATCTCTCTCTGTCTGTAAACAAATAAAAATGTAAAAAAGAAACGTTGCTTGCAGATACAATACTGTAATCTATCATATAACTTCTGCAACTACTGAGTCTTGGGTTCTCCAACAGCTCTTTCATGGTATGTTTCTTGATTCTAAAATACATAGAAATTCTTGAAGTGTTGTTTATAATATTTTTCAAAACATTTATTTTGAAAATACCATAAATAATATGTATGTATTTCCTGAAAAAATAACATCCCACAAATCTTTAACTATCAAGCAATGATGATCAGGGAACTGAGAAGAGGCCAGAGTCTTACATAACTTTAAACAAAAGTTAGACTGCTCTAATAAACCCAAGTTACAAACAACGAATTACTACGCTGCAAGGAACAGTGAATAGAGTCAAATGCTGGTTCCTAATTCTTGCTCAGCCCCTGGCCAGCTTAGCAAGCTGACTACACTCCTATAGCTGATGCCTTGGGTCTAGTGTTAGCTGGTATTGGACAGCAAAGTCTTATATCTTAACCAGAATACAGAGTTTTACTCAAATTTAGGAAACTTTACATTGGAATGTATGTTTCATAAGACAGACCAACTTGGCTCTCCTCACATATCATGAACATCTAATTGGACAACAATTTCAATTTTATAGAGTATCAGATTTACTATCTTATCTATTCATTCACAAATACATAGAGGTGTGTGTGTGTTTGTGTGTGTGTGTGCGCGCACGCGCACACATGCATGTGTATGTACATACATGTGTGTGGCACTGGGGATTAAACTGTGGGCCTCATGCATGCTAGGCAAGGGCTTTACTAATGAACTATAATCCAAACTCATAATTATTACCATTATTATCATTCCTTTACTTCTACTTTATGTTTCATTTTAAGCAAGGTATTAACAAGTTGACATGGCTGTGCTTGAACTTGGGCTCCTCTTGCCTCAGCTTAAGGAGAGAGTAACTAGCTGTTCCACCAGGCTGGCTTTACATAGAATTTATATACTCTTACAAAGCATGGAAAGTTATAGGCTATAAAATAGTATACAATGTAGTTGGACTAACAAGGCTACCTGTCCATAAAAATAAGCAAACTGTAAGGCAGTTCAAGGCTAGATAGCACCTAATAGGACAGACATTGGGGGTGTGCAAAATAAAGCAGTAAAAACATGCCAGCATTAAACGAGAAGTGTATATTCTGACATTCTCACAATACTCTTTTAGTTTATGTACTGTGACATGATGAAATGCAACACAATAAATCAAATCATCACCCAAACAGGTTGTTGAACATTTCTTTGTATAATACAAAGAAATTTCTTTCTTTTAAAAAATATTTTATTTATTTATTTATTTGAGAAAGAGACAGAGAGAGAATATGAGCACAGCAGGGCCTCTAGCCACTGCAAATTAAGTCCATACACATGCAACACCTTGTGCATCTGGGTCTTTAGGTTTCTCAGGCAAGTGCCTTAACCATTAAGCCATCTCTCCAGCCCCAAATTTCTCTTTCTTAGCAATCTACACAGGTTAAAAAAAAAAAAAATGAAAGAAGCCTGGCATGGTGGCGCACACCTTTAATCCCAGCACTCGGGAAGCAGAGGTAGGAAGATCACTGAGAGTTCAAGGCTACCCTGAGACTCCACAGTGAATTCCAGGTCAGCCTGAGCTAGAGTGTGACCCTACCTCGAAAAAACCAAAAAAAAAAAAAAAAAAAAAAAAAAGAAAAAAGAAAAAAAAAAAAAAAGAAAAGAAAGGACTATTAATTACTACCAAAATATTCATATAAATTTAAGTTAAGTTTTAAGATGACAGCCAATTCTGAAGCCAAATTACCTGGACAAAAGTCATCTATTTTCTTTCTTTCAGGTAAATATATTACAAAGTATAGGCAAAACTGAGAAGATGGCATCAGCTAGAAAGACTCATTGGAGTAATGAGTTGTGAATAGTCTGAAGGCCATGAGGCTATAAGTAGGAAAGTACTCCAGGCAGGACACATGTGTAAAGGCAGGAGGTGGGAATAAATGAATCAGCCATATGTAACAATGGAAGCTTGATCTGATCATGGGAAGCAAAGGAGGGTGACTGAAACTTGTAGAGTGAAGTAGCATGGGCATTAGGGGGATGCAGGAATGAAATGAGTGTTAGAATATAAAATCTGGATCTGATCCAATAAGCAATGATAAACACTGCCTGCTATTCCACGATGCAAACTTGCAGACCCCTGGCTCCCTTTCTTAAAGTTTATTAATTCCAGCTTAATTACTCAAGCCAGATACAGAACATTTGTAAGACACATACGAGGCATACACAATCCTTCCTTTGAGATCACTTTTCCCTGCAGTGATTTTTATCTCCAACTGAAATATTGCAATTTTAATAGGCACAATGCATTGAAATAAGGGGACAGTAAATATGGCAAAATTTATGGTTATGCAGTAAATAGAGAAATGTAGATGTGGGAATTCAGAAATGATTGTGGTCTGGAATTTGCTGTGAAGTCAAGAAAAGATCAAAATGGCATGGATATCCATGACCTCACAGTGCCTGACACTACCTACATAAGACCATCATAATAGGAGGAAAAGATCATGACATCAAACTGAAAAAAGAGACTGATTGAGAGGGGGAGGGGATATGATGGAGAGTGAAGTTTCAAAGGGAAAAGTGGGGGGAGGGAGGGAAATAACATGGGATAGTGTCTACAATTAAAGAAGTCAATAAAAATAAAAATTTTTTAAAAAAAAGAAAAGAAAAGATGACCAACCGGGTGTGGTGGTGCACGCCTTTAATCCCAGCACTTGGGAGGCAGAGGTAGGACGATTGCCATGAGTTCGAGGCCACTCTGAGAATACATAGTGAATTCCAGGTCAGCCTGAGCTAGAGTGAGACCCTACCTCAAAAAGAAAACAAAAGAAAACAAAAGAAAAGGAAAGATGACCATATATAAGTGAAGAAATTATCATACGGGGCCCTTAGTCCAAGTATGCTACCATAGAAAACTATGAATTCTTAGATTCTTTTGGTGCAGTGTACATACCTTAGACATGTGAAATTACTTCTAATATTGCTTGCAATAACTATCAAAGCATAATAACCTGAATGCAAAATTATGCAAGTTTCAGATTTCCAAGACAACTTTGGATTTGAGCAGACCAGTCTATCAGAGACAGAGGGAGTAACTAAGAATACACTGAGGACACATTCCATAAGGGCCTTATTATGAGACTGTTCTGGCATGCTCTCTACCCAACCCCAAATACTTTTTTTTTTTTTTTTTTTTTTTTGGCTTTTCAAGGTAGGGTTTCACTTTGGTCCAGGCTGACCTGGAATTCACTATGTAGTCTCAGGGTGGCCTTGAACCCACGGTGATCCTTCTACCTCTGCCTCCCAAGTGCTGAGATTAAAGGCATGTGCCACCACACACGGCTCCCAAATACATTTTAAAAAATCTTTTTAATTTTTATTTATGAATTTTTATTAGACACAGAGAAGGGGGGAGAGAGAGAGAGACAGTGAGAATGGGCAGGGCCTCTAGCCACTGCAAACGAACTCCAGACGTATGTGCCACCTTGTGCATCTGGTTTACATAGGACCTGGGTCCTTAGGCTTTACAGGCATGCGTCTTAACTGCTAAGCCATCTCTCCAATTTTTTAGAGCATTTCATGATGTGAACAAATGAAGACAGTAAAGGTTCTCAGAAGTGGCTGGTGCCAAGGCAAGACTTCACTCCAGAGTTTCACATTAGCAGTTCGTGGCTCTTTCCAGCACAACCTACCACCATTCCCTATGAGCCTCTACAAGTGAACTTTAAAACACAATTGTGTGCATGGATGTATGTGTGTGCATGCCACATATGTGCAGGCCAGAGGACAATTCTGAGGTGTCTGTGCTCTACCTTCTTTGAAACAAGGTCTTTTTGTTTTTTATTTATTATATACACAGAGACACACACAGAGAGAGAGAGCAAGCAAGAGAGCGATTGAGAAAGAATATAAATAAATGGGCATACCAGGGCCTCCAGCCACTGCAAATGAACTCAGATGCACACATCACCATCTGCATCTGGCTTGTGTGGGACCTGGGGAATCGAACTCGGAGCCTCAGGTTTTGCAGGCAAGCACCTTAACCACTAAGCCATCTCTCCAGCCCAGAGACAAGGTCTTTTAATGCTTCAAATGAATTAACAGACTGCAAAGGAGCCTCCCACTATCATAGGTGTGCTGGAATCGCAGGTACCTTGTTGCTTTATGTGGGTACTGAAGAATTGAACCTGGGCCAGCAAGCTTTGCAAGCAAGGGCCTTTAACCACTGAGCAATCTCCTCAGCACAGAAATGTATTTTTAAAAGTACTACATGGGGGCTGGAGAGATGGCTTAGGGGTTAAGGCGCCTGCCTGCTAAGCCTAAGAACACCGGTTTCAATCTCCAGGTCCCACATTTAGCCAGATGCAAAAGTAATGCAAGGGCGCAATGCCACACTTGCCCACAAGGGGGCACACACATCTGGGGTTCGTTCACAGCCCCTGAGAGACTGCTGGTGCACCCATTCTCTATCTGTCTTCCTCTCCCTCTCTCTTTCTCTGTCTCTCTGTGTGTCTCTCTCCAAAAAAAAAAAAAAAAAAAAAAAAAAAAAAAAGGTGCTACATGGCACTGGCAACTACCCAGTCTTAGTAACTATCTAACTGTAGTATAATGGTAAAAGAAGGGTTCACACTATTTCTTGTAGACTTGGATATTAACCCCAAGTATTTCATGCAAATAAGAAGATGGATGCTGCAAAAAGAAAAATTGAAATAAAATGTATATATCTTTGCAGTGACAATGGTTTAAGTAGAAAGCTCTCAGGTGCAAATCTTACTGCAAGAGCTGCTTTTAGCATTACATTAAAAAGCCATGATAACAAGCTAAAAATTAATAAAAACATTGAAATAAGGTTAAAAGGTAGATGTAATTTAAAACTAACATCTTTTTCTTCATAGAAAGGTTAAGTTGTGAGGTTGTTGTGTTGTCAAGGCTTTCTGCTAACAGCAAGTATACACAACAGTATCTAAAGACATCATCTGCATACTTACAGCGAAGGAACCTATGCACAGAGCCTGCCAGGATATTTAACTCTTCCCAAACATCAGCTTATATCAGATATAAACACAACATGTTTATTAGTTTGGCCTTAATATAAAAAGCTGACAATCCTATGTCACTGTAACTATTGATAAGGTAAATAAGGACTACAGGAAAATGTCAAAGTTATTGAAATCTTTGCTGAAATATTACATCAAGTTGTATTTACCAGCTCTTCTCTGGCAATGAACATGTCATATTTTCCCATGTGGGACTATTTCTGAAAAGATGGACTCAATGGAGCATTAAAGAACCTTCATTCTGAAACATCTTAATTCTAAGGTCTGAGAAATGTGAGGAGTCAGAATAGGGGAAGCAAGCACTGCTAACATGGCAGCATTATCTTGCTTCACTGAAGTTTAATAAAAAGTGCATTTAACAATTCATACCAGAGTAACATGCTACTGAAAAACTTAGAAGTCGTACACCAGTACTTATCATAGATGTTTCTTCTTTTAAAAACTTTGCCTTAAAATTATAAATTCTGGGTCTTAAAATTAACTCCATAGGCATTTATTGAGCCTCTACTTTGTACAGCATCTATAATAAAGACATGGACAACCTGCTGTCCACAGCCACCTGCATCCCAAGATAGCTATGACTGCAGCCCAACACATTTGTAGATAACGTTGTGTCACAATGTCGAAAGGTGGGCGCTCCTGACTGGGAGGCCTCATCAAACATAAGGCAGAAGCCGCCGTTTCTTCTCTTGAATATATTACTATTGGCTGCAGTATTAAAATGCAAGTAAGTGAAAATCATTTGGCTCTGAGATGGAAACAAGGTGTGAGTTGGAACAGGCTACAAATGTAAGAACCAAGGTGAATGAAAATCAAAGAAAATCTATGATGACAGGAAAGATAATTAGAAACAATTTCACAAAGGAAGTGAATAATGGTCTAAGGGTTGTGAAAATGGAGACATATCAATATAAGATTAATAGATTAAGTTGAGCCAAAGGTTTGAAAGCATACTAATTGTCTTAACCAGCATGCAGAATAATCTTAAAGCAATTTAAAAACTTTTACTCATCTTGACATATCACATGTTGCAATTTCAACATCATCAAAGAGCTCCTGACCTGAGCAAGCATGAAGACTGACCCCTGCTTTCTAGAGCTGAAGAAGCTGAGCTGGGACTTGCCCAATGGTCCTCAGCTAGCCAGCATCAGAGCTAGCCCTCAGTGCCAGGACTCCTGACCCTGAATGTAGGCTCCTCCACTGTGTCACACTCCTCTCCTGAATCACAGCTTGTGGGAATAAATACAGGCTGGCTGGTGGACCGTGTCATCTTCACACTCTATACCCTGGTACGCTAGCCTAGCACAGACTTCAGGGACTTTTTGGAAACAAACATGTAAAACAATATGATTTACAACTTTAATGTCATCTAGGGATTGATTTAAAGTTGTGGATCCACGTTGTGAGAACTTGGGTAAGTGTCTTGGTTTTTCTCTTTTAAAAATATTTTCATTTATTTGATAGAGAGAGAGTGAGAGAGTGAAAGAGAATGGGTACAACAGAGCCTCTTGTCACTGCAAATGAACTCCAGATACATATACCACTTTATGCATCTGGCTTTATATGGGCACTGGGTAATCAAACCCGGACCAGCAGACTTTGCAAGCAAATGCCTTTATCTACTGAGTCATTGCTCAAAACCCTGCCTTAGTTTTCCATAACCTCCTATGTCTGGATTACCAACTAGCTGTGAAGACTGAATGATATACAGCTGGATAATTAACTGTGAGAGGTCCACAACTATCAATTCACACACTGGCTCCCCTCTAGAACCCCTGTCAGAGATCACTGGAGATTGAGTAGCTCTCAGTCAGGGACAATTCTGCCTCTAAAGAGATAGCAGAAATATCTAGAGATATTTTTTGACTGCTACAAGTGGGGAGTGGGTGCCTGCTGGTACTTAGGAGGGAGAGGCTTAGATGTTGATAAACACCCCAAAGGCACACCAACAAAGAATGGTCCACCCCAAATTTCAATAGGGCTGAGGTTTAGAGACTCTGTTCTAGACCAGAGGGAATGTCTGTTGCTACCTTTTTCTGCTCTGAAAGGAGTCATCCACCTTTTAGGCAGGAAGGAGCCCCTTCACTACACCCTAGGTTACAGCATGGAATATGAAAACACGAGACATCATTTGTCGCCAGGTGGAGCCTCTTGAACACATGCATGTGGAAGTAACACTGAAGCAGTGAAATCTTTCATATAATGTGTGTAGGTATGTGTTATATGCATGTCCATGTGCACATGTATGTGGAAGCCCGAGGACTAGCTCAGCTGTCATTGCTCAGAAATGCCATCTACTTAAAAATAAGAAGAAGAAGAAGAAAGAAGAAGGAGGAGGAGGAGGAGACGACGACGACAACAGGGGCTGGTGTTAGCCTGGAACTTGACAAGTAGGCTAGACTTGCTGGCCAGAAAGAACCAGGGATCCTTCCCTAGGACTGAATTACAAATGTGCACCATCATACCATCATTTATTTATTTATTTATTTATTTATTTATTTATTTATTTATTTATTTATTTAAGAGAGAGAGACAGAATTGGCGCGCCAGGGCCTCCAGCCACTGCAAACGAACTCCGGATGTATGTGCCCCCTTGTGCATCTGGCTTACATGGGTACTGGAGAGTCGAACTGGGATCCTTTGGCTTTGCAGGCAAATGCCTTAACCGCTAAGCCATCTCTCCAGCCCCATGCCCAGCATTTTTATGTGGGCTCTGGAGATCAAACTTAGGTTCTCATACTTGAAAGGCAAATAGTTCCTTGGGTTGAGATATCTCCTCAGACTTGGAGGAGATCTTTTTAGATTTCTTTTTTGTTATTTACTGGAGAACAAGTAAAATTCTTAAGGTAAATAGGAATTTAATGACAACAGCCACCTGTACTTTGAGATACTTCTAAATACTGCATGGAGTCCAAGAAGCCCTGAAAAGCTTGCGGACAGAGCAGACTGCTGAACAGGGACCAGCAGCTGGCACCTGGGCTCTTGCTGCCAGTATCCTCACCTCTGGAGCACGCCTTCCTTTCTTTCAAGCTTTTGTTTCCCCCATTCCTACTTCTTTCCTCTCTCTTTCCCCACTGCTCTATTGGTGCCTCTTGGCACTTACCAGTGACAGTTATTTAGCCCAGTTATGACAGAACTTGAGAGGCAAAATGCCTTGATTTGGTGGCTACGTGCCGACAATGATTTTGGAAAGACAAGAACAGGAAGCATGGGGGTGCCAGGCTTTAATTTTCACATTTAGGTGCCACCCCTACGGGAAAAGGGTTTGTACACATGGCATTAAAAGAAACTCAATTTCCAAAGACATTAGCAAGAGCACAAGAAATTCAGCTTTGGTGATCTGAAATAGATGGTATGTATGCCCTGGTATGAAAACCATAGTCAGCAGTTCTCATTTTGCTGGGCTTAAATGAATTCAGAGTGAAAAGTAATGTCAATGCAAAGGACTTATTAGAACTCAGAAATTTCTCTTTCAAAATGCCACAATATGGTATATTTTAAATATCAGTGTGAGCCACAGTGCCATCTATGGCCATTTTCTGCTCAAGTCAGAAAGTACAATTTTGTAGCAGACCGAAGGCCCTCGCAGATACAAATGCACTGACAACAATTTCACCTCATGCCTGTATTTCCTGACCACAAGCGGATTACTTCTATAGAATCTACTAAGGCGTATAACAAATAAAACAAACAAGGTCAACTTGTATGAGAAAAACATAGAAATTACACACATTATGGAGGAAAATTTCTATGACTACAAAATGTACAGCAAAATAATACACACAAGCCAAACTCCTCGCCCAATACACTCTGCCTAAAAACAAAGACTCACTACTTTGCTATCAAAAATTATAGATTTTAAAATGTCCTTGTTTTAAACACAAGATAGTATTTTTTTCTAACCAGAGTATTTAACAAATATTACTCAGAAATAGTTCAAAGACAACTTCAAAATTTTAAATTCTATATATTATTTAATAGGGTGAACATAAGAGTTAAACCAATATCACAAGTTATTAGCAATGTAAAATGGGAATTTTCCAACCCAGTCATACAAGAACCTTCAATTTACCTCCTAAATAAGAAGCAAGCAATCCTGTAGAAATTCTACTATTGGCTTTACGTTGTTTTCCCTACACTAATGCACAGCTGTCATCATTTGGAACCAAGCAAATGTTCTCTCTTTCTTTCTGTTCCAGATTTACTCAGCTTACAGCCAAGAGAAAGTACAGACACACGGGCGGCAAAGAGCATGTCTGTAAAGATCAGTGAAGACACTGGCCATCATGGGACCCACTACCCTCACAGCCACACTTCCTTTTCTCTGGTTAGAGATTACTTGCACTTCTTTGACAATTCTTGTACAAAATTAAGTTACCATCAGTCTTGCAAGACTTCACAGAGTACATAGAAAAGCTATGTGTTCTCATAAATGCACATGTGTGTGGTACACATAGTTTTTCTAGAAATGGAACTTAAGTATTTATATATTCATGAACTCTTGTATTTCTGAATTCTTTACATTAAAAGTTTATGTCTGATTCCAAAGCAGTTGAAACTGCAAGATTTCAAATAAAAATTCACATGAAAATATTATTAGCATTGACTTAAAAGTGTGAAGTCTGGGCTGAAGAGATGGCTTAGCGGTTAAGGCACTTGCCTACAAAGCCTAAGGACCCTGTTCAATTCCCCAGATGCCATGTAAGCCAGATGGCACAAAGTGATGCATGCGCAATGTCACACATGTGCACAAGGTGGCACATGTATTTAGAGCTTGATTACAGTAGCTGGAGGCCCTGGAGTGCCAATTCTCTCTCTCTCTCTTGTCCTCACTCTCACTCTCTAGCTCATAAAAAAGACCAGTCTGTTGGGCTTGCCTCAAAACAAAAAGTGTGAGGTCAAAGACAGTAGGTGTGGTGGTTTGATTCAGGTGTCCCCCATAAACTTAGATCTTCTGAATGCTAGGTTCCCAGCTGATGGGGATTTGGGAATTAATGCCTCATGAAGGCAGTGTATTGTTGGGGACGGGCTTATGAGTATTATAGCCAGTTTCCCCTTGCCAGTGTTGGACACACTCTCCTGTTGCATGATCCATCTGTTGTTGCAGGAGGCTGTCGTTTCCCCCTGCCATCATGGAGCTTCCCCTCAAGGCTGTAAGCCAAAATAAACCTTTTATTTCCCATAAGCTGCTCTTGATCACGTGATTTATGCCAGCAATGCAAACCTGACTGCCACAGTAAGCAAATAAAAGCTCAAGGTTTTGGGCTGGAGAGATGGCTTAGCAGTTAAGGAACTTGCCTGTGAAGCCTAAGGACCCAGTTCAATTCCTTAGGACCCACATAAGCCAGAGGCACAAGGTGACACATGCATCTAGAGTTCGTTTGCAGTGGCTAGAGGCCCTGACATGCCCATTTTCTCTCTCTCTCTCTCTCTCTCTCCCAAATATATATATATTTATATATATGTCTCTCTCAAATAAAAATAAAAATAATTTTTTAAAAAGCTCAAGGTTTTATTTTGTTGTAAGCCCACATAAAAAAGTAAAATATTCATTTTTCTAGAGAAAAATGATGTATGCATATATTGTCTGTTTTCTACAGCTAAATGAAACCCTAAAACCTATCAATATTGAAAGAAATATTTTTTAAAGTAACTTGATACAAATGTGAGAAACTGTTATTGTAAGATAATGAAGCTTGCAACTAAAAAATTATTTAAAATATTTTTATTTATTTATTTGAGAGAGAGAGAAACTGGGTACATCAGGGTCTCTAGCCACTACAAATCAACTCCAGACACATGTGCTACCTTGTGCATCTGGATTATGTGGGTACTGGGGAATCAAACCTAGGTCCTTTGGCTTGGCAGGCAAGTGCCTTGACCATTAAGTCATCTCTCCAACCCTCAAACTTTTTATTTAAAATAATGTTAGGGATTGGAAAGTAAAAAGATAAAAATAAAATTAAATGATATTTCAATGTATATGGAAGAAAGAGCTTTGTAAATGCTTTATTTTGTGAAAGCTACCATATTACCCATTGTGTGAAAACTTCCACCAACTTCTAACCACAAACAAGAACTGAGCTGCTCAACTTAACCAACAAAGATCTGCCCAGCTTTCTGGCTCAGGGTCCTCTACTAGCTCACTAGTTTCCAAATTCCCCTGTACAGAGACTCACTCGAGGAAATTTATTTTTAAAAAGCCCTCATGATGTTTAAATTACACCTCACACCAATTAAATCACAAGTCTGGGAGTGGAAGTCCAGCATCAGTTCTAAAATACAGCTGGTTTTCAATGTGCAACACACTTTGGGGACCAATATTTGGGCCCCATATTTATGCTTGGAACAATTTCAAATACTTCCACCCCTGCCCTGCACTTCTCCATCTGCTTTGTTTACGCTCTTTATTCAACCCGACTGTACTCCTCTCTCAAATTCCTCCTCATCCTCAAAGCCTCAGTTTAGGTATCAGCTCCTCACTCCTCCTTGGTACTTCATTCATAACTGCAACGCAGGCGCGTGTGCGTGCACACACACACATGCACACACACACCTGGGTTTGTTGCTCCTGTTTTCAAATATTACCCTGTTAATCCTTCCATAATTCTGCTTACCACAGTATTATAACTATTAAGGCTATAAGCTCCATGAAAAAATATGACATTTAGGGGCTGGATACGTAGCTCAGTGGTAGAGTGCTAACCTAGCATGTAGGAGCCCCTAGGTTCCACAGACACACACACATTTTATTCATTTTTGGATCCCTTTACACAGTGCTTGGTGCATGACAGGCACTAAGTACATGTACTTTGTTACTGGTAACTGATGCTAAAACAATAAAAACAAAGTGTTGAAAAGAATAAAAATAAAAACTAATTTTCAAGAAGTTAATGCAAACGACACCAGCTTGAAAATTTTCTTCCTCGGTTTCCTGATTTGTTCTTTCATTTGAAATTATGTTTTTCTGGTGACAACATGATTTATGCCATCTTAGTTACCACTATATCATTTCTCCTTGCATATTACATTAATTTACATATGTGGGCATATAACAGACAGAAGTCTTAATATATGATAAAATTTTGAACCTTCAAATTGCAGGGCTATTTGATTGTCTTAGGCATGCTGCAGTCAAGTCTGTTCATATTACTGACAATATTTAAGAAACCCTAGAGTCTTCCCTTACCTCAGTCTCTCAAAACATTGGGCTAGTGTCTGGCCTAGTCAAGGCACTGACTTCTAGTAGTTTCTAATAAAAACTGGAGAAGGAATAGGAAAGAAATTCAAAGCAATTCAATGAACTCTGGATGAAAACTCAGTACAAATACAACTCTAAACAGTAATATAATACATATAATGAAATGACATAAAATAATATATAATATCATAATTCATCTACCTTTAATTCTGACTCTGCTACCACAAGGTCAAGGAGAAACCTTGCTTGCTGTTACCATAGATTAATTTCTAAGATGTCTTTCACAAAACAGAATGTGCTAGCATACAAAAGCAATTCAACTTAGAAGGTCATGTCTACAAACATGATGGCAGACTTCCTGTGTCCGTCCTTTGTGTGAGCTCCTGCAGAGAGTCCACGGAAGCACTGAGAAAGACAGTTTGTTTTAGGGTATTCAAGGAATCTTCTGACCTTGAGATACTTTAACCTCTAACTAAATTCTTTCATTACAGGATTACTTCTGTTCACAGGAAAATCACTGAGTAAAGAATGAGTGCAGAGGCTGGAGATGGTTTAGCAGTTAGGGAACTTGCCTGCAAAGCCAAAGGACCCAGGTATGATCCCCCAAGACCCACATAAGCCAGATGCACCAGGATGCACATGCATCTGGAGTTCGTTTGCAGTGGCTGGAGGCTCTGGCATGCTCATTCTCTCTCTCTCTCTCTTCCTATCTCTCTCTCTCTAAAATAAACAAAAATATATTTAAAAAAGAATTACTGCAGCTCTCAAAATATTTTTACATGTATTATCTGATTGGACCCTCATATTCCCCAGTATATAGGCCAAATCCAAATGTGGAGACCAAGAAACCAGAGCACAATGAATATGCCTTGTGCCTGAGTCTCAGGCCTGTAGGACCGGGACTTTTCTAACTATGGCACACTTGTTACAGTATAAGATAGAGATATTACATACCAAATTTAGCACACACAATATTTAAAAAAAAGAAAAGTACTAACCATCTCTAGCAAAGGCACTTGCCTGTAAAGCCAAAGGACCCATGTTCTACTCTCCAGATCCCAGGTAAGCCAGATGCAAAAAAGGTGATGTACACGTCTGGAGTTCAACTATAGTGGATGGAGGCCCTGGCGCACCATTTCTCTCTCTTTCTCTGACTATCACTCTCTGTCATTAAAAAAAAAAATGTATCATCAAGCCAGGCGTGGTGGTGCACACCTTTAATCCCAGCATTCGGGAGGCTGAGGTAGGAGGATCATCCTGAGTTCAAGGCGACCCTGAGACCACATAGTGAATTCTAGGTCAGCCTGGGCTAGAGTGATACCCTACCTCCAAAAAACACATATATATCAGATAGTATTTGGAATAACACTGGGCCACACCCCTAATAAGTAGAAAAAAGAAAAGAAAAGGTTCAGACCTCATTGAAGAAGAGACGATAAATCTGCAGGTCCCTACCATGAAGGTGGAAATATTCCCCTTCCCAAGTGTGTCCATGAATAAGACAACTCTAGTCTTACTTCCTTTAAAATGAATTTTACAGAGAACTTCATAGGTGTAGGCCCTCTTGTATCCCACTATTGGTGGGAGCTTGATATTGGAGAGCGGGCTCATTTTTGGATATGGTTCTGACTTGTTTCCCATTTCCAGGTATGGGTTCCATTCCACTGAGCATATCTGTTAGCCAAATCTAGAGCAGGTGGTAACCCACCATGGCTGTGTGCCACTACTGCATTTGTGTGAGCATCACATCAAGTTGTTTGCTGCTGAGTAGCTTAGACCAGGAGTTGCTTAGACAGAGGTTGATCGTTTTCCCCCAGTCACTTATTTAGCGCCTTTGGAACTAGACAAGTTAACAGTCTGGGGACTGACTCTCTTCCAGATTCCGGCCAGGTCTCTCCATGTTCCATCTGAACAGCATATGGTGTCTTCAGCAGTAGGGTCTTACCAATAACCTTTGGTGAGTCATCAAGTACTCTGACAGAAATCTGTCTTCTTTTGGGAAACCTTGTAGGTCTCACTGATCAACAGCTCCTTGTGGATGTTAACCACATGCTGGTATTGGGAGTTACAGGTGAGTGCCCAGGGAAAAGAAGGAAGATAAAATATAGGTAATATGAAAGAGAAAGAGAGAAGAGGGAGTGATAGAGAGAGAAACAGGAGAAGATTGAAGTTAGTCTTCATCATACCCTCTCCCGGCCCCCGTGATTCAGGTGTTCTCTCCAAGCACCTGATACAGGTTAGACCTTATAGTATGTCCTTCAGAATATAGGACTTTATGGTACCATTTCTATTTGGGTCCAATTTTTTTGTCCCCCACCCACCCACCCTTTCCCTGCTCTCCCATCCCACCATCCCTATTGTCCAGTCCTCAGATGTTTAGTTAAGTGTGTCAGCATCTTGAGAAAATACAAATTAGGAGCCACAGATGAGTGAGACCATGCAACACTTATCTTTCTGTGATTGGGTGAGTTTGCTAAGAATGATCTTTTCCAAGTTTGACCATTTTTCTTCAAATTGCTTTGTGTCATTTTTCCTTATTGCTGTGTAGAATTCCATCATGTAGATACACCACATCTTAGTTATCCATTCATCTAATGATGGGCATCTGGGTTGATTCCAGCTCTTAGCTATTATGAATTGAGCAGCTATAAACATGGTTGAAAAAAATCTCTCTGAACTGAGGCTTGGAGCTTTTAAGGTAAATGCCCAGTAGGGGGATAACTGGGTCTGCTGGTGCCTCTATAGTCATCCTTTTCAGGAGTCTTCATATTGCTTTCCATAGTGATTGTACCAGCTTACATTCCCACCAACAGTGAATGAGGGTTCATATTTCTCCACATCTTCACCAGCATTTGTTGTCATTAGATTTTTTAATTTTTGCTGTCCTTACTGGTGGTTATCTATGTATCTTGCACTGACCTCACTCTCCATTGTAGAATCTGCTTCTCTCCTTCAGATGGATGCAGAACCTGAGGAGAGAATCAGCCCATCGCACCACAACAGAGCACCAGATGAAGACACTGAGTTACAGGGGAAATGACCAAGAGTGCTGCTTTATCGGCACAAGGGCGAAGGAGATAGACACAAAGAACTCTCAACCCCTCCCAAATCAGACATCCAGAGACACAGAGACTCACAAAACCTCTTCACTGAAATAGACCTAATATGTACCCAATATGGCTCAGGGAAATTTGCGGAAGAGTGGGTGGAAAGATTGTTAGAACCATGAGTTGGGTCATTATACAGAGTCATTGCCTCTCCCACATAACTGATGACTACCCACATAAGACAAGACCCACATTACCCATGGGGGGGAAGATGGGGAGAAAGCTAACAATGGTATCATCATGGCTATATATATATACTATATACATAACTAATAAAAATATACTAAAAATAAATAAAATGAATTTTAGATTCAGTTTATTAAAGTAAGAAAACAGTGAAAAAAGTAGGTGGTATGAAATGAAATATGCTCAATCCACAATGTCTGCTCATTTAAAATGCCCTTGTGTAACATGCCATGTCCAGTAAATATACACAGTGAGAAATTAAAAGAAAAATCAAATGAACAAGAAATGCTAATCAAACAATATGTAAAGATGCAATATTTGATCATAAAAGTCAAGAGTGTCGGATAATAAAATTTAGAAGATAAAAAATTAAGAAAGGGCATGCTTGTTTTTAAGCACTGAATATAGTTTTGTGAAACTTGCTTCACTAATATAATCAGACATTTCTCACTAAGGCCAATGTCATGCAAGGGGACTTTCCAAAGAATAACTCAGACACTGTTTTAGGAATACAGGTCAAATTATGTATGGCACAATGCAGGCCTGGCCCTAGCCAGACTGCATGGCAAAAGAAACCAGGAAGTGGCTTCTGTGAACATGGCATCCTACGCAGGCCTGGCATGACAATAGCTACAGTCCCATGCTCGCAAGAAACCTGCTATGAGATGATCTATCTGGAGACAGGCTGTCATTGGTCACAAAAAGGGAACCACCCCATACAATGACTGGCCAGCCAAGCCCCTTAAAACCCACCTGCACTTCCTCAATAAACGAGTTTGCGGCAGGTCACCCTCTGCCTGCTTCCACCCAATTCCCAGAGTCTGTGTCATGACTCCGTGCCTCTCACCCCCAACTCGGCAGAGACCTGCCGTCCCTCCTGGGCTGGCCCTTGGGGGGACCCCAACAAAATTCTTCATCACACTAAAGGGAACCCTGCTTCACAGCATCACATGGTACTTGTTTCAAGCAACATCCAGAGAACAGATGGCAAGTGAGGAGGTGTGGACATTTCCTGGGACTCTTTGCAGCTGAAGCTGGATCTGTAGTAGCATCTATGTATTTACAAAGACATGAAAACTAGTGAGATATAGTAAAGATGTGAGTCTCTCTTTTAGGGTTTCCCAAAGTGGCAACGTCCAGCATTTCAGAGGCACTTTGAGTAACTTCATCTATGATCTCATGAACTTTAAAGAAAGCCAAAAAAAAAAGAAGAGGGGGTTGACTCTTTTCTATTTGTTTTCACTCTTACATATGGCTTTTCCAAACTTGTGAATAGAAGGACACACAGTGAGATAAACCACATAAACAGAAATGAGAGCATATGAGTACATTGCTCCTGCTAAGCTTACAGCAACCTGAAGTTGACAGCCAAGCCTGGCAAAATCTATTCTGGTGCTACTTTAACTTCCTGTACAAGAAAGCTGAAAATAGTTGACACAGCACACCCCTTCAGATACTATCCATCACACAGCTGGAATCTTCTGTCCAAGAGCAGACCTGGCCCATTCTTCCAGGACACGTGCTAAGTCAAAAGTGCCTAACCAATTTTAAGTTTTATTCCGAGCCTCACCAAGGTAGAACCAGATAAATGACAGTAAGAACAGCATGCAAAGCAAGTGAAGATTCATGAAAAATAAAATGAGAAGTCAGAACCACAACATATCATTTCAAGTTACCAACTTACTTTACCTAAGTAAAATACAAAACTGACATGCTTTATTCAAATACTATCATAGCCCTGGGGCCAGGTATGAAATGTCTAGTTTAGGGTGGTATTATATGACACATGTATGAATTTCAAGGTCCCTTGAACATTAAGAGAACAATGAACATAGGAACTGGTTCTGTCTGGAGTGACACGGCTGTGAGGCCTCTGGCTTCATCAGCAAACATCACAACCAGTGCCACCATCTCTTCCACATCTGATATTCACCAGGGATGTGACTCACAAGGACTTTTATAAAAGGCATTTCATTTAAAAATCAGTTAGCTACTTTTCTTTCCAAGGAACAGTATTCCATACCTGAGAACTGAGCATGTTCCAAGGAAAACCAAGGAAAAGCACAAGGTGTTTTTCCCAGAAAAATAAGGCAGGAATTCCCCAAATGCTGACAGCAATTTCTGACCATATGTGTTCAGAATAACAGATAACTTTTGACCATGAGACACTTTTTCCGCAACCCGTAAAAAAGTTTACTATTTGTGAGCAAACAATCCATGTTGAAACAGAGATGGCTTTTTGACGATGGCAATTAGCTTCTTCATGTTGCAAACACCAAATAACATTTTCCCATTAATTTTTAAACCGATGTGGCTTTAACTTAAAATAAACTGTACATCAAAAGAATGGAAAATAAACAGCCAGGAACACAATTTGACGAATTGGATTTATTTAGTTTATTTATCTAAACAGGGACCATTGGATCTCTTTAATAGGCTGACAGTTGCACTGGGCTGGTTAATAAAACATTCAACACAGTGTCTTCAGCCAATATAGAAATGCAAATCCCACCAGAAATATTTTATTCATGAGGCCGTAATTTCAGTTACTATCATAGTTTTTCTTTCTTTCTTCTTCTTTCTTTTTTTTTTTTTTTGTAATGGCATTCTGCAAATAAACAGTGCCATCTAGTGACAATTGATAAAGTCAATTTTGTCACAGGCTTATAATTAATCTTTCAAAATTTTATCCATTTTTATCTTTTTATTTTCTAGGTAAAATCAAATTAGCTTGCCGACATAAGCAAACAAGAGAAAAGTTGATCATCATTTTTCATGTAAGAGGGACTGTAATGGAGACATCCACATTAAAACTAGTTTCATATATATATATGATATATAATTCATTTGCATAGCTAATTAAAAACAACAGAATATCATAAATCCATAACAATAATTGGTAATTGGCCCCCTTTACCAGAAAATGGCACCATAATTTTAATTCCAATGATGAAAAAACATTATTTTTACAAAAATTTCAATTAAACTACAAAATTCAACACAGAATACAATGTCATAATAAAATAAGTTTATATCAGCATGTTCGTGTGAGCACATATATACAAATACATCTATCCCAATGTATATGTCAACTTTGCTATGACTTCAGTGGACATGGAAGTAACTTTTACAATCTAGACTACAGTCTCGAGACCAAAGCAGCCACCATAAAAAGTCATACCAGAAAAATGTGTCAAAGCTCCAAGTCTACCAAGGCCAATCTCAAATTTAGCACATAAGACAAACAGTAACATGCTTAGCACATAACACTGTGTCACTCATGCACACATGGTAGGTGGAAGACTCCAGAACATGAACTTTTTATAACCTCCTGGACAAGCAGACCAGTGTGACGTACAAGCAGGGATCAGCCCCAGAAGGCAATGACTACAGCTGAGGACAGAGTTTTTGGTCTTGGCCCCCTTCCTGTGCTGTCGGAAATCAATGGGGCCCTATGAGTTGGTTTCCCAAGGCTGAAGTGTAAAAAAGGAACCCTACAAAGACAGTCATTATATGATGAGTTTTAACAATTTACCGAGTGGACCCTGGTAATGGAAAATCGTCTTCAGAAAGAAAATGAAGTGTGCAGCATGCAGGTACTGAGTAAGTATTAAAGTGTGCAGCATGCAGGTACTGAGTAAGTGTTAAAGTGTGCAACATGCGGGCACTGAGTGAGTATTAAAGTGTGTGACGTGTGGGTACTGAGTAAGTATTAAAGTGTGCAGCATGCAGGTACTGAGTAAGTGTTAAAGTGTGCAGCGTGCAGGTACTGAGTAAGTATTAAAGTGTGCAACATCCAGGTACTGAATAAGTATTAAAGTGTGCAGCATGCAGGTGCTCAGTAAGTATTAAAGTGTGCAACATGCAGGTGCTGCATAAGTACAGTGTGCAACATGTACATACTGCATGCACTGCATGAATATAAAATTGAAGAACATAATACCACATGCATATAAAGTGTGCAACATGCAGGTACTGCATGAGTATAAGATGTGTAAAATGCAAATGCTGCATGAGCATAAAGAGTGCAACATGCACACACTGCATAAGTATAAGATGTGCAACATGAACATGACATGAATACAAAGTGTGCAGCATGCAGGTACTGCATGAAAATAAAGTGAGCACCATGTACATACTGTATGAAAATTGCGGGCAACATGCATACACTGTGTGAGTATATACTGTGCAGCATGCATGTACTATATAAAAATGGTGTGCAATATGACATACTGTATAAGTATAAAGTGTGCAACATGCACACACTGCATGAATACAGCCATACCTTTCCCTGCTGGCCAGTCATGTGCAAAATGCACATAGTATATGAATACAGCCATTTTTTCCCTCTACAGGCCAGCCATGGGCAAGCAACTAAAACCAATATTCTTTAGTTTCTGATTAAAAAATATTGAGTCTGTAAAATTGGCCCAGAGTTAGTCCAGATATGGAGAGCCACCAACATCTGCTAGCCTTGCCAACATTACTGCATCTTCCAAGGAAGAGGTTATTGGAGAAAGTGACTTGGTTATATTTAATTCTCGAGCCTGTAAAATCCCCAGTCATAGATGATAACAATCATTCCCATGTAATAGTTTGGGTATTAATAAATAATGTGTAGACAGTACTTAGCCCAGATCCATCTATGACTTTCATTCTTGAATCACGCTCTAATGCCGAGGAGAAATATGGAAAAAGAAGAAAATGATCCAATGAGCAACAATAAAAATGTATTCTGGGCATATTTTACTAAGAGCTACAAAACTGTGGATATTCTTTGGTAATCTGCCTTGTGAGAAAGGATCCTGATTAAGTAACTGTTCGAATACATCACTGCAGCACAATAAATTATGGAAGGAATAAATGAAATATGCTAGACTTCAACAGAAGTTGAATTCAGTGAAGGAAATATATGTACCTATTAAAATGATCAAGAATTTATAGAAATGGAAATAACCAACTTATAACTTACGTTTTTAAAAACTGTAGATTGAGGGCTGGGAGATGGTTCAGTAAGTAAAGCACTTGTCTTGCAAGCATGAAGACCCGAGTTCAGCCCCGGAACCCTCGTAAAAAGACAGATAGAGTGGAGTACACTTAAAATCCTAGGGCTGCAGGTAGTGCTGGAAGGCATTACATGAGTACTGGGGGAAAGTGGCCAACAACTGTCCAAGCAACTCAAAGTCTAAGTGACTCAGAACATGGTGCTCACACAAGTGCAACAGTGGCACACAGCCATGGTGGGTAACCAACTGCTTTGGACTGGCTAATGGATCTGCTCAGTGGAAAGGAAACCATATCTGGAACTGGGAAACAAGTCAGAATCATATCCAGATAATGATTCTGCTATCCATTGTCAAGCTCCGACTAACCTTAGACTATAAGAGGGTCTACACCCTTTTAATTCTAAATTAATAATGGTTATCCATTTAACCAGTGCTCACTTCATTCTCCATTGGAGAATCTGCTTCTCTTTTTCAGATGGGAGCTGGACCTGAGGAGATAAAAGACCAGAGGAGGTGCACTCCACCCTGGCCCCAGCTGAATCCACAGAGGAACTGGGGAAATGAGTAAGAGTGCTGCTTTCTTGGTGAATCTGGTATCAGCACAAGGGTGAAGGAGATAGACACCGAGGACACTCAGCGCCTACCAAACCAGAGATCCAGAGGCTCCTGAGTGCCCATCACTGAAGTAGACTTAAAATGTTCCCAGCATGGCTCAGGGAATTTTGTGGAAGAGGGGGTGGAAAGATTGTTAGAGCCGAGTCATTCTCTCCCCCTACCTCCTTAATGCATAACCCACAATCCCCATTGGGTTGACCTGCATCCCCAGCGAGGAAGGCCTCTTCAAAAAGGGGCAAGGAGGAGAGAAAGGTTGGTACCAACATGTGTTGTTTACATACAAAATATGTCCATATCTAATAAAAAAAGTAAATATAAAAAAATCCCAGGGTGAGGAGGTGGACACAGGGGGATCCTTCGGGCCCCCAGCCATGTAATCTAGACTACTTAGTGAGCTCCAAGCCAGTGACAAATACTATCTCAAAAAAAAAAGTGTACAATACCTAAGAACAGCAACATGTGAGGTTATACTTTGGACTCTACATTCATGGGCGTACATACAGACCATGCATGCACGCGCGCACGCGCACGCACACACACACACACACACACACTCACATTCACAAAAGTAGACTGAGTAACCTCATTATTATGGAAAATAAAACAGTAAGTTATGCAAGGGAGAGGAGAGATTGGTAGACAACAGGCCAAAATGTAAAATGGGATTCTTGTGGTATAATAAGGCTAAGATGAGTTTTTCATTCTTTGTACTTTTATTTCAAATTGCCTTATAATGAGAATTTTTCATTGAAGGAGTATATTTTTTGTAAATGGCACCCATGTTAATTAAGTTTGCACAATGAAGGGAATTTTCTGAGATGGTTCTGTCTGGCCGGGCTCTCTTACTTATTTTTCAAACTCCCGCGTGTGCCTGCAGGATTAGAAGATACTATAACTGCTACGCATTACCACTGAGGCTGTCCAAACCTCTAACACATGCTGTCAGGATTTCCTACTTTCCACAAAAATGGAACTAAAATGTCTCAGATGCCACAAGTATAGGAAAGAAAAAGTACAAACAGAAACATCAAGTTCTTGACCTTTTGACAAACAAATATAAACATTTAAATAAATTCACCTTCCCCATTCATGCCTCTTTAGCCTCAGACTTAAAAAAAAAAAAAAAAAAAAATAGAAGATGCGCACTGGCTTTCCTCAGATACTCAAGTTGTCCCCTCGCCTGTGAAGAGGCAGTGCGGGTAGTGGCAGTAAAAGCTTCCAGCTGTGCCACAACATCCTTTGAACCCTGACCTAAGGGACCAGCTCCAGTAGTCTGTAGGTAGCTGGGTTTCCAGGACCATTCAGCCTCACTGCTGAGACTGTCAATAGAAGTGCCATTCTCTGATGTAGACAGCGCTACGCTAGGAGCTGGCCTAACAATCACATCACATAGCCTGCCAAACAGGGAAGGGACAGCATTCAGGTACCACTGACCTGGGAGAGCACTGAACTTGAGACTGGGGCTAAAGAGCTCCACTTCTGACATTCATCACAATCCAACCCTTCACCTTTCTGTAGATGTGTGTCTTAAAGGAAGTTTAGCTTTGTTACAGGAAAAAAAGAAATGCAACTACACAAAGAAACCACAAGATGGTGCTAGCACCACAGTACCATTCCAGAAATGAGAAAAGGCATCCACACACCCTCTTCATACCCTTTAGAACCTTTCCTAGGATACCAGAGACTTGTTCCTTCCTTTCTTTATTTGCAATTTGGTCAAACTTCTTGTACAAGTTTACAGATTTTTATCTGTAACTCCAGGGGGTTTTATTTATTTGGTTGATTTCATTTTTGTTAAGAAACAGTCTAGACTATCTTAAGCTTGGAAAAGACCCTCAGTTCACTTTTTTCCTCTTTGCCCTGATTTATTTTCCTAGAACATTCTAACATGTTGGACACTGCGGAGTTCATTTCACACACTTCTCTTCTCTAGGGAATTGAAACCCTGTGCTACCTGCTGTCTGAATTTGAAACAAGTGCTTCATGCATTCTGTCCATTTCATAAGCCCTAATAGAACTTCATACCAATACTGAAAATATAAATTAAGAGAAGAGCAAAAATACATGAGTTCTAATTTCCTAAAGCCTTGCTTTCAAAATGTAGAGTTTATCAAATAGCTTTTTAAAATATTCAGAACTAAAACTGCAGAAGAGGGTATGCAGAGGATGAAGGTGAGGATATGGCATTAGACATTTGATTCTGGCTCTGGCTCTAAACGGCTGTGTATCTAAGGTAAGCAATTTGCTTTCCCTGCCCTCCATTTCCTCATCTAAAATGATAAGATGACTAGATATGAACTCTTCTGGGCTTCATATTCCTAACCTAATCTGAGACTACAGAAAGCTCTAATGAACAATAGGAAACTAGAAGAGGCCAGAAATCAAGGGGGAAATGAGGCACATGAACAGAATGATCAGAAACAGCAGTCACTCCCAGGGTGAATGGGAGCATAAAGGACCACTCCCTTGCCTTAATCTCCCACAATTATGATGACAAATCACAGTCTCATTTGTAAAAATCTTTTCAACAGGTATCCAGTCAATTACAAATTAAATCCTCTGATAGGTCATTGTAAATACTAGAACTACTGTTTTCATTTGCAGATATATACAGCTACTGGTTAAACATGAAAATCAGGCTGGAGAGATGGCTTAGCAGTTAAGGCACTTGCCTACAAAGCCAAAGGACCCAGGTTCAATTCACCAAGACCCACATAAGCCAGATGCATAAGGTGGCGCATGCATCTGGGGTTCATTTACAGTGGCTGGATGCCCTGGTGTACCCATTCTCTCTCTCTCTTCCTCTCTCCCTCTCTCTCTCAAATAAATAAATAAAAATATTTTTTAAAAAGAAAGTTTTCTTTATTAAAAATAAAGTAAAAATAATAAAAAAGAAAATCACAGTGAACTTGTCCTTTCTAGTCATAGGAGTCACTCAAAGCTAACTCCATGTCCACCAGAGAAGAGAAGCCCCTGGGATAAGCCCCACAAGGGCCATTGTGCTCAGCCTGACTCAGCCTAGAAACTTCCAGACTGAGGTGGAGTCCATTCAGAGGGCAACATGGCTCTGAACTTGGGCAGCCTACATTGCAGTTTGGGACTGCTGAGATGGGTAGAATTCAGCAGGGCAATGGTAAGAAGGGAGACACAAACAGAAGGAGCCCCAGACATCTGAACTGGGGTCCTCTTGAGTCTTTGGCTGAAAGCGAACTTATATACACAAAGGCTCAGACTACGTGAGGTGTCAGAGAGACAGATGTGGGGAGTTGTGGGTTTAATGATGGTTCTGGAAGTTCAGTGCACAGAGATGAATTCTGACTAGACAGAGGAGACAGCAGTCACTGAACACCCCAGTCATTCAAAGACAGCCCATGAGAGGTCACTCCTTGAAGGCAAGGCTGCTGTAGACATGTCGTAATGATTCTGTCAACACATGTTGAGAGGATCAGGCTGATCTGCAGGCAGAGTATAATTGCCTGCATGAGGTGCAGTGCTCTCTCTCTCTCTCTCTCTCTCTCTCTCTCTCTCTCTCTAACATGTACACACATGTCTGGTGTTAGTGCACGTGTGTATGTTTGGTCCTGTATGTATGTGGATGTGAGAGAAAGACAGAGAGAGAAAGAGACAAAGATAGAGAAAGAACAGACTGAGACAGAGAGAACATGGAGGTCAGAAGTCAACAGAAAGAATCTTCCTTAGTCTCCACTTCATTCTTTGAGACAAGGTCTCTTGCTGAACCTACAGCTAACAATTTGGCTTGACCAGCTAGCCAGTGAGCCACAGGGATTCTCTGTCTCTGTGCCCCCCAGTACTGGGGTTACAGCACGCACCACCATGCCCAACATTTTATGTGGCTGCTGGGGATCCAAACTCAAGTACTTTGCCCAGTGAACCATCTCCTCAGCCCTCTCCAAAGCCTGCATGGTCCACAGCATTACATCATGCTCATGGAACCAAAAATTTAGTTGGTGGGCAGATAAAGAATCTTAGATATTACAAAATTGGGGTACTACCCCCAATATGCATATATGAACATATGGACAGAGAGATATTAAATTTTCATATGGGGAGCTGAGAGGTGATCAAGAAAAAAAATTACTGGTTGGTGATGGAGCTCAATGGTAAAATGCTTACCTAGCATGTGTGAGGCCCTGTATTCAATTCTGAGCACCATGTCAAAATAAAATAAAACTAATAAAATAAACAGAATAGAAAAAGTAATGTTTATAAAGATTCCTTAGAGAGCCAACAATGAAGAAAAAAAGGCTGAGATACACTGCTCTCACCTTAAGGAAAATGCTAACATAAACCCCACAATGCAATAAAAGTACTAGACATGTGAAGAAGTAATAAAAGGGATTTAAAGCCTGGAAGTTGCCAGCTCTTATTCTACCAACAAGGAGGACTCTAGGGTTTTGTGTAGTAGCATGACACATTCAAGTGGGCATATTAAAAAGATGATGCGGAGTGGTGAGAGCGGGGCGTTAGAATAGGAGGACAGAACTAGGAAGTTAGGAAGGCTTCCCATAAGAGATGACTCTGGGAGTTACATTAAGCGACAGGGCATCCACCTCTTGGTGACCCATTAAATAAGGAAAATTACGGACCAAGAAAAGGTAAAGATAGCTCTGAAGTAACCATTATTATGTAAAGTAAGTTGTTGCTTAGCAGATAAGGGGTAGAGGAGTCTGGTGAGGCTTAAGCTCACAGACCTGAGGCTGGAATGTGGGCTTAGCACAGATGTGGGTCAGTGAAGCTATATGAGTGTTGACAACGCACAAGGTAAGACAGGGACATAGGAGGAGAAGTCCAGAGAATGTGAGCACACAAAGCCAGCCAGAGAATGAGGAGGGCCAAGAAAGAAAACAGACCTGAAGAGCTGTGGTGTTCTGTGTTTCTTTCCACTGGCATAAAGGCTCCTCTCAAAGTCTGTATGTGGAGGGACATGCCTGAAATCCTAGCTCTTAGGGAGGCAGAGGCAGGAGGATCAAAAGTCCAAAGTCATCCTCGGCTACTTGTTGAGTTCAAAGCCAGCCTTGGCTATCTGAGACCCGGCCCTGTTCTCTCCCACCTATCCCTCCCACCAACTCCTACTGCATAAAAAGACAAGGGAATTATGTAAAGATTTTCTAGACACTTGAATTATGTCACATGACAAACAAAGAGAGCTGTAAAATAAGAATGAAAGGTCCATTCATGTAGCCAGATGCAGTAGTGTGTGCCTGTAAACCTAGCTATGTGAGAGGCTGAGCCAGGAGGATCACTTAAACCCTGGAGTTTGAGGTAAACTCTGGCAACAACAGTGAGAATCCATCTCAAATAGATGGGTAGATTGATAGATTATAGATAGGTAGGTAGATAGATACATAGATACATACACACACACACACACACACACACACACACACACACACACACACACATAGATAGATGAAAGATAGGTAACAGATAGATAACAGATGATAGATAATATAGATAAATGATAGATAACAGATGATAGACAATAAAAAGGTAGAAAATAGATATAGATCGATTATAAATAAATGATAGATAGAAAGGAAGGAAAGAAGGAAGGGAGGGAGGGGAGGGAGGGGAGGGAGGGAGGAGGGCAGAAAGGACCACTCACTTGTTAAAGACCTCCAGTAGCTTTCTCATCACCTCCAGGAAAAGCCAAGGACTTACATACAACCAAGGCCTTCAGTACCCTAAAGGGAGTTTCTCCTGCCTCCCTCCACACCCACACATTCTTCTCATACTTAAGCCACCAAGACTCCTGACTGAAACAGGCACCTGCCACCCTGCTGGCCTTCTTGATCCAGCTGCTTGCCCTCTTGTTCTTCACAACACTTACTGACTACTACATGCAGTTATAATATGATAAAGTTTTATATTTATCTTCCCCCAGCTTCCCCTCCTGCACATTAGCGTTTCCACTAAAGCCAGATTTTCATGTTATTTTCCATCATCTTGGACAGGGCTTGGTGTACAGTAGAACGAAAGACTTGAGGAAGAACGTCTATAATCCATCTGAGCCTTTTGTTCTCGTGTGTGGAGGAGGCTAGTGAGGCACCTTGGTCCCATGTGCTCGTCACTCGGCAAAGTAAGGCAGCACATGCAAAGACACTTCCCAGGCTGCAAGTGCGAGCAGTGCTTGCTGACAGTGGTGGGTGCACAAAGACAGAGGCTACGCGCTCTCACTCATTCTGGAAACTGTGACAGAGGCCACATGTTCTCTCACTGTGGGGAATTATAAGTCAACCTGTACAAGTGCAGCATGGGGTGGTCACCAGACAAAAGAAGGGGAAGAAGGGACGGAAAGAAACTAAGGGGAACCTTTTAGGGACTGAGAAAGGTACTAGGGGAGGGCAGATAGACTTGATGTATGCATGTATGCAAATATCACAGTGGACCTCAATAATGTGTACAGTTTAAGTGTGTTAACAATTAATTTTAATCTTAAAAGTAAAAGGTGCTGGTGAAAGATGTTTCCTCACAGTAGAAGAAAGTTGGAGTAACACACACACACACACACACACACACACACACACACACACACACACACACGAGTTAATGATAGCCTTGGGAATACATTTTAGGTTCAGAGTTGTTGCTTCCATTTTTCTTTGTAAAAGAAAGTATAGCTGAGAAAGGAATACTTATCCAAGAATATAGTTTCTAAATACCTAAAGTAAAGGACTCTACCCAGTACTGAACTTTTTAGAAAACAGTAGATTGAACATTAGGTTAGATGATCCAATATGCTACAGAAGTAATTTAGCTTGCGAAAACAAATTTAAGAAGAAAAGATTAAAACTAAACTCAGTGGTCTAGGCTGAACTGTACCTCCCTCACATTTATGTTAAAGTCCTAATCTCTAGTGCTAAGACTATGACTTTATTTAGAGATAGGGTCTTGTAAGAGATAATTAAGTGAAACTGAGTCATTAGTTTAAACCTTAATTCAGTATGACTGTGTCCTTCCAGGAAGAGTGAAATTAGGACACAGACGTGTGCAGGAGCTTCCACGAAAAGGGAGAGGTTGCCTGCAGAACAAGAGAAGCTTCCTAAAAAACTGCCCTTGGCCATGTCCTTCTGTCAAGACTCCAGCCTCCAAAACTGAGAAAACAGCTTCTGTTAAACTTTGCAGACTGTGGTACTAAGACATGGCAGTTCCATCAACAAATACATTGATTTTTCTAAGACCCACATGGAGAATCTTTGGGAAAGTATTGTGCAAAATTAGGATAAACCAAAATAATCCTTATGAACATTTTATTTTTGCCACTTATCTTGAACAGTAATCCTAGTTAGAATTTTATGAGTATAAATTTGAGCTACCAAATTCTTAAATCACCTAGTTTCCTCATCAAACCTTGTGTTCTTTCTGAGTAGAAATCACAGCCCCTTCCCCCCATCATGGAGCTGGACACAGAAGATGAGCATTTGCACTTCTCTCAATTCTCTCAATTCAGGCCCATCATGCATTGCACTTTTAAATAGGTGCGCAGTTCAGCAGGCATTCGTTTCAGAGTGAGTCATGGTTTGGAACTTGAATGTCCTCCAAAACCTCACAGGCTAGCCAATACTTGGTGGCCAGCCCGTGGCCCTGTTGGAAGGTGACAGAACCTTTAGGAGAAGGGGCCTAGTGAAGGAAGTTGGGTTACTGGTGTAGTGGCTCTCCAGGGAACACACAGACAACAGCCCCTTTCTGTGGCTCATTGTTCCCTGGTCCCCACGCAGAGAGCCCTTTGCTTCACCTGTGTTCCCTGCATGTTCTGCTTTCCCACAGGCCCCAAAACAGTGGAGCAAACTGAGCATGGATTGAGTTCTCTGAACGGAGCCAAAGTCAGCCTCTCCTCCTAATGAGCTGACTCTCTCCATTGTTTGTCACGGCGACAGAAAGCTGACTACCGTGATGACTAATGCAGCAGGTCTCACCTTCTCTAGAAAATAATCATTAAAATAGAAAATAAGGGCTGAAGAGACAGCTCAGCAGTAAAGGTGCTTGTTTACAAAGCCCTATATCCTGGGTTCAATTCCCCAGTCCCCACAAAAAGCTAGATGCACAAAAGTGGTGCATGCATCTGGAGTTCATTTACAATGGCAAGAGGCCCTGATGCACCCACAGTGGTGTTCTCTCTCTCTCTCTCTGTGCTTGCAAGTAAATACATAAAAATATCATATATGTATGTAATGGTTAACTGCAAATAACCCTATTTTCGTAATCTTAGAACTTCTCCTAGCCTATCTCTATTGACCATGTAGTGGAGAGTTATAGTATACTCTCAGAAGTATAAAATACCTAAGAGAAGAACAGAGATGGAAACACCCTTACAAATTCTTGACTTCCTGAATGAATCTGGACCCCAGATTCAGAAAGATAACTGATCTATGTGCCAACACATTGCTTGTGTCACTCACAGATAAGGTTCATGTCTTTTATTAAACTCCTAATTTACTATGCATGTCTGCATAAGAGGTTACCATTAATTTCTTTATCCTTTTACCATTAGAAGCATTTCAATAGTTTTATTTTTAATTTTTTATATTGTGGTAAATTACATGTGACAAACAATTTACCACCTTACCTATTTTTACATGTACAGCTCAGTAGTGGTAATTATATTCATATTGCTATAGTGGCTAGCAAAACTTCTCATCTTGCAAAATAGAACTCTGCAACATTAAACAACTCTGTTCTCCCCTCATCCATCTCTGGCATTGTCATTGTACTTTTTGTTGAGTTTGACCATTCTAGAGACCTCATGTAAGTGAAATTATATAGCACGTACATGTCTTTTTGTGATTAACATTTCACTTAGCATGATGTCTTCAAGATTCATCTATGTTGTAACAGTTTAAAGGCTAAATAATATTCTGTTGTATGCAGAAACATTTAGTTTATTTATTCAGTCAGCAGTAAGTACAAAGGCTTCTCAAATCATTTTCTTTACCGCTATGAAAATGCATCTCTGGACACGAGTATCCAAAAGTCTCCTCAAGACCCTGCTTTCTATTCTTTTGGATGCATAACCAGAAGTGGGGTTTGCTTCACTCTGCCTTTTCTACTGTAATTATTAACAACCTTAATATTATACCTTTATATCTACATTGTTAAATTGGCTCTAAAATTAGATAGTAAAAATTAATATTATTCTGGGACAATCAAAACAAAGTATCATTTACACAAATTGTTCATTGAAAGCAGCTTATCTCTAGAGAAGAGGGTCATGTGTTCCTTTAAAAATCTACTGAAAGCCAGGTGTGGTGGCACACGCCTTTAATCCCAGCACTCAAGAGGCAGAAGTAGGAGAATCGCAGTGAGTTCAAGGCCACCCTAAGAATACACAGTGAATTCCAGGTCAGCCTGGGCTAGAGCGAGACCCTACCTCAAAACACCAAAAGAAAAAAAAAATCTACTGAAATAGGACCCCAAACCCAAAAGAAAACTCAGATACAAAAATGCATTTTGCCAGGCATGGTGGCATATGTCTTTAAGCCCAGGACTTGAGAGGCAAAGGTAAGAATATTACTGTGAGTTGAAAGTCAGCTGAGACTATATAATATATTCCCAGTCAATCTGAGCTACAGCAAGACCCTACCTTGAAAAAAAAAAAAAAAAAACAAAAAGAAAAACCAGAAAAGAAAAGATGCATCACAAAATAAGGATATACTCTCACAAGATGCAGATCCAATGAAGTCTATCCATGGACACTCCATCTCAAAGGCTACTGAATATAAGGCAAAAAAAATGGATGTTGAAATTTGTGTGTGTGTGTGTGTGTGTGTGTGTGTGTGTAGGTGTGTGAGTACTCCTGTGTAAGCATGAGTGAGTGTGTGTTAGAGCGAGGTGTGTGTGTGAATACTCCTGTGTGAGCATGAGTGAGTGTGTGTTAGAGAGGTGTGTGAGTACTCCTGTGTGAGTATGAGTTAGTGTGTGTGTGTGTGTGTGTGTGTGTTAGAGAGAGGGGTGTGTGAGTACTCCTGTGTGAGCATGAGTGAGTGTGTTAGAGAGAGGTGTGTGTGTGAATACTACTGTGTGAGCATGAGTGAGTGTGTGTTAGAGAGAGGTGTGTGTGAATACTCCTGTGTGAGCATGAGTGAGTGTGTGTTAGAGAGAGGGGTGTGTGAGCACTCCTGAGTGAGCATGAGTGAGTGTGTGTTAGAGACAGGGGCGTATGAATACTCTTGTGTGAGCATGAGTGAGTGTGTGCATTATAGAGGTGTGTGAGCACTCGTGTGTGAGCATGAGAGAGTGTGTGCATTATAGAGGTTGTGAGCACTCGTGTGTGAGCATGAGTGAGTGTGTGTTAGAGAGAGGGGTGTGTGAGCACTCCTGTGTGAGCATGAGTGAGTGTGTGTTAGAGAGAGGTGTGTGTGTGAATACTCCTGTGTGAGCATGAGTGAGTGTGTGTTAGAGAGAGGTGTGTGTGTGAATACTCCTGTGTGGGTATGAGTGAGTGTGTGTTAGTGTGAGTGTGTGTGGGTAGAGAGTGTGTGTGTGTGAGTACTCCTGTGTGGGTATGAGTGTGTGTGTGTTAGAGAGGGTGTGTGTGAGTACTCCTGTGTGAGCATGAGTGAGTGTGTGTTAGAGAGAGGGGTGTGTGAGCACTCCTGTGTGAGCATGAGTGAGTGAGTGTGTGTGTGAGCATGAGAGTGTGAGAGAGAGGGTGTGTGAATACTCCTGTGTGAGCATGAGTGAGTGTGATTATAGAGGTTGTGAGCACTCCTGTGTGAGCATGAGTGAGTGTGTGTTTACAGAGGGGTGTGTGAGCACTCCTGTGTGAGCATGAGTGAGTGTGTGTTAGAGAGAGGGGTGTGTGAGCACTCCTGTGTGAGCATGAGTGAGTGTGTGTTAGAGAGAGGTGTGTGAGTACTCCTGTGTGGGTATGAGTGTGTGTGTGTTAGAGACAGGTGTGTGAGTACTCCTGTGTGAGCATGAGTGAGTGTGTGTTAGAGAGAGGGGTGGGTGAGCACTCCTGTGTGAGTATGAGTGATTGTGAGAGAGAGGGGTGTGTGAATACTCCTGTGTGAGCATGAGTGAGTGTGAGAGAGAGGGGTGTGTGAATACTCCTGTGTGAGCATGAGTGAGTGTGTGCATTATAGAGGTGTGTGAGCACTCCTGTGTGAGCATGAATGAGTGTGTGTTAGACAGAGGGGTGTGTGAATACTCCTGTGTGAGCATGAGTGAGTGTGTGCACTATAGAGGTGTGTGAGCACTCGTGTGTGAGCATGAGTGTGTGGGTGCTAGAGAGAGAGGGGTGTGTGAGTACTCCTGTGTGAGTATGAGTTGTCAGTACTCCCTTCTACCTTGTTTGCAACAGGGTCTCTTGTTAGCCTGCAAGCTTCCAGGAATTCTCCTGTCTCTACTTCCCATCTCACCAAAGGAGTACTGTGATTACAGACATTCATGCTCCTGTGCCTGGCTTTACATGGGTCCTGAGGAGCCAAACTCAGGTTGTCTTACTTGTGTGGCAAATGTCCTAACCACTGAGCAATCTCCCCAATCCTGGGTTTTGATATTCTAAACCAATTTTTTAAATTTTAATTTATTTGTGAGGGAGAAGGGAAAGAGAGAGAATGAGTGTGTCAGGGCCTTCAGCCACTGCAAACAAATTCCAGACACACACGTTACCTTGTGCATATGGCTTACGTGGGTCCTGGGAAATCGAACCTGGGTTCTATGGCTTTGCAGGCAAGTGCCTTAATTATTAAGCCATTTCTCCAGCCTTCTAAATCAATTTTAAATATTAATAAATACTACCCAGATTCAAAGGATTGTATGATTTGGATCTGTGAGTCACAAATCCAACATACCTCAAATTCCATCATTAGCTACCTCTATAACCACTTGTGATCTCTACTTCATAAACAAAATGACTGCTTATTTTTGGAGGAACCCCTGAGGACTATACATTCAATTCTGATGAAGGCCAAGGAAGAAACAAGAAAAAATGAAAAACAAGTGAAAGCTCAGTTTAAACTCAGTACCCTGACAAAGGGTAGATTTTAACTCACGAAATCTGTTTCGAGTTTTCCCATTTCTTGCTTGTAGCTTCTCATTCTGTTGCTGTACATCCCTCGACTTTGGGGTGGGATTTCTCGGACTTCCAAATCCATCTGTTCAAGCTAGAAGCGGGGAGAGGAAAACATGATCTAAACCATATGCTTCTTCTTTACTTGTCCACATGTTTGGAGCCGAAAGGATTTAATTCCAATTCCTCATTTTATATCCAAGGAACCTGGCTCATGGTGCCGACTGCTCATGATCAAATAACATTGGAATTACTTTTGTACTTAATTTTTTATTAGTTCAATAAGCAGTTAAAAACCAAAGTACAGAGTACTTACCAAGTGACACAGAGAGTGCTAAGCTGCTTACATTGTCAAGAATTTCTTTTTAAACATATGCATTAACCCAAACATTCCCAGACACTGGATTTCAATACCCTTGGAGTAGTGAGCTACTTTAGGGGTGACAGATCTTTCCCTTGGCTAAATACAGGAATTGTCCTTGGGCTTGCAGGGGAAAATCCAGGTCATTTCACTTACTATAGGTCAGAAACATCAGACGTGCCTGGCTTTTCTTGTCTCTGTCACCCAGGGAGTCCTTCTACTCCCTTCCGAGAATGTCCTTCCTGGAGAAATACGATTTCTGGGAAGACTGCCCTTTTCTAGAAATCTTTTCCCAACACCTGATGTCAGGACTACACTGACTAAAACACCTGCCCACCCAAGGGGCTCACATGAAAAATGCCAGCCCGAGTCTTGAAGTGGGCTTCTCACATCCCATCCTGCCTCCTTGGGCAAGAGCTATGTCTTCCTTCCTTTCTTCAAGCTCCTCATCTTAAAGCTGTCTCTGCTACAGTGCTAAACTATAATAAAATCTTTCTAATCCATTTCCTTCTGGTCTGTGGACTTCATTTGTCAAATGCATAAAGACAAGAATCTGGAGACACCCCAAAATTCTTGTATCATATCAGTGCATTGGCATATATTGGTACATTGGCAAAGGAACTCCAATTCCTGCACCAGTAGCTCATCCGACCCAGTCTGAATTCTGGTCTTCTGACCATGAATCTCCAGAGTGATGAGAGATTATTTCCTATGTTTAATCTATGAAACACAGACCCAGCCTTAGTCACTTGAAGAATTTTCCTTGGAAAAGTATTTTCTGATTAGGAAAGTCACATTCCAACCGACACATAACCCCAACTTCCATCCTAACTCTTACATGTTACAACAATACTGATGACAAGTTAAGTGGATACAGCCATATGCTAACCTACCCATGATCTCTGAAGCCACAGCAGGGCATATTCTAACAACCTGCCATCATAGGACACTTTAACACATGTAACATGAGAGTTCAATGGGTGGCAATACAGATGTGATAATGATTCAGGCTTTATAGTGAGACCTGTGTTCATGCCGTAGCTCCAATACTTACTAGCTATGGAAATTTGAACAGTATTCGTAATGTCTCTGCCTTACTTTTCTCATTTCTGAGAATATCTCCTTGCTAGGGCAGTTGTGACGATTAGCAAAGTAATTCCTGTCATGCATTTAAAATAGGGGCCTCTTTACAGATGATTAGATTGACATGAACAGTGAGATTGACAACCACTGATAAAGAAGAGACAGGGCAAGCACTCTACAGGAGGGCAGCAGAGGTGGCTCATTTATACATTTTTAAAAATAGTCACCTTAATTTTTTAATTTGTGAAAATAAATAAATAAAAACAGCAGCAGCAACAACTTGGCTCAGGTCAGGTGTGGTAACTTCCATGCACAGATGCTGCAATGTATTTGCTTCTCAAAGCATTCCAAGTAATCAATTTCAATTAACACAAAGACTTTATAAGAAGATAATATAGCTTAATTAGCTTTGATTTAAGTAGTTTTCATTTAAATATTGACATATCTCAACATGAATGTCAAGTACCAATAAATGAAACCATTACTTAGCAAGGCAGTCATTGAAAGCCCTTCTCTGAAATCCTCACTGACTGACTGCTTACTTCTTTTACTTTTAGTTTATGAGTGGGTTTCATTATGGCATCTTCATACATATTTCATTCTTATTCATCCTCCTTTCCCATTCTCTTCCCCCACTCCCTTGTCCCCCTCTTGCTGGCCTTCCCTCTCCCCACCACCCATGAATTAATCCTCCTTCTGTTCATATCACATGTGTACAAGTATCTTCTCATTTCTTCCCTTCCCAGCCTTAAGAACTCTTCTTCCCTCCCAAAGCCTCCCTTCTACCTTCACAACTTGCGCATGCACGCACTCTAAAATCTAGGATCTGCATGTGACGGGAAGCATGTGATATTTGTCTTTCTCAGTCTGGTTTATTTCACTAAACATAATGATTTCCAGTCCTATCCATTTTCCTGAAAATCTCATGACTTCGTTTTTCTTTACAGCTGAATACAACTATATTGCATATATGTACCACATTTTCTTTCTCCATGCATCTGTTGATAGACAATTGGGCTTGGCTGTTGTCACTAGTGCAATAATAAAGATAGCAGTACAAGTATGGCAGGACTTTAGAGTCCTTGCTCACGAGTCGTATCAGTGGGTCATATGGTAGCTCTAGTTTTAGGTTTTGGAGAAACCTCCCTACCGATTTTCATAATGACTATTCCAGACTACACCATACCTATCATCAGTGAATCAGGTTTCCTTATTCTCCTGGCCTCCCAGCATCTGTTGTTGTTGTTCTTGGCAAAAGTCAGATGTACCTAGAGTGGCCTTGAACCTCTTATATAGCCAAGGATGACCTTAGATTCCTGATAATGCTGCTTCTCCCTCCCAAGCGCTGGGATTGCAATCGTGGGAATTCAGCCATGGTCACAATACTTGGCTTTCAAAATCAAAAATCAGGACCTTTTATTCCCTTTTTTTGCTCCTGATTTAGTCCCCCCCCCCCTCCCGTGGAAAAAAAGTACTACATGAGTTAGAGCTCTGGGTTTAGCATATCCGGATACAAATCCTACTGTGACACCCAACCAGGTGTGCAAACTCAGACACGTTACAGACTGTCTAAGCTTCTTCAGTCCTCATCTATGAAATGGTGATGGCTAAAATACTGGCACCACTCAGCCATGGTTCCCCAGTGCTCCTACATGCTCTCTGGATATGTCGAGAATGCAAAGTTCTGATGACTCTGTCCACGCCAGTTGCCAATGTTCTGTTCACAGAAGCAACAATGAAGGAAGAAGTAACGTGCCCCTCTGGGACAGACAGCAGGCTCACTTCCAACCTGCAATGAAGTGGCTCACTTCCCAGGCTGTGTTCCTCTCCTGGTGTAAGCAAACACCTGCATCTCCCCTATAGGAACTGGGGCTCAGGGAATATACGCAACCAGGCTATACCTCTGGCAGCTGCTCCTGCTATGAGTAACAAAAGTCCTTTGTTTAGGACATAGAAATCCCATGCTTTCTGTGAGCATTCATCAAAGTTGGCAAGCTCATTCAGCTTGCAGGTAGGTGAAAATCTGAGAACCTTCACAGCTTTGAAACAGTGTTTTCAAGAAAGCTAAATTTTCAAAAGCAAATAATGCACTTACCCCAGCATATTTAGAATGTCTTCAGCAAATATTAGTGACTTACAGTTCTTAAAACCATTTTATGAAGGAATAAAAATTAGAGATTGACATTTAATGAATCACTTTCTAAAAAAGAATAAAATTTCAAGAAGCAATTAAAATCCCTCCAATTTAAAAACTGACCAACTCGGAAGTAACCGCATGAATTAGTAATGGTTCCCATTTCCACAGTTCATTCACCAGTGTCAGAAAGGGGGAGCTTGAAGGGCTGTGAGTCAGGGCCTCCGTACGTACCAGCTCCTTTGCCTCTTCAAGCTGCTTCTCCACATGCGCCACCATCTGTTTCTTCTCATCTGAAACAGACAATAGTATCAAGGAATTGCTAATGACAAGTTTAATGTTTTTAAACCTTTTATTATTATATTTGTTTGCACACATGTATGTATGAATTTGAGTGGAGGGCAGGGCTTGAGTGTGCCATGGCATGGCCTGCTTGTGGAGAGAAAGGACAAGGTGTCTATATACACAAATGAGTGTATCATTCTTTGGTAGGTTAGAAGCCAAATTAAGCCCTATTTCTATGGCATATGGAAATATATAATCCTATGAAGCATTTAATAGTTAAGAAATGCTAGAACGGGGAGATGGCTCAGCAGTTATAGGCACTTGGTTGCAAAGCCCAATGGCCCAGGTTTGATTCTCCAGTACCCACATAAAGCCAAATGCACTATGAAGCATGTACATCTTGAGTTCACTTGCAGTGACAAGAGACCCTGGTGTGACTATGCTAACTCTTTTCTATTTGCCTCTTTTTCTCTGTCACATATTTTAAGAGACTAAAAATTATTATGTTGTTTAAGAAAGAACAAGTCAACAACAGCACATTCAGTGGTAGCATGAGAAATCTGCAAAGTTAAAATATAATAAATTGAAAATGGTTCATTTTTAAGTTCACTTATAAGTAAATTCATTATAAAAATAATCCACTAAACTGGGAAATGTTTTATAATTATTTATAATTGAACTATTGGACTTTCAATAACATTAAGAATAGGATATCAGGGGCTGAAGAGATGGCTTAGTGGTTAAGGTACTTGCCTGCTAAGCCAAAGGACCCAGGTTCGATTCCCCAGGACCCATGTAAGCCAGATGTACAAGGTGGTGCATGGGTTTTATGTTCATTTGTAGTGGCTGGATGCCCTGGCGTACCCATTCTTTCTCTCTGCCTCTCTTTCTCTTTCTTTCTCTCTCACCTCCCTTCTCTCTCTGCCTCTTTCTCTGTCTCAAATAAATAAATAAAAATAAAACATTTAAAGGCAGTTGCCATCATGCCTGGCTTTAAAAAAAATTATATGAGAGATTAAAAACTTTGTGATTGGGCCAGCTGACCTGCACTGGGGCAACAGGAAGAATGTAGATTCTTTTGAAGGGGCCTGAGTGCTCAAGGAGTGTCCTGTACTTCAAAGTCTGCTTAATTTCCCTCTGGATTAACAAACTGGCATCCTACCTGGTATTAAAGAGAGAGTCATTGAATTTGCAACTCAGTCTTGTGTTTTGGAAATGGCCATGGGCAGTTTGAAGCAGGTTTTCTGGATGCCTGCATGGAGACCTGATGGAACCCTGAGGATGAACCATGGGTTGCAGTGGAGACCCAGTGGATGCCAAGACCATGAGATGGCTGCCAAGGAGAGCTGCTGGCCCTGGATTAATTTTTCTAGAACTGTGAGTAGCCGAGCTGAAGAGGCAGAATGAGAACTCCAAAAAGTTGCTGCTGGTTGGAATTATCAGATTTGGAGATTTGTCACTGGCTAGAGTTGTTGGACTTGCAGCTACAGAGTTTGATGTTTGCCTATTTAAAACTTGTATTGGTTGAATATTTCTTTGCTATGTCTGATGCCATCTTTTGCAGTGTGAATGTTTATTGTGCTATTATGGGTTTGAGGAGATTGTTTGGTATTATAGCTCAGTTAAAAGATTTCAGACTAGGGGCTGGAGATATGGCTTAGCAGTTAAGCATTTGCTTGTGAAGTCTAAGGACCCTGGTTCAAGGCTTGATTCCCCAGTACCCACATAAGCCAGATGCACAAGGTGGCGCATGCATATGGAGTTCATTTGCAGTGGCTGGAGGACCTGGTACACCCATTCTCTCTCTCTCTACCTCTTTCTCTGTCTGTTGCTCTCAAATAAATAAATAAAAATAAACAAAAAATTTTAAAAAATAAAGCTCATGGCAAAACCTTTACAAAAAAGATCTGACTATGGGAATGTTTGAACATCATTAGGATTGATAAAAACTATTGGAACTTTTAAAGATGGACTGAATGCATTGCATTTTACATCATGGATGGTTATCAGTTTATGGGGGCCAGGGGAGGAATGTGGTGGTTTGATTCAGGTGTCCCCCATAAACCTAGGTTCCCAGCTGATGGAGATTTGGGAATTAATACCTCCTGGAAGCAGTGTATTGTTGAGGGCAGGCTTATGGGTGTTATAGCCAGTTTCCCCATGCCAGTATTTGGCACTCTCTCCTGTTGCTATTATCCACCTTATGTTAGCCAAGGAGTGATGTCTACCCTCTGCTTATGCCATTGTTTTCTCCTGCCATCATGTAGCTTCCTCTCAGGTCTGTAAGCCAAAATAAACCCTTTTTCCCCAAAGCTGCTCTTGGCCAGGTGATTTCTGCCAGCAATGTGAACCTGACTGCAACACTAGGAAAACCAAGAAGCCTGACGTGGAATGCACCTAGGATAATGATTAGATCCTGCTAGTCCCAAACACCTCCCTTTGTTACCCCTTACCTGTGAAGAGAAAGGTGGCTGCCACATAAGATGTTTTATGTAGTCTCGAACTTTTTAAAAAATATGTATTTATTTGCAAGGAGAGACAGAGAGCGAGACAGACAGTGGGCATGCCAGGGCCTCGAGCCACTACAAAAGAACTCCAGACATAAGCGCCACCTTGTGCATCTGTCTTTATGTGGGTACTGGATAATCAAACCTGAGTCCTTAGGCTTTATAGGCAAGCACCTTAACTGCTGAACCATCTCTCCAGCCACATGGACTCTAATTTTTTCCCTAAGAAACATACACATTTGGAATTAATTATCCCCTCACTGAAGAGGATAAATCTAGGGCCAGATTAAAATTTTAATAAATGACTCTAAATGTATTTATTCCTGGCACACTTCAAACCCTCTAACATACCAGTTATAATAGAATAGCTCTGTATTTTTGTGATAGAACAAAATACAAAAGAAGGCAAGTCTGTCCAATTGTGGGTGAAATTGTATATTTACATATCAGAAAGAATAAATTGATTTAAAGGTTTTGAGTTGCTTAGAAAGCTTATGTCACAGATGGACATGACTAATACACATTAGTTTTCTCACTAAAAATGAAGAAGAAAGAAAGAAAGAGAAAAATACCACCCTTGTCCTTGACTTCCCATATTTCTCCTGCATCCACAGCCAACCTTCTTGAAAGCAAGGACAGACTGCTTCCCTTCCTCCTCAAACCACCCCTCCCTGCCCCCACCCCCAGCTTCCCCATTCCACTCCCCATTCTCGGTTGCTAAAAACCTTTCCTTTATACAAACTAAGAGATATTCTTGGGTCTTGTTTTTATTTAATCTTGTGGATTCCAACACTCCACTCCTCCCCTGCTGCTCCTTTCTCCTCTCCTGACTTCCACAACATTGATTTTGCAATTGTCCTAAACTATCACTTCTTCCTGCAAGTCTTCTGCTGGAATTCCTATTTTTCAGCCCATCTTTTAAATGCTGGGTCCCCTGGACTTCAATCCTTGTTTTTCTTCTCTTCTATCTTCTTGAAAAACTGCATCTGTTGTTAAATTATCATATATGCTTTCAGGACATCTAGCCTTTAATCACTATGCTTATGCACAGCTCCACTGTGACCATATAGCAAACTCCTATTCAACTTCAGAAATCACCACCTATCTCGGAAGCCTTCCCCAACTCAACAACAAGTGGAGTGAGCCACTTGATCTCACATGAGGAGCTGCATCATTTACATATCGTGCTCTCTCACACTAACATGTAAGATCTAATTACCCTTTCATGTGTGATTCCCTAAAGTGTCTTGTTCTGCCTACCCAAAACACCACCCCCTTTACAAATGACATGTTCCTAGGAGTTACACTTCTGTAACTAGCAGCTACCATGAGTGTGCATGGTGCTCTGTGTTCAACATTACTACAATCAACACTTAAAATGACCCTGTGGAGTCACAATTGCAATCCCTTTCTCAGGCAGTAAACAAATCCAAAGTGATTAAGTTCCCAAAGTTCAACATCTAAAAGAGTTGGAATTCCAACAGTCTGTTTTCCTGAACTGAGCTCTTAACTTCTATGCATATTATATAAATGAACCCCATCACCACCCTTTTTGATATATAGGCTTGCTGAGTTCATGTATGTACTCCCAAGAAAGCGCCAGGACTCATTTGAATTCAGTTATTTGTGCAATGGCACTGTTTTTAAATAAATTAGGGATTAAGAAATGTGCGCTGAATTCACCAAGGAACTGTTTATGTCATGGAATTCAAGACTGGACATATTAGCGATGCTATACTATCTGACATGGTCCAGAATGGTCAATATTAAAATCAAAGCCCTTCTTGAATGATCCATGTGTTACTGGATAAGGAGTCCCGAAGATACCAGTAATCAGCTCTCACTTATATTTGCTTACTATATACTCAGGAATGTACAAATACTCATAGACATTTTTGTACGCGTGGGCGAGAATATACACATCTATTTTTTGGTTTCTCAGCTGCAAGGTCCTAGGAGAAATGCCAAATGCCATCTCAGTAGCAACAAGCCCACCTAGTGTCCAGATCTTGGTGCCTCCTACTGTTCTTCAATAAAAGAATATGGGACTCCTTAGAGAATGGCTGTTTCCAAAACAAGGACAATAAATATGTAAGATAATCCTGGAGAATCTTATAATATCAGGACATGAGAAGGACAGGAGGAAGAGCAAGAACCCCCACAATGACACAGTTAAGGGGGTAGGTCAAAAGCACACAGCAGGAACACAACACAAAGTATACATCAGTTATCTCTGAATCCACATGGACTGAAATGACAGACTAGGTAAATAAATTAAGAGAAAAATCTCTCTCATTTAGAAGAATTCCAAATAATTTAAGCATAGCCCAGAATTCCAACTCTCTACTTTTTAAACAGAAGCTGTGCATGTGATGTCCAGAAAAGTGGGTGACAAATTCTATCTCAGCCAGATAATCCAAGTTAACATCAGCAGTGACAAGTCATTTTGAGTATGTCCTCTTGCTATTATGAAATGTAAACGTTATTTTATCTCCTTGGTTTTCCTCCCCCTCCAAACCCATCACCACAGTCTAAAACTGCAAGAAAAAAAAAACTGGGAAATGCTCAAGTGAAGAACAGTCTGCAAAGTATCTGGCCTTTACTACTCTGAACTGTCAAGTCATTAAAAACAAACTATCACAGCATAGAGGGGCCTACAGGGTTATGACTACTTAATGTTTTGTGGTATCCACAATTGGATCATTCAATAGCAAAAGTACATTAGGTTAAAAAGAAAGAAAACCAGGCTGGAGAGATGACTCAGCAGTTAAAGGCACTTGCTTGTAAAATCTGATGACCAGTGTTTGATTCCCCAGTGCCCACATAAGCCAAATGCACAAAGTGGTGCATGTGTCTGGAATTCACTTGCAGTGGCAAGAGGCCCTGGAATGCCCGTACTCACTCTCTCTCTCTCTCCCCTTGCAAATAAATATTTTTTTAAAAAGAAAAGAAAATCAAACATGTGACTAAAGCATAGACTTTAGTTATTAATTACAATGTGGGTTACCTAGCTCTAACAATTACATTAAGGTAAGATATTAATAGTTAATAACAGGGTATGTTACAGGGGGTATGAGGATTCTCTGCATTATTTTTTGTGATTTTTTTTGTAAATTTCCAACTGTTCTGACAATAACAAATTTACAGCTTGAGCTGCAACTCAGAGATTGAGTACATACTGGGCATGAATAAGGCCCTATGTTCAATTCCCTGAACCACAAAAATGCAATTTGTTTTTATAAATGAAGCTATTACTTAGATTAACTAAATTGTCAGAGGCTGAGGTCCCTCTGGGATTACTGTGTAGAATGTATGTGTCTATAAAATCAAAAATACATAATACACACATATAAAACACATATTTGTGTATGTGTTCAAAGATAAATAAAATTCCATAAATACTGAAATTCTTCGTGAGACATATCTGGGGAAGTGGTAATGGCCAAAGACTGTTTTCCCAGCATGCTTGACTGAAAACATGGTCCTTGCCCCGCAGATCATGAAGATGATCATTAAGTGGTGGACTCCAAACAAGGGGCAAACTACCTACGGTGATAGGGAGCTCCTGGATTACTAGGCCAGCCCTTCAATCTTACTCCCTAGAGTTACAGACGTGTAATGCAAAGCACACATGCTAATTTAAAATTCCTAGTAGCTACAATTTAAGCAGTACAAGGAAGCAAGAGAAATTAAATAACTGGGAATGGACTATGGGAATGAACTGTAGGAATAGTCCTTAATGACCTTGCAAATAACTTTTCTGGAAATATTTTTGTGGGATACTTCTGTGAAATTCCTAAGATAAACTTATGTTCTGAAGTTAATTTCCAATCATGTAGTCAACCTGCTTGTAACAATGTCATCCGGATTCCTATGCCTTACATTGTCTATGCCTGCAGTACACAGCTTCAGGTTCCAGACCAGGCACAGTTATGGAGGAAGGGATATTAATTGATGCTTACAGATCCAGGGGAAGTTCCATAATGACAGAAGAAGCTGGCCTGCTTTCCCAGGTCCAAGCAGAGACAGAGAAAAAGCCACAAGCCAAGCCAAAAGCCACACCACACAGCACACTTCAGGAACTCCAGGTAGAACTAGGCACTTTGCATATCTTTAGATTGGAATTTCAAACCCACCACCACACCTTAAGATCTGTCCAGTGACACCTTGTCCAGTCAGGTAGAGGCAGATCCAAACTACAAATTAATAAAGCACTGAGAATATTGGAGGCCAGCTATCAAACTACCACAATGCCTGAAGAGCCCAGATGATCAATATTGACTAAGAATGTTGGACATGCTGGTGTGACCTTAAGCTATGCTCCTTGCTTTAACTCCTCAGTGACCCGGTTGTACTCCTGGTCCAAACAGTGTTTGGGTACATGAAATGTGTTGACTATCCCATTAAAAGCAACAGACATTAAAAGTAACAAATTGCCTACAAGAAGGGTGAAAGTAACAGGTAGGCTTACAGTGATAACATCTGTGAATGGCATGTGCATTTGTGTGTGTGCATGCATGCACACACAAGTGTGTTTGTGTTCTGGGTTGGAAAAGTTCACTGGTCCTTTCCCTAAGAGCATTACTTCAAGGCAATGTTTAAGGAACTTTTTAATGTCCCCTCCTCTCTCTCAGGTATCACTGATTCCTCAGTTAACTTGTCTTCTAGTGCTGGTTTTGCTGTTCAATAAAAAAAAAAAAAAAAAAAAAAAAAAAAAAAAAAAAAAAACATCATCAGATAGGTGCCTGCTTCAGAAGCAGCAGTCACAGGAGCACCAACGGCAGCAGAAACAGCAAAAGCAGCAGGTTTACTCTTTGTTTAAACAACCTTAAGAGTCAGCATCTTTATTCTAGGGCACTGCAGGATTAGGCAAATAATGTGCTTATAGTTTTTATAGCATTTTAACTCAATTATCCCAACATATTATCTTCACTTTGATTCTCTCCCAATGTCTTCTACAAAGGTGAAGACAATCATGGACAACATATAACTTCATTGATCTGTGGAAATTTTAAAGTCTCTTAAATCCTACAGGGCTTGACATGGCTAACCCACTAGACTCAAGCATTTTTTTTCCTAGAAGATACATATCACTCTGTCACTTTCACTTCTTTCCCTTGATCCCCTTTGAGATATCCTTAGTTCAAAACACAACTCTACTTTCATGTCCAAAATCCACAGGTGACTCACTTTTCTCTATGTAAGTCCTCATCATTCTAGTTCAAGCACAGAAAAGAGCTAGAAATTGATGTACAAGTTTCTAATAAGAGTACAATGAAGATGACAGCTCTAAAGAACTGGACCCTGGCCAACCCTACCCGCTGCTCTCAGCAGTAGTACTGTCATCAATACAGGGCTAGTTATCACATTTTCTGTGCAAGAACCATGTTAGTGTGTTACATGCTTTAATTTATTTGAGTTTTACATTATTACCCTCCCCCCCCACACACACATTCTACAGATGAGACAGGCAAGTTAAGGGAGGCCAAGGAATCTGTCCACAGTTTCCCATGTACTGAGTAGCAGCAGTGGAATTCTAATCAGATATGTTACCGGCAGTCTGAATCCTGAGCACTTTGCTTTTGTAGTTTCTTGGAACATTTCTGACTATAACCACAAGAAGGCAGGATTCACAATCAACCCTTTCTGCCTCTATGAATGGAGAGGTGAGAAATAAATGCAAAATAAAACTTTGTTAACAATCCTCCAAAAAGCTTGCTTTATGCAAAATAAGCTCTGCCCCTGTGCAAAGTATTGTCTGCTTAGAAATTCACTTCCTTCATCAAAAGGACAGGAACTTCACAATACAGTACCTGTGTGGTTGCTGCTCATGAACTGTCATGGCTTCTCCACAGAACAATAAACATGATCAATCAGTTCTCTAATACATAAGGTTTAAGGGTATTCATTAAGGGACCTACTCATCTCAAATTAGGCAAAGTTTTTTTTTATTGTTTAAAAAAAATCACAGAGTAATCAAATTTTTAAAAATAGTTTCAAAATGTTCATTTTTCTCCTATTCTCTTTGGAAGTAATATTAATACATTGTATGTGCTCAGCAGAGATAAATTCATTTAAATTAGTCCCAGGCATTCTACCTAAATAAATTATGTTGGAAGTTAACTTGTTTTGGCTTGAACATTTGCTCCAATTTTTAGTCTCCTTAACTCAAGAAAATTATAGTTTATGTATGGGTCAATTTTAGTTGAGTACCATAACCACTGATAATGCTGTGTGAGAGAGATTATAACTACTTTTTAAAATATATTTTTTATTTATTTATTTGAGAGAAAGGAAGAGGCAGAGAGAGAGAATGGGCACACCAGGGCCTCCAGCCACTGCAAACAAACTCTGCATGCATGTGCCCTTTGTGCGTCTGGCTTACGTGGGTCCTAGAGAATTGAACCGGGATCCTTTGGCTTTGCAGGCAAACGCCTTAACCGCTAAGCCATCTCTCCAGCCCTATAACTACTTTTAATCACATTGTTCTCCTATACTTATACATATTAACTTCTTTTAGCCCACACATACACATCTAAAGTTCATAAGTACATATATTTTTAAAAACTCATTTTCTGTATATCAATTAGAAGCAAATTATAAAGGGAGCAAGCAAAAGTGATTATTAAAAGGGAAACCATTGTATTAGTCATTTAATAAGTCAAGTAAGTAAGGTTGTGTTGTGTTGTTTTGCTTTGCTTTGCTTTGCTTTGTTTTGTTTTGTTTTGTTTTGTTTTGTTTTGTTTTGTTTTGTTTTGTTTTGCAGTGTCAGCAATACCTTCTCCCTTCAAATGAAATACAGCTGCTGAGTTTGGGCTTACATTACACTAAGGATAATTAGAGGCATGGCATTAAGGTAGATAATTCAAATCTTTCCTTCCTTGTGGTAAGAAGTGTTATATTAAAATATAAATGCTTAAGGAAAAAATATAGAAAGAATGCAAGCTCAGTTGTAACAAAATCTGCTTTCTTGGAAAGTCTAGTGTAACAATTTCCCAGTACTCCAGCTATTTACCCAAACAAAGAAAAGTTTCAACTATTAAAACCATAACAATTAAAAATACAACTGAAACTACAAGTACTGATACTCTTGACGCTCTGGGACTGAGTTCAAAGTAAGCAGTCTCTGACAACAATGACAGCAAAATCAAGGTGGTCTTGGACAGCAGGGTAAAGTAGAATTGAAGAGAAGAGACGAGGTGGCATCATGAAGTGATGAGGCCATGAGCTACTTCCTCCACCAAGATTTCTGAGGCAGCAGAGCTCAGGTGGTACGTGCTACCTTGGTTTTCTCCTCTTGTTCCCTCACTTGGACTCATAAATCTCTTTAAGATATCATCCACCCCCTTCAGAACCAGCTAGGCCTTCAAGAGATGAGTGAGGTGTAAGTTCAGATCCTTCAAGCAAAAATCCCTAGTGACAGAAAACAGGTGGGGGACAAGGAAATGAAATTATTTATAAACACAAAGTTGGGGGGATTGGTGAAAGGGAATAGAGGAATGACAAGGTAAACCCAAGGAGACCTTATGGCTGGTATCATGTGCTTGATGACAAGAAAGCAGAGTTATCCACAGCTCTGCAGATCAATGAGCATCCTCTTTTCTGGACTCTACACTCTGGAGTTAAGAGTCTACTCCAGGGCAGGAGGGATGGCTTAGTGGTTAAGGCATTTGCCTACAAAGCCAAAGGACTCAGGTTCAATTCCCCAGGACCCACATTAGCCAGATGCACAAAGGGCACATGCATCTGGAGTTCGTTTGCAGTGGCTAGAGGCCTTGGGGCGCCCATTCTGTCTCTCTCTGTCAAAGAAATAACTAAATAAAAATAAAATTTAAAAAAAAAAAGGCCACTCCAGCAGCCCAATGACCATCCATTTCCCTAACACAAGTAAACCAAAAAGTAAAATTCTGATTTGTTACTAGCTACTTGAAGTAAAGCTGAACTTAGAGAAAAACAAGCCTTAAGACACTCTCTTATAAAAGTCACAAAACACATTAGTCACCTGCTCATTCACTTAAACATTTTTCTGAGTCCTATGAATTAATGGAAGGAAATCAGTCATAGCTCCAACCTTCACACTATTGACAACTTAGCATGAGAAGTAACAGGGGGGAGAAAAGTTCCAGATGAGAGATGTGGATTTTTATTTAATGAGCAAAATTGTCCTGTACCAAGTTTTTGATCAATTTGGTGGATAAACCCCCCAAAATGGATGAGAAATAGTAAGCAGGGGGTAAAGTATGGAAAATACTGATGCAGCTAGCACACAGGAAAGGGCTGCAGGGCTGCACACATATATCATTTAATCGTCACAACATCTGACCTGGAGGGCAGTTGAGGAGAGAGAATTAAAAAAAAAAAAAAAACTCAACTGGGAGACAACTTCTAAGTAGCAGAGGTGGGATTGGAATCCAGACATAGTGGGTCTTTTACTTTGTCGTATATAATAATGGCAACACTGTAATTTACTAAAAACCACAACACTGCCGTATTTGGCGATTCACGATCCTGGTACTTGCACTCATTTTCTTTGAATATTCCCAGCTTTTATCTTTTGCGAAAGAAAAAAAAAATCAAGACGCAAAACAAGTGAAAAGGTGATGGAGTCGGGATTCGAACGCAGAGGACTCCGGTTCGGAAGCGTCCTGTCATTTGAAGCACCCCTAAGACCCACCCCAAGTCTTTCTGCACCCTCCACCAAGTCGAGCCCCGCCCCTCCGGGAGCCAGCCCCGCCCACAGCTCCTGGCGCCGCGATGACGCGCCGGTCGGGCGGGGATCCGGGCTCTCGGCTCCCCAGGCCGCCCCCGCCCGGCCGGGGCAGGCTTCTCACCGGGCGGGAGTCGGGGGACCCTGGAAATCTTGCTCGTGATCTCAGCAGTGAGCACCGCGAAGTCCTGCTCATAGCCTTCGAAATCGGAAGACATGGCCCCTCCGCAGCGACCGGCCGGGGCCGGAGCCTAGCTCGGGACAAGGGGCTGCGAAGGGCACAGGGCCGCGACTTGAGCACCCCCGGGTGGGGGGGCGGAGGAACCCTGCAGAGCCGAGCGGAGAACCGGGCACAGCTCCCAGCCCCACTGCTTCCTGGTTGTCCTTCGCAATTGTTGTCCTCCGGAAACTGGGGCTGAAGGTGTCTTTTATTTCCCACCCCTCTTCGAGATGAAGACATTCGCTAAGGGAAAATGTCCCAGATCTTGTCCCGCGAAAACTCTACCCCAAAACACTCAGGGATCACTGAAAAAATTTCCCCTGCTCTACGTGCTTGGAAACGGGTTGGCTTTGCCAAGCTACAAAAAAAAAAAAAAATCACAGGAGTCTGTTCCCTGGGGTTGAAGCGGTGAACCTCCCGGAAGTGGCTGTGGCCGAGTCTGCGCAGGGCGCGGGAGCGGGAGAGTCGTGGCCCGGGCGCTGGCCCAGAGATGCCCGGCGGTGAGCTCGCCCCGCACACCGGCCGCCAGGCACCAGGATTCTCTTGCTTGCTCGGGACTGAAGTGCTCATGACGCGGTTAACCGGACAGGAGAGAGTCTATTCCGGGTGAGCCCAGGCTGTCTGGGAAATGCGATGGCCGAGGAGGGAGTCGAGGTTGGGTATGCAACCACGATTTAAGCGATCCGAGGGGGCCAGAATCTGCACAGTGATGAGACCAACCTCGCCTGCTAGGACTTTGCTCCCCCGAGTGGCTTTTCTGAACGCCCTGTTTTGCTTGGGAATCCGTTAACCCTGTATCTGTTACCGATATTTCTTGGGTGCTTTCCCGGAGTCGCTCCAGACCAGTCCGAACACACTTCTGAAAATCTCCCCTGCTTTCAGAATCCTGCCTTCCCTCTCTCCCAGAGCCGATTCCTTTTTCTTCAAATCTCAGTCACATAACTGCTGCAGTCGTGATTGCACGCACGCACCCCCCTCTTTCTGCTTTCACCCTTGCTCCTCCACCTTTGGCCACACGCACCCCCTCTTTCTGCTTTCACCCTTGCTCCTCCACCTTTGGCCACACGCACCCCCTCTTTCTGCTTTCACCCTTGCTCCTCCACCTTTGGCCACACGCACCCCCTCTTTCTGCTTTCACCCTTGCTCCTCCACCTTTGGCCACACGCACCCCTCTTTCTGCTTTCACCCTTGCTCCTCCACCTTTGGCCACACGCACCCCCTCTTTCTGCTTTCACCCTTGCTCCTCCACCTTTGGCCACACGCACCCCCTCTTTCTGCTTTCACCCTTGCTCCTCCACCTTTGGCCACAGTACATTGTTAATGTTGGTGTTGGGGGAGTGGGGCGCGCAACTACAACAGTATAGACCATGTCAGGTTCGCACTTAATTCAAACCCTTAAGAGGCAGTTTAGAAGTTTTCCGGAAAGATGTTCAGTAACTTGTCCTCTGTTTTGGGCTCAGCTGTTACATACGACCTTGGTCTAATCACTTAGCCTCTCTAAGCCAATTTTGATTGAATGAAGGAAGCTGGATTAGAGCAACTCCTTGGCCCTGCTTATCAGCTCTCAAGGTCTTTGCCCTCCCAAACTATCCACTAAACATTGGCCAGTCACCTGACAAGTTTAAGAACAAAGTAGCAATGGCTTTTTTTGGTTTTTCGAGATAGGGTCCCACTCTAGCCCAGGCTGACCTGGAATTCACTATGTATTCTCGAACTCACGGCAATCCTCTTACCTCTGCTTCGAGTGCTGGGATTAAAGGCGTGCACCACCACGCCCGGCTTGAACTTGTGTTTTAAATAAGGTAGAATAATTCTCTCTTGGATGATATACCAGCCCCACAGTATGTGTCCACTTGTGCTGAGTAACAAACACGCTATGTATTAATTTTTTTTTCTTTCCTGAACTTTCCTATTTTGCTTACTTTAGGTTGGGTCTCAAACAAAACTCTGGGGTCTTCTCGTTTCAACAAAGAGCTCTGATTGCTGACAGTGAAAATGACACATTCTGCGTTTTCCCATAACCTGAAGGCATGACAGTTCAGGGACACATGTGGACTCGTGGCACATGGAGATGTGTGCACAGACCAAGGAGAGCTATAATACCTTAGAAGTAAGAAGGCATTCTTCTCCAACATGGGCACATTCTGCTCTGTCATCAAGTTTGAAAACCTCCAAGAATTAAAGAGACTTTGTCACTGGGGTCCCATCATAGCCCTTGGTGTGATAGCAATATGTTCCACAATGGCCATGATTGACTCTGTGTTGTGGTATTGGCCCTTACATACAACTGGAGGAAGTGTGAATTTCATCATGTTAATAAATTGGACTGTCATGATTCTTTATAATTACTTCAATGCCATGTTTGTGGGTCCTGGCTTCGTCCCACTGGGATGGAAACCGGTAAGCAAAAGGTTCCTTTTGACAATAATCATTGCATAATTGTATATGTAGTTTACTGTGAAAATTGTATGTTTAGTTTTCACCTTATTTGCCAACTAGCACTGTCATACAACCTGTTTTTTAATGTATAATTTTATTATTGACAACTTCCATACTTACAGACAATAAACCATGATAATTCCCTCCCTTCCCCCATTTTCTCCTTCACAACTCCACTCTCATATCACCTCCTGCTCTCTGTTAGTCTCTCTTTTATTTTGATGTCATCATCTTTTTCTCCTATTATGAGGGTCCTGTGTATTGCTAGGCACTGTGAGGTCATGGATATAGAGGTCATTTTCTGTCTGGACAGTTGCATTGTAAGGAGTCATACCCTTGCTTTCGCTCTTACATTCTTTCCACCACCTCTTCCACAATGGACCCTGAGCCTTGGAGGATGTGATACAGATGTTTCAGTGCTGGACACTCCTCGTCCCTTCTTCTTAGCACTATATTGCCTTTGGGGTCATCCCAGTGGTCACCTCCATCTGAAAAGAGAAGCTTCTCTAATAAAAAGTGGAGTAGCATTAATGTATGAATATATGGAATGCTTACTGGGCAGTTTGGTGAGCATAATATATACATTTAACCAGACAAGACCAGGCTTTATACCCCTATTGCTTATGACCTTTCCTGTAATAGGCTTTTGATTAGGTTTTCAGTACCAGGCATGTATTCCCTCCCATAGAACGGGCCTCCAATCCAATTAGAGAACAGTTGGTTTCCCCTAGAGCAGACATGCTACTGTTGCACCCGTTCGGTCATTTGACCTGGTTGGCCAAACATGAGGCTTCAAGTATCCATTGTTTTCATTGCTGATGATTTCTATATCCCATAGGGCTGCATGCAGTGCACCTTTTCCAGCTTTCAGCTGGCTGATCTAGAGGAAGGATGCTTTTAGCTCAGCCGCAGCTTGATTTTTCAGTGATGTTGCCGCACAGGCATGTGAAGTCTTCAGCAATAGGGCCTTACCATCTGTTTCTCGTGGAAAACGAAGGGCCTTGGCAATAGCCTGTAATGTTTTGGAGGACCTCCCTGGCCAACCACTCACTGGAAAGTATCCCATCCCTGGCATTGAAAATTTTCTAGTAACAGTTTATGGGTTCTGGATGTGCCATTATCAAAAAAAGTAGGTTTTCATATGTCTTATTCAGAATATTTTGATTTTGATTGACCCCCCCCACACACACACTCCAGCCTTCTTTTACTCAATCTCTTCCCCTAGCCTTTCTTTGGCCATTCTACTCCCTGTAATCTGTACTTCTACTTAAATACATACAATACCATCCCCTTAAGTCCTTCCCTCTCTCCCTCCCTTGCAACCTTTTTCTAGCTTACTGGCCTCTGCTACCAATTTGTATTCCATCTCACACACAAGTCTACACATTTGTAGCTAGGATCCACATACAAGAAAGAACATGTGACATTTGACTTTCTGGGCCTGGGTTACCTCACTTAGTATAATCCTTTCCAGATCCATCCATTTCCCTAAAAATTTCATTTTTCTTTACCACTGAATAGAACTTCATTGTGTAAATGTACCACATGTTTATTATCCATTTATCTGTTGAGGAATATCTAGGCTGGTTCCATTTCCTAGCTATTGTGAATAGAGCAGCAATAAACATGGTTGTGCAAATATCTCTAAGGTAGTAAGAACAGTCATTAGGATACATGCCTAGGAGTGCTATAGCTGGATCATATGGTAAATCTATTTTTAGCTGTCTCAAGAATGTCCACCCTGATTTCCACAATGGCTGCACCAGACAACATTACCACTAACAGTGTAGAAGGGTTCCCCTTTGTCCACATCCTTGCCCACATTTATCGTCATTTGTTTTCTTGATGATAGCCATTCTGACAGGAGTGAAATGGAATCTCAAAGTAGTTTTAATTTGCATTTCTCTGATGGCTAAGGATGTAGAATGCTTTTTTAGGTGTTTATATGCCATCCATATTTCTTTTGAGAATTCTCTATTTAGTTCCATAGTCCATTTTTCAATTGGATTGATTGATTTCTTATTGTTTTATTTCTTGAGTTCTTTGTATATTCTGGATATTAATCCTCTGTCAGATGTATAGCTGGCAAAGATTTTTTTCCCATTCTGTAGGTTGTCTCTTTGCTCTATTCACAGTGTCCTTTGCTGTACCAAAGCTTTATAATTTCATGAGATCCCAGTGGTTGATTAGTGGTTTTATTCCCTGAGCAATTGGGATTATATTCAGAAAGTCCTTGCCTATGCCAATATATTAAAGGGTTTTCCCTACTTTTTCCTTTAGCAGTTTCAGAGTTTTAGGTCTGATATTAAGGTCCCTGATCCATTTGGACTTGATTCTTGTGCATGGAGAAAGACAAGGATCTATTTTCATCCTTCTACATATAGATATCAAGTTTTGGGGCTGAAGGGATGGCTTAAGGGTTAAGGCGTTTGCCTGCAAAGCCAAAGAACCCAGGTTTGATTCCCCAGGACCCAAGTTAGCCAGGTGCACAAGGGGTGTATGCATCTGGAGTTCATTTGCACTGGCTGGAGGCCCTAGCATGCCCATTCTCTCGTTCTCCCTCTTTCTCTGTCAAATAATGAAATGATTAAATATCCGGTTTTCTCAGCACCACTTGTTGAAGAGGCTATCTTTTCTCCAATGAATATGTCTAGAATTTTTGTCAAAAATCAGATGTCTGTAGCTGCCTGGATTAAAGTCTGGGTCCTCTATTCTGTTCCATGGATCTATGTGCCTGTCTTTGTGCCAGTAACATGCTGTTATTGTTACCATGGCTTTGTAATGGAGCTTAAAATTGGGTGTGGTGATACCACCAGCCCTTTTTTTTTTTTCCTGTTTTGTTTTTATTTATTTATTTGAGAGTGACAGATAGGCAGAGAAAGAAAGAGGCAGAGAAAGAGAGACAATGGGCACACCAGGGCCTCCAGCCAGTGCAAACGATCTCCAGATGCATGCACCACCTTGTGCATCTGGCTTACGTGGGTCCTGGGGAATCGGGCCTCAAACCAGGGTCCTTAGGCTTCACGGGCAAGTGCTTAACCGCCAAGCCATCTCTCCAGCCCCACCAGCCTTATTTTTGTTGCTCAAAATTATTTTGGCTGACCAGAAACCAGTAAGCTGGTAAAAGGCTATAAGGGAGGGAGGAAAGGGAAGGACTTAAGTGTATGGTGATGCACATATGTAAGTAGAAGAACTGATTACAGGGAGGGGAATGGTCTAAGCGAGGCCATGGGAAGAGAATGCATATAAGAAGGGCAGGGGGAGGGTCAATCTAAACTTAAGATATTATGAATAAGACATATGTAAAATTATTTTTTTGAATAAGGGCACGTCTAGAAGCTGTAGACTGTAACTAGAAAATTCTCAGTACCTGGGATGGGATACCTTCCAGTGAGTTGTTGGCCAAGGAGGTCCCGGTAGCCTCCAAAACATTAAAGGCTTTTGCCAAAGCCCTTGGTTTCCCCAGAGAAACAGATAGTAAGACCCTATTGCTGAAGACATCTCATGCCTGAGAAGCATGGTCACTGAGAAAGCAAGCTGGTGTGGAGCAGAAAACCTTCTGGTTAGAGAAGCTTCTCTTTTCAGATGGTGATGACCACTGGGATCACCCAAAAGGCAACATAGTGGTAAGAAGAAGGGATGGAGGAGTGCCCAGCACTGAAACACCTCTGTCACACCCTACAAGGCTCAGGGACCATTGCAGAAGAGGGGGCAGATAGAATGGAAGAGCCAAAGGAAGGGTATGACCTCTTACAATGCAACTGCCCAGACAGAAACTGGCCTCGATATCCATGACATTGCAGTGCCTAGCAATACCTTCGCAAAACCCTCAAAATAGAAGAAAAAGATGATGACATCAAATTAAAAGAGAGACTAATGGAGAGAGGGAGGGGATATGATGGAGACTTGAGTTCTAAAGTGGAATGGGGGGAGGGAAGGGAAATATCAGGTGGGGTTTTTTTTTTTTGTATATAAGTATAAAAGTCAATAAAAAGCAATAATTTAAAAAAAGTTATTTTGGCTGTTCGAGGGTTTTTGTGCTTCCAGACGAATTTTAGTATTTTTTTTTTTTTCTATTTCGGTGAACAATGCCATTGGAATTTTAATGGAGATTGCATTAAATGTGTAGATTGCTTTTGGAAAGATTGACTTTTTGTTTTGTTTTGTTTTGTTTTGTTTTTTGAGGTAGGATCTCACTCTACCTCAGGCTGACCTGGAATTCACTCTGTATTCTCAGGGTGGTCTCAAACTCACAGCAATCCTCCTACTTCTGCCTCCCAAGTGCTGGGACTAAGATTGACATTTTCACAATATCGATTCTTCCAATCCAAGAACATGCGGTGTCTTTTCCATTTCCTAGTGTCCTCTGCAATTTCTTGCTTGAGTGTTTTAAAGTTCTCATTGTAAAGATCCTTCACTTCTTTGGTTAGGTTTATTCCAAGACACTGTCTGTATTCATTTAGTTAGTTAGTTAGTTAGTTAGTTAGTTAGTTAGTTAGTTAGTTAGTTAGTTTCAATATAGGCTCTCACTCTGGCCCAGCCTGACCTGGAATTCACTCTGTATTCTCAGGGTGGTCTTGAACTCACAGCAATCCTCCTACATCTGCCTTCCAAGTGCTGGGATTAAAGGCACGTGCCACCGTGCCTGGCTATTTATTTATTTTTGAGGCAATTGTGAATGGGAGAGATTCCCTGACTTCATCGACCACATGTTGTTAGTATATAGGAACACTACTGATTTCTCTGTGTTTATTTTGTGTCCTGCTACGTTGCTAAAAGTGTTTATCAGCTCTAACAGTTTACTGGTAGAATCTTTAGGGTCCTTTTATGTATAGAAGCATATCATCTGCAAATAATGATAACTTGATCTCTTCCTTTCCAATTTGTATCCCTTTTATGAGTGTCTCTTGCCTTATTGCTATAGCCAAGACTTCCAGTACTATATTAAATAAAAGTTGGGACAGTGGACACCCTTCTCTTATTCCTGAATTTAGTGAAAAAGCTTCAAATTTTTCCCCATTTAGTATTATGTTGTCTGTAAGTTTGTCATAAATAGCTTTTATTATGTTGAGATATGTTCCTTCTATTCCCAATTTCTGTAAGACTTTTACTGTAAAGGGATATTGGATTTTGTCGAATGACTTTTCTGCATCTATTGAGATGATCATGTGATTTTTGTCCTTCAGTCCATTTATATAATGTATTACATTTATCAGTTTGTGTATGTTGAATCATCCCTGCATCTCTGGTATAAAGCCTACTTGGTCAGGGTGAATGATCCTTCTAATATATTCTTGTATTCTGTTTGCCAATATTTTGTTCAGAACTTTTGCATCTATATTCATGAGGGAGATTGTTTAGTAGTTTAATTATAACATGGCAAGGAGAAGTTTTTTCCAGGTTTTGTCTGTTTGGCATTCTAAAAGCTTCATGTATCTGCATTGGCATTTCTTTCCCAACTTGGGGAAATTTTTCTTTTTATGATTTTGTTGAAAAACGCTCTACTATGCCTTTGGAGTGAAATTCTTTTCCTTCTACTATACCCTTGAATTCTTATGTTTGATCTTTTCATAGAGTCCTGAATGTCTTGAAATTCCCATTCATACTTTCCTATTAGTTTATCTTTCTTTTTGTTGGACTGTATTAGGTCTGCCACCTGGTCTTCCAGTTTAGATATTCTGTTCTCTCCTTCATCCATTCTACTGGTGAGACTTTCTGCAGAGTTTTTTTTTTGACTGTGTTTTTAAGTTATAGTATTTCTGCCTGGTTTTTTTTTCAGTATTTCTATTTCCTTGTTCATATCTTGTAATGCCCTCATTATTACATTATGCTGTGTTCTCTTGGAATTCCTTCAGGAGTTTGATTTCTTCATTAATTCCTTTGTTTTCTTCTTTTATTCCTTTGATTTCTTTGAGTATAGATAAAATCATTTTTTTGAAATTTTTGTCAGGCATTTCATCTAAAACAGTCTCATTGGGTGTCATTTCTGATGGTTTTATAATTTTTGGCAGAGTTGTATTGTCTTGATTCTTTGTGTTTCTTGTAATGTAGCGATTTTGGCATCCTGAGTTGATTTGATGCTTGGTTTTTCTAATTATCTGCAGTACTCTTAGACTTGGCTATCCAACTATATGTACCTTCAGAGTAGGAGTTTAAGGTGCCAAGTGTAGCTCTTATACTCCACTCCAACGGAAGAAGTAATCGTAGGTGTTGAGTTTGCATGCTATTCAAGTATTCTAGTGGGCTGGGTGGAGCAATTTACTGGAAAAATTCTAAAATTCAACTGAGCAATATACACATCCAGTAAAAATGAGCACAGAGTATGCAAGTGTGGGGATTGAAGCAAACAGATAACCTTATAAAGCCAAAATCCCTAAGGATGTGTGTTGTTCTACACCCTTAATCCTGTCAGCTGGGGGGTTGAGATTTCTGTTTTGAAATAGATTTCAGGTCAGCTGGGTCTGAATCAGACCCTGCTCCCAATAATGACAGAAGAAAAAGTCAGAGGCCCTGTGAATCTGAAAGCATCAAAGACAACAATAGTCAACCCCCAAATACAGCTTAATTGAAAATGGTAAAGCCAACAACAAATATGTAACCCATAACTTGCCCTGACATGGAAAGAGAAATTAGTAATTCTAGTGCAGGCCTATATACCTGCTTTTTGTTGTTCAGCCTCATTACCTTTTGGTGTGGCTTCTAATCTCACCAATCCTGAGTGCCCACCTCAATCCCTCCATGTTGTGCTGTAGAGCTAGTGTTCTGATCAGCTGTACTGGATGCCCTGCCACAGCTGGGGGCTGAATGTGTGTTCTCCAGAGGCTCAGGTTCTGATAGTTGGGTGATGGGAGAATGAATGAAGCCTGGAGTTGTACTGGAACTGCTACAGCTCCTTAGCAGTCTCCCCTTTAGGTTTGATGAGGTTGGAAAAGCCTCTTGTTTGTTCTCTGCTCCTGCAGCTGGGCGCTGGGCCACTTGGGGTGGGTGGGCAGATCCAGGAGGACCGCTACCGCCTCCAGAGGATTCTGGCCAGTTTCCTCCTTTCTGGTAGATCTTGGTCTCTCCTGCTTTCCCGCTGTGGCCGATTAAGACCTATACAACCTTCACTTTTCAGAAGAAAAGTATATTTTGCTGTGGTTTCAATCCCTCCCTAGGCTGGTTTGGTGTGACTCCTATGCAGCCATCTTACCCGGAAGTCTCAAGGTATACTTTTCTTATCATTGATCTTTTATGCCTAGAGAATTTGTATCTATTTGCAAAGGCTCATCTAAATTAGCTTTGCCCCCCCCAAAAAAAGTCTACTATGTTAAAAAAAAAAAAAAGGGAGTTACAGAGGGGAAAGTGAGGGAGGGAAGTACCATGGGATATTGTCTACAATTAAGGAAGTTATCAATAAAAAAATAAAATATTTTTTTTAAAAAGGCAAGCAGGAGTGGTGGTTTGTGCCTGTAATCCCAGCACTCAGGAGACTGGTCAGGCAGATCATGAAAGCCAGCCTGGTCTATATAATGAGTTCAGAACAACCTGGTCTGCCGAGTAAGACCCTGTCTCAAAAGAAAAAGGAGAAAAATAGAGGGTAGGTAGGCCATGGTGATCATATCCTATCCTCTCGTATAAGTTCACAATGCATTTTAGTTCTAGGATCTTTTTTCATATAATTCAAGAACATCCATCAGATGTGAGAGAAATGTTTTAGAACTACTTAGGAATATCTTTGTTTCTGTTGAGGGAGATAGTAGCTTTTACAAATGCAGAATTTTGGTTTGTACTTCAGAACTACTGAATCAGAATCTTCTTTTAAACACAATCCTTGGGTACTTTTAGGTGTGTGAAAATTTGAGAAACACTGAAGACAAATAAGTAAGAATAACAGTTGTTGTGTGTGATTGTGCTGCTTGAAGTGGGTGGCGACGAGAGAGACACAGTTCCCATTTGAAGGTCTCACAACTCAGGAGAGCAATGAATACACTTGTACAAAACAATCCGAAGCTAAAAACTGGATGTGATGATGCTGTTGAGGTTAGAATTCAGCACTTTGAGCTGAGGACCTATGGAAAAAGGGGTGTTTGCAAACAAGAAGAGAAAAGGGGCATTTGGGGTTGAAAAAAGTGGGAGCACACATTCAAAAACCGGACAGTCAGCCGGGCGTGGTGGCGCACGCCTTTAATCCCAGTACTCGGGAGGCAGAGGTAGGAGGATGGCCGAGAGTTTGAGGCCACCCTGAGACTACATAGTGAATTCCAGGTCAACCTGAGCCAGAGTGAGACCCTACCTCGAAAAAACAAAAAAACAAACAAACAAAAAACTGGGCAGTCTTGTGTGACTGCAGAAAAATTTGTGCAGTGCAGAGAAGGAGGGAACAAAGGCGGTTCATGGAAAGTTGTGAACATGTAAGAGATGGTTAGGCCTTAAGTAGTATCTACAGATTTTCCAGCAGAGCTCTGACATAGAGGTTTTCTTAGAAATAGTATTTTGACAATACACAATTTGGATTGGAAGCTGTACTAAAGAAAACGAGTTAGAGAATTACTTAGATAACCACAAGGAAGAGAGGTAGATTTCAGAAAGTAGCAACTCATGCTCTAATGTCCACTCTCAAATGTCTGCCAAGTTGTCCACTCCCTTTTCCTAAACTCACCCATTAAGATTTAGGCTAAGTAGACCAACTGACATTGGATTCGGGTACAATGTGAAAAACAGGAATTAAAAATGACTTTTGGGGGGTGGGCTGGAGTGATGGGCTCCCCAGGACCACAGAAGCCAGATGTACAAGGCGGTGCATGTGTCTGGAGGCTGTTTGCAGTGACTGGAGACCCTGGCGCACCCATTCTCACTCTCAAATAAATAAAATGACCTGTGAGAAATTAGAATGATGCTATTCCTACAACAAATATGTTATATACAGATATTTTAGCTTAAATAAAAGGATTGGAAATGTAAGTTAATGTAGCACTTTGCCCCATCATCCATGAAAGAAGTTTATCCCATAGGAAAGCATTCATAAGGTCTTACATTATCATTTAGGATCAAGTAACTAACAAATTTTTCTTTATATGTTGCTACCAAGGAAAATTCTCAGGACAGCATGTTTCTGCAGTATTGTAAAGTCTGTCAAGCATACAAGGCACCACGTTCCCATCACTGCAGGAAGTGCAACAGGTATGTGGCTTCACTATTTATTATGAGTTGGCCAACTAGATTTGTGGTCTTTGTGCTCTTACTTTATTTTCTACCATGACAGTAGAAAGTAGTTTTATCCTCTGTAAGGCATCCATACTGTCAGAAATTATGTCAAAATATGTTAGTGATCATATTCACCATTTTACACTTAAATTATCAATGTAGAGAATTGTGTTCTTTTTTGTTAGGAGGAATATATATATATGTATGTATGTATGTATGTATTATGTGTGTGTGTGTGTGTGTGTGTGTATGAAAATAGGTCAATTTCCTCTTTCCCTGCACCATGAGATTAAAAATGTGTGCCTTTAGTTTGTGTCTTAGTACTGCATCATGATTGTGTTTGTGACGATCATCTTGACTAGCTTTGGAATTCTGATTCTGGACCATGACAGACTGCTTCTCCCATTATTTATTAATGTACATTTCTACTTTATGCAAGTCTAATAAGTGAATCCAATCAGAATTGTACTTTGAAGAAAAGTAAATCACTATAGAAATACAAACTAATTTTATAGGACCAACAATATTTGTCAATTAATGTGAAATTTAGGGAATCACTGGAGGCAACCAAAGTTTTGTTTGAAGCTAGGAAAATTTCCTGTAGTAAAGAGAAGGAACAGAAACACAGTGCAAATGCTTATATGCTGGCGTCGGCTCGTCGAGCTCAGAAGTTCCACCTCTAAAGTACTGTGAGAAAAGGAAGCTGCAGTTGTGTGCTTGTGCCCACAACCCCCAGGAGGATTTATAAATGATTTTTTGAGACACTTTTGCACTGTGCTTCCATCCCCGAGGTTCTAAGCAAGAGGAAAGCCACAGCTATCCTCTGCTTGCTCTTGCTTCTTAGCAAACTGTACTTGTGGCATACACCTTCTGAGAAGATGTAAAGTCTGCCCTTTCTTGTCCTGTTTAAAATTTTAAAGGAGTCGTCTGTAACTGTTCAACGGCTCATAAGGATGTGTATCTTTCTGTGTCATAAAGTACTACCCTATGACTCCTGGACTTACCAGACACCTATTTGCTTGATCTTTTGAACCAAAGCTAATTAAAGTACACAGGATTCATTGCATCATGTTTCATGCACATTTTTCTTGGTAGATGTGTGATGAAGATGGACCACCACTGTCCCTGGATCAACAACTGTTGTGGTTACCAAAACCATGCTTCGTTCACACTGTTCCTCCTTTTAGCACCACTGGGTTGTATTCATGCTGCTTTCATTTTTGTTATGACTATGTATACACAGCTTTATAATCGGGTAAGTAGCAATATTTGTATAATATCATTCACGTCAGCTTAAGTGATAGTTATCAAGATTTATTTAAATGCAATCTTTTTTTTTTTAACTAATTCTTTAAGATGAAGAAATGTTGAAGCTGAAAAGGTAGCTTAGTAAAGTGCTGGCCTTGCTGAGTTCAGTCTTCAGTAACCACGTAAAAGTTCTATGCATAGTGGCACCAACCTGGGGCTTGCTGTCTGCTCAATGTAGCCTAATTGTCCATGAGGTTCCCGAGGATGATATCCACAGTTGTCCTCGATCCTCTACACATGCCTGCATGCACATGCATATAACCATGCATTTTATATGCTGTTGCTAAAGTTGATACTTTATTATTACATTTCAAAATAATAGTTTGGGAAGTGTAGTGATGAGAAAGAAAATAAGGCAAGAAGAAAAAGACACAGTAGGGCCTCATGTTTCCATCCAGACTATGTAGTTCTTTCCTTCATTCCAACTCCAGGACTCTGGAAGGTGTTCATGGAGCAAGCATAGCCCCTAAAATAAACAGATTAAACCAGCAACGATGTGACTTGATTTATGGGAAAATTGTCATGAAACAAATCAAGGGTCACAAATAAAAGACCTAGGGTGAAAATGAGGGGCACAAACCTGATGGTTCTGTAGCAAACTAGAGGGTCCATGCTCTTCACAAAGGGGGCCGTGCCTATTTGATCTTAACCAGTTTGTGGTATTTAGGAATCTTAGCACAATAGTGATAACATTGGAATTTTTTTGGACCTATAAACATGATACTTACTTTGTGTAAGAGAGAGTATGGATGTATACATACTGTAGCATGTATGTGAAGGTCAGAGAACATCCTCAGGTGTCATTCCTCACCTTCCATTTTGTTTGAGGCAGGGTCTATTTGTTTTTTCCACTGCTTACATCAAGCTAGCTTGTGGGATTCTCCTGTCTCCCCTTCTATCACACTGTAGGAGGGCTGATATTACAGATGTTAGCTATATGTAGCTTTACATGGGTTCTAGGGATAAAACTCAAGTCATCACACTTATAGTGCTTTTATCCACTGAGTTATCTCCCAGCCCTGCTGATATATTTTTGAGACAACTTATGTATCACAGCCTGCTCTCAAGCTTGCAGTGTAGCCAAGGGAGACCCTGAACTTCTGATCCTCCTGTGTTCACTTTCTGAGTTCTGGGACTGCAGGTGTGCCCCACCCATCTTACTTATTCAGTGCTGGTCCAGCTCCAGGCTTCCTGCATGCTGGGCAAGCACTCTGCCAAGTGAGCTACATTCTCAGCCCCAAAACTATATTATGTGAAATCTTCATATTTTTAACGTTAGCACATAACTTATAATGCTTCAAAACACTGTGCAAGTCAAGTACTCACATATGCAGGCTGTGTTTACTCAGCATTTTACTGGCTCTTGGGCACTAGTGTACAACTTAAGAGAAGAAATATCTGGATCCAGTGCTGTGTTTGTTGCTGTGGAGAATACTGTAACTGTAGAGTATCACGGAGACAGTGGAGACCCAGTTTGTGGCAGACAGCCTCAGGCCGCTGAGATGAACTTCCAAACCAGGCAGTTATGGAGGAAGGGATATTTATTGACGCTAACAGACCCAGAGGAAGTTTCATAATGGCAGAAGAAGCTGGCCTGTTTTCACAGGTCTAAGCAGAGAGAGAGATAGGAGCCACAAGCCACAAAGCAAGCAAACACACCACAGAAACTCCAGGCAAAACACAAGACTCTGCACATCTCTAGACTGGGATTCCAAATCCACCCCCACTCCTTAGGGCTGGAACCTAGGATCCACCCAGTGACACTTCTTCCAGCCAGGTGGCTGTAGATCTAAATTACAAACTTGCCGGGCGTGGTGGCGCACGCCTTTAATCCCAGCACTCGGGAGGCAGAGGTAGGAGGATCGCCAAGAGTTCGAGGCCACCCTGAGACTACATAGTTAATTCCAGGTCAGCCTGGACCAGAGTGAGACCCTACCTTGCAAAAAAAAAAAAAAAAAAAAAAAAAAAATTACAAACTTTAATAAAATCCTGACTATGTTGGGGACCATCCATTTAAACCACCACAAAGATACAGCTCAGATTATTCTGTAATGTTCATACATGCTAGGGTTTGAAGGGTCAACCTGATTCTTCTGAGGACACAACAACAAAAAAATTAACATTGAATAAGAATGATGCTATGGATGTATAGCTCAGTAGTAGAGTACTTGCCCAGCATGTGTAAGGCCTTGGGTTCAATACTCAGCACTGGAAGAAAAAAACAACAACTAAGAATGATAACTTGCACATCAGCCTGAGCCCAAGCTCTGGTATTTGTAGGAACCAGTATGTTTGGAGTACTGGTCAAATAGTCATCCTTTTAAATCGGGTTGTCTTAGCAGAATATGAGCAATTGGCACGAGTGAGTCTCTGAAGCATTTGTGGTGTTGTTTCCAGCTCTCCTTTGGGTGGAACACAGTCAAGATTGACATGAGTGCAGCCCGGAGAGATCCTCTTCCCATCATCCCCTTTGGGTTAGCTGCGTTTGCTGCCACCTTGTTTGCCTTGGGATTAGCTTTAGGAACAACCATAGCTGTTGGGATGCTATTTTTTATACAGGTAAGTTCCTCGGTTACCTCTGACCTGTTGTTGGTACTGATTGCAATCAGAAGCAGAGACCGCCTGCATTTAAGGATGCAGTATGGGATGGAAATGACTTGTGCTTAATCTATCTAGGCGACTGACTGAACCATCTCTCTGTAGTAGACAGGTAATTTTGCCAAAATTTCTAACAGGTGATTTAATTTATGAAATGTTAGCCTAAATACGTGTGCATGTATGTGTATACACACATACATATGTACACACACATTCAGATATATGTGTGTGTATACACACACACACGTAAATCTGTATAGTTGAGAAAACTCATCTCACTTTTTGCAGTTGCTCTTGGTCTTCTCATCACCTCAAAAATGAGTGACAGAAGATCATTACTGTTTCCCTTCCTTGCAGGTGAATAATGAACTCAAAAAAGCTTAAGTGTCTTATGAAAGGTCATCCATTTGTGTACTAAGTAAACATAGTTGTTCCATGTCATTTTATGATAGTCTATTGTGTGTATGTGTGTGAATGTATATATATATCAGTAGTAGTCATAATAATATAGGTAACATTTTTGTTGAGTGCTTGTTACGTACAAGGCATTGTTTCAGATACTTTATATGTACCAGCTTGTGCATAACAACCCCATGGTAGAGTCGCTATCCAGTGCCTACTTTGTGATGAGTTACTCTGCAAACTTGAACTAATGTAAATGAAGAGGTTTCTTAGAGAACCCTAAAGAAATCACAATTATTTGGAAAAGAAAAAGTTTACACCTACCATTAAGAGTCATAGTACTGAGCTGGAGAGATGGCTCAGCTGTTAAAGGTACTTGCTTGCAAAGGCTCACAGCTCAGGTTCAATTCCCCAGTACCCATGTTAGTCAGATGCATGAAGTGGAGCCTGTGTCTGGAATTCGTTTGCGGTGGCAGGAAGCCCTGGCGTGTCCATTCTCACTCTCACTCTCTCGCTCTCAAATATGAACTTTAAAAAAAAAAAAAAAAGTCATATTAGAAATAAGCTAAGATCTTGAAGTATGAAATCTTACATGAGTGGATCTAGCTGTATTTAAGAAGATGGCATAGGAGAATGACTGAATACATTCAAGCAAGCTGTTTCTTCTATGTGACTTGACATAGACAACTTAGAAGGATTTATTTTGGTCACTGCCTCACAGATTTCAGCCCATAGTCCTCATTCCCATGGTACAGTGGAAGAACATCGTGACACCAAAGCGCAGGTAGAGGAGGAAGCTGGTGGCTTCGTAGTAGACAGGACACAGAGAGACAGGGTATCAGCCAAGATCCAGGCCCCTAAACATGCTCTCCATGACCTGCTGCCTCCAGCCCTAAACTTTCCTGAGAGCAAGCATGTAGAGGACACTTAATATTTAAATCATAACTGAGGAGGTTGACTGAAGTCACTGTTGTGTTCTAAATAGATGATTAACAAATGTCACGTTAGTTAAAATACTGATAGTAGATTTTAATAACAATTTTAATACATAAGTACTGATTGAACTGATTCTATCAATGACTTATTCATACATGAGATAAGAACAAGTAGCTTAAATTCAGGTGAAAAGTCAGTTACTTTATTTGTATTCAATAAAAGCTGCTCAGATGATCCCAAAGATGATAATCTTAAATAAGCTTAAGTCACATTATTGTTCTACTATCATTTAATTTCCAGATGAAAACAATTCTCAGAAACAAAACTTCTATTGAATCATGGATTGAAGAGAAGGTAAATTTTAACATTGTTTCCTCGGTTTAATTAAAGTTAGTCCAACTTTGTTAAGTGCTTGAATGTGAAAACTTGGCTGCTTGGTGTTTTCCTGACTTCACATAAAAAGGGATATAAGAAACATTTCACTTATCTCCACCTAAACTTAACTCCACAGAAATATATTTCTCATACTCCCTGAGTTGTTAGAGAGTTGTAAGTGACATTTTCAGACTGGAAAAAGAGACATCCCACTTGGAAAAGTACCAGAAACACCTTAGACATTACTAAGGTATAGTAACATTGAGTCTGTCACAGACCACAACATCCAGTTCCCCCACCGTGAGTGCAACATAGCATACAGCTCAAATCCACATACCCTACATGAAATGTCACAGCCTCACAACACTGCAGTAACTGTCCATAGATTGGCCTAAGTGGGGTGATCCAGTTTCTGTTTCAAAGCACTGCCTCAGAAAGTTGTTTATCATCACACTTTCTAATTTATTCCTGAATATTGTAACACCTTCTAATTATTTTCCAAGAAAAATTCGACATCTTGATTCTTGTAAGATTTCCTAGTTTTAAATGTAGCAGGATGGCAAAGCAATTCAAATTTAAAACAAGCAAGTACCTCTGTGAGCTAAGCCAAACACCAATACATTTGTAGAAATGCTTAGTCCCTAGCATCCAGTTTGTGAATTTTAACTTGGAGTCACAGCACAGACTTTTTGGTCTCAGAATCATTTTACATTCCCAAAAGAGCTTGTATGTATATTATACCTATTGATAATTGCCATGCTTTGTATGTGAAAGAAGTATATGTTAGTAAAATGACATTTCATGAAAAACAACTACATTTTAAAATGAAACATAAGGAGAAAGTAGCCTTGTTTTATATTTTTACAAATCTCTTTACTATCAGAAAACTGAAGACAGCTGGTTTCTCACATCTTCTGCATTCAGCCTGTTGAGACATACTACTTTGGCTGAAGTGTATGAAGGAAGCTATTCTCATACAGATACAGAGGTAGAAAAGATTGGACTATTTTACAACATTTTAAATGGCAATAGATATTCTTGATTGTACATTAAATTTGGCCAGGTGACTTTTTTATATAGGAGTTCTGGGCTGAAACCCAGTTTCCCATATACTAGGCAGGCACTCTGCCACTGAGCCTTACCCCTCTCTCCCCATTAGTCTCCTTCTTCCCCACACAGTTTGACTAGGATTTTCATGTCATATGTGATATGATTTTATGTATCTGTAAATCTAGGACCCACAAATGACAAAAAGCATGTGATATTTTTGTTTTTTTGTTGTTGTTTCAAGGTAGGGTCTTGCTCTAGCTTGCACTGACCTGAATTCACTATGTAGTCTTAGGGTGGCCTCAAACACATTGCAGTCCTCCTACTTCTGCCTCCTGGGTGCTGGGATCAAAGGCATGTGCCACCACGCCCGGCTTGATATTTGTTTCCTGAGACTGACTTTATTTATGTGAAACTGGGAACCAAACCTAGAACCTTCTACATACAGGGCAAGTGTTTTACCATATCCCCAGCACATGAAGATTTCCTTTATTAAAAAAATAATAATAATAAGGTGAAGAAATGACCCTTGACTGTCTAGGGAGGATGGTTCCTATAGTGCAGTAGATCCGTTTTACATCCGTATTCTTGCAGTGAACAGCATCCGAATCACTGTATAAAGAAACACAAGAAGCTCTTGCATAATTTCTCAACCAAACATTTCAAAGTATCACTTCTAGTGAACATAAATGCACCAGTATTAGATTAACTTTTTGTGTGCATAAGTGTTGTTTATTTTTCCAGATGAAGACTATTATAAAGTTCCATGTTAATCTGGAGGTTATCTTAAAGCTTGTACTTTATCACCATGTGAAAATTCAAATAAGGATATAAAGTTCCTAGAAAGTTTATAGAAATGACCAGACGCTAAAGTTTATACAATAAGTGTAAACTTATCTGTAGAGTTTGGAATTCGTAATAGATATTTTTTACCACTAGGTGTCAGTAGTGCTTAAGAAATTTGAAGCTACCTTATTTCCTTGTGTTAAATGCCTAGAATATGTATGCCACCTGAAAACGTTATTTGCATAACAGGTACATGTAAATGCAAATAGAACTGACTATATATGTGTGTGGTAGTGTAAAAATCACAAGAGGCCTCTATATTTTTAATTAGTGTATTCATTGCTAATTTCATACATGTAAATAATGTGTATTTTGATCACATTTGCCCGTTAACCTCTCCCCATGCCCACTGAACCCTTTTACATCTAGGTCTCTGTAGCAGACAGCTTCAGGTTCGCTGAGATGAACTTCCAGACCAGGCACAGTTATGGAGGAAGGGATATTATTTATTGAAGCTTACAGATCCAAGGGAAGTTCCATAATGGCAGAAGAAGCGACCTGCTCTCCACAGGGCCAAGCAGAGAGAGAGAAAAGCCAACCAGCCACCACAGCACACAGAGCAAAACTACAGCCAAAAGGTCACACAGCACACTTCAGGAACTCCTGCTAGGCACATTTGCATATCTTTACAATGGAATCTCAAACCCACACCATTAACCACCTTAAGACCGGCCCCCAGTGACATTGCCTCTAGCAAGGTGATTGCAGATGCAAACTGTAACTAGTAAAACAGTGAATATATTGGGGGACATATATTCAAACTACCACAGTCTCCTTCCTACTTTCTTGTCTGTTTTGTTGTTGTAACTCACTTGAATGAGTTAGGTAGCCTGCATGTGTTTATTTTTAATATTTTTCATAAAACAGAGACTGCCTTATTGTACCCTTCCTGGCCATTCCCTACTTTTATTTATGAGCATCCCTTTTTTTTTTTTTTACCTGTACAGTTTTGTACTTGGAAATGACCAGAAGCACTAAGGGTTTTCTGAGTATAAGATAAACTTAGCTAACTCTTGTTTTAAAATTTATTTGCAAGAAGACAGAGATTGAGAGAGAGAGAGAGTATATGAGTGCAGCAGGGCCTCATATACTGAGTACAAACAAACTTCAGATACATGCATACCACTTTGTGCATCTGGCTTTACATGGGTACTGGGGAATCAAACCCAGGCTGACAGGTTTGTAAGCAAGCACCTTTAACCACTGAGCCATCTCTGCAGCCTCAGCTAACTCTTTTGGTAGGCCTATTTGAATGCTTGTTCCTAATTTACACTCTGGCAGGTATTGTCTGGACAATCACATACACGGTTGGTATTCTACATCAAGTTCTTACTATGTTGGAATAAAGCTATGTTTTCTCTGACTCCTACTGATATTTCAGCAATAAGGAAGTGTTTCTGGGATGGAAAGATGGCTCAGCAGTTAAGGTGTTTGCCTGCAAAACCTAATGATCTGGGTTAGATTCTCTAGTACCCATGAAAAGCCAGATGCACCAAGTGGCCCATGCGTCTAAAGTTTGTTTGCAGTAGCAGGAGGCTCTGTCATGGACATGCTCTCTCTGTATGTCTTTCTGTGTCTCTCTGCTTGTGAATAAAATAAGAACAAAGAAAAAGTGTTTCTGCCAGGTGTGGTGGTGCATACCTTTAATCCTAGAACTTGGGAAACAGAGGTACGAGGATGGCCATGAGTTCGAGGCCAGCCTGAGACTACAGAGTGTGTTCCAGGTCAGCCTTGGCTAGAGGGAGACCCTACCTTGAAACCTCCTCACCCGCCCCCTAAAAAAGTGTTTCTATGCTGACACAAATTTGAGGAATAAGTGTTTTCAATAATGTATTTCCAACCCAGGCCATTTCCTGCCTTTATCATTCCCAGGCTAAAGATCGAATTCAGTACTACCAGCTAGATGAAGTCTTTATTTTCCCCTATGATATGGGAAGCAGATGGAAGAACTTCAAACAGGTATTTACATGGTCAGGAATCCCCGAAGGAGATGGATTGGAGTGGCCAATAAGAGAAGGATGTCATCAGTACAGCTTAACGGTGAGTGTTTTGTGTTCAGAAAAAGCCCTTCTCTTTTGCCTCCCCTTCTACCCTTTTATTTCCCTTTAACTCAGTGACATTTTATAGTCATATAAGCAATATAAATATTTCTGTATGTCAAGGTGAATCTAAAATTCATAAAACACACCTTATGTTCTCTCCCCTGAACACTTTAGACCTTGTAATAAAGTCTTAATTCTGACTATACTTTATAAAATCTAGACTAAAGCACCTTTCCTCCTATAGTGTTGAGGGAACTTCTTGTTTAACTCCTGCCACCTAACATTGCCCACAGTGTCCTGTACCACACATAGTATCTGCCTGCCTGTCCTTAAACCAGATATTTCACCTCTTCCATACAATATAACTCACTACTCTAGAGTCATGTACCATTTCCTCTAGCTCATACAATCTCATATTTTTATTTATCTGGTATTTTTAACTTGACAGGATTCTAGAACAGAAACTTGGCTCTAAAATAGTACCATTTAATTGTTACCAATTAAATGGAAAATGTTAAAATTATGACTTAGCCAAGACTCAGTGTTGTTTTGCAATGTGTGTATTTAGAAAGTCAGTGAGTCTCCACCTAGAAACTTCATGAGGCAGAGAACACACCTCCCTGGGTCCTGGGCAGTGGACACAGTGTGGGGAGAAAGCCTCAAACCAGCCCTTAACTTACCAAAGATAAAATACTGGAAATTTTGGGAAGTTTTCATATCACTGTAAAGTAGAAGATGCTAATCGGTTTTTCAATAGAGACGTGACTCATTTGTTTTCTTTTTATATCTTCCAAACAGATAGAACAGCTGAAGCAAAAAGCAGATAAGCGAGTCCGAAGTGTAAGTAGTTCCTTTGCAACAGTACTAAGTTCTTCTTTGTCAGGCTCTCTACTTGTGTTCAGTTTAAAGTAGAAGCCAACAGTGTCTTTTATTAAATAATATTCCTTAGCACAGTTGTAATTTTATGTAATTCACTGTTATTTCATCTAAATAGTTTGACTGGAGATTTACAAGGGACTTACCAGCATAGAAAAATATCCACAATGTGGCTGATGAAACCCACCTGTCAGCCATGCTGTGAAATATGATGCCACCTGTGGCTAAGCTTATCTTGAAACCAATGAAGTAACAACTGCACCCTTCATTTGCACTGGCCACACTCTAAGGGCCCGGTAGCTCCATGAGTCTCGGTTGGCCTCCCATCCAAGACCACGGACATTGGCATATAGAACATCTTCAGCACTGCAGAAAGTTCTCTTGTCTGGCTGTGCTCTGGAGTTTAAATTATGAGCAGCTATGTGTGTGGAATGAGGGATAAGAAGAGCCTGAGAACTAAAAACCTCACTTGCCTTCTACAAGGGAATGGGGTAGTTGGGGAGCTGATGTGGGAAAGAAGGCATATCCCTGGATATTTGGATCTAGCCTTGAAATTTTTAATTCAAACTTAAAAGAGCTCAAGATGGCAAATACTCAGATCCTTCTGACCACTGGTGGCAGGTTCGCTATAAGGTAATAGAAGACTACAGTGGTGCCTGCTGTCCGTTAAGTAGAGGACTCAAGACCTTCTTCACCAGCCCCTGCACTGAAGAGCCTCGGATACAGCTGCAGAAAGGGGAGTTCATTTTAGCCACACGAGGGCTGCGGTGAGTGACAGGAATCCTGTGTTTCTTTAATGACAAAATTGACATCTCATTAATTTTTTTTAATTTAATCTTTTAAATATTTCAGATACTGGTTGTATGGAGACAAAATACTTGATGATTCCTTTATAGAAGGTATGGAAGTAGAAGGGTATGTTTAAGAGGTATGCCTGCTAGCAATAATTCCAATTTTGTAAGACTAATTTTTATGAGTAATTGACCTGTCAGAATGCATTAGGAGAACTGGATAGGAGGTCCATGACTAAGCAACAGAAGTAAGGTCCTTATACTTTTCTCCAAAGCACTAGTACTAATCAGGTCTTCTCAATGGTAGGTAAGATTTGAGCTCTTTCTTAACTATGTTGTGGTACTTGTAAGAGTGCTTCACAGGACTTCTAGGTAAGATGATGGAATGGAAGCCACAGTATGTGGCACAGTAAAAGACAATGTCAAGATAAAACCAGTGCACCCTATTCCTAGAGGAGAAAGCCAAAGAAACAAAGAAATAATTGGTAATAAGATTTTTTTTTTCTCTGCAAAGTAGCAGCCATGGCCAGCAGTGGCTTCCAGGAAGCTGCTCTTCCCTCCTGGACACTGGTGCCACAAGATTACCAAGTTGGAGAGAGAATATTCAGGTTATGGACACACAACCACCAGAGGCTGGATATGGTGTGTTTGTGTGTGTGTCTCAGACCATGAAATTCTGGAAGAAAGTAGACTACCCACAAAGAAATTCCTCTAATCAGAAATAATACACTGATAGAACTTTTTGAATTGCTGAGACTAGCAGCCCTTGGCCCTTAAAAGACAGTTGAGAGAGAGGGAGAAACCAACTAGAAAGAACTGCTCACTGAGGTTATAATAACTTTTATGTCATTTTAGTTTTTTATTTACTCTTCTGTACTTTAGTTTGTCTCTTGCCTGAATAAATATTTGACTGTCCTTTCATTCTCTAGAATATTTACTGTTTTGCATTCCTCTAAACCATACACTTTCCTTCTCATTCATACTTTTCTCTGTCTTTGACTCTTTTCTCTTTTCATTTCACTACTTTTAAAAAAAATTTTTTATAAGAGAGAGAGAATTGGCATGCCAGGGCCTCTAGCCATTGCAATCAAACTCCAGATGCATATGCCACCTTGTGTGCATGTGTTACCTTGTGCATCTGGCTTATGTGGGTTCTGAGTCAAACCTGGTCCTTAGGCTTCGCAGCAAGCATCTTAACCACTAAGCCATCTCTCCCACCCTTACTACTTACTTGTTTTTAATATTATCTAATTTATTTATTTCCAAGCAGATGGAGAGAGAGAATGGATGTCCTAGGGCCTCTAGCCACTGTAAATGAACTCCAGACACATGTACCACTTTGTGCATCTGGCTTTATGTGGGTAGTGGGGAATCAAACCTGAGTCATTAGGCTTTGTAGGCAAGCTCCTTAACTGTCTCTCCAGCCATCTCTTCACCCCACTACTTAATTATTAATACTCTTAGCTCTGAAACAATACAAACTACATTTCCTCCTGCTGCACCTTATTGAGAATACAAGTGAAGTACATGTGTCTTCTATTGCAAGTTAACAACAGGACTGCTTCAAGTTAGTGCTTGTACCACTGCAGTCAGCTTCCCCATAACGAGTACTAGTTAGTGCTTGTACCACTGCAGTCAGCTTCCCCATAACGAGTACTAGGGAAAATAAATGCAAGTGGACAACCCATGAGGAGTCCTCACACAAAATCATAAAATACAAGCAAAAAATACAAATCAGAGACACATTCATTCTAATAGATGTATAACACACACACAGTTGTGAGACAATAAGCCACTACAGTGCTTCCCAAACCTTAGTGCTCAGTATCAGAAATTAAAGACAATAAGATAGGTAAAATGGTGGGAAAAGATTTCAGTGCAATACTTCTAATATGGATCAGCAACCACCTAGAACAATGAAGGTACCAGATGAATGAAGTCTATTCAGGACCTAAACAAAAAAGTGGACTAAATAGTAATATGGAGGAAGAAGTTAAACAAGTAGAGGAATTCAGCAAGTAATTGAGACTCTGACAAATTAGAAGTGCTGGAATGGAAGTTGGTTTAGAAAAAACAAATTAGACAGTTTAGGTTTGGAATGAACTTTTAGTCCAGGCACAGTTATGGTTTTATTTATTGGGATCCAAAAAACAATACCAACAGAGAGAGCAAAATGAACAGCCACCACAGCACACAGGATAACAAACTGCCAAAGGTCACACAGCAGACTTCAGGAACTCATATCTTTACAATGGAATCAAACCCATGTGACCTTGCCTCTAAAGGTGATTGAAATGCAAACTATAAACTAATAAAATACTGAATATATCTGCAAACTACCACATTCCATCCCTGGCCCCCAATATATTTAGCTTTTGGTTCCCAATAGATTTATAACTATTACATATTGTAAATTGTACTCAGTCTAATTTTAAAGGTTTTACAGTCTTGATCAACTTTAAGTCCTGTAAAATCAAACAAGTTAAATACTTTTAACATGTAAAGGCAGAGTAAACATTTTAACTGTATAAGAAGGAGAGACTAAAACAATGTAAACTTAATCACCAGCCATTATTAAACTTTTGCAGTTTAAGTTCAATATAACCAGAGACTAACAGTCTCCATGTTTACCAATTTTGGTTGGGCAGAGTCGCCAGGGAAAACTTTTATCCCAGTTTAACATTGCACTCCATGGTAGTCCTTTTGTAGGTCAGCCTTTAGGCTTTATGCAACAAGACCATCTTTTAAAGGCTCTTTCAGCCTATTTCTGAGGGTCTTTACCTGCCTCATGCCGCAAAAAAACTTATGAATTTTATGTAAATTTTTAAAATAATACCAGGTGAGGACATGTCCAGAAAAGCTTTTTTTTAGTCCAAGGTATTTTTAGTTTTTTTAGGCATTCTTTTTTGTTGTTTTAATGTAAATCAAGAGATTGTTAATCTGTTTGACAATAGTCAAAAGGAGCTGTTTTAGGTTTTAAACTAAAATCTAAATATCTTTATATTACAGTTTAACCTGAAAACACTCTGGGCCTGGGCAGCAGAAAATCCCTTATGTCAGTAGCCCAGTTTTAATAAAGTCTTTTGTAAAAAGCTCATAAGCCAAGCCTCGAAGTTTAATACTGTCTGTACTTAGCAAAGCTCTCATCAGAATAGTCATCCAAATCTTTAGTTGCAAGCAGTCCATTTCTCCAAAACAAAGGTTGTAAAAGATGAATATCCACGATGATCTCACCCCACTCCTGGTACCACTTTACTGTTGCAGACAGCTTTAGGTTTGTTGAGATGAACTTTTAGTCCAGGCACAGTTATGGAGGAAGGGATATTATTTATTGAAGCTTACAGATCCAGGAAAAGTTCCATAATGGCAGGAGAAGCAACTGGCCTTCACAGGGCCAAGCAGAGAGAGCAAAGCCAACCAGCCACCACAGCACACAGAGCAAAACAAACTACAGCCAAAAGGTCACACAGCAAACTTCAAAAACTCCTGCTAGACACATTTGTATATCTTTACAATAAAATCTCCAAAATAAAAAATACTGAATATATTGCAAGGGTGGATAACAATGGAGTGACCATCACTCAAACATGAATAACAAAGGCAGAGGTAGGAGGATGTACAGTGAATTCCAGGTCAGCCTGGGCTTCAGCAAGACCCTACCTCAAAAAAAGAAAGAAAAATAATAATGAGCATGTCCAGAACTTCCAGGAAGAGGCCAAGCCTGAGAATCTGCAGGTCAAAAGGAGCTGAGATAAAGTCTAAAGTCATAACAGTTTAGTGAAATAGCAGAAAATTTCCCAAATCTAAAGAAGCAAATGGGCATCCAAATAGACCTGATCAGAGAAGAATCCACAACTACCATAGTCAAGGTGTCAAAAATAAAAAGCAAAGAAACAAACTGTAAGGGGAAAATAGTAAGTCCCATGCAAAGGCAAAAGCAGCAATATCAGAAAAGCATGAAGTGATGTATTCAAGCCCGAAAAGTAACTGCAAAGCACAATTTCTATACTCAGCAGTTGCCTCTTAGAGTTGGTGGAGAAATAAGCACATTGCACGATAAGCACAAACTAAGGCAATTCCTGACAGCCAAGCCAGCACTGCAGAAGAGACTCGTAAGGAACTTTGTGCAGTCTCATTGAGTAGAGCACATGGAAGAACACATTTCACTAGAGGAACTGATGAAAGAGCCAGAAAGGAATCATCATGCCCAACATAACAGACCAGCCAGCCTGAAACGCTAATAAGGGAGGAAGAAGAGGACCCGGCAAAGCCATAGGAAATGGCCCCAAGTCACTAAAAGATGCAGACTGGCTGGACTAAAGCTAGTCCAGCTGTCCTTTGTCTCTAGGAAGTACACCCAGGGGTGCACACCATCATTCTGGCCTTGGGAAAATGGAGGCAAGATTTTGAGGTTTGAGCACATTGTGGGCTACAAGTGAGACTTTGGGGGGAAGAGGGGAAGAAGGAAGCAAGAAACTATAGGCCAATTTCCCTTTGAAGCATACATCAATCAACTTGATGTTGTCCAGAGGACTCAAAGTTATTTAACATAGCCTTTAATCCCAACACTTGAGAGGCAGAAGTAGGAGGATCACTGTGAGTTCAAGCACAGCCTGGGCTCAAGTGAGACTCTACCTCAAAAAATAATTATGGGAGCGCTGTGGCAGGCCCACAGCTGAGCAGGCCTCGGCCCTCAGCCTGTCAGACTGATGGACAGACGTGCACACCGGGACCTGCGCTCTTCGCCCTCCCACTTGCCACTGCTAATGCGGTCGCAGGCCCCCTAGTCCCTTCACCATCCCGTCCCCACCCCGTGGAGGCCGCCCCCGCCGCCTCCTTCCCACCATGGCTCTGAAGAGAATCCATAAGGAATTGAATGACCTGGCACGGGATCCCCCAGCACAGTGTTCAGCAGGTCCTGTTGGAGATGATATGTTTCATTGGCAAGCTACAATAATGGGTCCAAATGACAGTCCCTACCAGGTGGAGTATTTTTCTTGACAATTCATTTCCCAACAGATTACCCCTTCAAACCACCTAAGGTTGCATCTACAACAAGAATTTATCATCCAAATATTAACAGTAATGGCAGCATTTATCTTGATATTCTGTGGTCACAGTGGTCTCCAGCACTAACTTATTTTAAAAGTACTTTTGTCCATCTGTTTTCTGCTGTGAGACTAAAAGCTTTCCTTATTGATTTAAATTTGGATAACAGCAAGGTGTAAGGGGTGATGGGTACATGCTATGTGCTTGGTTATGGAAAAAGCTCCACTGACCTATAGGAGATTTTACTTTAAGTGGATTATATCTAATCTCAAAAAAATTATAAGAAGCAAGATTGAAGAACGTGAAGCTGTTTCTGTATCCATTTTATCCCGAAGGACCTACAACATAGATAAAGTTATGACTGACTAGAGTAAATTCTACCCACATCCTGTATTTTATAATCTTAAGTTAACTGGTCAACATTTAAGTGAATTGGAGCCATTAGTACATAAAAGTGTGATGGGCCTTCTTCCCAACTCTTTTATATCTTCCTATCCCTTCAACTCCTTTAAGCCTCTTTCTCTCCATAATTTTTTGGTTTGTATGTGGTTTCTCAGTTAATACATAGATAATAGCTCTTATTTTTCTTATGTTTTTAACTGCTTTAGGTCTGTTTGGATGTAAGGGTGAAAATTCATTTGATGGAAATACTTGTGTATATTTAAAGACCCAGTTGCTCCTCTGGAGCTTGTACGTTCAAGAATGATTAATCTGGGCTGGAGAGATGGCTTAGCGGTTAAAGCCTAAGAACCCGTTCCAATTTGGTCCTGTTTAGCCAGATGCAAAGATGCAAGGTGCAATCAATTCCCCAGGACCCACACATCTGGATTTCGCAGCAGATGTCTCCCTCTCCCTCTCTGTCTGTCTGTCTCTCTGTGTCTCTCTCCAAAAATAAATAAAATAATTAAGAAAAATTTTTTTTAAAAAAGAATGATTAATCTGCTGGAGAGATGGCTTAGGAGGCCCTACAGACCCAGGTTCAATTCCCCAGGACCCACTAAGCCAGATGTGTCTTTTGTTTTAAACCCAAGGTGCCCATTGTCAAAAAAAAAAAAAATGATTAATCGGTATAATAAACTGATTACTACATTCATTACATATAATTTTGTGTGAATAGGTTTTTTGATTTTAAGATTTTTATCTAGCTCAGATTAGTGGTGGATTTTTCCTCACCCTTGAAACCTAGTTGTGTTTTGTTTATATTGTTTGCATTTCAAAATCTTGAAACAATTTCAGTTTATAGTAAAAAAAAAAAAATATCTTAAAAGTAATTTTATTGAACAAGGTAGAGACATAAGCTTTTAAAGACATTTTCATGAAACTTATGTACACCATTCCAGGAACATGGCTGTTAAACTAAATAAATTTGCTTTGTTATGAAACTAATCTGCATTTCACCAAAACCTGTGGCATTCCCTTGGTACTTAGAACATAAAAAAACAAAGACAAGTTAAGCTCTGTGGTTGTACTTAGGAAAGATTAACTTTGACCAAACCTGGGAAACGAGCACAATCTTGTATTGGAAAGTCTCCATAGTTACTTTACACTAACATTGCAAGATGTTCATCCAGTTTTAAAGTGTACTGTATGTGGCTTTTTGAAGTCTTCCCTTTACTCAAGTAAAATATAGTTCGAAACCTCTAAGTTACAGCCCTCCCCTCATTTTTCCTAATCTAATTATTGTAATCCAGGCCATCCTGAAAGCCATGGCTGATGCTCACTAGTCATCAGGTTCTCAAACTACATCTTTACACTCTTGCACAAAACTGAGGAATAAATGTCCACTGCTTTTGGTTTAAAAAAAAAAAGAATTATTTAGCATACACAAATTAATAAATGTGATGCAGCATTTAAGTGAGTTAAGAACAGAAATTGCATACTCATCTGTAGACATAGAAAGGGCCTTTGACATCATTCAACATCCTTTTGTGATAAAAGTCCTGGAAAACTAGGAATCAAGGAACATATCCCAAAAAATATATACATAGATATATAGGTATGGTGGCTCACGCCTTTAATCTCAGCACTTGGGAGGCTAAGGCAGTAGGACCATTGTGAGTTGGAGGCCAGTCAGAGCTACAGTGTAAGTTTTAAGTCAGCCTAGGCTAGAATGAGACCTTGCCTCAAAAAAAAAAAAAAAAAAAAAAAAAAAAAAACTGTGTGTGTATAATGAATAAATAAACATAGAACTACTCTATGACCCATTTGTACCACATCTGGGCAAATACCCAAAGGACCCTAAGTCCTACCACAGAAGTACTTGCACATCCGTGTTTATTGCTGTACTGTTAACAATAGCCAAGAAACAGAAGCTTAGATGCCCACCAAGAGAGAAATGATTAAAGAAATATATATATATATGGTGGAATTTTATTGAGCCATAAACAAAAATGAAACCATAATGTTTTCAGGAAAATGGATCCAACTGGAAGTCATTGTATTTAATGCAATATGACAAATTTGAAAGACAAAAACTACTTATTTTTTTCTCATATGTGGATCCTAAATTTGAGAGAATGATAAAGCTAAAAGGAAGAGGGAAAGAAAAGATCATAAGTGGAAGGGAGGGGTGTGATTAAACACATGTGACTTGTAAGCAGAAGGGCTTTTGGGAGGGAGGAGGACCAGCGGGGAGAGAGGTTTGTCCTGGTCGGGAAGGAGGAGAGGAGAACAGTGAGAACACAGGAAGTCTGTGTAGGGCGCTCATGTGTGTCTGTCCTTTCTGGCATGATTGGTGAGAGACCTGAAACACAGAAGTTACTTGACTTGTTCTTAGCCACTCATTAAAACTAGGTAGAGCTAGAGCTGCAACTTCATCAGCCCACCTCTACACTCTGGGCCAAGTCTGTGTGATGTGCGCCCTCCCTCTTGAAAGGAGCATTCCTTTTCATTGTCAGTGTGTTTTTAAAGGTTAACCCGCATGTTCCTTTGAATGCACTATAGATTAGCCATAAGTTAACTCCATAGGGCTGTTTAGGGAATAGAAATTTATATGCTGGAAGTGGTGGCACATGCCTGTGATCCCAATACTTGAGGAGGGTGATGAAGAAGGATCACAAGTTCAAGGTCAGCCTGGGTTACATATTAAAACCGTATCTCAAAACAAACCAAAGATCCTAGAAAAAGTCTTAAGAAATTCATAAAAGCTGAACATACTGTGGTGGTGTGCCAAAACATCTTTCTTAATCATATATACAATAAGGAATACCCCCTATTGAAAAATCCTCCAATTCTACTTAGGTTTTGACCACCCTATTTCTAGCTTGTTAGAAGCATTAAAGCCATACTCTTCCCTCACCCTCAAGCCCACCCTTGGGTTTATAAGAAAGTGAAAGGGGGTAGGAAATCTGCTTAGAACTGAGTAGTTTGAAGTAGTGGGACTTGTTCCGGTAACGTCACTGCCTGCATCTGGCTGTTTACTTCAGTTTTACTTCCTCCCTCAGGTACTTCCAGAATAAGAGGATGGTTCCCCAGAAACTGTGTGGAAAAGTGCCCCTGTGATACCGGAACAGATCCAGCCCCCGAGGGCGAGAAGAAGAACAGATAGCCACTGTTAAATCCTTCTATAAGTCCGCTTCGTTACTTGAAAACTGTATATATTACCAAGAATTATGCAATGAGCCTACTCTGGTTAAGGTGTTCTTTTCCTCAAAGGTGCCCTAGTGCCATGAATTCAATATTTTTATGACCATTTCGAAATGGAGAAGCCATTCTCTGCATATGCCTTGGACTTCCTGCCTCTCTTTCCACCTCCCCCCTCAGAAGAAGGAGCACTTCACCCAGTGAATAAACTTGAGGGCACTGCACAGCATGGTCCTCACTACAGGTCTGCTTCCCTTCGCAGAAGCATCTGCCTGTGATCATCTTGTTTCCTCCTCAGCTGACATTTCTACATCATAGTCTAGATATTATAGAACTTAATTTGTCAGGTTCACTATAAGTTCAAATTTTGTTACTTGTCTTTTAATAATGCAGATTTTTGTCAAACCAAATAAAGATTGATGGACATTATGTAAAAGAAAGTTTTTATTTTTATTTTTTGCTGACTAAAAAGCTTTATCTTAAGTCATTATGAAAAGCTGCCCACTATACCCTGTAAAAATGTGGCATTTGGGGCTGGGAAGAGGGCTCAATGATTAGGCACTTGCTTGCAAAGCCACCCCTCCCAACTCAGTTCCCTAGAACCCATGTACTGACAGATGCACAAATATGGCACATATGTCTGGAGTTTGTTTATAGCAGCGAGAGGGCCTGGTGTGCCCATTCTCTCTTGCATGCTTCCTCTCTGTCCTTCCCTCCCTCCCTCTCTTTGCTTGCAAATAAGTTTAAAAAATTAAGATGAAAAAATTGGCATGAATCATGAGTCCTAGATATGATATATTCTGCTTAATAACATGAATCCTATTAATGGAAGCCAAGCTCACAGCATTGTGGGAGACTAAGCTGTATGCATCCACTTGGAGTTATCAAAAACTGAAGTCTGAGCAAGCGGTGGGAGTCAAGCTGGTGAACTTTAATGCTTGCAGATGAGTAGAATTCAAGAAGGAAGGCAATGGTCTATTTCTTTATACTTCAGCAAACTGGTCTAGTATCCCTTAGTTCTTTCCAAGTAAGGGAGCTTGAAGCTTCAGGACTGGGCTTGTAATAGTTAAGAATGAGGCTAGGGCACTTGGGAATGGAGCGTGCATGCAGGTGAGGGAGGAGGCCAAGGGAATATGTAGATGGAGCTGTGTTCTGAAGGTGGGTGGTCTTGAGTTGGTATTCGAAGATCCTTAAGGAGACAAGTCACGGACCTCTGAGGCTGTCTGCATGTTAGGCGGAGAAACAAGTGTCCCTGGCATGTTTGAGCAACAAGCAGGCAGCCATTGTGGGTGAGCTGCAGGGAGTGAGGGGAGGGAATCTGCAAAGATGAGAGGGTGCTAGACTGCAGAGGGCCCCGCCAAAGTCCTTCCTGCCCCTCCTTTGCTTCAGACTCGAGAACAGACTTTTGTGAGCCTGAGCTGAAGGCCTAGAAAGACTGACCAGGTATGAATATCCATTCTCCTTGACTCCAGTGAGAGGCCAGGGAGAAAGACTAATGTGGAGTACAACACTAGAAACTACCGGACAAGCCCTGTGAGTTTGTGCCAAGCTCGTCACTCACCACTGGAGGACGAGGACAACGGTGGTGACAGCTGACTTGTCGATACCAAAGTGCTGCGTTTGAAAATCATCTGGGGACATTTTCATAATCCTGGGCTGGCTGTGGGTTTTGAAACAAGGCCTCACTGTGTTGTCAGACAACACAGCCTGGAACTCATGTAGTCAAGGCTGTTCTCAAACTGGTAGTAATCCTCCTGCCTCAGCCTTTCAAATATTAGGACAGGTGTGCACCACCACACCTCGCTCAAGGTCCATGGGTTTGTGCCCATGTCACAGTACCGCATCCTGTTGAACTCCAGTAATTCTACTGTGTAGCCCACATTTAAAAACCTATTGTGTTAGGTGACCTTTCTTTAACACAGAGTCTCATCATATCCATGAGGCAATCAGCCAGCATCTGTATTTGGCAATAGTTTATTTAAGATTTTTCATTTACAAATAGGGGTACTTGCTATCTGGGCATCAGTGACATTAGAAACGAGTCCGGGGAGAAAAATCAGTAGGTTCCTTCACAGAAGATAAGCCTGTAGACCTCTGTTCCCAGTGCAGGACAGGTGTGTATGTTTTAACTCAGTGCTTCATTTACTGGAAAAAGTTCACTCGACATACGTTTCCGCTCCTTCCCACTGCTTCCAGCTCAGCAAGCTGTAGGGAACAGATGGAGTCACCAGCTACCACTGTAGATAACACTTTAAGAACAACATTCTTTTTGGACATGTCATATGCCCATATTTTAACATTCCCAATTCAGAAGTCTTGACTAGAGTTTAAGAAATGCATGGTGTGCTCTAGGCTTTTCCCTCTGTTCTCAATCAATTTGTCTCATAGGTAAGATTTGTATGGGTCCTAGGTTAAAACTTGACTGGAAATTTGAGTGGCTTTGTTGGGGTAACTAGATTTAGAACCTACAAATCTCTTCGTGGTGAACATTAGAAGGCCTAGGCTAGGTGCTGAGCCTGCTGGCAAGCTAGATTTTAATATAAAGCAAGAACAAAGCCTCAGCCTCACAAAGGGTCCCTTGGATCTTCGTGGCACTAGGTTTGGAGATCTTGAGGAAGTAATCAGAACACTAACTGGGACCTGGAAGAAAGGCTGTTGGTAAGAGCCCTCCCTTACACCTTAATGTCAGTAAAGTCTAAGATGGGAAGAACAGGATTTACTTCTGGGCTAAATTTCCAACATTGCAAGGTTCTCAGTAGTAGAAAATAGTTACAGTCCGATGGTTAAACAGGTAAAGTAACAGGGCAGACAGGAGTGTCCAAGCCCCTGCAGCAAAAGTACCTTAACCTACTCCTGGATTGTCTCATACAAGCTGTTGATTTGGGCCTTAAAGAACTTGGCGAGCTCCACTCGTTTTGATTTCAACGTCGGTGTCAGGAGCCCATTTTCAATGGAAAACGGCTCCGGGTGAACAAAGATGATTTTGACCTAGAAAAGATGAACATGTGTTTACAGGCGATTTGCATTGCTTTGCGCAGCCTTCTGAATGGTCTGTGAGGAGCTTCAGCGTGTTTTACTTTGTACAAATGAAACACACAGTGGGAAGGGATAGATAAAGTAACCCATGCCGGTTCTTACGCTCTGGTCGATGGGCAAGAGATGAGAAGGTAGAGTGAAATAAACGAGGGACAGGATAAACAACTGAAAAGTCACTACCATTTGTATCTAAATCCAAGGTCAGCTTTGGTAATTATAGGTTTAAACCCACTATAAGTACAAACTTTAACCATAACTTTTTTTTTTTTTTTTTTTTTTTTTGGTATTTCAAGGAGGGTCTCACTGTGGCCCAGGCTGACCTGGAATTCACTCTGTATTCTCAGGCTGGCCTCAAACTCACAGTGATCCTCCTACCTCTGCCTCCTGAGTGCTGGGATTAAAGGCGTGTGCCACCACGCCAACCATAACTTTCTAATAGGACTTCGAGGGGCCAGGATAATGCCAGCAGGACATACCTGTTCAAAGGACTTGAGGCCACCTTCTCTCCCGATTTTCTGAATGTCTTCTAAAATGGCTTCCGTGACAGCCTAAGAATACAAAACATCTCTTAAAGCACATCTGTTTGAAAGAGGCTTCAAGGAAAGGCTAACCAGGAACCAACTCAGGAAGCCTCTAAGAGGAGGTCAAGGGCTGGGCAAATGGCTCAGTCCATAGAGCGTGAGGACCTTGGAGCCATGTAAACGCCAGCCATGTTGGTGAGGGCCTGTGATTCCAGTGCTGAGGAGGTGGAGAGAGGAGAATCCTTGGGACTCCTTGGCCAGCCAGGTATACCCTAATTGGTGAGCTCCAGGCCAGTGAGCGATTCTGTCTCAAAGGAGGTGGAAGGCATTCCTGAGGATATCTCCTGAGATTGCCCTCTGACCTTGACACACATGTACACCCTCACATGCACACACAAAAGGGAGATAGGAATAAAATCAAAATATAAAGTATATATAAGCATATTATAGAGCTTGCATTTATTTTAAAAAAAAAAATGAGGGGCTATGAAAATAGCTCAGTAGATTAGGTGCTTGCTGTGCAAGTGTCGGGGCCTGAGTTGGGTCCCCCAGAACCCACATGAAACTGGACACCAGTGAAAGTAGTGCAAGTATCTGCAGTCCCGGCATGCCCTTGGTGAGATGGAAGGCAGAGACAGAGAACCACCCGCCACTCCCCCCAGAAGTTCATGGGCCAGCTAGCCTAGCAATAAGTAGGGAATAAGGAGAAACCCTGCCTCACACAAGGTGGAAGCAAACCCAACACCTGAGGCTGTCCTCTGACCTCCACGTGTGCACCTTGGTACACTTGTGCCAGCATTCATACATGTAATTCACACGTAGAACAATGCGGGGGAGGGGTGAAAAGGAGGGCCTAGAGAGATGGCTTAGCAGTTAAGCGTTTGCCTGTGAAGCCTAATGACCCTGGTTCGAGGCCGATTCCCCAGGACCCATGTAAACCAGATGCACAAGGTGGCGCAAGCATCTAGAGTTCATTTGCAGTGGCTGGAGGCCTGGTGCACCCATTCTCTCTCTGCCTCTTTTTCTCTCTGTCTATATGTTGCTCTCAAATAAATGAAAAATAAATTTTAAAAAATGAAAAGGAAAGGTCAATCTAAATTTCATTGAGAGTTTTGTCTCAGCGATATCTTTTATTCTCTTATATTCTAATTTTTTGCCTACAAGAAGTATATTGCTATAAGAATAGAGTTGTGTGTTTTAAACGCTTCATCCAATCCCTCAGTCTAATAAAACTATTAAAACCATATAGGGTGCAATTACCTGTCATGGAAGCAGAAATAGTATCCCACCATAAAGAGGAGCCGCTCAGGGAACCCAGACACAGCCCATTTGGCAAAATCTTTCTGCCACAGGCCAAAGGTGCATGTTCCACTTTCCTAAGCCATACTTACTTGGTTTTCACAGAGTTCTTTAAAGGTTCCCTTAATCCCAAGCTTGGATGCAAATGATGGAAGTACATCTGGGTCAGGAACCACCACTCCAACTAAGGATGACTGGAAAGGAAGGAGGTGCAAGGGTTTGAGAAGACCAATGTAAGGAAATCCTCGTCCGTTGGATAAACACCAGAATGACGTCACTGTACAAGATGACCCCACGCTTACTTCAGTCCAGAACTGATACTCTGCTCTCTCCGTCTCCCCACACAGAGCCTCGCTGACCACCTTATGATAAATATGTTCGAGCCAAATTTGATTCCTCAAAAAGAGGTGATGATCTTTAAGCTTAAAGAATCCCTAGCTTGTCCATGTCAACACGCCCAACAAGCCTACTTCAAGTGCAGTATATAAAAGACCGTTTGTGGGCTGGAGGCATGGTTTAGCGGTTAAAGCATTTGCCTGCAAAGCCAAAGGACCCAGGTTCAATTCCCCAGGACCTATGTTACCCAGATGCACAAGGGGGTGCACGTGTCTGGAGTTTGTTTACAGTGGCTGGAGGCACTAGCGTGCCTATTCTCTCTCCCTCTCTCTCTCTCTGTCAAATAAATAAGTAAATAAATATTTTTTAAAAAGACAGTTATGCCAGAAGAAATCCTACCAAAGTGGAAACTGAAGGCACTAAGCAGGATGCCATGTGAGATAAATGCCACCTTTTAGTATGGCTTTTTCAACAATTTGTTTACAACATTCACTATGGCTGTGTTATTCAGAATGTAGACACTCCTATGTTTAGTTTTACAAGCCAGTAGTGTCTCACCTGGAACCTAACTATACAGATTTCCTGTAGCTTCGAGATCCAACATGGGCTATGCCTGAAAATAGCTACTGTTAAATTGGTATATTAGCCTGGCATGGTGGCGCACGCCTTTAACCCTAGCACTCAGGGAGGCAGAAGTAGGAGGATCGCCATGAGTTCAAGGCCACCCTGAGACTACATAGTGAATTCCAGGTCAGCCTGGAGCTAGAGTGAGACCCTACCTTGAAAAACCACACACACAAACACAAACACACACAAAAAAAAATTGGTATATTACCCGTAAGCTCTCCCCATGTACAAAAATTTGTGACACCAGTCTACTCCTCTGGTAAATGTTTTCTATCTTCTCTGGAGCAATGTACTCTCCTTGTGCCAGCTTGAAAATGTTCTTTTTCCGGTCAATGATCTTCAGAGTTCCATTCTATATGAGGCAGAGAGAAGCATCAGTATTTGTGAGCCCTAGGAATGGTGTCAGTGAGGAAGGTAGGGAAGTCATAGGTATTTGTCTTATTTAAAACTGACTCCTCCCGAGACTTCAGAAGCCTTCATTTCTCCTTTCTTAGTTTCGTAGAAAAGGGAAGTGGCTTCTGGAAAGAGCCAATGTGTGGAAATCCAATGGGTAACCTCAAAGTAAAGGCCAGGGCCCTTTGGGGTTATATAAACAGTCACCTCATCTAATGAAGAAATTTTGCAGTTCTCAATTTCCATTAACTTAGTTTCAGTTACTTCATCCCCAGAGCTTCAGGAATAGGGAAAGAGTTACCTTTTACTGACTGATGAATGACTTAGTTCTTTCCTTCCCTAACTCCCTGTTGTATTTCCTTCCTGTTATATCCAGGAGTAGGTGCAAACAGCTGCATGGTATTGATCAAACAAGTCACTAATTGGGCTTGTTAGAACAGAAGCAAGGATGGAAAGGGCTCTCTGACCAGCTGCAACCAGAGGTCATTTGCTGCTTCATGTCTTTGGGCTTAAGTTCTCTGAATAGCTTAGTGTTCTTAGGGAGTTGAATCGTTGAACTGGGACAAGTGACAAATGGAGTCCACATGATTACACACAGGGCAATAAACTGAACCAACCCTGGAACCAGCAATAAGCCTGACTCAAAAATTTAGCCTAATGGTACCTGAAAGAGATTAATCACAAGCAGCTTTTTATGACCCTTGTGAGGAGGCATACCTATTCCCTACACCCTAGGTTTATTAGAGCAGGGAAGTCTGATTAAACAGAAACATGTTAGCAAGATACTAAGAGACCTAAATCTATGAACTATAACATGGAGACAATGTTCTTGAAAGTCTTATTGTCAAATCTTCTTTAAATCTCTCTTAAATCTTGAATAATGAGAGAGAAAATGGATTTTAAGACCTAGTAACAGTCCAATCTAATACATAGTCAACATACCCCCTTGCCAGAGGAAACCTTCTGGAAAAGCCCCTTGTGGAGGTTTAAAGGTTCTCTCGCTACCATGGTATAATTTTCTTTCTTCTGATAAAATAGAAAGTATCTACTGATGATTATCAACAAGCCACGCTACAAGAAGGTCTCTGTCTTCCACAAAGAGGGCTGTGAAAATTATTGAGAGGCAAATCTTAGCCTCCATGAACACTTAGCTTAAAAGTTCCACTTTCTTGTTTTTGATGTCTCCATGAATTAATGAGAAATAAACACCCCCTTGAAACTCAAAATAGGAAAACCATATGGGAACATGGAGTTGTCAAACCATAGCTCCTACCCCAAGAAAAGTAAAAATAAACAGAGAGAAGTTAAAACAAAACGGAATTCTACACCTATCCACCCCCTTCCTTGAGAAGTCACCTAATTTCCTCTTGACCGTAACTAAATGTTCTTGATTACAAGTGAACCTGGCCAACTCTGAGATCCAGAACCATCTGCACCACTAAAGCATTCCACTATAAGGTTGTGACTGTTGACAATGTCAGTACCAATAGCTACTGTGCACATTGTATCTGATAGGAAATAGAGAAAGAAGAAAAGTCTGCAATTTGTCCAAATCTTGGCATCTTCTATAACATTGTGGCCAAAAGAAAAGAAATACTGTGGCCTAGAGGAAGAAAGCTTTCAGCTTGGACAGCTCCAAATCAAACGCTAACCATGTTTTTTTTGTTTGTTTGTTTCTATCAGGATTTCACATTATTGGTTCACACGAGAGGTGGGATCAAACCAAGATCTTTGAATTGTTACCCTCTTAACTTCATAGTCAGAGCAAACCACAAGCTGAAGAGGATAGAGACCTATTTACCCACATCTACCTCAGCTGATTAACCACCTTACATGTCTGCCCCTCTTGCCACAAGGCATATTCTCCCCAGTCCTATACCATACACTCCTAGAAATTATGAAGCAAAACTCACCGGAAGCCAGCGACCAATGTCTCCAGTATGAAGCCAGCCATCCTTGTCCAGGGCTTCCTGTGTCTTATCAGGGTCCTTTAGGTATCCTTTGAATACATTGGTGCCTTTGATGCAGATCTGCACCAGACAGCAGACAGGAAGACAGTAACAGAGGCTGGTACCACCTCCACTTTACAAAAGACCTCCCCTCTCCAAATTCACTTCATGGTTTCTAATACAGTGTACAGAGCATTTTAGAACCCACTATAGAAAAAAATGAGGCTCAGATATTTTATTCCCTACTAAAGACCTCAAAGGAGTCAAACCCAAGCCAGCTCACGACTATGTGCTCTTTGTGGAGCTAAGCCTCCCTACCATGATTATCTTACTCCAGAGCATGATCACCCACCTCGCCTTCATTATTGACTGAAAAGTAGTTCATTTCAGGCACATCTTCCAGCTTCACAAAATTGCAAGACACAGGGGCTCCAACATGGCCTAAAACAGACCGCATGGACTCAGCTGGAAGCCATAAAACTGACAACTCCCAAGCATATTTCTGAAATATTTACGGATTGACTCTAGGCCTTGAGTGTGGCATGTTCCACATTCTTCTTGGGTGATGAAATGATCCAACCTCCTATGTCACAGTTCAGTCAAAATTCTCCTAAGTACTGCAACTGCTACTGAGCAGATGGGAGACACCTACCTGATGTCCAGTCCCCAGGTGACGTAAATGTACACCCAGCTGTGCATTCTGTTTGACCATAAGCTTCAAACACCTAGGAAACAAAGGAGATCTTTGATATTTGTGTGAGGTGTATTGGCCACGCCTTACAGCATAGACCTGAAGCAAACAAGTTCTCTAAAAGGAGAGTAACCTATAGACACCAATGTCTAAGAAAAAAAAGAAGACAGTTCCTGAAACCTTGAAAACATGCCCTAACTGCTAGTTCTTTGTCAAAAACCAAAATCATTCAGAAACAGACTACAATATAGAAACCTACATGAACAAATGGGGCATTTCCAGTAGCGGAGGCAATGTAAATTATCCATTAAGTAACGACAACTGGACTTGAATCTGGGCAGTGGAGCATCTGTAAAGGAACTGCAAAAGTGGAGTGACTTTTTTTAAAAAAAGGAAAATAGCTCCACCTCTGATAAAGAGTAAGGATTTGCAGCTGGGCATGGTGGCACACACCTTTAATCCCAGCACTTGAGAGGCAGGTATAGGAGGATCACTGTGAACTCAAGGCCACCCTGAGACTACATGGTGAATTCCAGGTCAGCCTGAGCTACAGTGAGACCCTACCTCAAAAATACAAAACAAAACAAACAAACAAAAAGAACAGGGATTTGCAAACTGTTCCAACACAGGAAAAGGCAGTAGTTTGTTTTGTGATCCATCTGGTCTACCTCAGCAATTTAACTCCATCATTGTAGCAAGAAAGTAGCTACAGAACATATATAAATAAATGGGTATGGCTGTATTCCAGTAAAGTTTCATTGAGAAAGCAGGCAGCTTGGGGGGGGGTGGAATTTAGGCAGCACCGCAGTTTGCTAACCCTGGAAGGAAGATAATCGTGATCATACAGAGATTGGTGGCAAGAAGCAAGTTGATAGTGTGCTACAATGTGGGGATAACCTGTGACGGGCAGGAAATACCTAGAGAAGATATTTCTGAGAGATAGTAGCATCACGACTAACATAACATAAAATGAGCTTATTATTATATGAAAAACTCTTAGCAATATGAAAATAACTAAATGTTACTTTGCCCATTTTCTGTAGGGAAAAAACAAATTCATGAAAGAAATGCAAGTATCAAGCAGTAGAAGAGATATTTGGTACTAATAAAAGAAACAACACTGTATTAAGTTTAAAAAAATATTTTATTTATGAGAGGGAATTTTTTATTTTATTTACTATAGAGGGAGAGAGATTAGGCACACCAGGACCTCTAGCCACTGGAAACATACTCCAGACACAGGTGCCACCATGTACATCTGGCTTACATGGGTATTGAGAATTGGGTCCTTAGGCTTTCTAGGCAAGCACCTTAACTGCTAAGCCATCTCTCCAGCCCTTAAAGTTTTTTTTTGTTGTTGTTGTTGTTGTTTTTAGAAGTGGCTAATTGGCTAAGGTTTAAATTACTAAAAGAGTCTGTTACTAGCAAGAATGTGGAAAATGATACCTCAGGTATAATGAATGGAACATGTATAAGAGAAAAGATCTTCCTGAAAGTCTGGTAATATACATTAACTTGTAATATAAGTATACATGTGGAGATGCACACACACACACTCACAGTGACCTAATAGTCCCTACTTGTGCGGATTTATTTTAAATTGATCATTTTGTAAATACTAAAGTATAAACAAGTGTCCTTATATCATTTATTATAACACTAAAAAACTGATCTGCTGGACTCAGGAGATGGCTTAGTGGATGAAGTATTTATTACACAAAGTGATGACCTGCATTAGGATCCCCAGAACCCATGTTTTAAAAAAGCTGAGTTTGGGCTGGAGAGATTGCTTAGTGGTTAAGGCACTTGCCTGCAAAGCCTAAAGACCTATGTTCGACGCTCCAGATCCCACATAAGCCTGACACACAGGTGACGCAAGCACGCAAGGTCACACATGGGCACAATGTGGCACACGCAACTGGAGTTCTATTGCACTGGCTGGAGGCCCTGGTGTGCCAATTCTCTCTCGCTCGCTCGCTCTCTCACACTCTCTCTTGCTCATAAAAAAGCTGAATGCTGTAGCACAAGCATCTGTAATCCTAGCATACTTACGGTGAGAAGGGAGGTGGAGACAGGAGAATCACCTAGAAGCTTGTGGAACTGCAAGCCTGAAGAGTGCCGTGATGACACTGAAAGACCTTGCCTCGAACAAGGTGGAAAGCAGGGACTGACATCTGAGGTTTCTTTTGCCTCCACATGCATGCTGTGGCATGTGCACACTCATGTGACTACACACATGAACACACATGTACACACACACGCACATATCACACACACACACACACACACAAGAGAAATGGTAAGCAGCCCAAGTGTACTTTAATAGGAGACTCATTATTTTGAGTGCATTTAATAAACTTGTGGAACCATGAAAAGGATGTTAATCTTATGAACAGTAAGGATGGGGTACTGATAAATGAGGACTTTAGAACACATTCCATTTGTGTAAAGATTTCTATACACAGATGCAAAAGAGGCAGTAGGATAATTTCTCTTGTGAGATTTTTGGGTGACTCTCTTTGGTACATCATGGATACATATCCATTTTTACTTAAATAGCAAGTCATATATAAAAGTAAAATCTGGGGCTGGAGAGATAGCTTAGTGGTTAGGGCACATGCCTGCAAAACCTAAGGACCCCCGGTTCGATTCTCCAGGTCCCACGTAAGCCAGAGGCACAAGGTGGCGCATGCGTCTGGAGTTCGTTTGCAGTGGCTAGAGGCCCTGGTGCGCCCATTCCCACTCTCCCCCTCTCTCTTTGTCTCAAATAAATAAATAAATAATAAATAAAAATAAAATCTTTAAAAAAAGTAAAATCTTACCAGACATCCCATTGCTGCCCGGAGGAATGTCAAGACTGGAGTGGAGATGGGGGCAGCCCCAGTGATCATTAGGCGGACCTGCCCACCCAGGCTGTTCTGTTCAGCAGAAACAAAAGATTAAACCTTTTCACTGGGTTTCAAGTTCCTTCACTCTAAGATAGATATAATAGCATGTCCAGTGTTCTAAGCATTAAAGTTGTGAATTTACAAGTTAACTAGATTAGTACCAAGCATTGTGAAAAAGCACTCAAGATGTTACCTGTCAATGTCAACACCATCCATAGCTGGGACCAGAATGTGCATTTATTTAACATTTTTAGATAATGTGTATTGCTTATAATTTCACCAGACTACCTAAAAGAATAAAAGAGTGCTGACATCTACATAAAAATCTGTCATAAGCTTTTGGGTCAATTTTTGTAAGTTGCAATTTTTGTAAGTTCAAAAAAGTGAATGGGCAGAGTCTGAAAGGATTCCAGGTGAGAGTGATAATTGTGCACAGGAAGAAGAGAAGCTGCTAAGAGGTGGGCAGCCCTGATATTTGCCTGGCTCTGTCTAGGATTCACCCAACCTACCTGGATCTTTGAAAAGATGAACTTGTCCCATAAACTGTCACGTCGGATGATGCCGTTCTTCACCTCATTAAATTTACTCATGATAGCCAGGTACAACAAGAACTTCTTCAAGGGTGTCTTGGCTTCATTGTGTACCTGGAGGGTGATTGCTCATCTTAGTTGGAAACTACTGGAATACTCACCAAGGCCATTGGCTAGTAAGCATGACACGGTGCCTCCTCACTTCATAGGAAGCATCCACATGCATGAACTGGGTTGCCAGATAATGCTGATTCCAGAGAATTATGTCCACACTTAGGGAGGAGTGAAGTCACTATACACACACTGACTTTCGACTACTGGTCCTTGGGAAACTGAGGTACACAAAAGGTAATCAAGAAAGATAACCTGGGCTGGGGGTGGTGGCGCATGCCTTTAATCCCAGCACTTGGGAGGCAGAGGTAGGAGGATCACCATGAGTTCGAGACCACCCTGAGACTACATAGTGAATTCCAGGTCAGGCTGGACTAGAGTGAAACCCTACCTTGGGGAAAAAAAAAAAAAACAATAGATAACCTGGGCTACAGAGATGGCTTAGTGGTTAAGGTGCTTGTCTGCAAAACCTAAGGGATTAGGTTCGATTCCCCAGGTCCCATGTAATCCAGATGCACATGGTGGCACATGCGTCTGGAGTTCATTTGCAGCGGCTAAAAGTCCTGGTGTGCCCATTCTCTCTCTTTCTCTCTCTCTCTCTCTCTCATTTTCTCTCTTTCTGTCTCAAATAAATAAATAAATAAATAAACTAAAAAAAAAAAAAAAAAGAGATGACCTACTAAACCAAATCAACAAATGACTCAGTGAGCATCAACCTCTAGAGCTTTTGATGTAGTAGGTAAAAGAAGGGTTTAGGAATCTGACTTTTAAAAATAAGTCTCTCGGGCTGGAGAGATGGCTTAGCAGCTAAGGCGCCTGCCTGCTAAGCCTAAGAACGCTGGTTCCAATGTCCAGCGGTTGCAATCTCCAGGTCTCATGATTAGCCAGATGCAGAGTGAGGCAAGGCGCAATGCCGCACTTGCCCACAAGGGGCGCCACGCATCTGGATTTCGTTCACAGCAGCTGAGAGACTGCTGGCGCCATCTCTGTTTCCCTCTCCCTCTCTGTCTGTCTTTCTCTGTCTCTCTCTCCAAAAATAAATAAAAAATAATAATAAAATTTTGATCATTAGGCGGACCTGCCCACCCAGGCTGTTCTGTTCAGCAGAAACAAAAGATTAAACCTTTTCACTGGGTTTCAAGTTCCTTCACTCTAAGATAGATATAATAGCATGTCCAGTGTTCTAAGCATTAAAGTTGTGAATTTACAAGTTAACTAGATTAGTACCAAGCATTGTGAAAAAGCACTCAAGATGTTACCTGTCAATGTCAACACCATCCATAGCTGGGACCAGAATGTGCATTTATTTAACATTTTTAGATAATGTGTATTGCTTATAATTTCACCAGACTACCTAAAAGAATAAAAGAGTGCTGACATCTACATAAAAATCTGTCATAAGCTTTTGGGTCAATTTTTGTAAGTTGCAATTTTTGTAAGTTCAAAAAAGTGAATGGGCAGAGTCTGAAAGGATTCCAGGTGAGAGTGATAATTGTGCACAGGAAGAAGAGAAGCTGCTAAGAGGTGGGCAGCCCTGATATTTGCCTGGCTCTGTCTAGGATTCACCCAACCTACCTGGATCTTTGAAAAGATGAACTTGTCCCATAAACTGTCACGTCGGATGATGCCGTTCTTCACCTCATTAAATTTACTCATGATAGCCAGGTACAACAAGAACTTCTTCAAGGGTGTCTTGGCTTCATTGTGTACCTGGAGGGTGATTGCTCATCTTAGTTGGAAACTACTGGAATACTCACCAAGGCCATTGGCTAGTAAGCATGACACGGTGCCTCCTCACTTCATAGGAAGCATCCACATGCATGAACTGGGTTGCCAGATAATGCTGATTCCAGAGAATTATGTCCACACTTAGGGAGGAGTGAAGTCACTATACACACACTGACTTTCGACTACTGGTCCTTGGGAAACAACTGAGGTACACAAAAGGTAATCAAGAAAGATAACCTGGGCTGGGGGTGGTGGCGCATGCCTTTAATCCCAGCACTTGGGAGGCAGAGGTAGGAGGATCACCATGAGTTCGAGACCACCCTGAGACTACATAGTGAATTCCAGGTCAGGCTGGACTAGAGTGAAACCCTACCTTGGAAAAAAAAAAAAAAAAAAAAAACAATAGATAACCTGGGCTACAGAGATGGCTTAGTGGTTAAGGTGCTTGTCTGCAAAACCTAAGGGATTAGGTTCGATTCCCCAGGTCCCATGTAATCCAGATGCACATGGTGGCACATGCGTCTGGAGTTCATTTGCAGTGGCTAAAAGTCCTGGTGTGCCCATTCTCTCTCTTTCTCTCTCTCTCTCTCATTTTCTCTCTTTCTGTCTCAAATAAATAAATAAATAAATAAACTAAAAAAAAAAAAGAGAGAGATGACCTACTAAACCAAATCAACAAATGACTCAGTGAGCATCAACCTCTAGAGCTTTTGATGTAGTAGGTCAAAGAAGGGTTTAGGAATCTGACTTTTAAAAATAAGTCTCTCGGGCTGGAGAGATGGCTTAGCAGCTAAGGCGCCTGCCTGCTAAGCCTAAGAACGCTGGTTCCAATGTCCAGCGGTTGCAATCTCCAGGTCTCATGATTAGCCAGATGCAGAGTGAGGCAAGGGCGCAATGCCGCACTTGCCCACAAGGGGGCGCACGCATCTGGATTTCGTTCACAGCAGCTGAGAGACTGCTGGCGCGCCCATCTCTGTTTCCCTCTCCCTCTCTGTCTGTCTTTCTCTGTCTCTCTCTCCAAAAATAAATAAAAAAATAATAATAAAATTTTTAAAAAAATAAGTATCTCGCCGGGCATGGTGGCGCCCACCTTTAATCCCAGCACTTGGGAGGCAGAGGTAGGAGGATCACCAAGAGTTCCAGTCCACCCTGAGACTATATAGTGAATTCCAGGTCAGCCTGGGCTAGAGTGAGACCCTACCTCGGAAAACCAAAGAATAATAATAATAAAATAAAAATAAAAATAAGTATCTCTCCTCTTTCCTCGAAGCCAATCATGTTTTTATATCTATCAAACTTGGAGAATTGCTCTTCTTTTCTCTATAACAAAAATCCATTAGGGTTCTAGAGATGGCTGCACATATGAGGATCTGCGTTCCAGCACCCATGTGAATAAGAAGATGCTGGTGCACACCTGTAATCGCAGTGTGGGGAGACATAAATAGAATCCCTGGAGCTGACAGGATAGTCAGTCTCAATGAACTGTGACCTCTACATGTAGTGAGAGACCCGGTTTAAAAGAATGAGGTAGACAGCAACTCAGTAACATCCACATCAACCTCTTGTTTCTACATGAACACACATGTGTGCCTACATACACACAAGCATGTATTAATACCACACATACATACACACTCAAAAAAGCAAAAAGTTAAAAAGTCCTTTAGTCACATAGCACAAAATCCAACAGTCTTACTTATATCCTTTCTCCCCTTTGGGCTTAACCCCTCAACATTGCCCCAGTTAACATGACTTCCCTCTTTTTCCTGTCCCTAGTAACACTGTAAGTCTACAACCCAGTAACTGCATGCCTGTGTGAGAAGAGACGACACCCTAAGTAGAGCTCGAAGGAACCTCGTTATTTCTGATATTCGAGCCTGAACTCTATACCCCAACATTCAAGTCTTCATTCTACTGGCTGTCACATTCGAGGACACTGAAGCTCTTTCAGTTCAAAATATGAAAAATGCCACTCTGGCCATTGTCTAGGTTTATGCTTCTATGCACGGGCCTCTAAACAACCAGGGAAGTTCGTGCTCACCTTCGCATTCAAACTGTACTCTAGGCTAAAGTATCTACTCATGCCTGTAACATTGTCATTGATCAACATCTCCCCATCTGGTCATTCAGAGAGCCACACTAAACACTGCCTATATCATGTCATACCTAATACCTTTCTCAGCAACAAGTATGTTACCTCTCTCTCAAATTCTCATGACTATGACTAGATCTCCTAACAAGTCATGACAAGAGCTGCACTTGAAAATTTAAGCTAGTAATATCCTCCATTTGAAGAATACATTCTGGATAGAAATTATATATTATTAAGTATTATTCCTTATAAAAATACTCTCAAATATAAAATGCTGCTTAATAACACAACAGAGCAACTCACTGTAATAATTTCATAATATGAGGAAGAACTCTTAGAATGGTGACCAGGACTCTCTATGTCCACACACCATCTGTGTCCTAGAACACTGCCCACTCTGTTACTGAAGCCCGGTTTGGACTCTGGTAAGAATGGCAACATCAGAATCTTAGAGGTAGGGCCCAAAGTATGTGAAGAATGGTCACATGTCATTTCTTCAGGCATGATACCTGTGGGATATGAAGCCCCTGTTACACTGCCTGGTGTCAAATCCAAGCACTAATGGCCAGTTGGCAGGGATGAGAGAGAAGTATACGAGTATATCTTGGGATATCTTACTGCAACGGAAAGCAAGGAACCCATCAAAGTTGACTATGGTCATGTCAAATGGATACATGAGCAACTTTCTGGGGGCTCCCACTTTGAAGATAGCACAATTTAAATATCAAGAAAAATGACTAAAATGGATAAAAATATAAATATAAAAAAATCATGAGCTCATAGTAACAAAAAAAATTGTCGCTGGCTACTTTTGAAAATTTCTGGAGCCCCAATTTATTAATCTGAAATCATAAATGAAGGGAAAGAATCAAAGATGAGTTAAGTCTTGATGATAGAACATCAGCTAACAAATTCAAGAACAGAGCCAGGCATGGTGGTGCAGCCCTCAGGAGGCAGAGGTAGGATAATTGACAAGAGTTCAAGACTACATTAAGATTATAAAGGTGAATTCCAGGTCAGCCTGGACAAGAGTGAGACCCTACCTCAACAAAACAAAACAAACAAACAAAACCCAAATTCAAGAACAGTGACAGCATTAGAAGAATCAACATTTTGCGCACTCCAATGAGCAGTGATCAATGACAGCTGAGACTCACATGAGACGACTCTTTGCCTTATTTATTAGCTATGACTCTGGGCAAATTCTTTAATGTCCAAGAGTGTTTCCACATCATTGGTTGTAGTCCTGAGAACAAGTGTTTCTGCCAGGGTTCAGTGAGAGAACATACCTGAAATGTTTACCACGGCATTTGGCACCTCAGCAAGAAGCTCCATCACCGGCACATAGAAATCAGATTAACAACTTCCCAGTACATTGGCCAAATACTGAAGGGTGCTTGTGGGGGACTGGGATGGATGGAGAACTATCTCTTGGCAATATACAAGCCCTTTGACAGTTGAATAACTCTAGACCAAAGAGGTTCCTCCTTCTTTGGGTACGCACAACAGAAGTAAGGTTGGTAGTACCTTATCATACACCCTGTTAAGGAGTCGAGGCACTGTGGGAAACACTGTGGGCTTCAGGGCCTTCATGTCCTCAGGAAGCAACCGGATATCTCCTTGGAAGAACCCAACTCTGCCTCCACAGGAGAACAGGACAGCCTGAAACAAGACCGAAGAGGAGGCTCAGAGCTACAAACCAATGGAACTAAGAAAATGAGATCCACAGGGACCTTTCTCTGTGTAACACCGGAAATGAGATCCACAGGGACTTTTCTTTGTGTAGCACCAGAAATGAGATCCACAGGGACTTTTCTCTTTGTAGCACCCCCTCCTAAAAATTCAGGTACCAGGTCAGGATGGTAACTCATTTCTGTTGAGGTTGTTAAAACAGGTAAGACAGACTGTGAACTTGTGGGCCCTGCCCTCTAACCGCACCAGACATCTGAGTGACAGTTCAAGATACCATCCTTCATTATGTGACCTTAGACAGAACTGCTAGTTAAAATAGGAAAACATGCCTTCAATCATTAAGACCATCCTAATTTTAAAAATGCAAAAATAAGCCAGGCATGGAGGAGGCAGAGGCAGGAGGATCACCGTAAGTTCAAGGCCAGCCTGGGACTACATAGTGAATTCCAGGTCAGCCTGGACTAGAGTGAGACACTACCTTGAAAAACCAAAAAAAAAAAAAAAAAAAAAAAAAGCAAAAATATTTTAAAGGATTATGAGAGTCAATTTTTTATTAATCATATTTAAATTCTTTAGTCCAATGAACTGAATTTCATCTTTTGGCACTTGAGACATGAACCAACCATGAAGAAGTATTTGGGGGGAGTAGAGAAAACACCTTCCCACTGTTAGTAGCATTTATGAAAAGTGAAAGCTGCTTTTTGCTCTCAAACCAGCTTTAGAATAGCTGAAAATCTTCAAGTCTACTTCTAGCAGGATATGCCTCCTTGGGTTTATACACCATGCCTGGCAATGTCGCCTTGCATACGTGAGTGTGGTGTGAAAATGCCCTTAGGGACCCCTGGCCCTTTACCTGGGTCAAATGTTCCTTCCATGGTCCTTTTCTGGGGACACTCCTTTCCTCTAACCCTAGATCCATTCAAAATTCTAACCACTTAAAAATAAAAAGGAAGACACAATGCCTTGTGAGGCAGTCCAGGATTAAGGGCAGACAGACCAAAAGCACGAAGCCGAGATCTCACTGGACTCATATAGCCCCGGAAGGCAGGAGCTAGTCCTAGCTTCCTTGGGTATGCACACTCAGCTGAGGAAGGTCTGCCACATGTTAGGGTGCTGTAGGATTAGGACACAAGGAAGTCAACTTCCTACCTGTGCCCGACACAGGAGAAAAGGGGCTAGAAATGCTGCATCTCAATAAGCAAGTAAGGACCCCTTCTCACATACATGTTAGGCACACAAGGTACTCACCTGTACAACCCTCTCAAACATATGGGCCAAGGGGAGGTAGGAAATTGTCACATCTTCGGGGGTAGGAAAGTAACAATTCTACAGATCAGGAACAAAGAAGAGATAGCAATGGGTTAATGATGATTTCATCTTCCAATAGAGATTTTACAACTACCCTTCTCAGATGTGCCCCATCTACTACATTCTATAACCCTGAGTGGCTTTGAACTCCATGGGGTGTAGAGATTAGCAAGGATTCTAGAACAAGAAAGTGTGAAATACACGGTTCTGTAGCCAAAGGCCACACAGTGGCACTTGGTCCTTGTTGAAGTTTTTTGAAAATATTTTTTATGTATTTATTTGACAGAGAGAAGGAGAGGGAGGGAGGGAGGAAGAGAAAGAAAGAAAAGGAGGGAGAGAATGGGCATGCCCAAGCCTCCAACTACTGCAAACAAACTCCACACATGTGCACCACCTTGTGCATCTGGCTTTACATGGGTACTGGGGAACTGAACTCAGGTCCTTCGGCTTTGCAGGCAAGTGACTTAACTGCTGAGCCATCTCTCCAGCCCCTTGTTGAAGTTTGAATGTGATACCCTCCACCACAGGTTCATGTGTCTGAACACTTGGTCCTAGCTAGTGGCACTATTTTGCAAGATAGAAAGCAGGTCACTAGTGGTGGGCCTTGAGGTTTTATAGCCTGGCACCACTTGGGTTCCTTCCTGTTCTGCCAAGATGTGAGGGGTCCCAGCTGCGTACTCCTACTACCACGGAGCCACCTGTGCCAGGCCCTCCTTCCATGGTGGACTGTATCCCTAAAGCCTTTAAGCCAAAATAAACCTTTCCTCCCTTAAGTGACCTCCCTGGGCGTTTTGTCATAGCAAAGAGAAAGTAATGAATACAAGAACCTCTTTCTGCCTCTAACGTCCATAATTAAAAATCGCATACCCAATTCAAATTTTAATGAGGGGCTCTTTTTCCAATTGACCACTGACCTCTAGACACCTGAGAAAAGCAGACGTGTTTGCCACAATATTTTCATGGCTTATCATGGCTCCTTTGGGGTCACCTGTAGAAAATAAGCAGTGGAAAGAATGATCCTCTTCTGTGACTAGTTGGTAGCCTTTGGCCTTGAAAGAAGCTAGATTCAATTGGTTCTAGAAAGATAAAAGTTTTGTCTCTCACTGTGTCATATGTGGGTGTATATGCTTCTGTCTAAGGTTGACTAATGACACCAGAGATGTTATGATGATGGATTATTGACTTATTTTACTGCCGCTCAGGGCATAGGCACAATCTCAGCTATTAATACAGTTAAAAGGAAAAATATAAATAAACCCCTCTGTGATGTTCCTATGTTCCTATGTTTGACAATTCAGAGCTAACATCATCACCTAATCGTATGTCTGTAAACCTTATCAAACAGACCCACTGGAATGAATGTAACTGTAGAACATGTTCAGCCACATTAAAAATGACTAAGCCTTCCAGTAGATGTAGCTGCAGGGAAAGGGCACAGGCGTCAGTGGAGAACCATCACTGGGCAATCGGACTGAATAAAACCATCACAGCGGTGTGTCTAATTAAGAGAACGGTAGAGTGGAGGAAAAATTAACTTTCTGATATAATTCTTAAGACTTCTAAAATCCACAGCATGTAAACACCTCCCAGGATATTAAATGAAGTCTACATTTATGATTCTATTTTCCTATTTGGTAATTCACACATAAAAGCCTAAGGTTGTAACCCTCCACTGACAGGGCTACTGGCAGGGTTATGCGTACCAGCCCACCAGCGGTCAGGGACTTGGATCAGGTTTTGGCTTTCTAGGGGTTGTTAGGGCCTCATGGGTACTGACCTGTGGTTCCGCTTGTAAAACAGATGATGCTCAGGTCTTCTGGGTTCGGGGGCTGGAGGGAGAAGCACAAGGGCTTAGTCTACCTTGAACTGAGTGAACTGAGCCAAGAGTCAAATTCAGGCAGGAAAAAAAAAAAAAAAAAAAACTTACCACAGGTTTTTTGAAGTTCTCTTTGCCTAGAGTCTACATGTACAGGAAAATAAGAACACCATTCATTAAGATGGACAGTCCTGTGATAAGTTCATCCAGCCCTCTCTTTCCTTTTCCCACATGACACTTCTACAGGAATATAGCCCAAATTCCCACCTGGATCAACCCATAACCCATACGCAAGCACAATGGAAACTTCAGGAAAGAAGAAAAAGTTCTCTAGAATGGTAACCTAAGAAAAGGCAGTTATAAAACACCTAAAGGTCCTACCATATTCAAAAGTCTCTCACCCAGGACCACAACTAGATCTTTCTTGAATAATATAAATAGTTGACATGTCAGGGTTTACAACATACTGATCATTTACCTGAGCAATTCACACCTATTAATTTATTTAATTCTTTGACACACCTTCGTGAGACAGGCAGCAGTGTACTCCTTATGTCATAGATAGGGAAAAAGAGATGTGGAGTACTTTATCCAATGTCACCTAACAGAGGAAGAGCTAGAGTGGAAACCCAGGCAGTCTGGCTCCAGAGACCACATGCAGAACCACTACTGAGCTCTCACTTCAAACACTGTCTACTTACTAGGGTGTGCAGCTCACTAAGGGACTTTCTATACCAGACCACAACAGCCCTGTGCTCTTGTGCAGAAACCCTGCAAGTTGTTCATGATGATGGATCTGATCAGCCTTCTAGCTGCAAGCTGTTTGACTCATACCTCAGCCTCAAACAGGGATAAGATCTCAACTCCACACTTGGCTCCTCTTTGCTTCAGCTCATCATCAAATGGGTCCATGAGGATGATCATCTTGAGGCCAGGGGTATAGCCCTTTTCCACATTCTCTAGGAGCATTGATGCCTTCTGGGGCACATCACAGATGACTGTGGGGATATCAGCTGAAAGGAGAAAGAGCCTGAGGTCAGCACCCTGCTGTGCTAAGTGCCTGATGGCCTTGTAGAGATAGTGAGTCCCCTAAAGGAGATGACATCTATGAATCAGTCTTACAGAGTGCAATCTGGAACTTTCCCTTACTAATAATGAGCTCAACTGAAACACAAAGTACATCGTTTTCTTACATCTTGCTAACGTATTTTTTAGTTTTTAGAAGAAACAGGAAATTCCTTGTTGAAGAAAAGTCATTCAGACAACTTGGATGTATCGCTTATGTGTGACACTATCCATGGGTTTTGTTGAGGAGGGGAGTAGGAAAAAGAAGAAAAAGGAAGGTGCCAATGGAAGGAATGTCAGTAGACAAACAACTTGTGATTCTAAATTTTGGCATCTTCTCTGAAACTTATCTTCCCAACAGAAATTGTTCAACGCTATCATGCACAATAGGTATTGTTCAAGTGAATCTACTCAGCTTACTAGTCTGGGAACAAAAGGTAATAATCTCAGTCAGGTATGTGAAAGACCAGCTACTTGCACATTGAACTTAGCAGTCTTGTTTCTCTAATAATGACAGTTTTCTTCCATTGCTTAACTGACGCATATTGGTTAATTCTACTCACTTGAGTTTACAGAGGATAGAAAATTAACTCTGTAGTTCCCCTGCGACTTAGTCAACTAAATTGACTCTAGGCTTGTGTCCACTGAGTTCAAAGTAGTCTCGTCTCTAAGCCATACTGACATACTTGCCATTTTAAGGCATTATACTCAACCTTTTATCTAAGCACCTTTGCTTTATAGACACTTTTATAATTTCCATACAAATGATAGCTTAAGTGCTATAGGATCAAAAAGACAGAAACATTTATGCTCTGGTCACAGATATCTTAGTTCAAATCTGCTTTTGAAAGGGGAAGAAGAAGGAAGAGGAGGAAAAGAAAGAGAAGAAAAGGAAAGACAAAAGGAAAAAAATAGCAGAAAATGAAGAATTGCTCAGGTTTAGAAAAGAACCAAGATGTAATGTAATAGCAAAGTTTTACCCTTGTTGACAATATGTATGATGGCTTCTGTTCCCAAGGTGTCATACAGGGGGACAGCTACCATGGAATATGTGTAACAAGCCAACTCAGAGATGACCCACTGCAGAGGAAAAAGTTCAGGTTAAGTCCTAGAAGATGACTTTGAAGAGTGCTAATTCAGTGCTTACTTGACACATTTTATATTGAAACAAATGGACAAAATCAAAAACAAAACTATGGGCCTAGCCATAGGCACTGTCACTAATAGGGCTATAAGGAACAGTTAAGGAAATGAGATATGGAAGCTACAATAGCATGGTACACCAGCATGCAAATGTAGATTGTGCTCAGTTCCCTTCCTTAAGACATGTGGGAAGCATTCTTGGGACTGAAATCACTCTCAAGGGTGGGCTCAGGGTTACCTCGGTCTGCTGTGGGAAAGTGTGGGAAATTGGACAGAGCTTCAGGAGACTGCTGGGTTTTAGTGGTGGAGATAGAAATAGACAAGGCATCCAAAGAAGGTAGAAATGAACAAAGATGGGAAGCCACAACACTATTTCTATGCACATATCAGCAAGAAGAGTGTCAGAGCATGCCGGCCATGGGCCTTACATGACAGTCTTAAGTTATTGCAGACTGATCTGTGTCCCCAACCTCCTCATGCAAATTCATGTCCAAACCCTACCCCTGCCTTTGAGATAGGGTCTTAAGAAGGTGAAGTTAAACAATCACAAATGAGTGGAGCAATAGGAACCAACAGGGCAGGCATTCTTTTTTTTTTTTTTTTTTTTTTTTTTTTTTTTTTTTTGGTTTTTCGAGGTAGGGTCTCACTCTGGTCCAGGCTGACCTGGAATTAACTATGTAGTCTCAGGGTGGCCTCGAACTCTCAGCAATCCTCCTACCTCTGCCTCCCGAGTGCTGGGATTAAAGGCGTGTGCCACCACGCCCGGCTAGGGCAGGCATTCTTGTAAGAAGAAGAGACACCAGTGACACACGGACACAGAAAAAAAGGCCACATGAGGACCTAATGAGAAAATGGACACCTGCAAATCAAGAAGAGCCTAAGTCTCCATCTTGTATTATAGCATCCCTGAAGGCTAACACACTGGGTCTGAGGTCCAGTTCCTCAATAAGAGCAAGTTGACCTCTTATCACCGAATGAAGCTACAGAACTGGGGTAACATAGATTCACCTAAAAGAAGTATAGCCAGTGCTTGTCAGAACTGACTTAGAAAACTTAACAAAGCAGATGGTTCTAGTGAACACATGATGTATAACAAGGCTTTGCCTGAGTATATTGGGTCTAATGACTTAATTGGAACTTGGGGATAAGGTTGATTGCAGCCATCCCAGTGGATAGCAGGAAAGAGGGTAATGGCCAGACTCAATATCCAGGGGTGCCTGGGTTTACTGGGTTGGGTGTAAGAAGCACTTTGTAGTATTCCTTCCTTCCTATGACACCCTCAAGATTGTCTTGAGCCATCCTTTCTAATGCCCTTATTTTCATCATGTAACATTCAGTCTGACTAAAAAAAAAAAAATGATCTATGCTGGACCACGAAATCAAAGTCCAAACACCCAGACTAGATCCCTAGACATTGAGCCAAAACTTTAAGAGGCTCCGAGATTCAAAATCTGAGTCACCATTCTCATCCCACCATCACTGATGCTGTCTTCTTGCATAGTTAGCACCCATGATTTTATTTTATTACTTTATTTATTTTATTTTATTTTTGGTTTTTCGAGGTAGGGTCTCACTCTAGCTTAGGCTGACCTGGAATTCACTATGTAGTCTCAGGGTGGCCTTGAACTCACAGCAATCCTCCTACCTCTGCCTCCCAAGTGCTGGGATTAAAGGCGTGCCCCACCTCGCCTGGCTTGGCCTCCGTGATTCTATACTGATGTGCTCTTCCATAGTGCTTATTCTTCTACTCTTTGGAGGTCATTATGACTACGAGGTCAGGAAGTAGCTTTGATAAGTCATCAGCAAGTGGTAAAATACTGGACTGGAGGAGACTCTTTCCTCTCAGTAGCTTCATTATAGTTACCTCTGGCCTATTTTGAGCAAAGATGCCAACAAATTGGTCTGGTGATGGCTTATATCCTTTATGCAAGAGACAGGAGCCCAGGTACTCTGCTCGATCAGACACCTAGAGAGGGACAGGGGGTAAGAGAGAACACGTCAAGATTAAAACACGTCCACATTAGCTCAGGGTGCTACATTAGTGAGAGAGTGTCAGTAAAACTGTGGCCTTAATTTACCTGTTTGTAGGATATCCATTTGTAGGGCTGGTTTGGTTTTCTGTATCCCAAGCAGGGTCCATTATCTAAAAATGTCACGTTAAAAGGAAATTAATTCCAGTTGCCATCCTCTGGACCACTCAGAAGAGGCCAAGACCCAAAGAATAAGTCCACCAAGAATCTGAACTTCTCTTGTGTATCCAGGACTGGGGTTATGGGAATAGGTGGCCATGCTCAACTTTTTATGCAGGTCCTTGTGGCTGAACTCAGGTCCTCATGCTTGATCAGCAAGCACTGTTACCCTCTAAGCCTGCTCCCTGGCCCCAGCGACCATTTTGCACCACCAGCAACATCTCAAGTGTGACCACATTCTCCTAGACAGTAAACAGTATCATTTAAATGTGTCTTCTAGTTTGATAGATTTTAAGGTAGCATTTTCATCTGTTTCTTTTAACAATTAATAAAAGGTAATCTTTCCCCTTATTTTTAACTTTTTATCTGCTGTCATGAACCGTCTGTCATCGCATCATGCTGTCATGGAGCACGGCCTCGCTTGGTTATGCCGAGGTTTACAAAGAACCACAAGGACACACACAACCTGGCCATCAGTGTTTCTTGAATTTGTGTCTTACACTGGATAGTAAGAGAATTCAGCTTCTAATGAGCTAAATCACTTGTCCTTACTTAAATTAGCGTAAGTCTTGTGGGTGTCTGGGATCTGGCTGAGTGGTAGAGCACTATTAGAGCAGGCAAAAGGCCCTGGGCTCAAACTCCAGAGCCAGCAATGAATAAATAGATGATGGTGGTGACAGAGAGGTGGGTGGATGGATGGATAGATAGATAGATAGATAGATAGATAGATAGATAGATAGATAGATAGATAGATAGATAGATAGATGATAGCTGAAGTAGGTCTTGGAATGATGCCAAATTACTGATAGGAATTCGGGTCTTGGCAAAAGGAAACACAAGTAGGAATTCAGGGACCAGTAAGTGAACTTGTTGGCTGTGTGAAGGAGGGGAGAGGGAAGGAACACAGGAAAGAGGTAGCTATTCTGACTGAGCAGATATGAAAAATGAATGAGGAGGCTGTCTGCAGGAGACATCAGCACTGTTAGTCACACTGAGACAGCTGCAGAAAGGCTCCCCAAGTAGAGTCTCAGACTAAATCGTTCCCCGGAGTGTGACAAGTCCTGATCTGCCCCTTGTTCATCAGCTCTTCTCCAAGGGCCGTGTCTCTAGGTCCACCAATGAGGTCCTTTGTCTTGACATTAGTCACTAATGACAGCTCCTGTTGATTGAATGCCAGGCACATTAACCCCTTGGGGCTTCCTAGTATCATCCCTTTAGACCAAGAATTAGAAAGAATCAGGGCAGTATCTTCAAGCTCAGCCAGTAAGAAGTAGAGGCCATAGATCTGGAGCAAGCTCTCCCACACTTTCTTAACATTTTCTAACTAATGAAAATGCTAGCAAAGGCCTCTCCCAACGAATAAGTCCAGTACTTGGTCCAGAGGGACAATTTAGCTCTCATTAAACTCTGTGGCCTTAGCTTATTAGTAAATTCCTGACCAGACAACAGCCTCACCTTGATTAACTTAGCTCATAGCTGGCTGGGTTCTAAGGTGTAGCCATCTCTAAAAAGTCCAATAGTGAAGGCCTTCTAGACTGGGTAGATACCAGAGCCAGGTAGAGTGTCAACTCTGTCTGCAGAATCCCTGGAAGGTCACAGTTTTAACACTTCCCGTGGGTTGCTAGGACTTGGTGTGTGAAATTCTGATTTAGTAGAATTGAGGGTACAGACAGGGGTTATGTGTTTTAAACACTATTCCCAGGTGATTCTCAACATAGCTGAACTACTGCTAGGATTACATATTCAGATTGATGTATTCAACCCCAGATAATACTAAATATATCATCTTTAGAAATAGCTATGTCATTTTCACTTTGTTGCTTTAATTTTCATTTATAATTGAAAAATCCCAAATGAAATAGTTTATGTGCCACATAGTACATTCTGAATGCCTTTTTAGTCACATAAACAGCACACACTTAGTGAACACAACTTCTAATTACAGAAATTTCCAAAGGAAATTCTATTTAAACATCAACTCTCTGAAATTGTCAGAGAATTAAAGAAACAAATGTTTTACTTGCTTTTTGTTATTGGCATGAAATATAAACAAATGCAAATTTAGACCCAGAAATACCTTACATACATATGCATGATTTTTTTTTTTTTTTTTTTTTTTTTTTTTTTTTTTTTTTTTTCAAGGTAGGGTCTCTCTCTAGCCCAGACTGACTTGGAATTCACTATGTAGTCTTAGGGTAGCCTTGAACTCAGGGCAATCTTCCTATCTCTGCTTCCCGAGTGCTAGGATTAAAGGCGTGCACTACCATGCTCAGCCTTCATGATTTTATATATCTATCTATATAATATCTAGAAACCACACATGAAAGCAAATCTATGGCATTTGACTTTCTGACACTAACAATTCACTTTAAAAGATTATCTTGAATTGCATCTATTTTTCTGCAAATGACATATATTTTCACGGCTGAAAAATTCCATTGTGTACAAATGCATTTTCTTTATCCATTCCTCTAGTGTTGGACACCTAAGTTGGTTTCCATCATTTAGCTTTTGTGAATAATGATACAATAAACATCTATGTACAGGTATCTCCATGACGTGTTGACCTGGGGGGTCTTTGGGTAAATACCCAGGAGTGGATAGGTCATATGGTAAATCTATTTCTAGTTTTTTGAGGATCCTCCTTACTGATTTACACAGTGGCTGAATTAGTTTACATTCTAGGGGGTGTGAGTGGAGGAAAATATGATCAATGTACATTATATATTTATATGAAGAAAATGTCCTCATATATAAGACAGTACTGTATACAATGAATACAGTACAACAAAAATCTAAAATGACTAAATAAGAAAGAGCTAAATACTAAAAATTTCATATGGAGAAATAACTACATTTACAAAACATTTAAGAGCTAACCTAAGATAGAATCATCCAGTCAAAACAGACAGGCTTAAGTTTTAGTATCAGCCCTAACCCTTTCTAGTTCTGTGACCTTGGGAATGTACTTCAACCCTGAAGTCTCCATTTCCTTCTCTATAAAACTCAGAGTAATGGTGATGAGCTTCTGGGGTTCAGGGATGACCTGAGTATGTGCAGCAGCTGTTGAACAGTTAGTGAGGAAGGGATAAAGAACTATACAGTTAAACCTATGCAGAGCAGAATGTCACTTGGAATAAACAGAGGGATGGAGAGATAGCTCAGCTGTTAAGGTGCTTGCCTGAGAAGCCTAAGGACCTAGGTTCGATTCCCCAGTTCTCATATAAGCCAGATGCACAAAGTGGGGCATGTATCTGGACTTCATTTACAGTAGCTGAGGCCTTGGCACATCTCTCTCTCTCTCTCTCTCTCTCTCTGTATCTCTTTCTGCTTACAAATAAATAAATAAATAATAAATAAAAATTTTAAAAGAAACAGAGTTATAAGCCAGGGGATTTTGAAAGGAAACTTGGGTGTGTACTATTGTGTCCAATGATGCAAAGTATATGTATACATATAGATATATATACATAAACACATATACATACATACATACATACATACATGGCTTAATATTTTCCAAATAAACTTATCAAAGCCCATCTGGTGCTTTGTTTTGAGCCCAAGGATAACTGTCTTCTGTGACACTAAATATGGTGGCAAGCTCAGGAACATGATACTGAAGTTAGGAAAAAGCTAACAAGTTGGGAGTCCCAAGTGCTAATCCTGACTCAGATTCTCCATGTGCAAATACAAGGAAATGTGATTCTGAGAGGAATGTCCCTAAACAAACAATGTGCTAGTGAGTTAGTCAAGTACCTTTCTACATGGCACTGTCCCCTACACTCTGTAACACTGGGCAGGGAGGTTTCTTCTTTGGTTGAGGAGCAGACTCAGAGAAGAAAAGTGGTTTGCAACGGGTTACACGGCTGGCATGGGAGCAGTGAGGGTTATACTATTTTCAGCACTCATTATGATACTGTGCTAATGTTGCCTCTAGCGTGCACATCGGGAATCTTCTCAGACCACTGCCTCTAAGTAGCTGGGCTTTTAGAAATAATACTAAAGAAGAACTAGGAGCAAGGCAGTTTGATTTTTTTATTAATTTTTTAAATATTTATTTATTTGGGTTTTTTTTTTTTTTTTTTTTTTTTTTTTTTTTTTGGTTTTTGGTTTTTCAAGGTAGGGTCTCACTCTAGTCCAAGCTGACCTGGAAGTCACTCTGTAGTCTCAGGGTGGCCTCGAACTCACGGTAATCCTCCTACCTTTGCCTCCCGAGTGCTGGGATTAAAAGATGTGCGCCACCACACACGCACGGCTTATTTTGGGATTTTTATAGGTAGTCGGTCAGGGACAAAGGCCCAAAGAGAGGAACAAGGAGATGTCACCTCACCTGCTTTGGCAAAGCTAGCACTTGGTGTCTGACCCAGTCTTACCTAAGATAACTACGAACAATCCCTCAACATCAGCGCTCCTCCTCTTCTTCCTCCTCCTGTCTCAGTCTGGCACACCTGGGCAGGCTGGCCTCACCTGAGTCAGCCACTTGAGTCTAAAAACCAATCAGGTCTCTCCCTGACCCACCTGAGTCTGATAACAAATCCATCCCAATTAACTATAGAGGGCTTGTTCTGTGTGTGACCGCCCTCTGTTAGCTGCTCATTCACCTGTACTTTTGAGTCTCGTGCTCCCTGCTTGGGTAAGCTCTTTGTCTTGCCCCATCCATGAGGAAGGATCTCACATTTGTTGGGATATTTCTCTGCTTGCTTCATACCTTTCTGTAAGCCCTGAGCCCTTCACTGTCTTATTTCTTAGCCTTGCCAGACCCCTGTGTGACTGTAAGGGTAAAGGGCTTACGTTCCCACACATCTCTTCCCACCTGGGTGCACATGTGTTTCTTTTCGATCTTTTGGCATGGCCTCTCAGGTCTTGCCTTCTACTCTCCAGCTTTCCTCCCCCTTCCAGCCAGGCAAGAAATTCCCCTCTGGCCTGAATCACTCCAGCCTTTTCCCGGACACCAGTGTTCCCTAAAGAAACCTCATCATTAATAATTTACCCTTCTCAGAGTCTGCTTCCGCAATTCCTTGTTAAAATGGACAAGAATCTAAAAGTTGGGGTTCACAGGCCTGGGGGACCCCCATACTCGATGGAAGAAGAAGGTAGAACAGACCCAACTCAGGCTCCTTACAGGCAAGGCCAGAGGGCTAGGCTTACCAGACACAGCAAGTCCTCTTTGGAAAATGTCATACACTGTCTTGACATCTGAGAAGTAATAACTCATTAAGTTGTCATCCTTCTGGGAAGCCCCCTTCCGCGCTCCTCCCTAAGACACAAGACCAAGTTTAAGCTGAGTTGGAGTCTCCATCCTTTCCAAAACCTTGATGGATTGAAATGAAGAGGATATAAATGCTGGTTTTTGAGCTCCATAAAAATATAAAGACTTTAACAAACTGTGCCGCCACCACCCACCCCACAGCAAGACATTGTCACAGTTATATTTTGGTAACACCCCAAACACGTGTACATGATACATAGATATATAAAGGAAAGATTCTTTCTGCAGGTTTACATCTTTTTTTTTCTTTTTCTTTTTCTTTTTTTTTGAGGGGGGGTTTGCGAGATAGGGTCTCACTCTGGTCCAGGCTGACCTGGAATTAACTATGTAGTCTCAGGGTGGCCTCAAACTCTCGGCAATCCTCCTACCTCTGCCTCCCGAGTGCTGGGATTAAAGGCGTGCGCCACCACGCCCGGCGGGTTTACATCTTTAAAAAGCATTATCTAGTTTAAGCAAGTATGAAATGCACCATGCTTTGTTCCTGGAACAGAGTAAATACTGTTGACAGAGCCAAGACAAAATAGCTGCCCTTGAGTAACTCATAAACTAGGATTTATGGAATGTGGGTAAGAATAGAACATATGTAAATATAATAAAGGGATGGATGTACACGCTGTCATAAATACGTAGTTTGGGAAACAAATAAAGCAGTGAATTATACATGAAGCAAGAAGGTGACAGTGAAGAAATATTACTTTAATGGAGACAATTAAAATTAGTAGGTGCTTACCAAAAACATGTAGTTAAGGTAAGGCAGAGGGGAAAAAAAGAAAAAGAAAAATTAGCTCAAAGTGAAAGGACAGTCTGAACAAAGGCATAGAGGGGGAGAAATCGCATACAGAGTTTAGGCGATTAGAATTACTAGAGAAAGAGACCCAGCTAGAGACGTCCGCTGAATTACAGGGTTAGACTTCGGGGTGGTCCTGGAGTAAAATGGGAGCTACAGCCCAGGCCCAACCCTAATGAAAGTGTCTTTAGAAGAATAGGAATTGATTAAATAAGCATACAAAAAATGTAAGCCAGGCATGGTGGTGCAGGCCTTTAATCCCAACACTTGGGAGGCAGAAGTAGGAGGATTGCCTTGAGTTCAAGGCCATACTGAGACTAAATTCCAGTTCAACCTGGACTAGAGCGAGACTCTACCGCACAAAAACAAACAAAAAATGTGAATTACTAGCAAGGATTATCAAAGCAGAGTAACATATGTGGCAAGAACAAGGCATCTGACTTTGTCAAAGCATCAGGGAAGATTTCCACGAGGTCACATTAAGATATCAAAAAACAGGGGCTGGAGAGGTGGCTTAGTGGTTAAGGCATTTGCCTGCAAAGCCTAAGGACCCAGGTTCAATTCCCCAATACCCATATAAGCATGCGTGGTGCATGCGTCTAAAGTTCGTTTGCAGTGGCTAGAGGCCCTGGCACACCCATTTTCTCTCTCTCTCTCTCTCTCCCTCTCTGTCTGTAATAAATAATCTTTTTTAAAAAGATACAAAAAAATAAATTCCTTGTCCAGTGAGAAGACAAGGTCTTTTTGTCTGTCCACATGCAATGGAAGAGGAAGAAGGAAGAATCAAAGATGATTCAAGGGCTGGAGAAATGGCTGATTAAGAAATGGAGAAATGCTGGGCTGGAGAGATGGCTTAGGGGTTAAGGTGCCTGCCTCCTAAGCCTAAGAACGCTGGTTCCAATCTCCAGGTCCCACGTTTAGCCAGATGCAAAGTGACGCAAGGGCGCAATGCCGCACTTGACCACAAGGGGGCGCGCACATCTGGATTTCGTTCTCAGCAGCTGAGACACTGCTGGCGCGCCCATCTCTGTCTTCCTCTCTCTCTACCTCTCTCTCTGTCTCTCTCTCTCTGTGTCTCTCTCCAAAAAAAAAAAAAAACATAAAAAAGTTTTAATTAAAAAAAAAAAAAAAGAAATGGAGAAATGGCAGTTAAGATGTTTGCCTACGAAGCCAGAGAACCCCAGTTCGATTCTTCAGGACCTACGTAAGCCAGATGTATGAGGGGCACATGCATCTGGAGTTCGTTTGCAGTGGCCGGAGGCACTGGCGTGCCCATTCTCTGTCTGTCTGCCTCTCTTCTATCTTTCTCTCTCTGCTTGCAAATAAATAAATAAAAACTTTTTAAAAAGAAGCAAAAAAGGTGATTCAGAATTTGAACTTAGGTAAGTTGATAAGAAGTCACAGACAGGAAAGGGAGTGTTGGGGTGTGCGGTGTGTGTACGTGTGTGTTAACAGAGATGTGAAATAAAGAGCCATATCGAGCTTGAGATATTTGCACACCCCTCACTGAGATCAGAACTAGAAAGTGAGATGTGAGTATCACTGCCTTGAGGTATAATTTTAAGACACAAGAGAACAGATGTTTTCTCAGCTGGGGGGATGTACAGTAAGGGCTGATAGACTGTAGTCTGTAGATTGAATCTGGCCTGCTATTGTTTTTATAAATAAAGCTTTATTGGAACACAGCCATACTCAATTGTTTACATATTGCCTGGTACTTTCACTCTATAACAGCAGCATAAGTAGTTACAGCAGAGGCCATCCTTAAAAACTATTATTTACTGCCTGGTCCTTGTGGAGTGCATCTGCCACCCTCTGCTTTAGAGAAATTGTATGATGTGAAGGCAAGCATCGGAGGTAGGAAAGAACCTACGTGACTGAGGAAGACTGCCTGGGATGAGAAAGGTCATTCATTAAAGGGTACGATGACAGATAAAGGAGGAGTTTCAAGAAAAGTTCTCAAACCAGTTGAGAAGAAGATGGAAGAAGGAGCCACCGAATTTAGAAGGTAGGTTATCACTGACAGACACCTTGGAGATGGAAGCGATAAAGGTCAGGGACGGGGGTGACATTCAGAACAAGAAATCAACAAGCAGACCACACTCGATAGAACTCTGGCAGGAATGTTAAGGACTGTGAGGAAATGGTGGCAGAAAGCAGCAGGCTATAAAAAAAAAAATGGCTGAGCATGGTGGTGCACACCTTTAATCCCAGCACTCAGGAGGCAGAGGTAGGAGGATCACTGTGAGTTTGAGGCCACCCTGAGACTACATAGTGAATTCCAGGTCAGCCTGGGCTCATGTGAGACCCTACCTCAAACAAACAAACAAAAAAAGTAGCAGGCTAGGAAGATGGCAGTGAAGAAAGGGAATGTTGAAATACAGAAAAGATGGAGGGAGGGTGGAGCATGGAGGAGGAGCTTTGAAGTAAGATTCTTAAGTAGATAAAAAACGATTGTCATAAAACAGAAAGGGTTAGCCTGCAGCCAGACAGGAGTGCTGTGTTCTCTGAAGAGAGGGTAGGTGTTGTGGCGGGGTGGGGGGGGTGGTAGAAATAAGATAAAGATGCATGGGGCTGTAGAGATGGCTTAGTGGTTAAGGCAACGCCTGAAAAGCCTAAGGACCCAGGTTTAATTCTCCAGGTCCCACATAAGCCAGAGGCACATGGTAGCACATGCATCTGGAGTTCATTTGCAGTGGCTAGAGGCCCTGGTGTGCCCATTCTCACTCCCTCTCTCTCTCCCTCTGTCTCAAATAAATAAATAAATATTTTTTTAAAAGATGCATAATGCTAATTCAGAAAGCCAGGAATAAGGAAAGGTAAGGAGTTCATCCTTGGAGCGCTCAGTATGCTTGGAGACATAAGAGGAAGTTGGGCAGCTTTCTGAGACCTAGGAATAAGTCCAGTTCAACTTCCACCAGCATCACAAACTAATGCTAACTGAAAGCTAGAATCATCCTTAGACCCTGGGTATTTCTATAAAAATGTACCAACTCTGTCATCTGGATCAGCGGCTGGCTAAGTTTCTCCCCAGGCAGCTAGATGATAAATATTTTAGTGTTCATGGTGCATATATAAGCTGACCTTTAAAATTGTTTTTATCCCTTTAAAATGTGAAAACTATTCTTAGCTTGCCAGCTGTACAAAAAAGAAAAAAGAAAAAAAGCAGTAGTTGCCAGCCCTTGCTCTAAATGACTGGCATCTTACGATCAAGGGATGGTTTCATTTTGTTAAAAGGAAATGTGCTAGGAAAAAAATGTAAATTCATAGACCATTGATCAGTAACCTGAAAGCTTTTGGCTCACACTCCTTCCCCTTCATTAGTTACCCCAGGTTTTGGACTGCAGTTTACATTGCATCAAGGCTCACAAGCTGAAGATGGCTGGAAAATTACCTCAATCCCCACTGACTGCTGGTCCAGGTCAATGGGAGGTAGGACTGGCTGAGGTCTGTTGATCAGCCACAGGAAGATGGCAGTCCCAAACGTCAGGAGGCAAATCAGGGCCGGGGTTGGAAGTGGGGAAAACAAGAAGTTAAAAATAAAAAGCATCTTTGGAAATAGCAACCAGAAATTCAGACCTTTAAAAAAAAAACAGAGAGGGAGAGAGAAAGAAAAAGTTAGAGGAAGTAGTCATATTTTTTTTTACTCAATAGTTTTGTTTATAGAAGTATACACACACAGACACACACATGCCTGAGCGTGTGCACACAAGGACAGACACACACACACACACACACACACACACACACACACAAACACACTCATGCCCTCCAAATAGAGCTGGACCTCTCTAGAATTAATTCCACTGTTTACCTTAGCAATGTTGAAAATAATGGAACGCGTTCTCCACCCAGGCCACTTGACCGTCCTCGCACAAGGCGGAAAGGATCAAAGGAGACAAGTTAATCATTTCCCAGACAATTATAAGAACCAACTGCCTTTTCCTGTGGCCCACGGAGACTAGGAGAAGGCTCAGGGACCCGATATACCCTGATAGGGAGGGCGCATCAGAAATTTCCCCTGCTCAGGCACAAGGAGAGTCAGGGACACTTCCTGTTGGACTTCCCTGGTATAAACCAAACAGGAGAGGAGCTCTCTGGAGAGTGACGTCATAGGTTTCAGAAATCAATCACTGTGCATGGGTACTTCCTGCTGGCCAGATAGACCTTGCTCATTGCTTTCTTTTCTAGAGCACCCAGACAGTCTCCAAGGTGAAGAGCATTACAACTGCTGTGTCCGACGTCATCTCCTCTGGGGAGTCTGAATATCACTTTACCCTGAGACAAACGTTAGCTGGGGACTCAGAAAGGATGTTTCAGAATGTTCTCAATACACAGCAAACACTAAGGACTTAGGCCAGGCAACTAATGTCATCAAAGCTTCCGGCCACATCAGCTCCTGACTTGTCTAGTAGTAGGAAGAACTCACTTGGTGGGGGGGGGGGGTTATGAACATGCCCTCAGCGAAGCCATCTTTTCCATCGGTTACCTCCTAGCTTTCAGACTTGGTTAAGATAATAATAGCAGCCAATGGGTCCTGACTGTGCCAAGCCCTACACTGAGGTGGATGCTTAGATTTGGTTAATTTAAATTTACTTTTAAAAAAAAATTCATTTTATGTTTCTCTAAGAGAGCGAGAGGGAGAAAGACGCAAATAGACACACGGAGGAGAATGGATATGCCAGGGCCTCTAGCCACTGTAAACTAACTGCAGACACAGGTACCACCCTGTGCATATGGCTTATGTGGGTACTGGGGAATTGAACCTGGGTCCTTAGGCTTTGCAGGTAAGCACCTTAACCGCTAAGCCATCCCTCCAGCCTGACTCGGTTAATTTAATGCAGTCAATTTACAAAGGAGAAAAAAAAATGGAAAAATAGAAGCTCCCAGAGATAAAGTGACCTGCAAGTTCACACACTATTTCCCATTGTTGCTTCTCTATTAAAAGCTCCAAATTTACAATTCATTGCTTTTCTTCTAGTTCACCATCACCGTGTTCAAAGAGTCTAAATATCTAGCACCTTACACATGACAGCAAAAGAAGTCACATATCTCCATTCTTCAACGTTGACTGCAACACTTGACAGAACAGCATCTCACAGTTGAGGCCAAACGATCCTACTCAAAGTCAAAGGGGCAGAACAGGCCCAGTAAAAAGTTTCATCATATTAAGAGCTCGGCTACCCTTAGAGCTCCAGGGGTGGCTGCCGTGAGCTGGCAACTCTTCATTCTAGCTCAAAACAGGCATGAGGTAGGAATTTGATGTGGGGGCAGGAACAACCACAAGAAGCCTCTGGACAGTCTCATCATGTGTTTGCCTCTTGGTTGGTTATTTCTCCCTAGGGGCAGAGTGGCCCCTTTTCATTTTATGGAAGAAAAAATGGGCCTCCAGAGGCTGAGATGATCATCCCCACCTCCTTATTTCCTTTCCCATTGCATGCACGGTACAAAAAGAAGACAAAAGACAAATGCAAGGCAGACCTAGCAGTGCTAAGGTAACACCTTGGCAGGGTCCTCATGCCTGAGGTTTCTGGAATCCAGCTGTGCCTGGGCTAGCATGGCCAGTGGCACTTCGGGAGACAAAAGCATGCAAGAGCCAGCCAAATAGGACAGCATTTTGGGGGAGATCCATTCCAACACAGGCAGGGAAAGGGGAAGGCCCCAGGATGAATTGTGACATTGACAGCAAGTGGCAAGCCAATGCTAAGAAGTGGGCTAGGTATCCTCCCTTCCTAGGCTGGGACATGGCTGCTAGGCTAAGCCAAATCTTATCACTGGGCATCCTCCCCTACGCTACACTCACCTGCAGATGAAATAGATCTTACCTGACCTCCTTCACTAGGGGAACAAGGTGTGGCCCTGAGGATCTTTCCCCTCTCATCCACATGGCAGATTTATGGTCTAATGGGAGTTTTACCAACGCTGTCTTCAAGTCACCGTCTAAAGGTGAAGTTTCTGATCAGTGGGTGGTGGTATGGAGGTGAGAGGGAAGGAGAGAGGGTGAATAGTCTGGCAGGTAATCCACTGATAGAAAGGGGATAAGGGGATCCTTGATTAGTCTCAAGGGGCAAATACTGTCGGCCACAGTTGATTGTTACCACATAGTCACATGGGTCCAGTGTCACCAGTTGTCAGGTGCCCCCCTCCCTTGGATAACTTAGAAGACTGGAAATGATAAAGTCTCAACTTTAACTGGAAACCAATGAGAACACATCTTCTACTTTAATTTGGACCTTGGTGTGTTTATTCTTGGCTACTCCTTTTAGATAGGTTGTGGTCAGATTGCCCACAAGTGAAATGAGACTGATCACTTCAATTACAAATGATGGGAAGACAGGCAAATTTTAAGCCCACTATTTGATGAAAATGAACACACCTTGCCTGTACTGGCAGGAGATCTTGTGGGCAGAAGATATTGAAAAATGCCTTTTATTTATTTTTTATTTATTTATTTATTTTGCCAACTGAAATAGCTTACTCACTCAGCTTGTTACTGCTGCCCAAGTGTTCCACACAAGCAAGAGATTCATGGAATCTCGAGTGCTTTCTCCTGGCTGCCTTTTCCATTATTTTTCCAATTGAGATAAAAAGTGTATACAATAGAATTAACTATTTAAAATGTAAAATTCAGCATAGCATGCCACTTTCACCTCCAGTTAGTCCCAAAGCATTTCAAAAACAAGGAAAATTCCCAGCACTCAGGAGGCAGAGGTAGGAGGATTGCTGAGAGTTCGAGGCCACCCTGAGACTACATAGTGAATTCCAGGCCAGCCTGGACCAGAGTGAAACCCTACCTCGGAAAAAAAAAAAAAAAAAAAAAGGAAAATGCATACCCATTAAGTAGTGAGGACCCATTCTTTCCTCTGTCCAGCCCCTAAAGCAGACACTCACCTGCCTTCTGTTTCTATGGATTGGCCTATTCTAAATATTTCATATAAAGAGAATCATAGAATGTGTAACTTTTTGTGTCTGATGTCTTAGCAAAATGTGTTTACGTTTCACCCATGTTATAGTATACGTGCGCAATTCATTCCATTTTACGACTGAACACTATTCCATTACGCAGACATATGACGTATAGTCTGTCCACTTACCACGTGATGGAGACCTGGGTTAGTTCTATTTTAGACTATTGGGAATAGGCCTGTGAGCATTAGTAAAAATGTTTAAATCACTTTTTTCATATTTTAAAGGCATAGACCCAGGAGAGGGATAACTAAGTCATACAGCAATTTTATATTTAACATTCTGAGGAACTCATGCACAGTGGCGTCACCATTTCACATGCAGAGAAGCTGAGTAGGAAAGTTCCTGTTTTTATGTGTCCTCACACACAATGCTATTTTCTGTTGTCCCTTTGTTTTTCTAACAGCCATTTTAGCTGGTATGGAATGATATTTCACTGTGGCTCTGATTTGTAATTCCTGACTGACTAATGATGTTGGGTGTCATTTGATGTGTGCATATCTCCTCTGAAGAAATGTCTACCCAGGTCTTCTATTTTTTAATCGAATTACTTGCCATTTTGTGGTTGACTTGTAAGAGGAGTTTGGGGTTATTTTTGAATGTGGTGTGTGTGTGCATGTGTGCGTGCATGTGTGTATGCATGTCCATGTGTCTGTGGGTGTCTGTGGAGGCCAGAAGTTGATATTGGATACCTTTCTTGAATACTCACTTCAACCCAAGGTTCCCCTTTTTGGCTTTCACTAGCCAGCTTAGATCCCTGTCTTTGAATCATGATTGCTAGGATTATAGATAGGCAAGCCTCCACACCCACACAGCATTTACATGGGTGCTAGGGACTAGAACTCTGGTCTTTAAACATGCACGCAAATGCTTTAGCCACTGAACCGCCTTCCCAGACCTGCAGAGTTCTTTTCATATCCTGAAGGCAACACCCTTCTCAGATTTATGATTGCAGTGTTTTCTTCAGTTCTGCAGGGTTTTTTAATTTTTATTTTAAATTTTATTTGAATCAACAAATTGTACACACTTGAATACAGAAACAGAACACAAGGAAAACACAGCTGCCCTGACGGAGGAACGTCTAATAAACATGATGCCATTTGGAGACATTTGCTGTTTAATCACTCCGTGAAAGGACGCTTTCAGCCAAAAGATGTCAGATAACATCTTGCTGAAGGCGACGGTGCCAGCACTCCTGGCTCAGGAGTTCATGCAGCTATTCCCCCACTCCCCTACTTTATTTTTCTTTGAATATCATCCTATGAGAGGCTTTCCTGGACCACTCAGAAGATGAGCATGTGTGTTGGGCGACTTCAGCACCATCACTGGGGTCAGACCTGACCATAGACTTTGTGGGGTGTGGCACAGTGGACAACTGAGCAAGGATTAGAAATTGCAAGAGGAGACTGAATGAATCCCAGCATGGGGCTCTTTATTTATTTATTTAGGAGAGAGATTAAGAGGCAGATATATAGAGAGAGAGAATGGGCACTCCAGGGCATCTAGCACTACAAACGAATTCCAGATGCATGTACCACCTTGTGCATCTGGCTTACATGGATACTGGGGAATTGAACCTGAGTTCTTAGACTTCACAGGCAAGTGCCTTAACCGGTAAGCCATCTCCCCAGCCCAACGGTGTCCCTTTAAATGCACACTACAGTCACACATACATACACATGCACGCATGCACACACACATGCACACTCACACACATTTCAACCTTTGATGTTAACACTAGAGGAGATTTGCAAGCATATTATCACATGACTGTCTCACTTTTTAAATAGAAGAGAACCAGGACCTGAACTTAAGATTCTCAGGTCACGTCATTACTGGGTGAGCATACATTCTGTGAACATAGAATGCTGCCAGGTACGCTCAAATAAATGAGGGGGAAGGCTACTATCCCCCTGTCATGGCCCTCGTGTGATTCAAGGGGGAAAATGGGGAAGGGAGACATACAATAGTGGTAAAGAAAGGAGGAAGGAGCTGTTTCATATATGCTATATCTGGGAGTCCCCACTCCAGATCATCGTCTACACATGGCTGAGCAAGCCACAACACACAGGACGACAGTGCTAAGGGGAAAACATGCTCTGCTTTTGGATCTGATGAGAGCAACATGCTTCTGACCCATTTCCAACAAGAACCGTTTGTCCGGGTCTCCTCCTCCTGTGTGGCTTGGATAGCCAGAGCCAAAAATCACCCATTTCCTATCTCCTCACATGTTTCATGTCCAAGGTCTGTCTGCCTTCAGACCTCTATGCAAACTTGTTGGATCAATGCTAGCTAGTGTCAAGATGATGATCTGTGCATTTTTAGCTTGGGTTTTGCCCCTTTTGATGGATTTGTGGTGGTATTTCTTCATTAAATCTCATTTTCTTTGTATAAGGCCTCTAATGGTCTTCAACTGTGTTTAGAGTTGAAGATAGTTTTGTTTTGTTTGATAGTCACGTTCTTCTAAAAGATTTTACCTTTTAAGTGTGTGTGCATGTGTGTGTGTATGGACATGTGTGTGCCCTGGCACCTCAGGGAGGTTGTCCTCTCCTTCCACCTTTATCAAGGTAGAGTCTTCCTTGTTGTTTTTGCCGCTGCCATGGGCCAGTCTAATTGGCCCGTAGTAAGCTTTGGGATTCTCCTGGCTCTGCCCTCCGTTGCTCTAGGCACGCTGGGATGATAGATGTATGTGACACTTTGCATTTTCCTTTTTTCTTGGATGCTTGGGAATTAAACTCGGGCTGGGAGGCTAACAAGTAAACACCTTTAACTATTGAGCCATCTCCCTCACCCCAAAGATTATAATTTTATACATGCAATTTTTAAAATACAGAAAATTTATATTTATCCAAATACAAATAAGTTTTTAAAGTGAAGTAAAGATCGTACTTGTGCTCTCTGTAGTCCACTCAGAGCCTAGCCTCTTAGTCCATTCGCACCTCAGAGCCTGTGTATATGTCCCTCCCTTGGTTTTGTTTGTTTTTGTTTGTTTGTCTGTTTTGTTTTTCAAGGTAAGGTCTCACTCTAGCCCAGGCTGATCTGGAATTCACTATGTAGTCTCAGGGTGTCCTTCCCTTTGCTTGTAACATTCTTTCTCATATCTTATAGGACGGCAATTTGCTCATAGTCCAGACATACCTCAGGTGCCATTCCTCAGAGGCCGGCTCCCTGCTGCTCTCTCTGCACCAGTCAAGGACCAGGCTTTCTCTCTTCTAGGACATTGGCTACTGTCTGAAATAGTTCTGTTCCCTTATTATCCATTGTCCCTCCTGAACTGATGTCCTCAGAGGAACAAGACTGTTTTGTCTCCCGCTGGGCCTCCCAACCCTGCATCCCTGGAACCTAGTAAACTTGCAATAAGGGTTGCTAAATTAGTAACTAGTTTTCTGGCTTAGAATTATTTGTTCCAAGCTGTTTTACCAAAAAGTCACTCTGACCAGGTGTTGTGGCACACATCTGTAATCCTAGCATTTAGGAAACTGAAACAGGAGGATTGCAAGTTTGAGATCAGCCTGGACTACACGGTGAGTTGGAGGTTAATAGTCTGGATAACATAGTGAGACCCTGTTTAAAAAGACAGACAGGCAGGCAGGCAGACAGACAAAGAAAGAAGGAAAGAAAGAAAGAAAGAAAGAAAGAAAGAAAGAAAGAAAGAAAGAAAGAAAAGAAAAGAAAAGAAAAGAAAAGAAAAGAAAAGAAAAGAAAAGAAAAGAAAGAGATAGAGAGATAAAAGAAGGAAGGAAGGAAGGAAGGAAGGAAGGAAGGAAGGAAGGAAGGAATTAAGAAGAAAGATAAAAAGTAAATCACTGGCCACCCGTGAAATGAGTCCTCACACATCCATATTTTGGTGAGGTGATAAGTTCGGGAGGGTAGATGATGAAAAGGGTGTGTCTATAATGCACATCAAAGGTCATTTAGGACCTTTAGGGGCTAGAGTGAGACCTTACCTTGAAAAACAAAACAAACAGACAAACGAAAAAACAAAAAAAAAAAAAAAAAGGAAGAACATATGCATATTATAACGTATGCATTCTGTCTAGCCAAGAAACAAGTCATTCCGTTCCTTTGGTCTCAGGAGTTGTAAAGTTAACAAGGCAAATTTGCTTTTTATGCCCAGAGAACTAATTATTTTCCAAGTAATAATAATATATAAATTTCAACTATAAGCTTAAAAGAATCTGCCTTCTGGAGAGCAGCACGGGTTCATTTGTCTTTAATTGGATTCTCTGTTCTTTTGCATGTATAGACTTATCCTGGGGTGACAGAAAGCTCATTAACAGGAGGCCAGAATCCCTCAAGTTCTTACACCCAAGTAGTTAACACATTCGTCCATACTGCAATGTGCTTACTCTCTCCTAGAGACTGCCGCACGACTTCAAAACTCCTAATGACTGCACAGGGGCTGTGAGTAACTTGGGAGGCTGTGTGCAAAAGATCTACTTTATGAGCTTTCCATGTCTAACCCAGCCTCCATTGTTATTTTTCCATAAATCGCTGCCACCCTCAGTTCAAGAGGCCTCCTCCCCAGTTTTTCACCAGAGTCTGTATTTCTAGACAGAGCCATGGCAGAAGGTCAGTAGGGCACTGCAAGCCAATAGCAACCGAGGTACCAAAATCAGTATAACAAAGCCAATAGCTTTTCTACGCTTCATACAAATAGCTAACATGGAAATCATGAAGAAGATTCATGTAAGAATATAAGAATTCATGAAGATTAAATTGAAAAGTTTAGATGTAAGACACAAAAGGCAGCTGGAAAGCTGGAAACCATTCCTGAAATCATTGAATCATATCTCCTTAAATTATCTGTCCATTTAAAGCAATCCTAACTAAAATCAACATAATTTTCATGGTAACTAAAGAGCAAATTGTTTACTCAATAATAAATAAAATATTAACATTAAAACTCATAGAGTTAAAGCAATTTTGACAAATAATCAGAATTGAGTAGGTAGTAAATAGGTTAACATGACCAAATTTGAAATTTTACTATGAAACTATAAAACTTTCCTATGAGTCATGAATATACAAGCTGATTTAATAAAATAGCCATGAAATATACTCAGTAAATGCTATAATCACATACCAAATTGTATTTCAAATCAAAATGCATTTATTTGACTTATAATATATGGGATAACTGGCTAGCCATTCAGGGAGAGAATATAAAGTTTATTACTGTCCTACTCCAACATCAATTAGTTGCAGACATGGAAAAGACTTAAAATATATAACAATAAAAACCATAAGAATATCTGGCAGAAAAATGTGAAAGAAAATTGGTTTATAATGATGGTGTGGAGAAGACTCAAGATAGACAGATAAACTACAACCTGGAAATGGCAAGACAAGTATGATTACAGAAAACTTTAAAAAAATATTTTTATTTATTTGTCTGCAAGCAGAGAGAGAGAGACAGAGAGAGAAAGAGAGAATGGGTGAATTAGGGCCTCTAGCTCTAAAAGCAAACTCCAGGTGCATGCACCAATTTCTGCATCTGGCTTTAACTGGGAAATTAAACCTAGGTTGTTAGGCTTTGCAGGCAAGCATTTTAACCATTGAGCCATCTCTCCAGCCCCAGAAAACTATTTTTTTTTTAATTTGAGAGAGAGAGAGAGAGAGAGAGAGAGAGAGAGAGAGAGAGAGAGAGAGAATGGACACGCCAGGGCCTCAGCCACTGTGAATGAACTCCAGACGTGTGCGCCCCCTCATGCACATGTGCAACATTACGCCCTTGCGTCACTTTTGCATCTGGCTAAATGTGGAACCTGGAGAATTGAACAGGTGTTCTTGGGCTTGGCAGGCAGGCACCTTAACCACTAAGCCATCTTTCCAGCCCTAAAAACTATTGTTAACAAGTATGTGCCCTGCAGAAAATATTCAAAAGACAAAGTCAAATGATAAACTGGGGAACATATCAAATATTCCAAAGAGGCAAAGAGCTAATTTCCTTCATAAGAAATAATTATAAGTCAATTAAAAACAACCTACAAACCAATGATACAAAATTGGGGAGCAAAACCAAAAAGTTCACACCAAACAGATTACTTAAAATTAGGGCAGGTCATTCAACTTCATTTCTACCTTTCTAAAAATGCAAACGTAAAAGCTCTTGCCTTTCTCCCACCCATTAGATCAGCAGAGATGACACACTGCAACATGGGCATTAATTGTAGAAAAGTAAATGTGGTGCAGTATCTTGAGCTGTGCCTATTGCCCTCTGATATGCTTTAATTGTTTTCCCTTTGACCTAATGATTCTACCATCAATCTGTTCTGTGGAAAGACATTGGCTCAATGAAGTGAATCACAAATGTGGCATAAAGTATTGATTAAGGGCTTGAGCCCATGAGTCAGCTTATGTCCGTTAATCCATGTTTGGTTATCTTTTCTGTGGCCTGAGGCAGGTCACAAAATTTATGCACTGTATAGCTTCTTGTCTGTAAAATGGCAACAGGAAATACCCCTGTAAGGTTGTGACTAAGGTTCAAGGAGTAGATATATGTGGGCAGTATTTTGAATTATGCCTACCACATAGTCCCAGGTCTTAACTATTATGTTCAATGTCATTGAAGCTGTAGGATTGTTCCCAGCACAAGAGCTCATGAAAGTATGTCTGTATAGGTAGTTGACCAAAGAAACGACAACACTTCCACACAATAGAAGTCTTGGCAGACAAATGGATCTGCTGTGAAAACAGCTTTATGATTCTGTTGCTAGATAGAAAATACACAGAAAATACACGTGTGCAAGTGGGCAGTTTGTTCCGAAGTGTGATCAATGTGCTTGTGAAGGGATCATCTTCAGTGACAGGGACAGACGGAAGATGAGAAATGAAAATGGGTTTCCAACAAAGTTTTGGCTATTCTTATTCAGTTAAAAGATATTAAAGGGGGCTGGAGAGATGGCTTAGCGGTTAAGCGCTTGCCTGTGAAGCCTATGAACCCTGGTTCAAGGCTTGATTCCCCAGTACCCGCGTAAGCCAGATGCACAAGGTGGCCCTGAAGGGACCAAACTGACACCATGACAAGGCCTCAGTAAGGTGCTGCCCTGACTAGGCCAAAGTTTCAATTTCCAGGAGGGGCAAACTCTGGGGGCTGAGTATGTACAATCGTGACCGCTGCTTGCTTAGCCAATCACGTTAGGAGGTTACCTCCTCTGCCTGAAATTCCCCTAGACCTGGCTGCCAAAACCTTAAGACCAATCAAAAAAACACAAGTACAGTTACTGTTCAAATTAGCCAATCATGCTAAAAGACTAAAAGCCCACCAAAATTCCTTTAGCTGTGCTTAAAAGGGAGCCTGCAAGCTCCTCAAGTTGTCGCCATTTTGTACGAGTGGTTGACTCCAGCATGCTGGCTAATTCTGCAGAATAAACGCTCTATGCTTTTACACACTACTTGACTCTGGGGTCTTTCTTCAGCGATTTTTGGACCATTACAGTGCATGTATCTGGAGTTCATTTGCAGTGGCTGGAGGCCCTGGTGTGCCCATTCTCTCTCTCTCTCTCTCTCTCTCTCTCTGCCTCTTTCTCTGTGTGTCTGTCACTATCAAATAAATAAATAAAAATAAAAACAAAATAATTAAATTTTAAAAAAGATATTAAAGGACCTGACAATGAATCAGGTGTCAGTCGTGATGCTGAGGATATAGCTGTGAAAATCCTGCCATTATGAGATTGTTACTATTATTTTGTTGTTGTTATTGGGGCTTTTTTTGAAATAGACTCTCACTATGTGGCCCAGGCTGGTCTTGAACTCACAAACGTCCTTTCTGTGCTGGAATTATAGGAATGTACCACCACACCCAGCTGAATGGAATTATTTTCTTTTGGAAAATTTGATAATAAGCCGGGACAGTCACTAGATGATTATAGAAAAACCATGGAACAATGGCAATGAAAAAAAGCAAGCAAAAGGAACTAGGAGATACAGAGGTGGAGGTTAGAGTAGCTCTTATGGGAAGATACTACTTGATAGTGTGTGTTACTCAGCCTGTAATATGTGTTTCATTTTGTTTACCAAACAGTAATATATACAACTCCATATTGTCACACCTCTGACTCAGGCAGATAATATCCAATGCTCTATTCCCTAAGTTGGTATATTTCATGTGAACATACCTGGGGATGCACCTCAACCTTTCTATCAGTACAGTTCCCGCCCGCCCCCCAACCACCACCACAAGCGCATTCAGCACGGGGCCCTTTCCAGGGCCTACCTTGTACAAAGTGCATTTAGCCTCTGAGCAATCCTGAACAGCAGCTCTGGGGGCGGAAAGCTTTTTCATTCACCTCTCCAGCAGATAAGGAACCAGAACAAAGGTGAAGTTTAACTCACAGGGCCAAAGGAGCTGCGAATATGCATCTTCCAACATTTATTCCAAGTGGCCAAGAAGATCCTAACCTATGAGCCTGTAGATAAGTTCCCAGATACTCTCCAGCACTCGGGCCCTCAAGCCACAGCGTCACATCAGCCACATGACTGCCATAGTCTCTCTCTCTCCTCACTCTGACACCTACTCCCAGATACTCTGAAAGAAACACACAGCACCCACCCACACACACACACACACACATGCGCATACATGAGGGATGTCCCCAGGCAGTCAGGAAGATGGCAGCTTATTGTCACCACAAAGATTACTGGGGCAAAGCAGGGAAGTAGCTTCACGGTGGGAGCCTTATTAAGATCCCAGGAGGTGGCTGAAGAGTGATTTCCAGAGCATGGATTCACTTTGATTATTTAAATAATTCAAAGGAAAAAAATAAAAGCTAAATAATATTTCCCTCTTACCCTCACTCTACATTCCTAACCTACTTACTAGGGTGTGTCCACAGCTCTCCAAGTTGTAAGACAGCCAGGAGAGAAAAGGTGAGATTAAGACTTGGGACAGGTTCCCTGGCCACAAGCAAGTTCATCATAAATGAGTCATTAGGGCTATCAAGAAATACTAACTATAGGAAAAGACATGGGGATCCACATCTCAGGAGAGCTATGAGGCAAGGAAACATCTTCCTTGGGTTTGAGTCTCAGCAGGCTTCTGTGACTCAGTTAAACAGCTCTGTAACAATGGGCTTGCCCATGCTGTGATCATTCCATGAGGAGGTCGCCCTTGGACACTGGATTACAGCACACTCAGTGCAGACCCTGCGGTGCACTGGGAACCCACAGTGACCTCCTCCTATTCAGAGATAGCCAATGGAGGAAGTGGAGTCTGTTGAAGGAAGCCTGTTGCAAGGTACACAATGTGTGCCTGGACTGGAGGGAGGTAGAACCTGCTGAAGCTTTTCTGGAATTGCCACTTGGGGGCTTTCCACTGTGAGAGTCAGTACTCAACAGCCCAATCTGAATGAGGTCAATGCCATACGCGTGGGTATTCAAGCCCTGCTATACGCCAGGTAGCAGGTTCAGTATGGAAATGGCACACTTGAAGTTCCTAGTCTTGTAAGAGAAAAAAAACATTCTCCCAGAGTGTCACTCAGCTCTGAGGGGGTGTACCCTAACCTTGGCAGTTCTTGGTAGACAGAAGTGTGTGTGTAGCAAGTGCAATGTTTACGTTCGGATACCTTTAATTGAGGTATGCATTCATTTTTGAAACAGCAAATAAGACTGGGTATATAGCTTAGTTGATAGAGGGATTGCTTAGCTCTGGGTTCAATCCCCAGCACTGCATAAACTAGATACAGTGGGATACACCTGAATCTCAGCACTCAGGAGGTAGTGGCAGGAGAAGTAGCAGTTCACTGTCATCACGCAACCTTGTCTCAGCACAACAAAAACAGCAAAGGTCTTGGACCTAGGTTTCCAACTGTGCTCCATGTGCCATGTGGTGAGGAACAAATACTGGAATCTATAGCTTCTCTCCTCTGTTGCGTAAAGAATCTAACACAAAATAAAAACCACTTATAGGGCGGGAGAGATGGCTTGGTGGTTAAGGCGCCTGCCTGCCAAGCCTAAGAATGCCGGTTCCAATCTCCAGGTCCCAAGTTTAGCCAGATGCAAAAAGGGACTCAAGGTCGCAATGCCGCACTTTCCCACAAGGGGCGCACACGTCTGGAGTTCGTTCACAGGGGCTGAGAGGCTGCTGGTGTGCCCATTCTCTCTCTCTCTCTCCCTCCCTCCCTCTCCAGCTTTCTCTCTCTATCTCTCTCAAATAAAAAAAAAAAAAGAATGGGCAGGTTGGCATGATCTAGAGTAGATCAGAGGGCTCTATGGAGCACTACAGCCTTAACGATATGTGATCCTCTAACCCTACCTTTATTGTCTGTGATGTCTTTTTCAATCAACAATGAGTATCCTACCAAGGAATCCACACATAGAAAGACCCCAACTGTGATTCCAACCAGAATCACTATCACCAAGCCATCCTTCTCTTGTCCACCTTCTACCTGGATGAATGCCTTATCCCATGAGGCTAATGAAACCAAGCAGAACTCCTGGGAGGGATGAAGGGCCAAGCTGAGGTTAGATATGAGAAGGGGGGAAGGGGATATTTAGGGGAGGGAAATAGGGAAATGTATTTCTAATGGAGGTGGATGGTTCATCTTTAGTTAAAAAAGAAAAAGAGGGTCTAGAGAGATGGCTTAGCAGTTAAGCACTTGCCTGTGAAGCCTAAGGACCCTGGTTTGAGGCTCCATTCCCCAGTACCCATGTAAGCCAGATGCACAAGGTGGTGCATGCATCTGGAGTTCATTTACAGTAGCTAGAGGCCCTGGTCTTCCCATTCTCTCTCTCTCTCTCTCTCTGCCTATTTCTCTGTCTGCTCTCAAATAAATAAAAATAAACAAATTTAAAAGAAAGAAAGAAAGAAAGAAAGAAAGAAAGAAAGAAAGAAAGAAAGAAAGGTAGGTATGGTGGCACCTTTAATCCCAGCACTCGGGAAGCAAGAGGTAGGAGGATTGCTGTGAATCTGAGGCCAGCCTGAGACTACACAGTGAATTCCAGGTCAGCCTGACCTACAGCAAGACCTTATCTCAAAAAAAGATAGAAAGATAAGGAAGAAAGGAAGAAAGGAAGGAAAGTTGGAAAGAAAGAAAAGAAGAAGAAGGAAAGGAGGGAGGGAGGGAGGGAAGAAGGAAGGAAGGAAGGAAGGAAGGAAGGAAGGAAGGAAGGAAGGAAGGAAGGAAGGAAGGGAGGGAGGGAAGAAGGTCTGGGCATGGTGGTGCATGCCTTTAATCCCAGCACTCAGAAGGCAGAGATAGGAGGATTGTCATGAGTTCAAGGCCACCCTGAGACTACACAGTGAATTCCAGGTCAGACTGGGCTACAGTGAGAGCCTACCTCGAAAAACCAAAAAAAAAAAAAAAAAAAAAGAAAGAAAGAAAGAAAGAAAGAAAGAGGGATGAATGAGAATGAGACAGTGTCAAGAATTTGGTGTAATCAGTATGCCACCAATCAGCTCATTTTTCACAAATTCAGGGACACTTGTAGTAGCCAGATCTTAGCCAGTTGAGCCAAGTCATATTTAATATTTAATAAACCCCTTATTAAGTCAAATCTCAAGGTCCTCTTAGGACAGTCCCTTAGGATATTTGTGGAGCCACCCATAGGGTGGTGACAGGAAGTGACAAATCCCACTGGCACTCAGGTTGATACAACCAACCTTGATCTTCTGTCGTCCTTCAAACACATCACAGCCCAACAGCCCCACCCAGTAGAAAACATGGTCAAGGTGAACACCCCCAAAGACCAGCTCAAGCTCTTTTGCTGACCAAACGAATTTTGAGAGAACAAGTGAAGGAAAACTTGTACCACGAGTCACCTGAATTTGATAAGAGGGTCTGTAAAAAGATAGGCTGGACAAAGTGCTAGGTCCCCATCAGCCCTGTTTGATAACAGCTGGGTGATGCAAGACGTTGTGAAAGAAGCCTTCGAGCTGGGTTCTCCGCAGCCTTCACACTACCCGGCTGAACCAATAGTGAGCAGTCACCAGACGCGAAGTGAGAGCAGCTCACTTTCTTGCCAAAACCCCCGTGTCCAGAGGCAAACTTCCACAGACCATTGCTTCTACAGAAGACACCAGAGCAGTAGCTCTACCACTTGCCAGATATGTGGCCCCAGGGACAGTTTCCTCATGCCACTGATAATCGGCTCCCCTCCACCGCACACAGACGGGATACTGCGTATCGTCTATGGTACACTAGCAAGCAGCCGGCAAGCCCTGAGTAAAGAGTTGCTTTTCTCCCTCTTCTATGCCCTCGGTCTTCACATGCTGATCCAGATCAGATCATCTCTCATGGGAGGTTCCAAAAGAAAAGATCGTAATCATGGAACTCGGTTTGCTCTTCCTTGCGAAGGTCCTAGAAAGTTGTCACTTCTGTTTAAAGATAGCACTGCTAATTGGAGCAGGCATGGTCTATCTCTGACCCAGCCTCACTCCCTTCCCGGCCTCCGCCCACAAACCACTTACAACCCTACGGTCTTAGAATAGAATGACCTAGGAAGAGAGAGAGCTCTGCCCTGGCAACACGGGCTGGCTGACCTTCCAAACCCCACGGACTCTTGTATTGACTCACACACGAGAAACTGAGAACCTAGGAAATGACCTGCCCTGTCCCAGTGGGAAGGGCTACTGAGAGAGTCTGTTGCTGACCTCAGGACTTGGGGTCACGGAGGGAGAAGCAGACCCAGATGCTGCAGCAGAACATGATGGTTGAGGTCACCCTGCTGGGACTACACCACCCTTGCAGGGCTGCCAGACTCCGAAGTCACCTCTGGCTGCACCCAATAGGGTCAGCGCATCTGCTGGCCAAGAGTGAGACACATGGAGACACATGGAGAGGGTAATGCACTCTTAGTCTCAAAAAAATAAAAAATAAATAAAAAATAAAAAGCCAAACCCTTGCCTGGGAACTCATCTGCCTGGTGGTAGAAAAGGTGCAATTTATTTAACAACAAGAAAAAAATTAAAGTGAACAATTCAATAAGTTTAATATAGTCATAATATTTAAATAGTATTGTATAAATAGTATATCTACCCATCTATCGTCTCTATCTATTCCAAAACTTTCTAAGCCTAAAAGGAAACCCTGTGCCCATTAATCATTCACTCCAACTCTCCTCCTCCAGTCCCTGGCAATGACCAGTCAGCATTCTCTCTATGGATTTGAGATGTGAGGTTTTTCAAAATATATAAATTTCTTCAGCTGTTAATTTTTTCTTTTAATATTTTTATTTATTTATTTGCAAGCAGAGAGAGATAGAAGAGAGACAGAGAGGATGGGCATGCCAGGCCTCCAGCTTCTGCCAATGAACTTCAAATGCATGTGCTACTGTGCATCTGGCTTTACATGGGAACTGGGTACTAAAACCCAGGTCATTAGGCTTTGCAGGCAAGTGCCTTAACTGCTGAGCCATCTCTCTAGCATGTCAGCTGCTAGTTCTTTAGCCCATGCACTAAACTAGGCTCATCAGAAACCAAGGCACAGATCACCTTTGGAACTAACTGAGCCCGAGTTCAGATTCCAGATCCAACTATCCATGTTGTACTTTGTGTCTTTATTTCTAAGCTTTTATTGAAGATCATAAGATAAAACCACCATAAAATTCTAAGCATAACCCATAGAAAACATTCTAGAAAAAAAAATCAACCTGAAACACAGGGGATAAATATGTTGTGTCCAGGTCACAATGCATAAAAACCTTTTCTATTTAATTTAATTAAGTTATTTATTTGAGAGAGGGAGAGATAGGCAGAGGCAGAGAAAGAGAGAGAGAGAGAGAGAGTGAATGGGTGCACCATGGCCTCCTAGCCACTGCAAACAAATTCCAGATGCATGCGCCACCTTGTGTATCTGGCTTACGTGGGTCCTGGGAAATTGAACCTGGATCTTTTGGCTTTACCAGCAAGCATCTTACCCATGAAGCCATCTCTCCAGCCCATAGGTTTTTTTCTTAGAAATTAAATTACTTAAGAAATCTGAAGGATGGTCAAGTGTGTGGATGAAGAACACATTTTCATTTTAATTTTTTTTTTTTTTTTTGCATCACATTGCCTAAAGCTTTGATGCATTTAACATGTGCTTGTTCTGTGACCTTGGGGAAGTTGCTTCACTTTTCTGATGCCATTTACTTTCTTTGTCATAAGATGGTGAAACTACCCACTTCAGAAGATTGCCTTGACCACATGTGAGTACCTTCAATGTGCTCGTACTTCCCTGCTTTCGTCTTCCTTCTCTTCATTCATAGTTCTCCCTTCTTATTTTACTTCTGTTCCCCTTGTACTTTTGCCCCCACTGCACATATAGCACTGAGGTACAAAGTGGCACAGTGATGTTGCTGTTGGGGGTCTTTGTTCTAAAATAGTAAGACAGACCTAGACAATTTGTTCAATTGTCTTAAACATTCTATTTGGTCTGGACAGTGCTTTAGAAACTATCTGAATATGTGTACCTGGGTTATATCTGCTCTGAGTCCTTCTAGCATTCCCACCACCAGTACCTCATTCATTACTAACCATCCACTCTATCTAAAACTATTCGCTTTTCCTCTAAGCACCTGCATTAATGACTCTTTTTTTTTTTTTTTTTTTTTTTTTTTTTTTTTTTTTAGGGTTTTGTCCCTTCTACCTGTGGAGACAGCACATAAGTGGTACTCGGAAAATTGTATAACATTTTGTTCTTCCAAGGTGTATTTTGTATTTCACTGAACTACTTGTCACTTGGAAGGGAGGAAGCAAAATCAATTACTTCACTTTCAGGCTGGAGAGATGGCTCAGCAGTTAAGGCGCTTGCTTGAAAAGCCTGATGGCTGGAAAGCCAGATGCACAAAGTGGCACATGCATCTCAAATTCATTTGCAGTGGCAGGAGGCCCTGACATGCCTGTACTCTCTGTTTGCCTCTTTCTCACGGTCTCTCTTAAATTAATAAATGAAATTTTTAAAATAGCAATTACTCCACTTTCATTTTTGTGAACCTAACTGATATTTTATTTTATTATTTTAAAGACTCTGACAGTGATAGAGTGCCAATCACCCATTAAGTTAGAACTTCAGATTCAACCCTACCATTGAGCCCAGAGAGACAAAACAGGGGTTGATACCCACTCAAGTCCCCACCCTGGAGCCCTTTTCCTATGCTTGTTCCCAGAAAGTCCCTCCAGGATATCTTAGATTTAATTTGCAATTAAACCCGACTTCATTCAGAAGCCCCCTCCCTCTCCTCCGCCTCCTTCCTCATCTCATGCCCTCAGGCGGAGTCAAAGTCCAATCAAACTATGAGGCAAACCTCCAGGCCGCTGAGAGCAGTACCACATTGCTCAACCGGGAGAGACAAAAATGGTCCCCGTTGTAGTTCACCTACATGGAGAGAGTCCCATCCATGCCTGTGCTGCCTTCTGGCCCTCCCTGCTCCCGATCAAGGGGTGCCGCGGAGGTGGCCCTGGGAGCCCTCCGGGCAGAGAAGGCATGGCACGCATGCACGTGGGCTACAGCAAGCTGTAAAGTGCGGCTGCTTTGCTGAGGCTGGGAGGCAGGGGGAGGGACAGGATGCCTCTGCCTCGGTCACACACTCCCAGGACCCCTTGCTGAATCACCTCCCCCAGCCCCGGCCACAGTGCCCTTACCCTTGCGAGGGGACCAAACGCCTGCCTGGGTGCTTCCAGGGAAAGGAGCTTCCTGGCTCTGAGTTCTTCCAGACACACGAGGAGCCTTTTTCCTCTCTTTCCGTCACCCCGAGTTCCTCCAGGGACAGGGTGGCCTCTGAGAGTCCATGTAGGCAGACAGCCTGGCTCAGCTGGCCCCTGCTCTGAGCTGCTCCCAGTCACGCCATGGTCAGGGCTTTCTAAACGTGTGCCGGTGCTCCGGACCTCACTTCCTGGTTGTTGTGTTTTTTTTTTTTTTCACAACTGAAAGTGGAAGCGTTTCTGACCAGGAGGAAAAGAAGCCGCCAAAAGCTACCCTGGCTTGTTTTCAGAGCCTTTAACCCTAGCCCCCCAAAGGGGTCGAAACAAAAGCCAGCTTGCGGGAGCCCCGTGCACCCGGGGCTGCCCTGGCTGTAGGAGCTCTCCTCCAGGACATCAACCAAATGCAAACGATCTGAACGTTGCCTCAGTTCACTCGTGTCAGCGAGGCGGAGATGACGTTGCTCCCTGCGATATTCACAGGACAGGAAAGTCCAGCTTGGAGGAACCTCCGCCCTCAGGCCCATCGTGACAACTGTCATCCCAGTCGTCCTCCAAAGCAGCCCCTCTCCCAGCTCACAGAACAGAACTGCCTGCCTCTGACAAAGCTCTCGAGCCATCGCAATAAAAAACCAACCAAACCAACCAACCCAGAACAAACAGACAGACAGGGCAGCGTGCCAGGAAAGTGACATGCTTCCCTTACCTCTGACACGTCAGCCTCTCACACACCTCCAAGTTTAAGTGAAAACTGTATTCCGCGGCCCCCAGCCATTCCTCACAATCACCAGGGTCCCTAAACTGTCTCTTTGATCACTTAAAGTCTCCAGGGGATTTTGGAAACATTGTGCCCCTTCCCACCTCTCACTCCCCACCCAACCTTACAGACACAGCGGAATTAAAACAGTACTTTCCCCAGCCTTGATCCTGCCAAGAAGGCTTACAGGAAATTCTTCACTACATCTACATTAGAATTCCCTCTCTTCTGAGCCAGGCGAGGTGGTGCCACACCTTTAATCCCAGCGCTGGGGAGGCAGAGGTAGGCTGTAAGTTCGAGGCCACCCTGAGACTACATAGTGAATTCCAGGTCAGCCTAGGCTAGAGCGAGAGGGTACCTCGTGGGAAAAAAAAATCCCTCTCTGGTACAGAGAAACAGCTCCTTAAAATCTCTGGCTAGAAAAGCCAGGGCAAGTGGTGTCATACTTTCAGAAAACAACAACAGTGATCCCCTTGGCCTCCCCAGAGACCTGTGTGAATGTGAGAGAATGATGCAGGGTGTCGCCGGCAATCTATCTCCCAGCTCATCTCATGGCTGGCGGCATGACTGGATTTTGCTCCTTTTCTCCCCACCAGAGGACAAATGGTAGGGTGGGTATCGAGCCTCAGTGCCCCTAATGCCCCTGGGCTTGTCTCTAAGAGCGGTCTTCCTATTCTATCAAAGGTTCAAGAGAATCTTATTTTATTATTATTATTAATAATTTTCCTCTGTTTGAATGTTCAAGTTCAGTACAGTTAGGGTCACCTCAATGTCTCATTGGGGTTGTTTTCCTATCTGATCTATGTGCACAATAGTGACACACAAGGTTTCCGAGAATGGGAGGATTTTTGACATCACACAACTGTGCACTTCGGAGCAGACAATACAGATAGATTACTGAGGGTTCGAATCCTGGCCATGCCACCTGCTTAGGTGTGGAACCCAAGTTTTGCTGTTTAACAACTCAGAGACACATTGTTCTTTCATGAAATGGGGACAATACTTACAGGAGGTGGCAAACCAATAAGGGTACTCAGGACTGTGTCCAGCCCCCAATAAAGTCCCCACTAGGGTTCCTTTCTTCTCGGTCTAGTGGGAAACTGCTGTCACCGATTGGTGAGTAACCTTTCTAAGAACTTCCGAATGGAAGATGAAGTAAACTCACATCCTTGCTGTATCTTTAACCTGTAAAGAGTCTAAGCCTGTTTTAGTGGAATTAACATTTCTTCCATTCTTTTTTCCTTTCAGCATTCAGGAGGCTCAACGTTTCCACTCATTTTCCAATTTATTTATTTTTTTTCTCGGCCTCCCACACAAGTAAGCCAAGATTATCACTCTAGCAAAGGTAATTTCATGTTATGAAAGAGCCTTAGGCAAAGCGAGAATAAATACAAAGCCCATTTTCTTCTACACCACCGTGTTGCTACTCTCTCATAGACATAAAACGCAGAGAAGGCAGCTTACCTTATGAGAACAGTAAGCTGTGGGGTCGGGAGCTGCTCCTCACACAGCTGGCTGTACTTCGTTCAAGCACCACATTCAGCTGCCCCTGCCTTCACTACAACTCCGGAGTTGGCCACACTTGAAGCCACTGGGTCCCGTCCTGAGATTGTCCTGCCAGCTTCCCTGGAACCTTTGGACCTGTCGCAATACAGAGGCAAAGGTAGAAGTTACCTGTTCAAACACTCACAGTCACCTCCGACAGAAGTGTAGAATTTGGCAAAAGGTTAACACAAGAGATTGTTAGGCAATAGACTTAAAGGAGGTGAGAGAAAGAGTAAAAAAGAAGCCATCAGCTCCCATAGCGAACATTTGCTGGGACCAAACTTTTACAAAAGCCCAGACTTCAAGGGAAGGGGTAGGCACGGGCAGAGCTTTGAGTCTGTTCTGGACTTGAGATAGCCAAGGGAAAGACCTGGATGATACAACAGAAAAAGGGCTCCTTATGTGTAGAGGTGAGAGAAAACCAGAGAAGCTGCTAGAATTGGCTTCTGCTATAGTTTAAGATTTAGATTAGGCAAAAGCCTGCATTTGAAGATGAGCCTTATAGTAAAGCCAATGGCCTCTTGGGATGTTTCCTAGACAACCTCATGAGCCAAATTGGTCTGAAGTTTGGACCAAGAGGATGCACAATCATGGGCCCAGTCTGAACCACGCACTCCCAGCAAGGCACCAGAAGAAGCCGTGTGGCAGTTGCCTAATGGCTCAGTTCATCCTCTTCCTCTGTCCACGGGGAAGTTAGCGGTCATCATCCTTTAGTTACAAATCGGAAAGACAGCAAGGCGTCCTCACTCGTCAGGAAGGAGGGCTGGAGAGGAAAGAGGCCTGTGGACTGAGTGCAAGTCTACTTCACAGGAGAGGTGGCTATGTCCATCCTCTTTAGGGAGAAGAAGTTAGTCATACACACAACCAGGCAGTATTCAACCCATCCCTGAGGTATGGCCGTGGATGTCCACTAACATGTCTTTGTCCCTCAAAGGAACTGCCACTTGCAGACTTACAATGTGTGAGTGCTTTCTACGGACCAGACCTGCAAAAGTGCTGAGCAGTGTTGCCATAGGTCCCTTCTTATTGTGTTTGGTCAGGTGGCCAATATCAAAATCGGAAGGCGATACCATTTTCTGTTCACTCCCATGTGGAGTTGCTACCACGTTAACATGGAAGTCTTCTCAATTCATATCCACATCCAGGTCTTCTCTACTTAACTGATCAACGCGCAAAGGGCACCTCTTGCTAAAGTGTTCCAGTCCTTCCTTAGTACCATAAAGAAAAGGGTTCTAAGAAGTATGGGGGAGAAAAGAGATTCAGTTACATGAGAACTGGGAGCGTGAGTACTACTTGATTGGACCAATGCCAAGTGGTGCTGAGTGGCAACCCACTGACTGAACACCTGCTGACACCACCCTGGCCAGAGAGCAAGATGCGCCCAGCCAGTGGTTTCCAAACTCTGGTGTCATAACTCCCCAAAAGGCATGTTACAACACAGTGCTCAGGGCCCGTGCCAGAGTCATTTGAATCAGCAGGCTTGAGTTGTGACCCAAGAATTTTCATGTTGAACATGCCAGATGATGGGTGCCACTGCTTTGGGGGCCACCCTAGGAGCATCCTGACTTCAATGAAATGTTGACAGAGGTTCTGGTATCTGGGTTATAGGTTGACACCACAGTCGGGAGGATAACTTGACAGAGGTGAACTGATTACATGCTTAAGGAGAGACTGGCCATCTGGCCAAGTACCATTGTAAGGCTTTGTTACCAGCTAAGGAGAGACAGCTCCTGTCACCTTCATGTAAATATAACTCAAAGACACGCAGCATGAGAACTAGACACCCCAAGTGGGCGTGAGTGGGGGTGCATAGGGGACATCAGTGATCTGATATTCTTCATTAGCCTCAGATAGAGACTCCAAAAGGTTGAGTAGCTGGGTAAGGTAGGCACTGATTTGGTGAGGATGGTGAGTCCAGGCCTGGGTCCCCAGTGCTCTAGCAGGACTCACCATCTCTCTCTCTTTCTCTCTCTTTTTTTGATTTTTCGAGGTAGGGTCTCAGTCTAACCCAGGCTGACCTGGAATTCACTCTGTAGTTTCAGGGTGGCCTCGAACTCACGGCACTCCTCCTACCACTGCCTCTCGAGTGCTGGGATTAAAGGCGTGCGTCACCATGCCCAGCTAGGACTCACCATCTCTTGATGAACCATTGTCTCCTATGGCATTTCTCTTCAAACACCACATGTTAGACAAGGCTTCTTGGCCACACCGTTTGTTCTTCTCTTCCCTCCCACAGCCATATACACTTAGAATCCAGTAATTTAAAAGGGGGATGGGGTGCCGGGCGTGGTGGTGCACGCCTTTAATCCCAGCACTAGGGAGGCAGAGGTAGGAGGATCGCTGAGAGTTCGAGGCCACCCTGAGACTACATAGTTAATTCCAGGTCAGCCTGGACGAGAGTGAGACCCTACCTCGAAAAACCAAAAAAAAAAAAAGGAGGGGGGATGGGGAGAGTTGGGGAGATAGGTCAGTTAGTAAAGTGCTTGCTTTGCAAGCATGAGGACTTGACTTTGATCCCCAGCACTCATGTAAAAAACAAAATAAAATAAAAAATTTAAAAAGCTCGGGGCTGGAGATATGGCTTAGTGGTTAAGGCATTTGCCTACAAAGCCAAAGGACCCTGGTGCGATTCTCCAGGACTCACGTAAGCCAGATACACAAGGTGGCACATGCGTCTGGAGTTCGTTTGCAGTGGCTGGAGGTCCTGGCATGCCCATTCTCTCCCTCCCTCCCTCTCTCTCTCTCTCTGCCTCTGCCTCTTCCTCTTTCTCAAATAAATAAAATTTTTTTTAAAATGTATTTAAAAAAAATTTTTTTGGAGAGAGACAGAGAGAGACAGGCAGAGAGGGAGAGGAAGACAGAGATGGGCGCACCAGCAGCCTCTCAGCTGCTGCGAAGTAAATCCAGATGTGTGCACCCCCTTGAGGTCAGGTGTGGCATTGCGCCCTTGCATCACTGCATCTGGCTAAACATGGGACCTGGAGATTGGAACCACAGGAGATTGGAACCAGCGTTCTTAGGCTTAGGAAGCAGGCACCTTAATTGCTAAGCCATCTCTCCAGCCCTTTTTAAAGAATTTAAAAAGCCAGCTGTGGTAGTATGGTGGAGGCAGAGGCAGGAGGATACATGGGACTCACTGGCCACCCAGTCCTAGCCTAATTGGTGAGCTCCAGGCTGATGGGAGATCCTCTCTCAAAAAGGTGGATTATGTTCCCGAGGAAAGACTCTAAAGGTCATCCTCTGGCCTCCACATGTATGCAACACATGCACCTGTACACACACATACACACACACACACACACATACACATGCAAAACCTTTTGACTTGTTCATCTAACAACAATTGCAAACCTTCGTCACACGTGTTATTCACAGATGAAAGAAGTTCCACTACTGGAGCAACAGCCTCAGTTGGAACACGCTCTTCCCCATGCCGCTTTGATAGGGTAGTGTAGATTCCCATTTCTAGGAGACAAAGGAGCCACACCTTCAATACACCACAGTTCTAGAATGCCAGAGGCAAACATTCCAGTCTTGTAACAGCCTGGAAACAGCCACGGTACATCTTAGGAGCTAGCAGTTCTTCTCAACAGACCCCAGGTTTTCCCAGGGTGGGAAAGCAGGGAAAGACAGACAATGCGTTCGTACAACTCTTCCCAGTTGACAACTTTTTCAGGCTGCCTCGTCACACCTGTGAGGTGTGCATGGAGACAAGCCTTCAGCGGGGTAAAGAGAGCCTGGCCCCAAGAGAAACGCCTTATTTGATAGTCCATGATCAACTGGATGGTAGTTGCAACTGGTCCAGTTGAGGAAGTAGTATGTCAGCTGTAGCTTGGTGATTAGGTGGTTTTACAGGTGGGGGTGCGGGGTGGGAAAACATATTTTAGAGAAAAACTTCCGGCTATTTTGCAAAATTCAAGGATTGACAGCTTGTCCTTGATGTTCCCTCGGTAAGAAGCAGAGTTGTTGCAGAGAAGGTAAGGAAGGGTGTTGAATCCAGCAGGGCACCAAGTGTTAATTTAAAAGTTATTCAGTCCCCTAGGACCAAAAAAACAAGGGAGGGAGGGAAGGAGGGAGGGAAGAAAGGAGGGAGGGAGGGGGAAAAGAAGGAGGAAGGGAGAGAAGAAGGAAAGGAAGGAAAGAAAGAAAACAGGGAGGGAAGGAAGGGAAAGAGGGAGGGAAGGAGGAAGGGAGGGAGGGAGGAAAGGGGAAAGATTTTAGAGGATATTTCAAATTCAACACAACATTGAACCCAGTGAAGTCCTTTGTGAAGAAAACTGACATTTCTCCTTATAATAAAACCTTTGCTTTCAGAATCTAGAAGATTCATCTTAAGTCTCTAGATTCTTTGTTTTAGATTATTTTACCGGGGCTAGAGAGATGGCTTTGCAGTTGCAGGTACTTGCTTGCAAAGGCTGCCAGCTTGGGTTCAATTCCCAAGCCACATAAACCAGATGCTAAAAGTGGCGCAAGAGTCTGGCAATCTTCTGCCAGGGCAAGAGGCCCAGTTTTACACACACACACACACACAAATAAAAAAGACAATACTACTTTGCCAGATGTACTAGTTTATTCCTTTAATCCCAGAACTCAGGAGGCTGAGGTAATATGATCTTTGTGACTTTGAGACCAGCCTGGAATACAGACTGAGTTCCAGGTCAGTCTAGGATAGATTGAGACCCTGACTCAAAATTAAAAAAAAAAAAAAATGGATTCAGATGATGAAACAACCACAAAATACTGCTTCTCACAAACACTGCAGGTAAGAGGTGGGATATGAAAAGGAGAGAGCATGAGTTATGGAGGTGGCTCGGACAGAGAGCTTGCCTGGTGTACATAAGACCCTGGGTTCAGTTCCTAGGACTGTGAAACAAAACAAAACAAAACATGGGAAGAAAAGAAAACTGGAAAACACAAGATGTACGCAGAAGCTGGGGCACGTTGAGTGTGGACAGACTTATATAGGAAGGAGGCTGGGATATTTGGAGTGCTGATTCCCGATCAGGTAACAAGGCCTAAGAGGAAAGAGAAGTGGAGTCCAAGAGCTATAGACAGAGTATCTTCATGTCAACTCAGCAAGGATGGGTCAGAAAGAAAGGAGGCTGGACTTCTCTCTGCAAAGTTTGCTGAATGGCAGGGCAGGGCAGGGGTGCTGATGGCATGAAGTGACCATGACCTCGAGGACTGGCCTTTAGCCTCCCACATGGCAGAGCTCATGCTGAAGTTTGCCCTCCACTGAGATATGGACAGGAAGGGCTGAAGGTCCCTTACCCTCTCTCGTAACGAGGCTCTCATAATTGGCCATTCGCATTCCGTACCCACCCTCATCCTGGTTATCTGATACTTCAGAAAGCTAATGACACTCAAAGTACACCTTCCAAGGCAGCAAGCGAAGGTCCTTAAGCCAGATCTTCACGGAAAACCTTCTAGATTATCAATGTGGAGAACACTGTGTGCACTTATTGTGGGTCTCTAGCATCTCATCTAATCTCACAGCCACCCCAGATACAAGGTGTCATTGCTTTTCAGAATGTGAACAGCTCTTCTTGGAAGAAGAGACCAAGAAATGTGGTTAAGCCGGTTGTGGTGGCACATACCTTTAATCCCAGCAGTCCAGAGGCAGAGGTAGGAGGATCACCGTGAGTTTGAGGCCACCCTGAGACTACAGAGTGAATTCTAGGTCAGCCTGGGCTAGAGCAAACCCTACCTCAAAAAAAAAAAAAAAAAAAAAAGAAAGAAAAGAAAAGAAAAAAGAAACATGGTTAAGGCACCACCAGGGTGGACAGTTGGAAGAATTTCAGGATCAGACTTTGAACTTGGATCGTCTTAGTCCAGAGCTCAACACATCTCTGTAATTAAATGTCATCCCTTCCACAACTGCCTTACCATTTTGTGTGGTTTTATGTGGTGCATTTCTCTTAGAAACTGTCATTGGTCTCTTGATGAAAATAACTCTTGGGCAGGGCGTTGGTGGCGCACACCTTTAGTCCCAGCACTGGGGAGGCAGAGGTAGGAGGATTGCCGTGAGTTCGAGGCCACCCTGAGAATGCATAGTGAATTCCAGGCTGGCCTGGGCTAGAGTGAAACCCTACCTTGATAAACAAAAACCAAAAGAAAAAAAGAAAAAGAAAAGAAGAAAAAGATCTCTTGCTTGGGGCAGGGGGGAGAGAGCTCAGTCAGGCAAGTACTTGTTACACAAACATGAGGACCTGTTTTTGGATCCCCAGAACCCATGTAAAAACAGGGCTTGGCTATGTATATCAGCCTAGCTGGGCCACAAAGCTTCCAAGGGTTCTGCCTCTGTCTCCCACCTCCCAAAAGGAGCTCTGGGAATACAGATGTATGCCACTGTGTCTGACTTTACATGGGTTCTGGCATCTGAGCTCAGGTTATTATGCTTGTGTACCAAGCAGTTTACCTACCGAGCCATCTCCCCAGCAACAGAGCTAAATATTGACTACTAGCCTTGATGGATGGAATATTGGCTTCTTCGTCCTCCTGTAACATTTGAGTATGCTGTTTCTTCCTGTGCTCTATGTTTTGACATCTACATTTTCTAAACCATCTTGTTGTTGAATAAAAATTTGAACATTAATCATCGCAAAATTTATTAGATAAATTTAAAATGCAGCCATTGCTCATTAAAAAAAAAAAAAACTGGGCCTGGAGAGATAGCTTAGTGGTTAAGATGCTTGCCTATGAAGTCTAAAGACCCAGATTTGATTCCCCAGAACCCACGTAAGCCAGATAGATGCACATGGTGACACATGTGCCCGGAGCATTTGCAGTGGCTAGAGGCCCTAGCAAGCCTGTTCTCTCTCTCTCTCTCTCTCTCTCTCTCTCTCTCTCTAATAAATAAATAAAAATAAACTAAAGATAAAGTTTTAAAAACAAAACTGGGTATGGCAGCATGCTCCTGTCACCCCAATCCTGGGGAAGTGGAGACAAAAGGATGCCCAGCGCTTGCTGGCAAGCTCGTCTGCTCAAATCATCGAGCTCTGAATTCAGTGACAAATGCTGACTCCAAAAAGCAAACAATCAGGTGGAGGGTAACTGTGGAAGATACCCAACATCAACCTTTGGCATCCACATGTATGCACATACACGTGCACCCACACTCTAAGAACATGCATCCACACTTGGGTACAGTGCTGTTTGAATGTAAAATGTCCCCCTACCCACACTCTAAGAACATGCATACACACTTGGGTACAGTGCTGTTTGAATGTAAAATGTCCCCCTATCTTCATGTTAATTCCCAGCTTGTAACACTGTCCAGGAAGGTTGTGGAACCTTTAGGAGGTGGACCCTTGCTGGAGGAAGAAGTGTATCACCGGGGTGGACCTTGGGGTCTTATAAGTTGGCCCTACTTCTTTTTCTTATGTAATAATTATCTGGCCCCCACCTCTTCATCTCTCTATCTACTTTTTCCATACTGGTGTGACAATCTGAGACAGTTTCTGCTGTTGTCATGATTCCCTGCCATAGTGAAACTTTCCCTTGAAACTGTAAGCCAAAAAGAAACCCTTTGCAGGCTGGAGAGATGATTCAGTGGGTAAGGCACTTCCTTCCAAAGCCTAATGACCAAGGTCAGATTCCCCAGTACCCACGTAGAGCCAGATGTACAAAGTGGCACATGTGTCTGGAGTTTCCAGCATCCAGAGGCCCTGGTGTGCCCATCCTCTCTCTCTCTCTTTCTCTCCTTACAAATGAATAGAATTTTGCTGGACATAGTAGCACACACCTTTAATTCTAGCACTTGCTAGGAAGAGGTAGGACGATCACAGTGAGTTCAAGGGCATCCTGGGACTACAGGGTGAATGCCAAGTCAGCCTGGGCTAGAATGAGACTCTACTTCAAAAAACAAAATTTTTCGCCAGGCATGGTGGCACATGTCTTTAATCCCAGCACACAGGAGGCAGAGGTAGGAGGATTGCCATGAGTGCAAGGCCACCCCAAGACTATACAGTGAATTCCAGGTCAACCTGGGCTAGAGCATGACCTTACCTTTAAAAAAAATACATTTTTTTTTCCTTTTAAATAAATATTTTCCTTCCGTAAGCTGCTTCTGGTCAGATATTTTTTTAACTTTTTGTTTTTTTTTTATTTATTTATTTATTTATTTATTTATTTGAGAGTGACAGAGAGAGAAAGAGGCAGATAGATAGAGTGAGAATGGGTGCACCAGGGCCTCCAGCCACTGCAAACAAACTCCAGATGCATGCGCCACTTTGTGCATATGGCTTACATGGGTCCTGGGGAATCAAGCCTCGAACCAGGGTCCTTAAACTTCACAGGCAAGTGCTTAACTGCTATCTCTCCTTTGATAGCAGAGAGTGATAGAAAATGAGAGAGGAGGTTGGGGATGGGCATGCCGTATCTGACTTTATGCAGATACTGGAGACTCAAACCCAGGCCATCAAGTGCCTTTAACCACCGAGCCATCAGTTATTTTGTCCTAGCAATGAGAAAGTAACAGATACACCTGCCCACATTAATAAAAAGAACCTTTGGGGCTGGAGAGATGGCATAGCAGTTAAGGGGCTTACCAAGCCCAAGGACCCATGTTCAACTCTCCAGATCCCACATTAGCCAGATGCACAAAAGTGAGACAAGCACAAGATCACACATGACCACTAGGTGGCGCAAGTGTCTGGAGTTCGATTACAATGGCTGAGGCCCTGCTGTGCCAATTCTCTCTGTGTGTCTCTGTAAACATAAATAAATAAATAAATAAATAAATAAATAAATAAGAACCTTTGCTCTGAGTCAGGAGGACCCAATACCAGCCATAGAGACTTGATATCAAATGCAATAACAGACACGTTCTCCTCCTTCAAAGGTCCTCTATCACTGGGACAGTTTTTGCTGCTGAAGTCATTTCCCAAGCAAAGCTTTTCATACCTACAGAGGCCAATAAGATACCCATTCTAGGCAGGAAATCTTCTATTTCCAGCTCTTTCTATTATGACACAAGAGTCCCACAGTTTCATTCTGGGAGCAGCTGTCAGTCATGCTCCTTATGGGCTTTAATAGAACACTGGGGGCAAGGTGGGGGGTGTCACTAAAATGTCTGCAGCTGCTTATTTCTCTCTTCTCAGCCACTGACAGCAACAGCTTGAACACACATGCTCTTGAGGCCACTTGTTCATTTTTGGTGGGAAGGAAGTGTTGCCCAAGGATATGCACTTGGCTGACGAGAATGATATTTACACACATTGAAATAAAAAGCTTCCCCTGGGCTGGAGAGATGGCTTAGCGGTTAAGGTGCCTGCCTGCTAAGCCTAAGAATGTCGGTTTGATTCTCCAGGTCCCACGCAGTGCCACGCTTGCTCACAAGGGAGCGCATGCACCTGGAGTTCGTTCACAGCGGCTGAGAGGCTGCTGGCATGCCCATTCTCTCTCTATGTGTCTTTCTCAAATGATAAAAAATAAATTTAAGAAAGCTTCCCCTAACTCCAGATCCTCACCTTTCCTTCCCCAAACTACACATACAAAGCCAATTGCAGGGCAGTCTTCGACCTGAGCTTCTCAAATGGTGAATCATCATGACACACTGGCAGGTCAGAGCATACAGGGGGGCTGGGTGTGCTCACAGAATGCTTACCTAGGAACCATCATGCCACCTAAACATCGTAACTCTTAGAGTCATGCAGTGAACAAGACCAGTACATGGTAACATTCACCACTTGCTCCTTTATCAGTAAGCTGATGTTGATTACTTGAAATAAAGCAAGTCTGGGTTGAGATGTAAGTACAAAATACACACTAAATTTGGGGGACTTAATATGAGTAAAAGAACAGAAAGTTCTCATTTTCGAAGATGTTAAGTTGTATATTGAAACAAAAATAGTCATGGGCCCGAGAGAGGGCTCAGTGGTTAAAGGCACTTGCTTATAAAGCCTGACAGACTGAGTTTGATACCCCAGTGCCCATGTAAAGCCAGATGCACAAAGTGGCACATGTGTCTGGAGTTTGTTTGCAGTGATAGGAGGCCCTGGCATGCCCATATATTCTCTCTCTCTTTTCTACCAAAAATAAAATATTAAAACATATTCAGGGGCTGAAGAGATGGCTTAGCGGCTAAGGAGCCTGCCTGCTAAGCCTAAGAATGCTGGTTCCAATGTCCAGCGGTTCCAATCTCCAGGTCCCATGTTTAGCCTGATGCAAAGTGAGGCAAGGGCGCAATGCTGCACTTGCCCACAAGGACGCACACGCATCTGGATTTCATTCACAGCAGCTGAGAGACTGCTGGCACGCCCATTTCTGTCTCCCTCTCCCTCTCTGTCTCTCTCTCCAAAAATAAATAAAAAATAAAAAATAAAAAGAGATGGATCAATGGTTAAGGAGCTTGCCTGCAAAGCCTAACGACCTGAGGTTGATTCCCTAGTGGTGCATGCATCTGGAGTTGGTTTACAGCAGCTGGAGGCCCTGGGCATGCCTGTTCTGTCTGTCGCTCTTCTATCTCTCTCCACGTGCTAATAAATAAAAATATATATTTTTAAAAATATTCAGAACATTAGATAAGTGTTAGTGCTTTCACTCGTTTTTGTGTATAAGAGTGTGTGGTATGTGTGCTGCATGTACAAGTGTATATAGTGTGTGCGTGGGTGCAGAGAGTGGAGGAGACTGTCAGGTGTCCTCCTCTATTGACTGTCCACTTGGTTCCTTGAGGCAGTGTCTCTCACTCTACCGGGCAGCCGCTGCCGTGTTTGGTGAGACAGGCTGACCAGTGAGCGCCAACAGTTCTCTGGTCCCAGCTCTGCCAAGGACTGAGGTCACAAGTGTGCACCGCCATGGTCATCCACTTAATGGGTGCTGGGGACTCAAACTTAGGAAGAATCAGACCCTCTCAGCCTCTCATACTTGCACGGCAAGCACTCTTACAGACTGAAACATCTCTAGGTCTGCTTTCACATTTTTGTCGTTTTGTTTTCAAGATAGGGTCTCATTGTAGCCCGGGGCTGACCTAGAATTCACTATATGTAGTCTCAGGGTGGCCTTGAACTCCGACCTTTGCCTGAGTGCTGAGATTAAAGGCATGTTGCTTTCACTCTTTTTTTAAAAAAAAATAGCAATCAGAATGCATATTTCTTTTTTGTTTATTTTTATTTATTTATTTGAGAGAGAGAGAGACAGAGAGAGAGAAAGGGCACACCAGGGCAAATGAACTGCAGATGCATGTGCCACCTTGTGCATCTGGCTTACATAGGTACTGGGGAATGGAGCCTTGAACCAGGGTCCTTAGGCTTCACAGGCAAGCATCTCTCTAGCCCTGCTTTCACTCTTGTAAATGCATTGTGGTAGTTTGACTAGGTGGCCCCCAATATATTCAGTGTTTTATGAGTTTGTAGTTTGCATCTGCAGCCACCTGGCTGGAGGCAGTGTCACTGGGAGGATCTTAAGGTGTGCTGGTGGGTTTGAGATGCCAACCTAAAGATATGCAAAGTGTGCCTAGCTGGAGTTCCTGAGGTGTGCTGTGCTGTGTGGTTTGTGGCTTTTAGCTTTTTGCTTTTGGGCTTTTGGCTTCTCTCTTTCTCTCTGCCTAGTCCTGTAAGAGCAGGCCAGCCTCTTCTGCCATTGTGGAACTTCCCCTGGATCTGTAAGCTTCAATTAATATCCCTTCCTCCATAACTGTGCCTGGTCTGGAAGTTCATCTCAGCGAACCTGAAGCTGTCTGCTACCCGCATCATCTGGAAAGTTTCAAATAATACATGCAACTTGCATTATATAATTTTTGAACTATGTTGACTCAAAGAAGCCAAAGATCCTTTGACTCAATGCCTATGGAATATAGGCACAAGTTGGTGTTACCAAAATATTGTAACTGTCCCAGAGAAATTCTCTTTTTTCTTTCCAAAGCCCAGTTAGAGCCTAATCATACTATGTAGTGTGTCCCAGGTACCTACGTTCATGTGTGCATACATTAGAAGCTGGTAAGGCAGACACCTTCAGAAATCAGAGCAGTGAGGTCTTTTACCTGTTCCTCTGGTTTCTGCAGCACAGGTTTGTTCCTTGGCATTAACACAGCCTCCACCCAACAGAATTTATGATCTTGACTGCAGCCATAGTCCTTTGTTATAAAACTGTGCTATTTGTTGACTATTGTTCCATGCCAGACACTGTGCTGTGTGTGCTGTGTCTATTACTCTCTTTAATTGTCACAGAAGGTCATCCTCAGACAATTACAGATGAGGAAATTGAGGGTTTAGGCAATATTTAACTGTTCCAAGAAAGTTTCAACTCCATCCCACAGCCTGCACTACCAACAGCTCTGTTATACTGCCTCCTGCAGGAGGCTGGCCGTGAGGAGCCTGGCTCCTTGTCAGGCAGGGACACTGATACTTCGGGGGATTGTCCATACCTTCCTCCTCCGCAGGCCCTCAAGGATACCATCTTAGCTTTTTTGGCCTTGGTCTCTAAGCTCATAGGCTGGAGGTCAGGCAGGAGCCTTTAACACAAGCTGAGAGGAAGTGGCAGGAAATGGGAGGGCTCCTGGTGTCTCCAGACAAGAGGCAGAAGAGGGTGGGGGAACAAAAGGGACATCCTGCCTCTCTCTGAATGACTGCCCAGCAGAGCAAAGGGCCAGATGACAAGTCCAGCGACACAGCTCCCTGACTGGTGCAGATGGACAAATAGTTTCTCGTGGGTCAAAAGCATGTCATCACCAGAGAATGACATAGTAGGAAATATTCTATTTGCTTCGTGTTTGTGATACTGAGGGCTGAGAATTTGGCCCCGTGGTATACTGCTTGCCTACCATGCACAAGTCCAGAGGTTCAATGCCCAGTGCTGATTAATAATAATAATAATAATAATAATAATATATTTGCAATTAACTACATCACTGTTAATTATTAAGTTTGTTTGAATGCTAAGTACCTGGAGCAGGCAGATTACCAGCTTCCTTGCTAACTTCTGTAGGATGTTGCTCTAGGCCCTAGGGTTTTAAGGGGCAGGGAGGCAGGAAGTGGGGCCAAAAGCTATGAAATAAATAGTCACTTATGTATTTAGGCCAGACCAGCCTGTTAAACTTCAGACGCTACTGGTTAGTGGCTACAAGAAAACCTGATTATCAAAAGCAATGACAAGTCCTGGAGAGATGGTTTAGCGGTTAAGGCACTTGCCTGTGAAGTCTTACCTAAGGATCCCAGTTCAAGTCTCCAGGTTCCAACATATGGCAGATGCACAGGGTGGCACATGCATCTGGAGTTCGTTTGCAATGGCTAGAGGTTCTGGCACACCCATTCTCTCTCTCTCTCTCTCTCTCTCTGTGTCTGTCTCTAATAAGTAAATAAAAAAATAAACCAAATTTTTAAAAAGAAGCTTTAAAAAGCAATGACGAGACATCCTAATTTTCAAAAGCACCCACTTAGGTGTCACAGTCTCATTCCTTGTGGAAACAGGTGTTGGTTGTCCATAAACATCAAAGGGTGAAGCACCCAGAGGCAGAGAGAGCAGCAAAGAAGGAAGGGTTCCCTTCTCCTTGGATGGGTGCATTCAGGACCACCCTTAGCCCAGGTCCGGCCCTGGGCCTCCGTCTTCCAGGAGCAGTGTTTCCATGGTTACCTTTTCAAGGAGAGGCCTTTGAATCCTGAACAGTTGACTTCGTTGCAGATATACAATCTCCCCATCCAGTCCTCATTGGATTTCATTCCTGTGCCTCCCCAAACCCTTGCTGAGTAGAAAACATCCTTCAGAGACTGCATCTGTCTCAGCTACCGGCAAGGCTGGAGGACACAGCAGGGAAGTCAGAGGTTCCCACCCAGACAGGTAGCAGCTGCTTTCCCATGCTTCTGGCGTGGTTAACACAAAGTCTGCTCTGCCTTCAGGCATGTCCCTGGGAGACAGCAGACAGGGAACTTGCAGCTGCCTCCAGCTGCCTCCTCCCCCAGCAGGGCATCTCATAGTACTTACTCAGCCTGGAAGCCACCCTGTGTGCTTCAGGACAAGGAACTGGGAAGGTCAGAGGTTGCCCTCCTCCGCCTAGACCTGTTTCACAGAAAAGCTGACCAAAGCTCCATACAGTGCCTGTGACTAGGGAAGCCTAAAGCTTTACCTTTCCCCTGCACACACCAGGAGTGTGTACAAGCTGGCTGCCAAGGTGCGCATGCCTGATGGCTCCCTTCACCCTCTGGCCATTGCACACCAGCCTTATTTATCTGATTCTAACAAGTCAAATGCCTTTTTTCCCCCTCCTCTTTTTACTGGAGGAGAAGTTATAGCCGACTCATTCCATACCCTCCTTTTCCCTATAAATTTGACCAGACTACTTTTTTTTTTAAGAAATATTTTGATTGATTTGCAAGCAGAAAGAGGTTGGGAGAAGAGAGACAGACAGAGAGAGTGGGTGAGCCAGGGCTTCCAGCTACTGGAAACAAACTCCAGATTCATGTGCCACTTTGTGCATCTGGCTTGACGTGGGCACTGGAGGATCAAACTCTGGTCATTAGACATTGCAGGTAAGCACCTTAACCGCTGAGCCATCTCTCCAGCCCCCAGACTACTGATTTGCCAAGGGAAGGGAAGAAGGAGACATGTGGGAGAGAAGAATGGGCAGCCAGGGAGATGCTAAAGCCCCACCATCCTGGAGACTGCTAATCTTATCTGATCGCAGCTGCTGAACAGCTGTCCTCATACGTGGTTTATGGCCCACGCTCTCCTATCTGGTTTATGGTCTAGGCTGATAACTGGTTTATAGCCTAAGCTGGTCAGCACTGGCAGAAATCATAAATCAGGTCTAGACCTTTTCTCTGAAAGAGTCCTTTCAGGAAACAGTGGCATGAATCACAGAGCTACCTCCCTGATACAGGGAGCCATACTCTGGATCTTTCCTGGCCAAGATCAGATCACTTTGGCTTCCAAGTTTTAGTGGATGGAACGGTGTGGTCTTTCTCCTCAGCCACTGTGCTATTGACAACGAGTGGACAGATGAACTTTCTAGGAGGGAAGAGGCTTGGAAAAGTGAGGGACAACCATGTCAGCCACTATCCCTATAGCTCTCCCTAAGCTGGATTTAATTTTAGTCCTTTCCACTCCAGCTGATGGAGTCACACAAGTTAGACCTGTGACTATGGTGTAGCAGACAGCTTCAGGTTCGCTGAGATGAACTTCCAGACCAGGCACAGTTATGGAGGAAGGGATATTATTTATTGAAGCTTACAGATCCAGGGGAAGTTCCATAATGGCAGAAGAAGCGGCCTGCTCTTCACAGGACCAGGCAAGAGAGAGAGAGAAACCAACCAGCCACACAGCACACAGAGCAAAACTACAGCCAAAAGGTCACACATCACACTTCAGGAACTCCTGCTAGGCACATTTGCATATCTTTACAATGGAATCTCAAACCCACCATTAACATCTTAAGACCAGCCCCCAGTGACATTGCCTCTAGCAAGGTGATTGCAGATACAAACTATAACTAATAAAACACTGAATATATTGGGGGACATATATTCAAACTACCACATATGGCAACAGCCTTCCGGCTCAGGATAGGAATTCATGGATAGCTTTATCTCTGTGAACCCCCACCTCTCCGGGGCAATGGAGCAATGAAAAGGGCTGAGGTCAGCAGAGAGTGCTTAAGACCCACAGAAGTGAATGAGGTGTCTAGAGTTCTGAGTGCCCCTGACCTGGTGAATTAAGGCTTAATCAAAGAATTAAGCTTAACTTCCTTTGATTTTACTCCACAAGTACACAAGTCCATAAGGTTTGTTTTTTTTTTAATTAAAATGTCTTTATTTATTATTATGAAGACATTAACATAAAAATACAAAACTTAAAGAAAGCAAGGAAAAAGTTATCAGTACTTCTGTATCAGACAGCTTTAAGTTTGCTGAGATGAACTTCCAGACCAGGCACAGTTATGGAGGAAGGGATATTTATTGAAACTTACAGATCCAGGGGAAGTTCCATAATGGCGAAGAAGCTGGCCTCCCTTCATAGGACCAGAAACAGAGAGCAAAAGCCAAAAGCCACACAGCATAGCACACTTCAGGAACTCCAGCTAGGCACACTTTGTATATCTTTACATTGAAATCTCAAACCCTCCACCACACCTGAAGATCCACCCAGTGACATTACCTCCAGCCAAGTGGCTGCAGATGCAAACTACAAACTAATAAAACACTGAATATATTGGGGGCCATATATTCAAGCTACCACAAATTCTCAGCCCCTAAAATATTATTTTTGATGACAGCATGATATTCAATTATGAAGTCACAACATACTATATTTATCCAGGCCCCTTCTGTTGCATTTGAAATTTGTGCCTAATTTGTGAGTGTTAGAAATGGAACCATCACTAAATCTGATTATCTTGATATTTTTTGTTTAACAAAAAATTCAAAAATGGAATGTCTTTTGTTAAATAATATTTTTATATATTTCTTTGCAAGCATTGAGAGATAGAGAAAGACAGAGAGAGAGAGAGAGAGAGAAAAAATGGGCATACCAGGGCCTCCAGTTGCTTCAAATGACTCCAGATACATGTGCCATTGTGCATCTGTCTTTATGTATGTACTGGGGAATCGAACTCCAGTTGCTAAGCTTTGCAGGTAAGTGCCTTAACCTCAGAGACATCTCTCCAGCCCAGAAATGGAATTTCTGAGTCAACAATGAACATAATTTTAAGGTGTGGATGAACACTGAAAACTTGCTACTAATAGACTTTGTCCATGTCTGCTTTCTCCACACTCACTGTACCACTTACTTTTTCATCACTCTCAACAAATACCCCACCAGAAGCAACTTAGAGAGGGAGAAAGTTTATGTGGGCATACTGTTCCAGAAGGTACAGTCCATCATGACAAGGAAAGGCCTGGCGGGCCAGAGCTGGAGTAGAGCTGGTTACATTGTGTCATTGTGTTCACAGTCAGAAAGCAGAGGACAAATAGCAAGTGGGGCCCAGCCACAGAACCTCAAAGTCGGCTTCAAAGTGGGCCACTTTCTTCAGCAAGACTACACCTCCCAACCAGTCCATGATCTTTCCTAAAAACATCACCGGCTGAGAACAAATGTTCGAACATGTGATTCTATGGGGGGGATTTTGTACTCAAATCACAACACTCCCACAGAGCATCGCTGATCGTTTCTCTAGTCTGGGTCATGCTTACTTGTACGTGCTTTAAAATTACAATGTACTTTTATATTATGGTTATTAATTTGTGTGCTTAAAAGCTTGACATGATACTAGATCTGAGGCTTCGAAGAGAGTCACACACTTACCTGGCTCTGTGAGCTCCAGTTTCATGGGAAGAAGGTGACCCAAAGATACAAAGAACCAAGGATTATCCGGAGCAGGAATACAAATTTGTGAGAGGATATAGTGAATAATAAAATGTTGACCTCCGAATCCTAGTTTTGAAAGTACAGTTTGTACAATGGAATGCCCATTAATGGTTGAGAGGGTTGTTATATGCTCGTTGTGAAAATGAGGACAGTGAGTCCCTGCCGGGAAGGCATGCTCCAAAAAGCCTGAGTTGAGACCCTGTGTGTCGCTTGACATGGATCCGACCCTGGCTCATCGAGCTTGGTGAAGACATCTACTTCTTTCAGCTGTACAGCTCATGTTTGTTGCCATGATCTTTCTGGTTTCTCTCCTTATCTTGGTTTGTTCTTTCTCTTCTGTGAATGATTTGCAAGCCAGCCATAACCTCCGGGAGTTAGACGTACTGCCAGCTTCTGATGAGGCGATTCTGTGGAATAGTATTATGCAGGCAACAGGAGATGTGTTCCCAGAAAGGGATCAAACAAAAATGGAATGAAAAGCAATGGGTTTATTACAACAACAATAGATGGTGGGATCCCCCTCAGGCTACTCATGAGGGGCGTAAATTTGATCCTCAAAGCTGTAACCAACAGCTTCAGGTTCGCTGAGATGAACTTCCAGACCAGGCACAGTTATGGAGGAAGGGATATTATTTATGGAAGCTTATAGATCCAGCAGAAGTTCCATAATGGCAGGAAAAGCAGCCTGCTCTCACAGGACCAGGCAAGAGAGAGAAAAACCACAGCCAAAAGGCACACAGCACACTTCAGGAACTCCTGCTAGGCACACTTTGCATATCTTTACAATGGAATCTCAAACTCACCATTACACCTTAATGCCCAGTGACATTGCCTCCAGCAAGGTGGCTGCAGATGCAAACTATAAACTAATAAAACACTGAATATATTGGGGCCATATATTCAAAGTACCACATTCCGCCCATGGCCCCCAATAGATTTAGTCCTTGGCCCCCAATAGATTTATAATTATCACACATTGTAAATTATACTCAGTCCAATTTCAAAGGTTATCACAGTCTTGACCAACTTAAGATAGTGAGTCCTGTAAACTCAAACAAGTTAAATACTTTCAACCTGTAAAGGCGCAGAGTAAACATTTTTAACTGGTATAAGGCATAGCAAGGAGAGACTAGAACAATGCAAACTCAACCACCATCAGCAGTCATCAAACTTCTGCAGTTTAAGTTCAATATAACCTGAGACTGACAGTCTCCAGGTTTTCCAATTCTGCCCCTCCAGCTGGGCAGAGTAGCCAGGGAAAACTTCAATCCCAGGCCAACACTGCACTCCATGGTAGCCCTTTTGCATAGTCCTGGTATATCCAAAACATCTTCAGGTCTCCATGCAAACCACAGTCCATCTTCCCAAGGCTCTTGCAGCCTATTCCTGAGGGTCTTCATGCCCTGCCTCATGCCGCATCTCAGCAGCGGCTCCTGGAACCGTGTGCCATTCATGACCACTCCATGCATTTTTCATGCTTCCAAAACTAATACCAGGTGTGCAGGACACAGCCATATTCTTAATCCAGGGCAAAATAAATCATAGCCTTGAAAAGCAGGTTCCTTTTCCAGTCAACTCTTTCCAAAAGAATTTGCATTTCTAACAGTCTTTCCTCAGGCATCCTCTCCATTGTTTTAATGTAAATCAAGTCAGGCCACCTTCCTTCCCAATTCCTTAAGATTGCTAATGTGTTGACAATAGCAGCTCCAGTAACCTAAAACCAGTCTCAGTGCCTCGAATTTTAACTTGCTTGAGGTTTTCCAACTTAAAATCTTAAAATCTCAGTCCAATATCTTTAGCCAAGCACATCAGTCCATCACAAATTTAACCTTGATCAAACTTTCTGGGCCTGGATAGCAGAACGCAGCCATCCCTTATGCCAGTAGCCCAGTTCCAACAAAGTCCTCTGCAGTCTTTCCTTCCCCTTAGAAAGCTCAGAAGCCAAGCCTCGAAGTTCAATACTGTCTGCACTTAGCATTCTCAAACTCTCATCAGAATAGTCCATAAAACTTGGCTTACCACTCCAGAAGGCATCTTCAGTTGCAAGCACCAAGTCCATGCCCATTCCTCCAAAACAAAGGTTCCAAAAGGCGAATATCCACATGGTCAGGTTCATCTCATCCCACACTCTTCGGTACCACTTTATGTAACCGACAGCTTCAGGTTCACTGAGATGAACTTCCAGACCAGGCACAGTTATGGAGGAAGGGATATTATTTATTGAAGCTTATAGATCCAGCGGAAGTTCCATAATGGCAGGAAAAGCAGCCTGCTCTCACAGGACCAGGCACGAGAGAGAAAAACCACAGCCAAAACGCACACAGCACACTTCAGGAACTCCTGCTAGGCACATTTTGCATATCTTTATAATGGAATCTCAAACCCACCATCACACCTTAATGCCCAGTGACATTGCCTCCAGCAAGGTGGCTGCAGATGCAAACTATAAACTAATAAAACACTGAATATATTGGGGGCCATATATTCAAACTACCACAGAGCTCCCTCAGGCTACTCATGAGGGGCGTAAATTTGATCCTGAAAGCTTGCTTCCTCCAGGTGGTCAGTATCAGTGTGACCCTAAGAGTGGGAGAGTGAGACTTAGGATCTGGGACAGGAAAGATTACAGAGGAAAATGGGCTGATGAGTTAGGTTTTGTTATTTAGCTGTTAGGGATTTGCAACCCTATGACTGTTTATCAAAAGATGAGAAAATACAACTCCATAAAGATTTAATTCAGGCATATGCTCAGCAAGTACAATTTGGATGTAATGATTATATTATAAAGTATTGCTTGCAAAAAGAAAAAGAAAGACTTGCTGAGTTAACCATAATTGAATAATAGGCACCTTTTGTGGCCAGTCTGTCTCTCACTTTTGCTAACTTGCAGTTGAAAATAGAATCAACATTTAACAAAGAATGAAAAAGAAACTGTAAGGAGCTAGTGCCCCATGATTCAAAAAAGAATTGGTCAACGTGTTTTTCACAGCTAATGGTTAACAGTGCTTGCTCATAAAAATTGTAAGGGATGGGGTTAACTTTTCTGGAAACATTATGTATTTGTAATTTCAAAGAAGATTATGCATGCGTGTCAAATTTGGACACAGTTCTGTTTCTGCCTTTCTCCTTCTGAATCCTAGTTCCTTGTATGAGAAAAATAAAAGACTGAGGTTTTGTGGCAAGAGGCAGAGAGAGAGCGAGCAGTCAGATGGCTCACTGCTATAGCCTGACCTGTCAGCTTTCACTCCACCAACGTGTTCTGAGTTTCATTATCACTGCTCCCGTTCATCCCAGCTTCGTGGTCTTGCCTCTTGTTGATGCTAGGGCTGGACCCCGGCAAGTTCCAGGGTTAACAGACTTTGCAGAAGGCTCCATACATCTCATAAACAGCTGAGCCCAAAGAATCCAAAGGGTTCTGCTTGAGATTAGAATGAGGGAAGCTTTGCATTTAGGGTTTTGCAAGTTAACTACACAGGAAGAGAAAGGAACCGAAGCTAGGTACACACGGTTGTGGTGATTTTGGCTTTGAGAGAAGAAATCCTCGTATTCAGAGTTAGAAATTTACCTCTGTGTTATGTCAGAGCTAAGGGGTCTTTAAGGACTAACCAATGAGGAAAGAGAAGCAGAGATTAGCTATTGGCTATTCCTTCCTTCCCCTCACTTCAGACTGTCAGTGAGTTCTCAATAAGGATATGAGAATTGGGCTGGAGAAATGGCTCAGTGGTTAAGGTGTTTCCTGCACAGCCTAACAACCCCAGTACCCACATAAAGCCAGATGTACAAGTGTGCATATATCTGGAGTTCATTTGCAGTGGCTAGAGTCTTCAACATGCCCATTCTCTTTCTCTGTCTCTGTCTTACTCTGCTTGCAAATAAATAAATATACATAATATACGTATATTAAAATGGATATGAGAACCTACCCATTGCAAATTTCTAGAGCAAACTCTGGCTTACAGAGTCTGGAGAAGGGCTCTGGAATCTGTATGTCTAACATATAGAAATGCAGCACTTTCTTATTGTTTGCAAAGTTACCCAACCAGAAGTTGCTTATGGAAGGAATGGGTTTATTTTGGCTTACAGTTTCAAGGGAAAGTTTCATCGTGTCAGAGAAAGTGCGGCGTGAGCAGGAAGCAGCCTCACATCATCACACATCAGTAGCAGGGAGGAAGCAGCAAGAGTAAGGCGGCTCTGCACACACAATGGGGCTGTAGGAATAAATCTCAAACCCTGCCTCCAGCAACACACGTTTCCCAGTGTCCCAAAGACTCCAGCAGCTGGGGACCAAGGCTGAGGCTTAATCACAAACACATGACAGCTAGGGTGGACATTTTTTCATTCAAACTACCGCAAGGAGACTGGTGTCGATCAAGCTTTGAGAATCATAGCGAGTCTACCATGCCTAATCATGAGATGAGTGTGAGGTGCTAGCCCTTTCCCCAAAGAAAGCCATGATAGTGGACAAGGAAGTGACTGCTTAGACCAGCATGGATACACCTGGATAATGGCTGGGCCGTCTTAAGTGAGGAGAGCAGGTCTGCCCCCGAGTACCTTGCCCTGGTCACTATAGATAGAAGGTTAATATCCATTTATTACCAATCAATCCATGATCCTCTAAGCCTGGCTGTGTGTGTGGGGGGGGGGGTTGTGCACAGCTTCACATTGCTGGGATAAACATCCGGACCAGGCACAATTTTGGGGAGGAAGGGATTCTTTTCAAGTTTATAGCTCTAGGGGGTAAATTCCATCAGTGGCAGAAGAAGCTGCTTCCTCCCAAACATCCAAGCAGAGAGAAACAACCAAACAGCCAGCAAAAACCAAAAGCAGCGAGAACTAATGAGCACCAAGCAGCAGGGATCCCACCGGAGCTCAGATCTCTCTGCACGCCCTTGGGCTGGAAACCAGGTCTATGCCCAAACACACCTTAGGGCTGGACCCCAGGATGTGCTCCCAGTGATAACACCTCCAGCCCAGCACTGGAGACCTAAGTTACAAGCTTTAATAAAACACCTGAGCCTGTGAAGGACATACACTGCAAGTACCTTTGGGAGATAGGTTATACTTCTATCATAATTAATTTACTTATTCTGAAAAATTCTGTGACATGGATAGAGCAGGTGATAATAATTATTACTGCCATGATCATTGTACTTTCAACTACTGACATCACCATCACCATGCTCAAACACAGGGCTTGAGCCAAGGTCAACATTTGTGTGGTGTCTTTTCATCCTTACCGTGTCACTCTGGGCGAGACTTGCATAGTTTATTCTCATTTTATAGATCAGAACATAAAGACACAGAGAGGGGAAGTAGCGTGTTCCAGGTTGCACAGCTAACACACCCTCGGCATTCTAGAACACACTGAATTCTTCCATGAGTATCCTCTATGCTTCCTACTGGTGAAGTAGGCACAGAGGGCCCTGGGACTTGCCCAATACCAGGAAGGTTATCAGTAGCTTTAATGAATTAATGTCCAGGGCCTTGGTGACTTGCCACTCTCGCCTCTTTTCGCCAAGGTTGCTGCTTCCGGATTGTTAGGCTCACAAAGACAGGATTTCAGTTAATTAGTGACACTGAAGAGAAAACAAGTTGGGGTCCTCAGGGACTCCGCACTATCATATAAGTTCCTGGCATGAATGGTCAGGAGACCGAGCCTGTGGGGGTTCTGCAATGATACAGCGGTAGATGCCACCCATGGCTCCCGGAGCTCGTCCTGAGGTCCTGCTAGCATCTGGACTCTGTCGTGGGGCTGAACGCCATGCTGACCACCCAACACTGGTTCTGATACTGTTCACCTGTGTGCTGGTAACCTGCCTTGAAGCTGCTACGCTCACTGTAGGATTGCATGCTCCCTGGAACATCTCTCATCCATACAGCATACAAAGGCTGGGGGCAGGGCTTCAGATTGCTCTGGACAAGCTTAACTCAGAGCCAGTGGGCCTCGAGAACTTCAGCTGGGAGTTCACCTACACCAACTCAGCATGCAGTGCCAAGGAGTCCCTTGCAAACTTCATCAACCTGGTCCAAAGAGAACAGATTTCTGCCCTGTTTGGACCAGCATGTCTAGAAGCAGCAGAGGTAGGTTATAGAGCTTTCTAAACATGTTGGCTGAGTTTGTATTGGAAGGGAGCATCACAAACCTCACATCACTGATTTCATTATTCTCTTGATAAGGATCACATTATTATAGCAATTGATGCCTGGGTATTGGGGACCATTTTTTGAGATGTAATTATACTGTGTAATTAGAACTGTTAACATTCTTTAAAGAAAGCCTTCCAAAAAAAAAAAAAAAAAAAAGAAAAGAAAAGAAAACACTTCAGTTCATGTAGTCTTTTCCTGCATTTTATTTGAACTTGGGGGTGGGTACATAGACTTTTATGACTCTTATGTTGTCAACCACATGGCTTAGGAAACTTAAGATGAAAAGAAGCACTTGGTTTTAAATATGACATCATCAATCATTGAAGGAGGTTTTCCTTTGCCATGTATAATCCACTACTCAGGAACGACGACAAGTTGGAAGGAATCAAGTATGACAGATTGCTGTGAGTGACAGCCAGTAGAGGAGGGAAACAGACACTTTGTATCTGTGTTAATGGGATTAGCTGTGTCGTGCCTTCATGTCCCACGGCATCCGAAGGATGCAGATGGAAAGATGCCGATGGAAAGGGGATAAGAAGGAGCATCACAGGTCTTGTCCCCAAACTACAGCAAGCTGTAAAATTCAGCTCACCTTTGACTTTTAACCTTGGTCCCTTCTGAACCCCCCAACCCCAATGACACCTTTGTAGCTGTCCAAAGCCAACTCCCATCATAGTCAACCCTGAGGATGACGGAGGTTTCACTCTTGCTCTCCACATCCATAATTCCCCAGTTAAAAGTCATTTCTTCTTCTTTTTTTTAATAACAAAGGAATGCTATCTTTTTAAAATATATTTTATTTATTCATTTGAGAGAAAGAGGCAGGGGGGAGAAGATAGGGGTGCCAGGGCATCTAGCCACTGCAAACGAACTCCAGATGCATGTGCCCCCTTCTGCATCTGGCTTACATGGGTCCTGGAGAATCGAACTGGGGTCCTTTAGCTTTGCAGGCAAACACCTTAACCGCTAAGCCATCTCTCCAGCCCATTAAAAGTCATTTCTAACTAATCTATATAGGAGTGGATATGTATGCATATGTGAATTTGTTTCCTATTTGCAGGAGGTCAAGAAATAGATTCCTGATAAGTAGAGAATACCACTCTTCATGTTTTTTTTTTTTTGCCAGACATTGCATTTCCTTATTATTTAAGATCATTTATGTAAACTGTTAATTTGTGTTATAATTCTTACAGGGATTAAGATTGACAATCCACATGCAGTTGATAATTCCTTCTAAATTAAATGTCTTAGAAGCAAAATCAAGTAATTTATTCTTTAAATCCTAAAGAGACTATTTCATTCTTGTGGATGAATGTGTGTATACACACACGTGTATGTGTTCATGTGTGTTTAGTATGGTGTGCACTTATACATGTGGAGGCCAGAGGATAACCTTGGATTCTGCCTGCATTTAAAAAAATTATTTATTTATGAGAGAGAGAGAAAGAGGAAGAGAGAATGGGCACACTAAGATCTCCAGCCACTGCAAACGAACTCCTGATACATGCACCACCTTGTGCATCTAGCTTTACATGGGTACTGGGGAATCAAACCTGGGTCCTTAGGCTTTGCAGGCAAGGGTCTTAACTGCTAAGCCATCTCTCCGGCCCAACTTTTTGTTGTTGTTGAGACAATCTGTAATGGGCCTAGAACTCACCTGCAGGGTATACTAGCTAACCAGAGGGTCCTAGGGATCCATTTGTCTCTGCCTCCCCAGTGCCGGAATTATAAGAGCATGCCACCATACCTGGCATAGGTCCTGGGAATTGAACTCAGGTCCTCACACTTGCAAGGCAAGTACTTTACCAACTGAGCCATCTCCCCAGTCTTGAGGATATTTTTATTTCAAGAGCTGTTGTTATACATCTTCGTTCCTATAATAGGCCACAGACTTCTTTAAGATAAATGTCTCCACAGTTATCTAAAACGTGTAGGATCTTAAAGAGAATGCGTAAGCAGTGAGCAAGGTGCAATTTGAGGAAGAAAGAGAATGAGTAGCTGTAAGCGTGGGCTCTGGAAGCACACGGCTTGAGTTCCACCCCGCTTCACCGTTTCCGAGGCTCCATGTGTTCTCCGTCAAAATGGGAGGTGGGGATAGTTGTTGTACCTACCTCATAGGAATGCCATCAAAGTTGAAGTGAAATATGTAAGCTCCTAGTAGCGTGTTTAGCACATACTAAATGTTCAACAAATGCCCGGATGCATTATCATTGCCCTCTGAGATCCTATATGACCCTTATACTCCCTGAACCTGAAGAGTATGTGGATGCTTTATAGCAAGGTTTGAGTGATGAGTAGTCTCCATATGTGAAGACATCCTTTTAAACTATTTTTTGAATGTTTTATACATTTATTTATTTATTTTATTTATTTGAGAGAGAGAGAGAATGGGGATGTCAAGGCCTCTAGTCACTGCAAACAAACTCCAGACGTGTGCACCACCACCTTGTGCATCTGGCTCCCCATGGGTACTGGGGACTGAACCCTAGTCGCTAGGCCTTGCATGCAAGTGTCTTAACTGCTGAGCCTGAAGACAACTTCCTGTTTACGTTCAAGGTGGTTGGTCTGCTGGCTTCTGAGTGGAACATTCCCATGTTTGACTTTGTTGGACAAACAGCAATCCTGGAAAATCACTTCTTGTACGACACCTGTGTGGCAGTTGTGCCGCCCAAGCAGGCAATTGTTGACGTGCTTCAGAAGAGCCTCCGGTACCTGGGCTGGGAACACATTGGGATGCTTGGAGGCTCCTCTGGGGTTTCCCTCGGGGGTGGGGTGGATGTGTTGTGGAAGACTGTGGAGGATGAACTCCAGTCGCACTTTACCATCACTGCCAGCGTGAGATACATCAACAGTAGCAGCCCAGACCTTCTGCAGGAAGATCTCAGAAATGTGTCATCCACTGCCAGGGGTAAGTAGATCTCAGAAATGTGTCATCCACTGCCAGGGGTAAGTAGATCTCAGAAATGTGTCATCCACTGCCAGGGGTAAGTAGAAGATCGTACGAAATTTTCATTTTAAGATTCATTTTCCTATGAATATAAAAATCAGATGGAAGGGCTGGAGAGATGGCTTAGTGGTTAAGGCACTTGCCTGCAAAGCACAAGACCATGGTTCAAGTCCCCAGGACCCATGGAGAGCCAGATACACAAGGTGGCGTGTGCACCTGGAGTTCATTTGCAGTGGCTGGAGACCCTGGCTCTCCTCTCTCTCTCTCTCTCTCTCTCTGCTTGTAAATAAATATGGAGAAGGGTACAAATTTAATGATATATATAAGCAATTTCATTCTTTGTTTGACATCACTAACTTTCTTTTTGTTTGGTCTGATATAAAAATCTCAGATTATGATGGGTGTGGTGGTGCACGCCTTTAATCCCAGCACTTGTGAGGCAGAGGTAGGAGGATCACAGTGAGTTCAAGGCCACCCTGAGACTACAGAGTGAATTCCAGGTCAGCCTGAGCTAGAGTAAAACCCTACCTCAAAAAACCAAAAAATTAAAAAAAATTTAAAAAAAATCTCAGATTATATGGTGTTGTGATGCACAGAACACATTCTAGAAGCATAGGCTGAGTTTGGACTTTGTTAGTTGCTCAAAGCCTGGGCTCTAGTGACAGACACAACTTAGTTCTGACTCCAGTCTCTCCCCTAGAAATCAAGAACCTTAACTTCTCTGTGCTTTAGATACCTTAAGTGGAAAATGGATACAACCACTGTTCTTCCCTTATCAGAAGGCAGGGTAATGAAGGGCTTAGCCCTGTGTTTGGATAGGTATTTAGCTAATATATGATAGCAATTCTTTTATTATTTATTTATTTATTTATTTATTTATTTATTTATTTATTTATGACAGAGAGAGGGAAAGAGAGAAAGAGAGAAAGGGAGAGGGAGAAAGGGCATGCCAGGGCCTCTAGCCACTTCAAACGAACTCCAGACATGTGTGCCCCCTTGTGCATCTGGCTTATGTGGGACCTGGAGAATAGAACCGTGGTCCTTAGGCTTTGCAGGCATGTGCCTTAACCACTAAGCCATCTCTCCAGCCCTGATAGCAATTATTTTTGTGGTGCTGCTTCAAGGCCTGGACTAGTCGCTAGCTACTTTGTGTTCTTCACATCCACTAAGTTCTTCACCGCCTTAGGAGGCTGAGATTTTTCCAAATCGTTGTCTCAGAATGGCCATCCTTTTCCAGACTCACTCTTACTCTTCCAGACGATTCCCCTGCAGCTGTTCCCCTCCTCCACTGTTCTAACTAATCTATATAGGAGTGGATATGTATGCATATGTGAATTTGTTTCCTATTTGCAGGAGGTCAAGAAATAGATTCCTGATAAGTAGAGAATACCACTCTTCATGGTTTTTTTTTGCCAGACATTGCATTTCCTTATTATTTAAGATCATTTATGTAAACTGTTAATTTGTGTTAGAATTCTTACAGGGATTAAGATTGACAATCCACATGCAGTTGATAATTCCTTCTAAATTAAATGTCTTAGAAGCAAAATCAAGTAATTTATTCTTTAAATCCTAAAGAGACTATTTCATTCTTGTGTATGAATGTGTGTATACACACACGTGTATGTGTTCATGTGTGTTTAGTATGGTGTGCACTCATACATGTGGAGGCCAGAGGATAACCTTGGATTCTGCCTGCATTTAAAAAAATTATTTATTTATGAGAGAGAGAGAAAGAGGAAGAGAGAATGGGCACACTAAGATCTCCAGCCACTGCAAACGAACTCCTGATACATGCACCACCTTGTGCATCTAGCTTTACGTGGGTACTGGGGAATCAAACCTGGGTCCTTAGGCTTTGCAGGCAAGGGTCTTAACTGCTAAGCCATCTCTCCGGCCCAACTTTTTGTTGTTGTTGAGACAATCTGTAATGGGCCTAGAACTCACCTGCAGGGTATACTAGCTGACCAGAGGGTCCTAGGGATCCATTTGTCTCTGCCTCCCCAGTGCCGGAATTATAAGAGCATGCCACCATACCTGGCATAGGTCCTGGGAATTGAACTCAGGTCCTCACACTTGCAAGGCAAGTACTTTACCAACTGAGCCATCTCCCCAGTCTTGAGGATATTTTTATTTCAAGAGCTGTTGTTATACATCTTTGTTCCTATAATAGACCACAGACCTCTTTAAGATAAATGTCTCCACAGTTATCTAAAACGTGTAGGATCTTAAAGAGAATGCGTAAGCAGTGAGCAAGGTGCAATTTGAGGAAGAAAGAGAATGAGTAGCTGTAAGCGTGGGCTCTGGAAGCACACGGCTTGAGTTCCACCCCGCTTCACCGTTTCCTACCTACGTAATTTACATCCCTGAGGCTCCATGTATTCTCCCGCAAAATGGGAGGTGGGGATAGTTGTTGTACCTACCTCATAGGAATGCCATCAAAGTTGAAGTGAAATATGTAAGCTCCTAGTAGCATGTTTAGCACATACTAAATGTTCAACAAATGCCCGGATGCATTATCATTGCCCTCTGAGATCCTATATGACCCTTATACTCCCTGAACCTGAAGAGTATGTGGATGCTTTATAGCAAGGTTTGAGTGATGAGTAGTCTCCATATGCGAAGACATCCTTTTAAACTATTTTTTGAATGTTTTATACATTTATTTATTTATTTTATTTATTTGAGAGAGAGAGAGAATGGGGATGTCAAGGCCTCTAGTCACTGCAAACAAACTCCAGACGTGTGCACCACCACCTTGTGCATCTGGCTCCCCATGGGTACTGGGGACTGAACCCTAGTCGCTAGGCCTTGCATGCAAGTGTCTTAACTGCTGAGCCTGAAGACAACTTCCTGTTTACGTTCAAGGTGGTTGGTCTGCTGGCTTCTGAGTGGAACATTCCCATGTTTGACTTTGTTGGACAAACAGCAATCCTGGAAAATCACTTCTTGTACGACACCTGTGTGGCAGTTGTGCCACCCAAGCAGGCAATTGTTGACGTGCTTCAGAAGAGCCTCCGGTACCTGGGCTGGGAACACATTGGGATGCTTGGAGGCTCCTCTGGGGTTTCCCTCGGGGGTGGGGTGGATGTGTTGTGGAGGACTGTGGAGGATGAACTCCAGTCGCACTTTACCATCACTGCCAGCGTGAGATACACCAACAGTAGCAGCCCAGACCTTCTGCAGGAAGATCTCAGAAATGTGTCATCCACTGCCAGGGGTAAGTAGAAGATCTCAGAAATGTGTCATCCATTGCCAGGGGTAAGTAGAAGATCTCAGAAATGTGTCATCCACTGCCAAATTTTTTCATTTTAAGATTCATTTTCCTATGAATATAAAAATCAGATGGAAGGGCTGGAGAGATGGCTTAGTGGTTAAGGCACTTGCCTGCAAAGCACAAGACCATGGTTCAAGTCCCCAGGACCCATGGAGAGCCAGATACACAAGGTGGCGTGTGCACCTGGAGTTCATTTGCAGTGGCTGGAGACCCTGGCTTCCCCTTTCTCTCTCTCTCTCTCTCTCTCTGCTTGTAAATAAATATGGAGAAGGGTACAAATTTAATGATATATATAAGCAATTTCATTCTTTGTTTGACATCACTAACTTTCTTTTTGTTTGGTCTGATATAAAAATCTCAGATTATGATGGGTGTGGTGGTGCACGCCTTTAATCCCAGCACTTGTGAGGCAGAGGTAGGAGGATCACGGTGAGTTCAAGGCCACCCTGAGACTACAGAGTGAATTCCAGGTCAGCCTGAGCTAGAGTAAAACCCTACCTCAAAAAACCAAAAAATTAAAAAAAATTAAAAAAAAAATCTCAGATTATATGGTGTTGTGATGCACAGAACACATTCTAGAAGCATAGGCTGAGTTTGGACTTTGTTAGTTGCTCAAAGCCTGGGTTCTAGTGACAGACACAACTTAGTTCTGACTCCAGTCTCTCCCCTAGAAATCAAGAACCTTAACTTCTCTGTGCTTTAGATACCTTAAGTGGAAAATGGATACAACCACTGTTCTTCCCTTATCAGAAGGTAGGGTAATAAAGGGCTTAGCCCTGTGTTTGGATAGGTATTTAGCTAATATATGATAGCAATTCTTTTATTATTTATTTATTTATTTATTTATTTATTTATTTATTTATTTATGACAGAGAGAGGGAAAGAGAGAAAGGGAGAGGGAGAAAGGGCATGCCAGGGCCTCTAGCCACTTCAAACGAACTCCAGACATGTGTGCCCCCTTGTGCATCTGGCTTATGTGGGACCTGGAGAATAGAACCGTGGTCCTTAGGCTTTGCAGGCATGTGCCTTAACCACTAAGCCATCTCTCCAGCCCTGATAGCAATTATTTTTGTGGTGCTGCTTCAAGGCCTGGACTAGTCGCTAGCTACTTTGTGTTCTTCACATCCACTAAGTTCTTCACCGCCTTAGGAGGCTGAGATTTTTCCAAATCGTTGTCTCAGAATGGCCATCCTTTTCCAGACTCACTCTTACTCTTCCAGACGATTCCCCTGCAGCTGTTCCCCTCCTCCACTGGGGTCACAGCCTCCCTTTTCTCACACCCTAGTGGGAGTCTTCAGCCATCTGTGTTAATCTTCCTGCATGTACACTACCTGTTTATTACTTCCTGTTACAGTTTGAATACAAAATGCCCTCCCCAGACTCATGTGTTATATGCTGGGTCCCCAAAGGGTGATCATCTTTTGGAAGGTCCTGGAAACTTTTAAGAGGTGGGATGGTGCAGGGGTGTGCCTTTGAAGGCTATACCTGGCTTCCCCCTTACTCTGCCTCCTGCCTGCCGTGACAGGAATCATCCCCTCCTCTATATGCTTGCCCCGTCATGATGATGGCCTGCCTCATCTGAGCTCAAGTGACCATGAGCTGAACCCTCTGAAATTGCCAGCCCAAATAAATCTTTCCTCCTTTATGTGTTCTCGCAAATATTTGGGTAACAGCAATGAAAATAAAATAGCTAGTGCACTCCCCAAGGATATGGACCTTTCTCTCCTATTCGCAACTCTCTCCACCGTGGAGAGCACAGTGCCTGGCACATCCTTGGAGCTCATCTAAGCAGATTATAATTACCTGATTTATTTATTGATTTGAGAGTGACAGACAGAGAGAGAAAGAGGCAGAGAGATAGAGAGAGAGAGAGAATGGGCACACCAGGGCCTCCAGCCACTGCAAACGGACTCCAGATGCATGCGCCACCTTGTGCATCTGGCTTATGTGGGTCCTGGGGAATTGAGCCTCGAATTGGGGTCCTTAGTCTTCACAGGCAAGTGCTTAACTGCTAAGCCATCTCTCTAGGCCCTTTTATTTATTTATTTAAGAGCAACAGACAGAGAGAGAAAGAAGCAGATAGAGAATGGGTAATTACCTGATTTAAAAACTAAACCACCACCTCATTTGTGTGACCTCCAAAAGGATGATGACATGACAGAAAGGAAGAGAGGCGCCAGGGCTACCTCTCCACACCCCCACTCCGAAGGTCTGAACGTCCTTGATTGTAGGTCTCCTTGACCTCCTCCTAACTGATGCGTCACCAGTCACGTCATTGTTCTCTCTATGTATGCATGAGGTGTACATGTGCGTGAGTACAGGTGCATGTGTGTCATGGCATGCATGAGGAGGTCGAGGACAAGTTTGGGTGTCATTTCTTGCCTTCCTTCTCGTTTGAAGCAGGCTCTCACCTTTCATTATTCACAACTTTGTTCTCCAGGCTAGCTGGCCCACAAGCTTCCAGGTGATCCTCCTGTCTCCACTCCCTTCTTGTCCCAGGCTTGCTGAGATTAGAGCATGTGGGATTACAGCACGGGTGCTGGGAACCCAAACTCAGGTACTAATGCTTGCAAGTGGTTGATCCACTGAGCCATCACCCTAGCCACAGCCAGGTCATCGATCTGACTTTTCCATCAATTAAATGAATGAAATGAAGGCACAGAAATAATCTCAACTTTTTTTGGACTTGTGCATTGTAGTGGTGGGAACTATAGCAAAGACTTGTTTCTGAAAGGCAAAGGCTGTCAGCTTGTGTATTGCTGACTCTGTCAAGGAAGTATACTGCCTGGCAGTAGTTTAGGCATTCCCATTTCCTGAAGTATGTTCAGGAAATAAAAGGTTGTGTGTCTTATTTGGAGTGGCTTTAGGCTAGGATTTAAAAATTTTTAAAAACTTTTTATTTATTTATTTATTTGAGAGTGACAGAGAGACAAAGAGAGAAAGAGGAAGATAGAGATAGATAGATAGATAGATAGATAGATAGATAGATAGATAGATAGATAGATAGAAAGATAGATAGAGAGAGAGAGAGAGAATGGGCACACCAGGGCCTCCAGCCATTGCAAACAAACTCCAGATGCATTTACCACCTTGTGGGTGGTGGGGAATTGAGCCTTGAACCGAGGTCCTTAGGCTTCACAGGCAAGCACTTAATTGCCATCTCTCCATAGGCTAGACTTTTATAAAATATTTTATCTTAATTTATTTATGAGTGTGTGTGTGAGAGAGAGACAGAAAGAATTGTCACACTAGGGCTTCTGGCCACTGCAAGCGAACTCCAGATGCACATGGTGGCATGTGCATCTGGTTTACGTAGGATCTTGAGAAATTGAATCTGGGTCCTTAGGCTTCTTAGACTTCACAGGCAAACTCTTTAACCACTAAGCCATCTCTCCAACCCTAGGCTAGACTTTTAAAAGAGCTTGTGTATATGTGCATGAGTGTGCCCCCCCCACACACACAAGCATGAACGACTGGCTGACTCTGTTTTCTTTCTTACAGTCATCATCTTAATCTGCAGCTCAGATGATGCACAAAGCATTCTTCTTGCTGCAGAGAACCTGGGACTCAACACTGGGGAATTTGTGTTCATCCTCTTGCAGCAGCTGGAGGTGAGGATTGCCTGTTGCAGTGACTCTGGAGTGAGAAGTAATAAGAATGGGGTGTGTGCTAGGTGCCAGCATATATGTGGGTAGCACATACTCACTACGCTCCTCGGGGGCAGCACATGTGACTGCTGTAGCAGTAACCGCCTCACTGCTGGTACCGAACATCTGACCAGAAGTAACTTATGGAAGGAAAGGGTTTATTTCTGGCTCACAGTTTCAAGGGGAATGTTTATCATGGAGGGAACAACATGGTAAGAGCAGACAGCTGGGCATCACATCTTGTCACATCAGCAGGGAGGAAGTGGAAAGAATGAACTGGCTGAGGGCTGGAGAGATGGCTTAGCTGTTAAGGCATTTGCCTACAAAGCCAAAGGATCCTGGTTCGACTTTGCAGGTCCCACGTAAGCCAGATGCACAAGGGGGCACATGCATCTGGAGTTCATTTGCAGTGGCTGGAGGCCCTGGAGCGCCCATTCTCTCTCTATCTCTCCCTCCCTCTCTCAAATAAATAAATAAATAAACAAGAATGAACTGACTGATATTGACCAAATGTGGGTGCACTATAAAAGGCCAAGCCCCGCCCCCAGTGACACACCTCCTCCAGTAAGGTTCCCAAAGAGCTGGGGATGAAGTACGAGGCTTAGTCACAAACACATGAGGCTATGGAGGACATGTTTACATTGAAATCACAAGTGCTCGTCTTAACACTAGGACTGAGCAGAGAAATTACCTAGATCTTTCCTGCATGGTTAGTTACAGTTAGGCCAGGCCATGAGTGCAGTTAGTCGGCTCCAGAGCCTGCCAGCTCTGCCCTCCAGGTGAGGAGACAGAGCTGAGGAAGAGCTGTCATTCCACCAGGTGGCTGAGACCCCTGTGAGGGACCCTCCAGAGCAAGTGCTTCTCACTTCTGTTTCTCCCACAGCCATCTCCCTGTGTCCGTGTTGAAGTCTATCAAAGGTCTACAGAGACCAACATTCCTGCCCAGTGGAAGCGTTCTTAGCTGGTTTGGTTCTTTGTGAATGATGTAAATGGCTGCAGTAGCACATACTCACCACAAGGGCTAATGTGAACAAAGTTGCATGATTGAGAAGCATTGCTGCACTCTATTCCCAGTATCCCTTATAAGATGGGTGTTGAAAGGTAGAGATGATTAGAATGACAACTTTCCAGAATCAGAGAAATGGCTTAGCAGTTAAGGAACTTGCCGGCAAAGCCAAAGGTCCCAAGTTCAATTCCCCAATGCCCACATAAACCCAGATGTTTAAGGTGGTGCATACCTCTGGAGTTCATTTGCTTTTCAGTGATTAGAGGACCTGGCACACCCATTCTCTCTCTCTCTCTCTTTCCATATATATATATATATATATATATATATATATATGCCTCTCTATCTCTTAAACAAATAAATAAAATATTTTTTTATGAAAAAAGAATTACAGCTTCCCAATTCAAGGCTTAAATAAGGCAAGTAAGGTATTTCAACTAAGATCTCAGCACCCCCAGTTGCCTAGCTGGGATTCTAGACTGTGTCTTTTGCCTTTCACCCTATATAGCCCTGGTCTTAGGGAGTGCTTATGAGGTGCTAGGCCCCACCATGAGTGCTGGGTGACTTAAAATTCATTTCAGTTCACAACCACCCCCTGGGGTAGGTACTTCCTTTTTTTTTTTTAGTTTCTTTTACAGAAGAAGAAACTGAGGCCAGAGAGGTGAGATAATTTATCCAAGGCCATACATGTAAAGGTTTTAGTTAAGTATTCTAGCCTAAGCAAGCTGGATCAGTGTGTGTGTGTGTGTGTGTGTGTGTGTACAAGCATATTAGAGTGAAGACATGTAAAATTCCATGTGCATTTTATCACATCTACTGTATGATTTTTTAAAATAAATTTGTTTGTTTGTTTTTTATTTATTTGAGAGTGACAGACAGAGAGAAAGAGGCAGATAGAGAGAGAGAGAGAGAGAGAGAGCACCAGGGCCTCCAGACACTGCACACGAACTCCAGATGCATGCGCCACCTTGTGGGACCTATGTGGGTCCAGGGGAATTGAGCCTCAAACCGGGGTCCTTAGGCTTCACAGGCAAGCGCTTAACAGCTAAGCCATCTCTCTAGGCCCCCAATTTTTTTGTTTTTGTTTTGTTTTTGAGTTAGGGTCTCACTTCTAGCTCAAGCTGACCTGGAATTAGCTATGTAGTCTCAGGGTGGCCTTGAACTCATGGCAATCCTCCTACCTCTGCCTCCCGAGTGCTGGGATTAAAGGCATGCACCACCACGCCTGGCTTTAGGCCCCCGATTTTTATAGGATATTTAACATTCTAATAATAAGCTTTCCTCCCTTTTGCATATGCATGTGTGGTATATGTGGTGTATATATATGTATGTATGTGTGAGGGTGCATGCATGTGTGTGTGGGTGTGGGTGTGGAGGCCAGAGGTTGATGCTGAGTGTCTTCCCGGATTGCTTGACTCTTTGTTCCCTAAGGCAGGGTCTCTCACCTGAGCAAAGAGCTCGCCAGTTCAGGAAGTCTAGCTAGCCAGTTTGTCCTGAGGATCCTCAGTGCTCACCCCCATGATCTGGGATGACAGGAGGCTGCCATGCCTCCCTGGCATTTACGTGGGTGCTTGTGGTTCAGCTTTGGTCTTCCTGTGGGTATGGCAAGTGCTTTATTGACCAAACCATCTCCCCAGACCCTGAGCTTGTTTAATATGATCATAAGGAACTGACATGAAACAAAGGATTGCAGATGAAGGTATCAAGAAAGATGTATCATGATGTTGATTTCCCTTTCGTTACCAGGAAGGATTTTGGATGATCAAAAGTGTCTCTTATTTCTTTGCGCAGCAGATGAAATTTTGTATGCCTTCCAGACTTTCTATGACATCTTTCTACCTTCCTTTCTGACTGCCACCCATCTTTTTCCTTCTCCCCCCTCACCTTTGCCTTCAGGGAGATGACAAGAAGATAGGAGGGGATACGATTTCTGGGAAAACTTTTTTTTTTTTTTTTTTTTTTTTTGGTTTTGCGAGGTAGGGTCTCACTCTGGTCCAGGCTGACCTGGAATTAACTATGTAGTCTCAGAGTGGCCTCGAACTCTCGGCGATCCTCCTACCTCTGCTTCCCTAGTGCTGGGATTAAAGGCGTGCACCACCACTCCTGGCTTGGAAAACTCTTTTGTTCCTTCTGTTGCTTCCTCTTAAAACCATGATGGTCAATTCCAAGAAGAGTATAAAACTAAAAAATGTGCCACACAGTTTCCATATCATTGAGTTCATCCTGCTTTTAAAAAGAATGCACAAATTATTCTGTACAGTAGCTCAGCATAGGTTTATGTGGGAAAACACTGGCGCTTCAGAACAGTGATATAGTGTGAGGCCATTTATGTAAGACACGCCTGCCCCATGTGTAGACACACACACATGCTTCTATTGTTTGGATGTCCTTCAGCGGGACAAGAGGGAGAAATAGGGGTTTGGGACATATGCAATGAGTGGGGATCACTCTTCCCAGAATGCAGACAATGATGAGCATGAAACATGACACAAGCAGAATGGAGACTAGACACTTCTAAAGGTTTTAGGGGTTTGGTAGTCTTTGATGTTAGGCAAGCTTTTGGCATATTAGCTGCTTGATAGATTGGTATGTTCTTTTTTAAACAAATTATTTATTTATATGCAGAGAGAAAGGGAAAGAGAGAGAGAGAGAGAGAATGGGTGTGCTAAGGTCTCCAGCCAATGCAAACACCAGATACATGTGCCACTTTGCACATCTGGCTTTACATGGGTACTAGGGAATTGAACCTGGGTCCTTGGGCTTTGCAGGCTTGGCACCTTAACTGTAAGCCATCTCTCCAGCCCCCACTGGCATGTTCTTATTTTTAAAATTTGCTCTTTGGCTTCCTTCCCACAGCTTATATGCTAGCTAGAAAACATGGACTTGGTATCCCAGGCCTTCTAGAATCACTGTTTCCAACCTTAAATATAGTTATATTGCTTGGGTCAGTTCCTATGGAAAGGTGACATTTGTCCATTGCTTTTTAGGACAGCTTTTGGAAGGAGTTCTTCACAGATCAAAAGATGACACACTTCCCAAAAGTCTATGAGTCTGTGCTTCTAATTGCCCTCAGTTCCTACGGAGAAGGCACTGGAGATGACAACTTCCGGAAACAAGTGTACGAAAGGCTGAGGGGGCCACCCTTGCACAGCTCCATCTCCTCAGAGGAGCAGGTCTGATGGTGGCTTCTATACTATGCCCCTCCTCCCCTTCTGTCAACGTATTTGGTTTGCAAATACATTTCTTTTCTTTCTTTCACTCTCTTCGGTCTTTCACTCCCCAACACCCCTGCCCCACATACTTCCTTAATCTTCTACAACCCCAAATAAACAGTAGTTTGATGCTCTCTTGTGAAATCTATTAAAACAACCACAGAGAGGGACAGAGGTTATGGGCTGAAAAGCCATTGGCCTTTGGAGTCAGAGTCCTGACCTCCCAGCCCATTTCTGCAACTTGTTAGCTGTGAGACCTTGAAGTGAATTCCCTAATTTCCCTACAGTTCAGGGTGTTTTTTTTTTTTTTTTTTTTTTTTTTTTTTGCTTATAAAATGGAACTGATGGGGCTGGAGAGATTGCTTAGTGGTTAAGGCACATGCCTGCGAAGCCTAAGGACCCAAGTTCGATTCTCCAGGTCCCACTTAAGCCAGATGCACAAGAGGGCACACGTGTCTGGAGTTTGTTTGCAATGGCTAGACGTCCTGGCGTGAGTTCATTCTCTCTCTCCCCCTCTCTCTTTCCCTCTCTCTGTCTCAAATAAATAAATAAATAAAATCTTCAAAATGGAACTGATAATGATGTGGTACTGAGTGTCTGCTAACACACTACATAGAATGAGAAGTGCAGATGCCAGTGAGCACTCAGACCATGTCATTTTCTTTGCCAGGATGATGGTAGGACTGAGAACCAGGATGGGTGTCCAGAGATGTGGAGCTAGGAGAACTACGGCAAGCAGAGGGGCTGGGTCAGGACAGACAAGAAAGTACCCATGAGCCAGTGGGAATCTGAGCGTGTGTAGACAAGGAGCCATGGGGCTCCCACTGAGAATATTTTCCAGAGACAGCATTGGCTGGAGGCCGAGCTACTTCTAGTGTGGGGCCAAACTGAGCCCTCAAATGGCAACTGGTAATAGGGGATCAATTAGGAATGCGGGGTCTGATCGCAGCTCCTAACCCACAGGGTGAGAGGATCATTTGTTGGATGGGTGAAGAGCAACTTATAATCATTAGCTCAGTGTCAGCCGCTGTAGCAGAAAGGTGCTTGGCACTTAGTAAGCACTAGCCTTCTCCTTGACTAAACCAACAGGTACTGAAGACTCACTATGGGCCACCACTCTTGTAATCGTCGGTAGATGGTCTATTCTGTCTCACCTGTCGATCCTCATGATTCATGAGTGGTTTTGTCCCCATGTGATGAGTGAGTGAGCTGAGATAGGGGTGGTTTACTGAAGTTTCCCTGACTCTCAGAGCCAGGAAGTAGCAGCGCATTTTGGCTCCCGAATCTCACCTAAGTCATGCTCCCTCCCCACAACAGCCCACAGAGCTGCTCCTAACCTGTGGGGTGGTGTAATCTAATTGGAAAAGCAAAGCCAGGAAAGGAAAACTGTTTGAGAGCTAGGTTTGACAGCAGAGGCCGAGGAATGAGGTATCCTCTCAGGGGGATTCTCCCGTTCTTAGAGGACGGAGGGAGATTCCTGCTAGCTGGGTGACGGAGGCTGCAGGCTGTGCAGTCTGTGTTCGTTCCTCTTGTTGAAGGTGAGCCCACACGCTGCCTACCTCCACGACGCCCTCCTGCTGTACGCACAGACTGTGCGGGAGATGATAAAGGCTGGGAGAGATTTCCGGGATGGGCGGCAGCTGATCAGTGCTCTGAAAACCAATCACACCGCACTGCAGGGTAAGGGGCTTTCTGATTTCAGACTTTGATATGCTGTGCATGTGTTAAAGGACCTGCCCGCCCTGTGCTATAGAGTTGTCATCTTGTGGAGATTCTGAGATTCTGCTCAGAGGCTGCCCATGGGAGAGGAGGAAGCCTCTAGTGTCCTATCCTCTTTCCCCTGGGAAGTCTCTTCCACAACTGCTTCTAATGGCACCCACCCAGTAGGGGAGTCCTACTGCTGGTGTTCACATGCATAGCAAGACTGTGGTGTACAGGGAAGAATAGAGCAGCAGACCCATTAGCCCTGGGCTGTGTCCCAGTTCTGCCTCCCCTGGCTCTGGAAGGCATATTTGAAGACCTGTCTCTAGGCCACACTTCTTAGGAGTTGATGCCTCCTTTGCTGGGTTAACCAGAACTAGGTGTGTGAGGCTACAGATCCCAGAGTGGAGTACATGGTAGGTGCTTCACAAAGAGTAACATTGTGTCCTGTCTGTAGGGCTTGCTCTCAAAGCAAGGGTGGGGCTGGAGAGATGGCTTAGCTGTTAAGGCCCTTGCCTGCAAAGCCAGAGGACCCAGGTTCGACTCCCAAGACCCACGTAAGACAGATGCACAAGGGGGCGCATGCATCTGGAGTTCGTTTGCAGTGGCTGGAGGACCTGGTGTGCCCATTCTCTCTCTCTCTCTCTCTCAAATAAATAAATAAATATTCAAAGCAAAGGTGGTGGTTTGGGCTGTGGAGGAGTTGCACTTCATTTCCTATTCTGAAGTCCCGGATGTGGTCCTTGATGCATGGTGTTTGAGTTTAGCGCATCCCAAGCAAAGACAGAGAACATACAGGCTGGGACTGAGCATGCTGTCAAAGCCTCCCCACGTACCATAGTCAGAAGAAGGGTCCAGCCTCAGCACAAACCTTGCAAACCTGTGTCCTGGGGCACTTAGAGGGATGTAGCCAGTATGGCAAGGAATGGAAAAGGCAGCTGTCCGTCTTTCAGCCCCAGCCAACTGCTGCCACGTGGTCATTCAACCTCCAGTTGTCACATTTTCTTTCTGATTCCAGGTAAGCATAAAACTGAGGTTTCAGCCACGCGTGGCACATGCCTTTAATCTCAGTACTTGGGAGGCAGAGGTACAAGGATTGCTGAGAGTTCAAGGCCACCCTGAGTCTACATAGTGAATTTGAGGTCAGCCTGAGCTAGAGTGAGAAAAAAAAAAAAAAAAAGCCGAGGTTGTATGTGAAATGAGCTCAACTGTCTTAACTTTTGTTTTCAATGCTGGATGGGCCTCCCCATGTGGGTCTACCAAAAGACGTCTGTCTGTCTGGCATCTATGTTCTCTCTGTTGCACTCGAGCACTACCAGGATGCCAGTTCTAAACTGTTTTCTTCCCTTTTTATTCTCTCAAGCAGCCCTGAAATGTCCAAACTTGGCCTGTGCATTCGACGAGGAAGCCACTCGCTGAGAGGCCAGTAGGGTGTCATTTCCAGACACAATGCTGCTCTGTACCCATCTCCTTGTGCAATCTCTCTTTCCAGGAATCACAGGTCCTGTGTTCGTGGATCCTCGGGGTGAAAGGCACATGGATTACTCCGTCTACGCGCTACAGAAATCTGGAAACATGTCCATTTTTCTTCCTTTTCTTCATTATGACAGTATTCAGAAACGAATCAGGTATCACGGGCCAAGCTGCAACTTTAGCTCATGCTATAGGAAGTGTCCCTGGAGGAGGTGGGGACCAGGGGCGCTTGGGATCCAACTCCAGAATCCTCCTCCGAAGAGTCAGGTGCTTTCTGAACTCATACAGTTTGGGACTTTAGGATGCGGGAGTAAGCAGGGCACGCTGGATCATGGGTGTGTGGCACTTTGCAGGTTCCACAGAGAACACAGGGACACTGCTCCCGGGTCACTGCGCCTTTGAAGGGGCTTGGCCTCTGATGGCTCGGCTGGGTCTTATCCTTGTGGGCTCCTGGTCTCTAGGAAAAGCCTGAGCCCTCTAGGTGATGGAGTGCAGAGCCCCCTGCAGGACTGGGTACACATTCAGTAAAAGCACTCACCTGTCAAGTCTGATCCCCAGAGACCTGTGCTGTCCTGGGCTCTTGGTACCCTGGATCCCCTAGAAAAACCTCTGGTTTTGTTTTCTCAACTACAAATCAATGAGAAAACAGAAAGAAAACAGACCACTTAATTCCATTTCCATTCGCTTCCACTATCACCACCCAAATCCAGAGTCCATTTGAGCCTTTTTTGTCCTTACTTTTCAGGAAACTTAATGTACCAATGGGCCAATACAGGAAACAAAATAAACAAACAAAACACTATAGCAAACCAGGTCCTAAGTGTCACAGGAAGGGGCCTATTCCATGCAGGGGAAAATGTTTGGATCTATGAAATATCAAGGTGTTTGCTATGCAATGCGATTTGTCTGTATCAACAAGGGAAAAATTCCAGGAAAAATTAGCACATGATCTTTTTCAATCGAGAAACATATGATAGAGACAAATAGACTCACTGGACCAAATATTGACCTTTTTCTCTTTTCTTTACGACCCTTGAGGAATCTCTCCAATGTTACTTGGTCCCATAGCTCTCCTCCTGAAGACAGGCCTGTCTGTGGATTTCACAAGGAGCTCTGCAAAGCTGATCCTACTTTAACAAGCAAGTATCTCTCAACAGCAATACATTTGGGCCCAGAAAATCTTCTGGGGGGGGCGGGTGCTTCCCTGTGTTTTGTAGCAAGTTGAGCAGCATCCCCATACGATGCCAGTAGCCACCCTCTAGTTGTAACAACCCAAAGTATTTCTAGACTTTGTCAATATCCCCTGGAGGGCAACATCATCTACTTTCCTTGTTGAGGACTATTGCTGTAGGGAAATCTGGCTCCTGAGTTTTCAGTCTCAGGAACTTCCTTTCTAGGAAGACAGAAATAGGCTGGGTGGGGAAGTGCGGCTGGGTAGTTGGGAGCCTGGCCCTGGAATTAGGTGGATCATGTCTTAAGCACAACTCGACTGGGAGTGCATAGCAAACAAGAGTTGTGATGGTGAGAACCCATTGGTATTTTCCTGTCATGTAAATTTCTATGTAAGAGAAGAGGTGAGTATAGTTGCCATGGAGACTGGGGAGCTAGTCCCAGAAAGATTCCTGGAAGGTGCAAGTCTGAAGGGATTCAGTGTGTCCTAACCTGGACCACGCACCTGGGCAACCTTGGAAAGATCTGTTTGGAAGGGCCAGACCGGGTCCAGATGTGCTCACATCTGCTCTGGGCCAGCCTGGGTGATGACCTTTCTACCTCCAGCGAGGGAGGCTGTCATTCTCGCAGTGCTGCCCCTGATTCTGGCCTTGGGAGCCACCGTCATGGGTGTGGTTTTGAGGAGGCCGAGAGGAAAGCTGCAGAGGCGTCATAGAGACACCTGGTGGCAGATCAGTTACGATAGCATCACCATTCTGCCTCAGTATAAGGTGAGTCCACACATGAGCAGTGTCTAGGTTCCTGGGGACTTGTGGAAGGGCTCTCACTTAGGAACTTGTAAGAGCAAGGGACCAACATATTGGTAATGTGAGCACTTAAGAAGGAGTCTTGAAACCCGAGTGAGATTCAGGTCTCCCGCTTTACTGGTTACATTTTGAGAATGTCACGTCACCACCCTGAGACTCAGTTTCTCTTTAGAAATGACCAATGATCATCTGTAAAGTGCCCTCAGCTCTGCTATGTTGTAGGTTACAAATATTAAGGATGTACCCGGATGAATTTAATTATCTTCAAATCTGCATTCATTCATTTTTTAAAAAATATTTTAAGCCGGGCATGATGGCGCACGCCTTTAATCCCAGCACTCGGGAGGCAGAGGTAGGAGGATTGCCGAGAGTTCAAGGCCACCCTGAGACTACATAGTTAATTCCAGGTCAGCCTGGACCAGAGTGAAACCCTACCTTGCAAAACCAAAAAAATATTTTATTTATTTCTTTATTTGAGAGAGAGAAAAAGAGGCAGATAGAGTGAGAGAAAAGATGGGCGTGCCAGGGCCTCTAGCCATTGCAAATGAACTTGGCTTATGTGGGTACTGGGGAATCAAACCTGGGTCCTTTGGCTTTGCAGGCAAGTGCCTTAATCGCTAAGCCATCTCTCCAGCCCAATTTAAGAGAGATTTTTATGGGTGTAGGCTCACTTTTGGACGAATGCTAGTGGGAACTTCTCATTGTTGTCCAGCTCGGATATTGACTATGTGACCTTGGAATTCACCCTCTTTATCTATGTGCTGTGGGGAATGACTGAATGGTGTTTTGTCTTGCAGCCATCCCAGCGAGGCACACCTATTTCAAGAGGCAATATTAGCAACGTGTCTTCCATGGAGATCACCGCAGACTGTAGCTCCTTTGCTAAGAGCCAGCAGGGTGAAGGGCTCTTTTATGCTCCAGTAGGGCTTTACCAGGTACTTCCATGTCCAGATGGCTGTATGTAAGGGGCTGTATGTATGTGTGGATTTCTGTTCCATTCTCCACATGAATTCTGTTGGGCAGGAGGTTCAGAATATGATGATACCCTTTAGGCAAAAATCTAAGGTGTGTGTGTGTGTGTGTGTGTGTGTGTGTGTGTGTCTCCACATTGGTGCACCTTTAATTTTGAGAACTGAAGTATTTGTTAAAAATTCAAATAAATGTGTCCAAATATTACATGACATGAGGTCTTTTAAACAACTATTGTGTCCCTGAAGAACTGAATGCTAAACCTAATTGAACTTTAATTAGCTCCAGAGGGCTAGGGGCAACCTTTATGGATATCTCGGTCCCAAGATATGGATAATTCAATTCCTGGTGCTTTAATGATTCATTTGTGGCAGCTACTGAAGCTCAGACATCACTCCTGCCTATCTGGTCTCACCCTCCCTTGCATGCCCAGACCATGAAATTGCCTGTGCTTAACAATTCTTTAGAAATTCAAGTTCATTGAGGGAAAGTTATATAAAGGAAAAAACCCAAATACTTATTCTTTTATAAGTAGAGGTCCTGAAGGGTGGAGGTAGAAAGAGCCAAGCAAGGAAAGCGTTTGATCATTCTGAAGTGAAATTAGGAGAGATTCAAACCAGTTCATTCCTTGTGCAAACAAACTTATTTCTTATTCTCTTCTTAGTAGATTTTCAAATAGCAGAAATCTCCTGGAATATTATCAAACACCTTAGGACCATCTTTCATGAAAACTTTTGCATCACATTTATCTGGTCATTTAGAGAAGAAAGTCAACAACCTATAGCATTTATTGTCTGATTGAACTCCTGAAAGTGCAACTCCTCCCCCTTCCTTCAAACGCCATCACTGGATCCCTCACCTCTGTTGCTTACACATTAGTGTCCAGCGTCTTTAATAAGGGACTCAAGTCTACTGACTACTTGATCCTGATCTTCTTTTAGAAACTTGTTTTCCTGCCCTAAATCCTCTGTTCATCCAATTGTTCTTGCTGGTTATGTCACGTATATTTCACCTGACAATACCATGCCCACCCCAGTGGAAATCTTATCCTCCAGAGATCAGCATAGGGGTTACCTCTTCTAAAAGTCCTTTCCACCAGATGCACATGGTGGCACACATGTCTGGAGTTCATTGGCTGTGGCTAGAAGCCCTGGCGTGCCCATTATCACTTTCTCTCTGTGTCTCTCTCTTTCCCCCCTCTGTCTCTAATAAATAAATAAAAATAAAAGTCCTTTCCCTAATCCCACAGGCATCCTTTCCTCAATAGAGGCCATCACTGATAAGTCCTTTGTGGTCACTGTTCCACTGAAAGTAGAAAGCATCAGGGGTTGATGCTTACCTCCCCTTTGCCTTGCTTCTTTCTGGCCTATAGTCTATCTTTACTTCTACTCAACTCTTCATTAATATTTTTTCTGTTGACCAATTTAGTGGCTCTACCAGCAGACCCAGTAGGTAATAACAATAATGTATTTCATCTATGGCAAACTTAACATGTGCCAGGCATTGAGTTTACAGTGCCACATATTTTTTTAAGTGTGCCCCCTACACACATTTTGGGGGGGTGTTCTTTTTTTTTAATTATTTTATTTATTTTTGGAGAAAGACACAGAGAGAGACAGAGAGGGAGAGGAGGACAGATAGAGAATAGGCATGCCAGCAGTCTCTCAGCTGCTGTGAACAAAATCCAGATGCGTGCACCCCCTTGTGGGCAAGTGCAGCATTGTGCCCTTGCATCACTTTGCATCTGGCTAAACGTGGGACCTGGAGATTGGAACCAGTGTTCTTAGGCTTAGCAGGCAGGCGCCTTAACCACTAAGCCATCTCTCCAGCCCAGTGCCACATATTTTAACAGATATAATCCTCCAAAAACCTTATGAGCTTGGTGGTGTTTTTTCTTTATTCCCACTTTTTTTTTTAGATGATGAAATGGAGTCTTGGAGAAGTTAAATCCCATGGTCACAATGGCCTTGAACCAGACATCTGACCCCAGACTCATGACCTCAACTCACTGTTTCCTTGAATGATAAAGGGCCCTCATTACACATTGAGGGTATACTTCTTCACATGTGCCACCCCCAGAAGGTTCCCCAGCCTCAATGATCCTATCTGGAACTGGGCTGATTATTCCTACCTTACTGGGATATGATGCCAGTTAAAATGAGATCTTATACTGCTGAGAAGTACCTCTCTAAGGGTGGATGAGGCAGTAAAAGGCTGAATGCTCTCACCCACAGTTGACCTGCCAGTATTCTAGATTCCCTCCTTCATGCTGTTTCTGGGCCATCTGGGGTTAAGAGCATTTCAATTTGTCTCTGGTTTCAGGGAAACCACGTGGCCATCCACTATATTGGTGACCAAGCAGAAGCCTGGGTTAGGAAGCCAACTGTGCTGCAAGAAGTCTGGCTGGTGAGGTTGCCCCTCTATCTTGCCTCTGCCAGCTCCCCATGTTCACCTGAGGGATAGACTCCACCCTAAAGAAGCAATGGTTGGGGGCTGCTTCTCAATTTGGCCCACCACTACTTCACCCACAATAGCCAAGGCTTGGAACCACAGACCCTAGGCTGGAGACAGACGTCTGAAGCTTGGCTCCCTTGTACATCGACCTTCCCACCCCCTTAGTTCCTCCCGGTCTTAATTTTGACCCTTCATCCTCTCTGTGGTGGATGTCAACCTGTCTGGAACTTGAACTTTGGAAAAAGTCTGACTTCTTGTTGTGTGCCAAGCACCAGTTGTGGCACCTACCTTGGCACCAACAGCCACAGGCAGGGCAGCAGGGTTGGGCCTGTTTGTTGTGCTGTGGCTCAGATCCTTCTCGTGGCTAAAGTTAGCCTTTGATAATTCCTCTGGTTTGTGGGAGCCAGACTTCCTGGCTTTACTTCCCAGCTCCACCACCTACCATTCAAATGTTGTTCAATGACTACTTTACCTTTTGGGCATCTTCTCCCTTGTCTGGAAACAAGGAGTGGGTCTCATGAGGTCTTAGGGATAATCTGGAAGTATATAAAGCACATAGTACAGGCCCTGGCCCAAGATCACTCTCTACACATGTATTGTAATTACTTCTTATTTCCAGATGTGTGAGTTAAAGCACGAAAACATTGTCCCCTTCTTTGGTATTTGCACAGAACCACCTAACATCTGCATTGTCATCCAGTATTGCAAAAAAGGAAGTCTTAAGGTAAGCAAAATATCACATCTTACCTCAGACTTCATTAGTGACTGCTAATAAGGAGCTTTATCAATGCTTTCTCTGGTTCAACCAAGGGCAGTTCCTTTTTAAATCTATTTGCAATTATCTTGCAGGGCTGCCTGCTGGAGGATCAAATTAGCAGTGCAATTGCCAAGTGTCTGGTTTCCTTTGTTCTGGGTGGGAACTGGAAGAGCTTGGTGTCTTTTAAGATGTCACTACTGCGCCTGAATTTGGTCCCTGGATCCGTGCTTTCCCTGTGTTGAAGTTAGCTATGCATTGCTGGGACAAAACCCCAGACCAGAAGCAGATAATGCAAGGGAAGGGTTTATTATGGCTGATAGTCTTGAGGGTAAATTTAATCATGCCATGGCAGAGCAGAGATTGGGTATCACATCTTGCCACAGCAGCTAGGAAGTAGCAGTAAGAGTGAGCTGCCTAAGGCAGGAGAAGCTGGCTATAATACCCCAAAGCCTACCCCCAACAACATACCTTCTCCAGAAAGGCTCCATCTCCCAAACTATCACCAGCTAGGGCTAGGTAAGAGGCTTAATCACAAACATGTAAGGCTATGGGGAACATTTCACATTCAAATGACCATATCCTGATATGTGGCCATCAATTGAATGTTAGAAATTAAAAAAAAAAACAACTCAAGATGATCCCTTCTTTTTTAAAAGTTCTTTTGTATACTTTCTTTTATTTTAAAATTATTTTCTCAATTGTACATTTGTAGATAATATAATTTTTTAAATTTTTTATTGACAACTTCTATACTTACAGACAATATACCATGATATTTCCCTCCCTTTCCCCATTCCCCTTCAGAACTCCACTCTCCATCATATCCCATCCCTCTCTCCATTAGTCTCTCTTTTAATTTGATGTCATCATCTTTTTCTCCTATTATGAGGGTCTTGCAAAGGTATTGCTAGGCACTGCAAGGTTATGGATATCGAGGCCAATTTCTTTGTGGACAGTTGCATTGTAAGGAGTCGTACCCTTCCTTTGGCTCTTACATTCTTTCTGCCCCCTCTTCCACAATGGACCCTGAGCCTTGGAGGGTGTGACAGAGATGTTTCAGTGCTGGACACTCCTCCGTCCCTTCTTCTCAGCACTATGTTGCCTTTTGGGTCATCCCAGTGGTCATCGCCATCTGAAAAGAGAAGCTTCTCTAACCAGAAGTGAAAGCAGCATTAACATGTGAATATAAACATTAAGTGCAGTGCTTTCAGGGAAGTTTGGTGGGAGTAATATATACATTTAGCCAGACAAGAGCAGGCTTTATGCCCCCAAGGCTCATGACCTCCCCTGCCATAGACTTTTGATTTTTTTTTTCCAGTGCTAGGCATGTATTCCCTCCCATAGAGAGGGCCTTCAGTCCAATTAGGGAGCAGTTGGTTTCCCCAAGAGCAGACATGCCACTATTGCACCCGTTAGGTCATTGGGCCTGTATGGCCAAACTTGAATTTTCCAGTGTCCACTGTTTTCACTGCTGATGACTTCTGTCTCCCATACGGCTGTATGCAGTGCAGCTTTTTCCAGCTTTCAGTTGGCTGGTCTACAGGGAGAAGGTTTTCTGCTCAGCACCACCTTGCTTTCTCAGTGACCTTGCTTCTCAGGCAAGAGATGTCTTCAGCAATAGGGTCTTACCATCTGTTTCTCAAGGGAAACCAAGGGCCTTGGCAATAGCCTTTAATGTTTTGGAGACTACAGGGACCTCCTTGGCCAACTCACTGGAAGGTATCCCATCCCAGGCATGGAAAATTTTCTAGTAACAATCTATGGCTTCTGGATGTGCCATTATTCAAAAAAGTAGGTTTACATAAGTCTTATTCAGACTGTCTTGAATTTTGATTGACCCTCTCCTGCCCTTCTTTTACACATTCTCTTCCCATGGCCTTGCTTAGGCCTTTCCCTTCCCTGTATTCTGTTCTACTTTCCTATATACAAACCATTAATGTTATTCTGTCTTTCAGAAAGATAACCACTTAGATGCAAAGTGTTCTACCTTGCATTGTATTAGTTCTGGCCAAAGGTATCAGCTACGTGGAGTCAGCTCCGCTCTGCATGAAACTCACTGTGTTTGAATCCCTGGTGATATTTCTAATAATCCTGTTTTCTAGGATGTTTTGAGAAACTCAGATCATGAAATGGATTGGATATTCATACTCTCATTTGCATATGACATAGTCAATGTGAGTATGACAAACTTATTTTAAGAATAGATACAATAGTGTTTGGTATTGCCTTTCTTTTTTGATCTTTACTGACATTCCAGACCTCTTCAAATATCTCTAAACAAAGTGATTCCAGCTTTAAAAATCTATCACTTAATATTTTATTTATTTATTTATTTAAGACAGAGAAAGGGAGAAAGAGAGAGACAGAGAGTGAGAATGGGCATGGCAGGCGCTCTAGCCACTGCAAACGAACTCCAGATGCATGTGCCACCATGGGCATCTGACTTACATGGGATCTGGAGAATCGAACCTGGGTCCTTTGGCTTTTCAGGCAAATGCCTTAACTGCTAAGCCATCTCTCCAGCCCTCACTTAATATTTTTGCATTATTTTCTCTTTCTCTGATCACATGTCAACGTGGAGAGAGAAATGCGTTCTACCCAAAAAGAGGTCCATTCTTTCCTGCTGCCATGAAGGGGGAAATACTCAGGAAGTGGGTACTAGATCCAAACACCCCAAGATGATTCATTGTTCAGAAAAGAACAGGCTATTAAAATTGGGGGGGGGAGGGTGATGAAGTGTAACAAAGACAATAGAACAGGATTGACCAACCCATGTGACTCAGCAGGGGTTTGTGATTTTAAATCCAGACATGTAACCCAATATATGTATATTTACATGTGCTTGTGGCCGATGTTCTGGTGAGAATTTTATTGTTATTGTGGACCTTGAGAATTTGTAAATTCTCCATACTGTCTTCATGCCATGGGACTACAGAGCTAGAGGACAGGGGGTTGTTTTCAAAACCACTTTTAAATAAATGTGAAAGTTCTTAATTGTTAAAAACAAAGAAAAAAATTAGGGGGGGAGGTGTGGGGAACTTTTTATCTCAAAGAGAATTTAATACAACACCATGAGTAGATCTGGGGAAGGGGGATTCCTAACACTTCTTTCTTCTTTTAGTCCTTGAGTCCTTCCCCAGAAAATAGGAAGGAGAACCACAGAAGGTGGGTTAGGGATGAAAATCCGAGAAAGCATAAAAGTGATGGGAAGCTTTCTTTGGGATACAGTGGCTTTAGTGGCTGCAAAGAAGAGGAGCATAGCAATCATCCTAACGGCAGCATAGATGTCGATACCCTGTTGAAGGCATATCTGATACTTTCGTTTGCCAGATGGGATAACAGGATACAGAATGCTCATATAACTTGTTCCGAGTCTCATAGCTACTGAATAGTGACAATAAGATTCAAACCTTTGAGTCATGCACCTGATGCCATGCCTGTGGCTGAAAGAACTAGAGATTGCTATTGTGCTGTGCAACAGGGAGGAGCCAGTCTCATATTTAGGTACCCAGTGGGGGATAACTCCATTACTAGCACTTAAACACTAGATGCAAAAGCCTCAGATGGGGCTGGAGAGATGGCTTAGCAGTTAAGGCACTTGCCTATGAAGCATAAGGACCCATGTTCGACACTCCAGGTCCCACGTAAGCCAGATGTACAAGGTGACGCTGGCATCTGGAGTTCGATTGCAGTGGCTGGAGGCCCTAGGGCACCAATTCTCTCTCCCCACCCCACTCCTTTCTCTCATAAAAAAAGAAAAAAGCCCCGGATGACTTACTGTAGGCTTGTAGCTGGTGATGAGGGACAGGGCAGTGAGAAGTACAGTTGAGCGGCTGTGGAGTGGGCTACGTCAGGTCCAGCGGCTTGAGGCTGCTGTCTTCAAGCTGGACTGGGGTGCTGGTGCTCTGCTTTTCTGTGTCCACCTTTACCATTATAAGATTGCAAGGGACCAAGCCAATCCCTGGGGAGTAGGACCTAGGAAGAAAGTCACTCCAGCTGACACACGGTGAACAGGGTGAAGGCTCGTAGAAAACTGTCCGTGCTAATTTATACACACATGGACCAACAGACACCCATAGAAGAGACCCTGCTGGAGTGTTAGGAGGGCTGCAGGGGTGGAACCTGAGCTATGTCCTTCGGGAAGATTGGGGTACTGACTCACTGAACGACTGCCAGGCTGCTTCCTCTATACACTTTCTTCTAAGAATAATGAATGAGGTCGGCCTGGTTGGCTTCACAAGCCTTTCTTTCTCAGGTAGTCACTGCTCTTTGTTTCCAAGGAGCCAAGTCTTATGGTCTGGTGAGATCTTGATTCCCAGACTTTCATTCACAACTAGCATCTTGTCAAGCAAAGTGGATAAACACAGGAACTGGGCCTTCAAGGGCAACCCTGGACCACCACTGTCATTACTGCATTGCAACCTGAAAGAACTTCTGTTGAGTATGTATTCCACTCTGGACCTTTTTGCAGACATAAAGACTTTCGACTGTCACATAGCAATCATTAAAACAAGCCTCCCCCTCATGTCTATTGGACCAACCTTTCCTCTGGATCATGCATCAGAGAGATTTGAGGTGTCAAAAGCTTTTCACGCCAAGAAGTAAAGTTAGGTTATTGAATATTTAGTTTGGATTTGATTAGATTCTGGGGCATGAAAGGCATAGAAGACTGAGTCTCATTTTCCTGTCCCCAAGGAGCTCCAAGCAATGGGGTGAGCCTGCTGGAAATGGCCTTGGAAAGTAAAATCGTCTTCCTGAGTGGGTGACAGACATTCTTTTCTAAGAGAAGTCCTGGTGGATTTTGAGGATGAAGGACAATTTGGCAGAAAGTTGTCTCAAGGGTTTGAACCTTAACTCTCAGCCTTAACTACGCTGAGCCTCAATCTGTCTGTGTATAAAATACAAATAATTCCAGGGCCCATCTCATAAAGTTGCTGTGAGAACTAGGGTTTGTCAAAAACTTACTATCATGGCTACTCCATAACGGGCATCCAGTTAATGTGCATTGTTATTAATAGCATGATTGTTAGTACTGCCACGGATAACTCCACCATTAGGGCTGAAAAGTACACTTTCTTATTGAAATCTTTCAAGAATTCTAAGGGATATAGCAGCTACTACCTATATATTCTACTGAGCACTGGAAATGTAGATAGTCCAAATTTAGATATGGAACAAGTATGAACTTCACATGCATCTTGAAGACTTCATTTTGAAGAGACATCTCATAGTTATTATAATGTTGAATGTATCCTAAAATAATACAATTTTGGGCTGGAGAGATGGCTTTAGCACTTAAGGCAATTGCCTGTGAAACCTAAGGACCCAGATTCGAATCCCCAGAACCCATGTAAGACAGATGCACATGGTGGCACATGCACCTGAAGTTTGCAGTGGCTAGAGGCCCTGGCATGCCCATTTTATCTCTCTCTCTCCAATAAATAAATAAATATTTAAAAAATATAATAATACAATTTCAAGTACTTTATGTTAAATATACTCTGTTATACAAATAAATTTCACTTTCTTAGCTTATATATCATGAAAAAAATTTAAATATACATGTAGGGTTAGAGAAATGGACTCAATTGGTAAAGTGCTTGCTGTGCAAGCCTAAAGATCTGCGTTTGGATCCCCAACATCCTTATAAATGCCAGGCATGGCTGTACATGTCCGTAATCTCGGTTCTGGGGAGGCAGAGGCAAGCAGATTCCTGGTGCTTTGTGAATACTGGGTGTGATGAGAGGCTGTCTCTAAAAATGAGGTAGACAGCCATACTGGAGGACACCTGACCTTGACCTCTGACCTCCACACATGCACCTGTACATACACCTACACACTCATGTTTCCACACACACAAATGCATGCCACATAATCATATGCATATAAAAAAGTACACAACTTGCATTATCTGTTTTTGGACAGTGATCTTAGTTAGCTAGTATCAATTTATTTTAACTCAAATATTGCTATTAATATTTACTCCTTTTTCAAGAGAAAATAAATGAGGTTTAGTCAGGTAAAGTCGCTTGTCCCACTGGTAAGGGGCAGATTGGGATTTGTGGCCTATCTGTCTCAAAGGCTGTCCTTGTCTCGTGTTATACTTTCTGCTAAGCACCAAAGAACACACATTTGCCATCCAGAGGTAGGATCCTTAGGGCCTTTCAGAAATTTCCAGTAGGACAAGAAAAACGGGTAGCAGTCAGGTGAGGTGGCAGGACTGTCTGGAGTGCATGAGGTCTGGCCCACAAATCGTGAGCACTCTCCTATGGTGCTTGTTGTTCTCTGACAATATGAATGAACTCACGTAGTTTCATTAAGACAGAAAACGAAGCAGATGTCCGTGCCACTTTTAGAGAAGACGGCACCACTAGCATCCTGAAGCAGGAAGGGTTTGCCCTCTTGGCATGAGCTCCAGTCATATCCCACAGTGTGACGTGTCTCTTGCCTGGAGCAGTAGGTGGGGCTAGAACTAGCAAAAGCAGAAGAGAAGCAGAAAGCGTTGTGTGTGTTGGTGAGGTGACACTCAGAGAGATGTGCGTGAGGTCAGGGAGAATCTGGATTGGACGCAGCTCTTACCAGACTGTGAGCTTGGACATCAGCCCACTGGAAGCACATGTGATTCAATTTGACCTTTCCAATAGCACACAAGTCCCAGTGATAATACAACACGACACTGTCTCCTGATCTGAGGGTGGTGGTGGGGGGGTGTATTTATTCTCCTAGCGATTTATTGTTTGTCTGTATCAGTCCACATTTCCTGAGAACTCTGGCTAAAGCAAGAGGAAGGCTCAGCCTGATATCACTTCAAGTGGTGGCCAGAGGCTCAAGGTACAATGGAACCTGCCCCTGCATGCAGTAATCTTTCCAAGGTATCCCTCCTCAGGCCCTCCTTGCTGTGCCATCCAATGCCTCCTGGACTCAGGCTCCTGCCTGACTCTCTTTCCCCTTTCCAGCTGGCTCTGAGCCTAATTAGATTTGGGTTGCTCTTGTGTGAGGTGTTAGAGGCGTGTGACTCCCTTCCCCACTCTCCATGGCAACTTCCACGAGCCCAGGAACTAGAAAACCTAGTGGTTTAGAAGTGGCTGGGCTTTGAAAACTAGGCTTCAGTTTGTATCTCAGCTCTGTCCCTGACTTCTTGTGAGCACTATGAAATCCTGTTTTCTTATGTTAAAACAGAGGATAAAAATTATCCAGGTAGGGTGGCTCACAGCTTTAATCCCAGCACTTAGGAGGCCAATGTAGGAAGATCCCTGTGAGTTCAAGGTCAGCCTGTGACTACATAGTGAATTCCAGGTCAGCCTGGGCTAGAATGAGACCCTACCTCGAAAAACAAAAACAACAACAAAAATAGTAATCTGGGGCTAAAGAGATTGCTCAGTGGTTAAAGGCATTTTGTTGCAAAACCTGCCGCCCAGGGTTCAATTCCCAGTACCGACAGAAAGGCAGATACACAGGTGGCACATGCATCTGGAGTTTGTTTGTAGTGGCAAAAGCCCTTGAGGTGCCCATTTTCTCTCTCAAACACACACACACACACACACACACACACACACACACACACACACACACACAAAAGAAAATAGTCACCTGTTTCAGCAAAAGCTAAATGTAACAATATATATGGTGTATATAGTACAAAGTGCTAAAAACGTTTATCTGTCCATGACAAATCTCTAACTCGGTGTGAATTTCTGTGGAAGCCTGCAGCTCACTATCTGCCCCTTTCAGGCTTCTTTCCTCAGCAGAGGTAGGGCTAGTCAACGATGCGGGATGGAAATGGAAGGCGGAGCTCCCAGCCCAACTCCATCACTGGTAGCTAGGTAACCAGGCCATGTTGATTTCTCTTCCTCCCTTTGCTCACCCGTGTAATGAGGTTGAGGACAATACCACCCTGCCCTCCAGGGTTCCCAGGAGGATTTCATGAGTTGATTTACTTTAAGGGAGTTGGGCTGGCACTTCAAAGAGGTTAACACCAAAAAGAAAAAGAAAATCCAACAGGCCACTTGAGAGAGGCACTGTCATCTGCCACTGTCACTCTGACACCTGTTGTGTGAGGCAGGGATGAGGGGTCCATACTACCAGGCAGATGCGGGTACACATGCTCCACAGTAGACTTGCATCTGCAAATACCGAGTCTGTTGCTTTAATCTTTGCTCTTGAAAAGGAGCAATTCTGAGCTTCTGGTTAAATAATATACAGAGCTTTTACAGCAGTACCTAAAATTCCAAGCAACTGGAAAAACTGGCTAAATAGTCTTTCAATTCCTTCTCAGTGAATCCTTAAAGAATGGTCAGGAAAACAGAGCTAAGTAAAACAACTAGCCTTCTCTCCCACACCTTGCATTGTAATGGTGCCTATGAAAGGCATTTGACCCTTTCCTCTTGACCTTCATCTCTCTGCTCTACAATTAATTGCCTTGGGAAATTACAAACACAAACATCCATTTCTCCACCATGCTTCAAATATGATATGTATTTGTGTGTGTGTGTGTGTGTGTGTGTGTGTGTGTGTGTGTTTGTGTATGGGTGCATGCTTATGGAGCTCTGAAAGACAACCTCAGGGTATTGGTGTTGGGCCTTTCCTTCTACCTTGTTTGAAATATCTCTCTTGTTTGTATACCACGGGGAAGGCCTTTGAGCTTCAGGGCTCTCCTGACTCTGTCTCCATCACCACAGGCACTTTGAGATGACAAATAAGTCCATCTAAAAATATGTTTATTTATACATTGGATATATATGTGTGTGTGGATAGATACATACATACCTAGAGACAAAGAGAGAGATAGAGAGGGGGTGGGATATGAGAATGAATGGTTGTGCCAGGGCATCTTCCACTGCAAATGAACTCCAGATGCATGTGCTACTTTGTGCATCTGCCTTTACAGAGGTACTAGGGAACTGAACCCAGGTCATCAGGCTTTGGAAGCAAATGCCTTTAACTGCTGAGCCATCTCTCCTGTCCATAAGTCCATTTTTATATGGGTGATAAGGATCTGAACTCTGGTTGGCAGGCTTTCAGAAAAAGCACTTTTAACTACTGAGTCATCTTCCCAACACTAGATATACTTATTTTCTAATTTTTTTCCTCCTAGAATGAGTATTTCCCTTCTTAACCCCAGGCATTTCTTTAATCCCTTCGCTGTCCATGGAAAGCCCATGGGGCAAACCCCTCTGTCTCCTTCATAAATGAGTGTTCCCTGCTCTGATGAGTCACTGCTGTAGCAAGCATCTCCATGTTAAGGAGTCTCTCCCTCATTCCGAGCAGCTTTCTGCTTCCAGGTACTAAGCACTCAAGCTTGCCTTGAACTGGTTGTAGCCTGCAACTAACATAGGCTTTTGAAGTGAGTCGAAGTCTTGTGTATTTATTTCTTTTGTTTTAAAGTCCTAGGAAATTCGAATAGGCAGCCAAGGTTGGGATCAACTGAGCAGGACAGGGTGTCACAGACAGACTCTCCTGTGCACACGAATCCCTGGGACTCTTGCTAAAATGCACAGTCAGACCCTGTCAGTCTGGGCCAGGGCCCAGGATTCTGCATTTCTGCCAGGCTCCCAGGCCATCCTGTAAGTATCAGGCTTCTCAGGCATCTTGTCTTCAGAGGGGAAATGACGGCCCAGCAGGTGAAGAAACTTGCTTGAAGGGACTCAGTGGCAAAGTCTAGACTTGAGCAAACGTCTTCTGACACAAGTGTTCTTTCTGCTGTCTTTGTATAACAACATTCAGCCTCTCAAAATACAATGGAAGACAAGAATTTTCCAACCTTCTTCATTTTATTGTTTCTTCCTGTAAGGTGCTCTGACAGGACTACTCAGCACAGGGTGATTGTACATGATCTGTTCTGTGTGGATAATAGCATGCTTTTTTTTTTTTTTTTTTTTTTACAAATATTTAATTTATTTATGAGAGTGAGGAAGATGGGTGCACCAGGAGCTGTTGCCACTGTGTAAACAAATTCCAGATGTGTGTGCCACTTTGTGCATGTGGCTAGACATGGTTACTGGGGTATTGAACCTGGGCCATCATGCTTTGCAAGCAAGTGCCTTTAACCACTGAGCCATCTCTCCAACCCCAAAAGTATTAATTGCATGGTGTTGCTTCTATATTGTGGGTATTCTTTGCCATATTAATACATATTTGCATAATTTTATTTATAGTTCTCATACAATTTTTTGCATGTGCAGGGCATGATGTTCCTCCATGAGAGCCCGCTGGGGTCTCACGGCAACCTGAAACCTTCCAACTGCCTGGTAGATGCTCGCATGCAAGTGAAGCTGTCAGGATTTGGGCTGTGGGAGCTCAAGTATGGCCGGACACGCAGAACCACTGATGACTCGGGTAACCCTGGGCTTGGAGGTCAAAGGTCTCTGGGCCATTTTGCTTCCTAATACCATCTTTAGTGGGCAGGCCTTCCTTTCCATCTATGGGTGATGCTGTTCAATTCACCCCCAACCCCCCAAAAAAGGTCCTCGCTGTGGCATGAGTCTGTGGTGCCAGGTCTGGGTCAGGAGACAGCTTCTCCTCCTGGCGTGGCCACCTGAAGCTTCTACTGCCTCTCTATTTAGTCCTCTGGGTCCCTTCTCATACTTAGTGTCCTACAGGAGTTCTGTCTTAAAGATTGAAGCTGCTTAAAGATTCTGCTGGCAGGGTTCCGCTGGCAACCCCTTTCTGCTCAAGAAAATTTTAATTTTTTAAAAAAAAATTATGATAGAGAGAGAGAGAGAGAGAGAGAGAGAGAGAGAAAGGGGAGAGAGAATGGGTGTGCCAGGGCTTCTAGCCACTGTAAAGGAACTCCAGATGCATGTTCCACCCTGTACATCTGGCTTACATGGGTACTGTGGAATTGAACCTGGGTCCTTGGGCTTTGCAGGCAAGTGCCTTAACTGCTGAGCCATCTCTCCATCCCTCCAGAAATTTTTATGTGACTCCAGGTATATAGGTATATAAAATAGTTATACAACTCAAATACTGATTGAGAGAAAGTCATAGAGGGGTTGGAGAGATGGCTCAGGGGTTAAGGCACTTGACTGCAAAGCCTAATGAGCCAAGCTGGATTCCCCAGGTCCCACGTAAGCCAGATGCACAAAGTGGCACATGTGTCTGAAGTTCGTTTATAGTGGCTAGAGGCCCTTGCATGCCCATCCTCTCCACTCCCCCGGCTGTCTCTCTCTGCTTGAAAATAAATAAATAAATAAATCAGTAAACAAATATATATATATATATATTTAATTCATGAGGAAAGACAAGGTTGGCCTTAGACTCCGAAGTACTAGGAATGGAGGAGTGGTGCCTGGTTTAGAAGGAGATTTTGGAAGCCTCTGGCAGCTACTCCTGGTTTCACATTGTCTAGTAGATTTTCCTTTAAGCATCATCATTTATAATTATATAAGCCTATAGACTCCATTGTAAAAGAAAAAAAAGAAAGAAAAGATAAAATATCCAGGATATATAAATCTTTATCAACAGACTCCATATTGGTGTTTGCCAGGAGCTGTGGGGAGACCAGAGAAACTCCTTCATGGATAGGGATTTTTTTTTTTGTTTTGTTTTTTTTTTGGTTTTTCGAGGTAGGGTCTCACTCTGGTCCAGGCTGACCTGGAATTAACTATGTAGACTCAGGGTGGCCTTGAACTCTCGGCGATCCTCCTACCTCTGCCTCCCGAATGCTGGGATTAAAGGCGTGCACCACCACACCCGGTAGTGTACAATAACATGTCAGTGTGCTAAAGGCTACTGAATTGTTCACTTTAAAAGTCAGTTAATTGTATGGTATGTGAACAAGATTACTTTAATATCTTATTTTTATTTTATATTTTATTTTTATTTTACCTATTTGCAAAGAGAGAGAGAGAGAGAGAAAGAGAAGGAGAGAAAGAGAGAGCGAGAGAGCCAGAGCCTCTAGCCTCTGTAAATGAACTGCAGACATGTGCACCACTTTGTGCATCCAGCTTTACATGGGTACTGGGGAATCAAACCTCATTAGTCTTTGTAGGCAAGCACCTTAACTGCTGAGCCATCTTTCTAGCCTCATCATTTATTTATTTATTTATTTATTTATTTATTTATTTATCAAGCAGAGAGGGGGTGGGAGAGAATGGGCGCATCAGAGCCTCTAGTCACTATAAACAAATTCCAGATGCATGCTCCCCATTGTGCATCTGGCTTTATGTGGGTCCTGGGGAATTGAACCTGGGACATTAGGCTCTGCAGGCAAGCTCCTTACCCACTGACTCATTTCTCCAGCCCATTTTCTTGGGATCCCTCCCCGCCGTAGGCTCTGTATACTACTGGCTTCTTCCAATCTTTTCTTTTTGAATATTTTTCTATTTTATTTTATTTATTTGAGAGAGGGAAAGAAGGAGAGAGAGAGAGAGGAGAGATAAGGAGAAGGAGGGAGAGAATGGGTGCTCTAGGGCCTCCAGCCATTGCAAATGAACTCCAGACACATGTGTCACCTTGTGCATCTAGCTTACGTGGGTCTTGGGGAATCGAACCTAGGTCCTTTGGCTTTGCAGGCAAATGCCTAACTGCTAAGCCATCCCTCCATCCCCCCAATCTTTTAGTTTTAAACACAGAAAATGGAAAAGAACATGGGATCCACCTGGCGCAGCCTGCATTAACTTGATGGAGCTCACCCTTCCTGGCTGTTGTCTCCACAGTCCCTCCCCAGGACCCTGTGAGCTCTTCCAGTCGGACACTCCTAGGACCAACTTCTCAGGACACACTCATGAAAGGCTGAAGCCATAGGCTTTTGCTTTGCAGTTCTCCATCCACACAGCATCCCTTTGTCTTGCAGAGCTCTACTGGACAGCCCCAGAACTGTTGCGACTTCCCGAGCTGCCCTGGTCAGGAACCCCAAAAGGAGATGTTTACAGCTTCGCGGTTCTCATGAGAGATCTACTCCACCAGCAGGCCCATGGTCCCTTTGAAGACACTGAGGAGGCCCCGGATGGTAAAGCTGGGCCACTCTACTTGGAGGCTGTGTTGGTGTGGGTAGCGTCATTATTCAGTATTTTATCAATTTATTATTTATTCTATGTTTTCATTGTAATCATATTATTCTTTATATTAGGAAATAAATTGCATTTTGGTTAAAAAAAAAATCCAGGGGCTCAAAATTATACTACTTTTTTTTCTTCCATACACTGGCATGATCCTGTAGGGAAAGAGCTAGCTTCTCAGAATCCTCCGCTGGCTTCCTATCCAGGGGAGGTTTTATCAAGTCCTTCCCATGGCTTACAAAGCCACCAGAGGTCTCTAAAACCCTGGCCCCTATGGCCTTCGGGATGTCTTTGCTATGACTGCCACAGCCATTACTGTAAACTCAGTGGCTTCCAACAACAGAAGTCATTCCTGTGGAGACCAGAGGTCAGAAGCCCACAGTCAACACAGCAGCTGAGTCCAGCTCCCCACAGAAGCACCCGGGAAGGCTCTGTTCTTGCCTCTTCCAGCTTCTGCACACGGCTCAGCATTCCGGGGCTTGTGTCCAGCCCCGTGGTGTCAGTCTCTGCACCTGTCCTCACATTGCCTCCTCTACCCTATGTTTGTCCTCTGTGTCTCTCGTAAGGACACTTGTCACTGGATTTGTCCACACAGGTAACTGAAGATGGATGATCTCTTCAACCCAAGATTCTTAGCAGTGATTATTTTTACTAAGACCATTTTCCAAATAAGGTAACATTGACAGATTCTGTGGGTTAGGAATGGACATAGCTCTCTGGAGATTATCCTTTGGGCCACCGTACCTTCTTTCTTCCATCTCTTTTGGCTGAGGTTTTGCAGTTGTACTGGCCACCCCATTTACCTTCACAATGCCCAGCACTCTCACCCCAGGCCCTTTACACACATTATTCCTCCTTTCTGGACATGCCCACCGCATATCCCCATATACAAATCTCATTTTTCTTTCTTTCTTTCTTTCTTTCTTTCTTTCTTTCTTTCTTTCTTTCTTTCTTTCTTTCTTTTTTTTTTTTTTTTTTTTTTTTTTGAGGTAGGGTCTTACTCTGGCTCAGGCTGACCTGCAATTCACTATGTAGTCTCAGGGTGGCCTGAACTCACTGCAATCCTCTTACCTCTGTCTCCCGAGTGCTGGGATTAAAGGTGTGCGCCACCACGCCCAGCTTAAATCTCATATTTTCTTAGGAACTGGAAGTAGTTACATTAGTGATTGATATGCACTTTGATTGTTTCCCATTCCCCCATTACACATCGCTACAATTGCCAGCCTTGCATTTTTGTTTACATGGGTGAATATTTCTTCAGAGTAGGTTTATAGCCTTGAGATTGAAAAGAGAGAGATATTCCAAGTATCTTGAAAATTGGTGATAAACTGATTAATTTCACTCACTTGCAAAGGTTATATTTCTGGTTTGATTTTTTTTTTTTTTTTTGCCCTTTTCTCTAAACAAAATGAATGCCTGGCTCTCTGTCCCAGGAATTTAGTATTGTTGGGCTTGTGTGCAGCCAAGCATTTGAATTTCTTTTTTAGGTATTTTATTTTTATTTATTTGGTTTTGTTTATTTGAGAGAGGGAGAGAGAGAGAGAGAGAGAGAGAGAGAGAGAGGATAGAGATAGAATAAGCACGTCAGGACCTCTAGCAGCTGCAAACACACTCAAGATGTATGCACCACCTTGTGTATCTGGCTTACCTGGGTCTTGAGCAATCGAACCTAGGTCCTTTGGCTTTGCAGGCAAGCACCTTAACCACTAAGCAATCTCTCCAGCCCTTGGTTCGTTTTTGAAATAGGATCTTGCAATGCAGCCCAGGCAGGCCTTGAACTTGTGCTCCTACTGCCTCAGCCTCCTGCGTGCCAGTTTCATATGCACATGCTACCATGTGCATGTGGAAGCCAAATGTTGATATTGGGTCTCTTATTTTGAGACAGGGTCTGTCACTGAACTTAGAGCTGACTTTGGCTAGACTAGCTACCCGTCAGGCCCCAGATAGGATCCTGCATCCACCTCCCGCACCATGATCACAGGCGTGCTATGCCACACCTGACAGATGTGCTGTGCCACACCCAACAGATGCATGGGTTATCAGGATCCAAACTTGTGCTTGTGTGATAAGCACTTTACCAAATGAGCTATCTCCCTAGTCCATCACTTTTTTTTTTTTTTTTGGAGAGAGAGAGAGAGAGAGAGAGAGAGGCATGCCAGCAGCCTCTCAGCTGCTATGAATGACCTCCAGACATGTGCTCCCCCTTGTGGGCAAGTGCAGCATTGCGCCCTTGTATCACTGCATCTGGCTAAACGTGGGACCTGAAGAATTGAATGGGGTGTTCTTAGGCTTAGCAGGCAGGCACCTTAACTGCTAAGCCATCTCTCCAGCCCACCCATCACTTTTTTTGTTGTTGTTATTGCTTTCATTTTTCTTCTCTTGCTGGTGGGTCCAGTTCTAGCCCATCATGTGATGGTTTGAATGAATATGCCCCCATAGCCTCAGTTTTTTTTTATGAGAGAGAGGGAGAATTGGTATGCTACGGCCTCCAGCCACTGCAACACATTCCTATAGTCATATCTTAAGATTTGGTTTTAGACCATCATACAATCTCTGATGACTTTTAAAGCCAGGAGCCTCTGTGAATGTAGGAGTTGTTTTAAACCAGATTCTGGGCTCTAAGTAGAGGAAATAGGGATGAGACTAGTTTAAGAAGGGTAACTAGGGGTCCAGGTGCACCTGAGTTTGGAGCTGAGCCAGTATACACATAACCCAGACTGAGCCAAAGCGGGAGCCTCCTACAGTCCCCTAAAGCCCAGCTCCCATTGGTTTTTTGTTTTTTTTTTCCAATGGGGTCTGAGTGTGCCAGGTAATCAACATGTTCCTTCTCACTGAACCATCACGGGGCGGTCACATGGGCTGTGTGGACACAGTGCTGTGACTAGGAAGAAGATAGTGTATTCTTAATTTATGGACAAACACAGGTCTTCTATCAACTTCCCATACTTCCCTGTACAAATAAACCTTGTTCCAGGAGCTGAGTAAATATTAATCTCCTGTGCACAGCAACATGGAGGTTTAACAAGCTAAAACACAGTGGTCCTCAGCCCTCTCACGGCTTCTGACTCTGAGGTCTGAGTGAGGCCAGAGAGTGTATGTTTCCAAGTCCCCAGGTGAGGCGCAGTTTGAGAAGGTCTGGTGTTGGCCCTCAGTTTCCATCAAGTCCCCAGGTGAGGCGCAGTTTGAGAAGGTCTGGTGTTGGCCCTCAGTTTCCATCAAGTCCCCAGGTGAGGCAGTTTGAGAAGGTCTGTGTTGGTCCTCAGTTTCCATCAGGTCCCCAGGTGAGGCGCAGTTTGAGAAGGTCTGGTGTTGGCCCTCAGTTTCCATCAAGTCCCCAGGTGAGGCGCAGTTTGAGAAGGTCTGGTGTTGGTCCTCAGTTTCCATCAAGTCCCCAGGTGAGGCGCAGTTTGAGAAGGTCTGGTGTTGGTCCTCAGTTTCCATCAAGTCCCCAGGTGAGGCGCAGTTTGAGAAGGTCTGGTGTTGGCCCTCAGTTTCCATCAAGTCCCCAGGTGAGGCGCAGTTTGAGAAGGTCTGGTGTTGGTCCTCAGTTTCCATCAAGTCCCCAGGTGAGGCGCAGTTTGAGAAGGTCTGGTGTTGGCCCTCATTAGCCTTGGACCAGCAGCATCAGTTTCACCTGGGAACTTACCAGAGCTGCAGTTTCAGGCTCCTTTCCCATGTGCTTGCACATGTGTGGGTGGGTAAAGAAATCTGTGCGTGTGCAGCCCCTCCTCACGCCCCAGGTGAGTGTTGTGCCCATTGCAAAGACAAAGACCCATGGCTTAAAGTGGCTAGCTCCCTGTTAGAGTTTATGGGATGGAAATGGCAGGCCCAGGTCCTCAGAGGTGCAGACCTGTACTGTAGATCTGGCCTTAGAATTCCTTATCATCTTATTAACTCTCTTGAGGCTTTTTTTTTTTTTTTTTTTTTTTTTTTTTTTTTTTTCTGAGGTAGGGTTTCTCTCTAGACCTGGAATTCACTATGTAGTCTAAGTGTGGCCTTGAACTCATGGTGCTCCTCCTACCTCTGCCTTCTTGAAGCATTTCTTAGAGCTAAATTCAGGGCAGCAGGAGATGCCATACAGTCTTTGCCATTGCTTTTGAGGTCATTGTTCCCCTTATTTTAAACTCTGCTTCATTTGAGGATGTAAAACACAATTGCTCAAAGTAGATGCATGTGTCTGCCTGTGTGGCAGAGGTCCATATCGGGTGTATTCCTCAATTGCTCTCCATTTTATTTTCTATGGTGTATGTGTACGTGGGGTGTATGCACATGTGTGCATGGATGGGTACGTTCTGTGCACATGTGTACATAGACCAAAAGAGCATGCTGAGCGACCTCCTCTACCACTCTTCCACTTTGAATCAGACGTCCCCTTGAAACTCAGGTGTTCTGAATGCTTGCTCCTCAGCCCATGGCGACTTGGGAGGTGGAGCCTTGCTGGCGCAGCTGTGCCCCTGGGGGTGGACCTTGAGGTTTAATAGCCCCCAGCTCGCCAGTGTCAGTCGGCCTCACTCTCCTACTGCTGTTTCCACCCACTGTGGCAGAGGTCACGTCCAGCCTCTGCTCATGCCATGCTTCCCATGCCATCATGAAGCTTCCCCTCAAAACTTAAGCCGAAATAAAAACCTTTCCTCTCATCAGTTGCTTTTGCTTTTGGTCAGGTGCTTTGTGCTAGCAAGGAGAAAGTAGCTACAACAGAGAGTGTCACAATATTCTTCAGAATATTTTAGGCATTCAAATTTAGACTTAAAGTTCCTATTTTAAATGTAATTTTATAACTTGTATTTTATTATATAAATATGTTATATTTAATTATATTATATTAATATATATTATATATAATATAGACTATATTGTAAATATATTTTATTCATTTATTTATTCATTTATTTACTAATGTCCCTTTTCTGTCTCAGCATCCCAATTTGGATATCAGGCTGCAGTTAGTTAACTTCTAAGTGTCTTTTGGAAAATCTCTCAGATTTTCCTGTCTTTTGTGTGTGTGTGTGTGTGTGCATGTATACATGTGTGCATGCATGTGGTATGCATGTAAGTGGTGCATACTGTATGTGTGGTAGGCATGTATTTCACGCCTCATGTGCTCACTTGTGGCCACCTACTTGGCTAGTGGCCAGTGAAACATGTTGGGTGTCCCACTCCATGCTCTTCTGTCAGTTCTATGGAGGCTGGAGTCTCTTACTGATCCCAGAGCTTTCCTTTTTTTTAAAAAATAATTTATTTATTTATGTTATCCTAATTTTACATTCATAATGGTGACTCCATTATCCTCCTCCCTGTCCTCCCTCTTCCAAAGGGACCCTCATGCATGGGGAATGTGGATCATGCATTGTGGGGGTAGTCAAGAGTTATGGGGGATAGGCCAAGTCTCTGTGCATAATGCCTCAACTTGTGGCTCTAACATTCTTTCCACCCCCTCTTCCGCGAATTTCCCTGAGCCACATTGGGATCATTTTAGTTCTACTTCAGTGATTGTTTTTAATGAGCTCCAGCGATTCCCAGGTTTCTACTCCCTGTAGGGCTGTGATTTCAGGTGTACATGGTCATGCCAGCTTTTGTGTGGGCTCTGGAGATTTGAACTCCAGAGGTCTTAGGGCCCCCTTAAGCCTTCATTGCTTGTGCAGGAAGTGCATTTAACTGCTGGGCCACTGCTTCAGCCTGGACTTTCCTTTTTTGATGATTCTGAAACTTTTGAGAGTACTAATGAGATATTTTATAGGTGTTTCTAATTCTGGAATGTCTGAATTCCAGACATGTGGTGTTTGGGAGGAAGGTTGTGGAGGTAGATTGTCATGTTTGTCCCATAACAAGGCATATATTATGAACATGACTTTGAAGGTTGATATTGACCTTAGTCACCCAGGAAGTAGCCTTGTCTCCGCTGTGAAGTTCCTCTTGCTTCCCCTCCCATAATGGCAGGAACTCACTGTGTGAAGTACACATTAAAAGGGGAAAAAACCAAAAAATGAAAAAAACAAACAAAAAAAAAAAGCGGGGGCGGGGGAGCCAGATGAACAAAGTGGTGCATGCATCTGGAGTTCATTTCCAGTGGCTAGTTGCCCTGGTATGCCCATTTTCTCTATCTGCATCTCTCTGCTTGCAAGTAAATAAATAAAAATATTTAAAAATTAAAAATGGGGAATTCCTACAGAAATGATTCTCTGTAGTGGGTTTATCTATTTGCCTCCCTTTATCTATTTCTTCAATTATTGATTTTGATCAGAATAGTCTTGTGGGAGTTTTCTGCTTTCCTTTACTGTGTTGCTCAAATGTTTCCTTTTCTGGCCATTCACTTTCTTTGAGTGGGAGAAGGCTGGGGAGATGGCTCACTGGGAAAAGTGCTTGCTGCACAAGCGTGAGGACCCAAGTTCAGTAAAATGTGATGACTGGTGGCATGCCTTTGTCATGGCAGCACTGGAGAGGTGGAAACAGAAGGATAGCTAGACATGGCTGGCTGGCTGGTCTAACCTAACCGGACAGTTCTAGATTCATGGAGAAACCCTGTCTCATAAAAATAAGTTGGAGAATCAAAGAGAAAGACAACGTTGACCCAAGGCATCCACATATACATGCACACTTGTGAACACCCACTCACTCACAGGTGCACTCATACACATACAAACATACACAACACACACATGTGAAAAATAAAATAAACCTACTTCAGCCTATGCCAGTGTCTTTTGGGCATGGCCGGTGCCATGTTCTGCTTCATTTGGGGACACTTTCCTACTTTCTGGTACTATCAATGATCTAGGTTCTTCTTGTGCAGTCCCAACCCTAGTACTAGCTAAATTCTCCCATAAGCCCTGGCTTCTTTTCTTAGAGAGTGGCGTTAGGAACTTAGGCCTGGACAGTAAATGTGCTTCTTGCCTCTAGGGTGTTGTTCCCAAGCCTTCTCCAGTGGACAGAGCAGGAAGATGCACGTGTGTACACTAACTCATATGCATGCATGTATCACTAAACATACACGTACACATCTACACCTGTATGAAGCTAGTGATCTCACGCTGACCTTGCCAGCTCAAATTTGTCACCACCGGGCTGCGTTCTAGATACCTTATGGCTTACCTGTAGCCTTCCTGTCCGACAGCGAGAGAATCCGGGCTCTGGCCATCTGCCATCCACTTCCTTCTTTGCTCAATCCCCCGTGCACAATAGCTGGGCTTGCGAACCTGTTCCTTACATGAAGCCGTTGGCGTGGACTGTTCTGAGTAGCCCCCTTTATCCTCCTGTCCTCGTTCAGAAGTCACGCAGGCTGGCATGTTTCTCCTCTCCTCCGCAGTCACGTTTTATCACATATGTGTCCCATAGTTAGAGCCTTTCTTCACAGTCTCTATCCCCATTCCAGCTTGTCTGACTTCTTAGTTGATGCTTGTTTCAGGATTTCCTTCCTTAAAACTCCACCATGGTGCTGCCAGGCATGGTGGCACATGCCTATAATCCCAGCACTCGGGTAGCTGAAGCAGGAGGATCACCATGAGTTCAAAGCCAGCCTGGACTACAGAGTGACCCTGCTTCAAAAACTAGCCAACCAACCAACCAATCAAGCAAACAAACAAAATAACTCCACTCACTATGCTATAAAGTTCTCTCTGGATTTTACCAAATGCACAGTGTCATGTGATCACCATTGATAGTGGCATAAAGAATATGACCCCCACCCATCTCTGTGCTTCACCTACTCAGTCCCCTCTCGAACTCTTGGTCACTCAGAGCTATTTTCCATCTTCGTACTTTTGCTTTCTTCAGACTTTATTAACACAATACACACATATCCTTTTCACACTGGCTTCTCTTACTTAGTAGTATGCATTGACGATCCATCCATGTCGAGGACTGGTGAGATGCTTCCAGGGATAAAGTGCATGCTGTGAAAGCACAAGGATCTGAGTTCAGATCCCCAGAACTCACATAGAATGCCAGAGCATGGTGGCATGTGCCTGCCATCCCAGGGCTGGAGAGGCAGAGATGGGGAGACCTTGGTGCTTACTGGCTGGGTTGTCTAGCTGAATCTGTGAACCCTAGATTTAGCAAGACCCATGCTCAAACATAAAGCAGGGAGCTAATGAAGAAGATGCCTGACATTAACCTCTAACTTCTACATGCATGTACACAAATATACTTGCTCACCCCCATGAACCAGCACACCCACACACACGTCACAGAGAGAGTTAGAGACGTGTCTTTGTTGTTATAACATAGTATTTTTATATTAAAATATGTATACATTATTCTCAAAATACTATTTCATTTATAAAATTTGGGAGCGGAATGCTTAATAAATGTTGATGGAAAATCCAGTAAGAGTGAAGGGAGGTAAGGTGATAAAACTGGACAGACAGATAGTCACATTTATTTGTTAAGGTCACTTTTCTGTCACATAGCACATATGATCGCATAAAGCACTCCTTGGGGATTTCCACTATAGAATGATTATCCATTTGCATTTTTTTGCAAGGTAGGGTCTCACTCTAGCCCAGGCTGACCTGGAATTTACTATGTAGTCTCAGGGTGGCCTGGAACTCACAGTGATCCTCCTACCTCTGCCTCCCGAGTGCTGGGACTAAAGACATGCGCCACTGCGCCTGATTCCCATTTGCATCTTATGGAAATATATTTACTTCAAAAAAAAAAAAAAAAAAAAGTCCTATGTTTAAAAAGCCTTGATTTAGAAACGATGGATCCCGGTCTACATCTGTGTTTCCATTAGACTATTTCATTTTCTAGAAAAATTCAGAATATCTATTAAAGTAGGTAGATTTTTATGGAATGCAAATTTGTTCTGTTCATTTAAAAACTCAGTTTACATTAAGAGCACCGTTACTGTTTAGACGGACGAGTGCTAGTGGCAAAAGGCATCATTAACTTATCTACACCCCAAATGAATTTCAGAAATCATCAACAGAATCAGAGACCCCACAACACCCATCCCACTGCGGCCCTCGCTGTCTGAGGAGAAAGGCAACGAGAAGCTTGTGGTGCTGGTGAGGGCATGCTGGGATGAGTCTCCAGAGAAAAGGCCCACATTCCCTTCCATCAAGAAGATGTTACAAGAAGCAAGTCCCAAAGGGTGAGTTAGATGTACAAGACACGCTTCCCCCAGTCATGTCATGTTTAGAAACGGGAACTTAATGGCCGTGGCAGGTTCTGTGTGGCTCTCTTCTCTAATGTCTGCAATGTGCAAGGGACAGTGAGACATGCTGGTTAAATGTGTTTCATAAACGTGGGTCAGCCTGCTTTGTCTGTGTTGGAAGTGTTGGAAATCACAGCCAAGGCTCTCTTTGCTTGGAAGTTTGGACATGACCATGCCATCCTTTCAAATCATTCTTCCAAGTGTCACGACTAATCACTTGGGCTCAGGCTAGACAAACCTATTTCCTATGTGAGCCTTGTCCTCATCAAAAAATACAAGGAATGCTGATGATCTCTCAGAAGGTACTTCTGGAAAAAAAAAAAAAAACTTTGCCATGTGTGGAAGTGCCTTGTGATGCATAATCTGAGAAAAACCACTCACCCTGCATTTTTTCAGTTGGCCATGACCAACGAACAATGGAGCATGCTGAGAAGCAAGGCAAGAGCTAGAATTAGCCCTAGGCATTTTCTACACACCAGCTCCCCAAATTCTCAGAAAATCCCATGCAAGGTGCACATTGTCCTCAGCTTTCAGATGAGTAAGCGAACTTGGGGTCCGAGAAGCTCAGGGCTGGGTGGTTGCTCTCTTGCCACGTGGTCACTGTTCCTGTCATTTTGCTACTGCCCACTGGCCACCTCTCAGCAGGAAACCTTGAGGGCATGACATGTTTTCTTGGCATGCGAACTTGGAAGTTTTGCTCCATCATGGTCCCACAGTTCTTGGAAGAAGCTGTTAACACCTGTGCTATTTTAAAGCTGTGTGAGCATCCTGGAAAATATGATGTGCAAACTGGAAGTGTATGCCAATCACCTGGAGGAAATGGTGGAAGAGAGGACCTGCCAGTTGGTGGCAGAGAAGAGGAAGGTGGAAAAGCTTCTGTCCACAATGTTGCCCAGGTATGCCATAGCATTGGAGTCTGGGCAAAGAAGCCCAGGGAAGAATAGCAGGTCTAAGAAGTTTCATAGTTTCATGTGGAGGGAATAATGCCACTGTTCAAGGAGAGAGAGAGAGAGAGAGAGAGAGAGAGAGAGAGAGAGAGAGGAGGGGAGGCTTGGACACCTAATACATAGGAACTGAATACCATTAGGGTCTTGTATGGAAGGTGGTGGATGCAGCAACATCTGACCACTAGATGGCAGGCGAGTTTCATGAGCCTTGCTATTGACTACATTATTAGCGCTTGTACCTCTGAAAATTTTGTACAGTACAGTACGTAACCAGGAGACCAGATTCAAGCTACTTCATTTTTGTTATTCTAGCGCCTGTGTACTCTCAACACTAAAATTATACACTTGCACGCCATCCAAAGAAATAAAGCAGCGAAGTGAGGATTTAAGTGTGTTAATAATGGAAAGATGGGTGAAGTAAAAATACTGATTTGCAAATTGCTGAATGCTTACATTTACATTCTTTGCCATCAAAATCTATGAGACAATAAGATATCTTCAATGAGAAAATCCTTTTTTGGGAGGGAGAGATGGCTTAGTGGTAAAGGTGCTTGCCTGCTAAGCCTAAGGACCCACCTTCGACTCTCCAGAGCCCACATAAGCCAGCTGTACAAGGTAATGCAAGCACACAAGGTCTCACATGTGTACAAGGTGGTGCACGGAGTTCGATTACAGTGGCTGGCAGTCCTGGTGCACCATTTATCTCTCTTGATTGCCCTCTTTTTGTTCTCACTCTTGCTCTCTTTCATAAAAAACCAAAAAGCCAGTCTGTTGGGCTTGCCTCAAAAAAAAAAAAAAAAACTTAAAAAAGGAAAAAGAATATAATCCTTCTGTGTAAAGGTAATTATATGACAAGCCCATTAAATGTATACTACTACATCATAAAATATCTCTTTAAAGGAAATGCCAGGGAAGTGGATGCCTGTCAAAGAAGTCCTCTAACTGGTAAATTCTGTTAAGCAAGTACCTATCTTATTAAGCTAAAGGATATGCAGGAATTTGCTGGCATCTGTGGGAGATGAGATGAATAAGATTCTGGCAAAAACAATTATATTTCTGTCTGGTTTCAGCTTCATTGGAGAACAGCTCATAGCTGGAAGATGTGTGGAACCAGAACATTTTGAGTCGGTGACGATCTTTTTCTCAGATATTGTGGGATTCACAAAACTGTGTTCTCTCAGCTCCCCCTTGCAAGTGGTGAGGCTCCTCAATGACCTGTACAGCTTGTTTGATCACATCATACAAACCTATGACGTGTACAAGGTGAGGCACGGGGCTCTGCGAAGTGCTTGTTGTCAGATGTTTGTGGGGTGTGATTGAAGACAGACCTTCCTGGAATATTGGCAGGACATTTCACATTGGCAGTCCATCTCAATTCATGGCAGAATCTCAATATTTTATTCCTGCTGGTCTTCTTGGACAAGGGTTTAATTGGTCCCAGGTGTATGTGCTTGTCAAGAGTCACCATGTGTAGCCCATTTCCTATCAATATCTCTTAGGAAGTGATTTTTTTTTGTTTTGTTTTGTTTTTGCAAGGTAGGGTCTCACTCTGACCTGGAATTAACTATGTAGTCTCAGGGTGGCCTCGAACTCTCGGCGATCCTCCTACCTCTGCCTCCCGAGTGCTGGGATTAAAGGCGTGCGCCACCACACCTGGCCAGTTCCTCCCCTTCCCTTCCAGATGTGTCTTTCCTCTGGATTCCAAGAGGCTCCTACCTGTTGCCTTTTGATCCACTGTGTATTTTATTTTAGTTGTTAAGATCTTTGACAATCCATGGTAAAAGTAACCTCCCCAAATTTAGGCTGTTAGAGGGAGAGGAGATGGCAATTATGGCTTGCTTGGTGAGACTTAAGAAAATCTGTTGAATATGGTTACCCAGAACAGGAAAGAGTTTGGGGGAGGACAGCAGAAATAATGTGGCTTTGTTTGGGTATTGATGCAGATGGCTGCTGTGTGTGTTCCCTGAATGATCCAATGGGTTGGGTCACAGCTCCAGGGGCAATGCAATGTCCCCATGGCCACATGTACTGGGTGGGCAGCCACAAGTGCACCACTGTGCTCGTGACTCCAGGACTCTACTCTGTCAATGCCCTGCAACTAGCCAGATTTGAAAGACAGTGTGGTCATATCCCTTGATGGTAGGTCCTCAATGTTTATTTTCCAGTTTCCTACACAGAGGATGCCTCTGTTCAAGGTGAAAACGTTATAGTCCACACAAGAGAATTATAGATCACCATGTTTCTTTTAAAAAATATTATTTGTTTATTTATTTGAGAATGGGGTGTAGATAGAGACAGAGAGAGAATGGGCATGCCAGGGCCTCTAGCCACTGCAAATGAACCCCAGATGCATGCACCACCTTGTGAATCTGGCTTTACGTGGGTTCTAGGGAATCAAACCTGGGTTCTTCAGCTTCATAGGCAAGTGCCTTAACTGCTAAGCCAGCTCTCTAGGTCTGCCACATTTCTTAAGCTAATTAAAAGTCCTTTTTATTAAGCTGGTGACCCAAAGGAGCTTATGCCAGAAAGAACACTTGGTGAAGGAGCTCAGTGGTAGAACATTTATAAAGACAAAACCCACAAAAATCATAAGGATACCAGTGCCAGAGGCAGGTTAGGATAACCTTGAGAAAGCCATTATTTTGATTGCACCCCTGCAGTTGTTTAGCTCGCATATCCTGGAGGTATCTTGGGTTATACATCTGGACCATATTCAGGGTTTTGCAAAGCCCTGAGTGAGCTGCGCATGAGGATGTGGCCTCCTGGGGAGTTAGTCAGCAGCTGAAAAGTGGTCAAACAGGGACAAAGTGGAGTCAGGGTGTCATCAAGACAGGCTGGCGTTACTTTAGCTATTCCACAAGAACAGATGGCCTGGATCACCTCCACGAGCTCACTGCCCCACCTCAGCAGACCAGCACCTGCTTTACCCAGGACAGCATCCTCTGGGACTTTCCCTCCTGGAGTTGCCTTGTAGGTGACACTCGCACGTGCTAGCCTTCCATCTGGTACCTCTTTCTAAAGGATATTGTCAGGTGAGGAGAGGTGACCTAGAAACAGATTATATTTGTTGAACAGTTAATTTTTTAAAATTAATTTTGGGGTAAGCGGACAAAGATGTTCCTATAAGACAATGATGTTCCTGCCTCCTGACTAATCCGGTGACTTGCCTGCCACCTTTGCGTTCTACTAGATACAGCTGTATTTGCAAAGGGCTGGGCCTAAGCATCTATTAATTGGTTCCTCTTATTTTATTTATTTTATTTCTTGCTTGTGTCTGGTGTGCATGCATGTGTGTATGTGTACAGGTGCATATATGTGTGAAAATGTGTGTGCACCTGTGTATGCATTCATTCATTCACTGGAGAACCGGGGTCAGTTGCAGAGGTCTTGGTCAGTTGCTTTCCACTTTTGTCTTTGAGACGGGGTCTCTTTCTGAACCTGGAGCTCACTGGGCCAGTGAGCACTGGAGAGTCGCTTTCTGCACCTCCCCAGTACTAGGGTCACAGAAAGCACCACCCTGCCTGGAAATTATGTGGGTTCTGGAGTTCTGAACTCTGGTTCCAGTGAGCCATCTACCTCTCTAACCTACACCCACCATTGATTATTTTTCTGCTGTGAATGAAAAATCTGAATGCTGATTTTATGAGGAGGACAGGGGAGATGAGGACAGATCACGGGGATATAAACATCTATATATGTATAAGCGAAGGCCTTGTATGGGGTAAGGACCTTTCAGGTTGGGAGCCACCTGATCCTTCAAAATTTACTCCATCAGCACACTGCTACCCACTGAATAGGGCCAGATCTTGGGCTGGGAAAACACAGTCGCTACTAGCAGAATTCAGGGGCAGAAGCAGTCTCTGTGGGGGTGAGAAAGGCTTTGTGGAGGAATCCACAAAGAAAGAGCAGCAACTTGAAGAAATGCTGGGACTTGGATGGGGCGGAGCTTAGCAAGCGTGAAGCTTTGAGGCAGGCTTCGGTAATAAGTGGCCTTGATGTCCCTCCTCATATCTTCCCTCTACCCGGGCCTCCCTCATAGAAAATGAAGGACCTTTTTTTTTTTTTTTGCATCATTTTCAGGTGGAAACCATTGGTGATGCATACATGGTGGCCAGTGGGCTTCCCATCCGCAATGGGACCCAACATGTGGGTGAGATTGCCACCATGTCGCTGCACTTCCTCAGCGCCACCATCAACTTCCAGATCGGGCACATGCCCCAGGAGAAGCTCAAGCTCCGGATTGGCCTCCACACAGGTAGTCGGGACTGATAGTGACATACGGAAGAAGAGGCACACCTGGCATTGACCTGGGTATCACTTATGGATAGTGGTGTCCCCAAAACACGACCTCAGACAAACAGAGTTAGTAACTGAGTGACCTCACAGGCAAACTCTGACTGGAGAAGTGACTTACAGAAGGTTATAGGCAAAACGCTGAAGTAGCAGGTAACCCGTTAGAGAACTTAAGAAAGCATATCTGGGATTGTTTAGAAAGGTGGCAAGAGTAGAGCACAGTTAGCCTTGCTGATTCCAGCAGCATGGGGAGGCAACAGAGATTAATTAATAAGGCAGCCGACCTGTCAGCTTGCTAAATAGCAGAGAATGTATTAAGACAGCATATGTAAGATGAATGACATGTATCTACTGCCGGAAGTTAGCCCTGTGCCAGTAAGACAGATGTGGAGTGGGTTAAAAGGTCAACTTTGAATCCCAGCGGCTGAAGGGGACAGTCATTGAGTGATAACAATGGGACACCACAGATTGCACGTGTTTTCTAGGTTGCCGGGTTAGAATAAGGATGCCAGTGATGCTAAGATTTTGAACCAAAACAGAGAGCAAAGGCCAGTACAGTTATTCTCGGCAGCTTCTCTGTGTCTGTGTCAGGTGTCTCATGATGTAGTTTATTTTTGTCAAAACCAAGGTCATGTGACCAGTGCAGATGTGACCCACTACTTGGTTTAATACATACTCTTCTGCCACTGTCTTTATTTATTTATTTATTTTTGAGGTAGGGTCTCACTCTAGCCCAGGCTGACCTGGACTTCACTATGTAGTTTCAGGGTGGCCTCGAACTTATGGAAATCCTCCTACCTCTGCCTCCCAAGTGCTGGGATTCAAGGTGTTCACCACCACGCCTAGCTCCACTGTCTTTTAAAAAAATATTTTATTTTTATTTATTTGAGAGAGAGAGAATGGGTGTGCCACGGCTTCCTGCCACTGCAAACGAACTCCAGATGCATGCACCACCTTGTGCATCTGGCTTACGTGGGTCCTGGGGAATCGAACCAAGGTCCTTTGGTTTTGCAGGCAAGTGCCTTAACCACTAAGCCATCTCTCCAGCCCATTTGTCACCATCTTGATGAAACAATGTCTTGGGGGCAGAGTCTTACTTTGTTGCTGATGTTGGCCATGAACTTGCAATCCTCCTGCCTCAGCATCTTAGCCTCCCTGAGGTTTCAGGCATTTGTCCTAAATTGTTTTGAACAAAGATCCTATATGTTCATTTTGCACTGGGCCCTTAAATTACACAGTCAAAGTCCTTCTCATGGTTCTCTTCCCACTATTCTTCTAACGTAAAACCTGGCCTCCAGTCAGAATGAATTACCCCCATTTTGTGCTGCTGAAGGCTTCGCTTACAGTTGTGGTTCAGGGATCCCGTGGTCATGGTTTGACGGTGCTGTTTTCTACCAGAAGAACGTGAGTTCTGCAGGTTTCCCTGCACAAGCCCCAGGATACATTTGCCAAGCTTTCCACGAAGTGGACATTTTAAACAAACACTTGTTGAATTCATTGCCTTTGTGGAATTGATGGACAGTGTGGAGCCCAGCCTTGGGAAATGCAGCTGGTGATACCCTCTTGTCCTTCCCTCCTCAGGTCCTGTGGTGGCTGGGGTGGTGGGAATCACCATGCCCAGGTACTGTCTGTTTGGAGACACGGTGAACATGGCGTCCAGGATGGAAAACAGCAGTTTGCGTGGGTGTCATTTTCAGCCCTCTCAACGTGGTCTCGCTGCCCCCGCAGCCCCCTAGCTTTAACCTGTGTGTACTTTTAGAAAGCTCATTTTCACTTTGGCCCTTGCTTTCTATCTAAAATACCACTGTCCGCAGGAGACACTACTTACCAGCTGTGTAGACAGGGCTTTTGAACCATGCTCTCTTTGGAGCCATGTAAACATACATGGCTTCCCCCTTGTTTCTTTTTGTTCCTCCTTTGGGGTAGTGTGTGTTGTGTGTGTGTGTGTGTGTGTGTATAAGCATGTACACACGTGTGTGAGTACATGTAGAGGCCAGAGGACCACCATGGGCACTGTCCTCAGGGACCGTACAACATTTTTGAAACGAGATAACTCAGTGGCCTAGAACTTGCCTATTAGCTTAGACTAGCAGGCCAGCAAGCCCCAGGGAGCCTCCTGTCTCTGCCTTCTCAGCACTGGAATTGTAAGCGTATGTCACTATACTTAGGCTTTTTTGGGAGGGGCATGTGGATGTATGTATATGCATGCTCATATGTGTGTGAAAGCATGTGTGTTGGGGTGCACAGGTACATGTGAAGGTCGGAAGTCAATGTTGGGTGTCTTCCTCAGTTGCTCTCAACCTTAATTTTTTTTTTACTTATTTATTTATTTGACAGAGAAAGAAGGAAGGAGGGAGGGAGAGAGAGAGAGAGAGAGAGAGAGAGAGAGAATGGGTGCACCAGGGCCTCCAGCCACTGCAAATGAACTCCAGATGCGTGTGCCTCCTTGTGCATCTGGCTAATGTGGTCATGGGGAATCGAACTGGGGTCCTTTGGCTTTGCAGGCAAACGCCTTTATCAAAGCCATCCCTCCAGCCCTCAACCTTAATTTTTGAGGCTGGGTTTCTTTCTCAACCCAGAGCTCACCAATTCAGCTAGAGTAGCTAGTCACCATTGGCCTGGGGATTCTCCTGTCTCTGCCTCTCCGGCACTGCCACGCTGGCATCGTGCGGGATCTGCGCGGGGACATGAATTCAGGTCCTTGTGCTTCCAAGTGCTTTGCCTCCTGAGCCATCTCTGTGGCCCCACAGCTGGCTTTTAAAACACGGATTCTGGGGATCAAAGTTAGGTCTTCATGTTTGCAAGGCAGTTCCAAGTCTTTCCATTCCTGAAATCTTTTCTGGGTATCTATACAAGGCCAGGCCGTAAATGTTTTAGGCTTTAGAGGCCATAAAGCCTCTGTTGCAATAACTTAATTATGCTATTCAGTCTCAAAAGTAACTTTAGGGTGGGTGCGGTGGCGCACTCCTTTAACCCCAGTACTCAGGAGGCAGAGGTAGGAGGATCACCGTGAGTTCAAGGCCACCCTGAGACTACATAATGAATTCCAGGTCAGCCTGGGCTAGAGCAAAACCTGACCTTGACAAACCAGAAAAGAAAAGAAAAAAAAAAAAAAGCAGCAGCAACCTTGAAACGTGTATGAATGTGGCATGACATTAAATAAAATTACAATAAAGCTTTATTTTCAAATACAAACAGTGAGCTGGCTCTGTACTCTAGGTGGTAATTTCCCCACCCTTGAGATATTCTTTTTTTTTTTTTTTTAATCCACTAAGTCTTTTATTTGTGACTAAACAAAAGTCTTGACAAGTAGTATAATTTGCATCAAGCAAGGCTACACCAAAGGCTGATTAGCAGTTTTTATTCTTTTTTTTTTCTTTTTTTTTTTTTTTTTTACTTTTAAGTGTCTGACTTTTTTTTTTTTTAATTTTTATTGACTTTTAATCTTACATACCAAAAAAACCCCACCTGATATTTCCCTCCCCCCCCATTCCACTTTAGTAGATATTCCCTTTCTCATTAGTCAGAGGAAATTCTTAACAGTGCAGAGGAAATCTGCATAATCTCTAGGAAACATCACATTCATTTGCTTTCTGGTGATTTTATTCCAGTACCTGTAGCTAAACTGATCTACGCCATTTGTCAGTTGAGGCAAGGAAACAAGATTTCCTCAGTGATTCAAGTTTCAAAGAATTTAGATTAAGTTTGTTTGAATTTTCCATAATATATAGACACACACTCAAACCATTGTGCTCTCTGTTTAACTGAGCCAATTAAGTCGTAAACTCAGATTGAAATCCAGCTCTTCGCCTGTTTGAAAAAGGTTTTCAGAATAAATTTAGAAGCTGGTTTGTTTTTAGGCTCTAAGCCTGACTCTAGTTGTATTTCTGGTTGCAATCAGCATGTTTGGTAATATGCCCCAGCGTGTCTTGGGAAGCCTGAAGAGCCCAGGGAATCTAGTGAGCAATTTAGATGGTCAACTTGTCTACTGAAGTAGCTCTTTCCTGTGTTTCTAGACTAAATACGATAAATTTTGAGTAGCACCCAACAGCATCTGATCAATGCCTGGATGGTAGACTTCGGATACTATTTATGCTTTAAAGATTATTGATTTTTTTTTATTTGAGACAGATTTTTTGGGGGGCAGTTTTGTGAGGTAGGGTCTCACTCTGGTCCAGGCTGACCTGGAATTCACTATGTAGTCTCAGGGTGGCCTTGAACTCTCGGCAATCCTCCTACCTCTGCCTCCCGAGTGCTGGGATTAAAGGCATGCTCCACCATGCCCGGCTCAGATTTTTATCTAGACTAGGTTGGCCTCCAATTTGCTATGTAGCAAAGGCTGGCCCTAAACTCCCAAGTGTTGGGATTATAGGCATGTGCTACCATGTCCAACTATGTATTTCATCTAATGAGAGATTTGAGGGATCAAAGAATCAGTGCTGACTCCCCCAGTGACAAGATGCTAACTAGACCATCCTAATCTCTGGCAGCTCTCCGGGTCCACATTTCCCAGAGTACCGCAGAGGCCCTGGTGGCAGCAGGAGGGTACCGTTTACAAAAGAGAGGCACGATTCCAGTCAAGGTAAGCCCAGGCCAGCTGTACTGTGATTTGGGCTCTTGATGGACATGTTGAAGAACTGACTGGGATGTGTGAATCTCAGGGGACCCCTCAATAAACTCAAGGAAGCATCGCACCTACACCAAAGCCTCTTAAGGAATGCCTCCTTCCTTTCTGTCTCCAAAGGTCCTTCAGCTTCCGCCCCCGAGCAGTTTGTCCCATGCAGCACCAGTGAACCCCAACCCAGGGATTATCATGTCCACTCTTCCTTTGTGTCCCTTCACCTGGGGCTAAAGTGTGCATTGATTTGGCCTTGGAGCTCCTCATCTCTATACATTCAAATAGCTCTTCCTCTTCCCTCTGTCTGTTTTTGCCCCAGACTCTGTCATTGAAATGCCCGGATGATAGGTTCTGATTGCTCCCTTCAGACTTCCCTTTCCTGAGGCAAGGGAGGGGGGAAGAGGAGCACAAGCGTTCTTGTGATGTTCTCAGGAACATCTTGGAGATGCGGATATAGGGGCAATGGGGTGATCACGATGACACTGGGTGTCTGGGTGGGGTGGGGCCCTCAAGAAGAAGTGAAAGGGAAGAGAGTGGCCTCCTTTCCTGGGCTTGTAGAACTTAGCTCTGGGCACCACACTCCTTCAACTCACTTCCGGTAGAAGGAAGTCCTTCTGGAAGGCAGCGGTGTAGACCTTGCCTGGCATCCTAGTGTACTCCTTCACAGCTGTCTGATGTAGGAACTTGATTTTGCCATCTGAAGAATGGGCATGGTGATAATACTCGGTATGAGGAATCAACGTAAACATATACGTGACGTGCTTTGTCTGGTGTTCAATGCCCACTAAGCATTTAATAGATTTTGATATATTTTTAAAAATATTTTATTATTTATTTATTTATTTGAGAGAGAGAGAGAGATACAGAAATAGGCAGGTAGAGAGAGAAGATGGGTGCGCCAGGCCTCCAGCCACTGCAAACGATGCATGCACCCCCTTGTCTGGCTTACGTGGGTCCTGGAGAATCGAGCCTCAACTCCCACTAAGCATTTAATAGATTTTGATATTTTTAAAACATTTTTTTTTTTGCTACAAATTTAGTCTCTGTGGCCTTCTCTGTTAGACCATGGCTGGCTGTTCATGTGGGCTATTAGCATAGCCCAAGAAAGTCATCAGACTTTTACCTACAGGGAGGCCTTTACTTCACAGCAGTGGCCCCTGCTGTCCAGGAAAGCAAGGCGGACACAACCAGGCTTCCCAGGCAGCCTCTCCTCCGTGACTCATCAGTGTTTCCTTCACTTCCCACAGGGCAAGGGAGATCAAACGACTTTCTGGTTGAAAGGCAAAGAAGGCTTCACAGTTCCCCTCCCCGAGTTTACTGAGGAAGAAGCCAAAGTCCCAGAGAGCTTGTGAGATGGGTATGTTTTTGTCCAGGATATTTGTGTAGCTGTGTGAAAGTCTTTGGGATGCAGGCAATGTCCCCCTGAAGAGATGCAGTTCTGGGAAACTAAGTGAGGCTCCCACTAGGGGATGCTGTTTGACTGAACACCTCTTCCTGCCCTGGCCTTTGCTCCTTGCCTGTGATATGCAGCAGATACTGGATGAGGTAGATATGGTGAACTCCTTTCCTGAACACCACCAGTCAGCCTGTCCTGATTGGCTGAGATTTTTCAGCCTAACTAACTTGTGAACTTGCAGCAAACCCATTTCGTTCTGAGAGAGAAGAAAAGAAAGATAAGGCCTGGGCCACAGCCCACCTCCCCTTTCTTCTGCAAGGCAATTACCCCTAAACTCTGGTGCTTATTTCTCTTCTCAGATAACCATCCCACCAGGAATAAGAAGCCAAATTAAAAGGCTCAGGACAGGGCCTGGAGAGATGGCTTAGCGGTTAAGCACTTGCCTGTGAAGCCTAAGGACTCTGGTGCGAGGCTCAATTCCCCAGGACCCACGTAAGCCAGATGCACAAGGTGGCGCATGCATCTGGAGTTTGCAGTGGCTGGAAGCTCTGGCACACCCATTCTCTATCTATCTGCCTCTTTCTCCCCATGTCTGTCACTCTCAAATAAATAAACAAAAAAATTAAAAAAAAAAAAAAGGCTCGGGACAAAAGTCCTGAGGTGTGAGCCAACCTAGAAGCCCAGTGGAGTGAGATTATTACAGGAAGACAGGCCTTGGAAGGGCCAGAAAGCCTGATTCTGCATGCTGACTTGCTGTAAGCTCAACAGATAATGTCCTGTCATCATTTTATTGTCTAATGTATTTCCTCCCCAATGAACAACATCCCTTGTACTCATGGCTTGAATTCTAAAATAGAATTTCCATCCATTTATAAAAAATTCAACCAAACATCATTCCAACATCCGAAGATGAGCCTATCTATCTATTCCTGTAATGACCATTTTCCCTTCTTCACACACACACACACACACACACACACACACACACACACACACGGAGTTCAGTGTTGTTTCATTCAGGAAGTCTTGTAACAAACATATTGCCTGCCCCACTAATGTATGGCACAATGCAGGTCTGGCCCTAGCCAGACCACATGGCAGAAGAAACCAGGAAGTGGCTTCTGTGAACATGGCATCCTGCACAGGCCTGGTGTGACAACAGCTATAGTCCCATGCTTGTGAGAAACCTGCTATGAGATGATCTGTCCGGAGACAGGCTGTCATTGGTCACAAAAAGGGGACCACCCCATACAATGATTGGCCAGCCAAACCCTTAAAAGCCCCTACACTTCCTTGAATAAATGAGTTTGCTGCAGCTCGCCCTCTGCCTGCTTTCACCCAACTCCCAGAGTCTGTGTCGTGATTCCGTGCTTCTCACCCCCAACTCGGCAGAGACCCTGCCGTCCCTCCTGGGCTGGCCCTAGGGGGACCCCAACACACTAGTAGGCTTGCAGTGTTTCTTTCTTTACTCCTTACAACCCCTCGCTCTACACAGATCCCACCAGTTCGCTCCTGAAGGTGGGAGAGCAATGGCATGAAGCACTGCTTTTGAGACCTTGTGCTCTTGGACTTCCCACAACTGAAGAACCAATGAGACGAACCAGATTTTAATTGTTGCTGGGAAGATCTGTGGAGACATTTTTGAGTAGTATATTGGGAAACAAACTACTGTTAGACTTACTGAGGGACTTTCAGACCAAATGTTGTACCAGGCGTGGTAGAATTCTCACCTTTCTGTGAGAAATGCAATGCTAAACCAGGGCCCAAGAGAACGCTTCTCAAGTATGCCCATCTTGAGCGAGGTTCTGTGGAGCCCCTTCTACAGTGTTTCACTTCTTTCCAAAGGTGGATGAGTGATTTCTGTGACCTTTTATCATAGAATTCTGTTTTCTGGGACATGCTATGCTTATCTAAGAAGCCCCCGTCATCAAAGACTGACAGCTTCAAGCTGGTGCTTGGAAGGGAAGGCAGAAGGTGTTTGTGCTGGGGACTTGGCTCCCTTCAACTCCAGTATGAAGACAGTAGACTGGCATCCATCCTCTTAGCCTCCACGTCTTCTTACCTTCTTTAGCATCATACTCCCTGTATCCCAAATACTTTGCTCAACCATGGAAGGAAGCAAGTCAAACTCCGTCATGACACTTCTCAGATGGATGGGCTGGTCTCCATTCATTCATCCATTTGAACATTTTATTAACTCAAGGAGCATTTACTAAGCTTTTAGTTTGTGCTAACTACTACAATGGGGGTATGAGATAAAATGAAACGTCCCTTGATCTTTAGCTTACAGTTTAGTTGCAATAAGGAGACATTAAAAAGTAGTCATATAGGGCTGGAAAAATGGCTTGGTGCCTAAGGCATTTGCTTGCAAAACCTAAGGACCCAGGTTCTGTTTCCCAGTACCCATGTAAAGCCAGATGCACAAGGTAGCACATATATCTGGAGTTCATTTGCAGTGGCTAGAAGCCCTTGAGTGCCCATTCTCTCTTTTTCTCTATCTGCCTCCCTCTCTCTCTTCCTCTCTTTCTCACTCTGAAATAAACAAAACATTAAAAAGCAGTCATATAATATTAAGGACTAAAAGAGCTATAAACAAAAGTGAAAAAACAAGCAATCCAATAGTGTTACATTAAAAGGTCATTCAAAAATAATATTCAGGGCTGGAGAGATGGCTTAGCAGTTAAGGCAGTTGCCTGCAAAGCCAAAGGACCCACATTCGGTTCTCCAGGACCATGTAAGCCAGATGCACTAGGGGGCACATGCATCTGGAGTTTGTTTGCTGTGGCTGGAGGCTCTGGTGCGCTCTCTCTTTCTCAAATAAATAGATAAATAAAATATTTTTAAAAGAAAAGAAAAGAAAATTCAGTTTCAAAGACGGGGTTGCATAAGGTCACTGTCTATTATTATCCCATCTCTAATTTTGTGTTAAGAATGTGTGCATGATTCTATCCCTAGCCCACATGTTTTACCTGAGTTATATTCAAATAATAAAGACTCTGTGTTGATGGTACAATAACTGCCTTCCAGGTAATAAAGACTCTGTCACTTCTGCCTCCTCCACTGACCATGGTAACACACACATTTGGTATCTAGATATGTGCATACACACAAACATATATACACACATACAATGCACACACATATAAATATAGGGAGAGAAAGAGAGAGAGATTACATGTATATATACACATGTTTGGGTGTGGGAAAAAACAGTGAGAAGGAGATTGAAAGAGAATATTAGTGTAAGGATTATAACCAGGAATTTTAAAAATATATTTTATTTATTTATTTGAGAGAAAGAGGGAGAGAGAGAGAGGGAGGAAGAGAACGGGCATGCTTGGGCTTCCAGCCACTGCAAATGAACTCCAGATACATGCACCCCTTTGTGGATCTGGCTTACGTGAGTCCTGGGGAGTCGAACCAGGATCCTTTGGTTTTTCCAGGTATGTGCCTTAACCACTAAGCCATTTCTCCAGCCCTTTAACCAGGAATTTTGATGAGTACTTTCCTAAAACCTATATCCATTCTTGAGTGTTTGTTTTTTCTATGTAAGCCAAGGATACCTAATGCCTTTCTCTTCTCTGAATGTGATGTGTGATTTATGTACTACATGAGCATTTTATGCACTAATGATCATTTCCAGTAGGGATTGCAGTGAGTATACTTTCTCTTCATCCCTGAATAGAGACATCATGGAGTAGAAAGGATAACCAGCCACACTGGGGCTATTAGTTACCTAAAGCTCAAACACATCCAGTTGCTGGCCAGAGACATTAGAGCTTTCTAGCACGAATGACCCAAGAGATTTCTCTCTCCATCATGGCTTTCCCTCCTTCGCCGCTTGGCATGAGAACACTAGGACTGGAGTGCAGAAGTGGACATGGAGGACAGAATGATTAAAAGTCTGCAGACTATATGTGATTCTATGAAGCTCTGAGGGGAAGCCCTTGGGAAGGTTGAAGAATTGGCTTTCAACATGATATAGTAACACTGTAAAGTGAACTGAACTCACAGATTATTCACTTTAAGGCATTTTATTTATTCCATAGCACCAGGTAGTATTACAAGATCATAAATCATAATGATAAAATTTAACTACAACATTGTTTTACTCTGTGAAAGACTTGGGAATTAGGTTCTATGAATGCTATTTTTTAAAAAAAGAAATAATTTTGACTAGAACCAATAAAACATGTCTTCTGACTAAAAACCATCTGAATTTACATTGAGAGAAGGTCCTAAACTGATTGGAGAACTAGCTTAGAGACCATATTTAGACTTCCCAGAAACTTCTTCCCCTAGCCTAAGACTGAACATGTCCCTTACCTCTTTAGACATCAGTAACTAATTCAGAGTTCATTGCTGCAAGCTGTAAAAGAATCACCAAACTGCAGACTTCCAAGACTTCAAATATACTAAGTACAGAGTAAATGTTGTTTCTAATACAAAGCCTGCAAATTCAATCTGTATATGTCTGACGTGGGTGGATCGCCTCACACTCCCACCCGTTTTCTACTAGGGCTGTTCCATTGTTTACATTTTGTTGACAAATGTAAGTCATCATCATTGGCAAACTTAGATCACTGCAGTGGCCAGTTGTAAGGGCATGTGATCATGTGACTTCATTGACCAGATTTTCTTTTCTTTTCTTTTTCTTTTCTGAGATCATTTTGTTCCAAACTCATGATTATATTAATGAGACAGACTGGCTTGAATGTTTTTAATAAAGGTGAAATGAATTACCATTGTGGACATATGAAAATTTCTAAGAGCAAATGAGAAGGGACAGTGAGAGCATTGAGTGTCACCAGATACACGGTAGGATTGTATCACCAAGCTCAGAGAACCTGCATAAGGAGGTCCTTGCATTGTCATGTTGCAAGAACATTTTTTAAACAAAACCACATTATTATGTTAAATGAATGTTTTTTCTTCCTTCCACAGCCTACTTCCTATTTAATTTGTAATATTGGTTTCCTTTTAGAAGTATATATCACTTACAAGAATAAGAAATTTATACCTACCTAATGCCTATGTATATTTAAGCAACCATATACTCAAATTAAATTAGTACTAAGGGTTCTCAAAAATCCATTTCCTGTCTACTACAAAGGTTTGAGAAAAAAGTATTTCACTTAGAGTTCCACATTGTTATGTGAAGGTTAGAAGCCCCTGCCTGGGGGTTCAATTCTGGTTCTTAGGTAGAATTGCACAGTCTTGATGATTGAGTCCCTGTTGAGCAAAGTTGGCCAGTTGTGTGTTCTATAATGGACATTGATTTTGTGGTTACGGCCTACATTCTCCTCAGAGTGCTCAGCTGCACGTGTGTGTGTGTTTTCAAACTGATAGTAATTTCCAGACTCCTCCTCAGTTGCGGGGGAGGGACTATCAGAATCTACAGGCCGCAGGAAATAACAAGAGGAAGTGGGCCATCAAAAGAAACCAATCACTGAATTCACACATATTTGGCAAAGCGCTCTCCCCTGCTCCCCTACAATGGAGTCTTATTTGTTCTTTTTGGCAGCACAAGAAACGAGTCTGTTGTCATCGTTGGGAGGACCCTGGAGAGAGTTGCTGCAGCTGCCTGGCTGGCTCTTATAGCACAGCACAGATCCCCAGCATCACGAGGAGGTGAGAGAAAACATCTGTGAAGTAGAACAGGCAGGAAACGGCACTGAGAAGGGCTGTTCACCGTCAAGGACAAGGACACCACAAGTAGAGTTCACTCAGTAAGAGTGTCCACCCAAGGGTCTTAAGCGGGCTGTTGTAAGACGCCAGCATTTTACTCATAGTCATTTCTTATGGGTTCCACAGCTCACTTTTGCCTGTACAAAGAGCCAAACACAAAAACCTAGACTGGAGACCTTTGTTAAACAGGCACCTGAACTTGGGCCAGACAGTGATGTCATCTTTCACTGTAACGCTTTGGAGGGAGAACTTCCCTTTAAAATGAGAAGCCAGCATTGGACTTAAGAGTTGAGGCCAAAGTCTACATCTGTGAGTTTCTAAATCAGTGGAACCGTCTTACCCTCATTTCCTTGCACAGTTACCTTCATCTCTCCAGTGAGATCTTGGGTCTTAACGGAGCTGGTTCTTTCTCCCAGGAACTTCCCTTCATACTCTCCAAATGATGTCTCCTCTGTCCCTGTCCCCATGTTTCACACATACTAGGAAGGGCAGGGACCTTGTCTTGTTTACTTAGTTGTTTAGAGCCCCTGCTTGTAGTTAAGTAATTCAGACAATTAGGGGCAGTTATTAGCTCAGCCTTGCAGAGGAAACTGAGGTGGGAGAGGTGAAGGTATTACTCAGGGTCACTCCGTTAATGCATAGCAGTAAAGCCATATCAGGGTCTTGAATTACGTTGGATGGACAGGCCATTGAAAATCAGGTTCTCCAAATGCAGGGATCCCACTGAAGCCACCTGGTGATGGCTTTGACCAGACAGTGTTGTAGGTCTGGTTCTGCTACATGCACTTGAATCCCAGCTCTTCCCTGTGAGCCCAAGGGCTGGTTGGAGAGCGACCTCTTTACCTCTATCCCTCTCTGCCTCACACAGGTGAATTGTAAAGTGTCTGTTTCAGTTAAAGCTTTTGCTGGATCTAAAGTAAGTGTGTGTGTGTGTGTGTGTGTGTGTGTGTGTGTACTTGTGTGTGAGAGTGTGCATACATTTGTATATGCATACATATGCAAGCCAGAGATCAATGTCAGCTGTCTTCCTCAGACTCTTTCCATCTTAACATTGGAGGCAGGCAAGATCTTTTGCTAAATGTAAAGCTCGCCAAGTCAGCTAGACTAGCTTGCCCACGCCCAAGGAATCCTTCCGTCTCTGCCTCTCCCGTGCGGATTACAGGCACTTGCTGCCATGCCCAGCTTTTATTTTTGATTAAAAAAAATTTTTTTTTTTATTTTTGGAGAGAGACACAGAGAAACAGACAGAGAGGAAGAGGGAGACAGAGAATGGGCGCGCCAGCAGTCTCTCAGTTGCTGTGAACGAAATCCAGATGCGTGCTCCCCCTTGTGGTTAAGTGCGGCATTGCGCCCTTGTGTCACTTTGCATCTGGCTAAACGTGGGACCTGGAGATTGGAACCGGGTTCTTAGGCTTACCAGGCAGGCGCCTTAACTGCTAAGCCATCTCTCCAGCCCCATGCCCAGCTTTTATGTGGGTGCTGGGGATCTGAACTCAGGTCCTCAGTCTTTCATGGCAAGCACTTTACCCACTGAGCTGTCTCTCCAGCTCCCCCTCCCAAGAAAGCTTTTTAACATACATATTCACTTTCCCAAAGCATTGCCCCATGATAACTCCTGAAGCAAATCTTCCTTACCTGAAAAGCTATAGAACCTGGAGAATCCCTTGCCTGGAGTGAATAAAGAGAAAATGAAGGTTTAAGAAAATCATGAAAGGAGAAGTCTCAGAGAGATGTCTCTGAGATGCAAACCTGACCACACCCCACCCGTGATCAAACCATGACCCAATGCCTGTGGGGCAAAGTTTATACTGAGGCTTTCAAGGCTTCCTCACTCATTTTTCTCCTTGGCTTTCAAAGGTAAGAGTTCGTAACGTTTTTGGAAAAGACTAGATACCAAACACTTTAAGCTTTGTAGGAGACCAGACAGTCTGTTTGCTTTTGGACATGGTTTCATGTTATACAGCCCAGTCTGGCCAGCAACGCACTGTCTTTCTTCCTCAGCCACCTGAGTGCTGGGATTATAGGTCTTTGCCACCATATTGTCTCGCTTGCCACTAGTCCACATTCGCATTGTAGCATGAAGGCCCCTGTAGACAATCTAAATGAACAGTGTCTCCGTGTTCTAATAAAACTTTATAGGAATTGGAATTGGAATTTCATCCGATTCTTATGTGCCATGAATTTTTTTTGTTTGTTTTTCTTTTCGTTTTTGGAACCACATAAAAATGTGCAAAGCCTTTCTTAGTTGCAGGCCACAGAAAATCGGGAAGCAACCTGGGGACTTGGCCTGGGCTGTGGTTTGCTAATTGTATCCCAACATACAGCTGCTAAAGACCCAAGGCTCCCCACAGACCTGGTCCCACAGGCTGTGAGTCATCTTAGTTTTCTGACAGAGAAGGCTTCTGTCTCTGCGCTGGGTTGGGTCCTATTGTCATATATTCCTATGCCATCATGCTCATCCCCCACTCCTTATCAATCACCACCCCCCACCCCATCCATCTCTGTCCTTGCTAGATGGTAAGTTCTTGATGACAATTCTCCATGGGTCTCAGTCCTTCATTTCCAAACTAGTGGAGGCCAGGAGGGTAGGTACTCAGTAAAGACTGGCTGAGTTGTCCTTGACATTCCTAAGACATGCTTTTCTATTCCTATTATTCCCTGCATGCTCAGTTTGGAAGCTCAGTATTTGGATTTGGGCCCAGATGGGACTTTTCAGGGTAGTCAACAAACCTCACCTCCTTATGTCCATGTGAACTGCCCCCACCCCTGCAGGAAGACTTGAGGAGAAGTTGAGGGCTGTGTGCACAGGCACACCTGGTTTGACAATTCCATCAAAATGCTCAAACCGGCCGTGCCTGTGGACCCAGCTCAGAGTGCACCTGACAGTTGGGGAACAGGCTTACTCCGCAGAGACAGCTCCACCACAAGGACACCCCCTGTCTGGTCCCGCAGCAGGCGCTTTCGTTTGTCGCAGGTCTGAAGAGGGAGGTGGGATGAGGAGCGAAAGCAGAGGAAAGAAGAGAACAAATGAGATTGCGTGGAGTCACAAGTCCCCTGACATCACATTCCAGTTAGCCATGCGTACATACGGGCAAGCCGAGAGTGACTGGCTCTTCAGGCTGGAAGGAAGAGTTCATTGTCACTGCGGCGGGAGGAAAGGGCACTGGGCCTTTTAATAGAAGGAGGGTTTTCACTAATGCTATTCTCATCACAGCAATTTGGGAAGCGAACATTTGCAAATTGTGTTCTGCTCCATTTTCTTTTTTTTTTAAATTAATTTATTTGACAGAGAAAGAGGGAGGGAGAGAGAGAGAGAAAAAAAGAGAGAGAGAGAGAAAGAGAATGGGTGCTCCAGGGCCTCTAGCCACTGTAAGCGAACTTCAGATGCATGTGCCCCCTTGTGCATCTGGCTAACGTGGGTCCTGGGGAATCAAACCTGGATCCTTTGACCTTGCAAGCAAATGCTTTAACCACTAAGCCATCCCTTCAGTGCCCCCTTTTTAAATGTAGCATCAATAACTGCTACATGTTTCTCCCCTCCTGTCCCGGTGCCACCTGGCTCCTTTCTTTTTTCCTCTCTGTGCCCATCTGTGTCTGTTTTGGGGCCAAAATGAGTTGATGCAAGTAGAGACGGTAACCTCATGTCCCCGGGTTCCTGTAAGCTGTGAGCTGGCAGCCACCCTGGAACCTCTGAAAGCTCCGGTCCAAGTAGACCAGAGAGGACCACAGTTTGGAAGTCAGCACTCTTGAGTGTCAGCAACCTTCCAAATCTTCTGATGGCTTACAAGCACAGGGAGTTGGCCTTTCCTCTCACCATCCGATCACCCTGGACCCAGAATTCTGACAGCAATTCTCTCGGGATAGTGTCCGATCAAGACTAAACTCGGGGCTGGGGAGATGGCTCAGTGGAGCAAGTGTGAGGACCAGAGGAGGACTAAATAGGGTAGACAGCCATTGACCAAGAGTAAATAGAGTAGAGAGCCAGTGACCTGAAGTCAACCTCTGGGCTCCACATGCCTGTCTTTGCATACACACTTGCACACAGGTAAGCCCACATGCATGTGAACACATGCATGCACACCTACACCTGCACATACATACACTTGCAAAGAAAAATAGACTAAAATCACCCGCCTTTTTGAATTTTGTTCAGTCTTTGAATTTCCTGCATACTCTTAGCTCTGCAAAGCATTTCCGTGACATTGAGTCACTGTTTTCATTTCACCTTACCCTGATCTCTGAAAGGGGTCATTGGTACTACTCACCATTGCTGAGACCAGGTGAGACCAGGCCCAGTGGTGTCAGATCTGGCTGGTAGGCTGGGGAGGCGGGGTGGACAGGCCCCGAGCTCCTGCCCATGCACCTAGCTAGGACCTTTCTTCCAGGAAGCCCACTGCACACATGCATACCTCCCAAATCAATTTCTACTATCAGCCTCTTTAAACAATCTCCTTCCAGAGACAGACAGATGGCTCACCACTGGGCAGGAGAGCTTCTCGCTGTCACAGATGAATGTCTCACAGTGTAACCAAACCTTGGAGAGCTTGGGGATGTTCTGGAAGCGGAAGGCATTGAATTGGAAGGTTGCTCTGTGATCCTTCCCATTCTCGTGCACGAGGACTGTTTCATCTGTGGGGCAGCTGATGTACATTTGGGGGTGGGGGAGGGAGAGCAAAATGTCACAAGAGAACTCCAACAAGGGCTCAGAGGCAACTTTACACACAGCAATACCCCACTAGGTTCAGATGTGGCTCTTTGTTCTTTTAAAGAACTTTGATGGGGCTGGAGAGATGGCTTAGTGGTTAAGGCATTTGCCTGCAAATCCAGAGGATCCCTGTTCGATTCTCCAGGACCCACATAAGCCAGATGTACAAGGTGGCACTTGCATCTGGAGTTTGTTTGCAGTGGCTGGAGGCCCTGACGCACCCATTCTCTCCCTCTCTCTCTCTTTCTTTCTCTCAAATAAATTATATATATATATATATATATATATATATATATATATATATATATATATATATTTAAAAAAAGAACTTTGATGGACTAAGTACCTCACTTGTTCTTTACAAGTATGAGGTCAATGTGAGGGGCTCGGGATGGCTATGTCTCTTTCCATCCTAAGGTACAATAAGGAGGGAGGGAGTTGTGAGAAGCCACACCTCGTGAGCAACACCTCTCTCTTAAAGTACTGAACTCTCTCTTCAGGCCTGGAATACGGAAGACCCTCAGAGTAACACAGGCTAAGGACTACAGTGATGGGAGCAGCATTTTTCCAATGTTGCCATGGATACCTAGGCTCAAGTCACACTCAGTACCTATCTCTCTGTGCCCTACGAGGTTTTTGCCACTGGAAATTTGAATTCATGGCCCATCACTTAAATTATACATAATGTCATTGTCCTTTTTAAAAATGTGGTAATATTTTTTTCCATAGAAGTAGAGAAGAATGACTGGAAGGAAGTATCCAGATGTAGGTTTACTGAAGCAGAGGCAGGACCTGAGCAATGTCACCTCTGAGAGTTTGCCACAGTGATAGAAGGGGCCACTGTGATTCCTTTATATCTGGGACAAGGGTCAGTGCCGTTTCTGTTCTGCAGCGTTCAGCGGTGATGAAAGTCTGAAAAGCTTCCAAGTTATGAAATGAGAACCTTACAGGGTCATTTGGCTGATAAACCTGAGATCCTCATATGAACTTAAGACGGAGATGCCTTAAAATAGCTCTTTGCAGCCAAAGTGCCCCAGGTGTAGTGTCAGTCCGTGGAAAATCATGTAAGCGGAGCTTTGGGGCAGAGGGAGGGAGAACAAATAATGGGCCTAGACGTCTTGGCACCACTGCTTCTTGGCACCAGTCGGGGCACCTTCCTCTCAATTGCAGCAACCTTTGGAAGGTAGCAGCCTGCTGGGAGGTCTTTGCATTGTTGTGCACGAGTCTCCTTCCCCCACGTGGGATCATCCTCTGAGATAGGTGTGCCATTTCAGACACACCCGTGTGCACAGGAAAATCCTGGATAATTTTTCTACTGTAGTCTCTCTAGGCACTCAGGAAAACTGGAATTTCTTCCAAATGGGCCCACTGTGAACAAAACTTACCCTCCCAAGCTGCCCTAAAGCATAGCAAAGAGGACCAGGAGATACCAGGCCCACTGCTCAGCTCTGACTCCAGAGTGGTACCTACCCCTTGTTGATCAGCTGCCACTGCAATGGGTACATAAAGTCAGCCGAGGGGGTGGCCCAGCAGCTGTTCAAGACAACCTTAAACCTGCAGATCAAACAACAGAACATCGCTTTGAGCCATGAAGTCTTATGCTAAGAAATAGTTAATGATTAAGTCTCTTGGTTTGTCTTATTATTATTATTTTTTTTAGTAGTAGTAGTAGTAGTATTTAAAACACAAGCCCAGAGGAAATGTACTTACCGAATGCTTAACCCTTTGGCCTCTACTCCTGCAAACAGATCTGAACCAATTTCAGAGGTCTCCAAGACAAAGGGAGCTTCCTTCTTGGTGGAGAACTTGGCATTCTTTGGAAGGAAACGAACACTGGGCATTATGACCTCTCACACAGAGCAGTTGTTCTGGCAGGAGCAGATCAATTGGGAGGGGGTATGGTGGGGAATCAGGTCAAAAGAAAAAAAAAAGAAAAGAAAAAGGAAAAAAAATAGACACAGAGAGACTTCCAGAACCAGAGAAGCCATACCTCTGAGGATGCAGGCCTTAGGAGGCACGAAGACATCCTGTTTGCAGGTTATGATAAGACACATACTGTATGTCTCATCTATGCCAAGAAAAGTTGACAGATAAGAAAAAGGAATCCAGGGTCGTTGAGACACTGAGTTTTACAAAATCACTCAAGGACCAGAGGGACCAAACACGTGGAACTCCATTCTGCCCCTGTACACCTGTATTTTTTGTCTAAGCAGATGTCAGCCTGAGTCTGAAAGCTTATGATTTGGTTCCCAGTATAACTAACAGTCAGAGCAGGTGGCTTTTTGAATAAAACTGCTGGGGAGACCTCGCTGAGGAGGTGACGTGAGCAGGAAGGCCATGCAGCCGTCCAGGAGAGAATGCTTCCGTTAGGGCAGGGGCCCTGGAGCACGCGTGTGGCTGACATGCCAGTGAGGAGGCCGGTGTGGCTGTGGCTTGTGCCAGTGGGGCTGGGCAGAGTTGGAGATTAGAGAAGGGGTCAGAAAATGAGAATGGAGGGGCTGGGGGCGTGGATCAAGGATGCAGAGCCTTCAAACCTCAGTGCAGCAGGAAGTTACCACCGTGACTGAACCCAGGGATGTCAGATTCCTATTACTGGCCCAGCTGTGTGGTCTATACCTGCCATCCTCGTCAGGTAATTCAGAGTGAATCCCTGGAAATCACAGCCGTGTTTCTAGTTGACTCACCCACGGGAAATGAATATCTCCATTCACCTCTGATAACAACCTTAAGCTTCTCTCTGGATTTAGCAACCAGAGACAAAAATCATTGGAGGGAAGAGCAAGGATCTCACGTTAACCTCAGCTTCCATGACTACCTTGGGACGCACTAGAAGGAACTCGGACTTTGTGACATTATGGAATAGAAACATAAAACTTAGACCGGGATGCTGTTTGAAGAATTGTGGCTCCGAGTTTGGAGATTTGTACCGCTGCCCTGGGTAGAACTTGTAGTTTCACAAGGATTTTCAGTGAACATGCTTCCCCTCCAAAGGACACACACACACACACACACACACACACACACACACACATTGCTCTCCTTTTCTGGGAACTCTCATGCTGCCAGGGCCCTGATACTCAGCTAGAAGCCAGTGTTCCAGCTTGTTATTCTGGCCCCTGCACCAGTTTAATGATCACAGAAACTAAATAATGATGCACTAAGTTATAAATGATGGGCTTATGCAGCATGCAGGTTGAAATGGCACATTTCCATTGGCTCCATTGGTTTTTAATGTCCCTTGTAAAATGTTTCCTATTTCAAGAGGGTGAAAAGGCCTAAGTGAAGTCAGGGGAAGAGATTGATTAAAGGAACAGTGGAGGGAGGGCTAATCAAAATCTAAGAGGATATAAAAAAGACATATGGAAACCTACTTTTCTGGACAATGGAACACTCAGAATCCATAGATTGATACTAGAAAATTTTCAGTGTCAGGGATGGGATGCCTTCCAGTGAGTTGTTGGCCAGGGAAGTCACAGGTACCCCCAAAACATTATAGGCCATGGCCGAGGCCCTTGGTGTCCCACCAGGAATAGATGGTAAGACCTATTGCTGAAGACTCCACATACTTGGGTGGCAAGTTCACTGAGAAATCCTGCTGGAGCTGAGCTGAAAGCCTCCTCCATGAGAACCAGCTGACAGAAAGTTGGAAAAAGCTACACTGCATGCAGGTCAATGGAGAGAAAAAACACCAGTGAAGGTACTCAACAGTGAACACAGCAAGCTTTAAATTTGGCCAGCTAGGCCAAATGAGCCAACGGGTGAAATAGTGGCATGTCTGTTATGGGGGAAACCGACTGCTCTCTAATTGGACTGGAGGCCCACTCTATGGGAGGGAACACATCCCTGATACTGAAAATGTATGACAGGGTTACTCATGGGCCCTAAGAGTGCAATGTCTGCTGGAGTCTCGCTAAATTTATATACTATGCTCACCAAACTGCTCAGTAAGCACTTCTCTTAATGTCCACACCCATATATTAATGCTACTCTCACTTGTGGTTAGAGAAGCTTCTCTTTTCAGATGGTAGCACCTTGGGATGATTCAGAAGGCACCATGGTGCTGAGAAGAAGGGACAGAGGAGTGCCCAGCACTGAAACATCTCAAACCTACCTTCCAAGGCTCAGGGTCCATTGTGGAAGAGGGGGCAGAAAGAACGTAAGAGCCAAAGGAAGAGTAGGACTCCTTACAACATGCTCCTCCAGACACAAAATGACCTGGACATCCATGACCTCACAGTGCCTGACACTACCTACACATGACCATCATAATAGGAGGAACAGATCATGACATTAAACTGAAAAGAGAGACTGATTGAGAGGGGGAGGAGATATGATGGAGAGTGAACTTTCAAAGGGAAAGTGGGGGAGGGAGGGAAATAACATGGGATATTGTCTACAATTAAAGAAGTTGTCAATAAAAATAAAATAAAAAATAAATGTTTCCTATTTCAAGAGACCATTTCCAAACATGGGAACTAACCTAGAAACTGCTACAAACTCCCCAACCTTGACAGAAGTGCTTCTACCAAATCTTTCTCCTAAGAATCCGCCAGTATGCTAGAATATTGTAGTGATGTCTCTGCTTGTAAAACTATTGCCTGATTCTGCTGCAAAGCAAAGAACAGAACCTGCGCTATTGATTTCTGAAATAGAAAAGGAAGGTTTTAGGGTTTTGTTGTGTGTGTGTGTCTTGTGTTTATGTGTATGTGTCATGTATGTGTGTGTGTGCATATGTGTGTGGGGGGGATGCACATGCATGTGTGTAGAGGTGTCATCTCAGATATGCCATCCACCTGTTTTCGAGACAGGGTCCCTCATTGGCCTAAAGCTCAACAATTAGGCTGGCTGGCCAGAGCGTACCAGGGAGCTACCTGTTTCTTCCTCCCCAGAGCTGGAATTATAGGTGTGTGCCACCACACCTGACATTTACATGGGTACTTGAGATTGAACTCAGATATTCAGGTTTGGGAGGCAAGTGCTTTACCAGGTCAGAGAGGAAAAGTTTTAATGACTGGTGGTTTCACTTTGTTACTTGATAACTGCAGTAATACTTACCATGATATCCCCACTTTCTTTGTTCACTATGTAGCCCTGGCTAGCCTGGAACTTGCTATGTAGGCTTAGTCAGTCTCAAACTCATGATGATTTATGCCTTTGCCTTCTAAGAGCTAGTATTACAAAAATGTGCCACCAGGCCCAGCATCTATTTTCTTTTTCACATTAAAATTAGAGACCTGGGCTGGAGAGATGGCTTAGTGGTTAAGGCACTTGCCTGCGAAGCCTAAGAATTCATGTTCATATCTCCAGGTCCCACATAGCCAGACACACAGTGAAGCAAGTATGCAATGTTGCACGTATGCAGAAGGGGGCATACACATCTGGAGTTTGTTTGCTTGCAGTGGCTGACAGCCCTGCCCATTCTCTCTCTCTCTCAAAATAAATAATTAAAAAATAAATAAATTTAGCAACCTATTTTCAGATTGCTTCACCGTGGTAAGCTTTTATATATAAGGAAGGTTTATTTTGGCATTCTTAAAAACAGATACACTATGTAAACTACTCATCTACCCTACAGAATAGGCAAACACCTCAAAAAAAATCATGCTTTCTAGCCCCTTCACTTGATCAAGAGGTTGAACTAGTTAGGGAAGTTAAGGATAGGGCTGGAGAGATGGCTTAACAGTTAAGGCACATGCCTGTGAAGCCCAAGGACCCAGGTTCGGTTCTCCAGGTCCCACGTAAACCAGATGCACATGGTGGCACATGTATCTGGAGTTCGTTTTCAGTGGCTAGAGGCTCTGGCGTGCCCATTCTCACTCTCTCTCTCTCTCCTTCTCTCTGTCTCAAATAAATAAAAATAAAAATCTTAAAAGACTTGTTAAAAAGAAGTTAAGGATTTGTCCACTGGTCTGAGCAAGAGTTCACATAGAAAATCCAGGAGGTATTTTTGCTCACAGGCTCACTGTGAGATGGTGGGGAAAAAAGACCACTTCAAAGTGGACACCCTAGGACACGTTCTTAGGATCTTCCAGAACCTTCTACACACTATGCCCCATGTTGACCCAATAAGGACTAGAATAGAACATCTCAATTCTGGGTTCCGCTTTATCCACGGACATTGACCATACTCAGAGGAGAGTGACGAGGGCAGTGCAAGTACTCTACCGAGATGCTTCGGCTGGGAAAGATGAGAGATGTGTGAAGGATCATGGTCATCATAATTACAAGAAATTACCTCCTCAGGAGACAGGAACTAGGACAAATGGGCAGAGTTCAGAGGTCAGATTTCACATACTATTCTAAAAACAGGAAGGCCCAACTCATCAGGGTCACTGGAAGAGCTAGAGAGGCCACCCATCAGCGATCTTGCAGATGTGCTATGGACTCAGCTGGAGGAATGGCTTTGTGGTTAAGGCACTTGCCTGCAAAGCCAAAGGAACCAGGTTCGATTCCCCAGGACCCACGTAAGCCAGCGATGCACAAGGTGGTGCATGCATCTGGAGTTCTTTGCCGTGGCTGAAGGCCCTGACACGCCCCATTCTCTCTTTCTTTCTCTTCTTTCTCTCTCAAATAAATAAATAACATAAATAAAAATATTTTCAAAAACATAATATATAAAAAGAAGAAGAAGGGCCCTGGACTCTGGCTGGAAGGTCAAGGCCTAGCATTACTCAGGTTGGTCTGATTCTAGGAAGAGGCAATCTCAGCTTCTGTTGCTTTCATTTGTTCCATGCCGAGCTTTCTCATGTCTCTGAGAAGAATGAGCGGTACTGTTTTGATGGAATAAAAGCAAACCGAGTGCCATATGGACAAGGACACTTTACCTTCTAAAGGTAACATTCCTGAGAACTCGCTGCTTCCATGTGAAATTGGGCCAAGATCTGTAATTACGAGAATAGCTGTTTCCTTGGCAACTTGCCTAATGCCAGGCACTGTGCTCAAGATTATTTCACTGGAGTGTTCACAGCAGACCTAAGGGATACAATCGCTAGTAAATTCTTATTTTACGGAGTCAGACATGAAGGCACAAAAAGGTTACCTAACTTTCCCAAGGTCATAGAATTAGTCTGTGGCAGGACCAGGCTTTGGGGCATGGCCCGTTTTCTTAACCACAGTGCTAGGTTGCTTCTGTAGGCCAATTGCCTTTCTTTGTTTCAGGCTGGGAATCAAAGTAACTTTTCTCTGAGGATACGAAGTATGGATCCTTGGCCAAAGTGAGTGGGAGGGGCTAGAGAGGAAGGAGAGGGGAATCATGCTGAGTAGAAGGAGGGCTTCAGGGGCCCAGGCTTTGGATTTCTGGAATCCTGGGCAATTAGCAGTGTATCGCTTCCATTGTGCTATGTAGGGCACAACTCTGTTTCTGGTAATGGGATGGAAATAGATGCAGGGGGCACTTGTTGCTTTAGAAACACACAAGAATCTCTCAAAGTAGAAGCAGAGAGAAGCGGAAAAAACACTAACCACACAGTTCAGGCATAGCAAGCAGAGCCCACAGGGGAATATTAATCTGTATAAAAGTGTCTGGGCATCAGAGCCTCCTCTTTTCTGAGGTCCTTGAGAGGTCTGAGGGAACAGGGGCTTAGGGGTAGACCTTGGCCTCATTTATAAACAGTTCAAGAAAGTAATTTGTCCATCTGTCTCTGCAGCCCAGAGGATGGCCAGGGTGATTCTAAGGACATTTTATTTATTTATTTACTTACTCAAGAAGAACAAGCTCCTGTAGTTCTAAGGTTTCATATCTATGGCTAATGGCAGGAGGTTTTTTTATTATTATTATTATTATTTAATCTTGGTATCTCTCTATCAACAACAGTTAAAAAATCTTTGTAGGAGCAAACCTATACTTTTCTTTGGTTAGAAAAAAAAATTCTTTACTATGGACTTAGTATCAAAGACAGCCTGTCATCAGGATGTCCCCGAGACGCTTGTCCATGTTTGAACAGCTGTTTTGTCACCCTGGAAGCCCACACTACATTTAACCCCTGATGATAGGTCAAGTGGCTGTATGAGATGCCTTTTTTCAGCTCCAGTTATTAATGGTGTGAGGCCAGGGGCAGATCTAGGGTTTAATACTGAATTTTATGTTATTTGGAGAGCCTTCTTTAAGTTAAAAACAAATAAAAATTCGAGCCGGGTGCGGTGGTGCACACCTTTAATTCTAGCACTCAGGAGGCAGAGGTAGGAGGATCGCTGAGAGTTCAAGGCCACCCTGAGACTACACAGTGAATTCCAGGTCAGCCTGGGCTAGAGTGAGACCCTACCTCGAAAACCCCCCCAAAATAAAAATAAAAAAACGGACATGGCAGTTCATGCCCTCCCCAGGAAGCTCACCATGGCCATCACAGATGGCAGATGTGAGCTCTTGAGCCGGTGCTCCTCCAGGGCATCTTACCATCTGGGCGAAATCCCTTCCTTTTGTTGGGTTTCCCACCCCCATCCGTACAATGGACTGGGCTATTTAAGATCCTCCCAGGACTCATTGCTGACTTCATCAGGGTTAATGGCTTCTAGACAGAAGGTGAAGCAAGTTCAAGGTTAGTGGAGTTCCCGGTCGGGTCAGTGTTTTCCCTTGTAAAAGGAATGTTGGCTGTGTGGCCCTCCAAGGATGTCTTCCAGGTTTAATGTTCACCACAAAGGTTTATATTTTTGCCTGAATCTTCCTTTAGCCAGCTGGGCCAGTAACCATTCTGTGTGCATGTGCACTGACTGGAAGCTGCAGTTAAAAACAAAACAAAACAAAACAAAGCACCCTTTCTAACAAGAGAGCAGCTGGGCTAATGGCCATTGCATATTTGGTTTCTCTGGAGCACTTTATTTTGAGACAAGATTAAAGCATGTCTTTAACTTTGATGTCAACATAGGCAGTAGGCCCAATTAGACAAGGAGGAAACCCACTTACTGAGTGATTAAGAGACCAAAGAACTAGGCGGCAGCGGCCACCTCTAGGTCTTCTCTTTAGTTCTAGTAGAGTTAGAAGCTCAATCGTCTGGGCCAAATGTTTTTAAAAAGAACTAAACCAGGCACTGGAGAGATGGCTTAGCGGTTAAGGCACTTGCCTGCAAAACCAAAGGATCCCAGTTTGACTCTCCAGGACCCACATAAGCCAGATGCACAAGATGGCACATGTATCTGGAGTTTGTTTGCAGTGGCTGGAGGCCCTGGCTTGCCCATTCTCTCTCTCTCTCTCTCTCTCTCTCTCCCTCTCTCTCTCTCTCTCTGTGTGTCTGTGTGTGTGTGTCTGCCTCTTTCAAATAAATAAATAAAATATAAAAAAAGAACTAAACCCCATGAATAAATAATCTCTGGAGTGCGTTGTAGTGGAAACTACTTTTGATTGAGTCAGACATTGGATGTCTGACTTGCTTGTCTTGTGACCTTGCCTGAATTTTCGTATCTGCGAAATGGGCAAGTTAGCTGTACATGTTTGTAATATCTTTCAGTGCTTCTATTCAAGCCTATGAACCTGACCTGTGCTGTACCTAGCTGTCAGACTTAAGGCCAAACCAAAGTTTATGTCACCACTTAAATTCTAGAATAGCATCCCAGGAAGGCCACAGCATGGCAAAGGGAACCGGGACTTACAGTGTAGAAGTTGAGGGACAATTGGCTTTCAAAGGTGCCCATGCTCCCGTTCTTCACATGGACAGTGGCCACTCTGGAAAGGGGAGAGAATTTTGCATAAGGACTGAAACATGCCTGATTGACAAGGACTGTGACTTCTACGAGGAGGCCAGCCCTCCACTCCCAAGGCAGCTTACCTCTGGTCAAAGGCGGCCTGGTTCACCAAGTAGGTGGAGTGGTATGTACAGGAGAAGGAGTAGTTCACGGGCTGGTTCTTCACAATCACTGTGCTGTCATTGGAGACAATGTGGCTGTAGAAGTGGTAGATGGGGGGCTTGTACTGCACAAAGGAAGAAGGCAGTTAGAGTGACCCCTGTATGCCACGAGAGAAGGAGAATTCTGGGAAAAGTGAATGAAAATGGCTCGGGGTGAGGGGGGAAAGCCCAGTGAGGAGACAGGAACATTTTTCCAGGGACAGTGGAACTTGTTCTCTCTCCATTCATATACTTTTTTTTTTTTTAATATGTTCTCATTCTAGCCCAAGCCGACCTGGAACTCACTCTGTAGTCCCAGGCTGGCCTCAAACACACAGCGATCCTCATACCTTTGCTTAGGAGTAAAGGCATGCCACCACCATGCCCAGCTTGAACCCATTCTTTTGTCCGTGGGTAGATGATGATTTTTGCAAGTGGTTTTAGAATTCTTTCAATTAAGTTGTCTAAATTAATGTAGGTTGATGTTCTATGCTTAGAAAAACATCCAAATATCCATTGGGCTTCTGACCCAAGAACTGGCTTGATTATCTCTGTTTCCTAGCATCAACATTTTATCCACTCTCCTTGTACCGAGTACCCTAAGTGAATGCCTTTGCCCATCTCTCAGCTCTAGAATCATAAGCACATCTTCCAACCATAAGCATTGTTTGTGAAATTCTTCCTTCTGGGATGTTGGACTTGAACACGACAGACTATTAGAGCTGGTGGGGACCTTGACTATACACTTGAGAGGAAATCAACCTGACCCCACCTTACCAAGATGTACTCTAAGATATGGTGCTTTGTCTGGCATACCCGTGGCTATGCCCTCCCATCTCTGAATCTTTATGGAGCTTCAGGAAGAGGGGTTGGAAGGTCCTTGCTTCTGTCCTCCGAGTCATCTGGTGGTCAAGGCAGTGGAACGCTCCACCTCAGTGCGGAGGGAAGCCTCTCTTCACGACTCTGCTCCCACCGGTCTGCGGCTGAGAACTAGTGACTGCATGGGGCAGGTGTTGGCTGTCTCTTCGGCTATGTGAGAATACCAGCCGGGAGTGTGTCCATGATTACTTTTGATCCCATGGTTCCCTGTCATGGATACTTCACACAATTGTGTTATTCTCTGGTCACTGATGGAAAATGCCCATCACTGTCACATCCAATCCTGGGGGGAGGCTGGTCCGTCCATTTACTGATCCAAGGCAGAGAGCATGGTGGGATGTGAGAATAAGCTCAGAACTTGAAGGGCCACAAACGTGCTTTGTTCTCTTTGCAGAACGTGGCCTTTCTGGCACTGCAATAAATTGGGAGAGACTACAAATCGAATCAAAACAGTCCTCTAAACTAGATGGAAATATCAAATTCAGAACTTTGCGTTCTGAGTCCTCTAAGAATGACAACAAATATCTTGGTTCTTGGGTCCCAGGGCCTTATCTTAAACAACTCTGAAATATGTGACTTAGACTTACCTCTGACTGGGTTCCGCAATAGGACTTGTTTTTAGGTGACAAATCAGGTATAACAAATTGGTAGTAGCCAGCTTCGTGGACCCCATTGTAGCACAGCCCCCCAAGGGCCAGCTGGTGCACTTCCCATCCATAGGGACACTCAGGGATTTTGGTGATGATGGTTTTGGGATAACAAAACACAAGAATGACATCTGGAAGAACACACAAGGACTGAGTCAGACACCTGAGCTTAGCAATGTACTTGAAGAGTTGGTACAAAAACAAGTTCATGTTATCCGTCACCAGCTGCAATGAGTCTCCTCAAACTCCAGCCACTATGGTTCTTTTATAGCTTATGTTACATCAATTTAATAACTGTACTATTTACTAATATTTATTTAATTCAGATCACTTAAAAATATTCACTTTATTTTAAAGTATGTATGGGGCTGGAGAGATGGCTCAGTGGTTATGGCACTTGCCTGTGAAGTCCAAGGTTCGATTTCCCAGGACCCACGTAAACCAGATGCCCAAGGTGGCACATGTGTCTGGAGTTTGTTTGCAGTGGCTAGCAGCCCTGGTACACCCATCCTCTCTCTCTCATGCATAAATAAGTAAAGAAAACATCAAAGTATGTATGTGTGAAATCACAGATGGGGACACCAACCTGTGATTTCATAGATAGATATAGATATACTTGAAAATGAACATATAACTTAAAACTTTAAATATCTACTTCATGCACAATATTGTGAGACATTGCTTTGTGACACAGCAGAGACATTTAGTAGTCAAAAGGATAAAAACATGGGCATGTTATAGTTATATATAAAGAAAAAGAGGGAAAGAATAATTTCTAATTTTAGCAAAGTTTTTTTTTTTTTTTTTTTTTTTAATTCCTATGGGCAAAGTCTGGTTGGCACAGAGGGCCTGTTACCTGGTAACACCTTTTGCATTTTCATAGCACAGCAAGCACAGACTTTTCTTCACTGCAAAGTGAAGATTCAGGACACTTTGCATCCTAGGCCAGCAGGGGGGCGCCACCGGGGTGTACCTGCTTTATTTGGAGTGCATGATCTCGCAGATGCCTCTGCAAAGGTGAGCAGCAGGATGAAGGCCCTCACCACCATTGCTCCTCAGAACCTGATCTTTGCCAAGCTGCCAAACCAAACTGGCCAATGCTCACGTTCCTTCCAGGACCGGGCCTCGATCATTCTAGGTGAGAAATATGAGGCAAAAGTTAAATTCAAGGGAGAACGCAGACTATCACACAGGGGTTGGGAGAAATGTCCAAGGAAGATCAGCAATGCTGTCCGGAGGGGGGGATTCATACCACTGGGGATGTCAGTGTCACAGGCTCATGTGCCCAGCTTCTTCATCCTCTCTGGACTGTAGATGCTGCCTCCCAGGTGCTCCCCAGATCTCCAGCCTCACTTCTAGTTCCACTTTATATAGCCCAAGAGTGTAAAAGAAACCAGCCCAGATAAGTCACAATGAGCACACATTATCCACTGGGTTGGGGGGTGGGGAATAAAAGAGAACTTTGCACAATAATCAAATGGGAAGCTCAGTTACCACCTGAGTCTAATTTCTTCTACTTTGCAGAATTGGAAAACTGTTGTTTTTTTTTTTCCCCTCTCCTTCAACCAGAACAGGAAAAAAAATCATATTTTTCTTCCTTGTATAAAAAAAAAAAATGACCAGAGGCAAATTATTTCTACATAATTCCAGGTAATAATTTTCTTTCTTTTACACTTTTCTTCCTTCATCTTATTTTTTTGCTTTCTTACTTTGTTTTTGGCTTTTCAAAGTAGGGTTTTGCTCTAACCCAGGCTGACCTGGAATTCACTATGTAGTCTTAGGGTGGCCTCTAATTCACGGTGATCCTCCTACCTCTGCCTCCTGAGTGCTGGGATTAAAGGCATGTGCCACCACTCCTGGCTCTTTTTCATTTTTTTAAAGATTTTTTTAATTTTATTTATTTATTTATTTGAGAGAGAGAGAGAGAGAGAGAGAATGGGCGTGCTAGGGCCCTCAGCCACTGCAAATGAACTCCAGATGCATGTGCCACCTTGTGAATCTGGCTTATGAGGGTTCTGGGGAATCAAACCATGGTCATTTGCCTTTGCAAGCAAACACCTTAACTGCTAAGCCATCTACCCAGTCCCTGCACATGTTTTAATGATGATTTTTCTAGAGTGTTTTATTGTAAACTCTGATATGTATCACTTCATCCTGCAATACAACTTCAAATTGCACTGCCTCTAGACTTTATCCGCATTCTAGAGCAATGGCCTTGGGATGGGGGGGACCTTCCAGAGGCTCTCCTATAATTCAGTTCTTAATCACCCAGCCAGATCCTGTTTGAAACAGCAGAGGGACGCTGCTCTCATGAAGCCTTTGGTTATAATTTCATGTTGCAGAAGCATCAGGACCTATCTAACAAGCAATAACCCTACATGCTACAACAGAGTTGTCCTTATTTCCTCAAAACCCATCGCCCGCGTCTTTTACCATGAGGATGTCAACACAGTAAGGAAACAGTGACATGGCAAGCCAGTAAGCATTTCTGTGACTCAGCTTCCTTCTTTGTAAAATGAAGGCCATGACCCTGGTCTAGTCTCAGAGCACGAGGAGAACAATGAGGCAAGGGCTCCTGCAAAATCACGAAACACAAAATAAACAGACGTATGTGAAAAGGCAGTGAAAGGACTGGAGAGATAGCTCAGAGGTTAAGGAGCTTGCCTGCAAAGACAAAGGACCCAGGTTCAATTCCCCAGGACCCGTGTAAGCCAGATGCACAAGGTGGCACATGTGCCTGAAGTTCCTTTGCAGTAGCTGGAGGCCCTGCTGCACCCATTCTCTCTCTTTCTACTTGCCTATTTCTCTTTCCTAAATAAATAAATATATGAGTGAATGAATAATTTTTATTAAAAAGGCAATCTTCCTGGTAACGTGTGTGTGTTCCATGAGTTACATTTTTTTTCCTTAAAATTGTCACAAAGTATGTCATTGAAGGCATGTGATTCATGCTGCATGAGGCATATCTGTTTTATACACGTAGAATGTAGTTTTTGGATATGGACCAAATAGGCTGAAGCAGGTAGAGGAACACTGGGATTGAGTTCAGCAGTGCCTAGAAGCATCAGCAAGTTTTTTCTGCTCTCCACAGTTCATTCATTCCTGAGCAAAAAGACCCTCGAATCTCATGTGCATCAATTTAAAAAAAAAAACTATTTAATTGATTTATTTGAGAGAGAGAGGGAGAAAGAGAATGATGAACTGGCATACCAGGGCCTCTAACCATTGCAAATGAATTTTAGACTCATGTGCCACTGGCTTATGTGGGTACTGGGGAATAGATCCTGGATCCATAGGCCTCACAGGCAAGTGCCTTAACTGCTAAGCCATCTCTCTAGCTCACATGTGTCAATTTTGAGTTTCTTTTTCCCAGGGTTTGGCATGAACTCTCTGTGTTTCTTCTTCCCTCCTTTTTATTAAATACTTTTGAGCCTCTGTGTTTTGCTAGTCACTATACTCAGCCCTGGAAGATTCAGGCAGCTCAGAGGTCATTTCTTTCCCTAAAGATCTGTGGGTGTGGTGGGGGGGGCTGTTCATCAGAGAGGGAGGTGGGTCTGTACTGAGAATGTGGGATAGGAGGAGGGAAAGAGGGAGCTTCAGGAGGCTTGGTAGAGAAAAGCCAAGGCAACTCCAGAGGCCTTCGAAGGCCTAGTTGAGTGAAGAATGGGCCGCTTGTCTGTCCTTAAATGGTGATGCATCACTGACGGTTCAGTCGTGTATGTTGGCTTACTTGTTCTTGATTCAGAAAGATCTTTTTTGCTTGTCTTCAATTATGCGCTTCTTCTCAGCAAGCTTTGGTCCAAGCAGGCCCATAGTATCACCCCGTCTCTGACCTAGGAGATCAGAGTTCGCTCATAACGAAAGCTGCCATGGAGATGAACAGCTTTTCTGTCTCTGGTGGAAATGTGTGATGGGTGCTGGAAAGGTGTTATGGGTGCTATAGGGTAAGACTGAGCATTAGATAACTTCCTGGAGCCCAAAGCGACTTTGGCCACTTATTGGCTGTGTGTTCTTGGATCAGTGTTAGGTCCTGTAAACCTACATTTCTCCCTCTTTTGGAAGGCTATAATAATACCTTTGACAAAGTGTTACTCAGAATATTAAGTCAATAATATGTATAATATTAATATGTATATTAGTATAAACATATCTTCTTTTCCTCTTTGAGGACAAGGTACTTAGTAAATCTTTTGTTTTTGTGCCATATTCTTTTTTTTGTATTTTTAAAATTTTTATTTATTTGCCAGCAGAGAGAGTGAGAGAGATAGAAGAGAGGCAGACAGAGAGAGAACTGGCATGCCAGGGCCTCTAGCCACTGCAAACTAACTCCAGATGCATGTGCCCTTTGTGCAGCTGGCTTATGTGGGTCCTGGAGAATCGAACCGGTATCCTTTGGCTTTGCAGGCAAACGCCTTAACAGCTAAGCCATTTCTCCAGCCCTCTGTGCTACATTCTACATGGAAAAGCCAAAGGGAGGGGGGATTATTGAGAGTGGGTCACCACTAGAGAACAAACATTATTGTTACCAGGGCTGACTTACATGTCACTAAAAGCATAGATTCTGGAATTAGACATCATTGTTCTGTCATATATCCAGCTGTGGGATCTTGGGCAAGTCACTTGGCCTTTAATTTCAAGTCGATGAAATCAGGCTTCCCATCTCCCATGGCTGATTCAAGGATGGAAGAAAACAATTTTTTTTATTTTTATTATTATTTATACTATTCTGATTTTACATTCATAGTATGGGTTCCATTATCCTCCTCCCTGTCCTCCCTCTTCCAAAGGGACCCTCATCAATGGGGAATGTGGGTCATGCATTGTGGGGGCTGTCAAGAGTTCTGGGGGGTAGGCCCCAGTCTCTGTGCTTAATGCCCCAACTTGTGGCTCTAACATTCTTTCTGCCCCCCTCTTCCGCGAATTTCCCTGAGCCACATTGGGATCATTTTTGTTTGGCTTCAGTAACGAGGTTTTGGGGGCTTCTGTGTCTCTGGATATCTGGCTTAGTTGGAGTTGGATGTTCTCTGTGTTTATCTCCTTCAGCCATTTTCTGGTGTCGTGATCGCCATGGACGCTGTATTCTTGTCCTTCCCCTGCGTTGTTCTATGGTTTCAGCTGGGGCCCTGGTGAGGTGTGATTAGCTGATCCTCCCATCAGGTTCATTGTCCACCTGAAAAGAGATAAGCAAATTCTCCAACGGCGAGAAAAGTTAGTACTAGATAGAAGGGATGACCATATATGTTTTGGAGAGAAAATTTTTTTAAATATATTTTATTTTTTTATTTTTTTGAGAGAGAGAGAGAAAGAGGTAGAGAAAGAGAATGTATGTGAGAGAGAGAATGGCTGCACCAGGGCCACCAGCCACTGCAAATAAACTCTAGACACATGAGCCTCCTTGTGTATCTGTCTTACGTGGGTCCTGGGGAATCAAACCGGGTCCTTTGGCTTTGCAGGCAAAGGCCTTAACCACTAAGCCATCTTCTCCACCCTGGAAGGAAACAATTCTTGTCAATGACTTAGCAGAGCCCAGCTCAGTCAGCACTCAAACCTCAGCCCTGTAGAGTGAATGGCCGAGGTTGATATCCTCAGCCCTGGAGGACATGTCCGTAGTGTTCGCGGATGAACTCTGGCTGTTTTCTATGTAACAGTTCTGCCTTGGGAAGCCCACCCTAACAAAAGAGCAGGTGCTTTTGATATCTAGGCTGGCCTGATAAGGATAAGATTCTGAGACAGAGAAAGAGATTGCTCCTACAGTTTCTTGGAGCGGAGAACCAGCTAACACTCAGGTACATGATACTGCTTTCAAAGGTGAGCTGAATGAAGTCGGGGGAAGTACATTCCACTATTGTGACTGGCTGGTCTCTAGATGTTTAATTTACATAAGAAACAGAATGGGACAAAATGTGCTTGGGCTAAACAGTATTTGATACTTGCTTTGATTTAAAAAAAAAGGCAAGAGGCTTCTGTTTTCTCAGGTAATTACCTTCCATTCTGATACCCCACCCACTGTTCTTTTGGTTTTCCATCAGTCCTTCCTTCACCCCCACCCATCCCTAGATGTAGCTAGAGTGAAAGAGGTACCAGTGGGAGATGGAATCCAAAAGCAAATCTCTGAGACCATTGTTCTTCAAACACACACATGAAACGGACTGGAAGATCGTTATCAATCCCAGGAGTTTGAAAGAGCCCAGTAAAGGCTTTATAGAAGACTCATCAAAAGATGCGCTTCTCTGTCCTGTATCTTTGTTTCACAAATTGTTGGGCAATAGAGGGTGCCTTTTCCACCTGGAGGCCCTCAGTGATTTGTGAGATCTGGCCCAGAAAGAAAAGGATTACCACTTGCAAAAATTCTAATTGACATTTTCTCTGTGGCTGAGAAATCACATTTAGGTGACAAGTCACCGGTTACAAGGAGCACCAGTGAACTGTCACTGAGATGGGACTTGAACCATGAAGCTAAGAAATGTGCATGGAAGTTTTGAAAGCTGTTTTTATTAACTGGTTTTTTAAAACGCACTGTTTTGAGATCGTTAAATGTGGGGTTTGTTAACTGGATTCTATTGTTTCCCATAGCCTCTGAATCAAGCCTTCTTTCACTCTGTGGGAGGCTGTTGGCCAGTTTGCAAATGAGTAGGTGTTCCCATCTAGAGTTCAACGGCTCAAACCTCACAGCACTCCCCAGGAATGAGCAGTTCCCCGGGACCGTGGGAGACAGTGTCTCATAGAGGAGAACTGAGAAGGGAGGGAAGGTCCTCTGCAGATAGCACATCGCCAATTCAGAGCGAGAAGCCCCTCCTCCACCAGCCTCACCTGGCCCTGCAGCCCCCAGCTACACAACTCCTCCCTGCCCCCGTTCAGATGGATAGGCAGGCCTGTCCAGCAAGTCCTGGGTCTTCTCTGCTCACTTGGAAGCAGGCGCAGTGCTGTTCCCTCAAGCGAGCAGTCCTTACCTCCGCGAGTATCGATGGGTTCAGTAGCACCCCAGGGAGGAGCTCCAGGTTCATGTGTCCTGAGACGAAGGAATTGGAAACAGACATATGGACAGCAGCAGAAACCAGGACAGTTTCTTAGAAAAGACAACCTTCAAGATAGATTGCTGGCCAGATCCTACAGACTGTACAGTAGCTCATAGAACATCCGTGTACAGAGTTAGGGCTTTCATGTCACATCACAAGGGAAATTTGGGGGCCATTTGCACAGGGCAGGTTTTCTTTTGCATTCTCTGTTACAGTTCTCCATACAACTTCTTGTGCCGTGCGTCTTATTATCATCTTAAATCTCCACCCAGCGTGTGCATTTTACTACTATGATGAGTTAGAGGTCACCTCTAGACACTCTGGAGGGCATTTGCGCCTGCTCCAGCAGCTGGATTTAATGGGCCTCAGCCAATTCCAGCCTTGCTTTGATAACTAATTTTGTAGCCCTTGTTCAAGGCTCTCCTGGACCTCACTCTCGACCCTATTCTCCCACTTCAGCTCAACCATCCCTTCCACCACCACTGTCAGTCAGTCGTCCAGCTCACTAACGGACAGCTCACTGCTTGCTGGTCTAACATAGCCAAGCAAATCGTTGATTCTGCTCGTGGAACTTCCCAGATCACTCCTCTACTCTTTCATTCATTGACAACGGACCCATTCATCAACCATGTAACGAGTATATTTAGGATCAGAATCAACCTACCTATTTGGATATCTGTCTTCGTATATCTTCAACGCAGCTGCAGATGTAAAGAGACTGGGAAAGGACACACATGGACCTTCGAGGTGAAGAGTAATGGTCCGAGAGGGGAGAGTTACTTCAGAGCCCTGAGTCACGACAGTCTCTTGGAGGAGAGATTTAACACGGGGAAGAAGGGTGAGATGGAATTGAGCGGGTGACAACAGGCTCTGTGTTTGTGTGTGAGAGTGTCTGCAAGCATGTGCTCGTGCACACCAGCCCCTGTACCTGCAGGAACAGAGGATTCTGGTCAGGGAATGCGACATTAAAGTGACTTGAGTGCAGGAGAGGTAATGTACATTTATCATCACTCACACACAACTTTTTTTTATTTTTCATTTTTTTATTGACAACTTCTATATTTACATACAAAAAAATGCATGATATTTTCCCTCCTCTCCCCCCATTCCCCTTTAGAACTCCACTCTCCATCATATCCCCTCCCTCTCTCCATTAGTCTCTCTTTTAATTTGATGTCATCATCTTTTTCTTCTATTATGAGGGTCTTGCGAAGGTATTGCTAGGCACTGCAAGGTCATGGATATTGAGGCCAATTTCTGTCTTGACAGTTGCATTGTAAGGAGTCGTACCCTTCCTTTGGCTCTTCCATTCTATCTTCCCCCTCTTCCGCAGTGGTCCCTGAGTCTTGGAGGGTGTGACAGAGATGTTTCAGTGCTGGGAACTCCTCCATCCCTTCTTCTCAGCACTATGTTGCCTTTTGGGTCATCCCAGTGGTCATTGCCATCAGAAAAGAAAAGCTTCTCTAACTAGAAGTGAGAGTAGCATTAATATGTGAATATGAACATTAAGTGTAGTGCTTTCAGGGCAGTTTGGTGGGAATAATATATGCATTTAGTCAGACATGAGCAGGTGTTGCAGAATAATATGAACTTCAGACCAGGCACAATTATGGAGAAGGGATATTATTTAGGCTTTCAGGGAAGTTCCATAAAGGCAGGAGAAACAGCCTGCTCTCACAAGGCCAGGCAGAGAGAGCAAAAGCCAACCAGCCACCACAGCACACAGAGCAAAACTTTCACACAGCACACTTCAGGAACTCCTGCTTTTCATTTGCATATCTTTACAATGGAATCTCAAACCCACCATTAACACCTTAAGACCAGCCCCCAGTGACCTTGCCTCTAGCAAAGGTGATTGCAGATGCCTATAACTAGTCCTGAATATATGGAAAACAGTTGGTTACCCCCCTGCCAAGAGTTTTTCAGACATGCCACTATATTTTTTTTTGCAGATTCTTTTTTTTTTTTTGCAGATCTTTTTTTTTTTTCAGCGCTCAGTTTTCTAGTCAAGGGACTTCCCCTCTTTGAACAGAAGCACATTTCTCGTTGCTTCCCCTTCCATGAGAAGCTTGATCATGTGAAATAATTTTTTTCCCTTTTGGCAGATTGGCGTCATTTTCATTACAGATTTATATTTTAAGATCGCTGTAATAGTCCCATGGGTCTGTGAAAACTAGAGCTAATAGACAAACTTTGGAGGACCTAAGTTTGCTTTTGCTGCTTGCTCCCAACCCCAGTAACTTCATGGGAAACCAGTCTTCACTCACGGAGCCATTCCTAGCGCTCCTTCATGCACAAAGACCAGCAGTGAAGTGAGGTACCTTTGTAATTACGCTCTAATGATGACTGGTACAAGTGTGTTTCACTTTCCATTGTGCCTATCACAGCTTATTGTTGAGGGAGCCAGGCATGTTCAAGCAGTCAAAAGATAAAGAGGGGCTGGAGAGATGGCTTAGCGGTTAAGGCATTTGTCTGCGAAGCCAAAGGATCCCCGTTCGATACTCCAGGACCCACATAAGCCAGATGCACAAGGGGGCACATGCATCTGGAGTTTGTTTGCAATGTTTAGAGGCCCTGGCATGCCCATTCTCTGTGTCTGCCTCTCTTCTCTCTCTCTGCTTGCAAAAAAAAAAAAAAAAAAAAAAAAGATAAGGAGAAGCAGAGGAGGAAAATTCCATCATCATGGCGCTACCACTCCAGGAATGTGCAGTCACAGCCTCACTTCCCTTTGTTCTGAAAGGCCCATCTGCACTCCATGAATGCAAGGCACAACAAATACCCACAAAACACACCGATGGTCGCTTCATCTTCTTGCAGCCATGCTGGACTTCTCTCATCAAGACATCCTTCCTCTGTGATCTCTAATGTGACATCTGTAGCCTTCTCAGCCCTATCTCCTGTCACCATTAATCAGTTAGAGCTAGCACAAGAGTTGCCAGCCCCAAGGGAAGCAACTCCATTGCTCCAAGGGTTGAAATGTATGCCTTTCCAGCACCATGCACTTCTTCATAGTTTTTGCTCTAGCAAAAGATGGTATTGCCATCTTTCTGCATGAAGATCCTTGTACTGGACTGGAAGCTTCATCCAAGCTAGGGGTGCAGCTGGCCTTGTGCTCAGCACTAAAGCTTTCATTCCAACACAGGACTTCGTAATACCTAACTGAGTGAATGATGCAAAGGTCTTGTTTGAGACAAGCCAAAGTCCAAAGTCGTACAACTAACCTTGCTAGCTTCCAGTGATGGGATTTAACGTCTATGTTTCTTAGCTGTTGGCCAGCTTAGAAATATGGAGACTCAGGCAAACTCTTTTTCTCCCTTTTACATATCTTTATTTTTGTTTATTATTATTTTATTTTAAATATTTTATTTATTTATCTTCAAGGACACAGAGAGAGAGAGAGAGAGAGAGACAAAGAGAGAGAGAGAAGAAGATTGGGCATGCCAGCGTCTTTTGCCACTGAAAAGGAACTCCAGACACGTGTGCCATTTTGTATATCTGGCTTTATATGAGTACTGGGAAATCAAATCCCAGAATGGCAGGCTTTGCAAGTGAGTGCCTTTAACAGCTGAGCCATAACCCTAGCCTCTATGTATTTTTTTAACTAGTGGGAACTTTAATATAGAAATATGCAGTAATTTGATCATGCTTCCATTGCATTATATTTTTTGTCCCTTCTCCCCTACCACCACCCCCTGAGGTCCTTCCTCTTTCAAGGTCCCCTTCCTTTGTTTTGTTTTTTCCTTCCTTTTGTCCTCTTCTGTCCTCCGTGGAAAAATGTTGGTGGGCTCAGAACATTGCTGGTCTTGTGGGGGTATCGCTAACCACTGAGGAGTCATGACGGAACCAGCTGGTTCTTGTCCCGTGTCGTTAGGACAGTACCCCACGTGTGCCTCTGCACCCTGTGGCTCTCACATTCTTCCTTTCCCTCTTTCACAATGTTCCCTGAGCCTTGGAAGTTGTGATAGAAATCTGGTTTAGTGCTGAGGCCTTGGCAACCTCTTATTTTCTTCTTTAGTGAGTTTTGAGTCTCCTCAGTGTGTGCTGCCATCTCCACAGAGAAGGTTCTCTGGCCAGCAGTGAGAGCAACTCTCATTCATTCTGCCACTTCCTGTATGATGTTCCCTGAACTCTAGTGGGTGTGATGAGATAACTCGTCCAGTGCTACACACTGGGCATTCTCTTCTTTTTGTTATTTTGGTGCATCTGAGGGTCTCCCTGATCCTCTCTATCGGTAAAAAGAAGGTTCTCTAACCAAAGATAAGAGCAGCATTAATCAAAGAGAAAATGTATGCAATTAAAAGGCTTTTTTAATGGGCACAATTCCTTGGTTTAGCCAAAGAACATTGGAAGCATCTTTCTGGGGTCTATGACCTTCTAAGCCATAGGATTTAGACTTTGTTCTCAGTGCCAGACGCCCCACTGAGTGGGACCTCATATTTTATCAGATTGTGGTTGATTACCCCCATAACTTGTCTACCACGTTTGCACCTATGGGTACATCATTCCTGTTTGGTTAATCTTGTAATCTTGTTCAGACTGTAGGTGACTTTTCTCCCCCAACAGCTTACAGAGTGCTTTTTCTATGACAGCTAGCCAGCAGGGAGAGGGTATACATCTTAGTTCCAGCTTGATTTCTTAAAGTCCCACAACCACAGGCCTGAGTCTCAGACAGACTCTTGAAGCCCTCTCTTTGCCATCAGTATAGTTCTCATACCGATCTTGATGGCTGCAGTTCTTGTAGCCCCTACTGTTTCAGTATTTCTCAAGAGAAGACCCTTTTGACATTGCATCAAAGGGATTTCTGTGTTACTGAGGTACACAAACCTGCTAATGCTTCCTTTCCTCAAAGCACCAAACATATCTTGAGAAGAGGGTCAGGGGTGGGGGTGTGTTAAGAATCCTGCAGCTTACTGGGCGTGGTGGCACACTCCTTTAATCCCAGCATTGGGTAGGCAGAGGTAGGAGGATTGCCATGAGTTCGAGGCCACGCTGAGACTACATTGTTAATTCCAGGTCAGCCTGGAGCAGAGTGAGACCCTCCCTCGAAAAACCACACACACACACACACACACACACACACACACACACACAAAAAGAATCCTGCAGCACCAGAGTGAGACCCTCCCTCGAAAAACCACACACACACACACACACACACACACACACACACACACACACACAAAAGAATCCTGCAGCTCCAGCAGCACTTATCCTGAAATGCACTTGACACTGTGATTAAATGTTTCTTGAACCAAATTCTGAGCATTCCCATTTTTTTCTTCTTCTCCCTGATGCTGGCACATGAAGTCTCATTTGTTTCAATCTGGACTTGTGTGCAACACTTTCAGATCTATTTCCCATGTCTGTGAATACATTGACTCTGGAGAATCACAATGTCTGTGCTAAGCATGACTGGGAAAGTTGAAACCTTGGGAAGTAATGAAGGGAGTTTCTGATGTTCATATGAAATACGTACTCCATCTGTTTTTAAAGACTAAAGGGCAATAGTTTTGATTTTGATTGTTGAAAGAAAGATCAAGTTATAAATCATAGCAGAATTTCTATCACATAGCCTGTACCTCATATTTGGTAGAGGGAAAAATGAGTAGTAAGTTTATGTTTCAAGCCTTGTTTGTATGATGATTAAGATACAAAACTCTTCTATATTGACCCTTTGATTATGAAACGAAGTTCTTTGCTTAAATGGCCTTGAGGTTGACTAGAGGAAAATGGTAATTAAAATGTATTACTTGATCAGTAGTTGCAAGAAGCATAGAAATATGAGTATAAAATTACAGTTTCACCCTGAAAGCACTACATTTAATGTTCATGTTCACATATTAATGCTACTCTCACTTCTGGTTAGAGAAGCTTCCCTTTTCAGATGATGATGGCCACTGGGATGACCCAAAAGGCAACATAGTGCTGAGAAGAAGGGATGGAGGAGTGCCCAGTGCTGAAACACCTCTGTCACACCCTCCAAGGCTCAGGGACCATTGCAGAAGAGGGGGCGGTTAGAATGGAAGAGCCAAAGGAAGGGTATGACCTCTTACAATGCAACTGCCCAGACAGAAATTGGCCTCGATATCCATGACCTTGCAGTGCCTAGCAATACCTTCGCAAGACCCTCAGAATAGAAGAAAAAGATGATGTCATCAAATTAAAAGAGAGACTAATGGAGAAAGGGAGGGGATATGGTGGAGATTGGAGTTCTAAAGTGGAATGGGGGGAGGGGAGGGAAATATCAGGTGGGTTTTTTGGTATTTACATATAATAGTCAATAAAAAACAATAATTAAAAAAATTACAGTTTCATTTACCAGCCATGTTCTTAAAAGTCACAGCCAGGGCTGTGGTGGACCTAAAAGGAAGGATATAAAAATTTCTGAAACTAGGAATAGAAGGAACATATTTCAATATAGTAAAAGCTATTTATGACAAACCTACAGCCAATATAATACTAAATGGGGAACAAAATCCAACATCCCTTCATGATAAAAGTCCTACAGAGACTGGGAATAGAAAGAACATGTCTCCACATAATAAAAGCTATTTATGACAAACCCACAGCCAACATAATACTAAGTGGAGAAAAACTTGAAGCTTTTCCACTAAAATCAGGAACAAGTCAAGGGTGTCTATTTAATATAATGCTAGAAGTCTTAGCCATAGCAATAAGGCAAGAGACATACATAAAAGGGATACAAATTGGAAAGGAAGAGATCAAGTTATCATTATTTGCAGATGATATAATTCTACACATAAAGGACCCTAAAGACTCCACCAGCAAACTATTAGAGCTGATTAATACCGATAGCCATGTAGCAGGATACAAAATAAACATGTAGAAATCAGTAGCCTTCCTATATGCTAACAACAAACACACAGAGGATGAAATCAGAGAACCACTCCCATTCACAATTGCATAAAAAAAATAAAGTACCCTAGAATAAACCTAACCAAGGAAGTGAAGGATCTCTACAATGAGAACTTTAAACACTCAAGTGAGAAATTGCAGAAGACACTAGGAAATGGAAAGACATCCCTTGTTCTTGGATTGGAAGAATCAATACTGTGAAAATTACAATCTTACCAAAAGCAATCTCCACATTTAGTGCAATCCCCATCAAAATTCCAATGGCATTCTTTACGGAAATAGAAAAAAACAATTCAAAAATTCATTTGGAAGCACAAAAAACCTCAGATATCTAAAACAATTTTGAGCAACAAAAATAAGGCTGGTGGTATCACCATAACTGATTTTGACCCATGTTACAGAGCCATAGTAACAGAAACAGCATGGTACTGGCACAAAAACAGACATGTAGATCAATGGAACAGAAGAGAGGACCCTGATGTAAATCCAGGTAGCTATAGACACCTGATCTTTGACAAAAATGCCAAAAATATTCATTGGAGAAAAGACAGCCTCTTTAGCAAATGGTGCTGGGAAAACAGGATATGTATCTCTAGAAGGATGAAAATAGATCCTTATCTCTCTGTATGCACAAGAATTAAGTCCAAATGTATCAAAGACTTTAATATCAGGCCTGAACCTTGGAAACTGCTAGAGGAAAAAGTAGGGGAAATCCTTCAACATAATGGTCTTGGCAAAGACTTTCTGAATATAACTCTAATTGCTCAGGAAATAAAACCACAGATGAACCGCTGGGACCTCATGAAATTACAAAGCTTTTGTACAGCAAAGGACACTGTGAATAGAGCAAAAAGGCAACCTATAGAATGGGAGAAAATCTTTGTCAGCTATACATCTGACAGAGGATTAATATCTAGGATATAAAAATAACTAAAAAAATTAAATAATAAGAAATAAAACAACCCAATTAAAAATGGGTTATGGAACTAAATAGAGAGTTCTCAAAAGAAGAATTACAAATGGCATATAAGCATCTAAAAAAAAGTTCTACATCCCTAGTCATCAGGGAAATTCAGATTAAAACTATGTTGAGATTCCATCTCACTCTTGTCAGATTGGCTACCATGATGAAAACAAATGACCAGAAATGCTGGCAAGGATGTGGAAAAAGAGGAACCCTTCTACACTGTTGGTGGGAATGCAATCTGGCCCAGCCATTGTGGAAAGCAGTGTGGAGGTTCCTGAGACAGCTAAATATAGATCTCCCATATGACCCAGCTATACCACTCCTAGGCATATATCCTAAGGACTCATCTCACTACCTTAGAGATACTTGCTCAACCATGTTTATTCACTCTATTCACAATAACTAGGAAATGGAACCAGCCTAGATGTCCCTCAACTGATGAGTGGATAATGAAGATGTGGCACATTTACACAATGGAGTTCTACTCAGCGGTAACGAAAAATGAAATTATGAAATTTACTGGAAAATGGATAGATCTGGAAAGGACTATACTTAGTGAGGTAACCCAGGCCCCAAAAGCCAAATGTCACATGTTCTCTCTCATATGTGGATCCTAGCTACAAATAATTGGACTTCTATGTGAGTAGGAATAAAACTCAGTAGCAGAGGCCAGTAAGCTAGAAAGGGGATATAAAGGGAATAGAAAGGGAGGGAGGAGGGACTTAATAGGATGGTATTGTACATATGTAAGTAGAAGAACAGATTAATGGGGGTGAAAAGGCCTAAGTGAGGTCAGGGGAAGAGATTGAGTAAAGGAAAGGTCGGGGGAGGGCTAATCAAAATCTAAGAGGATATAAATAAGTCATATGGAAACCTACCTTTTTGGACAATGGAACACTCAGAAGCCATAGATTGTTACTAGAACATTTTTAGTGCCAGAAATGGGATACCTTCCAGTGAGTTATTGGCCAGGGAGGTCCCTGTTGCATCTAAAACATTGCAGGACTATTGCCAAGGCCCTTGGTTTCCCATGAGAAACAGATGGTAAGATCCTATTGCTGAAGACTTCACATGTCTGGGCACCAAGGTCACTGAGAAATCAAACTGGGGCTGAGGTGAAAACCTCCTCCCTGTAGACCAGGTAACTGAAAGCTGGAAAAAGCTGCACTGCACGCAGCCCTATGGGAGACAGAAGTCATCAGCAGGGAAAACAGTGGACATTAGAAGCCTCAAATTTGGCCAGACAGGCCCAATGACCAAATGGGTGCAATAGTGGCATGTCTGTTCTGTGGGAAACCAACTGCTCCCTAATTGGACTGAAGGCCTGCTCTATGGGAGGGAATACATGCCTGGTACTGAAAAAAACTAATCAAAAGACTATGGCAGGGGAGGTCATGTGCCTTAGGGGTATAAGGCCTGCTCTTGTCTGGTTAAATGTATATATTATGCTCACTGAACTGCCCTGAAAGCACTACACTTAATGTTCATATTCACATATTAATGCTACTCTCACTTTTGATTAGAGAAGCTTTTCTTTTTAGAGAGTGGTGCCTACTGGGATGACCCAAAAGGCAACATAGTGCTGAGAACAAGTGACAGAGGAGTGTCCAGCACTGAAACATCTCTATCTCATCCTCCAAGGCTCAGGGTCCATTGCGGAAGATGTGGTGGAAAGAACGTAAGAGCCAAAGGAAGGGTACCACTCCTTACAATGCAACCATTCAGACAGAAATTGGCCTCGATATCCACAACCTCGAAGTGCCTAGCAATACCTTCACAAGACCCTCATAATAGAAGAAAAAGACGATGACATCAAAATAAAAGAGACTAATGGAGAGAGGGAGGGGATATGACCGAGAGTGGAGTCATGAAAGAAAAAGTGGGGGAGGGGAGGGAAACATTATAGTTTGTCTGTAAGAATAGAAGTTGTCAATAATAAAATGATACACTTAAAAAAATTCTGAGCTGGTAATCCTTTCTTTTGGGGGTCTGGGCTTCTGGGAATGAAGAAATGTTATGTGGTTTCCAAAGAGTAGAGATGGTTAAAGGCAGGTGTTGAAACAAGGACCAGGCCACTTTGGAAATTGTTAGCAGTAGGCAGGATTGATGTAGAAACACGGGGTGGGATCTAAGTGTCTTTCAGATTTTGGTAGTGGGTGCTATATGGTGAGGGCTTTCTTGTTGACTTTTAAAAATGTGGGGATTGCCGGGCGTGGTGGTGCACGCCTTTAATCCCAGCACTCAGGAGGCAGAGGTAGGAGGATCGCCGAGAGTTCGAGGCCACCCTGAGAGTATATAGTTAATTCCAGGTCAGCCTGAACCAGAGTGAGACCCTATCTTGCAAAAAACCAAAAAAAAAAAAAAAAAAAAAAAAAAGTGGGGATAAAACTCAAAACTCCCTGTTATTTGAAGTCATCTCAGCTCCCCTTTCTTTTGAGGACTTCGTACCTTTTTGAATTTCTGTTCTCTATGCAATGTATATGACTGCAGTGTACCTATTTTACCTTCTTAATTAAACCAAGAATTTGTATGGGTTTGAAGTTTTCCATAGCACTGAAAAATATCATAATGTGATCCCAGCAATTAGGAGCAGAGATCAGAGGATCTCTCTGAGTTCAAGGCCAGCATGGAACTACAGAATGAATCGCAGGTCAGCCTGAGTAGAATGAAACAGTACCTCAAAAAACAAACAACAACAACAACAAAAACCCAATACAACCACCAAAAAACAACTGTCATAATGATTATTTATGGAGTGAAGTTTTAAAATATTTTATTTTTGGTTATTTATTTGAGAAAGAAAGAGAGGAGAGAGAATGGGTACATCAGGGCCTCCAGCCACTGTAAATGAATTCCAGATGCATGCACCACCCTGTGTATCTGGCTTATGTGGGTTCTGGGGAATTGAACCTGGATCCTTTGGCTTGGCAGGTGAATGCTTTAACTGCTAAGCCATCTCTCCATCCTGGGAGTGAATTTTATGTCAGGTTCTGTGCTAGAATGGATAGATAGATACATAGATGATAGCTACGTAGCTAGATAACAGATAGAAAGCCCCCAACCCTCAGGCTTAATAGGATCGAAATTCATTTTTCACACCTGTGAGATTTCAAACACGTGTTCAGTATTGGGAAGTGGTCTTCTCAATGTCATCCAGGTACTTGAACATCCTGGATCTCCCAGCTATGTCCTCTGGGTCCTCAGAGGTCTCCGTACGGAGCAGGTGAGGAAAAGGTACGGAGGATCTCCGGGGTGCACTGTCACTTCTCATCCAGGATCATCAGTCGGAGCTCAGTCATATGGTGACATGTAACTTCAAATATCTGCCCAGTGAGGAGAGGAAATGGGATTTGGTGAACAGATAGCCCAATAGTTTTTGGAAAACTGTCTGTCTGACAGCAGGTTTTATTACCCTTATATTACAGATAAGAAAAGTGAAACTGAAGGAGATAAAGTCACTTTGCTGGCCAATTTACCAGTCAATTGCTGGCACTTAAATTTGACCCATGGTTATCAGTTTTTAAAGCTGCAGCACTATATTTGCTCAGTAACTTGTTTCTTACACTGCTCATTGTTTCTATCTCATTACCATTCTTATTCAGACCTGATATGTGGACTGGCCAGCTGTAACAACCTCACATTGCTGTTTAAGTATTTTTAAAAATACTTTTGTTTATTTATTTGCAAGGACACACACACACACACACACACACACAGAGAAAGAGAGAGAGAGAGAGAGAGAGAGAGAGAATGGGTGCTTCTAGCCACTGTAAACAAACTCTTCCAAGTGCTGGGATTAGAGGCATGCATCACTATGACTGGTTTAGAAGTTCAACCTTTATTGTTGATAACAAACACCATCAGTCCTTATCTTGCAATGACAAGTTCATTGTGTTCATTTTATTTTATTTTTTACTTTAAAAAAAAAAGTTAAAGAGACTTTGCTAGTTTAAGAAAAGGAAAGAGAAGACAGTAGGAGGAGTTTCTGCTCATGAGAAGGTGGGAGGAGGTAAAGCCCCCTTTGTTCGTTTTAGAGAACCCATCTGCCAGCAATCAAGGTTTGAATAACTGTAGCTTAGCTGACAATTGTTCAAGCAAGAAAGATTGTTTATGAACAAGTAGTTAGTTGAACCTTGTGTGTACATGTGTTTGTGTGTGTGCTATATGTTCATGTGTGTGCTCAGATGTACATGCTCTATGTTGATGCATGTGAGTGTAAAGGAAGCCATTATGTAGCCTTCTCTTTGTCCTTTCACCTTGGATCCCTGTGGCAAGGTCTCTCACTGGGCCTGAAGCTCCCTGTTTTTCATGTAGAATGCCTGGCCAGGGAGCCTCAGCAAGGCTCCTGCTCCATCTCTCTCTCTGTGCTGGGGTTACACCATGCAGGGTCATGTCTGGCTTTCTTTGTGGGTGCTAGGAATCAAACGTAAGTGTGTTGGTTTAAATGTTAATGTATGCCCCCCCCATAGTCTTGGGTATTTTTACTAATATTTTAATTTACTTATTTGGAAGGAGGGAGGAGAGAGAGAGAGAGAGAGAGAGAGAGAGAGCGCATGCCAGGACTTCTTGCCACTGCAAACAAAGAAAAAAATGTGTTATTTTGTGAGTCTGCCTTTATGTGGGTACTGGGGAATTGAACCTGGGCCTGCAGGCCTTGGAAGCAAGTGCCTTTAACCTTGGGGCTGTTTTCCCAGCCCACCTCAAATAATTTTGATTAAGGTTAGGCTTCTGCTTAAGTCTCCAGCTGCCTGCTACAAATGTCACTGGGGGCGGGGGGGTGGGGAATGGATCCTGGATTCCAGCCCAAAGGTGTAGAGAGAGCAGATTGAGCTCTGGTGATCTTGTGTTTGCTGGTGTTGCTGTTTTGCTTGCTGCAGTTGTTTCTCTCTGCTTGGATCTACAGAAGTAAGTAGCTTCTTCCAACATGGATGGAGCTTCCCTTGGATCTGTAAGCTGAAATAAACCCTTTCCTCCCTTACACTGTGTCTGCCTGGATCTTTGTCCCAGCAACATGAAGCTGACTGCAATATCATTTTTGCTCAGTGTAGCAGAGAGCTTTAGGTTCGCTGAGATGAACTTCCAGACCAGGCACAGTTATGGAAAGAAGGGATATTTATTGAAGTTTACAGATCCAGGGGAAGTTCCATAATGGCAGAAGAAGCTGGCTTGCTTTTACAGGACCAAATACAGAGAGAAAAACGACAAGCCAAAAGCCACACTACACAGCACACTTCAGGAACTCTAGCTAGGCACACTTTGCATATCTTTAGACTGGAATCTCACACAACCCACCACACCTTAGGGCTGGACCCTAAGATCCACCCAGTGACACTGCCTCCAGCCAGGTAGCTGCAGATCCAAATTCCAAGCTAATAAAACACTGAATATACTGGGGAAAATCTATTCAAACTACCACACTCAGCAAGTATGCTTATCCACTGAGACATCTCCTCAGCCCCTAGTTCATCCCTTAGTTCAAGCAAGTGCTTTTGCTCAAGATAAGAATCAATCATACTTTAATATGTGCACTTAGCACTTTATTATATGCTTTATTGACACTAAAAATGTATGTACTCAGGAATAGAGATCTACTTAAATTAATAACTTGCTGCTTCACCGAGTACATAGCTAAGTAAAAACTGCTTTAGCCAGGCATGGTGGTGCACACCTTTAATCCCAGCACTCGGGAGGCAGAAGTAGGAGGATTGCCCTGAGTTGGAGGCCACCCTGAGACTACATAGTTAATTCCAGGTCAGCCTGGGCCAGAGTGAGACCCTACCTCGAAAAACCAAAAACAAACAACAACTGCAACGTCAAAAAACCTTGCAAGTTGGAGCCAGGCATGGTGGTGCACATCTTTAATCCCAGCATTCGGGAGGCAGAGGTAGGAGGATCGCCATGAGTTCAAGGCCACCCTGAGAATACAGAGTGAATTCCAGGTCAGCCTGAGCTAGAGTGAGACCCTACATTGAAAAACAAACACAAAAACAAAACAAAACTGCAAGGGTGATGGCCCAGTGGATAAAGTGTTTATAGTTCAAGCCAGAGTTTCATCCCTAGACCCTATATAAAAGGCTAGAAGCCATTGTGGGCTGTAATCCCAGCATGACGCTGATAGCCAGATGGGAGGCAGAGACAGCATGCCCACATGAACACACACGCAGTAACCTTTTATACAGCAATAAGTACACTGTGTTGACAAATATGACCTCAGTTATGGGTCAGTGCCCCTGCCTTGATCTGGTTAAAGTGACATCGGCTTCACTCACTACTGCTTTTGTTCTATCAGTGCCATTGTCAACCCAGTGAAAAAGGCAAATAATGTCCAGGTATTATCATGAACATGGTTTTGAACTTGCTGACTCCTTAAAAGGAACTTAGGAACTCAAAGGGGCCTGAAAATACATTTTGAGAACTGCTGTTCCAACTTAATGATTAAAAATCATAATAAAACCTTCTTGTGTTGTTTCTCGAAGCCTTTGGAGACTTTGAGGTTAGTATGACTTGGTGTGAGATTCCTATTTCTTGTTGCATTCTGGCCTCTCCCACTGTGTTGGTTTTTTTCTCTCTCTGCTTGGACCTGTGAAGGCTTGCCAGCTTCTTCTGCCATTATGGAACTTCCCATCTCTCTTCAATAAACAATAAATCCCTTCCTCCATAACTGTGCCTGGTCTGGAAATTCATCTCAGCGACCTGAGGCCAACTGCTACAGCTGGGGTCCTGGCATTTAGCAGTAAGTACTTTATTAAGTAACGAAAAACCAAACCAAACAAAACACAAGCGTTATGATGTGTGACTTTTCCAGGAAGCAGGAGAAAGCATTCCAGCCTTAGTACGTGGGAATGGTATGACTGTTTCAGTGATGACGTGTACAGAGGTGGGCGAGGTGTAGAGATGGGAATGGTTAGGAGTCAGAGCGTGAAGATGAAACGCTCACACGAAGGTGGAAGGTGCTTAACCTGGAAATGGCACTCATACCATTTACACAGTATCGTTCACTGAACTTCAAGGGCTTCTGCTGGTTGGCCAGGGAATGGGGTACACCATGTGTGGGTGCCTGGAGTCTGGTGCCTGCCCCGCCCTGCCCCCACCAGCTACTAAGAGAACACTGTCAAGAATCTGAGTGCTGATGAGTCCCAAGTTGCTCCTGGTCTCGTACTATTGATTTTGTGATGCTACTTTCACTTTTAATATTTATTTTTATTTATTTGAGAGAGAGAGAGAGATGCAGATAGAGAGAGAGAAAGAATGGTTGTGTCAGGGCTTCCAGCCACTGCAAACAAACTCCAGATACATGTGCCACCTTGTGTATCTGGCTTATGGAGGTCCTGGGGAATTGAACCTGGGTCCTTTGGCTTTGCAGTCAAGTGCCTTAACCACTAAGTCTCTCTTTTAAACCACACCCTGAGTCACTCACTAACTCCACCTGATCAGCTGGGTGTCTGCTCATGTACTGGGAAATCAGGCAAAAGCAGAGCCTAGGATCCAAGCACTGTGGGAGGAATCTGGGTCAGGCCTGTCCCACCTGTAGTACTGGAATGGGGGCAGGGTCCTTTTCGGGTTGCAACCCCATTTGCTTTGTGTTGACCAACTCTCGTTGCAGAGCTGACTGAGTTGGTGATTTTGTGATTATGAGATATTTCCCCATCCCATCAATAGTTCACAACTGAAAGGCTTTATCTGGTAGTGAGCGAGTATGCCAATAAATTCATCTAAATAATGATTGCTATTTGGAGATCATCCAGAACTGAGCTTATGTACACAGAGCTACAAGATCTTTCACGGGAGAACATAGAACAATGATTGTGTTCTCTTTGAAATAAAAACTCAAAGCCAGACTTGACAGTGCGCGCCTTCAATCCCAGCAATTGGGAGGCAGAGGTAGGAGGAGAGCAGTGCGTTCAAGGCCAGCCTGAGACTACACAATGAATTCCAGGTCAGCCTGAGCTACAGTGAAACCCTACCATGAAAACAAACAAACAAACAAAAAAACCAAACAACAACAACAAACCTCAGACAGTAATCCAGCTGGTTGAATTTGAGCAAATAAGTTACCACATGAGCAGACATTCAATTTTCCCCCAAATATTCAAATGCTGAGCGGGTCTGTTGTTTCCTAGCCTGACCTTTGTTTTGGTGACCTCTACTGGGTCCCTCAGACCACTAGCATTGCTTCAGATCCTTGTTTGAAATCAATTCTCTGTTTTCCTACAGCTGGATCCAAAACCTATAGAAATTGACCCTAGAAGATTGACAAGATGGTTAATATAGCGAATCCACTACCAGCTCTGTGAGTACCTCTAAGATCCACCCAAAATTCTCTCGGGGTGCCAGGGGGGGGCGGTGCTCAACAGAAGGATCAGGGCTTGGGAAACACTTAGACTCTCTCCGACTTCGAGCTCTGCCTTTAACACACTGCATGACCTTGGGATAACGTCTTTATTGGCTAATTTATTTCTGGTAAGGACCTTATAAGGTTTGGTGAAAGTCATAGGTGAGAGATTCAAACGTTGTTTTGAAAGGTAAGAAACTGCCAATCAGGGTACTTCCTCCAGGGTATCACGGTGATCCTCCACATCTATTTACATATTGATATATCATCATCTAGCCACGTGTCCATCATTGATCTAGCTCATTCTTGTTGTTAAGTAGAGAGGCTGACAGGCAGACAGAGGCTGGGAAAGCACTGTTAAAACTACAACGTTACTCATACAAGGCACTGGTATGTGCAGTGTGGTGTGTGTGATGTGATATGTGGAGTATCCATAGATGTGTGCAGATGCATGGGTCGTATGCACACACATGTGGAAACTAAGAGAAGAATGCCAGGTGTCCCTCTCTATTGCCCCTTTGTGTCACCCCGAGATGGAGTCTCTCACTGAACCTGAGCTGCCATTTTTAGTCAGACTGGCTGACTAGTGAATCCCAGCAGTTCTCCATTTTTTGGGTCATACCTGCTGTCCCATGAGTGCCTGTGATTCTCCGGCCATTGCTTCCCATAACTCTGGAATTATACAGCTGTTTATATGGGTGCTGGGGAATTGAACCAGGGCAGATTAGGCCATCTCAGGCCCTCATGCTTACATGGCAAGCACACTTACCCGTTGAGCCATCTCCCCAGCCCCCAGGGCTCATTATTTCTAATAGTGAAGTTGACTTGGTGGCTGATAGGATTTTATCTTGAGGAAAGACTGCGGTCAGTGGCTGCAGCAGCACTATCTGTGATCTATTGGGTGTGAAGTGGAGACAGCCATGAGTAGTAACTGAGTTAGGCTAGCTGCCACGAGGCTGGGGCCTTCTTGCAGGCTCTTCCCATCCTCTTCCAATCTTCCATTTTTGTTTTGCCCTCATCTTCCTGCCCTTTTTCCTTTCTTCTTGTTTGTGCTATAGAAAGGACACTTGACCATGGCAGAAATATTTAGCAAGTATACAAGATACTAAAGAACCAGAGAAGGGGGCTAGAGAGATTGCTTAGTGGTTAAGGCATTTGCCTGCAAAGCCAAAGGACCCTGGTTTGATTCCCCAGGACCCACGTAAGCCAGATGCACAAGGAAGCACAGACGTCTGGAGTTTGTTTGCAGTGGCTGGAGGCCCCGATGCACCCATTCTCTTGCTCACCCTCTACCTCTCTCTCTCTCTCTCAAATAAATAAATAAATAAAATATTAAAAACGAACCAGAGAAAATACAGAATTCTTTCTCCTTGAAGCAAACTATACTCAAACTCTGACCTACTTCCCTGCTTGTATTGTTGTTACTACGTTTTTATGGGAGGGAGAGAGAAAGAAAGAGGGAGAGAGAGAGAGAATTGGCACACCATGGACTCCAGCCACTGCAATCGAACTCCAGATGCATGCACCATCTTGTGTGCATGTGCAACCTTGCACACCTGCGTAACCTTCCTTGGGGTCTGGAGAGTTGAACATAGGTTCCTTAAGCTTCACAGGAAAGTACCGTAGCCACTAAGCATGTCTCCAGCCCTGTTGTTACTACCTTTAACCATGACTTTCAAACACACCATTGAGAGCTTAGGCTTCTAACATTTTGGTCTTCTGCCACTCTCACTTCTGGTTGCAGCATAGTAGAACCTTGATGATCTCTGGGGATGGCTCGATCCCAGAGTCTTGAACACTTGTATCCACTAACACTTAGGTAGAATGCAATTTACCCATTAAAGCTTTGTTCCCTATTTACTAGACCATTCTTCTCATAGCAGCTGACTCTCTATTCAGGGTCATGCCACACTACTTTCCACTGAGTGTCCCTCTTGATCTTTTCTCAGATGCACTGGAGCATGAGAGTCTCAGAAAATAACTCCCTTAGCCTTGTTGCCATCTGTAGCAAAAGTCCTTGTTTTCAGTCTCACAAAATGGGTTTAGGAGGGGTTGACAGCAACCTGACCCATAAGCTGCCCACCAGCCTCTCTCTTCAGGCCCAGCCGAGGTCCCTATCAAATGGCTATTAGAAAGATGCAAATGTTGCCCTCTCCCCTCTTCTCTTGAACTTATCGTGAGTGGAATCAGCCTTTGCCTCATCATGACTTCATGCCAGGGCCTTCTTTTCAGTACACTGAAACCATTATCCTACTGGGCAATCCCTATTTGTCTGCATAAGTGATTTCATGAGAGCAGATAGCATTCTCATGGAGTAAGACCCATTGTCCCAGGACTTTTGGAACCCATATTAAGTAACTTCAAGGTGTCCCTTTAGAGGTAGCTTACACATTACAAGTGAGAGGATGACAAGAAAGTGTCTTTGGGGGAGGGGCGCAGAACAAAGTTGAGTCAGTGAATCCATGGAACTGCTTTGGGCTCAGGTTTCAGCTGACCCAGCACAGAAAAGCTGCAACCCTCCCCAGCTCTTCCGTGATTACCCACTTATGTAATTAAGGGGGGAGGGAGAGAGAAAGGGGGAGAAAAGGAGAATGTCCTATTCCTTGAGAAAGAAGATTCTATAGGAGGCATGATTTTCTATGACTTATATAGCCAAGTACCCATCAGGCCCTTGCTCAAACATTCAAGTTTTTCTAAGAATTATTTCCAAGAACTTTCAGATGCTAATATTTGACCCACCTATGATTTCCCTTAATCGATGCCTCTCATTTTATTTTATGCCTCTCCACCCTTTCTGATTAAAAAAAAAAACACACAATTCTGTGTTTTGACCACTCCCTGTGAGTTCACATATACACTTCTCCTCCTTCCCCTTCACACTCACACTCACACTCGGCATTTGTGTTTGCAACTCCAGCTTTGAATAAAATAATAGCACTTTACAAAGTGAGTGCTGTATTGGGTAGTTTTCTTATTGCTAGAACAAGATATCTGCCAAAGGCCAAGTGCAGGAAGAAAGGGTTTATTTTGGCTTGTTCACCAGAGCAGGGAAGGCACGGCGTCAAGAGCGTGAGGCGGCTGGCCGGCCACAGTCTACGCACAGTCATAAAGCAGAGGTGAGGGCTGGCGCTCCGCTCTCCTTATCTTCCTTTACTGATTTTGAGGCCCCAGCTCGTGGATGGTGCTTCCTATATTCAGGTGACTTCCGCTCTCAGTGAAACCCCTCATAGATACACCCACAGGTGTGCTTCCTGGACGATTCTAATTCAGTCCAATTGACAATGAAGATGAACTACTACAGATGCCACCGTAGATCACGGGCAGACAGTGAGGGATGAGGCCGGAAGTGTGGCAGACAGAAAGGAGGCAACAGTGACATTTGGGCTTTTATTTTATTTTATGGAGCTAGGGACTGGGCATGTAGCTCAGTTTGTAGAGTTCACAGCCAGCATGCATGAAGCTCTGGGTTCTATCCCCAGAACCAGAGAATGGGCCATGACAGTATGTAGCTGTAATCCCAGCATTTAGGAGGTGGAGGTAGGTGGATCAGAAATTCAGGGTCATCCTAGGATACATAATGAGTTCAAGGCCGTGGAGTTGCCCATGTGCTGAGGTAGGGAAAGCTATGGGAATAGCTGGCAGGGAAACCACAGCTTGGCTGTGAGTCTGTTCACTCTGCTGTTCCTAGAAGATGTTTTTTAGGAATTTAGTTATTCCCTTCAAAGTACTAACACCTGGCCCTTCAGAATGTCATCTTCTTTGCAGTCCTTAAAAATGTGATGAGTTAAAAAATACTCACGAGGGCTGGAGAGATGGCTTAGCGGTTAAGGCGCCTGCCTGCTAAGCCTAAGGATGCCCGTTTGATTCTCCAGGTCCCACGTTTAGCCAGATGCAGTGACGCAAGGGTGCAATGCCGCACTTGCTCACAAGGGGGCGCATGCATCTGAGTTTGTTCACAGCAGCTGAGAAGCTGCTGTCATGCCCATTCTCTCTCTCTCTCTCTCTCTGACTCTCTCCAAAAAAAAAAAATACTCACAATTAGTTATGATGATGCATCTCATTGTGAAGGGCTGGAGAGATGGCTCAGTGGTTAAGGCCCTTGCCTCATTGTGATGTTGTTACCCCTTCTCATCTCCATGCATGGTTGAAACTACGGCTCTAGTCTCTGTCTCACAGAACACTGTACACTGGGTCACCCTCTCAGACTGGTGGTACATTAGACCGGGACTTGGCTGAATACAACCAGCTAATGCTGTGACAACCTTCAAAAGGCCCTGGGACAGATATTTTCGGTTATTCTCCTGAGTGACCTTTCCTGGTGGTTTTGTTTACATGACCAGATTGTATCTTGGGGATGAGGAGAAGAAGAGACTAAGAGGGGTGGCTGGTTCTTATCTCTGTAGGAGAGGAGAGGTTTATGTATCGGAACCTTATGTGTGTGTGGGGGGTTCACCCCCCATCTAGGAAGCTTGAGGTGGGGGGAAGACAGGGACAATTACCATGGGTGCTGTCTGGTCAACTCATTCATTGGTGTGCTTGGATGGGCTGCCCTAGCTGACTGGTTTCTTATTGTCCTTTTGGACCCAAGAGTTTTTTTTTGCCTGAGCTATTCCTTAGCAATAACTCTAGTCCTTATCCTTTAAAAGATAGTAGGGTGGGGGCTGAAGAGATGGCTCAGGGGCTAAGGCACTTGCCTGCAAAGTGTAAGGGCCCAGGTTTGATTCCCCAGTAAGTACATAAAGCTAGATACACTAGGTGGTGCATGTGTTTGGAGTTTGCTTGCAGTGGCTAGAGGCCCTGGCACAACTGTTCTCACTCTATCTGCCTGTCTCTCTTTCTCTCAAACAAATAAATGAAATGTTTTTAAAAAGCTACAGGGAAGCCAGGCATGGTGGCACACGTCTTTAATCCCTGCACTCGGAAGGCAGAGGTAGGAGGATCGCCAAGGATTTGAGGCCACCCTGAGACTACATAGTGAATTCCAGGTCACCCTGGGCTAGAATGAGACCCTACCTCAAAAAACCAAAAAAGAAAAACAAACAAAAAACCCAAACAACAACAACAAAAAGCTACAGGGGCCCATGGGACAGGTATATTGTTTTTGAGCAAGAAAGAGAGAGACAGAGAGAGATAGAGAGAGACAGAAAGAGAATGGGCATGCCAGTGGCCTCTCAGCCACTATGAATGAACTCCAGATGCATGCACCCCCTTGTGGGCAAGTGAAGCATTGCACCCTTGCATCACATTTTGCGTCTGGCTAAACGTGGGACCTGGAGAAGGCAGGTGCCTTAACTGCTAAGCCATCTCTCCAGCCCGGGACAGGTATTTTTTTCAAGTGTAGGATTTGAGGTGGGCACAAGGCTGATGCCAGCTAGGAGTCCTGAGTGGAGTCCTGTTCTGCCCAAAGGAACTTGCATCTCGCTTTGGGGTTCAGCTTTTTCATTAATGCCATGCCAGAAGAAGCCTGGGCGATCTCGGTGCTAAGCGCCCTTTCTCTCTGTGTGTATTCCAACCCTCCCATCCAAGGCCAAAGGCAGCAGATGTAATACCCGGTGCCTTCCTTTCCCTCACTGTTCTCCAGTTTCCACTATTTTGTATAGCTGGAGGTCGGGGAGAGTGTCCAGGACAGGATCCAGAGAGGGGCCAATGTCAGAGAAAGTCAACACACAGCTGGAATGGACTGGATGTGAGTGTTCAGGGACAGTGGGAAAGTGATGGGAAGTTATGGAGAGCAAAGCTACAAGAAGTCCTGGCCGAAGAAGCTCTTGGTACACCTCTCCTATCTATTATTAGAACTACAGGGCTGGAGAGATGGCTTAGCGGTTAAGGCATTTGCCTGCAAAGCCAAAGGATCCCGGTTTGATTCTCCAGGACCCACGTAAGCCAGATGCACAAGGGGCACATGCATCTGGAGTTTGTTTGCAGTGGCTATAGGCCCTGGTGTGCCCATTCTCTCTCTCTGCCTCTTTCTCTCTCTGTCCATCACTCTCAAATAAATAAATAAATAAATAATAAACAAAAAAATTAAAATTACAAACTCTAAATACTAAAGTAGATATCAGGAACCCAACGTAGTTCTTTGAAACTAACAATTAGGAACCTCTGTTGGGGATAAAGAGATGGCTCAGTGGTTAAGGGGTTTGTGTGCAAAGCCTAAGGACCAGAGTTCAATTCCCAGGTACCCATGTAAAGCTGGATGGACAAGGTAGCACATGTGTCTGGAGTTTGTTCTCAGTGGCTGGAGGCCCCAGTGTGCCCATTCTCTCTATCTGTCCCCCTCTCTCTCTCTTTCTATATCTCAAATAAATAAACTACATATTTAAAAAAAAATCTCTCTTGCTTTCTCTGGGAAGAAGTGGGGGTTGGGTTGCACTGGCAGTTGCGATTGTTGCTGCAGCACAGGTCTGTAGGCGCTGCCTACCTTTCTTGTTCACCACAGCTGTGTGGGATTTAGAGGAAATCATTTCTTTCTGACTCTCAGGTGTCTCATTTACCAAACGAGGAGTTTGGAATAAAAGTTCCTAAAGGACTTTTATTTTTTATAGAGAACACTTTTAGGACACTGTGGCAGTCTGAATAAGATGTCTCCCGAAAACTCCTGCGTTTGTTCCCAGCTGGTGATAATACTGGAGATGGATCCTTGCTGGAGGAGATGTGTTGTTGGAGGTGGACTTAAGGGTGTTGTAGCCAGCTCCCTCTTCCTAGAATTCAGCTCCCTCTCTTGCTGCAGTTTTCCATCTGCTGTGGCAGAGGTGACGTCCAGCCTCTGCTCATGTCATGCGCTCCCCTGCCATCATGAAGCTTCCCCTTGAGACTGTAAGCTGGGATAAAGACTGCCCTCTCGTTGGTTGCTTTTGGTGGAGTGCTTTAGCTCAGCAATGACAAAGTAACTGCAACAGACACTGGGTAGAGCTACTGCTTCATTCTCACCGACGAAACTCTCAAATACGGGCTTTGAAAAAGCTGTGGAGTTTTGCACAGGGAACAGTCAGGCTGTACAGAAGCCAGTCCGGACTGCCCAGGTTTGATGTAGAGAATGTGGCTTAGACAAAGGACAATTATGCATTCAGTTATTATTTGATTTTTTCTGCAAATGGATACACATTTAGAGGGAAACTGTGGGAACATATGAAACATTCCATTCTAATAGCTGGCTCCTGCCCTGCCACGATCAGAGAACTTTTGTGACAGTGACAGCCTTGTTCCTTGAGGCTTTTCATTGCTTTCTTCCATCCCCCCCCAAAGCTCCCCTTGAGTCACTGAAGGTGGCCGTCAGGGCAAGTTTGGTTTGCCCCCTTGCTTCACTTCAGCCAGCCCATCTGGAGTCTTTCTCAAGGTCAAAATAGAGAAAGGCCCGCACTGATCTCAGATAGAAAAGTGCTTTCAGGGACTGGAGGGAGGGCAGGTAGGTGTGTGGCAGAGTGGCTACTTCCCGCCCTCTGAAACAGCTTTCTTTGTTAGAAGAAGGGGTGAGTAACCAGAAGAAAGAAGAGTGGGATCAAACCTTGTACAAGCAGTGTAGGAGGGTGGTGCTGAAGTCAGGTGGCAGAACACAGCTCAGTATTTCCTCGCGTATGGTCCTAGGACCTCCTGTATACTGGCTGCGTGGACTTCTTCAGGTAGTTCAGGCCACTAAAGCAGCAGGAGTTGGTGAGTTGATTCAGCAGGCTGTGAACAGCCTGCAGGATGGGACGTTCACAGTGAAGCCTCATTTCTTCTTCCTAAAGGAGCTTGTGCCCCTACTGTGATGGGAAATGCTGACAGTTTGAAAATATCCAAGGAGAAAAGTCTCTATCTTTCACTTATGGTTTGTACTAAAATAAAACGTTCTTTTCTGCAAGAAGTCTATGGTTATAGATTCCTGGAGATCTGGAGAGGGGACAGAGGGTGCTTAGTGCTTGCTTGTCCTTAGTAGTATCAGTCCGCTGTTCAGGAGCAAACATTGCTATTCGTCTTGTACCTTGGAACCCTCTGTAAGCACTTCTCTCTGGATATGGTCTGGAGGGGGAAAGTCTCCGTGTAGGTCTGTGACTGGTGCTGGGCAGAGCACTCATCCCCGCCAGCCCCTGGCCTGGGAAGCAAGGAGAAGAACTGATTGTCATACATGGTCAGAAACTTCCAGTTAAATCCTTTGTTGTAAATGGTAGAATGCAGGTGAATGAAGTTCTTGGGGTGTCTTCGATGCTGCTTGGATTCACTTCTTTCTAGAGCTTTCCATCCCCGAAGGCACTCATCCATTGCTGCTGCATCACCAGGAGGTTTAGAGCTGGATTGGTAAATATTCTTTCACTAAACGTTATCAATGTCACCAGTCATGGAGCCTTGTGGGAAGCACCTAGCGGATATTATCTCAGTTATTTCTCAAAGTTCCCCAGTGACAGATGCTTCTAGCATCACATTTTTCAGATGGAAAACTAAGGCTTAAGAGCTTAAGCTGCTGAGAAATGGTGCTAGGATGATAGGCCCAGATAAGTGTGGCTTTACAGCCACCATTTTTATCCCTGTTACATCTTCCCTAGAGATTAAGTGGATTAAGTGGTATGTGTATTTGGAAGGAAATTTCCATACATTAAAAAAAAAAAGCTTTATGCAACTTGCTAGATGTCCTTTATTTTTCTTTTTTAAAAATTTTTATTTGTGCCAGATGTGGTGGAGCACGCCTTTAATCCCAGCACTTGGGAGGCAGAGGTAGGAGGATCTCCATGAGTTCAAGGCCACCCTGAGACTACGTAGTGAATTTCAGGTCAGCCTGAGCTAGAAAAACAATATTTATATATTTGTATTTATTTGTTTTCGAGAGAGAGAGAGAGAGAGAATGGGCACAGCAGGGCCTCCAGCCACTGCAAATGAACTCCAGATGCATGCGCCACCTTGTGCATCTGGCTTACGTGGGTCCTGGGGAATCAAACCAAGGTCTTTTGGCTTTGCAGGAAAGTGCCTTAACTTCTAATCTCTTCAGCCCTCATTTTCTCTTTTTTAAAATATTTTATTTATTTAGTTTGGAGGGGGAATGGGTGTACCAGGGCCTCTGGCCACTGCAAATGAACTCCAGATGTATGCACCACCTTGTGCATCTGGCTGTACATGGGTACTGGAGAATCGAACTCAGGCAAGCACCTTAACCGTGAGCCATCTCTCCAGCTCCCCAAACAAGCTCTTTCAGACTGCTTAGTGGTAATGGGAATGCTTGGGTTCATGACCTGGCTTTATGCCCTACAAACTTTATGACTTTGTGCAAGTTACTTAATTTCTGCTCTGTTTCTGCAACTGTAAAATGGGTATTATAACAGTATCTATCTCATAGCATTACTGTGAAACTTAAATTAAATAATCCTTACAAATTGCTAGTTCTGATAAAAAAATAACTGTTTTGTTGATATTGCTTATGATAATGAAAAATTGGAATGATATTCTAATGATATTGGTCAAATAAATTATATGATATTCAATATACCATATGTTGAATATATGTTATTGCACAAATCACACAGACATATATATACCTACATAATTTACTATATATTGAACATATAATACATTGAAAAATGTGATAAATCATTAGAAGTTGCAATATTTAGAATAGATACTTGAGAAATATGCTCATGATTTAATCGATGGTGAGAAAAGTTCTACAACATTGTAAATAGTATGATCCCAAATTCAAGTTAGACATACATGCACAAACATGCATCTTCTATCAATCTATGAAAAGCCATGCAAAGTATGACCATATATCCACTGTTATCTCCTGGAGGCCTGTGAGTGACTTTTACCTCTGGTTCGTGTTTTCTTATACTTCTCCAATCTTTCTTGTTTATTTGTTTATTTGTTTGTTTGTTTGTTTGTTTGTTTTGTTTTTCAAGATTGGGTCTTGCTCTAGCCCAGGCTGACCTGGAATTATTATGTAGTCTCAGGGTGGCCTCAAACTTATGGCAATCTTCCTACGTCTGCATCCCAGGTGCTGGGATTAAAGGCGTGCACCACCATGCCCAGCTTCACTTCTCCAATCTTATTCAATACAAAAAAGTGATTTTAAAACATGAACATTTCCCAGAAATAAGGATTTTTGTCACCCTTACTTTGTAACCTTTCTTAGCTTCTTGGGTCTCCCTCAGTACCCTATGAAAACAGTGGCTGTTTCCTATCTGCCACATCACGAGGATGCTTGCCTCAGCCCATGGGACATCCACGAAGGCCTTTCATTGTGGGCACCGAATGGACATGTTCCCCTAGGACCATCAGGCTTGCAACCTGGCACCAGTGAGCACTCTGCCAGCTATGTGACTGTCTCGTGCTTGCATGCTGTGTGAGCTAGCTCGAATTTTCTCCCGTGGTTTTATATGTTAATTCTGTTGCTTCTCTGTGGTTGCTCTGAAGGTTTTGTTTGGACATGTAGGCCTAAAGCTGGCACAGGGCAGAAGCACCAAATTTAGAGAGACCTTGCTGCCCCCATTTGTTTGGTCTATCTCACAAGAGAATATATGAATGGGTTCTGCACCCGCCTTAGTCTGGTCTTAAAAAAACACAGAAAAAAGTGTTGGGGAAATGGCATGAGTTCAGATCTACAGCATCCATGTAAAACGCCAGGTGTAGGCTGGAGAGATGACTCAGTGGTTAGGGCATTTGCCTGCAAAGCCTAAGGACCCAAGTTTGATTCCCCAGGACCCATGTTAAGCCACATGCACAAGGTGGCATATGCGTCTGGGGTTTGTTTGCAGTGGCTGGGGGCCCTGGTGTGCCCATTCTCTAACTATTCTTTCTTTCTTTTTCTTTCTTTCTTTCTTTCTTTCTTTCTCTCTTTCTTTCTCTCTCTCTCTCTCTCTCTCTCTCTCTCTCTCAAATGAATAAATAAAATATTTAAAATACCAGGTATGTTGGCATACCCCTGTAATCCTGATACTGGGAAGACAGAGACGGGGGATCCCTGGGGCTTGCTGAACAGCTGAATCAGTGAGCTCTAGGTTCAGTGTGAAGCTCTGTCTAAAAAAAAAAGTGGAGAGTTACTGCGAAGACACCCAAAGTTAACCTTGGCCTCCACACGCACACACACCTGTGAGTATATGGTTCTGCACAGACATGTGCACCCACACACTAAAAGTAACTGCCAGTCACGGTGATGCACACCTTTAATTTCCACTTGGGAGGCAGAGATAGGAGGATTGCTGTGAGTTCCAGGCCAGCCCAGGACTTCAGAGTGAGTTCCATGCCAGCCTAGGCTACTGTGAGACCCTACCAAAAATAAAACAAACTAAAAAACGGGAATTAATATAGCTGAGGCTGAGGAGCTAGGAAATGGTATAAAGAGATGTCTAGATTAAATTCTCCATTTATTATTCACTTATTTATCTTGGTCTTTCAAGGTAGGGTCTCATTCTAGCCCAGGCTGACCTGTAATTCACTATGTAGTCTCAGGGTGGCCTCAAACTCTCAGCGATCCTCCTACATCTGCCTCCTGAGTGCTGGGATTAAAGGCGTGTACACCACGTCTGGCTAAATTCTCCTTTTAAAAGTTTTTCAGATGGGCTCAGGATGTGGCTCGATTAGCAGAGTGCTTGCTTAGCATGTACGAACCTCTGGGTCCAATCCCCAGTGCTGCCTAAACCCGAGGGGTGGTCCATGCTTGCATCCTAGAATGTACAAGGCAAGAAGATGAGAGGTTCATGGTCATCCGCATTGCACAGAGTTTGGGGCCAGCCTACATGAAACTCTCAAGAAATGATACTCAGAGAGTAGAGGGATGGCCCAAATTCATGGTTTCAAAGTGCAGGGTGCTGGATTAGAATTCATCGCTCAGCCTTGTTTCTAGCCCTATCCACTATATCGCTCTGAGTGTGGGGTGTGTGTGTCTGTAGAAGAAAATGGAAATCCGAAGAAGAAAATGACTTTTTGAGATAGGCCCAGGATGGCTTTGAACTCCTCCTGATCCTTCTGCCTCTATTTCCCAGCTGCTGGGATTATAGGCACACACCATCATGGCCAGCTGAAAGTCACTGTCAAGTTCATCACTTAAGAGAGATGCTACCCATGATTTCAGGCATCCACCTGTGAATCCCAGAACGTATCCCCTAAGGCTGGAGGGGCTACTGTGCATTCTGTTGCACTTCACGAATAAATGCCTTTCTGGTTCAAAGGAAGAGGGGAATGGCTGGGCACAGATGGAATTGGAGCCCACTTAACTGAGGAGCTCCTACAACACGACTGTGGTGAATCTTTGTGGCGTCACATACTGTCATTAAAATCTGATTTTGAATAACAGAGAGACTCAGGAAGACTGAAAAGATCTCACTTTTCATCACTGCTTGAATGCTCGTCACAGGACATGAGTTCCTTGTCCTTGAGGAACAGGTCTTTGGAGAGCTGGCGTTCACATGAACAAGGAATGTTTGGCTACAACAGAACTTCGCCACTTGCATGTCACTAGTTGCTCTCATGAAACCTGGAAGTGCAGCTGGGGTAAAGTGCAGGGTGTGAGCGGCAGCAGCAGGCTCCCTGGAGTTGGGTCAGAGCCTGGGCGCCTGCAATCCCAACAGAAAGGCTTAGCCACCCGCTGTCAATATGCCAATTAAAGAGACAGGCAGTGGTGAACAGTCGAGAAAGGAGATTCATTAGATGTGACCACACTGGGAAGAGGAACAAATAAAGAGGCCCAGAGACACCCCCCCCATTGAGTCTATCTTTGTGTATTGACACGAGGTTTGGGTTTAAATAGTGAGCAAGAGGTATCACGATGGGCCTGCCCACTGTTGTCTCAGCTCCAGTCTGTGCCACAAAGGTGACCTAGTAAGTCGTCAGAATGGAGAGAGTGACAAGTTCCTCTTCTGGTGGCACCAGGCTACCTTTCCCTGTCCTGGCATGTGATTTATGGGGGGAAATTCCGATTCCTGGGGGTCCACTTTTTTTTTGTAGGTGTGTGTGTGTGTGTGTGTGCCAGGACGCATGTGTACGCACATGCACTCACCCAGCACGGCAAGAGGAAGCTGTTGAGTGTCCTCCTCTGCCCTTCTTCTCTCACTTCCTTGAGACAGGGTCTCCCACTGAACCTGGAATGCCCTGCTTTTCGGGGGACTGGCTGACCAGGAAGCCCCCGTGATTGATCTTCCTGTTTCCTGATGAAAACAATGTCACATTGTTTTCCATGACAGCTGTGCCATTTTACACTCCTCTCCACAGTGCACAAAGGTTTCACCTTTCCACCTCACTGATCATTCCAGTAGATGCAAAATGATACTGCATTGTAATGTCATTTTTGGAGAAATGTCTATTTTTCATCTTTGCCCCCGCCTTTGTTTTTGTTGTTGTTTTTTGAGCTAGGGTCTCACTCTAGCTCAGGCTGACGTGGAGGAATTCACTATGTAGTCTCAGGGTGGCCTCGAACTCACGGATATCCTCCTAGCTCTGCCTCCCAAGTGCTGGGATTAAAGGCGTGTGCCACCACACCCAGCACCTTTGTCCATTTTTAATTGGCTTATTTGTTTTCCATTAGTTTTGTTTTTGCTATTGAGTTGTAGGAGAAGAATGGCAAGTTTGGGCAAAGACTTAGAGGAGGTTAGAGAGTGGGTTACACCAACTGCAGAGAAGAAGTTGTTTGAGGCAGAGGAAACGAGAATCACAATGTTCTAAGGGCAGGAGTCGGCTTGGAGAGATGGAGGAGTGGTTAGGAGGTGGCTCCAGGTGGGCTGTAAGTTAGAGAGGGTTGTAGGACATGGGATCTGTACCAGGGACCAGGGATGAGGGAAGACAAGTCTGGAACGGAATACTTTTTGAAGATGATATCACAGGAAATCCCAATACAATTTTATTTACTTAAGCATGCATTAAGTACTTTCTACATTCAAGGCAGTTACAGTGCAATGTTGAAACACTCGCTATGAAGGCGATGACAAGAGTGAAGCAATAACTAATGTCCATATGCATCAGGTAAGACCAAACAGGAGTGAGTCGTGAGAGTAAGTTCCTCTTGCTCTGGGTCTGAAATCATGAAAGATTTAGCTGACCTGCCATTTGGGATGGGCTTTCGGCAGTGCTGGGACTTGTGAAGTCTTTTTATTGCTCTGAAAAAAACAAATAATATGCACCCATTATCAAAAGTTGTAAGCCACAGAAAGACACAAACACAAGCCCCAATGCTCTCATGCACATAGTCACTGATTATTTTCATGTGTTATCTTTTCTATTCATGTATATATAATGATATAAAATTTGGAGCAGGGCTGGAGAGATGGCTTAGCCATTAAGGTGCTTGTCTGCAAAATCTAAAGACCCCAAGTTCGGTTTTCCAGTCCCCACGTAAGCCAGATGCACAAGGTGGTGCCTATGTCTGGAGTTTGTTTACAGTGGCTAAAGGCCCTGGTGCACCCATTCTCTCTTTCTCTCTTGCTTTATCTGCCTCTCTTTCTCAAACAATAAATAAAAATAAGGGGCTTGAGAGATGGCTTAGTGGTTAAGGTGTTTACCTGCAAAGCCAAAGGATCCCGGTTCAATTCTCCAGGACCCATGTAAGCCAGATGCACAAGGGGGCACGTGCATCTGGAGTTCATGCTGCAGTGGCTAGAGGCCCTGGTGCACCCATTCTCTCCCCCTTCTCTCTCTGCCTCTTTCTCTCTCAAATAAATAAATAAAATTAAAAAATAAACAATTGGAGCAAACTGTTTTACATATCTATATTGTCAGTTTTTATATATTTTTTTCAAGGTAGGGTCTTACTTGAGCTCAGGCTGACCTGAAACTCACTCTGTAACCCAGGCTGCCCTCAAACTCACAGTGATCCTCCTACCTCAGCCTTTTGAGTGCTGGGATTAAAGGCATGTGCCACCATTCCTGGCTTATATTGTCAGTTCTCACTGAGAAAAAAACACGAGCTTGTTAAAATATTGCATAGTCTTTAAAAAATATATCTTATCCCTGACTCATTATCTTTGGATTGTACTCAGATATTCAATTTTATGATTATGACCAAAGCACAATACTTACTTAGTAATGTTTTATATGGCCCTAGCCAGACCACATGCTAAAAGAAACCAGGAAGTGGCTTCTGTGGATGTGGCATCCTGCACAGGCCTGGTGTGACAACAGCTACAGTCCCATGCTCACAAGCAACCTGCTATGAGATGATCTGCCTGGAGACAGGCTGTCATGGGTCACAAGGAGGAGACCACCCATACAATGATTGCCCAGCCAAACCCTTAAAACCCCCTATACTTCCTTGAATAAACTAGTTTGCAGCAGCTCACCCTCTGCCTGCTTCCACCCAACTCCCAGAGTCTGTGTCGTGACTCCAAGCCTCTCACCCCCTACTCGGCGGAGACTCTGCGGTCCCTCCTGGGCTGGCCCTAGGGGGGAACCCAACAATGTTTACGTTTTTTTAAAATTTTTATTTTATTTTAATTTATTTATTTGAGACAGAGAGAGGGGGAGAGAGAGAGAGAATGAGAATGGGCACACCAGGGCCTCTAGCCATTGCAAATGAGCTCCAGATGCATGCACTACCATGTGCATCTGGAGAATCGAACCTGGGTCCTTAGGCTTCACAAGCATACATCTTAACCACTAAGCCATCTCTCCAGCCCTGTTTAAGTTTTAAAATTGGTGCATTTCATTCCAACCTGGGCTGGAGGATGAATTACATCTGAAGGAACATCAGTTAAGGGCTCTATCTCCATTTTATAGGTTCTTAACTTCCGTTTAGACTTTGCTTTTTTAGACAACACTGTTTGTCGACTGAAATATGGAAACACTGGAACACTAGAATATTTTTCAAATGAGAAAAAATTTATTTATTTTTCTTTTCACTCTAGCTCAGGCTGACCTGGAATTCACTATGTAGTCTCAGGGTGGCCTTGAACTCACAGCAATCCTTCTATCTCTGCCTCCTGATTGCTGGGATTAAAGGTGTGTGCCACCATGTCCTGCTTGAAAATTGTTATTTCTAAAAGGATGACTTCCCCTCATTTTAAAATAGAATCTGAATTTTCAGAGATACTTTACATCAAGGAAAACCTAAATGGTATCATTTTAGAGTATTTAGAGCTTTCAGTAGAATATAAAGGTAAATTTAGCACATTTTTATTTGCCCTTAAAAGTAACTGCTTCAAATTTTATTTTGTCTATTACTAATATCTCGACTCAAATTTTCTTTTTGTTAGTGTTAATCTAGTACATCTTTTTTTTCCATAACTTTAATTTTCGAGCTTTTTGTATTTGTTTGTGTGTGTATCTGTATTTCTGTGCATTTTTGTTTTTGAGACAATCTTTTAAAAAATATTTTATTTATTTGTTTATTTGAGAGAGAGAGAGAGAGAGAGAGAGAGAGAATGGTCATGCCAGGGCCTCCAGCCACTGCAAATGAACTCCAGATGCATGAGCCCCCTTGTGCATCTGGCTTATGTGGGTCCTGGAGAATCGAACTGGGATCCTTTGGCTTTGCAGGCAAATGCCTTAACCTCTAAGCCATCTCTCCAGCCCAAGACAATCTTATGTAGCCCAAGTTGGCCTCCAACTATCCTTGACTCCTGACCCGCCTCCACTTTCTAAGTGCTGGGATTTCAAGCATGAGCCAACTTGTATGTTTGTTTGATCTGTATATTTTATGAGGAGCACATCTTCTCAACACTTAATCTTTGGCATGTTAATTTATTATCTAATTTTTAATTATGTTGTACCAGAAGTGATTCACTAATCTCTTACTGCTGGAAAAATTGTTTCCATTTCTTTACTCTTAGATAGCTTCCTATTGACGTTCGAGAATGCTTACCTCACCAAGCATGGTGGTGCACGCCTTTAATCCCAACACGTAGGAGGTAGAGGTAGGAGGATTTCTGTGAGTTCAAGGTCACCCTGAGACTACAGAGTGAATTCCAGGTCAGATCAGCCTGGGCTAGAGTGAGATCATACCTCGAAAAACCAAACAACGACAAAAATCTTACCTCATTGAATATCCTTATTCATAAATATATGTCAATGTTCCTAATTATCTCCTTATAACATGTTATTGGGATACTATTATTAGATTAAAAGGTATGTATATAGTTATTGAATATGATACATATATATGTATATATAATCTCCAGTTACTTAACTCCCTTTTCAAAAGTTGTAACAATTTATATTAGCAAAATGAATAGAAGGGAACTGGGGAGATAGTTCAGTGGCTAAAGGCACTTTCTTGCAAAGCCTGATAGCTTAGATTAGATTCTGCAGTGTCCACCTAAAGACAGATGCACAAAAGTGGAGTGCTGGTGATTTTTTCCTCCACCATTGGCAGGTGGAGTGGAAGAGAGAGAGAACCGGGCCAGCCGCTTCTCTCGAGGCTGAGCGGGAAGGCGGGTGTCGGCGACTCAAACCCCTCCCCCCTAAAACACGGGGGAGAAAAACCACATTGAGCCGCGGAGACCGTCTAAGGCAGGAATCTCCCCGTTTATTGTCATGGGAAGGTATTTATATATTTTGAGAGAGGGTGGGAAAAAGGATGAGATAAAGGTGTAAGGGCCAATAGTATTTTACCACGTCAGCAGCAGCTGGGCAGAGGCAGTTTCAGCTTAGGTGCTGAGTCACTTCAAGGACAGGTCACGAAACTCTACTCAGGCTCTGGAAGTTCAACTAGGCCTCACCGGGAGTAGGCCAAGACTGGCTGGGTTAACCACTTGGCTTCACACCGAGCAGGGCCCAACAGTGGAGCATGCATCTGAAGTTCTTTTGCAAAGACAAGAGGCCCTAATGTGCCCATATTCTCTCTCTCTTTCTCTCCCTCCATCCTTTGTACACAAATGAATAAAAATACTTGAAAACACAGGAGAAAAACCTATTTCACTATGTCAAAATTAATGATGGTGGTTATTGTTTAAAAAGACATATTTGTTTGAAAAGTTTCAAATGAATCTTTCTCTTTTTTTATTCTCATACCAGTTAGATTTTGTTGTATAAGAAATTACTCCTGCTGGGTGTGGTGGCACATGCCTTTAATCCCAGCCCTCAGGAGGCAGAGGTAGGAGGATCACTGAGAGTTCGAGGCCACCCTGAGATTACACAATGAATTCCAGGTCAGCCTGAGCCAGAGTGAGACCTTACCTCGAAAAAAAAAAAAACCAAAAAAAAAAAAAAAAAAAAAGTTACTCCTCCTGGGCTAGATGAGACCCTACCTTGAAAAAACAAAACAAAACAAGTTACTCCTTCTCCGAAATATAGTTGCATATGAAACAATTATCTGTTCAGTGAATGATCTGTGGGTCTGTAATCTGGCATGGCCTCAGTGGAACCATTCTTCTGATGTCAACTCAGGTCACTCCTCCATCTGCGATGAACTGCTATCAGCTAAGAGGCTCTCTTCCTGTGGAGTTTGTGACTGTACGATGTGCCTTACATCGTCTCTCAAGATGCCTGGACATCTTTCCATGGTGGGAAGTACTTCTCAGTGTAACAAAAGAAGACAAACCCGACACATCATTGTCTTCAAGTCTCTGTCTGCATCACATTTACCAATAGCCCACTGCTAAACTGAGTCACGTAGCCAGGCTGTGATGTCTTGACAGCATGCTTCTTTGCTATACAGCAAGGTGTGCATAGGAAGAGGAAAAGAAGTACTGGCTATTTTCCCCATCCAACATCCTTGCTATAAACAAAACAGAACAAGACCGGACAGTGAGTGAGTAATTCGTTGTGCTTAAACACCCCCACTGGCATTCTCATTAATTGCCGTAACTGCTGTGAGAGGCAGGCAGTGTTTCATCTTAGAGTCTGAGGTCAGGAGGAATTGGAGTCTGTCAGTAATCCAGAGCCAGTATGAGCTCTATATGGAGAACTTTACTAAAAGGAATGGATCGTATGCCATTGAGCAGGAGGGGCTGCTCAGGCAAGTCAGAAATCTGTCAGACAGGTGATGGGCAAAGTCAAGTTTGAGACACCATTCACTGGTGAAACTTCCACTCCCAGGGAAGCTTTGAATCTGTTCTTAATTGGAATCAGACCCACTTGCATCATATAGAATACTATTCATTACTAACAATGTCTTCATAGCAACTCCTGTGTTAGTGTTTTATGGACTTTCTGGGGAAGGAGCTCAGTGGTACACTGAATGCTTTGCAAGTATGAGTTACCCATAGGAAACAAAATAGAGTGAAATAAATGTCACAAGAACCCTGGCAAGATGAACTCACTCATCGCAAAGTGCACAGCCATTAAAATGGCTGACCTGGAGTTAACATGCAACTCTGATTGTGGAGACTTCTGGTTTTTAAAATTCATTAACAATTTCATAATCTAAATAATGTATTTTGATTTTATTTTGCTTTTGTTGAAGTAGAATCTCACTGTAGCCTAGTGATCCATCATAGTGATCCTCCTTCCTCCTGAGCGCTGGGATTAAAGGGGTGTGTGCACCACCACTCCCAGCAGCAGATAATATATTTTGATCACATTTACCCCCATTACTCTCTCATATCCACTCCTGCGCTCTTGTCTTTCCTAACTAGCTCCCCTCCAACTTTCATTTCATGTCTTTTTTTCTTTTTTGTAACCCACTGAATTTAGTTAGGGTTACTTGTGTGAGCATGTGTGAGGTTATTTACTGGAGCATGGATCACGTGCCAGTGGCTATACAACTGAAGCATATCTCCCCAAGCAACCATTGCATTAACTGCTACTAGTTCCTCATGGAGCATAGAGCCTCGTGAGCCCACCTCCCATCCGTGAAGGAATGGTGACCGACGGGCCCAATGCTGTGCAGGTCTTGTGTGGGTAGCTACAGCTACTGTGGGTTCATGTGTGTGAAGGTCATGTCATGTCCAGAAAACAGTGTTCCACAGCACTCCTCCCCATCCTCTGGCTTTGTATTGTTTTTTAATGTTTTTAAAGCCGGCTGTGGTGGCGCACACCTTTAATCCCAGCACTCGGGAGGCATGTGTATGTGCGGATGGCGCCTGTAGGTGGCTGGACGCCAGGGGAGAATGCCAGGTGTCCTTCCTGTCATCTTTGTATTTCCTTGAGACAGAGTCTCTCTCTGCCTGTGGAGCACTGGTTTTTCCAAGTGAGTCTTGTATCTCTGCTTCCCGCAGGACTGGGGTTACAGATGTGTGCGGCTCTGCCCAGCTGTTTACATGGGTCCTAAGTAATCAAACCCAGGTGGTCTCAAGCCCTCAAGGACCCTTGTGCTTGTGCAGGAGGTATACTTACCCACGGAGCCCTCTCCCCAGCCTTCATCTCAGAATTTTGACCATGATACCTTACAAAATACTTTTACTAGGGACCTCAGTGCCACTCCCCACCCCCTCTCTCTCACATACACATGCATATACCACACATATACATACACACCACCACCACACATGCTACACACACACACACACACACACACACAAATAATGAGATGAACTTTTGGGATGGGAATAGACTGGCTCTTTAAGATTCTTTCCTGTCTACTTCATGTGCCCGTTTTCCCTGTTATTTTGACCCCGTGACTGAAGCAGTGGAAAGGAGGATTTTACCAGAAGCAGACAGACAGCAGATGTTGGTGCCCTGCAATTGGGCTTTCCAGCTTCCAGAACAGAGAGCCCACACAAACCTCTTTTCTTTTAAAATTATCTAGTCTCAGGCATTCTAGTGTTGTAACCAAAAATAGACTAAGACACCTCTCTCCTGCTTCCTGGTATCTTTTCCAAAGAAAAATACTTGCTGCTGAGTGCTTGCTTCAAATTCTTTTCCAGGGAATCCAATGAGCTCGGAAAGACTTTCTATAGGGAATTCCATGCAGCCTGTGCTTGCTTCTGTAGTCTCATGAACCTGGAATGGGCAGAGACAAAGAAGCTCCCTAACTTCACTTAATGTTTTGGATCCTTCTCAATTTACGTTTAGGCTCATAAGCCCTTCCTGAGTTGATTGATGCCTCACTTATACTGTGTTCTGGATAATTCATTAGAAGTATTAATTCTAGGTTGGAGAGATGGCTTAGAGGTGAAGGCACTTGCCTGCAAAGCCAAAGGACCCAAGTTCAATTCCCCAGGACCCACATAAGTCAGATGTACAAGATGGTGCATGTGTCTGGAGTTCATTTAAAGTGGCTGAAGGCCCTGGTGTGCCCTTCTCTCTATCTGCCTTTCTCTCTCTCAAATAAATAAAATAAATATATAAAAATCCTCAGAATTTATTTAAAAAGAAATATTAATTCAATCAAAACATACATATAAAAATAATGATAGTTATCATTTAGTGAGCAGCTACTAAGTCCATTATTTTTTTCATTTCTACTTCTAATAATTGATACAAGTAAAAATTTAATTAAAAAATTAAATTAGAATGTTCCTTAAAATAGCTGTAATTAGATGATGATGAAGAATATTGGAAGGGAGAGCCAGGCATGGTGGCTCACGCCTTTAATCCCAGCACTCAAGAGGCAAAGGTAGGAGGATTGCTGTGAGTTCGAGGCCACCTGTAGACTACAGAGTGAATTCTAGATCAGCCTGGTCTAGAGTGAGACCCTACCTCAAAAAAAAAAAAAAAAAAAAAAAAAAGAAGAAAGAAAGAAAGAATACTGGAAGGAATACATCAACACCAGCTGGACCAAACTCCTTCAATAAGGGGAAGCATGGGTTTTCTGATAACCAGAAGCTGTGGGAACAAAATATAAAGTCTCGTCTTGGAAATGTCCATGGCCAAGACAGTTAAGGGATGCTTTTTGAAAATGGGTGTGGGGTGGGCATAAAGTTAAAAGGAACAGTTCCTTTTTTTTAAAGAATGGTATGACTATCTTTGTAGCCACCTTTTTGAAATTTTCATTTTTTTTAAAGATTGAGTGGTACACTAATAAATGAGAGCTTGAAATTAGAGGTTATTTATGTTTTGTATACAGATTTCAGGACATTTGCTAATTTTATAGCTTCATGTGATTAGTTTCCAAAAGTTACAGATAATAAAGAAATCAGAAATGGTACCCTTTTACTTTCCTAACTTCATTCCCTTGTTTCCTAAACTGTCTGGCTCTCAGGAATAGCCTTATAGACAGAGGGAGTATTGTATTGAGAAGAAAATGTTACTGAAAGTAAATTTAGAGAAAATGAGACCTTTCTTTTCCTTCTTATGGGCCTTTTCTGTTTTGTTTGTTTCACGTCATCATATACTAGGTATTGCATTGCTATCGGTGAATATAGATGCTTAGCTCTTAAAAAATTAAACCAGGCGTGGTGGCACATGCCTTTAATCCCAGCACTTGGGAGGCAGAGGTAGGAGGATGGCTATGAGTTCTAGGCCAACCTGAGACTACACAGTGAATTCCAGGTCAGTCTGAGCTAGAGTGAAACAGCGAAATCCTACCTCGCAAAACCAAAAAAATATTTTTTTTTTAAATTTTTTATGTGAAGTACTGAGTATTTAAAATATCCCACTTCACTTTAAAGGATTTTGTCTACCTTCATTTGTCATCAAAGAATGTTATTTGCTACCAAAGTAAATCAGTATTTGGAATGTGCTTCTCTTGGTTTTTGTTCCTACTTCTGTGTAAGCATTTCCACCAAAACTTGAGGTAGATCATAAGGAAGCTGTTTCTTTAAAATACAAACTATCACCAAAAACGTAAATGTACATACTGCTGTATTTGGCTGATTTTCATTTTTTTAAAGGCTTAAATACCAAAAAAAAAAAAAAAAAAAAAGAAAAGAAAAAAAAAAAAACCAAAAAACGTATAACATTGTATGAAGATAGGAAATTGAGACGATGTACTTTCTGTGACCAACTGACTTGTTAATAAGTTGTTAGTTGAATTGAACTCACTACAAAATTTCCTGTAATTCTAAGTATGTATGTACTGACCAATGGCCTCAAAAACACATTTTATTTACTGAAATAGAAGGAAAGAAAATGCATCTTCAAACATATTTTGTGGAACCTTTTACCACATATATTCTGCAAGATTTGAGTACTGTAGGATATTTGTTTTGTATTTTTGTATTGTATATGGACGTTTCCCCCTAATGTGTTAATTAAATTCCTAGTCATAATTGCACATATGCACGATTGAGTGCATAGTCACAGACAAAATGGTACGGTTCCCTTAAAAACTACAAAGCTGGGCTGGAGAGATGGCTTAGTGGTTAAGGCGCCTGCCTGCTAAGCCTAAGAACCTGGTTCCAATCTCCAGGTCCCACGTTTAGCCAGATGCAAAGTGACACAAGGGCGCAATGCACCTGCCCGCAAGGGGGAGCACGCATCTGGATTTCATTCACAGCAGCTGAGAGACTGCTGGCATGCCCATTCTCTATCTGTCTACCTCTCCCCCTCTCTCTGTCTCTCTCTCTGTGTCTCTCTCCAAAAATAAAAATTAAAATATATATATATATATATATATAAATATAAAATATATATATATATATAAAATATATATATATATATAAACCCTGCAAAGCTAAATTTGGAGGCAGCTTCTGAGAATTTTATTTTTATTGGTGGTGACTATTTGCTAAGCTCTTTTAATAGGTAATAATTCTTGAAAGTAGCTTGTGGATATTCTTAACACTCTGTTCACTTAAATTTAAGTTTAGAATAAGCCCTAAGTAACACAATGGAAAGGCACATAGCACTATTAGTTCTTTCATGATTTAATTATGTCAAGATATATAAATTTAACTTTTCTATAGACAAAGTATTCATTTTGTCCATTTACTGTTTGTAACATCTCTCTCCTACATATTCTTTACTTGACCCAAATGAAATGTTAATCTAAGGTTAAGGAGAGAGAAATGACTGAAATGAATGTCTTTACTAAAATACCAATAAATTTTGTCAAAACTCAAAAAAAAAATAGTTTTATTGAGGGGCTGGAGGGATTTCTCTGTGGTTAAGGCACTTGTCTGCAAAGCCTAACAACCTGGGTTTGATCCCCCAGTACCCATGTAAAGCTCGATTGGAGCATGCTTGAATCTCAGTTCTTAGAGGAAGTGGAAGAAGGGAAGAATTAGGATGTACATAGATGTTGTGGTTCCTGCCTAACCATCTCTCGCACCACAGACAAACCCTGTAGTTTGTTCGTGCAGTGGACGGAGTTGACTTCAGGGCCACCTTGTTTTCTCCCTCATTTGGGATCTTTGTTTAAACAAAGGGAGCAGTTTACTTGGAGTCCTAAGTCACAGTGGCCTAATGAATGAGACCATAGTGTGTGTGGGTGTGTGTGTGTCAAAATCATATCCAGATAACGAGTTTGCTCTTCAATATCAAGCTCCTACCAATCTTGGGCTACAAGAGGGCCTACACCCATTAAATTCTCTCTAAACTAACAATGGAGCTGGGTGTGGTGGCACATGCCTCGGATCCCAGCACTCGGGAGGCAGAGGTAGGAGGATTGCTGTGAGTTCAAGGCCACCCTGAGACTACATAGTGAATTCCAGATCAGCCTGAGCTAGAGTGAGACCCTACCTCGAAAATAAAAAATAAAAATAAAATAAATAAACTAACAATAGTTATCCCTTTTAACCTGTGCTGACGTCACTTTCAGTTGGAGAATCTCCTTCTCTTTTTCAGATGGAAGAGGGACCTGTGGAGAGAAACTGCCCATTGCACTTCCCCTGGCCCCAGCTGAAACCACAGAGGAGGGGGGAGATGAGCAAGAGTGCTGCTTTCTCTGTGAACATGATATCAGCACAAGGGTGAAGGAGATAGATACTGAGGACACCCAACACCTATCAAACCAAAGATCCAGAGGCTCCTAAGAGCCCATCACTGAAGTAGACCTAAAACAAATCCACTTTATTTTTATCGAGGCATGGTTTCCCATTTAAACCCAGTGCTTGCTGGTTCTAGCTAGCCGGGTTGATCCCTCTCTTCATTTCCAGAGTACTAGGATCACAGGTGGCTGCCATACAAACCTGGCATTTCCATGGGGGCTGGGGATCCAAACTCATGTCCTCATGCTTGTGTGGCAAGTGTTTTACCCACTAAGCTTTCTCCCCAGTCCCCATGTTTGTTTTTAACTCTGTGCTCCCTTCCAACTTCCTGTGAGACCTTGGATAACATCCCAGCTTCTTTCTCTGAGCCTTTGGATTATCCTCAGCAAGGATGGGATACCAACAAATGAGAATGATGCTGGGTTTTCAAAATGTGGGCTGTTGCCATGAAAAACGAGATACCCCAGATGTGAAGGGTTGTGTGTACAACTGTCTTGAGATCTAATGCAAGAGGAAGAACTGACTGAAGGTCCCGGGTCAAGTTCTCATTAGCAGGTGGACTTGATCTGGCATTGCTTCAGGCACTGCAGGTATTTCGTGTGTGCAAATCTGAAAGCTCACACCTACTGGGCTTGTGGGTTTCTATTTTCCACTGGTCACTGGGAGGACCTAGGGACTCAAAGAAGGAGCTAGACTCCATCCTTGACTCCTTTGCCTTCCTTTTTAGCTAGTGAGTAATTGTGAGGAAATTCATCTAAGCAGCTTCCAAGCCAGCCCTTTGTCTCCATCCCTGACACCAACCGAGTCCACATCTCTGGTTCTCCAAATAGCCTCGAGCACCATGTGTGGGCTCTGGTTTGTAGAGAAGCTGCCAACATTAGCAGCTAACCTCTGATCCCTCCTTGCTCCTGCGGAAGCCCTGCAGAGACACTGCACTCTGCCGCACCATGCCCAAACTTTTCACCCGGTGCCCACTGCCCTCTGTGGCCGTTTACCTAGCCCCTTCTCCCTTGGTCTTATAACACTAGACACGCAGGGTCTCTTGCCACCCCACTCCTACCTTCCTCCTTTTGCACACGTGCTGCTGAAGGAGCCCTTGTCTTCATTGTCACTTAATGTAGCTCCTGTTCCATCTCTAGGCTGGCCTCAGTTTCTTCCTTCAGTTTTCCCTACAAAACCCCCATTTGGTTCTGGCTAGAGTTTTCTTTCTGTGATAACCCTCATTTGCTGGGCACCAGCCTGCAATACTAGTTTGAGAAGGTTTATGAGCTTCAGGTGAGTGGGTAAGAGAGCCTTGGTGTGGACTTAGAACCATGCAACTTAACTCCATTGTCCCATGCTTGCAAGAGGCATTATTCCTGTGTGTGTGCCCTGGAAGATTTGAGGAAGCAAGGTTGATCTATTTTTTTTTTAATTTTAAAATTTTTTTATTTTTAAAATTTTTTTGAGAGTGACAGGCAGACAGAGAGAAAGAGGCAGATATATATAGAGAGAATGGGTGCACCAGGGCCTCCAGCCACTGCAAACGAACTCCAGACACATGCACCACCTTGTGCATCTAGCTTATGTGGGTCCTGGGGAATCGAGCCTCAAACCAGAGTCCTTAAGCTTCACAGGCAAGTGCTTAATCACTAAGCCATCTCTCCAGGCCTGGTTGATCTATTGTGTGTGTGTGGTGTATGTGTGTGAGAGTGTGTATGTATGTGTGGTGTATGTGTATGTATGTGAGAGGATGTGTGCATATGTATATGTGTGTGGATGTACACAGGTAGGTGCATGCATGAATAGGCCAGAGGTCTATATCTTTTCTTTCTCTACCTATTTGCATGAGACAGAATCTTTCATTGAACTGGGAACTCACTAATTCGGATAGACAGGCTAGTTAGAAAGCTTTGGGGATACTCCTGGGATCATGCATGGGTGTGTGCCACCATGCCTGGCACTTTAAGCGGGTGGTGGGGATCTGAACTTCTCACAGGGACTTAACCCATTGGGCCATTTCCCCAGCCTCACAGTGGGGATCTTTAAACCTAGTCTGTTACACACCCAGGTAGCAGGACTGAAGATTCAGAGCTGCTGGGTGGGAGCATGGCAGCTTGCAACCTGTTGTTTCGGCCCCCAGTGCCCCATAGATGCCACTTGTTCCGGGATCCAAGCTCATCTACAGCCTCTCAGTCCCTGCACACCTACAGTACCTCTCTGGTCTTGCTTCTGACACTTGCCCCTCCAGCACTCAGCTGATGCCTGCCTGGGCCCTGCCTGACCTCATGGTGGCCTCCTTCACACCACCCAAGTCTCATGTTAAATGTCACCTTCTTAGAGACTCTTTCCTGACTGCTCACATTCCTCTTTGTGACTCTAGAATCCACATTGTTTTATATTCCTTATACAATGTTACCATGTTCTGAGATCACTTTGTGATATTCTGTACCGAGGCCCACTCTTTGAAGGAACTTTAACCTGACTATTCTCAGTGCATCCCCACGCCAGGTGCTGCGGAGGAGGCAATGGGGGAGTCAAGGCACAAATAACTTCTGAGGCTAGTCCTGAGCACATCCTTTAGACACACTGTTAATTTGCCAGGCTGTTTGCATTATGACTTTGGTTCTATAAATGTAAGAGAAATGAAGCTAACCTCTTGTTTTCTGGGCAACAGCAGAATGTTTACTGAATGGGGGAAAGAGAGAGGGGGGCAGGGAGGATTGGGGAATGGCTGCTGATCCCCAGCTTCTCAGCCACACGAAAATAAAGGCACCTTGAAAGAGCCCCTTCCTAAGGCCACGTTTGCTGAGACAATGAGCCGCATTTCACAGTGGACTCTACACAGGAACAAACAGCTCTCTATCTATGGCTCTGAGCTCCAGACTTAAGAATCCCCTGAATAATGTTAAGGGGGTTTTGTGTTTCTCAGTAAAAAAATGCTTTTGGAGAAAAGAAACAGAGTGGAATGGGGAACAGGGGGAGTGTGTCAAAGTTTTACTGTGCCGTGTTTGGTCTTAACAAAACAGGGCCTGTTCCTTAGTGGAATTCTCTCTCTCTCAGTCTCCTTTCTCCCCTCTCTCCTTTTTCCATCTCCTCTATCATTGTTCCCAATGCCTATTTTTCAGTTTATTCCAGTAAAATCAAGGACAGGTGCTTCACCCTTGAATGTTATTTATTTCAGATGATAGATAGATGACAGATAGAGGATAGATGATAGAGAAATAGACTCACAGACTTGGAGAACACCAAAAAACAGAGAAGAAAGTGACAACAATAATCTATACTTGGAGGCGATTCTCCAGACTTTTGCTTTTCTCATATAGATTTGTGGAAATGTGAACACATATATACTTCTCTTTCATAACCATATACCATGAACAACCATGAATATTCTTAAGAATATTTTGTTTACCTATTATACTTCTGTTATAGAAAAGTAAAAAAGTAAAGCCAAACAAAAGAGAGAGCCAGGTAGCACCGAGTAAAGAAAAGTACCTGTAATTTCACCATTCAGAGACAATTTCCACAAAGTATGAATACAATTGTTCTTGAAGCTATAGTCTTAGCTGAGTGTGGTTGTGTACATTCATAACCCCTGCACTTGGGAGGCTGAGGCAAAATGATTGCAAGTTTGAGACTCTGTCTCAAAAACAAAAAACAAACAGCAACAATATGTAGATAGATGCATATATTTATAGTCTCTATTCGTTGAAAACCTACTTTTGCTTAAAACCTTGTTTTTTAAAAGGTTAAACAGGGCCATGTTGTATGTTGTGTATTCATCGAGTCCAGGAAACTACCTGAAGCTTGTTCATTACATGATTATTATGTAATGATTGTGTGCCAGATGCTATTGGTCCAGGAAAGTCTATTTAAATCAACTTCTCCCTCGCCTTTCTTTACTATGGAGCTTGCAATGTTCGGAGTACTGTTCCCTTGCAGGTAGGGAGCCCATGTGGTTTGTTCTGGCCTGAGGAGGTCTTCTCTAATAAAAAGAAAATAGCTTAAAAAGAGAAGATCATTTACATTGACATTTCTCCTCCCTCTCCCCTCGCTCTCTTCCTTGGAACACGGGTCTGATGCCCAAAACATTTCAGCCATTTTGAAATCAAGAGGACAAAAATCCAGAAGCAGAAGATGGTGTGTCATGGAAACAGAAGTGACTGGTGGTTTTCATGGCAGTTGCTTGACTTATCCTTATTGAAATCTTGATAAATGATGAAATATGACCTATGGTTGTTTAAGCTACAAATTGAGGGTTTTCTGTTCCTTGTACTGTATACCCTCCAACTAATTCGTGATGAATCAAGTCTCATATTACTCACATCTGTCCTCTATTTCTCTCTGCCTTGTGACAAATTATCAGCTCATATAAGCCCTTCTTGGGGCTACGTTCTCAACAATGTCCTTAATCCAGCAAAAAATCTATTTCATCTGTGCGTGGTGGTGCACACCTTTAATCCCAGCACTCGGGAGGCAGAGGTAGGAGGATTGCCGTGAGTTCAAGGCTACCCCTGAATTCCGGTCAGCCTGAGCTAGAGTGAGACCCTACCTCGAAACCCCCCCCAAAAAAAAATCTATTTCAAATATTTATTTCTGTGGGAGTTTCCAACATCTGGCTGAGTTTTCACTCACCAGTTTTTATTTAGGCCACATGGCTTGTCTGCCTCCAGATCCCATGCAGTGACTACTATGATCAGCAGTTGGCTTTTTATCTGAGGTGTATGTGCTGGACACTGCTTCTTGGTGTAGGGGCTTTGCCTGATGGAACCTTTAAGAACAGGGGACATTCGGTCTTTGAGGATGCTGCTTTCAGAAAGACTTAATGCTGTTCTTGTGTAGGAGCTCTTAGGGGAACTCCTGTGAGAAAATGAGGCCATCTCGTATCATTGGTCCCTTCTGCAAGTGGCTACTTCCTTTCCTATTTCTTTGCCATGTTGTGATGCAGCTAGAAGACCCTCAGAGGTAGAGCAGATGGGACCACGTGATCTTGAACTTTCAGCTTCCAAACTGTGAGCTAAATGAACCTCTTTTCTTTGGTCAAAGCTTAGTGCTAATAATAACAAAACTCTTTTCTTTATATAATACTCAGCCTCAGGTATTTTGTCACATCAACACAAAACGGGCTAGCACAGTGGCCAGCTCACATCTCCAAGTAAAAGACTATGCTAGATGCTTGTGTGCCAAACTCATAGCCAGTGCCTGTGAATGTCAGTGCTCAATAAATATTAGTGTTGGTGCTAACTTTTTGATTGCTTAGTTACAGAATTTGTAAGGATTTTTGAGAATCTGGATCCACATGTCTTTTATGCATTTTTAAAATTAGCATAAGTTCATTAAACAAAATGATAGGTTTCATTCTAACATTTTTATACATGTATGTCATGTACTTTGCTCATGTTCATCCCATTTCCATTGCCCTCTCTTCTCTCTTTCTCCTTCCCTCCTCCTCCTCCTCCTCTCTCTCTCTACAAACACACACACACACACACACACACACACACACACAATGTGTATGTATTCTTTTTTCCTTGAGGATTTTTTTTTTTTTGAGGTAGGGTCTCACTCTGGTCCAGGCTGACCTGGAATTAACTATGTAGTCTCAGGGTGGCCTCGAACTCATGACGATCCTCCTACCTCTGCCTCCCAAGAGCTGGGATTAAAGGCGTGTGCCACCATGCCCGGCTCCCTGAGGATTTTATATACACATTCTATATACATTTTAAGACTAACTATAATCTCAAAATCACATATCCATACACCTATTTCCTTTTCATGGACTTCACTTCAAACTTTAATGTATGGTTTATTAAAGACTGTAAACAAATATTTATTCTATCTGCTACATGTACTAAACAGGAACAACTCATAACAGAAATGCAACATCTTTTTATTATAAATACAGGTATCAAATCAATCCTGAACCTATTTTTGATACTACTGGTCATCAGCCCACACTGCTTCAAAAATTAGCACGGTTTGTGACACTATTCGTGGTGCCTGCCACTTTAAACAATTTCAACCGTAGCTCTCTGAGCAAGATGGATAAAGCTGCCATTTGTTTTTCCTTCTTGAGATTTTCCTTTTCAGAAACACAGGATTCCACTGTCACCTGAGACTTCTTGCAATGCTCCCTTTCATCTTGTAAACCTGAATTTGGTATTTTGAGTGTGCCAGGCTCATGTTTAAATGACAGAGCCTTAACAAGAGAAAGAAAAAACGTGCTGCATCTTTCCTCCTGGTACCTGAAAACAGAATGGGTGTGCATCTATTAAATATGTTCTAACAAATGTCCGGGTCATGTTTACCAGCTGGAATTCTTTTACTTAATGTGTGGGTATTTTTGCATTGTGATTTTTAATCAAGACAATATGAGTAGAAGGTTGATTTAAGACAAGTTTGAGATCCACTAAGGTTAATTGTTGTATGTCTGTCCTTCTGGTGCTAGGGAAGCTTCATATTTTCTTTGGACATCATTACACATCTTAGCTCTTGAAGTACAACTTTAATGCCATATGAATTTTGCCATTTTGCTAACATTGCTATGCTCTGTAATAATAATAATAATTCCACTGGAATTATTTATTCCATTCATATTAATTTTTGTTATAAATCTAACTGATGGAGGAACTTATGGGTATGTAGGTCCACATTCTACTTTCAGTCTATATATTCAGTTTTCATAGTTTGTCCTTGGTGGCCCAATAGTCATGCCTGTCCACCTTTTAAATGTCATGTCTTCATCATCTTCCAGGCCCCAGATAACCATACCATCACCCACTCCTTTTTGTCCTTCTTCCAGTTCTTCTAACAAGTGAAAATTATGAAGAACTTAGCTCCTGTGGAGACCGCCATCTTGTCCAACCTTATTTTTCATTAATACTATGAGCTCCAGTTCAATCATTCTCCAGAAAATGACATAATTTCATTCTTCTTTATGACTGACTAAAACTCTCTATATAAGCCACATTTTTAGGCTGTATTGTGAGTAGTACAGCAATCAACTTGAACGTGCCAGTTTCTCTGAGCTATGCCAACTTGTATTTCTTCAGGTATGGAGCCAGGGGTAGTGTAGCTGGATCATAGGTTTGTTCTAGTTTTAGCTTTTTGATGAACTTCCCTGCTGAGAATTGTTTCCTCTGTTTATTTGCCCACTTACTCATTAGATCTTTTGGTTTTAGGTGGTTTTTTTGGAATACTTTTATATTCTACATACTATGAATTTAAATATATTTATTCACAAATATAAAAATGTTTGTTTCAAAATAGCAAAACTGTCAAACCAACACTGTCATGTTCTCTGGTTTAAAGATCATTTCAGTTAGATGTGGTGGTACACATCTTTAATCCCAGGCTGAGGTAGGAGGATGGCTGTGAGTTCAAGGTCCATCTGAGACTACACAGTGAATTCCAGATCAGTCTGGGCTAGAGCGAGACTCTACCTCAAAAAAAAAATACATATATATATATATGTAATTTCATCTGTCATCCACCACTCAAATAGTGTTAGCAACACATGTTAATCTGGTGGTGCGATGAGAGAAAGGCTGTATTTGAAAAGAGCTGGGAGTTATTAGCGAGGAGATGATGGTTTTCCTCATACTCTCTCGCCTTGATTACAAATGCACATGGACATTTAGGTAAAAGGAGTTTTGTACATCTCAGGTCCTTATCTTTGAGGGATTGGTGTTCTTGCTGTCTGGCCAGGCTGTGAGTCAGCAGGGAGTCTCATGGCCTGGCAAAGAGGGAAGAGGCCAGCGTGGTTACCCAATGACTCTTCAGAACAAATTGATCCAGACTATTTGCATTCCAAAAGCCACCAGATTCCTGCCATACAGTTCTTTTTGTATGTAATTGGGCAGATGGTGGGGTGAAGGCCGCGGAGCCTTAAACTTTTCCTGACCATGTGCAGTTGCAAGACAAGAGAGAATTGCTCAATGTGTGTCTTGAACTCTTGTCTTTCCCTGGCTCAATCCATCTTTGGTGATTGGGACCAGCAGAATGAGGGAGAAGTTGCTCAAGATACCAATCTTGTTGGCTTCTGCCTGCTGGAGGCTAAAGGGCTAGAAGTCAAGGCCTCTTGCTAACTGTAGGAGCCTAATGGGCTTTGAACTTCATGGCAATCCGATAAATCACCTGAGTAAGAGAAGAATGAGGACAGCCAATGGTTGAGCTCTAGGAGGAGGTGGCCCCAGCAGAGAGGGGGCAGTGGACCCAAGGCTCTAGATCCAGGTGGTGAGAATGGAACGGAGAAATAAATGCCTGAGCTCTTGCATGTCCCTCCACCCCTCTAGTAATTCGGCCTAAGGAATCAGACTTTAAGTTTGGACCCTCCAGTACTGAAAACACACTTTACACATCACAGTTACTTTCTTTACTGAGGTGTCAGGATGGCCTTGAGGGAGCAAGGGAGGAGTATGCGGTGTTTGTTAGCAAGTATTACAGGTGTGTGTGTGTGTGTGTGTGTGTGTTCATGTGTAGGAGGGCAGACACAAGCCTGCCATGGCGCATATATGGATGTCAGAGGACAACCTCGGATGTTGGTCCTCACCTTCCACCTTGTTTGAGGCAGGTCTACTGGTATCTGCCATTGTGTGTGCTAGGCTAGCTGGCCTGTGGACTTCTCGGGAGTCTCCTGTCTTTGATGTCCCATTCTGCTGTAGGAGTGTTGGGATTACACTTACACTACCACACCTGGCTTTATGTGGGATCTGGGCATTTAACACTTGTGTGGCGTGTTCTTTACTCTCTGAGCCATCTTCCCAGCCTGGATCACAGAGTTTTCCACCTGAGAGGTCTTTTAGGCCAGGAATTAACTGTTGCTGATATAGAACCACCCAGTAGGGAGAGAGAAGTGTCCAAGGATGCAGGGTTCAGGGTGCAATTGGGCCTCTTTATACCAGGCCCTGTGGTTCTTTAGCACGACTCCCCTGAGCCTTCTTTTACGCTTCCTATGGACAGCAGCATCCACTTCCCTTCATCCCCTGGGTCCTGCAATCTGCTAGACATGACCCCTCTCACCTCAGCTGGCTGAGGCCACTCCTGGTCACAGAAGAGAACCTATCATGTGTTGGAAACACAGTAGGTGTTCAGGCAGTGTCAGCCTCCTTGCCTCCACACCCCAGAGCAAAAACGATCTTCAGAAAGCTCCTAGAAACCCAAGCAGGGTATCGTTTTGTTGTTCGTCACTTCTGGGAAATTCCCCAGTCTCTGCCTCGCTTCTTGCCAAAGGCACACTGGGAATACAGAAGCCCTTGATAGCTTTGAGCTTTAACCTGGGGCCTGGGGATCCCAAGTCAGCAAGTGCTTTATCCACTGAGCCATCTCTGCAGCCCTTCTTTCTGTACCTCCTTTATTTTGTTTTGTTTTTTTGAGAAAAGGTCTCACTCTAGCCCAAGCTGACCTGGAATTCACTATGTCGTTTCAGGGTGGCCTTGAACTCACAGTGATCCTCCCACCTCTGCCTCCCAAGTGCTGGGATTAAAGGTGTGCGCCACCATGCCCAGCCTTTCTGTACTTCATTATTATAGGGTGATTTATGATTTGTGTGGTGGCGGGAAATGAGAAGGCTAAGAGAGACAGAGGTGCTTGGTAGGAGCGGCGTGGGAAGAAGTTGACATTTGACATGTTGGGGGCCTGTGACTTGTTCTAAGAACAGATCACAGTGTCAGTGGGTCCTACTCAGGTTCCTCCAACTCACTGCTCCCAAGTAGACATCCTGATAGTGAAATCAGACAGGCAGGAGGGGGCTTGTCAAGTGAACATATGTCTAGTGACATGGGTGGCTCATGACCCTGAACTAAGTTAGTCTGCTGCCTTCCAGAACTTTCTCAGCAGTCTCCACCTTGGGATTCTACATGTCTAGAAGCTGGTGGCTCTCAGATGGGGCTATGAGGAGGTCTATGCCACACTTGGGATCTCTCCTAGGATCCTGAAATCTGAAACTGTGGGCACATTTGGGCCTGAGTGTATGGGTTGGGGGTGTGTGTGGATAGTGCCAACATAGCACATGCTGCCTTCCAGGATGGAAATTGCTGTTGGCCTTCTCACAACAGCTCTGCCACCCAAGTCTCGGTTTTTGTTAGTTATTCTGCCTTAGCAATGAGTTGACTTTCATGAAACAGAATAGTCAGGCAAACCAAGTGATCCACATGGGGTCCCTTAGGAGGCCCAAACCAGATGGAGCATCCAAAACTGTGGGTTCCTAACAGAAGAAGCCAGCTATTCTGTTTCATGACTGTACCCAGTCAACCTCATTGCTAAGAGCACCAGAATAACTAAATCCCAAAACCAGTTTGGAAGGCAGCAGACTAACTTAGGGGGTCAGAGGTAGGAGGACTGACATATGTTCAGTTGACAAGGCCTGTCTGAGCAGGATGTCTACTTGGGCAGAAAGGTAAACGGAATATTGGGAGCAGTGAGTTGGAGGAACCAGGTCAGCACTGGATCTGTTCTTAGAACAAGTGAGGCCCCCAACCTGTCTCACCTAAAAAAAAAAAAAAAAAAAAAAAAAAAAAACAGTGCAAGGGAGAAAATTCAGCTTACAGTTCCAGGTTACTGCCCATCATGACAGGAAAGGGTGGCAGTTGTTGGTCACAGTCAGTGCAATGGTGAGGAAGCAGAGAGAGAGTGAAAATGCTGAATGCCGCTCGCTGCTCGCTGCTCAGCCCGCTCTCTCCTTTTCACACAGTCAAGGGCCCCAACACTTGGATTGGTGCCACCCACGGTGTGAGTCTCCCCACCTTAAATAACACATTCAAGATAATCCTCCACAGACAGGCACAAGGCCAAGCTAACTCAGGAGGTGCTCTCCAAGAATCTCGGGTGATTCTAGCTCCTGTCAAGTTGACACTATAAACCATCACAGTGACTAAGCTAGTAAGTGGCCTGGCATTATTGCTGTGCGGACAGACACAACAAGATGATGTTTCCACAGGCTGGGGAACTTGGGGTGACTGTAGGGTATTGCCTAGGCTATAGAGAAGCTCCATGGTTACCATTAGACTCCAGATGGAATGGTTGGCACCAAATGTCAGAGGTTCACCTATTTAATATTCATGAGGATTTGGCTTCCTATGGGGCAGGAGAGTCCATTTCCAGTCCTGTGTGGCTGTATATTTTATGGAAGGCTTTGATCTTCCTCATGAGCAAGTTGAAAGAGAAGAAATGTCAAGGTCGCCTTTCCACTGCGCGGCGGCTGACCGCTGTAAGGAGGAGAGACGACAGAGCCTGCCATGTGGCTTCGTTTCTCATGGTGGGTTTGGCTCTCAACACAGATGCTCTCCTTGGAGGCAGTGGAGACAGCTTGCATCCCTGTCCCCATGTGTCTTATTCTAGAGGAAGGAACCTAGGACCCGCCTCTTGGACAAGAGCCCAGGGCCGGGAACCTGTCCCATTTTCTACCAATGGAAAACAGAGCAAACAGTCACCTATTCACACTAAAAGAAAGGATTCCAGCCTCCCGAGGCCTGAGAAGAAAAGCCTACTTCGGTCTCAGCTTTTCCTGTTGCATAAAAAAATCATGATCATTTTGCATAATTTAATTTAATTTAATTTATTTAGTTTTCTTAAAATAGCTGTTTTTAACTCTAGGTGGGCATATTTACATTGAAAAAGGCTTTATTCACTTCAAAATGTTTCTGTATTTATTAACACTGAGTCTTTGGCCTCATATATGCATACATGTACACACACATCACACATGCATGTGCAAAAAACAGAAGACACAGGTACTCTGGGGAGAAATATGTTTCACAGAAGGTCACACAACCAGATCTAACCGGACAAGGCTGTAGGGCTCGAAGTAGGATATTTGAACAAGACAGGTGTGGTGGTGCACCCTTGTAATCCCTCCCAGCCCTTGAAGACTGAAGGAGGAGGATAACTATGAGTTTAAGGCCAGCCAAGACTATGCAGCAAGACCTTGCAGCATATATTCAAGTGTGGGCACTCCCAGAGCTAATGGTAAAGAGAAGTATGACGGTTAATTTCAATCATCAACTTGATTGGACTTAAAGTCACCTAGCAGACAAATCTCTAACTACGCATGTCTGTGAGGGAGTGCCTGGATTACGGTAACTGGAGTAGAAAGACCCACCTTCAGTGCGGATCGCACCATCTCATGGGCTGGAGTCCTGCAGTGAATAGAAAGGAAAAGCTAGCTGAGCATTACCATTTATCATTTTCTGGGTTCTTTATGTTGTTGTTGTTGTTTTGTTTTGTTTTTTTGAGGCAGGGTCTTGCTCTAGCCCAGGCTGACCTGGAATTCACTATGTAGTCTCAGGGTGGCCTTGAATTCATGCTACCTCTGCCTCCGGAGTGCTGGGATTAAAGGTGTGAGCCACCACACCTGGCCTCACTTTCTGTTTTTTAATATTAATTTTTATTTTATACTAATTATAACAGGTTATTTTCTTTTATCTAGTCGCCCCCAGCTCCTGGGGGCCTTCCTCAGTGGGATTATGTATTCACTGTGGGGTCATGAAGGCGTCAGCCAGTCCCTGTGGGGCAGCTGGGGGCCATGCCTCAGGATACTCCTGCCCACCCTGTGACTCTTTACAATCTTTCTGCTCCCTCTTCTGCAATGTTTCCCAAGCCATGGCAGGTCTGTTGGCAGTTTGATTTAGTGTTGAGTTCTCTGTAGCCTCTTGATTTCTGTTTTGATAGGTTTTGATTAATCACTTTGTCTCTCCCCATTATCCTGGGGCTGGGTGTCAGGCTAACTTCCTGGTGTTTGACTGCAGGTTGTGACAAGCTGCTTCATGGTCCTACTGACAAGCCATTCCTGCCGTGATCTATTCCCTCCAATTGTAAGCCAAAAGAAAGCCTTCCTCACTTAAAAGTTGCCAATTGGACTAGAGAGATGGCTTAGCGGTTAAGGCGCCTGCCTCCTACGCCTAAGAACGCTGGTTCCAATCTCCAGTGGTTCCAATCTCCAGGTCCCACGTTTAGCCAGATGCAAAGTGACGCAAGGGGGCAATGCTGCACTTGACCGCAAGGGGGCACACGCATCTGGATTTCGTTCACAGCAGCTGAGAGGCTGCTGGTGCGCCCATCTCTGTCGTCCTCTCCCTCTCTCCTTCTCTCTCTCTCTCTCTCTGTGTCTCTCTCCAAAAAAAAAGTTGCCAATTGTCAGGTAATCAGCTATAGCAATGAGAAAAGTATCTTGCAGGAGGAGTTAAGTGGTCTATGTGGGATTTGCTTTGGCCTGAGCAGGGTCAAGGAGCAGCAACAGGAAGGCATGGACCGCAGTGCCTGGCTGAGCATAGTAAAAAGGGAGAAGGAAGGGCTGGGTGGGAGCAGCCTCAGACCCCGAGGAAGCTCCAAGAATGGAGCAGGAGTGGCCTTGGGGGAAAACTGTGGCCTTGGCAGAATGTCACGGTGGACCCGGAAAGGAAGCACTTAGAGACTGTCCATCAGCTATGCTTTCACAGCAGGGGCTCTGAAGTGGGATCTGGAAAGGGCTCCTTGTGGCTGCCATGGCAGGAATTATTTGCCCATGCACTCAATGCCAGGCTCTGTACTGGGACTGGAGGCTGCAGAGAGCTGAAGACTATTGTTCCCATCTCCAGGGAACTCATGGCCTGGCTGGGAAGACCAAGCATACGCACTTGAGCAAGGGTTACAGCTACCTTCTTGTGGCTGGGACAAAACGCTCAACCAGAAGCAGGGTTTATTTCAGCTTTTACAGATTCAAGAGGAGGTTTTGTCGTGGCAGGGAAAGCGTAGCAGAATTGACAGCTGGGGGCATGACGTTTTGTCACATGAGCTGGGAGGAAGCAGCAGGAGAGAGCTAGCTATGAGCACCCAGTGTGACGGGACTAACACATCTCATGGTTCATTCCAACAATACACCTCCAGCAAGGCTCCCAAAGACTTCTACAACTTCCCCAAGTTGCCCCCATCTGGGGACCAAGTATTCAAAATGAGTCTAGGAGGAGCACTCAAACCTCTGCAGCAAGCAAGCATGTGTTGATTAACAGAAAAGTGGGCTAGAGAGATGGCTCAATCTTTTTTAAAGGGAGAGGTGAAAGGAAGTCTGAGATGTCAGGAACAAGGTGTTTCAGGGGTTCAAAGAGGGACCCCAGGAGGAGAGCTTGTGATGGCATTTGGCATTTGCTTAGGCATGTGTGCAGGTGGTCTGCATTACCTGTGCCCATGAGTTGCCTCTACCCCTTTGGCAAGCATTGGGTATCTCTCAAGTTCAAGACTCCAGGCTAAGAATGGTGATTAGCAAGTCTTTGACCAGAATAAGATGGTGATATTGAAGGGGTTTATAAACACTGAAAAGTCATTTGTAACAATCCACAGAAAATTGTTTGGCTTCTTGTGGGGGCTTTTTTTTGCTTCCCCCACTGTACTGGGAATCGAACGCAGGGCCTTGCACAAACTTAGCAAGGGTTCTACCATTGAACTATACACAGAGTCCTCTTTTCACATTTTGTAAATTTTGAGCCATCTCATTAGTTTCTCAGGCTGGTCTTGAACACACTCAATAGCTGAGGTTGGCCTTGAACTTGCAATCCCACAGAAGAACTGGGACTACAGGCCTGAATCACGAGTCCTGGCTCTTGGTGGGACTCAATGACTACAACACAGCACAAACAATGAATAAAGCCATTATTTCACAGCCATCTATTTCTTAAGCTCTGTTAGACACAACAGAGTCTTTTATTCTCATGAATTATGTAAAAATAGAAAAATATGAAAATAGAATAATGAGTCATAAGAGACCCAAACATCCCACCACCCACCTTTAACAATGATCAAATCAAGGCAGATTTTTCCCTCTATTATTGACCTCATCCTGATATTATTTTGGTAAATGACCAGGCATTCTATTTACTGTTGAATATTATGTATGTCTAAAAGATAAAAATTCTGTTTTTTTTTCTTTTAAAACACATCCATAGGCTGTAGAGATTACTCAGTGGTTAAGACACTTAACCTGCAAAGCCTAAGGACCAGGGTTTGATATACCCATGTAAAGCCAGATGCACATGGTGGCGCATGTGTCTGGAGTTCGTCTGCAGTGGCTAGAGGCCTGGTGCACCCATTCTCTCTCCTCTCTCTCTCATAAATAAATAAATAAAACATTTTTAAAAATACATCCATAATACTCCTATCATGTGTTTTACCTTCCCAAGCCTCATTTTATCTGTAAAATGGACATAATGGTATCTATTCTTCCGGCTTCTTAGCTATATTTTATATAAAGTTATTAGCCCAGGACCTGGCACCATAGTGATATTCCTTATTATTAATGTAGCATGTATAAGAAATTGTGAGGGGGGGAAGAAAAAAGGAAAAAGAAATTGTGAGGGGCTGGTGAAGATGGTTCAGTGGTTGATGTGCTTTCTGTGAAAACCAGATGACCAGAGTTCAGATCCCCAGACTACTTATAAGGCTGGACACAAGCGGCACACATACTTAGAATCCTAAGATACATCTGCAGTGGGAGGCAGTGAGGAGACTCTGAAGCTCCCAGGCCAGCTACTCTGGTGTTCACAATTGCAAACAGTAAGAGATACCTGAGTCAAATAAAATGGCAGGTAGGACTGCTATCCCAAGGTTGTTCTCTGATCTCCACTTGTGTGCTGTGGAACACAGGAAGGAAGGGAGGGAGGGAGGGAGGGAGGGAGGGAGGGAGGGAGGGAGGGAGGGAGGGAGGGAGGGAGGGAGGGAGGGAGGGGAGAGATTGTGAATGAGAAAGGCCTAACACTTAGCACTTCCACAGAATGTCAAGGAGATTCTGATGCAGGCAGGGCCTGGACCACATGTGAAGTGCTCTGTTGAAGTGTGTGAGGATTAATTGACACTATCTATTTTAAAACAAAGTTAAATCATGTCATGCTTAGTGGTTTTCCAGAGCTTTCAAAACACATTGAAATTCTTTATCTTAATACCCAAGGCCCTTTGGGGCTGGGAGTCTGTGACTCTCCCATCCAAGCACTAACCATGCCCAGCCCTGCTTAGCTTCTGAGATCATATGAGATTTGGGGATGCTCAGGGTGGTTTGGTCATAGACAGGAGTCTATGAGATTTGGGGGTGTTCAGGGTGCTGTGGTCATAGACAGGAGTCTATGAGATTTGGGGGTGTTCAAGGAGTGAGATTTGGGGGTGTTCAAGGTGGTTTGGTCATAGACAGGAGTCAATGAGATTTGGGGGTGTTCAGGGTGGTTTGGTCATAGACAGGAGTCAATGAGATTTGGGGGTGTTCAGGGTGGTTTGGTCATAGACAGGAGTCAATGAGATTTGGGGGTGTCTGACAGGAGTGGATTTGGGGGTGTTCAGGGTGGTTTGGTCAAATAGTAGCCAATGAGATTTGGGGTGTTCAAGGTGGTTTGGTCATAGACAGAAGTCAATGAGATTTGGGGTGTTCAGGTGGTTTGGCATATGCAGTTAATGATGATGTTCAGGGTGGTTTGACATATAGTCTGAAATCCTGGAAAGTAGAGGACAGGAGTCTATGAGATTTGGGTTCATAGACAGGAGTCTGTGGCTCTTAAATAGTAGCCTGCTTCAGAATATGTGCAGGGCAGGCATGCTGTTATATGATGGCGACATATATCTGAAATCCTGGAAAGTAGAGGCAGGAGAATCAGAAGTTCAAGGCCAGACCAGTTACGTACAACTCTGTCTTAAAATTAAATAACTGCGGCTGGAGGGATGGCTTAGCGGTTAAGGCACTTGCCTGCAAAGGCAAAGGACCCAGGTTTGGATGCAGAAGGTGGTGTATGCGTCTTGAGTGGCGTTTGCAGTGGCTGGAGGCCCTGGCGTACCCATTCTCTCTGTTTCTCCCTCTTTTTCTCTCTGTCAAATAAATAAATTTAAAAAATAAATAACTGAAAGTAGGTCTGCTGGTTTGATTCCAGTGTCCCCCATAAACTGAGGTGTTCTGAATGCTAGGTTCCCAGCTGATGGAGATTTGGGAATTAATACTTCCTGGAGGCAGTGTATTGTTGGGGGCAGACTAATGGGTTGCCAGTGTTTGATACACTCTCCTGTTGCTATTGTCCACCTTATGTTGGCCAGGGGATGACGTCCACCCTCTGCTCATGCCATCGTTTTCCCTGCCATCATGTAGCTTCCCCTCGAGTTTGTAAACCAAAATAACCCTGTTTTATTTTTTCCCCCTCAAGCTGCTCTTGGTAAGGTGTTTTCTGTCAGCAATGAGACCCTGACTGCAACAGCAGGTTTCTGGGTTCTTTCTGTTCCTATGGTTTCTAGAGTTAGAAATCTGTGCTGACTTACTGCTTAAGACTCTGGTACAAGGGTCCTCTGGTCACATTTGAAGATAGTACACCAAGGGATCACATGACAAACCCACACACAGAAGGATGGGATGTCAAGGCTCATGCAGAACCTTTGGCCACTGTGCTGGAGTTGGTAAACACATGTCTGTAGTGCCTATTTGGTCCACATGAAAGGGCACAACTGCAGCCCACAGTTGCAAAACTGTGTGGGCTTCTGAACCAGAAAAGTAGTTTCCTTTGTATAGTTGCCAAATTAAAAATCAGGAGACTTTATATTAATTGATATCTTCAGACTCTCTTGATGTTGGGGATCTTACCACACTAAGACAACATTTCCCTCATATTTAGCTGGAGGTTGGAGATGTCCTTAGATGGGAAATATATATATAATTTGACCCTAGTCCCACTATTCCCCAGTAGCAACATCTGACTCAATGTCATCATCTACATTTACTCTCTGGTGCTAAGATGCTTTTGGTTTTGTGGCCCACTGAGGAGTTTCCACACTCGGTTGGCACGTGTGTACAGTTGAATGGGTATGCGGTCTGTCCTCAGGCAGTGCAGGCCTAGCCCAAAGAAAAGGATCTTGTTTGGTTAGGACACATCCATCAGTGGGTACCATTGTAGGGCGTCCTTAGTAACCGAAATGAATTCAGAAATTCTTGTCTGGGGTGGAAGCACCAACATGAGAAAGGCACTCAGAAATGCTTGTGACGCAGCAATTTTCCTGGTCACAAGAGCTCATTTCTCTATTCAGGAGCTGACAGATGATGGGAAGCCAGGCACAAGCCAACTATCCAAAGGACTTTTATGCAGCCTGTATTTGCTCCTTGCTGTGACAAATATATAACAAAGCAACTTCAGGCAAGGAGGGTCTGTTTTGGCTCATGTTTGCAGGGACAGTCCACCATGGTGGAGAAGCCGTGGCGGCAGGAGCGTGAAGCAGCTGGAGCAGCACTTTGCATGTGCAGTCAGGAAACAGAGAAAGAGAAACGATGGCACTCTACTGGCTTCCTCCTTTTCATGCAGTGCAGGACCTTGGCTATGGAGTGGTGCCAGGGAAAGGTAGCTCTACCCACCTCGCTAACCTCATCTAGAAACCACCTCACAGACATGCCCAGAGATGCGTCTTCTAGGTGATTCTAGATCTACTTAAGTTGACAAGAGATGAACCATGACAGGGTCCCTCTTAAGTTTCAGCCATACCAGTTAAGGATGTATCTATCTATGCTTCCTAGGGAGCGCCTGCATTTAGCCTCATTGTAGCTCAGTCAAAGGCTGGTAAGATGTAGAGCCGTGATACCATCTAAACCCAGATCCTATCCTATCCATCATATACATTGTGTAGCCTTAAAAAAAAAAAAAAAGCAATGATAGCTTAGGAAGATTGGAGAAACAGGCATGTATGGTCCCTGTAACAGTCACTACAACTGCGTCTAACAAGAGAGAGCCAGCTACTAGGGTTCCATAACCTCATCTGCATCACCATCATGGAGCTGCGTGTACTTGGTGTCGAGCATGCTCACCCCTGCCGACTCCAGCTCGGCTCAGCCCCATTCAAGCCTTGCTTTACAATTTCCCAGCAGTAGTGAGAAAGGACTCTTGGCAAAGTAGATGCAGCCAGGCTGGGAGCCTAGAACTTCACATGACCCCCTCAGGATGCTCTGCCTCCCTCGGCCCCCACAGAGAAAGAAGCTATTGAGCTCAGAGCTTCGCTCCCCAGTTAGAAAATCCCTACCAGAAGGCTTCCCCTCCCCCACCTGGCATCATTAAATTATAACAAGCCCTGAAACTTGCTCCAGAAGCCTGGGTCTGTCTGTCCTTGTGCTCCTAAGGAAACTTGTGATTGGCTGGCCCAGGTCAGCCTAGCAGGTCTTATCTCTAGCTGGTTATTATTTGATGAAAGAGCCTTCCTCCTCCTCCTACTCTGGTGTTGCAAAACCGTGCTGGGAGTGTTTGCTACTGCAGGGATGCCTTTTCTGGGGTCACTGCCGAGCACCTGAAGGCCTAGGCTCGGACCACACAAATAGACCCACAGAGGAGCCTTTCAATCATCCATGGCCTGGGGTTGTGGTCCCCAACATCTGTCATCTTTGCTGACCCACTGACGGGATGTGATTCCTCACACACCACAGTCAACGACACAGGTATTTAAACAATTGGGGATGGGGGGGGGCACCGATTGGTGCATACAGAGAATTTTGACAGAGTCTGGAGACACAAAGTACGACAGCCAAGAGGCAAATATAGGTGGAGGAAATAAGACCAAGGGAAAAGAATGGTGGAATACTATGAAAGGTTGTAGGGAGTCTTAGGCATGAGCTGTTTGCAGCTTTGGAGAATCAGAGACATTTATAATGGAGCTCCTGTATCTCAGTTTGTTCGTTTTTACCCCATGGAAATTGTCCTGGATGTAGCTACTCTTCGGGCCTTTGTGTAATCTATTACCTTGGCTTAGAACACCCAGCCCTTGAGAAGGTCTTGGGATACTTATGCAAAGCAGTGAAGACACGGTGGTGAGTGGGTGCAGAGCCTCAGCTGAGCTGCTGCTGTTTCTGAGCTCCATCCTCTGTCAGGTTCTGGTGTTTGCATCGGCCTCTGGTCTGCCCACAAAGCCACACGTATCCAAGCTCCGTCTCTCCCATACACCATGAGGGGCTTCATACCTGGCCTTGAAGGAAGCTTGAGTGCTCACTGCATCTTGGACGCTATGCTTTGCTTTGGCTTAAAACACCATTCAGTCTGATCTGTAAATGAGACGTGGCCTTCTAACACTCTGCTGAGTGACCCAGGCTAAGCCCTCATGTGTACCCGCTGACAGCAGAGAACAGAAGAGCCAAGCACCTCATTTCTCCCGTTCTTTCTCACTTTGCCTGAGATCTATGTTTGATGAGCCATGTCTGTTATCATCCCAACACAGATCCATCCCAGGGGTGCTTTCTGAGTTTGGGTCAGGCAGACAGTTTGACAGTTTGTGTCAGAGGATTTAGTCCTGTAGAGGAGAACTGGGCTCCGGGTTGATCCAGCCAGGATGTAACCGCCTGGGATGAAGATGAGCATTCGACTTGGAAGTCGGCTGAGGAGAGGATAAAACAGAAATAAAGAAAAGGATCCTATTTTGGTGTCTCATTGAGTGGGGGAGAATGCTTTTGTGTTTCTTTCGGGTTCTTAAAAACTGATTTGCCCCTCTGGATTGTGGGTCCAAGAATAGCCATGCCTATTCACAATCTTCGTTCCCTCGTATTCCCTATGGGCCCCTTCTTGTCACGGTCCTCAAACGTCTGGATCCAGATTGCTGCTGCTTTGTTGGCTGTGGTGGGAGGAGATCACAGCTCTCTGCTCCATATGGTCTCCACGGATGGAGGGAGGGCTCTCCTTCCTGCTTGCCACTCTGCAAGACCTTCCTCTCCGGAGCCCCTGTCCACCTTCCTTGAAATACGACAGTCACAGGTCTGAGGCACTCACCAGAGTCAGTCCTGCTCCCCTCGTGGTTTAAGGGCTGTGCTGAGAGGCAGAGGGCAAACCCTTGCAGGGGCTTACCTCTGGGCCTGATTCTGCTCTGCTGTTTGGGGAACATTCCCTCCCTTCTCCATGGCCTGGATGGCTTGTGTCTGACCTACTCCCTTGCCCTTTTTCATCCCTGTCTTACCACATGGATGTGGTTTTAGTTTTTTTTTTTAATATTTTTATTTATTTATTTATTTATTTATTAGAAAGAAGAAGATAGAGAGAAAGAGAGAGAATGGACATGCCAGGGCCTGTAGCCACAGCAAATGAATTTCAGATGTATGCACCCCTGCCTTGTACATCTGGCCTTACGTGGGTACTAGGGAATTGAACCTGTGCCCTTAGGCTTCACAGACAAGTGCTTTAACCACTAAGCCATTTCTCCAGCCCCTGGTTTTAGTTTTATGCACCCACTGTGGACGTACCCTATCACACTTTTATCCTTTCTACTTGGAGCTTTTTCCTTCCCACTCACCCCACCCCTAGATCTGGTCAAGTCAAGAGAAAAGGTGGGTCTCTGGACCACTATATGTTGCCTTGTGATTGCCATCTTCAAACCCTTTGCCTGTTCTACCCTGACAGCTCAGTGCTGGTAGAGAGTGCGTCTGACTGGCCATCCAGGTCCTAGAGCCCCATAGTGTCTGACGTGTAGGAGGCTTACTAGTCATAACAGTGATGTGATGGGGGGCCCTCTGCCAACCCTGCCCTCTTCTGAGTGCTTTGCACTGGTGGACTCAGTCCTCAGGACAGGGGTGCGTGCACATGTGCACATGTGGGTGTGGGTGTGGGTGTGTGTGTGCATGCTTTTTGCAGATGAGCAAACTGTAAGGTAAAGGCAATGTATAAGCGAGCGCAACCTCTGGAGACTTCAGAGCCCATGTTTTCGCTCCACAGTGCCATGGTGAGACTGAGTGTATGAACCATGCTTGCTCGAGAGAGAGAGAGCATGAGGAGCCTCTCGCATGCTCCACTGGGCCTTTCTATTAATTAGCCTGTAGCACCAACTGTGTGCCAGGCGGCAACTGGCAACATCCATTGGTGCAGCCCCCACACTGGGATACTTTTGGTTCTGAGCTCTAGTCTGTCAGGATCTGCTTGTTCTAGCAGCCATCCACCTGCCTCCAGAGCCAAGTTCATCTTACGGACTGGGAGGGACGTCACATCTGACTTCCACTGTGCTTTGCTTTGATGAATCTCGTTTATCCTCCTAGGTTTTAGAGGAACACATCAGGAGGGAAGTGACCTGCCCACGCCTGTGAGTGCTAGAGCCTTGTCACTTGCCAGGGATGTTCTTTAGACTCTTGGCTTTGGGTTCACCGCGTCCTTCTGACAGGCCTCCTTCATCTTGCACTCATAAGATATCCCTGCCCTGTCTGGCTTCCCTGATGATTTCTACCTCCCTGTTGGAAACTCCTTGGTCTCTCCTTTCTTCTCTGGACCTCAAGTTAGCCCTCTCTGGCTTACGCATTGGGAGCCCCCTCTGAGCTCCCTCTCGTCCTCTCTTCTCCCAGGAAATGGTCTAGGGACATTTGGTCATTTTATTTTATTTTATTTTATTTTATTTTATTTTATTTTATTTTATTTTATTTTATTTTATTTTATTTTATTTTATTTTATTTTATTTTATTTTATTTTATTTTATTTTATTTTATTTTATTTTATTTTATTTTATTTTATTTTATTTTATTTTATTTTATTTTATTTTATTTTATTTTATTTTATTTTATTTTATTTTATTTTATTTTATTTTATTTTATTTGGTTTTTTGAGGTAGAGTTTCACTCTAGTCCAGGCTGACCTGGAATTCACTCTGTCTTCTCAGGGTGGCCTTGAACTCATGGTGATCCTCCTACCTCTGCCTCCCGAGTGCTGGGATTAAAGGCCTGAGCCACCACACCCGGCTCGGGACATTTGGTGTTAAGCCAAGGCCCTTCATTGTGCTGATCTTATTAAAAAAAGAATAGGTTGTGGGAGAGAAGGCCAGTTAGATCTATGGCTCAGTCCTGTTTTTACCCTGAGTATTTAAATAGCCAAAACTTTAGTCTCCTCATCTGTACCGTAGATGTGATTTTCCTTCCATGGGATGACTTTGAAATTAGAGATTCTGTGATGTACCTACTGTGTGGTATGGGGGATGGGATGGACAGGCATGCGGAGAAAGCCAACTGCCTTCATGGATGCTGAACAGGGCACCAGGCATTAAAAATAGCACACAGATAAATAGGCCATTCCCTTCTGCGATGAGAAAAAGGACAAAGGACCCAATGTAGAAGGAGGTAGGAGCAAGTCAAGCCAGAAAAGGCTCTTTGGTGGGCCAACACATTTGAGTACCTCGTGCCCCACTTCCCCTAGGGTGCAGCATGGGCTCAATGTGCGCCAGTCTAGCCAGGGACCTGCTGAGTCTCAGAATCTGAGAACAAAAGGGAGGAACTGGACTAAACGGTCCCTAAAACTGAGTTGCCGCTTCAGTGATACTCTTGATCCCTGGCAAAGCACATGGCAAGGGGGAGCTCTGTGGCTTCCTCCCCTGCGTACCTCCCTCCTTCACAGTGGCCCACGAGGAGCCAGGTCCACTCAATCTCCTAAAATGCACCTTCAGCATCTCTTCCCTACGTCGTCCACAGAGTGACGTTCACCTTAATGGGGACCCCCTTGACCCTCCTCAAGAACTATATCCGTCCTGTGGCCACAATTCTCTGTACTCTTCCTCCCTAAATCCTAAAGGTTACAGCTTTGGTGATAAACCCACCAGGGGCTCTGCTCTCTGCTGAGGAAGTTCTGAGAACAGAAGGTGCAGAGGTGAGCCAGGAGCTGAGGGTCTGAGGATGGTCTCATGGTCTGTTGCCTGACTGTTCATGCATGCTTCCAAAGCTGCCCACTCGTCCTCCTCCAGGAACATCATGTTCTGGCACAGTCTTTTGTGAGCTCTCAGACCACGATGTTAGCAGGTGCACTTGTTAAGAGCTGGTTAGCATTTTTTCCAGACAAAGCCCGTGGCTGGGAGGGGGATGGAAGGGTAGGCCTACAGAGTGAAGAAAGGAAAGGCAGAGCCTGAGGCTCCTGCAAGAAAGGTGTCAGCATCTCTAATTGCCTCCCACCTTCCCGCTGGAGGTACGTCCTGTTACGGTCTCCAGTCTCCGGCAGCATATGAACTCTTTTGCCATCTCTTCTTTCTGTCCTGAGGCTCCCTCCCACTCAGCACCCATCAGTCAGTCCCTGCTCATCGCTCTCTGAGCACAGGGCATAGAGGGACCTCCCAGGGGCCTTGGGTTATTTCAGTCAATGATGCTCCAAAGAGACAGTAATTGTGGGAAGATGGAATAGGACTAAGTATTCAAAGTGCACAACCCTTTTTCCAGTTGAATTCTGAATTTGGAAACTCCGCATCTGATGGAGATAGGGAGGACTCAGAGGTCTGGGTCTTGTGAAAGGAACAGGGAGGCTATGCAGGCAAACACCCCACCAAGAGCATTCCCAAAGAAACAGAAGAGCGAGTTATACCCCAAGGTAACTGCCCTCCTTCCTCAGCTCAGAAGGGGAAAGTTCGTTGTCACCATGTGGTTCCTAAAAGCCAATAAAAATTTTAAAAAAAAATAAATAAATAAAATAAATAGATCATAAAAAAAGTTAATAAGAGGGGATTATAATAAAAACACATTGTGTACATGTATGAAAATTGTCAATAAATAATTAAAAAAAAAAAAACCTGTATAGCTTGGCTAGCCCCATGTTGATGGGATCCAGTTCTCCAACTCCTGGTAGCATTTCCGATGTAAGATGGGGCTCCACGGTGTCCTGCTGAATGTGCTAATAGTGAAAGCACTCGATCATTATGGGTGCAGCTGCAGCCTCTGCACGCAGCAGCAGGAGAAGCACGAGGAAAAGGGGGAGGGAGGGAAGGAGGAGGGGCAAGAGGAGAAGGGGGAGGAGGAGGGGAGGGGGAGGAGGGAAAGGGAGAGGCAGGTGCCCTTTCCTCACATCGTCCCCGCTCATCCTCCTGCCTCACCCTGGGTTCTTAGGAAGCTTTGCCTTCTCCCCCCAGCCCCCATGCCCAGGGCAGGAATGGGGCTGTGCACCAGGCTTCCAGTTCCTACCAGAAACCAAGGTGGCCAGAAAAACACCCTAAACAACTCTTGAAAGGCCGCGACATCCATTTCCCTATGGGCTGGGCTTTCTCTGTAGAGAAGGGGATGGTTGCTGGGGAGGGGAACTGAGAGCTGCTGCTGCTGCTGCTGCTGCTGGTAACACTGGTGTTTGTTTGTTTGTTGAATCAATTCCAAAAGGCGGCTCTGAGGAACAAGGGCCTGGGAAAACGGGAACATTGGACTTTGCTATGGAAACTAGGGGACTAGGCAGCAGCATGGGGCTAGCTTCCTCCACTCTCCATCCCCTGCCACACACACCCTGTCCCCACCAGGGCCCGTATAGTGTGGACATAGACAGAAGAAGAGCTGAACTTCTGCTCATAGGTCCGCAGGCACCTTGTGGTTGTCCTAACTTTAGCAAGCTTCCCGTAGGTCACATTGAATTATTTTACAGGGCGAATCTGCGGGATAGGGTGGGAGTACCGCTCTCCAGGCAGAACAGCGTGGACTAGAGTAGTACGTAACAGAGGGTGTGCCCCTCTGCTGCTCAGATTTTATGGGTCTAAGAAGTATCACTGTGTCTCTGGGGGCTTTGTCCCTCAATGGCCCCTCCCTACACCATCGATCCCTGCTCCACGTCTAATGAGCCCTGGGACTCAGCAACAAGGTATAATTACTTTCAAGGAACCCACAGCCCAGTGGAGGGGATAGGTAATTAAACAAGCAGTTAAGTGTGACATGACAGAGTGGAAAGTGTGACTGCGGAACAGTGCAGTGTGTTTACAGGGTAACCCTGTTCCCCCCTTTACTCTCCTGCCCTTGTCCTGGAATATCTTTTTATTTAGCCGAGTCTCATAAATACTTCTGCAGTCACCTCCATCCAAGGATTCCTGAACACCCATGGAACCACATAGACTGTTTGCAGATTTCTGCCCCTTCCCACCCCCAGCCCTGGTGCAGAGTGACAAAAGAACGAAAGACAACATGGGAAGCTTTTAAGAAACTTCCCTTTCTGAGAGTCTGCCTTTCTCTGTGTTGGAATGATAAAATATTCTTTCTTTTTCAAATGGTAGTGCTTGTCTATTGACAATTTATGCATCATTTAATACAATGATTGGGCAGAATTCAAAAGTCAATCCTGCCAGGCATGGTGGTGCACGCCTTTAATCCCAGCACTTGGAAGGCAGAGGTAGGAGGATCATAGTGCGTTTGAGGCCACTCTGAGACTACATAGTGAATTCCAGGTCAGCCTGGGCTAGAGCAAAACCCTACCTCAAAAAAAAAAAAAAAAAAAAAAAAGTCAATCCTCAGACTGGAGAGGTGGCTTAGCAGTTTAGGTGCTTCCCTGTGAAGCCTAAGGACCCTAGTACCCAGGTAAGCTAGATGCACAAGGTGGCACATGGATCTGGAACTCCTTTGCAGTGGCTGGGGCCCTAGCACGCCCATACTCTCTCATCTGCCTCTTCCCCCCTCTCTCTCAAATAAATAATAAATAGAATATATTAAAAATTACTGGAAAAATCAATCCTTCTTTGTTTTATGCTGCATGGTAGCTCAGAAGCTGGGAAGTTCGGTCCAACACCTTGCTTATCACTGAGGCTAAACACCCCTGTTCAAACTCCAGCAGAACCCCTGGGATATGTTCATAGTTTCTGATTTCCCACACTGGAGAAGGGGGCAGGGTTGATATAGTCAATTTCATTCACTTCCCCAACATACTTAGTTGCCTGTGACTGTCAGATCCTTAAATAGAACCTACTGTTTTCTTGGTGTCCCAAGCTCCTGTATGTTTAATGCCTCAAGTATCTGCTTTCTGGGCCAAACTCATGAAAATCTAAAAGGGAGTTATCCATCGCAGCAAGAAGTTGCAATGGAAATATAAGCCATCTGTGTTCAGTGTTAGCAGGCTGTTGAATTTTTCATTGGTATTTCAAGATAAAAGTTGATCTCTAGAGTTGTGTTAACCCAGGTCACCAGCCTTCACCTAGAGATAGCTTCTGACGGGACCCTGGCCTAGGGTGACCAGAAGGTAGGGTCCTTTATCCACCTATCTTAAGGTCATAGGATCTTCCCTGGATACATGAAGCCTCAGAATGCATCTAGTTATCCTGATGTTGTCAGTGTGGTCCAGAGTATTGGCAGACCCCATAGAGTCTGGTGAAGAAGAGAAAATGACCAGCAGGCACATCAGATCCTAATAATTAGTTCTTGGGCTGCGGTTGAATGATTTTGTATAACCAGTTGTTCAAAATAAGCATGTCTCACTGAGCTTCAATGTTCATCAATAAAGCAGGTTTTGTTCTGGTCATGGATTCAAGGTTGGCATTGCACTGTGGCAGCAACTATGCAGGAAAATACCAAGCTCTCATGAGGCCAAAGACATGCCTTATGCCTGATATTGGTAAACACTGTCCTCTTCCTGTCCATTTCTTCCTTGAACACAGCAAAATGGGATGGAGATGACTTGGTGGTTAAGGCACTTGTCTGCAAAGCCTAAGGGCCCAGGTTCAATTCCCCAGTACCCACATAAGCCAGATGCACAAGGTAGCACATGGGTCTGGAGTTTGTTTGCAATGGCTCAAATAAGTAAATAAGTATTAAAAAGTGGCTGTTGGTAATAACAATAATAAAACTGATATACTTTAGAAAGAATCAGTTTCTGTTGGTCTTGACCTTCACTTATATGACCTTATCATTCTTTTTAACTTGTGTATTTAGTAAGTAAAAAGTTTTCTTTGGGCTGGAGAGATGGCTTAGTGGTTAAGGCGCATGCATGCTGGTGAAGCTCAAGGACCCTAGTTTGATTCTCCAGGTCCCACATAAGCCAGAGGCACATGGTAGAGCACGTGTCTGGAGTTAGTTTGTACTGGCTAGAAGCCCTGGGTGCTGTCTCCTCCATCCCTCTCCCTTTCTCTGTCTCCAATAAAACAAATAAAAATAAATAAAATCTTTAAAAAAAAAGTTTTCTTTGACTTGAGCTCCTAATCTTCTGGAATCTTCCTGGGTGCTTAATCAAGGACTTGTATAGACTAAAGAGCAGTAGGCATAGTCCACACTGAATTTCTGTAATTGTTCTTGGTTTCCTTGGACTCCTGCACCAGCACAGCCTTCCCATTGAGCTCATCCCTTGTAGCAGGTGGTTCTATGTCTGCCCAGCTGCTTGGCATAATGGTTAGAACATGGGAGAAAGGCGTCAGTGGATATTCTCACTGGGACTTTGCCATCAACTTGGTATACAGCCTGAGCAAGTCTTATTTGTATTTGTTGGGTTTTTTTTGAGACAGGGTTTTATTCTATGTAGCCCAGTCTGGCTGGAATTCACTATGTAGACACTAGGTAGACATGTGTCTATTTTTCTGCCTCGGCCTGAGTAAGTGTCTCATCTTTCCTGGGTCTTGAGTTCTTCGTATGCAGAATGTGTCTCATTAGATTAGAATCTTTTTTGTTTGTTTGTTTTATTTTTTTTTCGAGGTAGGGTCTCACTCTGATCCAGACTCACCTGGAATTCACTATGTATTCTCAGGGTGGCCTCAAACTCACAACAATCCTCCTACCTCTGCCTCCCGAGTGCTGGGATTAAAGGCGTGCACCACCACGCTTGGCTTAGATCAGAATCTTTTAATCTCTGGCATTATGATATTTTGGGTCAGATAATTCTCTATTGTGTGACTGACTTGTACATTGCAGGATGCTTAGCAATATCTGGGCCTCTACTCACTGGCTGCCAACAGGATCCCTTGTCTCATTTGTGACAACTGATATGGTTCCAGATTCTCCTGGGGAGCAAAATCAATCACTAGTGAAGAAGTCAAAAACTAGGAGGTGACAACTGTACATGGGACACATGTCACCCCTTCCTGCTTCACACTGCAGAAGCGGTGTAGAAATAATGTCAGCCCAGAGGAAGAGGAGGGCTGTGGAACTCTGTGTGGACACGACATGGCCTTTGTACTCGTGATGTCACCACACCTGACAAGATCTGCATAAGACTGGGAATGTTAACATTAACTCGAGGATGGGAGAGGGGCTCACAGGGAATAAGACATTTTGTTTGTTTGTTGGAGTTTTTGGCTTTTCAAGGTAGGATCTTGCTCTAGCTCAGACTGACCTGGAATTCACTATGTAGTCTTAGGCTGGCCTCAAACTTATAGTGATCCTCCTGCTTCTGCTGAGATTAAAGGCATGTGTCACCACACCTAGCTGGAGGAGATATTGCCTTCTGTGGTATAGCCTCTGGTAAGCTGTGAAATGCTTTTGTAAATAGCCTCCACCATGTTTATGCAGGCAACCTATTGGGTTTCTTTTTTCTCACTCAGGTCATGAAAGTAGAAGGACTACTTGGAGTGGGAGGGAGATAAAAGAGGGTAATGGGGGGATATATTTTATACATGTATAAAATTATGAAAAATAATTAACAATAAATAAAAGGAGAAGGAGTCTAGGATGAGAGTTCTCCTCTTCAGTCAGACCAGGGCCTATGGCAAGTATAAAAACTGCAGTTCTTGAGCTGGGCGTGGTGGCATGGAGGAAGAGGTAGGGGGATCGCGGTGGGCTCGAGGCCAGACTGAGAATACAGAATGAATTCCAGGACAACCTGGGCTAGAGTGAGACGCTACCTCAAAAAACAAAACAAACAAACAAAAAACCCTGCAGTTCTTGACAACATCAGCTCTGACTCAAATCCCAGCTCTACCAATCACTCTCTGTGTCCTCTTGAAAAACGCATATCTCCTTCTAGAACCTTAGCTACTCATCAGAGAAGCCTGTGCCCAAAAGAGCAGTTGTGAGAACTAATAATTACTATTACGCACAGAAAACACGTGGGACACAGAACAGTTCTATAGCTACCACGTTCTCCACAGAAACCTAGTGTTAATGACGTGTACCATCTTAGAAAACATAGCTATAAACAATAATAAAGTCAGCGAATGTCAAGCCGACAACTAAAAACACTAGAGCATGGGTGGGTAGGAAGGCATGAGGCTGACTCATTCCTTTACTGATAAGGAAACAAGCTCAGGAGGGCACGTTCCCAGGCCCTAAGTGCTGATTATACAACATCTCTGCCATCACAGGGAGACACAGGTTCTTCCGCACTGCGGCTGCATTCTTACTCAAACGTTTAATGCCCATGCCTAGTCAGCTGCACAAAAGTTGAAGAGAATAAAGCTGAGAATCATGCGCAGGTTGCAGAGAGAATTTTGCTTGGTGGCTGCTGCTAGTAGGACTTTTATCTTTGGGGTCAAAAAAAAAGAATATTTCCTCTAATATGACTCTGGTACTTAGGGCTACACCAGGGAAGGGCGTTTCTAATTTTCCATGTTAGCAGGAAGAACAGGCTGAGTATTACATCACACACACACACACACACACACACACATCACACAAACTCTACCCATTTCACACACATGTACACTACACATACCACACATATGCATCACATAGACATCATACAACATGCCACTATTACTGTTGTAATCAGGTTCTCATTGCTGGTAGAAATCACCCAACCAAGAGCAGCTTGTGGGGAAAAAATAAAGAGGTTTATTTTGGCTTACAGGCTCAAGGGGGAAGCTCCATGATGGCAGAGAAAAAGATGGCATGAGCAGAGGGTGGACATCACCTCTTGGCCAACATAAGGTAGACAATAGCCACAGGAGAGTGTGCCAAACACTGGCAAGGGGACACTGGCTATAAAGCCATAAGGCCGTGCCAACAACACAATACACTGCCTCCAAGAGGTGTTAATTCCCAAATCTCCATCATCTGGGGGACCTAGCACTCTGAACACCTAAGTTTATGAGGGATACCTGAATCAAACCACCACAGCCGCACATGCCACACACACATCGCACATACATACCATATCTCACACACACACACACACACACACACACACACACACACACCACTTACACCATGCTCACATCACGCATACATGCCACATATACTACACCATATACATGTACCACACATACACACCACATCCTCCCTAGCACCTCAGTCCCTGTTGCGTACCACACCCGCCTTGCATCTGCGTGTGCATCTCCACATGTGAATGTACACGCTCAACCCACCGTCTCTTTCAAGGAAGACAAGTCCTTGAAGGATCTTGCCCACACTGGTGTTGCACAAGCACAGCGCAGCACCACAGAAACCATCTGCATAGTTCTTGGATCTCCCACCTTCTCACAGTTCAGCTTTTGCCTCCCAGCCCAGAGCCAGGAGACTGGTGAGTGGATCCTGTGCTTTAGGGCCGGCAGTCCGCGTCTGCATTACTCACCAACTGCTTATCACTGATTTTCATCTTGACAATGAGAATGCAAGACATTGCTCTGGGCTGGCTCAGAGACACAATTCTTCCTCTGCCTTTGACCTATTAAGTTTGCCTGCTTGGGAAAAAAAAAAAAAAAAAAACTCAAGTGTCCAGGCTCAAGGATTGGAAGAGGCAGCGTTTCACATAGTGGCTGAGTATGCTTTTTTTTTTTTTTTTTTTAAATATTTTATTATTTATTTATTTGAGAGAGAGAGAGATACAGAAATAGACAGGTAGAGAGAGAGAGAATGGGCACGCCAGGGCCTCCAGCCACTGCAAACGAACTCCAGATGCATGTGCCCCCTTGTGCTTCTGGCTAACGTGGGTCCTGGAGAATCGAGCCTTGAACCGGGATCCTTAGGCTTCACAGGCAAGCGCTTAACCGCTAAGCCATCTCTCCAGCCCCTGAATATGCTTTTTCTTCAGCGATGACTATTTGGGGCCTGCTTGGGATAGAAGTTTATGTGACATTTTGAGGGTGTTGGCATGTGAAATCAGGTCTAATTCCAACCCTGGTTAAAGCTTTATCTACCTACTACCCTTATTCGAAGGGATTTGCTTTTCACAGAGCACACACTTAGTGCTTCTCTGTCATTCCACCAACTCCTCATTTTAACCCCTTTCTAGCATAACGGAGAATGAGGACTTAAGAAGTGACCAGCCCACTGTGGCCTCTGGGCCACCTCCTGTAAGTTAACTCAAGTTGTATGGGTACACAGTCCCATTGATTCACTTAGGGATTGCCTCTTTCACATGATGACAGAATTGAATAGTTGTGATAGAAACTTACAGCTGGCAAAGCTCAAAATATTTACTATCTTAACCCTTTGCAAAAAGAAAGAAAAAGCTGACTCCTAACTCAGGAGTGTGAATGTCAGAGGAGTAGACATACCCAAGTGCACATCAGGTTTCTCATTATCAGTGACATCAGGAGAGTTGCATAAACTCTCTATGAAACTGATCTGTCCCACGGGGATGATAAACAAATGGCTCTCTTGGAGGGTTGCTATGTGGATTTAGCATCTACAAAGACAGTACAGCCCTGGGCCTGGAGCAGAGTAAATCATCAATAAACAGGGATGATCATTCATTCTTCTAGCCAGCAAATGTGTTTCTGCAACCTACTGGTGAAGACAGAAGGTCCCTGTTCTCATGGAGATGGGAACATTGGGGGAGGGGATAAACAAAAAGCCAGGAAAAGCGAGTAACAGGTTAATTTCAGATAGTGGTAAGTACTATAGACAAAATAGAATGATGCAGGGGAAAAAAACGTGGCAAGGCCAGGGGCAGAAAGTTGCTAATGGAGCTAAGAGCTAAAAATAAGAATGAATCAGCCATACAAATATCTTGAGAAGGAATGTTCCTGGCAGGAAGGACCAGAAACAGGGAGGCCCTGAGCCAGAGATGATCTTAGAATGGTCCATGGAGAGGGAGATGGCCTTGGGGGACTGTAGCCCTGAGCGAGCGGATGGGGGGGAGCAGCAGGCAGGGTTAGAACAGGTCAGAGCCTGTGCCCTTGGGAAGGTGTAGCACTCGGAATCCTGGGCAATCTGAGACCGTGATGGGGCAGAAACGCAAGCGGGTCTGTGGCCTCATTCTGTGGTCTTTCTTGGAGGTAAGGTTATTCTTCTCATGCTCTCGGCATTGGTCATCAATGGAACTAGGGATGAATAGGGGAGCCATGAGCCTGGTTAAAGTGGCAGCTCTTGGTTGTAGCAAGCCCATTACAGGGCACCGTTGGACCCAGCTGCCTCCTGGGCTTTTCTTCTTACAGTGCCCCTAACTCACCCCACAAACCTTCAGGCCAATGCTGCTACCTCTTTGAAAGCATTTCTTATCGGAAGCTTTTAATGCATCTCCAGATAGACCACTTAAGCTGAGCATCAGTTAATGTAATCTTAAAGTCGCTAATAAAAATCCCAGCAACATAAGACTACTAGATAAACATTTTCTCCCCAGGGGTCCCTCGGAATTCATAGCTCTGGTTCTCATAATTAGCATTTCTATTATGTCTGAATCACTGAACCAGCCTGAAGGGCCTGGGTGATAATATTCTACCTGTTTGAGGCTTGAAAGAAGTCCTTAGAGACCATCAGTTACTCAGACTGCCTTTTCCGCTAATAGCAGCCATACAGTACCCACGGTCACAAAGCCCTTCTGCTTACTGTGAGGTGACAGTACACTTCCGGTTGTCCTACTGTATTAGTTACTTTTCTTTTTTCTTTTTTTAAATTTCTATTTTTTATTGACAACTTCTATAGTTACAGAAAATAAATCATATTTCCCTCCCCTCCCCCGTTTCCCCTTCACAACTCCACTCTCCATCACACCCCTCCCTCTCTCCATTAGTGTCTCTTTTAAATTGATGTCATCATCTTTTTCTCCTATTATGAGGGTCTTGTGTATGTATTGCGAGGCACTGAGAGGTCATGGATATTGAGGCCAATTTCTGTCTGGATTGTTGCATTGTAAGGAGTTGTACCCTTCCTTCGGCTCTTACGTTCTTTCCACAATGGACCCTGAGCCTTGGAGGATGTGATAGAGATGCTTTAGTGTAGCTACTTTTCTTGTTGCCATGACAGAAGCAACTTAAGGGAAGCGGGGTGGGGGTGGGCGGATTTTGACCCACAATGTCTCAGGACACTGTCCATCCTGGCCGTCTGGAAAGCGTGGCTGCTGCGCTGGCTCAGGAAGCCAGATCTCAGCTCAACAGTTAGCAGGAGGCTGGGCGATAATCTTCAAGGCCCACTGTTAGTGACCTATCTTCTCCAGTTAAGCCTGCAGTCTCTGAGATTCCAGAACCATCCCAAACAGGACAACCTGTTGGGAACCAAGTGTTTAAACACACAAGGGGACTTTTCATATTTAAACCCTAACCCTACCACTGGTGACTTGGGATTTTTTTTCCCTTTTTCTCCTCTTTTCCTCCTCCATCATCTTCATCAACCTCAAAACCAACCCTTTGTTGAAGTATGTATTTATCAGCCTTTTGTCACTATAACAAAATGTTTGTGGCAGACTAACATTATGAAGAAAAGTTCAGGGCCAGAGGGATGGTGTGGTAATTTGAATATATGGCCCACAATATATTCAATGTTTTATTACTTTATAGTTTGCATCTACAATCACCTTCCTAGAGGCAATGTCATTGGGGGCTGGTCTTAAGATGTTAATGGTGAGTTTGAGGTTCCATTGTAAAGATATGCAAAGTGTGCCTAGCAGGAGTTCCTGTAAGTGTGCTGTGTGACTTTTTGGCTGTAGTTTTTTTTTTTTTTTGCTCTGTGTGCTGTGTGGCTGGGGGCTTTTGCTCTCTCTGCTTGGCCCTGTGAAGGCAGGCCACTTCTCCTGCCTTTATGGAACTTCCCCTGGATCTGTAAGCTTCAATAAATATCCCTTCCTCCATAACTGTGCCTGGTCTGGAAGTTCATCTCAGCGAACCTGAAGCTGTTGGCTACAGATGGCTTAGTGGTTAAGGTGTTTGCCTGAGAAGCCAAAGGACCCAGGTTCTATTCCCCAGGACCCATGTAAGTCAGATAGATGCACAAGGTGGCACATGCATCTGGAGTTTGCAGTAGCTGAGGCCCTGGTGTTCCGATTCTATCTGTCTGTCTGTCTCTCTCTCAAATAAATAAAATAAAAGATAAAAATTTTAAAGCCGGGCATAGTGGCATACGCTTTTAATCCCAGCACTTGGGAGGCAGAGGTAGGAGGATTGCTGCGTGTTTGAGGCCACCCTGAGATTACATAGTGAATTCCAGGTCAGCCTGAGCTAGAGTGAAACCTTACCTGGCAAAAAAAAAAAAAAAAAAAAAAAAATAAATTAACCCCCCTCCTCCCCCCCCAAAAAAAACTGTGAACAGTTCTGGAAGTACAAGATCTAGAAGCCGCATGTGATTATGAGCTTCTTGCTAAGAGTCCTGAGTGTGTCACGCAGCAAGAGACAAGGAACCCATACACATGTATCTCTGGCCCTTTCCCTCTTTTCATAAAGCTGCCAGGATCCAGTCATGGGGGAGGGGGGCTACCTTTCTAATTGCCTTATGTAACCCTAATTCTTTCCCCTAAGCCCTAAAAATCATGCTTGGATTAAATTTTCACCCTCTTATTACTGTTAAAAATGATTTGCTGATTAACCTGCACAAGTCCAGAGTCAAATCACATAGCAGGAGGAGGGCTGGGGAATGTAGTTTGGTGACAAAGCACTTGCCTGGCATGTACAAGGCCCTGGATTCAGTCCTTAATAACAACAACAACAACAACAACAACAACGCATGTGTGCGTGCGAGGCATGCACACACACACACGCACACACGCACGCACGCACCAGAAGTTGCATGCAACCATGCATTTCAAGATAACATGCCTTTGCCTCACATACTTAATTTATATTTATTTATTTATTTACTTTGTGTTTTTGAGACTGAGCATCCTGGCCCAAGCTAGCCTCAAATTTTTTTAGAATTTTTTTCTATTTTATTTTTATTTATTATTTGAGAGAGAGAGAGAGAGAGAGAGAAGGAGAGAGAGAGAGAGAGAGAGAGAGAGAAGGCATACCAGGGCTTCTAGGTACTGCAAATGAACTCCAGATGCATGCACCACCTTGTGCATCTGGCTTACATGGGTCCTGGGGAATCGAACCTGGGTCCTTTGGCTTTGCAGGCAAGTGCCTTAACTGCTAAGCCATCTCTCTAGCCCTAGCCTTAAGTTTTTTATGTCGCCAAGACTGGTCTTGGACTCCTAATCTTCTTGCCTCTACCTTCTGGGTGCTGGTCTTAATTATCGTCACCTTAATATACACTATAATATATAATATAATATACAAAACTCACTTTCAAAAAGAATATTTTTATTTATTTGCAAAGAGAGAGAGAGAAAAAAATAAATGGAAATGCCAGGGTCTCTTGCCACTGCAAATGAACTCCAGATGCATGCATCACTTTGTGCATCTGGGGAATTGAAGCCAGGTCATCAGGCTTTGCAAGAAAATGCCTTTAATCACTGAGCCACCCCTCCAGCCCCCCAAATTACTTTTTATGCCTAACTGAAATGCATATCCTTTGACAACCTCTTCCAGGTGCTTGCCTCTTCCCCCAGTGCAGCTATGAGCTCAACATCTTTAGATTCAATATAAAAGTGAGATCATGCAGTATTCAGTTTGGGGGTCCTGGCCCATTTCACTTAGTAAAATATACTCTGCTCACCAATGTCTTTACAAATGATAGGATTTCTTCTTCTGTTTTTTTTCAAGGCCTTTATTGCTCAGAACACAGTTTTCCTCCCCAGATGCTTCTACCAAATTAGGATTTCTTTGAAACCCGCAGGAGGACAGCAAGCCCCCGGGAACCTCCATCTACCCTCCACTTCTAAGATTTAACTAGTTCCGATTCCACACCCCAGTGAGGTTTGTATAACCTTGTTTTTCACTTAGCAGAATTGTCTCCAAGTTCATCTATGTTGTGCAAATGACAGGATTTCACTTTTTGTGACTTTTAAGATATGTGTCTGAATATTTCTGCACACATATGACTGAATAATAATAGTGATCTCATAATAACATGTATATTAGAATACAATGATATGTAATGAAGAAAGCAGGCTGTTTATCCTTTCAGGATTTCTTCTTTTGAGGCTGAATAGCGTTCCATTATGTATATACGCATTCATCCATCAAACAGACACTGGGGTGACTATTGTGAATATGTTTCAGCAGACATGGGAGTGCAGATGTCTCTACAACACACTAATTTCATTTCCTTTGAACACACAACCAGAAGATAATTTGATTTTTATTTATTTATTTTTATTTATTTATTTAGTTTTTAGTTTTTCTTTATTTGACTTTTTTTGTTTATTTGAGAGAGAGATACAGAAATAGGCAGGGGGAGAGAGAGAATGGGCATGCCTGGGCCTTCAGCCACTGCAAATGAACTCTAGATGCATGTGTCCCCTTGTGCATCTGGCTTACATGGGTACTGGGGAATCGAGCCTCAAACTGGAGTCCTTAGGCTTCATAGGCAAGCACTTAACCACTAAGCCATCTCTCCAGCCCCTGTTTTTATTTTTTTTTAGTGAGAGACAGACAGAAAGAGAAAAAGAATTAGAGAAAGAAAGAAAATTGGTATGCCAGGGCCTCAGCCACTTACAATCTAACTCCAGACACTTGCGCCACCTAGTGGGCATGTATAAACTTGCGCTTGCCTCACTTTTGTACATCTGGCTTATGTGGGATCTGGAGAGTCGAACATGGGTCCTTAGGCTTCGCAGGCACTAAGCCATCTCTCCAGCTCTTTATTTTCATTTTTTTAGAGACCAAGACAGACAGAGAGAAAGAGAGAGAGAGAGACAGACAGACAGACAGACACACAGACAGACAGAGATGGAGAGAAAGAGAGAGAATTAGAGATAGAGGGAATAGATGATTCTATTTTGTTGTTGCTGTTGTATTTTGAGGTAGGTCTAACTCTAGCCCAGGCTGTCCTGGAATTCTCTCTGTAGTCCCAGGCAGGCATTGAACTAATAGCATTCATACTGGGATTACAAGCGTACACCACAACACGCAGCTCTATTTTTAATTTTTTTGAGGAACTACCATACTGTTTTCCACGTTAGCCATACTACAAACACAAATTCTTAAATCTAAAGTCCATTAATCACCTTGGAGGCGATTATGTGCTGGCTAAACAGGAATGCAAACTTTTACATATTTAGTTTTCCTGGTGGAAAGTATGGGATTCCATCCATCTGATTTTTTTTTTTTTTTTTTTTTTTTTTTGCTCTTTCGAGGTGTGTCTCACTCCAACTCAGGCTGACCTAGAATTCACTATGTAGTCCAGTCCAGGGTGGCCTTGAACTCACAGTGATCCTTCTACCTCTGCCTCCCAAGTGCTGGGATTAAAGATATGTGCTTCCATACCCAGCTCATCTGATTCTTTACTTATGTCAGCAGTTAGGAATGACTGCTTCACAGGCATCACTGACTGTGTCAATGGTCTTGTTACCAAAGAAAAACTCCAAGTTGATGAATGAGGAGGGAGAATGTGCTGGGCTTGAATCTGGGGAAGCTGTGGTTCCAAAACTCCCCCTTTATCCACTATGATTCATGGAAACAAATGTGACTGATACCTGCTTCAAATTTGTAGTCCTCTAACAGGTACCCAAGTGGTATCTGCTGTATACCAGGAACTGTCTCAATGACTTATATTTTATACTCTCTGTCTCTTTTTCTCTTTTGATACAAGGTTATTTATTTATTATTTATTTATGAGAGAGAGAGAGAGAGAGAGAGAGAGAATGAGTGTTCCAGGGCCTCTAGCCACTGCAAATGAACTCCAGACACATGCACTACTTTGTGTATCTGGCTCATGTGGGTACTGGGGAATCAAACCTGGACCCTAGGCTTCATAGGCAAGCATCTTAACCACTAAGCCATCTCTCCATCCCTGAAACAAAGTCTTGTTATGTAGCCAGGCTGGCCTCAAACTCACAGCAATCCACCAGATCTAGCTGCTTGAGCACTGGGATTACAAGCATGGCACTAGTTCACTCTCATTCTTTGTTACACTCTAAAGTCGATACTATTATTATTATTATTACATTTTACAGTTGAGGGAAATGAAGCAGAGAGAGAGAGAGATAAAAACCACAAATTGAATTTACATACAACATTCCTTCACAAGTGTGGATAATATAGTTGGTCTAGCTATAATTATAGGTTCAGAATAATTATAACTTTGGACACATCTGAACAGAAGCCATGTTGTAATCCTGAAGTAGATGCTTACTTAATAACAGGATACATATGTGTATATGTGCCCCCTCTGGTTTACCAGGTCATATGTTGAGGTCAGCCACTTGACAGTGCTACTTAATTGCAATTTGTCTAAGAGTCATTGTGGCTCAAAAAAGGGGGAGGGGGTAGCCAGGTGTGGTGGCGCACGCCTTTAATCCCAGAAGTTGGGAGGCAGAGGTAGGAGGATGGCCATGAGTTCAAGGCCACCCTGAGACTACATAGTAATTTCCAGGTCAGCCTGAGCTAGAGTGAGACCCTACCTTGAAAAACCAAAAAGAAAAAGGGGTGGGGGGTTAACTAGCCAACTAGGTAGTTTCATTTTTGTTACTATTATCACTACTAAAAATTACCCTGTGTACACAGGCACGTCACAGCTCCACAGAGCTGAAAGTCAAGGAAAGCTTATCTCTGCAAGGTTAAAATTTCATTCATAGCAGGATTTAATCAATTGATGAGGCTTCAGATACCATTCACTCTTTGTCTTGATTATATTTATTCACCAGTTAATGAGCAAGTGACCTAGGCACTGATACGGACTACCCTAAGGACACCACTTAACGAATATCCTGGAGAAAAGCCAGCGTTACAGGCAGTAACATTTATTTAGCCCTTCCATGGCCTCAAGCGGTTACTAGGGCTTCTACAATTCTTGTGTGTGATTTGTATATATCCAGTGGTCGATGGAGAGGAAGAAGGGATGCAGGAGCAGAAAGAGAGCCTGTGGCAGTAACCGTGCTGTGATTGTTAAGAGAGGGGGTGATCTGCCTTCTCATAAGCAGATCTGAATGAGCAATAAGATGGAGGGATCACTCACCCCAGGAACAAGTTGCCACCATGATCCACCGGGTCCTGTAACAAGAGGAGCTGAGAAGGAACTGCACCCTGCTACCTCGGAGAATGGAAAACCTGCTCCCCAATATCTTGCTTCCAAGCTGGAGATCATTTAGTAGCATGAGGATGACTGACAGCTAGAATAGATTTAATTAAGACCACACTCAGGGCTGGAGAGATGGCTGAGCGGTTAAGGTGCCTGCCTGCGAAGCCTCAAGAACGCCCATTTGAATCTCTGGGACCCACGTTTAGCCAGATGCAAAAGTGACCCTAGCGCACAATGGCGCACATGCTCACAAGGGGGCGCCTGCACACCTGGAGTTCATTCACAGTGGCTGAGAGGCCAGGGGCACATCCATTTTCTCTCTCTCTCTCTCTCAAAATTAAAAAAAAAAAAAAGACCACAGTTAGTTGTGATTTGACTTAATATTCAGGCATTAAAAAAAAAGTCAGGTAATTTAAATAATTGGAAACTGAGCTGGGCGTGGTGGTGCCCGCCTTTAATCCCAGCACTCGGGAGGTAGAGGTAGGAGGATCGTCTTGAGTTTGAGGCCACCCTGAGACTACATAGTGAATCCCAGGTCAGCCTGAGCTGGAGTGAAACCCTACCTTGAAAAACCAAAAAAAAAAAAAAAAAAAAAAAAAAAAAATTGGAAACTAGGTTGATGACTGATCCTTTACTTAAAGCCATTTCTTTTGGGAAATTTGTAAGTTAAAAGCCAAAGACAGCTACATCAAGTGTGTTTACAATACCCAAATGACTACATTTTCTAAGAGAAAATCTTCGAGCTTTTGAGAAACCTTCTAAAAGTGAGTCTTAGTTTGAGTTTTGATTGTTCTTCCTCCCCAATCAGACGTAATGAGTGCCGTCCTCATTTACTATGAACTCATTAGAAAAGGAAAAAAAAAAACGTGAAAAATAATTTTGTTCCTCTTGTTCATGAAAATTCTTTCCTTTTTGACAAAGACTGGCTCCCAGAGAGGAAAGATAGATAAGGCTGTCTCTGGCCATTTCTGGTTTCCCTGTAATGGATTTGAAAGGGCCTTCCTTTGAGATCGGCATGTATGTATTTACCTGCCTCCGAGCTTCAGCTTTGCCTTATTCTGGACTGTGGTGAAATTCTCTTCGATGGTGACACTCCCCTACCTCGTGTGGCTGGCCACCACTGGGCATCTAGGCCCTTTTTCTCTCTTGCACCTAAACTGTTGCCTCAACTCTGACTCGGAATACTACTACAGATAGGGGATGAATGAGAAATCTGCTTCCTGCCTTTATGTCAAGATGGGATACATGACTGCCCAAGCCCCATGAAATCCTGATCCCTATTCTCAATGAGTTTTGTGTCTCTCCTGTAATCCCTGTAATTTCTAAAGCCTTCCTTCTCTGAGCAGGCTGACAAAGGTAAGAGCCATTTATACTCTCCTTCATTACATAGTTGATCGTGTCTTGCATTTAGAAATTTGACAACAAGATATTGAGTATGTGCTTCATATGAGGCATTCCATGCTGGGAATGTAGGGAAAGGAGATGGGAAAAGTCAAGAATGACATTTAAGAGGGAGAGGAAGAGATCAAAACATAAGTACTGAATTATCATTGTGATATACCCCATGTGAAAGAAGCACATGAAAAAGGCTCAACTTAGTCTGAAAAGTGGATAGATCTTCATGAGAAAGTGAGATTTGAGCTTCATTATGTGTGAATTGAAGCCATGGTGGCACATGTCTTTAATCCTGGCACATGGGAGGCAGAGGTAGGAGGACTGCTGTGAGTACCAGACCAGCCTGAGATGACATAGTGAATTCCAGGTCAGCCTCAGCTAGAGCAAAACACTGCCTTGAAAAAACAAACAAAACAAAACAACAAACAAATGAACGAAAACAGTTAGGGGGGTAGGAGACGTGAATTGAGCTGGGTGTGGTGGTGGCAGATGCCTTTAATCCAACACTCAGGAAGTTAAGGTAGCAGGATCACTGAGAATTTGAGGCCATCCTGGGGCTACAGAGTTAATTCCAGGTCCGCCTGGGCTAGAGTGAGACCTGCCTCAAAAAAAAAAAAAAAAAAAAAAAAAAATCCCAGGCATAGTGGCACACGCCTTTAATTCCAGCACTCAGGGTGGCCTTGAACTCTCTGGGATCCTCCTACCTCTGACTCCTGAGTGCTGGGATTAAAGGCATGCACCACCATGCCCAGAAGATTTTTATTTATATATATTTTTAATTGTTAAACTTTTATTTATTTATTTATTTATTTATTTATTTACTAGTTATGTATATAGTGTGTATTCAGCCATGATGGTACCATCATTAGCCTTCTCCCTGTCCTCTCCCCATGGGGATTGTGGGTCTTGCATTATGGGGGCAGCCATCAGTTGTGGGGAAGAGGCAATATCTCTGTGCATATTGACCCAACTTATGGCTCTAACAATCTTTCCGCCCCCTCTTCCGTGAATTTCCCTGAGCCATGTTGGGTTCACTTTAGGTCTATTTCAGTTATTTAAAAAAAAATATTTTATTTTAGTTGTTTATTTAAGAGACAGATAGAAAAATAGGCAAGTAGAGAGAAAGAGAAAGCGGGAGAGAGAGAATGGGAGTGCCGGGGCCTCCAGCCACTGCAAACGAACTCCAGATGCATGCACCCCCTTGTGCATCTGGCTTACATGGGTTCTGAGGAGTTGAACATGGGTTCTATGACTTGACAGGCAAAAGCCTTAACTGCTAAGCTATCTTTCCAGCCCTTAAACTTTTATTTATGAGAAAGAGGGAGTGATGGGCATGCCAGGGCTTCCAGCCACTGCAAATGAATTCCAGATGCATGTGTCAACTTGTGCATCTGGCTTATGTGGGTTCTGGGGAATCAAACCTGGGTTCTTAGGGTTCACAGGCAAGTGCCTTAATCACTAAGCCATCTCTCCAGCCCCCATATTTAATGTATTTTTATGTATTGACAATTTATATACATGGTTACAATATATTGCTCATGATACCTCCCATTATTTTCTCTTTCCTCCACCTCTCCGACTGAATCACTTCTACCTGAAATATAATCCCTTTCGTACGTTGACAGTGATGATGATGTGTGCATGTGTGTGTTCCATGTTCCATTGTTAATTAGGGTTGCTTCCATGGACATGGGTGAGGGGTTATTTACTAGAGCACAGACAACTTATCACTGTCTACACTACTGAAGAAAATGTCTCCCCCACCCCCACCTCCACCTCCACGCCCCGCAACTCTTTTTTATTTTTTTTTAAATTTCTTTGGTTTTTCGAGGTAGGGTCTCACTCAAGCCCAGGCTGACCTGGAATTCACTATGTAGTCTCAGGGTGGCATTGAACTCATGGCAACCCTCCTACCTCTGCTTCCCAAGTGCTGGGATTAAAGGCGTGAGCCACCACGCCCGGCCCCAGCAACTCTTAACTGCCACTGACTCCTCAATCCATCCCTGATAGATTGCAGATGAATCCAGAATCAGGAAGGTCTTGTGCAGGCCACCACAGCCACCCTGAGTTTGTGAATGCAGTGGCCATGTCCACTCCAGAAGACAGTGTTCCACAGCGTTCTTCCCCCTGCTCTGGCTCTTACACTCGCCACCCTCTTCGTTCTCCACTTTCCCCAAGCCTTGGAGGGGTGATATAGCTGGTATTTAGCACTGAGCACTCAACAGTTACTTATTCTCAGCATGCTGACAAGGTTTGAGTCTTCCCAGGAGTCACTGCCAACTGCAAAAAGAAGTTTCTCTGACCAAAGTTGAGAACAGCAGTAATCTATAGACACGAACATAAATATTTGCGGTAACTTAATGGGCACAACAAACAGAATGGATTTGAATCAAATAAGAAGGACAGATGGGGGTGCTGGACAGATGGCTTAGCAGTTAAGGCACTTGCCTGTAAAGCCTAAAGGCCTAAGTTCAACTCCCCAGTGCTCATGTAAAGCCAGATACATAAGACTGCATGCACCTGGAGTTCAATTTACAGCGGCTAAAGGCCCTGGTATGCCCATTCTGTCTGTTCTCTTCTTTCTTTCTCAGCTTGCAAATAAATAAATAAATAAATATTTTAAATATCATGCATTTTTTGTATGTAAGTATAGAAGTTGTCAATAAAAAATATTTTAAAAAAACAAACAAAAAAAAAAGGAAGGTGTGACGATTAACCCCTTAGAAAAAAGGACAAATGCTGTTTGACATGGACTGCATTACATTTTGAAGTGTTTGTTGCAGCTGATGAGTGGAGGAGATAACCTGAATGTCAACAGGTGGCAGACCAAGAAGTGAGGCAGCCCATTAGTGAGCTGTTATGCCTCTCACGTAGGGTGGTGGTGGTTGGGGTTAAGCTACTGCAGGCAAAAGGGAGATAAGTGGTTAATGGTCTCAGAACAACTTAGAACATATCATTGTTGGGATGTAGTGCTCAACTGGATGTGGGAAGAAAACCAGAATCATTCCTAAGAAGAGAGTATGGGATGAGAAGGAAGGAAGAGCTTGAGCCACCAGAAGATTCCACGAACAACGTATCCTGGGCGTAGAAAGGCATGCAGAAGGGCATGGGTTATCAAGTCAGAGAAAGGTCTTGCTCTTTTCCTGCAGAGCTTGGGCTTGTTCGACAAGCCATGGGTACTTGACAGTCTCCCATCAGATCATACAAGAGTGGAAAAGGTCCCCTAGCCGCTAGGATTCCTCGTCCAGAAGACAAGATGCTTACTTTTACCATCATTCCTGCAGGCATCTTGGTTTGACCAGCCATCTTCCACCAAGGGCCGAGTTTCAAGCAATGTTTAGGAACAAAAGGGTTTCCAGAACACTATGATGTCTTCAGAGATGCAATTCTGAGCTTAATGAGAATACACTTTAATGACTTAGAAGTTTGTAAACATCTTCATTCCACATTAGGGCCTTGGCTTTACTTCAGTCCAACCAAAAGTGTCACTGAGATTGTTCTAATTGTCATTGGGGCTGCTCCTCAATGTTTACTTAACTGATTTTAAATTCTTTGTAGTGTTACACTTCTTCACTCACAGGCTTGGCAGGATGCTCTCTTTTGTTGTTTGCTTTTTTTGTTGTTTTTTTCAAGGTAGGGTCTCACTCTAGCCCAGGCTGACCTAGAATTCACTCTGTAGCCTCAGGCTGGCCTCAAACTCATAGCAATCCTTGTACCTCTTCCTCCGAGTGCTGGGATTAAAGGCGTGCGCCACCACGCCTGGCATGCAGGATTAATTTTGCTGGTGAAATGTGAACAGGAGTGATATATGGACTGAGTGCATAGTTCACTGCCTTCTTTCCCAGCCTTGGCAGTCACAGAGGTGCATGTCAGCATGCGGCTTCCTTCAGTCTGGGTTAGTCAGTGACCTTGAAGAGCAAAGCCCCTGGAAAAACCGACAGTTAACATGCAACATCTGCACGAATCAGACTTTGTTGTCTAAAGGTGCTGATGATTTGTTAGTGACTTAGCTCATCTTGACTGTTCTAGAGACACTCTTCCAAGAAAACAATCCTTACAGGATTTATGTGACTTTTGAAGTTTTTTAAAATTTTATTTATTTATTTATTTATTTGCAAGCAGAGAGAGTGAGAGAGAGAGAGAGAGGAGACAGACAGAGAGAGAATGGGTGTACCAGGTGGTCTCCAGCCACTGCAAATGAACTCCAGATGCATGCACCCCCTTGTGCTTCTGGCTTACGTGAGTCCTGGGGAATTGAACCTGGGTTCTTTGGCTTTTCAGGTTAGCACCTGAACCACTAAGCCATATCCCCAGTCTGACTTTTGAAGTTTTAAGACAACTTTTTTTTTTTCCCCTTTGGCCAGGATTCAAGTCTTTGTCCCAAAGATTCAACAAGAAGTATATTTTCCAAGCTTAAGGTCTTGCACCCTCACCCTAGGATGGTGATGTCTAGACAAACCCTAACAAGAGGTGTTAGAGGAATTGTCAATCATTTAGGAAACCCTACCTTACGGCAGGTATTCTGCTAATGATTTTTCCTACATTATTCTATCTTAACCTCAAAATAAACCTAATCAGTAAGTGAAAGTTATCAAATTAATGTCCCCAGTAAGTGAGCTGAGGGCACAAAGAGGGTACAGAACTTGCTTATCCAGGTAGGTAGAGCCAGGACCAGAAAGAGGCCATCTGGGTACATAGACCTCAGGGAGCGCTCAGCACTCTGCTAGAAGGACAGCAAGTACTCATTTCTTCAGCCAACCCATCTGAGGACTGGTGTCCTGAGCTCCTCCAGGAAGCATGGCTTTATAGTAAGTTCTGTTTTCTCATGGTTATGACCTGGTGGCCCAGCCTTAACTGTAGGCTCCTGACTGGGATGGTTGAATGACACATAACACATTTGTCCTTGAGTCATGGAGTCACATAGATCTGAATTCGTGCAAGCATTCTGTTATTTGTCGGTTCGTCTGCCCTTTCCCTCTGCTGCAGTTTACTCCTCCGAAAAATGGAAATACAAATAGTTCCTAGCTGAGTGGGGCTTCGGGAGGGATGGGTCCCTCATAAACCTCTTTGACCTCAGATCCTTTCTCCATCCTTTTCTGCTCTACTGCACTATTTTGTGAGGATGGCCCCTCCAACTCATGCCTCCGCTCCCCTGCAGCTTGTCTAAGCCCATAGGGAAGATGGCAGGTGGTAAGAGGTCATGAAAGGGAAAGCTAGGTTCAAGCGTCCTAGTGGGGCTGTGGCTCTGCGGCATCCTGGTCTACTCTGTTCCAGTTGGCTCTGTCACTCCAGCCCTGGGGAAGGCAATGAGTCTGTGTTGTTGCTACTCTCTGTGTTGCTTCACCATCCTCTCGTGTTGCTTCAGCAACTCTAGGATCTTTCTAAGTAGCTTTCTGTGTGAAAGGCCCATTCCTGAGCTGTTTGGCATGGGTTCTGTTTTTCTGGCTCCTCCATGACTGGCAGAGAGATTGCCTGGAAACAATGTCTATAATGTGCTCAGAACTATGCTTGGCATGGAGAAAGCGCTGAATAAAGGTGTGCTTCGACAATGTGGTCACTTCCTACCTAGATCCTTTGCTTCCAATGTGTCCCAGCCAGGGCTCCTGTTGTCATTTACTCTTACAAAGTAAATCTTCAGACAAAATGCCTCTGTGGCATGATTAACACATGCCAATTTTCTTTTTAATTTTCCAAACTTCTTACTATGATTGACAATTGTAAGGGCCAGGGGCCATAATGTATCCGCAAGGCAGTGTTTAGTACTCCTCCCAGCCTCTGGTTATATAGTCTCTCCACCTCCTCTTCCACCAGGTTCTTTGGGCATCTGAGGGGATGATAGAGATGGCCTGTTTCTGTATATGTGCCACCAAAGTGAGCGCTAATGGCCTGTTTATGGATGAGCACTCAACTGTCACTTACTCTCAGCACTTGGGCCAGTCACGAGTCTCTGCTTTTGACCATTGTCAAAGAAATGCAAATGGCTCTCTCTCTCTTTGTGTGTGTGTGTGTGTGTGTGTGAGAGAGAGTACATGTGCATAGAGAGAGAGGATTTAATATAACCCATATTGTCCTTGAACTCACTAAGTAGCTGAGAATGACCTGGAACTTGTCATGCTTCTGTTTCCACCCCCCAGATGCAGGGATGATAGGCATGTGCCACAACACCCAGCTTGGCTTAACCCTAAAGGGAGGCGTGAGTAGTGTCTCAGCACTACCAGAACACCCTCAGCTAGACAGTCGTCTTGTGACCTTTGGGGGATTTTCGAATGTCATGTCTGTGTTCAAGAGCAGAGCTAGGACTCAGATCCTACTCTTCTGAGCCGAAATCAAAGTCGTGCGGTTTCAGGGCTTGCTTTTGCAAGCTTACTGGTTCCAATGGATGCGTCCATCCCCCATGACCTTCAAGCTAATATCTAACGACTACCTTCAAGCTGGTCACTTCAGCTATCCTCTGATAGATACGGTCTGGATCCTTATGCACATTTATTATTTTTAAAATCTTTCCTCCGTGAGTCCATTCCCACGTGTCAAGGGCCAGAGGAATTGATTCTGCAGGGGCAGAATCCATGAGTGGCTTCTTCATTTTTGTCTCTTAGCACTTACTATGTCTGGTACAAAACAGGCCTCTACAGTTGAGTTGTGAATGGATGCTGAATTAACCTACAGTGAAACAGTTCCGTAACATTGAAAAGTGATATCCTCAGACGTCTGCTCCCTGTCTCTTAAACCTGGTGCACGTGCTGTACGGAGGCCCTGACTCCGTTCAGGTGGCCTCCATGGTCCTTGTGTGGCTCACAGAACACCATCCCCACCATGTCATGAGCAGCCACTGGGACCCTCACGTAGGTCTTTCATGGAGGCTTGGGATTCTCTGTCCATCTTCACCTTCCTTTGAGGTCCTGTGTATCAGGGTTCTAAAGCTTTCCCAAATGATACAGTTTGACTCCCAGGGAGAAACAGAAGCCCATTTCAATTTTGCTTCTTGGCTACCAAGTCTAGGCCAGAACCTATCAGTTTTTGTCTTTCCATCACTACAAATTACTCAGCCTTGTTTGAGAGAGATTAGGGAACCTTAGGATTTAAGCCACGAAACCAGGCTACATGCCTGCACTCCTGAGAAAAGGGGAAAAAAACTCTTTCATTCCTTAAGAGTTAGCTAACATCATTTTAAAAGACATACAAGCTAATTTCTTAATTACCTTACTCTGCCCACCCAGAGCCCCAGTTCTCCTCTAACACTGGTCCCCTGCCTAGAGGCACAGCTAGTGGCTGGAAGCGTGGGATCCACCTGGTTCACTTCCTTCTGGGGAGTTTTATTCCCATCAGGTAGGCAGTAGGCCATGTCAGGACAGGTCTACCAAAGTCTGACCACCTCCTATTTGGCTCTGCTATATTTGATGGCCATCCTGAAAGGCTGTTGCTCCAACCTGCCTCGTCACATGGACAGGCCCTCTCACCCCAGGTTGTGCGTACACTGAATCTGGCCTATGTGCATTCTTTGCACATTATGTCTCGCTCTAATTGTCTTTAGTCTTGGGAGAGTTTCCCACACCTTTCAGTCTGTTTGGCTCTTTCCTTCCCTGTTCTCTTCTCTAGGCTGAGGTCCCGGCAGGCCTGATACTAGAGCTCCGGAAGCTTACCTGTGATCCAATCTTCTGTCTTCTTTAACACCTGGTAGCAAGTGGACATATGTAAGAGAAAATAGGACAGTTATTTTCACATGCGAGCAAAAGCTTGGGGCTGAGCAAGTAGCTTAGGTCCATTGGCTAGACCCACTAATCATAGTGAGGTAATTTGGAGGACCCTGATTTTTCTTTCTCTCTTTCTCTCTCTCTTTTGAGGTAGTGTCATAATCTAGCCCAAGCTGACCTGGCACTCACTATGTAGTTATGTAGTCCCAGGCTAGCTTTGAACTCATGGGTGATCTTCCTACCTCTACCTCCCAAGTGCCACTATTCCTGGTGGGACCTGATTTTTCTAGAAGGCAGATAGACATGATATACTGCTGGGAATTCAAATTTGAACTATGATTCTTTAAAAAAAATTTTAAATCATTTTATTTATTTATTTATTTATTTATTTATGAGATAGAGGGATAGACGGAGAAAGAGAGAGAGAGACAGACAGACAGACAATGGGCATGCCAGGGCCTCTAGCCACTGCAAACAAACTCCAGATGCATATGCCACAATGTGCATCTGGTTAACGTGGGACCTGGAGAATCGAACCTTTGACCTTAGTTTTCGCAGGCACTAAGCCATCTCTCCAGTGACCCCCTTTTGAGAGAGAGAGAGAGAAAAAAAAATATATATATATATATATATATATATATATATAGAGAGAGAGAGAGAGAGAGACAGACAGACAGACAGACAGACAGACAGATAGAAAGAAGGGGGGAGAGAATGGGCATGCCAGGGCTTCCAGCCACTCTAAACAAACTTCAGACACATATGCCACCTTGTGAATATGACTTACGTGGGTCCTGGGGAATCAAACCTGCATCCTTAGGCTTCACAGGCAAGTGCCTTAACCACTCTTCTTTAAACCAATACATATGTGATGGGTAACATAGTTATCACTCTAAGGGTAGTATGAAATTACAGACATTTTCAGTTAGCCCCTCCCCATATACAACTAATGCTGTAATTCTGAAGCTTAACCTACTTATTCATGTACAAGTAAAGCAACTTGTAATCAAAATAACGTTTTAAAAAAGATTTTAGACAGAGAAAGAGAGAGAATGAATGTGGGCATGCCAAGGCCTCTAGCTACTGCAAATGAACTCCAGATGCATGCACCACTTTGTGCATCTGGCTTTATGTGGATACTAGGGAATCAAACCAGGTCATTAGGCATTGTAGGCAAATGCCTTAACGGCTGAGCAATCTCTCCAACCCTCAAATGAAGGTTTTATTCTATGAATGTGTTCAAAGTGAGTCAGAGAAGTTCAGTCCTCTTTTGGCCTGAAGCTTTTTGTAAATGACAGAGTCCAAGATCCCTTCACTGCCATCCCTCAGCTTGACACACTTGCAAGGTCTATATCCATACTTTTGCTTTTATTTATTTACTTCACATATGTGAATCATTCCAGCAGCAAGGTCTGTGCTCTCAAGTAAATGTGAGTCAAGAATGCCTTTGCAGTCTGGAGAGATGGCTTAGTGGTTAAGGCATTTGCCTGCGAAGCCTAAGGACCCATGTTCGACTCTCCAGACCCACATAAGCCAGACGCAAAAGGTGAGGCAAGCACAAGGTTGCACATGCCTACTAGGTGGCACAAGTGTCTGGAGTTCAATTTTAGTGGCTTAGGCCCTGGCACACCATTTCTCTCTCTCTAAAATAAAAAAAATTTTAAATAAAAGCAAAAAGAATGCCTTTGCTGAGCTGGGTGTAGTGGTGCACATCTTTAATCCAGCACTTGGGAGTTAGAGGAGGAGAATAATCATGAGTTCGAGGCCACCCTGAGACTACCTAGTGAATTCCAGATCAGCTTGGGTTACAGTGAAACCCTACCTGAAAAAACAAAAATAAAAACAAGAATGTCTTTGCCTTTGTTCTGAGAGTAACAATTCTATACAGCTTATAGTGGTTTAAGCAGGTGTGATGAAATCCAGAGGCGTGTGATGGATGGTATTGGCAATGAATATTGGTAGTGATGGGGGTTAGGACACAGCGTCCTTAGTGTCTGTTCTTTCTGTTTGGGAAAGTAAAGCTCCAGAAATCCTCAGGGTTGCCTTCTCTTAGGTCACATTGTCCCTAACTGGGTCATGTGACTGTCTTGGCGGCAGCAACAGTTGCAATATTAGGGAACAAGATTATCGTAATTGGCTTAAATGCCTTGTTGCATTCTTTTCTCGGGACTGAGCAAAAGATCGCCCTGGATAAAATCAGAGGGAGAGGAGAGAGAGATGTTAGATGTCTCTCGGTGCTGCTCCTCCTCCACTAAGGGAGTTCTAGAAGCCACAAGCCAGAGAACTTGATGCTGATTCTTGAATCCTTTGGAAGCAATTATTAAAAAGGAGTCAAGTAAGTATCCTGGACTGAAAGCTCTAGAGAAGAAGGGACTGTGCTGTCTCTTCAAGTTCTGTCTGCAGCAAGCAAGGCGCCTGGCATAAAGTGAAGCTTTATAAATATTTACTGACTGATGTAATAAATAAAAGCAACCTGGAGGAAGTCAGATGATGAGAGAGAGAGAAAAAAAACATGGGCCCACATATCACCTAAACGATTTCCTCTGAAAGTTTCTTGATAGCTTAATTGTTGCATTTTAGATTATGAAATGCCATAGACATCTCACGATTGTTTTTTTGTTTGTTTGTTTGTTTGTTTTATTTTGTTTTTGTTTTTTCAAGGTAGGGTCTCACTCTAGCCCAGGCTGACCTGGAATTCACTATGTTTTCTATTCTCAGGGTGGCCTTGAACTCACGGCAATTCTCCCAGCTCTGCCTCCCTAGTGCTGGGATTAAAGGCATGTGCCACCATGTCTGGCTTTTGATTGGTTTTTGTCAGTCATTTAACAATGTTTGTATAGTATTCTTATGGGGCAGCACATACACACAGGTGAATCTATAACAGGGTGAACAAATGTACTCAGGTACATTTGGATCAGTGAAGAAAGCCTCTTGGAGACAGGTTGTTACACAGGCAGTGTGAGTGTGTGCAATTGGCAAGAATACGGAGCTTAGTGAGAGAAAGGCCCAGGTGCCAATTCTTTCCATTACCTTTTCTTGGTGCTATCTGACTGTTTGCTGTTGTTGTTATGTATTTTATTTATATACATGTTACAAACACTGGAAAATCTTTTTATTTTTGTTGTATGTAGTCAATTATTTTAAAAAAGTATTTTAAAACTATGAAGATTATTGAAGGTTTCTCAAGATCCTCATACTTATCTATAGTTTCAGATTTTTATTTAGCATTGTTTTCTCTTTGTCTGAAGGACTTCAAGCTTTCTTTCTCTCTTTTTCTTTTTCTGTTTTTCAAGCTAGTGTCACACTCTAGCTCAGGCTGGCCTGGCACTCACTCTGTAGACCCAGGCTGGCCTCAAACCCATGGTGATCCTCCTACCTCTGCCTCCTGAGTGCTGGGATTAAAGGTAGGTGCCACCATGCCTGTTTTTTTGTTTGTTTGTTTTGTTTTTTTGTTTTTATCGTTTTTTTTTTTTTTTTTTTTTTTTTTTTTTTTTTGGTTTTTTGAGGTAGGGTCTCACTCTGGCCCAGGCTGACCTGGAATTAACTATGTAGTCTCAGGGTGGCCTCAAACTCATGGCGATCCTCCTACCTCTGCCTCCCGAGTGCTGGGCTTAAAGGCGTGCACCACCACGCCCGGCTTTTTTTGGTTTTTTGAGATAGGGTTTCACTCTGGCCCAGGCTGACCTGGAATTAACTATGTAGTCTCAGGGTGGCCTCGAACTCATGGTGATCTTCCTAACTCTGCCTCCCGAGTGCTGGGATTAAAGGTGTTCGCCACCATGCCCGGCCTTTGTTTTGTTTTTTAATAACGTAGATACTGCTACTAATTCTACTGTAAATGTACGCATATGTATGTGTATACATGTCAAAACTTCTCCGACAATAGCAGGGCTTGATAGCACATGCCTTTAATCCCAGCACTCACTGGGATCACTTTGAGTTTGAGGCCAGCATGGGACTACAGAGTGAGTTCCTGGTCAGCCTGGCTTAGAATGAGACCCTACCTTGAACCCCCTCCTCATCCAAAACAAAACCTTCTCAGGAAATAATTTTATAGTCTCTATGTATTTGATTTGGATTTAAAAAATATTTTATTTTTATTCATTTGACAGAGAGAGAGAGAGAGAGAATGGGCACGCCAGGGCCTTCAGCCACTGCAAATGAACTCCAGATGCATGTGCCCCCTTGTGCATCTGCTAACGTGAGTCCTGGAGAATTGAACCCAGGTCCTTTGGCTTTGCAGGCAAATGCCTTAACCACTAAGCCATCCCTCCAGCCCAGTTTGGATTTTTTGACACAGGGTCTCATTTAGCCCAGGCTGGCCTCAACATTGCTACACAGTCAACTGTTATGGGAAACTGTTACACAGAGATGGCATCAGATTTAGAGTGAAGAATCAGAACATTTATTCATGTCTAGCCAAGCACGGTGGGGCATGCCTTTAATCCCGGCACTTGGGAGGCAGAGGTAGAGGATCGCTGTGAGTTTGAGGCCAGCCTGAGACACAGAATGAGTTTCCAGGTCAGCCTGGGCTAGACTGGACCCTACCTCAAAAAAATTATTCATGTCTATATGGACTCAGGGGAATAACTTCCAAAGCCTGAGTACTGAGCTCTGATAGCTCAGAGCTTTTATAGACAATATGGCAGGCAGTCTGATATCACCTTGAATTATTTACACTATTGGTAGATTACAAATTTCTAAGATTACATGGGGCACAAACAGAAAATTCCTTAGCAATCAGTCAGTGATAAGGAAGTACAAATGTAAAACAGAAGGTTGTTTGTTCAGGGGTATTTTTACCCATGATTTGGTCTTGTAAGACTCTGACTGACCCAGTGACAGAGTTTTGCTGGGTTATGGTAAGAATAGGACAAGGTTGTTTACATTCTTTTCATCTTAGAATCTGAAGTGTTTGCAAAACGCTTCTCAACCCAGAAAAGGGTTGAGGGGCTTTAGTTTGATTGAAATCTCCACCACACAAGGATGGCCTTGAACTTCTGATCCTTCTGCCTTCTCCTTCCAAGTGCTGTGGGTCGAGGCATGTACCACCACGCCCGATTCATTCCCTGCTGGGGCTAGAACTCAAGCCTTGTGAATCCTAGGCAAGCACTGTCGGATTAGGATTAAAAATATTTTACATCTATTTTTTGAAAATTTCATGCATACATAATGTATTTTGATCATATTCACCCCATTGAACTGTCTTGTTCCCTTCCCTCTCCTGCTGAACCCCTTCTTCATTCCAGGTCCCCTTCTTACTTTCTCTCTCTCTCTCTCTCTCTCTCTCTCTCTCTCTCTGACTAAGTTTAACTAGGGCTATTTATATGAGCACAGGTTGGGGTTATTTACAAGAACATGAGCAGTTTACCAGTAGATATACCACAGAAGACAATGACCCCCTATCCCACTGGTTAAAAAAAAAAGATTTTCCATGTCTCTGCTTACCTTATCCTTGTCTAGTAATCCTATCATCTTTGCCATTTCTAGAATAGCTTCATCAAACGTCTATGTTAATGAGCTGAAGACTGGAGAGAGGGGTGTAGAGACTTCATGGCTTCCTCTTTCTCCTCTCTGGAACGCTGCTTCTTTCTCCATTTATTCCTCCTGCCCTGTTATCTCCCCAACTCGAAAAGTCTACTGAGGCCTGCAGAGATGGCTCAGAGGTTGGAGGCACTTGCTTGTAAAGCCTGACTGCCCGAGTTTGACTCCCCAGTAACTATGTAGAGGCAGATGCACAGAGTGGAACAAGTGTTTGGAGTTCATATGCAGTGGCAAGAGACCCCGGTGTGCCCATTCTCTCCCTGCTTGCAAATAAATACATATATAAATATATAAAATATTTTTTAAAGTCTACTGAGATCTTAATTGGGTTCTTTTTCTCTATACTGAAACCTGGAAACTCTCCCTAGGTGATAAAGCAAGACATTTTAGAGCTCCTTTCTTTTCTTTCCTGGGGCTGCTGTCCTGCTCGCTGCATGATGTCTGGTGTTTGAATGTCATTGTTTCACATCTGCCTGTTTGCTTTTAATTGTGTTAAGCAAGACAGTGAATGCAGTCCTGTGCTTCATCTGGGCCGGCTCGACTGGATGACTATAAGTTGTTCTGTTGATAAAATAGATTGCTGAGGGTATTACTTGTTTCCAAAACAATTTTCATTAAGTAACTGGAAGCTTGCCCTGCGACAGCACTCTGCAGGAACAAGTACAGTAACTCTCCTGTGATGTGCCTACAAGTGAATGTTATGTAAGACACATTTCTCTGTGGCTTACATTTTAAATCTCTGTGGCACTTTCTTCACTTCATTTCTTGTTACTTCCTCTTTAGCACTGAGGCTTTCTTCTGTTTTCCCTCCATATTTTTCTTTGTCAGGGTCCAGTAATCTCTTCACAATGTTTTGGGATAAGAATTCCCCTTATTCTTTAATTTTAATTTAATTTTATTATTATTATTTTTTTAGCTTTTTGAGGTAGGATCTCACAGTAGCCAAGGCTGACCTGGAATTCATTGTGCAGTCTCAGGCTAGCCTTGAACTCACAGTGATCCTCCTACCTCTGCCTCCCAAGTGTTGGGATTAAAGGCGTGTGCCACCATGTCTAGCTTCTTTTTAAAATATGGTTATTTATTAGAGGGGGGCAGATAGGAGGGAGGGAAGAAGAAGAAGGAGAAGAAGAAGAAGGAGAAGAAGAAAGAGAGAGAATGTGTACATCAGGACCTTTAGCCACTGCAAACTAACTCCAGATGCATGCACCACCTTGTGCATCTGCCTTTACTTGGGTGCTGGGGAATCAAACCCTGGCCCTTAGGCTTTGCAGGCAAGTGCCTTATCTGCAGAGCCATGTCTCCAGCCCCTAATACTTCCTCTTATTCTTACGAATGTATAGTCTACCAGAACTTAGATATGGACTTTCTGCTATGGTACCTATGAGGTCTAATAAAGACAGTGTCTTTGACTACTAGAAGGTCTATATTGATTTATTTTTATTTTTTAGCGTTTTTGAGGTAGGGTCTCACTGTATTCAGGCTGATTTGGATCCCACTCTATAGTCCCAGGCTGGCCTCACACTCACAGGCATCCTCCTACCTCTGTCTCTTGAGTACTGGCTTTAAAGGCATGCACCACCATGCCCACCTCTAATGTTTATGTGAATAACTACTTCTACTGTTTTGGGTTGCTTCCGAAGAAGAGTATTTGTTTTCTTTTTCTTTCTTTCTTTTTTTTTTTTGTGGTATGTGTTTATAAATGTAAGTAGAGAGTTCAAGTGAAGTAATTCTTGTTTTTCTTGTTGTGCCTCAGTGTCAAGTATTTGTTAGGTGCTTGCTGTAACATAGTATTGAGTATTAATCAGGACCCCGAGGCAAGGCACTGACATCAGTAATTCGTAATCCTGTGGAAGTCTGACATATTTATGAAGATCAGAGTTGTGGCGCCACAGTTAATCTTGGAGATTTCACAGGAGAGTGTGGTAATGGAGAACTAGAGAGAAGAGGGAAGGCTTGGAGAACTAGTTTGGGGATGACAGGATTCTGGGTAGCATAGCATAAGCGGAGTGAGAGGGTCTCCTGCTGGAGAAGACTGGGCAAACAGGTTGTTCTCTGCAGGCCTGACATGCTAGGCCCAGGCATTTGGACTCTTCGAGAGCCATGGATAGTTTTTAAAGTAATATTTTTATTTGTGAGGAGACAAAGAAAGAGACAGAGAGAGAATGAGAATATGGGTGCACCGGGGCCCCTTGCCACTGCAAATGAACTTCAGATGCATTCCCAAGTTTGTGCATGTAGCTTTATGTGGTTTGTGGGGAACTGAACCCCAGCTAGTAGGCTTTGCAAAAGAGTACCTTTAACCACTGACCCATCTTCCCAGCCCTATGGTTATTTTTTTGACTGAGGTGGACAGGCACCAAGATTGATTTGGGGCAGAGGATTAGGGCAACAGAGTGTAAGATGAACAAAAACTGGCATCAGTTGTTTGAGAACAGAGACTAAGTCTTCATCATCTTTGTATTTCCAGATCACTGTTCATATTTAATGTATTGCCTGAATGACACAAAATATTACTATTGTTTTTTTCTGAGGCAGGGTGTTACTTTAGCCCATCCTGACCTGGAATTCACTATGTAGTCTCAGGCTGGCTTCAAACTCACAGCAATCCTCTTACCTCAGACCCCTGAGTGCTGTGATTGAAGGTGTGTGACACCACACCCCATTCTTTCTTTCCTTCCTTCCTTCCTTCCTTCCTTCCTTCCTTCCTTCCTTCCTTCCTTCCTTCCTTCCTTCCTCCCTCCCTCCCTCCCTCCCTCCCTCCCTCCCTCCCTCCCTCTCTTCTTTCTTTCTTTCTTTTTGAGGAAGGGTGTCACTCTAGTCCAGGCTGACCTGGAATTCACTATGTAGTCCAGGGTGGCCTCAAACTCATGGCAATCATCTTAATTCTACCTCCCAAATGCTGGGATTAAAGGCGTGTGCCACCATGCCTGGCCCCACTCTTTGATAAAAAAAATATATATATATATATTTATTTACAAGGAGACAATCAAGAGAGAGAGAGAATATGAATGAGAATGGGGGTGCCAGGGCCCTCTAGCCACTGCAAATAAACTCCAGAAACATGTACCACTCTGCACATCTGGCAATATATGGGTCTGGGGAATCAAACCAGGGTCATTAGTCTTTGCAGGCAAGTGCCTTAACTGCTGAGCCATCTCTCTAGCCCTGCCATCTTTTTTTTTTTTTTTTTTTTGAGGTAGGGTCTCACTCTAGCCCAGGCTGACCTGGAATTCAGTCTCAGGGTGGCCTTGAACTCATGGTGATCCTCCTACCTCTGCCTCCTGAACTGGGATTAAAGGCGTGCGCCACCAGGCCCGGCTCAACCTGCAATCTTTTGATACCTATTAGTCTTGCTAATGGCCAGGAGAGTCTTTTCTTGCTCAGTGTTATTTTGTTTAAATGACTCAAATGAGGCAAAGTTTGTTTGACTCAGACTACTTAAAAGTTCTTTTGAAATGTTATTGTTTATTTTTATATATTTATTTGAATGTGTTTGCATTTGTATGTATGGGCATGATAGGTCCTCTTGCCACTGCAAATAAATTCCAGATGCATGTGCCATTTTGTGCATGTGGCTTTACATGGTCATTGGGGAAATGAACCCAGGCGGTCAGGCTTTGCAAGAAAGTGCTTTCAATGGCTGAGCCATCTCCCCAGCTCCTGAAAAGATATTTTAAACTGTAAATCGGCAAATTGTAGCTGGTGATGTGTAATGCATTAAAGTGATGTTAATGGTTTATTAGTACAATGTAAAATAATAAATTAACCCAATTAGCCTATTGTTATCTTACTTAAATGTTTTGCAGTGAGAACAATAGAAATGTGCACTTCAACCCTAGGAATACAGTACAGTTTTTTTTTTTTGTGGGGGGGGAGTTCGAGGTAGGGTCTTAGTCTCACTCTAGCTCAGGCTGACTATGTAATCTCAGGGTGGCCTCAAACTCATAGGGGTCCTCCTACCTCTGCCTTCCGAGTTCTGGGATTAAAGACGTGCATCATCACACCCGGCTATAGCACAATTTAATTTACTATATCCACCTTACCATGCGATATATTTCAATGGAAAAAAATTACACCACCAGTTTCATGGCAGCTTTGTATCTCTCAAGCCTTATTTTCTTTGTCCATGCTCATTTTCTTCCTTAGAAGTTCAGCCACTTTTTGGAAATTAAACAACACAGCCTTTTGCAATCTCTGCCTCCACATCCTTAAATTCTGCCTGGTTTCACAGTCTCATAAAGGGATAACACACACACACACACACACACACACACACACACACACACACAAAACCGGACAGCCCACCCACACCCTTGGCGGGGCCTGGCAGTTGAGCAAGCTCCCACATCAGATGGGGTCACACAGTGAAGATGACACACACATATCATCACACACACGATGATAAGACACACATATATCACACACACAACGAAGGTGAGATGCACACACCATACACACACACACAAAATGAAGATCAGTCACCTATAACATCACAATATCACACACACAATGAAGAGGAGACACACACACACCACACACAGTGATGATCAGACACACATACACACAACACCACACACAATGAAGATGAGACATACAAACACACAAAGATCACACACTCACACCACACACAATGAAGATGAGACACACAAACACACACACACCACACAATGAAAATCAGACACACACATACAATACCACTCACACCATGGAGATCAGACACACACACACCACACACGCAATGGAGATCAGACACACACATACACCACACACGCAATGGAGATCAGACACACACCACACATGCAATGGAGATCAGAGACACACATACACCACACACGCAATGGAGATCAGACACACACACACACACCACACACACAATGGAGATCAGACACACACATACACCACACACGCAATGGAGATCAGACACACACATACACCACACACACAATGGAGATCACACACACATACACCACACACACAATGGAGATCACACACACACATACACCACACACGCAATGGAGATCAGACACACACATACACCACACACGCAATGGAGATCAAACACACACATACACCACACACGCAATAGAGATCAGACACACACATACACCACACACGCAATAGAGATCAGACACACACATACACCACACACACAATGGAGATCACACACACATACACCACACACACAATGGAGATCACACACACACATACACCACACACGCAATAGAGATCAGACACACACATACACCACACACGCAATAGAGATCAGACACACACACCACATACAATGGAGATCAGACACACACACACACACCACACGCACAATGGAGATCAGACACACACACATACACCACACACACAATGGAGATCAGACACACATACACCACACATACAATGGAGATCAGACACACACATACAGCACACACACAATGGAGATCAGACACACACATACACCACACATACAATGGAGATCAGACACACATACACCACACACACAATGGAGATCAGACACACACATACACCACACACGCAATGGAGATCAGACACACACATACAGCACACACGCAATAGAGATCAGACACACACATACACCACACGCACAATGGAGATCAGACACACACATACACCACACATACAATGGAGATCAGACACACACACACACCACACGCACAATGGAGATCAGACACACACATACACCACACATACAATGGAGATCAGACACACACATACAGCACACACACAATGGAGATCAGACACACATACAACACACACAGTGGAGATCAGACACACATACACCACACACACAATGGAGATCACACACACACATACACCACACACACAATGGAGATCAGACACACATACAACACACACACAATGGAGATCACACACACACATACACCACACACGCAATGGAGATCAGACACACACACACATACACCACACACACAATGGAGATCAGACACACACATACACCACACACACAATGGAGATCAGACACACACATACAGCACACACACAATGGAGATCAGACACACATACACCACACACACAATGGAGATCTCACACACACACACACACCACACACACAATGGAGATCAGACACACATACACCACACACACAATGGAGATCAGACACACACCACACACGCAATGGAGATCAGACACACACATACAGCACACACGCAATAGAGATCAGACACACACATACACCACACGCACAATGGAGATCAGACACACACATACACCACACATACAATGGAGATCAGACACACACACACACACCACACGCACAATGGAGATCAGACACACACATACACCACACATACAATGGAGATCAGACACACACATACAGCACACACACAATGGAGATCAGACACACACACACCACACATACAATGGAGATCAGACACACACCACACACACAATGGAGATCAGACACACACACACACCACACACAATGGAGATCAGACACACACATACAGCACACACACAGACACACACATACACCACACAATGGAGATCAGACACACACATACACCACACATACAATGGAGATCAGACACACACACACACACCACACGCACAATGGAGATCAGACACACATACACCACACATACAATGGAGATCAGACACACACATACAGCACACACACAATGGAGATCAGACACACATACAACACACACACAATGGAGATCACACACACACATACACCACACACACAATGGAGATCAGACACACATACAACACACACACAATGGAGATCACACACACACATACACCACACACACCACACAATGAGATCAAACACACACATACACCACACACGCAATGGAGATCAGACACACACACACACCACACACGCAATGGAGATCAGACACACACATACACCACACACACAATGGAGATCACACACACATACACCACACACACAATGGAGATCAGACACACATACAACACACACACAATGGAGATCACACACACACATACACCACACACACAATGGAGATCAGACACACATACACCACACACACAATGGAGATCACACACACACACACCACACACGCAATGGAGATCAGAGACACACATACACCACACACACAATGGAGATCACACACACACACACACCACACACACAATGGAGATCAGACACACACACATACACCACACATCCAGTGGAGATCAGACACACATACAACACCACACACAATGGAGATCAGACACACACACACCACACACACAATGGAGATCAGACACACACACACACCACACGCACAATGGAGATCAGACACACACACACACCACACGCACAATGGAGATCATACACACACACACACACACCACACGCACAATGGAGATCAGACACACACATACACCACACACGCAATAGAGATCAGACACACATACACCACACGCACAATGGAGATCACACACACACACACACCACACGCACAATGGAGATCATACACACACACACACACACCACACGCACAATGGAGATATCACACACACACACACACACACACACACACACACACACACACACACACACACACACACACACGTGCGCGCGCGCGAGGCCTAGGCGGTGCGACCCCTTAGGAATCCCCGCACCGGTCTACGCTAAGAGCGCACACGCGGCAGGGCCCCGCCCACTCTGGAGCGGGTCTCCGGCGGCCCTGCGTCACTGTGGCGCGCCGGTTGCGTCATCAGGGCGACACTGCAGCAGGCGCAGGCGGCTCGGAGCGCTGGCAGCTGCGGCCAGAAGCGCGAGCAGCCGGCTGGAGGAGCCCGAGCGCGGTGCGGGCTGCGGCTGCGGACGCTGCTCGGCCCGGCGCCTCGACAGGTGCGTGCTCGCCCCTCTCCCGGGACCTCTCGCGAGGCTTGCAGGTGTCCAGGGTGGACCGTCTCCCCCGGCCTTGCTCCCCCGAGCTCCGAGGTTCCCCCTGAGAAGTGGGCCGGCCTCCTGCAGGGAGACGGGGTTCCCCGCCGTTCTGTTCCCAGGAGACCAGCCTAGGCTCCCCGGGGAGTGGACATCCAGGGGCGGTCCTCCTCCCCACAAGCATCTTGTCGGTGGACGAGGGAGCGGGCTGCCAATGCCATCCCCGGGGAACACTGAGGAGCAGGGGGCTCCTGGGAGCAGCTGGCTCCCGGGAGAATCCGGTGACTGCAGCCACTCGTGGCTGGCCCGTGCGCTCGCTCCCGCCGTGTGTCACAGGGCATGCCCGGCGCTTGGTGTGTACTGTTCAGTCCTACTTGCAACCCAAGTAAGAGGCATGGTGTTCTGCCCATTTTCCAGATGAGGTAACCGAGGCTTAGAAGTTAACCAGCTTGTCCAAATTCACACAGATGGTGTGCAGTGCAGTGGGGCACTTAAACATTGGACGTGGACCTCCTGCCTCTCTGCCTGGTTCAGGTCCTGCAGTGCTCTGCTCAGCACAGCTGCCCGAAGCCGTCAGGGATTTTCTTTTCTTTTCCTTTTTTTCTTCTTTTTCGTTGTTTTTGGAGGGATGGTCTCACTGTAGCCCAGGCTGACCTGAAACTCACTCTGTAGTCCCAGGCTAGCCTGGAACTCATGGCAATCCAGTGCTAGGAGTGTGCCACCATGCTTGGCTCTTTTTTCTTCTTCTGTTTCTCTCTCTCTCTCTCTCTTTCTTTCTTTCTTTCTTTCTTTCTTTCTTTCTTTCTTTCTTTCTTTCTCTCTTTCTCTCTCTCTCTCTCCTTCCTTCCTTCCTTCTCTCTCTCTCTCTCTCTCTCTCTCTCTCTCTCTCTTTTCTTTTATACCTCCTTGACCTTGAGTAAACCCTGTGAGGAGGGAGGCACTAGGCGTGGACTTCCTATTGGCAGCAGTCTCTTTCCTCCCTTGATCTCTCCTCTTTTCTTTTCTCAGGCAGTAGCGTGCTCCCCCTGTAGTGTGGACATTCTGCACCAGAAGCTGGAAGCTGAGTGCTGATTTTCACTTCCTGATAGAGAAGAACTTTCATCCCAGGTGCGTTGCTTTACTGCTCTGCTCCCTGGCTTGGGATGTCAGATTATTATTAATGTTGACTTATTAAGGACGCATATGGTTAGTTTGAGGATGATAGTTGTTGGATCGAATCTGCATGGGGATTGTAAAGAAGTCAGAGTATGCCATTGGGAGAACACTGTTAACTGGAGGAAGTCTTTTAGGATGTTAAGAGAATAATCTAACACCCGGTGAGAAATAACCAACGACTAGAATTAGAGAATAGAGATTATATTACAAACTTTAAAAATTTTTGTGTTAATACCTATTTTGCAAGCTCACACTCTCAACGTTTTCCTAGGGTGAAAACTTAAAAAAAAAAATACATGGTCCCAAGTGATGTCTTTTACTTTTAGAGCCTTTAGGTGTGTTTATTAAGAGTACAAATCTCATTTATTTTAAAGCATCACACACACACACACAAAAAAAAAAATCCAGAAGTTTGGGCTGGAGAGGTGGCTCAGTGGTTAAGGTGCTTGCCTGCAAAGCCTAGCAACCTGGGTTTGATTCCCCAGTACCTACATAAAGCCAGATGCACAAAGTGATCCATGCATCTGGAGTTTGCCCATTTTCTCTGTCTGTGTCTCTCTGCTTGCAAATAAATAAATAAATAGTTTTTTTTTTTAAATTAAGAAGCTTAATTCAGTTTAATGAGAAACTTAACAGGTGCCTTAGTTGCTTCTCTATATTGCATAAGTATGTACAAGTGAAAATTCCCATTTCATAATTTTCAAAACCTTATGTGCCTACGTTTAATGTGTGATGAATTAAATAAGCTCATGGCTTCATTCTCCCAGAAATTATTCAAAGTACAATAGTTATTTGTTGCATGTCAGAGATGTGCTTTTATTTTTTAATATTTTTTTTTTTGCAAGGAGAGAGGGAGAGAGAGAGAATATGAATGAGAATGGGCATGTCACGGCCTCTAGCCACTGCAAATGAACTGCAGATGCGTGTGCCACTTTGTGCATCTGTCTCTACTTGGGTACTGGGGAATCAAACCAGATCATTAGGCTTTGCAGGCAAGCGCTTTAGCTGCTGAGCCATCTCTCCAGCCCTAGATGTGCTCTTATTTTCTCTTGCAAGTGACGGCACAGTAGTTTTGTTTAGGATATCCAAAGTTACAAATATTGTATCCTTAGACATTTAGGGAAGCATTAGGGTTCAAATGTTGAGGTTTGATTTCTCCAATCAGGATAGCCTTCTAGTTCATGTAAATACAGTGTGCTAGGCTAGTGCTGTACCACTGAGTGACACTTCAGCACTTAGGGACAGCTTTTGCACTGTGACTCAGTGACAAGTTGATTTGACAACCCGTTATGGAACAAAATAATGTAGACATCAGAATTTTGAGATCTGGTACTAAGTGTGGCTTGTTCTTATCTTCAGTGGTCCCTTTTCCTTACAGCACATGGTTGGGGAATTACACTTTGTGACATGGATGAGTCTGCACTGACCCTTAGCACAATAGATGTTTCTTATCTACCAAATTCATCAGAATACAGCCTAGGTCGATGTAAACATACGAGTGAAGAATGGGTAAGTTTAAGATTTTGAGCTACTTAACCTAAAAATACATACTGCCATTATTGGAATTGTTCATAGTAGTATAATATTACATAAAGTTAATCACTGTCAAAACTACTTCCAGATCTTAGAAGTGATATTTATGAAATTGAATCATAAGTTAACATTTTCTTTTTGTTTTATTGACAACTTCTTTTTTTTTTTTTTTTTTTTTTTTTTTTTTTTTTGGTTTTTTGAGGTAGGGTTTCACTCTGATCCAGGCTGACCTGGAATTAACTATGCAGTCTCAGGGTGGCCTTGAACTTACGGTGATCCTCCTACCTCTGCCTCCCAAGTGCTGGGATTAAAGGCGTGCACCACCACGCCCAGCGATAATTTCTTTAATTGCAGACAATATCCCATGGTACTTCCCCCCCCCCCACTTTCCCCTTTGAAACTTCACTCTCCATTATATCCCCTCCCCCTCTCAATCAGTCTCTCTTTTCAGTTTGATGTCATGATCTTTTCCTCCTATTATGATGGTCTTGTGTAGGTAGTGTCAGGCACTGTGAGGTCATGGATATCCAGGCCATTTTGTGTCTGGAGGAGCACGTTGTAAGGAATCCTAGTCTTCCTTTGGCTCTTACATTCTTTCTGCCACCTCTTCCTCAATGGACCCTGAGCCTTGGAAGGTGGGTTTGAGATGTTTCAGTGCTGAGCACTCCTCTGTCCCTTCTTCTCAGCACCATGGTGCCTTGTGAGTCATTCCAAGGTCACCACCATTTGAAAAGAGAAGCTTCTCTAACCAAAAGTGAGAGTAGCATTAATATATGGGTGTGGACATTAAGAGAAGTGCTTACTGGGAAGTTTGGAGAGCATAGTATATACATGTAGGGTGACACAAGCAGACGTTACACCCCTAGGGCTCATGACTACCCCTGTCATAGGTTTTCAGTATCACGGATGTATTTCCTCCCATGGAGCGGGCCTCCAGTCCAAGTAGAGAGTGGTTTGTTTCCCCATAACAGACATGCCACTATTGTACTCGTTGACTCATTTGGCCTGGCTGGCCAAATTTAAAGCTTGCAGTGTTCACTGTTGAGTACCTTCACTGGTGTTTTCTCTCTCCCATTGAACTGCATGCAGTGTAGCTTTTTCCAGCCTTCTGTCAGCTGGTTCACATGGAGGAGGCTTTCAGCTCAGCTCCAGCAGGATTTCTCAGTGACCTTGCAGCCCAAGTATGTGGAGTCTTCAGCAATAGGGTCTTACCATCTATTCCAGGTGGGAAACCAAGGGCCTCGGCAATGGCCTATAATGTTTTAGGGGTATATGTGACCTCCCCAGCCAACAACTCACTGGAAGGTATCCCATCCCTGGCACTGAAAATTTCCTAGTAACAATCTATGGCTTCTGAGTGTTCCATGTCCAGAAAAGTAGGTTTCCCTATGACTTATTTATATCCTCTTAGATTTTGATTAGCCCTCCCTCCACTTTTCCTTTACTCAATCTCTTCCTCTGACCTCACTTAGGCCTTTTCACCCCCAAAGTTAACATTTTCAATGATATCAATTGGGAAGAAAAATTGGAAAATTTAAGCATAGTCATTATGTTAAAAAGCAAAGCAGCTGGGCGTGGTTGTACATGTCTTTAATCCCAGTCAGCTTGGGCTAGAGTGAGACCCTACCTAGAAAAACCAAAACAGCCTGGCCTGGTGGTGCATACCCTTTAATCCCAGTGCTGGGGGTGGGAGGGGTGGGGGAAGGGGCAGAGATAGGAGGATTACTGTGAGTTCCAGGTCAGCCTAAGACTTCATGATGAATTCCGGGACTGTCTGGGCTAGAGTGAGATCCTACCTCAAAGAAAAACCAAACGCCTTTAATCCCAGCACTCCGGAGGCAGAGGTAGGAGGATCACTATAAAAACAAAACAAAACAAAACAAAACAAAAAAACCAGAAAGGAGCAAATAACAACAACAAACAAGGCACACTTAATAATATCTCTTTATCTTATCAAGAGAGTTTAAAGACTGGAATGTAAAAGACAGTCATTCTGCTCTGGTAGGGTTAAACCCTCCTCTACTCCTCTAAAAGTCTTTGACCTCTGACCTCATCAGTTGTTCCGATCTCATTCATGTAACATTCTGAATCCTAATCAGGAAACTTTCTGTAAATTAATAGAGAGGTCATATCTAAACTATCCCATGCTGTGTCGAAAAATAATGAGGACAGTTTCTATCAATTGGTATAGAGGTCATATCTAAGCCATCCTGTATTATGTTGAAAAATAATGAGGGCATTTTACTTTTTTTATGTTTTGGTTTTTTGAGGTAGGGTCCCACTCTAGCCCAGGCTGACCTGGAATTCACTCTGTATTCTCAGGGTGGCCTTAAATTCACAACAATCCTCCTTCCTTTGCCTCCCTAGTGCTGGGATTAAAGGTGTGCGCCTTCAATTGGTATAGAGGTCATATATAAGCCATCCTGTGTTAAGCTGAAATGGGAAAACAACACAGAAGAAGAGTACTAGTCTCATCTTCCTGCCTCTGCCTCCCAGGTGCTGGTATTAAAGGTGTGCACCTTTTTAAATGGGGGTTTAGCTCAGTTGGTTGAGTGCTTGCCTAGCATGCACAAGATCCCAGGTTCCATCCCCTGTATTATGTGAAACACCATAGTGGCACACCCCTGTAATTCCTGAACTTGGGAGATGAAGGCAGGAAGATCAGAAGTTCTAGATTCCTACTGGCTGCATAGTGGGGCCACCCTGGGATACACCCAGCTTTGTCTCAACAGAAGTTAATTGACATAGGGATCCAGAAGCTTGTCTTCATCCTGCCGTCTGAAGTTCCTTTGACCTGCTACAGCTTTGGGCTGCCACTGTTCTACTCTTTCCTTCCAGGAGGTCAATTTCTTTGGCTTCCACATGTGAATAAGAACATTTAATATTTGTCTCTCTGTGCCTGGTTATTACTGTTAACATACAAACTCCAGGCTTTGTCGGGTTTCATTTTTTGTTATGGCTGAATACTATGCCATTATGTATATATGCCATAGTTTCTTTATCCATTTATCCAACTTTGCTTTTTTAAAAAAATGTGTTTATTATTTATTTATTTATTAGCAAGAGAGAGCGGGGGTGGGGGGAGAGAATGGATGCACTAGGGCCTCCAGCCACTGCAAATGAACTCCATATGCACCCACCACCTAGTGCCTCTGGCTTATGTGGGTCATGGGGAATTGAGCCTCGAACTGGTGTCCTTAGGCTTCACAGGCAAGTGCTTAACCACTAAGCCATCTCTCCGGCCCCCAACTTTGTGTTTAAACCTGTGAATGCTCTACTGAGTTTATACCAATTGTTTCCAGCTATTGCTATTCTTACTTAATCAACTTTTGCTCATTTCCGAGTGTTCATCATGAAAAGCACTATGTGAGACACATGGAATTATACTCCCTGAAGAAGAACACATTGTCAGTTTCTCTTCCATTTGAAATATCTTAGTCCTAGAGATCAAATAGACAAGTGCATTTCTCTTGCCAATTAAGCTTGGTTTTCCCCTTGTTTTTATCAGAGTGACTGTAGTTTTCGACCTACATTCTTCCGATCTGCAACACTGAAATGGAAAGAAAGCCTAATGAGCCACAAGAGGCCGTTCGTGGGAAGGTGTTGTTACTCCTGCACTCCTCAGAGCTGGGTAAGAACACCCCTGCTTGTTGCTGCATAAATGAGAGTGAAATGTGAGTGAGGTTTTCAACTTCATGAATTTTTAAAAATTTTATGTATTTATTGATTTATTTGAGAGTGACAGAGAGAGAAAGAGCCAGACAGAGAGAGATAAAGAGAGGAGAGAGAGAGAGAGAGAGAGAGAGAGAGAATGGGCGCACCAGGACCCCAGCCACTGCAAACTCCACTCCAGCTGCATGAGTCATCTTGTGCATCTGGCTTATGTGGGTCCTGGAGACTCGAACCTGTGTCCTTAGGCTTTCGCAGGCATGCGCCTTAAATGCTAAGCCATCTCTCCAGCCCCCAACTTTATGAATTTTTACTGTTCTCAGTAGACTTAATTCATTCTTGGAACTGAGAACCACTTAACAAATCAAATATTTCAAGTAAAGATGTTGACTTACTTTTCCTTACCACTCATTCATCAATGTTTGGTCCTGTTGTGAATGTCGACAGTATTGTGGCTCTTCTGTGGCTTTAGTGACTTCAGGGAGAAAGTGGCCTTAATTTGAGTTGATCCTCGGGTAGTGACAGGAGTCCTCAAATGCCCTCTAGCAGTTGACCTTTGTCCTAAAGAGTATATTTGGTTTTGTTGTTTTTATTTTGGCAAAAATGCATGAGCCTTCCAAGGGCTTACCACCATTACAGTGTAGCACTTGAGAGGAGCCAGCTGGGTGAAAGGTGAGCTTCCAGTGGCACTTAGGGACAGGCATGAGTTAGCGCATGCTGAGTTCCTATGGCTGAGTTCTAAGGCAGGAGAGTTACTTATTATAACCTTGAATCTAGATATTAAGTGCTCCCTGGGATGGGGCAACTCTTTAAGATACAGAAATTCTGTCATTTATGGAGGTGCTTATAAACTGTGTGAATGGCTAACTCTGCTGGGTAAATTTTTTACCCAGGGTTGGCTTGGCAGAAAGTACACCTCTGAGCCTGACATAAAAGGGTTTGTTAACATTTGAGTGGAACTCAAGCAGCACATGTTAAATGTTCATTGTGCTCACGAATGGCATATTAAAAAAATGCTTTAACCATAAATGCCTGGTTGCAAGAACTTTTGTAGAATTGAAGGCTCATGTGTTTCTAATCTAGGGGTAAAGCAGCTAAGATGTAGAGGACAGTGGGAATACAGATTTAAATAGAAGGTCATGTGGCTGTTCTTTTTAGACCTGGCATCTCGTTGCATTCTAATTTTGAATGCTTATGCAAAACAATGCTTGAACTGCAGGATGAAATCAAGGCAACATCATAACTGCTATGCTACAGTGTGCTCCTAAATCCGAAGCAAGTGTAGAAAATTATTTGGTAGTGATGGTGTGAGGAGTGATAGTATAACAGGTCAATTTTTGTGTAAATGTGGGAACTGATGAAATTGGATTTGTCTTGGATTTCTTCCATGGCTTGCTCATTTAAAATAATTTGTTTGAAAAAAATTTTTTTTGAGGTAGGGTCTCGCTCTAGCCCAGGCTGACCTGGAATTCACTATGAAGTCTCAGGGTGGCCTTGAACTCACATGCCTGGTGGAGGGGGGAGATGGAGGGAGAGAGAATGGGTGCTCCAGGGCTTCAAGCTTCTGCAAACGAACTTCAGATGCACACACCACTTTGTGCATCTGGCTTTATGTGGGTACTGGGGAACAGAATTTGGGTTGTTAAGGCTTTACTGGCAAGTACCAACTACTAAGCTATCTCTCCAGCCCCTAAACTATTTTTGTAGTAAGTTCTTGATGTTTTTCTTTTCTATAGAGATTTTATTTAAGTATTTTTCACATCATGAGGGTAAAATTTTTAAGTGTTTATTTGTAGAATACTGACCATTTGCCCACACTGATAAAGCTATAGACTTTGTCCTTTCCAAAGAAACATGTCTGCTATTTGTAAAGAGAGTGACTTGTATATGTACATTTTCTCATTGAAGTGGTTAATCATTTTAGGGTGATGGAAAGAATTTTCTCACCTATCAAATGGACATAATGATCTGAATATGTTGAGCAATTTCATACTCTGTGTATTTAGTACAGTACTCCTGCATTTTGGAAACACTGACATCCATAATGCTCCTGTGAATGACTTAAGCAAACTGTAAATTTAGCTCTTTAGCTATGGAGATATGAGCAATGGTGTAGGAAAGAAAGAGGCACCATAACCTTTGCTTTTAAAGTTTGAAAAATTAATTTTGAGTTTGTGACCATCTTTGAAGTTTAAGGAGTGTTTTTTTTTTCTTTCTAAAAGTAGATGCAGTGAAAGTGTTTTTCTCCAATTATTATTAGTATTATTATTAATTTTGAGAGAGAGAGGCAGGAGACAGAGAGAATGGGCATACCAGGACTCTATCCACTGCTAACGAACTTCAGATGCATGCGCCCCCTTGTGCATTTGGCTTACATGGGTCCTGGGGAATCGAGCCTGGGTCCTTTGGCTTTCCAGTCAAGTGCCTTAACCATTAAGCCATCTCTCCAGCCCTGCAAAGAGTTTTTTTTTTTTTTCTTTTGGTTTTTCAAGGTAGAGTCTCAGTCTAGCTCAGGCTGACATGGAATTCACTACCTAGTCTCAGGCTGGCCTTGAACTCATAGTGATCCTCCTACCTCTGCCTCCCAAGTGTTGGGATTAAAGGCACGCTGACATGCCTGGCTTATTCTGGAAACTTCTGCATTGATAGCTGATATATATCATGCTTTAATTGTAAGTCCTCTGGAGACTGTGGGGGTGTTGCTGCCATCAGCACAGTTGTGGATTCATGCTGGTGTCTCTTCTATTCCATACAGGAAAGATTTTTCAACCCCAGTATCCCGTCTTTGGGTTTGCGGAATGTTATTTATATCAATGAAACTCATACAAGGTAAAATGAAATTTCTTACACTTTTAATAAATCCCCAGAGGAAAAACTCCATGAGATCAGTTAACATATTTGGAGATGAGCCTGTGTTTTCTTTTCTTTTCTTTTCTTTTTTTTTTTTTTTGAGGTAGGGTCTCACTGTGGCCCACGCTGGGCTGACATGGATCTCATGCTATAATCCTTCTACCTTGGCCTCTCAAGTGCTGAGATTAAAGGTGTGCACCACCACACCTGGCTGAGCCTATGGTTTGGGGGGTCAATAGAATGTAAATCTTTTTTAAAAAATATATTTTATTTATTTATTTATTCGAGAGAGAGAAAGGGGCAGAGAGAGAGAGAGAGAGAGAGAGAGAGAGAGAAGAATGGGCACGCCAGAGCTTCCAGCCACTGCAAATGAACTCCAGATGCATGCACCCCCTTGTGCATCTGGCTTACATGGGTCCTGGAGAATTGAACCAGGATCCTTTGGCTTTGCAGGCAAACACCTTAACTGCTGAGCCATCTCTCCAGCCCTAGAATGTGAACTTTTGACATAAGAACTTTCATTTAAGGAGTAGAAGCCGGATGGCCATCAGAGACGTGTCACCATGACTATGAATGACTGAGGTGCTGCCATGGGGCCTAGTTGTTACTAGTGTTCTTTACTTCATGCATATGTTGATTTTTGTTGAACAGTGGGAAATACTCTCTTGAGGAAAGATGTAGGCTTGAATGGCCTATGATCTATTGTGACTATTTTGTATTTCAAAAAAGTATAAATGCTGGGCGTGGTGGCGCAAGCCTTTAATCCCAGCACTTGGGAGGCATAGGTAGGAGAATTGCCATAAGTTCAAGGCCACCCTGAGACTCCATAGTGAATTCCAGGTCAGCTTGGGCTAGAGTGAAACCGTACCTCAAAAAATTGAAAAACCAAAAAGAAAAAAAAAAAAAGTATAAATGATGACATACTGCCCAATTTGCAGAGTATTTGGAATTGTGTTCCTGTACTAAGCAAACGCTCTGTGCACTTTGTTGCTAGTTCACACTCACTGTCCAAAAGGATGGTCTCCACGGTGTCATTCTCCAACATGTTTGTCACACACTTTGAGCAAAGGCTCTCTTTCATTGTGAAATAATGAGTTTCACTGTGGCATTTTCATACACATATATCATTGTCTTTGCTCATGTTTGCCCCTCCCCCAAACCTTCCCTAGGGCTTCTTCTGGGCCCTTCCCTCCAGCAAATGTTCTTTGACTTAGTATTTACCTAAGGCTTTTTTTTCCCTAAGAATTCTTCCAAATTCCAGGCATGTGGGTATGGAGGAATAGGTTGCAAAGAAAGGAAGAAAGAGGCCTTTGTTTTATATAGATTCAAGTTACAGGAAAAAGAAAGAGAGGTAGAAGGCAAGAGAAATAGTAGCCAAAAATACTACCAGTTCTTATAATTTCAGAGCAGATACCTGAGGTCAATCAGAAGTATTCTCAGGTGAGGAGAAATAATTGAAATTCTATGAAAAAATAATCTGATTCCCAACATTACTCTTCATGACTAGATGATGACTATTTTTTCCTCTCAGCTCTGTCTCTCTCTTTACTTCTCTCTCTCTCAAAGCGGGTAGAAGACACTCTAGTCCATTGAGGTATTATGTGTTTTCTTCTTTTGATTGACATGATTATGATCCCAAATAAAGGAATAGAATGTTTTCTTTATGTAAATAGATATTTTACACGTAAATCCAAAACTTTTGCCCGTTACCCCCAATTGGAAGTTACAAACAAAAAGTATTGGATCTGTAGACTCACCAGTCTCTGAAACTATTCAGTAAAGTAAGTTGCCTGTACAGCTGTTAGTTTATGCATCATATGAAGCAAAGTCTAAATACTTCTCCAAGAACACACACATGTATTTACTGTAATGTGCCCACCAAATTACATCTCTCCCGTGCGCTTACACAGTCTTCACTCCCATGCATCCAGTCACGTACACTTCCGTTTCCCACATGCGCACTGCTCACAGTCAGCCGCACAGGACCGTGTGCGAGAGCTTGGACTTTGTACATTCAAATAATCTAAAAATGGTCACTGCCAGAAGTTTAGAGTGAGCACGTGGCAGTGGCTGAATTTCAGAAGACTGAGACACAGGAAAGGGAGAGAAAGACAAGAATGAGCAAGTGATCCCAGTTCCCCAACAAGTTACTTCTCCTCAGTTGAGGGCTTTCTGGATCTTTTCAGTCACGGAATTGGTAGTGAAAATCTTCTGTGGGTGTCGCTGTGGAGGAAATGATAATGCAGCATTCTGGAATCGTTATGATGGCTTCAAACCTCCGCGTTTTCTGACAGTATTCCCCTCCCCCATCGAAGCACCATGTAATCACTGACACAGACAAGAATGTGTCCTCCTCTCAAGTAGGTTGAATGTGTGTTGAACGTGAAAAACTGGCCTCATGAACTGGAGTACAAACACTCAGATCATATCATGGACCTGTCACACTTGACTTCTTTCATCTGATTAGCAGTTGCATTCACTCTGAGAACCTGTGCTTATCTTGGAAGAAATACTATATCACAAAAAGAAGCCTTTATGGTATAAAAGACTTCCAAATTTCTCTTTGTTAGCTCATAACTATATTTAACTACCTAGCGCATTGACTTATGTCTATACACGTGTACCTAATATGTTTCATTCAACATACTAGGCTTTAGTGGTATCGATAAAGTCAACTTTTTTTTTGAGGTAGGGTCTCACTGTGGCCCAGGTTGACCTGGAATTCACTATGTAGTCTCAGGCTGGCCTCAAACTCTCAGCAATCCTCCTACCTCTGCCTCCCAAGTGCTGGGATTAAAGGCGTGCACCACCACGCCCGGCTTAAAGTCAACTTTTAAATGACTTTTGTCTTCACATTAGACTTACTGTTCAGCACACTGAGACAACTCAAACATTAATACACAAATTCTGAGTTTCCAGGGTACCTGAGAGTACCTGAAAGCAGGTATGAGTAAAGTTAGCTGCATAGCCAGCACTGGGCTAGGTAACAAGCAGCTGTTCTGTGGGAGGAGAGCTCCCTGAGAATCTCTTTGCATTGTAGGCATCGAGGATGGCTGGCAAGACGTCTTTCTTACATCCTTTTCATTCAAGAGCGGGATGTCCACAAGGGCATGTTTGCCACCAACGTTGCCGAAAATGTCCTCAATAGCAGCAGGTAAGGTTGGGAACCTTATTCCAAGGTGAGGAGAGGAAAGGATGTATGACTGGAGGGGTGTGAGGATTAAATGCCATTGTTAACCTTTGGTTTCTCTGGATTTCTGCCTGGAGAACTGTTTGCCTTTCTGAGTATTGAATGTTAAGCTCTGAAAGAAATTGAGGAGTCAGGAGAATGGAAGGCTCTGTTTTATGGACTTAAGCTGAATGGGCTTCTCAAAAGTAAAAGGCACATCCTGACTCAGTGTTCAGATGCACGTATTTCTAGGGTTCGCCACAAGTTTTCTGCAATAGGAAAATTGTGGACAGCACATCTCCTGCTTTATAAATTCCAAGAAATGAATTTGGCATCAGCCCCTAAGTGCAATTGTTATTTTAAAAAATATTTTCATTTTATTTATTTATTGTTATTATTTTGTTTATTCATATATTTATTTCATTATTATTTATTATTAATTTTATTTATTTAATATTTCACTTATTTATTTAATTTATTTAAATAATTTCATTTATTTGCATTTCATTTGTTTTTATTTATTTATTATTATTATTATTATTATTTATTTATTATTAATTTCATTTATTTTATTTATTTGTGGTGGGGGTGGGGTGGGGTGGGGTGGGGTGGGAGAGAATGGGTTTGCCAAGGCCTTTTGCCACTGCAACTAACTCCATGCATTACATTGTGCATCTGGCATTATGTGGATACTGGGAAATTGAACCCAGGCACACAGGCTTTGCAAGCAGTGCCTTTGACCACTGAGCTATCTCCCCAGCCCTAGATCCAATTCTCATAGTAGAAAGCCATTCTCTCTCTCTCTCTCTTTTTTTTTTTTTTTTTTTTTTTTTTTTTGGTTTTTCAAGGTAGTAGGGTCTCACTCTAGCCCAGGCTGACCTGGAATTCACTATGTAGTCTCAGGGTGGCCTCTAACTCATGGCGATCCTCCTACCTCTGCCTCCCGAGTGCTGGGATTAAAGGCATGTGCCACTATGCCCGGCTCAGTCTTTCTTTTATTTTGGTGTCATCATCTTTTCCTCCTATTATGATGGTCTTGTGTAGGTAGTATCAGGCACTGCAAAGTCATGGATATCCAGGCCATTTTGTGTCTGGAGGAGCACATTGTAAGGAGTCCTACCTTTCCTTTGGCTCTTACATTCTTTCCACTACCTCTTTCACAATGGACCCTGAACCTTGGAAGGTGTGTTAGAGATGTTTCAGTGCTGAGCACTCCTCTGTCCCTTCTTCTTAGCTCCATGGTGCCTTCTGAGTCATCCCAAGGTTACCACCATTTGAAAAGAGAAGCTTCTCTAACCAAAAGTGAGTGTAGCATTAATATATGGGTATGGACATTAAGAGAAGTGCTTACTGGGCAGTTTGGTGAGCATAGTATATACATTTAGCCAGACACCAGCAGACGTTACACCCCTAGGACTCATGACTACCCCCATCATAGGTTTTCAGTATCATGGATGTATTCCCTCCCATGGAGTGGGCCTCCAGTCCAATTAGAGAGTGGTTGGTTTCCCCCATAACAGACATGCCACTATTGCACCTGTTGGCTCATTTGGCCTGGCTGGCCAAATTTAGAGCTTGCAGTGTCCACTGTTGAGTATCTTCACTGGTGTTTTCTCTCTCTCCCATTGAACTGCATGCAGCGTAGCTTTGTCCAGCTTTCTGTCAGCTGGTCCACATGGAGGAGGCTTTCAGCTCAGCTCCAGCAGGATTTCTCAGTGACCTTGCAGCCCAAGTATGTGGAGTCTTCAGCAATAGGGTCTTACCATCTATTCCAGGTGGGAAACCAAGGGCCTCGGCAATGGCCTATAATGTTTTGGGGGTATCTGTGACCTCCCCAGCCAATAACTCACTGGAAGGTATCCCATCCCTGGCACTGAAAATTTTCTAGTAACAATCTATGGCTTCTGAGTGTTCCATTGTCCAGAAAAGTAAGTTTCCGTAAGACTTATTTATATCCTCTTAGATTTTGATTAGCCCTTTACTCAACCTCTTCCCCGACCTTACTTCATTGTTAGGAATCGTAAGGGAGGGTAAGATGGCTCAGTGGGTTAAGGGCATTTGTCATGCAAGTATGAGGGCCTGAGACCACCTTAGTTCCATTCCCTAGCACCCATGTACATAGCTTGGTGCAGACATGTATGTTGTAGCCCCAAGTCCTCTGGGGAGTGGTAACTGAAGAATCACTAAGGCTCCCTGCTCAGCCAGTTCTCACTGAAAACAACAGCTCTGGGTTCACTGAGAGACTCCATCTCAAGGAAAAGCTTGGGTTAGGACGAGTGACTGGAGAACACCCAGCATCCTCCTCTGGCCTCCACTTGTGTACATGGGCATGTGCATCTGCACACACACACGTGCATACCGTACACCACATACACGACACCACATAAACACATGAAAAAAAAAAAAACTTGGGATGGAGAGATGGCTTAGTGGTTAAGCATTTGCCTGTGAAGCCAAAGGACCCAGGTTTAATTCCCCAGGACCCACGTAAGCCAGATGCACAAGGGGCACATGCATCTGGAATTCCTCTGTACTGGCTAGAGGCCCTGGAATGCCCATTCTCTGTCTGTCTCTCTCTCTCTTCTCTCTCTCTCTCTCTGCTTGCAAATAAATAAAAATAAAAAAACCCAGTAAGAGGCTGTCTTGGTTTTCAGAAGTTTCCCTCTGGTGGTGGTTGTAGGGGAGGGGGAAGGTTTTTCCCCTTGCCCTCTGAATGTTTCCTGGAACAAACTGACTCTAGACCCATGAGCTGGACAGAAGGACACATTCATAAATGTATTCCTGGCCTCCCAGGAAAGTGATTATTCACTGCCTCCTAGAAACTGCAGTATCCTTCCTGAGGGAGAAGGAAACGAGGGATGTAGGCAGTCCCGAGATAGAATGACTTAGAGAGAGCCTAAGGAACAGGCAATCATGGGACAAAGTTCCTGTGAGTTCTGAGGAAATTAGGTGAGGAGCAGAAAGTCACTGGGGACAGTATCTTTCCTCAGATTAAGTCTCTGTGGGAGTTGGCCCCAGAAGATTAGATGAAAAGTCTTTCAGGATATGGACTTTTAGTCTCCTCTCTGGACAGCCAAGCTTCCCTGCCTGCCTAAAGAGAATCTGGGAGGAGGGTTAAGACAATTATTCCTTTTGTTTTTTTTCAGTCAGAGAAGGGAATTCCAGAGTGCTCCTCCCAGTGCCTTCTGTGGGAGAAATAACAGAAAGCGAGGCAGTTCTTGAATCTGAGGCAGCTTCTAATGCTTTCCAATTACTTGGTTTTTGTTTGTTTGTTTTGCTGAGGTAGGGTCTCACTCTAGCCCAGGCTGACCTGGAACTCACTGTGCAGTCCCAGGCCAACCTCAAACTCATGGCAATTCTCTGACCTCTGCCTCCAGAGTGCTGGGATTAAAAGTATACACTACCACGCCTGGCTTTTCCCATTGTTTTTAACTTGAAGGGGTACCACATGCCAAAAACCATGGGGCATGATTTCTAAGCCCCAAAATATGTGAGTTTGAGCTAGGTGTAGTGGTTCAGGCCTTTATCTCAGTACTCTGGAGGCTGAGGTAGAAGAATGGCTATGAGTTTGAGGCCAGCCTGGGCAACAGAGTGAGTTCACATCAGCCTGTGCTAAACTGAGCACCTGACTCAAAAATAAAACAAAAGAGGGAGAGAAAAAAAGAAAGAAAGAAAGAAAGAAAGAAAGAAAGAAAGAAAGAAAGAAAGAGAGAGAGAGAGAGAGAGAAAGGAGGGGAATTTGGGTGAAAGTGTTTCTGTTTTGCCTCAGAGGTGTGGCTCACTTTAAGTGTGGAACTGGACTTGGAGAGCAGCAGATTGGGGTGGGGATTGCAAACTCCCCACTGAATTCATAAAACTTGTTTGTAGCCCCTGCAGGGTTGTGGCCAAAGCCCTAGTAGTGCTGGCACACATAGGTACTTGAGAAATCATTTGTTAAATGAACTAGTGAATAGTGTGTCATGGAGGTGTGGTGATCACATGAAATATGTATGGAAACAGCCCCATTGGCCCAGGCAGAGTCGTACTTCCCTAGTTTAAGCTCAGTTAGCGTTGGTAGGAGAAAACAATTAATTGAAACTCTTTTAGATTATTATATTTTCTGTTTTTTTTTTTTAGTTAAATTTTCAAGTATGTTTTGTTTCATCTACATGTTTTGCCTAGTAACTAGGATGGTAGAAGTGGTTTAAGAAGGTCTAACTCAGGGCTGGAGAGAATGCTCAGTGGCTAAGGCGCTTGCCTGCAAAGCCTAAGGACCCAGATTCAATTCCCCAGTACCCATGTAAAGCCAGATACACAAGGTGGCACATGCATCTGGCATTCTTTTTTTTTTTAAAAAGTATTTTCTAAAGATTTTTATTTTTTTTTATTTATTTATTTATTTATTTATTTATTTATTTATTTTATTTATTTATTTTTTGGAGAGAGAGTGAGGGAGAGGGAGACAGATAGAGAATGGGGCTCTCAGCTGCTGCGAACGAAATCCAGATGCGTGCGGCCCCTTGTGGTCAAGTGCAGCATTGCACCCTTGCGTCACTTTGCATCTGGCTAAACGTGGGACTGAGATTGGAACCAGCGTTCTTAGGCTTAGGAGGCAGGCGCCTTAACCGCTAAGCCATCTCTCCAGCCCAAGATTTTTATTTTTATTTTTTTATTTGAGACAGAGAGAGAGAGAGAGAGAGAGAGAGAATGGGTGTGCCAGGGTCTCTAGCCACTGCAAATGAACTCCAGACACATGCCCCACCATGTGCCTCTGGCTTGTGTGGGACCTGGAGAATCAAACTGGGCTCCTTAGGCTTCGCAGGCGTGTGCCTTAACTGCTAAGTCGTCTCTCCAGCCACCACATCTGGCATTCTTTTGCAGTGGCTAGAGGTCCTGGTGTGCCCATTCTCTCTCTATGCATGCTTTCTCTTGCAAATAAATAATAAATAATTTTTTTAAATGAAGGTTTTACTTCATATCTTTTAGGTCAAGTGAAAAGTTTATCAAACTGGATGAAACTTTTCCTTTTAGTTCACTTTGTATTGCTCACTGCTGTACAATTTGTTCCTCCTTAATGCTTCCCAGAGTTTGACATACAGTTCTAATGGGTGACAGCATAAAGAAATATTAAGTAATATATAGATAGGAAGTAAATTAGGATTTCAGAAGAAAAGATATCCATTACTTTGCAATGGGTTTTGTATGCCTCTGAATTATATGCCTATAGATGTAATCTTTTTTTTTTTTTTTTTTTTTTTTTTTGGCTAGAGTGCAACTTGTGTCTCTCAAAGCATAACTGGAGCATTCGGATTCCATAGATATCACTCAGCAAGTTTGAATTTAATTCTTTATTCTGCTTCTTAGATTTCTCAGTGATTTATTGGTTTAGGAATATGATATCCTCCCATTTTGATAGCTAACCACAGTGAGCTTTTCTGTCTTAAGATCATTCTCTCATGTTACCACATATTAAAGGAAATGTGTGTTTTATTCAGTTTTCCCATTTTGCTTATTTACAGCTATAGCTTAGAAAGAAAGAAAAAAGAAAGAAAGAAAGAAAGAAAGAAAGAAAGAAAGAAAGAAAGAAAAGGAAAGAATATTGACTATGGACTATAACCTTGAACCATTTATATCATCTTTCTGTTTTCCAATCAGAGTGCAGGAGGCAATTGTGGAAGTGGCTACAGAACTGAACCCTGATGGCTCCGCCCAGCAGCAAGCCAAAGCCATCCAGAAAGTGAAGAAGAGGGCCAAAAGATCCTTCAAGAAATGGTTGCTACTGTCTCACCTGGCATGATCAGGTATCAGTCAAGGGTAACTTGTGGTCAGAACTACCCTGTACTGAGCAAATAAGGTGGAATCGTTGGATTTTTCTTCTCTTGCTCAAGCTTATTTGAGCAAAAAGTATTACTGCATTTCTGTGTTAAGTCCAGCCCTTGTGTATGTGTAACTTCCCTGTGAAGTAGTACAGTGGTAGCTTCAAGGTGCCTTAAACTCTGCTAATTGGTAGTAACCATTCTATTTCTGCTGACATCTGCTCTACTGAATAGGCTGAGTCAGGCCTCACATACCCATGTCTTCAAGGGAGTGGTGTGTGTGCATTACAAGGATTGTTCTGCTCACTAAATATTAGCTTGGCCATTTGCCTTTGAAGTGCTAAAAATTATTAGAGTGAAATGTGATCTTAGTCTATAATAAATAGAGACTTCTGTGAATAGTATCTGTTTCAAGTCAGCTTACTTATTCCACAATTCAGATGCCTAGGTGTGTGCACACACACACAAAGTCATTTACAAGTACTCTTCGGTGTAGGCTTGGAAGCTGAAGTAGACAAAGTAAACTATATTCAGATTTATTTATTCCTATGTAAAGCTATCTGCATATAGATTAAAATGTTTGCTTTTATTTCTTCAGACTGACAGGATGGGTGCTGCTAAAACTATTCAACAGCTTCTTCTGGAACATTCAGATTCACAAGGGTCAAGTGGAGATGGTTAAAGCTGCAACTGAGGTAGGAATTTCTGTGAATCCTGTGTTTGTAGGGTGGTTTTAAGAGTTCTTTTGGAAATGCTGTCTGGCAGACTCTTTTGCCTTGAGTCCATTTTGAGCCCCCCCGCCCCCACCTTGTGCGATAACTGCTGTAGCCTGTGTTTGGGAGGAGACGTGGGGTGTGAGGGCCTGTCAACAATGGAGGATTCCTTTTGTAAGTTACCTTGCAACAGCCCTGCATTATCCCTGTTGTACATAGAAGGAACCAGAGGTTCTGGTAGATTAAAGAAATTGTCCTAGGGCTGGAGGAATGGCTTAGCAGTTGAGGCACTTGTCTGTAAAGCCAAAGGATCCAGGTTCGATTCCCTAGGACCCACGTAAAGCCAGATGCACAGAGTGGCACATTTCATCTGGAACTTGTTTGCAGTGGCTAGAGGCCCTGGCATGCCCATTCTCTCATAAATAAATAAATAAATAAATAAATATAGTTTTAAAAAATTCCTATGTCATGGGTCATTAGTGATTAGCTCTATATTTCTAACCAATTTGGATTAAAAAACCAATGCTTTTTTTTCTTTCTTTATTTTTTTTTCTATTTGGTTTTTCGAGGTAGAGTCTCATCTTAACCCAGGGTGACCTGGAATTCACTATGTAGTCTCAGGGTGGCCTTGAACTCACAGTGATCCTCCTACCTCTGCCTTCCTAGTGCTGGGATTAAAGGTTTGCGCCACCATGCCCAGCCAATGCTTTTTTGCCATAATGAGGGCTGCCTGTCATTAGAGGTGTGGGTCAACTTGAGCTCTTGATGATTCTTCTTTTACACTCAGCTCATTGCTGCTGTTATAGTTGCTCTTACATTTAGACACATAGGTATTAAATTGAAGTGGTATTATTAGTGGAAAAGGGTTTCAGAGAGTGAGTCAGCAGTTAGCCAGTGTTGAAGGACTGAATCCAGCATGCATTGCAAAGCGAGTCTGAGTGCTGCACTTGTATGTTCAACTTGGTTCTTCTCTCCAACTAGACGAATCTGCCGCTTCTCTTTGTGCCAGTCCATAGATCCCACATCGACTACCTGCTGCTCACGTTCATCCTCTTCTGCCACAATGTCAAAGCGCCGTACATTGCTTCAGGCAATAATCTCAACATCCCCATCTTCAGGTGAGACCAGCTTCGTTTGACATCTAAGGTGTAAAGGTGTGCTTTACAGTTTGGACTTTTTATTATAAAAGTAATGCTAGTTCATTGCATAGTGTTTGGATAGTACCAAAAACACGTTGATTATCACCATTATTTATGTGTTTGATATGGGAGACTTGGTGAACTGTGTATAACTGGATTAACAGTATTAATCAAGTGGATAAAAGGCAAGGTAGTAGGAAGGTGAGGCGGTGTCAGGGAGTTGTATAAAGATAAATAAGCATAACTGTACTGTCACACTGACCCCATCATTTAGTAAAGATGGAGCATAACATGAGGTTTTTAGGGGTTTTTAAGGGCAATACAGCACATTCTATCCAGAGGAAACTGTATATGCAAAGGTGGAAAAATTTAAGGCATGATGTGCTTGGGAAGTGATTGGCAGTTAGGTAAAGTAAGAGTATAGGATGTGCAGAGGTAGTGGCATAAATAAAAAGAGCTAAACCAAAAGCAGCTCTAAGCCAGGGGTTTGGAGTCTGCCTTGGCCTTGACAATTGACATGTTTAGATCAGCATCCTGACTGGGCATCCTCGCTTAGGAGTGAATTCTGATTCTGTTATAATCACCCCGTGGAGCACTCGTGGAGAGGAGGGCCGAGGCAGACTTGAAAAGGACTGAGTGAGTTGGTTCAGAAGACTCTATGCTAGTACAGACTTAGGGCTCCACGGGGCGTAGGGGAGATTCCAGATGTTTTGCCCCTAGAAAAGTGAGTAGATACCACATCTACTGGATCTACTTACTAAGTGAGGACTGGTCAGATCTAAGTTTAGCTGGTTTGAGAAACTGAACTTTCAGACTTCAGAGTACCAAGCAGCTCTGAGGTCAGCTCTCTGAGCAGGGGCTGAATAAGGAAGGATGAATGGAGAGAAACTAGAAGGGAAGGGAGGGAGGCTGGGGGCTGGCGGGCTGGCTGGAAAAGCCCCACACAGTGGCGTTCATCACTGTTCTGTGTGAAGTCTGGGCCTCACGCTCATCATGCAGGGAGCTCCTTCCTGATCTTTTCGGTTGGGGCTGTGTGCAGGCCCTTAGAGGTAGGTAGCTCACTAGACTCCATTGATCAGCAGGAGAGAAGCAAGCCATTCAGCTAGCCAGTGATATTTATCCAGCTGTGCTTTAGGCGAGAGGGAATAATACTCATAAATTCTTGCTGTTGAGTAGCTTCTAATCTTATGGGAGCACAGAGAAATAAACACCTACCTGTAATACAGTATGAACCTACTGGGCAGGCATACTTTCCTAGGGACCAGAATGCCTATGTTGTACCCCTAAGACATCTGTTCCCAGTATCGAGGAACTTGGGCAGCTGAATTAGACATATCAGAAAGGTGGGCATGGTCACAGAAGGAGGACTGTTCCTCTGGGGCTGTAGAAAGCAAGGACTGTTCCATTGGGTTTTCCTGTGATAAGGATAACTCACAGTCATTCCCTCCATTTCTGCTTCTTGGCTAGTCTTTTTGGAGGTCCCTAATACAGACTGGCAATTTCTCATGAGTGTTGTGCTAATCATTGTTTAGCTCATCCATCCTTCCTCAGACATAGGAGACAGTAGATAATTCCACTGTTTTTGGAGCTTTCTTTTGCTACTTTCCAGTTTGAACAGTGACCACTTTACAGGGTGCATTATTTTTGTGAATGGCTTATCTCATTTACTGTGAATTTATCCTGCAGAGTTTTAATTTCCAAGAGGAATACTAAGCTTTGGGAACATTTTATAGTGACCTCTAATGCGGACTACAAAGAATATCAAAATGCAGGCCAGCCTGGGCAACAGAGTGAGTTCACATCAGCCTGTGCTAAACTGAGCACCTGACTCAAAAATAAAACAAAAGAGGAGAGAAAAAAAAGAAAGAAAGAAAGAAAGAAAGAAAGAAAGAAAGAAAGAAAGAAAGAAAGAGAGAGAGAGAGAGAGAGAGGGAGGGGAATTTGGGTGAAAGTGTTTCTGTTTTGCCTCAGAGGTGTGGCTCACTTTAAGTGTGGAACTGGACTTGGAGAGCAGCAGATTGGGGTGGGGATTGCAAACTCCCCACTGAATTCATAAAACTTGTTTGTAGCCCCTGCAGGGTTGTGGCCAAAGCCCTAGTAGTGCTGGCACACATAGGTACTTGAGAAATCATTTGTTAAATGAACTAGTGAATAGTGTGTCATGGAGGTGTGGTGATCACATGAAATATGTATGGAAACAGCCCCATTGGCCCAGGCAGAGTCGTACTTCCCTAGTTTAAGCTCAGTTAGCGTTGGTAGGAGAAAACAATTAATTGAAACTCTTTTAGATTATTATATTTTCTGTTTTTTTTTTTTTAGTTAAATTTTCAAGTATGTTTTGTTTCATCTACATGTTTTGCCTAGTAACTAGGATGGTAGAAGTGGTTTAAGAAGGTCTAACTCAGGGCTGGAGAGAATGCTCAGTGGCTAAGGCGCTTGCCTGCAAAGCCTAAGGACCCAGATTCAATTCCCCAGTACCCATGTAAAGCCAGATACACAAGGTGGCACATGCATCTGGCATTCTTTTTTTTTTTTAAAAAGTATTTTCTAAAGATTTTTATATTTATTTATTTATTTATTTATTTATTTTATTTATTTTTTGGAGAGAGAGTGAGGGAGAGGGGGACAGATAGAGAATGGGGCTCTCAGCTGCTGTGAACGAAATCCAGATGCGTGCGGCCCCTTGTGGTCAAGTGCAGCATTGCACCCTTGCGTCACTTTGCATCTGGCTAAACGTGGGACTGAGATTGGAACCAGCGTTCTTAGGCTTAGGAGGCAGGCGCCTTAACCGCTAAGCCATCTCTCCAGCCCAAGATTTTTATTTTTATTTTTTTATTTGAGACAGACAGAGAGAGAGAGAGAGAGAGAGAGAATGGGTGTGCCAGGGTCTCTAGCCACTGCAAATGAACTCCAGACACATGCGCCACCATGTGCCTCTGGCTTGTGTGGGACCTGGAGAATCAAAATGGGCTCCTTAGGCTTCGCAGGCATGTGCCTTAACTGCTAAGTCGTCTCTCCAGCCACCACATCTGGCATTCTTTTGCAGTGACTAGAGGTCCTGGTGTGCCCATTCTCTCTCTATGCATGCTTTCTCTCGCAAATAAATAATAAATAATTTTTTTAAATGAAGGTTTTACTTCATATCTTTTAGGTCAAGTGAAAAGTTTATCAAACTGGATGAAACTTTTCCTTTTAGTTCACTTTGTATTGCTCACTGCTGTACAATTTGTTCCTCCTTAATGCTTCCCAGAGTTTGACATACAGTTCTAATGGGTGACAGCATAAAGAAATATTAAGTAATATATAGATAGGAAGTAAATTAGGATTTCAGAAGAAAAGATATCCATTACTTTGCAATGGGTTTTTGTATGCCTCTGAATTATATGCCTATAGATGTAATCTTTTTTTTTTTTTTTTTTTTGGCTAGAGTGCAACTTGTGTCTCTCAAAGCATAACTGGAGCATTCGGATTCCATAGATATCACTCAGCAAGTTTGAATTTAATTCTTTATTCTGCTTCTTAGATTTCTCAGTGATTTATTGGTTTAGGAATATGATATCCTCCCATTTTGATAGCTAACCACAGTGAGCTTTTCTGTCTTAAGATCATTCTCTCATGTTACCACATATTAAAGGAAATGTGTGTTTTATTCAGTTTTCCCATTTTGCTTATTTACAGCTATAGCTTAGAAAGAAAGAAAAGAAAGAAAGAAAGAAAGAAAGAAAGAAAGAAAGAAAGAAAGAAAAGGAAAGAATATTGACTATGGACTATAACCTTGAACCATTTATATCATCTTTCTGTTTTCCAATCAGAGTGCAGGAGGCAATTGTGGAAGTGGCTACAGAACTGAACCCTGATGGCTCCGCCCAGCAGCAAGCCAAAGCCATCCAGAAAGTGAAGAAGAGGGCCAAAAAGATCCTTCAAGAAATGGTTGCTACTGTCTCACCTGGCATGATCAGGTATCAGTTAAGGGTAATTTGTGGTCAGAACTACCCTGTACTGAGCAAATAAGGTGGAATCATTGGATTTTTCTTCTCTTGCTCAAGCTTATTTGAGCAAAAAGTATTACTGCATTTCTGTGTTAAGTCCAGCCCTTGTGTATGTGTAACTTCCCTGTGAAGTAGTACAGTGGTAGCTTCAAGGTGCCTTAAACTCTGCTAATTGGTAGTAACCATTCTATTTCTGCTGACATCTGCTCTACTGAATAGGCTGAGTCAGGCCTCACATACCCATGTCTTCAAGGGAGTGGTGTGTGTGCATTACAAGGATTGTTCTGCTCACTAAATATTAGCTTGGCCATTTGCCTTTGAAGTGCTAAAAATTATTAGAGTGAAATGTGATCTTAGTCTATAATAAATAGAGACTTCTGTGAATAGTATCTGTTTCAAGTCAGCTTACTTATTCCACAATTCAGATGCCTAGGTGTGTGCGCACACACACAAAGTCATTTACAAGTACTCTTCGGTGTAGGCTTGGAAGCTGAAGTAGACAAAGTAAACTATATTCAGATTTATTTATTCCTATGTAAAGCTATCTGCATATAGATTAAAATGTTTGCTTTTATTTCTTCAGACTGACAGGATGGGTGCTGCTAAAACTATTCAACAGCTTCTTCTGGAACATTCAGATTCACAAGGGTCAAGTGGAGATGGTTAAAGCTGCAACTGAGGTAGGAATTTCTGTGAATCCTGTGTTTGTAGGGTGGTTTTAAGAGTTCTTTTGGAAATGCTGTCTGGCAGACTCTTTGCCTTGAGTCCATTTTGAGCCCCCCGCCCCCACCTTGTGCGATAACTGCTGTAGCCTGTGTTTGGGAGGAGACGTGCGGTGTGAGGGCCTGTCAACAATGTAGGATTCCTTTTGTAAGTTACCTTGCAACAGCCCTGCATTATCCCTGTTGTACATAGAAGGAACCAGAGGTTCTGGTAGATTAAAGAAATTGTCCTAGGGCTGGAGGAATGGCTTAGCAGTTGAGGCACTTGTCTGTAAAGCCAAAGGATCCAGGTTCGATTCCCTAGGACCCACGTAAAGCCAGACGCACAGAGTGGCACATTTCATCTGGAACTTGTTTGCAGTGGCTAGAGGCCCTGGCATGCCCATTCTCTCATAAATAAATAAATAAATAAATAAATATAGTTTTAAAAAATTCCTATGTCATGGGTCATTAGTGATTAGCTCTATATTTCTAACCAATTTGGATTAAAAAACCAATGCTTTTTTTTCTTTCTTTCTTTTTTTTTCTATTTGGTTTTTCGAGGTAGAGTCTCATCTTAACCCAGGGTGACCTGGAATTCACTATGTAGTCTCAGGGTGGCCTTGAACTCACAGTGATCCTCCTACCTCTGCCTTCCGAGTGCTGGGATTAAAGGTTTGCGCCACCATGTCCAGCCAATGCTTTTTTTCCATAATGAGGGCTGCCTGTCATTAGAGGTGTGGGTCAACTTGAGCTCTTGATGATTCTTCTTTTACACTCAGCTCATTGCTGCTGTTATAGTTGCTCTTACATTTAGACACATAGGTATTAAATTGAAGTGGTATTATTAGTGGAAAAGGGTTTCAGAGAGTGAGTCAACAGTTAGCCGGTGTTGAAGGACTGAATCCAGCGTGCATTGCAAAGCGAGTCTGAGTGCTGCACTTGCATGTTCAACTTGGTTCTTCTCTCCAACTAGACGACCTGCCGCTTCTCTTTGTGCCAGTCCATAGATCCCACATCGACTACCTGCTGCTCACGTTCATCCTCTTCTGCCACAATGTCAAAGCGCCGTACATCGCTTCAGGCAATAATCTCAACATCCCCATCTTCAGGTGAGACCAGCCGTTTGACATCTAAGGTGTAAAGGTGTGCTTTACAGTTTGGACTTTTTATTATAAAAGTAATGCTAGTTCATTGCATAGTGTTTGGATAGTACCAAAAACACGTTGATTATCACCATTATTTATGTGTTTGATATGGGAGACTTGGTGAACTGTGTATAACTGGATTAACAGTATTAATCAAGTGGATAAAAGGCAAGGTAGTAGGAAGGTGAGGCGTGTGTCAGGGAGTTGTATAAAGATAAATAAGCATAACTGTACTGTCACACTGACCCCATCATTTAGTAAAGATGGAGCATAACATGAGGTTTTTAGGGGTTTTTAAGGGCAATACAGCACATTCTATCCAGAGGAAACTGTATATGCAAAGGTGGAAAAATTTAAGGCATGATGTGCTTGGGAAGTGATTGGCAGTTAGGTAAAGTAAGAGTATAGGATGTGCAGAGGTAGTGGCATAAATAAAAGAGCTAAACCAAAAGCAGCTCTAAGCCAGGGGTTTGGAGTCTGCCTTGGCCTTGACAATTGACATGTTTAGATCAGCATCCTGACTGGGCATCCTCGCTTAGGAGTGAATTCTGATTCTGTTATAATCACCCGTGGAGCACTCGTGGAGAGGAGGGCCGAGGCAGACTTGAAAAGGACTGAGTGAGTTGGTTCAGAAGACTCTATGCTAGTACAGACTTAGGGCTCCACAGGGCGTAGGGGAGATTCCAGATGTTTTGCCCCTAGAAAAGTGAGTAGATACCACATCTACTGGATCTACTTACTAAGTGAGGGCTGGTCAGATCTAAGTTTAGCTGGTTTGAGAAACTGAACTTTCAGACTTCAGAGTACCAAGCAGCTCTGAGGTCAGCTCTCTGAGCAGGGGCTGAATAAGGAAGGATGAATGGAGAGAAACTAGAAGGGAAGGGAGGGAGGCTGGGGGCTGGCGGGCTGGCTGGAAAAGACCCACACGGCGGCGTTCATCACTGTTCTGTGTGAAGTCTGGGCCTCACGCTCATCATGCAGGGAGCTCCTTCCTGATCTTTTCGGTTGGGGCTGTGTGCTGCAGGCCCTTAGAGGTAGGTAGCTCACTAGACTCCATTGATCAGCAGGAGAGAAGCAAGCCATTCAGCTAGCCAGTGATATTTATCCAGCTGTGCTTTAGGTGAGAGGGAACAATACTCATAAATTCTTGCTGTTGAGTAGCTTCTAATCTTATGGGAGCACAGAGAAATAAACACCTACCTGTAATACAGTATGAACCTACTGGGCAGGCATACTTTCCTAGGGACCAGAATGCCTATGTTGTACCCCTAAGACATCTGTTCCCAGTATCGAGGAACTTGGGCAGCTGAATTAGACATATCAGAAAGGTGGGCATGGTCACAGAAGGAGGACTGTTCCTCTGGGGCTGTAGAAAGCAAGGACTGTTCCATTGGGTTTTCCTGTGATAAGGATAACTCACAGTCATTCCCTCCATTTCTGCTTCTTGGCTAGTCTTTTTGGAGGTCCCTAATACAGACTGGCAATTTCTCATGAGTGTTGTGCTAATCATTGTTTAGCTCATCCATCCTTCCTCAGACATAGGAGACAGTAGATAATTCCACTGTTTTTGGAGCTTTCTTTTGCTACTTTCCAGTTTGAACAGTGACCACTTTACAGGGTGCATTATTTTTGTGAATAGCTTATCTCATTTACTGTGAATTTATCCTGCAGAGTTTTAATTTCAAAGAGGAATACTAAGCTTTGGGAACATTTTATAGTGACCTCCTAATGCGGACTACAAAGAATATCAAAATGCAGTAATATTTAGCATAGGATCTGTACTTAAAATATTATTATTATTATTATTATTATTATTATTATTTTTGGTTTTTTTCTTGAGGTAGGGTCTCACTCTAGCTCAGGCTGACCTGGAATTTGCTATGTAGTCTCAGGGTAGCTTCGAACTCACAGCAATCCTCCTACCTCTGCCTCCCAAGTGCTGGGATTAAAGGCGTGTGCCACCATGCATGGCTTCTAAAATATTATTTCTATCAGAAAAGAATGATTCCTCTTGGGGGCTGGAGAGATGGCTTAGCAGTTAAGGCATTTGCTTGCAAAGCCTAATGACCCCAGATTTGAGTCTCCATTACCTATATAAAGCCAGATATACAAAGTGACACATGCATATGGATTTCTCAAGAGACCCTGGCACACCTATTCTTTCTGTCTGTATCTCTCTGCTTGCAAATAAATACACAACGTATTAAGTCAGAAGAATGACTCCTGTGGACAGGATAGGAGGAGGCTGTCATTTGGCAAAGCTGGTTTAGAAGCTTTCAGCTTCATGAGAAAACTTGTCAGTGTTGTAGAGACTTGGGGTTGGGAACAGAACTGTTTTATTCCAGGAAGGAAAATGAAGGGAGGTTTTGTTTTATATTTTGTAAAGATAATTATGCTTGGCTTCAGTTTGATAAAATTACACTTGTCTCAATGGGACCCTCTTTAAGCAATGGGTATTTGAGACATTTTCTCTAAGGACCTTTTGTTTACTTTGTGAAATGTTTGTAAATATTCCTTGGGCAAATTTCTGCATGTCTAAAAGCGTAGTGTTTTGAGATCCTGGACAGGATTTTAAAATTTAGAAGTGCTCCCGTAGTAGATCTATACTCTCACCTTTTGTGGGCTACTGTAGCATGCAGACTCCATGCTGGCTCCAGACTGGCACCGGCGCAGTAGATCTTCATCATATGTGGGGAGGGAGCTGAGGAGTAACAGAAGTGGACGAGACATGTCAGTAAACATGGAGAATGAGTGTCTGCATCATCACTGCCTGCCTGCCAATGTGGTTGACATCCAAAAGGCAAATTTGTGAAGTATTTGAAGTGGCATTTGAGTATTCCTTTTACATTTTTTCCTTATAAATAATTCATGCATTCTTGAATTTATAGTACCTTGATCCGTAAGCTTGGGGGCTTTTTCATCCGACGACGGCTTGATGAAACACCAGATGGACGAAAAGACATTCTCTATAGAGCCTTGCTCCATGGGGTGTGTATGGCCTTTCCCTTTATGCCATCATGTCAGCTGTCACAGGGGAGCTCTGATTAAGCCGAGACTTTAAAACCTATTAACTGGCCTCATTGCTGCTTAGGTACAGTGATCGTTATTGTGTACTCACAACAGTGTTGGCAAGATGCTTTGCTCTATTGGTGTGGATAAAATATTTTGTCCATGGTAAAGTTATAGCCTTTTCTGTACAGTGTCTTAAGGTTTAATTGTTTTGAGTCCATGTCATTTGCATGGCCTTGAACTCATGTGTGACTCTCTCCTCCCATCTTAGCATGTAGTTGAGCTCCTCCGGCAACAGCAATTCTTGGAGATTTTTCTGGAAGGTACTCGCTCCAGGAGTGGAAAAACTTCCTGTGCTCGGGCAGGACTCCTGTCCGTGGTGGTAGATACCCTGTCTACCAACACCATCCCTGACATCTTGGTAATACCTGTGGGAATCTCCTATGATCGGATCATTGAAGGTCACTACAATGGTGAACAGCTGGTAAGGAGACTACCTGTGCCGAGGTCATCTATGCCTCCCAAGGCATGGATGTGTTTGTGTTTAACTGTCGGCATTTAGATGGGAATGGCAGTTTGCTAAGAGTGTACTTTTGGTGCCACCTATGTGGACCTGGTTGGGTGGGTAAGGCTAGTTGCCTTCATCTCCTGTGTCTCTTGGGAAGGAGTGCTCAGGATTCCTGTGCTTGAGGAAGTGCGTGGTTGCACGATCAGTGCTGGCCTCCGTCACGGGATTGGAAGGGGAAAGTCACTTGTCACTGAGTCATCGCCTCCGCCGTGGAAAGCTGTCTGTGGTTTGCTCTCCCCAGATCATATGAGGATTTTCGTTCTGCCTCAAGGACTGGTGGGGTCATGTTGACAAATCACTGCAAACTAATTTGAGAATTGGCAGTAACTTTTTCAGTAATCAACTTTTAGTTGTTTATTTTGAGGCCAGGTCTTCCTCTAACTCAGGCTGACCTAAAACTCATTCTTTAGCTCAGTCTGGCCTTAAACTCACATTGATCCTCCTTCCTCAGCCTCCTGAGTGTTGGACTATAAGAATGAGCTACCACACCCAGCATTTTTCAGTAAACTTAAAAATATATATTTATTATGCATGTGATATGTGTGTACGTGTGTTCACATGTCTAAGTGCAGAACAGACGTGAAGTCAGAGGACCCCTTTTGATTGGCTCTTGCATTCCACCTTGTTTGACGCAGGGTCTCATTGTTCATGGCTCTGCAAGCTTCCAGGGAATTGTCCTGTCTCTGCCTCCCTTCTCTCCATAGGCCTACTGGCATTACAGAAGCCTGCCACAGCTTCCAGCTTTTTACATGGAGTCTAGGGATTTGAACTCACAGTTGTGCAGCAAGCACTTTATCTACAGAGCCATGTCCCTAGCGCATCAGTAAACTTTTATTGAGGTATAGTACTCACCAAAGGATGCGCACAAATCATAAGTAAGCACATAGATTAAATCATCATGACGTGAACTCATGGAACCAGCCCTCAGCTGACAATATTATTATCAGGGTTGCAGAAGTCTCCTTGGTGCTCCTGCTCTCTAGCACTAGCCTGTCAAGGACTGCCCCTTGTCTGACTTCTTACAGAACAGATTGCTTTGCCTATTGCTGAGGTTCGTGTAAGTATAGTGAAACAGCACATGATCCTTGGGGATCTTGTTTCCTGTGCACAAGCCGCTGGTTGTGAGATTCATGTGTGTTGCTGCATATAGTTCATACCTTCTCATGGTTGTACACTGTTCCAGTGTATGACTAAATGATAATCTGTTCTATTGTTTAAAGAAAGAAAGGTATGTTACACATCTCTCTTGGACACCATATGGATTCATTTTAGTGAATATGCACCTACGGAGAAGAATTGATAGACCACAACGTATATGTGTATTTAGTGTTCATACAAAGTACTTTTACCAACTGACCACTTTTACCAGCAGTGTAAGAATGCCAGAGGAATTTAGATTCATTTTAATTTAGTGTGGAAGTCTTGGGCAAAGTCTGTTTCAAATGTATTACTTCCAATATGTCAGAGAGGATAGTTAGGGCTTTAGAAGCTAATGCCTGGGCCTGGGTTATAGCTGGCTGACATCTTCAGCCTGTGATGGTGTTGGTGTCATGCTGGGTGTCATTGTGCCTTGTGTAGAACAAATACTCAGTGGTGCTTTTCAGATGGGTGACTAGCTGAAGCCCCAAGATGCTAACTGGCATTTAGTTGCCTAAAGTTATGTATTTAAATTGTAGTGACACACAAACCTCAGATAAGTGGCCTCTTTGACCTCTTAGTTTTTTTTTAATTTTTTATATTTTATTTTTATTTATTTGAGGGAGAGATAGAGGGAAAAAGGCAGAAAGAGAGAGAGAATGGGTGCACCAGGGCCTCTTGCCTCTGCAAATGAACTCTAGACACATGTGCTACATTGTGCATCTGGCTTACATAGGTCCTGGGGAATTGAACCTGGGTCGTTTGGCTTTGCAGGCAGGTGCCTTAACTGCTAAGCTATCTTTTCAACCCTGACCTATTTTTTTTTTTTTTTTGCTTGATAGTTCAGATCTTTATTGATCTTAGTTTCAGAATGTTCTCCCTATTGCAATGATCCCCTTTCCCCACACTGTTGATATTTTTTGAATACATTTATCCAAATATTGGCTCGTTTCTTACTTTACAGCTTCCAAATATCAGTTTAAACTTAAATAAACCAGTGATTCTTACAAAAATGACTGATTCTCGTCTCAGGCAGAGAAAATCAAAGATAATCCTGTATTATTTTCTTGTACAAGAAGTGAGGAGATGCTTAAAGAATGCATGTGCTTGACCGTAAGACATAGAACTCAGTCTGAAGGAGCTCTCGCTGGCCCAGTCAGCAACAACTGAGCATCAAAAGAACACCATTCATAACACCTCATCAAACAAAGAAAGGAATCCGCTGAGCAGTCATAAACCTGTATGATATAAAATAGAACATGTAAAAATGAGACAAAATGAACTGTGTCCAAGAAATACTTAAATACTTAACTTTGCAGCTTGTGTGATACCACTTTATGTAAATGATCAGAGTGAGCATCACCAGTGATGCAACAGAGAAATCATGGGTACACCACAGAATGCACTAAGAAAATAGGCCATCTAGCTGAACAATAGGATGCCTCACTTCTTTGATAGTCCTAAGAAGCACACAAAAGATGGGCTGGAGAGATGGCTTACCAGTTAAGGTGCTTACCTGCAAAGCCAAAGGACCTCGGTTCGATTCCCCAGGACCCACATAAGCCAGATGCACAAGGTGGCGCATGTATCTAGAGTTTGTTTGCAGTAACTAGAACCTGGCACATCCATTCTTCCCCCACTCTCTCTGCCTCTTTCCCTCTCTCAAATAAATAAATAAAAATAAAATTTTTTTTTTTTTAAAAAAAGAAGTACACACAGAAATCTCAGAAAACCAAGTGTGACATTTAAAGTCTCATGCACCTCAGGTTGGTCTTGAACTCACTGTGCAATGGAGGATGACCTTGACATCATGATCCTCCTGCCTCTACTTCCCAAATGTTGGGATTATAGGCCTGTGTCATTCTTGCTGACTCTTGAGTGGCATTTTACAACATAACCGTCCTGGAAATTTTATGTTTTATGCTTAGCTGTGACCATGAAGTCTACTTCTGGATTGTAAGATTTAAATGGAAGGAAATGGACTAGACTTTGGGAAAACCATCATTTTCCTAAAGTTAGGTCAGCTTAAATGGCATAAACATTTTCACCCCTTGCTCTCTCCATTTATTCTTTTTTTTCTTAACGATTTATTTATTTATTTGAAACAGAGGAGAGAGAAAGATAGAGAGAGAGAGAAAGAGAGCGAGCAAGAGAATAGGCGCGCCAGGGTCTCTAGCCACTGCAAACAAATTCCAGATGCATGAGCCCCTGTGTGCATCTGGCTTATGTGGGACCTGAAGAATCAAACCTGGGTCCTGACCTCTTATTTATTTATTTAATTAATTTGAGAGAGAGAGAGGAAGAGGCAAATAGAGAGGGCCTTCAGCCACTGCAAACAAACTCCAGATGTATGCACCACCTTGTGCATCTGGCTTACATGGGTCCTGGGGAATTGAACCTGGGTCTTTTGACTATGCAGGCACGCATCTTAACCGCTAAGACATCTTTCCAGACCCTGAACTTTTGTTTTTATCTGAGTGTTTGCAGGATGATTTTCAGGGTACTGTGTCATTCTGCCCCTTTGTATTTTATGTATTATGTGAACTCGTAGTAAATGAGTTAAATGTTTTCCATTGGCTTAGTTTCCTCTGAGAAGGCTATATGGTAACACCTTCCTGACAGGTCTCAGTTGATAAATAACTCATTTTGTTTGTTTATCACTGTCTCTTTTAAGATTAAAGTCGAGTTTCTTGAAGAAATTATTCTAGCCAGGGATGGTGTCTCATGCCTGTAATCCTACCACTCAAGGAGCTGAGGCAGGTAGATTTACAGGTTCAAGGCCAGTCTCAACTACATAGTAATTTTAAGGTCAACCTAGGCAACATAGTGAGAGTCTATCTGCAGACAAAACAAATAAAACAAATAAAGGCATGATCATTTTTTTAAACATAGTACATGTGTATGTTAGCTTTATTACCACATGTTATTTCCACCATTGGATTGAATACAGGGCAAACCTAAGAAGAATGAGAGTCTTTGGAGTGTGGCAAGAGGCGTCATTAGAATGCTGCGGAAAAACTACGGCTATGTCCGAGTAGATTTCGCACAACCCTTTTCCTTAAAGGTGAGAGTCTGTTGGTATAAATTTTAAAGCAACATCCCTGGGTGTCCCTTCTGACTAGCCCCACCTGTGCACTTGGAGCCTCCTCCTCCTCTCGGACTATGATGGGGAGAAGCAGCCGTTCCTGGGTTTTCCTACCTAGTGTGCTGAAGGACAGTGAGCTACTGTCTTTGAGAGACCAGGCTCAGCATATAGTACCATCTTGTCTCTTAATTAGCCACATAGTTGCATATGGTTTGTTATGTATGTTGGCAATTTATTGTATTTAAGATTGCAGTTAGGGGATCTTTTCCCAAATACCCTAAAAGCTGGATAAAGGTTACAGTATGATGATGGGTCCTAATGAGGGGAATCCAGAACACAGATACCCCAAGGGGAAGTTCCAGCCTCACTAAAAGTCACAGGCCTTCCATTCTCCTTGTCCTCTTGAATTCCTTAGACTTTCTTTTTTTTTTTAGAATTTTTAAAAATGATTTTAGTTTTTTTAATAGAGACAGAGGGAGAGAATGGACACACCAGGGCCTCTGGCCACTGCAAACGAACTCCAGATGCATGTGTCACTATGTGCATCTGGCTTATGTGGGACCTGGAGAATCAAACCTGGGTCCTTAGGCTTCACAGGCATGCACCTTAACTGCTAAGCCATCTCTCCAGCCCAAATTCCTTAGATTTTCTAGCTGGTTCAGGAGAAAGAAAAGGATGGGAAAGGAACCAAGGGGTGAGGAACAGAGGCTCTGCTTCTTCTGTTCCGCTTTGTGGCTCCACTTTAAGAGATCCCACCTGCTCAGCAGCTTTCTGCCTATAAATGCTTGCAGCTCTTCAGCATGTCCTCTTTATGCCACATGTTCTTAGTTTTATTTTATTTCAAAAAATTTTTTTATTAGAGAGAAAATGGGCATGTCAGGGCCTCTAGCCACTGCAAACGAACTCCAGATGCATGCACCACCTTGTTCATTTGGCTTTTTATGAGTACTGGGGAATCAAACCTGGGTCTCTTGACTTTGCAAGCAAGTGCTTTAACCACTAAGCCATCTCTCTAGCCCCTTGGTTTTATTTACTTATTTTTTTAATTCCATTTTTTTTTCAAGGTAGGGTCTCACTCTAGCTCAGGCTGCCCTAGAATTCACTATGTAGTCTGAGGCTGCCCTTGAACTCATAGTGATCCTTCTACCTCAGTCTCCCAAGTGCTGGGATTTAAGATGTGTGCTACCACATGTGGTGGTTTTATTTTTTAAAGTACACAGATCATTTATCTTATTATGATTTGCTTTGGGGTTGAAGTTCTTTTGAATATTTTCTGACCCTCACATTGCTAGATTCCTTCCAAATAAAAATAGGATCACCTGTATCCCTTTGGAAATATCAAATAAATGTTTTCCAAAGAAAAGATTTTCTTTTAACTTTTGGTTTTTCAAGGTAGGGTTTCACTCTAGCTCAGACTGACCTGGAATTCACTATGTAGTCTCAGGGTGGCTTCGAACTCATGGTGATCCTCCTACTTCTGTCTCCCAAGTGCTGGGATTAAAAGCATGCACCACCATGCCTGGCTCTTTTAACTTTTTTTTTTTAAATTTTTTTGTTTATTATTTATTTATTTATTTGAGAGGGACAGATAGAGAGAAAGAGGCAGATAGATACAGAATGGGTGCACCAGGGCCTCCAGGCACTACAAACGAACTCCAGATGCATGCGCCCCCTTGTGTATCTGGCTTATGTGGGTCCTGGGGAATCAAGCCTCAAACCAGGGTCCTTAGGCTTCACAGGCAAGTGCTGAACTGCTAAGCTATCTCTGCAGGCCTCTTTTAACTTTTAAATGCCTTTATTTAAGCATTGTTTTGTCCTGTGCATCTTCTGCAGACTGTGGGGTATAGAAAGCATTTCCCATGTTCATTAGTCGAGCTTGTTCTATAAACAGTCTCCTTTAACCTGGAAGATGAAGATGCAGTTTATCCATTGGTATGAAAACGGGACAAAGAGAGTATTGACTGGAGGTGTTTTAGTTTGCTTTTTTTTTTTTTTTTTCAGGAATATTTGGAAAGCCAAAGTCAGAAGCCCGTATCTGGCCCGCTGTCTCTTGAGCAGGCTCTGTTGCCTGCTATTCTTCCTTCAAGGTAGGAGTCACTGGAACTTTCAAATAACTGTTATTCCTCGCAGTACATAGAAAAGTATGCTAACATTATTGGATGTGCTATCTCTTGTCTCTTCCTCATTGAAATAACTTTCCTCTTGATATGTTGAAGGATTTAGAAATGTATGTTTGGAGGGTTTTGGTGATTTGCATGTAAAATTTCTTTGGTTTTGTGAATCATGTTGGAGTTCTTATTTGATTGATGTTTTTGAGTGGTTGAGCTGACTACTTCTTGGTGACAGCTTGGATTATTACATTTGTGCATAAGTGAGACATACAGTGTAGATTTTGCTATTTGAATTCTCTAGCACTGAGATTGAATTGTAATTGGGGTAAACTGAACACAAAGCCCTTCCTAAAATAGGTGAAAATGTTGAGTTTTAAGATGTGATGTGAAAATATGACCTCTTGCTCCTTTTGTTCTTTCTGCTGGTGGGTTTGGAAGTGAAGTACCAGTGACTATTTGATCACAGCTAAACAACGTTTTGTCTGTGAGAATATTGTGGATGTTGTAAACCACATTATAGAGGGAAACAACCTATGGGTATGATCTATTTGTGGTTTAAATAGAACATGTTCAATCAATAGATTTGTCCCATGTCATTTTCCTTGTAAAAGCACAGGTTAGCCAGGTATGGTGGCACTTGCCTGTTGTCCCATCTGGGAAGCAGAAGCAGAGGCAGAGATAGGAGGATCACAGGCTGAAGGCATTGTAAGTTTCAGGACAGACTAGGCTACAGTAAGACCCTGTATTTAAAAATAAAACAAAATAGACAAAAACTACTTCAAAGCATGGGGCTGTAGAAGGCTGATTCTGACAGTCTTTCCAGGCCCAGTGATGCTGCTGCTGAAGGCCCAGAAGTGCAAGGAGGGGCAGGCGACGAGCTCCTCCGGAGAAGGCTGATTGCAAACCTTGCTGAGCACATTCTCTTCAGTAAGTAAAATGCCACACTGCCTCCCCACTCTCAGTACAGGCTCTGGAGCCTTGGGTCGCCACTGAGGTTAGTCTCCTCAGTAGTAACAGTGAGGAGCTCTAACTCCTAAAGCTTTTTTTATTTTTATTTTTTGAGGTAGTGTCTCATTTTAGCCCAGGCTGATCTGGAATTCACTATGTAGTCTCAGGGTGGCCTTCGACTCATGGCAATCCTCCTACCTATGTCTCCCGAGTGCTGGGATTAAAAGTGTGTGCCACCACGCCTGGCTAATGCTCAGTTTATGTGGATGCTGAGAAATCCTCAGGTCCCCATGTTTCCCTGGCAAACATTCTTATTCACTGAGCCATTGACCCAGCCATAGATTAATCTATGTGAAGACAGTTTTCTACATATTCACAGTGCTGGGTCATGAAGTATGCATGTTCTGAATGTATTTTCATATCTCTTACCTCCTTCTCTGGGCAAGATTGCAAAAAGGAAATGAAGATAGATTTAGTTCCTTTACTGTGAGTCTTTCCCAGGCTTTATCTCATTCTCACACACCCTAGTGAGGCTTGGGAATTGATGTGATTTCCACAAGACATGAAATTAATTAATGGACAAGTTAGGTTTTAAGCCCATGTATTTCTGGCTTCAAACCCATTTTTTCCTTTTTAGCACACCTTCATCTTAATGAGAAGGGCGCCCACATAGAGAAGAAAGTAGAGCTGCAGTTAGGATCAGTTGCACGGAGACAAACGCGTAGACAGATGGCAGACCCTAGAGCTCTGGGTGGCTCATTCTAAGTCTCCAACTGGGATTGGAGATGGACCTGTGTGACTGTGACCTGATGACACGTGGCCTGTAGTGAGATGAGGTTCCATTGTACCACAGGACTGATAAAGCCAGGTGTATTTCTATTAAAAATTGTAGTTTGGGGAAATATGGTAGAAGACTTACAGTTTTAAAACTCCTATTTAATGGGGGCCAGAAATGGCTTAATGGTGCTTGCTTGCTTGCAAGCTTGCCAGCAGGGGTTCAGTTTCCAAAGCTTCCCACATAAGCCAGATACTAGAAGTTGCAGGAGGAAGTTGCACACACGTGCACATGCAAATAAATGAAAATAAATTTCTATTTAAAAGTAAGGTACTTTTGAGGGGCTAAAGAGATGGCTTAGCAATTAAGGCACTTGCCTACGAAGCCTAATGACACAGGTTTGATTCCCCAGAACCTATGTAAGCCAGATGCACAAAGTGGTGTATGCATCTGGAGTTCATTTGTAGTGGCTAGAGGCCCTGCTGTGCCCATCCTCATTCTCTATGATTGTCTGTGCTTGCAAATAAGCAAAAATATTTTTAAAAAATAAGGTACTTTTCAAAGGCCTCAGCTGTATGAGAAAAAAGTGCAACTAAACTATGTTTCCTTCCAGCTGCGAGCAAGTCCTGCGCCATCATGTCCACCCACATTGTGGCCTGCCTGCTCCTCTACAGACATAGGCAGGTAAGTCTGTGGCTAGGCAAAGCTGGAGACTTATTTTCCTAATATTTTAGTTTCATTTTCTTTCTTTTTCTCTCTCTCTCTCTCTCTTTTTAGTTTTCTTTTTGACAAGTTCATACATGTATATAATGTATTTTGATTATATTCACCTCCCATTACCCTAGCCTGAAAGATTTTTGACAGTTGTACAAATGCTTATTCAGGATCGTTTTGACCCTGGCTAGGACTCTGAGAAACAGTGAGTAAGTTAAGGACTCTACCCAAAGGAGTTTTATGATTAGATATTATTTATTCTTCCTGTGAAGAAGGAAGAAATCTACATGCAGAAAGCCAGGCTGTTTAATAAGCCATCCTTTGGTTAATATGGCTATTGTGAATAGTGTATATTTTAATGATACACAGTATGTATTCTGGGAGTGAACTCTTTCTATGCCGTTTGATTTGAATCTTTGTGTTCACCTCTGCCCTCCCACAGTAGGCTCCATGATAGAGAGACCATGGCATTCTCATTCTGTCATGTCCTCAGCACCAGACATAGGGCCTGTATAGAGGACCAAACAAATATCAATAAGATGAATATTTAAACTGAAGGAGATCCTTGTTAAAAAAAGTTGTCACTTTTTTTTTTCCTCCAGGTAGAGTCTCACTGTGGCCCAGGCTGACCTGGAATTCACTATGTAGTCTCAGGATGGCCTCGAATTTGTGGCGATCCTCCTACCACTGCCTCCCAAGTGCTGGAATTAAAGGCGTGTACCACCATGCCCAGCCAAAACTCAGCATTTGTTCTTTTCAGACAGGTTCTCCTTGCCTTTGTAATCTTAGGTGCTCAGTGGAGGACTAGGTGTAGATCCAAGACTTTCCTGGGGCCCGTCTTTTTCAGCACTTTCTGGCTTGCTTTGCACTGGTGTCCCGGGCTTGATTCTGTAGGTACTAGTACAGGCCTGCCGAGACAAGCAGAGAATCTGGGGCATGTAAACTCCCTGTTATCAGAAGACCACTTTCATCTCTCCCTGTAGGGAATCCATCTCTCCACACTGGTGGAAGACTTCTTTGTGATGAAGGAAGAAGTCCTAGCTCGTGACTTTGACCTGGGGTTCTCAGGAAATTCAGAAGATGTGGTCATGCATGCTATTCAGCTGCTGGGCAACTGTGTCACCATCACGCACACGAGGAGGAATGATGAATTTTTTATCACTCCCAGCACAACTGTCCCATCAGTCTTTGAACTCAACTTCTACAGCAATGGGGTGCTTCATGTTTTCATCATGGAGGCCATCATAGGTACGTCACACCTGTGATATTTCCATCAAAAGTGCAAGGGTCAGAAACACACTGAGGGGTAGGCTTTACATGCTAGTCCTTGGTTGATTGGTTGGTCTTCAGTGAAGCGTTCATCTGGTGTCACACTGTTTATAACTGTAGCAGGCAGATTCTCAATCAGCCTGTCTAGTTCTGCACTTCTCAGTTATCACAGGAAGTGAGGTAGGGAGTCTGCCTGACCAGGAGCTGGAAATCTAGTTCAGAGGACACGTATACAGAATAACGGAAAGCTTGTATCATTAGGAAAACATAGGAAGGAGAGCAAAGGGGACTGAGCCCTTGGGACGATCTGTGATGGAACTGGGACCCTGTGCAATCATAGGAATGGACTTCTGTGGGGTTTTACTTAATTTTCTCCAGCAACTGTGGGGCATTATTTTGACATATTAAAGTCTTTTAAGGTAATCTAAGAGTTAAAAGTTTCTTTTGGAGACCTAGCACTGGTGTACCACTGTTGCTTTTTTTTCCTCAGCCTGCAGCCTGTATGCAGTTCTGAATAAGAGAGGCTCTGGAGGGTCTGCGGGTGCCCCTAGCAATCTGATCAGCCAGGAGCAGCTGGTGCGGAAGGCTGCCAGCCTGTGCTATCTGCTCTCCAACGAAGGCACCATCTCTCTAGTGAGTGAAGGCTCTTCCCTGCTGCCTGCTGTCTTTATGACCATTTACATGGAAATATAAAGTACCCTTATTTTTCTCTTAGAGAACTTTTGACCCATTGCTGCAGTTTTTTGTTCTACTCTTGAGTGTCAGTAATCACTAAAGCAGTATGTCATTGGCTGTCCTGCGTGTCCAGCCATCACTAAACCTGTGTGCTATTGGTTGTCCTGAGTGTCAGCGATCACTAACCCAGTGTGTCATTGGCTGTGTTGGTTTGTGTTTGGATCACTATCCTGCTCTCAGGCATGCCAGGACAGATTGTTCAAGGCTCTTAGTGAGACTTGAAGTCACTGCACAATTACTGTGCAGAAGGCACCAGGTTGGTCTCTGTCAGTAGTCCCTGTGGCTGATGGAACTTAGATCATCTCTTAAACCCTCTTCACATTTTACAAATGAGGAAACTGAGGCTCAGTGGTATGAATGTTCATTTATAGTATATCCCTGTACTTTTAGATATAAATATGGAGCTTAAAGTCCCCCTAAAGTGACATAGAATTCACATTTGCATTCTGACATTCTGTTCTGCTTGTATGACTCTGTCTTGGACATTTACATGTCACATGTATTTTTGACTATGTTGTATATGCCTCTCCTGTATATCCTCTTTGTGTTGTGGTTGGCTGATTGCTGGGCCTACTGGGAAATCTGTTTTGTATTACCCTTGGGTGCTGGGATGGGCAGGGGTCTAGGAAGGTCAGGCTCCTAAGGTTGGTCTCTTGAGTAGTTTCTTCATTCACCACTTTTGTGAACAGAGATGGTGGTGTGTTCTTCAAGGGCCTTGCTCCTCTAGGGAGATAATGGAGCTCTCGACACTCTCTGTCGGTTGCGTTGCACCAGGCGCACTGCCATTCGAGGGGAGAGTCCTTTCTCCATCTTTGCCTTGACCGTGCATTTATTGAGACAGTGCACATCAGAAATCTTATAGCCTGTGACTTGCTCAGGGAAGTGAGGGAGGTGGTAGAGTGTAAGCATTTGGCGGCCATTTTGTTTTCTTGTCTTTATTAAAAGAACAGTGACATTTGTGTATTTGTATCTATATGACTTTCTTTTCAGCCCTGCCAGACTTTTTACCAAGTTTGCCATGAAACAGTAGGGAAATTTATCCAGTATGGCATTCTTACAGTGGCTGAGGTAAGAAAAAGAGCATTCTTTGATTTATCTTTATTTAGTTTTTTACTCTTCATTTTCTATTCTACCAATTACTTAAATCACTCTTTCCATCATTAACTACATTTGCTATATATTCAAGTCCAGATGAGAGAAGGTAAAAATCAAAATGAAGATAACAGAGATCTTGGGGTTGTTTGATGTTTTGATTTCTTTTGTATTAGTGTTATTGTCTAAAACGCATCTTGACTTGATTCTCTGGCATCCAGAAGTTGGTTCTGAGATGAGATGTTAAACATGTCATTGGTAGAGTCAGTACAGAGCAGAGGGACTGGGAAAAGAGAAGACACGAAGCATTGTGATTTGTTCTTTCTTGTTCTGCCTTGTTTCCCCAAGCCTCCCACCCCACCTCCCTTGCTGTCTCCCACGTGGTTTTGAGTTAGGAAAGGGCTATGACTAGCCTGAGGGATGGTCAACAGAGAAGGGTCAGGAAGGGACTCGAGGAGAGGGCTGCTTTGTTGGGGGTCGAGAGGGGTGGATGGTTGTGCACTAGGAGAATGTATTTACTGTCAGCCATCTCCTTGGCATAGCAAGATGACCAGGAAGATATCAGTCCTGGTCTTGCAGAGCAGCAGTGGGACAAGAAGCTTCCTGAACCTCTGAACTGGAGAAGTGATGAGGAAGATGAAGACAGCGATTTTGGTGAGGAGCAGCGAGATTGCTATCTGAAGGTACTTTGGTGAGGAATTCTGGGCTATGTTACAGCAATGTGTTGAGGCTTATGTTGCAATGAGATAAACTGGGACTTGGTAACTGACTCATTCATATGTAAGGAACCTTCTAACCAGCTCTGCCACCTTCTTTGTAAAAGCACTAAAACTGTTTAAGGTGAGGGGTAATATCATAATTTGTTCAGTTTGGGAATTGGCAAGTAGAAAAGTAAGGAGAGTTGAGAAGGTAGGAACAAGAAAGCCACGAGGACCTGTCATAGAATACACAGGTATCCACCTGTGCACCCACACCTGCACCCGTTCCCCGTGAGGCAGTAGTTCAGCTTCCAAAAGACATTTGCGAGTTTTGTCTTTTCTCCTTTTGGTCTTACTAGTTTCCCCATTGGCCATTGGTCTTGCTTCCAGACTCCAGTAGGGCTTAAGTGCACGTGCATGCTTGGGTAGTGACAGTGAAATGCTCCCCTGCTTCAGAGCACCTCCACACTGTAGCCATCGTTCCCCACAGTGCTGACCTGTGAACAGACGCCTGTGGGGAGGAAGATGGAGGAGCTGGGGAGGGACTGGGATGGTTGTGGTCTCGCCTGCCTATGTTGATACTCCTTGGCATGTGTGAGTGGCTGTGGAACCTAGACTTCCAATGCCAGCAGGCCCAGCCTAAGGACTAGCTACTTTGATGAGGATTTTTTAGAATTGTATGTGGCTGTTCAGTGAACACAAACCTCAAATCCTTTAAAAATGAATAATTGCAGTCAAGAACACACTCATAATCAGCTGCTCTTACCCTTGAGGGTCTTGCGCGAGTAGCAGGCTGCTTTCCTGTCATGCTAGTGAGAGTGTCCTTTTGGCAAGCACTGGCTTCCTCAGCAAGACCTCTGCGGCCGGGTTTGTGTCTTCCGTCCACTCCTGTGACTCCACACTGCTCTTGCCCTCTCAGGTGAGCCAGTCCAGTGAGCACCAGCAGTTCATCGCCTTCTTGCAGAGGCTCCTCGGGCCCTTGCTGGAGGCCTATAGCTCTGCTGCTATCTTTGTCCACAACTTCAGCGGCCCCGTCCCCGAGCCTGAGTACCTGCAGAAGCTACACAGATACCTCCTCACCAGGACGGAAAGGAATGTCGCAGTCTATGGTATGTAAAGTCAATTCTGGCTTCTATTTTCATCATATAAACATGTTCATTATGAAAAATTGGAAAAATACAAAATTACCCTTAGCTCTGATTCATTCATTGTCACTATTCTCTGCTTTGGCGTAGTACAGAAATTACATGATACAGCTATGTATTCCCGTGCCTGCCCCTTCCCACTTAGCATCATTAGCAAGGTGGACCTGTGATGCACGCCATTTGTTTGCTGCTGTCCGGGTGCCCCTGTATAAGTATTCACCGCATCTTCCTCGGTCTGTCGCTGATGGGTGGGTGCTTTGCAGCACAGAGCTGCATTGCGTGGTGCTGTGAGAATCCGTCCAGGACACCTGAGCTCCTGTCTCATGGCATATCTGTAGGAACAGAATTAACTTCCAGAATTAGAAGGGATCTAGAGATAGTCTAATCCAATAACATCTCATTATGGATGAGAAAACTGTCCCAAGGTATGTGGCCAATGAGTGGCGAGATGTGGGTTTAGATTTCTTGGTTTTTTGACCTCTAGACTTGTTATTTCTGCCTCCACCAGCATATGAATCATTAGTGCATCACTGTACAGTTTTAAAAAGCATTAAACAAATTCATTTGACTTACACAAAATCCCTCCCTTCCTCCTCCCTTTCCTTCTTTCCTTTCTGTTTTCTCTTAATAGATGGCACAAAGTAGGTTTAAAGAAATAGCAGACCGTTTGAGAAAGACTTTGCTGGTTGCCAGTAGCAGAAGGAAGCCTGTCCTAGACTGGGCTCTGGTAGCCATGCTGTTTGTGGTCTGTCGTGTGGGGACTTTCAAGTTCCCAGGGCTGACAGTAACAGTGCCTTGTTGTTTGTTTCCCTGCAGCTGAGAGTGCCACATACTGTCTTGTGAAGAATGCTGTGAAAATGTTTAAGGATATCGGGGTATGTTGACTCCTGTGTGGGTCCAGTCTTTTGTGCTCCTTTTTTGTGGTGGTAGAATGTCTCCCTGTAGCACTTTCTGCTGGACTTCTTGGGGACACATTTCTGGAGGTGAGGGGGAGGGGACATGTTGAAGGTGAGGATTTTGCTCTTCACATGTAACACCTGTTGGTAGGTTTCAGGACGCTGTACAGGCTGCAGGCTCAGCTCTTTTTTTTTTTTTTTTGTTTTTGTTTTGTTTTGTTTTGTTTTGTTTGTTTTGTTTTTTCGAGGTAGGGTTTCACTCTGGTCCAGGCTGACCTGGAATTAACTATGTAGTCTCAGGGTGGCCTCGAACTCATGGCAATCCTCCTACCTCTGCCTCCCAAGTGCTGGGATTAAAGGCGTGCGCCACCACGCCCAGCTCAGGCTCAGCTTTTAACTAGCCCCTGTGACTTGACTAGCTTTGCTAGAATTCGCCTCTTAAATTTTTTTTTTGGGGGGGGGATTTTTCGAGGTAGAGTCTCACTCTAGTGAACCTGGAATTCACTATGTAGTCTCAGGATGGTCTCAAACTCATGGTGATCCTCCTATCTCTGCCTCCTGGGTGCTGGGATTAAAGGCGTGCGCCACCATGCCTGGCTTTTTTTTTTATATATATATTTATTTTTATTTGTAGAGAGACAGAGAGATAGGGAGAGGAAGACAGAGAATGGGCACTCCAGCAGCCTCTCAGCCACTGTGAACAAAGTCCAGACACGTGCACCACTTGTGGGCAAGTGTGGCATTGTGCCTTTATGTCACTTTGCATCTGGCTAAATGTGGAACCTGGAGATTGGAACTGACGTTCTTAGGCCTAGCGGGCAGGCGCCTTAACTGCTAAGCCATCTCTCCAGCCCTTGCCTCTTGAATTCTTATCATCATGTATGGTGAGCCACCTGGAGCTCAAGTGGCCTTTTGTCAGGGACTGTTTGTAGCTTTATTCTGATTTAAATGGTGAAGCTTAATGCACACCTTCTGCTTCCCCCAAGAATGCCCATCCCTGTACCCACAATCCTTTGCATCCGACTTAGACTTCTCCACTTGAAGCAGCACATGGGTTCATGTTCCTTTACTGCCTTTTCGGGTCTTGAAGGTCAAGGGTCAAAGGTCAAAGATCAAGGGTTGGTGAAAACTGTCCTCTCTACCTCCTTTGACTTTCATTTTCTTTAACTTTTCAGGTTTTCAAAGAGACAAAGCAAAAGCGAGTATCTGTTTTAGAACTGAGCAGCACTTTCCTACCTCAATGCAACCGGCAAAAACTCCTCGAGTATATTCTGAGTTTTGTGGTGCTGTAGGGACTTACAGTACCCACGGCAAGTGAGGGGCTGGAACTGAGTCCCAGTAAGTTCCTCCTGGGCTCCATTCACCCAACCTAGAGTGGCAGGTGCTGCAGCGTGGCCAGGCCTGCCCAGCTCTGAGGTGACCTCCTGGAAGACAAGTGCCTTTCTGCCCCCTGCGGACCTGGGCTCTTCCCAACTCAAACGTAGTGGCCTGCACAGAACCCTCAGGACCAGCCTTCGTTTGCTCCTCCTAACCAGTAGGTGACTAGGTGAAATCTCAGTAAGGCATTCTGGAGTTTATTAAAGATTCACATTTGAAGTACGACTTTTAAGGACTAATTACTGTGATGGACACAGCAATGTAGAACTGACTCTTACACATGTGATGTGGTGTGGTGGATAATTCTTCAGTGTATTTTCTCACTAATGTTCCCTTGAACCAATGGAGCCATCCATTCTCTCCTTTTCCATTTCATCTTTGTCACCAGTAGCTGCATATCACATGGAAGCCCCTTTCATCCCAAGTGCTTTACAATGGAGTGGGCTGATATATCGAACCCAGCATAGCTGGCTGCCCTGTGTAGGTAGACATAGAAAGTATGGTTAGAGCAGCCTGAAGGCAGATGATATTAGTTAGGTCAGGAAGTGAGGTACCAGGATCAAACAGCCAATACCAGGAAACAGATTTGGCTGGCCAAAGTCAAGATATACCTAGCCAGAACATTGTCACTGGAAACTTTTGCTTGTGTGATCAAGTGCCATTGAGTTTAAAGACCAGCGGGTGTTCCAAGACTCTTCCTGTTTTTACCTGCAACCTCCCCACCCTCAGGTGTAGGTAGCTGTTGTTTCTTAGGCACCTTCTGGCCATCCACAGTTGTGCTCAGTTGATAGCTCAGCTGGAGAGATTGAGGGGCATGGCACTCTGGCTGCAGGCTTTCATACACTGCTCACAGCCTGGGTGCTGCACCCCAGTTTCTTTTCTAACCAGTATTCATCCAAGGAGTACAGTGTACAACCTGTGCAATATGCACAAGGACCCTGCTAAGGGGCAGATGGTTGTAGGCATCTGTGGATTTTTAGCTTTGAGAAAAAGCCTTGGTTCTTTAAAAATTTATATGGGCTATATGCCCAAGCTCCAACAGCATACAGAGGCAAATAATTATGAAAAATTGTCTGTTTATAATGAGTAGGTGTCTTTTTGTGAGCAGGGGCATGATTATTAGTTATTTGTGGTAATGATGGTGATTTCTTAACAATCATGTTACATTAACATTTCGAATGATTCACTGCCGTCTATCTCCAGGCCATGGAATTAGAATGCGTTTTCTTCTGAGTGTTACATAGGTTCTTTGAATTTAATATGCAAGTATTAAGGACTAGGTTTGTACTTTGCCGAACCTGGATTTAAAACACTAATAGTATCTTATGAGTGATGTGTGCTAGGGCGGGATACTGACTGGAACCTCACATTGTGTGAAATGTCCTGTTGGAAACTCGTAGTGATAATGTGGCCCTGTGGCCCTCTCCCATGCCCTGACCTCTGCATGTCCAGTCTGTCTCTTCTGTCACATGCTGGTGCTCACACACCATCCATTTGCTGTCTGTCAGCTGAGGCGAGTCTGGCATGGGTGAGTTGTTCACTGGTTAGCCCTTCGAATGACTCACGAGGATGCCCACAGTGCCCTAGCTGTATGAGGGTTCCCTGAGCACATGGCTTATTCCCTTACGTGTTCCTCATTGGGCAACTAAGAATTTTGCTCATCTCTCTCCTCATCCCCTGAACTGTAAATCCAAGATGGCTCATGCTGTCAGTCAAGATCACCTGTCACTTCAAAAAATGGCTGTTGTGCCCCAGCAGATGAACTCTAGCCTCTGGGCTTTATTCTTCTTCCTTTTTGTTGGTTTGTTTTTAAGAAATTCAATTGCTTTGGGGAATGCAATTCACTAGCTGATGCCAGCCACTTAACTCACTGTGAGGATAAATATGCATGCTTTTTGTAATTAACTGGTGCTTTGAAAATCTTTTCTAAGGAAGAAAAATTTCAACCAAAGTTATGCTCATCCAGACAAGCTGACCCTTGAGTTAATCTTAGCACAACTCATTCTTCAGTGCCTCATTACTGAAAAACTATAGTAATCACCGTAAGGCTTCCACTAGCACTGTTTTGCTAATAGATAGATTCTCATTGGTTTCCAATGGTGGGTGGCTTCCTTGTAAGGTTAAACCAACGAGGTGCTTGTCGTAACTTATTACAGTTACTCCTGCTGCATTTTTGTGACACTGAGGTGCATGCCCTTCAGCAGGGACTGTGGGTCAAGTTAAAAAACGAAACCCAATAATAAGCAATATGAACTGCACTTTGTTATTAAAATGAGAATGTCCTGAGTATTTGAGATGAGGTGAGGGAATTTTTCCTTTCAAAATTCTAAAGAAAACAAAGGCAAAAACAAGTGTTAAGTGTGTAGAACTAAGAAACAAGAATGCACCGAGTCCTTGGATCTGCCAACTCTCCATGAAGGGTGAGCGGAGAGCATATGTCCAGGATGGACTGTGGAGTTTCCTGCAACCTGATTAGAGTAGCATTTCCTGCGGGGCTCCATGTCCTTTGTATGAGTGCTGTGAGATGTGCATCTGTTTTGTGGCAGGTGCTACAGGTAAACTGAGTTTGCACGTGGAAACATAAGACACACTTCAGTAAAGTGAGGGTTCAGCATCCAGTGTAAAAGCCTACTTAACCCAGAATTTCCCAAACTGTTTTGACCTCAGGACCTTTTTCCCTTTTGGGACACCTCTGAACCTCTCACTACTATGCTATGGAAAGCATTTTGGGAATCTACATTAGGTAATTCTTTAAGCAGACAGACAGTAATGCTGAGGTAGAATTTGCATACACTTTGCACCATCAAATGGTGCATTGGGTGGATGCATACTTCCCCACCCAGAAAGAATAAGCACAGAGAATTGCAACATAGGTGGCTGGAGCCCCTTTCCTGTAGTTGGAAGACCAGCTCTCCGTGACCCTGCAGAATTATACAAGGACTAATGGGGTAGATTATTAAGGTTTAACTCAGATCTAGATAAAAACATTGCACATTTTGAATGCAGATTTTTTCCATAGATCTAGTGTTTAGAAATGATATGGGTTACATTGAGGTTTATAAGACTTCTGGATGTAAATCTGTTTTTTTTTTTAAAAAAAAAAAACACTTTCTAGGAGCTTGAAAGTTGCCGTTTGGCATTTTAGTTTAGTAAAAATGATGATCGCTTTAAAGAGACTCTTGGCCTTATTTCCAAATAACTAAAGGGCTAAATGTCTTGATAGAAGGTGTTAAAGTGTTTTTCTGTTGTACAAAGTAATGTTAGATTGTTGTAAAAAGCGTTACAATTGTAAAATAGCAATATGTGATTTTGTGAGTGAAACTTACTTGGAAATGTTGATTAATTTTTATGCCTGATGATAATGTATTGTGAGAAGCACAGAAATAGTTTCCTTTTAATAAACCAAAAAAATGTACCTCTCTTTAATGTCTCAGATTTGCAGTTAAATTTCTCAATGTACTTTGTTATGTCATTTTTATGTGCTTGACTTCACATGGCACTTTCTTAAAATGCTTAAAGGCTAGCTAGGGAGATGGCTTAGTAGTAAACTGCTTTGCAAGTGTGAGGACCTAAGTTTGGATCCTGGTGCCCACATTAAAAGCTTGTCTGTAATCCCAGTACTAGGGGAAGTATAAATAGGGGATCCTTGTGCCAATTGTCTAATTAGCCTAGCCCAACTGGCAAGCTATGGGTTTAAGTGAGAGACCCTGCCTCAGTAAGTAAAGTAGAGAGTGGGTTGAGAAAGATACTTGAAACCAACCTCTGGCACATGTGAGCATGCATACACACACACAAATGCAAAAAACCAAAAAATGTGAGAAGAAGGGATGGAGGAGTGCCCAGCACTGAAATACTTCTGTCACACCCTACAAGGCTCAGGGACCATTGCAGAAGAGGGGGTGGATAGAATGGAAGAGCCAAAGGAAGGGTATGACCTCTTACAATGCAACTGCCCAGACAGAAACTGGCCTCGATATCCATGACTTTGCAGTGCCTAGCAATACCTCCGCAAGACCCTCAAAATAGAAGAAAAAGATGATGACATCAAATTAAAAGAGAGACTAATGGAGAGAGGGAGGGGATATGATGGAGACTTGAGTTCTAAAGTGGAATGGGGGAAGGGAAGGGAAATATCAGGTGGGTTTTTTTTTTTTTGTATGTAAGTATAAAAGTCAATAAAAAACAATAATTAAAAAAAAAAACCAAAAAATGTGTACAGGCATTTGACATCGATGCATGAGCCTACAGTCCTCGGTTTTTGGCCCCCACCTCTAAGATCTGATGAAACATTTGGCGATAAAGATACCTTATGTTGCTCCCCTTCTACTTAGTAAATGTTCACATTGCAGAGAGACGCTTTCTGCAGCCTCCTTTCAGCTTTTCTGACATCTATTTTTATACATTGTGGTTTATGAAAAGTGCACTGGAAGTACCGAGTTCTCCCTACTAGTTTGTAATTGGTGCTCAAAAAACATGTGCTTTTTCTGACAAATACGAAAATCATTTCTTTCACCAGAGCATAGGCATTTTGCAGATCTTTTGAAAGCACTCAGAGACAGCCTGTGCTCAGCATGTCCTCTGATACTGCAGTGAACAACACACACACACACACACACACACACACACACACACACACACGCTGGCGTCCCCACCCTTTGATGCTGCACAAGGCTCTGAGACTGAAACCCAAGACCATCCCCTCTCCAGTCCCTCATCTGAGCTGGTTCTCCGCCCTGACTGATCTCTGTGGCTCCCTGTGACCAGGTCTTCTTCAGCACAATCGTACTTTCCTTGCATTAGCCTCACTGCCACACGTTGCCTTCCCTTCATCACGGTTTAGTTGACAGCCATTTAGTCTTTTTTAAGTAGATTCTAATTTTAAAGGCTAACTTAATTTGAAACATCACTTATTCTCTTCTAAGCCCTGTAGTCTACCCACCAGCCTGGCTAATAAAATTCCAGCATCTTTCCTTGACACTTACGATGGCTCTGCAGTTTGATGCTGCTGCTGCTGGCTTTGCCCTTGAGACGGTGCCCTTTCCCTTAGTTTACTTGGCCCTCCTGTCTTCTAGCCTCATGACTCCACCCTTCTCCACCTCTTCCTTGCCTCCCTTCCCTTACCACACACTGCTGGTATTGTTGCCAGAGCCTCTGGTTGTTTGCATTTGTATGTGGGTATGCATGTTCATATGTATGTGGGCACATGTGTGTTCAGGTGTACATGCACATGTATATGTGTGTGTGTATGTGTGTGGAAGCCAGAGGTTGATGTTGAGTGATCTCTATTCTCTGCAACAGGGTCTTTTGCTTTAGCTAGAGCTCACCGATCAGGCTAGACTAGCCAGTCAGTGAGGCCCAGCCACTCCCTGTCTCTGCCTTCCTGGAGCTGGGATTACAGAAATGCACTGCTGTGTCTGGTGCTTTATGTGAGTGCTGGGCTTCCAAACTCAGAGCCTCATGCTTGCACACCAAATGCCTTGCCCACGAAGCATCTGCATCTCCCCAGCTGCGTGTAAACCTCTCAACTCGAATATGCTACTATAACACACTACGTGGATGAAATCTTTTGGCCCCTGGGTACTTTCTCTTTTCTCAAATATTTTATTTATTTGAAAGAGAGAGAGAGAGAGGTCACACCAGGGCCTCCAGCCGCTGCAAACAACCTCCATCCAGATGCATGCGTCATCTTGTGCATCTGACTTACGTGGGTCCTGGGGAATTGAACCTAGGTCCTCAGGCTTTGCTGGTATGCACCTTAATTGCTAAGCCATCTCTCCAGCCCCTAGGTACTTTCTATCTTGCCTGCAGGCAGTTTCCATCTTTTCATCTGGGAGAAAGTGGTATGAAAGGATGAGTCACTCCAGAAACAAGAAGGCTCACCTTGGTCATCTCAGTTCAGCAGGAATGGAGGCAAAGCTGGGATAAGGACTGCTGGGTGATGTGTAACAAGGCCATGAGCAGGAATCAGCCTTTGAGGTCTGACTCACTGCCTTGCCCATGCCAAAGGAAGGTAATGTTAAGACAAGCCAATGCTGGCCACAGTAGGTGGGCTTGGTACCAGTGAAAGCCATCTATGGCAGGAAGTGATTAGAACTCAGAGTTCCAGACCTCAAAATAGCCAGGAGGCTCGGGTAAGCAAAATGTGTCACACTTGTGCTTTTAGAGACAGGAAACAGAGGTGTACCATGTAGGGATTCATGGGAAAGATGCTTGGTCAGGAGAGGCAGGGCCAAGACCTGGGATTGGGTAAGACTGCTAAAGGATTGCCATGGGAAAGTACCTGGGAGGCTCTAAGCTACAGGAATAGCCCTTAGTCTTCTGACACCTGCTTTCAGGTGATGGAGACACAGGAGTAATGGATCCTGTAATGCCAGGTGCCAGTGGGAAAACATCCTCTCTTTTCTGATGCGAGCGGTGCCTGCTGGCAAAGCTGCAGGATGTTGCCTCTGGGCAGTCTTGTAAAAGCTGGTTAATGCTGGAGGGACCACTTCTCTCCAGCTGGAAAGGACAGTGGGATCAAAGAAAAGGAAAGAAAGGAAAAGAAAGGGGAAGGAAAAGGAAGGGGAAGGGAAGGGGAAGGAAAAATACCACAAAAATATGGAACAGAAATTTTAAGTTTGCAAAACATGTTAAGTCTCACTAATAATTTAGCCCAAAAGTATAGCAGAAAATTACTCTTTCTTACCCTATTGTCTTATAGGACCTAGCACACAAGCTACATCATCTGCCTGAGGTACAGGGTCACTTATGAGCAAGCTTATGACTCAGCTCCATCCACTGAAGTAGGTGGCCCATGGGCTCCGTGTGGAACTTTGCAAATTTCATAATGATGCTGGTCTAGGAGCGAGTTGATTGGCCTCTATGAAATCATGAGGTAGACCTCCTCCCATCTGGGACTTAGCCTCTAGTTAGGCATTGTGCTAAATCCTCTTCCTGCTTCCCTCTCCTTTGGGGGAGCTCCCAATGAGAAACACCCTTTTTCCAAATGATGAAACGGAGGTCCGTCAGGTGAAGAAGTTCGCTGAAGACTTTGGTCAAGGCAGAGTTCAGATTTCTTCTTGCTCTGTAAAATTTTTTTTTTTTGGTTTTCTAAGGTAGGGTCTCACTCTAGCTCAGGCTGACCCGGGATTCACTCTGTAGTCTCAGGGTGGCCTTGAACTCAGTGATCCTCCTACCTCTGCCTCCCGAGTGCTGGGATTAAAGGTGTGGCACCACCACGCCTGGCAACACACTTCTTTTTTTTTTTTTTAAAGATTTTATTTTTATTCATTTATTTATTAGAGACAGAGAGAGGGAGAAAGAGAGAGAGAGAGAGAATGGGCACGCCAGGGCCTCTAGCCACTGCAGACGAACTTGAGAAACATGCACCCCCTTGTTCCTCTGACTTACGTGGGACTTGGAGAATTGAACCTGAGTCCTTTGCTCACAGGCAAGCACCTTAACCACTGAGCCAGCTCTCCAGCCTGAGACACACTTCTTGAGGTACACAAGCTCTGCCTGCACCCTGGAACTATTGGTGGAAATGTGGAGGGTTAACAAGTAGCAGCAGATCACTTCAGAATGAGGGAAGGCACGAAGGAATGCAAGTCCCGGACTTTGCAGAGCCCTCTTAGGCTGTACTCTGGCACTGAGCAGTGTGAGAGCCTGTTGAGAAGATGGGAGAGAGCAGGAGAGCTGTGAGTGTTCTTTGCTGGTTCCAGCAAGAGAGGTGCACCTGGAATGGCAAGAGAAGAATGTGGGGGGGCGGGGGGAGCAGAAGTCCAGAAAGTGCTGATGCTGGCAACAGTTTACATTCAGAATGCAGAGCTGGGTAGGGGAGACAATACTGAGGAAGTTTGGTTTATCACCCTGGACCAGGGCTGGCTCCCAGGGGACACACCTTAGGGATTACACCTTAGTGCCCTGGCTGCTGTAGTTAGCTGAGGTACATTCTCTGCTGCTATTGGGAGATGGAGTGGGGTAGAGGGAATCTCACCGCACAGACGGTCTTTCATTGTGTCTTGAAGGAAGGGCAAGAGCAGGTGGTGGGAGCAGGAATTCCTTCAGGATTTCACCTGTCAATGCAGTTTGACAAAAAAGATGAAGTGCTCATGTGCACACTCACTGGTGATGTGGAGGATCCAAGCACACCTGCCTAGCTTGGCAGTGTGACTTCAAACAAATGGAGTCATCATCGAAACTGTTGGGTGACTTTGAGGCAGTTTGGGGTGGGTGACTGGGTCCTGAAAGTGAAAGAAAGGAGTGTCCTTGAGCCTGCCCTTTCAGTCTCCACTTTGCTATAGATCAGAGAAGGATTTTGCCTAAAGAAGATCCCTGCATTTGTTTTTCCATAAATAGCCTGAGTCCCTTTTTAGGCAGGAGTTCCCCTTTTCTAGAATGAAGATTCCTGCAAGGATGAAACCTGGCATTGTGTTGGTTAAGCTCAGCTCTAAAACTTGCATCAGGGCTGGGTTAGCCCTCATTCAGAATCTATAAAGTTCCCCAACTTGGGTCTCTGTCTGAGCTGGGCCCTCTCATGGGCAGGAGTTCTTTGTATTTTCTCTCGTTCTCTCTCTCTCTCTCTCTCTTTGTTTAGTTTGAGGTAGGTTCTCACTCTAGCCCAGGCCAAGCTGGAATTCACTATGGAGTCTCAGGCTGGCCTCAAACCTACCTCTGTCTTCCAACTCTTTTATCTCTTAATAAAGTCTTTCTAAACCTTATCCTCTGCTCTGTGGATTTTAATTCTTTGAATTATAAATCTGGGGACACCACAAAATTATTGGTGCATTGGTGTTATCCCCAAGATTATCAGTGCAATGGAGTATATTGGTACATTGGCGAGGAACCCCAAAATTCTCATATCAATTTTTCTGTGATACTCTGGCTATGATTAAAGTATTCAGAGGACCTGGTAGGGCGGGTTCCTCACTCCCACCTCTAGTTCAGGGTTGACAGAAAATAAAGATCATTCAGGCAGTGCATGCATCTTTTCCTTTTGCCACACTTGACCTTGTCCTCAAGGACAGAGCCAGGAGTCAAAGGTCATTTAATCACTGGTCTTGTAAAAGTGTGTTTTGTTTTCCAAAACAGCAATATTTCTGAATGTACGCCCTTGCTGGAAATGAAGGAAAGAGTCATTGTGGTGGGGTGGAGTCCCATACCACCTCCACATGTGATGGATAGACCCATCTCTCTTCTGGGACCTCAGGATGAAGAAAAGGCCCCAGTGGAAGGCATGGAGTGAGTCCATTTTAGAGCTTCCCTTTGGCACTAAGCTTGAATCACCAACAGGTTTTGAATCTACAAGGGTTGGTGCGGGAATCCAGAGGGCAGCCCATCTCTAGTGGCTTCAGGCATCCCTGTCTTGGTGAGTGACTGCTTCGTAGGTGGTTAGAATTGTGTTGTTTGTTTTCAGAACTTAAGGCTGCCTGGGTTCGAGTCTCTTACCAGTCACTGTGCAGCTGTTTTGTTTGTTTGTTTGTTTGTTTGTTTGTTTGTTTGTTTGTTTTGACAAAATGAAGGAATGAATTTACAGGCAACATTCAGCCTGGCACATGGTGGCTGCTGTATACATGTTCACTCTGCTTGGGGGGGGTCTGTGTCTCTTCAGATCACCAGGCACCCTTTGGCAGTCTTTTCTACTTCTCTCCGCCCTCTCCTTCCTTTGCCAGCGTTTGACTGAACCGGTTCCAGCCGCTCTATAAACGGGCATTCCAGTGCTTTGGGATTCTCTTCCTGAAGGGCGTGGGTTTTTATTTGCTTATTTGTTTCAACCTGTGTCGAGATGCAGGGTGTGGTCACACCACGCTTTCCGGATCTGGCCACTAGGTGGCGCCGGGGTTTCATCAAAGGGTTCTAGACAGACTTGGCAAAAAAAAAAAATAATAATAATAATTAAATTAAATAAAGACCTTCTAGGCCTCGAAACGGGTTGATGCCTCTAAGGATGCTCCTTAGCAACATGGCTTGTCACAGACCACCAGGATGAGACCTCAGGATGGTTTTCTCAATGAAAGAAAGGAGGGAAAGAGACAGAAAGTGGATCCCTGTGCTGCCTCTTACCTGCTGTCCTAGGAGCCCTTGGGAATGCTTGCAGACACTGCAGAGAGTGAGGGTGAGGCTGGTGTTCACGTCTCTCCACAAATGCCCATTCACTGGTGCCCAGGAGACTCCCCAGGTTCACCCCTGCGCTCAGGATCCCTCTGAACTCTCTTCAGTGTGTGTAAAAGTGGGGTGCTAATGATTACCAGAGTTGAGTAGTATACCCCTTGCAATGACAAGTGCAAGTGCCTCCCATCCCATCCCCAAATGCATCTTTGGTCCCTAAGTCCATCCCATGGGAACCTTGCTCTGAACTAAGGTTTTACCAGCTGAAAACTGACTTCGTCTTGGAAAGTCCCAGCATTAGTTTAGGGAGTAAAATTTACATGTTAGACATGAGATCACCATGAGCAAGCTGGAGAAGAGGGCTGCAGGGAGGGGAGACCAGTGGTTAGTGGGGGAGCACTGAGGAGAGGAGGGACCCAGGGCTGGAGGCGAGGATCTGGTGCTCCGTTTGGTTCTAGGTTGATGCCTGTCTGGGACTCACTCTCACCCCCACCCCAGCAAAAAGGCCAGAGGCCCTTAAATGCCAAACTTGCTGGGTAGCCAGTTAAGACCACGGCTGTTCTTCCCACTAGAGGGCGCAAGGGTCTGTCAGTGCGGCTTGGAATCGCTGGTCCAGACTTGGAAGTGTTCAGAAACACCATACATTGGAAATCTACTTCCTTGCACTCCCTGGAACCTTTTCTTCCCTCTCCTCCTTCAGTATATCTGCTGCTTGCTTGAACCTTTCCTGCTCGGCTCCGGCCTCACTGCTGCCAGGGTGAACCCTGGGGAAGGCAACCTCTGGCCAGGGCCTGGAAATGGGGGAAGCTTTGGTGACCACCAGAGGGATTCTCCCAGCCACTCATAGTATGTGTGTGTAGCTGGACTGGTCTGCTCTGAAGCCTGTGGGTCACTGTTGCCTTTTCTCTGGAAGGTGAGGTTCCTGGACCGGATGATGGGTGTTTAGCATGTTGGCTGGTCTTTGTTCTCCCTCTGCACCTAGCTTGATCCACACAGTCAGAGTACACGGATACCTTGCTGGGGGCACACCTGCTCTGCCAACAATCCTCAAGTGTGATGTGATGGGCTTTCTGTGAAGAACCTCTGTGGAACTCTAGATCCTGTCGTGGAGAAGAAGATTGACATGGCAGTGCCTCTGGAGGTCCAGCTAGGCCGAGGAAGCTGCTTTGGGCCTGGAGCTTGGGCAGTTCCCACTTGTGCAGTTCTCAGCCCTTTGTGACGGGAACGAACAGAGTCAACTGGCAAGGGCTGTAAAAGCATGATTTAAAGCACAGAGGAGGCTCCAGAGATTGAGATTCTTGTCCAGAGCCTCAGCACAAGGTAGAGCTACAGTGAAGCTCAAAAGGTGGAAGTGGAATTTCCTTTTCTTTTCTTCTTCTTCTTCTTTTTTTTTTTTTTTTTTTTTTTTTTTTCGAGGTAGGGTCTCACCACTCTGGCCCAGGCTGACCTGGAATTAACTTTGTAGTCTCAGGGTGGCCTCCTTGAACTCATGGTGATCCTCCTACCTCTGCCTCCTGAGTGCTGGGATTAAAGGTGTGCAAAGTTAGAATTTTCTTTTTTTAAAAATTTTGTTTGTTTTTATTTATTTATTACCAACAGACAGAGAGAGAAAGAGGCAGAAAGAGAGAGAGAGAGAATGGGCGCACCAGGGCCTCCAGCCACTGCAAACGAACTCCAGATGCATGTGCCACCTTGTGCATCTGGCTTACATGGGTCCTGGGGAATCGAGCCTCGAACTGGGGTCCTTAGGCTTCACAGGCAAGCACTTAACCGCTAAGCCATCTCTCCAGCCCAAAGGTAGAATTTTCTATCAGAACTTCCAGAGTTCTTTCTGCAAATGGGACACAAAGAGCTGGGGGTCCACAGTTCATTGAGCCAGTCAGACAATATCTACTGAGGGCTCACTGCTGGGTGAGAACAGCTCAGTCTCATGGGGATTGCCCAGAGCATGTGACAAGACCATGCAGAATGTCAGGGTGACCCAGAGGAAGGGCCCACTTTCTGGGTCAGTGGTCAGTAAACATGAATACATAAGCAAATAAATAAGACCTGGCCATGGAAACATTACCAGATACTTGTCCTGCAAAACAACATCCCTTGCTTCTGAGACTTAGGAAGAACTGGAATGTTCCAGAAGGCCCCTGCTGGTGATGATGGATCTGGGAGTCTCCTTGGCAGAAGTTTTTGTTTGTTTGTTTGTTTGTCTGTTTTATCTTTTTCCTTTAAAAATAATTCTTGGGCTGGAGGGATGGCTTAGTGGTTAAGGTGCTTGCCTGCAAAGCCAAAGGACCCAAGTTTGATTCCCCAGGACCCACGTAGGCCTGATGCACAAGGTGGCGCATGCATCTGGAGTTCATTTGCAGCGGCTGAAAGCCCTGACATGCCCATTCTCCCCCTCTTTCTCTACCTATCTCTCTCTCTCAAGTAAATAAAATAAATTAAAAATAATTCTTGTTCATCATGGAAAATTCCAAATACATATAAAAGTGGAGAGAACAATGACCCAAGGTCATTATTCTACTCTCCTTCTAGCCTTCTCTCCTCCACCTGTAAATTATCTCCAAGCAAATCTCCCACACTCTCTCATTTCATCTGTAACTATTTCAGCAGGTGGTGGTTAAGAATAATCACTTTTTAAATACGTTTTATTTATTTGCGAGAAAGAGGCAGAGAGAGAGAATGGACATGCGAGGGTCTTCAGCCACTGCAAATGAACTCCAGATGCGTGCGTCCCCTTATGCATCTGGCTTACATGGGGCCTGGAGAGTCGAACCAGGATCCTTTGGCTTTGCAGGTAAACACCTTAACCGCTAAGCCATCTGTCCAGCCCTTTTTAAAAATATATCTTAGGGCTGGAGAGATGGCTTAGCTGTTAAGGCGCCTGCCTCCTAAGCCTAAGAACACTGGTTCCAATCTCCAGTGTTCCAATCTCCAGGTCCCACGTTTAGCCAGATGCAGTGATGCAAGGGCGCAATGCCGCACTTGACCACAAGGGGGCACACACATCTGGATTTCGTTTGCAGCAGCTGAGAGGCTGCTGGTGCGCCCATCTCTGTCTTCCTCTCCCTCTCCCTCTGTCTCTCTCCAAAAAAAATTTTAAAAATATATTTTATATATTTATTTACTTATTCATTTATTTATTTGAGAGAGGCGGGGGGAGAAAGGAATAATCACTTTTTAAAAAAACATATCACAATCTTATCACAACTAAGACATCAATGGCAATTCCAACCAGGGCTCAATGTTCAATGGGTTTGTCTGAGTCAGGATCCAATTAAGATCTACATGTCACGTGAAGTTATGTCTTGTACGTTTCTTTTGTGCCATTGCGTCTCTTTCCTCTCTGTTTCCTTTACAAAGAATTTGTTTAAGGCATAGCCATGTTTCAGTGATCTCCCACACCCGGTGCCTTCTGTCTGCATCCTAGGTCCTGTCTGTCTAGCACCTTCCTCTGTTCTCTGAGTTCTGTAGCCTGGTGTGTGAATCTGGATTTTGATCAGATTCTGGTTTGAGTTTTTGTAGTACAGCATCTTGGAAACACAAATCAAAAGGCAGCCTGGGGAGAGATGGCTTAGCGGTTAAAGTGATTGCCTGCAAAGCCCAAGGACTCAGGTTGGTTTCTCCAGTAGCCACATAATCCAGATGCATAGGTGGCACATGTGTCTGGAGTTTGTTTGTTTTCAGTAGCTGGAGGCTCTGGTTTGCCCATTCTCTCTTTTCAATAAATAATTTTTTAAAGACCACCTGGGGCTGGAAAGATGGGGGGGGGTGCAGTTAGGGTGACTGGACCCCTGAAAATAAAAAGGCAGGAAAGTCTGCACTTGCTAGAAATCAAAGATGATCTGACTTCTTATCTCTTGCCTAGTTTCCTAGACCTGTTTTTCCAGAAACAACCAGGACCTTCCTGGAAGGGAGGTCTTTCATAGGATTTAAACATTGTAGTTGGTCAAGTTCAGCCCCTGGAACTTGGTGCCAGGGTTAGCCTCTTCCTGAGACAGCAACCAGCTCTCCCTGTGGTTCACCTGAGCTGGAAGACAGCCCACCACTATAAGGTTATAAATACCTTTGCTAGGGGAGGGCAGGCTCTCTGACCATTTGGAACTTCCAGCTGGGAGAGCCCCGTAGCCCTCACTCTCCACATGGGTCCTTTACCCCCTCCAGCTGCCCACATGGCAGGTGCACCTTGAACTTTCTTTTCTCTCTTTCCACAGTTTTTCCAGGCCTTTCATGTGGGATCTCTAGCCATGTGGGTGCCTTTCTTTGGCTCTGAACTTCCCTCAATAAATATAATAATTTAATAATTATCCTTCTCAGTCTTTTTTAAAATTCAATTCTTTGATTAAAATTAGAAACGAACCTAGGGTTCAAGGACTTTTCTGGACACCAAGCACCCTATTACAGTTGGGAGTGGGAGAGGGTCTCGTTTTCTACCCTCAAAATGTCCATAATCCTGGAATGTGACCTTATTTGGAAATAAGTGACTTCACAGATGTAATTAAGATGAAGTTGTGCTGGACTGGGATGGACTGGCAACCTTATAATAGAAGATACAGAGACCCAGATGACAGAGGCGGAGATTGGAGTGGCGTGTGTATAAGCCAATGGATGCCACTGGATGCCAGGAGGAGGCGTGGGTTTCTCCCAAAGGCCTTCCGAGGGAGTCTGGCCTGCTGACACTTGGACATCAGCCCTCACCCTCCAGAACAATGACAGAAGCCATTTCCCTCAGTGATGCTTTGTTATCATGGCAGCTCCCGGACTGTAATAAGAATCTTTAGTAAATGGCATTTAACGTTGAACCGAGAGCAGACCCCAGCCAAGTGCATGGCCCGCTGGGAGGGGCATGCTCCCGTCCTTTCTGTTCTGTGAGGTCCCTGGTTCATGTTATCCTCATGTCTCCTGCCTCTCTGCCCCCTGATATCATAGAGGTTTCGTATTAAATGTCAGTCTTCTTCAGAGTCCTTTCCGAGCATCCCTGCCTCCCCTAACCCCGCTCTAATCAGATGCAGATCCTCTTCCATTCTCTCTTACATCATCTGGTCTTAGCTTGCTTTGTCACACTTGTTACAAAATGGAACTTAAAAAATAATCTCACGCTCCTGTCCTCTCTCTAGACTATGAGCCATCTGAGGGCCTTATATTCATCTTGTTTGTCCTAGGTCCACAGCTGTGTGTGTGTTGTATGTGCACGCATGCACATATGTGGATGGGTGCACATGGGTGGGTTGTACACATGTGTCCATGAATGTGGAGGGTAGAGGACAATCTCGGCTGTCATTACTCAGGCAACATCCATGTTTTTTAAAAAATATTTTTATTTTTTGGTTTTATTTTTATTTATTTATTTAAGAGCAACAGAGAGAGAATGGGAGCCCCAGGGCCTCCAGCCGCTGCAAATGAACTCCATATGCATGCGCCATCTTGTGCATCTGGCTTAACGTGGGTCCTGGGGAATCGAGCCTCCAACTGGGTCCTTAGGCTTCACAGGCAAGCGTTTAACAACTAAGCCATCTCTCCAGCCCAACATCCATGATTTTTGAGACAGGGTCTCTTATTAGATTGTGTGGTGGTCTGAGTAAACTTTGGTCTTCTGAATTCTAGTCTCCCCAGCTGATGGCAGTTGGAAATTAAAGCCTCCTGGAGGCCATGTATTGATGAAGGACCCAAGTTTGATTCCCCAGGACCCACGTAGGTCTGATGCACAAGGTGGCGCATGCATCTGGAGTTCATTTGCAGCGGCTGAAAGCCCTGACATGCCCATTCTCCCCCTCTTTCTCTACCTAGCTCTCTCTCTCAAGTAAATAAAATAAATTAAAAATAATTCTTGTTCATCATGGAAAATTCCAAATACATATAAAAGTGGAGAGAACAATGTCCCAAGGTCATTATTCGACTCTCCTTCTAGCCTTCTCTCTCCTCCACCTGTAAATTATCTCCAAGCGCATCTCCCACACTCTCTCATTTCATCTGTAACTATTTCAGCAGGTGGTGGTTAAGAATAATCACTTTTTAAATACATTTTATTTATTTGCGAGAAAGAGGCAGAGAGAGAGAATGGACATGCGAGGGTCTTCAGCCACTGCAAATGAACTCCAGATGCGTGCGTCCCCTTATGCATCTGGCTTACATGGGGCCTGGAGAGTCGAACCAGGATCCTTTGGCTTTGCAGGTAAACACCTTAACCGCTAAGCCATCTGTCCAGCCCTTTTTAAAAATATATCTTAGGGCTGGAGAGATGGCTTAGCTGTTAAGGCGCCTGCCTCCTAAGCCTAAGAACACTGGTTGCAATCTCCAGTGTTCCAATCTCCAGGTCCCAGGTTTAGCCAGATGCAGTGACGCAAGGGTGCAATGCCGCACTTGACCACAAGGGGGCGCACACATCTGGATTTCGTTTGCAGCAGCTGAGAGGCTGCTGGTGCGCCCATCTCTGTCTTCCTCTCCCTCTGTCTCTCTCCAAAAAAAATTTTTAAAATATATTTTATATATTTATTTACTTATTCATTTATTTATTTGAGAGAGGCCGGCGGGGGGGGGGGGAGGAAGGAATAATCACTTTTTAAAAAAACATATCACAATCTTATCACAACTAAGACATCAATGGCAATTCCAACCAGGGCTCAATGTTCAATGGGTTTGTCTGAGTCAGGATCCAATTAAGATCTACATGTCACGTGTAGTTAAGTCTTGTACGTTTCTTTTGTGCCATTGCGTCTCTTTCCTCCCTGTTTCCTTTACAAAGAATTTGTTTAAGGCATAGCCATGTTTCAGTGATCCACACCCGGTGCCTTCTGTCTGCATCCTAGGTCCTGTCTGTCTAGCACCTTCCTCTGTTCTCTGAGTTCTGTAGCCTGGTGTGTGAATCTGGATTTTGATCAGATTCTGGTTTGAGTTTTTGTAGTACAGCATCTTGGAAACACAAATCAAAAGGCAGCCTGGGGAGAGATGGCTTAGCGGTTAAAGTGATTGCCTGCAAAGCCCAAGGACTCAGGTTGGTTTCTCCAGTAGCCACATAATCCAGATGTATAAGGTGGCACATGTGTCTGGAGTTTGTTTGTTTTCAGTAGCTGGAGGCTCTGGTGTGCCCATTCTCTCTTTTCAATAAATAATTTTTTTAAAGACCACCTGGGGCTGGAAAGATGGGGGGGGTGCAGTTAGGGTGACTGGACCCCTGAAAATAAAAAGGCAGGAAAGTCTGCACTTGCTAGAAATCAAAGATGATCTGACTTCTTATCTCTTGCCTAGTTTCCTAGACCTGTTTTTCCAGAAACAACCAGGACCTTCCTGGAAGGGAGGTCTTTCATAGGATTTAAACATTGTAGTTGGTCAAGTTCAGCCCCTGGAACTTGGTGCCAGGGTTAGCCTCTTCCTGAGACAGCAACCAGCTCTCCCTCTGGTTCACCTGAGCTGGAAGACAGCCCACCACTATAAGGTTATAAATACCTTTGCTAGGGGAGGGCAGGCTCTCTGACCATTTGGGAACTTCCAGCTGGGAGAGCCCCGTAGCCCTCACTCTCCACATGGGTCCTTTACCCCCTCCAGCTCCCCACATGGCAGGAGCTCCTTGAACTTTCTTTTCTCTCTTTCCACAGTTTTTCCAGGCCTTTCATGTGGGATCTCTAGCCATGTGGGTGCCTTTCTTTGGCTCTGAACTTCCCTCAATAAATATAATAATTTAATAATTATCCTTCTCAGTCTTTTTTTAAATTCAATTCTTTGATTAAAATTAGAAACGAACCTAGGGTTCAAGGACTTTTCTGGACACCAAGCACCCTATTACAGTTGGGAGTGGGAGAGGGTCTCGTCTCCTACCCTCAAAATGTCCATAATCCTGGAATGTGACCTTATTTGGAAATAAGTGACTTCACAGATGTAATTAAGATGAAGTTGTGCTGGACTGGGATGGACTGGCGACCTTATAATAGAAGATACAGAGACCCAGATGACAGAGGCGGAGATTGGAGTGGCGTGTGTATAAGCCAATGGATGCCACTGGATGCCAGGAGGAGGCATGGGTTTCTCCCAAAGGCCTTCCGAGGGAGTCTGGCCTGCTGACACTTGGACGTCAGCCCTCACCCTCCAGAACAATGACAGAAGCCATTTCCCTCAGTGATGCTTTGTTATCATGGCAGCTCCCGGACTGTAATAAGAATCTTTAGTAAATGGCATTTAACGTTGAACCGAGAGCAGACCCCTCAGCCAAGTGCATGGCCCGCTGGGAGGGGCATGCTCCCGTCCTTTCTGTTCTGTGAGGTCCCTGGTTCATGTTATCCTCATGTCTCCTGCCTCTCTGCCCCCCTGATATCATAGAGGTTTCGTATTAAATGTCAGTCTTCTTCAGAGTCCTTTCCGGAGCATCCCTGCCTCCCCTAACCCCGCTCTAATCAGATGCAGATCCTCTTCCATTCTCTCTTACATCATCTGGTCTTAGCTTGCTTTGTCACACTTGTTACAAAATGGAACTTAAAAAATAATCTCATGCTCCTGTCCTCTCTCTAGACTATGAGCCATCTGAGGGCCTTATATTCATCTTGTTTGTCCTAGGTCCACAGCTGTGTGTGTGTTGTATGTGCACGCATGCACATATGTGGATGGGTGCACATGGGTGGGTTGTACACATGTGTCCATGAATGTGGAGGGTAGAGGACAATCTCGGCTGTCATTACTCAGGCAACATCCATGTTTTTTAAAAAATATTTTTATTTTTTGGTTTTATTTTTATTTATTTATTTAAGAGCAACAGAGAGAGAATGGGAGCCCCAGGGCCTCCAGCCGCTGCAAATGAACTCCATATGCATGCACCATCTTGTGCATCTGGCTTAACGTGGGTCCTGGGGAATCGAGCCTCCAACTGGGTCCTTAGGCTTCACAGGCAAGCGTTTAACAACTAAGCCATCTCTCCAGCCCAACATCCATGATTTTTGAGACAGGGTCTCTTATTAGATTGTGTGGTGGTCTGAGTAAACTTTGGTCTTCTGAATTCTAGTCTCCCCAGCTGATGGCAGTTGGAAATTAAAGCCTCCTGGAGGCCATGTATTGATGGGAGCGGGCTATGCCAGTGTTTGGTATTGTCCACCTGATGTTGGCCAGGGGGTGAGGTCCACCCTCTGCTCATGCCATCGTTTTCCCCTCGAGCCTATAAGCCAAAATAAACCTCTTTTTTTTTGTTTTGTTTTGTTTTGTTTTGCAAGGTAGGGTCTCACTCTGGTCCAGGCTGACCTGGAATTAACTATGTAGTCTCAGGGTGGCCTTGAACTCTTGGCGATCCTCCTACCTCTGACTCCCTAGTGCTGGGATTAAAGGCGTGCACCACCACGCCCGGCCATAAACCTCTTTTTTTCTCCCACAAGCTCCTCTTGGTTGGGTGATTTCTACCAGCAATGTGAACCTGACTGCAACAGCTTGGAAATCACCAATCAGGCTAGCCTGGCTGGCTGGAGAGCTCCAGGGATCCACCTCCCCCTTACTGGAATGACAAGTAAGCACTTGTCACCATGCCTGGCTTGCGTGCATGCGTGAAGACATGCGCGTGTGTAGAGGTCAGAGGACAGCTTCAGGTGTTGGTCCTTGTCTTCCATCTTGTTTGAGGCGGAGGCTCTGTTCACCGTCCTTGTCTTCCATCTTGTTTGAGGCGGGGGCTCTGTTCACCATCCTTGTCTTCCATCTTGTTTGAGGCGGGGGCTCTCTGTTCACCGTCCTTGTCTTCCATCTTGTTTGAGGTGGAGGCTCTCTGTTCACAGTCCTTGTCTTCCATCTTGTTTGAGGCGGGGGCTCTGTTCACCGTCCTTGTCTTCCATCTTGTTTGAGGCAGGGGCTCTCTGTTCACCGTCCTTGTCTTCCATCTTGTTTGAGGCGGGGGCTCTGTTCACCGTCCTTGTCTTCCATCTTGTTTGAGGCGGGGGCTCTGTTCACCGTCCTTGTCTTCCATCTTGTTTGAGGAGGGGGCTCTCTGTTCACCATCCTTGTCTTCCATCTTGTTTGAGGCGGGGGCTCTGTTCACCATCCTTGTCTTCCATCTTGTTTGAGGCGGGGCTCTCTGTTCATCTTGTCTTCCATCTTGTTTGAGGTGGAGGCTCTCTGTTCACCGTCCTTGTCTTCCATCTTGTTTGAGGCGGGGGCTCTGTTCACCGTCCTTGTCTTCCATCTTGTTTGAGGCAGGGGCTCTCTGTTCATCTTGTTTGAGGCGGGGCTCTGTTCTGTCTTCCATCTTGTTTGAGGCGGGGGCTCTCTGTTCACCGTCCTTGTCTTCCATCTTGTTTGAGGCGGGGGCTCTGTTCACCGTCCTTGTCTTCCATCTTGTTTGAGGCGGGGGCTCTGTTCACCGTCCTTGTCTTCCATCTTGTTTGAGGAGGGGGCTCTCTGTTCACCGTCCTTGTCTTCCATCTTGTTTGAGGTGGGGGCTCTGTTCACTGTCCTTGTCTTCCATCTTGTTTGAGGAGGGGGCTCTCTGTTCACCGTCCTTGTCTTCCATCTTGTTTGAGGTGGGGGCTGTGTTCACCGTCCTTGTCTTCCATCTTGTTTGAGGAGGGGGCTCTCTGTTCACCGTCCTTGTCTTCCATCTTGTTTGAGGAGGGGGCTCTGTTCACCGTCCTTGTCTTCCATCTTGTTTGAGGCAGGGGCTCTCTGTTCACCGTTCTTGTCTTCCATCTTGTTTGAGGCGGGGGCTCTGTTCACCGTCCTTGTCTTCCATCTTGTTTGAGGCGGAGGCTCTGTTCACCGTCCTTGTCTTCCATCTTGTTTGAGGCGGAGGCTCTGTTCACCATCCTTGTCTTCCATCTTGTTTGAGGCTCTCTGTTCACCGTCCTTGTCTTCCATCTTGTTTGAGGCGGGGGCTCTCTGTTCACCGTCCTTGTCTTCCATCTTGTTTGAGGCGGAGGCTCTCTGTTCACCGTCCTTGTCTTCCATCTTGTTTGAGGCGGGGGTTCTGTTCACCATCCTGTCTTCCATCTTGTTTGAGGCGGGGGCTCTCTGTTCACCGTCCTTGTCTTCCATCTTGTTTGAGGCGGGGGCTCTGTTCACCGTCCTTGTCTTCCATCTTGTTTGAGGCGGAGGCTCTGTTCTTTGTCTTCCATCTTGTTTGAGGCATGGGCTCTCTGTTCACCGGTCTTCCATCTTGTTTGAGGCACTCTCTGTTCACCGTCCTTGTCTTCCATCTTGTTTGGTCCTTCTCTGTTCACCGCCTTGTCTTCCATCTTGTTTGAGGCGGGGGTTCTGTTCACCATCCTGTCTTCCATCTTGTTTGAGGCGGGGGCTCTCTGTTCACCGTCCTTGTCTTCCATCTTGTTTGAGGCATGTGGCGCGAGGCTCTGCGGTCACCGTGCTGGCTGGTCCTTGGCCTTCAAGGGGAACTCTCCTGTCTCTGCCTCTCTGCTTGCCATATACATGCTGCAGTCACAGATGCTTGTGTTTACATGAGTTTTGGGTTTACGTGAGTTTCCAAACTCAGATAGTAATGCTTTCCCAGTAAGTGCTTTATCCACTGGGCCATCTCCTCCCCACCCTGCCTCTTTAAAATGTGGGCCCTTGGGATTGAACTCAGCTCCTCGTGTTGCAAGACAAACATTTTTACCAACTATTACCCTAACCCACTACAGCTCTTAATAAGCATACCTAGCCCATAATCAGGTGCTCAATTAGTCTCTGCCTGCTAAATTACACCCGTGAAAAGATTCCATAGGACTGGGCTGTGTAGAGAGTCAAATGCAGCATCAGGAGGGTGAGAAGAGATGGGGGGTGACCCTGGGGGACATCAGCAATGGCTCAGCACACAGTTCCTGGGATAAGCTGTGCTGAGGAATTGGGTCGCTGCCAGTCCTGTGTTTCCTTATAAACTCAGGCGCTGAATACACATCACCATATGCTCAGTGGACAGAACTAGGCACTGCTCTCTTCCAGCTGTGATATATGGTCCCCAATCAGAGGACACGTGAGCAGGATTCACAAGAGCCCTGGGGCCTTTTGTGCTAGCAACTGTAGCAAGAAACACCATAGCATAGGAGGGACTGTCAAGGCAGGAACATCTACTTCAACTCTATTTTTCCAGAAGGATCTCTTGAGGTACAGAGGGCAGGTGCCTTGACCAGTGTTAGCCACGAACAGCTCTGTAGCAGGCAGCATGGAGCGGGAATGGAATCTTCTCGGGCTAGCCCAGCCTCCTCCAACGTCTTTGTTTAGTAGAGAAACAGCAGAAACCAGAGAAGAACCTCCCCTTCCCCATGCTCTCTGGCAGGTTGGTGTGTAAGTAAACTGACCCCACCCAATGTTTGCTCCGGAAGCAGAAAGCTAACTGCTCCACTTTATCTAAAAGCTACACTAGCCAAGTGTGGTGGGGCACACCTTTAATCCCAGCACTCGGGAGGCAGAGATAGGAGGTTTGCAAGGCCACCCTGAGACTACACAGTGAATTCCAGGTCAGCCTAGGCTAGAGTAAAACCCGACCATGAAAAACCAATAACTAACTAACTAAATAAATAAATAAATAAATAAAAGGTATACTAAAACTTTCTGGCTTTTGTAGCCATTGCTGGATAGGTTGTGGCTATTCTTGTCAGCATCTGCTCTAGCCTCTGCCGCTCTTTGGCTAATGTCTGGGTCCTTAGATGGGCTGGGTGAGAGGTGCAGCGGTGGCGGTGGTGGTGGGGCGGGGAGTAGGGAGAAACTCAGTCAGAAATGCACCCTGTGACCTCAGTTACCTGTCCCAATCACTATTTAGATTATCCACACATTCCAAGTGAGGCCTTACAACCTGGCTCTGTGCTGGGCACAAACTGGGTGTAATTAGAACCAACTGAAGCTGTGACCAGTCACAGGGCTCCAGTGCCATCAGGTCAGTGCCAGTTTCCCCCCCAGCAGGTAGGGCTGAAGAAAGAGCTGGTCCAGCGGCTCCTCTTGGGCCTGAGCAGGATGATAGGTGTCGGCGACCGGGACCCCCTCCTCTAAGACACCGGAGAGAAAAACACTGGGTCGGGAGTCTTGTCGAAGCAGGAACTCGTTTTATTGTAGTAGGAAGATGTTTATATAGCATTGAGAAAGAGGGTGGGGTCTCAGGATGGGAAAAAGGTGTAGGTGCCAATAGTATTTCACCACGTCAGCAATAGCTGGGCAGAGGCAGTTTTGGCTTAGGCCTTGCTGAGTCACTCCTAAGCGGGAGGAATAGGCCAAAGACAGGTCGCCAAACTCTAGTCAGGCTCAGGAAGTTCCACTAGGCCTCACACCTGGGCCTCTTAGGGTCCAACAGGTCAGCAGATGGTCTCTGACCTACCCTGTTTGCTGGCATCAGTTTGTTCCTTCCTCAGAGGTGTGCACCATCCAGAGGGCCTTGGAGCCCTTGTCCCCAGCCACCTGCCCAGCCAGGCTGTTGAGCTGGAGTCCCTTCCTCAATGTACACCGTGCTGTAAGCTTTGCTTGTGTCCTGTGTATCCAATGCCCTTCTCCCCAGCCCACAGCAAAGCCTGAACACTATCCTTGTCTCCCATGCCAGACACCATGTTTTATAGAGTTAAAAAGGATGTTACTGGCCTGGAGAGATGGCTCAGTGGTTAAGGCATTTGCCTGTGAAGCCTAAGACCCAGGATCCATATAAATCCACATGTACAAGGTGGCACACAAGAGGCCCTGGCTTGCCCATTCTCTCTCTCTCTCTCTCTCTCTCTCACTTTCTGCCCCCCCTTTGGCATATTTGCACAAACATACATGTGCACCCTGTACCACATGTTCACATCAAATGTTGGTCATGTGTTCATATTACTTCTCTCTCTAGCAGGAACCCCTGGGCCCAGGTTCTTTTATTTCTTTTTAAAAAATATATTATTTATTTATTTATTTATTTATTTATTTATTTATTTATTTAAGATAGAGAGATATAGACATAGGCAGGTAGAGAGAGAGAGAGAGAGAGAGAGAGAGAATGGGTGTGCTAGGATTTCCAGCCACTGCAAATGAACTCCATGTGCCCCTGGCTTATGTGGGTTCTGGGGACTTGGACCTGGGTCCTTTGGCTTTGCAGGCAAGTGCCTTAACTGCTAAACCATCTCTTCTATTGCTTTCTATTTCTTCTATTTCTTTCTAGACCATATTAACCTTCTGGATAACTTGTGGGGTATGAATGAATTGGTTGCAAATGATACAAAATGGGTCAAGCTTTCTCTTTGATGGGTGGACAGGCAGAAGACAAGACAGTGGAAGAAAGATGTTTGCTCTGGGAGTCATGGTGATATCAAGATGCCATGAACTAGATGCAAGCGGCCTTCGTGTTGAGGAAGCAGGTGGGTTATAGACTGTAGCCAGCTAGTGGAATAAGCACACCCTCTCAGTGCTTTAGCTTCTGCATCTAGAACATGGCTTCCTAAGCCCCACAGAAGCCCGCTCACTGTTTCTTGGGGCCCTTGTTAATGTCACAGTCCATGTGAGACCCCCTGGTGTTCTTGGTTCTGAGTCATCACAGCTGGACCCACTGAACTAAACTTCCTCCCTCCCATATTGCAGTCCTATTCCTGAGACTCAGTCCTGCCACAGGCTCTCCCACGTACTTTACTCTGTGTCTTTGGGCAGGCTATGTCACACCTCTGAACTCTGTCTCTGGCATGTCATAGTCTCATGTTTTAAAAATATTACTGGTTTTCATGGGAGTCCTATCTTTCTATCCATGGGATGGTACGAAAAAGACATAAGCTTTCCAACTGGCTTGTGAACATTGTAGCATAGACCCATAGGGGGAGTGGAAAGGACTTGATCAGAGAAACAGGAATGCTTAATGAGGCTGACAAACATAGAGAAGGGATGCCCCTTGGCCTTGGGAAATAAGCACACCCCTTTCCTAACAATTAACTTTTATCTACTGTGCATCCCAATTGTAATTAAATGCACACACAACAGCCCAGGCCTTGTCTCCAATCCTGGATTTATCTTAAAAAAAAAAATTTATTTGAGAGACAAAAAGAGGCAGACAGCGTGAGTATGGGTGTGCCATAGCCTCCTGCCACTGCGTAGGAATGAACTGGGCTCCTATCTGCACCAAAGTGCATGCATACTCACTCTAAACCATGGAAATCAGTTAACAAACACCCCCCCCCCAAACTCTTTGGAAATACCCTTCTTCTATTGAAACATATCACAAGATAAGGTCTTTTTTTTTTTTTTTTTTTTTTTTTTTTTTTTTTTGGGAAAAGATCTCACTGTAGCTCAGGCTTTCCCTAATCTTGCTCTAGCCCAAGCTGGCCCGGACTCACTGCAATTCTCCCACCTCAGTTCCAGAGTGTTGGGATTAAATGTATGCACCACCATACCTAGCCTTATTACATGATAAATCCAGGCCTAGAGAGATTGCTCAGCAGTTAAAGGTGTTTGCTTGCAAAGCCTGATGGCCTGGGTTCAATTCCCTAGTATCCACATAAAGTCAGATGCACAAAGTGGCACACTTGTCTGGAATTCATTCCTACGCAGTGGCAGGAGGCTATGGCACACCCATACTCATGCTGCCTGCCTCTTTTTCTCTCTCAAATACATTTTTTTAAAAAGATAAATCCAGGACTGGAGACAAGGCACTGCTCAGGCCTGGACCGTTGTGTGTGCATTTAATTACAATTGGGATGCACAGTAGACAAAAGTTTATATAACCCAAACCTGTCAATCAAAATAGCAAACCACTCAAATCACACTCCTTAACAGCCACCTCCTCCCTCTGTCAAAAGCTTTCTGTGTGTACGCCCTTTCCAATTCTTTGAATAAGGAGCCAGGAATTTTAAAATGCCCAGACGATCAATAACAGCAATGAGAAAAATAACTAATATGGGGGGAGGGAGAATGAATGAGAGAGAGAAAAGTCAAAATCAGCCCCCAGTCGCCACGATCCAGCTGGTGGGCACCAGATGGGAAAAATCATGATCTATGGATCATGTCCACTTTAACAAGGCTGATGACAAACACGAAGCCACCTGCAGCTGGCTTTGTGAACGATCTGGCACCAGAGCATGGGGCTTCCAAGTAATCCATCCGGGGAAGCATTGAGCCATGAACTTGCTAAACGGTGTCTGCTGGAAGCCTGCTCAGCTCGAGCTCAGCTCGCATGGCGGTGCAATCTACAGCCACGAAACAGATGGTGCAAATCGGGGTGGCGGACCCAGGGTCCCAAAGAAGTGTTTTGTGACAGATGCCTGGATTTTCAGCCCCTGCTGCCATTCTGCACCAGCGTGAGGGATTTTTGTTGCCTGTGTACCACTGCCTTTCTTCCAATGTCTGCCTGGTCCTGCTTAATATCTCTTCTGATGGGGCTCAGTGCTCCCATGTTCCCTGCCTGGCAGGATGATGTTGGTTCTCATTAGAAATGGAGGCTGTTGCCATGGGAAAGTAGTAAACAGAGTGGCCCACACAGATGCCAGAGCTCTAGGTCCAAATACATGAGGATCCCAATCCTAGCCCCACTTCTGTCTGAAGGACTGGAGACAAGGAGCTCAAATCATTTTAAGCCTAAATTTAACCACCTTTGCCAAGTGGGGGTATGTGCTTCATAGAACGATTTCAGTGGTCACATGGAACAATTTAAAGAGGGGTACCTGGTACCACAAACAATCAGGATCTTGCATAACCCTTGTCATAAACCAGCCCCAGGTGCTGGCCCCACAGACTACATAGGAGCTGGTGTCTCCTAAGCAGATGGAGGTCAGGGACTTTTAAGCTGGCTTTCCCACTGCTAGAATGCATTTCCTTTTCTCCTCCGGGATCCGACTGTGAGAGTCCCAGCTGCCTCCATGGTGGAAGCAGAATCATATAAGAGGTTTCCATTGCCTTGAGTCCTGCCTGTCAGAGAGAGCCTGTTTCCAATTACTGTACCCTCTCATAATTAGATAAGAGTAGATTGAAAGGATGGGGGCCCCTAGCTCAGCTGGGTTGGTGTGGAAACTTTTCACTGCCTTAATTATGAACATTTTAGCTATGCCCTTTTGACCACAAACTCATGCAGCATCTTTTTCCTCATGAGAATGCTTCAGTCCAAAGCAGCATTGTGGCAGACGGGAGTTCAGGTCCTCTGTTATGTCTGAAGAACATACCTCTGTGCCTTGGCTTCCTCATCTGTAATGAGACATTTAGACCCCGTTACCTCTGGAGTTCTTTGGCTACGTGCTGAACTTGAATGCTCATAGAAAAAAAAAATTTCTACCACCATGACCTAGAGGTAGTAGCTAGGCATGGTGGCAAGCAATCCTTAGGTTTTTAAGTTTGTGTCACTAGGCATGGACTGTTAGCAAGTGACAAGGTTCTGTGACCCTGTTGGAAGGACAGCACTGAGCAATGACTTCCCAGATTGGATTGACAGTTTGCATAAGCATATCTTCTCATTTCTGAGATATTCTGGGTTGGGCATAATCACGTGGTTCTAAGTCGTTCTGTGCCTGGGCTTCCTGTAAGTTATCTGGGTAGCCTTTCAACATTCTGATGTCCAGGCCAGGCCTTAAAACAACCACAGGTGAATTTCAGTGCTTTGTAAAAGTTGCCCATGTGATTCCAGTGGGAGGGCAAGGTGGGGAAGAGGCTCTAGAATAGCGTAGCCCAGGTGCAGGCAGCTCAGGAGACCTTAAAGCGCGGTTTCTGACTCAGCCGGACTGCTGTGAACCCGACAGTCCAGGAGCTGCTGCTGGTGCTCCTAGCTCACTATGCAACAAGACTTTGGGCGAGCCCTCCTGGCTTCGCCTCAGAAACTAAAATCCATAGATACTCAGGCTGCAGGTACCCATGTGGAAATTCCCCGTGTTCACCTGTTTCAGCAGAGCAAGGCTGGGGACCCAGGGGGACTTCGACACAAGAACCTGCCCATTCAGCTTTTGTTCTTTCTTTCTTTCTTTCTTTCTTTCTTTCTTTCTTTCTTTCTTTCTTTCTTTCTTTCTTTCTTTTTTTCCTTCTTTCTTTCCTTCTTTCCTTCCTTCTTTCTTTCCTTCTTCTCTTCTTTTTTTTTTTTTTTTTTTTTTTGGTTTTTCAAGGTAGGATCTCACTCTAGCTCAGGTTGACCTGGAATTCATTATGTAGTCTCAGGGTGGCTTTGAATTCACAGCAAACCTCCTACCTCTGCCTACTGAGTGCTGGGATTAAAGGCGTGTGCTACCATGCCCAGTTCATTTCTTTAGTGGAATGACAATGGTATTAACAAGGATTTTTAAAAATTATTTGTTTGTAAAAATATTTATTTGAGAGTGGGAAAGAGGGGGAGAGAGAGAGAGAAAGAGAGAGAGAGAATGGACATGCCAGGGCTTCCAGCCACTGCAGACTAATTCCAGATGCATGTGCCCCCATGTGCAGCTGGCTTACATGGGTCCTGGAGAATCGAACCGGGATCCTTTGGCTTTGCAGGCACACACCTTAACTGCTAAGCCATCTTTCCAGCCCAAGGATTTTTTTTTAATGTGTGCATGGTGTGTCTGAGTGTGTGCAGGTGTGTGTTTGTGAGCGAGAGCGAACCTGGGAGCCAGTAGTGGAAGACTTCAGATGTCATATCCAGGAATGCCAAATGCCTTTTCTGAGATAAGGTCTCTCCTTGACTTGGAGCTCATCAATTAGGCCACACTGACCAGCCAGTGAGCTCCAGAATTCCCCTTTCGCCTGCCTCTGCAGCACTGGGATTATAGGCACGCACCACTATGCCCAGTATGTTACATGGTGTTGCAGTCAGGTTGGCATCGCTGGCAGAAATCACCCAACCAAAAGCAGCTTGTGGGGAAAAAGGTTTATTTTGACTTACAGACTCGAGAGGAAGCTTCATGATGGCAGGGGGAAACGATGGCATGAGCAGAGGGTGGACATTACCCCCTGACCAACATAAGGTGGACAATAGCAACAGGAGAGTGTGCCAAACACTGGCAAGGGGACACTGGCTATAATACCCATAAGCCTGCCCCCAACAATACACTGCCTCCAGGAGGTGTTAATTCCCAGATCTCCATTAGTTGGGAACCTAGCATTCAGAACACCTAAGTTCATGGGGGACACCTGAATCAAACCACCACACATGGATACTGAGGATCCAGTTCAGGTCATGATACTTAGAGAAAAGACCTTTATTAATGGAGCTAGCTCATCTCAGTCCTTTGATAAGGGCTATTTTTAAACTGTGATGTCAGTGTTCGGCTAATGAAGAGGGAGAGGGCATTTATCACTTTCAGAGTTGGCAACACCCACGTTCTTTCTTCTGTGTTGGTAATTTCCCTTTGTGGCTGGTTTAGCAAGAGTCCCAATGTCTTTCATGGAGTCTGAAGTGCCCACAGTGTCCCTGCCCCTGGGAACCTGGAAGGAGTCTTGGGCCCTACTGGAAGCATTCCCATGCTTTTGCCTGAGATACTAATTAGAGGAAGTCTTTTTCTTTAAAAAAAGCTTACATATTCTTATTTATTGGTGAAGGGAGGGAGAGAACATAAGCACAAGCATGCCAGGGCCTCTTATCACTGTAAATGAATTCCACATGCCACTTTATGCATCTGGCCATACATGGGTACTGGGGAATCGAACCCCAGATGATGGGCTTTGCAGGCAAGTTCCTTTAACCACTGAGCCATCTCTCCAGCCCTGAGCAAGTCTTTCCCAGATGCATGGTCAGTCAGCATTGATTCATGCAGTGCTGAGCATGTCTGGGCCTAGTGGGAGAGACAGCAATGCTGACTCAAGTCCAACAGACAGACACCCAGAAACTTCTGACTGGGGCTGGGATTCTGGACAGCCAGGAGTGAGTGGGGTCAGGTGTCCCACTGATTCCTGTGGGTGACTCAAGATCCTTCCAATAAATGTACTTCAAGCTTACAGTCCTGATTTCTGTCGTGTGAAGTCCCGAATGGAAACAATCAATGGAGTTAAAAGTCAACCTTTTGGAATGGGAGGAAAAAATATATTTATAAACTGTATTATCTGATAGTGAGTGGTGTTAATATTCAAATAAAACAAAAAGGTTGAACATAGAATTTCCACATGACCTGGAAATATACAAAAGAAATTAGCTGGGGGCTCGAGAGATGGCTTTGTGGTTAAGAGCTTCCCTGTGAAGCCTGAGGACCCTGGTTTGAGGCTCGATTCCCCAGTACCCACGTAAGCCAGATGTACAAGGTGGCACATGCATCTAGAGTTCGTTTGCAGTGGCTGGAGGCCCTGGTGTGCCCATTCTCTCTCTCTCTGCCTCTTTCTCTGTCACTCTCAAATAAATACATAATAATAAAAAAAAGAAATTAGCTGGGCGTAGTGGCTCACACCTTTAATCCCAGCACTTGGGAGGCAGAGGTAGAAGGATCACCATGAGTTTGAGGCCACCCTGAGACTACATAGTGAGTTGTAGGTCAGCCTGGACTAGAGCAAGATACTACATCGAAAATCCAAAAGAAAAAAAGGGAAGAAAGATATTAAAGACATGATCAGACAGACAGTGGTAGATGGATGTTTGTAGCAACATTATTCATGGAAATTTCAAGATGGACACACCATCAGCTATGAATGAATGAGTCAACAAAATGTAGTTTCTTAATAAAATGTAGTAGTACTCAGCAATAAACAGGAACTACTGATACATGCTACAGCATGGCTGAACTTTACAGATACAAAAAAACAAAACAACAACAAAATAAAACCTTGTCAAAAGACCACCCATTGTAGGATTTGATTTCCACGGAGTTTCCAGCATGGGGAAGACTATACAGATGGTAGATGAGCCATTTCCAGTGGTTGGGGACAGGGGAGGAAGGGGTATGACTGCTTCATGTATGGGATTTATTTTGGGGTAATCAGAGTATTCTGAAATTATAATGGTGGCTGTACTAAATGATAAAAGGGCTAAACAGACAAAAATATATATAAATACTAAAAATGGCAGAAAATACTGAAAGGCTAAAAAAAGGATACTTAAAGAGTACAAAAACTGGGCTGGAGGGATGGCTTAGTGGTTAAGGCGCATGCCTGAGAAGCCTAAGGACCCCAGTTCGACTCTCCAGGTCCTACATAAGCCAGATGCACATGGTGGCGCATGCATCTGGAGTTCGTTTGCAGTAGCTAGAAGCCCTGGTGCACCCATTCTCACTCTCCCTCTCTCTGTCTCTAATAAATAAATAAAGGGGCTGGAGAGATGGCTTAGCGGTTAAGGTGCCTGCCTGCTAAGCCTAAGAACCCGGTTCCAATCTCCAGGTCCCACGTTTAGCCAGATGCAAAGTGACGCAAGGGCGCAATGCCGCACTTGCCCACAAGGGGGCTCACACATCTGGATTTCGTTCACAGCAGCTGAGTGCGCCCATCTCTATCCGTCTCCCTCTCCCTCTCTGTCTGTCTCTCTCTGTGTCTCTCTCCAAAAATAAATAAAATAATAAATAAAGATAAAATCTTTAAAAAAAGAGTACTAAAACTGTACCCTTTAGAATGAGTGAATTGAATGATACACATGAGATATAATTAATGAGATTATAATAGATGGTTCTATATCACTTATTCCAGGGCTCAGGGAATAGTGTGCAAGAAGGGGCAGATAAAAAGTAAGAGTCCTATCCCAGCACTTGGGAGGCAGAGGTAGGAGGATCACTGAGAGTTCGAGACCACCCTGAGATTACATAGTTAATTCCAGGTCAGCTTGGACCAGAGTGAGACCCTACCTTGCAAAACCAAAAAAAAAAAAAAAAAAAAAAAAAAAGTAAGAGCCCTGGAGAGATGACTTGGCAGTTACGGCTCTTGCTGAGAAGCCTAAGGACAATCATCCAGTACTCATGTAAGCCAGATGCACATAGTGGTACATGCATCTGGAGTTCATTTGTAGTGGATAGAGGCCTTGGCATGCCAATTCTATCTCTCTCTCTCTCTCTCTCCCCCTTGAAAATAAATAAATAAAACCTTTTTTTTTAAAAGATAAAATGTATGAGCAGGCAATGGGGAGGAGTGCTGTGGAATGCTGTTTTCTAGGCCATTGCCATTCTACCCATGACTTCAGAGCTGTTGTTTCTTGCACAATGTTGGGTCCATCAATGTTCTTTCATGGATGGCGGAGAAGGGTATGAGGCCCTCAACCCTCCCTGACCAGTTAATGGTCATTAATGGAAGAAGGAGGAGACATTCTTCTTCAGTGGTGTAGCCACTGGCAAGTTGTCTGTGCTCTGGCAAGTGACCCCTACCCATGGGGCAAAGCTAATTAAACTCACTGGATCTCATACAAAAGACATCAAAGGGGGGAATTATCATGGCTTATTGTCTATAATTATGGAAGTTGACAATAATAAAAATGACATCATAGTTGATGAAGGACTAGTTGGGAAGAAGGAAGAGGAGGAGGAGCAAAAGCAGTAGCAGCAGCAGAAGAAGAAGGGGAGGAAGGGGTTTAGTAGGAAGGGTGGGCACAAAGACAAGAGAAGTTAATGGGAGGTGAATAGGATCAAATACATTGTATGTATGTATAGAAACTCAATAAAATAGTATGTGTTTGGATAAATGGAGAGAGGGAGAGGAAAGTAGGGAGATAAAATGAATAAAGGAAAGAAAGAAGGGGAGAAGAGGAAGGACGGAGAAGGAAAGAGGGAGGGAAGTAAGGAGGGGGGGAGAGTATGAATCGCTACTTCAATTGTGGGGTGAGCATATTCATGCTATATAGTTACTTGTGGGTGTAGAAATTAACCCAGAAATTTGGTGCTAGTGTTTTCATAAATAATGATAGACTTTTTGATCATTTGTTAGATTCCTAATTCCTCTTCCTAATTATGAAAATTCTTGTTGACTCCATAGTCTCACTTTGAAGGACAAACATGTCAATTTTGTCTTGGACAGTGAGTGTCCTTCCAGGAGACAGCATGGAGTTGGGATGGGGCTGTGGGGGGGGGAGCATCCCAAAGCCCAAAGTGGGAGAACAGTGAGTGGACTCCTAAGGGCAGTGTGAGTGCTCTCTCGCTCCAGAATTGACAAGGAAGTCACTTACAGGCACAATTCAAGGTTGTGTCTACAAGTCCACTCCTAAAGGATGCTGAAGCCCTGGGAGACACCCTCTCCCCAAACTGCCTTTGACTCTAGAGAGGGCTTCGGAGGTTAGTTCAGGGAAACTAGAAAGTGGTTTTTTAAAATTAATTAATTAATTATTTTTAATTGACAACTTCTTTAATTGTAGACACTATCCCATGTTATTTCCCTCCCCCCCCCACTTTCCCTTTGAAACTTCACGCTCCATCATATCCCCTTCCCCTCTCAATCAGTCTCTCTCTTCAGTTTGATGTCATGATCTTTTCCTCCTATTATGATGGTCTTATGTGGGTAGTGTCAGGCACTGTGAGGTCATGGATATCCAGGCCATTTTGTGTCTGGAGGAGCACGTTGTAAGGAATCCTACTCTTTCTTTGGCTCTTACATTCTTTCTGCCCCCTCTTCCACAATGGACCCTGAGCCTTAGAAGGTAGGTTTGAGATGTTTCAGTGCTGAGCACTCTTCTGTCACTTCTTCTCAGCACCATGGTGCCTTCTGAGTCATCCCAAGGTTGCCACCATCTGAAAAGAGAAGCTTCTCTAACCATAAGTGAGAGTAGCATTAATATATGGGTGTGAACATTAAGAGAAGTGCTTACTGGGAAGTTTGGTGAGCATAGTATATACATTTAGCCAGACACCAGCAGACATTACACCCTTAGGGCTCATGACTACCCCTGTCGTAAGTTTTCAGTTTCAGGGATGTGTTCCCTCCCATGGAGCGGGCCTCCAGTCCAATTAGTAGAAGGCGTTTCTTTTAAGTTGATCTGTTTTTGATTTTTTTGTTGTTGTTTTTTTTTGAGGTAAGGTCTCACTCTAGCCCAGGCTGACCTGTAATTCACTATGTCTTCTCGGGGTGACCTCGAACTCATGGCTATCCTCTTACCTCTGCCTCCTGAGTGCTGGGATTAAAGGCGTGCGCCACCACACCTGGCTGTTTTTGATTTTTTGAGGTAGGGTCTTACTCTAGCCCAGGCTGACCTGAAAGTCACTATGTAATCTCAGGTTGGCCTTGAACTCACATTGAACTCCTCCTACATTGGTTTCCCACGTGCTGGGATTTAAAAGCGTTGTGCCACCATGCCAGGCTTAAACAGAATCTGAATCAGTGTCCTTAGCCAATGAAGAAGATAACATCTGAGCGTTTGTTAAAGATAGGCAGTTTGATGTTAGAGACCAGATCCTAGACAATTCTACAATTCCTAGGATTCAGCACTGCCTGACACATAGTAGGTGTTGAATGTGATTTTTCTGTGTGAAATATCAACTAGGTTGCAGTGAGGTATACAAACAGCATGGGTGCACACTTAATATTAAGGGGAACGCTATTCAGTCACGCACAAAGGCCACTGTAAATGACAAAATACCTTGAAAGAAAACCGTGAAGGAGCATGTGGAATTATCCATGGCTAAATGGCCACATGAAACCTTCGGAACCTTCACCTGTGGCACACTAAGGTCTCTATTCCCAAACGTGTTTAGACAGAGGAGAATTAAGTCACCCTAGCTATCATTTGGGCTCAGATGGTCAGAATTAATTTGCTGATGGGTAAACTGCATATCCTATACCACTGTGTTGAAAGAAGGAAGTGCAAACGGACAAGGCTTCCCTGGGGTCATCCCGCATGTGGAACGCAGTTTTCCAGCATGGTCAGAGATTGACCAAGAAAAGGAGCTCTGTGCTGCCCTCCTGTGGTGAAAGCTGGAGTATGCCCCTCCCCTAACCCCTGGCGTTTTAAAATAGTCCTCAGACACATTTTAAATCTCCCCTGGCAGATCAGGGGGCCAGGGAGTCCTTACCTGGTGCTTTTTTTCCTTCACTGTTTTTTGGTGTGGGCTTATATGGATCTCTGCTCCCTTATCCATCAGCCTACTGGATTTATCTCCACTTAGGTACGCCATGGGCACCTAGTATTTCACAAATTCAAAAGTGAACTTGTAACAGGTCTCCTGCCTTGCTTCCAGCGCGGTGCTGTCTCCTTCTGCGCTCTCTCCTCGTAGGTGATGTTCTGTCCTAGATTAGATGTCTTGGTATCTCCCTCCCTTCCCAGGGCTAACCAATCCAATGCTATTCATCATGACTGTATCATTGTCAGCTCCCTCTCTCCCTTTCCATCCTCAGGGCTGCTGGGATAATAGTTTACGATCCCATAAGCATACAACTGTTTCCTACCTGGCTTTTCCCCCCCATTGCCTGCCTCTCTGGTCCATTTTCTATCCTGTCACCAGATCATTCTAAAATGTCATTGTGACTCTCCACTGCCTGGCCCCCGGGGACACCTCCTGTGTACACCTGCTGTTCCCCCAGCTCTCAGCCTGAAGCCTCCTCAGAGCTCCTTTCCTGTCCACCTCATGTATACTCGAGTCACCTCCCCTGGGAAGCCCTTCCTGCTTTTCTTGTCCAGGTGAATCTCACTACCCCCTCCCTGTAGGAGTCTGTTGCACCTTGGTCAAGGGCAGAGGGTGTGGACGCAGATATTGTCACCCACCCCTCCAGTGTCGCTTCGTCAGTGTGGTCCAGAGCAGCTGCTGAACCTCTCTAGGCCTCAGCTTTTCTTTTTGAAATGGGATGGTTGTCATGCCTGGTCCACAGGGCTTGTCTCGGAGTTAAATAAAATGGTTCACGTAAACTCCTGGGACCCAGGAAGCATCAGGGAATACTCACTCCACATGATACTCTGAGCAACTTTCCACTCTAGGGAGGAAACATTTCAGGAGGTCCTTGACTGGCCTTGCAACCACAACTACAGTTTACCCAGTGACAGGCTGATCTTTTGATCTTGTTTTGAATCTGTGTGGTGTGCGTGCATGGATGCTCGTGAATGCATGTGTAGGTATGTGTGCACATATGTGTCTGTGGAGACCATCTGATGTCTACCTCAGTCATTATCCATCTTATTTATTGATTGATTTTGTTTTTTTCAAGGTAGGGTCTCACTCTCGCTCAGGCTGACCTGGGATTCACTTTGTAGTTTTAGGATGGCCTTGAACTCACAGCAACCCTCCTACCTCTGCCCCTCTCAGTGCTGGGATTAAAGGTGTGCACCACCATGTCTGGCTCCATCTTATTTGTTGAGGCAGGATCTTTTGCTGAAACTAAAACTCACCAGTCAGCCCCAGAGCCTCCTGTTTTTGCCTCTCCCAGAGCTGAGATTATTGGCGCTACTATGCCCAACTTTTATGTAGGTGCTGGGGATCTGAACTCAGGTCTTCAGCCTTATACAGCAAGCACTTTATCCAATGAGCCATCTCCTACAAACCCCACAAGTTAATTCCTTTTTTTTTTTTTTTTTTTTTTTGGTTTTGCAAGGTAGGGTCTCACTCTGGTCCAGGCTGACCTGGAATTAACTGTGTAGTCTCAGGGTGGCCTCGAACTCTCAGTGATCCTCCTACCTCTGCCTCCCAAGTGCTGGGATTAAAGGCGTGCGCCACCACGCCCGGCGCAACTTAATTCCTTTTTAAAAAAAATTTGAGGTAGGATCTCACTCTAGCTCAGGCTGACCTGGAATTCACGATAATAGTCTTAGGGTGGCCTCTAACTCACAGCAATTCTCCTACCTCTGCCTCCCCAGTGCTGGGATTAAAGGTATGCGCTACCACACCCAGCTAATTCCCCCCTCCACCCTTTTTTTAACCCTTTCTTCCTAGAGCAGAGCTGGAGGAATAGTAGACCCATGATCACCCCACAGCTTGCTATTGGAGCAGGGCCTCAGTGCAAAGGAGCTTCAACGTGTAGTGCGGCCTGTGTACACTTACATTGCCATTTCTCGGCGTGGCATGCTCGTAGTAATCTTGATTTTGTCATTTGATGGGAAAACATCTCAAATAATTGTAATGGGAATTTTGGGGTTCCTTGCCAATATACCAATATGCAAATGCACAAATAAATTTAGAGTACCTTGGATTCTTATAAATTTAAAGAACTTAACTCCATAGGCCAGAGGGTAAGGTTTAGAGAGACTTTATCAGATGCAGAGAACTCTTGCCATGTGGAGAGCTGGAGGGGTAGAGAGCCCATGTGGGAGTAAGACGGGGGGGTCTCCCGTCACTCTGCCTGGCTGGGCAGAGAGGAGGGAAGCTTACCAGAACCTCAAAGTTCAGGAGCCGGTCAAGAGAGCTTGCCCTCCCCTTGTAAACATATTTATAACCTTATGGTGGTGGGCCCTACTTTCTGGCTCAGGTGAGCCAGAGAGACAGCTGATTGTTCTGGGCTAGAGGCTGGCTCAGGAAGAGGCCAGCCATTACATCAAATTCTGGGGGCTGACTTGACCAACCACAATGTCAGGATTAGATTTAAATTCTAGGAAAGAGGACCTCTCTCTCAGGAGGGGATCAGGTTTTTTGTGGGAAAATAGATCTAGGGAAGAGATAAGAAGTCAGATCATCCTTTGATCTCTAGCAAAGTGGAGACTGCAAGGATAGGTCCAAAGACATTCCTGGTTTTTACTTTCAGGGACCCAGTCACCCTAAACTACCTCACTCACTCGCATAAAGGCCAGATCTTTTAAAAATTGAGAGTTTTGTTCAAGAAATATATACAGCACAGAATTGAATATATAGGGTATTGTTTCTTTTTTAGTTTTAAAAACATTCTATTTTTAAACATTTATTGGTTTACACACAGTTACAAGCACTATTGCAGAGAACTTATGTACACTTCAACCCGTTCCTCCAATAGAAGCACTTTATAAAGTTATCATACAACATCATGACCAGGACCTTGGCACTCAAGACAGTCTAGATGCAGAAACTTCCCACCACTGCAAGAAGCATTCATTAAAAGTTCCTCGTTTAAGCCTCTGGATGTGGTGACACATGCCTGAAATCTCAGCACTTGAAATGCCGAGAGGGCAGGACTGTGAGTTCCAGGCTGGACTACACGGAGAGACCTTGTCTCACTGAAATGTCATTGGTGCTGGGGAGATGACTCTGCTGTTTAAGGTGCTTGCTCAGTAAGCCTGCCAATTAACCATTGGGATCTCCAGCACCCACACAAAGCCAGATGCAAAGAGGCACACATGTCTACAATCCCAAAGCTTCTATGGCAATGGGAAACAGGAGAATCTGGAAGCTGGTGGACCATCAGTGTGGTCTTCCCAGTGGCAAACAAGGTGGAGGGAGCCCAGCATCCCAAGGTTGTCATCTGAACATGTGTGCATGCACAAACAGACACATGCAAGTATGGTATAAATGCCTATCTTTCAGAATGCTACCATTACATGGAGTTTGCCTGATTCAAGTTTCAAGGCAAAATTTATCATAGAAATTCATAATACCTTTGTATAGCACTCACTGTTCATCAGGTGATTTACTGGGAAAAATAATAAGTAATGCTTATGCAATATTTACTATTCTTTTTTTTCCCTTTGCTGGTAGAAAACTAATCCATCTTCAGCTTGCGATGTCATAACCTACCACCCTGACAATGAAGTGCCCTAAGGTCTCATGTGTCTACTATATGAAGGACATTCATTTCACTGGAGTATTTTCACCTACGATTGAGCATAGAACTCAAGATTAATGAAAGGGTCCTACTGTTTTGACTTTGCAAAGAATTAGAATTTGAAAGCTAAAAAAAAAAAATTAGTCTTTGTTTTGTGTAAAATATTCTGAATTTCTTAACACCCCCCTTGTGCTAGGATTTTGCCCTATTTCCCTTAATCTTGAATATCTGATCTTAGAATCGTAGAATGGTACTTCAATATAGAACTGTGAGATCATTTCCAAATGGAAGCTTCTAGAAAGAATCAGTGTACTTTGATTTTCTTTTCATGCTAAAATTACAAGCACTTAGGCCTAACTGCCTTTATCCTACAACATCCAGTGTCTTCTTGTCTCCCCTTCTTTGCTTATTTTCTTTCCTACTTTTCTTATGTAAGCATGACCTCAGGAATGACTGGTCATCTCTCATTCAGTTTTGCCAGTGAGCCTTGACCCAGAGCCACGGTCATGAATCCCACGGAGACACACTGTAATTCCCAGGTGTCTCTACTAAACACTGCTCCGTTGACTGTGGTGAACTGTAGCAAATGAATTCTCTGTTGACCTATGCAGCCGTCCACCTGGAGCTAGGTTTGTTTTATTGAGTTATCCATGCTACTTGGCATAATAAGTTGTGTTGAAATACTTCCCACTTCTGTGCCTGTCTTTATTAGTTTGAAATTTAGATCTTTTTTTAAATTGTTGTTGGTGCTTGGAATAGGGTTTAATATGATAAGCAATTATCTTTCTGTCATGTTCATTTTGGTTTAATGGCCTCTTCCAGATCATAATGGTGAAGTCAGCAGAAGACAATGCCCTTTTACCAGAGAGCTACTTTAAGGGATCTTGCATACCTTGATAAATTATTTGTAATTCCAGGCAAACTTCAGAAACAAATTCCATCCCTATTCCCCTTGAAACTACTTAACAACCTAGCACTTCTCTGCATGCCCAGATACAGTTTGTTTCATTTTCTCCTTTTCAAACTTTTATTATCGCTGGGTTGGATCCACGCAGTTTTGATTTCTGATGCTTTTCCATCTTCTACGTAAGTCAGTCCTTGTTTCTCTTGCAGACTTTCAAACCCAAGGGATTGACTCCTTTTTTTTTTTTTTTAGGCTCTGAACTTATTAGAAGTTTTGCACAAATAAGAATTAGAAATGTGTTTATTGCCTACATCTAACAGATGTGCTAATGAGAGACCTTTTGCTAATCCAGGTACCCAGCTAATCAAGCCCGAGCATGCAATCAGTCTGCATCAGTAGAAGGTTCTAGATACATCAGGATGATTTTATTTATTTATTCATTTATTATTTATATTTTTCGAGGTAGGTTCTCTAGCTCAGGCTGACCTGGAACTTACTCTGTAGTTCCTGGCTGGCCTCAAACTCATGGCAATCCGCCTCCCTCTGCATCCTGAGTGATGGGATTAAAGGCATGAACCACCACACCTGGCATTTTTTCTTTTTTCTTGATGTAGAGCCTCATTCTAGCCCAGCTGACCTAGAATTCACTTGCAGTCTTTGGCTGGCCTCGAACTCACAGTGATCCTCTTACATCTACCTTCTCAGTGCTGGGATTAAAGGTGTGTACCACCATGCCCACCTAAACAGGAGTACCAACATTTATCTGTCTGCTTCCTTTGTATTTTATTTATTTATTATTGTCTTTTTCTGAGGTAGGGTCCCACACTAGCCCAGGCTGACTTGGAACTCACTCGGTAGTCCCAGGCTGGCCTTGAAATCACAGCGATCCTTCTACCTCTGCCTCCACTCTTTTTCAAAACTAAAGATTGGACTAAATTATAGATTTTAGAGGAATATGTGACTTTGGGGTTTTGGATTAGGATAATTTTTCTGTCTTTTAAAAAAATAACTGAAACCGAGGAAATCCCCTAGAAATTCTGATTTACTTGGAGGGGTGGGATTGTACATATGTGTGTGTGTTTTCAAGTAGGGTCTCACGCTATCCTAGGCTGACATTAAAAAAAAACTTTTAAAAATGATTTATTTCACTTTTTGAGAACTATATATATATATATAATTTTTTTAAATTGTTTTTTTCTTATTGACAAATTCCTTAATTGTAGACAATATCCCATGGTACTTCCTCACTCCTCCCACTTTCCCCTTTGAAACTCTGCTCTCCATCATGTCCCCTCCCCCTCTCAATCAGTCCATAATGTGTTTTGATTATATTCCTCCCCCCATTGTCCTCTCTTAGCCCACTCTCACAAAACATTTTCTTCTTCTTGACCAGTCCTCCACTGAGTTAAACTAGGGTTGCTTGCATGAGCACAGATGGTGGTGGTGGGGCTATTTATCAGGCAACTTTCTAATGGTTATAGCACTAAAACAAAAAGTCCCTTCCCCAGCATCCATTAACTACCCAGACAATGCTTACATTGACTAACAGGTGGGAGTCAAAAGACTATAGCCATACCTAAAGCCCTCACACCCACCCAGCTGAGGGACTTGAATGATTTCCCATTGCTATTAAGATAATGATCATTGCACGATACTTGGCACATGCCTTTAACCCCAGCACTCGGGAGGCAGAGGTAGGAGGATTGCCATGAATTCAAGGCTACCCTGAGACCACAGTGAGTTCCAGGTCAGCCTGGGCTACAGTGAGACCCTACCTCGAAAAACCAAAAAAAAAAAAAAAAAAAAAAAAGGCTGGAGAGATGGCTTAGCAGCTGTGAAGCCTAAGGACCCAGGTTCGATTCTCCAGGTCCCATGTAAGCCAGATGCACAGAGTAGTGTATGCATCTGGAGTTCGTTTGCAGTGGCTAGAGGCCCTGGCGTAGCCCATTCTCACTCTTGATCTCCCTCTCTCTGTCTCTAATAAATAAATAAAAAAAATAAATAAATCTTTAAAAAAACAAAAAAAAGTGATCATTAGTCATGTCTACTGAAGCAAGGCCTTTTCCAGTGCCAGTCTTTTTTGCTTTGGTAATGTCCCAGCCTCTCATGTCCTTTCTTCCACATGAGAAGTCTGTAAATGGGGCCTGACAGGAGTCTGTGGGCCTGGGCAGGCTTCTCCATGACGGCATGAATTCTGCTTGCATTTCTCCTGCCATAACTTTAGCTATGTGTTTTCTTCTGCTTGTAAGGTTCTTTCTTTTCACCACTCTTCCCCTAGTGGACTTCTCTGACTCCTTTAGAACTTTGCTCAATCGAAGTTTCCTCAGAGAAGTCTTCCCTGATCCCTATCTAGGTGAAAACCATGTCAGTTAAGGGTCCGAGAATCACTGAAGAAAGACCCCAGACTCAAATAGTATGTAAAAGCAAGGAGTGTTTATTCTGCAGAATCAGCCAGCATGCGGGGGTCAACCACTCATACAAAATGGTGACCCCAGGAGGAGCTCACAGGCCCCTTTTAAGCACAGCTAGAATTTTAGGCGGGTTAGGCCATCCCTTTAGGTGATTGGCTAAGCAAGCAACAGTTACATTTGTACTTCTTTGATTGGCTGTGGCCTTAATTTTACCATCTTGGGACATGTTCAGACATGTCCTCAGAACCTTGCAGGAACTGACTCAGTCCCTGGGCCCGCTGTCCTGGGCATGTCCTTTTTTGGTCATAGTCCAAAGATATTGCAGGAACTGAGCTGGGCAGCTATCTTTTCCCAGTCACATGTCAGGGGGCTGTTCATTAACAGCCCTTTGTTCATGGTCTTTTCCCAGAAGTCTTGCCTGCTTCTCTGGGAAACTGAAACTTAGGCCTAGCTTTAAATTGGAGCAAATTTGATCCTCTCAGTCAGAACTCTGCATGGGTCAGGACAGGAATCTGAAACCACAAGGCGCTCCCTGGGTGGTAGTGAGGGTTTTCAAGGGAGACCCAGGCCAGGGCCACAGAGACTGCCTCACTAGTCCCTGGGCAACCAGCATCAGGGGAGGGGCGGCAAGGAAAAAGAGAGTCATTGATCTATGGGCACAAAGTTTTATTTACAGTGGACGAATAAGCTCTAGTGGTTATACTGAATGGTGACTATCATAACGCTCCATCACATATTTAAAATTTGATAGAAAGTTGATTTTAAATGTCTTCTGAAGATAAGAGGAGTATGTGGCTAAGGTGATAGATTTGTTAATGAACCTGATTTCTTCATTATCCATTGTAAGAATAAATCAAACATCACATTAGAGCCCATAAATATGTACAATTATTCTTTGTTAATGAAAAGTAAAATTAAAAATGTTAGAATTGAGCTGTATGCCGAAGAGTCAGGATTTGGTGTATATGTGGGGACTTCCCTCAGGCTACTGACATGCTGAAAAGGGAATTATGGAGGTGGGAAGGAGGAGTATGGGGAAGAAGTAGGTAGTGGGTTTGTGGAACTGGGCTTGCTGGCTGGCCAGACGCAAGGAAGAAAGGAAGAGAATATTTTAGGTTGGGGACAAGGCCAGTAAGTTCCAGACAACTCCCTTCCCTTTCGATCTAATAATGCAATTGAATTCTTTCGGCTGCTAAGTGGGAAGTTCATTCTTAATCTCTCCCTTGTTTTCTTTTCTCTCAGTGAAATAATACTTCCAATGTCTTCTTATTATTTTTATTTGGGGGAAAGAGAAGAAAGATATGAAACCATGAATAGGTAACTTGCTAAATGTAAACTTTACCTTTGCTTTTAAAACACGCAAAAACCATCATCCCCAACGTGTGCTGTTTTGGGGAGGCTGTGAAACCTTTAGGAGGTGAGGTGGAAATAGGTTCCCAGGAGCATGCCCTTGAAGGTTATAGACCAGCCCTTGATTCTGGCCCTGTTGTGTTTGCTTCCACTATGATATGGCCCACTGTGATGTGAGGAGCCTCTGTCACACACTGCCACTGCCATGGACTCTGCCATTCCTTCCCCACCATGATGGACTGAAGCCTGAAATCATGAGCCCAAATAAATCTTCCCTCCCTTAAGCTGTCTCTGTCAGGTGTTGTGGTCACAGGGGCATGAAAGTAACTAATACAGCATCCTACTGGCATTAGGACCACTTGGGTGGTAAGGAAAAGGGTGTGCAAAAGCACTGTGGGTGTGTCTTACTTTGCCTAGAAACTTCAGTATGTTCCAAAGAGAAGAGACGTTCAGTGGGGTTGAAGCTCATGTTGGTTGGTAAACTCTTGGATTGATGCAGTAAAGATTTTTTCCCCCTACATTTTAAGTTGTGCTTCCATACTATATAACAAGTTCAATTTGTAAGAATCTGCTTAAAAGATGTCACCACACACATCAGGAAAAGATATTCTCACCGGGAAGGAGTTAGTCATGTTTCATATTGCAGATGATTTGGAGGAATGGGGTTTGGATTACCAGACGTGAGTGCAATACAAATGTAATTGTTTGGAGGTAATTTGCAGAAAATGAAGTGTGCTGGTACTTGAGTTCAAGGACATGAAGCAGTCTTTATGAGATGGAGTTTTGGGGAGAAAACTCTCTTGGAAATTGCAGTCTGAGTTTTGAACTGTCAGTCTGCGGAGATGGGAGTCTTCACTGTGGGTGAACTGTCAGTTCTCGGAGGGGAAAGTGGCTATTCTGAAAACCTTTCACTGTTCATGGGTCATTTCTTGTAATTTCACATAAAGACGCTTCTTTTTCTTTTCTTAACACTTTCTTGTACTATAGCACAGAATCCTGCAGATTTTTGTTGGGTTTGAGGTTTCAGTGGTGATAATTTTAGTTGTATGATATTGTACGGTATTGACAATGGCTTTAACAAGATTTAGATATTTTCTTCTTCTGTTTGATCCAGTTTTTAAAAATGGTGAAAGATTTGTATGATCTGAAGAGAAATCAGAGTATGATCCAGTTTTTTAAAAGTATTTTTATTATATTTATTTGAGAGAGAGAGAAAGAGGTATATATATATATATATATATATATATATATATATATATATATATATATATATATATATACATAGAGAGGGGGAATATGGTGCTCCAGGGCTTCCAGCCACTGCAAACAGACTCTAGATATATGTGCCACCCTGTGCATCTGACTTACTGCTGCTGTTTTTGAAATAGTTGGTTCGTGTGTCAGCTATTATCTGTTGATATGGGATTTAACATGGTTGCCTAATACCCACGAAGTTGAACTTGGAAGGAGAGTACTCGAGGAAATCCATCATGAATACTGGAATCTGAGTAGCAGGGAGTATGTGGGAGTGTGAGCAGTAACACGGGCACGTAGAGGTTAGAGTTCAGGGTCTGAATGCATACCACCCAGTGTATTAGTTTTTCTTTGCTGCAACAAAATATACCTGAGAAAAGCACTTAGTGAAAGAAAGGTTTACTTCAGCGTATAGTTCAAGGATGTACAGTCTGTCTTGGTGAGGGAGAAGGCATGGTGGCAGGAGCATTGCATTCATGGTCAGGAAGCAGAGGTGAATTCTGCTGCTCAGCTTGCTGCATCCTTTTTATATAGTCCAAGGCCCAGCCCATGGGATGCTGCCACCCACATTTAGGGTGGGTCCTCCTCCTCTTCCATTAAGCTAAAGTCTAGAAAATACCTCCTAGACAGGCCCATAGATTTGTTGCCATGGTGATTTTTCCATCCTGTCCAATTGACAACTGAGATTACCCATCACCCTCAAGTTTGCTAGCTCTGATAAGTTCTGTGAATCCTATTTCCTTTGTAATGAGTCTTTGGTTCACTCAGGGACAGAGTCTATTTCTCACTTCATGAGTCCAGACTTCCCTTTGAGCTGCTGTACTCTACAGAGTGCAGAGAAAGTGAGGTTAGACTTCAAGAGTCTTGTGTGGGTAGACTTTCTCCTGAAACACTGCTTCTGGTCTGTGAATAGGCCGCACATGGGTGTTAATTGAGACTCGTCAGCCAGCAGGAGCCAACATCTGGAAGCAGAGATGGTGTGCCAACCTGTAGCTAATGGTAGATGAAAAGGAAACTCATGTGCTGGTCAGCTTTCTGTCACTGTGATAACATGCCGGTGAAAATCACCTCGCAATGAAGAAAGGTTTATTTTAGCTCAGGGTTTAAGTCCATGCCTGTTTGGCTCCATTGTTTTGGGGACTATGGTAATTTCATCAAGGCAGGGAGGTATAGTGATGCAAAGTTGCATGCTTACTTCATGGTGGCCAGGAAGCAAAGGGGTACAATGTCCCAATACCAACTTTGCAATAGTGCCGCAGTCTGGTGACCAAGTCTTTAAACAGTGGGCCTTTGGGGAACATTGAAGATCCAAACCACAACTCCAGGCAAGACCAGAAAGAAACGTACATCTGGACCCTGTAATTCCCCGTGCCAGAAATCAGTTGCTACTCACATCGAGCTGTTGATTGGAGGAACTTATGAGGTCTTCCCCCTCCCCAAAGGACTTGATTACCTGCCTGAGGTGAAAAGTAAGACCTGATTGCTGAAGAGACCACATATTGCTAACACAGAACACTGAGAGATCTCGCTGGAATCTGGAAGGGAGCCAGTTCTCAGATGGGTAGCCAGTATAGTGCTGGAAAGTGCTACATGAATTGCTGGAGGAAAGTGGCAAAAAATGTTGTGAGCAAAGCAGGGGACACTGCTATTCAAAACCAACCAGCCTGAAAAGACATACACTGCTGTGCAGTGGTGGTACCCAGCCTTGGTGGGTAACCAGAGGGTTTCTGATTGGCTAAGGAGATCTGCTCAGTGGAAAGGAACCCACAGCAGGAAATGGGAACCAGGTCAGAATCCTCTGGAGACTAAGATTATGGTCTCCAACAAGCTTCCACGACTCTTTGGCCAAAAGAGGGACCATATCCATCAAAATCTCTAAATTAATAATACTTATCCCATTAAACCTATGCTGACCTCATTCTCCATTGGAGAATCTGTTTTTCTTTTTCAGAAGGTAGTGAGAATCGAGAAAATAAACCACCCCTCACACAGCAGCCAGGACCCAAGTGAAACCACAGAGGAACTGGCGAGATGAGCAAGAGTGCTGCTTCCATGGTGAGCCTGACAACCTGTGCCAGGACGATGGAGACAGACACTGAGGATGCTCAAAATGCACTAAAGCAGAAATCCAGAAGCTTCTGAGAGCTCAACAGTAAAGCAGACTTAAAACACACCCACCAAGGCACAGAGAATTTTGCGGAAGAGGGGGGCAGAAAGATTGTGAGAGCCACAGGTTGGGAGGGCATTCCCATCCACAATGACTGACTGCTGATCTCACTACTCATAACCCACAAACCCATGGGGGAATACCAGCAACCCCACTTAGGAGGGTCCTCAGTGGAATGAGGGCAGAGGAGGGAAAGGATGGTACCAACACAGGATGTGCCCATACAAAGTCTATACTTAATAAAATAAGTAAATAAATAAAAATTTTAAAAAATCTCAAAAGTTCATTCTATTCTTGCTCAACCTTGCTGAGCAAGGTCCGTCCATGCATTATAGGATAGGTGTGATCACAGTGCCTGTGGCAGTTTGATTCCGGTGTCCCCCATAAACCTAAGTGTTCTGAATGCTAGGTCCCCAAGCTGGTAGAGATTTGGGAACTGATGCCTTCTGGGGCAGTGTACTGTTGGGGGCAGGCTTATAGGTGTTAGCCAGCTTCCTCTTGCCAGTGTTTGGCACACTCTCCTGTTCCTGTTGTCCATCTGATGTTGGCAAGGAGGTGATATCCACCCTCTGCTCATGCTGTCATTTCCCCCTGCCACCATGGAACTTCCCTTCGAGTCTGTAAGCCAAAATAAACCCTTTTTCCCCCACAAGCTGTTCTTGGTCAGGTGATTTCTGCCTGCAATGCAATCCTGACTCCAACAGTACCCTAGAGCCATGCTTGTGAAACTCTGGCTCACTGCCCTATGACAGACAGAAGGAAGTGATGGCTAGCGCTTATTGCTTCAGCAAAGCCCAGTCTTTGGAGTATGCTGCTAAATGGTGTATGGACTCTTATTGCCTTAGTTTGTACGGGAAAGGAAATATGTGGAAGCTGGTGGAAGAAAAGAAGTTAGGATTTTCTCCCACTCCTAAGAAAATAGGAAGGGGGAAAGAAGTAGCTATTACTGAGTGTGTGTGTGCGTGCTCAGGGGTATAGAAAGCACAACCAGTAGAAGCCATTGACACAGGCACAACCATGTCTACCTCCAGTTGAACTGCCGAGACGAGAGTGGAGCACATCCCTCCTTAATGCCTCCTCTTGGACTGTTTGTATGGGCCTGACCTTGTGCAGAAAACAGTATGTGCAGAAAAACAGCCTGCAGCTGCCTCATTCCTACAATGCCTGACCTTGTCTCCCCATTCCTGTATTATTTTCTATATTTGATAAAACTGTTGTCAAAGCTTTTCTGAGTGTGTATAAAATAAACCAATGCTGGTTAGGCAGTGCTGCAATATCTCCATCAGAGCCTGCAGACCACCTGATCCCAGTGTTCACTCTATTTCTTGTGTCTTTTTTCTTTCTAATCCTTTAGTCACCCCAAAAGGTCAAATACACATTGGGCATGGCACATAGGTACAGACCCCAGAGCCATGGCTGAAGGAGCAGGTAAGCGTGTGTGTGTGTTCTCAGAGGTAGAGACCCTGGATCCATGGCTGTAGAAACAGGTGTGGGGGGTATGTGTGTGTGTATGTGTCTGCCTGAACAGGAGGTGTGTGTGTGTGTGTGTGTGTGTGCGTGCACACGTGCCTGAGCAGTTCTCAGAGGCAGAGCCATGGCTGCAGGGGCAGGAGTGTGTTCCACATTGAGCTTGTTGGCTGTCTGCAGCACACGCTCTGTTTTCACTTGCTTTGCAGTATCTGAGCTTTCTGCATAAAATAAAGCAGTAATTTATTTTATGGAACTGGGTGCTTCAAAGTAAAAGGAACATCAGATCGATGTTTACTCTGTCAGATGATGGCAATATTGGCAAATCTCCCTGTCTTCTGAAGCCGACCCACATACAGAAAATATCTGCCCAGACCCAACACTTCAAACCAGGGTCTGGAATGGACTATGGGGCTGAGTGTTGAAGGCACAGAGAAGAGAGTGGTGAAGGGTGGGCATACTGTACATCTAAGGACATCTGGACTTCTGAGGGTGGGGAGCTTCTGGCAATACCCTCTGCAGGGCCTCACTACCTACATCGAGTCTTCCATGATATAGTTGAGTTTTCCCTCTATGTGAAAATACAGCCCCAGAAGCCAGGCACATTATCTGCTTTACAGTTGTTTGCCAATTACGGGGGAGCTTGTGCTTGGTACTTACAGGGCAGGGAAGATGCGAGGCATGCTTCCTGTCTTTATATTCTGTTGTGGTATATCCTGTGCCTTACATTAGCATTACCTGGAAGTTTATAAGAACAGATGTCTGGAATCTACAGGAGTCTGACTAAACCAGAATCTCTGGGGGTTAAATTGAGGCACTGGTCTATTTCAAATGTTCTCCAGACTTTGCTAATATGAAGCTGGGGTTGAAAATTGCTGACTGCAATGTCAGGTTTCTTTTCAGCTATGAAGTAATTTAAAAAGGTAGAGTCGTGCCAGCATTGGTGTTTTAATCCCTATACTCATTACTTTAACCAAATACCTGACAAGCAGCAGCTTGAGGAAGGAAAGAGCTTTTATTTTTATTTTTTTCCTTTTCTGCTCACATTCAAGGTTTGCTTTCTTTTCATCACGACCAGGAAGGCGTGGCAGCGGGAGATGGAGGCCAGATGATCACACTGCAGTCAGGAAGCAGAGAGCAGGGAGTGGGGTTGAGCTGCAAACCCTAAGGCACACCCCACTTCTTTCTATTTCCTAAGGGTTCCACAACCTTCCAAAACAGCTAGTGACCACGTGTTCAAACACATGCACCTACGGGGGAGAAATTTCACACTCAAACCACAATGGTTAGTTAGCTTATGGCCCAGTCATTCCAAGAACTCACTCTCTTTCTGTGATATGTTTGTTCTGTTTTGAGTTTCAAGGTCCCAAGATGGATGCACAGACCATCTTGAACAAAGCCTTTCCTGAAATCCCCAGGAAATTCTTTTATTAAGCCTTATTCAGATTTGTATCACATGCCCAAGCAGAAAGCCATCTGGATCAAGGGTCTTGATAGGTTGAGATCAATTTAGGACCCATCCGCTTTAGACTGGAGAGGCAGTTTCTCTGAGCATGTGGCCAAACAGAGGAGAACCTGCCAGCAAGGGTTGATAATGGAATGGGAATGGCTCATGGATTGTACCTGATAGAATAGGGCAGGCTGTGCCAAGGGGTCAAGTTACACCCATGCACTTCAGAGCCCTCAGCACTAGGAATGTTTAGCGCGCACTTAGAAAGTGTGATGCAGGTTAGATGGACTCTGTAACCCACCTGATGACTTGGATTCACGCTCTTATGTTCTTGCATCTTGTGAGTCCTCCATCTCATCACAGGGCCTCCAAGGTGTCTGTAGCAACAGTGGAGGTAACAACTTCAACCCAGAAGTACCGCAACTTGCTGCCGTCATTGTTCATTGGCTAGAACTAGTCAATCAGTCCCCCACTGAACCCTGAGGCTAACTATGCAGTGCAGTGGATACCCGAGGATCTCATAAGCCTTGGCCACTTTTCTGTAGTAGTCCCCTAAGAAGCAGAAATGCTAAGTGTACACTGAGTTCTGGGGAAGAAAAGGGTGTTGGGGGACAATGTGAACGCTGGCTGCGTGCCTGGCCTTTGCTTCCCACTCCCATTGTCTTCGGTTCAGAGGTGGATGAAACGCCCGTGGTCACTTGCTGGAATATACTAGGGAAAATTTTTGTTTATAGCTTAAAAATTGTAAAGAGTGTGTGAGCATCCCAGAGGCAGGAAATATGTAAATATTTGGGTCATGATCATGATCTTTGATGGCCCCCAAAGCTCCAGTGATTATTCAGCTGCGTCTGCATCCTGACACATCAATAAGTGATAATATTTGTATGTGGAGAGAAGAATGGTGCTGCTTGACCTGTCTGGCTTCCGTGTATGCTTTGGCTCAATCGTCCTGACGACCCTTTGGTCTCAGTGAAATTAGTCATTTCCCCCTAAGTCCTTAAATTATCTTCACAGAGCCATCACAATGACTCATGATTTTCCAGACGGTGGGTCGCATTTGTCAATGAATTCAAGCGAGTTTGTATATCCCTCGGGCTGTGAATTGAATTTGGAGGTCTAGAGGTTTTGCTGTGAGCATCTTGTCATTAAACAAGAATATAAGCTCTCCTAGAGCAAAAAGGATGATGTATCCTCTCCATTGTATCTAGTGCAGTCCTGGGTTTACAATAAGAGCTCTGTAAATCCAGTTTGATGGAAAATACACAGACTTTCTTGTCTCTATGGGTAGAGCAGAACTTTTAGAAATGTACAGCTGAAGTCGGGTTTACTTTGTCAGTGTATGAGTTCTGTGTTTCATGGAGTCTTCCGGCCAAGTGAGCATCACAAGATCACAAATATCGTAGGGTGGCCTCATTCTCCTGCACTGAGTCACTAAGTACTGCTAGACAGGTGCTCAGAAATAACTAACCAGTTTTAAGCCACCCACGCTCTCTCTCTCTCTCTTATTTTACATTTTTATTTATTTATTTGCAAGCAGAGAGAAAGAGAGAGAGAGAGAGAGAGAGAGAGAGAAGAGAGGCAGACAGAGAGAGAAAGGGCATGCCAGGGCCTCCAGCCACTGCAAATGAACTCTAGATGCATGAGTCCCTTGTGCATCTAGCTTAGGTGGGTCCTGGAGAATCAAACTGGGATCCTTTGGCTTCGCAGGTAGATGCCTTAACCGCTAAGCCATTTTCCCAGCCCCAACCACTCTTTCTTATCTGAAGGTTATAACCTGACAACATAAACCATTACAAGTAATGAAAGACCCTAGGAGCTGGTAGAAGATGTAAGAAAATTCTTGCATTAACAATATTTGTACTGGGAATTCTTTCATTCTCACACAGAGCCCAGTGACTAAATGAATTCACCTTGAATTCTAAAACAAGTAATAATCATCTGGTCTTATAGCATGTCATAGTTAGTGATCAGTCCTAGCTTAGTTAAAGAAATGATGACTGGGCTGGAGAGATGGCTTAGCAGTTAAGGCACTTGCCTGAAAAGCCTAAGGACCCATGTTTGACTCTCCAGATCCCATGTAAGCCAGACACACAAAGGTGAGGCAAGTGCAAGGATGCACATGCCCACTAGGTGGTGAAAGCATCTAGAGTTCTATTGCAGTGGCTGAGGACATGGCGTGCCAATTCTCTATGTCTCTACCTCTCTAAAAATTAAAAAATAATTAAAGACATGATGACTTCCATGCAATGGAAAAACAACCACTTAAAATAACAACAAAGCTCTGTCTAGAGCAACATGGAACTATGTCCACTGTGTAGGACTGAGGAGCAAGGTAGGTTACAGAACAGCACGTTACAGTGTCCCCATGGTAGGAAGAGTGTGAACAGATGTGCCCAGAGGGCACTTTTTACCATAGTGAGTCAGATAGAACTGACTTCTGCTATCCTCATAGAGCCTGCAGTTTGGTCAGAGAAAGAGAAGAAAGTGCACGATGGGGGAAAGGTTTTGTGCTTGGCTATGAGAGCACAGGGCAAGGGGTCAACCAGTGCAGGAAGTAGAACCCCAAAGATGATCTGGAAGGAAGTATCTCCATGAATTACCACATATGGAATCATGCTGTGGTAAGCCCATCAAATGAGTACTTTAAATCATGTAGTACATCATTAATCATATGATATTTACAAATTATATACTATTTCATTATATTGGCAATTATACACAATTACATAATAATAATATTTTTGTTTTGTTTTGTTTTTTCAAGGTATTGTTTCACTCTAGCCCAGGTTGACCTGGAAATCACTATGTAGTCTCAGGCTGGCCTCGAACTCACAGCAATCCTCCTACTTCTACCTCCGAAGTGCTGGGATTAAGGCATGCAATCTATGGCCTTAGTTTTCACTGCAGACAGCGTCTCTATGTTGTCTCCGGCCTTGGTTCTCACTGCAGACAGCGTCTCTATGTGGCCTCCGGCCTTGGTTCTCACTGCAGACAGCGTCTCTATGTGGCCTCCGGCCTTGGTTCTCACTGCAGACAGTGTCTCTATGTGGCCTCTGGCCTTAGTTTACACTGTGGTCTTGCAGACCAGTGGAGGTCAAACTCCTGTCTGGGGAAGTAATTGTTTTGATGAGATATGAAGAGCATCCAGGAAAAGGCTGTTGGAAGGAATGGACCGTGATCAGCAGCACTATGTGCTACCAGTCAAGGTGTGTTAAGCCAAAGGCAGTGAGGAAAGGAGGGGACAGCTCAGGATGCTCCTTTATCACCATTAGCAGTCTGGATTCCTCCCGTGGCCAGTGGGGAGTTGGAAAGGTCACTTTAGAACTTCCCTTCTGTTCTAAGAGAAGAGACTGGAGGAGACAGGGAGGCCCTTGGAAGGCTCGGAATGGATTGGGAGAGTGAGGGTGTGACCCAGCCTTGGAAATGGAGATCTAAGTCTTTCCAGAACAAAACCAAATTAAGAACAAAGGACCCACCTTTGGCCAGGAAGTTGGAGACTAGATGTGGGTAGGAATCAGGGCATCAAGGCACGGCTCTGCATATCACAGACTCCGGGTCACAGAGAAGAAGCTTTAAGGCCTGCGATGTTTACACATCTGGGAGAACGGGATATTTACCTGCAGCAAAATTGGTACCAGGCAGCTACTCCCAGGCTGGGATCCCAGCCTGTAAGTTAGTGGGTCCTACTGGGTTGTAGGTGACAACAGGGGGCCTTGAAATTCATTTAAGCCCCAAGCACTACTTCTAGGCTGAGTTTTTAAAAAAAAAAAAAAGATGCTTCCACAATGGTAGGAATATCTTCATGCCCTTGACAAGTACACCCTGTATTTGTTCTCAGTGAAATGAGTGCACCATAATTCTCTTAGTGGATTTTTCTCAATTCAGCAATACAAAACCAGGTTATTGCCATTATCAGGTGGGGCTCTGAAAAGGATTCTGTCCTTTGAAAGATCCTCAATACTTATAAATTGAGTAACACTGCTTTTCGAGGAAGCATAAGACATAGCCTCAGGACCATTGGCTACCATCTGTTCCTGACTGGTTCTTTGGACACAACCCAAACAGTTGGTTTTAAGTGGACTTCCATGAAGAACAGGAACACAGTTGGTGGATTTGACCAAGGTTCAGTTGTCATGCGCTTCAATTTCTCAAGCCCCTCTTTCTCTTATTTAGCTCCAGCATTTTGTCTAGATAGCAGATGTGACTTTGCTAACTAGGCCCTCAGGGATGGTGGCAGACATTCAGATAGAACTTCATAGCAAGCCCATAAAATCTCCTGATTTGATTTGATGATGATTCCAAACAGCCATAACTAACACAAAAATAATGTGAAGAACAAGAAGCTTGACATTTATGGAAAACAGGATGGTGCCTCTGCCAAGCCTGGCCAGTCTGTTCTTCAGGGGTTGACCATACAAATCCATAGCAGACAGGGCTGCTTATGGTGCAGGGAGGCAAGACAAGCCGGGCAGGGACAGAGCATGAGTCAAGCTTCACACTGGGCTCAAAAGGACCCTGCAGTGGCAAGCGATGCTCTGAACAGTAGCTGACTGTCAGGATCACCTTGGAAGTTTCTTTGTTTTGCTTGTTTTCAGGGCAGGGTCTCACTATATAGCCCAGGCTAGCTTTGAACTTAAAGCCATCCTCCGATTTTTTTTCTGTAAGTGTTGGGATTGCAGGTGTATGCCACCATACCTGGCTCGCCTTGGGAATTTTTTTGTGCAGCTATGTGTACATGTAATGTATGCACAGCATATTTGTCTGTAAGTGTGCGTGCCCACGTGTGCTTGTGTATGCGGAGGCCAGAAGACAGTCTTGGGTGTCACCCTCAGGTATTCCATTGCCTCCTTTGGAGACATGAGGTCTCGTTGATGGGAACTTATAAGCATGCCAGCAAACTGCAGGGAACCTCTTGTCACTACTTCCCCAGTACACACCACCACACCTGGCATTTTGCGTAGGACCTGGGGATCAAACGCAAGTCCCCATACTTCCCAGGCAAGCACTTACCCACTCAGCTATTTTCCCAGGCTATGATTTTTTTTTTAATACAATGTCCAGACCCCTCTTATCCCAGATCAAACCAGAATTTCAAGGATGGTGAGTGAACATCGACATTATTTTAACACCTTTCAGCGCAGTCACCTTAGCTGGCATTAGAGACCCCTGAAGGACTTGTTGAAGCAAATGAGAGTGTCACTCCCAGCTTTTTCAATTCTTCAGGGCTGGGCAGTACCTGAGGAGAGGTGATGTTCTTCTAGAGAAAATACTTTGAGAGTCATTAACTTCTTCAGTCACTGTTGTCACGTGTAGTTGTTCTAAGCTCTTAGGTCATTATTGTCACATGTAGTTTGGCCTAGAATCCCTCTTCATAGGGAGTAGGGGTTGGGGTTCAGGCCCTTCCTTCCACTGCACAAAGTTTGTAGCTAGATTGCAGAGCACACACTTCCTTTGGATAGCCTTGGCTGTAGAACCAAGTTACCTCTTAAAGTTGTAACAAGTGGCTTGATCAAGGGTTCTTCATTGCTTATTAGTTAACACTGTCGTCACGATTTTCCTTCATGAACTCTGTTCATTAGATTATATAGGCCTATTTATGTTGGAAAGCATCCTGTGGCTACAGTGATGGCCACAAGCACTTCCTGTCTTTCTAGCCTTCCCTCATGTGCAGCTGGATAGGGGACGGGGTATCCTTGCAGTGCAGCTATCCTCAGTTTGGCTGGATGAGTCAGGCTGGGGTTTGGCGTGATCTGCCCTACAAGGCGAGTAGGCACCAGTGGCATGTTTAGGATGAACAGTCAGTGAATAAGAGGGGGTCTCTTGAATGGTCAGTGCCAGGGAGGCTCATTCTAGGGTGCTGAGGTTGAGTATGGTAACTGGGAGTTCCAAAGGAGGTGAAATTTGGAGACCTCGTCAGCTGGCCCCGTTGAAGTTCTGATCTTTGTCACTGATCTGACATCTGTCAGAACTCTGGGATGGCTCATGAGAACAGGATAATGCTTAGATCCTGTAGAGTGGCAAGGTAGGGGTTGAGGTGGTAGAATTAGGCAAGGTTCTCTGTTTAGAACAAGATGGAGAGGCTGTGTTACTTTAATGAAGACCCGAGAGTAGGTGATGTGATGCAGTTTTATTCAAGTGCCTCTTGCCTGAAAGAAGGCTCGTTTCACAGGTAAGCTGGAGCCTGCAGACAGAGGCTAGCACACATCATCTTGGGAGAACAGTATTCTACTGAATTTTCATATACATAGGACTTGACACATTAAGGATAAGCCTTACCATAATGGAACGCAATGTGTACTTCTCCTATCTAAGCACTGATCAGATGAGCTATGTTACAATGTTTATTTGAAATACTGAAATGAGCATCATGCCACTGCCTGAACATTTCTCAGGGGCTCATACTAGAACATGCTGGAAAGGGTAGTCAGCATACATTTTCCATCCCACGTCCTATAATACTATGCTTTGCCTAGAATATTTGCATAGTAATTTCCCAAGGATTTTCCCACAGAGGTGATTTAACATATTACAGCAGCTCCCTTCCTTCCTTCCTTCCTTCTTCCCTCCCCTCCCTCCATCCTGTCTGTCTGTCTTTCTTTCTTTCTTTTTTTTTTTTTTTTTTTTTTTTTGAGGCAAGCCCAACAGAGTGGCCTTTTTTTATGAGAGAGAGAATTGGCACGCCAGGGCTTCCAGCCACTGCAATAGAACTCCAGACACATGCACCACCTTGTGTGAATGTGTGACCTTGTGCATGTGTCACCTTGTGCATCTGGCTTGCATGGGATCTGGGGAGCTGAACATGGGTCTTTGAGCTTTGCAGGCAATTGCCTTAACTGCTCTCCAGCTCTCCTCTGCTTTTTTTTTTTTTTTTTTAAAGGATTCATAAATTTCTTCCAGGAGCCAGACCTTGCTCTTCTGTCCATGGGGTGGTCTTAAGATCAGGTATACCTGATGAGCGTGAGTAGTGATTGATGGAGGGGATAGGCTTGGTGTTTTTTCCAGGAACTGAGAGAGGAGCACAAGGAAGAAGTTGCTTTCTCCTGAGTTTTCTGGTCACCCATCTTCACAGCAGAGACACCTGAGCTATTAGGGCCTGACATGACAACATTAAGTGTAATCCCAGTGCCCCAGCAGCAGAGACAGGAGGATGTGTTTGAAACCCACCTGGGCTACATAGAAAGAATCTGTCTCAGAAATCAAAATACAATGAAACAAAAAGAAAGGAAGACAAACAAGAGAAGGGACCACCAAGAATAAATTGCTGGCATTTAAAGCTTTGCAGAGGTGAACAGTGTTCAGAAGGATACACAGGCTGTACTGGGCACCTACTGACAGGTATTAACAGTCTTGTTCCTGTTGAATATTTTCCTTCAGTTTTGTGAGCTGTGGCCCTGTGATAAGTACTACTAAATTCTATACTTAATCAGAATTGATTAACAGAATCCCCAGTTAATACAAACCAACAGATTTGGGATCTTAGAGGATGGATAGATAACCCAGAGAAGTGAAAATTAGAGATCAAAGACATATAATGTTTCCTGAACTAACTTATATAGATAAATGTTTTTTCTTCTCTATCTATCTATCTATCTATCTATCTATCTATCTATCTATCTATCTATCTATAACTTGAAAGCAAAGAGAGAGAGAGACAGACACAGAAAGAGACAGACAGAATGGTCATGCCTAGGCTTCTAGCCACTGTAAACAAATTACAGATGCAAGAACCACTTTGTGCATTTGTCAAGTGCCATAGAGCTGGGCCATCTCTCCAGCCGTGTATGTGTGTATGTGTGTGTGTGTGTGTGTGTGTGTGTGTGTGTACATGTGTGTGTGTGTTTACTTTCATTCATTTTGTGGTCATCTCAATTGTGGAAAATGGCATATACTAGAGACATTTAAATTACATACTTTATTTTGACGCTTTTATTTCCCTTGGGGTTGGTAATGTGACCTTCATGGGTAGGACTGGCATGTAGATTAGTGGTAGAGCAGTTGCCCGCTGTGTGTGAGGCTTTGGGTCTGGTTCCTGGCAGTAGGATACACAACAACAACAGCTTCCAAGGCTCCCTTCTCTTCTTAAACCTTTTAACAATTACATAACTCAAAATTAATTCTTCTTGTCTAAAATATGGGAAAAATCATTGTAAGCAATGTCTGATACCTGTAGACTTCAATTTTTCATCTTTCTATTTATTCACTCATTGGTTCTTTCCCCGAACATTTATTGAGCCTGTCCTGCCACTCATTCTGCTTATGTGCTGGGGACCTAGTGTTGAACAGTGCAGGTGGGATTCCTGCGATGGAGCTACGAGCAGTGGGTGGATGGCATCCTATCAAAGAATCACAGACTAAAACTCATCATATCTATGGTAGATGAACAGGAGAAAGGCCAATGAACTCTTCTGGGAGGGCAGGCCAGTGAGAAGGCATCTCTCTCTCTCTCTGTGTATGCAGTGAACATACATGTCCATATGCATGTTCATAAGTGTGAGTGCATGTCTTTGCACATGCATATGGAGCCCAGAGGTTGATGTGCTTCCTCAATTCTTTTTCCCACCCTATTCCTGAGAGTCTCTCTCTTAACACAGAGCACAATTTAGCCAACTTACCTAGCCCGTGAACCCCAGAGAGTCTTTTTCTGCCTCCCTAATGGTGAGATTACGGGCACGCACCTGCCATGCCTGATGTTTTACATGGGTGCTAGGGATTCGAACTCACATCCTCAAGCTTGTGTGGTAACATTTTACCCACTGAGCCATCTCTCTGAATGCATCCTTTGAAGGGCCACACAGCCCTGTAAGGCTGAATAGGAGACCTGGGCTATAGAGCCCTGGACCTGCTCTGCCACAGGGGCATTACCTGATGCCCATTTTCTCTGTCTGTAAAATGAGGTAAGGGTTATAAAGACCTACACTTGTCACTGCTCTTCTCTGCTATAGCTAATTGAGTTCTTTCCCATTCTTTTATGTAGTCACAGCAGCTGGAGTGTGCTTTCCTTACATCAAAGCCCAAATGCCAGGCTCCCGTCTTCCTTTTCTGAGCTTCTACCTTGACTATTTGGCATCACTACTACACCTTTGTTCTGTTGCTGCCATCTTCAAGCAGGCCAGGCCATGCAACCACTCTAGTGCCACCCTATGGTGGCTCTCCATCAGCCTCAGAGAAAAGCTCACAGGTCCCATTCTATATTTTAAGGACCTCTCCTTCTAGATCAGTCACCCCTCTGTCAGCCTTGTAGAATCACAAAATGTCCAGAACCTTACCTTTTCTTTTTGAGGTAGGGTCTCACTCTAGCCCAGGCTGACCTGGAATTCACTATATAGTCTCAGGGTGGCCTTGAACTCATGAAGATCCTTCAACCTCTGCCTCCCGAGTGCTGGGATTAAAGGCGTGCACCACCACGCTTGGCTTTCTACCCTAGTCTTTAAGATAGGGTCTCTCTCTCTTAACATAGAGGACAATTTAGCTAACCCAACTAGCCAGTGAACCCCAGAGATTCCCTGTTTCTGCCTCCCTAATGGTGAGATTACGGGCACGCACCTGCCACGCCTG